>CM077667.1:29840541-32333682 GCA_039707655.1 Elymus sibiricus
TCAGCTAATTCGTCCTACAAAACCTCAAGTGATTCAGGGGCTAACGACGGGGTCTCCTATTATGGGTAAGGCCAAGGACCTGACATCCTGGACCCACCTAGCGCTCCATACCATCATCAAAAGGTTCCTGGGCCATAGATGCATTCAGATGCCCACCTCAAAACACTGACTCGGATGCTATCCATCCACTCGGATGGGGGCATTCACTTGGATGCCTCACTGTCACTCGGCCATGCTCGCCGGTACTCGGACATGGCAATCGAAAGGGCCGTGAGGGATCTGGAGCATCTGAGGAGCATGACGCCGGGCGTTAAAGTGAAGTTAAGGCGTTAATTGCCCATAACGCCTGTAATAGACTCCACCCTTCTTCTCCCTTGTAACGTAGCCTTGATGAGGGACGGCGCACTCTATATAAGCCTCCCGATAGTGCTGAGACAAGGGTTTGCATTCCTTTGTAATCTCCAAGAGACAAGAAAGACAAAGCTCCAGCAGCTCGAGATGTAGGGTTGTTATCTCTTCCGAGAGAGGCACGAACTCGTAAAACTCTTGTGTCACACCTGCATCATAGCTAGGATCAGCCCCCATTCATACCCCCGATTCTTTCTGTTAGATTTGTTCCCATGACAGGTGCCACTACTATGTGGTTACCTATAGGGTTTTTCCTACTAGTGATGCGAATTTAAATCGGTAGGCCAACTTGCCGATCACATCTCTATGTGACACTTATCCATTTTTTAATGGGCGTGTTCCGAGCTCAGGACGATCCAGCCTGAACGTGAAGACAACCAAGTTTTCTTGCTGTGAGGTCTGACCATCACCCGCCTCATACCTCTCAATTCGTTCGTACTCATGTGGATATGGCGCACCCCAAAAAGATACGTATTTCAGATGGTGCTACACTTCGGAGAACACTAACTACTTGATATTTTAAGTGAGAGATCACCCTAATAAAAGCAACTACCGTGCAATCAAAAGGGTACATAAAAAGGGATAAACAACTCAGACAATTCATAATAGCATGATATGGTATAGGGCTTTCTTTCGGAGAAGGAATCTTCGTCTTCGCAAAAATCCAAAAAATGTTGCCGTGGCAGCAGTTTCGAAAACTGCTGCCATGCGAGAACTTTTCTGTCAAGGCCTGTGTCCTTTCCTTTTTCTCCGTTTTCGGCTTTTGCATTGGTGTCAACCTTCGCAAAGCTTGTCACCGCCTTGTCGATGCACATAATAATATAGCTATCTCTATAGCTAATAAAATTAATGCATTACATCAGGGTTGACACGCAGGTCATTAAAGTGACAATCATATGGCTCCAGCAATCATGCCGAATCATGACACAAAGGTCATGTTAAATATTACATCATATGGTCAGCTCATACATAATCAAATTAATAATGACGAAGGCCATACCACATCACATGTCATCCTGCAAAACCAAGTTAGACGTCTCTAATCGGTTTACGCAAAATTTTATTTTACGTGGCTTCTAAGGTTTCAAACTAAACCGTAGCTACCAATGTCCAACATCAACTATGATTATTCAAGTCGCTAGATTAACCTTGCGGGGCGTATGAAACATGAGATAAAAAAATCTCGAGCCCCATACTAAACTTCATCATACGCAAGAACCCCGTGCAGATCATATCTGCATGCCCTTCAGTTTGTGAAACATTCATCTTTCTTAACTATGGCGGAACCCAAATAACTGAAGCACATCATTGATCTGTCAACCAGCATACTCAGGAGCAGCATAGAAGGATCGCGGATAGCCAGAACTTTGTACCAAAATTCCACCATGCCTTCAAGATCAGAACTACGCAAATTCAAGGGACGCAATAAGTACATCAGGTAATAGATTTCATCTACTACCCGCACAAATAATTTTCAGCAATAGATCTCATCTACTACAAAATTATAGCATGTAATACCCACACATCTCATGTATGCTAGATCGTAACCTACATCTATGCATAGCATGGCTCATGATGCCACTGTAGCATAACACAGCAGAAAATAAATTTTTTCCGAACTACGAGCATGCCCAGGATCACTATGAAGATGCATACAATGTTTGATCTGATCATTACCAACTCGTAGCATATCAGAAGTAGAGTCGGTGAAGATCATCAGTGCAGATCCCTGCAGCTAGGATTTTACAACCTCCCAACCGCGAGGATTATCTCCCTCGGACAGCTCCTCGGATGGTCACTCGGACAGCCCTCCAGGAGGCTCTCCGACAGAACCTTGGACGGTCACTCGGATAGCCCATTGGGAGGCACTCTCGAACTAAGATCGAAACTACGACCTCTCTACCGGGTTGCACACATCCGGTGTCAATTATCCAGCGTGGCTTCTGAGGGAGTCCGGGACTAAGGGGTCCTCGGGCCGCCAGCTTATCTTTTATGGGCCGGACAGGTGGGTCACTCTTTGACTATTGCAGGAAAGCCGAGCTATGAGGTGATCCCATGTTCAAGAAGGAAACCTCCGAAGCCTTGGTGTGTCCTCCAAGTCAAGATGGGGGAATCGGCATGTTTATCCCCTGATGGCAACCGATCATGTGTAACCCTAGGTACCCCTGGTGTCTATGTAAACCGGAGGGTTTAGTTCGTAGAGGACGATCCAATTCATCTAGGGTTTAGTTCATCTGATCTAGTGGTAGATCAACTCTGTAATCATCATACACACATCAATATAATCAAGCAGGACGTAGGGTTTTACCTCCTCAAGAGGGCCCGAACCTGGGTAAATACTGTCCCTGTGTTTCCTATTAGCCATTGGTCCAAGATCCACAGCTCGGGACCCCCTACCCGAGATCCGCCAGTTTTGACACCGACATTCGTGCTTTCATTGAGAGTTCCGCTGTGAGATCGCCAAAGGATCGATGGCTCGCCTAATCATTAGCGGTGACGTCTGCAACAGGGATGTTTTTGTCCCTGGACAGATCTTTGTGTTGGGCAGCGTCGTGCTGCATGCTGATCCGACCGGCCATCTTGGCCAGGTCAGAAGTTTCGCCCCCGATCAGGAGATCAGGTTTTGGAACCTAGAGTTCTTCGCCGACCCTCGAGGCGATCTGGTCCTTACCAAGTTCGCGGCCTCACCCGACGAGCCTGGGAATCCCGAAGCTTTAACTTCGGGCTCCTGCTCGAACCCGTCCCCGAGTGGATCCTCGCCTTGTATCCGGCTTTGAGCTCGGATCCGGTTATGGCATCCGAAGACCAGGGGTCAGCCTTGGCCGAACACGCTCCCTGTGCGTACACGGCGGAGATTAACTCCGAAAGTCTCCAGAAGACTAATCTGGCCGACCTATCGCTATTGAACGAGGCGCTGGCCCGGATCCAGACAGTGAACTTCACGGATGACCTGACCTTGACCTATGCTCGGATTGGTCTTGAGGCAGGCCACGGGGAATTTTATGTCCCACCCACCACCCACTTGGTAGCCACTATCGAAGATTTAACCGATATGCTGGACTACGCCTCTGAGGAGGCCAAAGACATGGATGAAGAGGTCAATGCCTCTACCCCTCCCACCACTGGATGGTGGACAGCCACCTCCACCTACAATGTCTATATGGTGGACACCCCCAACGATAAGGGTGACGACACCACTGGGAAGAATGGCGACGGCACCCCCAGAAAGAAGGGCGACAAGTCCGGCGAAGAGTCGTCCAAGCACCGACGTCAGCGCAAATGACTCAAGGCACGCAAGGGAAGGGACAACAACATGAGCACCAGAGAAAATGATATCCTAGACAATATGGAAGACCTTGGCGACCCCGTTGCCCCCGAACAACCACTTGATGACTCGGAGGGGCACGAGGATCGGTTTAACCCCGAGGACCTCAATGACTCTGAAGACAGCAACTACCTTCCCCCTCGGAGCAGAAGGTTAGCCTCGGAGCTGAAGATTTCATCGTCCCCGAGGACCCGCTGGATCAAGAACGATTCAAGCGGCAACTTATAGCCACCGCCCGAAGCCTGAAGACGAAGCAGAAATAGCTGGAGGCCGAACAAGATACCCTCAACGACAGATGGATGAGAGTCCTAGCAGCCGAAGAAGGGTACGACAATGAATGGCTGGATCAAAACAAAAGTTACCCGCGCCGACATTTGCTGCCGCAATTCAACGATGAGGCCCTTGAGCCCGTACCCCCCAGATGCACTCAGGAGGACCAGCCAGACCACCCCCCTCAAGGATGGGACAGGACGGCTGGAGAGGCCGAATATCGACCTGCACCCCCCCCCCCCCCGGTAGGAGAAGGAAGGAGCCAGTACAGCCTAAGGATCCATATGACCTACGACACGACCTGGACGCTAGAGCAGGTTAGACAAGATCCATCTATGGATCTAGAGGGTACCCTCCCGCTAGACGGGATGGTTACCAAGCGTGGCTCGACCAAAATGATAGAGCTCGGGAACAACACCGAGTCCGGATGACAGCCGATCTCTGGCATGACGTAGCCCGGGTCAGGGGCGCCGCTCACCCAATGTGCTTTACCGATGAGGTGATGCAGCATCAGTTCCCCGAAGGGTTTAAACTCATAAACATTGAACAATACGACGGGACAACAGACCCGGCCGTGTGGATTGAAGACTTCCTTCTCCACATTCATATGGCCCGAGGTGATGATCTCCACGCCATAAAATACTTGCCATTAAAGCTTAACGGACCAGCACGGCACTGGTTAAAAAGCCTCCCCGAAAAGTCCATTGGGAGCTGGGAAGAGCGCGAGGATGCTTTCCGAGCTAACTTTCAAGGCACCTATGTCCGGCCCCCGGACTCCGATGACTTGAACCATGTTGTTCAACAGCCCGGCAAGTCAAGAATCGGTTCTTGACTAAGAAGAATCAGATCATCGACTGTTCGGACGTCGAGGCAATAGCCTCTTTCAGACACAACATCCGGAATGAATGGCTAGCTCGCTAGCTCGACCAAGACAAGCCGAGAACAATGTCGGCCCTTACCTCACTTATGACCCTCTTTTGCGGGGGTGAGGACAGTTGGCTAGCTCATCGAAACCACAATCCCAAAGACCCCGGCACCTCTGAAGTTCGGGATGGAAACGGGAAACCATGGCAGAACAAGAACAAGCATCGACACAATAACGGCGATGCTGAGGATACGGCCATAAATGCCAGATTCAGCAACTCAAAATCAGGACCACGGAAGAAGCCCTCTAAAGGGAATCGGGACGGACCTACCGCGCTAGATAAAATCATGGATAGGCCTTGCCAGATCCACAGCACCCCAGACAGGCCCACCACCCATACCAACCGTAATTGTTGGGTAATCAAACAGGCCAGCAAACTCACAGCCAAGGAGCAGGGCAAGGGCCCCCACGGCGAGGACGATGACGAGCCTTGCGGGACGAACAATGGAGGCCAGAAGAAATTCCCTCCAGAGATAAAAACTGTGAACATGATCTACGTCATGCACATACCAAAGAAGGAGAGGAAGCATGCACTTTGGGACGTCTACGCCGTAGAGCCTGTAGCCCCGAAATTCAACCCATGGTCGGCGTATCCGATCACCTTCGACCGTAGGGACCATCCGACCAGTATTCGTCATGGAGGATCGGCGGCCCTGGTACTATACCCCATTATCGATGGGTACCACCTAACTAGAGTACTCATGGATGGAGGCAGTACCCTCAATTTGATTTACGCAGATACAGTGAGGGAAATGGGTATCGATCCGTTAAGGATCAAACCCAGCAACACCACCTTTAAAGGAGTAATCCCAGGCGTCGAAGCCCGGTGCTCGGGCACCGTGACTTTGCAAGTAGTGTTCGGTTCGCCGAACAACTTCCGCAGTGAAAACTTGATTTTCGACATCGTCCCTTTTTCCAGCGGCTATCAAGCACTTCTCGGCCGAACAGTGTTCGCTCACTTCAACGCCGTCCCCCATTATGCATATCTGAAGCTTAAGATGCCCGGACCCAAGGGGGTCATCACTGTTAATGGCAACATGGAGCATTCACTCCGAACTGACGAGCACACAGCGGCCCTGGCAGCCGAAGTCCAGGTCGGCAACGAGGTGCCGAAGTCCCAGTCCGCCGTCAAGGCACGACAGGCGAGGAAACGAGCCTGAGCGCAATCTGATCTCCCGGAGTCCTCCCACGCTCAAGATAAATAGGGATACGCTCCCCATAGCATGGCCCGGCTAGCTGTAAGGTACGTACCTAGGAGTCCCAATTTCACGCTCAAAATACCATGGACAGCCGTGGGGACCTACTATCAAGGACCAATTGTTCGGCTTGACCGAACTACGGTCAAACGCGTCTTCGGGCAATAGCAGGTACCATCTAGGACCTACCCAGCATCAAGCTAACATATTATGGCAACTTCTCAAGACCCTCTCTCAAAGGTCCGTTTGCCGATAGTTATCTCCTCTAAATGAGCACAACCCCACTCGAGAGCAAAGGAGCAGACGTGCAGCACATTAGGGACATCAAGCCACTCATAAAGGCCCTGGGTAAACCTTTCCTCTATAAAGTTTATTTTTTAAGCAAAGTATCTGTAACAGTTGCTTCGACAGTTCGGATTGTACGGTTCAACGTCACGAGTTCATCGGAAATAAAGATCATTCTTTACGGTCCCATTGCAGTCTTTTATGTTACATAATTTTTTTTCCACTTTTCGACGCCGAAAGCAAACTAGTTCGGTACATATTTTCCTTAGATGCGGCAGGCTAATAGACTGGGGGCTAGACTATAAAACTCACCCCAAGCATCATTCCGGCACTATTTTATCTTATGTGTTCGGCATCTCGGATATTGCATTATATGAATCGGTTCTGAATTTTGTCTTGGGTCAACAGTTGGGTTGCCCGGGTCCTATGTTTACCCTCTTACGTTCCGCATGTTCGGCTAAGAAGGTAAAGGGAGAACCACTGTGATTGTATTTCCAGCTCGCCTGGTTAAGTACCTCAGTGGAGAAAGCCAAAAACTGACTAGCATAATAAGCGAGAACCGGTCGGCGATCCGATGACAAGTGTTAAACTAAAAATTGATGGAGCTTATGCCATGTTATATGAAGGGTTTGTATTCACACAAACCAAGTGATAATGTTTTCAACCTCGGCTTACCCGAACATCACAAAACACTGGGGGCTAGTCACCAGCCCCCGCAGTCAAGCTCCTATGGCTAAGTGAAAGCACTAAAGCCACATAGTATGATTGCCTCATTTTCCTTACACACTACCACCTCTGGGCACCGACACGTCGGCTAAGGGTCATAGTGCTGAGGTCGAAACACCCTTTTAGCATCTACAAGGGGGATGAAGCAGACGACTGGCAACTTTCAGTTAAAATGGCCACGCAGGAGTCAAAATAAACAAAGTTAAGCATGAGATACCATGGAAAGCAACTGCATTATAAATCACAAGAGTTAACTCTCATCTGATACATGATAGTACGCTCATTCATATATTACATCTTTTGGGCATTGGGCCTCTATCGCCCGAGCACCATCCATTACGATGGGGAAATACTGCTCGGGGCGCCTATGCACCTTCCCAGGAGGCGGGGGTCCGGTGGCCATCTCGGCCGGCTTAATCTTCGGCCAATGCACCATGGTCTTTACAAAAGCCATCCGAGCTCCCTCGATGCATAGGGAGCGCTTCAGGATGTCAATCCGGGGCGTGGCGTCGCACAGCTTCTGCACTAAGTCGAAGTAGCTGCTCGGCAGTGGCTCTGCAGGCCATAGCTTGATGCAGAGGTCCTTCATGGCCGGCTCCGCCATACGGTGCAACTCCATCAGCTGCTTCATCTGATTACAGAGGACGGGAGGGTGCTCGCGGGCTTGAAAGTGCACCCAAAACAGCCTCAGCTCGGCGTTCCCTTCCCGGGAAGCAAAGTGCCTTCCCGCATCTGCCGCACTCCTCGAAAGATCTGCAAACGCGCCTGAGGATTGCCACACTCGTGAGAGCAACACGAACCTGTTGCCACCAAAGATACATTGCAGTAAGTACGGCTTACCATCCGCGATCAGCTTGACATGGCAGAGCTCTTCTTGATAGAACCGCCTCTCGACCCGCTCCTCCCGAATCGCCGATGTCAACGAGGATAGCTCGGAGGCTTGGTCCTTACTCTTTTGCCCAAGGCCCTCATATTTAGTGACAACATCCTTGAGCTCCTGCTGCACCTCGGCCACCCTGGCCTCGTGCTTGTCACTGACGGTCTTCATCGACAACAATTCGGCAGCCGCTCGTTTGGCTGCCATCTTCTGCTCTTCGGTCTCTTGCTTCGCCTTTTCAGCTCGGCCTTGATGTTCTGAACCTCCGCGGCGACAGCTACAGTTATAATGGGCAACCCGCACTTAGGGATAAAGCCCGAATACCTCAATTGATGAGGAAAACCATGGCTAAAACAGTACAGTCCAGACTTGTGGAGAAGGTCGAGCTCCTCATCGAAGCTCTTGAGCTTTCGATTCACCTCGGCCATCTCCACGACATTGGTGGCTGCTGCCAAAGACGAGGCCTGCACAACAGCTGATGTGTGTCAGACTCTCGAGCTATCGGTTTTTACACCCTCTGCCAGGTTTTCTCCAAACTTGCCAGAGTCTCGGGGGCTACGATTCCCTTTTACTATTATTAGTATTCTAGAGCTATTTGACCCCCGCTTGAGATTTTCAAACTCACCCAGGGCTCGGGGGCTACTATATATGAGGACTGCATAACCCTATAAAATAAATTCTCTCCGTAAAAGGGGTATTACATGATTTACCTTGAAGCCTATCAAGAGGCCGCTGAAAGCCTCCTTCAGTCTGCTATCGACGGACCGGATGCTTTGTAAAACCGCACCCATGAGGGCGCGGTGTTCTTCGGCGATGGAGGAGCTAGTCAAAGTCTCCTCCATCATAGCTGGCCATCCAGTTTCGGCCCGTTCTGTTACGAGCGGCACTGGTGGTGGTACCCCGGCTCCCCCTTTGGTGGAGGGCAGAGTGGACAACTCCGGGGGCATGGAGTGCTCCAGGGCCGTCTTCGGAGGGAGCTCGCATTGACCGTTCTCCCCCTCTTTGTTTGCCGGGAGGGATCCCCCCTCCCGGTCTTCGGCGACCGAGGTATTAACCTCGGCCATGATGTCATCGCCCCCACCCCCCGTGTTCGGCCCAGGAGGGGTCTTCTGGGACAGCACCTCCTTAGTCTCCTTGACGACCTGAGGAGGTGTAGTGCGTGACGCGGTACCACTCTCCGCTAGCTCGGCTGGCGGAGAATCCCCCTCTGAGACTTGATCGGTGGGGAAGTCACGCGGTGGGCTAGAATATGGAAGGCGTTCATCTGGTTAGTAACAAACCTCAATATGAATGTACTAGAGAGTTTTCAGATTCATACCTTTGGGCCGGGGGCTTGGCCCTGGGGTTCCTTCTAGGAACCTTTTTGGAAGCCTCAGACTCCTCAGCGGAGTCTGGGCTGTCATCGGACAGGGCCACCTTGGCCCGGCATTGCCTTTTAGGGGCAGGAGGAGGCAAATCCTCCTCGGCGTCGTCAGACGCCACCCTCTTCCTTGCTCGGGAGGAGTCACTCTCCTCCCCGTCCTCTCCATGCTCTTCCTCATGAGCGGAAGAAGCATGGGTCTCCCCGGACTTAGTGTCTGCGGGTCCTCTTGGGAGGAGGCCCTCTCGGGCCTCCTTCTTATCGCCTTTCTTCTTCTCTTTCTTTTTCGGCGCCGTGTATGGTGCCTCGACCAGCATCTCTGTCAACAAGGCCGTCCTGGGGCCTTCGGGCAGCAGGGCCGGACCATCAATCCGCACAGGCTTGTTCAGCCAGCTCTGTGAAGGCGAGGAAGAAAGGGTTAAGTTCCTTGTTAAAAGGTAGAACCTGAACATAAAAATAAAACTTTATTATAGATCCTTAGGAGGGTTTGCGGCATCAAGGCCGATGTCTTCCTCCTTGGCCGGCCAGTCCTTTTGAGGCTTGAACAGCACCTTCCACAGCTTCTCATGGGTGCTGCGGTAAAAGTGGAGCACGGTGGCAGAATCGTCAGGCTTGTAGGACCATATTGGGGCAGCCCGAAGTTGGCAAGGAAGGAGGCGGTAGCAAAGCATAATCTGAACCACGTTGGTCAGTTCGGCCTTCGCCTTTATCATCTGGGTGATGCGCTTTTGCAGCGACTTCACCTCCGTTGCCGATCCCCAGTCGAGGCCCTTCTTGATGCATGACACCAGCTTTGTGGGGGTCCGGATCTGAATTCAGAGGGTGCCACCCAGCCCGCGCCGCGTGGTTCGATGATGTAGAACCACTCTTTCTGCCAGATTTTGATGGTATCTATGAAGGTACCTTCCGGCCACTCAACCCGGGGGAGCTTGCTGATCATCGCCCCCCCCCCCATAGTCCGCATGCTGGTCATCAACTATCTTCGGTTAACATTAAAGACCTTAAGCCACAAGCCAAAGTGCGGCTGGATCCACAGAAAGGCTTCGCAGACAATGATAAAGGCCAAAATATGCATGAAGGAGTTCGGGGGGAGATCGTGAAAATCCAACCCGTAGAAGAACATCAAGCCCCTAACAAACGGGTGGAGCGGGAAGCCAAGTCGCCGGATGAAGTGAGGGATGAACACCACCCTGTCGCCTTGCCTCAGCATGCGGATGACCTGGCCCTTCTCTGGAGTGCGGTAGACGACATTGACCGGAAGATAACCGGTGTGCTTCAGCTCCTGGATGTCATCATCGGTGACGCAGGAGGCCTCCCACTTGCCTTTGGAGCCCGAACCGGCCATGGCCGAACTTAGGGTGTGGCTTGGGAAGAGCTAAGGGAGGAATGGATCTAGGTGCTTGGAGCTCAAGAGATGGGGAAGGCGATGGCAATGGATCTGAGAAGCGTGTGGAGGCTTTGGTGGCTGTTTCTCTATTAAACTGTCGTAATACTAAGAACCCCTTTACTGCACCGCAGACCTCACCACATCCCAATATAATCGTATTGTTATGCGCATGTGGGATAACCCGAATCATTAATCATATCCCTTAAACAATGGGGCATGATCTCCATATTGATGGGACGTGCCAATAGAGGAACTGCCTCAAACCGCGAATCAAGTTTTCGTAACTGGTCAGTGGTTGTGACCGGCCGTGACCTTTCGCTAAAGAGTTGTCAAGCGAAGGCACTGTTTACACTCGAGCGGTTGGCCTTCGAGGCTGAGTAGTACATACTATTCGGAAAACAAGATGTCATCGATGACCGAGCTCCTACTAGCCGAACATATAAGGGGAGAAGAACTCACCCAGCAAGCCAGAGACTTTGGATGCATGAAGCTACCAGATATCATGGACCCTGGCGTTGGAGGCTTGTTCGGGGGCTACTGAGGGAGTCCGGGACTAAGGGGTCCTCGGGCCGCCGGCTTATCTCTTATGGGCTGGACAGGTGGGCCGCTCTTTGACTATTGCAAGAAGGCCGAGCTATGAGGCGACCCCATGTTCAAGAAGGAAACCTCCGAAGCCTTGGTGTGTCCTCCAAGTCAAGATGGGGGAATCAGCATGTTTATCCCCTGATGGGAACCGATCATGTGTAACCATACACTACTAGGGAAAAGGCTAGCAGTAGTGCTGGAAATAGTCCTAGCAGTAGCGCGGGAGCAAGCGCTACTAGTACGGCGCTACAGCTAACCTATAGCAGTAGCGTTGGTTTACCCGTGCTACTGCTATATCTAACTAGCAGTAGCATAGGTTCTGCCATCGCTACTGCTAAGCTTAGCTGTAGCGTAGGTCCCACAAGTGCAACTACTACATAGCTACTGCTACATAGCTGTAGCGCTGGCACCCTGCGCTACTGCTTCCTGCTAAAGATGGCTACTGCTATATTTATGCATATATATTTTTTCTGCTGCGTATTTGCGCTGTATTTGTATAGGTTTTTTACAGTATTATAATCATATCAAAAACATGCAATATGCTCATCATATCACACACATAATAGTCTCATCATATCATCACATCATCCAACACAAATCATATCATCTCATCATAATCACGATATAGCGATACAAGTTAAGTGACATGTCTCGAATACAAGCAACTGCATGGTCATCACATAGACATGTCTCATCATCTATATCTAAACAAAGATATAGAAAAGAAGAGCGATCACTATGAGCAAGAGAGCGATAATGTAGTTTTTGAGGCGCCGGTTCCGATCCCTCTCTCGCGCTAGCGTGCACCACCTCAAGTAACTATCTTCCACTTCGGCTCTGCTATCGAACCCTCTCTAGCTGCCGCCCGGAAACTGGTGCACTTGGGCCTGACACTCAGGCCACTCGTCGTACACTCCTGGAATCTTCCCTACATACACCGCATAGGACTTCTTCGCCATCGATGATCTATGTACCTGCATCGTCACATGAGTCGATAATATGGAACATAATATATAGTTGAGCAACAGAAAGAGATAGAGTTAGCAAAAATAGAAGCAACATATCTTAAGCATAAATAACAAAGTTCATCGTACCCAAACTGTCCTAACTAGAGTGATCTTTGCTAGTCGAGGAGGACGGTTTAATTACATCACAAAGTTTCATCGTGCATAACTCAAAGTTTCGTCATAGAGAAAGTAGTGACTCAACGGACACATTGTCATATATCATCAATCACTCCAACATGTCATGCCATCCAGCCAAATCAGGGAGGAAGGACCCGAGCTCCGTGAAAGGCTTCAGGTCGAGACGCTTAGTGGCTACGCGTGTTCGGATGTCTTCCCGCGACATTTGCCCTTCTTTGTAGAACATCCCTGTTTTTTCGAGGACCTCCTTTTATGATGACTTGGGCAAGTTCACGTTGGATGTGATAGAACTTAGCTCGGAGTCGATGATCCGGTACATTTCCTAGTTTCTTTGCCCATTGCAGAATATTGGCATCGCTGGATTTATGTGACATGCGAAGGTTCTGGCAATCCCGTCTGTACTCCAACATGTGGTGGAGGACATAGAATCCATCACTGAGAGTACCTCTTGGTTGCTGGATGTAGCAGAAGTCGGGCTCAGCAATAATGCATGACCCTCACGTAGTTGTTGCTGGGTTGAGGTGGCATCTGGAGGCGTGTCCTACGAGGATTGTAGGAAGAGAGACTTCTTGCAATCAGCCTTAAGACGTTCCTCCTTCGGAATTCAGGCATCAACTCATCACGCTCAAACCCTGAGTCATACTGCTGAGCCTTCAATCCTTCGTCGTCATAGCACCGGTGCCGGAATTGAGAAACCGTAGAGGGTCATCATCCTCGTCCATGGCATCATGCATTGCTTCTTCGATGGCGGCGGCATCATCAGCCACTAATGGAGCCTCTTCCTCACGCCGTCCGCTATCACCGGACACGACAGGCGCTGCTAATTGGGTAGGTGGGGTGGTGGTGTCCATACCTTGCTGAGGCTGCTTGGTCATGGGTGTGCTCCCAGCCATCTCCAGACGAAGGAGACTCTTAGGCCACAACAGGACCCAACTCTTCCAATTGCCAAGCCGTGGCGGGGTCTCGTCGTCATCTCCCCCTTGTAGTACCGAAGGAGCCAAATTGTCGTAGCCCGCTTTGACACTGGCCATGGAAACCTTGAAGACGCCAGGGGGCATCGGCCAGCTGTGGAACAATTGCTCCTTCCACTTCACTATCGTCACCTTTCCCACGTCCACCTTCTGGCCGCTGATGATGTACAGTATGGTGCACGGTATATGTGATGTTATCAATCTTAGCACAAGAAGAAAAAAACACAGCCTCTCCGATAGAATCGATGGATCATGTGCAATCATTGGCTATAAGTGGACTGAGATTTCTTTGCTATTCGAGTTAATGTTGTATCTCTACTGATTAAACAATAGATGGATGGATGCTAAAACTGCAGAGCACTTGAGTGCAGCAACACAACACTTAAATCCTAAATGTGCAGAGCACGTCATACCCATATATTCATTGCTAAACTCTAGCAGCCAACTGAGCTAATTAATCTAATCAACCCTAAACAACAGCCAATAAAGGGATTAACCTTAGACTGCAGCAAGCCCCTAACTTGCCATATATCATCCATGGGTACATGAATCTGAAACAGAGCATGGTACATCTCAAAGTAGAGGAAAGGGGGGCAGAGGTAGGGGGCGGGGTCTGAAAAGAAGTCACCGGAGAAGTAGGGAGAGTGAGCCTCACAGGTGGGGTGGGGTGGGGAGGGGAAGGAGACTCACGCGATGCCGATGCGGTCGTGGACTTCTTCTTCTCCAACGGTGCCACCGCCGCCTTGCCAGGAATGGGGAGGATCTGCTCTGCCGTCGTCCGTCAGGTACGGATCGAGCGGCGGGGGTCAGGGAGATGGCGACGAGGGAGAGGCAGGAGAGATGGCGCGCGGGGGAGATTTGGGGGACAAAGGAGGGAGAGGGAAAGCCCGCGCGCTAGGTTTTCATTTTCCTTTTTGTTTTTCTTTTTCTTTTCCTTTTTCCTTTTCTTTTTGTTTTTCTTTTTCTCTTCCGAAAGACAATGTATATGCATGGTGGGAAGGGAATACAATGTATATGCATGGTGGGAAGGCGATATATATATTATATCATTTGACCGATAATGGTTAAGTGCGTATACAAAATAGGAACATATATATAAATGATGGTTTCTTAGCGTCGACGTTTTCCTTTCTCAGTGAGCTTCTTTCCTTTCTTGTTCGCTGCTGAGTAATTGAGACCCTCGTTATGACTTTTCCTTTTCCATGGAGTGTGATTTTTCTTAGGTAATGTAGTCTTACTTCTTCTTTTGACATATGCTTCATCGTCATCGTCATCTTCCCTCATCGGGTCGCCGTACTGGTCGTAGTCTTCCTCGTTAGCGACCCCGTCCATTCCAACGATGCTCCTTTTGCCTCTCCTCACGACAACACAGCTCGGATTGCTCGGGTCGGTTATGAAGAAGCATTGTGTCACGTGCTTAGCGTGTACCCATGGCTCAGTTTTGGCGATGACGTTAACGTTCACGGTACCACACCATACCATCATTATTCCACACTCGCTATTTGTAATATATTCTAACTTTATTGAGGCAGCAACTATTTTTATATTTTAGTTCTCCAATTTCATGCAAAGCTATCCTCTTTATACCCACAACGCAGTTTTATTTCTCGTTACTAGATAGAAGCAAATGTTCGGTGTATGTAGAGTCGTATCGGTGGCAAATAGGACTTGAGAGAATATTGATCTTACCTTTAGCTCCTTGTGGGTTTGACACTCCATACTTATCACTTCCATCTTTGGAAAGTGCTACGATGATTCCTTACACTTGGGGATTATTAGCCGGTCATGCATTCCATCGTCACCCCTGAGTTCTGGTAATCACTGTTTATGTCTTTGGCCTCCGTGTAAAATGTATATCCGTTGATATCATATGCCTGATAGGTCTTGAGGTTGGCCGCGGGGCCATGTGCTAAGGCGTGTATGAGCAATCCATCCGCACTGCCCTCTTCTGGGGGATTAGCAAGAACATGCTCTTTGAACAAACGCAAGAAAGTGGAGTTGTGCTCTCTAGTAACTTCGGTGTCCATCTTGTGTAGCCCCTGGTCACGATACTTCTTTACGATGGTTTCTTTGTGCAGTTCCATGAAAGGATCTACCACGTCTAGTTGCTGTAGCACTACTAAGTTTGCTATGTCCAAGTCATTGCGTCGACCTGAGTAGTCCACATGCAATTCCCTCCAGCCGTTCGTGTGACCTCCGCCAAGCCTCCCAAGGTGCTTGTTGACGGGCAAACCAACAATAGGGTTTTCGTCGCTTAGATAATTCTCGCAGAAGAAGATGCACTCTTGGGTCAGATAGCCCTGCACGATGCTTCCATCCGGACGGAACATGTTACGAACGAATCCTTTGATGACCCCATTCATCCTCTCGAACGACATCATGCTGTGAAGGAATGACAGCCCGAGGTCGATGATGTCATCCACAATGTGGACACACAGATGCACCATGACATCAAAGAACGCGGGTGGGAAGTAAATCTCAAGATCATTTAGTATGACAACGATCTCTTCCTGTAGCCTTCGGAGCTGCTTCGCACTGATCGACTTTCGAGAGATAACATCAAAAAAGTTTCACAGACCAGTAAGCGTTTCATGGACGTGCTCGTCCATTATACCTCTAAGGGCAACCGGAAGGATCTGCGTCATTATCACGTGACAGTCATGAGACTTCATCCCGCTGAACCTTTTCTTCTTGGTGTCTAGAAATCTGCTTATCTTCCCACAGTAACCGGAACTAACTTTGATTCCGGTAACGCACTTGAAGAATTGATCGATCTCCTTCGAACTTAAGGTGAAGCAAGAAGGGGGGCAATAATTCTATTCCTTCTTGTTGACTTTTTTGCCCCTTTCCCCCGCCTCCGTCTCTGTCTCCATCTCCTCTGACTTTTTACGGGGCGGCATGTGTAGATCTGCCCTGATTTTCAAATCTTCCAAGTCTCTTCTTGCCTTCGGCCCATCCTTGGTCTTATCCGGCATGTTCTCAAGGACATTGTTCGTGATATGCATTTGATCAAGGCAATGAGGCATGTCGAGTTTGGGCCAGTACGGCAAGTCCCAGAAAACAGACCTTGTTTTCCATACCTTCAGCAGTGGCTCCGGCGCCTTTTTCATCGTCTTTCCCGGTGCGGGGCACTGTTCCTAGTTTTTCAACAGCTCATCGATTTCGGCGCCACTTCGCTTACGTGGAGGTCCTCGATGCTCAGCCTCACCATTGAATAGATCTCCATGGTTTCTCCACGGGTCATCCTGCGCGAGCCATCTTCGATTCCCCATGTACACGATTTTTCCAGACCCGTCGTCTTTTGTTGACGTTAGCTGCTGAGACGTTGTATCATCCATGCACCGCGTGCATCCACAATATCCGTGCCACACCTGTCCCGCGACATATCCGTAATCGAGATAGTCATGCACCGTCATCATCAGCATGGCTCTCATATAGAAATACTCGCCTTTGCTGGCGTCCCATGTCTTGGCCGGTGTTTTCCACAACGTATCTAGCTCCTCTTGAAGTAGCCCCAGATACAGATTAATATTATTGGTCGGTTGTTTAGGCCCTTGAATCAGCATGCTCATGTGTATGTACTTTGACTTCATGCACAACCAGGGAGGAGGTTGTACATCCATACAAACACGGGCCATGTGCTATGGTTGGTGTTCTGGTTGCCAAACGGATTCATGCCATCGGTACTCGTGCCAAGCACGATGTTCCTTGCATCATCTATGAAATATCTATATTCCGCATTGAATGCTCGCCACTGGCTAGCATCCACGAGGTGTCTCAGCTTCCGATTATCTCCGTCGCCGAGCTTCACCCTCTCCGCGTGCCAGCGCATGAGCTTTGCTTCCTTAGGATCTACGAAATAACGCTGCAGACGGGGAGTGATTGGTAAGTACCATACAAATTTCTGAGGATATTTCTTCCTGGCCTTCTTGTATCGAGAAGCATTGCACACCGGACAGCTGGTTTTTTCTATGTGCTCCTTCCGATAAATGATGCAATGGAGTATTCGAGTCTACCTCGGGATCGTAACCGTCATACAATGGAGTATTCGAGTCTACCTCCAGTTGAGCCAGCTTGGCCTCCTCTCTTGAAGCGGCTCTGTCGCTAGTCGTACTCTTGCAAAGCAGGTCTTGAACATGAGGGTCGCGCACGACTGAACTTAGTCGCGTCGAAGACTGCGGCATATCCGCCTCTTCTCCGTCGTGTCCGGCCTCTTCTCCGCCATCTACGGCCTCTTCTCCGCCGTGTCCGGCCTCTTCTCCGCCTTGTACGGCCTCTTCTCCTCCGCCATGTCCTGCGCCCTCAAACTCTTCTTCGGGTCCATCATCGTCGACCATCTCTTCGTCTACCCCCATGTCGTTATTGTGTGCCATATGGACATCCTTATCATCATCTTCAATTATCCACCGAGTATAGCCATCCATGAAACCATACATGAGCAGGTGCGCCTTCAAACTGCCACAGTCAATGGGGTCCAAGATGATGATTAGTTTGCATCTTCTACACGGACATATAACCCCAGTCCGGTTATTTAAATACATGTAGTGCCCCGCGGATTGCAACCATCTTTCCACCACCCTTCCACTGACCTTCATGATTGCATGCGCGGTGTAATAAGCAAAAGAATTTTAACCATGCATGCATATATCAAAGTCATACAAAATTTCGACATGACCTTCCCTAAAAATAGGGCATATAGAGTTTGCCCGAAATTCACCGAAACGGAAATAAATCAACATTTTGGCAAAACATAAGCAACTCATGTCAAGCACGATCCGACAAACACACATAAGCGGCAACTCATGCCACACGCACATATTCCCACCATCATAGAGCAAACACGCATATTTCCATTAATTCTTGCAAAGCACAACTTTTTGCTCACCTTTTGACCCGAGAGAGGGCCGGGATCGATCGAGCAAACCTATGGTAGATGGCCGGTGCCGCTATCTAGCTAGCAAGGGATCGAAAGAAGTAGGACAAAGATGCATGGTAGATATAGTTGGACGGAGATGCTCTACCTAACTAGTGGAGAGGGAAGGAAAGCTAGCTAGTGAGACAAAAGGCAAGAGTGGGACCAGAAGAGAGAACGATGGAGAGACAAATAAATTCAAGTGAGGGAAAAGAAGCCATTAATGGAGCTCATTAATGGAGGAGATGGTGGATGGGGGCATTAATGGGGAGAGAAGAGAGGTAGGAGAAGGAAGAACTAAGTGAGGGGGGTAGAGGAGGGAGAGGGGAAAGCGGAGGGGGAGGGAAAAGGTGGCTGCTACGAGTAGTAGTAGCGCTGGAACAGAAACGCACTACTGCTAATCGTCATAGCAGTAGCGCTTGTCGGTGCCCCGGCACTGCTGCTAATCGGGGCCCACCTGCTGCCAACGTTCAGACATAGCGGTAGCGGTGGGCCACCGACAAGCGCTACTGCTACGGCATTAGTAGTAGCGCTAGTTTTAGACAGCCGCTACCACTACCGGTAGCCACTGGCGGTGGCGACGGGACCACTTAGCAGTAGCGTCGGTTTGGTCGACCACGCTACTGCTACTTTTCTACTCGTAGCGCTGGGAGGTCACCCGCGCTACTACTACTTAGCAATAGTGCTTTTCAAATATCCAGCGCTACTGCTAAAATCCTATCTATAGGCTTTCTCCTACTAGTAATAGGTACCCCTGGTGTCTATATAAACCGGAGGGTTTAATTTGTAGAGGATGATCCGACTCATCTAGAGTTTAGTTCATCTGATCTCGTGGTAGATCAACTCTGTAATCATCATACACACATCAATATAATCAAGCAGGACGTAGGGTTTTACCTCCTCGAGAGATCCCAAACCTGGGTAAATGTTGTCCCTATGTTTCCTATTCCCCATTGATCCAAGATCCACAGCTCGGGACCCCCTACCTGAGATCCGCAAGAACTAGGCCCTACCGGAGACTAGACATCCTTTGGCTTTCGGCTACAAAACTATTTCGGGAGGGAGAGAAATAAAGCCAGGTCATTGCATGGCATGTGTGCAGAGAAACTTGAGTGAGCTTGAGAGCTCTCTCCGCCTCTATTTATAGGGGAACCAAGGGGTAGAGGCCTGGGGGAAAAGACCAAAATGGGGTCGACATCCTTTTGGTAGGAATCGTTACATGGAAAACAAATTTTTTTCCTCCGAAGTCACCCAAGATCAATCTACTTGATTCTAGCAATGAGTGGGAGAGCATCTACATACCCTTGTAGACCGAAAGCGGAAGCATTCTAATGAACGTGGTTGATGTAGTCGTACTCTTCATGATCCAATCTGATCCAGCACCACACGAACGGCACCTCCAAGATGTGCACACGTACGGCTCGGTGACGTCTCCTCCTTCTTGATACAGCAAGACGAGAGGGAGAGGTAGATGAGATCTGACCCGGCAGCACGATGGCATGGTGTTGGAGTTATGGTGGAACTCCGACAGGGCTTCGCCAAGCAACCGCGGAAGAGGAGATGGTGCAACGGGTGGAAGAGGTGGCTAGGGTTGTCGACGGAGCTGCCACCTTGTGCCTCCCACCCTTTATATAGGCATGGGGGAGGGGGGCTGGGAGGCTTGCCTCCCAAGCCTAGGGCTGGCAACCAAGGGGGGGGGGACTTGGCCTCCAAGTCTCCCCCACCCCTTCCTTATTTGGAGTAGGGTTTCCCCTTAGGCGCATGGGCCCTAGGGGGTTGTGATGCCCAGCCCATCCAGGGACTGTTGTGCCCCCCTCAGGTCCATGTGGACCCTCCAAGGCAGGTGGACCCCACTCTGGAACCCTCCGGATCCTTCTAGAACATTCTAGTACTTTACCGAAAAATCCCGAAACTTTACCGAAACCCGAAAACCAACTTTCCTTATATGAAACTTTATCTCCGGACCATTCCAAAGCTCCTCATGATGTCGTGGATCCCATCTGAGACTCCAAACAATCTTTGGTCTCACCATTATAAATATCCCATTACTACCCTAGCATTACCGAACGTTAAGTGTGTGACCCTATGGGTTTGAGAACATGCGGACATGATCGAGCCACCTCTCCGATCAATAATCAATAGCAGGATCTGGATGCCCATAATGACTCCCACATATTCAACGAAGATCTTTATCGGTTTGAACCACGATGTCAAGGATTCAGACAATCCCGTATACAATTCCCTTTGTCTGGCGATATGTTACTTGCTTGAGATTCTATCGTCGGTATCACCATACCTAGTTCAATCTCGTTACCAGCAAGTTCTCTTTACTCGTTCTATAATACAATATCCCCATGAATAAACACATTAGTCACATGCTTGCAAGCTACTTTGGATGTCATATTACCGACAGGGCCCAGAGATATCTCTCCGTCACATGGAGTGACAAATCCCAGTCTCGATCCATGCAACGCAACAACTACTTTCTGAGACACCTGAAGAGCACCTTTATGATCACCCAGTTACGAAGTGATGCTTGATACCCACAAAGTATTCTTTCTGTATTAGGGAGTGGCACGATCTCATGGTCTAAGGAATAGACACTTGACATTAAGAAAGCTGTAGCAATTAAACTAAGTGACACAATCAAATGCTAAGCTTACGATTGGGTTGGTCCATCACATCATTTTCCTAATGATGTGATCTCGTCATTAAATGACAACTCATGTCTATGGTTAGGAAACCTTAAACATCTTTAATCAACGAGCTAGTCAAGTAGAGGCTCACTAGGGACACGGTGTTTGTTTATGTATCCACACATGTATTTGAGTTTCCGATGAATACAATTATAGCATGGAGAATAAACACTTATCATGAACAAGGAAATATGATAATAACAACTTTATTATTGCCTCTAGGGCATATTTTCAATAGTCTCCCACTTGCACCAGAGTTAATAATCTAGTTTACATAGTTATGAATCTAACACCCATGGAGTCCTAGTGCTGATCATGTTTTGCTCGTGGAAGAGGTTTAGTCAATGGGTCTGCAACATTCAGATATGTATGAATTTTTCAAATCTCTATGTCTCCTTCCTTGATGTAGTCACGAATGGAGTTGAAGCGGCGTTTGATATGCTTAGTTTTCTTGTGAAACATTGGCTCCTTGGCAATGGCAATGGCACCAGTGTTGTCACAATAGATAGTCATGGGATCCGATGCACTAGGAACCACACCTAGATTGGACATGAACTCCTTCATCCAGACTCCTTCCAGCGCCGTTTCTGAAGCAGCTATATATTCCGTTTCACATATTAATGCTGATACAATGCTCTGCTTGGAGCTACTCCAGCTGACTGCTCCACCATTCAAAATAAATATGTATCTGGTTCGAGACTTTGAGTCATCCAGATCACTGTCGAAGCTAGCATCGACATAACCCTTTATGACAAGCTCTTCATCACCTCCATAAACGAGAAACATTTCCTTAGTCCTCTTTAGGTACTTAAGGATATTTTGACCGTGTCCAGTGTTCCACTCCTGGATCACTCTGGTACCTACCAGCCATACTAATGGCATGGCACACATCAGGTCTAGTACACAGCATGGCATACATGATAGAGCCTATGGCCGAGGAATAGGGGATGACTCTCATCTTTTCTCTTTCTTCTGCCGTAGCTGGACACTGAGTCTTACTCAACTTCGTACCTTGCAACATGGGCAAGAACCCCTTCTTTGACTGGTCCATTTAGAACTTCTTCAAAACTTTGTCAAGGTATGTACTTTGTGAAAGTCCTATCTGGCGTCTTGATCTATCTCTATAGATCTTCATGCCCAATATGTAAGCTGCTTCACCGAGGTCTCTCATTGAAAAATCTTGTTCAAATAACCCTTTATGCTTTCCAGAAGTTCTATATCATTTCCAATCAATAATATGTCATCCATGATGACCCACAAGTATAGGGGGTCAATCATAGTCCTTTCGATAAGTAAGAGTGTCGAACCCAACGAGGAGCAGAAGGAAATTATAAGCGGTCTTCAATAAGGTATTTTCTGCAAGTGATGTTAGTAACAGTAGTAGATAGTTTTGTAGCAAGATATTTCGTAACAAGTGACAAGTAACAATATTAACCAAGGTGCATCAAGGTAGCCCAATCCTTTTTATAACAAAGGACAGGCCGGAAAGTGTTCTTATATGAAGCAAGTGCTCCCGAGGACACATGGGAATCTGTCTAGTCATGTTCATCATGTTGAATTGATTCGCGTTCGGTACTTTGATAATTTGATATGTGGGTGGACCGGTGCTAAGGTGCTGTTCTTAGTTGAACAAACAATCCACTTATGATTACCCTCTCTCGCAAGCGTCCCCAACTATGAAAGAAGAATTAAGATAAATCTAACCATAGCATGAAACGTGTGGATCCAAATCAGCCCCTCATGAAGCAACACATAAACTGGGGTTTAAGCTTCTGTCACTCTCACGACCCATCATCTACTTGTTACTGCACAATGCCTTCCCTTAGGCCCATAAATGGTGAAGTGTCGTGTAGTCGACATTCACACGACACCACTAAGAGAAGCAACAACATACATATCATCAAAGTATCGAACGAATGCCAATTTCACATGATTACTTATAACAAGACTTATCCCATGTCCTCAGGAACAATAGTAACTACTCACACCTCATCAACATGTTCAATATCAGAGGTATAATGATGGTGATCAAGGATCTAAACATAATAGCTTTCACCAATTAATCCAACAAGCATCAACTACAAGATGTAATCAACACTACTAGTAACCTACAGGTACCAATCTCAGGTTTTGAAACAAAGATTGAATGCAAGAGATGAACTAGGGTTGGAGATGAGATGGTGCTGGTGAAGATGTTGATGAAGATTTGTCCTCCCACGAAGGAGGAAGCGTTGGTAATGATGATGGCTACGATCTCCCCCTCCCGGAGAGAAGTTTCCCCGACAGAATCACTCTGCCGGAGAGAAAAAGGGCATCTGCCCAGATTTCCGCCTCAAGACGGCGGCGCTTCATCCCGAAAGTAATCTTATAATTTTTTCTAGGTCAAAACACACCATACAGGAGAAGAGGGGGGGGAGAGGAGTTGCAGGGGCCCCTGTCAGTGTCAAAACCGGCGGATCTCGGGTAGGGGGTCCCAAACTGTGATACTTGGATCGTTGGTAACAGGGGACAAAGGGGACAAGGTTTTACCCAGGTTCGGGCCCTCCTATGGAGGTAATACCCTACGTCCTGCTTGATTATATTGAGTGTATGGAGATTATAGAGTTGATCTACCACGAGATCGTATGACTAAAACCCTAGATGAGTTCTCTTGTTGTACACCCTAAAACCCTCCAGCTTATATAGACGTCGGGGTCCCTAGGGTTTACACATGGTCGGTTACACGCCGAAGGGATAAACATGCCTATTCGCTACTCTAAATGTGGAGGACAATCCACGATTCCTGAAGCTTCCTTCTTGGAGATGAGATCTTCAACTCTTCCAGTATTCGACAAGTGGCCCATACAGTCCGGCCCATAAGACATAGGATGGCCTCCCGAGGACCCCTTAGTCCAGGTCTCCCTCAGTAGCCCCCGAACTAGCCTCCAACGCCAAGGGTCCAAGCTCCAGCTGCTTCGAATGATCAGAGTCTTCGGCTTGCGAGGCAAGTTCCTCCTTTCCAAATTATGATCGGCCGGGCTATAGTTCGGCCTCCGTCGACGTGTAATTTCCCCGATCATAGATCGTCCGTATACCATGAGTAGTTCGGCTTTGAAGGCCAAATGTCAGAGAGCCAATAATGTCTTCTGACAACTTTTCAAATGAAAGGTCACGGCCCACCACGACCGCTAAACCAGTCGTGAAGACTTGATTCGCAGTTCGAGGCCGTTTCCACCAGCACGATCTATCAATGCACAGATCGTGCCCCGTTTTACACGGGACATGTTTAATCATGCGTGTACAACGGCACGCATGTCTTGGGAAGCGGAGGGATTCACGGCGCCGCGAAGGGAGGCTAACCGGCAATAATCTTTAATAAAAAGGGGAAGGAAACCCCAAAGCTTATCCGCACCTCCCATTCACCTCCCTGCTTCTCCATATTTCCGAGCTCCTTGAGCCCAGATCTAGGTCTTCATTCTTCCCCCTCCGAGCTCAGCCATGGCCAGCGGCAAGTGGGAGGCTTCCACGGTCAGGGACCAGGACATCCGAGATCTCAAGGATGCCGGCTATCTCCCCGCCAACGTCTTCCATCGAGCTACAGAGGAGGGCCAGGTGATCCCCACCCCCAAGCCAGGCAAGAGGGTGGTCTTCGTTCCTCACTTCATCCGGGGATTAGGATTCCCACTTCACTCCTTTGTGAGGGGTCTTATGTTCTTCTATGGGCTCGACTTCCATGACCTCCCGCCGAACTCTTTCATGCATATATCTGCCTTTATCATTATCTGCGAGGCATTCCTACGGGTCGAGCCACACTTCGGGCTGTGGCTCAAGATCTTCAACATTAAACCGAAGTGTGTCGCCGGTGCACACGCGGACTGCGGCGGGGCAGTCATCGGCAAGCTTCCACGCGTAGTGTGGCCATCCGGCACCTTCATCAACACCATCAAAACCTGGCAGAGGGAGTGGTTCTACATCACCAAGCCAAAGGAAGAGGAAGGCGGAACTGTTCCTGCCGAATGCGGAACTGTTCCTGCCGAATTCAGGTCCGGCCCCCCAACCAGATTGACCTCATGGGCCAGGAAGGGTCTCGACTGGGGGTCGGAAACAGAGGTGGAGGACCTGCAAAGGGGTATCGCCTCCCTAATCAGGGAGGGAGTTGGCCTGACCAACGTGGTCCAGGTCATGCTTCGACGGCACATCCTCCCCTGCCAGCGCCGGAGCTCCCCAATGTGGGATTACCGGACTGACGACGACCCTACAGTTCGTCAACTCTTCCGCACGATGCGGGAGAAGCTATGGAAAGCGCTGTTCAAGGCGCAGGAGAACTGGCCAGGCAGAGAGGAGGACAAGGGCCTGAGCGCCACCAAGCCCGCACCCGAGGTATAGTGTAGTGTTACTTTACCGGTTCCATCTCCTCAGAGATAGTCTAAGCATTTTCCGATTACCTTTCGTAGGAATGGTTGAGCAAGGCCACGGGCATCAAGTGTCCGGCTCCACAGCCCGAAGACCCCAAGTCCCCGCTGCTGTTGGAGATGCTCGTCGTGGCGCCCTACAAGGCGCCAGAGAAGAAGGAGAAGAAGAAGCCAGGCCGAACTGGCCTGCGCAACAAGGACCAGCCAGGGGCTGCGTCTGAAGAAACTCATGCCTTCTCAAATCAAGAAGAGGAGCACGAGGCTGAGGGGGGAGGTGATTCCCCCCTTACAGGAAAGAGGGCGGCGTCATCGGACGCCTCGTAGGAAGTAGCGCCTCCCGCCCAGAAGAAACCGCGCCGGACACAGGTGATCTCGTCCGACGACAGTTCGGACTCGAACAACGAGTCCGAGGACTTCGAGAGGGTTCCACGGAGGAACCTCAGGGTCAAGCCCCCACCTCGAAGGTAAGGATCCAAAGACCTACTGGGCCATCGGTGCTTAATTTAAAATGTTTATTAACATGTGAGTGCCCATCAATTTGCAGCACACCACGCGTTCTCCCCACCGACCATGTCTCGGATGGGGAGACCCCGCCCGCCGAACTTGCGGAGAGCGGGTCTGCATCGCACCCTTCTCCTCCGGGCACTACGAAGGATGCCACGGAGGTGTCATCCCAGCAGGCCTCCCTGGAGCCGAACACTAGAGGCGAAGGTGACGACGTAATGGTCGAGGCTGATACCTCGGCCACCGAAGACCCGGGGGAGAAGACTATCCCGGACACCGAGGAGGCCGGACATGAAAGTGCCCAGTCTCCTCCAAGGCCATCTCCGGAGCACACAATGCCTCCAGAGGTACCAATTCAATCTCCGGCTGGAGATCGGGGTACCCGATCCCCACCGGCTCCGTCGACCACTGGGTGGCCGGCCATGGGAGAGGCTCTGTCCAGCGCCTCCATCTCCAGGGAGCACCGCATCCTTATGGGTGCGCTATTGCAGAGCATTCAGTCCGTGTATTCCGGACTGAAGGAGGCCTTCAATGGTCTCCTGACGGGCTTTCAGGTAAGCCAAGTAATGCCCTACTTTGTGAAATATTGTTTTATTTAAGTAATTGTTATACTCATAGCAGCCCCCGAGCCCTGGGTAAGTTTGAAAAACTTACCTGGGGGTCCAGCAGAGTCTTATATCCGAGCTGAGCGCCGGACAATATATGTTTGGATAGGTCTAACAGACCATTAGTGGTCCGGACACAGGGTCAATTTTAGTGATAGTTCGGAGTTTGTGAACATCTATAATGGTTATATAACTCTGTGATTCAGGCTTCGTCGATAGCAGCGGCTACTAACGCCGCCGAGCTAGAAGAGCTGAATCGAAAGCTCAAGAGCTCCGAAGACGAGCTCGATGCTATAAACAAGAGATTCGACGAGGCGCAAGGTAAGCCGAATTAGGGTATCGAAACTCTTTTGCACCGCTCTATCAACACAGTTTCTGAACATAAGTCGATACTTACGCAGCCTCGGTGAAAGAGATAGAGACACTCAAAGCCGAGCTTGAGAAAGTGAAGCAAGAAGCTTTAGGTGAGAAGGCGGCGGCCAAAGAAGCGGCCACCGCTCTATCCGCACTGAGAGCCACCAGCGACAAGCATGAGGCGCGGGTAGAAGAGATTCAACAGGAGCTCAAGGACGCCAGCAAAAAGTGCGAGGCCCTTGAGCTGAAAGGGAAAGAGCAAGCCGCCGAACTATCCACCCTGAAAACCAATCTCCAAAAGGAGAGGGTGGATAGGCGGTCATTTGAAGAGGAGCTCCGCCAAGCCAAAGCTATCATGGACGGTAAGCCGTATTCATTGCATTGTATCTTCGGGGACAGCAAGTTGAAATTGCTTACCCAAGTATGGCGTTCCTCAGGCGCCTGCTCGGACCTCCAGAAGGACTTAGCGGACGCGAAGCAGTTCTATGCTTCGCGTGGAGAAGGAGATGAAGCTCGGCTATTCTGGGCGCAATTCAAAGCCCCCGAGCGTTCTCCTCTCCTTATAGAGCGGCTCAAGCAGCAGATGGAACTGCGCCAGATGGCGGAACCGGCCATGAAGGATCTCTGTACCCGGCTAGGGCCCAATGAACCATTGCCGGGCAGCTACTTCGGCCTGGTGCAGAGGCTGAGAGACGCCACTCCTCGGATCGACGCATTGAGGCGGTCTTCCTGCATCGAGGGGGAGAGGATGACCTTTGCGAGGGCCAAGGTGCACTGGCCGGGGCTGGATCCACTGAAGGTGGCCACAGCTCCTCCGCCTCCTGGAAAGGGTCATAGGCGCCCCGAGCTGTACTTCTACGGGGTTATGGAGGGTGCTCGGGCCATGGAATCACAGTGTACGAGAGAGAATGAGTATGAGTAGAATGTTGTAATATGTCCGAAGATGTGGCAGCGTGTATAAAATTAAAATGCATGGTTTTTTAGCATGTCTTGTATGTTTTGCATCCTTTATAACTCCTTTGTGGCCGTTAACCCTGAAAGCTGCGAGTCATCGGCTTCAGCCCCCGTGTAGATACTACACAAGGTGTCTCTTCCAACCGCACTATAACCCTTAGCCGAACTATCGGCACCCGAAGGCGGTAGTGTGGGGCAGACAAGGCAATCGGACCATAATGCTTTATTGCTTTCACTTAGCCATAGGGGCGCGAGAAAGGAGTGCGGGAGCTAACTACGAGCCCCCAGGTTTTCGTGGTGTTCGGATGAACCGTGGCCAAAGCCTATATCACTGGTTTGTGCGAACACCAAACCCATCGTATGACACGGAATAACCTTTGACGAGATTGAGTTAAGCTCGGATTCGCAGACCGGTTCACGCATACCATGACAGTCAGTTTTCGGCTTTCTCCGCTGAGGCGCTTGACCAGGCTAGCCGGAAGCACAATCGCAGCGGTGCTCCCTTTGCCCTTTTAGCCAAATGAGTGGAACATAAAGGGGCAAGCATAGGAGCCGGGCAACCCAACTATTGACCCAAGACATGGTTCGGAACCAATGCATATAAAGCGGAATTCCAAGACGCCGAACACTTAAAGAAATTGTGATTAGGGTGATTTTTAGAGCCCCCGGACTATTAGCCGGTTGCATCATACAATATACCAAAACAGGTTCGCAAGAGGAGGGAGAAAACAGAATGTGTTCCGAAAAGGGACAGCAAAGAAGAAATGATATATCTGCATTTTACTCAACAACTCTTATTATTCAAATTGCCAATGCAACTGTTTACAGGTATTTGATAAATGAAATATAAATTTTACAGGAGAGGTTGTACCAAGGGCCTTCGATAGATAACCTGACGTCCTTCATGTGCCCTGTCGCTTATCTGCTCCTGCATCTCCTAAGAAGGTGCATGCCTTTATGGGCTTTGTTACTTCGGCTAACGGACCCGAAAGAAAGGGTCTTGAGAAGTTGCCGAGGTACGGGTGAGCTTGACGCCTTGTGGCAGGCACATTATGGTACCTGTAGAGTGTCCGGAGACGTGTTGTCGGTAACAGTTCGGTCCAGCCGAACACATACCCTGTAATAGTTTGTCGCCACCGCTGCCCATGGAATTTTAAGCGCAAAGTTGTGCCTCTTCGGCACGTACTTTGTCGGTAATAGGGCCGTGCGATGGGGGGCGAGTCCCTATTTACCGGGAGTGGAAGGTTCTGGTACCTCGGATTGAGACCGAGCTCTTTTCCCAGCCTTGGGTGCCTTGTCGGCAGATGTCGGCGATTGCCAATCATCGGTGTAGTGGAATTCGGCCGCCAGGGCCAACGCATGTTCCTCAGTTCGGAGGGAGCGCTCTGTGTTGCCGTTTACAGTAATAACCCCCCTAGGGCCGGGCATCTTGAGCTTGAGGTATACGTAGTGTGGGACAGCGTTAAAGCGGGCGAACGCTGTACGGCCGAGCAGGGCGTGATAGCCGGTGCGGAAAGTTACGATGTCGAAGATCAAGTCCTCGCTTCCAAAGTTATCGGGCGAGCCGAACACAACCTCCAGGCTTACAGAGCCTGTGCACCGGGCTTCAATGCCTGGGATCACTCCTTTGAAGGTAGTGTTGCTGGGCTTGATCCTCGAAGGATCTATGCCCATAGTTTTCACCGTATCTGAGTAAATCAGGTTAAGGCTACTTCCACCGTCGATGAGGACTTTAGTAAGGTGGTACCCATCTATGATCGGGTCTAGGACGAGTGCGGCCGAACCCCCGTGACGGATACTGGTCGGATGTTCACGCCAATCGAAAGTGATCGGATATGCCGACCATGGGTTATACTTCGGGGCTACAGGCTCTATGGCGTAGACCTCTCGAAGGGCGCGCTTCCTCTCCTTTTTGGGTATATGAGTGGCGTAGATCATGTTTACTGTTTTCACCTCTGGAGGGAATTTCTTTTGACCGCCATCGACCGGACCACGAGGCTCCTCCTCGTCCTCGCTGCGTGGGCTCTTGCCTTGGTCCTCAGTTGCGAGTTTGCCGGCCTGCTTGAAGACCCAACAGTTACGGTTGGTGTGATTGGCGGGCTTCTCCTGAGTGCCATGGATCTGGCAAGGTCTCTCCAGAATCTTGTCCAGCGGGGTGGGTCTGTCATGTTTGCCTTTAGGAGGCTTCTTCCGCTGCCCAAAGCGGGAATTGCGGAAGCCGGCGTTGACGGCCGTATCATCGGCATCACTATTATTGTGCCGGCGCTTGTTCTTATTGCGTTTTGGTTTCCCGTTCCCATCCCGAACTTCAGAGGTTCCGGGGTCTTCGGGATTATGGCTACGTCGAGCGAGCCAGTTATCCTCGCCCGTGCAAAAGCGGGTCATGAGTGACGTGAGGGCGGACATTGTCCTTGGTTTGTCCTGGCCGAGCTGTCGGGCCAGCCATTCATCCCGAATATTATGTCTGAAGGAGGCTATAGCTTCGGCATCCGGGCAGTCTACGATCTGGTTCTTCTTGGTCAGGAAGCGGTTCCAGAATAGCCGCGCAGACTCTCCGGGCTTCTGAACGACGTTGCTGAGATCGGATGAGTCTGGTGGCCGAACATAAGTGCCCTGGAAGTTAGATTGGAATGCCTCTTCTAGGTCCTCCCAACACCCGATGGAGTTTTCGGGGAGGCTATTCAACCAGTGCCGAGCTGGCCCCTTGAGCTTCAGGGGTAAGTACTTGATGGCGTGGAGGTCATCTCCTCGTGCCATGTGGATGTGGAGGAGGAAATCCTCTATCCATACTGCTGGTTCAGTTGTCCCGTCATATTGTTCTATGTTCACGGGCTTAAACCCTTCCGGGAACTGATGCCGCATTACCTCATCTGTGAAGCACAGTGGGTGTGCGGCCCCTCTAACCCGAGCTATGTTACGCCGATGATCGGCGTCTATCCTAGCTCGGTGCTGTTCCCGATCTTCATTGTCGCGGTCGAACCGAGGTCGGTACCCATGACGTCTATCGGCTGAGTATCCTCTGGATCCGTAAATGGATCGTGTGCGGCCTGCTCTATAGTCCAGGTCGTGTCGCAGGTCGAACCTGTCATCGGGCTCTAGTGGCTCCTTTCCCCGTCGGCGGGGTATCGTCGGCCCGTAGCCGGTATCATCAGCAGTCCGGTCTCGTCCTCGAGGGGGGCGATCTGGCTTGTCATATGTGTTATGCTTGGGTGACGGCATGTCTGTGAGCTCGTCGTCGAATTATGGCAGCAGCCGTCGGCGAGGATAGCTCTTAGGCTGGTCCGATAGACCGGTGCCGTATCCTTCCTCGGCTGAGAGGACTCTCGTCCATCGGTCGTTGAGGTCGTCCTGTTCGGCTTTGAGCTGCCGCTCTTTTGCTTTCAGGCTTTGAGCCGTGGATATGAGCTGTTGTCTGAACAGTTCCTGGTCAGCGGGATTATCGGGGATGGCAAAGTCATCAGCCTCCGCGTTATCCTCCCCCTCGATAGAGCGGAGGTAATCGTCGTCCTCGGGATCATCTGGGTCATGACGGTCTTCGGGTCTCTCCTGACCCTCTAACGGGTGTTCGGGGATTTTGGGGCCGCCGATGTCTTCCGGGGTATCACCATCCCCGGTGCCATCGGTAGATTTTCGCCCCTTTTTCCCTTTTGACCGTTTAGGCGGCCTTCGACATCTTGACGGCGCTTCATCCGATTTATCGCCGTTGTCTTTCGGGGTGTCCACCATGTAGACTGTATGTAGAGGTGGCAGTCCACTGCCCGGTTTTAGCGGGGGTGAGGGCGTTATCATCCTCATCCATATGCTCTGCTTCCTCGGAAGCATAGTCGAGCATGTCGGTTAAATCCTTGACAGTGGCTATGAAGTGGGTGGTGGGTGGGACGAAGAATTTGTCCTGACCCGTCTGAAATCCGGTCTGGGAACAGATCGGAGTTGGATCGTCGGTGATCTTCATCGACGAGATCCGGTCCAGAGCCTCATTGAGTATCGAGAGCTCGGTTGGGTCGGCCTACGCAGGGTTTCTGGAGTGAAACTCCGATGCATCCGAGGCGTCCGTGCGGGGGGTGTGTTCGGCAAGAACTGGTGTCCGGGCATCAGGCGCTATGACCGGATCCGGACTGGACGTCGGGCCCTCGACAGGGTTGATCCCAAGGGAGGGGCCGAATAGTGGGTCTGGGGTTAAAGCCTCAGAGCCTTCGGGCATGGCGGGCGAAACCGCGAGCCCAGACAGTGATAGATCGCCTCGAGAGTCTACGGAGAACTCTAAGTTCCCGAATCTGATCTCTTGACCAGGGGCGACGCTTCCGACGCAACCTAGATGGCCGGTGCGGTCGGCGTGCAGCACTATGCTGCCGAAGGCGAAGATCTGTCCGGGGACAAAAGTACCCGTATTGCAGACCTCGTCGTTAACGACTAGGCGAGCCATCGATTCCTTCTGGCGATCACAGCGGTGCTCTCAATGAAAGCACCAATGTCAGTGTCAAAACCGGCGGATCTCGGGTAGGGGGTCCCGAACTATCATACTTGGATCGATGGTAACAGGGGACAAAGGGGACAAGGTTTTACCCAGGTTCGGGCCCTCCTATGGAGGTAATACCCTACGTCCTGCTTGATTATATTGAGTGTATGGAGATTACAGAGTTGATCTACCACGAGATCGTATGACTAAAACCCTAGATGAGTTCTCTTGTCGTACACCCTAAAACCCTCCGGCTTATATAGACGCCGGGGCCCCTAGGGTTTACACATGGTCGGTTACACGCCGAAGGGATAAACATGCCTATTCGCTACTCTAAACGTGGAGGACAATCCACGATTCCCGAAGCTTCCTTCTTGGAGATGAGATCTTCAACTCTTCCAGTATTCGGCAAGTGGCCCATACAGTCCGGCCCATAAGACATAGGCTGGCCTCCCGAGGACCCCTTAGTCCAGGTCTCCCTCAGCCCCACTACCCAACTGGGCGCGGCCAGGGGGTGGGCCGCGCCCTGTTGGCTCGTGGCCAACTGGCCACCCCCCTCTGGTATATTTTTGGACCAAAAATTCTTATATATTCCATTAAAATTCTTCGTAAAATTTTAGGTCATTTGGCATCCAGTGAATTTTCCGCCATTTTCTTGGTTTTCAGGTCCAGAATTCCAGTTTCCAGAGATTTCCCTCTTTGTGATGTACCTTGCATATTCAGAGAGAAAAGGTATAAGAATTATATCAAAATAAGGAATAATAACCAAGAATAGCATAAATATCAATAAATATTCATGATGCATAATGGACGTATCAACTCCCCCAAGCTTAGACCTCGCTTGTCCTCAAGCGAAAGCCGAACTCGAGAATAATGACGACATAATTTGAGAGAGAGGTGTCGAGAAAAATAGAAAACAGACATGAGTGCATCATGAATATTGTCATAGTAGCAATATTTTCATCATATAGCTTCTCATAAGAAAGTAACAATCCATTCACAATATTTAAGTATGAAGCACAAATACTATTGACAATCAACAAACTATGCCCTTAGTCATTGGTGCAATCATAATTCATCATATGCCAGAGAAGAGTCTATGTAAGAGCTTTCATTCTAGCAAGTTCACATACTCAACTATCATTTAGTCTTTTATGATTGTTGACACTCATTGCATATTTTTGGAGCTAGTGCTTTCCAATGGACACATAGGAAGATGGGGGCTTAATTACTCTTGCCACCCAACTTATTTATCTCAAGGATAATGTCAACAGTAATGGTTCATGATCTCCTACATCCAACTGGATATATTTATCTAGATCTTTCCTCAACACATGGTGCTTGCCAACTAGAGAATTGATAGGATGGAGTAAGAATAAACTTTATTGACTCCTGCACATAAATAGTTTCATGAAGATAAAAGATAGGGCCTTCGCAGAGGGAAGCAGAGGTTGTCATGCACTTTTATGTTGGGTGTGCAAACTCTTAATGCAAAGGAACGTCACTTTATATTGCCCCTTATGATAGCAAACTTTATTATGCACTCTGTCGCTTTTATTTCTTTGCCATCACAAGATCGTACAAAGCTTATTTTCCCTTACAATAAAAGATCATACATATTTAAGAGCAATTTTTATTGCATGATGCACCGATGACAACCTACTTGAAGGATCTTACTCAATCCATAGGTATATATGGTGGACTCTCATGGAAAGAAACTGGGTTTAAGGGGTTATGGATGCACAAGTAGTATCTCTACTTGGTGCAGAAAATTATTGGTTAGAAAAAGATCTAAAGCAAGCATCACATGTTAAAGGATCCATGACAATATAACTTCTATGTGAATGTAAACTATCATGATCATTACGTTGTCTTCCATGTCCAACATCAACACTTGATCATTATATAATATTTGATGGGGATTCACAATCATAAAAGATATCCAAGATAGTGTATTTATATGTGAATCTCCTCTCCTCTATCATAATTTGCAAAGATTGTATCAATGACTAATGCCATGTTTGTTTATTCCCAACAACTTTTATCACTTACAGTTTTTCTGTGTGAAGTTATTACTCCCCATGGGATTAGCATATGATCTTTTTCTTTTATTTCAATGCTATGATGATAGATGCATGAGAGTAAAGCACACAAACTCAACTAATCTTTATTATATAACTCTCACACTCGATTAGAAAGGATAGATAGATCTCAAAGCAAAAATTCTAAGCAAAGCAAATCTGAAATTTTATTTCCCTAAATCACGAAATAACTAAGGACCGAACTAAGATAGATGGTAATGATAAAAGTGATGGTGATACGATACCGGGGCACCTCCCCCAAGCTTGGAACAAGCCAAGGGTGGCGCCCATACCCATGTACTCAAGTGTCCCTCTTAGATGATGGTGGTGATGATGTAGTAGGCTTGTCCTCCTCCTTCCAGGGAATAGGCTCCCCATCATAGAAAGAGGACCTTGTCTCCGGAATCCTGAAAGTGGCAACAATGCTCATCCTATTGAACCTAGCTTCATACTCACAGTTTTGGTTTTGTAGGTCATAGATATGAGCTTGGAGATGTTCGGTCCGCTCTTAAAGCTTGAAGAGAGCCTTTCCCACGTTGTTTGCGTCCAGCTTGTTCTCTCGGATGAATTCCGTGATCATAGAGTAGTTAGCACTCAAACCACATTCCACCATCCCTTGGCACTTGAAGATCTCCTGCTCCACCGCTGCAAGCCTGTCCTTCTCGCTCCCCTCCTCCTTGGGCCCTTGGACATCCTGGATGTGAAGCACCCCCTCACGCATCTCAATGGATTGAGGGTGCTTCATCACCTCTGGCAAGTAGGGGTTGATGACCTTCTCAAAGAACTTCTCCTTGGAGGAGCTTAGCGACATCATGGTGATCTAGATCTGTCAGAAAAACAGCCCGAAACGAGAACAGAGGAGAAACTTGCGATGTGGTGGTCAAAACATACAGGGGTATATATAATGAATTTTCTAGGTTAAAATACGTGTCCAGGAAGAAAACGGAGTCCGGGGGGCGCACGAGGGCACCACGAGCTAACAGGGCGCGGCCTGGGGGTGGGCCACGCCGCATTGGGTAGTGGCCCCCTCGTGGGTCCCCTGACTCCTTTTATTTTTGGAATTTTTCTAAAATACCAAAACCAACAGAAAATATTTTTTTGGAATTTTTGGAGTCGGTTTACTTACCATATCATATACCTACCCCTTTTCAGCCTTCTGGAGCGTTCCGGAAGGTCTCTTTTATGTGTTCTTCCGGAGTCATCACTTGAATAATGTTTCAACATTAAGGGGCATACCTGAGATATAGTGCTTAATTCTTTGCCCATTTACCACTTTTGGGTTTTTGCCTTCGAAGTTGTTAATCTTTATAGCACCAGAGCGATAGACCTCCTCAACAACATAAGGGCCTTCCCATTTGGAGAGAAGTTTACCTACAAAAAATCTGAAACGAGAATTGTACAAAAGAACTAGGTCTCCTACATTGAATTCTCGCTTTTGGATTCTCTTGTCATGCCATCTTTTAACCTTTTCTTTAAACAACTTGGCATTTTCATAAGCTTGTATCCTCCATTCATCTAGTGAGCTAATATCAAATAACCTCTTCTCATCGGCAAGCTTAAAATCATAGTTAAGTTCTTTAATTGCCCAATAAGCTTTATGTTCTAACTCAAGAGGTAAATGACAAGCTTTTCCATAGACCATTTTATAAGGGGACATTCCCATAGGATTTTTCTAAGCAGTTATGTAAGCCCATAAAGCATCATCAAGTTTCTTAGACCAATTCTTTCTAGATCTATTAACAGTCTTTTGCAGAATTAAATTTTTCTCGATTGCTCAATTCAACTTGGCCACTAGATTGAGGATGATAAGGTGATGCAATTCTATGGTTAACATCATATTTAGCTAGAAGTTTACGGAAAGCACCATGAATAAAATGAGAACCACCATCAGTCATTAAATATCTAGGGACTCCAAACCTCGGGAAAATAACATCTTTAAACATTTTAATAGAAGTGTTATGATCAGCACTACTAGTAGGAATAGCTTCTACCCACTTATTAACGTAATCAACAGCAACCAGAATATGTGTATACCCATTAGAGGAAGGAAAAGGTCCCATATAATCAAATCCCGAAACATCAAATGGTTCTATAGCAAGTGAATAGTTCATAGGCATTTCCTGACGTCTACCAATGTTACCAATTCTTTGACATTCATCACAAGAAAGGACATACTTACGAGCATCTTTAAAAAGAGTGGGCCAATAAAAACCGGATTGAAGTACCTTGTGTGCGGTTCTGTCACCAGCATGGTGTCCTCCGTAAGCCTCGGAGTGACACTTCCGTAGGATTTGTCCATGTTCATGCTCAGGTACACAATGTCTAATAATACCATATACTCCTTCTTTATAAAGATGTGGGTCATCCCAAAAGTAATGTCGTAAATCATAGAAGAATTTTTTTCTTTTGTTGATAGGTGAAGTTAGGTGGTATATGTTTAGCGACAATATAGTTAGCATAATCAGCATACCAAGGAGTACTATGTGAAGTATTTATAGCAGCAAGTTGCTCATCAGGAAAAATGTCATCAATAGGCAGTGGGTCATCAAGAACATTTTCCATTCTAGATAAGTTATCTGCTACGGGGTTGTCAGCTCCTTTCCTATCAACGATATGCAAATAAAACTCTTGTAGTAAAAGCACCCACCTAATAAGTCTAGGTTTAGCATCTTTCTTTTCCATGAGGCATTTAATAGCAGCATGATCGGTGTGAATAGTAACTTTTGAATCAACAATGTAAGGTCTAAATTTATCACATGCAAACACAACTGCTAAAAACTCTTTCTCAGTGGTGGCATAATTTCTTTGAGCGTTGTCTAGGGTCTTACTAGCACATAATGAATAACATTCAATTTCTTGTCTACTCTTTGTCCAAGAACAACACTAACAGCATAGTCACTAGCATCACACATAATTTCAAATGGTAAATTCCAATCAGGTGGTTGAACAATAGGTGCAGAAATCAAGGCTTTCTTAAGTATTTCAAAGGCTTCTACACAATCATCATCAAAAACAAAAGGAGTATCTTTTTGAAGAAGATTAGTTAGCGGCCTAGAAATCTTTGAGAAATCTTTAATGAACTTCTTATACCTTTGATATCTTTTGGACATGGCATTTTCTCTATTGCGTCAACTTTAGCTTTGTCTACTTCAATACCTCGTTCAGATATCTTATGCCCAAGTACTATTCCTTCATTCACTATAAAGTGGCACTTCTTCCAATTCAAGACAAGATTAGTTTCTTCACATCTTTGCAAAACTCGATCAAGGTTGCTCAAGCAATCATCAAAAGATGTCCCGTAGACGGAAAAATCATCCATGAAAACCTCAACAATATTTTCACAAAAGTCAAAGAATATTGCAGTCATACATCTTTGAAAGGTAGCAGGTGCATTGCATAAACCAAAAGGCATACGTCTATAAGCATAAGTTCCAAAAGGGCATGTGAAAGTAGTTTTTCTTGATCCTCCTTTGACACAGGTATTTGAGAGAAACCAGAATATTCATCAAGGAAGCAAAAGTGTGTGTGCTTAGATAATCTTTCTAACATTTGATCAATAAAAGGCAAGGGGTAATGATCTTTCCTAGTAGCTTTATTTAATTTCCTAAAATCAATTACCATCCTATAACTAGTTATGATTCATTGGGCAATAAGTTCATTTTTATCATTAGGAACAACAGTTATACCTCCTTTCTTAGGAACACAATGAACAGGACTTACCCATCTACTATCAGCAATAGGATAGATTATACCTGCCTCCAGAAGCTTTAGTATTTCATTTCATACCACTTCCTTCATCTTAGGATTTAAGCGGCGTTGATGATGAACAACAGGTTTAGCATCCGGTTCCATATTAATCTTGTGCTAACATAGAGTGGGACTTATGCCCTTAAGATCATCAAGACTATATCCAATAGCAGCCCTGTGCTTCTTCAGAGTTTTAAGTAATCTCTTTTCTTGATGCTCTGAAAGGTTAGCACTGATAATAACAGGATATATCTTCTTTTCATCAAGATAAGCATATTTCAAGGTATCAGGTAAAGTCTTTAGCTCAAACACGGGATCTCCCTTGGGAGGAGGAGGATCCCCTAAAATATCAACTGGTAAGTTGTGTTTAAGAATTGGTGTTTGTCTAAGAAATATATCATCTATCTCATTTCTTTCATTTATATGCATATCATTCTCATGGTCTAGCAAATATTGTTCTAGTGGATCAATAGGAGGCACGACAATAGAAGCAAGACCAATTATTTCATCCTTACTAGGTAATTCTTTATCATGCGGTTGCTTTCTAAACTTGGAGAAATTAAATTCATGAGATACATCACCAAAACATACTTTGACCTTCTCAGTAACACAATTAATTTCAGCATTAACAGTACTCAAGAAAGGTCTACCAAATATAATGGGATAAAAATTATCTTGTTTAGAACCAAGTACTAAGAAATCAGTTGGGTACTTAACTTTTCCACACAAGACTTCAACATCTCTAACAATCCCAAGTGGTGTAATAGTATCTCTATTTACAAGTTTAATAGTAACATCAATGTCTTCAAGTTCAGAGGGTGCTATGTCATTCATAATTTCTTGATATAAGGTAAAAGGTATAGCACTAACACTAGCACCCATGTCACACAAGCCATGATAACAATGATCTCCAATTTTAACTGAAACAACAGGCATACCAACAACTGGTTTGTTTTTATCTAGCTCGTCCTGTACGTTTCTAGCAGGTTTTGCAATTCTAGCGGCTTCACCACAGAAGCAAAGAACCTGACCCTCAATATTATCAACTAGAGGATCTTTAACCATAGAAACATTAGGTTCAATGTTTATTTGTTCAGAAGGTTTAGGTGTTCTAACATGACTCTTATTAACCACAGTTGTAGCCTTAGCATGTTCCTTAATTCTAACAAGGAAAGGTAGTTTCTCAATGTAAGCAGAAGGAACAATTGGATCAACATGGCTAACAATTATTTCTTCCCTCTTAATTTTAACAGGTTCCTCTAGTTGTTTTTCAATGGGTGGATGATATTTAAACCACTTCTCCTTAGGAAGATCAACATGAGTAGCAAATGATTCACAGAAAGAAGCTACTATCGCAGAGTCAAGGCCATATTTATTGCTAAACTCATGGAAAGTATTGGTTTCCATAAAAGATTTAACACAATCAAACTCAAGCTTTATACCTGGCTCTTTACCTTTGTCGAGTTCCCAATCTTCAGAGTTGCGTTTAATTCTTTCCAGAAGATCCCATTTGAATTCAATAGTCCTATTCATAAAGGAACTAGTAGAAGAAGAATCGAGTAGTGCTTGATCATTATGAGAAAGCCGAGCATAAATTTTTTGTATAATCATTCCTCTTGCGAGCTCATGGTTGGGGCAGGTGTGCATCATAGATTTAAGCCTCCCCCAAGCTTGAGTGATAATTTCTCCTTCACGAGGCTAGCAATTATAAATAAAGTTCTCATCACGATGGACTAGATGCATAGGATAAAACTTCTGATGAAATTCCAGCTTCAAGCGGTTCCAGTCCCATGATCCTGTATCATCCAGTACCATGTACCACATCAATGCCTTTCCCTCCAAAGATAAAGGGAAAACCTTCTTCTTAACTTTGTCTCTAGTCAAACCTGCAAGCTTAAATAATCCACAAAACTCATCGACAAATATTAAATGATAATCAGGATGAGTCGTACCATCATAAGGACTAGCTAGCAGTTTCTCTAACATACCCGAATGAATATCATAATAAATATTTTTAGTGGGTTAAATAGGTTGAGGAGAAACCTTTTCCACTTCCGTTCGAGACGAAGATGCCCCGAACAAGCCACTCAAAGGGTGACCATCCATAGCAACAAGTAACAGTAAATTTTGGCACTTAGCGAAAATGTTTCCTTACCAATTTCCACTTACCAGAGGCGCTTCACTCACCAGCAACGGTGCCAGAAAAGAGTCTTGATGACCCACAAGTATAGGGGGTCAATCGTAGTCCTTTTGATAAGTAAGAGTGTCGAACCCAACGAGGAGCAGAAGGAAATGATAAGCGGTTTTCAATAAGGTATTTTCTGCAATTGCTGTTAGTAACAGTAGTAGATAGTTTTCTAGCAAGATATTTCGTAACAAGTGACAAGTAACAATAGTAACCAAGGCGCAGCAAGGTAACCCAATCCTTTTTATAACAAAGGACAGGTCGGAAAGTGTTCTTATATGAAGCAAGTGCTCCCGAGGACAGATGGGAATCTGTCTAGTCATGTTCATCATGTTGAATTGATTCGCGTTCGCTACTTTGATAATTTGATATGTGGGTGGCCCGGTGCTAAGGTTCTGTTCCTAGTTGAAAAAACAACCCACTTATGATTACCCTCTCTCGCAAGCGTTTGCAACTATGAAAGAAGAATTAAGATAAATCTAACCATAGCATGAAACTTGTGGATCCAAATCAGCCCCTCATGAAGCAACGCATAAACTGGGGTTTAAGCTTCTGTCACTCTCGCAACCCATCATCTACTTGTTACTCCACAATCCCTTCCCTTAGGCCTATAAATGGTGAAGTGTCATGTACTCGACGTTCACACGACACCACTAAGAGAAGCAACAACATACATATCATCAAAATATCAAACGAACGCCAATTTCACATGATTACTTATAACAAGACTTATCCCATGTCCTCAGGAACAATAGTAACTACTCACACCTCATCAACATGTTCAAGATCAGAGGTATAATGATGGTGATCAAGGATCTGAACATAATATCTTTCACCAATTAATCCAACAAGCATCAACTACAAGATGTAATCAACACTAGCTACTAGTAACCCACAGGTACCAATCTGAGGTTTTGAAACAAAGATTGAATACAAGAGATGAACTAGGGTTGGAGATGAGATGGTGCTGGTGAAGATGTTGATGAAGATTGGTCCTCCCATGAAGGAGGAAGCGTTGGTGATGACGATGGCTTTGATCTCCCCCTTCCGGAGAGAAGTTTCCCCGGCAGAATCACTCTGCCGGAGAGAAAAAGGGCCTCTGCCCAGGTTTCCACCTCGAGACGGCGGCGTTTCATCCCGAAAGTAATCTTATGATTTTTTCTAGATCAAAACAAACCATATAGGAGAACAGGGGGGCCAGTGGAGCTGCAGGGGCCCCACTACCCAACAGGGCGCGGCCAGGGGGTGGGCCGCACCCTGTTGGCTCGTGGCCAACTGTTCACCCCCCTCTGGTATATTTTTGGACCAAAAAATCTTATATATTCCATAAAAATTCTTCGTAAAATTTCAGGTCATTTGGAGTCCAGTGAATTTTCTGCCATTTTCTTGGTTTTCAGGTCCAGAATTCCAGTTTCCAGAGATTTCCCTCTTTGTGATGTACCTTGCATATTCAGAGAGAAAAGGTATAAGAATTATATCAAAATAAGGAATAATAACCAAGAATAGCATAAATATCAATAAGAATTCATGATGCATAATGGACGTATCAATCCACATACAGTATTAGAAATGCTATAGACCTCCCACTCACTTTCTTGTAAATACAAGCTTCTCCATAAGCTTTGATAAATCTGAAAGCTTTGATCACCTCATCGAAACGAAGATTCCAACTCCGGGATTCTTGCACCGGCCCATAAATGGATCACTGGAGTTTGCATACCTTATTAGCATCCTTAGGATCGACAAAACCTTCGGGCTTTATCATATACAAATCTTCCTTAAGTTAACCATTAAGGAACACGTTTTTGACGTCCATCTACCAAATTTCATAATCAAAAAATGCAGCAATTGCTAACATAATCCTAAAAGTCTCATCATGGTCAACCCCTTGAACTTGCTGAAAACCTTTTGCGACGAGTCAAGCTTTATAGACGGTGACATTACCATCATCGTCTGTCATTTTCTTAAAGATCCATTTGTTCTCAATGGTCATTCGGTCATCGGGTAAGTCCACCAAAGTCCATACTTGGTTTTCGTACATGGATCCTATTTCAGATTTCATGTCCTCTAGCCATTTGTCGGAATCCGGGCTCATCATCACTTCCTCATAGTTCGTAGGTTCATCGTTGTCCAACAACATGACGTCCAAGAGAGGATTACCGTACCATTCAGGGGCAGTACGTGTCTTGGTCGACCAACGAAGTTCAGTAGTAGCTTGAATCGAAGTTTCATGATCATCATCATTAGCTTCCTCTCTAGCTGGTGTAGGCACCACAGGAACATCTTTCTGTGCTGCATTACTCTCCAATTCCAGAGAAGGTTCGATAACATCACCAAGCTCTACCTTCCTTCCACTCACTTCTTTCGAGAGAAACTCCTTCTCCAGAAAGGATCCATTCTTAGCAACAAAGATCTTTCCCTCGGATCTATGATAGAAAGTATACCCAATTGTCTCTTTAGGGTGTCCTATGAAGACGCATTTTTTCGCTTTGGGTTCGAGCTTATCAGGCTGTAGCCTCTTGACATAACCGTCGCATCCCCAAACTTTAAGAAACGATAGCTTAGGTTTCTTGCCAAACCATAATTCATACGGTGTCGTTTCAACAGATTTAGATGGGGCCCTATTTAAAGTGAATGTGGTTGTCTCTAATGCATAACCCCAAAATGATAGTGGCAAATAGGTAAGAGACATCATAGAATGCACCATATCTAATAGAGTACGATTATGACGTTCGGACACACCATTACTCTGTGGTGTTCTAGGTGGCGTGAGTTGTGAAACAATTCCACATTGTCTTAAATGCGTACCAAACTCGTAACTTAGATATTCAGCTCCACGATCAGATCGTAGAAATTTTATCTACTTATTACGATGATTCTCTACTTCATTCTGAAACTGCTTGAACTTTTCAAATGTTTCAGACTTGTGTTTTATTAAGTAAATATACCCATATCTACTTAAATCAACCGTGAAGGTCAGGAAATAACGATATCCACCACATGCTTCAACACTCATTGGACCGCATACATCGGTATGTATTATTTCCAACAAGTCACTTGCCCGCTCCATTGTACCGGAAAACGGGGTTCTAGTCATCTTGTCCTTGAGGCATGGTTCACATGTTTCAAATGATTCAAAGTCAAATGATTCTAGAAGTCCATCAATATGGAGTTTCCTCATGCGCTTTACACCAATATGACATAAGCGGCAGTGCCACAAGTATGTGGTACTATCATTATTCACTTTGCATCTTTTGGCATTAATATTATGAACATGTGTATCACTACTATCGAGATACAACAAGAATAAACAATTCACATTGGGTGTGTGACCATAAAAGATATTACTCATATAAACAGAACAACCAATATTCTTGGATTTAAATGAATAACTGCCTCGCAATAAACAAGATCCAGATATAATGTTCATGCTTAACGAAGGCATCAAATAACCATTATTTAGGTTTAAAACTAATCCCGAAGGTACACATAGAGGGAGCGTGCCGATGGCGATCACATGAACCTTGGAGCCATTTCCAACGCGCATCGTCACCTCATCCTTAGCTAGTCTCCGTTTATTCTGTAGCTCCTGCCTCGAGTTACAAATATTAGCTACTGAACCAGTATCAAATAACCAAGAGCTACTACAAGTACTAGTAAGGTACACATCAATAACATGTATATCAAATATACCTTTGTTGACGTTGCCATACTTCTTATCTGTCAAGTATTTGGGGCAGTTACGCTTCCAGTGGCCATTCCCCTTGCAGTAGAAACACTCAGTGTCAGGTTTAGGTCTAGCCTTGGGCTTCTTCATGGGAGTAGCAACTTGCTTGCCATTCCTTTTGAAGTTCCCTTTCTTTCCCTTAGCCTTCTTGAAACTGGTGGTCTTTTTGACCATCAACACTTGATGTTATTTATTGATTTCTACTTCCATGATTTTAAGCATCGCGAAAAGCTCAGGGAGTGTCTTCTCCATCCCTTGCATGTTATAGTTCATCACAAAGCCCTTGTAGCTTGGTGGCAGTGACTGGAGAACCCTGCCAATCGCTACTTCATCAGGAATATTAACTCCCAATTGATTCAAGCGATTGGCGTACCCAGACATTTTGAGTACGTGCTCGCTAACAGAGCTGTTCTCTTCCATCTTACAGCTAAAGAACTTGTCTGGGGCTTCATACCTCTCCAAACGGGCGTGAGTCTGAAACACCATTTTCAGTTCCTCAATCATCTCATATGCCCCGTTGTACTCAAAAGGTTTTTGGAGCCTTGGTTCTAAGCCGTAAAGCATGGCGCACTGAACTAGCGAGTAGTCATCAAAACATGTCTGCCAGATGTTCATAGCATCTATAGACGCAGGGGGTGGCACACCGAGCAGTGCATCAAGGACATAAGCCTTCTATGCAGCAGTGAGGATTATCCTCAGATTACGGAGCCATTCCACAAAGTTACTTCCATCATCTCTTAGTTTTTCTTTCTGTAGGAATGCGTTGAAATTGAGCAGAGCTACAGTGCGAGCCATTGATCTACAACATATTTGCAAAGACATTTAGACTATGTTCATGATAATTAGTTCAAATTAATCAAATTACTAATGAACTCCCACTTAAATCAACACCCCTCAAGTTCTTAAGTGATACATGATCCAAATTCACTAACCCAAGTCCGATCATCACATGAGATGGAGTAGTTTCAATGGTGAACATCAACATGTTCATCATATCATCCATATGACTCATGTTTAACCTCTCAGTTCGATGTGTTTCAAGACCATGTCTGTACATGCTAGGCTTGTCAAGTTAACCAAAGTAGTTCTGCTTGTGTAAAACTGGCTTACACCCGTTGTATGTGAATGTTGAATTTATCACACCCGATCATCACGAGGTGCTTCAAAACGACAAACTTTCGCAATGGTGCATACTAAGGGAGAACACTTTTATCTTGATATTAAAAGTGAGGGATCGTCTTATAATGCTACCGTCGCTATCCAAGCAAAATAACATGCATAAAAAGACAAACATCACATGCAAGCAATATGTGACATGATATGGCCTTTTTCTTCTTGTGCCTTTGATCACCATCTCCAAAGCACCGACATGATCTCCATCACCACTGGCATGGCACCTATGTCCTTGGTGCCATCATGTAGTTTTCTCCACAAACTATTGCTTCTACAACTATTGCTAACTTATAGCGATAAAGTAAAGCAATTACATGGCGTTTAATTATTGGCACGCAGGTCATACAATAATATTAAGACAACCCATATGGCTCCTGCCAGTTGCCGTACTCATCGACATGCAAGTTGTGAAAGATTACAAAACATGATCATCTCATACATCACATATATCACATCTCATCTTGGCCATACCACATCACATGCCCTGCAAACACAAGTTAGACGTCCTCTACTTTGTTGTTGCAAATTTTACGTGGCTTCTAAGGGCAACGTATAAGAACCGTTCTTACCTACAAAAAGCCACAATGGTGATATACAAGTTGCATTTTAACCTTTTTCAAGGAATGTCGTTGTCAAATCAGATTTAACTAAAGTGGGAGAAACAGACACCCGCCAGCCACTTTATGCAATACAAGTTGCATGTCAAGTGCGGAACCGGTCTCTTGTGCGTGGACAAGTAAAGTTGGTCCAGGCCGCTTCATCCCACAATATCACCAAACCCAAAATTACAAAGGAGGAAAGCAACATGAATATCAACGCCTACAACAAAATTGTGTGCTACTTGTGCAAAACATCTACGCATAGACCTAACTCATGATGCCACTATTAGAAATTGTTGCATGGAAAACAAAAAAAAATCCTATGAAGTCACCCAAGATCAATCTGCTTGATGTTAGCAATGAGCGGGAGAGTGTCTACATACCCTTGTAGACCGAAAGCGGAAGCGTTCTAATGAACATGGTTGATGTAGTCGTACTCTTCACGATCCAATCCGATCCAGCACCGCACGAACGGCACCTCCGAGATGTGCACACGTACGGCTCGGTGACATCTCCTTCTTGATCTAGCAAGACAAGAGGTAGAGGTAGATGAGATCTGATCCGACAGCATGACGGCGTGGTGTTGGAGTTATGGTGGAACTCCGACAGGGCTTCGCCAAGCAACTGCGGAGGAGGAGATCGTGCAGCAGGAGGGAGAGGTGGCTAGGGTTGCAGATGGGGCTGCCCCCTTGTGCCTCCCACCCTTTATATAGGTGTGGGGGGGCTGGGAGGCTTGCCTCCTAAGCCTTGGGCTGGCGGCCAAGGGGGGGCCTTGGCCTCCAAATCTCCCCCACCCCTTCCTTATTTGGAGTAGGGCTTCCTCTTAGGCGCATGGGCCCTAGCGGGTTGTGACGCCCAGCCCATCCAGGGACTGGTGTGCCCCCCCTCAGGTCCATGTGGACCCTCTAAGGCAGGTGGGCCCCACTCTGGAACCCTCCGAAACCTTCTAGAACATTCCAGTACTTTACCTAAAAATCCCGGAACTTTCCCAAAACCCGAAGACCAACTTTCCTTATATGAAACTTTATCTCCGGACCATTCTGAAGCTCCTCATGATGTCTTGGATCCCATCCGAAACTCTGAACAATCTTTGGTCTCACCATTATAAATATCCCATTACTACCCTAGAGTTACCAAATGTTAAGTGTGTGACCCTACGGGTTCGAGAACATGCGGACATGATCGAGACACCTCTCCGAACAATAATCAATAGCAGGACCTGGATGCCCATAATGACTCCCACATATTCAACGAAGATCTTTATCGGTTTGAACCACGATGTCCAGGATTCAGACAATCCCGTATACAATTCCATTTGTCTGGCGATATGTTACTTGCCTGAGATTCGATCGTCGGTATCACCATACCTAGTTCAATATTGTTACCGGCAAGTTCTCTTTACTCGTTCCGTAGTACAATATCCCCATGACTAAACATTACTCCCATGCTTGCAAGCTACTTAGGATGTCGTATTACCGAGAGGGCCCAGAGATATCTCTCCGTCACATGGAGTGACAAATCCCAGTCTCGATCCATGCAACCCAACAAATACTTTTCGAGATACCTGAAGAGCACCTTTATGATCACCCAGTTACGAAGTGACATTTGATACCCACAAAGTATTCTTCCAGTATTAGGGAGTGGCATGATCTCATGGTCTAAGGAACATACACTTGACATTAAGAAAGCTATAGCAATTAAACTAAGTGACGCGATCAAATGCTAAGCTTACGATTGGGTCGATCCATCACATCATTCTCTTAGTGATGTAATCTCGTCATTAAATGACAACTCATGTCTATGGTTAGGAAACCTTAACCATCTTTAATCAACGAGCTAGTCAAGTAGAGGCACACTAGGGACACGGTGTTTGTATATGTATCCACAAATGTATTTGAGTTTCCGGTTAATACAATTATAGCATGGAGAATAAACACTTATCAAAAACAAGGAAATATGATAATAACAACTTTATTATTGCCTCTGGGGCATATTTCCAACACTTATCACCAAAAGCCACAAAAAGGGGGTGGAAGGAAGCTCCGTGGAGGAGCCTCCTCCCAACCGGCCACACATGTGTGGGCCCCCTTTTGGGGGGCCCCACCTCCCCATGTCATCCTCCACTACTATTTGGGAAAGACCCAAGAGGTGGCTTTCCAAAAAGCCACCAAAAAGGGATTGTACCCTAATAGTGTTCATGCCACGATTCGTGGGATCTTGTCCCCTCAAACTGGGACAAGATTTTTCCGCGGCCATTTTATCCAAAAAAAATTGGAAGGTCCAGAACATTTCCGGCACCACCTAAAATAATTCTGGACGAGTTCCGGAACATTTCCGGTATGAAGTTTTTCCTCCGAAACATTTCCGGTTTTCTCTCCAAAACTTTTTCGTCGTCTCCAAAACTTTTCCGGTGACTTTCTCTCTGACTCCCTGTCTATTACTCAGCAGATAGATGACCCTTAAAAGTGTGACCCTGTAGGTTCAGTGAAGTATAGACATGACCGGAACTCTTTCCGATCAATGATCAATAGCGGAACCATGGACATCCATATTGATCTATATATCCACACGAATGAATATTCGAGTGAACCTTTGGTTACCGAATGCTATTCCTGTTGCTTCGTGATATGTTACAAATACCCGTGGTGAGATTTAATGACATCCCCATGAATCAACAACTTGTTCACTATGCCGGTTACCTCGTTACCGGTTTTGTTCTCTTTTCTCATTCCCGCGTTCCGGCATCCCTGTGATCAAATCACACTGTGTCTGGACAGACGATGATGGATACCGTAACACCGAGAGGGCCTGAAGAATATCTCTCCATCGTCGGAGGAGCAAATCCCAATATTGAGCTACCTAGTTCCTTGTCATACTTTTCTGTGAACCCGTAAACCGCCGTAATAGCCACCCTGTTACAGATGACGTTTAACAAACCCCAAAGTTCACGAAGCAAGTACGAAGGTGTTGGGGAACGTTGCATGGGAAACAAAAATTTTCCTACGCACACGCAAGATCTATCCATGGTGATGAGCATCTACGAGAGGGAGAGTGAATCTACATACCCTTGTAGATCGCTAAGCGGAAGCGTTAATAAACGCGGTTGATGTAGTCGAACGTCTTCGCGATCCAAATCGCCGAGCGTCCCGCGATCCAATCACGATCCTTCCGATCTAGTGCCGAACGGACGGCACCTCCGCGTTCAACACACGTACGGCTTGATGACGCCTTCACCTCCTCGATCCAGCGAGCGATGGTGAAGTAGTGGTTGAGTTCCAGCAGCACGACGGCGTGGTGATGGTGGTGAGGAACAATCTCTGCAGGGCTTCGCCAAGCACTACGGAGATTATGACGGAGGAACTAGAGGGCTAGGGTTGCCGGCACACGGCTTGGGAAATCCTGATGTGTCCCGTGTGCTAGCCCTGCCCCTCTATTTATATGTTGAGCCTTGGGGTCTAAACTTGGAGTAAAAGCCTCCTCCGGGTCGGTTTTGCCCGCACAAGGTCGGTTTGGCCCGCAGGGAAAGAGTCCAACTCGGATCCCTGCCGAACCGTGCACAGCCGCGCACAAGCGGTAGTACCGCTTCACACAAGCGGTAGTACCGCTTGGGCGGTAGTACCGCTTCACACAAGCGGTAGTACCGCTCGGGCGGTAGTACCGCTTCACCAAGCGGTAGTACCGCTCCGGCGGTAGTACCGCTTCACCAAGCGGTAGTACCGCTTACGCGGCAGCAAAACTACTTTTGCACTTTCCAATACCTTGTGGGCTTTATCCCTTTGGCTCATATAAAGTGTTGCTGCACCCGAACACTTCGGTAAACATCCGGAACCTCTTCCGGTGAATTCCGGAACCCTTCCGGAGATCAAAACACTATTATCACATATATCAATCTTTACCTCCGGACTATTCCGGAGATCCTCGTCATGTCCGGGATCTTATCCGGGACTCCGAACAACTTTCGGTCACCAACATAATAACTCAATTATACTAATCGTCACCAAACGTTAAGTGTGTAGACCCTGCGGGTTCGAGAACTATGTAGACATGACCGAGACACCTCTACGGCCAATAACCAATAGCGGGACCTGGATGCCCATATTGGCTCCTACATATTCTACGAAGATCTTTATCGGTCGAACCTCTATGTCAAGGATTCAGTTAATCCCGTATGCTGTTCCCTTTGTTCTTCGGTATGTTACTTGCCCGAGATTCGATCGTCGGTATCTCTATACCTAGTTCAATCTCGTTACCGGCAAGTCTCTTTACTCGTTCCGTAATACAAGATCTCGTGGCTAACACTTTAGTCACATTGCTTGCAAGGCTCATTGTGATGTTGTATTACCGAGTGGGCCCTGAGATACCTCTCCGTCATACGGAGTAACAAATCCCAGTCTTGATCCATGCCAACCCAACAGACACCCTCGGAGATACCTGTAGAGCACCTTTATAGTCACCCAGTTACGTTGCGACGTTTGATACACACAAGGTATTCCTCCGGTGTCAGTGAGTTGCATGATCTCATGGTCAAAGGAACAGATACTTGACATGCAGAAAACAATAGCAATAAACTGACACGATCAAATGCTACGTTTACAGTTTGGGTCTTGTCCATCACATCATTCTCCTAATGATGTGATCCCGTTATCAAATGACATCTCATGTCAATGGCTAGGAAACCTTAACCATCTTTGATCAACGAGCTAGTCAACTAGAGGCTTACTAGGGACACAGTGTTGTCTATGTACCCACACATGTATTTGACTTTCCAATCAATACAATTATAGCATGGATAATAAACGATTATCATGAACAAGGAAATATAATAATAACCAATTTATTATTGCCTCTAGGGCATATTTCCAACAGTCTCCCACTTGCACTAGAGTCAATAATCTAGTTCACATCACTATGTGATTTACATTGTAATGAATCGAACACCCATGCAGTTCTGGTGTTGTTCATGTTTAGCCCTTGGAAGAGGTTTAGTCATCGGATCTGCAACATTTAGATCCGTGTGTACTTTGCAAATATTTATGTCGTCCTCCTTGATGTAATCGCGGATGGAATTGAAACGTCGCTTTATGTGTCTGGTCCTCTTGTGAAATCTTGGTTCCTTGGCTAGAGCAATGGCACCAGTATTATCACAAAACAGAGTCATTGGGTTAAGCGCACTAGGCACTACTCCAAGATCTGTCATGAACTCCTTCATCCAGACACCTTCCTTCGCCGCCTCCGAGGCAGCGATGTACTCCGCTTCGCATGTAGAATCAGCTACCACGCTTTGCTTGGAACTGCACCAGCTAACCGCAACCCCATTAAGAATAAATACGTATCCGGTTTGCGACTTAGAGTCATCCGGATCAGTGTCAAAGCTTGCATCGACGTAACCCTTTACGACGAGCTCTTGATCACCTCCATAAACGAGAAACATGTCCTTAGTCCTTTTCAGGTACTTCAGGATATTCTTGACCGCCGTCCAGTGTTCCATTCCTGGATCACTTTGAAACCTTCCAGCCATACTTATGGCAAGGCTGACATCGGGTCTTGTGCACAGCATTGCATACATGATAGAGCCTATGGCCGAAGCATAGGGGATGACACTCATCTTTTCTCTATCTTCTGCAGTCACTGGGCATTGAGTCTTACTCAACTTCACACCTTGCAAAACAGGCAAGAACCCCTTCTTGGACTGATCCATTTTGAACTTCTTCAAAAATCTTATCAAGGTATGTGCTTTGTGAAAGTCCTATTAAGCGTCTTGATCTATCTCTATAGATCTTAATGCCTAATATGAAAGCAGCTTCTCCTAGGTCCTTCATTGAAAAACTCTTGTTCAAATATTCCTTTACGCTTTCCAGCATTTCTATATTGTTTCCAATCAGCAATATGTCATCCACATATAATATTAGAAACGCTATAGAGCTCCCACTCACTTTCTTGTAAATACAAGCTTCTCCGTAAACTTGTATAAACTCGAACGCTTTGATCACCTCATCAAAACGAAGATTCCAACTCCGAGATGCTTGCACCAGTCCATAAATGGATCGCTGGAGTTTGCAAACTTTGTCAGCATTCTCTGGATCGACAAAACCTTCTGGTTGCATCATATACAACTCTTCCTTAAGGAAACCGTTAAGGAACGCTGTTTTGACATCCATCTGCCAAATTTCATAATCGAAAAAGGCAGCTATTGCTAACATGATTCTGACGGACTTAAGCATCGCTACGGGTGAGAAGGTCTCATCGTAGTCAACTCCTTGAACTTGTGAAAAACCCTTTGCCACAAGTCGAGCTTTATAGACGGTGACATTACCGTCCGCGTCCGTCTTCCTCTTAAAGATCCATTTGTTCTGAATGGCCTTACGCCCTTCAGGTAATACTTCCAAAGTCCATACTTTGTTTTCATACATGGATCCCATCTCGGATTTCATGGCCTCTAACCACTTCTCGGAATCCGGGCTCATCATCGCTTCTCCATAGCTCGTAGGTTCATCGTTGTCTAACAACATGACCTCTAAGACAGGGTTGCCGTACCACTCGGGAGCAGTATGCGTCCTTGTCGACCTACGAGGTTCGATAGCAACTTGATCCAAAGCTTCATGATCATCATCATTAACTTCCTCTTCAGCTAATGTAGGCTCCACAGAAACAACTTTCTGCGCTGCGCTACTCTCAGGTTGAAGTAAAGGTTCAACAACCTCATCAAGTTCTATCTTCCTCCCACTCAATTCTTTCGAGAGAAACTCTTTCTCAAGAAATGTTCCGTTTTTAGCGACAAACACTTTGCCTTCGGATCTGAGGTAGAAGGTATACCCAACTGTCTCTTTTGGGTATCCTATGAATACGCATTTCTCCGCTTTGGGTTCCAGCTTTTCAGGCTGAAGCTTTTTGACATAAGCATCACATCCCCAAACTTTAAGAAACGACAGCTTTGGCTTCTTGCCAAACCAAAGTTCATATGGCGTCGTCTCAACGGATTTCGATGGTGCCCTATTTAAAGTGAATGCAGCTGTCTCTAATGCATAACCCCAAAACGATAGTGGCAAATCGGCAAGAGACATCATAGATCGCACCATATCTAATAAAGTTCGATTACGACGTTCGGACACACCATTACGCTGTGGTGTTCCAGGCGGTGTTAATTGTGAAACAATTCCACACTGTCTTAAGTGACTGCCAAACTCATAACTCAGATATTCTCCTCCTCGATCAGATCGTAGGAATTTAATCTTCTTGTTACGATGATTCTCAACTTCACTCTGAAATTGTTTGAACTTTTCAAATGTTTCAGACTTGTGTTTCATTAAGTAAATATACCCATATCTACTTAAGTCATCAGTGAAGGTGAGAAAGTAACGATAACCACCGCGCGCCTCAATGCTCATCGGACCGCACACATCAGTATGTATGATTTCCAATAAGTCACTTGCCCGTTCCATTGTTCCAGAGAACGGCGTTTTAGTCATCTTGCCCATGAGGCATGGCTCACATGTGTCAAGTGATTCAAAATCAAGTGACTCCAAAAGTCCATCAGCATGGAGCTTCCTCATGCGTTTTACGCCAATATGACCTAAACGGCAGTGCCACAAGAAAGTGGTATTATCATTATCAATTCTACATCTTTTGGCATCAATGTTATGAACATGTGTATCATTACTATCGAGATTCAATAAGAATAAACCCCTCACATCGGGTGCATGACCATAAAAGATATTACTCATATAAATAGAACAACCATTATTCTCTGATTTAAATGAGTAACCGTCTCGCAATAAACAAGATCCAGATATAATGTTCATGCTTAACGCAGGCACCAAATAACACTTATTTAGGTTCATCACTAATCCCGACGGTAATCGAAGAGCGAGCGTGCCGACGGCGATCACATCAACCTTGGAACCATTTCCCACGCGCATCGTCACTTCGTCCTTTGCCAGCCTCCGTCTATTCCGCAGTTCCTGTTTTGAGTTGCAAATATGAGCAACCGCACCGGTATCAAATACCCAGGCACTACAACGAGAGTTGGTAAGGTACACATCAATAACATGTATATCATATATACCTTGTTTGTTGTTGGCCGCCTTCTTGTCAGCCAAATACTTGGGGCAATTCCGCTTCCAGTGTCCAGTTCCCTTGCAATGAAAACACACAGTTTCTGGTTTGGGTCCAGCCTTGGGTTTCTTCACGAGAGGAGCAACTGCTTTGCCACTCTGCTTGGAGTTACCCTTCTTACCCTTGCCATTTTTCTTGAAACTAGTGGTTTTATTGACCATCAACACTTGATGCTCCTTCTGAATTTCAGACTCAGCGGCTTTCAGCATCGCAAACAGCTCGGCGACTGACTTGTTCATCCCGTGCATGTTATAGTTCAACACGAAGCTCTTGTAGCTAGGTGGCAATGATTGAAGAACTCTGTCAGTGATAGCCTCTGGCGGAAGGGGCATCCCTAACTCAGCCAGACGGGTGGAGTACCCAGACATTCTGAGCACGTGATCACTGATAGACCCGTTCTCCTCCATCTTGCAAGCATAGAACTTATCGGAGATCTCATATCTCTCGATCCGGGCATTCTTCTGAAAGATAAACTTCAACTCCTGGAACATCTCATATGCTCCATGACGTTCAAAACGTCTTTGAAGTCCCGGTTCTAAGCCATACAACATTGCACATTGAACTATTGAGTAATCATCAGAACGAGCCTGCCAGGCGTTCACAACGTCTAGAGACTCAACTGGAGCGGGTGGATCACCAAGCGGTGCATCAAGGACATAAGCCTTCTGGGAAGCCGTAAGGATAATCCTTAGATTACGGGCCCAGTCCACAAAGTTACTTCCATCATCTTTCAACTTAGCTTTCTCTAGGAACGCATTAAAATTCAGGGGTGCTACTGCGCGAGCCATGATCTACAACATAAATATTGCAAAGACAACTTAGACTATTGTTCTTAGATAATGAGTTTAGTTAATCATATTACTTAAAAACTCCCACTCAAATTGACATCCCTCCGATCATTCGAGTGTAACATGATCCAAATCCACCAACTCAAGTCCGATCATCACGTGAGTTGAGGTGGTTTCAATGGTGAACATCTTCATGTTGATCATATCTACTATATGACTCATGTTCGACCTTTCGGTCTCTTGTGTTCCGAGGCCATGTCTGTACATGCTAGGCTCGTCAAGTTTAACCCGAGTGTTCCGCACGTGTAACATGGCTTACACCCGTTGTATGCGAACGTAGAGTCTATCACACCCGATCATCACGGCGTGTCTCGAAACGACGAACTTTCGCAACGGTGCACACTTGGGGAGAACACAATTTTATCTTGAAATTTAAGTGAGGGATCACCTTATAATGCTACCGTCGTCCTAAGCAAAATAAGATGCATAAAAGGATTAACATCACATGCAAATCATAAGTGACATGATATGGCCATGAACTTGTGCTTTTGATCTCCATCTCCAAAGCACCGGCATGATCTCCATCGTCACCGGCATGACACCATGATCTCCATCATCTTGATCTCCATCAACGTGTCGCCATAAGGTTGTCGCGCCGACTGTTGCTTCCACGACTATTGCTAACGTTTAGCGATAAAGTAAAGCATTACATAGCGCTTAATGATTGACACGCAGGTCATACAATAATTAAAGACAACTCTATGGCTCCTGCCAGTTGCCGTACTCATCGACATGCAAGTCATGATATTCTATACAACACATGATCATCTCATACATCACATATATCTCATCATGTAATTGGCCATATCACATCACAACATACCCTGCAAAAACAAGTTAGACGTACTCTAATTGCTGTTGCAAATTTTACGTGGCTGCTACGGGTTTGCAAGAACCGTTCTTACCTACGCAAAACCACAACGTGGTGTAGTGATTGCTTTTTGATCTTCTAAAAGAACCCTCTTCATTGAACCGATTCAACTAAAGTGAGAGAGACAGACACCCGCCAGTCACCTTTATGCAACAAGTGCACGCAGCGGTGAAACCAGTCTCGCGTAAGCGTACGCGTAATGTCGGTCCGGGCCGCTTCATCTCACAATACCGCGGAATCAAGTATCAACTAGTAACGGCAAGCAATATGTATACACCCACGCCCACAACTCGTTTGTGTTCTACTCGAGATCTCATCTACGCATAGACCTAGCTCTGATACCACTGTTGGGGAACGTTGCATGGGAAACAAAAATTTTCCTACGCACACGCAAGATCTATCCATGGTGATGAGCATCTACGAGAGGGAGAGTGAATCTACATACCCTTGTAGATCGCTAAGCGGAAGCGTTAATAAACGCGGTTGATGTAGTCGAACGTCTTCGCGATCCAAATCGCCGAGCGTCCCGCGATCCAATCACGATCCTTCCGATCTAGTGCCGAACGGACGGCACCTCCGCGTTCAACACACGTACGGCTTGATGACGCCTTCACCTCCTCGATCCAGCGAGCGATGGTGAAGTAGTGGTTGAGTTCCAGCAGCACGACGGCGTGGTGATGGTGGTGAGGAACAATCTCTGCAGGGCTTCGCCAAGCACTACGGAGATTATGACGGAGGAACTAGAGGGCTAGGGTTGCCGGCACACGGCTTGGGAAATCCTGATGTGTCCCGTGTGCTAGCCCTGCCCCTCTATTTATATGTTGAGCCTTGGGGTCTAAACTTGGAGTAAAAGCCTCCTCCGGGTCGGTTTTGCCCGCACAAGGTCGGTTTGGCCCGCAGGGAAAGAGTCCAACTCGGATCCCTGCCGAACCGTGCACAGCCGCGCACAAGCGGTAGTACCGCTTCACACAAGCGGTAGTACCGCTTGGGCGGTAGTACCGCTTCACACAAGCGGTAGTACCGCTTCACCAAGCGGTAGTACCGCTCCGGCGGTAGTACCGCTTCACCAAGCGGTAGTACCGCTTACGCGGCAGCAAAACTACTTTTGCACTTTCCAATACCTTGTGGGCTTTATCCCTTTGGCTCATATAAAGTGTTGCTGCACCCGAACACTTCGGTAAACATCCGGAACCTCTTCCGGTGAATTCCGGAACCCTTCCGGAGATCAAAACACTATTATCACATATATCAATCTTTACCTCCGGACTATTCCGGAGATCCTCGTCATGTCCGGGATCTTATCCGGGACTCCGAACAACTTTCGGTCACCAACATAATAACTCAATTATACTAATCGTCACCAAACGTTAAGTGTGTAGACCCTGCGGGTTCGAGAACTATGTAGACATGACCGAGACACCTCTACGGCCAATAACCAATAGCGGGACCTGGATGCCCATATTGGCTCCTACATATTCTACGAAGATCTTTATCGGTCGAACCTCTATGTCAAGGATTCAGTTAATCCCGTATGCTGTTCCCTTTGTTCTTCGGTATGTTACTTGCCCGAGATTCGATCGTCGGTATCTCTATACCTAGTTCAATCTCGTTACCGGCAAGTCTCTTTACTCGTTCCGTAATACAAGATCTCGTGGCTAACACTTTAGTCACATTGCTTGCAAGGCTCATTGTGATGTTGTATTACCGAGTGGGCCCTGAGATACCTCTCCGTCATACGGAGTAACAAATCCCAGTCTTGATCCATGCCAACCCAACAGACACCCTCGGAGATACCTGTAGAGCACCTTTATAGTCACCCAGTTACGTTGCGACGTTTGATACACACAAGGTATTCCTCCGGTGTCAGTGAGTTGCATGATCTCATGGTCAAAGGAACAGATACTTGACATGCAGAAAACAATAGCAATAAACTGACACGATCAAATGCTACGTTTACAGTTTGGGTCTTGTCCATCACATCATTCTCCTAATGATGTGATCCCGTTATCAAATGACATCTCATGTCAATGGCTAGGAAACCTTAACCATCTTTGATCAACGAGCTAGTCAACTAGAGGCTTACTAGGGACACAGTGTTGTCTATGTACCCACACATGTATTTGAGTTTCCAATCAATACAATTATAGCATGGATAATAAACGATTATCATGAACAAGGAAATATAATAATAACCAATTTATTATTGCCTCTAGGGCATATTTCCAACAGAAGGAACTCGATACTCTCATGGTCTAAGGAATTATGCAAACGCTTAACTTTCTCTGTGTTATTACCCATTAACTTGTGACGAAGGTATCTCATAGCATAACATCAATTGGGTCGATTCAACACAAGTGTTCTTCTAACATTGTGTCCTAAAAATTGCCGGCATAGTAATGCCCATGATCAGGAAAACAGAACCATCATGCAACACTTGAGCTTGTCTTAGAGGCGAGATTAGGAATCTATTTTACCGTTTATTATTTCACACGTGCACATGAGTTTCCCTCCGAGCCTCGTGGTTATTGTAGACTCGAGAATCATTGCAGTTATAGCATGGAACATCAATTACAAACTTGGAGATAAATAACAACTGTTATTATTGCCTCCAGGGCATATCTCCCATAGTTATTTGTTGAAGTGTGCCGTGATCTTGTGAACCTATGTTAAAGTTATCACCAATTATTAATTTGAATTGAGATAATTGTCATGTACTCACCTATCTGTTATTGAGTTGAGATAAATGATTTTTTTTGTCAAATGTGCTATCGATGAATGTAAAATTGTGAATAACTTGTGTACTGTTTGATCTACCCGTTGGATACACAATGGGTATGGGTACCTGTCGGGTATGGGTATGGGTAAAGTTTTATATCCATGGGTATGGGTATGGGTAGAATTTTGTACCCATTGACTACACGGGTATGGGTATAGTATTGCTCTACCTGCCCCATACCCTACCCATTCCCATCCTTAGTGAGGAGAGCGCCGGAATGACCCGCTGCCGCACCTCGCCGGAGGCTCCTGCCTCCCTGCTGGACAGCGAAGATACGCTCCGGGAGGTCCTTCTCCGCCTCCCGCGTCAGCCGTCCTCGCTTCCCCGCGCCTCCGCCGTCTGCAAGCACTGGCGAAGCCTTGTCACCAACCCCAAGTTCCTCCGCGGCTTTCGCGCACGCCACCAGAAGGAGGGGATGCCCCTCCTCGACGCCTTCGTCTGCAACGACCAGGTCATCGAGTTCACCCCCTTCCTAGACCCTCCCAACCGCATCCTTCCAGAGCACTTTGACCTTGGACGATACAGCAACCGCCGCGACTACGATGTGCTCGATTGCCGCCACAGCCGCATCTTCGTCAAGGACCGCCTGCGGAATGAGGTCGTCGTGTGCGACCCCATCACGGGCGAGCAGCGCCGCGTGTCCATTCCGCCCGAGCTCTACATGTTCTCACTCAACGGGGCCGTGCTCTGCGTTACCGGCAACCAGGGTCATGTGCACGGCGCCTGCCACTCCAGCCCTTCAAGGTGGTCTTGCTGTCCATGTTCATAAGGGATGATCACCACCTCGCCTGCATTTACTCCTCGGAGACTGACACGTGGGGTGATCTCATCTCAACAGAGACTCCACATAACACTCTTTTTGGTGGCTCTACTTGTCCTAGTACCCTTGTTGGTAATGTCCTCCACTGGCCGTCCAGACATAGGAGAGACAACATATTTAAGCTTGATTTGCACACGCAGAACCTAATCATGATCAAGGGGCCTCGAGGTATGAAGAAGTCTAGCAACTTTCAGATCATCCGTGCAGAGGATGGTGTTGTTGGCCTAGCCATGTTGTCTTGCCATAACTTTCAAATCTGGCGGAGGAAGGTCAATTGTCATGGTGTTGCCATGTGGTTATTGCGGAAGACTATTGCACTACATACCATTCTTAAGACCCCTCCTCAGATTAGGGCAAGGAGGGAATGTCTCGACAAATTGATGGGGTATGATGAGGACACCGATGCGATCTTTCTATATACGAACGGGAGAATCTATATGGTTCAACTCAAGTCAATGCAATCCAGGGAACTTAATGGAACCCGTTCTACAAAGTACTGTTATACTTTCATGAGTTTCTACCCACCAGGTGATTGCTTATCCTTGGTCTTTATATCCTATGAGTAACTCAATCTAGTTATGTTACATAAGTGATTGCTCGCATACATTATTGTCATCTTAATTGTTCACTTGCAACTTGAACTTAGTATGAAAATTCCATGGTAATAATAACTTAGTTAGTAATTGTCCCTATGCTAGATGGTCGGCAGTAATAATAACTTAGTAAGACAATTGCACGGTAATATTATTTTTTTGAGCCTCAACTGAGTATACAAGCTGTAGCATCTGTTCGGATGCACAGTCACACACACCACACGCACGCACACCACAAGTCACGCCCGACTATGCATCTAAACCAGACCTACAACCTATATCTCCGATACGTCTAGTGAGACTTCCGAAGTCCTGGACTCCGGGAACGACGGGCATGTCGTCCTCGCCTGTGGCTCGTAGACGGTGTGAGGCGCCTGCGAAATTTATTACACAATAGTGTAGCACAGTGAAACACCCGGAAATTCGTCCCCGCTGGGGATCGAACTCGGGCGGGCTTGGAGCTACCACCGGCTGCCCACCACTCGCGCTACGCACGGTCCTCATTCCACGGTAATATTATTTTAGCATGTGTCATCTTTCGATGTAGTTGTCTTTTGTCCTTGAAAATACCTACTCAAATATTCAAATGTCAAATGACTCAGTTGGCATGTTTGAAACCTCAAAGCTAGCTATTTTTTTACCCATTATTATCTGTTCTGATCTTGTTACTAAACTTAACTCCATCAAAACAACTTCAGTTTGATACATGCTTGCTGAAATAATAGTGATTTTGTCAGTTGTTCATGACCCCTTCTGCAGGTGATTGTTACATTTGTAGCGCATAGAAAGAAATAAAATGATTTTTTTTACTTAAAACAGAATACCATGTATCACTTTGTATCTAGAGTTTGTTGTTTTGGCATAATTTTGTCTGGTTGACATGACGATTAATGACTATACATGAGAAAAATTCTAGGCTATGTCTTTTTTTCTTCTTCTTAGTACTAGCTAAATTCTCCGTTATGTGGTAGCTAAGTATACTGCTTTTATTAATATGACTTGCATTTCACAACTGAAGTGATTTTTTTATCTATTGCTAGTATCAAGAGTGAGTTATAACACACATATAAAAGTGAGTTAGTTTGCTCGAGTTATATTTGTCACCTCATCTTTCTAACTGTCTCATGTTGCTTTCTCCTATCCATTTGTCTTTATTGCGCAACAGTTGTTACTTGCCGTTGTTCTTATGCTTCTAGGCACAGCCATTACTGAAATGTTAGGATGACTGTCTGGTTTGATGTGCTGATGTGCTGAAACAGATCAACAGGTAAAATGATCTTCTGAATACAATTTGTGAGATTTGGACTGTTTGATTTTCTCTTTGAAAAATATCTGGTGACCAATGCGGGTAGCATGCACCCTAAAATTATTGTCCATTCAACTATAGGGATTCACACATGCTAATGACATAGAGAAACAACTAAAATAGCTCCCTTTTTAGATCATAAATGATATGCAGACTATCCTAATGTTGTATGCCCAGAGTTCTCCCTTGGTTTAGCTGTTTCATAATCTGTAAGTTGAAAGCAATATACTAGTAGCCCATTTTGTTATTACAAGCATCAATCACACCATTCTGTTACATAGGTGCTTTTGTCAGATTTTGTCTGTATATGTGTCAAGTTACTAACAGATTACCACTTTTGTTTTCCCCAGGTGAAGAAGGGCTGCTGCAGTTGTTAGTTGTCACTGAGTTTGTCGCATCGCATCCATGTGGTTGGCAGTGCTTATATGTTATCTGAAAAAACTTATTGAGTGCGCACTTTAGTCTAGCCAAGTATGTAATGTAGCAAGATGCTTTTGAATACCTAATCCAGGGAATTTCAGCTTAATTACCCTATTATTATTTCAAGCTGGATTTCATCCTGTCTTGTTTTTTTCTACATGTGTGTGCTTGGCAGCACTTTTGTTCAGCCAGCAGAGTTTCTGCCCCAAGTATCACCTAGACTTGTATGTTTGTGTGTGCTCCTCTGATGTGGTTTGAAAAGAATGACATCTCTGTGCTAACTCAATGCCAGTAAGTTGCTCTAGAATATTTTACAAATTCTGGATCTGTTGCATGTCAGACAGTTACATCAAATCAGATCTGGACCCATTCGACCAAAACAAGCATCTGTAGGCATAGTTTCGGTTTCGGCCTACAAGTTATTTCGACGTTTACACGACTGAATTTATTGCTGCAGAAATTTAATTGACAGACTAGATTTCCTTGCCCTGATAGTGAGGTAGGTTGGAACTGCTATCCAGTACTTTGTAGTTGTTCATATGAGCCAGAGGACTCTCTATTCTTGCAGCAGCTGTTTACTGCTGAAGATGCGGGACTGGGCAGCAGCGAGTGAGGTTGCATTCTTAGCTTGTAATTTTCTGCTGGACTTCCAGGTCATTTCATTTTTTCTACTCGGCTAAAATTAACGCAGGTTAAATCGGAATGCTGTGGTAGTAAGAAATTTAACTTAATTTTCTTACCCTGGGAGTGAGGTTGCTACTGATGCTGTCCACTGGTGTACACTCACATGAACACTGACTGAAGTTCCAGATATATGGTACAGTACAGAGCTATCAGTACGCCATGACTCTTGACTGAAATTCCAAGTCAACTTCTTGTCCTCAGACTAATAGTACTACAGCTGTCCACTGATTTGTAATAGCCCATAGCCCATATTTGGCACATATGGGCTATTACAATTAAGAATGAACTAACTGGAGTTAATATTTTGTTTCAAATTTAGTTTCTCATTCTTCCTGGTTGTTTGTTCTGCTGTCTATGTGAGTTTATGAGATTACCTTGTCGATTTCAATGGTGTCACCCCCGCAAAAAAAAAAAAAAAAAAAGATTTCAATGGTGTCAAATAGATCGACATCCCAAGGGTTCTCTGTAGCTTCTTCACCGCTCATTGTACCCTGGTGTTCCTGCACCAAAAAGCACAGAAAGGTGGTGACAAATAGACCTGATATTGTTTTTTTGCAGCTTGCAGTCATGATCTCTTCCCCATTGTTTTCCGCTGCTGTTTGATCATAGCTGAGTGTAGTGTTGATATGACTATCAACCATGTTTATGTCTGAAAGAGAACCTGAATATAATGTTCCTGCCAGAAAGGGAAACATACATTTTCATAAGTACACCCTTAAAAATAAATTTTGTTTGGTATACATGAGCAAGTATTCAGCAACCATAACTAGAGTTGATAGATATTCTTTCTTTTTTTTGTCTCATGATTGATTTTCTTTTGCCTTGTACATTATCTGTGATTGTAGTAGCTAAGTAAATGAGAAAGCTCCACTCTATTAACAAGCAGTTAGGTACATAACAACAAAAATGGTTTTTTGATTTCGGGAAAACGAACAAAATATTGGTTGTACATGAAGGAGTGCATCTTCTTCATCTTGTTGGCACAGCCGCTGTCCCTCCATGTTTGCTTCCCTTGCATCAGAAACATGCATATTTTTTTCGAAATGGCAGTTATCCTGCATTCATTAAGAAGAAAAGAGTTGCTCAGTTAATTAAGGAAAACCAAGCAAAAACCATGTTGCACAGTTCATTATGGAGAACTGGGCGAAAACCATCACAACCGCCGGGCGGCATACATATGAAACCTCACACACACCACTCCAAAGAGGGTCTTGCCGAGACAGCACGTAGGCGTCATCGTCATCACTCCTCCCCTAGAGGCGTCATCGCCATCCCTAAACCCTGAGCAAACGACTCCGACTTCGCCGAAGGCGATCGTCAACTCAACCATCCTGAAAAGGCCGTGTGGAGATGCATGAAGGTCTGCACCAACCCAGCCACTGGGAACCAGACAACGCAGCTTCGACTCTGACGGAGAACCATGAAGAAGAAACTAGGCACGGCTGGCGCCGCAGAAGATCATCGAACGAACCACCTGCTGCTTGTCATCGTATACCACCAGGGCCCCGCCACTGCAGCTTCGACTTCATAGCAACAACCCAGCCGAGACGACCCCACGGACACGCCGAAGAAGAGCCGACTACCGCAACCATAGCCACGCGTCCGACATTGCTCACCCCATCATCGTTGCCACAGAAGCCTCGTGCCATCACCGCCGTCGTCCACTGGTCTCACTCGCCAACAACCAGCTCCAAAGACGAAGCCCCCAGGAGGGAATACGGCACCAATGTGCCGTCATCGTCCGATCAAACCAGATCAAGGGTTTCCCCCGAAGCTGCAGCGATCCGCGCGGGAGGGGTGCAACAGCAATACAACGATGTCTCCAAGAAGATAAGCGACGGCCACGGCCGCCGCCATCGCTGGTCACGGCAACAACCGAGACAGGGTTTTCACCCACGCTCCTGAGACCACCTCATCCGCACATCATCTCACACGGCAACCACCTAGCACCACCACCGAGCTAGCTCGCAGTCGAAGCTCCTGCTCCAGCACTACGAGCTCCTCCACCTCGGGCTGCCGCGCTGACCGAGTAGCAGCAGCCCCCCCTCGCGCCGTCGCACGACCTCACGGCGGCACCTCCACGCCGCCGGACACCTGAAGCCGCTGCCCCAGCGTCGTACAGGCCGCCGGCGCCCCTCCACCAAGCGCCCTGCCGGAGTGGCACCACCAAGACGGGCCTCGGCCCTCCCGTCGCAGATCCACGCTGCCCGGACCACCGACGTGCACCTGCCGAGCACCCAGCCCGGCCTCGCCCAGCGTGCGCCCCTGGACATGCCCGCCGCACGCCAAGGACCAGATCTGGAGCACGCCCTTCATCGTCGTCTCGGGCCCCTTGCACACCCCGCCAAGAAGCCGTGCACCACCACCTTGCATCCTCCAACATCCACCCGAGCCCCCCGTACACACGGCAGTCCGACGCCCAAGCCGCGGCGCCCCCACAGCAGACCAGCAGCGCCATGGCCACAGACGCAGAGCCGTGCTGCCCCTGCGCACCCCCGATGCGCCGCCCTGCCGCCCTCGCTTCGCCGCACCCGGTGCAGCCTCGCCGCGCCGGCCCAGACCACCTCCATCACCGCTCGCCGCAGAACCAACCCGAGACCCGCCCGCCGGCCGGCGACCAAGGAGCTGCCTCCTGGAGCCGCTGCAGGCCAGAAGAAACGCCCCGCCGCCGCCATCCCCGGAGCCGGCCGGGCTTCGCCGGTGAACCCCTCAGGCGACGGCGAGGAGAGGGAGGAAGGGGGAGGTGAGACGGCGGCGGATCTGGGGTTTCTCCCCCCGAGTCGCCAGAGGAGGGCGACGCGGGGTCGGGGTTCGGTTTGATTGATTGACCTAAACATGCATATTTGACAAAACTAGTAGTCATTAGACTGTGTACATTGATCATTGTTCTTTGGAAGTTGTTTTTACTGTCTAGTTAGACATGATTTACAATTTTGAGCTAATGTGGCTTTTGCGCCATCAGTTTTGCATCATGTTTTAATATTTTAGCTTTTGCCCATTTTTTCTGTGATTTTCTGTATAATTTACAGTGGCAAAGTTCTTGTTTGTACACCTGTACAGTGACAGTGGCACTGTTATTTTTATGTTTTGGTATTATTGCATCATGCTTTACTATTTTTGGCTTTTTGCCCATTTTTACAGTAAATTTCTATATATTTTACAGTGGCAATGTTCTTGTTTTTTACACTTGTACATTGACAGTGTGTATAATATACAGAATGCAATTCAAGTGTAATCTCTGATTTTTGAAAACTGTAATTTACAGTGTACAGTCTACATGTATCTGAGTTGCTGTTTCAGCAGTTAATAGTTTTCAGTGTACCTTTTTTATGCTTGATAATTCAGTGCATATTTTCCTACTGATTAACAACTGAAGTCGGTACATAGTAGTCAATTTCTTTGGGATGATTTGTAAGTGTAGTCTCTGTGTGTTTGGAAACTGAAAGTCAATAGTCTATAGTTATCCTCTTTACAGTGTAGATGCACATCTACTGAAGATCTATTTGGGTGCTTATTTTCCGAGATAAATTCATTGGAGGTCACTGGACTCGTCCCCAAATTTCACTTTGGTAACTGGACTTACGAATACCCGAAATACGGTCACGAAAGTCACATCAGTGGACACAGATAGTCACCGCGTACGCTTTGGCTCTGTATTCTGCCTACGTGGCATACTGTTTGACTGATTTACCGTCAACAGCGGAGTGAAATTCAGGGGGAGACTAGTATAGGATCTCACATTAGGTGAGATCAATTTTTTTGAAAATACGAAACATGTTCAAACATTCTCAAAAAATTTGTAGACACACAGCAATGTTTGATGTACAACCTCAAAAAGTTTCAGCTCCTAATTCGACCTACACTAATAGAAACAAAAAAGTCAAAACCGGATGTGAATAGTGCCGAAATACTATTCACCCAAAGCTGCCACTATTCACATTCGAATTTGTCTTTTGTGAATCTCTAACTGTACATCGAGTTTTGAGCTGATTTTTTCAGAGTTGTAGACACACCCGCAGGTATGTTGTTAAATAATTTCAGAATTTTTCGAAATGTCTAAATATGAATTTTTGTGGTTGATCTCATTGATCTCATCTAATGTGAGATCCTATACTAGTATCCCCCGTGAAATTCATGGGCGGTCATTGGACTTGTCCTCAAAATTCACTTTGGTCACCGTATTCAAGAATGAATTGAGGGCGCATGAGCCACTTGTATGTTTTTTTTTTTTTTTTTTGCAAAACCGCCGTGTAGTACATGATGCCGTGAAAATTCCCCTCCCCCAAATCCCTCGCCCCCGTCCCAATTGTTTGTTGACCACCTCCCAAATCGCGTCCCCGTCACCATCCTTCGTCGCCCGAGGGAGGCACAACCCACTCGGGCTCAAGGAGGGCACGTCACCGTCAGTGTCACCAGAGCCATCGAGTCCGAGGGAAGCAGTCGTATGCCGCCGGGAGGAGGAGGCATGGGAGTCCGGGCGGCGACACCATGTTTTCCCGTATCGCCGGTGCCTAAATCCACGAAATCGGCAAGCTCGGGTACTATGAACGCAAGGTAATCCAGGCTGTCCCTTCGCAATTGCGCACTCTCGTCGGAGCACCTCCGATGCATGGGCACCGTTCAGCAGGCTTCCAGGTGGCTCCGAGGAAGCTGCCTCGTCTTCCGCGACCCCGTGAAGCCAAACGTGCAGCAGCAGCAACCATGGAGTACGATCTCTCCCCGGCCAACTGCGACGACGAGTACATGTCGCGGCGAGTCGTGATGTGCATGTGGCTGCATGAGCTGGGCGGCAACGAGCGACGGAGGCGCTTCCGGTTCGAGGAGGACGTGCGCCTGCAGATGACACTGGTGTTAGGGCGGTGCTGCAATGATGTGTTGAGGATGCGTCGAGGCCGACAAGGCAAAAGTCATGTCACCGTCATGCGTGCGTGTGTGTGCGGTACTGCGGTCGCTAGAGTCCACCACGGCCACTGTTGCGTCGGTCGCTGGAGTCCACCATGCACCAGCGTCGTGGGGAGAGTACAGGTACACTGGTGCTGCTCGCACTGCCCGGGCGATCCCCACGCGGCGGCCCACGTACTAGTCTTGGTGCTCATGCGTGCAACCCATCCCCAGTAGGGACGCCGCGGGGCGTGGACGAGAGCTGCGCCTCTAGATCCTCGCTAGCGGTCGACGAGGTGGCCTGCAGCGAACATGGAGCCGATGTCGGCAGAGAGAATTACGTCATACTGGCGTCGCCGAAGGCCCCGAGCGGTGTTGGCTGCGGCGGCAAGGCCTCCATGAGTGCTCATGTGGGGAGACAACTAGGAGCGTCACCGCGGTATTGCCTTGCGTTCCTCGTAACCAAGCTTCCTGATTTCGTGGATAGGCAGCGGCGTTGTGGGAAAACATGGTGTCGCCGCCCAGACTCCCATGCCTCCTCCTCCCGACGGCATACGACAACGACGGCTGCCTCCCTCGAACTCGATGGCTCCGGTGACCATTGACGGTGACGTGCGGCGTGCCCGCCTTGAGCCCCAGTGGGTTGCAGCTCCCTCAAGCGACGGCAAAGAAGGATGGGGATGGGGAGGCGATTTGGGAGGTGGTCGACGAACAATGGGGACAGGGCGATACGGATTTTCGGGCGGTGGGGGTGGGAATTTTCACGACATAACGTGCTACACGCCGGTTTTGCAACAAAAAAAAAACTCATGCAAGTGGCCCATGCACGGCCGCACGTCCAAGATAGCCTTTCATCTCAGTGCCATGGAACCCCCATCTTCCAATTTCTCTGACAGAGATCGTTGACTCACTTGCCTTATTTTGAGAAGACTTCCAAGCCAAAACAAGACAATGGGCAGTCACCGGATCTTCTTTATGAAAGTGGGACCGGGGACCTCCTCAGGGAGATCGCTGTACAGAATCTTGCACATAGTGGCCACACACTTCTCCCTGACCTCCAAAATCTCCTTATGACCCTTTGTACGGAGCATTCAAAGTTCCTCACGCTGTCGATTTATTCTTGAATGTGGTGACCAAAGTGAATTTGGAGGACAAGTACAATGACCGTCGATGAATTTCACTCCACTGCTGGTGCATACGTGGACGGTCAATCAGTCAAACAATACACCACGTAAGCATAATATAGAGCCAAAGCGTACGCGGTGACCGTCGGTGTTCACTGATGTGACTTTCGTGACTGTATTTCGGGTATTTCTAAGTCCAATGACCGAAGTGACATTTGACGACGAGTCCAGTGACCTCCGGTGAATTTATCTCTTATTTTCCTGTTGTAAGCTCTGATAGCTGCATGAAACCTCTGATTTCTTTTTGCTGTCACTTCAGATGTTTTTACTGCTAATCTGGTTGAATTTTTGTACAAGGGAAAGCCAAGATTCATGCAGATGGGGAGCCAAGTTTCATGCGGATATAGTTGGAATGAGTAAAGTTGGCCAAAGTAGTAGGACAGAAACAATGCTCATGGAAGGAGAATTGGGGGCGAGGGATCTAACCTGTGTAAGATCTGCCATGGATTCCAGTTTTTTCCCACTGATTTTGGCCCAATTTCTGTCGATTGTTGCTTCTCCCATCTCCATGCTTCTTGTGTTTTTCCTCTCGGTTAGGTGAGATCTAACCCTCATAAAGCACAGTTTCGCTTTGGGTGTTTACGACTGAAATTATTGTTGCAGAAATTTGGATGGCATGGGCTAAAGCCTAAAGACATTATTCCGGGCATCTTCGCCCTTTCCAAGCGCACCAATTCCTGCGTTGCCAAGGCCATGGATAATAATGACTGGGTCAGGCACATAAAACTGCAAGGAGGCCTCTCGATTGCCCTCATCCAGGCAATTCTTCAACCTCTGGTGCAAATCCCATGAGGTTCACCTTTCTCCGGGTACCAGTGATGGCAGCCGTTGGAAGTTCACGGCCGATGGATGCTATTCCGCCTCCATTACTTATCGGATGCAGTTTGCCGGATTGATCAGTTCTGAGATGCCAATAATGGTTTGGAAGATTTTGGCTCCACCTAAGATAAAATTCTTCTCCTGGCTTGTTCTTCAAGATAGAATTTGGACGGCTGACAGATTGCTTCGCAAAGGTTGGCCAAACTGCGGTCCTTGCCAGCTTTGCAAAAGAGAACCGGAAACTGCAGCTCATCTGATGTTCAAATGTCGATTCACTATCAGAGTTTGGAACATAATTTACGACTGGCTGGGAATGCAATCTGCGACTCCTTCCTGGAGCGACCTTCAGACAGTCAAACAATGGTGGAACTCTAGCGAGGGTAGGCCAGGCTACTCCAGGAAGGCGACCAACTCCTTACAGATGCTTGATGTCTACTACACAACTTTATTGTTGCAGACTTGGTTGGGTCTCCAAGCGCAGAGTTTTGTAAGACAGTAGCAAATTTCCCTCAAGTGGATGACCTAAGGTTTATCAATCCATGAAAGGTGTAGGATGAAGATGGTTCTCTCTCAAACAACCCTGCAATCAAATACAAGAAATCTCTTGTGTCCCCAACGCACCCAATACAGTTGTCAATTGTATAGATGCACTAGTTCAGTGAAGAGAGGATGATATATGTGTAATATGGATGGTAGAAATATATTTTTATAATCTGAACAAATAAAAACAGCATGGTAACAAGTAACAAAAGTGAGTAAAAAGGTATTGCAATGCTTGGAAACAAGGCCTAGGGTTCATACTTTCACTAGTGTCAACTCTCAACATCATTAACATAATTGAACATCATGATAATCACTCAAAGTGCGGCAAAGAATCACTCCAAAGTTTCTATTCTATTAGAGAAAGTAGGATGAAATCACATAGGTAGCAAACCACCTCAAAGTTGTCTTTCCAATCAATCTATTGAACCACCCCTAAAGTGTCACGGATAGCCCTAGAGATCATACTACGACAACACCATATGATTCGTATCGTTCAACCTTTATGCTAAGAGTACCCCAATGTCACCACAGGTATCCACAAGTTAATTCCTAAGCATGCATCAAGTGATCTCAAATCCAAAGTATTCAATCCAACATAAAGAAACTTCAAAGAGCAAGACTCAATTCACCACAAAAAGGATAGAGGGAGGTGAACATCATAAGATCCAACTTTATTAATAAAGCTCATGATATAATCAAGATCGAATCCATCAAGAACATGAGAGAGAGAGATCGAACACATAGCTACTAGTACATACCCTTAGCCCCGAAGATGAACTACTCACACATCACCATGAGAACAACAAGGTTGATGAAGATGCCTCCTCGAATGGCTTCGCCTTCGGCAGAGTGCCGGAAAAGGCCTCCAGATGGGATCGTCGTGAAACAGAAACTTGCGGCGGCGGAAAAATTGTTCTTGGTCTCGCTCCGAGGGTTTCAGGATTTATGAGAATTTATAGGGGAGGAATTAGGTCAAACGGAGGCTTAGGGGGCCCACAAGCCTGGGTGGCGCGGTCACCCTCCTGGCCGCGCCACCTGGGATTGTGGGGCCCTCGTGACTCCTTTCGACGTCCCCCGAAGTTTCTAGGGTCCTTCTTGGTTTAGAAAAAATCGTCAAAAATTGGCATCGTGTTTGAACCTTTCTAGATATGGATTTTCTGCGATACAAAAAATAAGCAAAAAACAGGAACTGGCACTGGGCACTAAATTAAAAAATTAGCCTATAAAAATAATATAAAAGTGCACTAAAACCATATATAATGGATGTAAATATAGTATGAATACTTTATAAATTATAGATACGTTGAAGACGTATCAATGCTCATATGTTGAGAGATTTGGAACGAAAGAAACGCTAGGGTGTTCCGTGGCAAGGCCTCCCTACCCACGAGAGTGGCAGCTACGATTAGGAATGAGGCGAAGACTTGGGTAGTTGGCGGGGCTATATTCTTGGGCAATTTAATTCCAGGAGAGTGATCCCTTTTGTTTGGACCTGCGTGGTCCTGTAACCTTAAAACCATTGTCTTAATCCTTCTTAATTAATGAGATGAGGCAAAGCTTTTACCTCCGTTTCAAAAAAAAAGACCTGATTTTCTTTGGCCTGGGACTGACTGAGGTTGCTGCTGCTGTTGAATGGAGTACTTTGTAGTTGTTCATATGAGCCAGAGGACTCGGTTATTCTTGCAGCAGCTATTTCTGCTGAATGCGGGACTGAACGGTAGCAAGTCTATATTCGACTCGTAATCGCAAGAACACGTATCGCTGGAGGTTGTAATTCTGCTACATATTTGTGATGTGAGGACCCCGGAGATTTCAGAAGCTTCAGTTTTGTAGGCTTTGTCAGAATAATCTGTTCTGACAACCCGATGATATCTGCTATGTATATATCAGTGTAGTATTACTTAATTTGGAGGTGACCAAGTAAAGAATGAGATATGGGATGTTGATCCGAACTACCTGATCCTCCAATCCCCCAAAATATATGCATTATACTAGAACTACATATGTCTTATCAACATATACTGGTGATATATGTTGGTATGATTGGAGCAACATTTGTATGTCAGTTGATACGATAGCATACACTTGCTGAACGTTTGAATGTCATGTTGATTTGCTGGATCGATGAGCTACATCCGCATGTTTTCATGTGGCTTGCAGGGGGCTTTATGATCATGGCAGATGCCTGCCAATATGGATCATAACTTTGTTGCAACAAATTATGTTTATCTAAAAAAAAAACCACTGCCGCAGCCCTCGCCTCCATCCCCAGGTCCATTCGAGTGAGGAGGGAACCGGAGTGGTTCTCCGGCGCACCACGCGCCCCCGTCCCCAAATCAACACCAGCGAGGAGGGCGCCGGAGTGATCCGCCGCAGTCGTCGCTGCCGCGGTAGCTCGCCGGCGGCGCTGGCCTCGCCGCTTGAAGACGATGATCTCTTGAGGGAGATCCTCCTCCGTCTCCCGCCGCAGCCCTCCTCCCTTCCATGCGCCTCCGCTGTCTGCAAGAAGTGGCGATGCGCCACCATCGACCCCAGGTTCCACCGCCGATTCTTTGAGGCCACCCCTCCTCGGTTTCTTTGAGGCCGGCGCTGGTATCGTGTTCAAACCCGTCCTGGACCGTCCCGACCGTATCCCTCCTCTCCTCAGCAGTTCAACCTACTCCACGACATTTACCGTGGCAGCTGGTCGGGGGTCCGACTGCTCGGGTGCCGCTACGGCCGCATCCTCGTCATAGACTCGCTGCAGGGAGAGCTTATTGTCATTGCACCCATCACCGGCGAGGAGCACCTCGTGTCCATTCCGCCGGAGTTCAATGCTCGCACAAAAAATGGGGGCGGTGCTCTGTGCTGCTGCCGACCATGACCATGTGCACGGAAGCTGCCCCTCGAGCCCATTCAAGGTGGTCTTGCTGTCCATGAACAGCTACTATAGTGGTCCATAGGCCATCTTTGCATGTGTTTACTACTCAGAGACAGGCATATGGGGCGACCTCATCTCAACACCGACTCCGTGTCAGCTTAATGATAATGGTCGTCATGGGTCACTTATTGGTAATGCACTTTACTGGCTGTGCAGACAGGAAGATTACATAGTTGAGTTTAATTTGGATGGGCAGAACCTAGCTTTGATCAAGGCGCCTCCCATCATTGATGATGTCCGCTACCACTGTGACAACGGTGAGATCATCCAGGTTGTGGATGGCACTCTTGGTCTCTCCATAGTGTCTCACTATTACCATACAACATTCAAATGTGGCAAAGGAAGGTCAATTGTCAAGGTGTTACCGAATGGGTGTTGTGGAAGACCATTGATATGCATAACATTCATGGGATCCCTCCTGGGATTGAAGGGAAGAGGCCAAGGTTGATATTTAGACTGAGATATGTTGAGGATACTGATGATATATTTCTATATGTGGGCAACAATGTTTATATGGTTCAACTCAAGTCGTTGCAATCTAGGAAACTTTGTGAAACCAGTTATGTTGATGGTCATCATTCTTTCAAGAGTTTCTATATGCCAGGTGATTGTTCTTCATTAGTCATCATATCGTAGGAGTAACCTAATCTTGTTATGTTTTGTACATGGATGCTCAAATACCTTCGCTACATAGACAGAGTTATAGCCATGCTGTTCTCATTTAATGTAGCCGTACTTTGTGTTATCATTCAATATAGTTGTCTTCATCCTTGGGAGATAACAAATCAAATATCAAATGAAACGAGTAACAATGTTAATTCAAATGTCAAATGGTTAACTCAATCGGCATGTTTGGAACCTCAGCTAGCTATATTCTTCTACCCAGTACATTCAATCTTGCCATTTTTCTTGACTCCATAAAGGAATTTCCGTTGTAACCGTACCTTCCAGAATAATAGTTTTCTTTGTCACTTGTTCAAGACTGTCCTGCAAGTGACTAGTACATTTGTAGCACACCTTTTTCCCGCGTTTGTTATCTCTAGTCAGGCTCCTTAAATATCCAAGTTCATTTTTGTCGATAGTGTTTATTAGTTTTTGGCATGTTTTTATTTTGTCTTCTTCACACGAGGAGGGATGAGTTTACATCACATAAATTTTGAACCCTGTGTTGCTTTGTTATAAGGGCTCGCCTGGAACTCAGCTGACTGAGATGATGTCATCTGAGGACACACTGAATGCCAAGGCCCAATTTGTTTCCCTGTCAGGCCTGCTTGTATTTTTAATTTTATTATTGGGATGGCCTTGTCTTCCTTCTCTGCCAATTACTCGGGCTGCACTCGCGATAAACGGGCTGGCCACAAGCTGATGAGTTTTATGCTCGATCAACAAACACATGAAGATTTGCATGTGTGTGTCACTATCAAAAGAAAAAACTTTGAAAAATTACAGCTCCTAGACCGCAAACTAAAATAGTTTTGCTTAATATATTGTGTTCATTAAGCCGAGGCCTTTATAGTTGATTTTTAATTCCAGGCTAAAAAATAAAAAATAAAAAATAGTAAAGAAATTTTAAAATGGATACAAAAGTAAAACAAAAAAATGATATAAGAAGCAAACTTAGTTGCAAGGGCAATGTTTGCTGGGGGACTATATCAAAAAAAAAATTGTGTATGACCGATGAAGATACTACTATAAGCGTTCAACAGTGTGAAACTAGGATCAAAATACAATTTGTTTGGGGAGAAAAAAATACGGTGTGGTGTGCACTTTGGAGTGATATTTTCAAAAAAAATGTGTTTTCATGTGGGAAATGCCGAGTTGGGTCGTGCGCCCCTAAAAATAAAACAAAAGAATGGGCCAAAATGAAAAATGCTTGTATCTACCGAAGGTCACGGGAAATGATAGAAAACCCACCTATGCGATGCTAGGAAAAAACATCCCACTACCGACGACCCTCCCCCGACCCGGCTATGGTCGTTTCATACCCCTTGCAGTTGTGCCTGAGTATGATGAGTTGCAGTTGCATCCGGGTTGCGGCGGTTACAACTACTACAAAAAATACCTAAAAAAAATCCCCCCCCCCCCCCCGACAACCCTCCCCCGACCCGGTCGGTCACTTTATGTACGGCTAGTAGTTACGCTTGAGTAGTATGAGTTGCAGTTACAACAGGGTACCGACGGTTGCAACTACTACAAAAAAAAACCCTAGAAAAACTGCCCACCGCTAACAACAACAATCCTCACCTGACCCGGTTGCGGTCCTTCATACCCCTTGCAGTAGTACTTGAGTATGATGAGTTGCAGTTGCAGCCGGGTTGCGGCGAGTGCAACTACTACATGAAAAACCCTAAAAAAACATCACCGACAACCCTCCCCCGACCCCGATTGCGGTCGCTTTATACCCCTTGCAGTTGCGCTTGAATAGGATGAGTTGCACCTGCACTCGGGTTGCAGCGGTTGCAACTACTTAAAATATAACAAAAAGCATCCCATCGCCGACAACCTCCCCCGACCCAGGTTGCGGTCGTTTTATACCCCTTGAAGTTGCACATGATTAGGATGAGTTGTACTTGCAGCCGGGTTGCGGTGGTTGCAACTACTACAAAAAAAACCTAAAAAACATCCCGCCGGCGACAACCCTCCCCTGACCCCGCTTGCGGTCGCTTTATACCCCTTTGCAGTTGCGCTTGAGTAGGATGAGTTGCAGTTGCAGCCGGGTTTGCAGTTGTTGCAACTACCACAAAAAAACAAGTTGCCGACAACCCTCCCCCACCCCGATTGCGGTCGCTTTATACCCCTTGCAGTTGCGCTTGAGTAGGATGAGTTGCAGTTGCAGCCGGGTTTGCAGTTGTTGCAACTACCATAAAAAACAAGTTGCCGACAACCCTCCCCCACCCCGGTTGCGGTCGCTTTATACCCCTTGCAGTTGCACTTGAGTAGGATGAGTTGCAGTTGCAGCCTCATTGCGACGGTTGCAACTACTACGAAAAAAAACCTAAAAACCATTCCACCGCCGACAACCCCCGACAAACCCTGTCCCGACCCTGGTTTCGGTCGCTTTATACCCCATGCAGCTGCGCTTGAGTAGGATGAGTAACAGTTGTGGTCAATTTGTGGCGGGGGCAACTACAAACAACCCCACCCCCACCCTAAAAAACGCCCACTGCCGACAATTCCTCGACAACCATCCCCGACCCCGGTCGCGGTCACTTTATACCCTTGCAGTTGCACTTGAGTAGGATGACTTGCGGTTGCAATCAAGTTGCGGCGGTTGCAACTACAAACAACGCCCCCTCCCTAAAAAACCGCCCACCACCGACAACCCCCGACAACTATTCCCCGAACCTGGTTGCGGTCGTTTTATGCCACTTGCAGTTTGCGGTTGAGTAGGACTAGTTGTAATTGCGGCGGTTGCAACTACAAACAACCCCCACCCCCCAATAACCACCCTTTCAGTAATAATAATAATGTACGTAAAAATTGTAACTATAAAATTAATGGGTTGAACATTAGAAAAAATTATCACGGCCCTTGCGATTACACATAATTTGATAGCACGTGCAGTTACATACAAAGGGCAACATGTATGAATAATAGTAAAATTATAAAAACAACCAAAAATAAATTTAAAAAGTCTGACCCTTTCATATCACCGCTCCCTCTTTCTCTAAAACAGAAAAAAAAATAAGAAAACAAAAAATAGAAAAATGCGACAAAAGAAACCGTTGTGTTGAGAAAAAACAGCCTGAACAGACCAAAAAAATCAACGGCTAATGGGAAAGGAGCTCTGCACCTTTGAAGTGTCAAGTTCTCGTACAAAAAAAATCTAAAAAATTAGTTTCCTATGAAAAAACAATTACACAAATTATACATGGTCTAACAAAACAAACAACTGCAAAAAGCCAAAAAAAAAGAGGGTCAAAAAAGAAGTAGCAACAAAGGTGACAAGGCCTGTAGCATCTAACGTTACAAACATGCCTAGCCTGACAACTTAAAAAGTATAGCCCAACAGCCGGCGCTTGCCAGACTACGAAGAACAAAACACAAGAAAAATGGGCCGGACGAGCATCGCTGGACAGGTTCAAAAATATCTAGTCGCTCTGCACTAATCATGACGTGTTTGATCTAATGGTTGACAATATGAATGAGACCAAATTAAATCTCAGCTAGCTGAGTTTTAGCAATCCCCTTGTTATAATCTAAATTCTTCATTATCAGGTAGTTATGTAAACATTATACGCCTTCAAGAATATTCCTTGCAAAAGCCAACATATGTAGTTTTGTTTATCTGTTGCCAGAGGTCGGCAAAAAAACATAAATACAAAAGTGAGTTATTTTTCTTATATTTTTCAGTTCATCTATGTAACAGACTCACTGTTGTCTTCTCATGCTTATGCTTCTAGGCGCAACCATTGCTTGTGGACGTGATGGAGCTGAAATGCTGCTTGAAACATAGGGTTTAGTGTGCTATTGTGCCGAAACGGTTCACCAGGTAAAAGATCTTCTGAATATACTTTGTGAGATTTGAACTGTTTGATTTTCTCTTTGTAAAATATCTGGTGGCCACTGTGGTTAGCATGCACCCTCAAACTACTGTCCATTCGGCTATAGCGATTCACACATGCTAATAACACAAACAATCAATTAAAAAGGTGGTGATGCCAAGTAAAAAGTGATTCCTTTTCGACCATAAATGATATCCAGATGATTCAAATGTTGCATGCCCAGAGTTCTCTCTTGGTTTAGCTGTTCCAGAATCTATAAGTTGAAAGCAATATATTAGTAGCCCATCTTGTTATTACAAACACTAGTCATATCATTCATCTCCGCCACCCAACAAATTCATGTGAAAAGGCTGAAGGGTTTATTTTGTTGTCATTGGTATTCCTAGGAGATATAGCCAGTAGTAATGATACATCTCTTCTTCTTTTGTGTGGATATGATATAGGTCTTCTTTATGTTGCTGAGCTGACCATGAATTTGTACACACGTGTTGTTCATACACTGTTATATAGGTGCTATTATTAGATTTTATATTCATCCGTATCGGATTACTAACAGATTAACGATTTTTTGCCCCAGGTGAAGAAAGGGTTGCTGCAATTGTTAGTTGTCACTGAGTTTGTTACATCGCATCAATGTGGTCACGGCAGTGTTAAAATTTCATCTAAAAAAAGCTTATCGTGCCTTAGTCTAGCCAGTTTTTTTTATGTAGCAAGATGCTTTTGAATAGCTAATCTAGGGAGTTGGCAGCTCTTCTCTGAATTTCTGAGCTGGTTTAAATGAATGATGCTGTAGGAACTAGAACCCTGAAACTGAGGTTGTTGCTGCTGTCTAGTATATTGTAATGGCTGCTGCTACTTGCTAAAACTGTGGTGGTGTTCTTAGTTTCCTGTTTGTAGGATGTTAAGCGCTCCTGGCTTGTCGTTTCTGTGATGGTTCGTTTTTGTTAAGTTCGTTTTCCATGTTTAAGACCCAACTTAATGTGGCTGAAACTTAGATTGCTGCTGCGTGTAGTGGTTCATATGTGCCATCATTTACGCAGATATTAGCTGCTTGATTGAAAGTGACTGGAACTGGACTGTTTTATGTGTTAAATGTGATCATGCATGTCTTTCCTCTACGTATTAGTAAAGGAGAAATGGTCCATATTTACTACAAATAGTTTGAGCATAAAAGAAAACAAATAATGTCAGCAGCAGCTGAAGCAAAAGCTTACAGACAGAGTACTCTGCATTTCTGAGACACTGATATTACATCATATCAACTGCTATATTCATGCTGACAAAGTTTTCACAGCAAATGCAAGTATCACTTCAGTTTTGGCAAGCTATTGTTCACCTAGCTAATAATATATGTCTATATTCCCGTTTACATTTTAGCAATTAAGCATCGTTATAGCATTTGGAGTTTTCCATCCTCTAACTGCTTGCCATTACATGTTTCCGCACAAAAGTTAACACTTAACAGGAGTTGGGAAGCAGCGTAGTGGATTGTTTTATACTCGGTACAAATACAGCCAGTGACTACAGCTTCCAGTGAGTTAAATGCATCATCTCACACATTACTGCATCACAGATCAATATTTCCGCTCACCCTCCTCTCAGATTACAGTCAGCTGGGATGACAGATCACAGATGGTAGGAATCATCTACATGGGCATGCCACTGCTCGCAGAAGAATGGCCTAGACGGCATTTGCAGGCCAATGGCCACATCTTCCAGCAACTCTATCACCTGGCTCATGTCTTCAATTCTTCATTACTCCTATGTGGCTACACTGAGTTATGTAAGTTCTGACTCTGGAACCCCAATTTTTAAAACTGTGGTGGTTTTCTTGTTTCCTGTGTGTAGGATGTTAAGCGCTCCTGGCTTGTCGTTTCTGCGATGGTTCGTTTTTGTTAAGTTTGTTTCCACGTTTTTAAGACCCAACTTAATGTGGCTGAAGCTGAGGTTGTTGCTGTGTTTAGTGGTTCATATGCGCCATCTTTTACGCAGATATTTGCTGCTTGATTGAAAGTGTCTGGAATTGGATTGTTTTATGTGTTAAAAGTGGGTATTTCTGACGTGGTACCCGACCCATCGCACTTGTGCCTGTGAAATCGCTAGTTTTCACAGGAAAAATGACCTCACGCATACGATGGGTTTGCTGCTTATGCAACGGATAAAAGCTCTTCTAGATTAAAAAAATCGCTAGTGTACTGGTGCTGAACTGCATTTCAAAAACAAAAGAAATGTACCACGAATTCAGAATTGCAACGGATAAAAGGTCTTCTAGATAAAAAAAAAAGCGGTGTATTCAGTTTGAATAACTTACAGGCCGCTTCCCAAAACCATTGTCCAGGGTATCGACTGCAACAACAGCATAAAAGTCCATTTCATGAACAAAACAAGCTCTAGGCAGTGAGTAGTTGATGGTGTGATCAACTAAGCGTCCTCTTGGCACATCAAGATGGTCCATGTAAATTACCTGCAAAAGAAAGACAGAAAAAAGAAAGAAACATCAGCGCCTGAAAAAGGTTTGTTGTCCCGGTAAAGAAGAGGGGAATGTTACGGCAATGAAGGGCTGTACCGGAAGTATTGGTAGACATCCACCAATTAGGAATTTCCCTTTACCATCATTCCTCTTATCCGGGTATTTTTTAACTTCTCTCATCACATCACACAGAATATGCTCATCAAACTCGAACTCATGGACCACACTCATGTCTCGTAAGGTGTAGAGATATTCTAGGGGCACCATGTTTCCTGTCCCAGGAGTTAGGACCAATGCTAGGCACAGTAAAGCCCATGACCTCTCGATGGTCTCCTTATCGTCGTCATCTGCTTTTGATATAACTGCTACTGTGGTGGCTATTGCAGTCCTTTCACCATCCAAATAAACGTCACGGAAATCAGCTTTGCCCCTCTTGCCGAATTCTACCGGTCTGCTACCAGATGGGACATTGAATATTTTCTTAACCATGTCTCTTGTAAAGTGTATCTTCTTGTGGTCATTAATCCTACAGTACACAAAATTAAGAAGTCAGTAGATGTTACGAAAAAAGGAAAAATGTGTTATGCAACAGAGAGAGAAAAGGGGACAAGTGACAAAAAGAAAACAGATTACATACTTGAGCACACGCTTCTTAGTGTCAATCCTCATAACTATGAAATCTAGAAGCCCTTCTGGAGGAGGAACCAAAGGAGAGATGTATAGCAAATCCCCGAAGCTAGACTTCCTTATTACATCCCTCTTCTTCCCTTCGATGTCATTGGCTATGCCGCGCAGCCGCTTTACCGACCATCGAGTTTGGTAGATGGGCATGCTGCGAAACAAAACAAAAATGAAAAAAGGATGCTATGAGCATGCATATCTAGTGATCTAAGAATGAAAGGTACTGAAACTAGTGAAAAATTGCAGAGATGATGCAAATTTCAGAAAACATTAGCTAATTCAAGCAGGCCCAACTAATTTCAAAAAACATAAGCTAATTTCAGAAGCATAAGCTAAATTTCCTCTGCTACAAGCTACAGGAAATGTACTACAAAAATTCCTGTAGCATAGGCTAAAAACATAGCCAAAATTGCTACAAAGCTGTAAAGCTATGAGCTACAAAAAGGTAGTATGAGCTACAGAAACTATGAGCTACAAAAATTCAGAAATAACATAATCCTGCAGCATTAAGTTTTTGTAGCACATCAAATCCAGTGCATAAAATTCAGCAGCACATCTAAAATCAAACCAAAAACTCATGTAAACATCCACTTCACAATTCCTGCAGCACATCAAATCCAGATTCACATCAACAGCACAAAATTCTGCTCACATGTGCTCTGCAATGCATGTACAAAAAATCCAGTACCAGCACATCAAATCCAGTTTCACATCAACAGCACAAACTCTACTACACTGACGACCCCCTATCCATACCACATCAGCGACATCCACTCCTACTACACCAGCGACCACTCTCCTACGCTGCCGCCGAACAATCCACACCTACTACACCAGCGACCACTCTCCTACGACGTCGTCGAACAATCACCACAAAAGGCGCCCACTACGAGTGCCGCTTAGCCGCCCCGGGGAGAACCGCCATGAACGCCTACCAAAAATCGCCCAGATTTTGGGGGGGGGGGGGGGGGGGGGGGGGTAGGATCTCCGATCCATACCTCCTGGAGGGTAAACATTTGAGAAAGCATATGCTTCAGGACACCCCCTTATCTAGCCACTCATTTCTGCGTCGCGATTCGTGCAAACACTTTTGTCTTTTTTGTTTCTTCCATATAAAACAACATATGAACTTCAAATTGTGCACAACAACAAAACATTCTAACTAGAATGTGAGATAAAACTTTCGGATTTTTTCGTGCATTATAAATACTAAAAATGCCATTTTTTAATAAAAAAAATCTGATTTCATATATATTTATGTTGGACCGAAAAATCTGAAAGTTTTATCCCACATTGTAGTTAGAATGTTTTGATGTTTTGCAAAGTTTGAAGTTCAGATGTTGTTTTATTTGGAAGAAACAAAAAAGAGAAAATCTGATGTTGTAACTTAGTTGTATAATACGGATCTCAAAGCAATATTGAAGGGTAAGGATAAGGGGTGTCTGAAAGCACGTGCTTTCAAAATCCACTCTCCCTGCTGGAGTCGCCGCCAATCCCGAACCCGTCGCCGTCGCCACCGCGGTGGATATGCCCCGGTCGCCCAACGCCCTGCACCGCCGCCCCCGTCGCCCTCCCAAATCCAGCCGCCGTCGCCCTCCCAGCCACACGAGTCGACGGAGCTGCGGGAAGTAACCCCCTTCTGTTTTTTTTTTTTTTTGAACTGGAACCCACGTTCCAAAAACTTAACTGTGCACAGCTAAATCGCTGGCAACCAAATCAGACACAAAGTCTGGAGCAAGCTCCGTCCACCAGTTGCACACCACACCTGCCCTATACCCAAAAGCAGCGAGGCTATGGTCAGCAGCATTACATTCACGCTTACAGAAAACAAACTTGAAAGCATCGAACGATCCAACACACAGGCTTCGAGCCTCGCGGAAAAGCACACCCATCGCAGATAAATCACACTCCCCAGAGTTCAGAGCATTCACCAACTGAAGAGAGTCAGACTCCAGAATAACCTGATGCACCCCCAGCACATTAGCAGCTTCGATGGACTTGATGCAGGCAGTAGCTTCAGCGTGCAACGGAGAGGAGAGATGCTCCAGTTTGCCCGCGCACCCAGCGATGAATTCGCCCTGGTCAGACCTAGCCACACACCCCCAGGCCCCATCACCCGAAGCGGCGAGAAAGGCAGCATCAAAATTAATCTTCACGTAACCTGCCGGTGGCTTGCTCCAGGTGTGCACAGCCCTCGCAAGCTCTCGTGATGGCATGCTTTGCGTCTCGACATCAAAATCAGACACATGCTTTCGGATGATGAAGCATACCTCGTCACATGTTTTCCTCTTCTCCACAGCATTCACTTTATTCCGCCGAGTCCACCATTCCCATAACAGCACCAGCACCAAGTCCCTCCGTTCCGGTTTCAAAGCCCATATCTGATCAAACATGTGAGCCGGGTTTGAGCATTGTATTAGACTCAGCCGTACATCCTCCAGCTGCAACTCCCGCCACACTTGCTTCACCCATTTGCACTTCAGGAAGAGATGTCCCCCATCCTCATCAAGACGCATACAAACCGGACATCGAGTATCAAGATCCACGTGTTTTCTCTTTATATTCATCTTTAGGGGCAGGCTGTTATATGACAGTCTCCATGCAAATGTCCTAATCTTGGGCGGCAAAGTGAGGCTCCAAATCGTGTTCCATTTCTGGGAAGCTTGAGGCTCCACTTTAGAGGAACTACCATCCCTGCCACTCTTCACTGCCCGCTGCTTCACACTCAAATGATAGGCTGATTTAACCGAGAAAACCCCCTTTGTGTCAAAATGCCAGGCCACATGATCGTCCATACCACTTCTCACCGGAATAGCAAGGATTTCCACTGCATCTTACTCACAAAATAGCTCCTTCACTAACTCCACATCCCAGGTGTCTGTAACCGGGTCCATCAGATCACTGACCTTGTCAATCAACACACTCCCGCGATGAGTCCGCGGCCTTCGGGTGTCTTCACGGGGGATCCAGGGGTCCTCCCAGATTTTGACATTTTCCCCAGTCCCGATCCTCCACACGATGCCTTGCTTTAGGAGCTCAATGCCCTTCAAAATACTGCGCCAAGTATATGACATGTCACCCACCGGCCTAGCCTCAAGGACCGAGCAATTGGGGAAGTACCGGGTAGGGCTGGACACGAGCCGAGCCGAGTCGAGCTTGGTCCGAGCCTGCCTTTGGCTCGCCCTGAATGAGCTAAGCTCGGCTCGGCTCGTTGGTTGAACGAGCCTGCTTTTGGAGGCTCGGCTCGTCTTGTCTCTGGCTCGGTTCAGGCCGAGCGGCTCGTGTGTGCCTTGCTGTATGTGTGCGCGCTGATGCAGTGTGTGTTCTTGCCTTCGTCAGGCAGTGTATGTGGATGCAGTATGTGTGTGCGTCGTCGCTGTGAGTGGGTGCGCGCCGCCGGAAGGAGCTATAGAAGTCATACCTACTTGTGCTTGGGGCGGCGGACACTTGGGACTGCGCCACGCTTGGCAATGAACCTCGGGAGCGACGAACGGCGGCGTCCGACGCGGCGCCGCAGGTGCGTCTGCCAGCGGCGTCGAGAGAGAGAGAGGCGTCCAACATCGGGCGTGGCGAGGACGACAACTTCGTCAGGTGATGGCGAGAGCGGCGGGGAGATTTGGGGATAAGAGGTCAGGAGGCCGGCGTCGCGTGCATGCACTCGCTAGGGTTAGTCGTGGTGCTTTGTAATGGGCCTGGGCTCCTCGCGTAGGCCTTATACCAGGGGTGCAAATTTACTAAAAAAACAATACTGGACTGCGAAACGGGCCACCGAGCTGGACCGAGCGGAAACAGGCTCGGCTCGGTCGCGGAACGAGCCCGAAATTCACAGCTCGGCTCGGCCTATTTCCATGTCGGGCCGAGCTGAGTCGGGCCGAGCTGAAGCGAGTTTCGGGCCGAGCCAAGAAGCTCGCTCGAGCGTCCAGCCCTAGTACCGGGCCTTCAGGACCCTCGCACATAAGGAATCGGGCTCTTGCATTAAACGCCATCCTTGGCGGGCCAGCATTGCAATGTTAAAAGATATGCAGGTCACGGAACCCAAGCCCCCCCTCCTTCTTCAATTTTGTCAACTTATCCCATCCTATCCAGTGGCACCGGTCCATGTTATCCTGTTGGCTCCACCAGTACCGGTTAATGAGGGTGCCAATCTCATCACACAACTTCCTGGTTAGATCGAAACAGGACATCGCATAGGTTGGGATCGCCTGAGCCACTCCTTTGACCAAAATTTCCTTGCCCGGCAGTGATAACAGCCTATCAACCCACACTTGCATTCTCTGCCATATACTGTTTTATATACTCAAACTCCTTACTCTTCGAAGCTCCGACGTGCACCGGCAGCCCAAGGTAGCGATTACACTGCGACTCGTTCGGTATGCCCAGCACACCTAATACTGAGCTTTTTGTTTCTGTATTCGTGCCTTTGCTGAAGGTCGCAGACGACTTACTCATGTTAATGCACTGCCCAGCCTGCTCTTCATATAGAGCCAGAATAGCCTGCAGTTTGGCAGCCCCTTGCACATTTGCCTTCATAACAAAAAGTGAGTCATCCGCAAAGAAAATATGATTGATCTTTGGTGCCCGTTTGAAAATCTGCACCCCCTGAATAGTGCCCTCTAACTCTGCATGTTGTAGCAACGCCGAGAACCCTTCTGCACAGATGATAAAGAGGTACGGCGATAAGGGATCCCCTTGGCGCAGTCCCCTCTCGGGTACCAAAAGATCCGATAGCCCTCGATTGACCTTTACTCTGTATGTAACAGTAGACACACATTTCATAATCGTGTTGATCCAATGCCGAGCAAAGCCCATCCTGCACATGATCTTCTCCAAAAATTCCCATTCAACACGATCGTAGGCCTTGCTCATATCCAACTTTACCGCAACCAAACCTTCACGACCGCCCTTGCTTTTGTGCATAAGGTCCATGATCTCATATGCCAGCAGCACATTGTCCGTGATCATCCTTCCAGGTACGAAGGCTGATTGTGATGGCGAAATAATCTCGGGGAGCACCTCTTTCAGCCGGTTCGCCAACACCTTGGAGATCAATTTGTACAAGACGTTACAAAGGCTGATAGGGCGAAACTCAGTAACCTTCTCTGGATTTTTACATTTTGGGATCAGCACTATGGTAGTCTCGTTCCAGGCTATAGGCATAGGGTCCCCATTTAGCACACCAAGAACTTCCTTCTGCACCTTCGCCCCCACAAGGTCCCAAAACTTTTTATAGAATAGGACCGGCATTCTGTCTGGTCCTGGAGCCTTCAAATCACCAATGGCATCTAGTGCCTTTTTAACCTCCTCCTCGGTAAACCTCCTAGTTAGCCTCTGGTTCATTTCGTGTGTGACGGAGACGGGAACGTGAGAGAGTAGCTCGTCATTGATGTCACCTGCAGCAGACTTGAACAAACTTTTGTAGTGATTAGTGATAAAAATCCCTAACTCCTTATCTCCCTCCACTTTACTTCCATCTTCTTTTTTTAATCTCCGAATCCCATTCTTCCTCTTCCTCTCCGACGCATACGCCTGGAAGAATTTAGTATTGCGGTCGCCGTTCCTCAGATAGTTTGCATGTGCTCTCTGTCACCAATACATATTATATTGATCCTCCAAGCGCCCCAGCTTATACTTCAGGAGTTGCTCCCTGTTCACTTGATATTGGCTTAGTGGGCTTCTTCGGCACCCCTCAAGCTCCTTTTTTGCCCTCCTGATCCGCCCCTTCAGCTCCCCCAGGACTTCCTTATCCCACCTAGACAGCGCCCCCCGACCTTCCTTATGCCCTCCATCACCGACCTGCCACCCTCCATAAAGGCTTCATTCCAGGCATGCTCCACAATCTGACTACATTGTTCCTCTTGGAGCCACCTTGCCTCGAATCGGAACACCCTCGGCCCATGCATCTCCTTATGCCATTCTGACATACCATTAAGCTCTGCTATTAAAGGCCTGTGATCCGAATGACGGGGGTTCCCATTTATTATTTTATATAGGGGGAACAAACCACGCCACCCTGCATTAGCCACCGCCCGGTCAAGCCGCTCACATGTGTATCCATCCACCTGATGCCAATTATTTCTCCATATAAATGGATTGCCCACAAACCCAAGGTCCTCGAGCCTGCAGCTCTCCAAAGTATCCCGAAAGGCGTCCATGCACCCTTGGGCCCGAGCCGGCCCTCCCTCCTTTTCATTTGCAAACAGGATCTCATTGAAGTCCCCAAGGCACACCCATGGCAAATCTGTTTTCCCGTGGAGTGCCCTCAATGCCCTCCAAGTTTTGTCTTTTTCCCCCCACTTAGATTCACCATACACCCCGGTCAGCCTCCATTGCACTCCATTCTCCTCCGTCACTATCGCATCGATGTAATACCGATCCTTCCACCTCAAACTAACATCCACTCCTCTCCTCCAGAACAGCGCCATCCCGCCACTCCGGCCAACCGAGTCCATTGCCACCATATTAGGTAGCCCCAGCCTCCATCTCAAGCTCTCAAACTCTCTCTCCGTCATTTTTGTTTCTGACAGAAAGAGTATGTCGGGCTATTCCTCCCTCTGGAGTTCTAGAAGGCTCCGAACTGCCAATGGGTTCCCAAGCCCCCGGCAGTTCCAGGCGACAAGCTTCATTGCGTATAGCAGGGCTGTTCTGACAGCCCCGCTTCACTTGATTGTGTGATCTCCCCTACTCCCTTTGCCTTCTTACTGGGCTCTCCTTCCACCTCCTCCACCTCCACCTCCATATCCCCTCCCCCTCTCTTCGCCCCCACATTCACTCCCAAAGGCATCTGGACGCCCACAGCCCCCTGTCTCCCTCTCCTAAAAAATTTGTTCCCCCCCTTACCGCCACCCTTCCCACCCTTCTGCTCCCCCTTACCCCCACCAGCACCCGGTGCCCTCCTGTTTCCCAGGAGCTCCCCCCCCCCCCTCTCATATCATTTTCCATCAGCAATCGCTCCTCCATGACCAGATCTGCGCTCATTTTACCTTTGCCAGACCCATTATCAGCACCAGCATCTCCGTCCTGCTTCACACTCTCCTCGAAAATTAGCTTCGTTCGGTTTACCTGCTCTCTATCTCCCTCATCTTGCCCCTTCTCGGTAGGCGTCTTCAACGGGCTAGTCACTTCCTCGTCACATGCCACCGAATTTATTGGTAGTGATGGTGCACCAGGCTTTGTTTTCCTCCAATCATCACTGTCACTGCCGGATTTGCTTTTGTTGGACCCCAGATTATAAGGCCGACTGTATGCATTGGTTCGACCATCAAAACTTCTTCTCCCATCGTTCCAGCTCCCCCTACCCGCCTCCCCTCCTCTCCTAGGGATGTACGCTTTCATCCATGAGCCGAATTGTGGCACTTCTCCCTTGCTAAGCTTGATACTACAGTCCTTATCAATATGACCAAGTAAACCACAACAGAAACAGAAATCGGGCAGAAACTCGTACTCAAATCTGCACCACAACTCTTCATCAGTGTTTTTCTTCTTCCCTTTCTCCATACTGCTTCCTCGTTGCTCCCCTTCTTACTCATCCCGGGTAAATCCCCTCATCAGGGGCTCTCTGATATCAATATAGACTTTCACACGCAAAAATTGGCCCACTGCCATACTATCCGCCCCCGCCTCAACCTCCATTGTCTTCCCCATAAAATTCCCAATTGCCTCTCCAGCCTCCCGACACATCATTCCAAGAGGAAGATCAAATATCCTGACCCATATTGGGATCCACCTGAATTCATACTCCTTTACAGTTTTTGATGGTACAAAATCTTCCACCACCAACAGAGACTTCCCAAATTCCCAAGGACCATCCTCCAGAGCTTTTCTTTTTCCCACCTGCTGATGGAACGTGAATAGGAACTTGTTATCTCCCAAATCTTTGCAGTCCAGACCCTTCAATGGGCACCAGACCCTAGTAAGGGCGCCGGCCAAGGCCTCCGCCATCGCAGGCTTGTCAGACAAGAGCTTGGCAATAGCTTGCGGTTCCGCCGCCCCCACCTTTGTTCCTCCACTCTAGATGATCTTCCTCCCCTTCTTCTCTGACTCTGAGAGCTTCAGACTTTTCAGTAATCCCTCCACTCGGTCCATGGCAGCCCCCTGAGGAAACTGAGCGAACCTAAGCGAGAGAACCAGAGGTGGACCTGAGGTGTTCGACCACGCGCAGAAGCCTGTGGTGGCTCTGGGCGGGACGGGCTAGGCTTGTTGGTGGATATAGAATGGGACGGGCTTGGCTTGTGGTGGATCTGGGATGGGACGGGCTGGGGGTGGGTGCTGGGTGGGGGTGGGATGGGACGGGCTTGTGGTGGATCTAGAACCGAAACCAAACTCGCCCTCCAGTCGCCAGGAAGGGAACCGAAACCAACCCCCTTCTATTAGCCAGTTGCATAAATGGTTGTCCTGAAACAATAGCCCAGTTTTAGAAACGGACGCGCGTGCCGCGGATGAGGGGTCGCTCTCGTCCGTTTGATCAACAGACGATCCAAAGGACGGAGATGCCGGTCAAGGCCCAACCCAACCCAGTCCGCCCAATGCAACGAGTGAAGAAAGAACACTCGTGACTCGTCTCGTGCGTTCCTTCTTCCTCTAGCCAGCTAGCTAGAAAAAAAAAGCTAGCTAGGGATTGGCGAGGTTCTCTAAAAAATGAAAAAAGTTAGGGATTGGCCTCATCGACATGAGCCACCTCCACCCCGGCGATGGTGCCGCCGGAATGCCCAGCCGCCGCTGCAGCGCGCGCCTCCGTTCCCAAATCGACGCCAATGGGGATGGCGCCGGCCGCCGCAGCAGTAAACGCCTCCGTTCGCAAATCCAGGAGAGTGAGGGGAGCGATCGAGTGACCCGCCATCGCCGCGGTAAGGGCCTCCGTCCCCAGACCCACGCGAGCGATGAGGGCGACGGTTGTTACGCAATTCCGGGTCCGCTAACACCAGCGGTTCCGACCCATCTGCGTCACCAGGCCCAAACGGAGAGCAACACCGACTTATGAGAGGCCTTGGGCCCTCTCCCCCCAAAAGACTAGCCTGTTAGGAGGGGACACCACCACCCTTATAAGTCGTGTTATGTCTCCTCCCACAACCGATGTGGGACTAAACCCAACAATCTTCCCCTCACACATCGGTCACCATGGACCCGCTAACACCAGCGTTTCCAGCCCGTCAACCATGACCGACTACCCGTGAGTCCACCGAGATTTATTCCGAGCACCTGGGCTCCGATACCAATTGTTACGCAATCCCGGGTCCGCTAACACCAGCGTTTCCGACCCACATGCGTCAATCAGGCCCAACCGGAGAGCAACACCGACTTATGAGAGGCCTTGGACCCTCTCCCCCCAAAAGACTAGCCTGTTAGGAGGGGACACCCCCACCCTTATAAGTCGTGTTATGTCTCCTCCCACAACCGATGTGGGACTAAACCCAACAACGGCGCCTCGCCGGAGCTGCCTGGCTCCCTGCCGGACAGCGAAGATATGCTCCGGGAGATCCTCGTCCGCCTCCCCGTGGACCTATAATCGCTTCCCCGCACCTCCGCCGCCTGCAAGTAGTGGCGAGCCATCCTCGTCGACCCCAAGTTCCTCCAACGGTTCTATGCGCACCACCGCAAGCCGCCCCTCCTCGGCTTCTTCCAGGGCGGCGGCCAATAGGTCATGTTCATCCCCGTCCTGGCCCCCGCTCCCCACCGCATCCCCTTGGGCTCTTCTCCCTTGTACAACGCTACAGCGACTCTGACGTGCTCGATTGCCGCCACGGCCACGTCCTTCTTCATGACTGGGTGCTGGAAGAGCTCATTGTGTGTGATCCTATCACCAACAACCAGCACCGTGTGTCTAGTCCGTTAGGGTTCAACAAAGGCTACGTCAATGCGGCAATGCTCTGTTCTGCTAGAGACCAGAACCATGTGCATGGCGCCTGTCACTCCACCCCCTTCAAGCTGGTCTTTGTGTCCATGTACTACATACGGGATCATCAACAACTCATCGCCCGCGTTTACTCCTCCGAGACTGACACATGGGGCAATTCCATCTCAAGAGAGGCTCCGGATGATACTCTATTTGGTCCTTGTCGTAGCACCCTTGTAGGTAATGCCCTTTACTGGCCGGCTATGCATACGGGAGACAACATACTTCAGTTTGATCTGGGCACGCAAAACCTTATCGTGATCAAGGGGCCTCCTGGTATGAATATGAATGATTTCGACAACGTTCATACCATTGAGGCAGAGAATGGCGCTGTTGGTCTTGTCGCGTTGTCTCGCCTTGAGCTTCAAATGTGGCGGAGGAAGGTCGATTATCGGGGTGTTGCCATATGGTTGTTGCGGAAGACTGTTTCATTGCGTAAACTTCTTAGGATCCATCCTTGGACTATGAGAAGGATTGAACCGCTCAAAGTGGTAGGTTATGATGAGAATACCGATGTAATCTTTTTAGAGAGGCACGACGGTGTGTATATGGTTCAGCCCAAGTCAATGCAAGCTAGAAACTTAATGGAATCAGCTCTACATATTACTGCTATACTTTAACGAGTCTCTGTCTACTAGGTGATTGCTCATCCTTGGTCTTTATATCTTAGAATTAACCCAACCTACTTATATTCTGTACATGATTTCTCGCATACAGTTCTTGTGATTATTAAATGTTCGCTTATAACTTGAACTTAGCAAGCAATTTCCTGTCAAACAATTTTTATTTTCTCATTTATTCATGACCCCTCCTGTCTACTTAAGTACACAGAAATAAATTTATAGGTCATGCATTTTTTTTTCTTACAAGCTGAATTCTCCATTATGAGGTAGCTAAGTATATTGCTTCTATGAATATTCCTTGCATTTTACAGCAGACGTGATTTTTTTATTTATCTATTGCTAGTATCAAGACTGACTTATCCATTTGTCTTCTCTTATCTGTAGAAATAAGTTATATAAGTGAATTATTTTGCTCAACTTATATTTGCCAGCTCAGCTTTTTAACTGTTTCATGTTGCCTTCTCTTGTCCATTTGTCTTTATTCAGGGATTGTTGTTAATTGCCGGAGTTCTTATGCTTCTAGGCACAACCATCGCCAGTGGAACCAATGGAGCTGAAATATTAGGATGACTGTTTGGTTTGAGAGCAGTTTTAACATGCTCCCTCTTACCCCCTGTTTTCACATGAGAGGTAAGAGTATATAATAGATCTGAGCCGTTGATATCATTAATTAGTGGTCTGATTAACTCTTACCTTCTTACCTCATATGTAAAAAGAGGGGGTAAGAGGGAGCATGTTAAAATTTGCCTTGGTTTGATGTGCTAATGTGCTGAAACAGTTCAACTGGTAAGAAGATCTTGTAAATGTAGTTTGTGAGATTTGTACTGTTTGATCTTGTCTTTGGATAATATGTATGGCGGCCAATGTGGGTAGCAAGCATCCTCAAGCTACTGCCCATTCGGCTATAGGGATTTGCATATGCCAAGTAAAAAATGAATTTATGTTGGATTATAAATGATATGCAGATGATCCACATGTTATATGCCCAGAGTTCTCCCTTGTTTTGGATGTTTCATATTCTAAAAGTTGAAAGAAATGTATAAGTAGCTCATTTTATGATTACAAACACCAGTCTCATCATTCAACTATCCCCACTGGCAAATTCGTGTGAAAAGGTTGATGGGTTTATTTTGTTGTCATCATATATTGTAATTATATGATATAGCTCTTATTTTTTTGCGGGTGTAAGATGTACTCTTCTTTATGTTATGTTACTGAGCTATTGTGATGATATGATATTGCTCTTATTTTTTTATGAGTTTGTACACACATCTTGTTCATACACTATGTTACATAGGTGTATCTTCATGAAGTTACTAACAGATTAGCGCTTCTTTATCTATATTGGGTTCTGACAAATTAACGCTTTTTATTTTGCCCAGGTAAAGGGCTGCAGTTGTCACTGAGTTTGTCGCATCCATTTGATTGGCACTGTTTATATGTTATCTGGAAAAACTTACCGTGCCTTAGTCTAGCCAAGTATGTAATGTACCAAGATGCTTTTGAACCTATCCGGGGAATTTCAGCTTGATTATCCTAGTATTATTTCAAGTTGGATTTCATCTTGTCTTGCCTTTTCTACATGTGTGTGCTTGGCAGCTCTTCTCTTGAGCCCGGAGAGTATCTGCCCCAAGTATTTGTACGTTTGTGTGTGCTCAGCTTTGGGATGTTGCTCTAGACTTTTATTTACTTTTTACAAATTCTAGATCTGCTGCATGGCAGAGCGTTAGATCAAACCAAATGTGCATCCATTCGACCAAAATGAAGCCCTGGTAGGCACGATCAAATCAAATTAATGATGTAGAAGTTTGGATGGCAGATACAGGACTTTCTTACCCTGGGAGTGAGGTTGCTACTGCTGTCAAGTTACTTGTAGTGGTTCATATGAGCCAGTCTACAACCGCAGGAAGACATACAGCAAATGTTGCATTCGTAGCTTGTAAATTTCTGCTTGACTTGCTAGTCATTTTGAGAGTTTTATACGACTGATTTTCCTTGACCTGAGACTGACTGTGGTTCCTACTGCTGTCCACTGCTTTTGCAATGGTCGATACGCATCACACCAACACCACAGGAGTTTTCGATTGATCTCAGCTGGAATTCCTCCAGAGCCATCAGTGCATCACTACTCTGACTAAAATCCCAAGGCATTCTCAGCTGGACAACGCTTGCATCTCGGCTGGAATTCCAAGTCGCTGTACCGCTTATATGACTGGATTTGGTGGAGATTTTTTGTTTTGTTTTGAACTTACCCGAGACTGAGGCTGCTACTGATGTCCACTGATTTTGAAGGACACGTCATTTTCGCAGCAATTTACTTGATGTTGATGATACTGGTCTGTCTTGCTTTGTTCTACATGCTTGTGCTTGGCAGCTATTCGTTTGAGCCAGGAGAGTTTCCGTCCAAGCATCATGGAAACTTATATGTTTGTGCGTTCTGCTCAGCTGTGGTTTGAAAAGAATGGCAGGAAGTTGCTTTAGAACTATTTACAAATTGTTGATCTGTTGCATACAAGAGAATCAGATAAAACCATATCTGCACCCATTCGGCCAAAACGAACCCTTGTAAGCACGGTCTCGGTGTCGGTCTAGAAGTTATTTTGATGTTTACCCGTTTGAAATAATTGCTGTAGATATTTGATTGACATGATTGCTGTAACAATTTGGTTAATAGATACAGGACTTTGTTTGCCCTCGATGTGAGGTTGCTGCTCGAGTGTGCTTACGACTGAATTTTCTTGCCCTCAGAGTGATTGAGGCAGCTACTGACTGCTGCCCACTGCTTTTGCAATTGTCCATATGTGCCACGCTAACACTGATTGATGTCCACTGAATATGTAATGGAAGGACTAGTCATCTTCCCAGCAATTTACTTGATGTTGATGATACTGGATCTGGAATTTCATTTTTGCAGAAAGTCTACAGTCACATTCATGATTACTGCAATAGCTGTTTCCTGCTGAAGATGCTGGACACATACGGCAGCAGACTACAGAATCGCTAGAAAACATACTTCAGGGTTGCATTCTTAGCTTGTAGACTTCCAAGTCACTTGAATGGTTTTTATATGGCTGAAATTACCGCTGATTAAATCAGAATGTGTGTGACAACAAGAAATCCAACTTAAATATTCTTACCCCGAGCTGAGAGTGAGGTTGCTGCTGATGTCCACAACAGAGACTGGACTGCAGGTCTACTATCATATGAAAATTGACTGAAGTTCCTGAGATATGGTACAGCCATGACAATGACTGAAATGCCAACTCAATTTCTTGTTGAGACTGAGGCTACTACAGCTGTTCACTGATTTATGATGGTCCATATGTGCGAAAGGACTCGTCATTTTCGTAGCAATTTACTTCTCGATGATACTGGAGACCTGGACCTGAACTGTCACATTCATGATCGTGATAACACGACCTTTGAGAAAATAAACAAAAAATATATATACAAGAACACGGCATTCGCATTCGAAACGAATTCCTCCCCTATCACCATAGTTGTTTTTGTACTTATTTTCTTGATGGTAGCAATAATACAGCCTTCGCAAAAGTAGAATAAATTCAAGGAAACATGGCATTCGCAGTTGAAACGAATCCCTCCGCTATCAGGCACACTGCTATCATCATCTTCTGTCTCCATACACTGGGAAGAGCAGGTTTGCTACAGGAGGAAGGAAACATACGCACGCTGAGAACAGCTTGCCAGTTGGCCAATCTTTTAATCAGTCACAAGAGGGTTCATACAGCATAACTCCATAATACACTCTTTCAAGTTGCAACCATGTATTCTTTTATGGTAGCAATGTTTCAACAGCAATCGCAAATAACACTTCAGCTTTCACAAACTGCTATTACTCATAAATTCGAATAATTAATATGCGTCTTCCAGAAAGACGATGCTTACATTTCTAACAATCAAATACTAGTAACACCATGCAGTTGAACATTCACCGGGCCGGTAACTACTAGTAACAACATGCAGTTGAACATTTCACAGTGCATACGTACGTTTCCAGGCATCCATCTTGGCCAGCAGGTTTCCCTCCATCTTCACCAACAGGTTTACCTCGTAGTGGTACACGGTTTACACCGGCGTCGGGCTCCACACGGCCCTGACAACGCAGTACCCGCGCGCCATCCTGAACGCGCCGGTACCGCCCACCACGGCGGTCTCATAGGGCCCCTCGGAGCTTACGATGCTGCCCACCATAACCAGGATGTTGTGCTCCCCGGCCGTGAACATGAGGCTGGTCGCCGTCTGCATGCCCGGTGGCATCACCAGCCCCGCGAAGGCGAAGAGGGACTGGAACCGTCCCACCAGCGATGAGTTGCTCGGGTCCGGGCCGTCGCGCAGTTCGTCGTCGAGCACTCCCACCATCCCAAACCTGCTTGTGTTGTCGCCCAGCAGGGGCGGCACCACCGCAAACAGCATGGCGTTCGGGCCCGTGAAGGTCTCCGCGGGCGCGCGCTATGCCCCACGCCGACGTGCTAGCCAGCAGGAAGACGAGGGAAAGCAACTTCCAGTTCCAGGAGGAAGCCATGGGCCTCATGGCGATCAGACCAGACCAACGTGTGTAGGTAGGATCAGTAGGTGTTAATTGCAGGGCTCGCAGCTCAGACACACCCTGAAGTAATAATATATACTCTATGTGGTGGTTGAAATGTCTACCTCGACCAGCTGGTTGGCAACCCCACCCTAGTAGATTAATAAGGGGAGGATTGATCAATGTCTACTCGAATCCTAACTAGGGTAATAGTTAGGCAGCATACTCTTTCAAACAAAATTTCCTCGTGGTTTAGTTAATAGTTACTCCCTCGGTACCAAAAAATAAGACAGTTTAACTTTAACTAAGTAAAAAATGTCTTTATATTTTGATACAGAGGGGTATATAATTATTAGTTTACTAGCTAAATACCCGTACATGTTGATTGCAATCATACATCAGCTGCAAGACGGTGTTGGAGCAGAAAACGACACCCAGATGTTGCAAGCTGCCTGCTATATATTGTCATCGATGTGAAAGTTTACAGGCTGAAATTAATTGATGGCGCCGGTTGACTGATTTTTCTTGGGTAGGACAGACCACACTGCAGTTATTGTCCATCGGACATGCCTATCGCAAAATATCGAGTAAATTGCAAAAAACCATCATAATTGAAGACCCTAATTCACAAAACCACCACCATCCGGTTTTTTTTCTTTCAAAAAACCACCACCATTGTGTTGACAGTTTTCAAAAAACGTTGATTGACCGTTTAGAGTGGGTTCATGCAAAATCTGACAGGAGGGTCCCACTGTCAGGTGCCACGTGGTTGAGGTGGAGACGGCGCCCGTCATACACGTACTAATGGAGCTAGCTGGTCACGATATTAACGAGCCCGGAAAAAAAATGGTCACACCGCGTGGCACCCGCGCCCGCATGAAAGTCAGCTGCCGGCAGCCTCACAGAGCCGCCGCCCCGCGCTGCTGGGCCGCGCCTTCATCGTCGCCTCCCTTCCCCTAGGGTGCGCCGCGGCCACCAGCTCGTGGCCGAGCTGCCCAGCGTGACGAGCTCCAACCCAGGCTGACGCCCTCCCAACTCACATCTTCCCCGTCGACAACCTCCTACCACCTTCATCTTCCCCGCCGGCGCCGTGTCCCGGCCACGATCCACCTTCCTTTGCGCGACACGCTCACATGCCCCGCCTACTTCAGCTGCCCCCGATCCGGCCTAGACGTGACGCTCTGCCGCCGCCGTTCTCGATCTGGATCGAGCAGCGCCACCCCCTGTCCTCTTCTCCGCCCCACGACGACAGCCAACGGCGGGAGGTCCCAACGGCGACCAACGCACGCTCGGAGGGGGGGGGGGGGGGGGGGGGGGGGGGGGGCGTACGACAACTGCCGCTCCTCGGGGAGCACGGGAACCGCCATGGCCGTCGGGGCTCAGCCAACAGCAGCAGGGGGAGGGGAGGGATTGGCTAAGCGTGCGCACCGTCGAAGCTCCCCTGGATCCACGACAAGAAGGGGGGGGCTCGTCTCCTCTGCTCCCCTGGATCCCCATGGACGAGGGGAGGAAGCCGGGAATGGGAGGCGCAGGAGCCGGGGTCTGAGCCTCCGATGTGGTGGCACCGCTGATTCCGATGTGGAGCTCCTCCACAGCGTCGCCGGTCTGCATCATCCGCCACCGTAGCAGCCATGGGTGAGCCGGCAGTGAGCTTGCGAGCTGCTCGACCGAATGCCAAAGAAGGATGGAGAGAGACGGGAGATGCTGACAAGTGGGCCTATATCAACTTAACGGTCCATGCAAACGTTGTTGACTTTTTCTTGCCACGTCATCACTTACATGAGGGCCCCGGGAGTCAGTTTTCCAATCAAAGGGCTCTAATGGGTCAATCAGCGTTTTTTGGAAACAGTCAGCACAATGGTGGTGGTTTTTTGAAAGAACAAAAAAACAAATGAGGGTAGTTTTGTGAATTAGGGTCCCCAATTGTGATGGGTTTTTACAATTTACTCCAAAATATCACTCACATGGATCTTTCAACCACCACATATGTACCCTCTGCTTTTATTTACTCAGAATATTAGGTTTGTATACAGTTAAATTTTTAATACTTTTAACAAGTTTGTAGAAAAATATATTAACATATACACCATCAAATCAATATCATTGGATTCGTCATTGCATATATTTTCACATCATATAAATTTGTTACTGTAAATGTTCATATTGTTTTCTACAAACTTGATCAAATTTTATAAAATTTGACTTCAGTCAAAGCTAATATGCGGAGTAAATAAAAATAGATGGAGTACTTCAAACAAAGAGTAGAATGACCTCAAGGTAATTAAGTACCGCTTAGGTAAACAGTTAAATCAAACAGTACAACGCCGTATGAAAGCTAGCCTTGTCTCAATAATTGTACTAGAAAATCAAACAGTACAAGGCTATCAGAATGAAAGCTAGCTCTGCCTCAATAATTGTACTGTACCTGAAAAGTATGTGGGCGCATCAACATATTGAGATAAGAAAGCACAACCATTATTTATAAAAATTCTGGCTAACGATCGTTCTACTCCCTCCGTTCCTAAATATAAGTCTTTTTAGAGATTCCACTATTGGACTACATACGGATGTATATAGACATATTTTAGAGTGTAAATTCACTCATTTTGCTTCGTATGTAATCCCCTATTGAAATGTCTAAAAAGACTTATATTTTGGAACGGAGGGAGTATTATGACTTAACTAATATATAAGTTTCTTGATAGACCAGATCTGCAACACATGGACTAAGTGCATGTCTGCAGTATGTACCCAATCATGGCAGCACGTTATCGGTGCTTTATGTTCTACTAGGATGATTTTCAAATGACACAAAGGGCTTAGGGGGAATCTGTAGGTTCTGCAACCTCCCTGTTAACATATTTACCACCTTTGTCATTGATGGCCGGTTCTTCGGATTCCACTGGATACACCACAGGGCCACAATACTCAGCTGCCTCATCTTTTCTCTGTCTTCTGCTGCCATTTCCGAAGTAAGCTCCCATTCATGCCCACTAATTACTCTCTCGTAGATCCACTCCGGGAGATATACCTCGTCCTGGTTCCCAACACTTGGATCTGAGTGCGGCCAACAACAACGCACATTCAGAATTGGAATTCCTCCACGAGGTCCAGTTCTAGCCGCTAAAGCGGAACAGATTGCCATTCACATAAACAGATTCAGAATTGACTCCTTCCCCACCCCCCCCCCCCCCCGGTCGCCCTCCTCTGGCGGCACGGGGTTAACCCTAGCCACCGCAGCCAGCGGCCACCTTCGGCGCCCACCCCCGGGGGTCCCGGTAAAGAGGTGGAGGCGGGGCGGATCTAGCCTCTCGCGCTCCCCACCCCACCCCCACTATGCATCGCGACCCCACCGTCCCCCTCCCCGGTGGCTCCCCCTTGTCGATCCGACGATGATGTGGTGCGCTCAGGCCGTGCTGAGTGACAGGATCCTGTCCTTCCCAGCCGGTCTGGGCTTGCCGTGACTCCCTCGCCCCCCCCCCCCCCCCCCCGAGCTCCCCCGTCTGTCAAGGGCGCCTCCACCCCCCCCTCCCTGCATGACCCCAAGATTCATCCCCGGTGCTTCGCGGGCGTCTTCTCTAGTTGCTGCCTAAGCTTCCCCGTCCGGTGGTGGTTCCGGCGTTCCTATCCATGGGCGCCATCCCCTTCAGTCTCCCCCACCCCCCACCCGCGGCGACGCGACCTAGCCGATGTTGGTGCTGATGTCGGCCATGGGGGCATTGTGGGACCGGCGGCTGGTTGCGGGGTGTTCGCGGCATGTGACCTCCATATGCAGGTGGCCCCCTCGTCTCCGGCGGCACCTCCTCCCCCTTGAGCCAATGTGACAGCTCCTGGATGGAGGCGGTGATGCTTCTAGGGATGTGACAGATGTGGGGCTCCTCACGGCGGGTCCTTGTTGGCGATGTTCCGACCCCGACGGTCTCAGGCACGCATCTCTTTGGTGTCCCCCTCCGTCGGTGCCCTCTGCCGGGCAGCTCCGGGCTTGTGACTGAGTGGATGCGTCCCTTCCGACTCACCTGGTTCGACGATGTCCCGACGGCAAAGCGAGACATCTTGGATGTGCGTCCCTCCAGTTCTTGCTTGTCAACGTTGCTGACGCCATCGCCCAACCCCCCCCCCCCACCCCGCGTGGTTTGCTTCGTCGCATGCCCTTCCCTGTACGCCTCAAAGCCTCCTCCTTTTGCCAGCTCCAATGATCTTGGGTCGGGAGGCGGTGCCACCCTCCGACGGCAGGTGCAGCCCCACCAACTCGCTTCCGACATGGTGGTTCCGACCAACATTGGCTTCCTCATCTCCGATCCCCAATTCGGCGGCTATGGGATTGCTCAACTTCATGCCAGGGAGAAATCCGTCTCAGCTCATCGGTGCTGGCAACGGCGGCGCCTACGGGTGTCGTTTCCTTCTTGGAGGTGTTGCCAAGGCCTTGAGTCGTGCCCCTCTTTGAGCTCAGGGGAAACCCTAGGCTTGGTTCCTCCGGACCGGATGGCGACGACGTCTTAGCGTCGTTTTTCTTCTTGATGACGCTATCTTGCTCGCTCGGGGTGTCCGTCGTATTGGAAAGGCCAGGCTCATATATGAAAACCCCCAAAACGGGAACATTTTCTGAAAACACAAACATTTTTAAAAAATTAAGGCTTATATATGAAAAGTGAACAGTTTAAACAAATCTAACATTTTTTAAAATTCAAGACTTATATATGAAAAGTGAACAGTTAAAAAAGATTTAACACTTTCCTAATGTTCTGAACATTTAAAAAAGCAAAGAAAAAACCAAAATAGAAAATAGAAAACCAGACATAACCGGTATAAACCGAACATGAACCGTCTGGAAATTCCTAAAACCAGGATTCTATAGAGCACATAGCTGCTATGGCTCGATCCATCTCTCGGCCGTTCACCTTTCTGAAACGCTGATTGTTTGTTGCAGAATGCGTCAAATAGGGATCATCATTCTTTCATCTTTCATGTGCTTCCGAATTTCCGTTTCATCAGGGTTAGGTGGAGCACTCCCTCCAAAGGCCAGGCTCACGTAGAGGGCGTATCTGGTGCACCAGGCAATTGGTGCTTGCGGTGCACCGGACCCCGGGAAATTGATGCTGGCCACGATGGTGATAACATAAAAAAGCTTTTTATTCACTTTGCAGCGGCGCACAACCGTGGTCTGGCAGCCCATAAATTTGACCACGAGCTGAACAAAAATACAGGGGACATACAAATCCTCGCGCGGGTCGGAGGTCACGCACAACTCCCCTACGCGATTTGGGCTGGCCCATTACGTGTGGGCGCCATATTTTATGTTTTTTATTTTTCATTATCCTCTTTGTTTTCTGTTTTACCATTAAATTTCTATATAATATATACATTTGAGAAAATTTAAAAATATTCACCAAAAAATGCAAAACCATAAAATGTTCGTGACTTCATAAATAATGTTTCCAATTTCAAAAAATATTCACGATTTTCAGAGAATGTTCACAAAGTTCAGAAATTGTTCAATTGTTTTAAACATAATCACAGATTACAAAATGTTCTCAATTTCAAAAACAAAATACAAATTACAAAATATGTTGAAATACTTCATAGATTTTCCGAATTTCATAAAATGTTCAAAAATTTGAAAGATGTTCCTTATTTTAAAAATGTTCACGAACTTCAGAAACAATCTGGAAATTACTAAAATTGTTAGCAAAATTCGAAAACAATTGACTATTCATAAAATGTTCCAAAATTGAAAAAATATTTATGAATTTCGAAAATTGATCCCAAATTTCAAGTAATGTTAACGTAGTTGAAAAGGTGTTCATCAAATTGAAAAATTTCTTCATTTTTTTCATGAATTAGAAAATTATTCTCTTATATTGAAAAACATGAAATTAAATTTGTTTATGAATTTGACACAGTTTTCAAAAAATCAGGAATTTTAAAAACTTCACCATTTCAAAAAAAAATTTAAATGGTTTGAAAAACATTTCATGGATTTGAAAACGAAAAGGAAGAGGAGAAATAAAATAAAATGGAAAAACAAAAAGAAGGAAAAACCAAAAGAAAAAAGAAAGGAAAAAAAAAGGTTCAGTGAAGGATCTAGAAGTTTCCAAAACCGATGCGGAAAAAGAATAATGGACCAGCCCATGCAGAGGACAGGGCGTGCGTGGGTTACACGGTAGATTGCTTTTTTTCTAAACACAGTACAAACACAAATGATACACACGCACATACACTCACCCCAATGAACATACATCTTACTCTTATAAGCACCTCCGAGAGACTGAGCCGTCACATCATCTTAAGATCGACTGTAGAGGCACTTGCAGTAGGTTGATATCTAGCCACCTACGGCGAAATAGGAAGCGCCTAGAAACAGTCGATCAGTTTGTATTGTCGTGCGTGCAAGTCCTTCACAAATGCCCAACCTACTTCTTACCCATACATCATTTTCATGGGGAAAACAACTCAATGGTCCGAACGTGCAAACATGGCCGACTCGTTTTAAACGGCTCGTCCCCCTTCCCCCTCCCCATCCTCCATCACGCTCTGGTCCTCGGCGGCCGACGACTGCTCAAGTGGCTTCATCATTGAAAAGGGCTACGATAATTCTTTGTAGTTGGGGATTATCACACGCGTCACTTCCTGCACCGTGCGATCGTTGTCGATCCACCAACACAGCGCGCGACTGATGTTATTTACGGATCAGCCGGCGGAGGTAAAACGTTTTTTCAAATATCAATGTAAAGTAGACAGTGACAAATTGTCAAAGTCACAAGTAAGTGGTGGCAACAAATCAAAATGAAAACCCCCTTTTGCAGGGGAGCCCGACCCATAAGCCCAACTCCGGCTTATCCCCCGTCCAAAGGGAAAGACGCATCCACAATTTTCGCAACTGGTTATAACCCCCGTTTATAACCCTGGTGGCGGCCGGCGGCCGGCTGCCGGCGAGCGATTCCCCCGGCGTACTTCCGCGCGGCCGTCACACTTGGGCATCTCCCGCTCGAATTGGCCGGCGGCTAAGCTTGCTCCTCGTCTTGCCTCGCGTCTCAGCGAAGTGCCCCCCCATTCCTCTGCTCTGGCGAGGGACTCCGGCGGGACGGGAGCTCTCTGCCATGGTGAGTAATCCCTTTGCCCTCCTTAAGTTTTTGGTAGTAACTGGTGCAGTGGCATGATTAGCTACAGGATACTCTTTCTTTCCAGAATACGCAGAGGATCTGCGCATCTCTGTATTAGTTACAGGATCTCTGTATTGTGATTTGGAGAAGGAAATTGCTGCTACACTACACAATGGAGTGTGTATGAGGGAAAGAGGGATAAAATCACAGCAGGAAACACTAGCACCGTCTTGCTATCTTCTAAAAATCAGGGAAATCACATCGGAAAATACTAGTAATGATGAGGAACGCATTGTAGAAAATACTGAAGCGTGGAACCGCAGAATAAAGCTCCATGTTAAACTGTCAAACTGCAGAAAATTAAGCTTCATGTGATTCTGATATGCTGCAAATAGCTACTAGTACTATTCCGATATTCACGCATCAGCTGGCAGGTGCTAGTAGAGGGGGAAGGTCGAAACATATTCCATGCTAGTGCTATGGATTGCTGACATTTTAAGGAACAGGGCATGATTAATCAGCCTGATCCCATGATTATTCTCAGCACAACGAAAGTGGCAATCAAAGGACGTAATCATGTTTCCTCTGCAGTTCTGTGAGGAGCAATGCACCGCAGGAGATTCTCAAATGGAGATAAATCAGTGGAACAGCACACCAAGGTAACCAACAAATCACTGTATTTTTAACTGTTATTACAATTTCCAAATAAAGTACAATGTCGTTCTCATATCTTCTTGCATATATACCTAGTAGTACTATTATATCACATGGGGAATGATGATATTCATAAAATTAGGTGCTAATACAGTGGAAAGATGGAAATACACTGCATGCTAGTGCTAGGTACTGATGAGGAATGCACTGTAGAAAATACTGAAGCCTGGAACTACACAATGGATGAAATCACGGCAGGAAATACCAGTACCGATGAGGAATGCATTGTAGAAAATACCGAACTGCAGAATAAGGCCCCATGTTAAACTGTCAAAATGCAAAAAATAATGCTCCATTTGTTTTCGATATGCTGCAAATAGCTATTCCAATATTCACGCATCGGCTGGCAGCTGCTAGTAGAGGGGGAATATGGAAACATATTCCATGCCAGTGCTATGGATTGTTGACATTTTAAGGTACAGGGCATGATTAATTGACCTGTAGAGGGATCCTGTGATATTCTCAGCACAACGGAATTGTCAATCAAAGGGCGTAATCATGTTTCCTCAGGAGTTCTGTGAGGAGCAATGCACTGCAGGAAATACTCAAGTGTGGAGATAAATCAGCAGAACAGGTAGGCAACAAAACTACTGTATTTTTAACTATTATACAGTCCAGACAATCAGGTGCTAATAGAGTGGAAAGATTGAAATATACTGCATCCTTGCGCGATGCGTTGCTGTGCAACACATGGACTAAGTGCATGTCTGCAGTATGTACCAAATCATGGCAGCACGTTATCGGTGCTTTATGTTCTACTAGGATGATTTTCAGATGACACAAAGGGCTTAGGGGGAATCTGTAGGTTCTGCAACCTCCCTGTTAACATATTTACCACCTTTGTCATTGATGGCCGGTTCTTCGGATTCCACTGGATACACCACAGGGCCACAATACTCAGCTGCCTCATCTTTTCTCTGTCTTCTGCTGCCATTTCCGAAGTAAGCTCCCATTCATGCCCACTAATTACTCTCTCGTAGATCCACTCCGGGAGATATACCTCGTCCTGGTTCCCAACACTTGGATCTGAGTGCGGCCAACAACAACGCACATTCAGAATTGGAATTCCTCCACGAGGTCCAGTTCTAGCCGCTAAAGCGGAACAGATTGCCATTCACATAAACAGATTCAGAATTGACTCCTTCCCCACCCACCCCCCCCGGTCGCCCTCCTCTGGCGGCACGGGGTTAACCCTAGCCACTGCAGCCAGCGGCCACCTTCGGCGCCCAGCCCCGGGGGTCCCGGTAAAGAGGTGGAGGCGGGGCGGATCTAGCCTCTCGCGCTCCCCACCCCACCCCCACTATGCATCGCGACCCCACCGTCCCTCTCCCCGGTGGCTCCCCCTTGTCGATCCGACGATGCTGTGGTGCGCTCAGGCCGTGCTGAGTGACAGGATCCTGTCCCTCCCAGCCGGTCTGGGCTTGCCGTGACTCCCTCGCCCCCCCGAGCTCCCCCGTCTGTCAAGGGCGCCTCCACCCCCCCCCCTCCCCGCATGACCCCAAGATTCATCCCCGGTGCTTCGCGGGCGTCTTCTCTAGTTGCTGCCTAAGCTTCCCCGTCCGGTGGTGGTTCCGGCGTTCCTATCCATGGGCGCCATCCCCTTCAGTCTCCCCCACCCCCCACCCGCGGCGACGCGACCTAGCCGATGCTGGTGCTGATGTCGGCCATGGGGGCATTGTGGGACCGGCGGCTGGTTGCGGGGTGTTCGCGGCCTGTGACCTCCATATGCAGGTGGCCCCCTCGTCTCCGGCAGCACCTCCTCCCCCTTGAGCCAATGTGACAGCTCCTAGATGGAGGCTTTGATGCTTCTAGGGATGTGACAGATGTGGGGCTCCTCACGGCGGGTCCTTGTTGGCGATGTTCCGACCCCGACGGTCTCAGGCACGCATCTCTTTGGTGTCCCCCTCCGTCGGTGCCCTCTGCCGGGCAGCTCCGGGCTTGTGACTGAGTGGATGCGTCCCTTCCGACTCACCTGGTTCGACGATGTCCCGACAGCAAAGCGAGACATCTTGGATGTGCGTCCCTCCAGTTCTTGCTTGTCAACGTTGCTGACGCCATCGCCCAACCCCCCCCCCCCCCACCCCGCGTGGTTTGCTTCGTCGCATGCCCTTCCCTGTACGCCTCAAAGCCTCCTCCTTTTGCCAGCTCCAATGATCTTGGGTCGGGAGGCGGTGCCACCCTCCGACGGCAGGTGCAGCCCCACCAACTCGCTTCCGACATGGTGGTTCCGACCAACATTGGCTTCCTCATCTCCGATCCCCAATTCGGCGGCTATGGGATTGCTCAACTTCATGCCAGGGAGAAATCCGTCTCAGCTCATCGGTGCTGGCAACGGCGGCGCCTACGGGTGTCGTTTCCTTCTTGGAGGTGTTGCCAAGGCCTTGAGTCGTGCCCCTCTTTGAGCTCAGGGGAAACCCTAGGCTTGGTTCCTCCGGACCGGATGGCGACGACGTCTTAGCGTCGTTTTTCTTCTTGATGACGCTATCTTGCTCGCTCGGGGTGTCCGTCGTATTGGAAAGGCCAGGCTCATATATGAAAACCCCCAAAACGGGAACATTTTCTGAAAACACAAACATTTTTAAAAAATTAAGGCTTATATATGAAAAGTGAACAGTTTAAACAAATCTAACATTTTTTAAAATTCAAGACTTATATATGAAAAGTGAACAGTTAAAAAAGATTTAACACTTTCCTAATGTTCTGAACATTTAAAAAAGCAAAGAAAAAACCAAAATAGAAAATAGAAAACCAGACATAACCGGTATAAACCGAACATGAACCGTCTGGAAATTCCTAAAACCAGGATTCTATAGAGCACATAGCTGCTATGGCTCGATCCATCTCTCGGCCGTTCACCTTTCTGAAACGCTGATTGTTTGTTGCAGAATGCGTCAAATAGGGATCATCATTCTTTCATCTTTCATGTGCTTCCGAATTTCCGTTTCATCAGGGTTAGGTGGAGCACTCCCTCCAAAGGCCAGGCTCACGTAGAGGGCGTATCTGGTGCACCAGGCAATTGGTGCTTGCGGTGCACCGGACCCCGGGAAATTGATGCTGGCCACGACGGTGATAACATAAAAAAGCTTTTTATTCACTTTGCAGCGGCGCACAACCGTGGTCTGGCAGCCCATAAATTTGACCACGAGCTGAACAAAAATACAGGGGACATACAAATCCTCGCGCGGGTCGGAGGTCACGCACAACTCCCCTACGCGATTTGGGCTGGCCCATTACGTGTGGGCGCCATATTTTATGTTTTTTATTTTTCATTATCCTCTTTGTTTTCTGTTTTACCATTAAATTTCTATATAATATATACATTTGAGAAAATTTAAAAATATTCACCAAAAAATGCAAAACCATAAAATGTTCGTGACTTCATAAATAATGTTTCCAATTTCAAAAAATATTCACGATTTTCAGAGAATGTTCACAAAGTTCAGAAATTGTTCAATTGTTTTAAACATAATCACAGATTACAAAATGTTCTCAATTTCAAAAACAAAATACAAATTACAAAATATGTTGAAATACTTCATAGATTTTCCGAATTTCATAAAATGTTCAAAAATTTGAAAGATGTTCCTTATTTTAAAAATGTTCACGAACTTCAGAAACAATCTGGAAATTACTAAAATTGTTAGCAAAATTCGAAAACAATTGACTATTCATAAAATGTTCCAAAATTGAAAAAATATTTATGAATTTCGAAAATTGATCCCAAATTTCAAGTAATGTTAACGTAGTTGAAAAGGTGTTCATCAAATTGAAAAATTTCTTCATTTTTTTCATGAATTAGAAAATTATTCTCTTATATTGAAAAACATGAAATTAAATTTGTTTATGAATTTGACACAGTTTTCAAAAAATCAGGAATTTTAAAAACTTCACCATTTCAAAAAAAAATTTAAATGGTTTGAAAAACATTTCATGGATTTGAAAACGAAAAGGAAGAGGAGAAATAAAATAAAATGGAAAAACAAAAAGAAGGAAAAACCAAAAGAAAAAAGAAAGGAAAAAAAAAGGTTCAGTGAAGGATCTAGAAGTTTCCAAAACCGATGCGGAAAAAGAATAATGGACCAGCCCATGCAGAGGACAGGGCGTGCGTGGGTTACACGGTAGATTGCTTTTTTTCTAAACACAGTACAAACACAAATGATACACACGCACATACACTCACCCCAATGAACATACATCTTACTCTTATAAGCACCTCCGAGAGACTGAGCCGTCACATCATCTTAAGATCGACTGTAGAGGCACTTGCAGTAGGTTGATATCTAGCCACCTACGGCGAAATAGGAAGCGCCTAGAAACAGTCGATCAGTTTGTATTGTCGTGCGTGCAAGTCCTTCACAAATGCCCAACCTACTTCTTACCCATACATCATTTTCATGGGGAAAACAACTCAATGGTCCGAACGTGCAAACATGGCCGACTCGTTTTAAACGGCTCGTCCCCCTTCCCCCTCCCCATCCTCCATCACGCTCTGGTCCTCGGCGGCCGACGACTGCTCAAGTGGCTTCATCATTGAAAAGGGCTACGATAATTCTTTGTAGTTGGGGATTATCACACGCGTCACTTCCTGCACCGTGCGATCGTTGTCGATCCACCAACACAGCGCGCGACTGATGTTATTTACGGATCAGCCGGCGGAGGTAAAACGTTTTTTCAAATATCAATGTAAAGTAGACAGTGACAAATTGTCAAAGTCACAAGTAAGTGGTGGCAACAAATCAAAATGAAAACCCCCTTTTGCAGGGGAGCCCGACCCATAAGCCCAACTCCGGCTTATCCCCCGTCCAAAGGGAAAGACGCATCCACAATTTTCGCAACTGGTTATAACCCCCATTTATAACCCTGGTGGCGGCCGGCGGCCGGCTGCCGGCGAGCGATTCCCCCGGCGTACTTCCGCGCGGCCGTCACACTTGGGCATCTCCCGCTCGAATTGGCCGGCGGCTAAGCTTGCTCCTCGTCTTGCCTCGCGTCTTAGCGAAGTGCCCCCCCATTCCTCTGCTCTGGCGAGGGACTCCGGCGGGACGGGAGCTCTCTGCCATGGTGAGTAATCCCTTTGCCCTCCTTAAGTTTTTGGTAGTAACTGGTGCAGTGGCATGATTAGCTACAGGATACTCTTTCTTTCCAGAATACGCAGAGGATCTGCGCATCTCTGTATTAGTTACAGGATCTCTGTATTGTGATTTGGAGAAGGAAATTGCTGCTACACTACACAATGGAGTGTGTATGAGGGAAAGAGGGATAAAATCACAGCAGGAAACACTAGCACCGTCTTGCTATCTTCTAAAAATCAGGGAAATCACATCGGAAAATACTAGTAATGATGAGGAACGCATTGTAGAAAATACTGAAGCGTGGAACCGCAGAATAAAGCTACATGTTAAACTGTCAAACTGCAGAAAATTAAGCTTCATGTGATTCTGATATGCTGCAAATAGCTACTAGTACTATTCCGATATTCACGCATCAGCTGGCAGGTGCTAGTAGAGGGGGAAGGTCGAAACATATTCCATGCTAGTGCTATGGATTGCTGACATTTTAAGGAACAGGGCATGATTAATCAGCCTGATCCCATGATTATTCTCAGCACAACGAAAGTGGCAATCAAAGGACGTAATCATGTTTCCTCTGCAGTTCTGTGAGGAGCAATGCACCGCAGGAGATTCTCAAATGGAGATAAATCAGTGGAACAGCACACCAAGGTAACCAACAAATCACTGTATTTTTAACTGTTATTACAATTTCCAAATAAAGTTCAATGTCGTTCTCATATCTTCTTGCATATATACCTAGTAGTACTATTATATCACATGGGGAATGATGATATTCATAAAATTAGGTGCTAATACAGTGGAAAGATGGAAATACACTGCATGCTAGTGCTAGGTACTGATGAGGAATGCACTGTAGAAAATACTGAAGCCTGGAACTACACAATGGATGAAATCACGGCAGGAAATACCAGTACCGATGAGGAATGCATTGTAGAAAATACCGAACTGCAGAATAAGGCCCCATGTTAAACTGTCAAAATGCAAAAAATAATGCTCCATTTGTTTCCGATATGCTGCAAATAGCTATTCCAATATTCACGCATCGGCTGGCAGCTGCTAGTAGAGGGGGAAGATGGAAACATATTCCATGCCAGTGCTATGGATTGTTGACATTTTAAGGTACAGGGCATGATTAATTGACCTGTAGAGGGATCCTGTGATATTCTCAGCACAACGGAATTGTCAATCAAAGGGCGTAATCATGTTTCCTCAGGAGTTCTGTGAGGAGCAATGCACTGCAGGAAATACTCAAGTGTGGAGATAAATCAGCAGAACATGACAACAAGGTAGGCAACAAAACTACTGTATTTTTAACTATTATACAGTCCAGACAATCAGGTGCTAATAGAGTGGAAAGATTGAAATATACTGCATCCTTGCGCGATGCGTTGCTGTGCAACACATGGACTAAGTGCATGTCTGCAGTATGTACCAAATCATGGCAGCACGTTATCGGTGCTTTATGTTCTACTAGGATGATTTTCAGATGACACAAAGGGCTTAGGGGGAATCTGTAGGTTCTGCAACCTCCCTGTTAACATATTTACCACCTTTGTCATTGATGGCCGGTTCTTCGGATTCCACTGGATACACCACAGGGCCACAATACTCAGCTGCTTCATCTTTTCTCTGTCTTCTGCTGCCATTTCCGAAGTAAGCTCCCATTCATGCCCACTAATTACTCTCTTGTAGATCCACTCCGGGAGATATACCTCGTCCTGGTTCCCAACACTTGGATCTGAGTTCCTCCGTCCACTCACCATTTCCAGCACCAGCATGCCGAAACTGTATACGTCTGACTTGTAGGACACCCCTCCAAAGTTCCGAGAGTATAGCTCCGGTGCGATGTATCCCATTGTGCCTCTTGCTGCAGTCAAGGTAACGATGCTTTTGTCCCTTGCACACAGCTTTGCAAGGCCAAAGTCTGAGATCTTTGGATTGAAGTTGTAGTCCAGCAGGATGTTATGCGGCTTGATGTCAAAGTGGAGGATGCGCTGGTTGCAGCCTTGATGCAGGTATTCCATTCCTCGGGCAATGCCTAAAGCAATATCTAGCATTTTGTTGGGTGCTAGGAGTTGTCGAGAAATATTAGAAACATGTGCGAATATGTATTTCTCCAGTGACTCGTTAGGCATGAATTCATAAATAAGGGCCCGTCTCATTCCTTCGGAGCAAAAGCCCAAGAGACGTACGATATTTGCATGATGGATTAGTCCAATGGTTGCAACTTCATTGATGAAGTCCTCCCCCTCTCCTGTAGAGCTCTCTAGCATCTTGACTGCCACATGTACTCCATTTGGTAGCTCGCCTTTGTACACACTTCCAAATCCACCCTGGCCGAGTTTATCCTTGAACCTTCTTGCTATCTTCTTAACTTCAGAAAAGGTGTATCTTGTGGGTTTCGATGTGCCATATGCTTTAAGAAACATTTCGACTTTCATATTTATCTCTTCATTGTACCTTGACTTCAAGGAGAGATATATAGCGGTGGCCACCATCAATGAAAGAACTACAAATGCAGCTACAGATGATACTGCTGATTAAAAAGAAAGGAAATTAGTGAGCTGTATTCAGATTAGAAACCATGCGTTGCTGACACTACTGTAATGAGAAAACACAAAAGAGTTACAGTTGTAAGCAATAAGAATTTCATTTAGAATTGTAAAAGATTAAGAGTTGCAACATTACCTGCAATTGGGATGACATGCGTACCTGCATGTAAGAAGAAGATCATTAGTTTTGCCATGATTTAATGTAGACAAAAGCAGAAGAACTGCCTCCACAATATGTAAGGAACCACTAACTCCTGATTCTTATGTGAGTTCTCTATGTGGATATAGGAACAACATATATAGTAGAGATTAGTACAACTATTGTAACAAATACAGCTATGTTCTTATTCCTACTATCCAACATCTTTGTTTTGTATTTTGTTGCAAACTGAAATTTTGATTTAATGCAAGTTTGTTAAAATTAATGGTCATACATATATGAAGTTAATAGTGAGTACATCGTGGTACAAGCTCTGTATGTGATGATTGAATTCTGCTCGAAACACCTCTTACATTGTACGGACAAAATATGTGATAGTTTTTCACAAACATTGATACACATATAGATGAGCATGAATATTTATAAATGATTCACATTGTTAAATGCAGATCATTATAGTTGCACAATTAATGAAATTTAGCCTACGAGGCTAGACCTTGTGCTGCCTCAAACGAAGCTTGGTCTTTAGATATGAAAATGAAATATCTGCAGAATGGTCAATTAAGATTTATCTCTTACCTTTTTTAGTGTGAATTTTACAAATAGTTAATCCCCATAACTTGACCAAAGTTTTTGTGGAAACATCCATGGGTGCGAAAGTAGAGACTATATGTTAAATAGTTTTGTTACAGGTGAAAACCCCGTGAGAAGATTGAGTACACTTAATAATAGGATATAGGAGATTGGCAAACTAGTAGATGGAGAGACAGAAATTTAGTGTGCTCCCAAAGTAAAATTACGGGTTTCAACTAGTAAAAAACAATACCATGGTGCAGGCAGAAAGCTTGATGGCTGTGTGAGCTCAATCCACAGTGCCGACCTTTATCTTCACACTGTTGGCAGACATCGGTAATGTTATTGAGTTGCCAAGTGAATGTTGTTTCACCAGAGTTGAGGACTGCATTTGCCTTGAAGGTGTACTCAACATAGTTTGGGCCATGTTTATCATAAGTGAAGGGTATGGGGATGCCTTTAGATACAGCCATGCAGTCCCGTGGAAGATCAGACATGTATGCATTAACTGACGCCAAATACCAGAATTGGCTAGTGTTGTTACTGAGACAAGAGGCTGGGCCTACTACATTATATGGATCTCGTGCTATGAAATATCTTGAACAACGTACCAGGGTAGTAAATTGTGATGATTGAGGTTGTTTGTACACATCAGTTGCCAAGTTTGCTGAGATGAGCTTCTGAAGTGGGCATTGCGTCGATGATTCAACAAGCGGATGACGTTGATGACACGGTGTCTGTAATAGATCGCGGTCACTTTGCAGGAGCCAAGAACAGGGTGATCCATGATTATGTCATCCCCGGAGCATGGTAACTGCATGCCTGGTGCGCCACACAATGGTTGATCGGTTGAAAGCCGGAATGGGAACCGGATCTCAGGTCCATGTTTGCTGCACGTGTGAGATGAACAAGTGCTTAAGAAATCTTGTTCTTCTGATGCTGCCTCCACATAGGATTCATAGGTAAGAAGACAGATCAGCAGCAGGGTGACAAGAAATTTAGGCAAGTCCATGAAAATATACTGGAGTAAAGATGGAAGAAGAGAAGGCAGGGGATAAAGAAAGTGGCTACTTGCCTGCTTTAACCTCCTGTGAGTATTGAGGCTATGGTTGTCATGATAGCTGTGCGTCCAAGTAGACATTCCAGCTACCACTGAAACTTCTGCCATGTTATGTGCCTTGGAAAGTTCTGTAGTTTCTGGAAAGGAATAAATGCTTGTTTAGAGTTTAGACTAGTCTTTTTCATTTCAGCATATCATTTTCCTTCAATAGACTCGTGAATCTGACTTGGTAACACACCATGTGCAGAATTGTGGCTTGTTGACTTGTCATAACACCTTAAATTGTGGCTGTTGTCCAGTCATCATCTGAAATAATCGACCAGACATTCTGGAAATGCTTCCACTTAGTTCTGTAAAGAAGAAAATATCTGGTTATTTGTTTTACTATTTTATCAGTCAGGCGTGGTTTATGTCTGTTATAACTTGTATCTGTGGACCGTAGAAACCAGGGAAAATATCAAATGCATCTGCTCATAAAATATGCACATGGTGTTCTGCCCTTATAATCTGCGCTGCACTTAGTGTTAAAGATATTCTGGGAAATTAGTTTCATACTAGAAATAGATAAAAATAAGGAATTGAATCAGCCTTAGTCTCTGATTGAATTGCTAACTGATAATAATCAATATCTCAGTTGGATCATATTTTGTTATTTGCCATTTTTTGGTCCCTGCTTTTGTCATTGTCTTAGGGCACTGGAATTCCACGTTTGTGACTAGGACATGATTGGACCAGTAAAGGATGCTACAGTAGTACACTTGGACTCTTCCGGTTAATCAAGAAGCGGAGTCAAGAACATCACAATCACCCTCCTTCGGAATTCTGTGTTGAACTTTGACAGCCACTCCCTTATTTGGCCATTCATCTGCACGTCTGTGCTTCTGTGAACCAGTCTGCCATGGCGATGCCCGCTGCTCTCAAGGCTGGGAGTATAGAAAGTTGCTAAGTTGCCTACTTGTCTGCTTTAACCTCCAATGAGCCATGGCATGATAGTTGTGCGTCCAAGTAGGAATTCCACCTACCACTGAAACGTCCACCTTGTTCTGTGGCTTGGAAAATTCAGTGATCTCTGGAAATAAATGAATCTTGTTCAGACTATTCTTTTGATTTGACCAGCTGGACATCTTCATTTTTCTTCAATCCTATATTACTAGTCTTTAGAACTGTACACATCTAACTAGACGAAACTTGCAGTATTCCACTGCAATAAACTCATGAGCTTGAGATGGTAAAGCACCATTTGCAGAGGTTTGAATTGTAATAAGGCTTGTTGACTGGTTGTGATAACAGCTTAATTGTGGCTGTAGTCCAGTCATTGTCAGAAATAATTGACCCGACGTTATGGAAATTATTTTAGTTAGTCCTGTAAAGAAAAAGCTTCTATAGTTTAGTTTTGTATTTTTTTTTTCAGTCAGATGCGGTTTAAATGATGTCCATTATAAATTGTAGTCTGCAGGCAATGGAAACCAGGGGAAATATCCATGCATCTACCTATTTAATCTGCACGTGGTGGTTTGAAGATATTCCGGGGAATTGGTTTCATATTGATAGGAATATGCAACTTGTATTACCAGGAGGCCATAGGCCAGTATATATATACAAGTACATGTGTAGAATATGCAGGAAACCCCTTATACAATGGGGTAAATACAAAAGGCTACATGACTATATAAATAGTACTTTAACACCCCCCTCAAACTCATGGTGGATGAACACTAAGTTTGGAGAGATTGAAGCCATGCTACGCTCTAGTCTGGGCCTTCGTCAGAAAATCCGCCAACTGTAACTCGGAAGGCACATACCGAAGAGCAATAACCTGATGCTGCACACCAGCGCGCACATAGAAAACATCAACACCAATATGCTTGGTGAGCTCATGCTTCACGGGATCGCGCGGAATGCTAATAGCACATGTACTGTCAGGTAATAACAGAGTAGGTGTAGTGACAGAAACACGAAAATACTGAAGTAACCATCGTAACCAAGTCACATCTGCCGTCAAAAGAGCCATAGCTCACAACTCAACCTCTACATTTGAACGGGAAACTGCAGTCTATTTTTTTGTCTTCCAGGCAATGAGAGAACCACCAAGAAAAACACAGTAAGCAGACAGTGAACGGCGATCTGAGGAATCACCAGCCCACGTAGCATCCGAATAGGCTTGAAGCTGTAAAGAACTGGAGCGAGGAAAGAACAGATGGTGAGAGATCTTGCCCCGAAGATATCAGAGAACACGAAGGAGATGATTATGGTGAACCGAAGTGGGAGTAGAGACAACCCGACTCAGAATATGAATTGGATAAGAGATATCCGAACGAGTGACAGCTAGATAGATAAGACTCCCAACAAGATGACGATAATGCGTCGGATTAGACAATGGTTCACCATCAGTATCATGAAGGTGAACATTGAGCTCCATGGGAGTCTCAATAATGTGCTCATCAGTAAGAGCAGCATAGGCAAGAAGATCCTGGATATACTTTTCCTGGGATATAAAAAAGCCATCAGAGGTAGAAGAGACTTCAATCCCAAGAAAGTAGCGAAGAGGTCCAAGATCAGACATAAGAAACTGCTCACTAAGGCGGGCCTTTACAAAGGCAATATACTCGGGATCGTCCCTAGTGATCACGAGGTGAAAGGTGTACAAACAACGCTGGATCATGAGCGCTCACTGAAAAACCAGCGGCAGTCACCACAGAGGCAAAACACTCAAACCAGGCTTGAGGGGCTTGCTTAAGGCCATAAAGAGAGCGACGGAGATGACATACCATGCCATCAGGAACAGAATAGCTAGATGGTGGCTACATGTATACCTCCTCACGCAGCTCACCCTTAAGAAAGACATTCTTGACACCAAGCTGAGATACAGACCAATGGCGTGTAGAGGCCACGGCAAGAAGTGTACGAATAGTGGTCATATGGGCCACAGGAGCAAAAGTCTCATCGTAATCACAACCATGCTCCTGCTGAAAACCACGAGCCACAAGACAAGCTTTGTAACGCTCAAGAGAACCATCAGAGCGAGTCTTAACCTTGTAGACCCACTTACAAGTGATGGAACGAACACATCGAGGAAGAGAAACAAGATCCCACGTACCGGTGCGTTTAAGAGCAGCAATCTCCTCGGCCATCGCAAACTGCCATTCGGGATGAACAACCGCCTCACGATAAGAAGTCGGCTCAAGAACAGCAACACTAACGGCTGGAAAACCAAGGCGATCAACAGGCGGAAGCGGGCGAGGACGCAAACCATAGGTAGGCTGAGAACAGGAGGACGGCACATCAGTAAACGCATCCACATGACATGAACGACGAGTATAATATTGAGGAAAAGATGGAAGAATACGAGGAGGAATCGTCGAGGTACAATCAGGGGATGGAGAGGAAGAAGTCATAGGGGAGGAAGGTGCAGAACTCGGTGACATGCTAGGTGAGGAAACCGTGGGATATGGTGGTGGTGAATCGACAAGAGGTGGAGAAGCAGAGTTAGCAGGACGGATAGATAAAGACTCGACGGGGGTGATAGGTGTGTCAGGAAAAGTGAGGAAGGAGATATCCTCCATTGAAAATGTCGAGGAAGATGGACGCGGATAGAAGGGACGAGACTCATCAGAAGTCACATCCCGAGAAATACGCATCCGACGACCGATAGGATCCCAACAACGATAACCCTTATGCTCATCACTATAGCCTAAGAAGACACACCCAATAGACTGAGCGGTCATTTTGGTGCGTTCACGAGGGGCAAGAAGAACATAGCAAACACAACCAAACAAATAAAGCGCCGAATAATCAGGAGAACAATCAAAAAGACACTCGAAAGGAACACCACCCTGTAGAGCAGCGGACAGATGAATATTGATGAGATAGGTGGAGGTGGAGACAGCCTCAGCCCAAAAATTGGACGGAAGAGAGGCGGCGATCAGCAATGCACGAGCCGTCTCAAGGAGGTGATGATGCTTGCGCTCAACCACGCCATTCTGAGCATGAGCACCAGGACAATAGAACTGAGAAAGAGTCCCCTGCTCAGCAAGAATACCACGCAACATCTAGAAATATACTCGCCAGCGGAATCAGCACGAAACACACGAATGGGCGAGGAGAACTGAGTGTGAACCATGGCAGCAAATCGCTTATAGATGGACAAAACCTTACTGCGAGAAGTCATAAAATAAAGCCAAGTGTAACGAGAGAAATCATCTATGAAAATAGGGGTTTTTACATCTGTGCCCCTCGGTCCTTAGTTGTACTCATCCATACCCACGCTCTTAACTTTTGCTCACTTTTCCCCACTCTCTTGTCCAAAACCCTCACGAAAGGTCACAACGGAGGATGCCGTCGGGTCAATGGTTTGACCGTTAACTCTGACGTGTGGGGCTGCGTCGTCAGGGCAACTCCAAATCGTACGCCCATGTCCGCTTGGGGCAAAACTGACAGACGGGCCGTCGCCTCGGGGACTCGTGGCGACGTCCAACCTACCCCCACCGCCCAAAGTAAATGCGCACGCGCGGCAGGGCCCGGTCGTCAGCCACCCACCTTCGTGTTGTCGTCCTTCTTTAAATGGAAACCCGTGGACCGACCAGTCCACACTCCACACAGTAGATTCCGCTTCCAAAGCCAATCCTGCCCCCTCCACCCCCGGCAGTTTCTAAAAACCCTAGCCCGCCACCATCGTCATGACCTGGCCGTGGTTCGGGAAAGGGAAGCACGGCCATGAGGCCGGCTCATCCTCTGGTAGGCGCCGCTCCGGTCGCTCTAGGAGCCCACCACCACCGCCGCCACCGCCGTCGCCTGCTCCGTCCGCTCCGGCTGCTCCGCCCGCATTTGCAATTGGTCCGCCGGCCGCCCCGCAGCGCACGTGCCCGTACGTCGGCATGGAAATATGCCGGAGGTACCGGGAGAAGGCCACACCATTGTCGTGGGGAGATGCCCACCTCCCCAACAACTGGCACATGTCCGCGGATCGGGTGCCAATCCCCCCGCGCGCGCCTGCCTCCAGATCTCCTCCACGACCCAAGGTACGGCGTCAACTCGCCGCTGTGGGATACGTGGCTCCACGACGAGCACGACCTGCGGTGGCAGTCTTTTTTTTTCCGGTCGTCCACCTAGCCCACGGCGACGACGTGCTGCTAGCCCGCCCCAAGTGCACGGTCGTAGGCATGTCCGCGACACCATCTCCGTCCCCGTCACCACCACCTCCGATGACCGAGGAGGAGGAGGCCGAGCTCATTAGGCGTGTCATGGAGGAATCCACGCGCACGCACGACGAGCGTCAATGGGCGGACACGGAGAGGGCGATGGCCCTCTCTCCAGCCGGCGACGTGGCCATCCCTGAGCTGGAGATGGCCGCCGTCCTCAAGGAGGAGGTGAAGGAGGAGGCGGCGGAGGAGCCGCCGCTTGCGGTGTGGAACCCCCGGCTGGTGGGACAGACGTGGGGGTGGTCGGCCACTGCGTCGGAGATGGCCGACGCGCTGGTTGTCCAGCCGTGGGCACCCATGCCGCCGCAGTCACCCGAACCGGAGCAGGAGCCATGGGAGGAGGTGTTGCAGGCACCGCAAGCGCCTCCGGCCTGGCAGGGGCCGCCAGCCCACCTTTGGCAGCCGCCTCCCTATGTCGACCTCACCAGCGACGACGACGAGTAGGACGGCGCTCCTAAAGACGGCGGCGGCTTCACCGGCGGGCGACATTGTCTATATTATATATGTGTTATATTTTTATCTATGTTTTTATATTAGTTGCTACTGGCCTTGTGTATAATGCATGGCAGACTTGTGAACTAGGGTGCCCTAGAACTATCGCCGGCGTCTGTGGTTGGCATTAATGTTTAATTAAAGCTAATGCATGGTGATGTGATGTGATGTGATGTGATATATGATGTGATTTGATGTTTAATTAAGGTAAAACTTGAATTTGAACTAACATTTGAATTATAAGCGACATGTTGAAAGAGGCCTAAGTTGATCCTATTTAATGCACTTAGTACCTTTGCACTGGAAGAGGCCTAAGTTGATCCTAAGTTGTAATGATCATGTTACCCTATGTTGAAATGATCTAACAGCAAACAAAACAAAAAGGGTATAGACTCCTAAATCCTAACCCTAACCTTTTATTGCAAAACCCATTATTATAAAGACAGTTCAAAATTTCAAAAATGAAAAATAAGTTCAGATCCTTCTTACTCACACTGAAACGGAGCTCTGGTGATTTGTTTTTCGTAAACGTAAACCCACCATCGCTCTCTCCTCGAACTCTATACAACCCCGTACGTGATAGCTCGTATGTGTGAAGGAGTTTTCATGGAAATGTCCATAAACCAAGATTTTTTATTTTTTGCCAACCATGTCACATGCAAAGGCATTGTGAGCAGGTTTTACATTTTTTTGAATTTAGTTTTGCTCGTTTGAACTTGGAAACGGTAGCTCATCTCAAAAGAAGGTTTTTCTTAAAAAAGTCCCTAAACCAGGTTTATATATTTTTAGGATAACTATGTCTTATAAAACGACGAACAGGGAAGGTTTCATATTTTTTTTGATTTTTTTGAATTAGTTAAGGTCATTTGAAAGTTGGTCAAACCTAACATAACCTCGCTGACCGGTTCAAAACCCCGCAGCATCTCTACAAACCCTAACGTCGAACTGCAGCCGTCCGATCATACCCAAGCACCAAGCAAAAACCGTCGGATATGGTCTTCTAGAAGGATTTTCGAGGGGCAGGCTGCGTGCAGGCTTCGTGCCGTTGGATCACATGGACGGCTCTGCATCGTTGGATCGTTGGGAGATCCGCGAGAGGTTGGTTCTGCTCGCCCACTCGTCCGCACGCAAAAAAAAGGTCCTGGTTGGTCCTTTGCTAGGTGTTGACTGTCGAGGGAGGAGGCACCGCTCCGGATCCCCATCCTTATCCATAGACGGCTATTTAAGCCGGACGGTGTCCCCCAGCCCTAGCTCATCCGCCTGCTTCCTCTCTCCGCCGGCAGCCGAACACTCCCCTCTCCGAGCCCATCAGCCATGCCACCACGCCGCCAGTACTACACAATCGAACACCGTTGCTTCCTTCTTCGGCAGGTCCAAATCCGGAGGCAAGCGAGGCTACCTCTGGAACCGAAGGAGGATTTCGAGGAGGGGTCGGAGATGGGGGAGGAGGAGCCAGAGGAGGAGCCGCAGGAGCCGAAGGAGGAGGCGCCGTCGGAGGAGCCGGAGGAGGAGGCGCCGCCGGTCTACTATCTGTGGCCCGACCAGGTGGTGATCCTCAACTCCATCCGCTCGGAATCAGCTGCGCAGGCCCGGCGGCGCAGGCGGCGACGTAGGCGGACCTGGCTCCGGCGCAGACGGATCAGACTCCGACGAAGACATATTAGGCTTCGGCGCAGGCGGATCAGGCCATCTCTGACGACGAAGACGCGTAGTGCACTAGGTAGTACGTAGGATATATATTGCATGCTTTTGTATGGAACTAAACTATTTTGTTTTTGCTGATGCTTAAAAAAAATTATTGCATGCTTTTGTACATGGAGGGAGTGACATATGGGTGGGTAAAAAAGGTGGGCGAAGCCCGCACGTAGTACTGCACCCTGGCCTCTGTCTGTGGCACCTGGAAGGTGGAGACGCATGCGAGAAGAGAGGAACCAGCGGCAGCGGCCGTCGCTGCGTCCGTGGCGGCGCGCATCGGCGCATGCAGTCAGGCTAGCTGGATCACGTGGCATGCATAGCAGGCTTCTGTATTTGGCGGCGCACGTCGATCGGTATGCCCTAGACTTTAATTGCCACGCTGAATTGAACCGGCAGCAGCAACAGTCGCTGCATCCGTAGCGGCTTACAAGAAGGCTGTGTCCGTGGCGGCGCGCATCGGTGCATGCAGGCGGCTAGCTGGATCATGTCCCGCATGCATAGCAGGCTTGTCGTGGCGGTGTGCATCAACGCATGCAGGCGGGCGTTTAATGCAACGGCCCAAACGAAACCACGGCCCAACGGTCCAACCAGCGCCACCGTCCAATGGGCGACACAGTCCAGCGCTGCCCCCACACGTCAGAATGGTCAAAGGAGGGCGACACAGTCCAACGCGGCCCCACTTGGCAGGTCCAACGGGTGACACAGTCCAACGCGGCCCCACACGTCAGAGTTAACGGTCAAATCATTGACCCGACGACATCCTCCGTTGTGATCATTTCTGAGGGTTTTGGACAAGGGAGTGGGGAAAAGTGAGCAAAAGTTAAGAGCGTGCGGATGAATGAGTACAACTAAGGAACCAGGGGCACAAGAATAGAAATCCCATGAAAATAATATAGTATCAATGGCCCCCTTTTGAAGCAAAGGGAGCCGGACCCCATACATCAGAATGGACTAAATCAAAAGGACGCTGAGACACAAACTCACTAGTTGGATATGGTAACTGAATCTGTTTGCCAAGTCGACAACCCTGACATTCTTAAGAGATGTCTCCTGAGACAGACCCAGAAGATCTCGACGAACTAAAGACGACAAACGAGAGCCACAAAGATGACCAAGTCGATGATGCCACTGCTGGAAGGAATCGGTAGTTGAAGCGACCGAAGCGGATGAACTGGCGATAATGGTGACAGCGGAAGGAACATGAAGCCAGTCTAACTCCCAAAGACCTTGAGAATCACAGTAGCGAGGGCCAGTCCCAACCAAAGTGTGTGTGCGATGATCCTGGACAGAACAAGAGTCAACGTCAAGGATGACGCGACTACCGGAATCAGTAAGTTGACCAGCAGAAAACAGATTCATGGTAAGTCGAGGAACATGAGCAACATCAGGAACAAAATAAGGAGTAGTAAGATTGCCTCGACTAGCAACAGAAATACGAGTACCATCAGCAGTGAGTACATGAACAGGAAAATCAAGCGATCTAAGAGAGGACAAATTGGAAGAATGAGAAGACATATGAAAAGAAGCTCCGGAGTCCAGAACCCATGGGGATGTACCTGACTGTGTAGAAGGTGGTTGCTCAGTGCAGGAAACATCAGTCACAGAACCTATAGTACCTGTCAAAGAAGAACCTGAAGCGGCAAGCAGGCGCTTAAGTCTCAGAATATCCTGCTTAGTCAAAGCGGTGACTGAAGATGTCGAAGTAAAAGTAGAAGTCCTTGAAGATGATGACCGCACCTTACGCATGTGTTTCTTCTTATGGAAGCACTGAGACTCGACATGACCATCCAGGTTGTAGTAGCCGCACTGAGGACGAGAGCGGCCCTGACTGCCAGTAGGTGTGGGCAGGAGCGGTGCAGCACTGGAGCGGGAAGGAGGCAGTGCTGCAGGCGGCATAGCAGGAGCTCGAGCAGCGAACACAGAGGGAACCTCAAGTAAACCAGCGCCACGTAAGCGAGTCTCCTCAGCACGAATCTCAGAAAGCGCCTCCATGAGAGAAATTCGACCACGAGTAAATAACTGAGTACACCGTGGCTCAAACTCCTTACGGAGCCGAGACAAGAACTCGTAGACATGATGAAACTCCAAATCAGCCCGCACAGCCTGGCAACACTAGCAACTACGACAACCAGGAGTGCGGAGAGAATCAAGCTGACGCAAGATAGCAGAACTCTGTGAATAGAAATCGTCAACACAAGAGTCACTCTGCTGAAGAGCATGCTCCTGTCGGACCACAGACAGATATAAGGCATCACCAGAGGGCTGATAGCGCTGATGGAGACGGGTCCACATCTCAGATACAGTAGGGAGCCCCAAGAACTCAGAGGCAAACTGAGGCAGAACACTAGCAGTGAGAACAGCCGCGGCACGTGCATCATCATCAAGCCACTGAGTGTAAGCAGGAGGAGCCTCATGATAAGTCTGAAGAGCCTCCTCATAAGTCGAAACCTGTCATCATAAGCACGAACGGCGGCCTCATCAGCCAGCTTAGCTGCATCCTTTGCGACCTGATTAGCATCGGCAACAAGAACAGGTGGCGTCGGCGGAGTAGGGGCCACAGGTGGAACTGGACACGGCGGACAACGGACCTCGTCAAAAAGAACGCCCCAGAGACGAATGCCACACATATGAATGCGCATGAAGCCAACAAACTCGATGTAGTTAGTGCCATCAAAGATCACCGGACGGCGAGGAACTGCGACATAGCCTGACGATGTAGACATAGTTTTTGTTTCAACAAGCAGGCAACAACAACTTCCGGGCGTGAGGCTCAAAGCCTAGACGAGAACCAGGCGCACGAGACAGAGCCAACATCAGGTAGAAAAACGGCGAGGACGACGGAGATCGGCGACGAAGATCGGTAGCTGGCGGCGGTTGGCAGCGGAGATCCGGGAACGGCGCGGGGGCGGCGGTTGGCGGCAGAGATCAGCAACGTGCGGCAGTCTGGGATCTGGCGACGGCTCGAGAGCGGCGGTTGGCGACGGAGATCGACAACGGGCGGTGGTCTGGGAGCCGACGACGGAAGCAGTGACGGGCGACGGAGATCGGGGGCCTGGGGCGCTCGATGCAGAGAGGAACGACCCGATCCAGAGAACACGGGCCTATCGTTCCAGTTGCCCCAGAGCACGCTCGATCCAGAGAGGAGAAGGACCCACGGTGCGGACGGGCGGGACGACGGAAGGAACCGGCTGGGCGTTGACCTACAGGGAGGTAGCAGGCATGTTGATCTAGCGGCAACAAGAGAGAACGAGGAGCGGCGGCCACGAAGGGGTGACGATGCGGGGTGGATCAACAACACGAGTTGCAACGTGTAAAAAATTGACCTAGCTCTAATACCATGATAGGAATATGCAACTTGTATTACCAGGAAGCCATAGGCCAGTATATATATACAAGTACATGTGTAGAATATGCATGAAACCCCTTATACAATGGGGTAAATACAAAATGCTACATGACTATATAAATAGTACTCTAACATATATTTGAGGGGTTTAGGGAAGTATTTCAACTAGAACTAGATAAAAACGAGGAATTCGATCAGACTTAGTTTTTCCTCTCTGCAAAACATGCCTTGCTAACTGGTAAACTCAAATATCTCAAACGAATGATATTTTCTTATTTTCCATTTTTTGGTCCTGTTATTTATCATTTTCTCAAGGCACTGAATTCCATGTTAACATGACTAGGACAGGATTGGACCAGTACATGATGTTATAGTAACGCAATTGGACTCCTCTGTTAACCAAGAGGTCACCGGTCAAGAACATCACCATCACTTAGATGAGCCAGTAGGTGGTATGCACCCAACTTTAGTTGGCAGCTAGTAGCCAAGTCTCTGGTCAGCAACATCACGTTCATGTAGAGGCACCCGTTGGCATGTAATGTCCATTCTTTGGAGTTCTATTTTTTTACGTTGGCAGCCACTCACTTATTCAGCCATTCATCTGCGCGTCTGTGTGTCTGCCATGGCGATGCCCACTGCTCTCAAAGCCTTAACTTTCTTGTTTGTGCTTGCAGTTCTTGCACCAGATCAGTCAGAAGGGCGGCATCATCAGCCTGATTGTCCTCCTTTCTTGTGTGGCCCTCTTGGAAATGTATCATCCCCTTTTGGAAATGTATCGTCTCCATTTCGTCGGGCAAGTGATCCACCTGGGTGCGGCTATCCATCGTACGAACTGGTTTGCAGTGCTACCAAGGCTATGATTCACATCGACAACGTGACATACTATGTGTCTGCCATCAACTACACCGACCGCACATTCTGGGTTGTCGATGCCGACATGGATTTATACAACAGCTGCCCTCTGCCTCGGTGGAATCGGCCTCCCTTTAGATTTACATACCAGGACGACATGGAAGAGGACGACATGGAAGAGGACGACATGGAAGAGGACGACATGGAAGTCGAATTGGACCCCAGTTCACGTAGTCAGGCTTGCTTTCTTACATGCTCTCGGGAAGTAAAGGACAATGGTATGTACATGCCTGTTGCTTGCCTTAGCACAAATCATACTTATGTTTATGTGTTAACTGGTTATGGATCTAATTCAATGAAGTATCTCGAGCCTTCTTGTGGGTACTTGGCCATGATTCCTCTGCCTTGGGACAGTCGTCCGGTGCCTTGGTACTACGATCCGCTTGAAAATGCAAGTTATGCAGATGTTGTGAAATCCATGAGGATTGGATTTGCTGTTCGATTCCCTTTCAGATATGGATATGGCGAGGGGAGCGGAAGCATCAAAGAGTGCCTAATACGCCAGTTTCGGTGAGTTCCCGTCTTATCCCAAAACCGTTGAGCCCCTCTTTCATTCCTTTTATGTCTCGTTGGATGGTATTGCAGCGACTTCCCGCAATATTGTACTGAAGGCATCAAGAGTTGTGTTTGGAAAATTCTTGTAGTCGATGCAGCTTTCTGGCGTTGCTCACTGCCTGTAACTCGATTTGGTGATAATGATGTAGCAATCATACCAATCGTCTTCTGGTCTATCAAGTCGATCGCTGGTAATTCCGAATATTCTGATCTTAATTGCAGTTTCTTCATCATCACATCTACACATGTGTGTACCCACCCACTAAAACTATATAAACTTGTTTATGCAGTGTTATGCAGGTTCATGTTGGCACCACTGGCTGTGTTGATCTTCCTCGCCCACAAGTATTGGAAAACGAGGATCACGATCGATGCCGTCGAGAAGTTCCTCCGAATGCAACAAATGCTAGGTCCAATGAGGTATGCCTACACTGACATCACAGCAATCACAAGCCATTTCAGAGATAAGCTGGGTCAGGGAGGCTACGGGTCTGTGTTCAAGGGTGTGCTATTGCCAGGAAATGTTCATGTTGCTGTCAAGATGCTAGAGGGCAATCCTAACTGCAACGGAGAAGATTTCATCAATGAAGTGTCCACCATTGGTAGGATCCATCACGTTAATGTGGTTCGCCTCATGGGATTCTGCTCAGAGGAAATGAGGAGAGCACTGGTTTATGAGTACATGCCTCAAGGTTCTCTGGACAAGTACATCTTCTCAGCCGAGAAGAGTTTCTCCTGGGACAAGCTCGCAGAGATAGCTTTGGGCATTGCAAGAGGGGTTGACTACCTTCATCAGGGTTGTGACATGCAGATTCTGCACTTTGACATCAAGCCACACAACATCCTTCTTGACAACAATTTTGTCCCCAAAGTTGCTGATTTTGGTCTCGCCAAACTATACCCAAGGGACAACAGCTTTGTGCCATCGAGAGCCCTACGGGGAACAATTGGGTACATAGCTCCTGAGATGATATCTCGGAGCTTCGGCGTCATATCGAGCAAGTCTGATGTTTACAGCTTTGGGATGCTGCTGCTAGAGATGGCCGGAGGAAGAAGGAATGCTGATCCAAATGTGGCAAGCTCGAGCCAAGCGTACTACCCGTCGTGGGTGTATGACCTGCTAACTCAAGAAGACAATGTTGGTGAGATATCTGCTCATGTTGATACTGAGATGCACGAACTGGAGAGGAAGCTTTGTATTGTTGGACTTTGGTGTATTCAGATGAAGTCTCATGATAGGCCAACGATGAGTGAGGTTATAGAGATGCTCGAAGGCGGTGGCGATACATTGCAGATGCCTTCCAGGCCATTCTTCTGTGATGAAGGGCATGCCCTTACCGAGAATACTTACCACTTGTCGTCCGAGTTGACTGAAATCTCCGAGGAGGATATGAGTGAAAATATTTGTGTGTGACGAAATGTACGATGAAGTGATGCACTTACCTCACGAGGAAACAAAATTATGGCTGTAGTTATATCAAGTACAGTATGAAATCATCTGATGTGTTCCCTATGTTGTGTACTCCTACTAGTATGTTGAGGCCATCGTGTATATGATATTTTGCTTCAGCGGTTGCTGATCAGATGTGTGTTTTCTGCTATGCTTAAGCTTTTATATGAACTATTGTTGTGTTTTGATGAAAAAGCTGGGCCATCATCAGTAGCAAGTTTTCTTGAAGCCAAGCGCTGATTATTATGTATGAAATCATGTTTTCAGGTACTAGGCAGATGTTGGGAAGATGGAGAACCGCAGCTCGGAAACCCCAAATGGATCCTGGACTTGGTGAGCTCAATCCAAAACCCCATTTTGAATTTTCATTTTTTTTTAAAAACACATCTACATGTATATATAGATGTAAACTATCTGTCAGTAAAGTGGTTTTGTGTGTATTTCTAAAAATCCGCAAATTGTCACTTTTGTGTGTATTTCTCACATATATGAAATGAAAGAGAAGAGATAGCAACCTCTTCCCGTCTGTAGGGTTAGCGGTCAGAGTTGGACCGATAGCTTCAGTCTTTAGTCGTAAATGTGCGTCTGTAGGGTTAGCGGTCTTGTTCCAATTCAAAATGTGCGTCGTTGTAGATCGTACTATTCTGAAGAAATGGACGCTGGTTGGGTCTTTCTCTTTTCAACTAACTGCATCGTCCTTAACAGGCAGCATCGTCCTTAGTTGGGAAGAGAAAAGTTGAGACGCTGCTCTATGGCTTTCATAGAGATGTTGAAAGAAAGGACAGAAACTGGCTTTGAAAAAATAGTACAAGTGTATGTCTACTAACTACATCTAATTCTCTCATTTTCCTTTATGTTCTATTCGAAATAAAGAAAATATGATTTATGTAACTTTATTTATTTTTAATATGCTCTGCCAACTATGGATAATGTTCATTGGTGTTAGACGAAATGTTCATGCATGTCAAATAAAATATTTACACTGTTCAACAAAATCGATAGAATCATGAACTTCCTTTTGTGGCATACGTGAATCTATTTTCCGGTAAAATAATTCAAAAAAAGTTCATTGCTAGCGTATTTCCATTGTAGACGATCATCTATGAAAACAAAAAGGGTCCTGACTCGCATATAAAATGTCCATGCATCCCTGAAAATTATTTTACCATAGAAGGTAAGTAAACAAACAAACAAGTGGCAAAAATATAGTTATTAGAGGGGCGAAAAGTATATGAAAAGGGTCAAAAACAAAAGTAACATAAAAATATAAAGGGTAAAAATAGACATAAAAAATAAAAAATAAAATTAAAATAATGGGAAATAAAACAACAACATACCGGCACTGCATGCACATGTGTTTATTTTTTCTTTTGGAATTGTATGATTCTTTTTTGTGGTATTTTTTGAACTTCTAAAGAATTGTTATCTGTGGGTTAGCAGTTGGTAAGAATGAGGTGGTAGCTACTCAAGAGTCACTTCCTTAATTATTGTGGAGGAATTCCTAAAGCCGAAGGGGAAGTTTTGCCGTATCTTTGGTAATTCGGGCTGAGCGCGACTTGCACATATATATAATAAATGGACGTCATGTCATTAGTAGGAAGGGAAAGATCGGGTGTAAGTTTTCGGTCAATTTGTGAATAATTGATGAGAATTTTGACTTCAAAATAGAAAGCAAAAACAGTCTTCCAACGCGAAAAGAAAGGAAGCAAAAGCAGTCAACCAGTTAGTGATTTTTTTGGTCCGAAAATTTTCTTTAGCTACGCGAGCAAGCGGGTTTACCTCATAATGGAGAATCTAGCTAGTAAAAAGATGAAGAAAAGGCATAGACTAGAATTTTCTCATGTAAACTCGTTCCACATCATGTTAACAAGACAAAATTATGACAAATCAATGTATTTCTATGTGCTACCAAATTATGACAAATATTCACCCGTAGGAAGGGCCATGAAACAAATGACAAAATCACTATGATTTTAGTAAGCATGTATTGAACCGAAGTTGTTTTGTTGCAGTTAAGTTTAGTAACAATATCAGAAGAAATAATATTGGATACACAATATCTAGCCTTGAGGTTTCGTACATAGTATCAACTAAGTTAATTTTCGACATTTGATTTGGTATTTTCGAGGAAAGAAAACAACTATATCAAAAGATAACACGTACTAAAATAATGTGGCTATGAGTTCGTCCATCTAGCATAGGGACAATTACTAAGTTTTGATTACCAGAATTTGCATACTGAGTTCAAGTGTAAATGAACAATTAAGAATCACAATAATTTTATGTGAGCAATCATTTACAAACATAACCAAATTAGGCTACTCCTACTATATAAAGACAAAGGATGAATGGTCACCTGGCGGCACACTCCCGACTGGGCTAGCCCACCATAGTAGCCAACCAAGACACTGTACGGTAGCGGACGTCTTTTCTTGGCTTTTTTTTATTCCGTTTAGAAAATATAATAAATTATTCTGAAAAGTGATTTTTTTTTAATTTTAAGAACATTTTTTTTGAAACATTTCAGAATTTTTCTGCAAAATCACAAAAATTACTTTCAAATGCAATTTTTGAAAATGTCAAATATGTTTTTAAAAACACAAGATTTTAAAAAATATAAATAATTTTCACAAACAGGTTTTTTTTAAATGCTACCCCCCTGTTCCATATAAATTGTAAATAACCAAGAAATAATATGGATCGGATTGAGTAAAGTTTTTTTGAAATTCCAAACAATTTACTTAAAATCTCAATATTTTCCAATTTTTTTAAAAATTTAAAAACTTTTCCTCCAAAAAAGGAACATTTGCTGAAAACACGAATGTCTTTTAAAAATTTAGACTTATTTCTGAACTGTGAACAGTTTTAAAAAATCAAACATTTTTCATAAATTTTCAACTTTTTATTAGAAAAGTAAATAAAAAGAAAATGTTGAGGATATCGCTTATCGTTAGTGTCTCGGATGGCTACGGATTAGAGATTAATCAGAAATTGGATGATTGCTCGATTTTATTGGTTGAATATTAATCGGTCATTCTTACAAATGCCAAGTTTCCAACACTAAAATATGCTATATTCAACACAAAAACAATATTTGAGAGAAGTGTTACTTGATTCCTTGCCTTTGAATCCTTGCACGGTGATAAACAATATAGGATATCAGTACATATTACGTAACAAGGTTGACACAACACAAATAAACATAGTTCTTGCATATATAGTGCTAGAAATATGCCCGACTTATCGATAGATTCTCGATAAATCGTTTGTCAGAACGAATCGGCACGAATGATAAATGGTGCTGATATGACATAATCTATCGGTCACCCACCGAGTAGCGATAAATCGGTGAATCGGCCGATTTTTTGAATAGTGGGAAAAAACAAAAATATAAAACAGAAATACAGACAAAACTCGTATAAACCGAATGAATCGCGTGGAAAGTTCCTCAGACAATATTTTACAGAGCACGCAACGGTTATGGCTCGATCCATCTCTCGGTCGTTCACCTTTTTGCAACGCCAACTGTTTGTTGCAGAATGCGTCAAATGGGGATTGCCTTGCATCTGCTTTCGAATTTTTGTTTCGTCGGGGTTAGGTGGAGCACTGCAGCCAAAAGGTCGGGCTCATATAGAGGGCGTATTTGGTGCACCGGGGCAATTGGTGCTAACGATGCACGAGACCCTGGTTGCACATTAAAAAATGTTTAAAAAATATGAAAACAAATTAGTGCATTGATACAACAACTTTTGATATCGTCACTAATGTTCATATCAAAATTCGATATGAAAACAAATTAGTGCCTTGATACAACAATTGGGGCGAAAGGCTGAAGTTATGGTTGCATGAAACAATTGTTTCCCACTCGTGTGAACTTTTTTGCGTTAACATGTAGTAATAGGTAGGTAGCAGCTACTTCCAACTGCAACATCCATGGTAGTAAGGTTCTAAAATGGAGTCATTGATCTTCCTGGAAGACACATGTATCTATTACTACTTGAATCTGAAGATATTATTCGGCAGAGTAATATATATTATTAGGATGGATGCTGCAGTGGATGTAGTGCATTTTATCAGGTGCTTCTTGTACAAGATAGTTAGATAGGGCATGAGGATTCAAAAAAAGAAATATGCATATCACCAGCAAAGTCTGTGTACTATTTTGTCGCTCTGACTGTACTATTTTGTTTCGTTTTGTATTTTCTCTGGTGGTTTATCATGGTAAACATGACCTCCTCACTCTCAGCTGCATTATCTTCTTTATTTCAGCCCTGTAATAAACGCAGTAACAACATGTAAATTGGAAACAAACCATTGAGTCGGTGCAGTGATGACTATACAAATCGCCTCTGTCAAAGAACAAAAATAGTACTCCTCTCCATTCCTGAATATAAGCCATTTTTAGAGATTTTACGAAGCAAAATGAGTGAATTTATACTTCAAAATGTTCCTATATACGGAGTACATCCGTATGTAGTTCGTATTGAAATCTATAAAAGAATTACATTTAGAAACGGAGGGAGTAGAATATAAGAATATCTGCGATGCTGCGATGCCATCATCGTCAGGGCCCAGCGTCCTCCTGCCGTTTTTCTGGAAGGAAAACGAAAGTGGAGAGAAAATACGGAAACTGTGGCGGAAATTTAGCACCCAGGTCCATTCATTTTTGCTTCGTTTTCTCAAGAATTTTGCCGGGAGCGAGCAGTCCCCAAAACGACAACATTCAGTCAATACTGTCGCCCGTGCAAGCCCACCACCAAGCCCAACCCAGACCACCCATCATCTGGGGAGTAAAAGCATCTCAACGGGCCCAGCCCGTTTGACAGGTTCATCCCCTTACTACTGCTCCTCGCTTCCCACCGCACTCCGGTCCCCGGCGGCCGGCGACCGCTCGAGCCGACTGTCTGCCGTTTGTGGGCTTCTGTAGCAACCTAAGGCTCGCCGCCGGCGAAGCCGACTGTCATCCCTAATGCCTCGCCGCGCAATCCCGTTCTCTGCTACTACTGCTACGAAGAGAAGAGGGGGTTGAGCGGAAAGCTCCCTCCGTCCCTCCCATGGTAACCAACCCCCTTGCTTTGCATCCCTTCATTACAAGGTTGGGGACAACTTTTACTGCTGTAATTATTTTAGAATTTCTAGCACCTGCACAAGTACAGATCCTTTCCTGCCTGCAGATCCCCTTGTAGTTGCAGGGTTAGCAATGGGCAACACAAGAAGATTTTGTGTATGGGAGCGTCACAGCAGTGTCAGGAACTCAGGATAAGTTAATCTCATTAGTTCTCTGGTTTATCATCTCTCAACTTATTAGTTATTAGTCCATAATAGACAATCAAATCTAGTACCATATCGTACGTTCCTACTTAATAGCATCACATGATTATCACTTATAAGCCATATATCAGATGGCATGATTAATTGACATGTAGGATGATCCTCTGAGATCGATTCTCAGCGGCGTATAAAGTGGCACCCTGCTTACAGCTTGCTAAGGAGGAATGCACTGTAGAAAATACTGAACTGTGGAACAGCAGAATAAGGCAACTAACAGATTACTATATCTTTAACTGTCATCAAGATGCAAATAAAGCTCGATGTGATTCCAATATGTGGCAAGTAGCTACTAGTACTAGTACAAGGTGATGACTGATTATTCATACATCAGGTGGCAGGTGCTAGCAGAGGGGGAAGATCGATTTTTTTACATGCTGGTGTTATGGATTGTCGAGATTTTTATGATAAGGCATGATTAGTGGAAGTGTTGAATGATCCTATGAGATTCTCGGCACAACTATGGTGGCGACCAGAGGGCGTAACCATGTTTCCTGAGAGGTCCTCTGAGGAGGAATGCCCTGCAGGAAATTCTGAAATAGAGATAAATCACCGGAACATCAGAATAAGGTAACAAACAGATTGCTGTATTTTTAACTATTATTACAATCCAAGTAAAGTTTAATGTGATTCTGATTACAAATAGCTAGTTGTAGTATTACATGTCGACGGATCATTATTCATACATCAGGTGCTAATGTAGTGGAAAGATCGAAATATATTGCGCATGCTAGTGATATTCATTGATGTGCAACACATGGACAGAGTAGATGCCTCCAGTATTTACTAAATTATGGCAGCATGTTTTCCATGATTTACACCGCTGATGAGATGAATGGCTTTGGGGGAATCTGTAGATTCTGCAACCTACCGGTTAACATGTTTACCACCTTTGTCATTGATGGTCGATTCTTTGGATTCCACTGGATACACCATAGTCCCACAATGGCAAGTTGTCTGATCATTTCTTTCTCTTCCTGTGCCCTGTCCAAAGTAACTACCAAGTCCTGCCCAGTGCTTACTTTCTCATAGATCCACTCCGGGAGGTACACATCGTTCTGGCTACCCACACTTGGGTCCGAGTTCCTCCTTCTACTCACCATTTCTAACACTAGCATGCCAAAACTGTATACATCAGACTTGTATGATACTCCCCCAAAGTTCCGTGAGTATAGCTCCGGTGCAATGTAGCCCATCGTGCCTCTTGCTGCAGTTAAGGTAATGATACTCTGGTCCCTTGCACACAGCTTTGCTAGGCCAAAGTCTGAGATTTTGGGATTGAAGTTGAAGTCCAACAAGATGTTGTGAGGCTTGATGTCGAAGTGGAGGATGCGTTGGTTGCACCCCTGATGCAGGTACTCCATTCCTCGAGCGATGCCTAGAGCAACATCTATCATTTTATCGGGTCCTAGGATATCTTCAAAAATATTAGAGTCGCGAGAAAATATGTATTTCTCCAGTGAATCATTAGGCATGAATTCATAAATAAGAGCTCGTCTCATTCCTTCAGAGCAAAAGCCTAGGAGACGGACAATATTTGCATGGTGAATTAGTCCAATGGTCGCAACTTCATTGATGAATTCTTCTCCCTCTCCTGTAGAGTTCTCTAGCATCTTGACTGCCACAGGCACTCCATTTGGTAACTCGCCTTTGTATACAGTGCCAAATCCTCCTTGCCCTACTTTTACCTTAAACCGTCTCGCTATTTTCTTAACTTCAGAGAAAGTGTACCTTGTGGGTTTTGATGTGCCATATGTCCTAAGAAACATTTCAACCTTCAAATGTATTTCTTCGTTATATCTTGTCTTCAGTGAAAAATAAAGGGCAGTGGCCACCATCGACAAAATAACAACTAATGTGACCACCGATGAAGTAGCTGAATAAAAGAGAATAGGTAATCAGCATGTTGCATCAGGATTAAAAATCCTTTACTTAGTGTTTGTTAGGGAGACAAGAGGATGTTAGAGTCAGAACAGGCAGCAATAAGTGTTTGTGCATTAATGGAAAACCTTTCCTATTTTTATAATTAATTTCTTCTTCTTTTGAAATAGAAAAAAATTGGGTTAGAGTAGTACCTACAATAACTTTGGTACGCCGTCCTGCAAATACAAATAAGAGAATGAGATCCGATGGATGGTCCCAGTAAACAAAAGGAAGTACAGTTCTAGAAAAATGTTGCTCAACTAAAATAGTTTTAGTACTGCCTAGTGTCTAGTGCCACATCAATACATTGCCCTCGTGGGATACGATAGAGTTGCCCTAATGGAACAGTCTTAAATTTTCAAGAAATACATATACAATGTTTATGCTTTTCTAGGGCAAATCTTCACCACGTCTTATATAATAGGAAGAGAAGAAATCGGCATAAAGGGAACAAGATTTAAACTGTACTTAGACACAGAGCGAAATGCAGCCAATAACTAACTGTTCTATGAAGTAGGGATCAATCTAGAATCAAGGTTTCTCTTGCTCCTGCTTATGCAAGCTTTTGTCTGCTGTATGTATTTTTGTTTTGATTTTCTCATTCAATGTACATGTCTGACTATCTGGAGTTCTGCCCTTTTGCTGCTGTTGAGTTATGTTGCAGAGGCTGTGGTATTGTGGTTGCAGGTTTAAGCTTTGTTTATTCCCTGGCTTTCAGTCTGGCTGCATCGCAATTGGTCAAGGGTTTGTTGGGTACCTGACCTGAATGTGAGTCTTGGTAGATGACTTTGAGTGCGATCATTTATATGTTCAGACTAGGTCCAATCTTATTTGGATAACATGGCCGATTGGGGATTATCAGGTGGGCTACCATGTATTATGGGCAATTCCTTATTTTATTTTGAAGGAACAGGTAATTTCTTATTGCAAGCCCTATTAGATTTTTTTAGTAAATAAATAAATATCAATTTCCACTTTATTTTTATTATTTAGAAATGTTGTGCTTCGTGATTATTTTTGTAGCAATGTTATATCTGTATATCTCTACAGGAGTGTTAGACTAAATAACAAGTGTTCCAAATTTGATAAAGGTCGCAGTCTAACTGATACATGAGCAATATAATTTCTTTCCACCTTAAATATTTATGTGGTATTTTTAGGAGAATTGGGTGCCTCATTATGATTGCTCAAGCTAACTGAAATGCTTATGAAAAAATTATGTATGCTATTGTCAAAGAAAAAAAAGGACAGAAAATGTTGTGGATATGTCAAACACATGGAAATGTTTGAATTAGAAACTCTAGAATAAAAATAGTAAAATAAGGGAACTAAAAGTCCCATTACAAAATAAAACTGCAAATACTAATTGGTTTTGTCCAGTTCGAAGTGATACCGTGAGTGTTATGTATGCAGAATGTGTTGTTCCTCTGTGAGTTGAATGCGCAGCGTTGCCCATGCCCTTCACATCGTTGACACTCATAGCCACCTGATGAGGAGTAGTGTGCTCTGTCTTGCTGATCTAATCTCACTGCCCAGCTGACTGTCGTCGTAGCAAAATTGAGGATTCTTTCAGCCCTTCCCTTGAATGTTGAGTTATCGAGTAATTTGCCGGTACTAGGATTGTAAGTTTTGGGTATCGGAATGACTCCATCAGATACAACCTTGCAGTCCAGTTTAAGAACAGACATAGGCACATCAGAATCTACCAAATATGAGAGGTGACTTGTGTTGCTAAGGCAAGGGATAGGTCCAACAATAAGATCAGATCGAATACTTGGCGTGAACTCTCTCGAACAGCTCACTATGCTTCCCGCGTTGTAGAAGTACACTGCAGTTGGATCGTCAGTTTTACCACCAGCAAACCTTGTTAATTTGATCTTCTGAAGGGGGCATGGAGATAAGAAGTCTTCGAGCGGGGTTATGTCCATAACCTGATGCAGGTAATCAATCGAGGTCACTTGGCATGGGCCAAGCTGTGGATGATTTAGGATGGTGTCTTCTTTTGCAGAGCATGATAAGTACATGGATGGTGTACTGCATGATTTATTGCTGGATTCAAGCCGGAAAGGAAACCTGATTTCCGGGCCATGCTCGTGGCACCGGGATGGCGGGCAATAACTGAAGAAGTCTTCATCTTCCCATGCCGTGGCTATGCCGATTCCATCTTTGAGAAGAAGAGAGAGCATCACAGCTGCGGCAAAAAGGTTAGTCATCTTTCTGTGAAGTAGTAGTGTAGAAGAAGATGAAGATGTAGCCAAGCAAGGAAGCTACCCCCTATTATAAATGTAGTAATAAGTAGCCGGGATTGACCACTGATTTGTTATCGATGACTGACTGTAAAAGTTATTCCGTGTGGAAAGGGGTGCAGTCCTGATTATGACTGTGATTGCAGTACAGTCCTGTCTCGTCAGCCACTGCAGTAAACAACTGCTTGCAAATAAAGATCTTCTGTGCGGAAAGGGGTGCAACGTGGAAAAGTTGGGAGCACCAATGTTGAATGAATGAAACAGATTCTGAAACCTCCACAAGAAAAGACTTGAAGCAGTAGACTCGCCATCAAGAAAAAAAAAGAAAAATAGCAAGCTCTATATATACAGAGGCACTCGTCTCTGCTCCCAAACTAAGTCATGCCATCCATGTGTTGCGTCTGTGAAACCTTCATGCCAAACTTCATTATGATGAAAGCCTTAATGGTTTCTTCTTTTCTTGCAGTCCTTGCTACAGATGTTTGGGGGAGCCCGTGTCGTCCTTTCTCTTGTGGTGAACTTAGAAATATATCATATCCTTTCCGTCTTCTAGGTGATCCACCTGAATGTGGTCTCAAAGCATACGAGTTGACTTGTAGTGGCCCCAAGGCTACAATTAAGATCAACACAGGTATGTATGTTGTCACTAAGATTGAGCGCTATTCCTTCAGGGTCATCGACGCCAACTTAGACATGAATAGCAGCTGCCCTCTTCCTCAGTGGAATCAAATTCCTTTTCCAGACTATGGAACATACCATATCGAGTCAGGTGTAGATGACTGGTTAGTTGATTCGGAAGGTCGCACTGATTTGATCAGTGATGGATATTACTCGGCATGCTTCGTTAATTGCTCACGAGCAATAACGAATAATATTTTTTACAAGCCGGTCACATGCCTGAGTGCAAACAACTCGTTTGTTTATGTCTCTATTGGCTGCTGCTCTTGTCCGGTTGGAGCTCTTGAACCTTCTTGTGGATACTTGGCCATGATTCCCTTAGACCTATATGATTATGGGTTTTATGATAGAGAACCATACACAGGTCATAACATAAGTTATGGAGATATCGTGAAATTAATAAGGAAGGGATTTTCTGTTCTGTTTCCTACTGATGTTGTTCCCCATACAAATTCTCAGATTCTCAGAAAATGCTTGACTTATTCAATCAGGTGAGTCACCACTCCGGGGAGTGTTACATTTCCTTTTAAATTTGGCCTATTTTACCATTTACTGAAGTGTGTTAACCTCTTTAATACTTTCTTAATGAACAATCATGTGCCTTGCAGCTACTTTCACGACGGAGTATATATTAGTACTTTCCTCTGGAGTGTGGTGGGGTTTGCAATGTGCGTGAATGATTATTCAGAACAAAGCAAGTTATTTTGGGTTGTAACAATCATAATATCTTTTATTGAAGTCGTCAAGTACATAATTGGTATGCGAGAATCATCTACTTGGGTACTAATAATCATGACTGCAATCTTTGTATCCATATGTCTAACTTAGTTGTATCTGTTGTGCAGCACTAGCCTTGTTATCCAGGTTCTTCTTTCTGCCTTTGGTAGTGTGGACATTCCTTGCCCACAAATTCTGGAAAACAAAGATATCCATTGATGCTGTAGAGAAGTTTCTTCGAATGTGACATGCTTTCGGTCCAACAAGGTTCGCCTACACGGATATCATTGCAATCACGAGCCATTTCAGAGACAAGCTAGGCCAAGGTGGCTATGGCTCTGTGTTCAAGGGTGTGCTACTGCCAGGCCGTGTCCATGTGGCCATCAAGATGCTAGAGGGTAACTCCAGCTGCAACGGAGAAGACTTCATTAGTGAGGTCTCCACCATCGGCAGGATACACCATGTCAATGTGGTCCGTCTTGTGGGATTCTGCTCGGAAGAAACGAGGAGGGCTCTGGTCTACGAGTACATGCCACGAGGTTCTCTTGACAAGTACATCTTTTCAGCCGAGAAGAGTTTTTCTTGGGACAAGCTCAATGAGATTGCTTTGGGCATTGCCCGAGGGATCAATTACCTGCATGAGGGGTGCGAGATGCAGATTCTGCACTTTGACATCAAACCCCACAACATCCTTCTTGACAGCAATTTTGTCCCAAAAGTTGCTGATTTTGGACTTGCCAAACTGTACCCAAGGAACAACAATTTTGTGCCGTCCAATGCCTTACGGGGGACTGTTGGGTACATCGCTCCTGAGATGATATCTCGGAGCTTTGGTGCCATATCAAGCAAGTCCGATGTTTACAGCTTTGGGATGATGCTTCTGGAGATGGCCGGAGGAAGAAGGAATGCTGATCCAAATGCCACGAACTCAAGCCAGTCTTATTACCCATCATGGGTGTATGACAGACTAACTGCACAAGAGGCAAATGAGATATCTCTGGTAGCTGAGATGCATGAGTTGGAGAGAAAGCTGTGCATCGTTGGCTTATGGTGCATTCAGATGAAGTCCCATGACAGGCCAACGATGAGCGAGGTCATAGACATGTTGGAAGGTGGCTTTGATGGCCTGCAGATGCCTTCCAGGCCATTCTTTTGCGACGACGAGCACACTGCTGTTCCAGATTCGTACCCTTTGCTATCCGAGCTGACTGAGATCTCGGAGGGGGATGAGTAGCATATGTGTGTGTGTGTGTGCTCGCGATTTAATGTCTCAAGTCTTATGAAATAGCCTAATATTATGTTCTCCCAGTCATGTGAAGTTTCATGTGGAAAGATGTAATAATATTTAGCAGTTAGAGGATGTTGATCTCCAACTGTTAATTGCTAAAACGTAATTATCTTGACACATAGTATTATTTGAGTATATCAGTACATTTGCACTTGGTATTCAAATAATGTTAGCATGAATACAGGGTTGAAGGAATGTATTAAACTTCAGGTGGACAAACACAAAAAGCATGATGCAAAAAATGCAGAGTACTCTGTTTTCTTCACGAGAGTCGGGTGCTATTTTGAAGTTGAGCAGAAAACTACAAGCAAAGAATGCAACCTCATGCCGTACTTCTTCTTGCAATTACGAGTGCGATTGTAGACTCGCTGCCGTCCAGTCCCACATCTTCAGCAGTAAGCAGACGCTGCGAGGATGACCAGTGTTCTGGCTCATATGAACCACTGCAAATGACTGGACAGCAGCAGCAACCTCGCTCCCAGGGCACCTCGCTCTCAGGGCAAGGAAAGTCCCGTCTCTGTCATCCAAATTTCTACAGCAATAATTTCAGACATGTAAACGTCGCAATGACTTGTAGACCGAGAACAAATTGCCACCACATTCCGATTTAATCTGCGTTAATTTCAGCCATATAAAAGACATTCAAATGACTTGGAAGTCCAGCAAAAAAAAACTAAAAAGCTAAGAATGTGACCTCCTGCCGTATGGGTTCTTGCAATTACCAGTACCGCTGTAGACTCGCTGCCGTATGTGTCCCGCATCTTCATCAGAGAATCATGAATGTGACTCTAGACTTGCTCTGAAAATTCCAGGCCCAGTATCATCACCATCAATTAAATTACTGCGAAAATGACGATTTCTTCCATTACAAAATCAGTGGAGATCAGTAGCAGCGTCAGTCTCAGGTAAGTTCAAAACAAAACAAAAACATCCATCAAGTCCAGTCCTATAAGCATTCCAGCCGAGATGCAAGCATAGTCCAGCTGAGAATAACTTGGAATTTCAGTCAGAGTTCTGATAGGTCTCAAGGAATAATTCCTGCTGAGATCAATCCGCAGCTCCTGTGGTGTTCATGTGGCGCATATGGACCACTGCAAAAGCTAGCAGTGGACAACAATAGCTACCTCAGACCTCAATCAGTCTCAGGGCAAAAAAAAATCGTTCACGTAAAACACACTTGAAATGACTTGCAAGCTCAACAGAGAATTACAGCAGCTAAGAATTCCTGCAATTTCGACTGTGATTATAGGCTCGCTGTCGTCCAGCCCCGCTTCTTCAGCAGCAAAAGCTTGGGCTCATATGACTCAACATGCGGAATTTGCCAATCGAGCACTTCCTGCTTTTAAACAAAATATCTAGAGCAACTTCCTGGAATGCAGTTCAGACCAAATAACATTTTTTCTCTCCCTAGTCTGATATCCTACATTGCAGCGGTTATTTCCATCAGCGCTGCACTTCTCTCATTAATTCCCCACGATTAGTCCCATGGCAAATAAAAAAATGGAGGGTGCGCGGGTGGATCATGATCACATCAGGTCGACAGCGCTGGCATGCTCTTCAAACCAAAACTGAGAAGCACACTCAAACACAAGTTTTGGTCATATTTGGGACTGAAATTGTCATGCCCCGAGGAGAAGAGCTGCCAAGCACAAGTACGTACATAAACCAACGGGATGACAATATCCGACTTGATATTCAAAAGCATCTTGCTACATGAGAAACTTAGCTAGACTAAAGCGCACACTTCATAAGTTTTTTGAGATAACATAAACATTGACGACCACATTGATGCTCGGCGAACTCATTCACAACAAAAGACTGCAGCATGCCTTTCTTCACCTGGAGAACACAAAAGCATTAATCTGCAAGCAACCCAATACAAATAAAGATAAAATCTAACGGAAGCACCCATGTAACTATTTAGCATATGAAAAAGAATATGTGTACAACAAACTCATGATCAGCTCAACAATATAAAGAAGAGCTATATCATATCCCTTCGAAAAAAGATGCGCTACATCTCCTGTGCATACCGATGACAAAATAAAATAAAACTGTTCAGCCATTTTCATAGGAATTTATTGGGTGGTTGAGTAGAATGATGTGGCTGATGTTTGAAATAACAAAATGGCTACTAATATATTGCTTTCAGCTTATAGATCACGAAACAGCTCAAAGGATTCATTACGTACTTGGCATCATCCCCGTTTTACTTGTTTCTCTATGTTATTAGCATGTGTGAATCCCAATAGCCAAAAGGTTAGTAGTTTCAGGGTGCATACTACTCACGTTGACTGCCAGATATTTTCCAAAGATAAAATCAAACAGTTCAAATCTCACAAACTATATTCACAAGGCCTTACCTTTTGAACCACTCCAGCACATTAGCACACCAAAGCAGAGTCCTCACGTTTCAGCTCCATCCCATCCACGAGCAATGGCTGCGCCTAGAAGCATAAGCATGGTATGAAAACAGTTAGTCTGTTACATAGATGAATTAACAAAAGGACAGACCCAGTGCATAGAAGCTCCCACACAAGGTGGGGTCTGGGGAGGGATTACAGGAACCTAGTATTACCCCTGCTACAGTGCAATGCAGAGAGGCTGGTTCGAACCCAGGACCTCTTGGCGCAAGTGGGGAGGACTTCACCACTGCGCCAGGCCTGCCCTCATAGATGAATTAACAAATGTAGGAAAAACAACTCACTTGTGTATTTACGTTTTATAGATGACTATTGGCAACAGATAAACAAAACTACATATGTTGCTTTTCGTAAGGAATATTTTTTAAGCAGTATTGTATACATAGCTACCTCATAACGAATAATTTAGCTCATAAGAAAATAAGAAAGGATCAGGAATTTAACTCATCCCTCATCATATGAAGAAGACAAAATAAAAACATGCCAAAACTCATAAACACTGCCAGCAAATATTAACTTGGGTATTGAAGGAGACTGATTAGAGATAACAAACACATGAATAGGGGTGTGTTACAAATGTACTCCCTTTGTAAAGTGATCTAAAAGGTCTTATATTTGTTTACAGAGGTAGTACTAGTTATGAAAAAAAAAGGATAGTCTTGAACAAGTGACAAAGAAAATTATTATACCAGAACGTATGGTTTCGACGGAAGTTCTTTTATGCCGTTATAAGAAAAATAGCAGGATTAAAAGTACGTCATAGAATAATATAGCTAATTGAGGTTCCAAATATGCATAATGAGTTGAATCATTTGACATTTAAATTTACATTATTAGTCATTTCATTTGATATTTGGTTTGCTATCTCCCAACGATGAAGACAACTATACTAAATGATAACACAAAGTACGGCCATCTTAACTGATAACCATATATTAAACAGTACAGCTATAGATTCATCTGTCTAGCCAAGGTACTTCAAGCACCTATGTATACAAAATATTACAAGATTAGGTTACTCCTATGGTATGGGGACTAATGGAGAACAATCACCTGGCATATAGAAACTCTTGAAAGAATAATAGCCATCAACATAACGGGCTTCACAAAGTTTCTTAGATTGCATTGACGTAAGATCAAGCACGTAGACACCGGTGCCCACATGTAGAAATATATCATCAGTATCCTCAGCATATCTCAGTCTACATAACAACTCTGGCCTCTCTCCTTGAACCACAGGTGGGATCCCATGAATGTTATGCATATCAATGGTCTTCCATAGCACCCATTTGGCAACACCCTGACAATCGACTTTCCTTTGACACATCTGAATGTTATAGCAATAGTGAGACCATATGGCGAGACCAACAGCGCCATCCGCGATTCCGATGATCTCACGGTTGTCATAGGTGTGGCGGACATAATTTATTATGGGAGGCGCTCTGATCAAAGCTAGGCTCTGCACTTCCAAATCAAACTGAAAAATGTAATCGTCGCACAACCAGTAAAGTGCATTACCAACTAACGACCCATGTGTACCAGCATCATGAAGCCGACATGGAGTCGGTGTTGAGATGAGGTCGCCCCATATGCCAGTCTCCGAGCAGTAAACACATGCTATGGCTGGACCAATAAGGTAGGACAGCAAGACCACCTTGAATGGGCTTGAGTGGCAGCTTCCGTGCACATGGTTGTGGTCGGCAGCAGCGCAGAGCACCTCCCCATCGAGGCAGCAGTCCTGCTTGAACTTGGATGGAACGGTCAGGTGGAGCTTCTCGCCGGTTATGGGAGCAATTACAATAAGATGTTCCCGCCGACGAGCTGCTGCTCTTGAACTTGGGCGGAAGTTGCACGCGGTGCTCCTCGCCGGTGATGGGGGCAATGACAATAAGCTCTTTATGCAGCAAGCATCTGAGGAGGAGGCGACCGTGGCGTCACCCGAGCACTTCGACCCCCAAGAAGCTGAACTTGTCCAGGTCGTGGTGTCGCAGGTCGAAGCGCCCAGGAGGGATACGGTCGGGAGGGCCCATGGCGGATTTGAACACCAAACCATCCACGTCTTCCACGAAGAAACCGAGGAGGGGCGGCTTCCGGTGGTGTTGGCAGAAACGGCGGTGGAACCTGGGGTCGGTGACGGCGCGTCGTCACCTCTTGCAGACGGCGGAGGCGCGAGGTAGGGAGGAGGGCTCCGGCGGGAGGCGGAGGAGGATCTCCCATAGGAGATCGTCGTCTTCGAGCGGCGAGGACAGCGCCGCCGACGAGCTGCTGCCGCGGCGGAGGCGACGACTGCGGCGGGTCACTCCGGATGCCTCCTCACCCGCGTGCGCATTCGCGCTGCGCCGGAGAGCCAGTCCGGCTCCCTCCTCGCTCGCGTTGGCCTGGGGATGGAGGCGCGGGCTGCGGCGGCGGGCCACTCCGCCGGCGTCATCACTCGCGTGGATCTGGGATGGAGCCGGGTGCTGCGACGGCGGGTCACTGCTTCGCCCGCCTCACTCGCATGGGTATGTGGATGGAGGCGCGTGCTACGTCGTCGGGCTGCCTCGGCCGCGCTCATCTCGCCGTCGCCGCCGCCGCCGCCGGCGACGGCAAGACCTAGCTAGTCAGGCAGAGGAAGACGGGGACGGAGTGGTAGCAGCAGTGGTTGGTTCAGTCCATCCATCATCGTACGTAGTTGTAGCGTTGGTTGGGCCGCTGACCGACCCAAAAAGTAAGTGGTATTGGGCCCCGTTCATCCATCCTGCTCTCTCTCTCTCTAGTGCTACGGACTAAACCCCCTCAAAAAAAATAGACTGCTATGGACTATTAAAAAATATTAAAATTAAAAAATATGAACATTCTCTTCTCACAAAAGAAAACTTATATGAACACTCTTGGTTAATAAATAAATAAAATAAAATAAAGCAGGTTATTCTAAATAAAAAAAGCACTTGAAGTTTCAGTTTCAGTTTCGATGAGCTGATTCAATCTAGTGGAATTTGATTTAATTAACACGGCGGGTTGATGAGGTGGCATGTATGCATGTTGAGATAAATAGAGGTCACGGGATCTACTATTTCAGTATATCTAGGAGGTAGTAAAGACCACGTTACATTTGACGACTTGCAAATTTAGGCATCGACATAAAAATTGATGTCGTAGATCACTTTGAGCACACAACATTCAAGTCTCCATCTCCTACCCCTGTGGATTACACAGAGTATGACCAGGTAGACAGACAAGAGGAGTGTTAACTAAATTCCTGATCCTTCCCAAGCCTAGTGGTTTGCATGCATGCATGCTTTCAGTTGTCGTCCAATCTTTTTGGACATAGTACAAACGCAGACGCTCATACATATGCACAGAGTGTTGTCCATTGTGTTGTGTCCGGCTATACTATACCAAAGTGTTCTCATGATAGCTCCTTTATATACCATCCCTGTGACGCCCCCATTCTCGACCGTACGCTAATCATGCATACAATGCGTACGACCAAGATTAGGGACTCACTGGTTGATATCACAACACAACAAAAGACACAAATATAAAGTCATACAGCTCCATATTACAAGCCAGGGGGCTCGAAGGCTCGAATATAAAGCTCGACATAAACACGAGACAGCGAAAGCAAATATATCTAAGTACAGACATAAGTTAGACAAGTTTTGCCTTAAGAAGGCTAGCACAAACATAAGTAGCGGATCGAAAGAGGCGAGGCCTCCTGCCTGGGAACCTCCTAACTACTCCTGAGCGTCGGCATTCTCCACGTAGTAGTAGGCTCCATCGGTGGTGTAGTAGTCGTCTCCGGCGTACTCCAGCTCCTGGGCTCCATCGTCTGAACGCGGTATCGTATCGAGGGGGAAAGAGAAGGCAAAGCAGCGGTGAGTACTCATCCAAAGTACTCGCAAGACTGACAACAGATCTATGCTAAGTATGCATCATTATCAATGAAGGGGGTTATATCTGGGCTGACTGCAGAAAGCAAGAATAGAGAGAAGGCCTAGTCCTATCGAAGACTAGCATCTTCAGCATCTTGCAGCATTAGAAGAGAGTAGACCTGCAGCTCATATATAGTCATATTGTTGTAGCAATTTTATTAAGTAAACACGCCCAGAGATCCTTCCTCGACTCCCCGTGAGGAAGCAATCCCGGAGCCACATTTCATTTCAAATTTAAATTACAGTTATAGTTGTATAAGGTCAAGGTACAATTCCAAGTCGTCCTGTTACCGTGGACACGGCTATTCGAATAGATATTTCATCCCTGCAGGGGTGCACCACATATTCCCCAACACGCCTGAGTCACCTCCGGCCGGACACACTTTCCTGGGTCATGCCCGGCCTCGGGATATCAGCACGTCGTCGCCCCACCTAGACTCAACGAAGAGGCCAGCCCGCCGGTCTAAATCCTATGCGCGCAGGGGTCATGGGCCCAATCACCCTTTGCACACCTACATGATGCGAAGGCGGCCGGAAATAGACCTAGCACCCCTTAGTAACAAGCGCGATGCGTTCCAGTCCAATCCGGCGCGCGCCGCTCCATTGCTGACGTCCGAAGAGCTTCGGCTGATACAACGACACTGAGTGCCCATAACTTTCCCACGTGATGGTTAGTGCGTATTAAGGCCAACGACCTAACTCAGATCAAGTACCCAACCCATTAGCATTTTATTAGTGCGGGGCAAGCGCGAACCATGAAATGCAGTCCGTCGCCCCGCCAATAACACTCGGGTGCCTTACCGGCGCACCCCACCAATATCACTCTCGCGGGTACCCTTGGGGCCGACCCGTCTTCAACATGTTTCAGTAACCCGGTCATAGTAACTGTGTGTATAAAACATCGAGACGGAACCTGAGGAATCACCCTCATGGGGCCCCGCTCGATGAAACCGTCAAGGTGGACTTAGAGGAATCACCCTCGAGAGTCCCACACTTGAGGGGTTGCACGACAGAGTCATCGTCGGGAATGGTGAAGGAGGAATCACCCTCGATAACCACGACCGACTAGCTACACTACAGAACTAGCATCATGAGTACTTCACGAGGTGTCACCCTCGGTACTCGATAGTAGCGCTGCAGAGTCGTACAACTAAGGGGAGTGCGGTGATGTGAGGGGCCTGGCTTGTCAGTCATGACGACTGAGTCTTCTGTCTTCAAGTCCTCGGTATCGTCGATGGAAGCAGGGGCAACTGGGACTAAGGGGGGGTCTCAGGGATTCAATGATCAACCTATTCTAGGCAGTTGATATGATAACATGTGTAGTAGCAGTTCATCAAAAACAGGCTATGCATCAGAATAGGAGCTAACTAATACAGTAGCACAATCTAATGCAAGCATAAGAGGGAGAAGAATAGGCGATATCGGAATGCTCAAGGGGGTTTTGCTTGCCTTGCTGCTATCCGGCAAAATGCTGAACGTCAACGGCGTAGTCGATCTCGGCAGCACCGTCAGCCTCGGGGTCTACCGGAGAGAAGAGGGGGAAGAAACAATAAATACAAGCAAACAATGCTTCACAAAGTATGACATGACAATAGGCAGTGCCGGGTGTGTTCTAACGTAGGGTTGCACGTTACCGATGAAGGGGGAACCCATCCGGAAAGTTTTCCCGGTTCCGGACAATGTCGGACAGATAACCGGAGGGGGGAATGTTCCAGGGTTGCGGTGTTAGAGGCATGTGATAGCTAGGATGCAGTGCAGGGTTGCCTAAAATCATGGCTAAACCATTTTAGTTATTTTAGGATTAAAGTTGGAACTAATAGCCGGTAGTTATACACTATTCATCTACCGGAAACAGGCGAAAAGTTGTGGGTTCACCTACGTAGAGGGTCCCGACATGGAAACAGATAGCACGATTAGATTCGTGGGATTTTTCTGATCAACTTTCATGTATAAAGTTTTTCGATCTGAGCTACGGTTTATTTTCTATTAATTTTTAAAGTTTTATTAATTTTTTGAAATTTCTTTTAATTATAAATTCGAATTATCCAGAATAGTAAAATGCTAAATGTACCCAGAATTGTACCCAGTCAGCACACACAGTGGCTGACTGGTGGGCCCGCTGCTGAGTCAGCAGGCTGACTGGGCCTGGCCTATCCACTGGAACAGTGTTTAGGCCCCACCTGTCAGCCTCTGTACTAAACAGAGGTTTAATTTTAATCCTGAGTTTAATTAATGAAGTGGGACCCGGGTGTCAGCGACTATTAGCATTTTAATTAATTGAAGATTATCAGAAATCTAATTACTGACGGGGCGGACCCACCTGTCAGGGTCAACGGAGAACAGTGTGTGCGCTGACCGGAGTCAACGCGGTCAAACGGGCGTCGGGGCCCACTGGCAGCGACCAAGGTCAGCGCCGGCCGGCGGCACGCCGCCGGTGACGCAAAACGCGGCGGTGCGGCTCGGGCTTCGCCGGAAAACGGCCACACGCGGCCATTCGGCGCGTGGTTAGGCTCGTTTGAACGAGCATTCAGCGCCGCGTCCAGTGGTGTCCGTGGCATCGCCGGAATCGACCGGAATCGTCGCCGGCGACGAGGTCCGCGGCGGGGTGGTTTCGGGCGTCGGCGAAGTTGGCGTTACGGCGCGCTACGGCTTGAACTAAGGGGCTAGGCGAGCGCTATGCGATGTGGTGGTCTCGTTGGACACGGTTCCGGGACCGTGGGGACACCGGAGACTCGCCGGTGATGAGCTAGGCGGCGGCAAGTTCTGGTCCGAGCGGAGCTGCTAGCTAGCGAGCACGCGTGGGCGAACGGAGAGGGGGAGGAGGTAGAGGAGCTCACCGGGGAGGCACACGGTGACCCGGTGGAAACTTAGTAGCAGCAGCGGCGCCGAAATCGGTGAAGCTCGCCGGCGACAGAGACGAAGGGGGCGAAGGAGAGCGGTCACGGCAGGGCCTCCCATCTCCGGCTCGAGGTCGGGGTCGAAGAAGTGGAGGATGGCGGAGCTCGTGGACGTCCTGGCGAAGCTCGGGGTCGACGATGGCCACGGGATCGACCGGCGCACGGCGGCAGCGCTGCGGATCTGGAGGAGGGAGGAATGGCGATGGGGTGGGGAAGAGAAGGAACAGAGGCGTCCAGGGGGGACGGCTCGGGGAGGCCTTATCCCCTCGTTCACCTGCTACGCCGCGGTGGCGAGCGGCGAGCGGCAGAGGGCGAGCGCGGCCATGGCGGGCACGACACGGTGGCGGGAGCAGGTAGGGGGAGGCCCTGGTGGGCTGGGCCACACTGTGGCTTTGGCCCAGTGGCCAGGTAAGCCTCCCTGGCCCTTTTTTCTTTTCTGTTATTTCTGTTTTTCTTTTATTTATTTACAGAGATAGAAAATGACTTTTGTGGGCCACCAAACGTTTTAGAAAAATGTGGAACTAGGCCACAATACTTTCTAGCAATATTTGGCACTGCCACAATTATTTTGGAAGCAAAGTGAAAACAAATGGATTTTTCATAAATAGATTAGCATAATAAAATGCTGGAATGGGGCTGTTATAATTGCTAAAGCTCATTTTTGCAAAAGAGTGATGTTGTTTTCCTTGACAATAATTGTTTTGGATTATTCCACAAGTGTGCAACATTTTTCTTTTGATGTTTGCAATTTTATTTTATCACATAAAAAATCATTTGGCTTTTGAAGTGGAATTTTGAATTGAGATTTGAATTTCAACTTGATCATACCCTATTTAGCAAAATGATTTGAGGCTGATCATGGTCATTACTGTAGCTTAATTACAACCATTACTATAGCACCTAATCCAGGGCGTCACAATTCTCCTTGTCTAACAAGAATTCTCGTCCCGAGAATTAAGAGGTAGAGTAAGGGGGAGAAGGTTTGGTCACGAAATTCTAACGAGTCTTCTTGTTCTTGTTGCTCTCATCGAAGAGGTTGTTCCCCTTACGTTGAAGTCTTCAATTCTCTGTTCCAGGTCATCCTGATGAAGTCGTTATTCTTTCTTCAGGATCTTCATCGTCCTACGAATGCGATTAGAGGGAGAAACTCTGGTAGAATGTATCTCCACCAAGTTGCGCACCTGACAGTGAACTCTAGGAAGAGGACATGAATTATTTCTCAAGTTGTTACTCAGGGAATTCATTGAGAGCAATATGTGATGGTTCAAAAGTTTCAAACGGGTAGGCAATCATTCGATGCCTGATCAGAAGGTGAAAAGGGGTTCAGAGCAACGAATTAAATATTGCGTCTGACACAAGAATAGATCATCTCTTAGGCGGTGGCTCGGAAATTACATATGAAGCCAAGTGCAAAAGATACCTTGGAATCAAAGTGGTACAAGAGAGTCAGGTTTCGATCCTATGGAACTATGGGTTATGGGCCCAACATGTGGATTAAGAGTAGGAAGAGCGGTGACATCTTGCACGGTCATGCTAGCAAGACATGTCAGAGGATAGGCTTTCAACTATGTCGGCAACAACATCGGTACCAAGGGCAGGGGACGAAGAGAACCATCTTCCTGCTCGTTGAAACGAGGTGGACCAATAGGCAAAGTTCTCGTCCACCGGCGGTTACCGAAATGTTAACAACAATAGTAACAGGGTTTTACTGATAGAGTTGTACACCGAGGTGTTTACCTAAGCAGAGAATTATCACTGCTCAGATAATGTAAATCTCAGAAAGGCTAAACAGACCAATGGAAAGGAAAATGTGTATACTCGAGAATTAGGTGCATATCCTTTCCAAGAGCAAGCAGAGCGGGATAATCATAACAAGGCTCCAGGTAGGTAACCATTAAGACTAAGGGGCAAGGAATTTATGAAGTTTACCCATACAACGGTGTTAGGATAATTGATCAAGAAACATTTAGCATTATGCCTCCAATGGTCTTGTTGAAATTCAGAATACCACAGTCATGCTTCGGGGGAGCATCGACATGGTTATCAGGTAAAGGTCAGACCTTGGATACACAAAGGATCCATCAGGAACAACTTATAAAATAAGTCTTACAATTTCTTCCTGGAAGAAGGGCTAATCTTGCTGAACAAGATACTATAGCAATAGGTCACCCAGCCAGGTGTGCTAGGCAAGACATCACCTTGCCGAGTAATAAGACCAAAGTTACAATTTTTGGGGAAGGTTCCAACCATCATATCTGCCTGAGATTCTAGATCGGATTGGTGCCTTGACACTTCGAACTTAGCGGGCCTGAGAAGAAAGAGGATGCAACACAGATCGACGAGTTGACATTGTAAGATTCTCGGGAAATGAATTATGGAATCGGGTCCCGAAACAAGAGCTCATCATTATGCCAAGGAGAGGACGAGGAGGTGGCTGATGGACTCGGCGACAATTCATCGAGAATTCCAAACGGATGGATTTCCACAATTACGTGAACAAGGAGACGGCATTTGTCAACTCAAATGACATAATGTTGTATGCTCGAGGAAAACATACACCATTAATCATTGGTTGAAAGGGGCGTACGAAAAATGACCTTAGATAGCACGATCAATGTAGAGCGACGATCCGATAACCAACAGCCTAAGAACGAACTGACGATCGTTAACTTCAACGCAATAGGGTTGCTAGAAGTACAGGATTTAAGCAGCATCGTTTGTTTGTTGGTATCCCGGTTAGAATCAACACGGGGACCAAGAAAGAATGGTGATGGTGAGAAGTATCACTATGTCAAGAATTCCTAAGAGGTGGAGCAATCCTCACAACATTCTCGACACAAAAGACAGTAATACTTCAGTGTAGAACATAACACAAGCTGGATAGCAAGTTGTATCCATATCATGGACAAATTTGCGATGGAAGGAAGTCAAGGAGGTTGTCGATGATAACAAAAATCACCGAGGGCAAGGAAGGTATTCCTCATGAAGAACTCAGTTGACGTCGCAGAAGAAGTCAAATCGTGGACGATGAGCACGACACCGTTTGTCGAGAGTTTTCAAGAGAATGCAACCGCACAACGATGACGTCAAGTAGGGGCATGACAACGTGAAAGGTTATAGGAACAACAGATAAGATGCAAACTCGATATCGGGGTTGCTTTTCAAGACAAACAACATGATGTTGAAAGCTCGACGTAAGCAATGCTCACACTCTGAAGAATTTGCGCACCAGAGAAGGACGATGTAGCACATTCAAAGATAGCAAGACAAGGACGTAGCCGATAGTATAGGAATGGCCAGATTGACTTTGATATTCCTAGTAACAATTACAAGTGGTATTGAATTGCAGTGTGGAATAAATTTTCCAATCGGGGTTCTCGGTTGACAACAATCCCAGAACCCGTGGAGTGATTAAGACAAGGAAAATTATTACCTCATCAAAGTTAATAAGATGTAGTGCAAAGGCGTGATATCCTCGAGATACCAGAGGGTAAAACTCGAAGGTAGAACATGATAGAAGTAGAACTGGGTCATTGACCTGCGACAGCAGATACTTTAACCTTGTCAAAAATTGACGAGGCACCGGAATGAATTACTTTCGGATAAATTAATAAGGATAGCATGGTCGGAACCATAACTGCAATCGATCAAATTAAGGATATTGAAAGAATCATACGGATGAATAATTATTTTGCAAGAGGCTTCCGAGACGGTCTACATCATTTCCATGGGCATGAACACAAGTTCAATGTCGACTCCCACTTCATCAATGTATAACATTTCATTCATTTCTTGCTTTGGACGATGTTGTAGTGTTGAAAATTTATCTGGCAAAACTCCATAAGAGTATGACCCTTGAAAACTTTCGGGTTCTCACGGATTAGAGAGGGCATAGGTTCAACCCATCGGGGAATCTTAGGAACATATACCACAAGCTTCAAGAGTAATTAACACAAGCTCGACGGTAGAGCATGGTTGGCAAAACAGAGGATACAATTTACCAAAGGCATTATGTATCAGGGGAAGAACTCACAAGGTGATTGAATATGAACGACACTGTCGGATAATAACCCAACAATGGATCGGGCGATCCACAACGAAGTTGATGTGAGTATCGGTACTCAATCAGAGGAAGAAAGAATGCAGAGGTATCGGATTCAAGACACAACTGAATAGTCCGATGCTTAAAATACAAAGGAATTATGATTTCCAAAACTAAGGATCAGAAGCAGACGCTCTGATCAAGGATGGATAAGTTGAAAAGACTTAGTCGGACAATCAATAAAGGTTTGAATTTGCCGAGAACCAACTCATGTCCGGAAGGACGTCTGAGCCGGAAAGATAATTTAAACGGATCACCTGATGACTGCGTGCATACGCACACATTGAATCAATAGGCTTAAAATGGCAAGGACAAGGGATGTCAACGAAGACTACTAGACATATGGAGTTAACCATTATGCGAGCAGGCAAGAATTTCAAGAGCAACAAGCTGCAGAGGATTTTCGGAAGATCGAAAAGTATTTCAAAGAATTTTGCGAAACACATGAACAACTGGGATGAACGGATCCTCGACAATTGTGAGGAATTATCCGTAAGGCTGAAAGTACATGTAGTCCCCATGTATGGTTTTGGTAATTAAATGACAATCCTAATGGACTAATGTTTGCATTGAGATATACATTTGAAAGAAAGCTCCATTTGCAATGCATTGAGACTTGATAATTAATGACAATTCCTATGAAGAAACAATGACATCAAGTTATATAGAAAGGTTTGTTCCATGGGTGATGCAAGAAGGAGACTGAATGGATTCAGAATGAATGCCATATACATATAGTTGTGCATCAAGATTATTCATGGAGCAAAGATAAGTGTTGACCAAGATGAAGATCGAAGATTGAATTCAAATATGGTCAACACACAAGCGCAAATCATGTACCACATGGGATCTTGTGGTATGGTAAGAATTTGTCAATTGCGCTTTGTGTACTAACCCAGTCTATGTGTTTTCTATATCTATGAGGGTTAGGTGATTCTCATGGACTTACATCAAGAGAAAGATTTCAAGTGCCCATGAGAGGATGACATCAAGAGTTGATGATCATGGTTGACAAGGGCAAGTTCAAGATAGCCATCCTGAAGGATTACATGCTTAAAGCTTGTGGATGATCACATGACGAACGTATGAAGATGAATACAATGCAATGCTCCCCACATGGCTTATGGGGGAGCTATTTGAAGTCTTCACCAAGTGTAATGATCAAGATCATTGTTCTGACTTGAGCCAAGAATAAACGTCAACACCAAGCTCAAATGGAATGATGTAGTCAAAGGTATTAGTTCCTTTGGCTTTAGTTGTGAGGATCGATGACCATCGAAAAGTATATATGCTCAAGAATGAGTTTCTGGAAGCTATCTAATATAGTTCTTTTATGATTCTTGAGTTATAGGGATCCCGCACTATTAAGAGGGGATCAAAGGGGTTAGTGATAGATTTGCTCAAGTCAACATCTTCTATTTGTACTTCCTCACATCATATTCGAACATAGGCATATTTCACTCCTATCCAGTACAAATACAATATGCCTATACATCTATCAAAGAAAATCCAAAGCCAAATAGGTTACCCAAATACATGATAAAAGCTTTGCATAATTTGCATCCTCCATTTTGGTTCATCTTGGGTGGTTCTCTATGTGAGGACCTGGGCTTTTTCCATAGCTTCAAAACGAGCCCAAGATCATCAAAATCGGAGTCCGGATGTGAAAGTTATGCATGTTTTAGTTTTGGGGTGCCTGCAGTTTTTGTGTCCCCTCCCTGGAAATCCGGGCCGCCGATGTCCAGAAACTATAATGAAATGTTGTTTGTGTCCCCCGGATGTCCGGGGCCTTGTCCGGATGTCCGGGGCCTCAACTTTGGCCAGATGTCCGGGGCCTTGGCCAGATGTCCGGGCCCTGTACCTTGACTCTGTTTTTCTGTGTTCGTGTGCACACTTCAGAGCCGCCGGATGTCCGGCCCTTGGCCCGGATGTCCGGCCCGACACAGCCACTTACACTACAACGGCCATATTTGTGAAGGGTAACGCAGCAGAAAACAAAAAATTTCTCGACCTACGCACCAGCCCAGGACCACTATGGAGACTGCATACAAGGTTTGATCATTTTCGTTACCGACTCGTAGCGCAGCGGAAGTAGAGTCGATGAAGAACGGCGGTGCAGATCCCCGCAGCTAGGATTTTACAACCTCCCAACCGCGAGGATGTATACCCTCATCTGCCCCGCGGACAGCCCTCCGGGAGGCGGTCGCACAGTCCCCCGGACGGTGTCGCGGACAGCCCTTCGGGAGGACCTCCGAAACTCGGACTGTCACTCGGACAGCCCTTCGGGAGGACCTCCAAAACTCGGACGGTCACACGGACAGCCCTTCGGGAGGCACTCTCGAACTAAGACCGAAACTACGATCTCTCTACAGAGTTGCACACATACGGTATCATCTATCCAGCAGGGCTTCGCCGTCCAGAACTAGTTCCTGCCGGAACCCAGACAGCCTTTCGGCTCTACGAAACTATTTCGCTGGGAGGGAGAGAAGAATGCCAGATCATGCATGGCTTTGTGTATGAGAGCAAGAGTGTGTCTTATGGCAGCCCACACACCTCCTATTTATAGGAAACCCAAGGGGTAGGGTGGTTTTACAAGAAAACCCAAAACCCACATGGAAAGGAGTCCTTCCCAAGGACCTAAAAGGTGAAACCAAGGAACAAGGGGGACTCCATGAAGGAGTCCACCATGTGGCCGGCCACACCCTCATGTGGGGCCCCAAAATTGGCCCCTATCCATCCATGTCATCCCCAAGATCTTTTGGAGCAAAGCCCCAAAAGGTGGCTTTCCAAAAATATCCCAAAAAGCACTTTCACTATTCACGACGACATTTTTCAGCGTCTGATCGAACTGAAAATATTCATGTGGGCTTAGAACAATTCTAGTACCCACCAAAATAATTTTCAACGTGAGCCGGAACAATTCTGGTTTAGTGATTTCATCTGCGAAAAGCATCTGAAGCGATTTCGGCAGCTCCGGAACATTTCCGGTTTTCATCTCGGAAAATTCCAGAAAGTTTCCAGAATGATTCTGGCACCCTCCAAGAATTATCAGGCATGTGCCAAAACCAATTTGACTTTATGGTATCCTCTGAAACAACTTTTCAGTTTCACCGGAACTCATCCGGTGGCCTCTCTGCGGAACTTTTCCGCTGTCCGAAACTTTTCCGGCGTCCGAAACTTTTTCGGTGTTTTTCTCTCAGACTCCCTGTCTAGTATTCAACAGATAGATGACCCTTAAGCGTGTGACCCTATAGGTTCGGTGAAGCATAGACATGACCCGGAACCCCTTCCGATCAATGATCAACATCGGAGCCGTGGACACCCATATTGACCCCTATACCCACACGAATGAATATTCGAGTGAACCTCCAGTTGCCGTGTGCTATTCCTGTTGCTTCACGATATGTTACAAATACCCGAGGTGAGACATGTTGGCATCCCCGTGGATCAACACCTTGTCCACTATGCCAGTTACCTCGTTGCCGGTATTGTTCTCTTTTCTCGTTCCCGTGTTCCGGCATCCCTGTGATCAAATCACCCTGTGTCTGGCCAGACGATGATGGATACCGTAACACCGAGAGGGCCCAGAGATATCTCTCCATCGTCGGAGGAGCAAATCCCAATCTTGAGCTATCAAGTTACTTGACATACTTTTCCATGAACCCGTAAGCCGCCGTAATAGCCACCCATTTACGGATGACGTTTAACAAACCCCAAAGTTCATGAAGCAAGCATGAAGAAACTCGATACTCTCATGGTCTAAGGAATTATGCAAACATTAACTTCCTGTGTTATTTAACCATTAACTTATGACGAATGTATCTCATAGCATAACATCAATTTGGGTCGATTCAACACAAGTGTTCTACCAACAATTGTGCCCTCAAAATTGCCGGCATAGTCATGCCCATGATCAGGAAAACAGGATCATCATGCAATACTTGAGCCAGTCATAGAGGCTTGACTAGGAATACATTTTACCGTTTATTATCCCACACGTGCACATGAGTTTCCCTCCAAGCCTCGTTTTATTTGTAGACTCGAGAATCATTGCAGTTATAGCATGGAACATAAACATAATTATGAACAGGGAGATAATCAATAACATTTATTATTGCCTCTAGGGCATATCTCCTACAGACTCCCACTTGCACTAGAGTCAATAATCTAGTCAATGCTAATGCACTTTACACCTATGGCATACTGGTGTAAAATATCCTTCGCATGTGGTATAGCCTGATGTCCAACGGATCTGACAACTTCAGCTCCGTGTGTAACTTTGCATATCCTCGCGTTTTCACGCTTTCACAAAATTCATATTTTGTGTGGACTTGGCTTTGCATATGTGTGAATCATTGGTCGAAACCTGATTCCTCAGACTGAGCTATGGAGCAACTATCTGCTATAGTGTCCCATAGACCAAAGCCTTCTTGGAACCATACTAAGTTCATGAATGAACTATATGATTCAACAACTTCTTTGTCGCTTCTCAAGCGTCAACATACTTAGCCTTTGTTATAGAATTCGCCACAGTATCTTGTTTGGAACAATTTTCAACTACCGTGCCACCATATTGTGTATCACACAAAACCCTCAATTTAAATCGAAAATCGCATGGAGCATTGATGAAGACTGTATCGATGTAACCTTTTACAACGAACTCTTCATGATCTCCGTTTGCGAGAAAACATGTCATCAGTACTGCTCTAGTACTCAATGACATCTTTCACTGTTGTCCCATGATCAGTACTTTGATCACTATGGTATCTATACTCGCAACAACTTTGGAGTATTGGACATATCTGGTTGGTTTTACATACCATGGAATACATGATTAATCCAAACACGAGAGTGTGTGGAATCTCCATCATGTATTTTACTCATCAGTGTTTTGGGACACCGAGTCTTGCAAAAACTCTTCCCATGTGACTTCGGCAAGAATCACTCCTTGGCGTTTTAAATGCTAAAAAGTTTTAGCATCTTGTCAATATGTATTCATTGCTTAGCCCCATTTAGGTAAATCTATCTCCATAGATCATCATGCCTAATATTGAGGCCATTTTAGCCTAAGCACTTCATCGAAAAACTATTTTCAAATGAAGTCCTAATTCGTGTCAAGAAATTTATTTCCAATTAACAATGTGTCAAGTACACACGGTTTTTAGAAATATTATTATGCTCCCACTTACTTTCTTGAATCACAAGCATCTTCGATACCCATTTGATGAAGTCAAACTCTTTTGACCATTTCATCAAAAACGAAGATTCCAACTCCACATTGCTCTCTTCTGTCCATCGCTGGAACTCTGAAGTTTGTATACTTACTAGCATCCTCTGGATCGACAAATTACTTTGGACTGTATCACATATAAGTCCTAGGTTTCATTTCCATCAGATGGAAGTCCCTTTGTCATCCATGTTTCATATCTCATGATTGAAATATGTATTAATTGCTAGTTCAACCCGAACCGACTTCAAGCATCGCTACGGTGAAACAACCTCATCGCAGTCAACTCCTTGAACTTGTTATTTCAACAAGTCGAGCTTTATGGATAAAACATTTTTATCCGTATCAGTTTTTAGTTCCATAAATATTCGTTTAGACTCTAAGTCTTCCGAAAGGTGTATCAAGGTTTTAATCTTGAAACATTTATATGGAAACTATCTCGGATTGTATTGGCATTTAGCCAATTCCAGAGTCAGGGCCCATCAATGCTTCCTTGTGTATCGTAGGTATACTGTTCTCCAACAACAATATCTCGTTTGCGCACCTGAGACGTTTGCACGAGCCTTGCCTACGGGGTTCAGCTGCAAGTTCGACTGAAGTCCATACATTTTATTGTAGAGACTTCCGTATCAGTCGTAGTAGGAAACTCCGGAATCACTTCCAAGGTTTCTTTCCTTTGATCTGATGACGAAGATACTGGTTATCTCGTCGAGTTGCACTGTCCTCCCACTCACCTTTTGAAAGAACTATTATCTTCAAAAAGCATACCATTCTTTGTGGCAAACCTATTTGCCTCGGTATAGTGGTGGGGTGTAACAGCCCGGAACCGACGCTCCAGAAGATTCCCCTTTTATTCCGTTCCCGTCGTTTGATTCGTTTGGTTGTCGCATTCATCATCGCATCATTCGCATCATCTGCATAGCATCGTCACTCATTTTTCAAAAACTTGCATCCGTTCGTAGCTGCCGGTTCTCTCCGTTCGTGTCGTCGACCGTTGCGAGACCAACCACACATGCACGTGCCCGCGACATCGGTTTATTATCGGACGCTTTCGGTATTCAAAATCGTGTCACGGGCCGCAAACCTCCCTCTCTTCTTGGCCCAACCAACTCTCCACAGCCCACTGGCCCAACTTAGCCCCCCTCCGTTCGTGGTCATCGGATCGCGATCGGACGGACGAGGTCCAACCCCCAACCCTAGTGCCTTCCCTATTTAAACCCCATGGAGAGACCCCTCTCACTCTCTAGGGTTTCCCCCTTGCCAAAATTGCAGCCACACCCCTAGAAAACCCCACCTGCTAGCCCTCCTCCTCCAGATCCCGCAGCCCCATCCATCTGCCCATTTTCGGCCCTCGGATCGCGATCTAGAGGCTGAAATCGCCCAATTCCCCACCTACCGGACATGTCCGTGGTCAAATCGGACACGTCCGGGCGACCACAGAGCCTCGCGCTCCACCGCAGCCCGCAGCCGCCATGGACGTGCCTCGCCCCGACCTCCAGCCTCGTCCCTTGTCGGCCCCGCCGCCTCACCGGCCGGTCGCCGGAGGATCTCGCCGGACCCAGGCCGGAGCTCCGCCGCCCCTCGCCTTGCTCTCCTCCTCCCGTTCTGCTCTCTCTCCCTCTCACCTTCGGTCTCTCTCTCTCTCCCCGCAGGTCTCCCGCGCCATGGAGTCCCGAGCTCGCCGCCGCGCCGTTCGACCCCGCCGCCGGCCGGATCCGGACAGATCCGGACCGTGGGAGCCCATTCCCATCCATCCCGACCCCTGCCGGTGCCTCCTAGCCGGAGTTCTCACCGCCGGCGGCGGCCATGAGCAGCCTCTGGGCGTCCCAGCAGGGGAGGACGCCCCCGTTGACCCGCTCGCCCCGCTCCAGCGCCCTCGCATGGGCCAGCCGAAGCCGGCCCAGTCAGCCTCAGCCAGGCCACCGCATGGGCTAAGCCCACTATGGTGAGCGCGCCCCACCGCTACTCTTCGCCCTGGGCGACTCGTTGTTATTCCGCGCGCATCTGTTTTGCAAAAACCATTAAATTGCAATGCTAATAAATAAATAACCGTGCACCGGATCGAAATGTTTTATATATGTTAAATGCTCAGAAAAATGCGTAGATTAATAATATGTCGTTTTCATCCATGTTTAAAATGCCTAAGCTTGCTGTTTGCATCATTTTGCATAAATGCTTTAATTCGTGTCGAGCATATTTAATTAATCGTGCATCCAAATTAATCCAACAATATATTAAAAATGTTCGAATTGTCGGCATCGCATTTTCATGCATGACAAACTTGTCCATTGCAATATTTGCATTTAACTTGCATTTTTTTTAATTGCTAAAAGGGGATTAGGCCATAAACTTGCATAATTAATTGTGACATATTTCCCTACATGAACCTATGCTTATTATATGTGTTTTCGGGGTAGGAAAATCCATAGAAATTAACTGTGCATTTAGTTTTGTCATTGGAGGAAGTTTGAGTGCATGTCGTTTTTGCCATGATGCCCTTTTGTCTATTTCGTGTGATTTAATCCATGCATGATATGAAATAACTTTGAACATGAGATATGCCCTTGAACATGTGTGCTAGGCCCTGGTATTTTTGGTTGTCATAGAAATGCATGTTTAGGTGTTGTTTTCTTATTGCCATCATGCTATAAAAATCTGTTGTTTTGAGGGTCCAAAATACTTCTAAGTCTGGAAATCTGTTATTTTGTTGCTGTCTTGCCATGTGATTTGCTAGTGTTCTAGGAGTCTTTTGGTGATGCCACAATGGAGTCTTTTGTTAAGCATGTTATGCTCTATCATGTTGTGCCAGTAGTTTGCATGAATAGGTTTTGCATCATAATTAAACCTGCTGTCCAATATGTCAATCTGTTAAAAACTGCTGCTCATGACTAGCCTAATTTTCACTAAGTCTGAGAATCTGTTTTCTTCAATATGCCATGTTGTGTTGGTGTTTGCCATGAATCTGAGCATAATTTGATGATGCTATAAAGTAATGAATTGTAATGCATCATGTCTACTACCATGCTGCTAATTTTCATGCCATAATATGCCCTATAGAATATAATTTTGCTGCTGTCAATATGCCTTCGTGAAAATCTGCTATGCTAAAAACTGTTATTTTCACTAAGTCCTAATCTGCCATATTTTGTTGCCATGTTGTGAGCTCCCTACCATGTGATCCATGACTCTTTCGAGTATGATATGTGAAGATGAAATGAAGTGTATGTTATATGCTACTGCCCCATGCTTAGTTTGTGCATTTTAGAATCTTGTAGCTTGTTGTTTTCAGGTGTGCAAAACACTATCTTGCTGTTTTGGGCAGATTTAATTAAAATCTTGTGTTGGTTGTTGTGGTTGAACCGTAGCTCCGTTTTGAACATGTTGCATATGTAACTTGACTAGAATTTCATGTAGTTTCATAATATCTTGCTGCATCTATGATTTTACATGTTTGTGGTGGGTGTTTGCATGCATTTGCATTCATGTCATATGCATCTTGCGGATGTCATATCTTTTAAACCGTAGCTCCGTTTCAAACGCTCTATATATGTAAATCGACTAGAATGACCTGTAGAATTGCATGGTTCACTTTATTTTGCTGTTTAACAAATATAAAAACCTGATTAGTTCAGATCTGGACCAATTTCGAAATTAGCATATGGGGTCATTTCGGAAATGCTATATGTTGTTTCCGGCCTCATTTAAACTTGCCTAGATGTGTAGTTTACTTATGCTTCACCTCTTGCCATGTTTAACAACATTTAATATTGTTGTGCACCTAAACGAGAGTGAACTAAATATTCAAATGTGGAGTTTCGTCAATATGCAACTCGTTGCATATTGAGCTTCACTTAATGTGTAGTTTTTGATTGTTGTGATTGCCATGCCTTGCATATTTAAACCGGACATGCATCATATTTGTTTGCGCATCATGTCATGCATATGTTGTGGTGTTGTTCATGTGTTGATTGTTGTTTCCGATTGCTTCTTCTCGATAGAGTTCCGAAACCGCTTCGGAGTGTGAGGATTCGTTCGACTACGTTGGTTCATCTTCTTCATGGATTCGTTCTTCTTCCAAGCGGGAACTCAGGCAAGATGATCATTTCCCTGGATACCATTACTATCATTGCCATGCTAGATGTCTCGTTTCTACCGCTTGTCTCGATACCTACCCCTTGTATGTCAAGCCTCCCAAATTGCCATGAAAAGCCTCTAACCCCTCCTCGTCCCAGCAAAACATTGTTTGGCTATGTTACCGCTTGCTCAGCCCTTCTTATAGCGTTGCTAGTTGCAGGTGCAAGCTGTTTCCATGTGCCAACATGGATGTTTTGTTATATCACAATATTATTGCCATTTAATTTAATGCACATATATACTTGGTAAAGGGTGGAAGGCTTGGCCTTTTGCTCGGTGTTTTGTTCCACTCTTGCCGCCCTAGTTACTTGTGTACCGGTGTTATGTTCCATAATTGAGCGCTCCTAACATGCTTGGGGTTGTTATGGGGACCCCCTTGATTTTCGTTTTAGGATAAAACTTGTCTGGCAAGGCCCAACATTGGTACTACATTTGCCTAATAACTAATAAAATTGCATAGGGGATTTCCGGACCCCGAGGATCTTTAATCAACAACCCGGGCCAGTGCTCCTCATGAGTGTTGGTCCAAACTAGAGCACTGTGCGGGGCCAACCCAGGGCAACTTGGGCGATTTCTATCAGGCCTCCGTACGCGTAGCTTATCCGCCGTGGCCTGAGAACGAGATACGCGGCTCCTATCGGGATTGTCGGCACGTCGGGCGGCCTTGCTGGATTTGTTTTACCTTTCTCGAACGTCTTGTGCGAGGAATTCCAAAGCTTTGGGCTATCTCGAGGTTGAGGTTTTCCAATGGAATCGCCTAGGAAGATCATGAGATTCGTGGTCGAGGTTATTCCCGCTGAGTGTGGTTAGTTTGTGATGGATGAGTAGGAGCACCCCTGCAGGGTTAAATCTTTCGGGAAGCCGTGCCCGCGGTTACGTGGCAACTTGGAAACTTTGTTTAACACCCGGTCATAGCAAACTTGAAGTAAACTCAAATAAAACACACCAACTGTGTGCGTAACCGTGACTGTCTCTTCTCGTGAATTTCTGATCCGAGAGAGAACACGGTGGGGTTATGATTGACGTAAGTAGGTGTTCAGGATCTTTTAGAGATCATTACTAGTTCACGTCCGTTTATGCGACAATCATCCCCCTTTATTCTTGTACTCGTAAGTTAGCCACTCAAATAAATGCTAGTCGCTTGCTGCAGCCTCACCACTTAACCATACCTCTCCCATTTAGCTTTAATAGTCTTGATACCCTTGGAAATGAGATTGCTGAGTCCCTGTGGCTCACAGATTACTACAACAACAGTTGCAGGTACAGGTAAAGTGATGATATGACGTGAGCGCGTTGCTTTGTTTGATTTTGTGTTCTTCTTCTTCGATCTAGGATGGGTTCCAGGCGGCAGCCTGGGATAGCAAGGATGGATGTCATTTTATCGTTTGTTTTCGTCCGTAGTCGGACCCTGCTCTTCTGTATGAGGTTTGATGTTGTTGTATTGATGTAGCTTGTGGCGAGTGTAAGCCAATTCCATATACTCACCTCTTCTGTACATGTACTTGTAATGATATCCATTCTTGCAACACGACGAGATGCGCTTCTATCCCTGTCGAGGCCCTCGTGCCAAAATAAGGATAGGATCGCATCTTGGGCGTGACATGGGGGAATACCCAATGACTTGGGATAACCTACAAAGTAGCACTTGTCTGATTTGGAATAGGTTTGTAACCTTTTACACAAGCCCCATATTCCAAATGTTAAGAAAAGATATAACATGGTTGGGCGTACCATACCATGACGTCATTTCAACAGACCCGATGGAGCTCTTTTCAGTGTAAAAGCCGCAGTCTCTAAAGCATCACTTTAAAAGGGATAATGGCAAATTTATTTATGTCATCTTTGATCTTACCATGTCATAAATGGTTCGATTACATCTACACGGACTCTCCACTTTGTGGTGTTCCGGGAGGTGCAAGTTATGAAACCCCTTTCACAACTCATCAGACATTCGCTAAACTTGTAACTCAAATATTCCTTTCTGCAATCGAATTGTAGAAACATAATTTTCTTGTTACAATATTTTCTTCTTCGTATTGGAAACCTTTCGAATGATTTCAAAAAATCCAGACTTACGTCTCATCAAGTAAATATCCATATATCTACTTGAGTCATTTCTGAAGATAGATAAATCCACTACTTGCAACAACATTTATTGGACTACACACATCATAATGTATGATCACCAATATGTTCTTTGCTCGTTCCTTATAGCCTGTGAACGGTATTTCAGTCACTTCACTTTTCAGAGGAAAGTTGCAAGTGTCAGATGATTCAAAATCAAACGACTTCAAAATCCATCATAATGGAATTTTCCATGCGGGTTTCTCCAATGTGACCAAATGCAGTGCCACACTTGTGTGGTATTCTTTTAGTCTTGCGACATTTAGCGTCAGTGTTATGGATGTATCATATTACCATCAATATTCATAGCATACATCCCATCCTGTATGGAAGCATGGCCCTTCATGTTATTCATAACACCGAACATCAAAAGTTCTCTTATGAATAACCTTCTTGCAAAATACCTTATGCAAAGGGCTAGAGTGTATGAAACTCTAAATGAATTATGAAAGTAAATACAGAGGTAATGTATTAATATCAATATTCATAACATACATCTCATTCATAATGAAAGTATGGCCCTTATGTTATTCATAACATCGAACATCAAAAGTTCTCTTATGAATAACCTTCTTGCAAGATACTTTATGCAATGGGCAAGAGTGTATGAAACTCTAAATGAATTATGAAAGTAAATACATAGGGAATACACTAATGGAAGGTATAGTAACATTTACTATGTTCCCTGTGTGTATCTAAACCTCATTCCTGGCTAGTCTTTCAGGCCATAGTAGTTCTTACATCGAGTTGCAACAGAATGCAATCGAGCGGGTATCTTTGTTATTAACTCACAATACCCAAGAATTAGTGATTAACATGTTTAACCATACTTTTCAAGAACTATATCTTTGACCAGCCTTTTATACATCAAAAACTTGTATGACATTCATACATGAGCTGGATATTCCAGTCTTCTTTCCTTTTGCCTTTATACTTCAAACAGTTTAACTTTCAGTATTTCTCCTACTCTCAGAAGAAGCACCCAACTTAAGAGTGGCGTTAGCCCCGGACTTCCTAGGCGTGAAAGTCTTACTAACACCCTTCGGACACTTCCTTTCTCTTTAAGTTGTTGTTTTATTCACCTTTCATCATATGACAGGCGTTCTCCTGGATCCCTCTCTTATCAGTCTTATGCATAGTAAACTCCTTTACTAATAGTTTGCAAACAAACATTGCTTTGGATATCTCATATCTTTTAGCCTTTGTCTATCTCTGAAAATAATTTTCAGATTCCATGAATATCACATAACTATCCAAACTTTCGAAGTTCGGGTCTCATGGAAGCAAACATATTGTATTTGACTGAAAAGGAATTCTAGCTTTTGGATCGAAGGACGAGAGTCACATGATCCATAGCATTAGCGGGAGAATACCAAAAGCATGCGATAGGACAAAGTCCTTCTCGGCACTCTTGAGGACAATCCTCACATTACGTTACCAACCGTAAAGTTTTAACCAGATATTTAACAGCTATTCAATTTTAACAGGGAAGGTGGAAACGCGAGCCATTATTCTACAACTATTATGCAAACCACACTTAGACAGTGTTCAAAATTAATTGCACTGAGAATTAAACAAGTTAATTCTATAGTGCGCTCCCACTCAAATCAATATCTCTCATAATTGATTGTGAGTGATTCAAGACCCGCATATCCATTCAACGTCACGGTTCGAGATGAACAACCATGGCGTGAACTTCAATCGGTAGGCAAACTTGCCGATCACATCTCTATGCGATTCTTGTTCATCTTTCGATGCGTGTGTTCCGAGCTCATGACTTTCATGCCTGAACGTCAAGACAACCAAGTGATCTCGCTGCGAGGTCTCAACTCACCCGCCTCACACATCCCTAATCGTTCGCACCCATGGAGATCATGCAATGCCCCGAAAAGTTAGGTGCCGTGACGGTGCTACACTTGGGAGAACACTAACTACTTGATATTTCAGTGAGAGATCACCCTAATAAAAAGCGACTACTACGCAATCAAGAAGGGTGCATCATAAGGGATAAACATCTCAGGCAATTCATAATAGCATGATATGGTATAGCCCTTTCTAACGGAGAAGTCTTTCATTTCTTCGTCTCCGGCATTCGCGTCGGTGTTCACCTTCGCGAAGATTGCCACCACCTTGTCGATGCACAAGATAATATTGCTATCTCTATAGCTAATAAAATAAGTGCATTACATAAGGTTGACACGCAGGTCATTAAAGTGCAATCATATGGCTCCAGCCATCATGCCGAATCATGACACGCAAGTCATGTTAATCAATTTACATCATATAGTCATTTCATACATAATCAAATTATTATGAACACTGCTATACCACATCACATGCACATGCAAACCATCCTGCAAAACCAAGTTAGACGCCTCTAATCGGTTCATGCGAAATTTTATTTTACGTGGCTTCTAAGGTTTCGAAACAAACCGAAGCTACCAACGTCCATCATCAAGCATGATAATCCAACTCGCTAGATTAACATTCCAGGGTGTATGAAACACGAGATAATAAAATCTCAAGCCCCATACTAAACTTCGTCATACGCGTGACCCCCGTGCAGATCACATCTGCATTGCCCTTTCGTCTGCAAAATTTCATCTTTCTTTTTAACTACGGTGGAATTCAATGAACTGTTAGCACTTCGTTGATCAATCAGGATCGCGGATTGCCAGAACATTGAAACTCCACCATACTGTTATCAAGATCAGAAATATGCAAATTCGAGGGAAGCAACAAGAACATCGGGTAACAGACTTCATCTGCTACCCGCACAAATAATTTTCAGCAATAGATCTCATCTACTACCTAATTATATTGTGCAACACCCATACATCTATATGTATTCTAGATCGCAACCTGCATCTACGCATAGCACGGCTCTTGATGCCACTGAAGGGTAACGCAGCAGAAAACAAAAATTTTCCCGACCTACGCACCAGCCCAGGACCACTATGGAGACTGCATACAAGGTTTGATCATTTTCGTTACCGACTCGTAGCGCAGCGGAAGTAGAGTCGATGAAGAACGGCGGTGCAGATCCCCGCAGCTAGGATTTTACAACCTCCCAACCGCGAGGATGTATACCCTCATCTGCCCCGCGGACAGCCCTCCGGGAGGCGGTCGCACAGTCCCCCGGACGGTGTCACGGACAGCACTTCGGGAGGACCTCCGAAACTCGGACTGTCACTCGGACAGCCCTTCGGGAGGACCTCCAAAACTCGGACGGTCACACGGACAACCCTTCGGGAGGCACTCTCGAACTAAGACCGAACTACGATCTCTCTACAGAGTTGCACACATACGGTATCATCTATCCAGCAGGGCTTCGCCGTCCAGAACTAGTTCCTGCCGGAACCCAGACAGCCTTTCGGCTCTACGAAACTATTTCGCTGGGAGGGAGAGAAGAATGCCATATCATGCATGGCTTTGTGTATGAGAGCAAGAGTGTGTCTTATGGCAGCCCACACACCTCTTATTTATAGGAAACCCAAGGGGTAGGGTGGTTTTACAAGAAAACCCAAAACCCACATGGAAAGGAGTCCTTCCCAAGGACCTAAAAGGTGAAACCAAAGAACAAGGGGGACTCCATGAAGGAGTCCACCATGTGGCCGGCCACACCCTCATGTGGGGCCCCAAAATTGGCCCCTATCCATCCATGTCATCCCCAAGATCTTTTGGAGCAAAGCCCCAAAAGGTGGCTTTCCAAAAATATCCCAAAAAGCACTTTCACTATTCACGACGACATTTTTCAGCGTCTGATCGAACTGAAAATATTCATGTGGGCTTAGAACAATTCTAGTACCCACCAAAATAATTTTCAACGCGAGCCGGAACAATTCCGGTTTAGTGATTTCATCTGAGAAAAGCATCTGAAGCGGTTTCGGCAGCTCCGGAACATTTCCGGTTTTCATCCCGGAAAATTCCAGAAAGTTTCCAGAATGATTCTGGCACCCTCCAAGAATTATCAGGCATGTGTCAAAACCAATTTGACTTTATGGTATCCTCTGAAACAACTTTTCAGTTTCACCGGAACTCATCCGGTGACCTCTCTACGGAACTTTTTCGCTGTCCGAAACTTTTCCGGCGTCCGAAACTTTTTCGGTGTTTTTCTCTCAGACTCCCTGTCTAGTATTCAACAGATAGATGACCCTTAAGCGTGTGACCCTATAGGTTCGGTGAAGCATAGACATGACCCGGAACCCCTTCCGATCAATGATCAACATCGGAGCCGTGGACACCCATATTGACCCCTATACCCACACGAATGAATATTCGAGTGAACCTCCAGTTGCCGTGTGCTATTCCTGTTGCTTCACGATATGTTACAAATACCCGAGGTGAGACATGTTGGCATCCCCGTGGATCAACACCTTGTCCACTATGCCAGTTACCTCGTTGCCGGTATTGTTCTCTTTTCTCGTTCCCGTGTTCCGGCATCCCTGTGATCAAATCACCCTGTGTCTGGCCAGACGATGATGTATACCGTAACACCGAGAGGGCCCAGAGATATCTCTCCATCGTCGGAGGAGCAAATCCCAATCTTGAGCTATCAAGTTACTTGACATACTTTTCCATGAACCCGTAAGCCGCCGTAATAGCCACCCATTTACGGATGACGTTTAACAAACCCCAAAGTTCATGAAGCAAGCATGAAGAAACTCGATACTCTCATGGTCTAAGGAATTATGCAAACATTAACTTCCTGTGTTATTTAACCATTAACTTATGACGAATGTATCTCATAGCATAACATCAATTTGGGTCGATTCAACACAAGTGTTCTACCAACAATTGTGCCCTCAAAATTGCCGGCATAGTCATGCCCATGATCAGGAAAACAGGATCATCATGCAATACTTGAGCCAGTCATAGAGGCTTGACTAGGAATACATTTTACCGTTTATTATCCCACACGTGCACATGAGTTTCCCTCCAAGCCTCGTTTTATTTGTAGACTCGAGAATCATTGCAGTTATAGCATGGAACATAAACATAATTATGAACAGGGAGATAATCAATAACATTTATTATTGCCTCTAGGGCATATCTCCTACAATTTGCACCCACACTATATATACCCCTTCACCACTTCGTGGAGGGGTTGAGCAACACATTAATATGAACCCTAGAACACAAAAAGGCTCCCTCTCACTTCTCCTCCACCAAATCTTAGATCCCGGAGAGATTCGTGAGAGTTCTTGAGAGATTTTCCATTCAAGTGATAGATCCACTCCCTCTCCCTCTCTTGACCAAAGGAATTCGTGATTTGAGCAAGTCTTGAGCATTTCCCCCTTGATCTTGTTACTCTTGGATGTTGGAGACTCCTAGGCGGTAGGAGTGCTCCGGTGAGGAATCAACTTGTGATTTGTCCCCCGGAAAGTTTGTGAAGGTTTGGAGGCCGCCTCAAGGTCTACCACTAGTGGTTGAGAATCGCCTTCGTGGTGATATCTCAAGGGGAGAATAGGGTGAGCCTTCGTGGCGTTGGTGTGCCTTCGTGGTAACATCCACCTCTCTAACGGTGACTAGCTTCCCTCCAAGGAAGTGAACATCGGGATACATCCTCGTCTCCGTGTCTTCGGTTATTTCTAACCCTAGCCACTACTTATGGTTTACTTTGGCCACTTGACCTTGCATTCACTATATATATTGTTGTCCTCATTATATTGTGTTGGTTACCATATCGTAGAGATTATTTAGGCCAACACTTTATAGTCCGCAATTCATACTTGCTACTATTGTTCTATCTTGTGCTTAGTGTGAATTGCTAGCTTGTAACATTCATTTCCATATCTTGTGACATAACTTGTGTAAGCTTGTATTGCTTACTTATAGTTGTGTGTATTATTCATTTCCATATCTTGTGATATACATTGAGTAAGTTTGTGTAACTTACTTGTGCTTACTCATATCCTCGTTGTTCTCATCTTGTTTATCCTAAGTTGTTGGTGCACTTAGTGAGCCTAGTATATTTAGGATTTGTGCTTGAAAAGTATCCACTTAGTTTATTTCCGCATTAGGATATAGCCAAATCCGTAAAAGATTTTAAAACGCCTATTCACCCCCCCTCTAGGCGACATCGTGGTCCTTTCAATTGGTATCAGAGCTAGGTCTCTCCTTATTAGGCTTCACCGCCTAGAGAGTAACGATGTCTACTAGTGAACTAGTGCACGATGACACATTTTGTTTCAATGGCACAAATTACATTATGTGGAGATTACACATGCTTTGTCACTTTCGGGCCATGGGTCCAAATGCTTTGCGGATTGTTGTTGTAGGGGATTCAAATCTAAAGGATGGACAATCTTCATCACTTGAGGATATGCATCTTGATAGTCAAGTTTTGAGTGCCATTCACCAAGCTATATCCTTCGAGGTGTTCAAGTCAATCTCGACTTGTTCGTTGGCTCATGAGGCTTAGACCAAACTTGAAGTTACATATGGTGGGTCCAACCTTGTGGGAGTCAATGCTATTTGGAAGGAAGTAATGGAGGAGTTCTCCACCTTTTTATATCATGCAGAGCTCTCTATTGCTGCCACATCCGATTGCCTAGACACTTCAACATCTTCCACTTCACCAACATGTGGCTTGTCACAAGGTAATGACAAGGTGAGTGGAGAAATGTTGTATGATGATGATGTTGACAATGTCATTGATGATCCTTTACATGTAAATGCTAGTATTGTAGATTCCATGGACTCGATCACATCTAGCACCAAAAATGTCATACATTCTTGTGATGTTAGTCCATGCATATCATCTAATGATTCACTCATAAATTCTTGCGATGGTATGCTTGCTCGTTTGTGTTGCCATGTTCAAAATGCCTTGATTCCCTCTAGTTCTCTCTATGAAACTAACCATGTAGAGGAAATCAAGAAGAATGGGGCACATTTGACTGATGATGATTCCTCTTCTCCAAAAGAATCAACATCAACACCCTTTACCCACATGTGCCTCATGGCGAGAGGTAATGATGAGGTATCATCGTTTCTTAGTGATAATGATGATAGTTGTAATGAGGAAGATGATGATGACTTGACTCAAAATCTCTATGAGATTGGGAAAACTCTTCATAGAGCTACAAATAACACTTATAAAAGGTTCCAAGATGTTCTTGCTTGCTTTGAAAAACGTAATGATTTATTTCTTAACGAGCAAGCGAAAATTGAACAACTTGAACATGAACTTGCTAAGGCTCATCAATCTCTTAGTGACTTGAGGTCTTCAAAAGAAGAGATTGAAATTACTCATTGTAAACTTAAAGAAGATTTTGAGCACCTTGACCTTGGCTACAAGAATGTCAAAGGAGTGCTCACCAAACTCTCTAAGTCTCATGAGGAACTTCAAGCTACTCATGCGAAGTCTCGAGTTTCTACATGCTCCTCTCATATTGATAATGATGCTTGTGCTACTAACTCTATCTTGTGTGAAGCATCGATATTGAAAGAAAATGTTGAGATTAGGACTCAAGTTGATTTGCTAACTAGCAATTATGGGAAATTGGAAGAAAGTCATGAAAAGCTCTCGGGCACCCATGAGGATCTTCTAATCTCTCACGATGGGCTAAAGTTAGCTCATGAGGCTATGGTCACCAAGGTAAAACCGTGTGAGTCTCATATGGATATTAGCACATCTTCTACTCGAAATGCCTTATTGCCATGTGCTAGTCCTTGCAATTCATCTCTACATGATATTGGTACATCTCATGATGAATTGCTCACCTTGTCTTGTTGCTCTAACCATGAAGTTTCTACTTCCACTAGTCCTCTTGTTTCTAGTGTTGAAACTAACCATGTAGAGGATATTAATGAGCTCAAGGCCCAAGTCACTAGTTTGAAGAAAGACTTGGAAAAGTGCGATGATGGACATGGTTTTCACTCCAACAAGGAGAAGTCCACGAACAATAAAAGGGGACAAGACCAAGCCAAGAATGAGTCCAACATTTCTTGCTTTAAGTGCAAAAAGATTGGACACCATGTTAGATCTTGTCCATCGAAGAAGAAGGTAAAGAAGAAGAGAAAATGGAGCATATGTTGCTATATTTGCCATGAGAAGGGACACATATCTTCATCATGTCCCAACGGTAATGTCTCTAAGCCTCCAATTGTCAATGATCATTATTTACTTAGAAAGGATAATGTTGGCAATTTGTTTGCCAAGCTTGTTGGTGCCCAAAGTGGTTTGAAAGTAGATAAGACCATTTGGGTTGCCAAACCTATTGTGATGAACTTCTTAGGACCCAACTTGGTTGGGGACCATCAAGCTCAAACTTGATCAATAGGTGTGTGGAGGACATTGGAGACTTGGCTAATTCATGAAGAAAAATTATTTTCACCATGTATTATGGTTCAAGCCAAGTCAAGTGGATTATCATCATATTTGCCATTCCAATGCCCCTCGTGGCGGTAACTTGTTATTTATATTGTCTACATTGAAAGTTACTAGTCCCTCTCATGTTTATGTTTTATACCTAGCATGTGTTTGTATATGTCGTGCTTCCTAGTATGCTTGATTTGAGTTATCTAGCATGTGTAGGTCGCAATGCACTTCATATATTTGTGTGTGTGGTTCCGAGCTTTTATTGATTCATTAGTTGAATCTTATTTGGCTCTTGTGAGATATTAATGGATCATCACATTATGAGTGAGTGTTATGTTTATGCATATCACAAACCTTAAATGTGTATATATGTGGGATACCACCTAGTATTGTTAGTGCAATATTATCTAGTTACCATGTGGTATGTTAAGCTCATTTGAAATTCAAATTCTCATTCATTAATTATCTTTGGTTGGATTTCAGTTGCCCCTTGTTGATAATATATGAAAAATCACATTATGGGGGAGTGATGTGCTTTGTGCATATCACAATCCTTGTAATTGTGAACAACTGAGGATTGCCACTTCGAATTCATATTTGAGATTACCTTATATCTCTGTGGCATGCAATGCTTTGTTTGAGTATGATATTCTTGTGTGGTTTTACCCATGGTTTATCTTAAAAATTATATTTGGAAAAGCATTTGATTTAAGCCATTCCAATTATTGCTATGCATGATTATCTACCTAATTGGAATGTCATGAATACGCTATCCAAGCACTGTGTTTAATTCTAAAACTCTTCTCACATGCTTTGGATATTGTAGTTGATTTTACATATTCTTGCTTTCTATCACCGAATGTTATCCTTGATATCATTAAACTTGGTATTCCTTCGTGTGGTAGAATTTGTTGATCATCTTCTTCTCGGCTTTTGTTTCAACTTGCATTTTATATCTAGCCGAGAAATTCATTTGCCTCCCGGTATTCTCCCTTGCCTTTGTTCGAGTTCATCTTCTTGGTTTTATGGAGTTATGGGAGGTAGTTATCTCATTGCTTGTACTATCTTATATCCACTTGAATGAGATATGCCTATGAGAGGTGTGCAATGTATATTCACATGCTCATTGGTTTTGCTTAGTTCATATGTAGAACTTTGTGCGCTATCATGTGTTGAGTCGTTACTTCGATGCAATTTGGACAACATGAATAATTGATGATGTTATTGGAGTATTCATGGTTTATGTGTTCTTTTGTCTTACTTGTATCTCTTTGGATCTTGGTAGGCTTGTGCATGCATATTTATTATGTGTATATCTACATGCCTTGTTTGCCTTATTTGATCCAATATATAAGGTAAATCCATATAATCCTTAATAGTTAAGATGTGCATGAAATTCAAATCCATATCCATATGCACATATTTAAGTGGTTTTGCCCTACGTTTGTAGTTATGCTAACTACTTCGGACCCAATAAGTTTGGGGACCATATTGTACTTAAATTGTTTTAGGTACATTTGAGAAGCATTGGGTGCTTGGCTTCTTCATGAAGGTGGTGGCACTATGAGGAAATTAGAGCCAAGCTTGGACATTTTATTGATCTGCTACTTCATGCCAATGCTTTCTCGGTAACAAGTATTTACTTCATGCATACATTTCTTGCATTCAACCTTGTGTAGGTTGCATCATGGCATGAATGTCTTGACTCGTTCTTGTGATACTTGTTTCCATACTCAAAACATCCCAATAATAATCTCTTCTTGCTAGTTGTGATGTCTTTGATGGTTGTGTGTTTGGAGTTCATTAATATTCAATAAGATAATATTAATCCATGTGCTATACTTTCAAGCAAAGATCTCATTGGTATATTTTATGACTCCCGTTTGGATATCTTATTCTTTCCTTTTGTAACTATGTCATGTGTACATCCTTCTTTGCGGATATATATCATCATGATTGTCATCTACCTATAATCTTATACACATGAGAGAAGTTACATCTCTAGTTGATATCCCTATTCTTTCATGTCCACTGTTTCATCCTCTTTTTATATCTTTGGTGGCTCCGTGGAAGCATTTGTCGTATGAGTGCGTATCTTACCCCTTTGCATCTTAGTACACTCATGTTTGGTGAAGATTGTTGTCCTCTTGCTTGTCTTGACAAGCCTATTATTTCATATCTTCACCATGGGTTGTCACAAGCTTTGATTTTTAAATTTTCATATTAGTGAGCTTGTGAACCCGTTTGCTTGATGTGTGTGTGACCTGCTTAACTTCGTATGTGTGGGAAGGACATGTCTTGCACCTTGTATCTCATTTACTCAAGACTATGTTGATGCTTAATTCTCATCCTTATATTAGTCTTCTCAAGTGCTTTGAAGTGACTCACACACATCATTTTGGTTGTGCCTATTCTTAGGTTGCCTCATTTACATGTTGCTCAACCATATGTTTGTTGCAAATGCTAGGTTTCTTTTCTTATCTATGCTTGCTTGCAATTGTTTTGTGTTACTATTGATTTTGGGGGAGTGATGATCCTATTTCGTGCACTTGTATCCAAATACAAAAAATCTAAATAGTGCACAAATCATGGGGAGCTTCTCTATTTTTCTTAGAACACTCCTTTTCCCAAATCATAATATTCTTTTATCCCTTTGGCTCGTTGGATCTTTTGATTGCTTGCTTCACCTTGTGTTATGCAAATGAGATCAATTTGTGCCATGTGCTTTGTGACATGTGCCTTGCTCTTATGCTAGGCTCAAAGTTGTATAATAGAGGATTCACCTGTGGATATCATGTTCTTATCAATTACAACCTTTTTGTGTATACGGGTTTCTTTGTGGATACATATCATGATTATTTTTTACCACTTAGAAATTTTTATACATAAGAAAGTTCATATCTTTTCTTGATATCATTTATTCCTCGCCGGCCACTTTGTGTGTTCCTTTTATTCGTATAGTGGCTTCGGTAAGAGGTTGTGTCATGAGTGCTTGTATGTTTTGCATACAATCTTGCATACTCATGTGTTTTGAATGTATGTTGGACCCATGCTTGACATGATGATCACATTGGATATTCCTATTATATCTCGTCCAAAATATGTTCTTTGGATCTTCTGGATGTTTTCCTGGCATGTCTAATGCTTGTTTTCATATCTTAGTATCTGGTTGCATTCTATAGTTTCCGAGCTCCTCCAATTGTTCATCATTAAATATGTGCATTTGTTTTCACTCCCATTTTGTGATATGCACACATCAAGGAGGAACTCATACTATATTGGTCTTCTAGATGTTTTGTCTTCCATTTTGGCATTTGTTGCCAATGGGGGAGAAGTTTAGAGGGTTTAAGATAAATATCTTTTGAAGTTTTTGTTGTCATTCATGCATAGCTACCCTAGTTATATGTGCTTGTTGCATGAATGAGTACATAGAGAAAACTCCACCTAGTTTATATCTATGCAATGAAATTCAAAGTTCATCCACATATGCATATATTATGGGGGAGCTTGCTCTATAGATTATGGTCCTACTAACATCAAATACTTGTGTGGTATTTTGATATTAATACAACCGGTTTTGATTTCATCCAGTTTCTTTGTAATACTTGATGCTATCAAAATCACCCCAAGTATTCAATTTATCTTCGGATAAATTGCATGCTTCTTTAAAAATTCATTATATAAACCCTCTTGTTGAGATTGTCATCAATTACCAAAATGGGGGAGATTGAAAGTACATGTAGTCCCCATGTATGGTTTTGGTAATTAAATGACAATCCTAATGGACTAATGTTTGCATTGAGATATACATTTGAAAGAAAGCTCCATTTGCAATGCATTGAGACTTGATAATGAATGACAATTCCTATGAAGAAACAATGACATCAAGTTATATAGAAAGGTTTGTTCCATGGGTGATGCAAGAAGGAGACTGAATGGATTCAGAATGAATGCCATATACATATAGTTGTGCATCAAGATTATTCATGGAGCAAAGATAAGTGTTGACCAAGATGAAGATCGAAGATTGAATTCAAATATGGTCAACACACAAGCGCAAATCATGTACCACATGGAATCTTGTGGTATGGTAAGAATTTTTCAATTGCGCTTTGTGTACTAACCCAGTCTATGTGTTTTCTATATCTATGAGGGTTAGGTGATTCTCATGGACTTACATCAAGAGAAAGATTTCAAGTGCCCATGAGAGGATGACATCAAGAGTTGATGATCATGGTTGACAAGGGCAAGTTCAAGATAGCCATCCTGAAGGATTACATGCTTAAAGCTTGTGGATGATCACATGACGAACGTATGAAGATGAATACAATGCAATGCTCCCCACATGGCTTATGGTGGAGCTATTTGAAGTCTTCACCAAGTGTAATGATCAAGATCATTGTTCTGACTTGAGCCAAGCATAAACGTCAACACCAAGCTCAAATGGAATGCTTTAGTCAAAGGTATTAGTTCCTTTGGCTTTAGTTGTGAGGATCGATGACCATCGAAAAGGATATATGCTCAAGAATGAGTTTCTGGAAGCTATCTAGTATAGTTCTTTTATGATTCTTGAGTTATAGGGATCCCGCACTATTAAGAGGGGATCAAAGGGGTTAGTGATAGATTTGCTCAAGTCAACATCTTCTATTTGTACTTCCTCACATCATATTCGAACATAGGCATATTTCACTCCTATCCAGTACAAATACAATATGCCTATACATCTATCAAAGAAAATCCAAAGCCAAATAGGTTACCCAAATACATGATAAAAGCTTTGCATAATTTGCATCCTCCATTTTGGTTCATCTTGGGTGGTTCTCTATGTGAGGACCTGGGCTTTTTCCATAGCTTCAAAACGAGCCCAAGATCATCAAAATCGGAGTCCGGATGTGAAGGTTATGCATGTTTTAGTTTTGGGGTGCCTGTAGTTTTTGTGTCCCCCGGATATCCGGGATCTTCCCCGGAAATCCGGGCCGCCGATGTCCAGAAACTATAACGAAATGTTGTTTGTGTCCCCCGGATGTCCGGGGCCTTGTCCGGATGTCCGGGGCCTCAACTTTGGCCAGATGTCCGGGGCCTTGGCCAGATGTCCGGGCCCTGTACCTTGACTCTGTTTTTCTGTGTTCGTGTGCACATTTCAGAGCCGCCGGATGTCCGGCCCTTGGCCCGGATGTCCGGCCCGACACAGCCACTTACACTACAATGGCCATATTTGCACCCACACTATATATACCCCTTCACCACTTCGTGGAGGGGTTGAGCAACACATTCATATGAACCCTAGAACACAAAAAGGCTCCCTCTCACTTCTCCTACACCAAATCTTAGATCCCGGAGAGATTCGTGAGAGTTCTTGAGAGATTTTCCATTCAAGTGATAGATCCACTCCCTCTCCCTCTCTTGACCAAAGGAATTCGTGATTTGAGCAAGTCTTGAGCATTTCCCCCTTGATCTTGTTACTCTTGGAGGTTGGAGACTCCTAGGCGGTAGGAGTGCTCCGGTGAGGAATCAACTTGTGATTTGTCCCCCGGAAAGTTTGTGAAGGTTTGGAGGCCGCCTCAAGGTCTACCACTAGTGGTTGAGAATCGCCTTCGTGGTGATATCTCAAGGGGAGAATAGGGTGAGCCTTCGTGGCGTTGGTGTGCCTTCGTGGTAACATCCACCTCTCTAGCGGTGACTAGCTTCCCTCCAAGGAAGTGAACATCGGGATACATCCTCGTCTCCGTGTCTTCGGTTATTTCTAACCCTAGCCACTACTTATGGTTTACTTTGGCCACTTGACCTTGCATTCACTATATATATTGTTGTCCTCATTATATTGTGTTGGTTACCATATCGTAGAGATTATTTAGGCCAAAACTTTATAGTCCGCAATTCATACTTGCTACTATTGTTCTATCTTGTGCTTAGTGTGAACACTACTAGGAAAAGGGCTATAGCTGATATGGACATTAATGGCGCACCATGTATGTGGTGCGCCACTGCTATATAGCAGTGGCGCACCAGATACAGGTGCGCCATTAGTGTCCTCATTACTAATGGCGCACCTGGTGTGTGGTGCGCCACTGCTAAGTTTCTCCTGGGCACACCCCCCTCCCCAGACTTACCAGTGGCGCACCGGGGCGTGGTGCGCCATTACTAGTTAAAACTAGTAATGGCGCACCACCACCCGGTGCGCCACAACTAACAATTTTTTTTTCAATTTTTTTTTTCAAAACTAGTAATGGCGCACCGGGGTGTGGTGCGCCATTACTAGTTTAACTAGTAATGGCGCACCACACTCCGGTGCGCCATTGCTATCCCCACCACTCCCGTCCCCACCACTCTCCCTTATCCCCACATCTCTCTCTCTCCCTTATCCCCACATCTCTCTCTCTCTGGTAACCCTGCAGCCGCCTCGCCTCACTCGCCGCCGGCCACCCCGCCCCGTCTCCCTCGTCGGCCATCCCGCCCGCCCCGCCTCGCTCGTCGGCCACCCCGCCCCGCCCCGCCTCGTTCCCCGTCGGCCACCCCGCCTCGCTCGCCGCCGTCGTCCACCCCGCCCTCTCTGCTTCTCCTGTTCGTTCCCGTCGTGGAGCAGATGGAGCGCTGGGCGCCGGAGCGGAGGGAGCATGGGGGAGCACCCCGCCTCGCTTGCAGCCTCGGCGAGCTCTGGATCGAGGCATCCGCCTCCTCCCGTGCCGTCCGAGCTCGCCGGAGGGAGTACCAGCAGCCGCGCCGTCCGAGCTCGCCGGAGGGAGCACCAGCAGTCGCCGCCGTCCGAGCTCGCTGGAGGGAGCAAAGCAGCCGCCGCCGTCGTTTTACTACGCCACCAGAAGCTCCATCGGAACATGCGAACCACCCCGCTCCAAGTCCCCGCCGCCACGACTGTGCTTCCAGGCGAGGAGGACGAGCACCTCGACCCAATAAGTTTTTTTTGTTTCAGGTTATCAACTTCAGTGCCTCATGTGCTTATAGTACTGTAAATAAGTTTTTTTTGTTTTTTTTGCAAATGCTCATATGCTTATGGTACTGTAGATAAGATTTATTTGTTGGTTGTCTGACTTTTGTTACAGAACATGTGCCAATTGTAATTGTGTTTAATAGAATGATTTGTGCAAAACCTTATCCGAGTAAGAATGCAAACCATTATAGGTGCTGAGTAGAATCAAAATTGATACCAAGCTGGAGCCTTTTTCCAGTTTAGTATTTTTGTAGAAAAACTGTATTATCCAATGAATTAATTGGAGCAGGACATGTTCTCTATTTTAACTCAATCCTCTGATCTCTTTGAATTCTTGATCATCATCATTGTTCTATTATTAATTAGATGGAGATGGTGGCCGGTGCAAAAATTCCTCCATCGTTATGTCATTGTAAATGACAGTGAGATAAAGGTTGTATCATCAGGAGATTCTACAGTGTGTTTAGAATTTAAGAATGTTCTCCCAGGCATATGATTAGTCGGTTGTTCAAAGACATGCAAAATGTTCAGAGGCTTAAAGAATTTCTCTTAACAGTAGCACCACTAAGTCTTCCTGTAGGTGTAGATGTGGGTTGTAACAGTTCTAGTTCTGCATAAAAAATGACAGTATTGACACCATGTAATCTTACTCATACAATATTCACACCATGTAATTCTGGAAATATATGCTCATATCTAGTTCTGCATAAAAAATGACAGTATTGACATGTTATAAATAGTTTGTTTGTCTTTCTGTTTATTTTGTTACATTTTGCAAGGATAAAGTGAAGAAAAAGAAGAAAAGATTACTAGAAGATTAGTTTTAGGATTTTCTTTTATTTCCTTGCAATTTTACTTTTTACTAAAATATGATTCTATTTCATTTTTTGTTTTTAAATTAATTTTCCTTATAGGTTGTTTTTAAAGACTTGTAATGTTCTATCTTTGTTCGGTCTTTTGAATTCGGAGACTAATATGATGAATTGTATTCGGAGACTAATCTTCTATTGTATTCGATGAATCTGCTGTTGCTGTGTGGTGTTGTCTAAATTCTGTCCAATAATATATTTTGTATCCTGTGAAAATATCAGAAAAGAAAAAAAAATAATCCCTAATATTCATACTAGTGGCGCACCACTCAAGACACTAATGGCGCACTTTAAAAATGACACTAATGGCGCATCAACCACTAGTGCGCCATTAGTATGCCAAAGCACATGGGTACATATGGCCCCCTGGGAGGCATACTAATGGCGCACCGTGGGCTATACTAATGGCGCACTGCATGGTGCGCCATTAGTATACCAGATACTAATGGCGCACCAGTGGTGCGCCATTAGTAAAAAATTCTAATGGCGTGGTGCTAGTGGCGCACCTGTAGTGCGCCATTAGTAGCGAAAACAGGTGCGCCACTAGCAGCCCTTTTCCTAGTAGTGGAATTGCTAGCTTGTAACATTCATTTCCATATCTTGTGACATAACTTGTGTAAGCTTGTATTGCTTACTTATAGTTGTGTGTATTATTCATTTCCATATCTTGTGATATACATTGAGTAAGTTTGTGTAACTTACTTGTGCTTACTCATATCCTCGTTGTTCTCATCTTGTTTATCCTAAGTTGTTGGTGTACTTACTGAGCCTAGTATATTTAGGATTTGTGCTTGAAAAGTATCCGCTTAGTTTATTTCCGCATTAGGATATAGCCAAATCCGTAAAAGATTTTAAAACGCCTATTCACCCCCCCTCTAGGCGACATCGTGGTCCTTTCAAAGGCTTCCATGCGGAAAAGAACTACAAGGCAATAAACTCAAAGGGTTATCGGGGCAATGGAGAGTATTTCGGGGCATCTTGTAATAACAAGAGCAACGAGAAAAGATTGTATGAATGACAAGTGCAATTAGTCATCCATAGGGACTTATCGATGGTAGGGAATTGCAAAGCCGATGAGCACAAAGCCTCGGAAAACATCAAAAGGGGATCTTCAGAATCTTCTGACGAAACAGGTGATCTTCTGGTATGAGGGCTCTACGGGAGAAGTAGTTACGAGAACCTACAGTTAGAGTTTAATAAAATCTTTAACCCGAAAGAGAAGAGAGATCAGAACCCAGAGTATAGACGAGGAATAAAAGATCCTAATACCACCCAATTGAGATGTGGGCCCGTAAGCCACAACATCAGTGTTAGTAAAAGTTTTTCAATGACTAGACTCAACTTCGGCCAAGGAGTTGGAAAAGGGGGCTACCTACAGGCAGTTGACTCTGATACCAACTTGTGACGCCCCCATTCTCGACCGTGCGCTAATCATGCACACAATGCGTACGACCAAGATTAGGGACTCACTGGTTGATATCACTACACAACAAAAGACACAAATATAAAGTCATACAGCTCCATATTACAAGCCAGGGGCCTCGAAGGCTCGAATATAAAGCTCGACATAAACACGAGACAGCGGAAGCAAATATATCTGAGTACAGACATAAGTTAGACAAGTTTTGCCTTAAGAAGGCTAGCACAAACATAAGTAGCGGATCGAAAGAGGCGAGGCCTCCTGCCTGGGAACCTCCTAACTACTCCTAAGCGTCGGTGTTCTCCACGTAGTAGTAGGCTCCATCGGTGGTGTAGTATTCATCTCCGGCGTACTCCAGCTCCTGGGCTCCATCGTCTGAACGCGGTATCGTATCGAGGGGGAAAGATAAGGCAAATCAGCGGTGAGTACTCATCCAAAGTACTCGCAAGACTGACATCAGATCTATGCTAAGTATGCATAATTATCAATGAAGGCGGTTATATCTGGGTTGACTGCAGAAAGCAAGAACAGAGAGAAGGCCTGGTCCTATCGAAGACTAGCATCTTCAGCATCTTGCAGCATTAGAAGAGAGTAGACCTGCAGCTCATATATAGTCATATTGTTGTAGCAATTTTATTAAGTAAACATGCCCAGAGATCCTTCCTCGACTCCCTGCGAGGAAGCAATCCCGGAGCCACATTTCATTTCAAATTTAAATTACAATTATAGTTGTATAAGGTCAAGGTACAATTCCAAGTCGTCCTGTTACCGTGGACACGGCTATTCGAATAGATATTCCATCCCTGCAGGGGTGCACCACATATTCCCCAACACGCCTGAGTCACCTCCGGCCGGACACACTTTCCTGGGTCATGCCCGGCCTCGGGATATCAGCACGTCGTCGCCCCACCTAGACTCAACGAAGAGGCCAGCCTGCCGGTCTAAATCCTATGCGCGCAGGGGTCATGGGCCCAATCACCCTTTGCACACCTGCACGATGCGAAGGCGGCCGGAAACAGACCTAGCACCCCTTAGTAACAAGCGCGATGCGTTCCAGTCCAATCCGGTGCGCGCCGCTCCATTGTTGACGTCCGAAGAGCTTCGGCTGATACAACGACACTGAGTGCCCATAACTTTCCCACGTGATGGTTAGTGCGTATTAAGGCCAACGACCTAACTCAGATCAAGTACCCAACCCATTAGCATTTTATTAGTGCGGGGCAAGCGCGAACCATGAAATGCAGTCCGTCGCCCCGCCAATAACACTCGGGTGCCTTACCAGCGCACCCCACCAATATCGCTCTCGTGGGTACACTTGGGGCCGACCCGTCTTCAACATGTTTCAGTAACCCGGTCATAGTAACTGTGTGTATAAAACATCGAGATGGAACCTGAGGAATCACCCTCATGGGGTCCCGCTCAATGAAACCGTCAAGGTGGACTTAGAGGAATCACCCTCGAGAGTCCCACACTTGAGGGGTTGCACGACAGAGTCATCGTCGGGAATGGTGAAGGAGGAATCACCCTCGATAACCACGACCGACTAGCTACACTACAGAACTAGCATCATGAGTACTTCACGAGGTGTCACCCTCGGTACTCGATAGTAGCGCTGCAGAGTCGTACAACTAAGGGGAGTGCGGTGATGTGAGGGGCCTGGCTTGTCAGTCATGACGACTGAGTCTTCTGTCTTCAAGTCCTCGGTATCGTCGATGGAAGCAGGGGCAACTGGGACTAGGGGGGGGTCTCAGGGATTCAATGATCAACCTATTCTAGGCAGTTGATATGATAACATGTGTAGTAGCAGTTCATCAAAAACAGGCTATGCATCAGAATAGGAGCTAACTAATACAGTAGCAAAATCTAATGCAAGCATAAGAGGGAGAAGAATAGGCGATATCGGAATGCTCAAGGGGGTTTTGCTTGCCTTGCTGCTCTGTGGCAAAATGCTGAACGTCAACGGCGTAGTCGATCTCGGCAGCACCGTCAGCCTCGGGGTCTACCGAAGAGAAGAGGGGGAAGAAACAATAAATACAAGCAAACAATGCTTCACAAAGTATGACATGACAATAGGCAGTGCCGGGTGTGTTCTAACGTAGGGTTGCACGTTACCGATGAAGGGGGAACCCATCCGGAAAGTTTTCCCGGTTCCGGACAATGTCGGACAGATGACCGGAGGGGGGAATGTTCCAGGGTTGCGGTGTTAGAGGCATGTGACAGCTAGGATGCAGTGCAGGGTTGCCTAAAATCATGGCTAAACCATTTTAGCTATTTTAGGATTAAAGTTGGAACTAATAGCCGGTAGTTATACACTATTCATCTACCGGAAACAGGCGAAAAGTTGCGGGTTCACCTACGTAGAGGGTCCCGACATGGAAACAGATAGCACGGTTAGATTCGTGGGATTTTTCTGATCAACTTTCATGTATAAAGTTTTTCGATCTGAGCTACGGTTTATTTTCTATTAATTTTTAAAATTTTATTAATTTTTTGAAATTTCTTTTAATTATAAATTGGAATTATCCAGAATAGTAAAATGCTAAATGTACCCAGCTGACTGGTGGGCCCGTTGCCGAGTCAGCAGGCTGACTGGGCCGGGCCTATCCACTGGAACAGTGTTTAGGCCCCACCTGTCAGCCTCTGTACTAAACAGAGGTTCAATTTTAATCCTGAGTTTAATTAATGAAGTGGGACCCGGGTGTCAGCGACTATTAGCATTTTAATTAATTGCAGATTATCACAAATCTAATTATTGACGGGGCGGACCCACCTGTCAGGGTCAACGGAGAAAAGTGCGTGCGCTGACCGGAGTCAACACGGTCAAACGGGCGTCGGGGCCCACTGGCAGCGACCCAGGGGTGGGCCCCAGGTCTTGCCAGGTCAGCGCCGGCCGGCGGCACGCCGCCGGTGACGCAAAACGCGGCGGCGCGGCTCGGGCTTCGCCGGAAAACGGCCACACGCGGCCATTCAGCGCGTGGTTAGGCTCGTTCAAACGAGCATTCAACGCCGCGTCCAGTGGTGGCCGTGGCATCGCCGGAATCGACTGGAATCGTCGCCGGCGACGAGGTCCGCGGCGGGTGGTTTCGGGCGTTGGCGAAGTTGGCGTTACGGCGCGCTACGGCTTGAACTAAGGGGCTAGGCGAGCGCTATGCGATGCGGTGGTCTCGTTGGACACGGTTCCGGGACCATGGGGACACCGGAGACTCGCCGGCGATGAGCTAGGCTGCGGCGAGTTCTGGTCTGAGCGGAGCTGCTAGCTAGCGAGCACGCATGGGCGAACGGAGAGGGGGAGGAGGTAGAGGAGCTCACCGGGGAGGCACACGGTGGCCCGGTGGAAACTTAGTAGCAGCAGCGGCGCCGGAATTGGTGAAGCTCGCTGGCGACAGAGACGAAGGGGGCGAAGGAGAGCGGTCACGGCAGGGCCTCCCAGCTCCGGCTCGAGGTCGGGGTCGAAGAAGTGGAGGATGGCGGAGCTCATGGATGTCCTGGCGAAGCTCGGGGTCGACGATGGCCACGGGATCGACCGGCGCACGGCGGCGGCGCTGCGGATCTGGAGGAGGGAGGAATGGCGATGGGGTGGGGAAGAGAAGGAACAGAGGCGTCCAGGGGGGACGGCTCGGGGAGGCCTTATCCCCTCGTTCACCTGCTATGCCGCGGTGGCGAGCGGCGAGCGGCAGAGGGTGAGCGCGGCCATGTCGGGCACGACACGGCGGCGGGAGCAGGTAGGGGGAGGCCCTGGTGGGCTGGGCCGCACTGTGGCTTTGGCCCAGTGGCCAGGTAAGCCTCTCTGGCCCTTTTTTCTTTTCTGTTATTTCTGTTTTTCTTTTATTTATTTACAGAGATAGAAAATGACTTTTGTGGGCCACCAAACGTTTTAGAAAAATGTGGAACTAGGCCACAGTACTTTCTAGCAATATTTGGCACTGCCACAATTATTTTGGAAGCAAAGTGAAAACAAATGGATTTTTCATAAATAGATTAGCATAATAAAATGCTGGAATGCGTCTGTTATAATTGCTAAAGCTCATTTTTGCAAAAGAGTGATGTTGTTTTCCTTGACAATAATTGTTTTTGATTATTCCACAAGTGTGCAACATTTTTCTTTTGCTGTTTGCAATTTTATTTTATCACATAAAAATTCAATTGGCTTTTGAAGTGGAATTTTGAATTGAGATTTGAATTTCAACTTGATCATACCCTATTTAGCAAAATGATTTGAGGCTGATCATGGTCATTACTGTAGCTTAATTACAACCATTACTGTAGCACCTAATCCAGGGCGTCACAATCCCGATGTAGGATGACGTACTTACATGGGCCATCAATATGAAGATGGTATTGCTGGGTGCCATCAAAGTTAGTGATATGTTGAGTAAAGTGATTTCGTCCTTCTCAACAATTCATGTGTATTGTTCAATTGCCAGAAATGCATAAATGTTTTAAAATAAAGTTCAAACAATCGTAAACATGCATTAATAAGGTAAGGTGTGCCATATATGTCATTTGGACGCCACAGCCGGCAAAAGAAGACCTAGCTAGCCAGAGGGACTACACACGAACGGACACAGACAGAATGGGGGTCAATTCACTCGGGTTTTTGGTTGGGCCCCGACTGAATGAGAAAGAAAGTAAAGTGGCGTTGGGCCGTCGTAACGAATCTTTCTCTCGAACCAAAAAAAGAAGGGCATGCGGTTGAAGTTCATCTAAAAAAACATAAGATTGAAGTTTTAGTTTGAGGCAATGGCTTTCAAGCGTTTATTCCGACCGCAAGTTTTTTGCCAATTGCAAGAGTAGGAATTAATGATGCAAAGTTTGGTTGCAACAAGTTTTTTGTTTGTTTGACAGGAGTTGCAACAAGTTTCTTTCTTCGCCTTCCCGTAGAAAAAAAAAGGTTTCCTTTTTCATGGTCGGATGGGCATTATTACGGACACGAGGCAGAGCTCTTCCACGGTAATGAGCAAGTGGTCCAACTGGATGGTGGCGTGATCTAATTCCGGACATCAGTTTCTAGGCATTCGCTTAGTTCACACCAAATATACCATTTTATACACTTTCAGTCACATATCCTGCTGCGCAGTAGTTTTTTCGGGCCGGCGCACAGTAATTTCCTGATATTAGTCACATGGGATAAAAGAGAGCGCCGACCTATGGAGCATGACAACATTGTCATGAATCTTGTACAAACAAACATATTTTTTATAAGGGACGCTTTATACTTAAAAATGTAAAGCATTACACACAATCTCTGCATAACTAAGATGCACACAGCTAAACAAGGTCTTCCCATAAAAAAACAAAAATAAAAAGAGGTGAAGTACAAAAATACATGTAGAGTATGTATAAGACCTAAATCGGAGGGGGTGGGATCCTTTCTAAGATCATGCTGCCACCCATGTTGGGTAAAAGTATCCCTCGCCGTTGCCTCCAATCATGTACATACCTCCGTAAACAGATCTCGATTCTCCACGTGTTGTAGAAGGAACATAAACGAAGAGTCTCGTTACATCTGTAGATAACCTGCATAAGAGAAGTAGTTTTATCGTTAAAATCTTATTATTTCTACATAGACAAAGCTACCAAATAATAGCAAGCGCTCCCATCATGTGAAGAGTTCTAAATATGTGATCAATCTCATGTAACTATTTGCTAAATATATTAGCAACACTACAAGGAGGATACAAGCAAGAAGCTATATGGATGACCGACCATATAAAACGAGCCAATTTGCATTGAAAGAACAAATGTTTTATTGTCTAAACATGCTGATTTTTTTTTGCATACTTCCATGCCAATTCCTCTTAATAAGGTTATATTTAGTAGTAATAATGTCTTCGCGACGAAGATACCATGCAAAGATTGTATTCGTAAGAGATATCTTCATCTCCCAAGGGGGGTGGAGGGTATTTTGACTTGTAGGGGATTTAATCCCCCTTAATCTTCTAGACCATCTTGTTATTATCAACTCACACATCATACTCGAGTAAAGCTCTATACATAGACTCCACTGAGAATTGTCAATTTCCATGTAGGTTCCAATGAAGTACATCGGACCCATGTGACATATTGCACCGTGGACAACCGTTGTAGCAGGATATTCCACAACTGCAGTTTGTGTCCAATTAATCTCTTCTGAACGTCACATTAGGCGGAAATGATTCCAAAACCATGGCGATAGTATCACCCTTGTGACACGCAATGTTGTCTAGAGCTGGATATTATTCCCGGAGTGTAGCATTTCCTTGCCACTTATCCTCACAGAATCTAATTTCTGAATCGTCCTTAATCGAGAAGGATCCATAGCGGAAGAAATATTTCTTCGTATCCATTAGTCCCACTCAAAAGTGAGAATCCCCAGGCTTTCAATATACTTGTAATACCGCCTTGGAACCCACATATTTTATCCTTAGGAGAGTTTGACATACACCATCTTCCGTCGGTAACTTAAACAACCATTTGCCGAGGAGGGCCCTATTCTTAACGTCAAGGTCATGAATGTCCAACCTGCCTGGTCTTTGGGATGGCAAACCACACTCCATTTAGCCAGCCGATATTTCTTTCCCTCACTATCTCCTTGCCAAAAAAATCTTAGTCGTAAGCATTGTTGAGGATATCGCTTATTGTTAGCGCCTCGGTTAACTGGGGATAAGAGATTAATCGGAAATCGACCGATTAATCGATTTTATCGGTCGACTGTTAATCGGCCATTTTTTGCAAATCTCAAGTTCCCAACAATAAATATGTTGTATTCAATACCAAAAAAATATTCGATAGAAGTGTTACCTTGATTCCTAGCCCTTGAATCCTCGTATAATAACAAAAAAATAGGGCAATAATATATATTGCATAACAAGGTCGACAAAAACACAAATAAACATAGTTTTTTGCAAACATAGTACTAGGAATAGGCCTAATTTATCGGTAGATTCCCGTTAAATCGCTTGTCAGAGTGATGAATCAGCCGAAAAGATAAACGATGAAGATAAGGCATAATCTTATCGGTCACCTCATGAGTAGTGATAAATCGGACGATAAATCGCTGAATCGGAAGATTTTTTGAACAATGGTCGTAAGTAATCCAATCTATGTAAAACTCCTTTCGGCAACTAAAGAAGAAAATCATATTTAGTACTATATTACTTAGTACTAAATTTATGAGGCCCAATCTTTCAACCAGAGATAGCAGTTTACCTTTCCAACTGCTTAGTCTTTTTTGGTAATCTCTACTCGACGTGCTTTCATTCAGCATTTTTGACTCTCTAACAAACAAACATATAACTCTGTTTTTTTTGCGAAATAACAAACATATAACTCTGCATGGTATATACTCGGGCATGAAACATACAAGTCTACATGATACAGGAGTGAACAAGTGTGTGTTTAATTAGCAGGGATTGTGTTGCTTCTACCTCGTGTTCTAGATATTTTTCTTGTTCCACCACTCTGGTCCCGATGGTGTATCGAGTAATATGAAATCACACATGCGCCTGGATCATTTTGTTGAAAACATGCTTTTCAGCTATGAAATACAAGGAACTCATTTTGTCCTTAAAAAATAAATCTCAACTGAACAAACTATAAATATGAGTTAATTTGACTTTTACATCCTAATAAAAGGCTACCATAAGGCACTGCATGACTAGATTAACTCCGGATGAAGGACAATTGCTTAAACATCAAGCCATGCATGCATTGTTCCAGCTGTTTGGCACCATCGTCTCGCTTGGACACCGCCACAGGAAGTTAAGCACGTTCTGTCAATGCATGATATGCCTAATATGTGAGTGGGCACATATAAGTGATACCCTACTCAGTTTTCAACCTGAGTTTGGTGGCGCGACAGATTCACTAGAGTACACTGATCACAACTAGCCGAATCAGAAGGACTCATGGTAATCCAATTCTCAATCCTTCCCAAGCCTAGTGGCATAGTATATGCATGCCCCCAATTTGCGGCCATCTTGGTGCATAGTTCCATGCATGGTATTCTCCCTATCTGAACTACACTGAAGTGTGCCCATGAGAGCTTATTTATATACCATCCCAGCTTTGGATGGAGCACATTTACATGCGCCGTAAATATGAAGATGGACATTTGTGGCTGCAATCAAAGTGGTTTTGTCCTTCTCAATTATGCCATGTATTCTTCAATTGGCTCAAATTCGTAAGGGTGTGAAATAAATTGGAAGTAATTAATGCATGAACCCGGATTATAGGTGATGTGTCGAAATATATATGGCATCTCCTAGCCTTTGAAACAATTATGTACAATTGTAGTTATGATATAGACTTTCCTAAATTATGTTTCTTCATCTGGAGAATGACAATTTTGCTAATTCTGAGATCTATATAAATATATCAGCCACCTTATATTGCACAAATAAAACAGAACTGAAATTGCACAATTTAATATTTTGCAATTTTAGTACAATGTTACGCAATTTCATTACATACATTACTCCTATGAATGATAGTTGGAGTACCCGCCTCTTAGGGGCCTTCATGGGCGAGAGCGCCCTCAGTGTAGGAATAACTACCACCCCCCGCTCCGGTGTGTGTATCTCTGTCTCCGATGGAGCTTCCTGATTCCGATCGGGTCTGGCATCCGATGTATCCTGGTTGGTCGAACGTTGTATCTTTGGAGTATCGACATGTTTTCAGGTAACGTACTAGTGGCTAGTTTTTTTTAGGCAGGAGTAACGTTTTTCCTTTTTAAGGTAACGTTCTAGTGACTGTTTTTTTATAGGGAAAACGTACCAGTGGCTTTTTTTCTTTGAGCGGAAACATGTACCAGTGTGTAACACCCCCAGTATCATGCTACAATGACCTCACACTAATGGTGACATGTCATCTCGTTTAACTAAGCCAAATTGCCACTGGTTAAAAGCCAAAGGCAAATTCAAATTGAAAATAAAGTCAAATAAATTATTCCTTCAAACCTCAAAACTAAAATCTTGATTGGGTTGCAAATAATCCCTGAGTGATTATGGTGTAGAAACCAACATCATTTGAAACATAAAAGTTGCCCTTATCTATTTTTGAATTAAACCAACAACACCTAAGTGGTCTATTTAAATCCTAACATAATTCAAATCAATTCAAATTGGCCTCAAACTTTTTGTACTAGCTTAATATATTCTCTAGTAATTATGTGACAAGTTTCATATGCAACAAAATTCGTTTGGTACGTAAACAAAATACAAAACAAGAGAGAAAATTACAAACAAATAAAAGAAAAGGAAAAATATTAAAAAGCTACTGTGCTGTTGGGCTCTATGTTGCTACAGTGCATTTGGCCCAGCCCACCCTGGCCTTTCCCTTACCCCACGTACAGAGGAGGCTGAGGCCATGGCGTGGAGGCCATCCATGGCCACCACGGCTCGATGCCCTCCACGTGGCCTTCCTTGACCTATAAAGGCGTCCACCGAAACCCTAGTCCCCACCTCGCTCCTTTCCCCCTCGATCCCCCTTCGGCCCCCTCTTTTTTTTTGAATTTTCACCGGGGGGGAGTTTTCCCCACCTGAATCTTTATCATATATGCGAGCCAGGCGGCTCGATGGTAACCAGCGATCACAAGTACAAACACACACGAGGGAGGGAGAGGGACACTAGTAGAAAACAGGGCTTTGGTCCAGGCCGGATCAGAGCTTTAGTCCCGGTCATGTTACGAAACGAGACTAGTGATCATTAGTCCCGGTTCGAGCGGCTAGGACGCCGGCCGGGGTTCGTCACGCATCAGTCCCGGTTCGAACGAGACCTTTAGTCCCGGTTGGTGACACCAACCAGGACTAAAGGGGTGGTGGCAACCGTTCGCCTGGCGCGAGTCCCGATTGGTCATGCATGGCTCAAACCGGAACTAAAGGTCCCAACCGTTCAAATCCTGCGCCTTGGAAGTTGTTCTGCACGAGATCATACATGGGAAATGCTACAGTAACGCGACCGGCCTCCATTTCTGTTCGTCTCCCTCTCCTCTCTTCTTCCCCATCCTCCACCATGAATCCAATCACTCACTACGGGAACGTGCTCGCACATGGCACGACCAATCTCCATGTCGTCTACACGAACGACAGCGCCAAAGTCGAGGGTTTTCTTTCCATGTTCGAGGAATGGCTTCAAGAGGAGAAACACAAGTTCATGGGCCTTGATCTCGAGTACACGGTCGATGGTCGCAATGTTGCCGTCGTCCAACTTTGTTTGAAGAAACATGTCATGGTCTTCCAGTGGGCAAGGTAATACGAAACTTGTCATAGTTTTAATTGGGGCTTTTCTTTGATTCATAGGATAGGAAAATTGCATAGGAATAGGAGGATTGGGAATGTCGAGAACATGTCATAGTTTCCTTGATTCATAGGAAAAATGCATAGGAAAATTGGGGCTTTTCTTTGATTCATAGGAAAATTGGGGCTTTTCTTTGATTCATAGGAAAATTGGGGCTTTTCTTTGATTCATAGGAAAATTGCATAGGAATAGAAAATTGCATAGGAATAGGAGGATTAGGAAAATTGCATAGGAATAGGAATAGGAGGATAGGAAAATTGCATAAGAATTTTCCTTGTAGTTGCATATTGGCCATCGTGGGAGAACATGTCATAGTTTAGGGGCTTCTTTTGATTCATAGGATAGGAAATGCATAGGAATAGGAAAATTGCTATGATTCTTATTATACTTGTTATGATTCTTATTATACCTGTTCCGAATTATACTTGTTATGATTCTTATTATACTTGTTATATGATTCTTATTATACTTGTTATGATTCTTATATTATACTTGTGCCAAAATATACTTGTTATGATTCTTATTATACTTGTTCTAAAATATACTTGTTATGATTCTTATTATACTTGTTCTAAAATATACTTGTTATGATTCTTATTATACTTGTTCTAAAATATACTTGTTGCAGCAGTATTTAACACATTTGTTCCATTTTGTTGTTGCAGTAGTGACAAGCACTGTCCAAAACTCATGGAGTTCCTTCGCAGCGGCATATATTTTGCTAGCGTTGATATAACGAATGACAAGATCAAGATGAGGCGCACCTGGGGTATTGAGATACCAGCTGAATGCCACATTGATCTTCAGGGCAGGTTCAGGCTTGAGCATGACAAGACTTCAATGGCTAATATGGCACCCGCCCTGATCGACGAGGACTACACTGATATGAAGACAAAATTCCCCAAGTCAGGGCACCAACATTGGGAGAAGACCCCACTTGACCCTATCAACATTGAGTATGCAGCAATAGATGGGTACGTTGCATACGAGTTGTACCGCAGGATTGGAATCTTCAATTATGGGCAGCGTCACCTCGTACCGCTAGTATCTCCTGCTTGGGGGTATTCTGATCCGGACAACGAGTAGTGTTTCCAATGGCGAACACTTTTATCTCTATTATGTAGTGCTTGGAGGTCTCCTTATTCGGACGAGTAGGTTTGCAATCCGGAAGAGTAGGATTGGTATCTTCAATTATGCAGTACTTTCTGTAATGGATATCTGAACTATTATTTCTATTATGTCCCTGTTTAAGTATGGTTTGTGTGTAAGAATATTTAGTATGATGTGAGCAAGCTTTCTGAAGCATTTGTGATGTATGTGATGAAGATTGTCCATGGTTACGGCGCAATAAACAAGGGACACACGCGAAGAAAAAGTGAAGACTTTCTCTCCACAACTATTCTGATGATGGCTTTGATCTACAATATCACTACAGTTAAATATAATATTAACTAAAATTATCAAAGTATTTATTTGTTAAAAAGAATGAATTAAAAAGAATCAACTAAAATATTAACTAAAAAGAATGAACTAAAAAGAATCAACTAAAACATTAACTAAAAAGAATAAACTAAAAAGAATCAAAATAATATTAACTAAAATTATCAAAGTATTTATTTGTTAAAAAGAATAAAGTAAAAAAATCAACTAAAATATTAACTAAAATCACCCACATAGCATGTGCTAAAAAGTTGAGATGGTCTAGTTTGTACACGAAGTGCATCCAGTTTTTGCCGTAACCCTCTCAACTTTATAGCACATGCTATGTGGGTGAAATGATGATACCATGCCAACTTTAAACCATTTCAGAGTTCATTTGCAGTGCTTCTCAATTCAGGGTCATTTTAGCTCAAAATAAATCATGAAATGCATGAAAAATCGCAAATGAAGTCAGAAAAGGGTTGAAAAGTGATGATGTGCCTTTGAATGGTGCATATTGAATGCATAAAAAGTCTTGAGTTCAAATATGTTTAAAAAATTGAAATCCTTTTGTAACAGTTGAGTTTTCGTCCGAAACCCTGACACTTCGAAATAGATTGTCCAGTTTGTACACGAAGTGCATCCAATTTTTGCCGTAACCCTCTCAACTTTTTAGCACATGCTATGTGGGTGAAATAATGATACCATGCCAACTTGCAACCATTTCAGAGTTCATTTGCAGTGCTTTTCAATTCAGGGTCATTTTAGCTCAAAATAAATCATGAAATGCATGAAAAATAGCAAATGAAGTCAGAAAAGGTTTGAAAAGTGATGATGTGGCTTTGAATGGTGCATATTGAATGCAGAAAAAGTCTTGAGTTCAAATATGTTTAAAAAATTGAAATTCTTTTGTAACAGAAGAGTTTTCGTCCAAAACCCTGACACTTCGAAAGAGATTGTCCAGTTCATACATGAAGTGCATCTAGTTTTTGCCGTAACCCTCTGAACTTTTGTTACGGGAAGCGCAACCCTTTAGTCCCGGTTGGTGGCTCCAATCGGGACTAATTCCCCCCCTTTAGTCCCGGTTGGTGCCACCAACCGGGACTAAACGTCTCTGCTTCCCGCCCTTTGGGCTGCTGGAAATTGACCTTTAGTCCCGGTTGGTGGCACCAACTGGGACTAAAGGGGGGCATTAGTCCCGGTTGCAGCCACCAACCAGGACTAAAGGGGGGGCTATATAAAGGGCACTTAGAAAAATTTCCAATCCATTGCAGTTTCTTCTCTCCTCGGCGCCGACGACGACATCAACGCCGCCAGGCTGCCGGATTTTGCCGTCACCCTTGCCGACGCCCTGCCGTCCCCGAGCCCGCTGACTGTCGCCGGCGTCGGACCTCCTCGCGCGCCCTCCTCCCCGTCGCCGTCGCCGCGCCCTGCCCCTACATCGCCGTCGCCGTCGCCTCGCCCCGCTGTCGCCATCGCCTGGCCCGCCGTCGTCGTCGCCTCGCCCTGCCCCGCCGTCGTCGCGCCCCTGCCCCTACATCGTCGTCGCCGTCGCCGCGCCCTGCCCCTACGTCGCCGTCGCCTCGCCCTGCCCCGCCGTCGCCGTCGCCTCGCCCTGCCCCGTCGTCGCTGTTGCCTCGCGCTTCCCCGCCGTCGCCTCCCCCTGCCCCGTCGCCATCGCCACGCCCCTGCCGTTCTCGACGTCGCCGCGCCGGCCCCTGCCCCCACAGTGAGCCCATTGAACATGGCTTGTTGATGCTGATGGCTTGTTGCTTTTTGAGAGTTCTTGTTTATTGTCGTGTCCCGTATCGCCGTATCGCCTTATTGCTTATATATGTTTACCGTACATGTTTACCGTATCAATGTCCAGCCCATGTCATTTTATCTTTCCCTAATAATAAAGTGGATATTGCTTCCGTCGGGTTCACCGTCGTCCACTCCTCGTATACAGTATTATTTCGCTATCCGAGGTGGTACTAATATCTTTTATTCTAGAAAACGAAAAGAATTTTACGTCGCATGAGTTTGTGTTGGTCTACCATGGTCCATGGGCCGTCGCTTTTTTGTCTGACCATTGAAGAGGAAGGGAGCAGCGAAAAATAAATGCAGGCGCGTGATGTTCGAACTCGCAAGGACCCCTTCGGCAAAGGAGCCTACAACCAGCAGAACTAACCTTCCCCATTCTAACAAAGTTGGATTCCTTTTCTAATAGTCCCACCTCGACGTTTTGATGGCGTTTTTTAAAACTAATCACATTGTTGTTGTTGGCGTTTTGATGTTTGATTTTCATACACTTGCACAATTATGCAATCTACTGTTGTGAAATTGGAGTTTGTGCATCGGGCAGAAGGTTTCACTTCAGAGTCGTCTTATTCTCTTAGCTGGTGCCTCCACAGTTTCATATCTTATTTTGAAAAAAATCCTGAATTTAGTGTTCAAGGATACGTCAATGCTATTGCATGTATGTTTATTGGATATATATAGCCATTACTGAATTTCTACTACTATAGTTTGACATCTAATATTTGCAGAAACTATGGCCGACAGAGACTTAGAAAAAGAAGAGTTGTTGGGGGATATAATCCGCGACGGAGGTGATATCGATCTCACCTGCTTGTCGTTTCTCAACGAGACCGATGGTGAGGAAAGAGAGGATGGCGGCTCCGGTGAGGAGGAAGGAGATCATGACTGCTCCGGTGATCGAACTGGGGACGAAGGAGATCATGACGGCTCCGGTGATCGAATGGAGAAGGGAGCCATAACTGCTTCAAAGTCCGGCGAGGTATATATTAATTAATCCTCTGCTGACTAGATGCATTAATTTTTTTGTATTGACATATATTAACGCTTCTTTCTTCTTTTAATTAGCCATCCGGTGCGAGCTCCACTTCGGTAAGGAGACGAGGCCCGATTAGAAGGTTGGACGCGCAAGAAAGGTTCACGATCGAAGAAGTCTCTCCAGAAGGCCGACCGATTGCTCCCTACCAGACCAAGAACAAATTTATACATCAGTGCGGAGTGGTTGTTAGGGACATCGTCCCGATCAGCTGCCAAGAATGGAATAAGAAGAAGGACCCTCAAGTTCCTTATGTCAACGATAGACTGAAAGATGATCTTTGGACCAATCTGGTGAGAAATTTCAGTCTACCGCCAGAGCAGGATCCGAATAACTCAGTTATATAGCGAAAGGTCAGGCCGTTTGCTCTTAAGAAGATGGCAGAACTATTCAAGAACTGGAAGAAAGTATTGAACAGAAAGTTTGTCAAGAAAGACAAGACTCCAGAATTCAGAGGTCAATATGAGAAGATGAGAGATCACTGGCCCGCATTTGTGGCCTACAAGAAATCGGAGAAGGCTACTGGCCCGCATTTGTGGCCTACAAGAAATCGGAGAAGGCTAAGAACAGGTCACTTACAAATAAGAAAAATGCCGCAAGGAAGGAGTATCACCATGTTACGGGGTCAGGTGGCTACAGAAAAGCTCGGCCTACGTGGGACAAAGCTGAGCAAGACCTGCTTGTTAAAGATGTCCAACCAGCGACATTGCACTGGCCAGATCGGGCAAGGACTTGGTTCTTCGGGGTAGGGAGAACTTTGGATCCAGAAACAGGGAAGTGTGTCTGGACGAAAGCTCAACTTGCAATACCATTCAAAAAGCTTGAGGAAACAATCAAGAAATCGCTGGAAGGGACATTCGTTCCCGACAGAGAGAAGGACGAGCTGTCATTTGCCCTCGGGAATCCTGAACACCCTGGACGAACACGAGGCACATCAGGCTCCGTTCCGTGGAAGGTTGGGTTTCCCGACAGTGCTGGTTACTGAAGCCGACAGAGAAAGAAGAAAGAGGAAGCAAGCGAAATGCAAAAGTTGAATGAAAGATTAGCGAAACTAGAGGCACTTGAGAGCCAGCGAGCTACCGGCCAACCATCTCAGTGGCACAAAGATCCTTCATTGGAGACTACCCACGATGCTACCCCACCATCTCAACGGAGAAGCAGCGTGGCTTCCACTGAGCTCGTTCATCCTGATAGCACGGCTCCTCGCTACCCCGTGGATGGTATCACGCAAAATGAACATTGTGTGCCAATGGCGAAATGTCATAATCTGACCTTGAAGGCGGCGGTCGGCCATGTCTTACCTCCTCGACCTGATGCAACTTTCCATTGCACTCCGGTTCCAGCTGGCTTTGCTATTGTCGGGGTGGATGAAATAATGGACGGATTTGATGGGCTGGAGCTTGAGTACGCTACAGGTGAAGGGGAGCTTCTTCTTTGATATGCCTTAAGGACTACATGTCTATGGAGAAAGGAACACATCATGCTTTCATACTGGACGCCGCCTCAGCAGACTCAGGCAGAGGAGGCCCCGGTGCCTGAGTCGTCCCCGGTGTGTCAGCCGTCTCCGGTGCGTCAACCGTCTCCGATGCGTCATCCGTCTCCGGTGCGTCAGCCATCTCCGGTGCATCAGCCGTCTCTGGTGCGTCAGCCGTCTCCGGTGCGTCAGCCGTCTCCGCCGCCTCAGTGGACTCCGACGGAGGAGGCCCCTCAGCAGAATCCTCCTTCGCCTCAGCTGTCTCCGCCGCGTCATCGGACTCCGCGTCCTCCGCCGCCTAAGCAACAGCGGAAGAGAGTCGCCGCCGCTCCGGCGGCTAGCAGTAGTACGAAACAAAGGAGATTCAGATACGGCCCAAGCCTCAAGCCTCTTCCCAAGTTACTCTACGAGAGGTCTGAGGAGGAACTCAACAAGATCGTGGATGCCGATGTGAAACGTCAGCTCACACCGAAACGCCCACCTGAAGAGGAGAAAATAGATCCGGTGAAAGCGAAGCGAACTCTGGATGCCCTTAGGCGACCACCACCGCCTCCGCTGCCATAAAACTATGACCGATGTATTCAAAAGAAATATGATCAAGCGAGGCAGTCGGGAAGCTTAAGTAGAAGTGGCTCAAGAAGTGGGAAAAAAATTCCCCAGCTCGGTGAACAAGAACTGCAATCGTGCCCTCCGCTCAAGGTGGTTACCGATATCGCTAATGATCCAAGGAAAGCGGCCGATGGTCTTGCTATCACTGCTGATGATTACTTACCCGATTCGGTACAGTTCGAAACGGCTGAGGTAGTACCATCCTTAAGCTATGAGCACGGGAAGCCTCTCGTCACACGTGAGGAGCTAAAGGGTCTACCAACGAGGATGCGACATTTGCATGAATGGTACTTGGAAGCCTGCAAGGAGGGGAGCAACAATATCTTGGTGGGAATAAAAAATGAGCACTTCTTCAATGGAAACCAGATGTTGTTCGTTGAATTTGAAGAAATTTTTCAGTTATACAACCTAAAGGAGCTCGACAAAACTATCGTCAGTTCCTATTGTCTGTAAGTATTTTTTTTCCTGTAATTAAGTCTCTAGCTCAGCTCGTTCGTTGCATGTATTAATTATCCTCACACTATATTATGCAGAATGAAGATCCTCGAATGCAAACAACTACAAATCTATGACATTGGGTTCATTGACCCAAATTTCATAAATGAACATACGTTAAAAGAATTTCCCACTAATACAGAGAAAAATTTGCTAGATGCGTTACTTGGACAACAAACCAGAAAGGAAATACTATTTCCTTACAACTTCAAGTGAGTGTTACTATCTTGTGCACATTCTGTTTCGCTTACTTGAGGTTAAGTGCAATTAATGAGTTATGCGTGCGCAGTTACCACTTTATTCTGCTAGACATTCAGCTTGAAGAGGGAAAAGTAACTGTCTTGGACTCGAGACGTAAAGACCCTAAGGAGTGGACGAGCATGAGGGAAATGCTTCAGAAGTAAGTTCAATCATTATCGCACCATATCGGCAACTTTCGTTCATTTCCTGATATCAAGTAATCATTTTCATTGCCGGGCAGGGTTTGAAAAAAGTTCACCAAACAGGTTAAGGGTGTCAAATGGAAAAAAGAGCTGCAATTTTTACACCCCAAAGTAAGTACTACTCTAGTACCGCGCATCTCTCATTGATTCTAGTTTCAATACCATTATCATGCTTGATTATCATTTTGATTGAACTCTATTCTCGTAAAGTGCTTGTGGCAGGCACCCGGGACTAATTTATGTGCTTACTACGTTTGCGAGTTCATTCGCCACTCGACCACTGAGCGGGGACGGGGCATATCTTTAGAACAATTTGAAGTACGTAAACAATATGCACATTTTTATTTTATTACCATCAATTGTGTTGAGTTTTATTGACCCCCTTCTTTAAATTAGATCTGGTAGAAGCGGGACGAACTCCTACCAACTGATCGCGTACGAGCAATTCAAGAGGAATTGGTGGGATTCTTTGTTGAGCATGTCATACCTAAAGATGGAGAATGCCATCAGGATTGGTAAGAGATGTTATATTGTATATATGCATGAACGTGTACTATATGTAATAGCGTCAAATAGATTTACGAAAAGTTGTTGCATATTGTTCGACCAAGCACGGAGAAAGAGAGGTCACTTCTCTCTATATATTGATCATGACGATGTTGTGTAATGGTTCTTTCATTGCTATATGTAGTAGCTAGCGTCGAGTTGAATGAAAAGCGTAAAATAAAAATGGTAAACACAAAAATAAAAGGGGGAAACACAATAGGAAAACCCCTAAACCCCTCCTTTCAAAAAAAAAAACCCAGCGCCTGGCAGGTGCTGACGCGTGGTTGCCTTTTAGTCCCGGTCGGTGTTACTGTAATACCCCAAAAATTTAACCATGATTTCATTAATTAAAATTTGGCCAGAAATAATTTTTTTGATTTATAATAAGTCCCTTAATAATTTTAAGAGCCTTTTCTGTTCTGACTTTCAAAATTCTTCCTTCCATATATAAATTTTTGGAATAATATCATGGCCTTTGGTAGTTTAATTAAACCATTTCATATATATTTTAATAACAGTGAGAATTATTTTCATAATAAAAATTTCCCCAAAACAATTCTTTTAATAGCATTTTCAATGTTTGAAACGCTTCCGTTGCACTACAACCACTTTAAATAATTCTTTAAAAATTCCACAAAAATTATGGGAGGTCATGTGAGGCCTACATATAACTTTTATGCAAAAACCCAACTTTGTGTTTTGGAAAATTTGAGCAAACCATCCTCATCTTCATTCTGGTCCAGTTTGGTAGTTTGTACTGCAACCCTATTTTATTTTGCCCTAATTGCTATGATAGTTTTCATGCTTATATTCATCCCTACCAAACCCCTAAGTCCAGGAGATGATACTCATTAGGGTATTTTAACCACATGAAATAATGCCCTCCAGTTTCTGTCCAGAAATGATTTTCTCAAAAACTTACACTAGCAAGATTTCTGTTTTGCCAATGTAACCCCACCATAACCTTTAGTATCTAAAGAGACCCCATCCTGCCAATTTTCATCGTCAGCAGAATTCCCTAGCTTGCCCTAGCATTCTATCGAACACCACATGTGCATGACAGAAGTCTGCAAGTTCATAAACTGCATTACACACTTGCTCATCTGACCAAAGTAACATGGCCATCCCTCTCACCAGACCATGCATTCTTCCCTACCAAAACTCAGCCCAACTAGGACAACCTAGGGCCCCCTGGCATTTGATCGAGCATGCTGCGTGCGTGCACCGGGCGCGGCCAGAGCGCGCGTTTTGCACGTGCAGCGCCCGAGCCCGCGTGTCCCTGGACAGCGCCTCCCCGAGCTCACCCTGGACCATTTGCTGCTCCCCGCCTCCCGCCGACCCTCTACCTCGTCCTCTAGCGCCAACCACCGCCATCCTCATCGGTTTCAACCACCGTAGTTAAGCCGCCGCCGCAATCCACTCGTGGACGGCACCGACCAGGCCACCTGGTGCCTCCCGAGCTTAACCCCGAGCCTCCACCTCCTCTCTAATCCTCACCGACCCCGCTGACCTCTCCACCGGACTCGCCTACCTCGCCACCGTCCGCGGTTTGCCATCAATGGCGCCACCGACGTGCTTACCTCTGGAAGCCACGGCACCGCGCCGCTTCCGCCTATAAATTCCCTTCCCGAGCTCAACCAGTAGCCTACGCGATCTCAGTAACCTCCCACTCGAAGCAACCGAGCCCCCGTGCTCACCTCCGTCGCCAGCGACCGCCACAGCCATGTCCAAACTCGGTTAAATTCGAGTTCTCTCTCCGTTCCCGGGCAAGATCCCTCCACCATAGAATCCCTCAAGGCCCCGCAAACTCATTCCCAGCACCAATTCCACCGAAAACCAACCCGGAGGTAGAAGCCCCGTCCGCCCGAAGCTTCCTCCGCCATTGCTGATGTCCCGCTAGATTAAGAGCTCGCCGGCGAACCCTTCCTTCCCCAGGAGATGCGGCCCTCTCTTCTGAGCGCAGTGGTACGCCAGGCGTCGAGAACGGTGCCTCCTGGCGCCGGCAATCGTCGCCGGAGTCGGCCTCTTCCTGTCCAGGCATGCGCGAGGTGGGAGACAAACCCGACAGGTGGGGCCCACCTGTCGGTGAGTCATCCCTTTCCCCTCCAGTAGCGCATCTCCTTGAGTGCGCCACCCCTGCGAGGAAACGTACTACTGGGAGTATGCCTTCGACATCGAAGGTTTCCCCGCGCGGCTGGGCGGCTGGGCCAAGCCAAATGGCGACAGGAGGCTAAGTAGCGCTTAGGGCGCACCTGTGCTCCTTTCCTTTATCTTTTCCAGTACTTTTCAAAAATAATCCAGAGCAACCATTTCGAGTCCAAATTTGATGATTTAAATTTCTGTAGATTTATAAAATCATGATCTATTTATCTAGATTAGGTGAACATTTTTTCCCTAAACCTTGTTTCTTCTGGATCTATTAAATAGTTCTTTTCTTTACTATTTTCAACATAATAATTTCCTAAGTAAATCATATTAACTCCAAATAACCTGATTCTTTTTCTGTTATTCCTTATTTTTCCTCTACTTTATTTTAGTACTTATTTCAAAATTTTCCAAACAAATTTTTGGCACTGTTGTTGCTATATGTGGTAATTTAAATATTTTTGGAAATAGGTAATGGAGGGAAGATAAAAAGATTTCAAAGTTTTGGAATGCACCCAACACCTCTGCATGCTCAAGGCAAGCATTTTTGAACACTTGATATGGTGGATGTTTGATAGTAGCTAGCTAGAATATTTGAAGCTTGGTTTTTGGTAATTTTAATAGAAATTGCATAGGGGTAGTAATATTGCATGAATGCATGGTCATGTATATATTCAGAGGCGGAGGCAGTGGGGGGGCGAGCGGGGGCCAGGCCCCCCCATGGATCGGCCACCCCCAACAAGTCTCAGCGGGGACTAGTACTAGTTATTAGGCTTAGTTACTCCGGCCATTAGCAAATATATGGGCTAAGCTTTTAGTGTCAAAGCCCAAAACGAATTTGCAACGAGGCAACAAGGGCCAGTCTGCACGTACTTACCCAATACACCATCGTCGGTTGCACTAATGCATTGTGGGCTTGTGGCGACCTCCCTCCTAGACTAGACCTATTCCGTGCCGACGCTGCGCACCATACGGTAGGCGGCTAGGGTTTGCACTTCATGGAGCACTTGAACATCAGCGCCGGCCGCTGGGCTTCCGCGTCGTTGACGTTCCATGATTAGCAAAGCTGTCGCTCATCAATCGAGTACAATTCTACAGGACAATGATCAGCCAGGCGGCACCGCCACACCCAATTCCTAACTTGCTCCGATTGAGCCAGAGGTAATATTGTTTATAGATTCATAATATGTTAGCGTCATTTTGATCACACAAACTAATCAATCAATCGTTAGTAGTTAGTGCATTTTGTGGGTTGTCAGATCAGTTAACAGATTATGTATCTTTTTTTTGTACTACTAGAATTGCATAGATCATGAAGAGGAAGACACCACCGAGCAAACTAATGTTGAAGATGCAAATCCAGTCACAGAGATAGATGCCACAACCTACTGAACATAACAGGTAAAACTTCTGCATATACAATGGTTGGTAGATTATTACAATTGGTCATCTCTCTCGGTCTCAATTGTAAATATGGTGCGTTTTTAGTAATCAAACTCATCAAGACGCGTCTTTGAAATAAAATGGGTGGCGGTTTTCTTCGATATTACATGGTGGTATACACTGGGAAGGAAATAGTTGCGAGGTTTAAGGTATATGAGATTATTGATTTGTTCGGTCGGCCACGTGGGGGTCACAGATAATTCAAACTAGTAGAAATGTAGCCTTGTTTAATGTAAAAAAATATTCTTGTCTGTTTCAAAAAAAAAATCTTGTATGTGTTTGATATCGCTACAATATTTAAGACTTGAAATATTTTTGTGCCATGGTTCCTGTGTGTTTCGATCCCTTCGCCCCCCCTATGCTCAAATCCTGGCTCCGCCCCTGTATATATTTTTTCTATTGCATGTATTCCGCTCAAGTTCTGACATGCATAAGTTGTGAGAATCCAGGAGTGTGCTCCTGCCTGGGACGTGCCGGTGGGCACAGGACATATTTGACACGATGGTGTCACGTGATATAAGTGGAGCATACCGGTGATAATAAGTAACACCTCCTGATTCGACCATAGATCGAGTCTTGTCACCGGTAACCCCCATACTTGATTCGTGATGCCACTTGTCCCTGCCTCAGGTGGGGTATGGTTCAGTAAGTTGTTAACCCCTTTCCATGCACACACCGTACAGAGGGCCACGATTAGGGTTTCCGCGTAGGGACTAAATCCTGTCATCGCGTCTCAGGGGGCATGGGTGTTTCCGGCAGTGTAGCCGAGAGGGGGGCACCCCTTGTAATCCGCGCGTATGAATAGTGATCCCATGCAGGACGATGGTCTCCCCGTCTTAGAGTTTTACCAAACTGATGCTCTGGGTGGTTCCTGGCATCCGGACGGTTAAGCTGGTGTGTGCTGGTCAGGTGTGTTTCAACCTAAAGACCGTAATGGGAATTAGCCAACGTCTCGGTGCTGAATATAGAAATCCTTTACTTGTGGGTAAAGAGTACACCCTCTGCAGAGTTATAACTATTCGAATAGCCGTGTCCGCAGTTAAGGACTACAGTCTGGGTTGGTCAAGTGTCGGTCTTAGAGTCGGTCTCCGGAGGAAATAATTAAAATGGTGCATGGTTTATTTTGCAGGATAATTTCTACTACTATTGATGTTATCATGAATGGTTATTGATGCTATGATTATTATTGTGGACTAACCCGTTTCTCTTAATTTTACTTTCTGAGTGTCTCAGGGGCTGGCTAGACTACCCCGGGCATTCATTTCTTTTTAGGACCTCACGTGGCGTCGCTTGAGTTCTCGGATGGTTCTGTCTCATCCGATTACTCTTTTAGACACCCGTTTGGCATTTCTTTTCAAGACCTCACGTGGCGTCGCTTGAGTTCTCGGATGGTTCTGTCTCGCCCGACTCTCTTGTCGATACCCGTCTGGCATTTCTTTTCAAGACCTCTCATGGCGTCGCTTGAGTTCTCGGATGGTTCTGTCTCGTCCGATTACTCTTTTAGACACCCGTTTGGCATTTCTCTTCAAGACCTACCGTAGTGTCACTTGACATCCAACCGGCATCTCTTTTTGAAAGCACATTTGCTCCCTTGGTGGTTTTGGTAATTAATAACAACATATAAGTCATTGAACTAATGTTTCTACCAAGTATATTTCAGGAAATGTTCAATGATAGGATTGGCAAAAGGAGATTGTGGAGATACCCCAAGTTGCAAGGAAATAGGTTGGCCAAGATTCTAGCAAGAGGACTCTACATTTTATATTTGTGAGAAATCACTTTGAGTCCATAGGAAATCCAATACTATTAAAAGGGGGTAAAGTTTTGTTGGTGAACAATATGCTCATACGTGCACAAGTGATAGTCGCCAAAAACATTCACAAGCTCTCCCACCAAAGTCTGTCCTAAGCCAAACACTCAAAAATCGGTGCAACCAACTTTCCCATCCCGGTGCCACCGATTCCAAACTCTAGACAGACCCTGCCAAACCCTAGCCACTTCGGTGCAACCGATTCCATACCGGTGCCACCGAGTTTAGGTTGCCAACTTTCTGTTATGCAAATTCACATTTTCGGAACCACCGAGAATGTAGGATCGGCGTCACCGAGATTGAAAATCTGACCGTTGGTCACCTTATCGGTGCAGCCGAGTTTCCTATATCGGTCTCACCGAGATTCAAAAGTTGCCACCTTTTGGTCACTTCGGTACCACCGAGATTCACACATCGGTGTCACCGAGTTGGTCAATTTGTGTGTAACGGTTGGATTTTTGGGGATGCCTATATATACCCCTTCACCACCACCTACTCGAAAGAGAAGCACTCAGAACTATTCCATACTTGCCCCATCCAGTTTTCTGAGAGAGAACCACCTAGTCTTGTGTTGAGGTCAAGATCTTCCACTCCAACCATATGGATCTTGATTTCTAGCCTCCCCAAGTTGCTTTCCACCAATCCCATCTCTTCCACCATGCCAAATCTGTGAGAGAGTGATTGTGTGTTGATGAGTCTATCATCTTGAAGCACAAGAGCAAGGAGTTCATCATCATTACCGAGCCTATTACCTTTTGGAGGGTGGTGCCTCCTAGATTGGTTAGGTGTCGCTTGGGAGCCTCCTACTGCGTGTTGTGGAGTGAACCAAGAAGTTTGTAAGGGCAAGGAGATCGCCTACTTCGTGAAGATCTACCCATAGTGAGGCTAGTCCTTCGTGGACGGAAGCCGTTATGGAATAGTCAAGGTTGCTACTTCATGGACCCTTATGGGTGGAGCCCTCCGTGGACTCTCGCGACCGTTACCCTTCGTGGGTTGAAGACTCCATAAACGTGGATGTACGATAGCGCCACCTATCGGAACCACGGGAAAAATCATCGTGTCTACAACTGCGTTTGATCCTCCTACCCTATCCCTTCTATACATGCTTGTTGTTACTTTCCGCTGCTATATACTCTTAGACTTGCATGTGTAGGGTGTACTTGACTTGCCATGAAATGCTAAAAACTGTCAACCCTAAAACTTGGTATAGGCAAAACTTTTATTTGGTCAAGTAGTATAATCACCCCCCCTCTAGACATACTTTCGGTCCTACAAGTGGTATCAGAGCTTTGGCCTCCATTGCTTAGGTCTCACAACCTAGGAGAGTATGGCATCTAGTGAGGGAAGTTATCACCGTAGAGGTCCGTACCTTGATGGCACTAATTTTGCTAGTTGGAAGCACAAAATGAAAATGCATATTCTTGGTCATAACCCCGCCGTTTGGGCTGTTGTTCGTGTTGGCTTGCAAGGTGAATTCTTTTCGGATGGAAAGGAACCGGATCGTGAAGCGACCGCGGATGAGTTGAAGATGTTGCAATACAACGCTCAAGCATGCGACATTCTATTCAATTGCTTATGCCCCGAAGAATTCAACAAAATCAGCCGTCTTGAGAATGCAAAAGAGATTTGGGATACTTTGGTTGATATGCATGAAGGAACCGAGTCCGTGAGACAATCCAAGTTAGATGTTCTTCAAGGTCAGCTTGACAAGTTCAAGATGAAGGATGGTGAAGGAGTCGCAGAAATGTACTCTAGGCTAACTCTCATCACCAATGAGATTGCCGGCTTAGGAAGCGAAGAAATGACCGACAAATTCATCATTAAGAAGATACTTAGAGCTTTGGATGAGAGATATGACATCGTGTGCACACTGATCCAAATGATGCCAAACTACAAAGATCTCAAGCCTACGGAAGTCATTGGAAGGATTGTTGCTCATGAGATGACACTCAAGGACAAGGAAGAGCTTCATCACAAGTCTAGCGGTGCTTACAAAGCCACAAGTGATGCTCCCGCAACTTCAAGCAACAACCTTGTCACCAATGAAGAGATAAGCCTCATGGTCAAGAAATTCAATAAGTTCTACAAGAATAGAGGCAAAGAAAGAAGCTCCAACTCAAGATATGATGAGAAGCGTTCGTCAAGTCGTGACCGCAATTGCTACAATTGTGGAAAGCCCGGACACTACTCAAATGAGTGCACGGCTCCCTACAAAAGAAGAGAAGAGTCACCTCGAAGACGAAGCTCAAGGAATGAATCACCTCAAAGAGAGAGAAGGAGTAGAGATGATCGTTATGAACGAAGACACTCAAGGAGAAGTAGGGATTCGGAGAAGAAGGACAAGTACACCAAGAGCTACACAAGAAGGAAACATCAAGCTCATGTTGGTGAATGGGTTTCCGGCTCCGACTCCGACGACAACTCTGAGAGAAGTTATCACTCCGACTCCGACTATAGTCAAGATGATGGTGTTGCCGGAATTGCTCTAGTGACTACCAACTCCTACGATCTATTTGATTCACCAAACGAAGGGAGTGGAAGTTGCTTCATGGCTAAAGGCCCCAAGGTATCACACCCCGAGTATCTTGATTTTGATAGTGATGAAGATGATTTGCTTTGTGATGATGACTTGCTTTGTGATAAAACTAGTGATGTTGATCAAAATGAACTTCATAATTCTCATGCTAGTCAAGATAAGTCAATTGATGATGATAAGGTGAAAATAGAAGAACTAACTAAAGAACTAAACACTCTTAAGTTAGCTCATGAATCTACTCTCGAAGATCATAGAGAGCTTGTGAGAACTCATGAGAAGCTACGCTTCGAGAAGCTCAACTTGGAGCAAGAGCATGAGTTTCTCAAAGCTATCAATGACGATCTCCGAAAGAAGACTTCGTCTTATCTAGCCAAACGACTACTCTTGTCTACATTCATGCCTCAAGTTAAAACTAAGCAATCTAGTAACAAAGGCAAGAAAGGTTCTTCATCAAGTAGCAACAATAAAAATGTTAAACCCAATGATGTTGCTTCTAGTAGTTCTATTGATTCCACTAATGATGATTCTCTTAGCCAAGTTACACTTGAGCAAGAAAACGCTTTATTGAAAGGAATTATAGAGAAAGGTGTCTACAAGAGTCTTGCCGGATGTAAGCAATTTGAGGAAATTGTACGCAAGCACGGAGGATACCGGAAGAATCGTGGTGTTGGCTACTTCAACGCTAATGGAGTTGAATGGGAAGAAGGTCAATATCCCAAGCCCAAGTTTGTTCCTCAAAAGGAGAAGTATGAAAATACTCTTCCAAAGGGGACAAGCACTCAAGATGATCTTCCACCACAAGACCACAAGCTCAAGGGCTAGAACAAGCTTCAAGAGGACATTGACTCATATGAAGATGAATCCCTAGCTATGGTAGAGTGGGTTCCCAAGGCTACGTCAAGCTCAACTTCTACAAAGGCTACTACAACACCAAGGATCCCCATCAACTTGATGTGGGTCCCCAAGAAGAAGAACTAGTAAGTTCTTGAGGGGTGACTCCGCCAATGAAATTCACTCACATTCATTATTGGCAAGAATTATTTGCAATCAACATCAACTCTATGCAATAATTCAAGGAGTCACACATTCCCTCAAAGGTAAGCAAGGGACAAGGTATTCAACAAATCAATGGACATCATAACATATGCTTTGCACTCCATGTCCATAGATATCCTTGTATTTGTCTCTTGTGTGTTGGGACTAACCCATGTAGGTGAGAAGAGTAAGGAAACAACAAGGATGTTCCCAACTCTTGGTGATCTTCATCAACCTTGAGCATCCACAACTACCTCACCAACATGAAGTCTTCTTCGACAAAACCCAAGGTTAGTTTATCCCTCTTATGGGGGGATGTCACATCAAGGGGGAGCTTTACTCTAAGACTTGAGTTAAAGCATCTCTTAGTATGTGACAACATTAAATGCTTTATGTAAAAGTGGAAACCCCACTTGTGCTTAAACGATGAGTATGACCTATGATCAAGTATTCTTACTTGGCTCCTAAGTCAAATACTCATATATAGATGACTTTGTCATCGCCCAAATGCTTGTTAGATGCTAGTGTGTATGTGCATGTTTGCCATATTTCCATTTGACATCTTATTGTGTGAGCATGTTGGTCTGCATTTATTTTCTCATTCGAGGACTTCCAATTGTTGCTATTTGGCTTTTGTTTTATCTTTTGCCAATTGGATGGACAAGAATGCCTAGGACCACTCTTTAGCTATCTATGCTTTCTCACCTCATATTCCATTCATGCTGCATCACAAAATTTGAACAAGTACTTTTCGATCCCTCTCTGTGTGGAGCACTCAGAGTTCCGTATCGACAAGGACTGACCATTAAAACCTCCCAAGTGTATCTCGGTGGAACCAATCCCACAATCTCGGTCTCACCGAATGCCTAGGGTTGATCTGGTTTTCTATCTCGGTACTGCCGATTTCATATTCTCGGTTACACCGAGTTTCCCTGTCAGCTGACAGTTGTGGAACTCGGTGACACCGAAAACATAAAATCGGTATCACCGACAGTGGAGGGTATATATACTGTGGACCCCAACGTTTTGAAATTCATCATCAAAACTGTTGCGCCTCAGAACCCTAAGCTGCCGCCTCGAGACCCCTGGTCGTCGCCCTTGTCTTCCTGCGCTCCTCCGCCGCTGGGAATCTTCGCCGTCGACGAAATCTGCTCCATCGTCGCCGCCGTAGCGGATCCGCACCAAGTTAGGGTACGGATTCGTCCTCATTTGCGCTCCCATCTAATTCTTGCGCATTGGATCTGCTTTTCTTCTTATGCCACCTATTGCACGTCTTCCTATCCACGAGAAAATCCTATAGTCTAGCGAACCATCGATTTTCTAGGGTTTGCCTTCCGCCCGACGCAACTCGGTAGAACCGAATCAAGAAAATCGGTACCACCGATTTTCGTTTCTGTGTTGCTGAGAACTGTCTCGGTGAAACCGAGCACTCCTTTTCGGTCTCACCGAAAAGGGTGCCAAGTTTCTGTTAAAGGGACAGTCAGTCTCGGTGTCACCGAAAATTTTGCTTCGGCCTTACCGATTTGTATCTGACAGAATGCAAAACTTTGAAAATCTTTTGTTCAAACTTTCAAAAAAAACCAGCCTCATTTTGTGATGACTCATTCTATTCTGCTCCTCTATACTCTATTCACAGGGTCAGTTATGTCAGAAGCTGAGGACAGTCAGAATGATCTCCGAGAGCAAAGTGTTGAGATGGATTCAGGCACTAGTCCTGAGTCTAGTTCATCTTCAGATCCAGGCACTCCCAGTTCCCATGGATTGCCCAAGGCTGCTACTAGGGCTAGGAAGAAGCTGAATTCTGATGAGGAAGATTCAGACTTCGTTCCAGAAGAGATTCTTGCTAAGAAGCAAGAGAGAGCTGCCAAGAAAGCTGCCAATGAAGCCACTTCCTCCAGGAGAGTTGTTGGCAAAGTTTATGCTAGTTCTGCAACTGTGAGAGCACCTGAGAGTGCTAGAGCTACCATGACCATAGAGCCTCCAAAGAAGTCATTGCCTAAGAAGGCAGGAGAAAAGAAGAAAGCCCGGAAGAGGATTGTTCACGTTATTGGCAGAAGAACCTTCATGTTTGAGGATCCAGAAGAAGCTGCTGGTGCAGATGCTAAGGAGGAGGAAGAGCATGTTGAGAAGGCCCCTCCCAAGAAGAAGCAAAAGAAACTCATGTCTGATGCTATGCCAAAGAGCGGTACTTCCAAGAGTACTAAGTCTGCTGGAAAGAAGCCTGCTGCTGAGAAGCCTAAGAGATTGTCGAGGCAAATTCCTGCTTCTGAGAAGAACAAAGGGACTACCTCTAGAGTTGAGGATGAGGATGCTATGTCCACTTTGATGAAGCTTAGACCTCACCTTCCAGTACACAATGCCAGTTATCCACTTGCTGAGGATATGAAAAAGAGGAAGGATACAGGCTTGAGGGCATGGAGAGCTGCTGATCCATATGCCCAGAGGAAGAAGACAGCTGTGGACTACAGATTTTTCACCAGAGAGCAACAGGATTTCTATGAGACTGTGCTCTTCAACAAGAGTCCAGCTGTGAGTGATATGCGATATGTTGACTGGAAATTCATCGAGGAAAACAAAGACTACTTTCCAAGTGTCCAAGACAATTTCCAACTCCATCCACGACATCTGCAGAGATCTTCGCCGACGCTGTTCTCTCGACTCCTTCATCAACAACCGGAGGAGATCAGCCCAAGAACGATTAGATGTATGCCTTTGAACTTTTTGGTAACTTGTTGCCAAAGGGGGAGAAGTGTATATAGATCTTTAGGCTTCGAGTGAGAGAGCGTTTTGGTGTTTATTGCTTTTCAAAAACATTTGATCTCTTGGTTTGGATGTGTTACACTTTTGTGTGTTGTGCAACTATTTCCTATCATCTTAATGCTTATGAGATGATCTTTCACCTTTGCTTGTTTGTGTTGTGCTATGATGTTCATTCTAATTATTCTCGCACACCACCAAGTTGTATGTGACATGGAAGAAGTGCCCCATGTACCTAATCGATTGTGCATTTGCATTCAAACGCAAATTCAAAATAATGCACAAATTTAGGGGGAGCTCTTGCTTATCACATACTTCTCAAAGCGACGATTATATTCATTGATTATATCATATGTCGAAGCTTTGATCTATATGTTGTCATCAATTACCAAAAAGGGGGAGATTGAAAGCACATTTGCTCCCTTGGTGGTTTTGGTAATTAATAACAACATATAAGTCATTGAACTAATGTTTCTACCAAGTATATTTCAGGAAATGTTCAATGATAGGATTGGCAAAAGGAGATTGTGGAGATACCCCAAGTTGCAAGGAAATAGGTTGGCCAAGATTCTAGCAAGAGGACTATACATTTTATATTTGTGAGAAATCACTTTGAGTCCATAGGAAAGCCAATACTATTAAAAGGGGGTAAAGTTTTGTTGGTGAACAATATGCTCATACGTGCACAAGTGATAGTCGCCAAAAACATTCACAAGCTCTCCCACCAAAGTCTGTCCTAAGCCAAACACTCAAAAATCAGTGCAACCAACTTTCCCATCCCGGTGCCACCGATTCCAAACTCTAGACAGACCCTGCCAAACCCTAGCCACTTCGGTGCAACCGATTCCATACCGGTGCCACCGAGTTTAGGTTGCCAACTTTCTGTTACGCAAATTCACATTTTCGGAACCACCGAGAATGTTGGATCGGCGTCACCGAGATTGGAAATCTGACCGTTGGTCACCTTATCGGTGCAGCCGAGTTTCCTATATCGGTCTCACGAGATTCAAAAGTTGCCACCTTTTGGTCACTTCGGTACCACCGAGATTCACACATCGGTGTCACCGAGTTGGTCAATTTGTGTGTAACGGTTGGATTTTTGGGGATGCCTATATATACCCTTCACCACCACCTACTCGAAAGAGAAGCACTCGGAACTATTCCATACTTGCCCCATCCAGTTTTCTGAGAGAGAACCACCTAGTCTTGTGTTGAGGTCAAGATCTTCCACTCCAACCATATGGATCTTGATTTCTAGCCTCCCCAAGTTGCTTTCCACCAATCCCATCTCTTCCACCATCCCAATTATGTGAGAGAGTGATTGTGTGTTGAGGAGTCTATCATCTTGAAGCACAAGAGCAAGGAGTTCATCGTCATTACCGAGCCTATTACCTTTTGGAGGGTGGTGCCTCCTAGATTGGTTAGGTGTCGCTTGGGAGCCTCCTACTACGTGTTGTGGAGTGAACCAAGAAGTTTGTAAGGGCAAGGAGATCGCCTACTTCGTGAAGATCTACCCATAGTGAGGCTAGTCCTTCGTGGACGGAAGCCGTTATGGAATAGTCAAGGTTGCTACTTCGTGGACCCTTATGGGTGGAGCCCTCCGTGGACTCTCGCGACCGTTACCCTTCGTGGGTTGAAGACTCCATAAACGTGGATGTACGATAGCGCCACCTATCGGAACCACGGGAAAAATCATCGTGTCTACAACTGCGTTTGATCCTCCTACCCTATCCCTTCTATACATGCTTGTTGTTACTTTCTGCTGCTATATACTCTTAGACTTGCATGTGTAGGGTGTACTTGACTTGCCATGAAATGCTAAAAACTGTCAACCCTAAAACTTGGTATAGGCAAAACTTTTATTTGGTCAATTAGTCTAATCACCCCCCCTCTAGACATACTTTCGGTCCTACACTTTTACATTTTCTTTGGATTCTCGGATGGTACTGTCTCGTCCGATTTTCCATCATCCTTCTTTGTTTTTCACTAACACGTTACTCCTGCACATGCTAATATGTCATCATGCCATGATTTAATTCTTGTCAGCATGCATATAATATAGTCCAGCATGAGCAAAGCAAATAGTTTAATTCATCATGATCATATATTATCTACTGCATTCGGTATATCATTTGTTCATAATGTTTGCGAGTACATTCAAACGTACTCACTGGCTTGTCCCTGGTTATTTCATTGGCCAGGTCAGAAGAGTATTATGACGACGTCCATGCGGAGCCTAGGATAGTAGCCACGCGGGATAGGAGTTATCCAGGTCAGCCGTTCCTGTGGGAATGGAGCCCCATCGACGTTGGAGAACTCGCGAATCGCTTCCGTCATCCACCACCAGAAATCATTATTGTATCATTAGACCTTTATGGTCTTGTACCCAATTCTTGTAATTGCTTGGAATTCTATATTGAGGTAGTGTCCACCAGCAAACAGAAATCCTGGGGCTGGTGAGGACACGAGGGGTTAATTTCTGGGATATTGTGCCCCGAAAATCCGGCCCCGACAGCCTTGGTATTAGAGCCAGGCTGACCACTGGCTAATCCTATCTTAGCCTGGTCATTATCCTTAGGTTTCCACACCATCCCACTCCTTCCATGTCTGTAGCCAAGCCATTCCACCCGACAAGCCTGCACAGTGGCCAGCCAACGAGGAGATCTATCGTAGTCCTTTCGATAAGTAAGAGTGTCGAACCCAACGAGGAGCAGAAGGAAATGACAAGCGGTTCTCAGTAAGGTATTCTCTGCAAGCACTGAAATTATCGGTAACAGATAGTTTTGTGATAAAATAATTCGTAACGGGTAGCAAGTAACAAATGTAGCAAAGGTGCAGCAAGGTGGCCCAATCCTTTTTATAGCAAAGGACAAGCCTGGACAAACTCTTATATAAAGCAAAGTGCTCCCGAAGACACATTGGAATCTCTGTCAAGCTAGTTTTCATCATGCTCATATGATTCGCGTTCGTTACTTTGATAATTTGATATGTGGGTGGACCGGTGCTTGGGTGCTGCCCTTACTTGGACAAGCCTCCCACTTATGATTAACCCCTCTCCAAGCATCCGCAACTACGAAAGAAGAATTAAGATAAATCTAACCATAGCATGAAACATGTGGATCCAAATCAGCCCCTTACGAAGCAACGCATAAACTAGGGTTTAAGCTTCTGTCACTCTAGCAACCCATCATCTACTTATTACTTCCCAATGCTTTCCTCTAGACCCAAACAATGGTGAAGTGTCATGTAGTCAACATTCACATAACACCACTAGAGGGGAGACAACATACATCTCATCAAAATATCGAACGAATACCAAATTCACATGATTACTTATAACAAGACTTATCCCATGTCCTCAGGAACAAACGTAACTACTCACAAAGCATATTCATGTTCATAATCAGAGGAGTATTAATGATGATCAAGGATCTGAACATATGATCTTCCACCAAGTAAACCAACTAGCATCAACTACAAGGAGTAATCAACACTACTAGCAACCCACATGTACCAATCTGAGGTTTTGAGACAAAGATCGGATACAAGAGATGAACTAGGGTTTGGAGAGGAGATGGTGCTGGTGAAGATGTTGATGGAGATTGAGCCTCTCTTGATGAGAGGATTGTTGGTGATGACGATGGCTTCGATTTCCCCCTCCGGGAGGGAAGTTCCCCCGGCAGAATAGCTCCGCCGGAGCCCTAGATTGGTTCTGCCCAAGTTCCGCCTTGAGACGGCGGCGCTTTGCCCCGAAAGCTCTATTATGGTTTTTTCCACGTCAAAACCCTCCATATAGCAGAAGATGGGCACCGGAGGGCTGCCAGGTGGGCCACAAGCCACAGGGGCACGCCCAGGGGGGTAGGGCGCGCCCCCCTCGCTTGTGACTGCCTGGTGGGCCCCCTGATGTATTTCTTTCACCCAATAATTTTTATATATTCTAAAATAATTCTCCGTAGATTTTCAGGACTTTTGGAGTTGTGCAGAATAGGTATCTCAGATTTGCTCCTTTTCCAGTCCAGAATTCCAGCTGCCGGCATTTTCCCTCTTCATGTAAACCTTGTAAAATAAGAGAGAAAAGGCATAAGTATTGTACCAAAACGTGTAATAACAGCCCATAATGCAATAAATATCAATATAAAAGCATGATGCAAAATGGACGTATCAACTCCCCCAAGCTTAGACCTCGCTTGTCCTCAAGCGAAAGCCGAAATCGATAAATATGCCCACATGTTTAGAGATAAAGGTGTCGATAAAATAAAATACGTACATGAAGGCATCATGATCATCTTTAGAGCAGCAACATATATTGACATATAATTTCTTATGCTGAAGTAACAATTCATTCACAAGGTAAAGTATGAATCAAGAACTCTATTGAGAACCAACAAACTATGATATCAGTCATTGAAGCAATTCCAATTTATCATAACGTAGGAAAGAGTCAATATAAGAGCTTGTAAAGCAAATCCACATACTCAATCATCTTTTAGTCTTTCACAATTGCTAACACTCACGAGGTACCTATGAAGTCAAAGCTTCAATCGGACACAGAGAAAGATAGGGGCTTATAGTATTGCCTCCCAACTATTCACCTCAAGGGTAATGTCAACAGTAATAACTCATGCTCGCCCACTTCTGAGCAGATATATGTGTCTAGATCATTCCCCAACGCATGACGCTTGCCAAAAGATAAAGGCGAAATAGGGAAAGTGATGGAGATCACCACGACTCTTGCATAAAGGTAAGTACTAGAAAATAAAAGTAACAGATAGGCCCTTCGCAGAGGGAAGCAGAGGTTGTCATGCGCTTTTATGGTTGGATGCACAATCCCTTAATGCAAAAGAACGTCACTTTATATTGCCCCTTGTGATAGAGAACTTTATTATGCAGTCCGTCGCTTTTATTTCTTCCCTATCACAAGTTCGTATAAAGCTTATTTTCCTCATACTACTAGATCACACATATTTAAAGAGCAATTTTTATTGCTTGCACCGATGACAACTTACTTGAAGGATCTTACTCAATCCATAGGTAGGTATGGTGGACTCTCATGGCAAAACTGGGTTAAGGGTGTTTGGATGCACAAGTAGTATCTCTACTTGGTGCGGAAGTTTTGGCTGATATGAGGTGGAAGCAAGCGACACATGTTGAGGGATCTATAACCATATAACTTCTATTCAGAAGTAAGCAAACATAACCCATTATGTTGTCTTCCTTGTCCAACATAAACTTCTTAACATATAATATTTTAATGAGTGCTCACAATCAAAAAAGATGTCCAAGATAATATATTTATATGTGAACCTCTCTTTCTTTATTACTTCCTTTTAATTGCCACAATGACCAATAGCTATGTTTGTCAACCCACAATAGGTTTCAATCGACATACTTCTTATATGTGAAGTCATCACTCCCCATAAGATCATCATATATACTCTTTACTTGTATTCTATACTTCTTTCTATTTCCTCTTTCTCAAAATCAAGATAATATCAAACAAGCAAAGCCCTCAACTCAAAACTACTATTTATTATATAACTCTCGGACTTGCTTACATAGGGGGGGACATAAAGCAAAAACTCAAAACTAGATCACACGAAAACTTTATTCTACTAGATCAAGATATAACCAAAAGGATCGAAGTAAGAAAAACGATAAAGGTAAAAATAAAAGGTGTGATGGTGATACGATACCGGGGCATCTCCCCCAAGCTTGGCACAAGCCAATGGGAGTGCCCATACCCATGTGTTTAGTTGTCTTGCTTCGGAGGTGGTGATGTTATATTCTTGGCGATAATGCCCCTCAGAATGCGATTCTCCTCCTCAAGCTTATTATTTTGCTGTCTGAGATCCATTACTTCCTTGCGAAGTTTTCCAGTGACGGTTAGAGCTCCCATAACCCATGGATGTTTCATTGCTGCGGGGGAAGAAGCAACACTCTTTCTCATATTTTCATAAGTAAGGAATTTAGCATTGGGAGGGATAACCGAGTTTGGAATTGCTGAGCTCTGAAGTTCTTCCAACATGGCCCCAAGTTGTAGACGAGAGATAACTTCTTGGTCTTCATCCATGGCGTCTATCCTTTTCAAGTTAGCCTCCATCTCTTCCTCCGTGGCCTGCCCGAAGCGGTTGGCTTCACGGAATACTCTGGGCCCTGGTGTCGGGTGAGAGATACGGCTCTCCCCGACCGACTCTTGCGAAGACATCTTTCTCTAAATCTGCTGCAGAAACAGCTCAGAAAGAAAACAGGAGGTATTGTCGTGATACGAGAGTCAAAACCTTCGGGAGATTATATAATGAATTTTTACCGACCCGAAGGAGTATTCTACAAGAAAACGGAGTCCGGATGGTACACAAGGTAGCCACAAGCCACAGGGGCGCGCCCAGGGGGGTAGGGCGCGCCCCCCTGGCTTGTCGCCTCCTCGTGCACTATTCGGACTACTTTAAATTTTCCTAATTTTTTAAATATTCCAAAACGTATAAAAATTTACATTGAAAAAGTTTTGGAGTCGGTTTACTTACCGTACCACATACCTATTCCTTTTCGGAGTCTGAAACATTCTGGTAAGTCTCCCTAATGTACTCCTCCGGAGTTATGGTATTGATAATATTGGTTTCAACATTTGTGGGAGTACCTGAGATATAATGTTTGATTCTTTGACCGTTCACCACCTTCGGGTTTGTCCCTTCGGCGTTGTTGATCTTGATGGCACCGGAACGGTATACCTCCTCGATAACGTAAGGACCTTCCCATTTAGAGAGAAGTTTTCCTGCAAAAAATCTTAAACGAGAATTGTATAGCAAGACATGATCACCTACATTAAATTCACGCTTTTGTATCCTTCTATCATGCCATCTCTTAACCTTCTCTTTAAACAACTTGGCATTCTCATAGGCTTGGGTTCTCCATTCATCAAGTGAGCTAATGTCAAATAACCTCTTCTCACCAGCAAGTTTGAAATCATAATTAAGCTCTTTGATTGCCCAATAAGCTTTATGTTCTAGTTCTAGAGGTAAGTGACATGCTTTACCATAAACCATCTTATACGGAGACATACCCATATGATTTTTATAAGCAGTTCTATAAGCCCACAATGCATCATCAAGTTTCTTAGACCAATTATTCCTAGATCTATTAACAGTCTTCTGCAAAATCAATTTAATTTCCCTATTGCTTAATTCTACTTGACCACTAGACTGAGGATGATAAGGAGATGCAATTCTATGATTAACATCATATTTAGCAAGCAATTTACGGAAAGCACCATGAATAAAGTGTGAACCACCATCAGTCATTAAATATCTAGGGACTCCAAATCTAGGGAAAATAACTTCTTTAACCATTTTAATAGAAGTGTTATGATCAGCACTACTAGTTGGAATAGCTTCTACCCACTTAGTAACATAATCAACAGCAACTAGAATATGAGTATACCCGTTAGATTGTGGAAAAGGTCCCATATAATCAAAACCCCAAACATCAAATGGTTCAATAACAAGAGAGTAATTAATAGGCATTTCCTGACGTCTACTAATATTACCAATTCTGTGACATTCATCACAAGACAAGACAAACTTACGAGCATCCTTGAAGAGAGTAGGCCAATAAAACCTAGATTGTAGTACCTTATGTGCAGTTCTATCTCCAGTGTGGTGTCCTCCGTAGGCCTCGGAGTGACACTTGTGTAAGATCTGTTCATGTTCATGCTCAGGTACACAACGTCTAATAATACCATCTACTCCTTCTTTATAAAGGTGTGGGTCATCCCAAAAGTAATGTCTCAAGTCATAGAAGAACTTTTTCTTTTGTTGATATGTGAAACTAGGCAGTATAAATTTAGCAACAATGTAATTAGCATAATCAGCATACCAAGGAGCATTACGCGAAGCATTTATGACAGCTAATTGTTCATCAGGAAAGCTATCATCAATAGGTAGTGGGTCATCAAGAACATTTTCTAATCTAGACAAGTTATCTGCTACGGGGTTATCAACACCCTTTCTATCAATAATATGCAAATCAAATTCTTGTAGCAGAAGAACCCACCTAATAAGTCTAGGTTTAGCATCTTTCTTTTCCATAAGGTACTTAATAGCAGCATGATCGGTGTGAACAGTTACTTTGGAATCAACAATATAAGGTCTGAACTTATCACAAGCAAACACAACCGCTAAAAATTCCTTTTCAGTAGTAGCATAGTTTCTTTGAGCACTGTCTAGAGTTTTACTAGCATAATGGATAACATTTAATTTCTTATCAACTCTTTGTCCTAGAACAGCACCAACAGCATAATCACTAGCATCACACATAATTTCAAAGGGTAGGTTCCAATCAGGTGGTTGAACAACAGGTGCGGAAATCAAGGCATTCTTTAGGATTTCAAATGCTTCTACACAATCATCATCAAGAACGAATGGAACATCTTTTTGCAAAAGATTAGTGAGAGGCCTAGAAATCTTAGAGAAATCTTTAATAAACCTTCAATAGAAACCAGCATGACCAAGGAAACTTCTTATACCTCTTATGTTCGTGGGACACGGCATTTTTTAAATAGCATCAACTTTAGCTTTATCAACTTCGATACCTCTTTCGGAGATCTTGTGCCCCAAGACAATACCTTCATTAACCATAAAGTGGCACTTTTCCCAATTCAAGACAAGATTAGTTTCTTCACATCTCTGCAAAACTCGATCAAGGTTGCTCAAGCAATCATCAAAAGAAGTTCCGTAAACGGAAAAATCATCCATGAAAACCTCAAGAATCTTTTCACAGAAGTCAGAGAATATAGCCATCATACATCTTTGAAAGGTAGCAGGTGCATTGCATAAACCAAAAGGCATACGTCTATAAGCAAAGGTACTGAAAGGGCAAGTAAAAGTGGTTTTTTCTTGATCTTCTCTTGATACAGGTATTTGAGAGAAACCAGAGTAACCATCTAGAAAGCAAAAATGAGTATGTTTGGATAGTCTTTCTAGCATTTGATCAATAAAAGGAAAAGGGTAATGATCTTTCTTAGTGGCTTTATTTAATTTCCTAAAATCAATTACCATCCTATAACCTGTAACAATTCTTTGCGGGATCAATTCATTTTTATCATTAGGAACAACGGTACTACCTCCCTTCTTAGGGACACAATGAACGGGACTAACCCATCTACTATCAGCAACAGGATAAATTATACCTGCCTCCAGAAGCTTTAGTATTTCTTTTCTTACCACTTCTTTCATCTTAGGATTCAACCGTCATTGGTGATCAATAACTGGTTTGGCATCAGGCTCCATATTAATTTTATGCTGACATAGAGTGGGACTAATGCCCTTAAGATCATCCAGAGTATATCCAATAGCAGCACGGTGCTTCCTCGGAGTTTTCAATAATCTCTTTTTTTCATGCTCTAAAAGGTTAGCACTAATAATAACATGATATATCTCCTTTTCATCAAGATAAGCATATTTCAAAGTATCGGGTAATTGTTTAAGCTCAAACACAGGATCACCCTTGGGTGGAGGAGGATCCCCAAGTATTTCAACAGGTAAGTTGTGTTTCAAAATAGGCTGCTGATCAAAGAAATTTTTATCTATTTCATTCCTCTCATTCATATGCATATCATTTTCATGATCTAGCAAATATTGTTCTAAAGGATCGGTAGGAGGCACAGCAATAGAAGCAAGACCAATAATTTCATCTTTACTAGGAAATTCTTTGTCATGGGGTTGTCTACGAAATTTAGAGAAATTGAACTCATGAGATACATCCCCAAAACTCACAGTAACTGTTTCTTTTTCACAATCAATCCTAGCATTAACGGTATTCAAGAAGGGTCTACCAAATATAATGGGACAAAAATCATCTTGTGGGGAACCAAGAACAAGAAAATCAGTAGGATATTTTATTTTCCCACACAAGACTTCAACATCTCTAACAATCCCCATTGGTGCAATAGTATCTCTATTAGCAAGCTTAATGGTAACATGAATTTCCTCCAGTTCAACTGGTGCAATATCATGCATAATTTCTTTGTATAAGGAAAAGGGAATTGCACTCACACTAGCACCCATATCACACAAGCCATGGTAGCAATGATCTCCTATTTTAACAGAAACAACAGGCACGCCAACAACAGGTCTATGTTTACTCTTACTATCAGGTCTAGCAATCCTAGCAGCTTCATCACAGAAATGAATAACATGCCCATCAATATTATCAACCAAGAGATCTTTAACCATAGCAATACTAGGTTCAACTTTAATTTGTTCAGGGGGTGTAGATGTTCTAATACAACTCTTACGAACCACAGTTGAAGCTTTAGCATGTTCCTTTATCCTAGTAGGGAAGGGTGGTTTCTCAATATAAGCAGTCGGAATAACAGGATCATCATTATAAGTAATAGTTTCCTCTTCAACTTTAATAGGTTCAACTACTTTCACTTCAATGGGAGGATGATATTTAAACCACTTCTCCTTAGGGAGATCAACATGAGTAGCAAAAGATTCACAGAAAGAAGCTACTATCTCAGAGTCAAGTCCATATTTAGTGCTAAATTCACGAAAAGCATCGGTGTCTATAAAGGATTTAACACAATCAAACTTAAGGTTTATACCTGACTCCTTACCTTCGTCGAGTTCCCAATCTTCAGAGTTGCGTTTAATTCTTTCCAATAAGTCCCATTTGAATTCAATATCTTTCTTCATAAAAGAACCAGAGTAAGAAGTGTCGAGCATGGAGCGATCATTATGAGAAAGCCGAGCATAAATATTCTGAATGATAATTTCTCTTGAGAGCTCATGGTTGGGGCATGAATATAACATTGACTTAAGTCTCCCCCAAGATTGAGCGATTCTTTCTCCTTCACGAGGCCAAAAATTATAAATATAATTCCGATCACGATGAACCAGATGCATAGGATAAAACTTCTGATGAAATTCCAATTTCAATCGATTGTAGTTCCATGATCCAAGATCATCACATAGCCTGTACCATGCCAATGCCTTCTCCTTCAAAGATAAAGGAAATACCTTCTTCTTGACAACATCCTCGGGCAAACCTGCAAGCTTAAATAATCCACAAACTTCATCCACATAGATTAGATGCAAATCAGGATGTAGTGTTCCGTCTCCTGCATAAGGATTAGCTAGCAGTTTCTCTATCATACCCGAAGGAATTTCATAATAAATATTTTCAGTAGGTTCAGCAGGTTGAGGGGCAACTCTTTGTGCTTCCGGTCGAGGTGAAGATACCCCGAACAAGCCCCTCAAAGGATTACTTTCCATAGTAACGAGTGACATTAAATTTCAGCACAGTATATAAATTTTTCCTTACCAAGTTCCACTCACCAAAGGCGCTTCACTCCCCGGCAACGGCGCCAGAAAAGAGTCTTGATGACCCATAAGTATAGGGGATCTATCGTAGTCCTTTCGATAAGTAAGAGTGTCGAACCCAACGAGGAGCAGAAGGAAATGACAAGCGGTTCTCAGTAAGGTATTCTCTGCAAGCACTGAAATTATCGGTAACAGATAGTTTTGTGATAAAATAATTCGTAATGGGTAGCAAGTAACAAGTGTAGCAAAGGTGCAGCAAGGTGGCCCAATCCTTTTTATAGCAAAGGACAAGCCTGGACAAACTCTTATATAAAGCAAAGCGCTCCCGAGGACACATGGGAATTTCTGTCAAGCTAGTTTTCATCATGCTCATATGATTCGCGTTCGTTACTTTGATAATTTGATATGTGGGTGGACCAGTGCTTGGGTGCTGCCCTTACTTGGACAAGCCTCCCACTTATGATTAACCCCTCTCGCAAGCATCCGCAACTACGAAAGAAGAATTAAGATAAATCTAACCATAGCATGAAACATGTGGATCCAAATCAACCCCTTACGAAGCAACGCATAAACTAGGGTTTAAGCTTCTGTCACTCTAGCAACCCATCATCTACTTATTACTTCCCAATGCCTTCCTCTAGGCCCAAACAATGGTGAAGTGTCATGTAGTCGACGTTCACATAACACCACTAGAGGGGAGACAACATACATCTCATCAAAATATCGAACGAATACCAAACTCACATGATTACTTATAACAAGACTTATCCCATGTCCTCAGGAACAAACGTAACTACTCACAAAGCATATTCATGTTCATAATCAGAGGAGTATTAATGATAATCAAGGATCTGAACATATGATCTTCCACCAAGTAAACCAACTAGCATCAACTACAAGGAGTAATCAACACTACTAGCAACCCACAGGTACCAATCTGAGGTTTTCAGACAAAGATCGGATACAAGAGATGAACTAGGGTTTGGAAAGGAGATGGTGCTGGTGAAGATGTTGATGGAGATTGACCCTCTCTCAATGAGAGGATCGTTGGTGATGACGATGGCTTCGATTTCCCCCTCCGGGAGGGAAGTTCCCCCGGCAGAACAGCTCCGCCGGAGCCCTAGATTGGTTCTGCCCAAGTTCCGCCTCGAGACGGCGGCGCTTCACCCCGAAAGCTCTGTTATGATTTTTTCCATGTCAAAACCCTCCATATAGCAGAAGATGGGCACCGGAGGGCTGCCAGGTGGGCCACAAGCCACAGGGGCGTGCCCAGGGGGGTAGGGCGCGCCCCCCTGGCTTGTGACTGCCTGGTGGGCCCCTTGATGTATTTCTTTCACCCAATAATTTTTATATATTCCAAAATAATTCTCCGTAGATTTTCAGGACTTTTGGAGTTGTGCAGAATAGGTATCTCAGATTTGCTCCTTTTCTAGTCCAGAATTCCAGCTGCCGACATTTTCCCTCTTCATGTAAACCTTGTAAAATAAGAGAGAAAAGGCATAAGTATTGTACCAAAACGTGTAATAACAGCCCATAATGCAATAAATATCAATATAAAAGCATGATGCAAAATGGACGTATCACCGACATCTTTCGACGTTCGGTGCCCAACCTATCAGTCTATCTATAGGCCGTGTGCCTGTGGCCGCACCCGAGTTGTTCCATCCGCAAGCGTGCGATGGAAGACTCCGATGGCTTATAAAGGAAGCCTTGCCCCAAGCACAGCACATCACAGCCTCACCCCCAGTTCGACATCCATCCACTAAGATGCCAGGCCCCATTGTTCACAACGAGACCACCGTAGTCGAGCTTGAAGGCTTTGTAGCCGTCCTCGCCAACCTAACTCGTTGTGCTTTCAGCATCGAAGAGCCGCCGGAGTATGTTGTGTACCAGGGGCACACGAGTGATTCCATCTATCACTTCTGGGCCACAGTGCACATCTACGGGAGGAGCATCACATCGGAGCGCCCCTACCGGTTCACCGGGAGGACGACCTCCGACGAACCCCAAGCCATCCAACTTGCAGCCCGAGAAGCTATAGTTCACCTTCGGCATCTGTCGCCGAGGGTCAACTGCCGCTCTTTCTACTACTACCCTAGTCGTGAAGGCTATGGTAGACCGACCCAAGTCGCCAATGGAGACCAAGAGTCGGATCCTGCCCTGGTGCATCTGGTGCGCTACCTGAGAGCGCAAGAGGCACTGTTCGATCAGGTCACTCTCGACCTGATTGAGACCCGCAGGACGCTCGCCCTCCTGACCTTGGCAAGAAGTGAAGCTGCCCCTGCCACCGACACCCCGATAGTGCTACTTGGGAGGCATGTTGAACCCCCAAGTTCCGCCCAGGTTATCCACCCGGGCAGTGTCGTCGCCTCACCCGAGGAACTTCATCGTCTCTTGGAGACCTACTCCAACGGGACGGTGACCTCGACACCCCATGAAGGACACCACCGCTACTCCAGCCCTGTAGCTCCCCATCCGACCCCGGCTAGTTCTGACGCAGAAGGCCACGAAGAGGACTCGGCATCCTCAAGACGCGCCCGGCTAGATGTCAACGAGGTGGACTGAGTCCACTGGATCCGTGTCAAGCCCTAGTGGCTCTGTCACCCTGTAATTTTTGGTAGTAGCAGCCGTATGATGTAGCAGGTTTGTGATTTATTGGTGTGCCACTGTTTTAATAGTACCATTTGTGAACCAGCGTAATTTAATTGACGTATGGTTGCACGGTAGATTCTAGACGTAACTACCATAGTCCCCCTGGCCGACACACACAGTAACACGTCGCATTCCTTTGGGGATTGAGGACCGAGACTTTAATCCCCCGACAGGACCAATACACAAGTCGTATTGGCACCGCTTCATGTCTCATAACCCAGGCACTCTATAAGAAGCCACATCCAGCACTAGCCCTGTCAAACTAGAACACCACTCCTTCCCGACCTGCACTCCATGTCTCACCCCGGTACCCAATTGAGAACTCCAAATGCAAGTCCTGGCAGTTTTGTTAAAGTTTTGTGGGATTTTACCCGCAACATTTTTGGTTCCAGCCAACCACCCCAGTATGAGTTGTTCAAATTGAGGATCACCTCTGACTCCTCGAAATACTGGGTAGTTGTGCACATCCCACCAGCAGACCCAGACCAAGGCCCTCCATATATTGTCTACATCGGGAGATCCATGCCAACCCCAGGCATGTCCATTGAAGCTGCTGCTTATGAAGCAGTTACCCATCTCCGATTCGCGGAACCCACTACCAGCGAACGGAGATACTGCTATTTTCCGAGCCATGCAGCATCAGGGGCAAATGCAACGTTCCGCTGTGAACGTATAGAAAGGGATCCAGCTCTGGCCAATCTCATTCAATATGTGATGGCTCAAGAGCGTCTGACTCAGCAACTGATGGATTACCTCTCTTATCTTGCTTTTCTGAACCCTTAGATAGCCATTGGCGGGCCACCTTTGCCAACCTTGGAAGGGCACGTCCTACGCCTGCTTCCATCACTCTCCTCGGAAGAAGAAGAAGGTGCTCCAGCACCCGGAACTTTTCCGCAAGACCCTGTAGACCTCACTTTCGGACCATAGACGGTCATGAGTGCGTTTGTGTAGCATGTAGTGCTTGTTTGCATGATGTGACCTTTGTATTGTTCTTAGGGTGTACGTCATTGCATTTTGCATATGAGTGTTTTATTTGTTGTGATATGCATTTAATTCTACTGTCCTTAACAAATCTCGAGGACGAGATTTTCTTAAGGGGGGTAGAGTTTGTAACACCCCAACAATTTAACCATGATTTTATTAATTAAAATTTGGCCAGAAATAAATTTTTTGATTTATAATAAGTCCCTTAATAATTTTAAGAGCCTTTTCTGTTCTAACTTTCAAAATTCTTCCTTCCATATATAAATTTTTGGAATAATATCATGGCCTTTGGTAGTTTAATTAAACCATTTCATATATATTTTAATAACAGTGGGAATTATTTTCATAATATAAATTTCCCCAAAACAATTCTTTTAATAGCATTTTCAATGTTTGAAACGCTTCCGTTGCACTACAACCACTTTAAATAATTCTTTAAAAATTCCACCAAAATTATGGGAGGTCATGTGAGGCCTACAAATCACTTTTATGCAAAAACCCAACTTTGTGTTTTGGAAAATTTGAGCAAACCATCATCATCTTCATTTTGGTCCAGTTTGGTAGTTTGTACTGCAACCCTATTTTATTTTGTCCTAATTGCTATGATAGTTTTCATGCTTATAGTCATCCGTACTAAACCCCTAAGTCCAGGAGATGAGACTCATTAGGGTATTTTAACCACATGAAATAATGCCATCCAGTTTCTGTCCAGAAATGATTTTCTCAAAAACTTACACTAGCAAGATTTCTGTTTTGCCAATGTAACCCCACCATAACATTTAGTATCTAAAGAGACCCCATCCTGCCAATTTTCATCGTCAGCAAAATTCCCTAGCTTGCCGTGTGCATGACAGAAGTCTGCAAGTTCATAAACTGCATTACACACTTGCTCATCTGACCAAAGTAACATGTCCATCCCTCTGACCAGACCATGCATTGCTTCCCTACCAAAACTCAGCCCAACTGAGACATCCTAGGGCCCCCTGGCATTTGATCGAGCATGCTGCGTGCGTGCACAGGGCGCGGCCAGAGTGCGCGTTTTGCACGTGCAGCGCCCGAGCCGGCGCGTCCCTGGACAGCGCCTCCCCGAGCTCGCCCTGGACCATCTGCTGCTCCCCGCCTCCCGCCGACCCTCTCCCTCGTCCTCTAGCGCCAACCACCGCCATCCTCATCGGTTTCAACCACTGTAGTTAAGCCGCCGCCGCAATCCACTCGGGGACGGCACCGATCAGGCCACCTAGTGCCTCCCGAGCTTAACCCCGAGCCTCCACCTCCTCTCTAATCCTCACCGACCCCGCTGACCTCTCCACCGGCCTCGCCTACCTCGCCACCGTCCGCGGTTTGCCATCAATGGCGCCACCGACTTGCTTACCTCTGGAAGCCACGGCACCGCGTCGCTTCCGCCTATAAATTCCCTTCCCGAGCTCAACCAGTAGCCTACGCGATCTCAGTAACCTCTCACTCGAAGCAACTGAGCCCCCGTGCTCACCTCCGTCGCCAGCGACCGCCACTGCCATGTCCAAACTCGGTTAAATTGGAGCTCTCTCTCCGTTCCCGGGCAAGATCCCTCCACCATAGAATCCCTCAAGGCCCCGCAAACTCATTCCCAGCACCAATTCCACCGAAAACCAACCCGGAGGTAGAAGCCCCGTCCGCTCGAAGCTTCCTCCGCCATTGCTGATGCCCCGCTAGATTACGAGCTCGCTGGCGACCCCTTCCTTCCCCAGGAGATGCGGCCCTCTCTTCTGAGCGCAGGGGTATGCCAGGCGTCGAGAACGGTGCCTCCTGGCGCCGGCAATCGTCACCGGAGTCGGCCTCTTCCTGTCCAGGCGTGCGCGAGGTGGGAGACAAACCCGACAGGTGGGGCCCACCTGTCGGTGAGTCATCCCTTTCCCCTCCAGTAGCGCATCTTCTTGAGTCCACCACCCCTGCGAGGAAACGTACTCCAAGGAGTATGCCTTCGACATCGATGGTTTCCCCGCGCGGCTGGGCGGCTGGGCCAAGCCCAATGGCGACAGGAGGCTAAGTAGCGCTTAGGGCGCATCTCTGCTCCTTTCCTTTATCTTTTCCAGTACTTTTCAAAAATAATCCAGAGCAACCATTTCGAGTCCAAATTTAATGATTTAAATTTCTGTAGATTTATAAAATCATGATCTATTTATCTAGATTAGGTGAACATTTTTTTCCCTAAACCTTGTTTCTTCTGGATCTATTAAATAGTTCTTTTCTTTACAGTTTTCAACATAGTAATTTCCTAGGTAAATCATATTAACTCCAAATAACCTGATTCTTTTTCTGTTATTCCTTATTTTTCCTCTAGTTTATTTTAGTACTTATTTCAAAATTTTCCAAACAACTTTTTGGCACTATTGTTGCTATATGTGGTAATTTAAATATTTTTGGAAATAGGTAATGAGGGAAGATAAAAAGATTTCAAAGTTTTGGAATGCACCTAACACCTCTGCATGCTCAAGGCAAGCATTTTTGAACACTTGCTATGGTGGGTGTTTGATAGTAGCTAGCTAGAATATTTGAAGCTTGGTCTTTGGTAATTTTAATAGAAATTGCATAGGGGTAGTAATATTGCATGAATGCATGGTCATGTATATATTTTTTCTATTGCATGTATTCCGCTCAAGTTTTGACATGCATAAGTTGTGAGAATCCAGGAGTGTGCTCCTGCCTGGGACGTGCCGGTGGGCACGGGACATATTTGACACGGTGGTGTCACGTGATATAAGTGGAGCATACCGGTGATAATAAGTAACACCTCCTGAGTTGACCATAGATCGAGTCTTGTCACCGGTAACCCCCATACTTGATTCGTGCTGCCACTTGTCCCTGCCTCAGGTGGGGTTTGGTTCAGTAAGTTGTTAACCCCTTTCCATGCACACACCGTACAGAGGGCCACGATGAGGGTTTCCGCGTAGGGACTAAATCCTGTCATCGCGGGTCAGGGGGCATGGGTGTTTCCAGCAGTGTAGCCGAGAGGGGGGCACCCCTTGTAATCCGCGCGTATGAATAGTGATCCCATGCAGGACGATGGTCTCCCTGTCTTAGAGTTTTACCAAACTGATGCTCTGGGTGGTTCCTGGCATCCGGACGGTTAAGCTGGTGTGTGCTGGTCAGGTGTGTTTCAACCTAAAGACCGTAATGGGAATTAGCCAACGTCTCGATGCTGGCTATAGAAATCCTTTACTTGTGGGTAAAGAGTACACCCTCTGCAGAGTTATAACTATTCGAATAGCCGTGTCCGCAGTTAAGGACTATAGTCTGGGTTGGTCAAGTGTCGGTCTTAGAGTCGGTCTCCGGAGGAAATAATTAAAATGGTGCATGGTTTATTTTGCAGGATAATTACTACTACTACTGATGTTATCATGAATGGTTATTGATGCTATGATTATTATTGTGGACTAACCCGTTTCTCTTAATTTTACTTTCTGAGTGTCTCAGGGGCTGGCTAGACTACCCCGGGCATTCATTTTTATTTTCAAGACCTTACGAGGCGTCTCTCGAGTTCTCGGGCGGTCCTGTCTCGCCCGACTCTCTTGTAGATACCCGTCTGGCATTTCTTTTCAAGACTTCACGTGGCGTCGCTTGAGTTCTCGGATGGTTCTGTCTCGTCCGATTTCTCTTTTAGACACCCGTTTGGCATTTCTTTTCAAGACCTCACGTGGCGTCACTTGAGTTCTCGGATGGTTCTGTCTCGTCCGATTACTCTTGTAGACACCCGTTTGGCATTTCTCTTCAAGACCTACCGTGGTGTCACTTGACATCCAACCGGCATCTCTTTTACATTTTCTTTGGATTCTCGGATGGTACTGTCTCATCCGATTTTCCATCATCCTTCTTTGTTTTTCACTAACACGTTACTCCTGCACATGCTAATATGTCATCATGCCATGATTTAATTCCTGTCAGCTTGCATATAATATAGTCCAGCATGAGCAAAGCAAATAGTTTAATTCATCATGATCATATATTGTCTACTGCATTCGGTATATCATTTGTTCATAATGTTTGCGAGTACATTCAAACGTACTCTCTGGCTTGTCCCTGGTTATTTCATTGGCCAGGTCAGAAGAGTATTATGACGACGTCCATGCGGAGCCTAGGATAGTAGCCACGTGGGATAGGAGTTATCTAGGTTAGCAGTTCCTATGGGAATGGAGCCCCATCGATGTTGGAGAACTCGCGAATCATTTCCGTCATCCACCACCAGAAATCATTATTGTATCATTAGACCTTTATGGTCTTGTACCCAATTCTTGTAATTGCTTGAAATTCTGTATCGAGGTAGTGTCCACCAGCAAACAGAAATCCTGGGGCTGGTGAGGACACGAGGGGTTAATTTCTGGGATATTGTGCCCCGGAAATCTGGCCCCGACAGTTAAGAACCGGGACTAAAGGTCCTCCTGCCTGGGCGCCCCGCAGCGGCCACGTGGAGCCCCTTTGGTCCCGGTTCGTAAGCAAACCGGGACTAAAGGTTTTGAGTATTAGTCCCGTTTGGTTTGTCCCGGTTCCAGAACCGGGACTAAAGGCCCTCTGGAACCGGGACTAGTACCCTGTTTTCTACTAGTGGGAGGGGAGGGGATGGGGTTGGCTACACAGGCAGCACCCCGACACCGGGGCCCCAGTTGAAGCAGGCAAGCCACCCATCCACAGCCTGTCTGATCGAGGCAGGTAGACGCACACGCCAAAGGACAGCGTCCTCATGGCACAGTTTAAGTAACCGGGGAGCGACGGTGGCAGCCCCTGGAAGACAACCGCATTGCAATGCTTCCAGAGTTGCCAACAGCATAGAAGCAGGAACGTCGACCCTGAAGCAGCGGGCACAGAGCCCGGAGGGCTCATCTGGTCAAGGTGACGAATGGAGGAGACCTCAGGGGCCAGCCCAACAGAGGACCAAAACTGACCGGCAAACGGGGCAGAGGGGGCAGCCCGCATCTTCAAGGGAAACAATATGCTTCTTCAGCAGAACATCCCGCATGTGGACCCGAGCTTGGACCAGAAGCCAGGCGAAGAAACGAACCCGGCTCGCGGCGTGGTTTCTCCAGACGAAGTCGGCGAAGGGCACCAGCACGCCCCCGAAGTGGCACAACTGGTAGACTCCAGCAGAGGAGAGTCCCACACCCTTGGAGCAGCCTTGGCAGAGGTGCCACACGTCCGGCTCCGCCGTCAGGTCGACGTCGCGGATGATGTGGAGGAGCAACAGCCGCTCCTGCATGCCAGTATGGTTTAGGCAGGGGACCAGCCTAGAGTCGAGCCCAAACTGCATGACGTGGGCAACCGAGGCAATCGGCGTGGTGGAATGGGTGAAGAGCGAGCGAAACTGACCGCAGAGAGGCCCGCCTGGCAGCCATGAGTCAAGCCAAAAGGCGGTGGAGCGGCCGTCGCCGACGGAGACGACGGAGATCGCCCGGTACACTGGCATGAGCTTGGCCAGCGAGGACCAATGGGGGCCAGGGAGCGCGGCAGCCGTCGTCGGGGTCAAAAGGGAACGCCCGAGTTCAGTCCACACCCAGCGAGTCCAGGGCACGTCTTGCTCCGAGTGCAGACGGTGCAACAGCTTCATCAGAAGGCATTTGTTCTGGACGGGGAGCGCGCGAACCCTAAGCCCACCCTCCTCCTTAGGGCGCACCACGCAGTCCCAGGCGACAAGGCACTGTGCGCCCGAGGCCCTGTCAGCAGCAGCCCAAAGGAAGGAGCGGCGCAGCGCGTCGATCGCGCGGAGCACGGAAGGAGGGACCTCCATCGTAGCCATGGCGTAGGTGGGGAGAGCATCTAGCACTGCGTTGAGCAGCACCAGTCGCCCTCCGAAGGAGAGGAGCTGTGCTCGCCACCCCGAGAGGTAGCGCTCGGCCTTGGCAATGAGCGGGAGGAAGTCATCCATGGAGAGCCTCTAGTTCACTCGCGGTCACCGATGCCTCGTCGTCATCATCGTGGCCACCGTCGTCTTCGGCATGCGGGAGTACGTCCAGGAGGTCCGCCTCGGTTGGATTCGTCCGTTCCGGGGACCAGCTGAAGCCGGGAAGGTCTGTGTGCTCGCCATCTTGCCCTTCTCCGCCGCAGACACCACCACCTCGTCGTCGCCCCCGACCTGCTAACCTCGTCCATGAGAACCGGGGTGAGCTCCTCTGCCGATTCCCTTCGTTCTCGTCCTCGATCTGTTGTCGTAGCTGCCGTCCCCGATCTCGTCCGAACGTACGCGTACGCGCACATACAATGCGAGGGTGCTGCCCCTAGCTGCTTGCTCTACCTGCTGCGCTGCTGCTGTCGCCCCAGGCTGCACCGCGCGCTCAATTCGCCCACTGCCGCACCTTGCTCGCTGCTCCCTGGCCGCGTCAACGCGTGCGCCCCGCAGCCACCCGTGCGCCCGCGGCCCTGCCTGCTGTCGCTGTTGTGCCGCTGCTTGCTACTGCCTTGTTGCTGCTCGCTGGTCCTAGCCGTTGCTACTGCTGCGTCTTGCTGCTGTCGCCGCTGCTCCCGTCTACTGCTTAACTGCTGCTGCTTTGTGTGCTCGGCCGCTCGCTGCGCCTGCCCTGCTCGATGTTGCTGTCCGCTCCAGCTGCTGTTGCCGCTCGCCAGCTGCTACTACTGCTGTTCCTACTTGCTGCTATCCTGCTACTACTAGCCAGGGGCGTAGCCAGGCCCCGGGCTGCCCGGGCCATGGCCTGGGGCGTGGGAGTGAAGGGAGAATATCATACGGAAACCAACATTCGGTGGAAACCGATGAAAACCACGAAAAAAAGATTTTGAAAAGCTTCAAAAAAATCTGAAAAAAATACGGGATGTTAAGAGGATGATGTTTTATTGCCACGCCAAATTTCAAGTTGAAACACATTACGAGATGTGAGCTATGAAAAAGACAAAATCAGCATTGAATAGTGCCGAACAGTAATGTCACTATTCAGGGCTGAAATTTGTCTTTTTCATAGCTCACACTACGTAATGTGTTTCAATTTGAAATTTTGCGTGGTAATAAAACATCACCCTCTTAACATCCCATCTTTTTTTCAGATTTTTTTGAAACTTTAAAATATGGTTTTCACGAAGTTTTCATTGAATGTTGGTTTCCGTATAATATTCTCCCGGGAGGGAAATCTTTCGTATACTGTAGCTACAGTACCATACTGTAGCTACAGTGTCACTGTTCCAACGAAGCTGGCCCGGGGCGTGGCCATATCCTGGCTACGGCACTGCTGCTAGCCAAGGCGAGCGCCATGGCCGTGCGGCTGTGTGTGCATGAGGTGTGTGCTGTGTGTGTGCGTGAGTGTGTGTACTGTGTGTATGCGCAGCATGTGTGTGTAAGTTAATTAGTAGTTAGGTTTAGTCTAATATATCACTGACATGTGGACCCCTCTAGTTAAAATAACCCTTTAATTTAACTCTGACTATGACATGTAGGCCCCACCACACTGTTCACATTTGACCAGTCAACTGATGACTGCAGAGTCAGCTGTTGACCTGGCCCCACCTGTCAACCCCTCTGTCCTCTTTGCTGGGTACACTTTCGGGTGCACCTAGCCTTTTCCGTTTAATTTATTTTGAAATTAAATAAATTCTAGAAAATTTCTGAAAATCGATAAAACTTTAGAAATTAATATAAAATAAACCGTAAGTCAGATGAAAATAATTTATACATGTAAGTTGTTCAGAAGAATCCCGCGATTCCGAATACGTAGTCCGTTCGTCTGCTATCATAATGAACGTGGAACATTTCCATTGTTTTCGTCTGTCCGGTAGTAGCCCGAGACCCGAAAAATATCGTCAGATATTCTTTCGATCCGTCCGCGACGTGTAGTACTGCGTTAGTGCATGCATAGCTCTGCATATTGCCATGTCATGCATCGTGATTGCATATGTGCTTTATATTTATTGTTTCTCCCACCCTCTTCTTACCGGTAGACCCCGAGACTGACGCTGCTGCCGGGTACGACTACACTGTTGACGATCAGGCCTTTACAGCAGAGCAGCAAGGCAAGCAACCCCCCCCCCCCCCCTTGATCATCCCGATATCGCCCATCTCTTTCCCACTCATGCTTGCATTAGTTTTTGCTACTGTTGTAGATAGCTCCTACTCTGATGCATAGCCTGTTTTTGTTAAACTGCTACTTTACCTGCTATCATATCACCTGCTTAGTATAGGTTGATCAATGAATCCCCTATGACCCCCTTAGTCTCAGTTGCCCCTTTTTCTTCATCGACGACTCGACGACTCAGAGACTCGGTCAACCGACCGACCAGCCATGCCCGTCACATTCACCCCACACCCCTTAGTTGTACGACTCTACAGAGCTACTATCGAGTACCGAGGGTGACACCTCGTGAAGTACTCATGATGCTAACTCTGACCACTCCCGACGACGACTCTGTCGTGCAACCCCTCAAGCGTAGACCATCGAGGGTAAATCCTCTCTGGTCACCTTGACGGTTACATTGAGTGGGATCCATCGAGGGTGATTCCTCGGTTTTCCCCTTGGCGTTACAGACACACGATTACATTTACTTTACTGTTGATACATGATGAGGTCAGGATGACCGGAGGATACATGATGAGGTCGGGATGACCGGAGGGTGTTGGTGTAATACGACGGGGCGTGGCCGGGCATTCTTGGCCCTTGCCACAAGACCTCGAGACGGGGCGACGGGACCACATATCGTGTATCGCGCTCGTCACCGCAATTATTAAAATGCTATTGGTTTGGGTATTTGATGTGAGTTGGTCATTTGACCTTTTCGCACTAACCTTCACGTGGGAGAAGTTATGGGTACTCGGCGTCGTTGTATCAGCCGAAGCTCTTCAGACGTCAGCAATGGAGCGGCGCGCGCCCGGGTGGCCCGCGTAAAGCACCGTCTTGTATTAAGAGGTGCCAGGACTGACACCGGCCGCCCATGCATCGTGCAGGAGTGCAAATGGTGAGTGGGCCCATGACCCCTGCGCGCTTAGGATTTAGACCGGCGGGCTGGCCTCTCTGTTGAGCCTAGGTAGGGCGACGACGTGTTGATCTTTGAGGCCGGGCATGACCCAGAAAAGTGTGTCCGGCCAAAGGTGATCAAGCGTAATGGAAAACGTGGTGCACCCCTGGAGGGATGAAATTAACTATTCGAATAGCTGTGTCCACGGTAACAGGATGACTTGGAGTTGTACCACGATCTACTACAATTAAAATTGTGACTTAAAATTGAAATGAATGTTGGCCCCGAGGTTGCTTCCTCGCAGGGAGTCGAGGAAGAATCTCTGGGCGTGGATACTTAATAAAAATTTGCTACAATAATATTGCTACATATGAGATACCAGTCTACTCTCTTCTAATGCTGCAAGATGCTGAAGATGCTAGTCTTCGATAGGACTAGGCCTTCCCCCTATTCTTGCTTTCTGCAGTCAGCCCAGATATAACCCCATTCCTTGATACTGATGCATACTTAGCATAGTTCTGATGTCAGTCTTGCGAGTACTTTGGATGAGTACTCACCGCTGCTTTGCTTTCTCTTCCCCCCTCGATACGATTACCGCATTCAGATGACGGAGCCCAGGAGATGGAGTACGTCGGAGACGACTACTACACCACCGCCGGAGCCTACTACTACATGGAGACTGCCCCCAACCAGCAATAGGATAGGAGGTTCCCAGGCAGGAGGCCTCGCCTCGTTCGATCGGTTGTTATGTTTGTGCTAGCCTTCTTAAGACAAAATTTGTTTAACTTATGTCTTTACTCAGATAATAATTGCTTCCGCTGACTCGTGCTTGTCGAGCTTTGTATTCGAGCCCTCGAGGCCCCTGGCTTGTAATATGAAGCTGTATGACTTTAAATTGTGTCTAGAGTTGTGTTGTGATATCTTCCAGTGAGTCCCTAATATGAGCTCGCTGCCGTCCACAGCCCACTGTATAATTTATCCAGGCCGCGAACCGGCCCATTTCTACAGGGCAGCCCGACCCAACTCAAGCTTATCCCCAAACGGGAAACGCACCTCCAACGGGTGCCCGTATCTACCCTAGTCGGCACCCGGCCGCCAGCCGCCGGCGAGTTCTTACTGCCGCACTGGGGAGCCAGACCAATAAGGGCAATTCCTAAACGGCGCCTTAAGCATCCGTTTTAGGTATTTACGCAATCGGACGCACACCCTCCTGCCGCACTGGGCTTGCCCATTTTCATTTTGTTTTCTATTTTTAAAACACAAAAAAACGTGGTGCCCTAACCAGTCGGCCAACTGACTTATTCGTGTTTACTTAGAGCGTTTTCACCCTTTTCTTCTTTCTTCTTTCTTTTTTCTTGGAAACAGGTTTTTTCACTTTTTTTTAATTTTTTTCTTACCTTTTCTTTCTTTCTTGACTTTTTTTTTTCAAATTTGTGAACTTGTTTTTCGAGTTCGTGACCTTTATTTCGAACAACGAACTTTTATAAAATCGATTGATTTTTTCTTCAAACCAAGTATTTTTCCAAATCAATGAGTTAAATTTGATGATTTGTTTTTCAAATTTGATGTTTGTTTAAATTCAATGAACTTTTTCAAATTTGAATATTTGTTTTTCAAAATTGATGACCTTTTTTCAGAATTGATGAACTTCATTTCAAGTTTGCTGGACTTTTCTTTAACTAGATAAACTTTTTTTCAAAATCTTGAACTTTTTAGAATTCGTGAACACTTTTGAATTCATATTTTTGTTAAGTTATTCGATTTTTCCCGCATTTCTTAGGATTTTTATATTTTTTCAAAGGTCAGAGGTTGACCGGTCAACTCGCTAACTGTCGACGAGTCAACCATAGCGCCCGTTATAGGGTTAATTGTATAGGGCGCACACCCACCCCCTCCGCGATGGGCCAGCCCACATTCCTTTTTTTCTAAACTATAGCAAAAAACGTAAAAACATGCGCTGTGGCTGATTTGAAACAGCACCACAGGGTTCAAGGCACCACGCGATAACCACCCCGACCAATTAACAATCTTCTGTGATCACGTAAATTTTCTCTCCTCGTTTGTTCTTTCTTTCTCCTTTTCTTTTTGCTTTTTCTTCCCTCTTTCCTTTTTATTTTTTGTTTTCTATTTTTTTCCTTTTTGTAATATGATGAAAAAATTCACCGGATTTTATTACTTTTTTTCAACGTCAATGAAGATTAACTTCAATGAACTTTTTAAAATTTGATGATTCTTTTTCAAAATTGATGACCTTTTTTTCAGAATTGATGAACTTCATTTCAAGTTTGCTGAACTTTTCTTTAAATGGATTTTTTTTTTCAAATACTTGAACTTTTTAGAAGTTTGCGAACCCTCTTTTAGAATTCGTGAACACTTTTGAATTCACATTTTTGTTAAGTTATTCGATTTTTCCCGCATTTCTTAATTTTGTTTATATTTTTTCAAAGTCAGAGGTTGACCGGTCGACTCGCTAACTGTCGACGAGTCAACCATAGCACCCGTTATTGGGTTAATGGTATAGGGCGCACACCCACCCCCTCCGCGATGGGCCAGCCCACACTCCTTTTTATCTAAACTGTAGCAAAAACGTAAAAATGTGCGCTGTGGTTGATTTCAAACAGCGCCGCAGGGTTCAATGCACCACGCGATAACCACCCTGACCAATTAACAACCTTCTGTGATCACATAAATTTTCTCTCCTCGTTTGTTCTTTCTTTCTCCTTTCCTTTTTTCTTTTTCTTCCTTCTTTCCTTGTTCTTTTTTCTTTTCTATTTTTTCCTTTTTCTAATACGATGAAAAAAGTTCACCGGATTTTATGCATTTTTTTCAACGTCAAAGAAGTTTATTAAAATTCAATGAACTGATTTTGAAGTTTCATGAACTTTTTTCAATTTTGATGATTTTTTTTTCTAATTCAATGAACATTTTTGAAAATCCAATGCACTTTTTCTTAAGTTGATGTTATTTTTAAAAATTTGGTAATCTTTTTCAAGTTTTATGAAATTTATTTAATTTTATGAACTTTTTGTTGGACATCGATGAATTAAAGGGCCGGCCAATAAAGGGGGCGCACGTGGATTCCGGTTGCAGCCAGTGGAGCTCCCTCAACCACGACCGAGCGAACCCTCAGCGACTATTTATTGCCTTAAGCGATCCAAGTAACAGCTCTCACTTAAGCATTTTTTTTCCTCGCGTCGTGTTGGCCCGGCCAATTTACGCGCGCACAATTGTAAAAAACGCAAAAAAATGCGAGAAGTAGGGATCCAACCTGGGTCTGCAGGGAGAATGCACGCCGCACTAACCACTCCATCCAAGTTCCTTCCGTGCTAAGGACTAGGCGTGTGTAATACTTGAGGCTACTCTAGACGGTTTCTTCGGGATTTTTTTCCTTTTGTGTTTTATTTTGGTTTCTTTCTATTTTTTTTCATTCTTTTTCATTCATTCTTGCATTTTGTTTTACTGGGTTATTATTCTCCTTTTTTTGCATTGTTCTATTTTTGTTTGGTTATCTTTTTTATTCTCTATTTTTTGTTCAATTATCTTTTTTCTTCTTCATTTTTTCTTTCCTTATGTTTGGTTTTGTTTTCACTCTACCTTTCTGTATATGTTGATTTTTTAATATGCAATCCATATTTTTTATATACACATTCAACATTGTCCGAACGCTTATCCAATATTTTTAAAATACTTGTTTAATATTTTTCAGAACGTTGAACAAGTATTTTGAAAATGTAGAACAAATATTTGAATAATGTTGATTAATTATTTGAAAAAATGTAGATCATGGACATAAAAATGTAGAACAAGTATTGAAATAATGTTGAACAATTATTTGAAAATGTTGAATACATATTAAAAATGTTGAACAAGTATTTAAAAAATGTTGAGTAAGTATTAAAAATTGCTGGATGACTATTTGAAAAATGTTGAACATGTACTTAAAAATTGTTGTATAAGTATTAAAATGTCAAACCAGTATTCAAAAAATGTTTAATAAGCGCTCGGACAAAGTTCAGCGTGTATACAAGATATATTGATTACTTATGAAAAAATATTTTTGACAAAGTTGAACGTGTATAGAAGAAATGACGCGATCGAACACTTTCGCATTGCTTAAGGTGAAAAATAGTCATCATGGGGGGCGCTGCGAGCAAACCAGACGTTGTGGGACAGCAAACCAGGCAATCTGGGCGTGTGGGCTGTCCTATAGGAGCACCAACCCATAAGCCCAACTCTGGCTGGCTTCTAGTATATCCATCAAAGGGCTACCTCTCAAAAAAAAATTCCATCAAAGAAAGGGCTACCCTAGGTGGTGGCCGGCTGCCGGCGAGGGATTCCCCCGGCGTGCTTCTGCGCGGGCGTCGCACTTGGGCAGCTCCCGCTCGAATTGGCCGGCGGCTAAGAGAGCTCCTCGTCTTCCCTCGCGTCTCAGCGAAGCGCCCCCAATCTTCTGCAGCTCTGCTCTGGCGAGAGGAGTTGTCTGCCTTGGTAAGTAATCCCCTCGCTCTCCCTTTGTTTTTGGTACTAAATGGTGCAATGGCATATCTCTGTATTACGAAGAGCTACTACACCACACTACACTTTGTACGGGTCAGTAGCTCCTGTGCGACACCTTTCGTGGGAATTGGAAGGAGTGGGACGTCTTTCGTCTGAATGGCCTTGGTGCGACACTTTTGAGCGAGGAAATAGCCCAGACACGACATGGCCCTTAAGCTGAACTGATGCCCTCATTAGCTGTTAGGGGCTGGACCCACAACTTATCCACGTAAGCGCGGGACCCACCACTTGTCCACTAAGCGCGGGACCCATATCTTCGCAGCTAGAAGAGACGACCGCCCGTGCCCGTCCGCCCGCCATCGCCCATTGCTTCCCCTTTCCCCATTCTTCCTCTTCTCCGGTGACCTAGTGCAGATGTCCACCTCCTCCGCCGCTCACAAGGTGCCCTGACTGCCCACGCCCAGAGCCTCTGAAACGGTTGGTCACTAGGACTGATGATAATGGAAATCTTGGGCGGGAATTTGTGAAGTGCTTGAGCAAAACAATGGCAGGAAGTGATGGCAAGGTTAGATCTCAGTTCTTAGCCCGTTCTTTCACTGCCGTTTGCTCTGATTTCTCCATATTTTGTTTTTTTCCCTCGAATTTGGAATTTAGGGTTCATATTGTTGTTTTCAGATCCTGAAGAAATGCACCCATTTCGAGTGGATGGATGAATATGTTGAGAGGATTCAGTTCGAGGGCTACATTGATTCGAGCGGGGCCGTAACCTGGGAGCTCAATTTGGGCGGGGTGCCGCAGATGGAGAATTTGGGGAGCTCGGACAGAGGGGCGGGCAGAGTCGTGCCGATGGCGAGGTATGCGCGCAATGCTGAACTGCACTTGGAGTCTGAACTGACCGGGGAACTGAAGAAGATCAAGAAAAATCTAATGGAGATGATCGATTTGCAGAAGCAAGCAAATTTCATGGCAGGGGGGTTCTATTGTTGTATCATTGCTCTGTTTTTGTTTTACTTGTTGTTCATCCGTCATTAGAGGGGGCATTTAGGTCTGTCAGGGCACAGGATGCGATCTGTGCGTCATGCCAAGTTCATGTAACTGAATCGAAGCAGAAATATTCAGTGTTCATGCTTTGTTCTTGTTCTTCAGTTAACAGAGTGCACACCCCCCAAATTCAGTTTCTAGTAAAAAAATCTTGCTGCCGAATAGATGTTGGGTCGTGAGAAAATAACCAAGCCCAAATAGAGACCAGCCCACCCGCGTAGGGGCACCATCCCTGTTTTATAGCATTGAGGCACCCATGTTTAGAAAAAAATGCTTCGACTAAAACCTCAAAATAAAATGTTGCTTTGGCAAATAAACCTCTAACAAACATATACTTCTTTACATGTTTTTACTTTGGCCAAATTTTTCTGTCGAATAAATGTTGGGCCGTATGTATTGTAACTTATTTTGTTTTGCTTTACATTTTGGTTGCTTGTCCACTATTGTTTTGTGATTGTTTTCATGCATGTCTACGGTTCCATGAAACCCAAATTAAATGGGGATGTGTGAAAGCCTCAGAAATCATTTTTGGAAATGATCAAGTTAAAATTCGCTTCAAATATGTACAAGAAAATGTTCTTATTTTGCTCTGAAAATGTTGGCCAGAGGTAAAATTCAAAGCAATATTTTTAGGAGCACAGAAATATTTATTTTGGGCATTTGAGTTAATCCAATAATTATTTGCATGAACTAAATTAGTTGCACGTCCATGGTTGCGGATCCAGAAAAAAAATTACACCCTACACCTACTAGCTAGGGTGGCCCTATTAGCCGCCTAGATACCCATACACTTGCATGTCCATAGTGGAATCTTCCTTGTATTAGTAACACATAGATCAATTAGATAGAACATCAAGCACATATATCAATTGACCAATATCAACTAGATAGAAAAAACAAAAACTAGATAGAACACATCAATATAGTAGCATAAGGAGTAGCATTGCATGAGCTAGATAGTACCACATTACACTAGTACATAACAGGGCTTTGGTCCAGCCCTGAGAAGCCCATTAATCCTGGTTCACTCACGAACCGGGACCAATGGGGGCATTGGTCCCGGTTTGTGAGGCCAGGGCGCCGGCCGGGCCTGGTGGGCCATTGGTCCCGGTTCGTCTGACCCCTTTGGTCCCGGTTCCAGACACGAACCGGGACCAATGAGCCTCGCTCCTGGCCCACAAGCATTGGTCCCGGTTTGTGGCTGGAACCGGGACCAAATGGTGTCCTTTAGTCCCGGTTCCAGCCACAAACCGGGACCAATGGTCGGCCTATATATACCCCCTGCCCACAAGCAGAGCAATGCACTGCTCACTTTTTTTGGCCGGCCGTGGGAGAGCTTTGTGGTGCTCTAGCTCACCTCCTATGCACATGAGGTGTTCGATGAAATGCCCGAACCACACTTAAGCTTTCTCCTCTCGAAGCTCCTTGTCCAAGCTCCATTTTCCTCAAGATTTGTTTAGGTTTGGCGGTCCGTCCTGTCCCGTCCCCGTCCTCACCGCCGTCGATCGCCCGCGCCCATCTCGGCGCCGGCACCACCGTGGTTAGCCTCTTCTTCTTATCTTCTTTCTAAAAGAAAAAAGTTCTTACTTGTATCATTTAGATAGATACTTGTGTAATTTTCTTACTTTTATTATTGTTTGTTATTATATAGTGCCATGGTCATGGTATCCGCCCACGTCGGCCCTCGTCCGGTCTATGATTCGGATGTGGTATATATTATCTTTTATAACTATTTGTTTTATTTAGTGTTTATGACAATTATGCCGACCAACGTGACATTGATATTTTAATCTAGGAGGTATGTGAACCGGAAATTCCAACCGACATAGAAATTCTTGTCGAGAAGTTAAATTTGGTTGAAAAATAAAACAATTACTTGAAAGAAAAATTACAAAGAGTTGAAGAGGAGAAGATGAAGTTGGAGTTGCATGTTGCCGATGTCGTCGACGATCACAAGATCAAGATGAATGCAATGCGCTTGAAGATTAGAAAGATTAGAAAATATGCCATTCATACTGAGGCTTGGTATCATTATGCCGTTGGATCAATTGGTACCTTAGTTGCGGTTATGATCGCATTTGTTGTTGCATTTAAATTTTATAGTTTCAATGTATGTTTTAATTAGATGCTCTAGAGAGCTATATGTTGTTCAATAATGAGAACTATGTGTGAACGTTATGTATTTATTTTGGTCACTACTGTACTTTGGCTTTAATGTGATGATGAATTTTTATTAATTTGGTCACTTCTCTATTCATGATATGCACGCAGATGAACCGGCAATGGATGTACGGTGACCGACGCACCTCCGAGTATATTGAGGGCCTGCATAATTTTCTCGAAGCGGCTGAGGCAAACAAGCAGAATGGTTTTATGCATTGTCCATGTACTGTCTGTGAGAATACGAAGGCTTTCTCCAACTATAAAACCCTTCACTTCCACCTGCTTCAGAAGGGTTTTATGCCACACTATAATGTTTGGACCAAGCACGGAGAAAGAGGGGTTATGATGGAAGACAACGAAGAAGAAGAGGATGACGACAACTACCCGCCCCCTGAATACGGTGATGCTGCAATGGGGGAAGCTGAAGATCAAGAGGAACCAGACGATGTGCCCGATGATGATCTTCTCCGGGTCATTGTTGATGCACAGAGAGAATGCGAAAGTGAAAGGGAGAAGTTGAAGTTCGATCGCATGTTAGAGGATCACAAAAAAGGGTTGTACCCAAATTGCGAAGATGACAACAGAAAGCTCGGTACCACACTGGAATTGCTGCAATGGAAGGCAGACAATGGTGTATCTAACAAGGGATTTAGTTCGCTACTGAAAATAATGAAGAAGAAGCTTCCAAAGGACTGAAGGGTAACGCAGCAGAAAACAAAAATTTTCGACCTACGCACCAGCCCAGGACCACTATGGAGTCTGCATACAAGGTTTGATCATTTTCGTTACCGACTCGTAGCGCAGCGGAAGTAGAGTCGATGACGAACGGCGGTGCAGATCCCCGCAGCTAGGATTTTACAACCTCCCAACCGCGAGGATGTATACCCTCATCTGCCCCGCGGACAGCCCTCCGGGAGGCGGTCGCACAGTCCCCCGGACGGTGTCGCGGACAGCCCTTCGGGAGGACCTCCGAAACTCGGACTGTCACTCGGACAGCCCTTCGGGAGGACCTCCAAAACTCGGACGGTCACACGGACAGCCCTTCGGGAGGCACTCTCGAACTAAGACCGAAACTACGATCTCTCTACAGAGTTGCACACATACGGTGTCATCTATCCGGCAGGGCTTCGCCGTCCAGAACTAGTTCCTGCCGGAACCCAGACAGCCTTTCGGCTCTACGAAACTATTTCGCTGGGAGGGAGAGAGAATGCCAGATCATGCATGGCTTGTGTATGAGAGTAAGGATGAGGAAGTGGGCTGCCCACTCACCTCTATTTATAGGCTAGCCAAGGGGTAAAGTTGTCATACAAAAAACCCCAAAGTGCCCTTGGAATATCCCTTTCATAAAAGGAATATGCCATATGGGAGTGCCATGTGGAGCACCATGGTGCCCCACCTCCTTGGCCGGCCACCCTTGGCCCCCCCCATGTGGAGCTTGCTTGCTCCTCAATCCCTTCTAGAAGCCTTTTTGGAAATATCCAAAAAGGTGTTTTTCCACAAATATCCAAAAGGCACTTTCACTATTCACGACGACATTTTTCAGCGTCCGATCGAACCGAAAATATTCATGTGGGCTTAGAACAATTCCAGTACCCACCAAAATAATTTTCAACGCGAGCCGGAACAATTCTGGTTTAGTGATTTCATCTGCGAAAAGCATCTGAAGCGGTTTCGGCAGCTCCGGAACATTTCCGGTTTTCATTCCAGAAAATTCCAAAAAGTTTCCAGAACGATTCTGGCACCCTCCAAGAATTATCAGGCATGTGCCAAGACCAATTTGACTTTATGGTATCCCCTGAAACAACTTTTCCAGTTTCACCGAAACTCATCCGGTGACCTCTCTCTGCGGAACTTTTCCGCTGTCCGAAACTTTTCCGGTGTCCGAAACTTTTTTGGTGTTTTTCTCTCAGACTCCCTGTCTAGTATTCAACAGATAGATGACCCTTAAGCGTGTGACCCTATAGGTTCGGTGAAGTATAGACATGACTCGGAACCCCTTCCGATCAATGATCAACATCGGAGCCGTGGACACCCATATCGATCCCTATACCCACACGAATAAATATTCGAATGAACCTCCAGTTGCCGTGTGCTATTCCTGTTGCTTCGCAATATGTTACAATTACCCAAGGTGAGACATGTAGGCATCCTCGTGGATCAACAACTTGTCCACAATGCCAGTTACCTCGTTGCCGGTATTGTTTTCTTTTCTCGTTCCCGTGTTCCGGCATCCCAGTGATCAAATCACAAGTGTCTGGCCAGACGATGATGGATACCGTAACACCGAGAGGGCCCAGAGATATCTCTCCATCGACGAAGGAGCAAATCCCAATCTTGAGCTATCAAGTTACTTGACATATTTTCCATGAACCCGTAAGCCGCCATAATAGCCACCCATTTACGGATGACGTTTAACAAACCCCAAAGTTCATGAAGCAAGCATGAAGAAACTCGATACTCTCATGGTCTAAGGACTCATGCAAACGTTAACCATCTCTGTGTTATTAACCATTAACTTATGACGAATGAATCTCATAGCATAACATCAATGCGGGTCGATTCAACACAAGTGTTCTACCAACAATTGTGCCCTCAAAATTGCCGGCATAGTCATGCCCATGATCAGGAAAACAGGATCATCATGCAATACTTGAGCCAGTCTTAGAGGCCAGACTAGGAATACATTTTACCGTTTATTATTCCACACGTGCATATGAGTCTTCCTTCAAGCCTCGTGGTTATTGTAGACTCGAGAACCATAGCAGTTATAGCATGGAACATAAACATAATTATGAACAGGGAGATAATCAATAACATTTATTATTGCCTCTAGGGCATATCTCCTACAGACTCCCACTTGCACTAGAGTCAATAATCTAGTCAATGCTAATGCACTTTACACCTATGGCATACTGGTGTAAAATATGCTTCGCATGTGGTATAGCCTGATGTCCAACGGAACTGACGAGTTCAGCTCCGTGTGTAACTTTGCATATCCTCGCGTTTTCAAGCTTTCACAAAATTCATATTTTGTGTGGACTTGGCTTTGCATATGTGTGAATCATTGGTCGAAATCTGATTCCTCAGACTGAGCTATGGAGCAACTATCTGCAATAGTGTCCCATAGACCAAAGCCATCTTGGAACCATACTTAGTTCATGAATGAACTATATGATTCAACAACTTCTTTGTCGCTTCTTAAGCGTCAACATACTTAGCCTTTGTTATAGAATTCGCCACAGTATCTTGTTTGGAACAATTTCCAACTACCGTGCCACCATGTTGTGTATCACAAAACCCCCAATTTAAATCGAAAATCGCATGGAGCATTGATGAAGGCTGTATCGATGTAACCTTTTACAACGAACTCTTCATGATCTCCGCTTGCGAGAAAACATGTCATCAGTACTGCTCTAGTACTCAATGACATCTTTCACTGTTGTCTCATGATCAGTACTTTGATCACTATGGTATCTATACTCGCAACAACTTTGGAGTATTGGACATATCTGGTTGTTTTACATACCATGGAATACATGATTAATCCAAACACAAGAGTGTGTGGAATCTCCATCATGTATTTTACTCATCAGTGTTTTGGGACACCGAGTCTTGCAAAAACTCTTTCCATGTGACTTCGGCAAGAATCACTCCTTGGCGTTTTAAATGCTAAAAAGTTATAGCATCTTGTCAATATGTATTCATTGCTTAGCCCCATTAGGTAAATCTATCTCCATAGATCATCATGCCTAATATTGAGGCCATTTAGCCTAAGCACTTCATCGAAAAACTATTTTCAAATGAAGTCCTAATTCATGTCAAGAAATTTATTTCCAATTAACAATGTGTCAAGCACACAAGGTTTTTAGAAATATTATTATGCTCCCACTTACTTTCTTGAACCACAAGCATCTTCGATACCCATTTGATGAAGTCAAACCCCTTTGACCATTCCATCAAAAACGAAGATTCCAACTCCACTTTGCTCTCTTCTGTCCACCGCTGGAACTCTGAAGTTTGCATACTTACTAGCATCCTCTGGATCGACAAATTACTTTGGACTGTATCACATACAAGTCCTAGGTTTCATTTCCATCAGATGGAAATCCTTTTGTCATCCATGTTTCATATCTCATGATTGAAATATGTATTAATTGCTAGTTCAACCCGAACCGACTTCAAGCATCGCTACGGTGAGACAATCTCATCGTAGTCAACTCCTTGAACTTGTTATTGCAACAAGTCGAGCTTTATGGATAAAACATTTTATCCACATCAGTTTATAGTTTCATAAATATTCGTTAGACTCTAAGTCTTCCGAAAGGTGTATCAAGGTTTTAATCTTGAATCACTTATATGGAAACTATCTCGGATTGTATTGGCATTTAGCCAATTCCGGAGTCAGGGCCCATCAACGCTTCCTTGTGTATCGTAGGTATACTGTTGTCTAACAACAATATCTCGTTTGCGCACCTGATAGGTTTGCACGAGCTTTGCCTACGTGGTTCAGCTGCAAGTTTGACCGAAGTCAATACATTTTATTGTAGAGACTTCCGTATCAGTCGCAGTAGGAAACCCTGGAATCACTTCCAAGGTTCCTTTCCTTTGACCTAATGACGAAGATACTGGTTATCTTGTCGAGTTGCACTGTCCTCCAACTGACCTTTTATGAGAACTATTCTCCTTAAAAGCATACCGTTTTGTGGCAAAACCCTTTGCCTCGGTACAGTGGTGGGGGAATACCCAATGACTTGGGATAACCTACAAAGTAGTACTTGTCTGATTTGGAATAGGTTTGTAATCTTTTACACAAGCCCCATATTCCAAATGTTAAGAAAAGATATCACATGGTTGGGCGTACCATACCATGGCGTCATTTCAACAGACCTGATGGAGCTCTTTTCAGTGTAAAAGCCGCAGTCTCTAAAGCATCACTTTAAAAGGGATAATGACAATTTTATTTATGTCATCTTTGATCTTACCATGTCATAAATGGTTCGATTACATCTTCACGGACTTTCCACTTGCAGTGGTGTTCTGGGAGGTGTAAGTTATGAAACTCTTTTCACAACTCATCAGACATTCGCTAAACTTGTAACTCAAATATTCCTTTCTGCAATCGAATTGTAGAAACATAATTTTCTTGTTACAACAACTTCTACTTCATTTTTGAAAACCTTCTGAATGAATTCAAAAAGATCCAGACTTACGTCTCAACAAGTAAATATCCATATATCTACTTGAGTCATTTCTGAAGATAGATAAATCCACTTCTTGCAACAACATTTATTGGACTAGACACATCATAATGTATGATTACCAATATGTTCTTTGCTCGTTCCTTATGGCCTGTGAACGGTATTTCAGTCACTTCACTTTTCAGAGGAAAGTTGCAAGTGTCAGATGATTCAAAATCAAACGACTTCGAAATCCATCATAATGGAATTTCCATGCGGGTTTCTCCAATGTGACCAAATGCAGTGCCACACTTGTGTGGTATTCTTTTAGTCTTGCGACATTTAGCGTCAGTGTTATGGATGTATTATATTTCCATCAATATTCATAACATACATCCCATCTAGGATGGAAGCATGTCCCTTCATGTTATTCATAATACTGAACAACAATTGTTGTTTTTATGAACAACTCTTTTGCAACAAACATTGTGCAATGGGCTAGAGTGTATGAAACTCTAAAATGAATTATGAAAGTAAACACAGAGGTAATATATTAATATCATTATTCATAACATACATCTCATTCATAATGAAAGTATGGCCCTTATGTTATTCATAACACCGAACATCAAAAGTTCTCTTATGAACAACCTTCTTGCAAGATACCTTATGCAAAGGGCTAGAGTGTGAAACTCTAAAATGAATTATGAAAGTAAATACATAGGGAATACACCGATGGAAGGCATAGTAACATTTACTATGTTCCCTGCATGTATCTAAACCTCATTCCTGGCTAGTCTTTTAGGCCATAGTAGTTCTTACATCGAGTTGCAACAGAATGCAATCGAGCGGGTATCTTTGTGATTAAGTCACAATACCCAAGAATTAGTGATTAACATGTTTAACCATAATTCCCAAGAACTATATCTTTGACCAGCCTTCTATACATCAAAAACCTGTATGACATTCATACATGAGCTGGATATTCCAGTCTTCTTTCCTTTTGCCATTATACTTCTAACAGTTTAACTTTTAGTATTTCTCCTACTCTCAGAAGAAGCACCCAACTTAAGAGTGGCGTTAGCCCCGGACCTCCTAGGCGTGAAAATCTTACTAACACCCTTCGGACACTTCCTTTCTCTTTAAGTTGTTGTTTTATTCACCTTTCATCATATGATAGGCGTTCTCCTGGATCCCTCTCTTATCAGTCTAATGCATAGTAAACTCCTTTACTAATGGTTTGCAAACAAACATTGCTTTGGATATCTCATATCTTTTAGCCTTTGTCTGTCTCTGAAAATGATTTTTCAGATTCCATGAATATCACATAACTATCCAAACTTTCGAAGTTCGGGTCTCATGGAAGCAAACGTATTGCACTTGACTGAAACAGAATTCTAGCTTTTGGATCGAAGGACGAGAGTCACATGATCCATAGCATTAGCGGGAGAATACCGAAAGTATGCGATATGACAAAGTCCTTCTCGGCACTATTGAGGACAATCCTCACATTACGTTACCAACCGTAAAGTTTTAACCAGATATTTAACAGCTATTCAATTTTAATAGGGAAGGTGGAAACGCGAGCCATTCTTCTACAACTTTTATGCAAATCACACTTAGACAGTGTTCAAAATTAATTGCACTAAGAATTAAAAGAATTAATTCTAAAGTGCACTCCCACTCAAATCAATATCTCTCATAATTGATTGCGAGTGATTCAAGACCCACATTTCCATTCAACGCCATTGTTCGAGATGAACACCGATGGTAGGCAAACTTGCCGATCACATCTCTATGTGACTCTTGTTCATCTTTCGATGCGTGTGTTCCGAGCTCAGGACGATCCTGCCATGAACGTCAAGACAACCAAGTGATCTTGCTGCGAGGTCTGACCTCACCCGCCTTACACCCGTACAATCGTTCGTACCCATATAGATCATGGCGCACCTCGAAAGGAAGGATGCTGTGACGGTGCTACACTTGGGAGAACACTAACTACTTGATATTTTTGTGAGAGATCACCCTAATAAAAGCGACTACCGCGCAATCAAGAAGGGTGCATCATAAGGGATTAACATCTCAGGCAATTCATAATAGCATGATATGGTATAGCCCTTTCTGACGGAGAAGTCTTTATTTCTTCGTCTCCGGCATTCGCGTCGGTGTTCACCTTCGCGAAGATTGCCACCACCTTGTCGATGCACCAGATAATATTGCTATCTCTATAGCTAATAAAATAAGTGCATTACATAAGGTTGACACGCAGGTCATTAAAGTGCAATCATATGGCTCCAGCCATCATGCCGAATCATGACACGCAGGTCATGTTAATTTACATCATATAGTCATCTCATACATAATCAAATTTATATGAGCACTGCTATACCACATCACATGCACATGCAAACCATCCTGCAAAACCAAGTTAGACGCCTCTAATCGGTTCATGCAAAAACTTATTTTTCGTGGCTTCTAAGGTTTCGAAACAAACCGAAGCTACCAACGTCCATCATCAAGCATGATAATCCAAGTTGCTAGATTAACTTTCCAGGGTGTATGAAACATGAGATAATAAAATCTTGAGCCCCATACTAAACTTCGTCATACGCGTGACCCCCGTGTAGATCACATCTGCATTGCCCTTTCGTCTGCGAAACATCCATCTTTCTCAACTATGGTGGAACCCAAAGAACTGTTAGCACTTCGTTGATCTGTCAATCAGCATACTCAGGAGCAGCATGAAAGGATCGCGGATTGCCAGAACTTTGTGAGATTCCACCATGCCGTCAAGATCAGGACTACGCAAATTCAGGGGAAGCAACAGGAACATCGGGTAACAGATTTCATCTGCTACCTGCACAAATAATTTTCAGCAATAGATCTCATCTACTACCTAATTATATTGTGCAACACCCATACATCTCTATGTATTCTAGATCGCAACCTGCATCTACGCATAGCACGGCTCTTGATGCCACTGAAGGGTAACGCAGCAGAAAACAAAAAATTTCGACCTACGCACCAGCCCAGGACCACTATGGAGACTGCATACAAGGTTTGATCATTTTCGTTACCGACTCGTAGCACAGCGGAAGTAGAGTCGATGACGAACGGCGGTGCAGATCCCCGCAGCTAGGATTTTACAACCTCCCAACCGCGAGGATGTATACCCTCATCTGCCCCGCGGACAGCCCTCCGGGAGGCGGTCACACAGTCCCCCGGACGGTGTCGCGGACAGCCCTTCGGGAGGACCTCCGAAACTCGGACTGTCACTCGGACAGCCCTTCGGGAGGACCTCCAAAACTCGGACGGTCACACGGACAGCCCTTCGGGAGTCACTCTCGAACTAAGACCGAAACTACGATCTCTCTACAGAGTTGCACACATACGGTGTCATCTATCCGGCAGGGCTTCGCCGTCCAGAACTAGTTCCTGCCGGAACCCAGACAGCCTTTCGGCTCTACGAAACTATTTCGCTGGGAGGGAGAGAGAATGCCAGATCATGCATGGCTTGTGTATGAGAGTAAGGATGAGGAAGTGGTCTGCCCACTCACCTCTATTTATAGGCTAGCCAAGGGGTAAAGTTGTCATACAAAAAACCCCAAAGTGCCCTTGGAATATCCGTTTCATAAAAGGAATATGCCATATGGGAGTGCCATGTGGAGCACCATGGTGCCCCACCTCCTTGGCCGGCCACCCTTGGGCCCCCCCATGTGGAGCTTGCTTGCTCCCCAATCCCTTCTAGAAGCCTTTTTGGAAATATCCAAAAAGGCGTTTTTCCACAAATATCCAAAAGGCACTTTCACTATTCACGACGACATTTTTCAGCGTCTGATCGAACTGAAAATATTCATGTGGGCTTAGAACAATTCCAGTACCCACCAAAATAATTTTCAACGCGAGCCGGAACAATTCCGGTTTAGTGATTTCATCTGCGAAAAGCATCCGAAGCGGTTTCGGCAGCTCCGGAACATTTCCGGTTTTCATTCCAGAAAATTCCAAAAAGTTTCCAGAACGATTCTGGCACCCTCCAAGAATTATCAGGCATGTGCCAAGACCAATTTGACTTTATGGTATCCCCTGAAACAACTTTTCCAGTTTCACCGAAACTCATCCGGTGACCTCTCTGTGCGGAACTTTTCCGCTGTCCGAAACTTTTCCGGTGTCCGAAACTTTTTCGGTGTTTTTCTCTCAGACTCCCTGTCTAGTATTCAACAGATAGATGACCCTTAAGCGTGTGACCCTATAGGTTCGGTGAAGTATAGACATGACTCGGAACCCCTTCCGATCAATGATCAACATCGGAGCCGTGGACACCCATATCGATCCCTATACCCACACGAATAAATATTCGAGTGAACCTCCAGTTGCCGTGTGCTATTCCTGTTGCAATTACCCGAGGTGAGACATGTAGGCATCCTCGTGGATCAACAACTTGTCCACAATGCCAGTTACCTCGTTGCCGGTATTGTTCTCTTTTCTCGTTCCCGTGTTTCGGCATCCCAGTGATCAAATCACAAGTGTCTGGCCAGACGATGATGGATACCGTAACACCGAGAGGGCCCAGAGATATCTCTCCATCGACGGTGGAGCAAATCCCAATCTTGAGCTATCAAGTTACTTGACATACTTTTCCATGAACCCGCAAGCCGCCGTAATAGCCACCCATTTACGGATGACGTTTAACAAACCCCAAAGTTCATGAAGCAAGCATGAAGAAACTCGATACTCTCATGGTCTAAGGAATCATGCAAACGTTAACCATCTCTGTGTTATTAACCATTAACTTATGACGAATGAATCTCATAGCATAACATCAATGCGGGTCGATTCAACACAAGTGTTCTACCAACAATTGTGCCCTCAAAATTGCCGGCATAGTCATGCCCATGATCAGGAAAACAGGATCATCATGCAATACTTGAGCCAGTCTTAGAGGCCAGACTAGGAATACATTTTACCATTTATTATTCCACACGTGCATATGAGTCTTCCTTCGAGCCTCGTGGTTATTGTAGACTCGAGAACCATAGCAGTTATAGCGTGGAACATAAACATAATTATGAACAGGGAGATAATCAATAACATTTATTATTGCCTCTAGGGCATATCTCCTACAAGGATAACGAATTGCCCGATAGTACGTATGAAGCAAAGAAGGTTCTATGCCCTCTAGGATTGGAGGTGCAGAAGATACATGCTTTCCCTAATGACTGCATCCTCTACCGCGGTGCGTACGAGGATTTGAACGCATGTCCAGTATGCGGTGCATTGCGGTATAAGATCAGAAGAGATGAGCCTGGTGATGTTGAGGGCCAGCGCACCGGGAAGAGGGTTCCTGCCAAGGTGATGTGGTATGCTCCTATAATACCACGGTTGAAACGTCTGTTCAGAAACAAAAAGCATGCCGAGTTGATGCAATGGCACAAAAAAGACCGTAAGAAAGACGGGAAGTTGAGAGCACCCATTGACGGGTCGCAGTGGAGAAAGATCGAGAGAAAGTGGAGCGACTTTACAGGTTACCCGAGGAACGTATGGTTTGGTTTAAGTGCAGATGGCGTTAATCCTTTTGGGGAGCAGAGCAGCAAGCATAGCACATGGCCTGTGACTCTATGTATGTATAACCTTCCTCCTTGGTTGTGCATGAAGCGGAAGTTCATTATGATGCCAGTGCTCATCCAAGGCCCTAAGCAACCCGGCAATGACATTGATGTGTACCTAAGGCCATTAGTTGATGAACTTTTACAGCTATGGAATGGAAGAGGTGTACGTGTGTGGGGTGAGAACGAACAGGAGGAATTTGACCTACATGCGTTGCTGTTTGTAACCATCAATGATTGGCCTGCTCTCAGTAACCTTTCAGGACAGACAAACAAGGGATACCACGCATGCACACACTGTTTAGATGACACCGACAGTATATATTTGGACAAATGCAGGAAGAATGTGTACCTGGGGCATCGTCGATTTCTTCCGACCAACCATCAATGTCGAAAGAAAGGAAAGCATTTCAAAGGTGAGGCAGATCACCGGAAGAAGCCCGCCCTCCGTACTAGTGATCACATACTTGATATGGTCAATGATTTACAAGTAATATTTGGAAAGGGTCCTGGCGGACTATCTGTTCCGACTGACGATGCGGGACGCGCACCCATGTGGAAGAAGAAATCTATATTTTGGGACCTACCCTATTGGAAAGACCTAGAGGTCCGCTCTGCAATCGACGTGATGCACGTGATGATGAATCTTTGCGTGAACCTGCTAGGCTTCTTGGGAGTGTATGGGAAGACAAAAGATACACCGGAGGCACGGGAGGAACATCAACGTGTGCATGAAAAAGACGGCATGCATCCAAAGCAGTATGAAGGTCCTGCCAGCTACGCTCTTACCAAAGAAGAGAAGGAAATCTTCTTTGAATGCCTGCTCAGTATGAAGGTTGTAACACCCCAAAAATCGGGTTATCGATTTTTGTGTTGTTATTCCTTCCTAGCTTTTCTCTCCCGAATTTTTCCTCTGGAATTTGGCAAGTGACCAGGTGAATCCAGTCATTCCCCAACCTCTCAGTGCCTTTCCCATGCTCTTGTGCCAGCCAACCCTCCATCCGTAAACCCCGAACCTCATTCAAACCCTAGCCCCAAAATATTGGAACTGGGAATCCTGCCTTTGTGTTTACAAAGGAGCTATTAGTTCCCTTGTTCTGTTGATCCTCCCAAAATTTCCAGAGATCCTTCTTCCCTCCTGAACCCTAGATGTGCAAAAATGTTGCTAAGTCATATGCAATATTTCTCATCTAGAATTAATTCCTTATTCTGCCTTTCTGAGAAATTAAATCCAGGAAAATATCTATCCATCTCCAGAGGTCATGAAAACTTGTGGAGATATTCTTTGTGGATATATTGAGCTCTCATAAAAATATTGGCTATAATTAAATTAGGGAAATTGCATTTTCCTATTTAAAGTCAATATTCCAATTTGGGGCATTTCCAAAGGAACTACCATTTTGGTAGCCAGGAAAATTCCCAAATAATTTTTGGAGCTTCTTATATCTATATATTCTCCATTTCCATCAAAATATCCAGTTCTCCAATTCAAATTTTGAGTACTACTTCCATTTGCAAATTCTGTCCAGATTTCCCAATTGCAAAGGCAGTGCTTGATTCCTTGATCTGCTTGGGCTAAAATTTGCAGGGTAATTAATTATGACAAATTACCCTTGTCCTCCAAAATTTAGCCCATTCCCTCTAGCCAATCATCCTCAGCAAATTATTCAAGTTCCTGTCCAGAATGGAGCATTGTGAAGGAAGTACCATTTACATGTATGCAAATGGTATGAAACTTTTACAGTGTCTCCATATGCCTAAAGCAGTGATCTTCTCCAAGTTTGGTCCCTTTTCATCTAGCCAATCCCTCAGAACCATCCTGTTTTGGTTTCTGTCCAGTCTGGCACTTTGTGAAGGAAGTGCCTGATTTCTTGATTCAATTGAGCTGAAATTTGACAGGGTGGTGCATATTGATATATCACTACTATAAACCAAAAATCAGCTCAACTCCCCAAGCCAATCGTTTTCTATCATTTTCTCAAGTTTCTGTTCAAATTGCATCTCTGTGAAGGAAGTACCATCATAGAAGATCAATTTGATCTGAAACTTGTCCAGAGCATTCTTGTGTCCAAATCATAGCTATCCTCCAAAACGTATCCATGTCCACGTAGCCAATTTTCCCCAGCATCATCTTTTGCATTTCTGGTCAAATTGCCAAGTTACAAAGGAAGTGGCATTTTGCTTTGCCCATTTATGATGAGACTTTACCAAGTCAGTGACTCTAGTGGATGATTGACCCATGCCAAAAATCAGGCCAAGAAGAGTACTGAGGTGACCATACTCCAGCACAAACAGTGTGCTGTTGGCATCTAGTTGACCTTGGAACGGTCACCTCAGACCTCCCTGGAGCTGGTCAGATGCATAGGTCAAGTCAGCATAGTAAGGAGGATAGACTAGACATGGTTTGGCATTGCATAGGCCGTGGCATCGCCGAGGACACGCGGTGACTACGGGCAGGAAGTGCCAAATCGGTGCCCTGTGCATGGATTTGTCGGGAGCACGATTCTAGTGAACTCCAGCTCGTCTGGACGCGCCGTAGAGCTTCCCCGCGCGTGCGTGAACCCTCTGGAGCTCGCTCCCCCTTGTCCTCTAGCCATGGCCACCGCCGTCGCCATCCAGAAGCTCCGGCGGTCGTCCTCGAGCTTCGGCCGCCGTCTTGCCCCTTCCAGAGTCCTCCCCTCTGCTATATATAGCGTACCCGAGCCCCCGAGGACCATCAACCCCATCCCCCTCCTCCACCGAGCTCTAGGAGCTCCGGCCTCTCCAATGGCCGAGAGCCTGCCGCCGATTCCCTCTGCCCACCTCGCATCCTGGACTTTCCCCTCCCCTCTGTTCGCGTCCTCGCCTTCCCCAAGAGCTGGCAAGCCGCCACCCCCCCTCCATTTCCCCGGGGAAGCGCTGCCGCCGTTGCTCCCGCTCCTTGGTCGCCGCCATGGATGGTGGGGGGGGGGCAGCGCCACAAGCCACCGGGCTTGGCCCCGTGGTCGCCTCCGGGCGCGGTGAGGAGCGCGGGTTCCAGCGAGCCTGTCGGCCGGCCCCTTAGCGCGGCAAGGTGACCGCGCGCGACGCCGGTGGCTGGCCGCCCCTGCCTCTGCTCCGGTCGGGGTAAGAGAAGGAAGAAGATGAGGACCAGGGGAGGAAGAGAGAGAAGAGGGAGAGGGTAGGCGGGTCCCACCTGCCATAGAGACAAGGAAAAGTCAACATGGGCCCGCGTAGCTTGAAGTGGAGGCGCATTCTCCCGAATACGTTTCCGCTTTTGGAAAGCGTATTCTGTCGGATGCACGATCAGTTTTAGCCCAGGGACCCTGTGGTAGTAGTTTTTATTTACAGATTAGTCCCTGGTGCTTAAATGATCATAACTTCGCGACCGACGCTTTCGTCTCGTCGAGCCCGTTCCGATGGTACTATTTCCATATTGTGTTCACACAGTGGAAATAACCATTTTTGCCCTTGCCCTCCGATCGAGCCCTCTGAGAGAGAACCCTTTCCGGCGAATTCTTCAGCGAGGTGATTGCATTTCTTCCAGGCGTATTCATCGACCCCCAGGCAAGCCAACCTCTTACTATGAGCTTCGGACTTGCGTGATGACTTTGCTTGCACCTGTGTGGGTTTACCGTAGTATGTCTGGATTATCTGTTAGTTGCAATGGCATAGTTCTATCGTTTCATCTGCACCAAGTGCTAGGGATGTTTGTTACATAGTATCGTGACTAGGTTTCATGTCACATGTTGCCATACTAATAGTAGTAATGTTCTTATCATGCCAGTGCTATGTTTGATCTCAGTGCATGGTTATTGATGCTATGATCTAGCTATGCAGTGACTGTTAGTATTTATGATTGTCGATACAGTGATTATATGATAGACATGTGGATTGATAGTAGTTAGTATTTTACCCACTGATTGATGCCATGACGTTGAGATTACTGTCTATGGTTATTTTGGGGTTGCAACCGACAGTCGTGGATAGGTTGAGATGGATTAATAAACTAAACTTAGTCGGTTGATTTGAGTCACCTGTCCGGGCTTATTCGTGCAACCACATTTGCCGGTATGGGACGACCTTGACTTGGCCCGACTGCGTGATCTTTCACCGGTACCACCAAAGAGGGAAGGTTATGCGCGCGCGCTGCCCTAGCCCGGTAGGCGGCGATAACTTTGTGAGCCCGGTTGTTGTTGGTTTGTTTGCGCGCGGTCCCCGTTTGGGACAGTAGGCCCCGTTTGGGTCTACATAGTTTGGCCACGACGGTGGCAGGTGTCATGAGGACACAGGGGCCACCCAAGGCTGACCTCCGGGGGAGGAAGAGTGCCGGTGGTACGATGAAAGAGTCATGGGTTAGGCAGGTTTCATTGAAGCAACGCTGGTCCACCTGAGTGGTCTCGAGGTCAGGGCCAGGTGCTTCATGGTGTGGGTAAAGTGCGCAACCTCTGCAGAGTGTCAAATCTATTCGAATAGCCGTGTCCACGGTATTGGGCAGCCCGTCCAGACCTCAGTAGATGATCAACCATAATAAGGGGAATGATGGAAGAACTCATCTTGGGTAGACATCGGGTGATGTCAGGAACATGATATGTTAGCCATGGGATGGCTATGAGATGAGTGGTCAGGTGACCACGTGGTTAAGTCAGCCATGGGATGGCTATGAGATGAGTGGTCAGGTGACCACGTGGTTAAGTCAGCCATGGGATGGCTATGAGATGAGTGGTCAGGTGACCACGTGGTTAAGTCAGCCATGGGATGGCTATGTGATGAGTGGTCGGATGACCAGATGATTTGGATTGGATTGAGATCAGTTCAGGTTGGATCATGAGAAGGTTCGGAGTACCAAGTAGTTACTTTATATGCTTTACTCTACTGTGTTTGACTATGGTAGTTATACTGCTAGGTAGAAATGTTATGCCATGCTTGTTTCTATGCCATGTTTAGAATAGTTATCATATAGGAATAGTGCTTGCTTTGTCATCTGTTCGTTTGGATGCTATGTATTTGGTTGTCTTGCGAGTACATTCAAAGTACTCACCTGGCCTTGCACGTGGCCAGTTGCAGGAGAAGATCCGTCGTGCTAGAGAGTAACCAAGCCAATCCTGTGCGTTATGGAGCCCAGCCAGAGACGTCGTTGCCGCTGAATCAAGACCTCTGCCACCCCTTTAGTTAGCTTTGGAGCTATGCATATTGTTGTAAGCAACAATATTGTAATACTCCATTATAATTAATAAAGCCATTTTATGCCTGGAATTGCTGTATCATGTCTTTGACGTACGCCAGGTCTTATCCTGGGGCTGGCGTGCGTCGGCCCTCTATCGGGGTGCCACAAAGGTCCCGTCTGGCTTCTCGTCGAATATAAAGGGAATAATAAATATGGCAGAGAAAAAGTTCCAGAACCTAAAGTCTCATGACTGCCACGTGATTATGACGCAACTGCTTCTGGTTGCATTGAGGGGGCTTCTACCGGAAAACATTCGATTAGCCATCGTGAAGCTATGTGCATTCCTCAATGCAATCTCTCAGAAGGTGATCGATCCAGAAATCCTGCCAAGGTTAAGGAGTGATTTGGTGCAATGTCTTGTTAGTTTCGAGCTGGTGTTCCCACCGTCCTTCTTCAATATCATGATGCACGTCCTAGTTCATCTAGTCGACGAGATTGTCGTTCTGGGCCCTGTATTTCTACACAATATGTTCCCCTTTGGGAGGTTCATGGGAGTCTTAAAGAAATATGTTCGTAACCGCGCTAGGCCAGAAGCAAGCATCTCCATGGGCCATCAAACAGAGGATGTCATTGGGTTTTGTGTTGACTTCATTCCTGACCTTAAGAAGATTGGTCTCCCTCAATCACGGTATGAGGGGAGACTGACTGGAAAAGGCACGCTAGGAGCGGACTCAATAATATGTAGGGACGGCCATTCTTGGTCTCAAGCACACTACACAGTTCTACAGAATTCTACCTTGGTGACCCCGTATGTCGATGAACACAAGAATATTCTGCGCTCCAAACACCCGGAGCAGTGTGACGACTGGATTACATGTGAACTCATCAGGACTTTCGGCAGTTGGTTGCAAACACGTCTCATGCGTGACAACACTGTTTCTGATGAGCTGTACTCGTTGGCCAGGGGACCATCTTCGACTGTAATGACTTACAAAGGGTACGAGATAAATGGGAATACATTTTACACGATCGCCCAGGATCAAAAGAGCACCAACCAAAACAGTGGTGTCCGCTTTTATGCAGCAACCAAGAGGGGAAAGGACACATATTATGGTTACATAGTGGACATATGGGAACTTGACTATGGACATGATTTCAAGGTCCCTTTGTTTCAGTGCAAATGGGTCAATCTGTCAAGAGGCGGGGTACAGGAAGACCCACAGTACAGAATGACAACAGTGGATCTGAACAATCTTGGGTACACAGACGAACCATTTGTCCTAGCCAATGATGTGGCGCAGGTTTTCTATGTGAAGGACATGTCTACCAAACCGAGAAAAAGAATAGATAAGGAAGCGAATACATCATACGATGAGCCAAAGCGCCACATAGTTCTTTCAGGAAAAAGAGACATCGTGGGATTGGAGGGCAAGACAGACATGTCTGAAGATTATGAAAAGTTTCATGAAATTCCTCCCTTCAAAGTCAAGGCTGACCCAAGCACCCTGTTAAACAATGAAGATTATCCATGGTTACGGCGCAATAAGCAAAGGACACAAGCGAAGAAAAAGTGCAGACTTTCTCTCCACAACTATATCATTGCAGTTACATGTGAAGAAATGAAATGCCTTTTGTAACACATGAGTTTTCGTCCGAAACCCTGATACTTCAAAAGAGATTGTCCGTTTTGTACACGAAGTGCATCCAATTTTTGCCGTAACCCTCTCAACTTTTTATAACATGCTATGTGGGTGAAATGATGATACCATGCCAACTTTCAATCTTTTCAGAGTTCATTTGAAGTGCTTTCCAATTTCAGGGTTATTTAGCTCAAAAAAATCAGTAAGTGCATGAAAAATACCAAATGAAGTCAGAAAGGGTTGAAAATTGATGATGTGGCTTTGAATGGTGCATTTTGAACACACAAAAAGTATGGAGTTCAAATAAGTTCAAAAAAATGAAATCCCTTTGTAACAGATGAGTTTTCGTCCGAAACCGTGATAGTTCGAAAGAGATTGTCCATTTTGTACACGAAGTGCATCCAGTTTTTGCCGTAACCCACTCAACTTTTTAGCACATGCTATGTGGGTGAAATGATGATACCATGCAAACTTTCAACCTTTTCAGAGTTCATTTGAAGTGCTTTTTAATTCCAGGGTTATTTAGCTCAAAAAAATCAGTAAGTGCATGAAAAATACCAAATGAAGTCAGAAAGGGTTGAAAATTGATGATGTGCCTTTGAATGGTGCATTTTGAACACACAAAAAGTATGGAGTTCAAATAAGTTCAAAAAAATGAAATCCCATTGTAACAGATGAGTTTCCGTCCGAAACCGTGATACTTCGAAAGAGATTGTCCATTTTGTACACGAAGTGCATCCAGTTTTTGCCGTAACCCACTCAACTTTTTAGCACATGCTATGTGGGTGAAATGATGATACCATGCCAACTTTCAACCTTTTCAGAGTTCATTTGAAGTGCTTTTTAATTTCTTTCAAAACATCGTGGGAGTGGAGTTCAAAAAAGAATCAACTAAAAAGCTTTTATAAACCTCTAGTATTTTTGAAACTATAATTATATAAAAATTATGCAACTAAAATTATCAAAGCATTTTTTGTTCAAAACATTAATAGCAAAAAGAATATAATGATAAAACACACTGGAAATAAATAAAGCAAAAAATAAAACAAAAATAAATAAAGCAAAAAACAAAACAAAATAATGGAAATTATGCAACTAAAATTATCAAAGTATTTATTTGTTAAAAAGAATGAACTAAAATAACAGAAGAAAAATACTAGAAAAAAATTAAAAAAATAAATAAAGCAAAAAACAAAACAATAATACTGGAAAAAAAATGCTGTGCAAGGCCATTGGTCCCGGTTGGTGGCACCAACCGGGACCAATGCCGACCTTTGGTCCCGGTTGGTGGCACCAACCGGGACCAGTGCCCACCTTTGGTCCCGGTTGGTACCACCAACCGGGACCAAAGGTTTCTGCTTCCCGCCCTTTGGGCTGCTGAAAAGAGACCTTTGGTCCCGGTTGGTGCCACCAACCGGGACCAAAGGTTGGCACCAACCGGGACCAAAGGTGGTTGCTATATAACCAAGACTTAGGAAATTTCGCCCCAGCCGCCATTCTTCTCTCCACGCCGCCACGCTGCTGCTGCTACCCTCGACGCCGTCGCCTCCCCGAGCCGCCCCGAGGTCGCCGTCGCCGTCGCCGCCCGCTCCTCATCGCCGTCGCCGCCCGCTCCTCGTCGCCGTCGCCGCACGCCGCCCCGAGCCCGCCGTCGTCGCGCGCCGCCCCGAGCCCGCCGTCGTCGTCGCCGTCCCCGTCGCCGCCCCCGTCGCCGCCCCGTCGCCGCCCCCCAGTGAGCCCCCCCTTTCCCATGGTCCCTGCTGGGATACGGCGACACAGACACGGACACGGACACGGATACGGATATGGCGACACGGACACGGATACGGCGACACGGACACGGATACGGCGACACGGACACGGACACGGATACGGCGACACGGACACGGATACGGCGACACGGACACGGACACGGACACAGACACGGACACGGACACGGACACGGATACGGCGACACAGACACACGAAAAATAACGAGAAAGAGATCGCCCCCTCCCCGATAACTTTGACATGAGGGGGGGGGTCGATATACATTTTTTTCCATGTATGTATGTCATTGTCGTTGAGTTAAAGAAAGAAAAATAATGAAAATATGTCATGAGTTAATGAAAATATATAATAATGTATGTGGCTATGTATGTAAAGATGGATAGCATTTTTTTCCATGTATGTATGTCGTTGTCGATATACCCCCTCCACGATAACTTCGACATGAGGAGGGGGGGGTCGATATACCCCCTCCCCGATAACTTCGACATGAGGGGGGGGGGTCGATATACCCCCTCCCCGATAACTTCGACATGAGGGGGGGGGGGGTCGATATACCCCCTCCCCAATAACTTCAACATGAGGGGGGGGGGTCGATATACCCCCCTCCCCGATAACTTCGACATGAGGGGGGGTCGATATACCCCCCTCCCCGATAACTTCGACATGAGGGGGGGGGGTCGATATACCCCCCTCCCCGATAACTTCGACATGAGGGGGGGGGGGGTCGATATACCCCCCTCCCCGATAACTTCGACATGAGGGGGGGGGGTCGATATACATTTTTCCATGTATGTATGTCGTTGTTGTTGAGTTAAAGAAAGAAAAATAATGAAAATATGTCATGAGTTAATGAAAATATATAATATATGTATGTGGCTATGTATGTAAAGATGGATAGCATTTTTTCCATGTATGTATGTCGTTGTCGATATACCCCCCTCCCCGATAACTTCGACATGAGGGGGGGGGGGTCGATATACCCCCTCCCCGTTAACTTCGACATGAGGGGGGGGGTCGATATACCCCCTCCCCGATAACATTTTTTTTCTAAGTTACTTAGGTAAAATGTTCACCCCCCTCTCGATATACCGGGCGACCAACTCTCGAGGCCACCCAAACCCGAGAAAAAAAGCGTTGTCAATATACCCCCCACCCAAACCCTACAAGTGTTGTCGAGGCCACAACAAACCGAACGTCGGACATTCATGAGAGAGGCGGTCCGGATATCGGACATTCATGTTTGTATATTAATTGCCATGTTGTAATATTTGCAGAAACTATGGATCCAAGAGACATGGAACAAGAACAGTTGTTGGGGGACATAATCCACGGCGGATGTGATATCTTGTTCTTTCTCAACGACACCGATGGTCTTGAAGGAGAGGATGACGGCTCCGGTGATCGAACAATGGAGGAGGAAGGACATGATCATGATGGCTCCGGTGACCGAATGCCGGAGGAAGAAGGAGACCATGATGACGGCTCCGGTGACCGAATGGAGGAGGGAGCTGTTGCAAAGTCCGGGGAGGTATATATATTAATTAAGCCTGTGCTGACTAGCTAATTGATGCATTAATTGTTTTGGTATGTACATATCTTAATTAACTCTTCTTTCTTCTTTTATAGCCTTCCGGATCAAGCCAAACTTCGGTAACGAGACGAGGCCCGAAGAAGAGGTTGCGCAAGGATGAAAGGTTCACGATCACAACACTCGCGCACGATGGCCATCCGATTGAACCCAAGCGGACCAAGGACGCATTTTCTGCTCAGTGCGGAGCTATTGTTAGGGACGACATCCCGATCAGCATCAAGCAATGGAATAAGCCTAAGGACGGCGCCCCTGAAGGTGATTATGTCACCGATAGACAGAAAGATGATCTTTGGACCGCGCTGAAGGCAAATTTCACCCTACCGCCAGAGGAGGATCCGAATAAGCCAGTTATAGAGCCACTGGTCAAGGCGTGTGCTCTTAAGAAGATGGCAGATCTATTCAGGAGGTGGAAGAATGAGTTGAAATCAAAGTTTGTCGACAAAGGGAAGACTCCAGAATTCACCGGCCGATTTGAGAAGATAAGAGATCACTGGCCCGCATTTGTGGCCTACAAGACATCGGACAAGAGTAAGAAAATGTCAGAGACAAACAAGATCAATGCTGCAAAGAAGCAGTATCACCATCACACGGGGTCAGGTGGCTACCTCAAAGCCCGGCCGTTGTGGGACAAAGCTGAGAATGACCTGATTGCTAAAAACGTCGTACCACAGACATTGAACTGGCCAGACCGTTCAAGGACTTGGTTCTTCGGGGTTGGGGGAACTTTGGACCCTGAAACAGGGAAGTGTTGTTGGACGAACGAGCAACTTGCGATACCCATGAACAAGCTTCAGGAGTATATCACCGCAGCGCAGGAAGGGACGTTCATTCCCGACAGGGAGAAGGACGAGCTGACTAAGGCCCTAGGGAATGCTGAGCACCCTGGACGAACACGAGGCACACCAGGCTCCGTTCTATGGAAGGTTGGGTTTCCCGACGCAGGCGGTTACAGAAGCCGGGAGAGAAAGAGGAAAGCGGAGCTGAGCAAAATTCAGAAGCTCAATGCAAGACTACAAAAGCTAGAGGAAGCTGAGAGCCAGCGAGCTGCCGGCCAACCATCTCAGCGGCACGAAGCTACCCCAGAAGCTACCCCGCCATCTCAGCGGAGAAGCAGCGTCGCTTCCACGGAGCCCGTTTAGCCTGACTTCACGGCTCCTATCTACCCCGTGGATACTATCACGGAGGCTCAACATTGCGAGCTCATGACGAAATGCCGGAACCTCACTTTCAAGGCGGCTGTCGGCTCTGTTGCACCTCCTCAACCCAATGGAACTTTTCACTGCTCACCGATTCCACATGGCTATGCTGTTGTGATGGTGGATGAAGTAATGGAGGGATTTGCGGAGCTCGAGCTTGACCACTCTACAGGTGAAGGAGAGAATAAGCTGGTTCGTGCTCTGAGGAGTACATGTCTATGGCAGAAGGAGTACATCAAGCTTCCAAACTGGACGCCTCCGCCTCCTCCTCCTCCTCAGGCGACTCAGGGCTCTCCTCCTTCTCCTCCTCCGGCGAGTGATCAGGGCACACCGCCTCCTTCTCCGGCTCCTCCGACGCGTGAGGGCACTCCACCTCCTCCTTCGCCTACTCCGGCACGTCGGAGTAGTACGCCTCCTCCTCAGCCTCGTCGGCAACGGCAGAAGATAGACACCGCTGCTCCGGCTCCTCCGGCGCGTCGGAGCACTCCGCCTCCTTCTCCGCCTCGTAAGCAACGACGGAAGAGAGACGCCGCCGCTCCGGCGGCTAGCAGTACAAGAAGAGGCGGGAGGGAATACAAATACGGTCCATCTCTCAAGCCTCTGGAAAAGTTACCATATGAGAGGACCGAGTCTGAAAACGAGGAGATATCTCAGGCCGAATTGAGGGCCCATTTTGAAAAGAAAACTCCACCTCCGAAGGAGAAGCTAGATCCGGTGAAAGTGATGCGCACTATCGATGCCCTGAAGCGACCACCACCGCCTCCGCCGGATTCCAACTTTGACCGCTATGTTAAAAAGACATATCAAGATGCGCGGTGGTCGGGAAGTACTTCCAGTGATGCAAGGTTAGCAAAACGAAGAAGTGGGAAAAAATTCCCCAGCTCGGCGAACAGGCGAACCAATCGTGCCCCCCGCTCAAGGTGTCTAGCGATATCGTCGCTAATCATCCGGGGATGGTGCCCGGTACCAACCCTGGTGAATACCTGAGCGATGATGTACAGTTTGAGCCGTTGGAGGTGGACGAATTCAGTTATCGGTACGGGCGGCCTCTCGTCAAACCTGATCATCCTCCTCTAACAACGATGATGCGAACATTGCAAGAATGGTACATGAAAACCTGCTGGGAGTCTGGGAAGGATACTTTGACGCTGATTATTAAAGAGGAGCACGACCTCGTTGGAATGAAGCAGTTGAATGTTGAATTTGAGGAGATATTCCAGTTATACAATCAAAAGGCCCTCGACAAAACAATCGTGACTTGCTACTGTCTGTAAGTACTACTTCTATAATTAAGTCTCTATATACATATAGCTCAGCTCTTTCATTGCATGTATATATAATTATCCTCACTATATTATGCAGATTGAAGATCGTCAAATGCAGAAAAGGACAAATCTATGACATTGGGTTCATTAACCCAAATATCATACATGAGTTTACGGTTAAAAACAATGTCACACAAACCGAGGACAACTTGCTACAATCGTTGCTTAAAAATCAAAACAAAGAGACAATACTCTTTCCTTACAACTTCAAGTGAGTGTTACTGACTTGTGCATATTCGGTTTCCCTTATTACTCGAGGTTATAGTAATGTAATTGATGAGTTATGCATGCGTGCGCAGGTTCCACTATATTCTGCTAGAGATTAAGCTTGAGCGGGGAGTAGTAATCGTCTTAGACTCGAAACGAAAAGATCCCAAGGAATATGCGGACATGACTGAAATGCTCCAGAAGTAAGTTCAATCGATCATTATCGCATCATATCGGCAACTTTGTTCATTTCCTGATATCAAGTAATTATTTTCTTTGTCTGGCAGGGTTTGGAAAGAGTTCACCGCAATTGTTCCGGCACTGCCGAGGGAGCTGCGATTTACACACCCGAAAGTAAGTACTACTAGCTAGTTCCGCGCATCTCCCATTGATTCTAGTTTCATCAATACCATTTATCATGCTTGATTATCAGTTTGATTGAACTCTATTTCTCGTAAAGTGCCTGTGGCAGGATACCGGGAATGATTTGTGTGGATACTATGTTTGCGAGTTCATCTACAACGCGACGACCCCTAAGCGGGGCTACTCTGAAAAACAATTTCAAGTGCGTACTCAATAATATTCACAATTTTATTTTATTACCATGATTTGTGTTGAGTTTCATTCATATATATGTATTGACCCCCTTCTTCAAATTAGATGTGGCAGATGTGGGATGAACTCCTACCACATGATCGCATACGAGCAATTCAAGAGGAATTGGCGGGATTCTTTCTTGACCACGTCATAAATAAAGCCGGAGAATACCATCTGGAATTTGACATTAGATGTTAGGGATTGTAAGAGATCTTATATTGTATATATGTAGCTAGTAGCGTCGGATAGATATACGAAAACTTGTTGTTCGACCAATCTCTCGGAGAAAGAGAGGTCGATCACTTCTCTCCGTATATGTTCATGACGATCTTGTGTACTTAATGGTTCCTTCATTTGCTTACTAGCTAGCGTGTCGAGTTCTCTCTATAGTAGCTACCGTCGACCAAGCATGGAGAAAGAGAGAACACTTCTCTCTATTAGCTAGCTAACACAATATGAAACCCCTAAATTAACCCTCCAAAACCCCCTAAACCCCCCCTTAAAAAAACAAAAACCCCAGCTCCTACCTTTGGTCCCGGTTGGTGTTACCAACCGGGTCTAAAGGTCCTCCTGCCTGGGCTCCCCGCAGCGGCCACGTGGAGGGCCTTTGGTCCCGGTTCGTAAGCAAACCGGGACTAAAGGTTTTGGGCTTTAGTCCCGACCCTTTAGTCCCGGTTCCAGAACCGGGACAAATGGGCCTCTGGAACCGGGACAAATGGGCATTTTTGTACTAGTGTTACAACTAACATAGATAAACCCAAGCATGACATACATAGTACTATTACAACTTATATAGATAGTTCAACCCAACACGACAATAATAAAACGGCACCCTAGATAAGATAAAACACCACCGGCTTGCTTGCTTGCTCCAAGGCCAACTCCTCCATGGCCAACTCCTCCGGGCGCCGTTCACTGCTCCTCCGGGGTGTTGTCGATGGGGTACGGCAGAGTGTGCATGCGCCCCACGGTGGGGAAGATATTGGTGTAGTCCGTGAAGATGTTGTGGGTGGTGAAAGCGATGAACTCACAGCCACACCAGAACACACGGCCGAGGAGGTAGAATGCGTCGAATGTGCTGGTGAAGTGGGAAAGGATAGCAACCACAACCCCATTGTGGATGACCTTCTCGACTCGGTACATCCTTGGAGATCCCCGGGGGAGGTGGCCGAAGCCGAGCGCAAGGAAGGTGTTGGTGAAATCCCTTGCGCCCCTCCATCTTGACATCGACCACACACGGAGTGTGTTCTCGACGTACACGTCGGCGGGGTAGAGCGTCTCCGACACGGTGGGGGGAAAGCGGAAGGTTGGCCCGGTGTACTGCATGGCTGCGGCGTCCTGGTTTTGGGGTTGTTTGTGGTGGTGAGAAGAGGATGCAGATGGGAGAGGATGGGTGAGGAGGAGGAAGATGATAGGTGGCTTAAATAGCCCTAGTGCGACGTGTTTACACCGGGTGGAAGTAATGAGCGGGCGGTGTTGGGTGGCATCGGGGGAGGGGAGGGGTGTGTGTACATGTGTGTACACGCATGGGAAACCAAAAGCGGCATCAATAGCCAGGCTGCGACGTTTCAGCGCTGCACGCTTTGTGCCGTCGGTCGGGGTTCATGCCTGCTCGTTCTGTGCGTGTGCCGCCCGTGCATGCATGCATCGACGACTGTTTTGTTTTGCTCTCCCCTCGTAATGGCATGGGAAACGGGCAATGTGGCATCGAGCCAGCCAGTGTGTACACGCGCATGCAAGTGTGGCATCGTGGTAGTACTGCCAACAGCCCGCGTAGCACACTGGCCATTAAAAACGCGTGGAGAGATGAGCTCGATGCCATGCATGCAGCGGCTAGCGATGGTCGGGCATCTAGAATAGCCAAGCAGCGACATGAGGCGGGCGGCGCAGGGCTGCGCGCGCATGCATGCATGCTTTTCAGGCCTCCTCAAATCGGGTCAGCGTGGTGTCCATCGGTCCAACGGGTGGGCCGCTTTAATTAAGCCCAACAATACATGGCAGGCCTGCTCAATCTCATCCAACGTAAAAAAATGGGCTAAAATGATCAGCCAATGAAAGCGCAACCCGCGGATCTGTGACGTGGCTCCCGATCCAGACCGTTGCTTCTGTTCACATCCATCCAATGGTCCAGGGTGCTGCGTGTTATAATACCCAGCATCTTCGAATCAGCCAATCAGAGTGCAGCCTGCGGATCGCTGACGTAGCCCTAGTGCTTGATCCAGACCGTCCATTCACAGCGATCCAATGGCCCAGAGGGGTGCGGGGTTTTGATGGGGTTTTGAGGGGTTTTGAGGGGTTTTGAGAGGTTTTCAACTATTAGGGTTGAGCATAACTAATTCAAAAAAATTCAAAAAAATATAAAACTTGTGCCGATCATCTTTCTATGTGACTAACTATCTAGGAAAAATAAGAAACTTGTACTACGAATATTTTCACGAAAAAACCTTCACAAAAGATGGCTACCAAGAACGAGGTTGTGGAGTTTTCAAGAGAAGTGAGATAGGGTTAAGTGTTAAACATGTCATACTTTATCGAAATGATCCAATCTAAGGAAGGACTCTTATATACGCACACTAGATGTCAAGTTTACTTTTTTGGCTCATTTAGAGAAGGTCGAAAAAAACTTGCTTACAAATGGGTCTGTTTTCCCTAGCTTTGGAGGGGTTTGGAGCTCATGTGGAGCACATTTTTCATGTCCAGAGTTTCACATAATAAAATTGCTCCGATTAATGAACTAACATGAATAATAGTCCAGAAATCATTGTAACACCAATAGCACATACCAAATAACTTCAAATTTGAATTTCGGCTCAAATTTGAATTTTGGCTCAAATTTGAATTTTGTCTCAAACTTGAATAGTATTACACAAATACATATCATATCAAAGTAATACACAAGTTTTAACAAATTTTCAACAAATTTCAACAGCATAGTAGCAATACACAAGTTTCAACAAATTTTGACTTCTGCTTCCTCCTACCACTCAATTTCTTCTTCTTCTTTTTACCAATGCTTGTTTTTTATTGTACAACACCCAGTTCACTCAAGCTCTTGATTTTCTTCACTGAACTGCCTGGAACAGTAGCTTCATTTCGCACCACAATAGTTGCAGTATCATCGGACCCAATATCATCAGTTGGCAACACAACTTCCAATATAGGCTCAGTTGGCACCACATTAGATGGAATATCTTCAGTTGGCAACTCAACTTCCAACATAGGCTCAGCTTGCACAACATCAGCTGGAATATCTTCAGAGGTACCCATATCTTCAGTTGGCACCAGAACATCAAAATCTTGCTCATCTTGCAGCAGCACATCCAAGTCTTGCTCATTTTGCACCACACCATCCAAGTCTGGTTGAATGTGTATTGTTTCACCAGAACTTCTCTTTTTTCTACAGCCATTGCCTTTTTCTTTGGCCAGCAATCTTCAACAACAAGGGGCTCACCTGCACGTTTCCTCCTAAAAAGATAAAGCATGTCAACTGGTTAGTAATTGAAAAATGCAACAAAATAGTAAACATGGCAAACATATGCCCACATACTTTGGCCTTTCAGGAGTGTAACAACATTTTGGAGATCCTTTTCGGTGCCCAAGTTCCTGGCACAACTTGCATCTATTTTTGTTACCTTTTTGGGACCTTTTTGGCTTTCCATCGTTCTTTCCCTTGCCCTTTTTACTACTCCCACCTTTCTCAAACCATGCCTTGAATCTACTCTCTTTAGGCCTGCCAGCCTTTCTTTTTGTTAGGGGAGGACACATGGAAAATTCAATTTCCACTTCAGGCCATTGAGATTGAACTGTAAGTGCTGGAATTAGAGTTGCATATGCAGCCTTGAATCTTGCTACTGAGTAATATTCGTGCAAATATGGGTGCATGTTTATCTTCGGTCAGGAGGCCAAGAAAAGTATGGCATGATCACATGGTTTCCCAGTGTGTTGCCACTCCAAACAAGTGCAATCATGCATTTCAGTGTTAACAACATGCCTTCTACCAGTTTTGGTATCTCTAACTTCAGCACCCCACACAGAAGATTTTTCAACAGATAAATGTGTAAGATTCTTGCTCCTGTTGACCACCTGTTGTACCACCGCAGGAAGCTTATCCCCTTGTAGACAATCCCCAATCCTTCTTCTCAATTCCCACAAGCACATGATCATGATCCTGATTTGGTCAACCATGTCATGCACAGGCAATTTTTTTAACTACTTCACCTTGTTGTTAAAACTTTCTGCCAAGTTGTTATTGATATGATCACACTTGATGGCAGTGTTAAATCCTGACCTATACCATAATAGAGAATGGTAGGTGTTCACCCATGGACCAAACTCAGGGCATGCTGTCATTATCTTACCAAGATGATATGAATGTGTCTGTTTAGTGTAAGATCTTGCTGCTGGCCACATGCGACCAAATTCTTCCCCTCTGAATTTTTTGATCAAATTCATCCACATATGGCCGAAGCACTCCCTCTGCTCACAATGGGGGAAAACATTCTTCACTGCGTTTTCTAGCCCTTTGCATGCATCTGTGTGGACTGCCAAAGGTGACACTGGCCCTATGCATCTTTTCAACTGCATCATGAACCATGTCCACGAGACCTCTGTCTCTGACTGAAACAAGCCAATAGCAATAGGGGACATCCAGTTGTGTCCACCCAAAGCATTGCAAGCTGCCAATTGACCATTCCACTTGCCAGTCAAAAATGACGAGTCTATGCTCAAATATGGACGACACCCTGCCTTGAAGCCATCAATGCAAGGCTTTAAAGCCATAAAAAACTTAGAGAAAAGGACTCTTCCATCCTCGGTTACCTCGGTATCTATCTCCACAACACTGCCAGGTGACCTCTTCTCCACCTCTCCTTTGAAATTATAAAGCATCCTAAAAGTATTTTCCCAGTCACCATATAATTGTTTCATTGCCCTTTGTTTTGACTTCCACACCGTGTTATACTTCACCTTAATAGGGTATTGTTTTCCAAGTCTACTTTAAGTTTCTTTGCAGTAGTGTTTGGTTTCTTGGCTAAAATAGGAGTGATCTTTTCTGCAATCCAAAGCTGTGATGTCATGGTTGATACTCTCTATGAACTTGTAATACAAGTATGTTGGTGTGGGCTTTGATTCACCCTAATGGTACTTCCATCAGGTTGGCGTCTAGCAGATATGTGAGGCTAACTTTGAGGGCACATATCCAACCTTAGAATTTGATTTCAGATCAACAAGCTCTGCATGAAACATAGTCTGTTTGGTTGTCCAGCCATCTTGTCGATCGATTTCATCAACCATCTCTTCACCATCCTCAATTCTCACATACTCTCCTTTCCAATTATCAAACCGTAACAATGCTACCTCTTGCTCTAGACCCCAAAAAATGCTCTCCCCAATTTTTTCCACCACATTCTTCACGGCCTTCTCTTCCATGCTCTGTAGGTCTTGTGGATCAGTCTCTGCAAAATCAATCTCCCACTTCACAATTGTATCTCTCTCTATGTCCCGCATGCTACCATCACCTAGCTTCGCCTTAGAAGGAAGAAATTCCACAGTGAATTCGAACGCCCGAGCACCACCACCCCTATTTGTCAATGGCGGGGCAGTGTGAGGTGAGCTAGTGGAAGCAGACGAGGCACAAATCGCATAGGTTGGAAAGGATGCACATTAAGGGATTACCTAGTCGATGTTGTTGTCTCTGGCGGCTCCATCGCGGTCAGCCTCCCCTCCCCCCACCCAAATCTGGATCAAATCGACCAAAAACAGAGGGAAACAGAGGCGATGCGGTGAGATCTAACTCGACACAGAGGGGAACATGACAGGGTTCCGGAGTCACTAACCACAGCCGCCGCCGTCGCCGAGAACGAAAGCTCCGTGCTACTGTCACCGAGAACAAAATCTCCGGCGCCATCGCCGGCTCACCGCCGAGAACGAAGAGGAGGGGGGTGGGAGCAACGGGTTCATACAAGGGTACACATTTCACCTGATGCACTGCCAAGTGGGACCCACATGTCTTAAACATAACCTCACTCCCGTTGACGACCAGTTTAATCGCCCGAGCGGGCCATGTCCTCTCTGGGCTATTTCCTCGCTCAAAAGTGTCGCACTAAGGCCATTCGGACGAAAAACGTCGCACACCTTCCAATTCCCACGAAAGATGTCGCACAGGAGCTAATGACCCACTTTGTACAGGATCTATGTATTTTTAACTGTTATAATACAGTCCAAATAAAGTTCGATGTGGCTCTCATATGTTCTTGCATATACTCCTAGTAGTACTATTATATTAGAAAGAGCTACTACACTACACTACACTACACTTTGTACATGATCTGATTTGGAGAAGGAAATGGAGTATGTATGAGGGAAAGAGGGATAAAATCACAGCAGGAAACACTAGCACCGTCTTGCTATTTCTTAAAATCAGGGAAATCGCATCAGGAAATACATACTGATGAGGAATACCCTGCAGAAAATACTCAAGCGTGGAACCGCAGAATAAAGCTCCATGTTAGACTGTCAAACTGCAGAAAGTAAAGCTCCATGTTAAACTGTCAAACTGCAGAAAATAAAGCTCCTTTTGATTCCGATATGCTGCAAATAGCTACTAGTACCATTCCGATATTCACGCATCGATCCGCTGGCAGGTGCAAGTAGAGGGGGGAGGTCAAAATATATTCCATGCTAGTGCTATGGATTGCTGACATTTTAAGGAACGGGGCATGATTAATCGACATCGACCTGTAGAGTGATCCTGTGATATTCTCAGCACAATGGAAATGGCAATCAAAGGGCGTAATCGTGTTTCCTGGGGAGCACAGTGAGGAGCAATCACTACCAGAATCGCCCCCCTACGCCGACGGCCAGACCTCGTCGGCATAGGCCAGAATACCGTCGGCGTAGGGCTACGCCGACGGCCCCCGTCGGCGTAGGCCCGTTGGGATCGCGAACGTCGGCGTACCCGGGCATTTTCGTCGGCATAGGAAAACCGTCGGCGTAGGTCCCTATGCCGACATCCGGTCGTACGACCGTCGGTGTAGATGGGCCGTCGGCGTCCTTTTTCACGTGACGGCGGCTGACGGCGACGTCGGAGTTCGTCCACCAACCGGAAGCTGCCACGTGACAGGGTCTATGCTCACGGTTACACCGTCGGCGTAGCCCTCCCACGTGGCAGCTCCTGGCGCATCTGAAGGCAGGGCTCCTGGTTACACCGTCGGCATAGGTGCTGTTTTTTTAATAATTTTTTATTTTTTTCGAATTTTATTTTATTTTTTTTCTATTTTTTTTCTTCTGATTTTCAAATCTTTGAATTATTTGACAATTTAATTTGAAATCACCCCTGCTCACTGCTCTTGAATTATTTGACAATTTAATCTCTAATCACCCCTCATTCCAAATCGTCTAACTTCCCGACAGGTCACCCATCCTCTCACTGCTCCAACCCCAGCACGCTTAACTTTCGAGTTCTATCACCCTTAGTTTACAAGTCTGCACTTGTTGTTTTCTTGACAATAGTAAGCTGTTAATCCTATTAACCCTTAGGTCTTGATGTCACATGATTTAATTTTTTAAATTCCAAACAATTATTAAAATAAACAACAATAAATGATTAATAATAATATTGAATTAAAATAAAATAAAATAAGTAATAATATTATTTTATTCATTTTTTGTCATTTATTCATTTAATATGGCATAATTAATATCTTTAAATCCGTAAATCGAAATTCGACAAATAATATATCCATTATTATCAGAAAAATATGAGGAATCCAAATATGACATTATTTATTTATTTTAAATAAAATGAATTTTTCATAACACTTTTTTTGACATCTTATGCAAAAGTTATAGCCATTTTACTTTTTCATAACACTTTTTAAAACTTATTTAAACTCCAGACTTTTGGTGCGTTCAACATGCACTATTCAAAGCCACATCATCAATTTTCAACACTTTCCCACTTCATTCCGTATTTTTAATGCATTTATTGATTTTTTTGAGCTAAATGACCCCGAAATTGAAAAGCACTACAAATGAACTCTGAAAAGGTTGAAACTTGGCATGGTATCATCATTTCACCCACATAGCATGTGCTAAAAAGTTGAGAGGGTTACGACAAAAGCTGGATGCACTTTGTGTACAAACTGGACAATCTCTTTCGAAGTATGAGGGTTTCGGACGAAAACTCATCTGTTACAAAGGCATTTCATTTTTTTAAACTTATTTCAACTCCAAAAATTTTGTGCAATCAACATGCACCATCTAACATGTGCCTACGAGCAGAAAAAATTAAATTAAAAACAATTTTTAAACTCAAGTTATTCACAATCTAGGGTTTGAAGGAAATTTGAACAAATTCAAATTTAAACCATTCAAATTTGAAAACTAATTGGACAAACACAAACTAGACAAAATTTTGAATCTAATGCAAAAAGAATCACTCAAAAACATCAAATATCCTAAAAGATATAAGCAATTCAAAACAGAAAACACAAAATTGCACCTATGCCGACGGTTACACCGTCGGCGTAGGTGAAATAAAAAAAATTGTGCCTACGCCGACGGTTACACCGTCGGCGTAGCTATAATAAAAAAAATTGTGCCTACGCCGACGGTAGCTCCTGGCCTATGCGCGTAGCCCTGCCTTCAGATGCACCAGGAGCTGCCACGTGGCAGGGCAACGCCGACGGTTACACCGTCGGCATATGTGCAGTTTTTTTTAAATATTTTTTTATTTTTTCGATTTTTTTTATTTTTTTATTTTTTTCTGATTTTCAAATCTTTTAATTATTTAACAATTTAATCTCTAATCACCCCTCCTCACTGCGCTTGAATTATTTGACAATTTAATCTCTAACCACCCCTCATTCCAAATCGTCTAATTTTCCGGCAGGACACCCATCCTCTCACTGCTCCAACCCCAGCACGCTTAACTTTCGAGTTCTATCACCCTTAGTTTCCAAGTCTGCACTTGTTGTTTTCTTAACAATAGTAAGCTGTCAATCCTATTAACCCTTAGGTCTTGATTTCACATGATTTAATTTTCTAAATTCCATACAATTATTAAAATAAACAAAAATAAATGATTAATGATAATATTGAATTTCAATTAAAATAAAATAAGTAATAATATTATTTTATTCATTTTTTTCCATTTATTCATTTAATATGGCATAATTAATATCTTTAAATTCGTAAATCGAAATTCGACAAATAATATATCCATTATTATCACAAAGATATGAGGAATCCAAATATGACATCATTTATTTATTTTAAATAAAATTAATTTTTCATAACACTATTTTTCGACATCTTATGCAAAAGTTATAGCCATTTTACTTTTTCATAACACTTTTTAAAACTTGTTTCAACTCCAGACTTTTTGTGCGTTCAACATGCACCATCCAACATTTCACCCACATAACATGTGCTAAAAAGTTGAGAGAGTTACGACAAAAGCTGGATGCACTTTGTGTACAAAGTGGACAATCTCTTTCGAAGTATGAGGGTTTCGGACGAAAACTCATATGTTACAAAGGCATTTCATTTTTTTAAACTTATTTGAACTCTAGACTTTTTGTCCGAACATCACAACAAGGTAAGCAACGAACTACTGTATTTTTAACTGTTATTATACAGTCGAAATAAAGTTCGATGTGGTTCTCATATGTTCTTGCATATACTCGTAGTAGTACTACTATATTACATGGGGACGGACGATTATTCATACAATCAGGTGCTAATAGGGTGGAAAGATGGAAATATACTGCATGCTAGTGCTATGCATTGCTGTGCAACACATGGACTAAGTGCATGTCTGCAATATGTACCAAATCATGGCAGCATGTTTTCTGTGCTTTATGTTCTAGGACGATTATCAGATGACACAAAGGGCTTAGGGGGAATCTGTAGATTCTGCATCCTCCCCGTTAACATGTTTACGACCTTTGTCATTGAAGGCCGGTTCTTCGGGTTCCACTGGATACACCACAGGGCCACAATAGTCAGCTGCCTCATCTTTTCTTTGTCTTCTTTTGTCTTTTCCGAAGTAAGCTCCCAGTCATGCCCACTAATTACTCTCTCGTAGATCCACTCCGGGAGATATACCTCGTCCTGGTTCTCAACACTTGGGTCTGAGTTCCTCCTTCCACTCACCATTTCCAGCACCAGCATGCCAAAACTGTACACATCCGACTTGTAGGACACCCCTCCAAAGTTCCGAGAGTATAGCTCTGGTGCAATGTATCCCATTGTGCCTCTTGCTGCAGTCAAGGTAATGATGCTTTGGTCCCTTGCACACAGCTTTGCTAGGCCAAAGTCTGAGATCTTTGGATTGAAGTTATAGTCCAGCAGGATGTTATGCGGCTTGATGTCAAAGTGGAGGATGCGCTGGTTGCAGCCTTGATGCAGGTATTCCATTCCTCGGGCAATGCCTAAAGCAATATCTAGCATTTTGTTGGGTGCTAGGAGTTGTCGAGAAATATTAGAAACATGTGCGAATATGTATTTCTCCAGTGACTCGTTAGGCATGAATTCATAAATAAGGGCCCATCTCATTCCTTCGGAGCAAAAGCCCAAGAGACGTACGATATTTGCATGGTGGATTAGTCCAATGGTTGCAACTTCATTGATGAAGTCCTCCCCCTGTCCTGTAGAGCTCTCTAGCATCTTGACTGCCACAGGTACTCCATTTGGCAGCTCGCCTTTGTACACACTTCCGAATCCGCCCTGGCCCAGTTTATCCTTGAACCGTCTTGTTATCTTCTTAACTTCAGGGAAAGTGTACCTTGTGGGTTTTGATGTGGCATATCCCTTGAGAAACATTTCGACCTTCTTATTTATCTCTTCATTATACATTGACTTGAAGGAGAGGTAGAGTGTTGCGGCTACCACCAATGAAAGAACTACAAATGCAGCTACAGATGATGCTGCTGATTTGAAAGAAAGGGAATTAGCCAGCTGCATTTAGATAATTAGCTGTGAGTACATGACTAAATATGCCCATACTGCAAGGAGAGGACGTGAAGTTAAGGCGTGATAGGAATTGATGCAGCTCAGTTAAACCCACACCACAGGTTACAACTTCTCCTCAAGTTAAATTTCAGTGGCTATTTCTTATATCGGTGAAATGTTACCTAGTTCCTCCTAGGTAATGTACTTCTCTAGAAGTTAAGAACATTTAGAATGGGAACAGAGAGAAGATTTGCAGCATTACCTGCAGTTCGTATGACCTGTTTTTGATTCCTTGGTGAGACTTTCTCTGCGGACAAAGAAAGCTAAAGTGAAAAAGCCTGCCCCCATGATTTAATGTAGGAAAAGAAAACATAAGATACTTCTTAAAATTGTTAGGTCCTGGTTTTTCATTGAGATTGATATGTGCGTATAGGAGGCGCATATATGTAGGGGTAGCTTCCTGTTAGTTTCGTCCTTCATGTATATTGGACCTCTGATATATGGGTTATATTGATCGATGTGTACTATTGTTTACACATTTTCTTATACCTCTTGTGCAGGTATAGTAACATGAAACTGCTACAGACGTTTGAATACTGCTTATTGGCTATTATCGAATATCCTTATTTGCTATTTTAGTTGGATATGTGAAATGTCGAACATGATTTAACTTAATAGAAATTTATAAAAATGGACATGTATAAATATGAAGTTTACAGTACATCGATACATTACTGTACAAGTTATTTATTGGACGATAGACCTCTACTTGTAACATAGCCCTCCCTTTAACCAACAGGGGAGACAGGGGGAATATGGTCAAGACCACATACATACAATTTGATATTCTTTTCATAAACACTGATACACAATTACACATCCATATGAGTGTGTATATGTATAGAAGGATCATATGTGTAAATGATACTCCCTCTGTCCCAAAATAAGTATCGCAGATTTTGTACTAAATTAGTACAAATTTTGTACTACAAACGACACTTATTTCGGGATGGAGGGAGTAATATTTTTTTTAAAAATATTGATGTTCATTCTGTGAGTAGTAAGAAAAGTAACTTGTTGATGGGCTTCATAAGTTTACACCAACGTAACAAAATAAATACCATTGTGCATCATGAATGCAATGGCGGAGCTTCAGCAAAAACTAAGAGGGGGCTAAATGAGTGTGAGAGAGTTGAGGGTGCTAATTTAGCTTATTGTGTCAAATTTAGCCTGCAAAGGGGTCAGTATTAAGTTTTAATCGAGAGAGATTTTTTTCTTTTTGTTTTGTGGGTCCCACATGTAAGTGAGAGAGGGGGGGTCTTTTTATTTCTTCTGTTCTTTGTGTGGGCTCACATGTAAGTGACATAACCCATCTGGCCCCAAAATAACAGTTAAACACCCTTGACGGACGACAGGATGACATAAGAGTATTCGGGCGACTTAAAGTGCAATTGTAAGGGCAAAACTGAGGAGAGGAAGAATTTAGGGGTAAATTCTATGTGGGAACCAACTAAGGGCAAGAATGTATTTGTCCTAAGTCCCAACAAAAATCTAAGTTAAATCGAAGGCAAGTGCTAGCCTTTAGTTTTGTACATCATATCTAGAGAGAGCAAAAATGTTTAATCCAATAGTCCTGAAGATCTTCATAGCAAGGTCCACAGGCACAACTATGCAACCAACATAGGTTTATACGAAACTGTCAGATTAAACTTTGTTGATATGCAGTGTATGATCTTGTTGTGTGGATGGCCTTAATAATCTTGTTATCATTAATTTCTTCTGATGGGTATAACTAACACTCAGCACTACTGCATTAGCACCAAAGGACCAAATTATAATGGCGATTTTTATTCCAAGCCTGGTGTTTAGCTCTTCAGTAACCTAAAGTTCTAAACTAAGAACCTGGTGTTTAGCACCATCTGACTCTAAAAAACTAATGGCCTATGCCAAAACATGGCCATGTAAGATTCGGTAGAAGTTCGGTGGAAACCTAAATTGCCATATATTGAAGAATCAGAAGCTGATGAATTTTTTTGGGACCAACTCGGTTCACCTTCTCTTAGAAGTAATCGGAAATTAATGTAGCAGAACCAAATTATGTCGTAAAAAAACATTTATGTCTGATTTGTTGAAATCATCAAATAGGGTTTATATCGAAGTGTTAGTATTCACATCTTACAGTGCCAAATTTCATGGACACAAATCACACACTTCTGAATGCTTACTTTGGGCAGAAGGAAAAAGGAAGAAGGGAGACAATAAAGGACTAATTGATAACCAAAGTCCATATCAAGCCTTGGTTATCTAGGAAACAAAAAGACCATTGATTTTTAATGTAAAACGATCTGCGCAATGGGCAGTTATGATTTGTTCCTTTTACGTGAGAATTCTGCAAAAGGGTTAACTGTAATAATTTTATACTGCCATCTCTGGGCAAAAGTTTTTGTGAGTACGGCCATGAATGTGAACCTAGAGACTATCTTGTTCTGAACTGAAACTGTAGGGGAGGCCACAAAAGGAAAGTTCATTGAAGACAAAGAGCTTATGTCCAAACAAAGTTTGATCTCGAGATCTAAAATAATCTGTACAGCAGGTTGTTAACAGGCTAACCATTGGACTAATTTGCAGTGCAACTATGTCAAAAGTCTGGTTATAGGTAATTTTTTTTGCTGACAGTTAGAAATTTAAAACATACGAGACTGGCAATCAAATGGATAGAGAAATACAAATTGAGACACCATAACGATACATGATCTCGACTAGGGAAGGAAACAATACCATGAGGCTTGCAGAAAGCTTGATCCCTTTGTGTGTTAAATCCGCATTGTTGACCTTCTTTTTCACACTGTTGGCAAAAACTTGTGATGTTACTAGAGTACCAAGAGAATCCCATCTCACCAGTGCTGATGCTTCTATTTGCTGCCCAATAATTGAAGATTGCAATGTTATAGTGATTCTTCCGACCAGTATATGGTATCGGGATGTCCTTAGAAACAACCATGCAGTCCAAAGGAAAAACATACATGGGTGCATCGGAGTTTACGAAATACCAGAACTGGGTGGCCTTGTTAACGAGACAAGTGACTGGGCCTACTATATTGTATAGATCTATTGGCATAAAACCTCTTGAACAACCTACTAAGCTGGCAACTTCCAACTTTTGAGGTCTATATACATCAGTTGATAGATTTGCTGAGATGAATCTCTGAAGCGGGCAGTGAGGTGATGAGTCTACAGGTGGACTGATGTTTATTTTATTTTTTGAAAAGGAGGAAGACCCCCGGCCTCTGCATCTGGGCGATGCATGCAGCCACTTTATTAATTATTCTCAAAAGACCTTACAAGGACATACAACAGTAAGTCTGAAGCCACCGTCTAGGCAACATCTGTCGCTATTCCTATCCAATTGATGTAGGGATGCTGATAGTCTGGGCCTAATACCCAGACCTCGCAGCGAAGCCTATCATCTAAGACGACCTGGGGCCCCAACCAAGCCACTTGCCGGGTCTGGGGCATACACCGGTCCGGCGCGCTCTCAGAGGCCGCCGCCGCCAACTGCCACCACTCCATCTTCAGAGCTGTACTGACGCATCAACCTTGCCCGGTCTAGTTGCCGTCGACGCCACCACGACGCCCAACGGCACCACCTCCCTGCGCGCGAACAACTGAGCACGTCGCGGTCGCCACCGGTACACCTCAGCACCATGCCGCCAAGTACCACCAGCCGACACAACTTGAAGTCTCTGGAAGATCTGTCGTGCGTAGCACCTGCCGACCAGGCATGACAAAGCGTAGCACCTGTCGGCCAGGCATGACTTGACATCTCCACCGAAGCTCCGTGCAAGATGAAGCCGCTCCACCTGGGCGCATCGCCGGCCACCTGCCGCGATGTCGTGCACGTCCAGCCCCGGGAAAGCACGCAGGGAATCACGATCTTCAAGACGACACCCTCAGGAGGGGAAGCGACGTATCACGCCATCGTCTGGTCCTGCACCGCAGGTCCTAGGCTTTCACCCGAAGAAAGTGACCCGAGAGCGAAGGAGGTCGAAGAGCTCCACAACGGCCCCCAAGAGGAGAACGACATCCGCAGACGACGCGCCGTCGGCTTTCGCCCGGGGCAACCCTACCTCCCCACCCTCACGCTGCCAGACGAGGATGGGGGAACCCCAGCGCCGCCAGCATGCGAATCCACTGGCCCAAGCACCTCCTGCGCGGCGGCGGCGCCATCACCACGCAGGACCACCAACCTCATCGCCGGCCGAAGCTAACGGGCCAGATCGGCCGAGCCCGCCACGGCCAGATCTGAAACCTCGGGACGCCGTCGCGTCGAGGCAGCCACGAGCAGGCGGCAGCCCATCACCTGCGAGAGGACGAGGACGCCGCGCCGGGCAGCCGCCACGCCGGCCGGAGACGCCGAGGGCGAGCCTCCCACCACCACGGGCTCACGCCGGCAACCGGGGCCACCGCGCGCGGGGAGATCCCCGCCGCCACCGTCCTCCGGCGCGGGCTTCGCCCGGCGGACTCATCCGGCGGCGGCGGGAGGAGGGCGTGCTGTAGAGGGGGGCGGCGGCGGCGCGCCTAGGTGGACTGATGTTTATGACTAGATCATTGTAAAATATTGTAGTCACTTTGCAGGAGCCAAGAACTGGGTGATACAGGATGGTGTCCTGTCCAGAGCATGATAAGTGCATACCTGGTGCACCACAAGGTGGAGGTTGGGTTGCAAGCCTGAATGGGAACCGAACCTCTGCTCCATGTTTGCTGCACCGACTTGGTGAACAATTCTTGAAGAATTCTTCAACATCCCATGCTGTGGCAACATAGGTTCCACTGCTGAGAAGAGGGATGAGCGCCACTATGAGGAGAAGCTCTAACATACTATGTTGATGTAATGGAGATGAAGGCAAAGAGAGAAGCCCGTGAGTGTAAAAGGAGCACCTATAATGAAGCTAGGTGAGAGTGTATGGTTTGCTTGTCATGGTAGCTGTGTGGATAGGGAAGGATTCTGATTGCCAATGAAACTTCTGACATGAAGAAGCACTACTATTCAGTGCTGGCTTGCTGTCAGTGTAGAACTGTAGGTTACTCACAGAGATGTGACCTCAAATGGCTTCACTACAAACAAAGAACAATAATGTATGGCTTCCTTTTCACCGCGACTGGTACATCACTGTGACTATTGGACACAATTGGATGTAGAATGGAATGTCACATCCAGTAGACCAACTGCAATTTTTCTTCTTCTTTTGCCATCAGAACCAGCGACTCATCAGGCAACTAGTTATTGTATAATCTACATGCATGTGCAGTTCATTGAACCAGTATGCCATGGCAAGATCTATCGTGTTCCTTCTCCGCCATCTCACTGCCTTGAAAGCCATAACTATCTTATTTCTGCTTGAAGGTCTTGTTCCAAATTATGTTCAAGGGAGAGCTCATCAGCGTGGCTGCCCTTCTTTTTCGTGTGGCCCTCTTATGAAAGTCTCTCCCCCATTTCGTCAGGCAGGTGATCCATCCTGGTGTGGTCTTCAACCTTACGAGCTGGTTTGCAGTGATACCAAGGCTACAATTCGCATCAACAATGCAACATATTATGTGCCTCGCATCAACTACAATGGTTACTTCTGGGTCGTCGACACCGTCTTTGATTTACCCAACAGGTGCCCTCTTCCTCAGTGGAACCCTGAAGTTGAATTAGAGCTTCGTACACGCAGTTTCGCTAGCTTTGTTAGATGTTCTCAAGAAGTAAGGAACAATGGTATGTACATGCCTGTCACTTGCATGAGCACCAGCTATTCCTTTGTTTATGTGTTAACTGGCATAAACTCGGGTGCCGTTGGGAGCCTCGAGCCTTCTTGTGGATATCTGGCAATGTCTCCTTTGGGTACTTGGGATACTCCACAAATAGCGAATGCAAGTTATGCAGATACCATAGAATTCATGAGGAATGGATTCGCTGTTTACTATCATCATGTGACTAGAGGGGGCATCACTGAGTGCCTAATGGAGTTTAGACGGTGAGTTCGGTATAATGCTCTTTTCTATTTGATTACTATAGACTTTGGTCTTACTTAAATTCTGTTTCCGTACTGTGGCGATGTGCCATGGTCTTGCAGTGAGCTTGGTGAAGTAAAAACTGTTACGGATTTGGTTTTGTTCCTTGCTACTACTGATCTCAATTTCGGGATATGCGTGATCGAAGCTTTTCCTCTTCTAATACCATATGAGTCATCAATAGCTTTTGCCATGTGGCATGTGAAGTGGATTGCTGGTACGTCAGAATTATATATTCTTATCTTGTGGTTCATTCATACTGTCATTGAAATGACTGAACCTGTTTATGCAGTGATATGCAGGTTTGTTTTAGCGCCCCTGGCTATATTAATTTTTCTTGGCTACAAGTACTGGAAAACAAGGATAACAATCGATGTGGTCGAGAAGTTCCTCCGGCTGCAACAAATGGTTGGTCCGACGAGGTACGCCTACACTGACATCACCGCAGTCACAAGCCATTTTAGAGATAAGCTGGGTCAAGGAGGCTACGGATCTGTATTCAAGGGTGTGTTATTGCCAGGCAATGTTCATGTTGCGGTCAAGATGCTAGAGGGTAACTCAAGTTGCAACGGAGAAGACTTCATCAGTGAGGTCTCCACCATCGGGAGGATTCACCATGTAAACGTGGTGCGTCTCATGGGTTTCTGCTCAGAGGAGATGAGGAGGGCTCTGGTATATGAGTACATGCCTCGAGGTTCTCTGGACAAGTACATCTTCTCTGCTGAGAGGAGTTTTTCCTGGGATAAGCTCGCCGAGATTGCTTTGGGCATCGCCAGGGGTATCGACTACCTACATCAGGGGTGCGAGATGCAGATTCTACACTTTGATATCAAGCCGCACAACATCCTTCTTGACAGCAATTTTGTCCCAAAAGTTGCTGATTTCGGCCTAGCCAAACTATACCCAAGGGACAACAGTTTTGTGCCATCGAGAGCCCTACGGGGAACAATTGGGTACATAGCTCCTGAGATGATATCTCGGAGCTTTGGTGTCATATCAAGCAAGTCTGACGTTTACAGCTTTGGAATGCTGCTGCTGGAGATGGCTGGAGGAAGAAGGAACGCTGATCCAAATGCACCAAACTCAAGCCAAGCGTACTACCCGTCATGGGTGTATGACAGACTAACTGAACAAGAAGTGTGTGAGATATCTCCCGTTGCTGAGATGCATGAGTTGGAGAGGAAGCTGTGTATCGTTGGACTATGGTGCATCCAGATGAAGTCTCATGACAGGCCGACGATGAGTGAGGTCATAGATATGCTGGAAGGTGGCTTTGATGGCTTGCAGATGCCTTCTAGGCCATTCTTCTGTGATGATGAGCACACAGCTGTTCCGGATTCTTACCCTTTGTTATCCGAGCTGACTGAGATCTCGGAGGAGGATGAGATCTCGGATTCTTATGCTTCCCGGGTCCTGTAAACTTGTATGTGGAAACATGTAATAAAATCTAGCAGTATTAGAGAGGACGTAGAACTCCAACTGCTTAATTGGTTGAATGTAATCATCTTTCTGGAAGACACATATTATTCGAATATATGCACAATAGCTCGTGAAAACTAAAGTGTTATTTGGGATTTCTGTTAAAACATTGTTAACACGAATGCATGGTTGAAAGAAATAATGTATTATGGTGATTCAGGTGTAGTGGAGACAAAGCAAAACATGATGTAAGAAACGCAGAGAAATCCATTTTCTACAGCTGCTGGTTACGAATTTTTTTTTCTGCTGCCCCAGTGTTTTGTAAGTCAAAACTTGTGTAGTAAGTATGAACCAGCCCATTGTTTTCCTTCCTTATGTAGCAAACTTACTCTTCTTGCTCACAGAAGAATGACCGCAAAGGAATTTGTAAGTAAATTGCTGCAAAAATTATGAGTCCTTTATACCATTACAAATCAGTGGACAGCAGTAGCAACTTCAGCCTCAGGGTAAGAAATTGAGTTGTGGAATTTCAGTCACCTGCAGTCCAGTTTCGCATATATAAAGTATACTGGACGGCAGCAGCAACCTCACCGTCAGCTCAGGGTAAGAAAAATTAAGCTGATCTCTTGATGTCACACGCATTCCGATTTAATCGACGGCAATTTCAACCGCATAAAAACATTCAAATGACCTCAAAGTTCAGCAGAAAACTATTGTACAAGTGAAGAATGCAACCTTCTGCCGTACATGTTCCTGCGATTACGAGTGCGATTGTAGACTCGCTGCCGTCCAGTCCCGCATCTTCAGCAGTAAACAGCCGCTGCGCGGACGACAAGTGCTCTCGCTCATATGAACCACTGGAAATGACTGGACAGCAGCAGCAACCTCACTCCCAGGGCACCTGGCTCTCAGGGCAAGGAAAGTCCCGTCTCCGTCATCCAAATTTCTACAGCAATAATTTCAGACATGTAAACGTCAAAACGACTTGTAGACCGAGAACACATTGCCTCCACATTCCGATTTAATCTGTGTTAATTTCAGCCGTATAAAAGACATTCAAATGACTTGAAAGTCCAGCAAAAAAACTAAAAGCTAAGAATGTGACCTCCTGCCGTATGGGTTCTTGCAATTACCAGTACCGCTGTAGACTCTGCCGTATGTGTCCCGCATCTTCGGCAGAGAATCATGAATGTGACTGTAGACTTCTCTGAAAATTCCAGGCCCAGTATCATCATCATCATCAAGTAAATTGCTGCGAAATGACGATTCCTTCCATTACAAAATCAGTGCACATTAGTAGCAGTGTCAGTCTCTAATTTCGACTGATTGTAGGCTCACTGTCGTCCAGCCCCGCTTCTTCAGCAGCAAAAGCTTGGGCTCATATGACTCAACATGTGGAATTTGCCAATCGAGCACTTCCTGCTTTTAAACAAAATATCTAGAGCAACTTCCTGGAATGTAGTTCAGACCAAATAACATTTTCCCCTCTCCCTAGTCTGATATCCTACATTGCAGCAGTTATTTCCATCTGCGCTGCACTTCTCTCATTAATTCCCCGCGATTAGTCCCATGGCAAATAAAAAAACGGAGGGTGCGCGCGTGGATCATGATCACATCAGGTCGACACCGCTGGCATGCTCTTCAAACCAAAACTGAGAAGCACACTCAAACACAAGTTTTGGTCATATTTGGGACTGAAATTGTCATGCCCCGAGGAGATGAGCTGCCAAGCACAAGTACGTACATAAACCAACGGGATGACAATATCCGACTTGATATTCAAAAGCATCTTGCTACATTAGAAACTTAGCTAGACTAAAGCGCACACTTCATAAGTTTTTTGAGATAACATAAACATTGACGACCACATTGATGCTCGACGAACTCAATGACAACAAAAGACTGCAGCAGCCCTTTTTTCACCTGGAGAACACAAAAGCATTAATCTGCAAGCAACCTAATACAAATAAAGATAAAATCTAACAGAAGCACCCATATAACTATTTAGCGTATGAAAAAGAATATTTGTACAACAAACTCATGATCAGCTCAGCAATATAAAGGAGAGCTATATCATATCCCTTCGAAAAAAGATGAGCTACATCTCCTGTGCATATCGATGACAAAGTAAAATAAAACTGTTCCGCCTTTTTCATAGGAATTTGTTGGCTGGTGAGTAGAATGATGTGGCTGATGTTTGAAATAACAAAATGGCTACTAATATATTGCTTTCAGCTTATGAAACTAGTTTTATGTTTGTTTGAGCAGTTGTCTGGGCTGAAAATAAACTTTAATAAAAGTGAACTTTTCTGCTTTGGAAAGGCAAAAGAAGAACAAGATGAATACAGACAGTTGTTTGGATGTGAAATGGGATCACTGCCATTCAATTATCTAGGGATTCCTATTCATCATAGAAGATTGACGAATAAGGAATGGAAATGTATCGAGGATAGATTCGAAAAGAAACTAAGCTGCTGGAAGGGCAAGCTTATGTCATATGGAGGGAGACTAGTTTTAATAAACTCGGTTCTAACTAGCTTACCGATGTTTCTATTGTCTTTCTTTGAAATACCGGTAGGGGTACGTAAAAGATTAGACTTTTATAGATCTCGTTTCTTCTGGCAAAGTGACGAAGCAAAGAAGAAATACAGATTGGCTCGCTGGGATATAATATGTAGACCCAAAGACCAAGGGGGACTTGGCATTGAAAACCTAGAACTAAAAAACAGATGCCTGCTTAGCAAGTGGTTATACAGGTTATCTACAGAAACCGAGGGGATGTGGGTACAAATTTTGAAGAACAAATATCTACATGCCAAAACACTTGCACAAGTTACAGCGAGACCATATGATTCACCTTTCTGGAAAGGGTTAATGAAGATAAAGGTGACCTTTTTTCGGAAGGTGAAATTTGTAGTTGGTAATGGCACATCAACAAGGTTTTGGGAAGACACGTGGCTAGGAGATAACCCTTTGGCACTTCAATATCCTTCGCTCTATAATATTGCGCAACATAAAGAAGAGTATGTGTCCACGGTATTACAGGCCGTACCTCTCAACATGCAATTCAGGCGAGCTTTGCTGGGAGAACGCTGGAATGCATGGTTACATCTGGTTAATAGACTAATGCAAGTGCAGTTGTCGGACCAGGCAGATAGTATACGTTGGACTTTAGCTGCAAATGGGGTATTTTCAGTAAAGTCAATGTATACACACATGATAAATACTGGGTCACTAACGAGATCATTACATATTTGGAAAATAAAAGTGCCTCTTAGGATAAAAAAATTCATGTGGTTCATACACAAGGGTGTGGTATTAACCAAGGATAATTTGGCAAAACGAAATTGGAGAGGAAGGCTTACCTGTTGTTATTGCGATCAGAATGAAACGATTAGACACTTATTTATAGATTGTCCTCTTGCGAAACTATTATGGCGCACTATACACATAGCTTTTAATGTTAGCCCACCAACATGTATTGCTTCCCTATTTGGAACGTGGCTCGATGGAGTAGACGTCCAAATATCGAAACTCATTAGAATAGGGATATGTGCTCTATTCTGGGCTATATGGAATACCAGGAATGACTTGATTTTTAATGGCAAGAATTTCAACAACTTTTTGCAGGTCATCTTCAGAGCAACATCTTGGATCCGTACGTGGTCATTACTCAGTCATGCGGAATCCAGGGATCTTATGGATATTGGGTGCAACCGATGGGAGATGGTCGCACGGGTTATCTTCAACCGGTTTGGATGGCATGCTAATAATAGGCTAGGTGTATAGGCATCGTAGTCTAAATGTTAGCGTTGTCGGCTGTGACAAATTTTCATCCTTCGTACCTTTTTATTTTTGCGCTTGAGCGCTTATTGGATTTAAGACTGTATTCCGGATTTACTTTAATAAGATGGCTGCATGCATCGATTGATGCAGAGGCCGGGGGCTCGATTCCTCCTTCTCAAAAAAAAAATATTGCTTTCAGCTTATAGATCATGAAACAGCTCAAAGGATTCATTACGTACCTGGCATCACCCCCGTTTTACTTGTTTCTCTATGTTATTAGCATGTGTGAATCCCAATAGCCGAAAGGTTAGTAGTTTCAGGGTGCATACTACTCACATTGACTGCCAGATATTTTCCAAAGATAAAATCAAACAGTTCAAATCTCACAAACTATATTCACAAGGCCTTACCTTTTGAACCACTCAGGCACATTAGCACACCAAAGCAGAGTCCTCACGTTTCAGCTCCATCCCATCCACGAGCAATGGCCGCGCCTAGAAGCATAAGCATGGGATGAAAACAGTTAGTCTGTTACATAGATGAATTAACAAAAGGACAGACCCAGTGCATAGAAGCTCCCACACAAGGTGGGGTCTGGGGAGGGATTATAGGAACCTAGTCTTACCCTTGCTACAGTGCAATGCAAAGAGGCTGGTTCGAACCCAGGTCCTCTTGGCACAAGTGGGGAGGACTTCACCACTGCGCCCGGCCTGCCCTCATAGATGAATTAACAAATGTAGGAAAAACAACTCACTTGTGTATTTATGTTTTATAGATGACTATTGGCAACAGATAAACAAAACTACATATGTTGCTTTTCGTAAGGAATATTTTTTAAGCAGTATTGTATACATAGCTACCTCATAACGAATAATTTAGCTCATAAAAAAATAAGAAAGGATCAGGAATTTAACTCATCCCTCATCATATGAAGAAAACAAAATAAAAACATGCCAAAACTCATGAACACTGCCAGAAAATATTAACTTGGGTATTGAAGGAGGCTGATTAGAGATAACAAACACAGCAAACATTTTATTATCAGGTGCTTCAACTAAAAGACAGACATAAAGGGTATGATGGCCAACAATGATATATGCAGTCTGTACAACGGTTTCAGTAACCGCATCAGCAATAATTTATCATCGACTTTATTGTTTTGTTTGCTAAGCATATATGTTTTGCACCTAGAGTTAATTTAGACAATGCCAGGTTTAAAAAAATGTTGTTGTGATTATGTCATGGCTCACTAGTAGAAAACAGGGCTTTGGTCCAGCCCTGAAAAGCCCATTAATCCCGGTTCACTCACGAACCGGGACCCATGGGGGCATCGGTCCCGGTTCGTGAGGCCAGGGCGCCGGCCGGGCCTCGTGGGCCATTGGTCCCGGTTCGTCTGACCCCTTTGGTCCCGGTTCCAGACACGAACCGGGACCAATGGGCCTCGCTCCTGGCCCACAACCATTGGTCCCGGTTTGTGGCTGGAACCGGGACCAAATGTTGTCCTTTAGTCCCGGTTCCAACCACAAACCGGGACCAATGGTTGGCCTATATATACCCCCCTGCCCGCGAGGAGAGCAGTGCACTGCTTTGTTTTTTTGGCCGGCCGTGGGAGAGCTTTGTGGTGCTCTAGCTCACCTCCTATGCACATGAGGTGTTCGATGAAATGCCCGAGCCACACTTAAGCTTTCTCCTCTGGAAGCTCCTTGTCCAAGCTCCATTTTCCTCAAGATTTGTCTAGGTTTGGCGGTCCGTCCTGTCCCGTCCCCGTCCTCACCGCCGTCGATCGCCCGCGCCCATCTCGGCGCCGGCACCACCGTGGTTAGCCTCTTCTTCTTATCTTCTTTCTAAAAGAAAAAAGTTCTTACTTGTATGATTTAGATAGATACTTGTGTAACTTTCTTACTTTTATTATTGTTTGTTATTATATAGTGCGATGGTTTTGGTATCCGCCTCCGTCGGCCCTCGTCCTGTCTATGATTCGGATGTGGTATATATTATCTTTGATAACTATTTGTTTTATTTAGTGTTTATGACAATTATGCCGACCAACGTGACATAGATTTTTTAATCTAGGAGGTATGTGAACCGGAAATTCCAACCGACATAGAAATTCTTGTCGAGAAGTTAAATTTGGTTGAAAAAGAAAAAATTACTTGAAAGAAAAATTACAAAGAGTTGAAGAGGAGAAGATGAAGTTGGAGTTGCATGTTGCCGATGTCGTCGACGATCACAAGATCAAGATGGATGCAATGCGCTTGAAGATTAGAAAGATTAGAAAATATGCCATTCATACTGAGGCTTGGTATCATTATGCCGTTGGATCAATTGGTACCTTAGTTGCGGTTATGATCGCATTTGTTGTTGCATATAATTTTTTCACATAGTTTCAATGTATGTTTTAATTAGATGCTCTAGAGAGTTATATGTTGTTCAATAATGAGAACTATATAACGCACGCAGATGAACCTGCAATGAATGTACGGTGACCGACGCACCTCCGAGTATATTAAGGGTCTGCATAATTTTCTCGAAGCGGCTGAGGCAAACAAGCAGAATGGTTTTATGCATTGTCCATGTACTGTCTGTGAGAATACCAAGGCTTTCTCCAACTCTAAAACCCTTCACTTCCACCTGCTTGAGAAGGGTTTTATGCCACACTATAATGTTTGGACCAAGCTAGGAGAAAGAGGGGTTATGATGGAAGACAACGAAGAAGAAGAGGATGATGACAACTACCCGCCCCCTGAATACGGTGATGCTGCAATGGGGGAAGCTGAAGATCAAGAGGAACCAGACGATGTGCCCGATGATGATCTTCGCCGGGTCATTGTTGATGCACAGAGAGAATGCGAAAGTGAAAGGGAGAAGTTGAAGTTCGATCGCATGTTAGAGGATCACAAAAAAGGGTTGTACCCAAATTGCGAAGATGACAACAGAAAGCTCGGTACCATACTGGAATTGCTGCAATTGAAGGCAGACAATGGTGTATCTGACAAGGGATTTAGTTCGTTACTGAAAATAATGAAGAAGAAGCTTCCAAAGGATAACTAATTGCCCGGCAGTACGTACGAAGCAAAGAAGGTTCTATGCCTGTTGGGGAACGTTGCATGGGAAACAAAAATTTTCCTACGCACACATAAGATCTATCCATGGTGATGAGCATCTACGAGAGGGAGAGTGGATCTACATACCCTTGTAGATCGCTAAGCGGAAGCGTTAATAAACGCGGTTGATGTAGTCGAACGTCTTCGCGATCCAAATCGCCGAGCGTCCCGCGATCCAATCACGATCCTTCCGATCTAGTGCCGAACGGACGGCACCTCCGCGTTCAACACACGTACGGCTTGATGACGCCTTCACCTCCTCGATCCAGCGAGCGATGATGAAGTAGTGGTTGAGTTCCAGCAGCACGACGGCGTGGTGATGGTGGTGAGGAACAATCTCTGCAGGGCTTCGCCAAGCACTACGGAGATTGTGACGGAGGAACTAGAGGGTTAGGGTTGCCGCACACGGCTTGGGGAAATCTTAATGTGTCCCGTGTGCTAGCCCTGCCCCTCTATTTATATGTTGAGCCTTGGGGTCTAAACTTGGAGTAAAAGCCTCCTCCGGGTCGGTTTTGCCCGCACAAGGTCGGTTTGGCCCGCAGGGAAAGAGTCCAACTCGGATCCCTGCCGAACCGTGCACAGCCGCGCACAAGCGGTAGTACCGCTTCACACAAGCGGTAGTACCGCTTGGGCGGTAGTACCGCTTCACACAAGCGGTAGTACCGCTCGGGCGGTAGTACCGCTTCACCAAGCGGTAGTACCGCTTACGCGGCAGCAAAACTACTTTTGCACTTTCCAATACCTTGTGGGCTTTATCCCTTTGGCTCATATAAAGTGTTGCTGCACCCGAACACTTCGGTAAACATCCGGAACCCCTTCCGGTGAACTCCGGAACCCTTCCGGAGATCAAAACACTATTATCACATATATCAATCTTTACCTCCGGACTATTCCGGAGATCCTCGTCATGTCCGGGATCTTATCCGGGACTCCGAACAACTTTCGGTCACCAACATAATAACTCAATTATACTAATCGTCACCAAACGTTAAGTGTGTAGACCCTGCGGGTTCGAGAACTATGTAGACATGACCGAGACACCTCTACGGCCAATAACCAATAGCGGGACCTGGATGCCCATATTGGCTCCTACATATTCTACGAAGATCTTTATCGGTCGAACCTCTATGTCAAGGATTCAGTTAATCCCGTATGCTGTTCCCTTTGTTCTTCGGTATGTTACTTGCCCGAGATTCGATCGTCGGTATCACTATACCTAGTTCAATCTCGTTACCGGCAAGTCTCTTTACTCGTTCCGTAATACAAGATCTCGTGGCTAACACTTTAGTCACATTGCTTGCAAGGCTCATTGTGATGTTGTATTACCGAGTGGGCCCTGAGATACCTCTCCGTCACACAGAGTAACAAATCCCAGTCTTGATCCATGCCAACCCAACAGACACCCTCGGAGATACCTGTAGAGCACCTTTATAGTCACCCAGTTACGTTGCGACGTTTGATACACACAAGGTATTCCTCCGGTGTTAGTGAGTTGCATGATCTCATGGTCAAAGGAACAGATACTTGACATGCAGAAAACAATAGCAATAAACTGACACGATCAAATGCTACGTTTACAGTTTGGGTCTTATCCATCACATCATTCTCCTAATGATGTGATCCCGTTATCAAATGACATCTCATGTCAATGGCTAGGAAACCTTAACCATCTTTGATCAACGAGCTAGTCAACTAGAGGCTTACTAGGGACACAGTGTTGTCTATGTACCCACACATGTATTTGAGTTTCCAATCAATACAATTATAGCATGGATAATAAACGATTATCATGAACAAGGAAATATAATAATAACCAATTTATTATTGCCTCTAGGGCATATTTCCAACAATGCCCTCTAGGATTGGAGGTGCAGAAGATACATGCATGCCCTAATGACTGCATCCTCTACCGCGGTGCGTATGAGGATTTGAACGCATGCCCAGTATGCGGTGCATTGCGGTATAAGATCAGAAGAGATGACCCTGGTGATGTTGAGGGCCAGCGCACCGGGAAGAGGGTTCCTGCCAAGGTGATGTGGTATGCTCCTATAATACCACGGTTGAAACGTCTGTTCAGAAACAAAAAGCATGCCGAGTTGATGCAATGGCACATAAAAGACCGTAAGAAAGACGGGAAGTTGAGAGCACCCGCTGACGGGTCGCAGTGGAGAAAGATCGAGAGAAAGTGGAGCGACTTTATAGGTGACCCGAGGAACGTATGGTTTGGTTTATGTGCAGATGGCGTTAATCCTTTTGGGGAGCAGAGCAGCAAGCATAGCACATGGCCTGTGACTCTATGTATGTATAACCTTCCTCCTTGGTTGTGCATGAAGCGGAAGTTCATTATGATGCCAGTGCTCATCCAAGGCCCTAAGCAACCCGGCAATGACATTGATGTGTACCTAAGGCCATTAGTTGATGAACTTTTACAGCTATGGAATGGAAGAGGTGTACGTGTGTGGGATGAGAACGAACAGGAGGAATTTGACCTACATGCGTTGCTGTTTGTAACCATCAACGATTGGCCTGCTCTCAGTAACCTTTCAGGACAGACAAACAAGGGATACCACGCATGCACACACTGTTTAGATGACACCGACAGTATATATTTGGACAAATGCAGGAAGAATGTGTACCTGGGGCATCGTCGATTTCTTCCGACCAACCATCAATGTCGAAAGAAAGGAAAGCATTTCAAAGGTGAGGTAGATCACCGGAAGAAGCCCGCCCTCCGTACTGGTGATCACATACTTGATATGGTCAATGATTTACAAGTAATCTTTGGAAAGGGTCCAAGCGGACTATCTGTTCCGACTGACGATGCGGGACGCGCACCCATGTGGAAGAAGAAATCTATATTTTGGGACCTACCCTATTGGAAAGACCTAGAGGTCCGCTCTGCAATCGACGTGATGCACGTGACGAAGAATCTTTGCGTGAACCTGCTAGGCTTCTTGGGAGTGTATGGGAAGACAAAAGATACACCGGAGGCACGGGAGGAACAGCAACGTGTGCATGAAAAAGACGGCATGCATCCAAAGCAGTATGAAGGTCCTGCCAGCTACGCTCTTACCAAAGAAGAGAAGGAAATCTTCTTTGAATGCCTGCTTAGTATGAAGGTTCCGTCTGGCTTCTCGTCGAATATAAAGGGAATAATAAATATGGCAGAGAAAAAGTTCCAGAACCTAAAGTCTCATGACTGCCACGTGATTATGACGCAACTGCTTCCGGTTGCATTGAGGGGGCTTCTACCGGAAAACGTTCGATTAGCCATTGTGAAGCTATGTGCATTCCTCAATGCAATCTCTCAGAAGGTGATCGATCCAGAAATCCTGCCAAGGTTAAGGAGTGATTTGGTGCAATGTCTTGTTAGTTTCGAGCTGGTGTTCCCACCGTCCTTCTTCAATATCATGACGCACGTCCTAGTTCATCTAGTCGACGAGATTGTCATTCTGGTCCCTGTATTTCTACACAATATGTTCCCCTTTGAGAGGTTCATGGGAGTCTTAAAGAAATATGTTTGTAACCGCGCTAGGCCAGAAGCAAGCATCTCCATGGGCCATCAAACAGAGGATGTCATTGGGTTTTGTGTTGACTTCATTCCTGACCTTAAGAAGATTGGTCTCCCTCAATCGCGGTATGAGGGGAGACTGACTGGAAAAGGCACGCTAGGAGCGGACTCAATAATATGTAGGGACGGGCATTCTTGGTCTCAAGCACACTACACAGTTCTACAGAATTCCACCTTGGTGACCCCGTATGTCGATGAACACAAGAATATTCTGCGCTCCAAACACCCGGAGCAGTGTGACGACTGGATTACATATGAACACATCAGGACTTTCGGCAGTTGGTTGCAAACACGTCTCATGGGTGACAACGCTGTTTCTGATGAGTTGTACTCGTTGGCCAGGGGACCATCTTCGACTGTATTGACTTACAAAGGGTACGAGAGAAATGGGAATACATTTTACACGATCGCCCAAGATCAAAAGAGCACCAACCAAAATAGCGGTGTCCGCTTTGATGTAGCAATCAATAGGGGAAAGGACACATATTATGGTTACATAGTGGACATATGGGAACTTGACTATGGACATGATTTCAAGGTCCCTTTGTTTCAGTGCAAATGGGTCAATCTGTCAGGAGGCGGGGTACAGGAAGACACACAGTACGGAATGACAACAATGGATCTGAACAATCTTGGGTACACAGACGAAACATTCGTCCTAGCCAATGATGTGGCGCAGGTTTTCTATGTGAAGGACATGTCTACCAAACCGAGAAAAAGAAAAGATAAGGAAGCGAATACATCATACGATGAGCCAAAGCGCCACATAGTTCTTTCAGGAAAAAGAGACATCGTGGGATTGGAGGGCAAGACAGACATGTATGAAGATTATGAAAAGTTTCATGAAATTCCTCCCTTCAAAGTTAAGGCTGACCCAAGCACCCTGTTAAACGATGAAGATTATCCATGGTTACGGCGCAATAAGCAAAGGACACAAGCGAAGAAAAAGTGAAGACTTTCTCTCCACAACTATATCATTGCAGTTACATGTGAAGAAATGAAATGCCTTTTGTAACAGATGAGTTTTCGTATGAAACCCTAATACTTCGAAAGAGATTGTCCGTTTTGTACACGAAGTGCATCCAGTTTTTGCCGTAACCCTCTCAACTTTTTATAACATGCTATGTGGGTGAAATGATGATACCATGCCAACTTTCAACCTTTTCAGAGTTCATTTGTAGTGCTTTTCAATTTCAGGGTCATTTAGCTTAAAAATCAGTAAATGCATGAAAAATACCAGATGAAGTCAGAAAGGATTGAAAATTGATGATGTGGCTTTGAATTGTTCATTTTGAACACACAAAAAGTCTGGAGTTCAAATAAGTTCAAAAAAATGAAATCCCTTTGTAACATATGAGTTTTCGTCCGAAACCCTGATACTTCGAAAGAGATTGTCCGTTTTGTACACGAAGTGCATCCAGTTTTTGCCGTAACCCTCTCAACTTTTTAGCACTTGCTATGTGGGTGAAATGATGATACCATGCCAACTTTCAACCTTTTCAGAGTTTATTTGTAGTGCTTTTCAATTTCAGGGTCATTTATCTCAAAGAATGAACTAATAGCAAAAAGAATGAACTAGAAAACTTTTATGAAACACTAATAGCAAAAAGAATGAACTAAAAATAATCAATTAAAATATTCTGTTATGATCAACTAAAACAAAACTATAATATTTTTCAATAGAAAAAAGAATCAACTAAAAAGCTTTTATAAAACTCTAATAGCAAAAAGAATCAACTAAAAAGCTTTCATAAAACTCTAATATAAAAAAGAATGAACTAACAAGAATCAATTAAATATAATATTTTTCAATAGCAAAAAGAATCAACTAAAAAAAATCAAAATAATATTAACACAAATTATCAAAGTATTTATTTGTTAAAAACTTTAATAGTAAAAAGAATGAACTAAAAAGAATCAATTAAATATAATATTTTTCAATAGCAAAAAGAATCAACTAAAAAGAATCAAAATAATATTAACTAAAATTATCAAAGTATTTATTTGTTAAAAACTTTAATAGTAAAAAGAATGAACTAAAAAGAATCAATTAAATATAATATTTTTCAATAGCAAAAAGAATCAACTAAAAAGAATCAAAATAATATTAACTAAAATTATCAAAGTATTTATTTGTTAAAAACTTTAATAGTAAAAAGAATGAACTAAAAAGAAAATAAATAAAGCAAAAAACAAAACAAAAATACTGGATTTTTTTTTTAAAAATGCCGCCTACTGGGCCAACACGACATGCATACGACTAGAAACCCATCACGCTAGTTGGGCCAGGATGCAGGCCCGCTTAAGGCTCAGTAGGCCCACAGGCAGAGAGTGCGTTTAGGCCCGTATACCTGCTGAAGAGAGGAGCTCGAGAGGGTTGGCGCAGCAGCTCTTATAAACCACTCTCGGCGCCTCTCAGCTAGCGAGGTGGGACTAAACTTCCACCACACCGATGTGCCAGGCTATTGGTCCCGGTTGGTGCCACCAACCGGGACCAATGCCGCCCTTTAGTCCCGGTTGGTGCCACCAACCGGGACCAAAGGCCTCTGCTTCCCGCCCTTTGGGCTGCTGAAAAGAGACCTTTGGTCCCGGTTGGTGGCACGAACCGGGACCAAAGGGGGGCATTGGTCCCGGTTGGTGCCACCAACCGGGACTAAAGGCTTTGCTATATAAGCCAACACTTAGGAATTTTTCCCCAAATTCTCACATCTCCCCCGACGCCGCCCGGCTGCTCCTCGTCGCTGTCGCCGTCGCCGCCCGCTCCTCGTCGCCGCGCCTCCTCGTCGCCGCCGGGCTGCTCCTCGTCGCCGCGCCTCCTCGTCGCCGTCGCCCTCTCCCATCGTCGCGCCTCCTCGTCGCCGTCCCCCTCTCCCATCGCCGCGCCTCCTCATCGCCGTCGTCGTGCCCCCTGCCTCCCCAGCCCCGTCGCCACCCGCTCCTCGTCGCCGCGCCTCCTCGTCGCCGTCGCCCTCTCCCATCGTCGCGCCTCCTCGTCGCCGTCCCCCTCTCCCATCGCCGTGCCTCCTCGTCGCCGTCGCCGTGCCCCCTGCCTCCCCAGCCCCGTCGCCGCCCGCTCCTCGTCGCCGCGCCTCCTCGTCGCCGTCGCCCTCTCCCATTGTCGCGCCTCCTCGTCGCCGTCCCCCTCTCCCATCGCCGCGCCTCCTCGTCGCCGTCGCCATGCCCCCTGCCTCCCCAGCCCCATCGCCGCCCGCTCCTCGTCGCCGCGCCTCCTCGTCGCCGTCGCCCTCTCCCATCGCCGCCCCCAGTGAGCACCCCGCCTTCCCCCGCACCCCTGCCCTTCCCAGCCGCCGCCGCCGTCGCCGACGCCCTCTGCATTTTTTTCATACAATTTTTTTTGTTCATATAATTTTTTTGTAAATGGATATGTATGCATATTGTTTTTCTAAATATATGAATGTATGTTGATGTATGGATGATCCATTGATGTATGCTTTTTTTGTCCATTGATGTATTTTTTTTGTTCATATATATAATGATTTTTTTTGTTCATAGATGATCATATGATGTTCTTTTTGTTCATAGATGATCATATGATGTTTTTTTGTTCATATGTATGCATGGATGTGGATGGATGTATATATATAGAAAATGATCATATGATGTTTTTTTTATTCATAGAATATTTTTTTGTTCTTAGAAATTAGTTAAAATTTACCAAGCGACGTCGTTGTCGATCTACCCCCTCCCCGATAACTTCGACATGAGGGGGGACGTCGGACATGACATGAGGGGTGAGCGTCGTTGTCGTCTACCCCCTCCCCGATAACTTCGACATGAGGGGGGACGTCGGACATGACATGAGGGGTGAGCGTCGTTGTCGTTTACCCCCTCCCCGATAACTTCGACATGAGGGGGGACGTCGGACATGACATGAGGGGTGAGCGTCGTTGTCGTCTACCCCCTCCCCGATAACTTCGACATGAGGGGGGACGTCGGACATGACATGAGGGGTGAGCGTCGTTGTCATCTACCCCCTCCCCGATAACTTCGACATGAGGGGGGACGTCGGACATGACATGAGGGGTGAGCGTCGTTGTCGTCTACCCCCTCCCCGATAACTTCGACATGAGGGGGGACGTCGGACATGACATAAGGGGTGAGCGTCGTTGTCGTCTACCCCCTCCCCGATAACTTCGACATGAGGGGGGACGTCGGACATGACATGAGGGGTGAGCGTCGTTGTCGTCTACCCCTCCCCGATAACTTCGACATGAGGGGGGACGTCGGACATGACATGAGGGGTGAGCGTCGTTGTCGATCTACCCCCTCCCCGATAACTTCGACATGAGGGGGGACGTCGGACATGCATGAGAGAGAGGCGGTCTGCTCGTCGGACATGTCATGTGGAATTTTTTTTGTTCATATAGAAAACTCCGGTAACATAGATTTATCAAGAATGCCCCCATTATGGATGTGCACAAGTTGATCCAATTTTTTTCTGATCTCATCTATATATATACTCTTCTATATGTCACGTTGTCTGTCAAAGTATTGAAGAAATCCATGGCTTCATCATTAGCCGGAAGTAACATGCGTATGATGCTACGAAGCTCTTCAAAGTTGTTTTGGAACGGAGTTCCGGATAGAATAATTCGCTTTTTGGTACGAATTTCAGCAAAGGCCTTCCAAATAGCGATATTCGGAAGGCTCTTGCTGAACTTCGTACCAAAAAGCTAATTAATTATCCTATCCGGGACTCCGTTCCAAAACAATTTTGGAGAGCTTCGTACCATTATGTGCCTGTTACTTCCGGCTAATGATGAAGCCTTGGTTTTCTTGAATGCATTGACACTAGACAACGTGACATATAGAAGGGTAGATGAGATCAGGAAAAATATGGACCATTTTCTGCACATTCAGAATGGCGCCATTTTGTTAATTAAATCCCTTAAAGGTTAAGAGAATCCCTTGTTTGACATTCATGAGAGAGGCGGTCCGGACGTCGGACATTCATGAGAGAGGCGGTCCGGACGTCGGACATTCATGTTTGTATATTAATTGCCATGTTGTAATATTTGCAGAAACTATGGATCAAAGAGACATGGAACAAGAACAGTTGTTGGGGGACATAATCCTTGGCGGACGTGATGTCTTGTCGTTTCTCAACGACGCCGATGGTCTGGAAGGAGAGGATGATGGCTCCGGTGATCGAACAATGGAGGAGGAAGGACATGATCATGATGGCTCCGGTGACCGAATGCCGGAGGAAGAAGGAGACCATGATGACGGCTCCGGTGACCGAACGGAGGAGGGAGCTGTTGCAAAGTCCGGCGAGGTATATATATTAATTAAGCCTGTGCTGACTAGCTAATTGATGCATTAATTGTTTTGGTATGTACATATATTAACTCTTCTTTCTTCTTTTATAGCCCTCCGGATCGAGCCAAACTTCGGTAACGAGACGAGGCCCGAAGAAGAGGTTGCACAAGGATGAAAGGTTCACGATCACAGCACTCGCGGACGATGGCCATCCGATTGAACCCAAGCGGACCAAGGACGCATTTTCTGCTCAGTGCGGAGTTATTGTTAGGGACAACATCCCGATCAGCATCAAGCAATGGAATAAGCCTAAGGACGACGCCCCTGAAGGTGATTATGTCACCGATAGACAGAAAGATGATCTTTGGACCGCGCTGAAGGCAAATTTCACCCTACCGCCAGAGGAGGATCTGAATAAGCCAGTTATAGAGCCACTGGTCAAGGCGTGTGCTTTTAAGAAGATGGCAGATCTATTCAGGAGGTGGAAGAATGAGTTGAAATCAAAGTTTGTCGACAAAGGGAAGACTCCAGAATTCACCGGCCGATTTGAGAAGATAAGAGATCACTGGCCCGCATTTGTGGCCTACAAGACATCGGACAAGAGTAAGAAAATGTCAGAGACAAACAAGAACAACGCTGCAAAGAAGCAGTATCACCATCACACGGGGTCAGGTGGCTACCTCAAAGCCCGGCCGTTGTGGGACAAAGCTGAGAATGACCCGATTGCTAAAGGGGTCGTACCACAGACATTGAACTGGCCAGACCGTTCAAGGACTTGGTTCTTCAGGGTTGGGGGAACATTGGACCCTGAAACAGGGAAGTGCCGTTGGACGGACGAGCAACTTGCAATACCCGTCACGAAGCTTCAGAAGTATATCACCGCAACGCAGGAAGGGACGTTCATTCCTAACAGAGAGAAGGACGAGCTGACTCAGGCCCTAGGGAATGCTGAGCACCCTGGACGAACACGAGGCACACCAGGCTCCGTTCTGTGGAAGGTTGGGTTTCCCGACGCATGCGGTTACAGAAGCCGGGAGAGAAAGAGGAAAGCGGAGCTGAGCGACATGCAGAAGCTCAATGCAAGACTACAAAAGCTAGAGGAAGCTGAGAGCCAGCGAGCTGCCGGCCAACCATCTCAGCGGCACGAAGCTACCCCAGAAGCTACCCCGCCATCTCAACGGAGAAGCAGCGTGGCTCCCACGGAGCCCGTTCAGCCTGACTTCACGTCTCCTAGCTACCCCGTGGATACTATCACGGAGGCTCAACATTGCGAGCTTATGACGAAATGCCGGAACCTCACTTTCAAGGCGGCTGTCGGCTCTGTTGCACCTCCTCAACCCAACGGAACTTTTCACTGCCGTCCGATTCCACATGGCTATGCTGTTGTGATGATGGATGAAGTAATGGAGGGATTTGAGGAGCTCGAGCTTGACCACTCTACAGGTGAAGGGGAGAATCGGCTGGTTCGTGCTCTGAGGAGTACATGTCTATGGCAGAAGGAGTACATCAAGCTTCCAAACTGGACGCCTCCGCCTCCTCCTCCTCCTCCTCCGGCGAGTCAGGGCACTCCGCCTCCTCCTCCGGCGAGTGATCAGGGCACTCCGCCTCCTTCTCCGGCTCCTCCGACACGTGAGGGCACTCCGCCTCCTCCTTCGCCTACTCCGGCGCGTCGGAGCAGTCCGCCTCCTCCTCAGCCTCGTCGGCAACGGCGGAATACAGACGCCGCCGCTCCTGCTCCTCCGGCGCGTCGGATTTCTCCGCCTCGTCAGCAATGACGGAAGAGAGACGCCGCCGCTCCGGCGGCTAGCAGTACAAGCAGCGGCGGGAGGCAATTCAGATACGGTCCATCTCTCAAGCCTCTGGAAAAGTTACCATATGAGAGGACCGAGCAGGAAAACGAGGACATATGTCGTGCCCAACTGAGGGACCATTTTGCAAAGAAAATTCCACCTCCGAAGGAGAAGGTAGATCCGGTGAAAGTGAAGCGCACTATCAATGCCCTGAAGCGACCACCACCGCCTCCGCCGGATTCCAACTATGACCGCATAATTACTAAGACACATGCTGAAGCGCAGCAGTCGGGAAGTACTTCCAGTGCTGCAAGAGCGAAAAAACAAAGAAGTGGGAAAACAATTCCCCAGCTCGGCGAACAGGAGAAGCAATCGTGCCCCCCGCTCAAGGTGTCTAGCGATATCGCTAATCATCAGGTGCTACTGCCCGGTACCACTCTTGATGATTACCTGCCCGATGATGTACAGTTTGAAACGGCTGAGGTAGTAGACGTCTTTAGATACGAGCACGGGAAGCCTCTCGTCAAACCTGATCATCCTCATCTAACAACGATGATGCAAAAATTGCATGACTGGTACATGGAAACCTGCAGAAAGTCTGGGAAAGACAGTTTGTTTGTCGGAATTAAAAAAGAGCATGACTTCCCTGGAGTCGACCTGCTGCCTGTTGAATTTGTGGAGTTATTTCAATTATACAATCAAAAGGCCCTCGACAAACAACTCATGACTTGCTACTGTCTGTAAGTATTACTTCTATAATTAAGTCTCTAGCTCAGCTCGTTCATTGCATGTATATATAATTATCCTCACTATATTATGCAGATTGAAGATGGTCGAATGCAAAAAAACAGGAATCTTCGACGTTGGGTTCATTAGCCCAAATACCGTAAATGAATGGTCGGTACGAAAGGAGGCTGAAGATACCGAGAACAACTTGCTAGAAACGTTCCTTAGACATCAAAACAAAAGGGAAATACTCTTTCCTTACAACTTCAAGTGAGTGTTACTGTCTTCTGCATATTCGGTTTCGTTTACTCGTGGTTAAGTAATGTAATTGATGAGTTATGCGTGCGCAGCTTCCACTATATTCTGCTATCCATTAACCTTGACGGGGCATTAGTAACTGTCTTAGACTCGCTCCATAAAGATCCCAAGTATTATGCGGACATGACTGCAATGCTCCAGAAGTAAGTTCAATCAATACCGGGACCATATCGGCAAACTTTCGTTCATTTCCTGATATCAAGTAATCATTTTCTTTGCCTGCCAGGGTTTGGAAAACGTTCACCGCTATGGTTCCGGGTCTGAAGAAGGAGCTGCGATTTACACACCCCAAAGTAAGTAGTACTAGCTAGTTCCGCGCATCTCTCATTGATTCTAATTTCATCAATACCATTATCATGCTTATCAGTTTGATTGAACTCTATTCTCGTAAAGTGCTTGTTGCAGGCACCCAACACTCATTTATGTGGATACTACGTATGCGAGTTCATTCGCTACTATACCTCTGAACGGGCCTCCTCTGAGAAACAATTTGAAGTACGTAAACAATATTCACAATTTTATTTTATATATTACCATCAATTGTGTTGAGTTTCATTCATATATATGTATTGACCCCCTTCTTTAAATTAGATCTGGCAGATGCGGGATGAACTCCTACCACATGATCGCATACGAGCAATTCAAGAGGAATTGGCGGGATTCTTTCTTGACCATGTCATACCTGAACACGGAGAATACCATGTGAAATTGAAATGGTTGTAAGGGATGTTATATATTGTACATATGTAGCAGCGTCGGATAGATATACGAAAACTTGTTGTTCGACCAAGCACGAAGAAAGAGATCTCACTTCTCTCTATATATGTTCATGACGATCTTGTGTAATTAATGGTTTTCCTTTATTTGCTTACTAGCTAGCGTCGAGTTCTCTCTATATGTGTAGTAGCTAGCGTCGACCAAGCACGGAAAAAGAGAGGTCACTTCTCTCTATTAGCTCGCTAACACAATATGAAACCCCTAAATTAACCCTCCAAAACCCCAAACCCCCCCCCCCCCTTCCAAAAAAAAACAAAACCCCCAGCGCCTGCGAGCTGCTGACACGTGGCCTCCTTTTGGTCCCGGTTGGTGTTACCAACCGGGACTAAAGGTCCTCCTGCCTGGGCTCCCCCAGCGGGCACGTGGAGCCCCTTTGGTCCCGGTTCGTAAGAGAACCGGGACTAAAGGTTTTGGGCTTTAGTCCCGACCCTTTAGTCCCGGTTCTAGAACCGGGACAAATGGGCCGTTTTCCACTAGTGGTTGTTTCTAGAATGATACTCCCTCCGTTCCTAAATATTTGTCTTTGTAGAGATTTCACTACGGACTACATGCGGATGTATATAGACATAATTTAGAGTGTAGATTCATCCATTTTGCTTCGTACCTAGTCCGTAGTTGCATCTTTTAAAAAGACAAATATTTAGGAACGGAGGGAGTACAAAGTACATAAGTGGACAGCAGCAGCAGCAGGCAGTACAAAGTACATAAGTGGACAGCAGCAGCAGCAGGCACCAGCAACCTCTTCGATTTCAGCTGCAGAATCTTCAGCCGCATAATCACTGCAACGGCATGTGTGCACCAAAACACGCGGTTCGGTGCAGCTTCGATGCCATTTTATTTCAGCAATAGAACCTCACACCCTCTATAAGGGTAAGAATGCAACCTCTTTGATGTCCAGATCCTGCAATTTCGAATGTGATCGATTGTCGTCCAGTCCCATATCTTCAGCAACAGCTCATATGAACCATTACAAAGCAAGTAGTATTGGACAAGCATCAGCAAAGCAAATCTCACTCTCACCCAGGGCCAGTAACTCACGTCTCTGTAGTTCAAGGATGAATCATGATCACATTAGATCGGCAGCGATAATAATATGATCAAATCACGATTACGAGTGCGAGTATAGATCGACCTGCCACCGTTCAGAGTCATCTGGCTCATTTCGCATAATAATATGAATCGTAAACACCCAAGGTAAAACTCTGCTTTACAAGGGTTCATTTCGCATCACACATCTCTTCCTTGCAAACAACAATTCAACTTTATCTCTTTGCAATGAAGAACACCACGTACATAAACCACAGGATGACGAAATCCGACTCGGAATAATACTAGGGTATCCAAAAGCATCTTGCTACATAGAAACTTAGCTAGACTAAAGCACACACTTGGTAAGTTTCTTCATATAACACAAACACTGCCAACCACAATGATGATGCGCGATAAACTCAATGACAACACAAAGCTGCAGCAGCTCTTTCTTCACCTGGAGAACACAAAAGCATTAATCTGCAAGTAACCTAATACAGATGATGATAAAATCTAACAGAAGCACCCATGTAACTTTCTAGTGTGTGAAAAGAATGTGTACAAACTCATGATCAGCTCAGCAATATAATGAACAGCTATATATCATATCCCCTCTAAAAAAAGATGAGCTCTATCACTTATGAATACCGATGACAAAAAATAATTCCTCCAGCCATTTTCGCACTAATTGAGTTGAATGCTGTGGGTGATGTTTGACATAAGAAAATGGCTACTAATATATTGCTTTCAGCCTATAGATCACGAAATAGCTGAAAGGAGTCATTATTGACTTGGCATCATCCCCATTTTACTAGTTTTTCTGTGTTATTAGATGCGTGAATCCCAATAGCCAAATGGTTAGTAGTTTGAGGGTGCACGCTACTCACATTGGCGGCCAACTATTTTCCAAAGAGAAAATCAAACAGTTCAAATCTCACAAACTATATTCACAAGACCTTACCTGTTGAATCGCTTTGGTACATTAGCACACCAAACCAAACAGTCATCATATGTCTCTTGCAACATTTCAGCTCCATCACATCCACGAGCAATGGCTGCGTTTAGAAGAACAAGTATGAGAAGACAACAGTGAGTCTATTACATAGATGAACCAAACAAATATAGGGAAAACAACTCACTTTTGGCAATAGATAAAGAAAAGTACATGTGTTGCTTTTTACAAGGAATAATTTTTAGCATAATGTATAAATAGCTATCTCATAATGAAGACTTTAGCTTATAACATTAAATCAAGAAAGCATCTAGAATTTAACTCATCCCTCATGTGAAAAATAAAAATAAAAATAAAAATATGCCATAACTAAACACTACCAACAAAAGTGATCTGGGTATTTAAGAAGCCTGACTAGAGATAACAATCGCAGAAAAAGACCATGTTACAAATGTACTAGTCTATTGCAGGACAGTCTTGAACAACTGACAAAGGAAATTATTATTCTGCAAGTTACAGTTTCAACAAAAGTTCTTTTATAGAGTTCAGAATACATTACAAGTACTAGGCAGAAGAATATAGCTAGCTGAGGTTCCAAACATGCCGAATAAGTTATCCATTTGGCATTTGAAATCACATTATTACTCATTTCATTTGATTTGTTATCTCCCAAGGATGAAGATAACTATATTGAATGATAACACAAATTACGGCTATATAAACGAAACAATATGGCTATAAGCTCATTTGTCCAGCGAAGGTATTTGAGCATCCATATACAAAACATAACAAGACTAGGATACTCGTACGATATTAGGACTAATGAAGAACAATCACCTGGCGTATAGAAACTCTTGAAATAATGTTGGCACATATGATAATTGCTTTCACAAAGTTTCCTAGATTGCATCGACTTAAGTTGAACCATATAGATACTGTGGTCCACATATATAAACATATCACAAGTATCCTCATCATATCTCAGTCCAAGTATCCAGCATGACCTCTCTCCTTCAATCTGAGGAGGGATCCCATGAATGTCATTCATTTCAACTGTTTTCCACAACACCCAATCGGTAACACCCTGACAAGTGAGTTTCCTTCGCAGCATTTGAATGTTATGGTAATGTTTAGAGAATATGGCGAGACCAACAACGCCATCCACCACCTGGATTATCTCATACTGGTGGCGGACACCATTTAAAATGGGAGGCGTTTCGATCAAAGCTAGGCTCTGACCATCCAAATCAAACTCAATCATGTAATCTCCACATAACCAGTAAAGTGAATTACCAATAAGTGACCCAGGACTATCAATGCAATGAAGCTGACATGGAGTCGGCGTCGAGATGAGGTCGCTCCATATGCCAGTCTCCGAGGAGTAAACACATGCAAAGGCGGGCTGTGGACCATGATAGTCGCTGCCCACGGAGAGCAAGACCACCTTGAATGGGTTTGAGTGGCAGCTTCCGTGCACATGGTTGTGGTCGGCAGCAGCGCAGAGCACCTCCCCAGCGAGGTAGCAGTCCGGCTTGAACTTGGACGGAACGGTCAGTTGGAGCTTCTCGCCGGTTATAGGAGCAATTACAATAAGATGTTCCTGCTGCCAGGACATGATGAGGAGGCGGCCATGGCGGCACCCGAGCAGTCGGCCATGGCCACTGTCATTGCCGTGGAGTCGCAGGTCGAAGCGCTGAGGTGGGATGCGGTCGGGAGGGTCCATGACGGGTGTGAACACGATACCATCCGCGCTGGGCTCGAAGAAACCGAGGAGGGGCGGCTTCCGGTGGTGTTGGCAGAAGCGGCGGTGGAACCTGGGGTCGGTGACGGCGCATCGCCACCGCTTGCAGACGGCGGAGGCGCGTGGAAGGGAGGAGGGCTCCGGCGGGAGGCGGAGGAGGATCTCCCACAGGAGATCGTCGCCTTCGAGCGGCGAGGACAGCGCCGCCGACGAGCTGCTGCCGCGGCGGAGGCGACGACTGCGGCGGGTCACTCCGGATGCCTCCTCATTCGCGTGCGCATGGGGACGGAGGCGCGCGCTGCGCCGGAGAGCCAATCCTTGGCCCTCTTCGCTCGCCTGGACCTGGGGATGGAGGCGCGGGCTGCGGCGGCGGGCCACTCCATCGCCGTCGTCACTCGCGTGGATCTGGGGATGGAGCCGGGTGCTGCGATGGCGGGTCACTGCTTCGCCCGCCTCACTCGCGTGGGTATGTGGATGGAGGCGCGTGCTACGCCGGCGGGCATCCTCGGCCGCGCTCATCTCGCCGCCGCCGACGCCGTCGGAAGACCTAGCTAGTCTTTTTTTTTTTTTTGAGCGCAGAAGACCTAGCTAGTCTTTTTTTTTTGAGGGTTTGACCTAGCTAGTCAGGCAGAGGAAGACGAGGGCGGAGTAGTAGCAGACGGAGTTGCAGCGTTGGTTGGGCCGCTGACCGACCAAAAACGTAAGTGGTATTGGGCCCCCACTCGTCCGTCTTGCTCTCTCTCTCTCTCTCCCTCCCCCTCTCTCTCTCTCCACTGCTATTTTTGGGCTAATAAAAATTATATGAACATTCTCTTCTCACAAAAAAAAAAACAAATATGAACACTCTTGGCTAATAAATAAATAAAATAAAATAACACAGGCTGTTCTAAAAAAACAAGCACTTCATGTTTCAGTTTCGACGAGTTGATTCAATCGAGTGCTAGCGAATTTGATTTAGTTAACACAGTGGGTTGATGTGGTGGCATGTATGCATGTTGAGATAAATAGAGGTAATGGGATCAACTATTTCACTATACTAGATGATGCCCCAACGCGTTGCCGCGGGAAACTTGCTAAACGAATTCATCAAAGTTTCTATAGAAAGAGCTATAACTAATGAAAGAGAATATTAGCTTCAAAATGAAAATAAGATACAAAGGGTATAAAAAAGAAAAAGAAATGAATTGCAGTTAAAAGAATGTTATTTCAAAAAAAAGATGTCAATGTGAACTCATAGGTAATGTGCAAGTGACCAACACATGTATTGTCAATATAAAATCTAATGCAAAAAATAACTTATGAGTAGCATGCATGACTTGATGATGTCATGCTTGCATGCATAGAGTAATGCAAAAACAATGTAATTTATGACTTGCATGTATAACTTGCTCATGTGGCATAGTTGTATGTCTAGGAAAATAAGCTAGTGAGTTCTAGCTACTTAGGAATAGAAGATGTCTAGGAGGTAGTAAAGACCACGTCACATTTGACGAGTTACGAATTTAGGGATCGATATCAAAATTGATGACATAGATCACTTTAAGCACACAACCTTGAATGCTTCGTCTCCTATCTTTTTGGATTACACAGAGTATGACGAGGTCGATAGGAAGGAGGAGTGTTAACTAAGTTCCTGATCCTTCCCAAGCCTAATGGTTTCTATGCATGTTTCCAGTTGGCGTCCAACTTTTTTACAGACGTAGACGCTCATACATATGCACAGAGTGTTGTCCATTGTGTTGTGTCCGGCTATACTATACTAAAGTGTTCTCATGATAGCTCCTTTATATACCATCCCGATGTAGGATGGAAGTACTTACATGGGCCATCATTATGAAGATGGTACTGGTGGGTGCCATCAAAGTTAGTGATATGTTGAGTAAAGTGATTTCGTCCTTCTCAACAATTCATGTGTATTGTTCAATTGCCACAAATGCATAAATGTTTTAAAATAAAGCTGAAACAATCATAAACATGCATTAATAAGGTAAGGTGTGTCATATACATCATTTGGCCACCGCCGCTGGCAATAGAAGACCTAACTAGCCAGAGGGACTACATACGGACGGAGTGGGGGGTTCAGCTCACTCGTGTTTTTGGTTGGGCCCCGACTGACTGAGAAAGAAAGTAAAGTGGCGTTGGGCACTCGTAATGAACCTTTCTCTCAAACCAAAACAAGAAGGGCATATGGTTGAAGTTTTTCTAAAAAAACATAAGATTGAAGCTCCAGTTTGAGGCAATGGTTTCAAGCGTTTGTTCTGACCACAAGTTTTTTGCCAATTGCGAGAGTAGGAATATACGATGCAAAGTTTGGTTGCAACCAGTTTTTTGTTTGTTTGACTGGAGTTGCAACAAGTTTCTTTCTTTGCCTTCCTGCAGAAAAAAGGGGTTCCTTTTTTCATGATCAGATGGGCATTATTACGGCCACGATGCAGAGCTCTTCCACGGTAATGAGCAAGTCGTCCAAGTGGATGCTGGCGTGATCTAATTCTGGACAACAATTTCTAGACAATCGCTTAGTTCAGACCAAATATAGCATTTTACACACTTTCTAGTCACATATCCCGCTGCGTAGTAGTTGTTTCGGGCCGGTGCATGGTAATTTCCTGATATTAGTCACATGGGATAAAAGAGAGCGCCGACCTATAGAGCATTACCACATTGCCATGAATCCTATGCAAACAAACATATTTTTTTGATAAGGGACGCTTTATTATCACTTAAAAGTTTTAAGCATTATATCCAACCTCTAACTTAGATGCACACAGTTAAACAAGGTTCTCTTACAAAACTCAAAAATAAAAAGAGGCGAAGTATAAAGATACATGTAGAGTATGTATAACGCCTAAACCGAAGGGGGGTCAATCCTAAGATCATACTACCATCCATGTTGGGTAAAAGTATTCCTCGTCGTTGTCTCCAATCGTATACACACCTATGTAAATAGGTCTCGATTCTCCACGTGTTTTAGAGTGAAACATAAACGAAGAGTCTCAGTACATTTGTAGATAACCTGCATAAAAAATATGTTTATTGTTAAAAAACTTATTTTATAGCCAAAGCGACCAAACAACGGCAAGCTCCCACACTGTGAAGAGCTTTAAATATGTGATCAATCTTATGTAACTATTTACCAAATAATTAGCAACACTACAAGAAGGATAGACGCAAGACGCTATTTGGATGACTGATCATATAGAACACGCCAATTTGTATTCGAAGAACAAATGTTTTATTGTCTCATAATGTTGACAAAGACGCATTACGCACTTACGTCTCAATTTATTTTAATAAGGTTATCTTTAGTAAGAATGAGTCCACGATGAAGATACCATGCAAAGATTTTATTCTTAGGAGGTATCTTCATCTTTCAGACCTTCTTTTTATTATCAACTGGCACACCAGACTGGAGTAAAGCTCTATACATAGACTCCATTGAGAATTATCCATATTCCCATGCAGATTCCAACGAAATACATCGGACTCATGTGACAATTACACCGTGGACAACCGTTGTGGCAGGATGTTCCAAAGTTGGAGTTTGTGTCCAATTAAATCTCTTTTGAACATCACATTGGGCGGAAATGATTCCAAAACCATGGCGGTAGTATCACCCTTGTGACACGCAATGTTGTATAGAGATGGATATTATTCCCGAAGTGTAGCATTGACTAGCTACTTATCCTCCCAGAATCTAATCTCTGAACCGTCCTTAATCGACAAGGATCCATCTCATTGTCAAAATAATCTTGATGGAAGTAATCCAATCTATGTAAAACTCGTTTTGGCAACTAGAAGAAGGAAATCATATATACTACTATATTACTTGAATTTATGAGCATCAATCTTTCACCCAGAGATAGCAGTTTACCTTCTCAACTGCTTAGTCTTTTGGGTAATCTCTCCTCGACGTGTTTCCATTCAGCATTTATGAGCCACCGACAAACAAACATATAACTCTGCATGATATATACTCGGGCATGAAACATACAACTCTACATGATACTGGAGTGAGCAAGTGTGTGTTTAGTTAGGGGGGGCTATGCTCCTTCTACCTCGTGTTCTAGATATTTTGCTGGTTTCACCGTTCTCTCACCCCGATGGTATATCGAGTAATATAAAATCACACATGCTATGATGGTGTTAGTGCTAGGATCATTTTGTTAAAAACATGCTTTTCAGCTATCAAATACATTGAACTCATTTTGTCCTTCAAAATAAATCTCATTAGAACAAACTATAAATCTGAGTTAATTTGAATTTTACACCCTAATAAAAGGCTACCCATAAGGTAACACTCCATGACTAGAATTAACTCGGGGTGAAGGACAGTTGCCCAATATGTCAGTGGGCACATATAGGTGATACCCTACTCAGTTTTCAATCTGAGTTTGGTGGCGCCACAGATTCACAAGATTACATTGATCACGACTAGCCTAATCAGAAGAACCACTGGTAATCCAATTCTCGATCCTTCCCAAGCCTAGTGGCATAGTATATGCATGCCCCCAATTGGCGGACAACTTGGCGCGTATTTCCATGCATGATGTTCTCCTTATATGAATTACATTGAAGTGTTCCCATGAGAGCTTATTTATATACCATCCCAGCTTTGGATGGAGCACATTTACATGCGCCGTAAATATGAAGATGGACATTTGTGGCTGCAATCAAAGTGGTTTTGTCCTTCTCAATTATGCCATGTATTCTTCAATTGGCTCAAATTCGTAAGGGTGTGAAATAAATTGGAAGTAATTAATGCATGAACCCGGATTATAGGTGATGTGTCGAAATATATATGGCATCTCCTAGCCTTTGAAACAATTCTAGTTATGATATAGACTTTCCTAAATTATGTTTCTTCATCTAGAGAATGACAATTTTTCTAATTCTGAGATTTATATAAATATATCAGTCACCTTATATTGCACAAATAAAACAGAACTGAAATTGCACCATTTAATATTTTGCAATTTCATTACATACATTACTCCTATAAATGATAATGGAGTACCCACCTCCTAGGGGCCTTCATGGGTGAGAGCTCCCTCCGCGTCGTCCGTACCAAGGTGGCGTGTCGAGGGGCCTTCCGAGGGCTCTTTGCGCCGTCCGATCTGCCCGAACGGCGGTCATCCTGGTGTCCTACACTAGTAGAAAACAGGGCAACAGTCCCGGTTCCAAAGGGCCTTTAGTCCCGGTTCTACAACCGGGACAAAACGATCGGGACTAATGCCCGTCACTTTTAGTCCCGGTTGGCTTACGAACCGAGACTAAAGGAGCTCCACGTGGCCACCGTGGGGCGCCTGGCAGGAGGACCTTTAGTCCTGGTTGGTAACACCGACCGGGACTAAAAGGCAGCCACGCGTCAGCAGCTGCCAGGCGCTGGGTTTTTGTTTTTTGAAATGAGGGGTTTAGGACTTTTGGAGGGTTTAGGGGTTTTCATATTGTGTTTCCTCCTTTTATTTTTGTGTTTACCATTTTTATTTTATGCTTTTCATTCAACTCGACGCTAGCTACTACATATAGAAATGAAAGAACGCCATTACACAACATCGTCATGATCAATATATAGAGAGAAGAAGTGACCTCTCTTTCTCCGTGCTTAGTCGAACAATGCAACAAGTTTTCGTAAATCTATTCGACGCTATTACATATAATATATACAATATAACATCTCTTACGATCTTAATATCTAATTGCCAACATCGCATATCATCTCCCGATGGTATTCTCCATGTTTAGGTATGACATGATCAACAAAGAATCCCGCCAATTCCTCTTGAATTGCTCGTATGCGATCAGTTGGTAGGAGTTCGTCCCGCTTCTGCCAGATCTAATTTAAAGAAGGGGGTCAATATATGAATGAAACTCAACACAATTGATGGTAATAAAATAAAAATGTGAATATTGTTTACGTACTTCAAATTGTTCTAAAGATATGCCCCGGCCCCGCTCAGAGGTCGAGTGGCGAATGAACTCACAAACGTAGTATGCACATAAATTAGTACCGGGTGCCTGCAACAAGCACTTTACGAGAATAGCGTTCAATCAAAATGATAACCAAGCATGATAATGGTATTGAAACTAGCATCAATGAGACATGCGCGGTACTAGAGTAGTACTTACTTTGGGGTGTACAAATTGTAGCTCCGGTTTCCAGCTAACACCCTTAACCTTTTTGGTGAACTTTTTCCAAACCCTGCCCGGCAAAGAAAATGATTACTTGATATCAGGAAATGAATGAAAGTTGCCGATATGGTGCGATAATGATTGAACTTACTTCTGAAGCATTTGCCTCATGTTCGTCCACTCCTTAGGGTCTTTACGTCTCGAGTCCAAGACAGTTACTTTTCCCTCTTCAAGCTGAATGTCTAGCAGAATAAAGTGGAAACTGCGCACGCATAACTCGTTAATTGCACTTAACCTCGAGTAAGCGAAACAGAATGTGCACAAGATAGTAACACTCACTTGAAGTTGTAAGGAAATAGTATTTCCCTTCTGTTTTGTTGTCCAAGTAACGCCTTTAGCAAGTTTTTCTCTGTATCGGCGGGAAATTCTTTTAACGTATGTTCATTTATGAAATTTGGATCAATGAACCCAATGTCATAGATTTGTTGTTGTTTGCATTCGAGGATCTTCAATCTGCATAATATAGTGTGAGGATAATTAATACATGCAATGAACGAGCTGAGCTAGAGACTTAATTACAGAAAAAAAATACTTACAGACAATAGGAACTGACGATAGTTTTGTCGAGTTCCTTTTGATTGTATAACTGAAATATTTCTTCAAATTCAACGAACAACACCTGCTCTCCATTGAAGAAGTGCTCATCTTTAATTCCCACGAGGATATTGTCGGTCCCGTCCTTGCAGGCTTTCAAGTACCATTCATGCAATTGTCGCATCATCGTTGGTAGACGGTCGAGCTCCTCACGTGTGACGAGAAGCTTCCCGTTTGCGTATCTTAAGGTTTGTACTACCTCAGCCTTTTCAAACTGTACCGAGTCGGGTAAGTAATCAGCAGCAGTGATAGCAAGACCATCGGCCGCTTTCTCTGGATCATTAGCGATATCGGTAACCACCTTGAGCGGTGGGCACGATTGCAGTTCTTGTTCGCCGAGCTGGGGAATTGTTTTCCCACTTCTTGTGCCACTGCTACCTAAGCTTCCTGACCGCCTCGCTTGATCATGTGTCTTTTGAATACATCGGTCATAGTTTGATTGCGGCGGAGGCGGTGGTGGTCGCATAAGGGCCTCCAGAGTTCGCTTCGCTTTCACCGGATCTATTTTCACCTGTGGAGGCGGACGTTTCGGTGCAAGCTGGCGTCTCACTTCTTCAGCCACGATATCGTTGTTTTCCTCATCAGTCCTCTCGTAGGGTAACTTGGGAGGAACCTTAAGGCTTGGGACTGATTTGAATCTCCTCTCTTTCGTACTGCTGCTAGCCGCCGGAGTGGAGGAGGCTCTCTTCCGATGTTGCTGAGGCGGCAGAGGAGGCGGAGTACGATGAAGCGGCGGAGACAGCTGAGGCGGAGGAGGATTCTACTAAGGGGCCTCCTCCGTCGGAGTCCGCTGAGGTGGCGGAGACGGCTGATGTCTACTACGCAACCTTCTTCTTGTAGACTCATGTTGGGCCTCCAAGCGCAGAGTTTTGTAGGACAGTAGCAAATTTCCCTCAAGTGGGTGACCTAAGGTTTATCAATCCGTGGGAGGCGTAGGATGAAGATGGTCTCTCTCAAACAACCCTGCAACCAAATAACAAAGAGTCTCTTGTGTCCCCAACACACCCAATACAATGGTAAATTGTATAGGTGCACTAGTTCGGCGAAGAGATGGTGATACAAGTGTAATATGGATGGTAGATATAGGTTTTTGTAATCTGGAAATATAAATACAGCAAGGTAACTGATGATAAAAGTGAGCACAAACGGTATTATAATGCTTAGAAACAAGGCCTAGGGTTCATACTTTCACTAGTGCAAGTTCTCTCAACAATACTGACATAGTTGAATCATATGTAAATCCCTCACGTGCAACAAAGAGTTCACTCCCAAGTCACAAATAGTGGAGAACAAACGAAGAAATTATTGTAGGGTACGAAACCACCTCAAAGTTATTTTTTCCGATCAATCTTATGAGCTATCCCTATAAGTGTCACGAACAGCCCAAGAGTTTGTACTAAAATAACACCTTAAGATACACATCAACCAAAAGCCTAATGTCACCTAGGCACTCCAATGTCACCACGAATACCCATGGGTTTGATTATACGATATGCATCACACAATTTCAGATTCATCATGTTCAATCCAACAGAAAGAACTTCAAAGAGTGCCCCAAAGTTTCCATCGGAGAGTCAAGACGAAAACGTGTGCCAACCGCTATGCATAGATTCCCAAGGTCACGAAACCCGCGGGTTGATCACCAAAACATACATCAAGTGGATCAACAGAACATCCCATTGTCACCACGGATATCCCTGTTGGGGAACGTTGCATGGGAAACAAAAATTTTCCTACGCACACATAAGATCTATCCATGGTGATGAGCATCTACGAGAGGGAGAGTGAATCTACATACCCTTGTAGATCGCTAAGCGGAAGCGTTAATAAACGCGGTTGATGTAGTCGAACGTCTTCGCGATCCAAATCGCTGAGCGTCCCGCGATCCAATCACGATCCTTCCGATCTAGTGCCGAACGGACGGCACCTCCGCGTTCAACACACGTACGGCTTGATGACGCCTTCACCTCCTCGATCCAGCGAGCGATGATGAAGTAGTGGTTGAGTTCCAGCAGCACGACGGCGTGGTGATGATGGTGAGGAACAATCTCTGCAGGGCTTCGCCAAGCACTACGGAGATTATGACGGAGGAACTAGAGGGCTAGGGTTGCCGGCACACGGCTTGGGAAATCCTGATGTGTCCCGTGTGCTAGCCCTGCCCCTCTATTTATATGTTGAGCCTTGGGGTCTAAACTTGGAGTAAAAGCCTCCTCCGGGTCGGTTTTGCCCGCACAAGGTCGGTTTGGCCCGCAGGGAAAGAGTCCAACTCGGATCCCGGCCGAACCGTGCACAGCCGCGCACAAGCGGTAGTACCGCTTCACACAAGCGGTAGTACCGCTTGGGCGGTAGTACCGCTTCACACAAGCGGTAGTACCGCTCGGGCGGTAGTACCGCTTCACCAAGCGGTAGTACCGCTTACGCGGCAGCAAAACTACTTTTGCACTTCCCAATACCTTGTGGGCTTTATCCCTTTGGCTCATATAAAGTGTTGCTGCACCCGAACACTTCGGTAAACATCCGGAACCCCTTCCGTTGAACTCCGGAACTCTTCCGGAGATCAAAACACTATTATCACATATATCAATCTTTACCTCCGGACTATTCCGGAGATCCTCGTCATGTCCGGGATCTTATCCGGGACTCCGAACAACTTTCGGTCACCAACATAATAACTCAATTATACTAATCGTCACCAAACGTTAAGTGTGTAGACCCTGCGGGTTCGAGAACTATGTAGACATGACCGAGACACCTCTACGGCCAATAACCAATAGCGGGACCTGGATGCCCATATTGGCTCCTACATATTCTACGAAGATCTTTATCGGTCGAACCTCTATGTCAAGGATTCAGTTAATCCCGTATGCTGTTCCCTTTGTTCTTCGGTATGTTACTTGCCCGAGATTCGATCGTCGGTATCTCTATACCTAGTTCAATCTCGTTACCGGCAAGTCTCTTTACTCGTTCCGTAATACAAGATCTCGTGGCTAACACTTTAGTCACATTGCTTGCAAGGCTCATTGTGATGTTGTATTACCGAGTGGGCCCTGAGATACCTCTCCGTCATACGGAGTAACAAATCCCAGTCTTGATCCATGCCAACCCAACAGACACCCTCGGAGATACCTGTAGAGCACCTTTATAGTCACCCAGTTACGTTGCGACGTTTGATACACACAAGGTATTCCTCCGGTGTCAGTGAGTTGCATGATCTCATGGTCAAAGGAACAGATACTTGACATGCAGAAAACAATAGCAATAAACTGACACGATCAAATGCTACGTTTACAGTTTGGGTCTTGTCCATCACATCATTCTCCTAATGATGTGATCCTGTTATCAAATGACATCTCATGTCTATGGCTAGGAAACCTTAACCATCTTTGATCAACGAGCTAGTCAACTAGAGGCTTACTAGGGACACAGTGTTGTCTATGTACCCACACATGTATTTGAGTTTCCAATCAATACAATTATAGCATGGATAATAAACGATTATCATGAACAAGGAAATATAATAATAACCAATTTATTATTGCCTCTAGGGCATATTTCCAACAGTCTCCCACTTGCACTAGAGTCAATAATCTAGTTCACATCACTATGTGATTTACATTGTAATGAATCGAACACCCATGCAGTTCTGGTGTTGTTCATGTTTAGCCCTTGGAAGAGGTTTAGTCATCGGATCTGCAACATTTAGATCCGTGTGTACTTTGCAAATATTTATGTCGTCCTCCTTGATGTAATCGCGGATGGAATTGAAACGTCGCTTTATGTGTCTGGTCCTCTTGTGAAATCTTGGTTCCTTGGCTAGAGCAATGGCACCAGTATTATCACAAAACAGAGTCATTGGGTTAAGCGCACTAGGCACTACTCCAAGATCTGTCATGAACTCCTTCATCCAGACACCTTCCTTCGCCGCCTCCGAGGCAGCGATGTACTCCGCTTCGCATGTAGAATCAGCTACCACGCTTTGCTTGGAACTGTACCAGCTAACCGCACCCCCATTAAGAATAAATACGTATCCGGTTTGCGACTTAGAGTCATCCGGATCAGTGTCAAAGCTTGCATCGACGTAACCCTTTACGACGAGCTCTTGATCACCTCCATAAACGAGAAACATGTCCTTAGTCCTTTTCAGGTACTTCAGGATATTCTTGACCGCCGTCCAGTGTTCCATTCCTGGATCACTTTGAAACCTTCCGACCATACTTATGGCAAGGCTGACATCGGGTCTTGTGCACAGCATTGCATACATGATAGAGCCTATGGCTGAAGCATAGGGGATGACACTCATCTTTTCTCTATCTTCTGCAGTCACTGGGCATTGAGTCTTACTCAACTTCACACCTTGCAATACAGGCAAGAACCCCTTCTTGGACTAATCCATTTTGAACTTCTTCAAAATCTTATCAAGGTATGTGCTTTGTGAAAGTCCTATTAAGCGTCTTGATCTATCTCTATAGATCTTGATGCCTAATATGAAAGCAGCTTCTCCTAGGTCCTTCATTGAAAAACTCTTGTTCAAATATTCCTTTACGCTTTCCAGCATTTCTATATTGTTTCCAATCAGCAATATGTCATCCACATATAATATTAGAAACGCTATAGAGCTCCCACTCACTTTCTTGTAAATACAAGCTTCTCCGTAAACTTGTATAAACTCGAACGCTTTGATCACCTCATCAAAACGAAGATTCCAACTCCGAGATGCTTGCACCAGTCCATAAATGGATCGCTGGAGTTTGCAAACTTTGTCAGCATTCTCTGGATCGACAAAACCTTCTGGTTGCATCATATACAACTCTTCCTTAAGGTAACCGTTAAGGAACGCTGTTTTGACATCCATCTGCCAAATTTCATAATCGAAAAAGGCAGCTATTGCTAACATGATTCTGACGGACTTAAGCATCGCTACGGGTGAGAAGGTCTCATCGTAGTCAACTCCTTGAACTTGTGAAAAACCCTTTGCCACAAGTCGAGCTTTATAGACGGTGACATTACCGTCCGCGTCCGTCTTCCTCTTAAAGATCCATTTGTTCTGAATGGCCTTACGCCCTTCAGGTAATACTTCCAAAGTCCATACTTTGTTTTCATACATGGATCCCATCTCGGATTTCATGGCCTCTAACCACTTCTCGGAATCCGGGCCCATCATCGCTTCTCCATAGCTCGTAGGTTCATCGTTGTTTAACAACATGACCTCTAAGACAGGGTTGCCGTACCACTCAGGAGCAGTACGCGTCCTTGTCGACCTACGAGGTTCGATAGCAACTTGATCCAAAGCTTCATGATCATCATCATTAACTTCCTCTTCAGCTAATGTAGGCTCCACAGAAACAACTTTCTGCGCTGCGCTACTCTCAGGTTGAAGTAAAGGTTCAACAACCTCATCAAGTTCTATCTTCCTCCCACTCAATTCTTTCGAGAGAAACTCTTTCTCAAGAAATGTTCCGTTTTTAGCGACAAACACTTTGCCTTCGGATCTGAGGTAGAAGGTATACCCAACTGTCTCTTTTGGGTATCCTATGAAGACGCATTTCTCCGCTTTGGGTTCCAGCTTTTCAGGCTGAAGCTTTTTGACATAAGCATCACATCCCCAAACTTTAAGACACGACAGCTTTGGCATCTTGTCAAACCAAAGTTCATATGGCGTCGTCTCAACGGATTTCGATGGTGCCCTATTTAAAGTGAATGCAGCTGTCTCTAATGCATAACCCCAAAACGATAGTGGCAAATCGGCAAGAGACATCATAGATCGCACCATATCCAATAAGGTTCGATTACGACGTTCGGACACACCATTACGCTGTGGTGTTCCAGGCGGTGTCAATTGTGAAACAATTCCACACTGTCTTAAGTGACTGCCAAACTCATAACTCAGATATTCTCCTCCTCGATCAGATCGTAGGAATTTAATCTTCTTGTTACGATGATTCTCAACTTCACTCTGAAATTGTTTGAACTTTTCAAATGTTTCAGACTTGTGTTTCATTAAGTAAATATACCCATATCTACTTAAGTCATCAGTGAAGGTGAGAAAGTAACGATAACCACCGCGCGCCTCAATGCTCATCGGACCGCACACATCAGTATGTATGATTTCCAATAAGTCACTTGCCCGTTCCATTGTTCCAGAGAACGGCGTTTTAGTCATCTTGCCCATGAGGCATGGCTCACATGTGTCAAGTGATTCAAAATCAAGTGACTCCAAAAGTCCATCAGCATGGAGCTTCTTCATGCGTTTTACGCCAATATGACCTAAACGGCAGTGCCACAAGAAAGTGGTATTATCATTATCAATTCTACATCTTTTGGCATCAATGTTATGAACATGTGTATCATTACTATCGAGATTCAATAAGAATAAACCCCTCACATCGGGTGCATGACCATAAAAGATATTACTCATATAAATAGAACAACCATTATTCTCTGATTTAAATGAGTAACCGTCTCGCAATAAACAAGATCCAGATATAATGTTCATGCTTAACGCAGGCACCAAATAACACTTATTTAGGTTCATCACTAATCCCGACGGTAATCGAAGAGCGAGCGTGCCGACGGCGATCACATCAACCTTGGAACCATTTCCCACGCGCATCGTCACTTCGTCCTTTGCCAGCCTCCGTCTATTCCGCAGTTCCTGTTTTGAGTTGCAAATATGAGCAACCGCACCGGTATCAAATACCCAGGCACTACAACGAGAGTTGGTAAGGTACACATCAATAACATGTATATCATATATACCTTGTTTGTTGTTGGCCGCCTTCTTGTCAGCCAAATACTTGGGGCAATTCCGCTTCCAGTGTCCAGTTCCCTTGCAATGAAAACACACAGTTTCTGGTTTGGGTCCAGCCTTGGGTTTCTTCACGAGAGGAGCAACTGCTTTGCCACTCTTCTTGGAGTTACCCTTCTTACCCTTGCCATTTTTCTTGAAACTAGTGGTTTTATTGACCATCAACACTTGATGCTCCTTCTGAATTTCAGACTCAGCGGCTTTCAGCATCGCAAACAGCTCGGCGACTGACTTGTTCATCCCGTGCATGTTATAGTTCAACACGAAGCTCTTGTAGCTAGGTGGCAATGATTGAAGAACTCTGTCAGTGATAGCCTCTGGCGGAAGGGGCATCCCTAACTCAGCCAGACGGGTGGAGTACCCAGACATTCTGAGCACGTGATCACTGATAGACCCGTTCTCCTCCATCTTGCAAGCATAGAACTTATCGGAGATCTCATATCTCTCGATCCGGGGATTCTTCTGAAAGATAAACTTCAACTCCTGGAACATCTCATATGCTCCATGACGTTCAAAACGTCTTTGAAGTCCCGGTTCTAAGCCATACAACATTGCACATTGAACTATTGAGTAATCATCAGAACGAGCCTGCCAGGCGTTCACAACGTCTAGAGACTCAACTGGAGCGGGTGGATCACCAAGCGGTGCATCAAGGACATAAGCCTTCTGGGAAGCCGTAAGGATAATCCTTAGATTACGGGCCCAGTCCACAAAGTTACTTCCATCATCTTTCAACTTAGCTTTCTCTAGGAACGCATTAAAATTCAGGGGTGCTACTGCGCGAGCCATGATCTACAACATAAATATAGCAAAGACAACTTAGACTATTGTTCTTAGATAATGAGTTTAGTTAATCATATTTAAAAAACTCCCACTCAAATTGACATCCCTCCGATCATTCGAGTGTAACATGATCCAAATCCACCAACTCAAGTCCGATCATCACGTGAGTTGAGGTGGTTTCAATGGTGAACATCTTCATGTTGATCATATCTACTATATGACTCATGTTCGACCTTTCGGTCTCTTGTGTTCCGAGGCCATGTCTGTACATGCTAGGCTCGTCAAGTTTAACCCGAGTGTTCCGCACGTGTAACATGGCTTACACCCGTTGTATGCGAACGTAGAGTCTATCACACCCGATCATCACGGCGTGTCTCGAAACGACGAACTTTCGCAACGGTGCACACTTGGGGAGAACACAATTTATCTTGAAATTTAAGTGAGGGATCACCTTATAATGCTACCGTCGTCCTAAGCAAAATAAGATGCATAAAAGGATTAACATCACATGCAAATCATAAGTGACATGATATGGCCATGAACTTGTGCTTTTGATCTCCATCTCCAAAGCACCGGCATGATCTCCATCGTCACCGGCATGACACCATGATCTCCATCATCTTGATCTCCATCAACGTGTCGCCATAAGGTTGTCGCGCCGACTGTTGCTTCCACGACTATTGCTAACGTTTAGCGATAAAGTAAAGCATTACATAGCGCTTAATGATTGACACGCAGGTCATACAATAATTAAAGACAACTCTATGGCTCCTGCCAGTTGCCGTACTCATCGACATGCAAGTCGTGATATTCTATACAATACATGATCATCTCATACATCACATATATCTCATCATGTAATTGGCCATATCACATCACAACATACCCTGCAAAAACAAGTTAGACGTCCTCTAATTGTTGTTGCAAATTTTACGTGGCTGCTACGGGTATCTAGCAAGAACGATTCTTACCTACGCAAAACCACAACGTGGTGTAGTGATTGCTTTTTGATCTTCTAAAAGAACCCTCTTCATTGAACCGATTCAACTAAAGTGAGAGAGACAGACACCCGCCAGTCACCTTTATGCAACAAGTGCACGCAGCGGTAAAACCAGTCTCGCGTAAGCGTACGCGTAATGTCGGTCCGGGCCGCTTCATCTCACAATACCGCTGAATCAAGTATCAACTAGTAACGGCAAGCAATATGTATACACCCACGCCCACAACTCGTTTGTGTTCTACTCGAGATCTCATCTACGCATAGACCTAGCTCAGATGCCACTGTTGGGGAACGTTGCATGGGAAACAAAAATTTTCCTACGCACACATAAGATCTATCCATGGTGATGAGCATCTACGAGAGGGAGAGTGAATCTACATACCCTTGTAGATCGCTAAGCGGAAGCGTTAATAAACGCGGTTGATGTAGTCGAACGTCTTCGCGATCCAAATCGCTGAGCGTCCCGCGATCCAATCACGATCCTTCCGATCTAGTGCCGAACGGACGGCACCTCCGCGTTCAACACACGTACGGCTTGATGACGCCTTCACCTCCTCGATCCAGCGAGCGATGATGAAGTAGTGGTTGAGTTCCAGCAGCACGACGGCGTGGTGATGATGGTGAGGAACAATCTCTGCAGGGCTTCGCCAAGCACTACGGAGATTATGACGGAGGAACTAGAGGGCTAGGGTTGCCGGCACACGGCTTGGGAAATCCTGATGTGTCCCGTGTGCTAGCCCTGCCCCTCTATTTATATGTTGAGCCTTGGGGTCTAAACTTGGAGTAAAAGCCTCCTCCGGGTCGGTTTTGCCCGCACAAGGTCGGTTTGGCCCGCAGGGAAAGAGTCCAACTCGGATCCCGGCCGAACCGTGCACAGCCGCGCACAAGCGGTAGTACCGCTTCACACAAGCGGTAGTACCGCTTGGGCGGTAGTACCGCTTCACACAAGCGGTAGTACCGCTCGGGCGGTAGTACCGCTTCACCAAGCGGTAGTACCGCTTACGCGGCAGCAAAACTACTTTTGCACTTCCCAATACCTTGTGGGCTTTATCCCTTTGGCTCATATAAAGTGTTGCTGCACCCGAACACTTCGGTAAACATCCGGAACCCCTTCCGGTGAACTCCGGAACTCTTCCGGAGATCAAAACACTATTATCACATATATCAATCTTTACCTCCGGACTATTCCGGAGATCCTCGTCATGTCCGGGATCTTATCCGGGACTCCGAACAACTTTCGGTCACCAACATAATAACTCAATTATACTAATCGTCACCAAACGTTAAGTGTGTAGACCCTGCGGGTTCGAGAACTATGTAGACATGACCGAGACACCTCTACGGCCAATAACCAATAGCGGGACCTGGATGCCCATATTGGCTCCTACATATTCTACGAAGATCTTTATCGGTCGAACCTCTATGTCAAGGATTCAGTTAATCCCGTATGCTGTTCCCTTTGTTCTTCGGTATGTTACTTGCCCGAGATTCGATCGTCGGTATCTCTATACCTAGTTCAATCTCGTTACCGGCAAGTCTCTTTACTCGTTCCGTAATACAAGATCTCGTGGCTAACACTTTAGTCACATTGCTTGCAAGGCTCATTGTGATTTTGTATTACCGAGTGGGCCCTGAGATACCTCTCCGTCATACGGAGTAACAAATCCCAGTCTTGATCCATGCCAACCCAACAGACACCCTCGGAGATACCTGTAGAGCACCTTTATAGTCACCCAGTTACGTTGCGACGTTTGATACACACAAGGTATTCCTCCGGTGTCAGTGAGTTGCATGATCTCATGGTCAAAGGAACAGATACTTGACATGCAGAAAACAATAGCAATAAACTGACACGATCAAATGCTACGTTTACAGTTTGGGTCTTGTCCATCACATCATTCTCCTAATGATGTGATCCTGTTATCAAATGACATCTCATGTCTATGGCTAGGAAACCTTAACCATCTTTGATCAACGAGCTAGTCAACTAGAGGCTTACTAGGGACACAGTGTTGTCTATGTACCCACACATGTATTTGAGTTTCCAATCAATACAATTATAGCATGGATAATAAACGATTATCATGAACAAGGAAATATAATAATAACCAATTTATTATTGCCTCTAGGGCATATTTCCAACAATCCCATCGCAAGACATACATCAAGTGTTCTCAAATCCTTAAAGACTCAATCCGATAATAAACTTCAAAGGGAAAACTCAATTCATCACAAGAAGATAGAGAGGGGAAAACTCCATATGATTCATCTATATCAATAAAGCTCGCGATACATCAAGATCGTGCCATCTCAAGAACACGGGAGAGAGAGAGATCAAACACATAGCTACTGGTACATACCCTCAGCCCCGAGGGTGAACTACTCCCTCCTCGTCATGGAGACCGTCGGGATGATGAAGATGGCCTCCGGTGATGGTTTCCCCCTCCGGCAGGGTGCCGGAACGGGCTCCTGATTGGTTTTTCATGGCTACAGAGGCTTGCGGCGGCGGAACTCCCGATCTAGGTTTCTTTTTGGAGGTTTCTGTATTTATAAGAAATTTGGGCGTCGGAAACAAGTCAAGGGGGGCCACGAGGCGACGACAAGCCAGGGGGCGCGCCCTAGAGGGGGGCGCCCCTTAGGCTTGTGGCTGCCTCGTGGCTCTTCTGGCCCAACTCTGATGCCCCGTGGGTTTCTTCTGGTCCATAAAAAATCACCGTAAATTTTTATTCCGTTTGGACTCCGTTTGATATTCCTTTTCTGTAAAACTCAAAAACAAGGAAAAAACAGAAACTGGCACTGGGCTCTAGGTTAATAGGTTAGTCCCAAAAAAAATAGTATAAAATAGCATATTAATGCATATAAAACATCCAAAATCGATAATATAATAGCATGGAACAATCAAAAATTATAGATACGTTGGAGACGTATCAAGCATCCCCAAGCTTAATTCCTGCTCGTCCTCGAGTAGGTAAATCATAAAAACAGAATTTTTGATGTGGAATGCTACCTAACATATTCATCCATGTAATTTTATTTATTGTGGCATGAATATTCAGATCCATAAGATTCAAAACAAAAGTTTAATGTTGACATAAAAACAATAATACTTCAAGCATACTAATAAAGCAATCATGTCTTCTCAAAATAACATGGCCAAAGAAAGTTATCCCTACAAAATCATATAGTCTGGCTGTGCTCTATCTTCATCACACAAAGTATTAAATCATGCACAACCCCGGTTTTAGCCAAGCAATTGTTTCATACTTTAGTATTCTCAAACTTTTTCAACTTATACGCAATACATGAGCGTGAGCCATGGACATAGCACTATAGGTGGAATAGAATATGGTGGTTGTTGAGAAGACAAAAAGAAGGAGATAGTCTCACACCAACTAGGCGTATCAACGGGCTATGGAGATGCCCATCAATAGATATCAATGTGAGTGAGTAGGGATTGCCATGCAACGGATGCACTAGATCTATAAGTGTATGAAAGCCCAAAAAGAAACTAAGTGGGTGTGCATCCAACTTGCTTGCTCACGAAGACCTAGGGCAATTTTGAGGAAGCCCATCATTGGAATATACAAGCCAAGTTCTATAATGAAAAATTCCCACTAGTATATGAAAGTGACAATATAGGAGACTCTCTATCATGAAGATCGTGGTGCTACTTTGAAGCACAAGTGTGGAAAAGGGATAGTAGCATTGCCCCTTCTCTCTTTTCTCTCATTTTTTTTCTTTTTTTTCTCTTTTTTTTATTTTGGTGGGCTTATTTGGCCTCTTTTTTTTATTTGGGCTTCTCTGGCCTCTTTTATTTTTCATAAAGTCCGGAGACTCATCCCGACTTGTGGGGGAATCATAATTTCCATCATCCTTTCCTCACATGGGACAATGCTCTATAATGATGATCATCACACTTTTATTTACTTACAACTCAAAATTTACAACTCGATACTAGAACAAGATATGACTCTATATGAATGCCTCCGGCGGTGTACCGGGATATGCAATGATCTAGAGTAGCAATGACATCATCATGCTAGCTATCTTACGAACATGCTAAGCAATATGACAATGATGGTGCGTGTCATAATAAACGGAACGGTGGAAGTTGCATGGCAGTATATCTCGGAATGGCTATGGAAATGCCATAATAGGTAGGTATGGTGGCTGTTTTGAGAAAGGTGGGTTTAATGCACCGGCGAAAGTTGCGCGGTACTAGAGAGGCTAGCAAAGGTGGAAGGGTGAGAGTGCGTATAATCCATGGATTCAACATTAGTCATAAAGAACTCACATACTTATTGCAAAAATCTATTAGTCATCAAAACAAAGTACTACACGCATGCTCCTAGGGGAAGGGTTGGTAGGAGTTAACCATTGCGCGATCCCGACCTCCACACAAAGGAAGGCAATCAATAAATAAATCATGCTCCGACTTCGTCACATAACGGTTCACCATACGTGCATGCTACGGGAATCACAAACTTTAACACAAGTATTTCTACCAATCCACAATTACTCACTAGCATGTCTCTAATATTATAATCTTTATATCTCAAGACAATCATAAGGAATCAAACTTCTCATAGTATTCAATGCACTTTTATATGAAAGTTTTTATTATATCTCTCTTGGATGCCCATCATATTAGAACTAAATTCATAACCTAAAAAAATTACCATGCTGTTTAGAGACTCTCAAAATAATATAAGTGAAGCAAGAGAGTTCAACAATTTCTATAAAATAAAGCCACCGCCGTCCTCTAAAAAGATATAAGTGAAGCACTAGAGCATATTGCCTAGCTCAAAAGATATAAGTGAAGCACATAGAGTATTCTAATAAATCCACGATTCATGCGTGTCCCTTTCAAAAAGTGTGTACAGCACGCATGATTGTGGCAAACTAAAAATAAAAGACTCATATCATACAAGACGCTCCAAGCAAAACACATATCATGTGGTGAATAAAAATATAGCCTCAAGTAAATTTATCGATGGATTGAAGACGAAAGAGGGGATGCCTTCCGGGGCATCCCCAAGCTTAGGCTCTTGGTTGTCCTTGAATATTACCTTGGGGTTCCTTGGGCATCCCCAAGCTTAGGCTCTTGCCACTCCTTATTCCATAGTCCATCAAATCTTTACCCAAAACTTGAAAACTTCACAACACAAAACTCAACAGAAAACTCCTGAGATCCGTTAGTATAAGAAAATAAAATCACCACTTTAGGTACTGTTGTGAACTCATTCTTTATATTGGTGTAATATCTACTGTATTCCAACTTCTCCATGGTTCATACCCCCCGATACTACCCATAGATTCGTCAAAATAAGCAAACAACACATAGAAAACATAATCTGTGTAAAACAGAACAGTCTGTAGCAATCTGTAAACTTCGAATACTTCTGTAACTCTAAAAATTCTGAACAATTAGGAAAATCTGGAAAATTTGTATATCAATCTTGTGTAAAAAATACAGATCCAATCGACGCTTCTGTGAATTTATAAAATTCCTGGACTGGGCGTCAAAGTTTCTGTTTTTCAGCAGGATCAAATTAACTATCACCGTAGACCATCCCAAAGGTCTTACTTGGCACTTTATTGAAACAAAAGCTATAAAACATGATTACTACACTAGCTTAATCATGTGAACACACTAAAACAGTAGGGATAAATATCGGGTTGTCTCCCAACAAGCGCTTTTCTTTAATGCCTTTTAGCTAGGCATGATGATTTCAATGATGCTCATATAAAAGATAAGAATTGAAACATGCAAAAGAGCATCATGAAGCATATGACTAGCACGTTTAAGCCTAACCCACTTCCTATGCATAGGGATTTTGTGAGCAAACAACTTATGGGAACAATAATCAACTCGCATAGGAAGGTAAAACAAGCATAACTTCAAAACTTTCAACACATAGAGAGGAAACTTGATATTATTGCAATTCCTACAAGCATATACTCCTCCCTCATAATAATTTTTAGTAGAATCATGAATTAATTCAACAATATAACCATCACATAAAGAATTCTTTTCATGATCCACAAGCATAGAAATTTTACTACTCTCCATATAAGCAATTTTCTTCTCATTCAGAATAATGGGAGTATCATATGAAACTCGAATACTAAAAATTGTTTCCACATTAAAAGAGTAATGTTCAGTAAAAGGATATTCAAAATTATGACAATAATTATCACTACTTTTTATAACATAAGTATCATCACAATAATCATCATAAGTAGCAACTTTGTTCTCATCATAGTCAATTGAAACCTCTTCCGAAATAGTGGAATCATTACTAAATAAAGTCATGACCTCTCCAAATCCACTTTTATCATTATAATAAGATTCAACACCCTCCAAAATAGTGGGATAATTATTATCTAAAGTTGACACTCTTCCAAACCCACTTTCATAAATAATGCAATCATCATAAATAGGGGGTATGCTATCATCATAATAAATTTGCACATCAAAACTTGGGGGACTAAAAATATCATCTTCATTAAACATAGCATACCCAAGCTTGTGGCTTTGCATAAGATAAGCATAATCACTCTCATTATTAATATTATGAATAGCACCAATAGTATAACAATTATTATCATCACAATTTTCTAAGTTGGTGCCAAAAAGATTTTCAAGATTATAAGGGGTATCATTATTTGGGAGAGATACCTTTTTACCTCTACTTTTTCTTCTTTTCTTCTTCTTCGCCACATCATGTGTGGGTTTAATCAATTTTCAAGATTATAAGGGGTATCATTATTTGGTAGAATAGGAAGCTCCCTCTCGTCACCTGATTCGTCATAAGAGAAAATAGGAAGATATTGGGAAGTCTCTTCCCCTTCATTAGTATTCTCTTCATCTTCTATTTGTTTTCTTATTTTTAAATAATTGGCAATATAAGGATTCTCAATGCAATTTACCGCGCAATACATATAGATTTCATTTAGATCAAAATCAATCATTTTTATGAGAACCCAATCTGGAACCTCGTTAGTTTTATGTTTCATTTCTTCATAACCCAAAAATAGACTAAGTTCATTATAATGCTCAAGGGTAATGAGGTTATCACAATTTTTGGACATAATTCGATCATGAAATAATTCACATTGGAAATTAAAATGACCACTTTCATTGCAAAGTTCACAAGTAATGCGAAGAAGAAGAGGATATAACTTTTTAGCACAAATATCTAACATCTTAACTAACCGTTTGGTTTCTAAATATGTATGCCTCTTACAAAATCTATTTTCCCTTTTCTTCGGTGAGTATTCGTACTCCCAATTCACTCCACAAAAATTGACATCCTTATAGGAGACATCATTATCATGACTAGTGCAATCTTCATTAGTATTATGGATATTCAAATAATTTATACTAACAACATTGCAATCATGCTCATCATTCAAAGATTTAGTGCCAAACATTTTATTGACTTCTTCTTCTAACACTTTGGCACAATTTTCCTTTCCATCATTTTCACGAAAGACATTATAAACATGAAGTATATGAGGCAACCTCAATTCCATTTTTTTTGTTGTTTTCTTTTATAGACTAAACTAGTGATAAAAAAAGAAACTAAAAGATTCAATTGCAAGATCTAAAGATATACCTTCAAGCACTCACCTCCTTGGCAACGGCGCCAGAAAAGAGCTTGATGTCTACTACGCAACCTTCTTCTTGTAGACTCGTGTTAGGCCTCCAATCGCAGAGTTTTGTAGGACAGTAGAAAATTTCCCTCAAGTGGATGACCTAAGGTTTATCAATCCGTGGGAGGCGTAGGATGAGGATGGTCTCTCTGAAACAACCCTGCAACCAAATAACAAAGAGTCTCTTGTGTCCCCAACACACCCAATACAATGGTAAATTGTATAGGTGCACTAGTTCGGCGAAGAGATGGTGATACACGTGTAATATGGATGGTAGATATAGGTTTTTGTAATCTGAAAATATAAAAACAGCAAGGTAACTAATGATAAAAGTAAGAACAAATGGTATTGCAATGCTTAGAAACAAGGCCTAGGGTTCATACTTTCACCAGTTCAAGTAATCTCAACAATGCTGACATAGTTGAATCATATGTAAATCCCTCACGTGCGACAAAGAGTTCACTCCAAAGTCACAAATAGCGGAGAACAAACGAAGAAATTTTTATAGGGTACGAAACCACCTCAAAGTTATCTTTTCCGATCAATCTTATGAGCTATCCCTATAAGTGTCATGAACAGCCCTAGAATTCGTACTAAAATAACACCTTAAGATACACATCAACCAAAACCGTAATGTCACCTAGGCACTCCAATGTCACCACGAATACCCACGGGTTTGATTATACGATATGCATCAAACCATTTCAGATTCATCATGTTCAATCCAACACAAAGAACTTCAAAGAGTGCCCCAAAGTTTCCATCGGAGAGTCAAGACGAAAACGTGTGCCAACCCCTATGCATAGATTCCCAAGGTCACGGAACCTGCGGGTTGATCACCAAAACATACATCAAGTGGATCAACAGAACATCCCATTGTCACCACGGATATCCCATCGCAAGACATACATCAAGTGTTCTCAAATCCTTAAAGACTCAATCCGAGAAGTAAACTTCAAAGGGAAAACTCAATTCATCACAAGAAGATAGAGAGGGGAAAACTCCATATGATTCATCTATATCAATAAAGCTCGCGATACATCAAGATCGTGCCATCTCAAGAACACGAGAGAGAGAGATCAAACACATAGCTACTGGTACATACCCTCAACCCCGAGGGTGAACTACTCCCTCCTCGTCATGGAGACCGTCGGGATGATGAAGATGGCCTCCGGTGATGGTTTCCCCCTCCGGCAGGGTGCCGGAACGGGCTCCTGGTTGCTTTTTCGTGGCTACAGAGGCTTGTGGCGGCGGAACTCCCGATCTAGGTTTCTTTCTGGAGGTTTCTGTATTTATAAGAAATTTGGGCGTCGAAAACAAGTCAAGGGGGGCCACGAGGCGACGACAAGCCAGGGGGGCGCGCCCTAGGGGGGGCGCCCCCTAGGCTTGTGGCTGCCTCGTGGCTCTTCTGGCCCAACTCTGATGCCCCGTGGGTCTCTTCTGGTCCATAAAAAATCACCGTAAATTTTTATTCCGTTTGGACTCCGTTTGATATTCCTTTTCTATAAAACTCAAAAACAAGGAAAAAACAGAAACTGGCACTGGGCTCTAGGTTAATAGGTTAGTCCCAAAAAAATAGTATAAAATAGCATATTAATGCATATAAAACATCCAAAACCGATAATATAATAGCATGGAACAATCAAAAATTATAGATATGTTGGAGACGTATCAACGGCTGACGCGTCGGAGATGACTGGCGCGCCGGAGACGACTCAGGCAGCGGAGACGACTGACGCACCGGAGACGGTTGACGCACCGGAGACGGCTGACGCACCGGAGACGACTCAGGCACCGGGGCCTCCTCCGGCTGAGTCTCCTGAGGCGGCGTCTATTATGGAAGTGATACGTCTCCAACGTATCTATAATTTTTGCTTGTGCCATGCTGTTATATTATCATTCTTGGATGTTTTACAATCATTTTACTACAACTTTATATTATTTTTGGGACTAACCTATTAACCTAGAGCCCAGTGCCAGTTTCTGTTTTTTTCCTTGTTTTTGAGTTTTGCAGAAAAGGAATATCAAACGGAGTCCAAACTGAATAAAAATTTACGGTGATTTTTTATGGACCAGAAGAGACCCACGGAGCATCGGAGTTGGGCCAGAAGAACCACGAGGCAGCCACAAGCCACAGGGGCGCCCCCCCCCCTAGGGCGCGCCCCCTGGCTTGTGAGTCCCTCGTGGCCCCCCAGGACTTGTTTCCACCGCCATAAATTCCTATAAGTATAGAAACCTCCGAAAAAAACCGAGATCGGGAGTTCCACTGTCGCAAGCCCCCAGAGCCACGAAAAACCAATCGGGAGCCCATTCCGGCACCCTGCCGGAGGGGGAAACCATCACCGGAGGCCATCTTCATCATCCCGACGCTCTCCATGACGAGGAGGGAGTAGTTCACCCTCGGGGCTGAGGGTATGTACCAGTAGCTATGTGTTTGATCTCTCTCTCTCGTGTTCTTGAGATGGCACGATCTTGATGTACCGCGAGCTTTATTAATATAGATGAATCATATGGAGTGTTTCCCCTCTCTATCTAGTTGTGATGAATTGAGTTTTCCCTTTGAAGTTTACTTATTTGATTGAGTCTATAAGGATTTGAGAACACTTGATGTATGTCTTGCGATGGGATATCTGTGGTGACAATGGGATGTTCTATTGATCCACTTGATGTATGTTTTGGTGATCAACTTGCGGGTTCCGTGACCATGGGAATCTATGCATAGGGGTTGGCACACGTTTTCGTCTTGACTTTCCGGTAGAAACTTTGGGGCACTCTTTGAAGTTCTTTGTGTTGGATTGAACATGATGAATCTGAAATTGTGTGATACATATCGTATAATCATGCCCATGGGTACTTGTGGTGACATTGGAGTATCTAGGTGACATTAGGGTTTTGGTTGATGTGTATCTTAAGGCGTTATTCTAGTACGAACTCTAGGGCTGTTTGTGACACTTATAGGAATAGCTCATAAGATTGATCAGAAAAGATAACTCTGAGGTGGTTTCGTACCCTACAATAATTTCTTCGGTTGTTCTCCGCTGTTTGTGACTTTGGAGTGAACTCTTTGTAGGGTAACGCAGCAGAAAACAAAAAATTTCCGACCTACGCACCAGCCCAGGACCACTATGGAGACTGCATACAAGGTTTGATCACTTTCGTTACCGACTCGTAGCGCAGCGGAAGTAGAGTCGATGACGAACGGCGGTGCAGATCCCCGCAGCTAGGACTTTACAACCTCCCAACCGCGAGGATGTATACCCTCATCTGCCCCGCGGACAGCCCTCCGGGAGGCGGTCGCACAGTCCCCCGGACGGTGTCGCGGACAGCCCTTCGGGAGGACCTCAGAAACTCGGACTGTCACTCGGACAGCCCTTCGGGAGGACCTCCAAAACTCGGACGGTTACACGGACAGCCCTTCGGGAGGCACTCTCGAACTAAGACCGAAACTACGATCTCTCTACAGAGTTGCACACATACGGTATCATCTATCCAGCAGGGCTTCGCCGTCCAGAACTAGTTCCTGCCGGAACCCAGACAGCCTTTCGGCTCTACGAAACTATTTCGCTGGGAGGGAGAGAAGAATGCCAGATCATGCATGGCTTTGTGTATGATAGCAAGAGTGTGTCTTATGGCAGCCCACACACCTCCTATTTATAGGAAACCCAAGGGGTAGGGTGGTTTTACAAGAAAACCCAAAACCCACATGGAAAGGAGTCCTTCCCAAGGACCTAAAAGGTGAAACCAAGGAACAAGGGGGACTCCATGAAGGAGTCCACCATGTGGCCGGCCACACCCTCATGTGGGGCCCCAAAATTGGCCCCTATCCATCCATGTCATCCCCAAGATCTTTTGGAGCAAAGCCCCAAAAGGTGGCTTTCCAAAAATATCCCAAAAAGCACTTTCACTATTCACGACGACATTTTTCAGCGTCTGATCGAACTGAAAATATTCATGTGGGCTTAGAACAATTCTAGTACCCACCAAAATAATTTTCCACGCGAGCCGGAACAATTCCGGTTTAGTGATTTCATCTGCGAAAAGCATCTGAAGCGGTTTCGGCAGCTCCGGAACATTTCCGGTTTTCATCCCGGAAAATTCCAGAAAGTTTCCAGAATGATTCTGGCACCCTCCAAGAATTATCAGGCATGTGCCAAAACCAATTTGACTTTATGGTATCCTCTGAAACAACTTTTCAGTTTCACCGGAACTCATCCGGTGACCTCTCTGCGGAACTTTTCCGCTGTCCGAAACTTTTTCGGTGATTTTCTCTCAGACTCCCTGTCTAGTATTCAGCAGATAGATGACCCTTAAGCGTGTGACCCTATAGGTTCGGTGAAGCATAGACTTGGGATAACCTACAAAGTAGCACTTGTCTGATTTGGAATAGGTTTGTAACCATTTACACAAGCCCCATATTCCAAATGTTAAGAAAAGATATAACATGGTTGGGCGTATCATACCATGACGTCATTTCAACAGACCCGATGGAGCTCTTTTTAGTGTAAAAGCCGCAGTCTCTAAAGCATCACTTTAAAAGGGATAATGGCAAATTTATTTATGTCATCTTTGATCTTACCATGTCATAAATGGTTCGATTACATCTACACGGACTCTCCACTTGTAGTGGTGTTCCGGGAGGTGCAAGTTATGAAACCCCTTTCACAACTCATCAGACATTCGCTAAACTTGTAACTCAAATATTCCTTTCTGCAATCGAATTGTAGAAACATAATTTTCTTGTTACAATATTTTCTTCTTCGTATTGAAAACCTTTCGAATGATTTCAAAAAATCCGGACTTACGTCTCATCAAGTAAATATCCATATATCTACTTGAGTCATTTCTGAAGATAGATAAATCCACTACTTGCAACAACATTTATTGGACTACACACATCATAATGTATGATCACCAATATGTTCTTTGCTCGTTCCTTATGGCCTGTGAACGGTATTTCAGTCACTTCACTTTTCAGAGGAAAGTTGCAAGTGTCAGATGATTCAAAATCAAACGACTTCAAAATCCATCATAATGGAATTTTGCATGCGGGTTTCTCCAATGTGACCAAATGGAGTGCCACACTTGTGTGGTATTCTTTTAGTCTTGCGACATTTAGCGTCAGTGTTATGGATGTATCATATTACCATCAATATTCATAGCATACATCCCATCCTGTATGGAAGCATGGCCCTTCATGTTATTCATAACACCGAACATCAAAAGTTCTCTTATGAATAACCTTCTTGCAAAATACCTTATGCAAAGGGCTAGAGTGTATGAAACTCTAAATGAATTATGAAAGTAAATACAGAGGTAATGTATTAATATCAATATTCATAACATACATCTCATTCATAATGAAAGTATGGCCCTTATGTTATTCATAACATCGAACATCAAAAGTTCTCTTATGAATAACCTTCTTGCAAGATACTTTATGCAATGGGCAAGAGTGTAAAACTCTAAAATGAATTATGAAAGTAAATACATAGGGAATACACTAATGGAAGGTATAGTAACATTTACTATGTTCCCTGTGTGTATCTAAACCTCATTCCTGGCTAGTCTTTCAGGCCATAGTAGTTCTTACATCGAGTTGCAACAGAATGCAATCGAGCGGGTATCTTTGTGATTAACTCACAATACCCAAGAATTAGTGATTAACATGTTTAACCATAATTTTCAAGAACTATATCTTTGACCAGCCTTTTATACATCAAAAACTTGTATGACATTCATACATGAGCTGGATATTCCAGTCTTCTTTCCTTTTGCCTTTATACTTCTAACAGTTTAACTTTCAGTATTTCTCCTACTCTCAGAAGAAGCACCCAACTTAAGAGTGGCGTTAGCCCCGGACTTCCTAGGCGTGAAAGTCTTACTAACACCCTTCGGACACTTCCTTTCTCTTTAAGTTGTTGTTTTATTCACCTTTCATCATATGACAGGCGTTCTCCTGGATCCCTCTCTTATCAGTCTTATGCATAGTAAACTCCTTTACTAATAGTTTGCAAACAAACATTGCTTTGGATATCTCATATCTTTTAGCCTTTGTCTATCTCTGAAAATAATTTTCAGATTCCATGAATATCACATAACTATCCAAACTTTCAAAGTTCGGGTCTCATGGAAGCAAACATATTGTATTTGACTGAAAAGGAATTCTAGCTTTTGGATCGAAGGACGAGAGTCACATGATCCATAGCATTAGCGGGAGAATAACAAAAGCATGCGATAGGACAAAGTCCTTCTCGGCACTCTTGAGGACAATCCTCACATTACGTTACCAACCGTAAAGTTTTAACCAGATATTTAACTGCTATTCAATTTTAACAGGGAAGGTGGAAACGCGAGCCATTATTCTACAACTATTATGCAAACCACACTTAGACAGTGTTCAAAATTAATTGCACTGAGAATTAAACAAGTTAATTCTATAGTGCGCTCCCACTCAAATCAATATCTCTCATAATTGATTGTGAGTGATTCAAGACCCGCATATCCATTCAACGTCACGGTTCGAGATGAACACCCATGGCGTGAACTTCAATCGGTAGGCAAACTTGCTGATCACATCTCTATGCGATTCTTGTTCATCTTTCGATGCGTGTGTTCTGAGGTCATGACTTTCATGCCTGAACGTCAAGACAACCAAGTGATCTCGCTGCGAGGTCTCAACTCACCCGCCTCACACATCCCTAATCGTTCGCACCCATGGAGATCATGCAATCCCCGAAAAGTTAGGTGCCGTGACGGTGCTACACTTGGGAGAACACTAACTACTTGATATTTCAGTGAGAGATCACCCTAATAAAAAGCGACTACTGCGCAATCAAGAAGGGTGCATCATAAGGGATAAACATCTCAGGCAATTCATAATAGCATGATATGGTATAGCCCTTTCTGACGGAGAAGTCTTTCATTTCTTCGTCTCCGGCATTCGCGTCGGTGTTCACCTTCGCGAAGATTGCCACCACCTTGTCGATGCACAAGATAATATTGCTATCTCTATAGCTAATAAAATAAGTGCATTACATAAGGTTGACACGCAGGTCATTAAAGTGCAATCATATGGCTCCAGCCATCATGCCGAATCATGACACGCAGGTCATGTTAATCAATTTACATCATATAGTCATCTCATACATAATCAAATTATTATGAACACTGCTATACCACATCACATGCACATGCAAACCATCCTGCAAAACCAAGTTAGACGCCTCTAATAGGTTCATGCGAAATTTTATTTTACGTGGCTTCTAAGGTTTCGAAACAAACCGAAGCTACCAACGTCCATCATCAAGCATGATAATCCAAGTCGCTAGATTAACATTCCAGGGTGTATGAAACACGAGATAATAAAATCTCGAGCCCCATATTAAACTTCGTCATACACGTGACCCCCGTGCAGATCACATCTGCATTGCCCTTTCGTCTGCAAAATTTCATCTTTCTTTTTAACTACGGTGGAATTCAATGAATTGTTAGCACTTCGTTGATCAATCAGGATCGCGGATTGCCAGAACATTGAAACTCCACCATACTGTTATCAAGATCAGAAATATGCAAATTCGAGGGAAGCAACAAGAACATCGGGTAACAGACTTCATCTGCTACCCGCACAAATAATTTTCAGCAATAGATCTCATCTACTACCTAATTATATTGTGCAACACCCATACATCTCTATGTATTCTAGATCGCAACCTGCATCTACGCATAGCATGGCTCTTGATGCCACTGTAGGGTAACGCAGCAGAAAACAAAAAATTTCCGACCTACGCACCAGCCCAGGACCACTATGGAGACTGCATACAAGGTTTGATCACTTTCGTTACCGACTCGTAGCGCAGCGGAAGTAGAGTCGATGACGAACGGCGGTGCAGATCCCCGCAGCTAGGATTTTACAACCTCCCAACCGCGAGGATGTATACCCTCATCTGCCCCGCGGACAGCCCTCCGGGAGGCGGTCGCACAGTCCCCCGGACGGTGTCGCGGACAGCCCTTCGGGAGGACCTCCGAAACTCGGACTGTCACTCGGACAACCCTTCGGGAGGACCTCCAAAAATCGGACGGTCACACGGACAGCCCTTCGGGAGGCACTCTCAAACTAAGACCGAAACTACGATCTCTCTACAGAGTTGCACACATACGGTATCATCTATCCAGCAGGGCTTCGCCGTCCAGAACTAGTTCCTGCCGGAACCCAGACAGCCTTTCGGCTCTACGAAACTATTTCGCTGGGAGGGAGAGAAGAATGCCAGATCATGCATGGCTTTGTGTATGATAGCAAGAGTGTGTCTTATGGCAGCCCACACACCTCCTATTTATAGGAAACCCAAGGGGTAGGGTGGTTTTACAAGAAAACCCAAAACCCACATGGAAAGGAGTCCTTCCCAAGGACCTAAAAGGTGAAACCAAGGAACAAGGGGGACTCCATGAAGGAGTCCACCATGTGGCCGGCCACACCCTCATGTGGGGCCCCAAAATTGGCCCCTATCCATCCATGTCATCCCCAAGATCTTTTGGAGCAAAGCCCCAAAAGGTGGCTTTCCAAAAATATCCCAAAAAGCACTTTCACTATTCACGACGACATTTTTCAGCGTCTGATCGAACTGAAAATATTCATGTGGGCTTAGAACAATTCTAGTACCCACCAAAATAATTTTCCACGCGAGCCGGAACAATTCCGGTTTAGTGATTTCATCTGCGAAAAGCATCTGAAGCGGTTTCGGCAGCTCCGGAACATTTCCGGTTTTCATCCCGGAAAATTCCAGAAAGTTTCCAGAATGATTCTGGCACCCTCCAAGAATTATCAGGCATGTGCCAAAACCAATTTGACTTTATGGTATCCTCTGAAACAACTTTTCAGTTTCACCGGAACTCATCCGGTGACCTCTCTGCGGAACTTTTCCGCTGTCCGAAACTTTTCCGGCATTCGAAACTTTTTCGGTGATTTTCTCTCAGACTCCCTGTCTAGTATTCAGCAGATAGATGACCCTTAAGCGTGTGACCCTATAGGTTCGGTGAAGCATAGACATGACCCGGAACCCCTTCCGATCAATGATCAACATCGGAGCCGTGGACACCCATATTGATCCCTATACCCACACGAATGAATATTCGAGTGAACCTCGAGTTGCCGTGTGCTATTCCTGTTGCTTCGCGATATGTTACCAATACCCGAGGTGAGACATGTTGGCATCCCCGTGGATCAACACCTTGTCCACTATGCCAGTTACCTCGTTGCCGGTATTGTTCTCTTTTCTCGTTCCCGTGTTCCGGCATCCCTGTGATCAAATCACCCTGTGTCTGGCCAGACGATGATGGATACCGTAACACCGAGAGGGCCCAGAGATATCTCTCCATCGTCGGAGGAGCAAATCCCAATCTTGAGCTATCAAGTTACTTGACATACTTTTCCATGAACCCGTAAGCCGCCGTAATAGCCACCCATTTACGGATGACGTTTAACAAACCCCAAAGTTCATGAAGCAAGCATGAAGAAACTCGATACTCTCATGGTCTAAGGAATTATGCAAACATTAACTTCCTGTGTTATTAACCATTAACTTATGACGAATGTATCTCATAGCATAACATCAATTTGGGTCGATTCAACACAAGTGTTCTACCAACAATTGTGCCCTCAAAATTGCCGGCATAGTCATGCCCATGATCAGGAAAACAGGATCATCATGCAATACTTGAGCCAGTCATAGAGGCTTGACTAGGAATACATTTTACCGTTTATTATCCCACACGTGCACATGAGTTTCCCTCCAAGCCTCGTTTTATTTGTAGACTCGAGAATCATTGCAGTTATAGCATGGAACATAAACATAATTATGAACAGGGAGATAATCAATAACATTTATTATTACCTCTAGGGCATATCTCCTACACTCTTTGTCGCGTGTGAGAGATTTACATATGATTCAACTATGTTAGTATTGTTGAGAGAACTTGCACTAGTGAAAGTATGAACCCTAGGCCTTGTTTCCAAGCATTGCAATACCGTTTGTGCTCAGTTTTATTACTAGTTACCTTGCTGTTTTTATATTTTCAGATTACAAAAACCTATATCTACCATCCATATTACACTTGTATCACCATCTCTTCACTGAACTAGTGCACCTATACAATTTACCATTGTATTGGGTGTGTTGGGGACACAAGAGACTCTTTGTTATTTGGTTGCAGGGTTGTTTGAGAAAGACCATCTTCATCCTACGCCTCCCACGGATTGATAAACCTTAGGTCATCCACTTGAGGGAAATTTTCTACTGTCCTACAAAACTCTGCGCTTGGATGCCCAACACGAGTCTACAAGAAGAAAGTTGCGTAGTAGACATCAAGCTCTTTTCTGGCGCCGTTGCCGGGGAGGCTAGGTAAGCGGCACTCACATCCCGTCAACGAAGCTCTTTTCCGGCGCCGTTGCCGGGGAGGTGAGTGCTTCAAGGTATATCTTTAGATCTTGCAATTGAATCTTTTAGTTTCTTGTTTTTCACTAGTTTGGTTTTATAAAAGAAAACTAAAAAAAAATGGAATTGAGGTTGCCTCATATGCTTCATCTTTTTAATGTCTTTCGTGAGAATGATGGGAAGGAAAATTGTGCTCAAGTGTTAGAAGAAGAAGTTATTAAAATGTTTGGCACTAAATCTTTGAGTGATGAGCATGATTTCAATGTTGTTAGTATGAATTCTCTGAATATCCATGATGCTAATGATATGCAAAGCCACAAGCTTGGGGATGCTATGTTTGATGAAGATGATATTTTTAGTCCCGCAAGTTTTGATGAGCAAAACTATTATGATGATGGCATGCCTCCTATCTATGATGATTATTGTGATGACATCTATGCTATAAAGAGTGATAGTAACCATGAAACTTGTCATCGTGATTTTAATATTCAAAGTGGTTATGTCAATCAAGTATCTCATGATAGTTATTTTGTTGAGTTTGCTCCCACTACTATTGATGAGAATAAATTTGTTTATGTGGGGAGTTGTAAAATTTCTATGCTTGTAGATCATGAAAAGAATGCTTTTTGTGCTGGTTATATTGTGAAATTCCTTCATGATACTACTGAAAATTATTATGAGAGAGGATCTTATGCTCCTACATATTGCAATAATATCAAGTTTCCTCTCTATGTGTTGAAAGTTTTGAAGTTATGCTTGTTTTGCCTTCCTATGCTAGTTGATTCTTGTTCCCATAAATTGTTTGCTCACAAAATCCCTATGCATAGGAAGTGGGTTAGACTTAAATGTGCTTGTCAGGAGATTCATGATGCTCTTTTGCATGTTTCAATTATTATTCCTATGTGAGCATCATTGAAATCATCATGCCTAGCTAAAAGGCATTAAAGAAAAGCGCTTGTTGGGAGACAACCCAACACTTTTACCTTCTGTTTTGGTGTGTTCACATGATTAAGCTACTGTATAATCATGTTTTATAGCTTTTGTTTCAATAAAGTGCCAAGTAAAGCCTTTGGGATAGTGTGGATGATAGTTGACTTGATTCTGTGCAAAAACAGAAACTTTTGCTCTCAGTCCAGGAATTTTGTAAATTCACTGGAACGTGCTTTTGATCTGACATTTTTACATAGTCTTGATATACAAATTAACTAGATTGTCCTAATTTTTCAGAATTTTTAGAGACAGGGAAGTATGTCTATACTACAGTTCTTCACAGACTGTTCTGTTTTTGACAGATTCTGTTTTGCATGCATAGTTTGCTTGTTTTAGTATTCCCATAGCTTATATTCAGTGATATAAATTATGGGAATGATAGAATACAGAAGGTATTATGTGAGAACAATTATGAATCTTGTCTTGACAGTACCTAAGTGAATGATCTTTGTTTATTATACTAACCCATCTCACGAAGTTCCGTTAAGTTTTGTGTGATTGAAGTTTTCAAGTTTTGGGTGAGACACCGATATGAGGAGAATAAGGAGTGAAAATAACCTAAGCTTGGGGATGCCCAAGGCACCCCCAAGGTAATATCCAAGGAATACTCAAGCGCCTAAGCTTGGGGATGCCCCGGAAGGCACGGGGCATCCCCTCTTTCGTCTTCAACATTATCGGTATATCTTACTTGGAGCTATATTTTTATTCGTCACATAATATGAGTTTTGCTTGGAGCGTCATTCTATTTTGTTGTTTTCTGTTAAGTGTTATTTATAATCTTGTTTTTTTTCAATAAAAAGTTCCAAGAATTGCATTAGGATGCTTGCATTACATGTTTTGATATGTGCTGTGTAAAAACAGAAACTTATGCTGTAGTGTATGAATTTTCATATTTTACTGGAACGTGGAAAGTTTCTGAAATTTTTACACAGTGGTGTCATATAAATTTTATAGCATGTCCTAAATTTTCATAATTATTTGAGTTACATAAGTACACTGTTTTCATAAATTACTACATACTGTTCTGTTTGGACAGATTGCTGTCATAGTTTTGTTATCTACTTATTCTATAGTTTCCATAGCCTATATTGGTAGATATAAATTGTGGAAATGATAGTATACAGTACCTAATGTTTGAAAATTATTATGCAACTTGTCTTGGCAGTACATAAAGAGTTGATTTATTTTTATGTGTACTAACCTATCTCACGAGTTCTTTTCAAGTTTTGTGTGGAAGATGTTTTTGAGAATAGGTGAAACCATGATATGAGAGTATTGAACGAGATACAAAAGCTCAAGCTTGGGGATGCCCAAGGCACCCCAAGTAAATATTTCAAGAAGTCTCAAGCCTCTAAGCTTGGGGATGCTACGCATCCCACCTCTCTTCATCAACAATTATCGGTTAGCCTATGTTGAGCCTAAATTTTTATTCGTTCACATGATGCGTGCTATTCTTGGAGTGCTATTTTTCTTTGGCTTGCTGTTTAAATAAAATACTCAGATCTGAAAATATTTATTGAGAGAGAGAGAGAGAGTCCTCACATAGCTACTTAATTCTTTGACTACTCATTAATCTTCACTTATATCTTTTGAGGGTAGCTTGTCATTTGCTCATGTGCTTCACCTAAATTTGTTTGAGCTTGTCAAAAAGCAATGGTAATATATGAAACTAGTCCCAAAGTGATAGATATCCAAGGAGGATATAATAAAAACTTTCATGAAGATCATTGGACAAATTTAGCTTGATTCTTTGTAATAGTTTTGAAACATGATGATAGTAATATGTGAGTCATGTTAGTGAGTAATTATGCTTAGTAGGAATATTGGTGTTAAGGTTTGTGATTCCCTATGCATGCACGAAAGTCAATAGTTATGCAATGAAGTTACATCCTACTTGTGGTGCATTATTCGGTGTTAGTTATGACTCAATGCTCACTTATGTGAATTTTCGTTTCTTGGTTTGGTTGCTTCCCAATCTATTTGCTAGCCTTCATTTGTACTAAGTAGAAATACTACTTGTGCATCCAAAATCCTTAAACCAAGTTTTGCCTTATGAGTCCACCATACCTACCTATATGCGGTATTTCCATGCCGTTCCAAGAAAATTTGTATGTGCCATCTCTAAATTTTCAAAATAAATTTTCTCTTTTGTGTGCACGTACCGCTCATGAAACGGTGGGGAGTATCCAATATTTTTCCATGCTAGGTGGGTTATTCTCACGATATGTGTTGATTCACTATCATTCACGAGAAAATGGCTGGTATTTGGGATGCCCAGTCCCATGCTCAAAAATCAAATCAAATTATAATGAAACAAAACTCCCCCAGGAATGTTGTTGGAATGGACGGTACCCGTGGATTCGGCTCGCCGTGGAGTGTGATTGATTGGTGGAGGGGGGGTAAAAACTTTACCATTCTGTTTGGGAACCGCCTATAATGTATCTAGCATGGAAAGTATTGTGAGCTACTTCGTCGTTTTCGTTGACAGGAAAAGCATGCCACTCAAAACATTTTTCTCTCTCAATTTAAACCTTGAGCTCTGGCACCTCTACAAATCCCTACTTCCCTCTGCGAAGGGCCTATCTATTTACTTTATGCCATTTTTATTTTTGCTTTGAGTCTCCATCTTCTCTTATAAGCACCAACTAGGGGGCACTATGATCGTACTTGAGCATTGGGCATAGCTAATATTTGAGTGTGTTTCATGAATGGATCAATGACTGAGCATGATGGGCTAGGGATAACTTTCTTTAGTGTTGATATTTTGAAAGACATGGTTGTTTGTTGACATGCTTGAGTATTGAAGTCCTTATGTTAAAACTAGACTATTGCTTTGAATCATTTACAAGTCCAAATGTCCATGCTATACATAGAAGATAAGAATATGATGAACATGTTAGGCAGCATTCCACATCAAAAATTCTGTTTTTATCATTTACCTACTCGAGGACAAGCAGGAATTAAGCTTGGGGATGCTGATACGTCTCCAACGTATCTATAATTTTTGCTTGTTCCATGCTGTTATATTATCATTCTTGGATGTTTTACAATCATTTTACTACAACTTTATATTATTTTTGGGACTAACCTATTAACCTAGAGCCCAGTGCCAGTTTCTGTTTTTTTCCTTGTTTTTGAGTTTTGCAGAAAAGGAATATCAAACGGAGTCCAAACGGAATAAAAATTTACGGTGATTTTTTATGGACCAGAAGAGACCCACGGAGCATCGGAGTTGGGCCAGAAGAACCACGAGGCAGCCACAAGCCACAGGGGCGCCCCCCCCCTAGGGCGCGCCCCCCTGGCTTGTGAGTCCCTCGTGGCCCCCCAGGACTTGTTTCCACCGCCATAAATTCCTATAAGTATAGAAACCTCCGAAAAAAACCGAGATCGGGAGTTCCACTGCCGCAAGCCCCCAGAGCCACGAAAAACCAATCGGGAGCCCATTCCGGCACTCTGCCGGAGGGGGAAACCATCACCGGAGGCCATCTTCATCATCCCGACGCTCTCCATGACGAGGAGGGAGTAGTTCACCCTCGGGGCTGAGGGTATGTACCAGTAGCTATGTGTTTGATCTCTCTCTCTCGTGTTCTTGAGATGGCACGATCTTGATGTACCGCGAGCTTTATTAATATAGATGAATCATATGGAGTGTTTCCCCTCTCTATCTAGTTGTGATGAATTGAGTTTTCCCTTTGAAGTTTACTTATTTGATTGAGTCTATAAGGATTTGAGAACACTTGATGTATGTCTTGCGATGGGATATCTGTGGTGACAATGGGATGTTCTATTGATCCACTTGATGTATGTTTTGGTGATCAACTTGCGGGTTCCGTGACCATGGGAATCTATGCATAGGGGTTGGCACACGTTTTCGTCTTGACTTTCCGGTAGAAACTTTGGGGCACTCTTTGAAGTTCTTTGTGTTGGATTGAACATGATGAATCTAAAATTGTGTTATACATATCGTATAATCATGCCCATGGGTACTTGTGGTGACATTGGAGTATCTAGGTGACATTAGGGTTTTGGTTGATGTGTATCTTAAGGCGTTATTCTAGTACGAACTCTAGGGCTGTTTGTGACACTTATAGGAATAGCTCATAAGATTGATCAGAAAAGATAACTCTGAGGTGGTTTCGTACCCTACAATAATTTCTTCGGTTGTTCTCCGCTGTTTGTGACTTTGGAGTGAACTCTTTGTCGCGTGTGAGAGATTTACATATGATTCAACTATGTTAGTATTGTTGAGAGAACTTGCACTAGTGAAAGTATGAACCCTAGGCCTTGTTTCCAAGCATTGCAATACCGTTTGTGCTCACTTTTATTACTAGTTACCTTGCTGTTTTTATATTTTCAGATTACAAAAACCTATATCTACCATCCATATTACACTTGTATCACCATCTCTTCGCCGAACTAGTGCACCTATACAATTTACCATTGTATTGGGTGTGTTGGGGACACAAGAGACTCTTTGTTATTTGGTTGCAGGCTTGTTTGAGAGAGACCATCTTCATCCTACGCCTCCCACGGATTGATAAACCTTAGGTCATCCACTTGAGGGAAATTTGCTACTGTCCTACAAAACTCTGCGCTTGGAGGCCCAACACGAGTCTACAAGAAGAAAGTTGCATATCGAAGAAGAAGCTCCCCTTCACCTGTAGCGTACTCAAGCACCAGCCCATCAAATCCGTCCATTATTTCATCCACCCCGACAATAGCAAAGCCAGCTGGAACCTGAGTGCAATGGAAAGTTGCATCGGGTCGAGGAGGTAAGACATAGCCGACCGCCGCCTTAAAGGTCAGGTTATGGCATTTTGCCATTAGCATAAAATGTTCATTATTAGTGATACCATCCACGGGGTAGCGAGGAGTCGTGCTTCCAGGATGAACGAGCTCCGTGGAAGCCACGCTGCTTCTCCGCTGAGATGGTGGGGTAGTATCGTGGGTAGTCTCCAATGAAGGATCTTCGTGCCGCTGAGATGGTTGGCCGGTAGCTCGCTGGCTCTCAAGTGCCTCTAGTTTCGCTAATCTTTCATTCATCTTCTGTATTTCGCTTTCTTCCTCTTTCTTCTTTCAATGTCGGCTTCTGTAACCAGTGTTGTCGGGAAACCCAACCTTCCACGGAACGGAGCCTGATGTGCCTCGTGTTCGTCCAGGGTGTTCAGGATTCCCGAGGGCCTTTGACAGCTCGTCCTTCTCTCTGTCGGGAATGAACTTCCCTTCCATCGCTTCCATGATTGCTTCCTCAAGCTTTGTGATGGGTATTTCAACTTGAGCTTTCGTTCAGACACACTTCCCTGTTTCTGGGTCCAAAGTTCCCCCCAACCCCGAAGAACCAAGTCATTGCCCGATCTGGCCAGTGCAATATCGCTGGTTGGACATCTTTAGCAAGAAGGTCTTGCTCAGCTTTGTCCCACGTAGGCCGGGCTTTGCTATAGCCACCTGACCTCGTAACATGGTGATACTCCTTCCTTGCGGCATTTTTCTTATTTGTAAGTGACCTGTTCTTAGCCTTCTCTGATTTCTTGTAGGCCACAAATGCGGGCCAGTGATCTTTCATCTTCGCATATTGACCTTTGAATTCTGGAGTCTTGTCTTTCTCGACAAACTTCCTGTTCAATTCTTTCTTCAAGTTCTTGAATAGTTCTGCCATCTTCTTAAGAGCAAACGCCTTGACCTTTCGCTGTAGAACTGGGTTATTCGGATCCTCCTCTGGCGGTAGGCTGAAATTTCTCATCAGATTATTCCAAAGATCATCTTTCAGTCTATCGTGGACATAAGGAACTTCAGGGTCCTTCTTCTTATTCCATTCTTGGAAGCTGATCGGGACGATGTCCCTAACAATAACTCTGCACTGATGTATAAATTTGTTCTTGGTCCGGTAGGGAGCAATCGGTTGGCCTTCTGGAGAGACTTCTTCGATCGTGAACCTTTCTTCCAGGTCCAACCTTCTCATCGGGCCTCGTCTCCTTACCGAAGTGGAGCTCGATCCGGATGGCTAATTAAAAGAAGAAAGAAGCGTTAATATATGTACATACAAAACAATTAATGCATCTAGTCAGTAGAGGATTAATTTATATATACCTCGCCGGACTTTGAAGCAGTTATGGCTCCCTTAGCCATTCGATCACCGGAGCCGTCATGATCTCCTTCGTCCTCAATTCGATCATCGGAGCCGTCATGATCTCCTTCCTCCTCATTGGAGCTGCCATCCTCTCTTTCCTCGCCATCGGTCTCGTTGAGAAACGACAAGGTGAGATCGATATCACCTCCGTCGCGGATTATATCCCCCAACAACTCTTCTTTTTCTAAGTCTCTGTCCATAGTTTCTGCAAATATTACAACGTGGCAATATACAACCATGAGATATGGATTAGTGGCAAACATAGACTTAATCACAACAAGGAATCATATGCATATGAGCAATGGATTAGTGGGAAACATCATGCAAAGTTCACAAGTTTTATAATAGTCAGTTTCAAACGATCGTCGAGGACTCCTCCCCCTCATGTCTGATGAGTCGTCCTATCTTTCGAGAGACGATACTTTGCGGACCGCCTCTCTCATGGTCGTTTGTAGTGAAGGCTGAATGGCCCAATATGCTTAGCGTAGTATTTTGACGGGGATGGCGGGTTTTGGGTTCGGGTATTACTGAAACGGGTTTGAACCCGTGACCGCCTCTCTCATGGTCATCGAGGATACTTGCGGACCCCCACCCCCTCATGTCAAAGTTATCATTCTATGAACATATGAAAATTCTCAAGTGCATTATGTTCATATGGTGGGACTAGCAACCTACGAAGCACCGATAGAGCGACATTGATACGGTGGTACGGGTACAGCGACACGGGATACGGCAATTTCTAAAAACAGTCATAAGGCGATACGATAAACATATATAAGTAATAATAAAATGACATGGACTGTCTCATTTAAAAAATCTCACTATCATCAATGGGGATAAGAATCTCACTATCACCGAAGCACCAATTTTAGAATTTTTTTCTTGATAACAATAAAGAGAGCACAATCTTCATTGAGTTCCTTTTTCTCATAACTATAAACAAGAACTCTCACCTATGAACATGACGATAATTAAAATCGGCAAGCAATACACATCAATAATGTTCAAGCAATACACATCAATACGCCACAAACATCAAAAAGCAACAAGCCATCAGCATCAACAAGCCATGTTCAATGGGCTCACTGTGGGGGCAGGGGCCGGCTTTGCGACGTTGGGGCCGGCAGGGGCGCGGCGACGGCGACGGGGCAGGGGGAGGCGACGGCGGGGAAGGGCGACGGCGACAGCGGGGCAGGGCGAGGCGACGGCGACGGCGACGTAGGGCAGGGCGCGGCGATGGCTATGGCTACGTAGGGGCAGGGGCGCGGCGATGGCTATGGCTACGTAGGGGCAGGGGCGCGGCGACGACAATGGGGAGGAGGGCGCACGAGGAGTTCCGGCACCGGCGACGGTCAGCGGGCTCGAGGACGGCAGGGTGTCGGCGAGGGCGACGGCAAAATCCGGCAGCCTGGCGGTGTCGATGTCGTCGGCAGCGCCGAGGAGAGAAGAAACTGCAATGGATTGGAATTTTTTCTAAGTGCCATTTATATAGCCACCCCTTTAGTCCCGGTTGGTGGATCCAACCGGGACTAATGCCCCCCTTTAGTCCCGGTTGTAGCCACCAACCGGGACTAAAGGTCAATTTCCAGCAGCCCAAAAGGCGGGAAGCAGAGACCTTTAGTCCCGGTTGGTGGCACCAACCGGGACTAAAGTGGGGCATTAGTCCCGGTTGGAGCCACCAACCGGGACTAAAGGGCTGTGCTTCCCGTACCAAAAGTTTAGTCCCACCTCGCTAGTCGAGAGGGGCTCGGAGTGGTTTATAAGCGCTGTTGCCGCTGCCCTCTCGAGCTCCTCTCTAATGCAGGCAGTACATGCCTATTTGACGCCGTGTTGGGCCTGCTAGCACTGCGGGCCTGCATCCTGGCCCATTTGTCGGGTTTCCAGTCGTATGCAGGCCGTCGTGCCAAGTAGGCGGGCCTTTTTTAGCATATATTATGATTTTTAATGTTATTTTTTTGCATATGCTATTTTTAGTTATATAATTTTAGTTGCATAAATTTTATATAATTTTAGTTGCATAAGTTTTATTTTTTATTGATTCTTTTTAGTTAATTCCTTTTGCTATTAGAGTTTTATAAAAGCTTTTTAGTTTCTATTAAAGCTTGTAACAAAACATACTTTATGAAAATTCATTTTACTATTAAAGTTTTTAACAAATAAATACTTTGATAATTTTAATTAATATTATTTTTATTCTTTTTGCTAATGAAGAATATTATATTTAATTCATTCTCTTTAGTTCATTCTTTGTGCTATTACAGTTTTATAAAAAACATTTTCTGCATTTTTTTAAACATATTTTAAGTCAATACTTTTTCTGCATTCAATATACACCATTCAAAGCCACATCATCACTTTTCAACCCTTGTCTCACTTCATTTGCTATTTTTCATGCATTTCATGATTTATTTTGAGCTAAGATGACCCTGAAATTGAAAAGCACTACAAATGAACTCTGAAATGAATGAAAATTGGCATGGTATCATAATTTCACCCACATAGCATGTGTTAAAACGTTGAGAGGGTTACGGGAAAAACTGGATGCACTTCGCGTACAAACAGGACAATCTCCTTCGAAGTATCAGGGTTTCGGACGAAAACTCGTCTATTACAAAGTGATTTCATTTTTTTAAACATATTTTAACTCAAGAATTTTTCTTCATTCAATATGCACCATTCAAAGCCACATCATCACTTTTCAACCCTTTTTTGACTTCATTTGCTATTTTTCATGCATTTCATGATTTATTTTGAGATAAGATGACCCTGAGATTGAAAAGCACTGCAAATGAACTCTAAAATGGTTGAAAATTGGCATGGTGACATAATTTCACCCACATAGCATGTGCTAAAAAGTTGAGAGGGTTACGGGAAAAACTGGATGCACTTCGTGTACAAACTGGACAATCTCCTTCGAAGTATTAGGGTTTCCGACGAAAACTCGTCTATTACAAAGGGATTTCATTTTTTTAAACATATTTTACCTCAAGACTTTTTCTGCATTCAATATGCACCATTCAAAGCCACATCATCACTTTTCAACCCTTTTCTGACTTCATTTGCTATTTTTCATGCATTTCATGATTTATTTTTAGCTAAGATGACCCTGAGATTGAAAAGCACTGCAAATGAACTCTGAAATGGTTGAAAACTGGCATGGTATCATAATTTCACCCACATAGCATGTGCTAAAAAGTTGAGAGGGTTACGGGAAAAACTGGATGCACTTTGTGTACAAACTGGACAATCTCCTTCGAAGTATCAGGGTTTCGGACGAAAACTCGTCTATTACAAAGGGTTTTCATTTTTTTAACATATTTTAACTCAAGTCTTTTTCTGCATTCAATATGCACCATTCAAAGCCGCATCATCACTTTTCAACCCTTTTCTGACTTCATTTGCTATTTTTCATGCATTTCATGATTTATTTTGAGCTAAGATAACCCTGAGATTGAAAAGCACTGCAAGTGAATTCTGAAATGGTTGAAAATTGGCATGGTATCATAATTTCACCCACATAGCATGTGCTAAAAAGTTGAAAGGGTTACGGGAAAAACTGGATGCACTTCGTGTACAAACTGGACAATCTCCTTCGAAGTATCAGGGTTTCGGACAAAAACTCGTTTATTACAAAGGGATTTCATTTTTTTAAACATATTTTAACTCAAGTCTTTTTCTGCATTCAATATGCACCATTCAAAGCCACATCATCACTTTTCAACCCTTTTCTGACTTCATTTGCTATTTTTCATGCATTTCATGATTTATTTTGAGCTAAGATGACTTTGAGATTGAAAAGCACTGCAAATAAACTCTGAAATGGTTGAAAATTGGCATGGTATCATAATTTCACCCACATAGCATGTTCTAAAAAGTTGAGAGGGTTACGGGAAAAACTGGATGCACTTCGTGTACAAACTGGACAATCTCCATAGAAGTATGAGGGTTTCAGACGAAAACTCGTTTATTACAAAGGGATTTCATTTTTTTAAACATATTTTAACTCAAGACTTTTTCTGCATTCAATATGCACCATTCAAAGCCACATCATCACTTTTCAACCCTTTTCTGACTTCATTTGCTATTTTTCATGCATTTCCTGATTTATTTTGAGCTAAAATGACCCTGAAATTGAAATGCACTGCAAATGAACTCTGAAATGGTTGAAAATTGGCATGGTATCATAATTTCACCCACATAGCATGTGCTAAAAAGTTGTGAGGGTTACGGGAAAACTGGATGCACTTTGTGTACAAACTGGACAATCTCCTTCAAAGTATCAGGGTTTCGGACGAAAACTCGTCTATTACAAAGGGATTTCATATTTTTAAACATATTTTAATGCAAGACTTTTTTTGCATTCAATATGTATCATTCAAAACCACATCATCACTTTTCAACCCTTTTCTGACTTCATTTGCTATTTTTCATGCATTTCATGATTAATTTTGAGCTAAGATGACCCTGAAAATTGAAAAGCACTGCAAATGAACTCTGAAATGGTTGAAAAATGGCATGGTATCATAATTTCACCCACATAGCATGTGCTAAAAAGTTGTGAGGGTTATGGGAAAAATTGGATGCACTTCGTGTACAAACTGGACAATTTCCTTCGAAGTATCAGGGTTTCAGACAAAAACTCGTCTATTACAAAGGGATTTCATTTTTTTAAATATATTTTAAATCAAGACTTTTTCTGCATTCAATATGCACCATTCAGAACCACATCATCACTTTTCAACCCTTTTCTGACTTCATCTGCTATTTTTCATGCATTTCATGATTTATTTTGAGCTAAGATGACCCTGAAATTGAAAAGCGCTGCAAATGAACTCTGAATTGGTTGAAAATTGGCATGGTATCATAATTTCACCCACATATCATGTGCTAATGTATCAAAAACCATTACAGAACATCATGAATAGAGAAGTGACTAAATTAATACAAGTTCATCATCACATTAAAACCAAAATACAGTAGTGATCAAATGTTATTACTGAAAAAATAAATACATAAAGTTCATACATAGTTCTCATAGAACAACATATAGCTCTCTAAAGCATCTAATTAAAAGATAAATTGAAACTAACATACAACTATGTAAAACATTTAAATACAACAACAAATGCGATCATAATCGCAACTAAGGTACCAATTGATCCAACAGCATAATGATACCAAGTCTCATTATCAATGGCATATTTTATTATCTTTCTGATGTGACGGTTGCCCGATCTTTCGATGAGAGTGGGGATAACTATCGATTTGGTGGATTTTGACCTTGACGATCCGGCTATACCGTACCCGACGATACGCCTCGACAATTGCTAAACCAATCTCCGATGGTCATTGACCTTGCCGTAGGCACGATCAACCTGAACAACGAGGTTCGAGTTCCTGCAAGCAACCGAAGAACCGGCAAGAACTATGATAATGCAATCTGAATTGCTAATAATAATTAAGCACACACTATGGTGGGGTTCCTGATAGAGGATCTGACAAGGCGGTAGTCCTACACGTCTCGCTGATGCGAATTGTAGCAAAGCTAAAGAATGTCTAAACAAAAACCCGAGTCTAAACCCTAATTTAGACTAGCTATTTATTAAGGGATACGGACGCGATGTGCCGCCTTAACGTGTCCTGGTCAGCTACGAAACAGAGTTGTTGATGGCCGACGTACGTCCTTGTCCGTGCTGGACTCTGGCAAAACAAATCCATGTATGCATGCATGCATGGCATGGCACACGCAGCTCACATGGGGCTTGGGTCCACTTCTTTAATTTAATCATTGACATGGGCTGGTGCATGTCGCTTCTCGGGTCCATTAAGTCTAATCTTTCTTTTCTTCTCTTGTATTTGGAAAACTTGTGCACGTAGCATGCATGTTGGGTGGGAGACATGCATACATTTGGTGTTGTCCGATTTGGTTGATATATGCGTGACTCTTTAATTGATTCTTCGATCATTTTGTCCCTGGGTACAAATAAATGGAGTAATGAGCGTAGCATCATATTCATGTTAGTTAAATCACATGTATGAAGAAACGAAAATACCTGATTATTAATTTGTCGTGTAATATTTATAGATGTTTTTATGATAACTATGTCCACATCACTTTCTAATCTTCAAGCGCATTGCATCCATCTTAATCTTGTGGTCATCAACGACATCGGCAACATGCAACTCCAATTTCATCTTCTCCTCCTCAATTCTTTTCAAAAAATTTTCAAATTCTCGTTTTCTTTTTCAACTAAATTTAACCTCTCGACAAGAGGGTCGGTTGGAATTTCAGGTTCACATACCTACTAGATAAACACATCTATGTCACGTTGGTCGGCATAATTGTCATAAACACTAAATGAAACAAATAGTTATAAAATATAATATACCACATCCGAATCATAGACCAGACGAGGGCCGACGTGGGCAGATACCATAACCATGGACCTATATAATAACAAACAATAATAAAAGTAAGAAATTTATAGAAGTATATATGTAAATCATACAAGTAAGAACTTTTTTCTTTTAAAAAGAAGATAAGAACAAGAGGCTCGCCACGGTGGTGTCGGCGACGAGATCGGCGCGGGCGATCGACGACGGTGAGGACGTGGATGGGACGTGACGGACCACCAAACCTAGACAAATCTTGGGGAAAATGGAGCTTGGAGGTCGAGCTTGGAGAGGAGAAAGCTTAAGCGTGGCTATGGCATTTCATCGAACACCTCGTGTGCATAGGTGGTGAGAGCAGAGCAGCACACACCTCCCACGCGTCGGCCGACCAAAAAAACAGAGGAGTGAGCGGGCAGGGGCAAGTATATATATATATAGGCATCTATTTAGTCCCGGTTCCAACCACCAACCGAGACTAAAGGGGCTGGGCCGGGAGCGAGGCCCTTTAGTCCCGGTTCGTGTCTGGAACCAGGACTAAAGGGGTCATACGAACCGGGACTGGTTCCTGCCGAGGCCCGGCCGGCGCCCTGGCCTCATGAACCGGGACTGATGCACCCATTAGTCCCGATTCATAACACGACCGAGACTAATGCAATATTCTGCTCCGTTTCAAAGCCCTGTTTTCTACTAGTGCTACCTTGGATCCAGGACGGGTGGACCGTGGGCGCGCACGGGGCACCGTCATGGGGCGCGCACAGGGCAACGTACCAGTGGCTTTTTCTTCTTCTTTTTTGAGCAGAAACGTGTACGAGTGGCTGCCTGCCCAATTTTTTTTTTTTTTTTTTTTTTTTGAGAAAAGGCTGCCTGCCCAATATGAGCTCCCTGCCGTCCACAGCCCACCGTATAATTTATCCATACGGCGAACCGGCCCATTTCTACAGGGCAGCCCGACCCAACTCAGGCTTATCCCCAAACGGGAAACGCACCTCCAACGGGTGCCCGTATCTACCCTAGCCGCCGGCCGGCCGCCAGCCGCCGGCGAGTTCTTACTCCGGCGACGCAGTCAAGCCGAGCCTGCTCGCCGGAGGCCGTCCCGCTCGCGCAGCTCACATTCTCCGTCGGCTTGGCGAGCTCCTCGCGTCTCACCGCGGAAGCAATCTGCGATGGTGAGTAATCCCTTTGCTCTCCTTTCTACTAGTATAGTGAGTAATCTACTATTAGCCGGGGCTGTGTCATGATCTTACATGGTCATCTGCGCATCACTGTACTAGAAAGATCTTACATGGTCATCTTGTGATTCTGGCAGGGAAATGGCTACAGTTTATGAGGGAAAGGGGATAAAATCACAGCAATGACAGGATACTAGTATAATTTTACAAGTTCTCATTATTCAAAGGTTGGCAAATCCACTGTCGTATGTTTCTAATTAATAGCATTACAGCATGATAAGGTACAGATCCGGTGACCCATGTAGCATTTTACAATATACTAATAAGGTACAGATCAGGTGACCCATGTAGTTCAGTTCAGTATCTAACAGAATTAACATTCGGCATAAAAGTGCAAGGCATTGCAGTTTGCAACACAGGTGCGAGTTAACTTCCCTCAAGCGTGTAATAATAATACGCAAGAACACAATGCGTGTTCATGCGTTCGTCGTGTTTTGTGGCATAGGGCGATTGTCAGACGACACAAAGGGCTTAGGTGGAATCTGCAGGTTCTGCAACCTCCCTGTTAGCATGTTTACCACCTTTGTCATCGATGGCCGATTCTTCGGCTTCCACTGGATGCACCACAGCCCCACAATAGTCAGCTGTCGCATCTTCTCCTTGTCTGCTGCTGTCACTTCCAAAGTAAGCTCCCATTCATGCCTACTGATTACTTTCTCGTAGATCCACTCCGGAAGATATACCTCGTCCTGGTTCTCAACACTTGGGTTTGAGTTCCTCCGCCCGCTCACCATTTCCAACACCAGCATGCAGAAACTGTACACGTCTGACTTGTACGACACCCCTCCAAAGTTCCGAGAGTATAGCTCTGGTGTGATGTATCCCATAGTGCCTCTTGCTGCAGTCAAGGTTACGATGCTCTGGTCCCTTGCACACAGCTTAGCAAGGCCAAAGTCTGAAATCTTTGGATTGAAGTTGTAGTCTAACAGGATGTTATGTGGCTTGATGTCAAAGTGGAGAATGCGCTGGTTGCACCCTTGATGCAGGTATTCCATTCCTCTTGCAATGCCTAAAGCAACATCTAGCATTTTGCTGGGTGCTAGGAGTTGTCGAGAAATATTAGAAACATGTGCGGATATGAATTTCTTCAGTGACTCGTTAGGCATGAATTCATAAATAAGGGCCCGTCTCATTCCTTCGGAGCAAAAGCCCAAGAGACGTCCGATACTTGCATGGTGGATTAGTCCAATGGTGCAACTTCATTGATGAAGTCCCCCCCCCCCCCCCCTCTCCTGTAGAGCTCTCTAGCATCTTGACTGCCACAGGTACTCCATTTCTTCCGAATCCACCCTGACCGAGTTTATCCTTGAACCTTCTTGCTATCTTCTTAACATCAGGGAAGGTGTATCTTGTAGGTTTCGATGTGCCATATGCCTTGAGAAACATTTCAACCTTCATATTTATTTCTTCATTGTACCTTGACTTTAAGGAGAGATATATCACAGTGGCCACCATGAATGAAAGAACTACAAATGCAGCTACAGATGATGTTGCTGCATAGATAGAAGTAGGAAATAATCACACTGAGTTAGGCTAGAAGTCCATCTCTTAGTGATTGGTTGATCTTGATGAGGATTAGAGATATAAGAGTCATGGTAGCCATTAGTAAGAAATTTGTGTGCTATGGATTTAATAGTTTTATTGGAATGAAATGAAAGGTGTGATCGTGTTGATTGAAGCAGTACCTGCAATGACTTTTACACGTGAGCCTGCAAATACCAACAAAGAAAATAATATTCAGTTGATGGCTTGGTAAGTAAAACTGAATTTCACTTCATGGAAAACAGGGGAAGTCATAGCTATAACAGGTGGCTACAATACTTGGCTCTTTTTGAAACAATAGCAGGAAAAAATCATTGCAAGGAAGGAAATGTGTGGCTTTGGTGGGATACAGATTATAAACTTCTTATTCAGCTGTTTCATTATAAACATATATCATCAGAAGTCAGTTCCCCTAACCATGGTTCTGAGGATTCCTACCCATATATCACAATTACAACCATAAGATTCAAATCCCATTTGGGGTTGTAATCAACTAATTATAAAATAAGTTTTGTGGCTGAGGTACGATGTAATGTTCCCCTATCTAGGTGTCTGATCTTGGCAATCTTACCAGTGTTATATTTGTGAATGTCTATCAAAGTGTTAGACTATGAAAAGCTCCAAAATTAAATAATCACAGTTACTGAACTCAGCTTTATTAAAAACACAGTTTCCCTTCAGTTTACTATTGTTTATTGGATTTTGTATGGAACTCGTGAGAAATGACTCGTTGTAGGAGGAAGCCTGAAGCTAAGTATGCCCAAATAGTTCATACTACTGCACTAAAAATAATTTGATGGAAAATCTCATGGAAGTTTCAAAGAACCGAAAGTAGTAGTGTGTATACATGTAAAATGACAGAGCTTCAAAGTACTAAAATTACAGAACATTACATAATAAAAGTGTTCTACAGTCAGCTATGGTTTGGCTGGTGAATCTTAAATATAAAAAGAAAAAGCCATACCGTGAGGTCTCTTATCCATGCAAAACACTTGGTGTCTTTTTGAGCTGAATGCACAACGTCGCCCTTGAAGTTCACATCGTGTGCAACTGCTGGGAATGCTTCCATAGTTATCCCAACTAGAATTCTCCCAAGTAGCAGTTGTTTCAGCAAAATTGATTATTTTTTCTACCAATTGCTTGAACGTAGGGTCATCCATGGATGTCCATGGCTTGGGTATCGGAATGTTGCCATGTGAGATGAACTTGCAGTCCAAGGGAAGCACATACATGTATAGGCGAGGCATCACCAAATACGCAAACTGACTTTGGTTGCTAAAGCAAGAGATTGGGCCGACAATATTATCGGCAGTATTCTTGGGATATATGTCACCTGCAAATTCAGCAGTGCCACTTGGTGTAAACACACTTGAACAATGTACTAATTTTCCAGGTGTGGAATCATATAATCCACAGCGATCAACATCAGCTGTGGCTTGTAGATTTATGGAGATGAGCTTTTGAAGCGGGCAGGAGTCTACAAGTGGGACGATGCTGAAGACAGCACGGCTGTAATCTATGGCGGTCACTTTGCATGGGCCAAGAAGTGGGTGAAGCAGGATGGTGTCTTGGCCAGAGCATGTTACCTTCGCGCATGTTGCACCACATGATGATGATGAATTGATAGATTCAAGCCGGAGCGGGAACCGGATTTCAGGTCCATTTTTGCTGCACCAGGACGGTGGACAGTGTCTGAAGAAAAACTTGTCATCCCAAGCCGAAGCCGTGGCCATATCAGTTGCATGACTCAGAAGACAGAGCAGGAGGACGGTTATAGGATGTGTTCTATTCATCTTTGTCTGCTGTAATGGTGATGAACATGAATGGAAGATGGAGCCTAGCAAGACATAGCAACTCTGGAAGTTTGTGTATATGAAGAGTTAATCCACGCTTATTGCAAGTAACAGTGCCAATGGTATTGTATTAATAGTCATACCTGAGAAGAATCCCTGTTGTGAACGCAACCTCCTGCCGTGTTCTAGTGGTCGGACAGTGATTCTAGACTCGCTGAAGTCCACCCCTGTCATGTCTGAGCAGCGACACATACCTACCCGAATGAAGAAATAATTGGCCACCATAAATCGACTATAGACCTGCCACAGTCCACTCATGTCCACTCATGACTATAAACTAGGGAGCAATTGTGGGTTGGAAACTTGGACTGGGTGGGGGTTATGAAGTTTATGTAAGTGGGCTCAGTGGGGTTCGTTGGTTCTTACACCATTATCAGAGCAAGCTATGGCAATTTGTAGTTCACTTCATCTTTGTACTACCCTGCAAGCCTCATTAATCTTTGTTGTGCTTGCAATATTCTTAGGAGATGTTCATGGGCGACATCAGTGTCAGACTTTCTCCTGTGGACACCTCCATAATATATCACATCCTTTCCGCCGGCAAGGTGATCCACATAGGTGCGGTGTTCAATCATATGAGCTGGTTTGCACCGACAACAAGCCCAAAATTCAGATCAACACAGCGACATATTTTGTCACTGAGATCAACTACGCCGATTCATCCTTCCGGGTCGTTGATGTCAACTTGGACATGAACAGCAGCTGCCCTCTTCCTCGCTGGGATCAGCTTCCTTATTTCAACGGGATCCAAAGGTCAGACAAAGACCAGAGCTGGGAATTGCTCCCTATGTATACAGACACAGTGGGTAGCTTTGTGAATTGCTCGCAGGCGGTGCCACTAACAAATGAATTTTATGAATATTTTTACACACCGGTCCCTTGCCTGAGCAACAACCACTCCTTTGTTTATATAGTGACCGACACTGTGTCTATTGAAAGCTTACAACCTTCTTGCGGGTACCTGGCCATGTTTCTTTTGAGTGATCCGGGTCGTGGCAGCTACTACAATTTCAGCCATTATGCAGATTTTGTAAAGCACCTGAGGCTTGGATTCTCTGTTGGATTCCCTCTGCTGGATCCTCCATTGAGTATTATTGGGAAAATCAACTTCTGCCTTGACTGGTCGTTTCGGTGAGTTTTCATACTTCCTTTTCCGCTTCTCCCATGTATAAACCTAATCCTGTCTTCCCCCTTTAATATATTTCATATGTACCATGCATGCAATGCTCTTGCAGCGACCGTTATCGTGATACAGGCAACAACATCAAGAGTTGGACCCTGGGCATCCTTCTTATAGATTTCAGTTTCTGGGCATGCATATTTGGTGTAAATTTAAATAGTAACAACATACTTCTTTACATGAGGGCCATGATTCGTGATGATCAATCATTTCATCATGTTTTACCCCCAGTATTTGCTCTGGTGATTACGAAGTGGATTGCTGGTACTTCAACATCACATAAATTATTTTCTTCCAGCCTACAACAAGTGGTGTATTAACCTCGCCACAGCCAATTCCATATGTAAACTTCTTTGTATGCAGTATTTTGCAGGTTCGTGCTAGCGCCCCTAGCAGTATTGATCTTCCTTGCCCACAAGTACTGGAAAACAAGGATCACAATTGATGCAGTTGAAAAGTTCCTCCGGATGCAACAAATGATCGGGCCAACGAGGTACGCTTACACAGACATCGTCGCAGTGACAAGCCACTTCAGAGACAAGCTGGGCCAAGGTGGTTATGGCTCCGTCTTCAAGGGCGTGCTACTCCCAGGCAATGTCCATATCGCTGTCAAGATGCTTGAGGGCAGCTCCAACTGCAACGGAGAAGACTTCATCAGTGAGGTCTCCACCATCGGCAGGATCCACCATGTCAATGTGGTCCGTCTCGTGGGGTTCTGCTCAGAGGAAATGAGAAGGGCTCTAGTTTACGAATACATGCCTGGAGGTTCTCTTGACAAGTACATCTTCTCGTCAGAGAGAGAGAAGACCTTCTCCTGGGATAAGCTAAATGGGATTGCTTTGGGCATTGCTAGATACTACACTTTGATATCAAGCCACACAACATCCTTCTTGACAGCAATTTTGTCCCAAAAGTTGCTGATTTCGGTCTCGCCAAACTGTACCCAAGGGACGATAGTTTTGTGCCATCAAGAGCCCTACGGGGAACTATAGGGTACATAGCTCCTGAGATGATATCTCGGAGCTTTGGCATCATATCAAGCAAGTCCGATGTTTACAGCTTCGGGATGCTGCTGCTGGAGATGGCCGGAGGAAGAAGGAATGCTGATCCAAATGCAGCAAACTCAAGTCAATCTTACTACCCATCATGGGTGTATGATAGGCTAACTGGACAAGAGGTGGATGAGATATCTCCCGTTGCTGACATGCATGAGTTGGAGAGGAAGCTGTGCATCGTTGGACTATGGTGCATCCAGATGAAGTCTCATGACAGGCCGACGATGAGCGAGGTCATAGAGATGCTGGAAGGTGGCTTCGATGGCTTGCAAATGCCTTCCAGGCCATTCTTCTGTGACGATGAGCATACCACTATCCCGGATTCTTACCCTTTGTTATCCGAGCTTACTGAGATTTCGGAGGATGAGTAGCATATAAATATGAGTGTGAAGTCATACGAAATAAAATACTGCATTTCTAAGTCCCATGAACTTTTATGCAGAAACTTGTAACTCCTTATTGTTAAAATGTAATTGTCTTCCCGGACAACAAATATTATTCTTTGAGTATATGGGTACATTCGCACTTGCCAAGCTGTACCCAAGGGAAAACAGTTTTGTGCCATTGAGTGCCTTGAGGGGAACAATTGGGTACATTGCTCCTGAGATGATATCTCGGAGCTTTGGCATCATATCAAGCAAATCTGATGTTTACAGCTTTGGGATGCTGCTGCTGGAGATGGCCGGAGGAAGAAGGAATGCTGATCCGAATGCACCAAATTCGAGCCAAGCATACTACCCGGCATGGGTGTATGACCGGCTAACCCAACAAGACCATCTGGGTGAGATATCCGCTTGTGTTGATGATACTGAGATGCATGAGCTGGAGAAGAAGCTGTGCATCGTCAGACTATGGTGCATCTAGATGAAGTCTAATGACAGGCCGACGATGAGCGAGGCAATAGAGATGCTGGAAGGCGGCGTTGATGGCTTGCAGATGCCTTCCAGGCCATTCTTCTGTGACGAAGGGCACATCCATACCGAGGATACTTACCATTTGTCATCCGAGCTAACTGAAGTCTCCGAGGAGGATATGGGTGAAAATATTGATGTGTGATGTAATGCACGAGATGATGTGCTTAGTTGTAATGGTTGTATAGTTGTATCGAGTATGAAACAATCTGCCGTATAGCTAGGAGAGCAACATCCTACTGCAATGTCCAAGATACATGATATTTTGCTGGAGCTGCTGCCCTGTTCTCTGTTATGCTCAAACTTTTGTGCTAGGAACAATGGTTTCCCTTGTATGAAATCTTGCCATGGATTTCATAAAAAATGAATAAAACATGGGGTATGCCGCCTACAAATTCGTGAAGCTAAGTTTCTTATGAATGCATATTTTACTAGATTTGTTTTTGCTGAAACACATTTATTTAAGGTAAACCTAGCAGAATCTTCAGGTACATGTTTGGAAGACGGAGAACGTCAACAGTAGGACATATGTTTGTGCATTTGCTGCAGTGCATCCTTTTAAGCAACGAGTATTTTTGTGTAATAAAACCGAACAAATTGGTCATAGTTAACCGATGTCTAATCCTTCCTTTCAACTTTTTGAGTAAAGTAGTCACCGGCGACGACGACGACCCATCTTTATCGGCAGGTGGCAGTCATAGTCGTGCTGTAGTAGCACGTGACAGCTGCTGCAGTGCCTGCCAGCACATCAGTCATCGTGGAAGAATGAAAGAAATGTGAGGCACAGTCCTAGTGGTCCAATCCTTTAGCACTAGCAGAAGTAGTAAACATACCTAGCACGGGGTAAATGCACATCATCATCAGTAGGAAGGAGGAAGATCTGGTCTATGGTTTCAGTGCTGCCTATCTAAATGCTAAAAGTAACCCGAATCTTTTTTTTTTGCTTACTACTTTGACGGGGAGAATGCAACACAACTGATTGATTACAAATGGACAAAGACATGGCCTCCTTCCCACTAATCCATCAACACAGACAGTAGTCAAGGTCTTTGATGCCGAAAGCACCAAAGCTGGAGCCTATCAAAAACTATCATTCCCGCCATATTAAGATGGATGATCGAGCGATAAGATATCAGCCCAAAGCACACACTTGCATCTCTGTCCCAAACATACATGGCCTCACTTGGATTATTTCCATCCATATTCATACCCATTCTGTTCTTGATCACCCTGCTGTCCACTGTACCCACATCTTCTTCTCCTGGTCCAAGCAACAGCAATGGCAGCGACACTGATCTTGCAGCCTTGCTGGCTTTCAAAAGACAGCTCTCCGACCCTCTCGGCATCCTTGCCAAAAACTGGACCACCGATATCAAGGCTTTGCCATTGGTTTGGTGTCACATGCAGTCGGCGCCGGCAGCGTGTCACTGCTTTAAAACTGCCAGGCTCCCCCCTCCATGGATCAATCACTCCTCACCTTGGTAACCTCTCTTTCCTCTCCTATCTCAATCTCAACAATACAAATCTCATGGGCTCCATCCCCGATGATTTAGGACATCTTCGTCGTCTTAAATACCTATATCTCGGATTCAATGGACTATCAGGTAGCATCCCAACCACCATAGGAAACCTCACAAGGCTTCGTGTTCTTTCCTTGTATTATAGCCATCTATCCGGTTCAATCCCGGAAGAACTGCAGAACCTGCAGAGTCTTGGCTACTTCAGTATCTTCAGGAATTACCTGAGCGGCTCAATACCAACCTATCTATTTAATAATACGCCTCTAATAACTCACCTGGCCACTGGTAACAACAGCCTGTCAGGACCATTACCATCTTGTATTGGCTCCTTACCAATGCTTGAGTACCTTGACCTTGAAGCGAATCATTTCACCGGCCCAGTACCTCCATCCATATTCAACAAGTCTAGATTACATGAAATCTGGCTTTGATTCAACTACAACTTAACTGGTCCGATCCCTAACAACGAAAGTTTTAGTCTACCAGCATTGCAAAAGATCAGCCTGAACAACAACAGATTCACCGGTGAGATTCCCTTGGGGCTCTCCTCTTGTCGCTACCTCCAAACTATCTCCTTCAACATGAATTCCTTCGAGGGTGGTGTGCCAACTTGGCTGGGCAAGCTTTCTCATCTCAGTTTCCTTTCCTTGGGTAGGAATCACCTTGTTGGTCCAATTCCTAACAAGCTAGTCTTTTGGGGGGAGAGGGCCCAAGGCCTGTCATAAGTCGGTGTTGCTCTCCGGTTGGGCCTGGTTGATGCATGTGGGTCAGAAACGCTGGTGTTAGCGGACCCGGGATTGCGTAACAATAGGAGGGGACATCCCCGCCCTTATAAGTCGTGTTATGTCTCCTCCCACAACCAATGTGGGACTAAACCCAACAATCTCCCCCTCACACATCGGTCACCATGGGCCCGCTAACATCAGCGTTTCCAGCCCACCAACCATGACCAACCACCCGTGAGTCCACCGAGATTTATTCCAGGCACCTGGGCTCTGATACCAATTGTTACGCAATCCCGGGTCCGCTAACACCAACGTTTCCGACCCACATGCGTCAACCAGGCCCAACCGGAGAGCAACACCGACTTATGACAGGCCTTGGGCCCTCTCCCCCCAAAAGACTAGCCAGTTAGGAGGGGACATCCCCGCCCTTATAAGTCGTGTTATGTCTCCTCCCACAACCGATTTGGACTAAACCCAACAAATCCATCGTGATGATGGAGAATCTCCAGTGGCTTGACCTGGATCGCTTTTTTGGGCCCAGCCCACCTCAGATTGCAATGCTCAAGAATATATGACATTTGTTACTCTACAACAATAAATTGTCTAGTCCAATACCAGAGGGGATTGGTAACCTGACCAAGTTAGAATACCTGATACTGTCTGCCAACAAGTTATCATCAATTATCCCATCAAGTTTATTTCATCTTGATGGTCTCATTCTGCTAGATGTGTCTCGAAACTTCTTGACTAGCACATTACCCGTTGATATGGGCTATTTGAAGCAAATTTATAGCATGGACCTCTATGCCAACCTCTTGGTTGGTAGCATCCCATATTTGATTGGACAACTTCCAACGATAGCCTACTTGAACCTGTCACGCAATTCATTTGATGATTCACTTCCAAAATCTTTCGTCAAGCTTACCAGCTTGCAAACTTTGGACCTATCACATAACAGTCTCTCTGGTACAATACCAAAGTACCTAGTCAATTTCACCATCCTGACCAGCTTGAACCTGTCTTTCAACAAGCTACAAGGTCAAGTACCAGAAGGTGGCGTCTTCTTAAATATTAGCCAACAATCCTTGACGGGGAATTCAGGGCTTTGTGGTGCTTCACGTTTAGGATTTCCATTGTGCCCAAGTAACTCTAAAAGAACTAATAATGGCCGCATGCTGAAAATTTTGCTCCCTACTATCATTATAGCAATTGGACTTGTAGCTTTCTGCATATATGTAACAGTCAGAAAGAAGTTTAAGAAGCGGCAAGGGATGTCAGCTTCTCCCGGTATGGTTGACATGCCCACCCATCACCTGGTCTCGTACCATGAGCTTGTTCGAGCAACTGATAATTTTAGTGAGAGCAACCTGCTAGGATCTGGAAGTTTTGGAAAAGTTTTCAAGGGCCAGCTAAGCAATGGTTTGATTGTTGCAATAAAAGTTCTAGACATGCAGCTAGAACAAGCGATGAGAAGCTTTGATACAGAGTGCGGTGTACTACAGATGGCACGACACCGCAATCTAATGAGGATACTCAATACCTGCTCCAACTTGAAATTTAGGGCATTGGTGCTTCAATACATGCCCAATGGCAGCTTAGAGATGCTCCTGCACAACTCTCAAGGTACAACATCATTGGGATTCAGTGAGAGACTAGGCATCATGCTTGATGTGTCATTGGCAATGGAGTATCTGCACCATGAACACTACGAGGTGGTCTTGCACTGTGACTTGAAGCCTAGCAATGTGTTGTTCGATGAAGACATGGCAGCACATGTGGCAGACTTTGGCATTGCAAGGTTGTTACTAGGTGATGACAGCTCTGCAATCACTGCGAGCATGCCTGGAACTGTTGGCTACATGGCACCAGGTACTGTTACTATCTAGCACTTTACTTGCTCAACCTTCTTCTTATTGAACCACCGCGTAATTAAGTTAATCAGGCATGCCTTAATTTCAGAGTATGGGGCTCAGGGAAAAGCTTCACGAAAAAGTGATGTATTCAGCTTTGGAATCATGCTCTTTGAAGTCTTCACTAGAAAGAGACCCACAGATGCGTTTTTTGTTGGAGATATAAGCCTAAGGCAGTGGGTTGTTGAGGCGTTTCCTGCAGAACTTGTCCGTGTTGTGGATAGTCAGCTACTACAAGGGCCTTTTAGCTGCAGCATGGAAGGCTTTCTTGAGCCGATATTCGAGTTGGGTTTGGTCTGCACTAGCGACTCTCTTGACCAAAGGATGACAATGAGCAATGTGGTTGTAAGGCTGAAGAAGATCCAAGTGGCCTACAATAAAATGATAGCAGCCGCACGGAATGAAGCCAATCATTGATCAACATTGCTTGCTTCACTCTGCTATATATCAAAATAAAGGGGGGAAACCATGTAATCGAATTCAAGATGTCAAAAAGCTATGATGCGGCTATTAAGATATGCCATAGGAATAGACTAGAACCTTTTAGATCCTATCATTGTACACGGTTTGGTTGAGATAAAACCTTATCTGTATTCCATGTAATCTCTAGTTTTCCTTGTGTGTATGCTGCTATGGGATAAGAACTGCCATATAAATACAATGTACACGGCGTCTTACGGGGCGTGAAACTCTTCGTAAAATCCTACATGGTATCGAAGCATAGGAGGTTCTAACTCTTCCATCTAGCAATTTGTACCCCAATCTCCACCCATGGCCACCACGCCAACTGCCGCCAGGGCTTCCCTAGGCATGCCACCCTCAGAGAAACTGAACAGAGGAAATCATCTCGTGTGGAAACACTAGATCATGTTACAGCTGTGTGGGCCCCTGCTAAATGGCTTGCTTGAAGGCACGAACGCCCCGTTGCCGAAGACGTGGAAGTCACAACCACGACAAGGCGGCGGGCTAGGCACCCAACCCCCTCTACGCTGCTCAGCTCAAGCGTGATCAGAAGGAGCTTGGCTAGCTGCACTTCCTCTCCAAAGAGGTGCTTGTGCAAGTGATGCGCAAGGAGACCGCCGCGGCGACCTGGACTGCGATCAAAACCATGTACGTGTCCTCACCACACTCTCGGATTACAAATTTGAGAGTCGCCATCACCAATACAGAAAAGGCTAGCATATCCTTTAATATGATTAAATCCGTGTGCACTCTCGGCGCCCGCCCCAGCCTCTAGTGTATTAGAAAACAGTGAATATATGTCGCTTGTCCTAACCTCGTCATCAAGCGGTGTTCTTCCAATGGATAGAAAATGAGCTCACGCATACCTTAGGGTTTTCTGCGGCAACGATCGATGAGGGGTGGCCGTATGTGTGAGCTCATTTTTCCTATGAAAACTAGCGATTTCAAAGGAGCAAGTGTAACGGGCTGGGTACCACGTCAGAAATACCCACCTTAAACACGTATAAAACAGTCCAGTTCCAGTCACTTTCAATCAAGCAGCAAATATTTGTGTAAAAGATGGCGCATATGGACCACTAAACACAGCAGCAACCTCAGCTTCAGCCACATTAAATTGGGTCTTAAAAATGTGGGACACAAACTTAACAAAAACGAACTAATACAGAAACAAGAAGCCAGGAGCACTTAACATGCATCCTACACATAGGAAACTAAGAACACCACCACAGCTTTAAAAATTGGGGGTTCCAGAGTGAGAACTTACATAATTCAGTGTAGACATGCGCGAGATGATAGAGATGCTGGAAGATGGGGCCGATGGCCTGCAAATGTCGTCTAGGCCATTCTTCTACGGGCAGGGGCATGCCCATGTAGATGATTCCTACCATCTGTGATCTGACATCCCAGCTGACTGCAATTTCAGAGGAGGGTGAGCGAAAATATTGATCTGTGATGTAGTAATGTCTGAGATGATGCACTTAACTCATTGGAAGCTGTAAGATAATCCACTATGCTGCATCCCAAATCATGTTAAGTGTTAACTTTTGTGCGGAAACATGTAATGGTCAGCAGTTAGAGAATGGAGAACTCCAATGCTATAACAATGCTTAATTGCTAAAATGTAATCATGAATATATACATATATTATTAAATAGGTGAACGATACTTGCACTTGCTGTGAAAACTTTGTCAGCATGATTATAGCAGTTGATATGATGTACTATCACTGTCTCAAAAATGCAGAGTACTTAGACAGTAATCTTTTTGCTTCAGCTGCAGCTCATATTATTTGTTTTCTTTTATGCTCAAACTATTTGTAGTAAATATGGAATATTTCTCCTTTACTAATAGGGAGAGAGGAGACATGCATCATCACTTTTAACACATAAAACAGTCCAGTTCCAGTCACTCTTAACCAAGCAGCAAATATATGCATATATGAACCACTACACTCAGCAGCAACCTCTGTTTCAGCCACATGAAATTGGGTCGTAAAACCATGGAAATTGAACTTAACAAAAAAAAAAAACATCACAGAATCAACAAGCCAGAAACGCTTACATATAGGAAACTAAGAACACCACCACAGTTTTAGCAAGTAGCAGCACCCATTACAAAATACTATACATCAGCAACAACTACAGCTTCAGGGTTCTAGTTCCCACAGCATCATTCATTTAAACCAGCTCAGAAACTCTCATCGCTACACAAAAGTACCAAGTATAGGTGATACTTTGGGGCTGAAACTCTCCTGGCTCAAGAGATGCGCGACCAACTCCCTGGATTAGCTATTCAAAAGCATCTTGCTACATAGAAACTTAGCTAGGTTAAGGCACGATAAGTTTTTCTAGATAACATTATAACACTGCCGCAACCACAATGATGCGATGTGACAAACTCAGTGACAACTAACAATTGTAGCGACCCTTTCTTCACCTGGAGAAAAAAAAACGTTAATCTGTCAGAAACCCTTAACCTGATACAGATGAATATAAAATCTAATAGTAGTACCGATATAACACATGTGTTGTAGCTCAGAAACATCAAGACCTATATCATATCCACTCAAAAAAAAAAAGATGTATCATTATTACTGGCTGTATCTCCTTGGAATACCAATGACAACAAAATAAACCCTTCAGCCTTTTCACATCAATTTGTTGGGTGACGGAGTTGAATGATGTGACTGGTGTTTGCAATAACAAGCTGGGCTACTAATATATTGCTTTCAACTTATAGATTCTGGAATAGCTAAACTAAGAGAGAACTCTGGGTATAAAACATTTGAATCACTGGATATCATTTATGGTCGAAAGGAGTCACTTTTTACTTGGCATCACCACCTGTTAATTCCTTGTCCATGTTATTAGCATGTGTGAAACAATATAGCCGAATGGACAGTAATTTGAGGGTACATGCTAGCAACAGTGGCCACCAGATATTTTCCAAAGAGAAAAACAAACAGTTCAAATCTCAGAAAGTAAATATTCAAAAGATCTTCTTACCTGGCGAACCGTTTCAGCACATTAGCACACCAAACCAGACAGTCATCCTATGTCTCATGCAGCATTTCAGCTCCATCACGTCCACAAGCAATGGCTGTGCCTAGAAGCATAAGCATGAGAATACAATAGCGAGTATGTTACATAGATGAATTAAAAAATACAAGAAAAATAACTCACTTTTGTACTTATGTTTTTTAGCTCACTTCTGGCAACAGATAAACCAAATTACATATGTTGCCTTTTGCAATGAATATTCTTGAAAGATATATAATGTATACATAACTATCTCATAATGAAGAATTTAGTTTATAAGAAAGCAACACATTACACATGGTTCAAAATTTATGTCATGTAAACTCGTCCCTCCTCGTGTGAAGAAGACAAAATAAAAATATGCCAAAACTCATAAACACTGTCAACAAAAGCTATCTTAGGTATTTGAGGAGCCTGATTAGAGATAACAAACACGGGAAAAAAGGTGTGCTACAAATGAACTAGTAACTTGCAGGACAACAAGTGACAAAGAAAACAATTACTCCAGAAGGTAAGGCTTCAATGAAAGTTCTTTTATGGAGTTAAGAAAAATAGCAAGATTAGAAGTACTGGACAGAAGAATATAGCTAGCTTAGGTTCCAAACATTTGAATTTACATTATGAATAATTTCATTTGATAATTGATTTGTTATCTCCCAAGGATGAAGACGACTATATTGAATGATAACACAAAGTACGGTTGTATTAAACCATAACATATACTAAACTGTATGGTTATATGTCCGTCTATTTCGCGAAGGTATTCAAGCATTCATGTACAAACCATAACAAGACTAGGTTACTCCTACGAGATGAGGAATAATGAAGAACAATCACCTGGCATATAGAAACTCTTGAAAGAATGTTGGCACATAATATAACCAGTTTCACAAAGTTTCCTAGATTGCATCGACTTAAGTTGAACCATATAGATACTGCCGCCCACATATATAAATATAGCATCAGTATCCTCAAGATATTTTGGTCTAAATATCAACCCTGACCTCTCTCCTTCAATCTCAGGAGGGATCCCATGAATGCTATTAATTTCAATGGTCTTCCACAGCACCCATTTGGTAACACCCTGACAATTGACCTTCCTTTGCCACATTTGAATGTTATGGTAATAGTGAGTCAGTATGGCGAGACCAACAGCGCCATCCACAACCTGGATGATCTCACGGCTGTCATAATTGTGGCGGACATCATATATTCTGGGAGGCGTTTCGATCAAAGCTAGGCTCTGACCATCCAAATCAAACTCAATCATGTAATCTCCACATAACCAGTAAAGTGAATTACCAATAAGTGACCCATGACTATCAGTGCCATGAAGCTGATATGGAGTCGGCGTTGAGATGAGATCGCTCCATATGCCATTCTCCGAGGAGTAAACACGTGCAAAGGCGGGCTGTGGACCATCATAGTAGGTGCTCGTGGAGACCAAGACCACCTTGAATGGGCTCAAGTGGCAGCTTCCGTGCACATGGTCGTGGTCAGCAGCCGCACAGAGCACCGCCCCAGCGACGTAGCAGCCGCTCTTGAATTCCGGTGGAATGGACAAGTGGCACTCCTCGCCGGTGATGGTCGCAATGACAATAAGCTCCTCATCCCTGCATTGGATGAGGAGGCGACCGTGGCGGCACCCGAGCAGTCGGACCCCCGAGCCACGGCGACTGTCAATGCCCAGGTCGAAGCGCTGAGGAGGGATGCGGTTGGGAGGGTCCAGGACGGGTTTGAACACGATACCATCTGCGCTAGGCTCGAAGAAACCGAGGAGGGGCGGCTTCCGGTGGTGTGCACAGAAGCGGCGGTGGAACCTGGGGTCAGTGACGGCGCATCGCCACCGCTTGCATACGGCGGAGGCGCGTGGCAGGGAGGAGGGCTCCGGCGGGAGGCGGAGTAGGATCTCCCACAGGAGATCGTCGTCTTCGAGCGGCGAGGACAGCGCCGCCGACGAGCTGCTGCCGCGGCGGGTCACTCCGGATGCCTCCTCACCGGCGTGCGCATTGGGACGGAGGCGCGCGCTGCGCCGGAGAGCCAATCCTTGGCCCTCTTCGCTCGCGTGGACCTGGGGATGGAGGCGCGGGCTGCGGCGGCGGGTCACTCCGTCGCCGTCGTCACTGGCGTGGATCTGGGGATGGGGATGGGGATGGAGCCTAGTGCTGCGGCGGCGGGTCACTCCCTCGCCCGCCTCACTCGCGTGGGTAAGTGGATGGAGCCGCGTGCTACGTCGGCGGGCATCCCCGGCCGGGTTCATCTCGCCGCCGGCGGCAAGACCTAGCTAGCCAGGCAGAGGAAGACGGGGGCGGAGTGGTAGCAGCAGTTCAGTGGTTGGCCCACTCCATCATCGTTGTAGCATTGGTTGGTTGGGCCCCTGACCGACCAATAAAAAAGTAAGTGCTATTGGGCCCCCATTCGTCCATCCTGCTCTCTCTCTCGAGTGCTATGGACTACTATTGTCTCAAAAAAAAAAGAGTACTATGGACTAAAACAAATACGAACATTTTTCTCGAAAAAATAAATATGTACACAAACCTCAAAAGAAAAATATGAACATTCTTGATTGATTAAATAAAATAAAATAAAACAGGCCGTTCTAAGAAAACAAGCAGTTCAAGTTTCAATTTCGATGAGTTGAGTCAATCGAGTGCTAGCAAATTTGATTTAATTAACACAGTGGGTTGATGCGGTGGAATGTATGCATGTTGAGATAAATAGAGGTAACGGGATCTACTATTTCAGTAATGTCTAGGAGGTAGTAAAAACCACGTCACATTTGACGAATTGCGAATTTAGGGATTGATATGAAAATATAGATCACTTCACACGACCTTGAAGGCTTCGTCTCCTACCTATGTAGATTACACAGAGTATGACCAGGTCGACAGACAAGAGGAGTGTTAACTAAATTTCTGATCCTTCCCAAGCCTAGTGGTTTGCATGCATGCATGCTTTCAGTTGGCGTCCAACCATTTTGCACATAATACAGACGCAGACGCTCATACATACGCATAAAGTGTTGTCCATTGTGTTGTGTCCGGCTATACTATACCAAAGTGTTCTCATGATAGCTCCTTTATATACCATCCCGATGTAGGATGGACGTATTTACATGGGCCATCAATATGAAGATGGTATTGGTGGGTGCCATCAAAGTTAGTGATATGTTGAGTAAAGTGATTTCGTCCTTCTCAACAATTCATGTGTATTGTTCAATTGCCACAAATGCATACATGTTTTAAAATAAAGTTGAAACAATCTTAAACATGCATTCATAAGGTAAGGTGTGCCATATATGTAATTTGGACGCCGCCGCGGGCAAAAGAAGACCTAGCTAGCCAGAGGGACTACACACGGACGGAGTGGGGGTTCACTTCACTCGTATTTTTGGTTGGGCCCCGACTGACTGAGAAAGAAAGTAAAGTGGTGCTGGGACCCTGTAATGAATCTTTCTCTCAAACCAAAAAAAGAAGGGCAGACGGTTGAAGTTCATCTAAAAACATAAGATTGAAGTTTCAGTTTGAGGCAATGGCTTTCAAGCATTTGTTCTGCCCGCAAGTTTTTTGTCAATTGCGAGAGTAGGAAAGAATGATGCAAACATTGGTTGCAACAAGTTTTTTGTTTGTCTGACAGGAGTTGCAACAAGTTTCTTTCTTCGCCTTCCCGTAGAAAAAAAGGTTTCCTTTTTCATGGTCGGATGGGCATTATTACGGCCACGAGGCAGAGCTCTTCCACGGTAATGAGCAAGTTGTCCAACTGGATGGTGACGTGATCTCAGTTTTTAGGCATTCGCTTAGTTCAGACCAAATATAGCATTTTACGCACTTTCAGTCACATATCCTGCTGCGCAGTAGTTTTTTCGGGCCGAAGCACGGTAATTTCCTGATATTAGTCACATGGGATAAAAAAAGCGCCGACCTATGGAGCATGACAAGATTGTCATGAATCTTATACAAACAAACATATTTTATTTTTTATAAGGGATGCTTTATACTTAAAAGTGTAAAGCATTACACACAATCTCTGCATAACTAAGATGCACACAGCTAAACATGGTCCTCTCACAAAAACCAAAGACGAAAAGAGGCGAAGTACAAAAATACATGTAGAGCATGTATAACACCTAAATCTGAGGGGGGGGGTCCTTTCTAAGGTCATGCTGCCACCCATGCTGGGTAAAAGTATCCCTCGCCGTTGTCTCCAATTGTATACATACCTTCGTAAACAGATCTCAATTCTTCACGTGTTGTAGAAGGAACATAAACGAAGAGTCTCGTTACATCTGTAGATAACCTGCATAAGAGAAGTAGTTTTATCGTTAAAATCTTATTATTTCTACATAGACAAAGCTACCAAATAATAGCAAGCGCTCCCACCTTGTGAAGAGTTCGAAATATGTGATCAATCTCATGTAACTATTTGTCAAATATATTAGCAACACTACAAGGAGGATACAAGCAAGAAGCTATATGGATGACCGACCATATAAAATGAGCCAATTTGCATTGGAAGAACAAATGTTTTGTTGTCTCATCATGCTGACAAAAAAACATTGCATACTTCCATGCCAATTCCTCTTAATAAGGTTATATTTAGTAAGAATGACTTCGCGGCGAAGATACCATGCAAAGATCGTATTCGTAAGAGATATCTTCATCTTCTAGACCATCTTGTTATTATCAGCTGACACATCAGACTCAAGTAAAGCTCTATACATAGACTCCACTAAGAATTGTCAATTTCTATGTAGGTTCCAACGAAGTACATCGGACCCATGTGACTAATTGCACCGTGGACAACCGTTGTAGCAGGATATTCCACAACTGGAGTTTGTGTCCAATTAATCTCTTCTAAACGTCACATTAGGCGGAAATGATTCCAAAACCGTGGCGATAGTATCACCCTTGTGACACGCAATGTTGTCTACGGTTGGATATTATTTCCGGAGTGTAGCATTTCCTTGCCACTTATCCTCCCAGAATCTAATTTCTGAACTGTCCTTAATCGAGAGGATCCATAATGGAAGAAATATTTCTTCGTATCCATTAGTCCCACCTAAAAGTAAGAATCCCCAGGCTTTCAATATACTTGTAATACTACCTTGGAACCCACATATTTTCTCCTTAGGAGAGTTTGCCATACACCATCTTCCGTCGGTGACTTAAACAACCATTTGCCGAGGAGGGCCCTATTCTTAACCTCAAGGTCATGAATTCCAACCTGCCTTGGTCGTTGGGACGACAAACCACACTCCATTTAGCCAGCCTATATTTCTTTCCCTCACTATCTCCTTGCCAAAATAATCTTAGTCGCAAGTAATCCAATCTATGTAAAACTCCTTTCAGCAACTAGAAGAAGAAAATTATATATAGTACTATATTACTTAGTACTGAATTTATGAGGCTCAATCTTTCAATCAGAGATAGCAGTTTACCTTTCGAACTGCTTAGTCTTTTTGGTAATCTATACTCGACGTGCTTCCATTCAACATTTTTGACTCTCTAACAAACACACACATAACTCTGCATGGTATATACTCGGACATGAAACATACAACTCTACATGATACTGGAGTGAACAAGTGTGTGCTTAATTAGCAGGGATTGTGCTGCTTCTACCTCGTGTTCTAGATATTTTGCTTGTTCCACCACTCTAGTCCCGATGGTGTATCGAGTAATATGAAATCACACATGCGCCTGGATCATTTTGTTGAAAACATGCTTTTCAGCTATGAAATACAAGGAACTCATTTTGTCCTTCAAAAATAAATCTCAAATGAACAAACTATAAATCTGAGTTAATTTGACTTTTACAGCCTAATAAAAGGCTACCATAAGGTAACACTGCATGACTAGATTAACTCGGGATGAAGGACAATTGCTTAAACTTCAAGCCGTGTATGCATTGTTGCAGCTGTTTGGCACCATCGTCTCGCTTGGACACCGCCACAGGAAGTTAAGCACGTTCTGTCAATGCATGATATGCCTAATATGTGAGTGGGCACATATAAGTGATACCCTACTCAGTTTTCAACCTGAGTTTGGTGGCGCCACAGATTCACTAGATTACACTGATCACGACTAGCCGAATCAGAAGGACTCATGGTAATCCAATTCTCGATCCTTCCCAAGCCTAGTGGCATAGTATATGCATGCGCCCAATTGGCCGCCATCTTGGTGCATAGTTCCATGCATGGTATTCTCCCTATCTGAACTACACTGAAGTGTGCCCATGAGAGCTTATTTATGTTGAGTATATGTGTTATGTGCATATTGTGTATTGGGCCCGCCTCCTAGTTCCTTGTATAGTTGAGGTCCGTGGCCCACCTTTGTACATCATATATACGTGCCTATGCACGAAGAGCAATACATCGTGCAATCATAATCTCATACATGGTATCAGTTTCCTAGGTTTTTTTCTCGCTTCCGCCGCCGCCGCCGCCGCCCACGCGCCTCCCTGCGCCGGCCGCCGCCGCCACTCCGCCGCCGCCGCTCGCGTGCCCTCCGCGCCGGCCGCCGCTCTTGCCCGATCGCTCCCGAGCCGCTCACCGCTTCGTCGCTCGCTACCCGCCCGCGCGCCCGCTAACCTGATCCTGTTGCGATCCGTCGGCGTCTCGTGTCCTCGCGTGCTTGTGTTCTCGCCGAGAACATATCAATCACGTATCTGGCGGTGGTTTGCTATACGTGCATAGCTAGCTCGCTTTGACTCCGTCAAAAGCATCCACCTGCCTGAGTGCTTGGTTGGTAGCTCCGTGCAGAATCGATCAGCTACCGTGTTAGCTTTCGTCTACGTACGTGCAGTCTGGGTGCACCAGCGATGGCGTCCACCGGCCCGTCCGCCACCGCCTCTGCCGTCCCGCCACCGGCGCCCTCTGGCGCGGCTCCGCTGCCGGCGCCCTACGGCGCGGCCCCGCCGCCGTACGGGACGGCCGCCACCTACGGCGCGTCCGGCGTCGCCCCGCCAGCCTACCCCGACTTGCCGCACGGCTCGGCTCCGCTGCCCCCGCTGGCGTACGTCGCCGCCCCACCGCCGGCGCTCTCCGGCCAGTCCGTCGTCGCCCCGCCGCCGGCGCCGACTATGCCCGTCGACCCCTTGCTGTCGCGCGGGGCGTTCGACGCGCCCGTTCCCACGTACGGGGCTCCGCCCGCGTACGGGGCTCCGTCTGCGTACGGGGCTCCTGGGTACTGGTGGGGGTCGTCAGCGGGCCAGCACTCGTCCGCTGGAGAGTACCCACCGCCGCTGCCGAGCGGTGGCTACGGCCTCCCCATGGCGTCTCCGTTCCCCTCGCCGGCCCTGCCGCCGGCGCCCTGGGACCCGGTGCTCCTTCCCGCGCTGCATGCCGCTCCTACGCCGAACAACTACACCGGAGGTGATGATTGGTACATGGACACCGGGGCTACGGCTCACATGTTTGCTCATCCTGGTAATCTTGCCTCTTTCACTCCCGTCACCACCGACTGCCGCATCATTGTCGGCGACGGTTCTACACTCCCTATCACACATGTCGGGCACACTTCTTTTCCTTCTAATTCCATGCCTATTACTTTGTCTAACATACTTGTGTCACCTCATCTTATTAAGAACCTTGTTTCCGTTCGTCGTTTAACTCGTGAAAATCCTGTTACTGTTGAATTTGACGAGCTTGGGTTTTGTGTCAAGGACGCTCGAACCAGGATGGTACTTCACCGATGTGACAGCCTCGACGAGCTCTATCCGGTGCATTCGCCGTCCACCTCCACCACCGCACCGGTTGCTCTCTCCGCCGGCGTCGATCTCTGGCACGCTCGTTTGGGTCATCCCAACCCCGTCACACTTCGTCATATTCTTAGGAGTTTCAGTTTCAGTTGCCATAAGATAGAGGATCACACCTGTCATGCCTGTCGTGTCGGCAAACATGTTCGCCTCCCGTTTAATAACTCCACCACCATAGCTTCTTTTCCTTTTCAGTTGATTCATAGCGATGTGTGGACCTCTCCGGTTCCTAGTAATTCGGGCTATTTATATTATCTGGTTATCCTTGATGATTATTCTCATTATGTGTGGACTTTTCCTTTGCGCAGAAAGTCAGATGCACTCTCCACTTTGACGGCTTTTTACTCCTATGTCAGCACGCAGTTTGGGCGTCCCATCCTTGCTCTTCAGACTGACAATGGAAAAGAGTTCGACAACCTTGCTTTCCGCACTTTTCTGTCGCACCACGGCACAGTTTTTCGCCTCACATGCCCGTATACTTCCCAGCAGAACGGTCGAGCCGAACGCGTCCTTCGCACTCTGAACGACTGCGTTCGCACGCTCCTGTTCCATGCTAACGTGCCGCCTCGTTTCTGGCCGGACACACTCGCTACTGCTTCTCTTCTTCTTAACATTCGCCCTTGCCGCCCACGGTGGAACTATGCACCTCACCATCTTCTCTTCGGTACGCCCCCATCTTATGATGGCTTGCGTATTTTCGGGTGCCTTTGCTATCCTAGCACTGCCGACTCCGCTCCTCACAAACTCGCACCTCGTTCTGTCGCTTGCATCTTCATCGGCTACCCCTCCAACTCCAAGGGATATCGGTGCTACGATCCCGTCTCCCACCGTGTGTTCACTTCCCGGCACGTTTACTTTGATGAGCATGTGTTTCCGTTTCACCAGGTACCCCCGGCTGTTCCTCCCGCCACCGGTGACGCGGGCTCCTCGACGCCTCTCCCAGGGCGCTCGCGCGCCTCTCTTGGCCCGCCCCCTGGCTTTGAGGCGCGCCCCCCGCATGCGGCGCCCCCTCCAGCCGTGGAGCCGGCGCCCCCGACGTTGGCGCCCGCGGTCCCCCCGGCGCCCCCGGCGCCCGCGGCCCCCTCGGCGCCCCCGGCGCCCGTGGCCCCCTCGGCGCCCCCGGCGCCCGTGGCCCCCCCGGCGCCTGTGGCCGGTCCGGTCACCCGCGCCCGTACGGGCGTTTTTCGCCCGAGCTCGCGCTACGCCTCGGATGACTACGTCCATGCGGCGTCCACCTCTGAGCCGTCGCCGTTGCCGTCCTCCGTTCGCGCCGCTCTTCGTGACCCGCTCTGGATGGCTGCGATGCAAGAGGAGTTTGACGCCCTGTTGCGCAACCGGACGTGGCAGCTTGTTCCCCGTCCCCGGCACGCCAACGTGATTACCGGGAAGTGGGTCTTTAAACACAAGCTCCGTCCTGATGGTACCCTTGATCGCTACAAAGCGCGCTGGGTCGTTCGTGGCTTCCGACAGCGTGCTGGCATCGACTTCACCGACACCTTCGCTCCGGTCGTCAAGCCCGGCACGATACGCACGGTTCTCCACCTTGCGGTCTCCCGTGCTTGGCCGGTGCACCAGATGGACGTCTCCAACGCCTTCCTCCATGGTCACCTCGAGGAGCAGGTCTTCTGCCAGCAGCTCACCGGGTTTGTTGACCCGGCGCTTCCCGACCACGTGTGCCTGCTTTCGCGGTCCTTGTACGGACTCAAGCAGGCTCCGCGCGCTTGGTACCAGCGCATCGCGGCGTTTCTCCACCAGCTTGGGTTCCGCTCTACCCGCTCGGACGCCTCGCTCTTCGTCTATCATCAGGGCTCTGACACGGCTTACTTGCTGCTCTATGTCGACGACATCATCCTGACGGCATGTACGGCTGGTCTCCTCAGTCAGCTCACGGCTCGTCTTCGCGCTGAGTTCGCCATCAAGGACTTGGGTCCTTTGCACTACTTCCTCGGTGTCGAGGTGGTGCGCCGCCCGGATGGCTTCTTCCTTCATCAGCGGAAGTACGCTCACGAGCTCCTGGAGCGCGCCGGCATGCTTAACTGCATGCCCGCCGCTACGCCTGTTGATACGAAGGCCAAGCTTTCTGCCACGGATGGTTCTCCTGCTTCGGATGCTGCTTTCTATCGGTCTATCGTTGGTGCTCTCCAGTACCTCACTCTGACTCGACCGGAGATCCAGTATGCCGTGCAGCAGGTGTGTCTTCATATGCATGCTCCTCGAGACGTTCACTGGGCTGCCGTCAAGCGGATTCTCCGCTATATCTGTGGCACTATGGATCTTGGCGTCACGCTTCATGCCTCCGCCGACACCGCCCTCACCGCCTATTCCGATGCAGACTGGGCGGGCTGCCCTGACACTCGTCGCTCCACTTCAGGCTATTGTGTCTACCTTGGACCCTCACTTATCTCGTGGTCGTCCAAGCGGCAGCCGACGGTCTCTCGTTCTAGTGCTGAGGCTGAGTATCGTGCGGTGGCCAACGCCGTCGCCGAGTGTTCGTGGCTTCGCCAGCTGCTTCAGGAGCTCCCTTGTCCTGTTGACCGTGCCACGGTGGTCTACTGCGACAACGTCTCGGCGGTCTACCTCTCCGCTAACTCGGTGCATCATCGACGGACCAAGCATATTGAGTTGGATATTCATTTTGTTCGGGAACAGGTGGCCCTTGGCCATATTCGTGTTTTACACGTCCCTACTTCCCAACAATTTGCCGATATCATGACCAAGGGCTTGCCTACGGCGTCATTTGAGGAGTTTCGGTCCAGTCTTTGCGTCAGCCACGGTGCCGCTTCGACTGCGGGGGGGTGTTGAGTATATGTGTTATGTGCATATTGTGTATTGGGCCCGCCTCCTAGTTCCTTGTATAGTTGAGGTCCGTGGCCCACCTTTGTACATCATATATACGTGCCTATGCACGAAGAGCAATACATCGTGCAATCATAATCTCATACAATTTATATACCATCCCAGCTTTGGATGGATCACATTTACATGCGCCTTAAATATGAAGATGGACATTTGTGGCTGCCATCAAAGTGGTTTTTTCCTTCTCAACTACGCCATGTATTGTTAAATTGAGGACTAGTCTGAGCTCCTTGGTCCTCCGATGGCAATTTCTTTTATATCTAGCACATCATCCGGCATGAACATAGCTTCCAGTTTTTGCATATCACACCGCTCTCCCTCGGGCATGAGCAAGTCACTGACACGATTAACACCGTGAACATATTGTTGCCCAAGTGGTGTGAGACTACCTTGCCGTGGTATCCAGTTGTCGTGGTGCACATTAATTGATGACCCGTCACCCACTCTCCACACCACACCTTCTCTCAGTAGGTCAGTGCCATATATGATACTGCGGCAGGTAAACGATGCACCACTAGGGCATGTTGCGGTCAACATCGACCCATCCTTGAAATAGCGAGCCTTCAAAACCCGTGCACAAAGCGAGGATGGATATTGAATAATCCGCCAAGCTTGTTTGGCCAACAACGCTTGATTAAATGCCTCTAGATCTCGGAATCCCATCCCTCCACTCTTCTTTGACATGCACATCTTTTCGCACGATAGCCAATGCATCTTCCGTTCGCCCTTTGCTGCACCCCACTAGAATTTCGGAGAAATAGAAGTCAGGTTTCGGCACATTTTCTTTGTGAGTTAAAAACAACTCATGATATACGTTGGCGTGGCTTGAAGGATAGATTTGATGAGAACTTCTCTAGCCGCTTTAGATAATCCTTGTCCTTTCCATCTAGTGACCTTGCCAGTTGAACTCTCTTTGACGTATTTGAAAGTGCCATCCTTGGATTTACCAACCAGTGTTGGGAGCCCAAGATATTTTTCACTTAGTGCTTCTGAATTTATCCCAATTACCTGCTGGAGTTCAACCTTGTCTTCTTCCCTGCATCCTTTCCCAAAGAAAATTGAGGACTTCCGTAAGTTCACCTTTTGCCCAGATGCAGACTCATAATGTGCCAGTATATTTTTTAGCGCTTCAAGATTACTCCTCGATCCCTCGAAAAAGACTATACTGTCATATGCAAATAGGAGGTGAGTAACAGTGGAGCCAGTGCTCCCAAATGACACACCTTTAATATTAATTTTCTTTCTGAGCATTTCGCAATAGAGCAGAGAAGCCTTCTACACAAAACAAAAATAAATAGGGAGAGAGTGGGTTACCCTGACGAAGTCCCCTAGATGGGACAAAGCTCCTCGAACAGCCTCCATTTAGCTTGACAGAAAATCGTGCGGAAGTAATACACCTCATAATCATCTCAATCCATCCTCGAGCAAAACCATACCTCACTAGCATTTGCTCCAGAAATATCCACTCCACCCTGTCATAAGTTTTCATCATGTCCAACTTAACTGCACACAAAGGTGTTTTCCTCTTCCTCGTTCTGATTACATGAACACACTCATATGCAACCAGGACGTTAACTGTGATGAGCCTGCCCGGTACAAACGCACTTTGCTCTTCGGAGATCAAAACCGGGAGGATCACCTTAAGTCTGTTGGCAAGAACCTTAGCTGCAATTTTATAAAGAACATTACAAAGACTGATAGGGCGGAATTGCGAAAGTAACTCCGGTGAGTTGGCCTTCGGTATAAAGGTTGAATAGTTCTTTTTTGCGAACTAAAATTTGAAAACGGATAGCAACTGACAGCGCGGCCCAACAATCCCAGTGCGATTAAATTTGTGACCAATTCGTCGTATTGTTTCTTAGCATGGCCCGCTCACTTTTGCAGGGGAGCCCGACCCATCTCACCCAAAGGCCCAACTCTTGTTTATCATTTTCTGCAAGGAAGAAAAAAGAACTCTGATTTATCCAAATGGGGAACGGGTTCCAGTTTGGACCCTAGGCGGCGGCCGGCGGCCAGCGCCGCAGTCGAGCCGTGCCTGCCCGCCGGAGGCCGTCGAGCTCGCCCAACTATCGCTCACATTCTCCGCCGGCTGGGCGAGCTCCTCGTCTTACTCCGGCACACCGCCTCGCTCGCGTCTCACCGGGATCCCGCGGAAGTTGCCTGCCATGGTGAGCAGTCCCTTTGCTCTCCCTTCTGATTTCCGAACCGGAATGCTGAGTTTCTACTAGTAAGTAATCATTTATGGGGAAAAGGGGATAAAATCACATCAATGTCCGGTTAAGATTTATAGTATCATAGCATTCCCAGGAAATGGCTGGAAAATCCAGTGTCGTCTGTTTCTAATTAATAGCATTACAGCATGGTAAGATACAGATGCAGTATTAACAGTACTGCAAAATCCCATGTAGTTCTGTATGTAATCGAACATTGGGCAAGCTAGTGCCAAGGCATTACAGTTTACAACGCAGATGCTAGTTATGTTCCCTCAAACGTGTAACAGTACTACACACAGAAACACAAAATGCGTGTTCATGTGTTCGTCAGGTTTTGTGGCATAGGACGATTGCCAGACGACACAAAGGGCTTAGGGGGAACCTGCAAGTTCTGCAACCTCCCTGTTAACATGTTTACCACCTTTGTCATTGATGGCCTATTCTTTGGGTTCCATTGGATGCACCACAGCCCCACAATACTCAGCTGTCTAATCTTTTCTTTGTCTTCTGCTGTCATTTCCAAAGTAAGCTCCCATTCTTGCTCATTGGTTATTTTATCGTAAATCCACTCAGGGAGGTATACCTCATTCTGGCTCTCAACGCTTGGGTCTGAGTTCCTCCGCCCGCTCACCATCTCCAACACCAGCATGCCGAAACTATACACGTCTGACTTGTAAGACACCCCTCCAAAGTTCCGAGAGTATAGCTCTGGTGCGATGTATCCCATTGTGCCTCTTGCTGCAGTCAAGGTTACGATGCTCTGGTCCCTTGCACACAGCTTAGCAAGGCCAAAGTCTGAGATCTTCGGGTTGAAGTTGTAGTCCAGCAAGATGTTGTGTGGCTTGATGTCAAAGTGGAGAATGCGCTGGTTGCACCCTTGATGCAGGTATTCCATTCCTCGGGCAATGCCTAAAGCAATATCTAGCATTTTGTTGGGTGAAAGGAGTTGTCGAGAAATATTAGAAACATGTGTGAATATGTATTTCTCCAGTGACTCGTTAGGCATGAATTCATAAATAAGGGCCCGTCTCATTCCTTCGGAGCAAAAGCCCAAGAGACGTACGATATTTGCATGGTGGATTAGTCCAATGGTTGCAACTTCATTGATGAAGTCCTCCCCCTCTCCTGTAGAGCTCTCTAGCATCTTGACTGCCACAGGTACTCCATTTGGTAGCTCGCCTTTGTACACACTTCCGAATCCACCCTGACCGAGTTTATCCTTGAACCTTCTTGCTATCTTCTTAACATCAGGGAAGGTGTATCTTGTAGGTTTCGATGTGCCATATGCCTTGAGAAACATTTCAACCTTCATATTTATCTCTTCATTGTACCTTGACTTCAAGGAGAGATATATCACAGTGGCCACCATGAATGAAAGAACTACAAATGCAGCTACAGATGAGGCTGCTGATTAAAAAGAAACGAAATTAGCGAATTGCATTCAGATAAGAGGCCATGCATTCCTGACTCTTATTATAATCACTATTGGAATCAACAAATTTGCCGTCAGCTAGTTCTTTGCCGTCAGCTGGCGGACGGCAAAGAAGCTCTTTGCCATCCGTTTCTAGAAAACCGACGGCAAAGAACTAGCTGACGGCAAAGAAGCTCTTTGCCATCAGCCACCTCTTTGCCGTCTGCTAGCTGATGGCATAGAAGCTTTGCCGTCTGCTAGCAGACGGCAAAGAGGGTGGGTGGCCCACTAACGAGAACGACCTAACGGCCACTTTCTTTGCCGTCTGCTGGCGGACGGCAAAGCTTTTTGCCGTCCGCCAGCAGACGGCAAAGAAAGTGGCCGTTTTAACGGCCGTTTCCCCCCGGCCGCACCCCACTAGCTAGGCTCTTTGCCGTCTGCTAGCAGACGACAAAGAGCTGTGACCTAACTGAAAAGGGGCCGGCGCCCGCGCCCCACCCCTCTCTCTCCCCTCTCTCTCTCTCTCCCGGCCCTCACCTCACCCGCGCCGCCGCCCCCGGGCCCCAGCTGCCCCCGCCCCGACCCCCGGCGACGCCCCGCCCCGCTGCCCCGGCGACGCCCCGCCCCCGGCGCCCCGGCGCCCCGCCCCGCCGCCCCGGCTCCCCGCCCCGCCGCCTTCTCCACCACCGCCGGAGCCAAGGTGAACTTTTTTTTGTTTTTTTTCTACTGTTATTTGCTGTTTAGGTTTAGGTGTTATTAATAGGTTTAGGTTAGTGGTAGGATTAGGTTAGTGCTAGGTTTAGGTTTAGATTAGTTTAGTTTATTAGGTTAGAAAAAATAAGTTAGTTAGTTAGTTTTTTCTGTTAAGTTAGTAAGTTAGTTAGTTAGTTAGGAGGAGGAGGAGAGGAAATGAAGAAGAAGAAGCTAGAAGAAGAAGAATAAGAAGAAGAAGAAGAAGAAGAAGAAGAGGAGAAGAAGAAAAGAAGAAGAAGAGGAGGAGAAGGAGAAGAAGAAGAAGAAGAAGAGGAAGAAGAAGAGGAAAAAGAAGAAGAAAAGGAGGAGGAGGAGGAGGAGAAGAAAAGAAGAAGAAGAAGAGGAGGAGGAGGAGAAGGAGAAGAAGAGGAAGAAGAAGAAGAAAAGGAGGAGAAGAGGAGAAGAAGAAAAGGAAAAAGGAAAACCGGGTCGAGGATCGCCGACGGGGTGCGTCGGCGCCGACGGAACCGGGTCGAGGATCCCCGGTCGCCAAGGGGTCGAGGGTCGAGGATCGCCGAAGAAGAAGAAGAAGAAGGAGAAGAAGAAGAGGAAGAAAAGGAGGAGAAGAGGAGAAGAACCCGCGCTGCTGCTATGCCAACCTTATCCACCCCGTGCGCTCCCTCTCTCTTCCTCACTCCCGGCCCCTCACTCCCCCCTCACCCTGTCGCTCCCTCTCTGCCCCCCTCCTCCCTGGACTCGGTAATCCTCCCCCTCCTCAAAACATAGGGCATTTTTTCTATGTCATTGCTCGATATATGGAACGGGTTGACTTTAGGTCTGTTTCGGCTCCTTGTGTGTCTTTCAGTGAGGGAGAGTGTCCACCATATATATATATATGAGAGAGGAAGAATCCCGACTGTTGTCGCGGGGGTTGCTTCTCCTTCTTTTCCTTGTGCTAGATATTTGTAATGCACTAGGGAAAGGAGGAGTAGCGACCATCACCGACGGTCGAAATATGAGAGAGGAAGAATCCCGACTGTTGTCGTGGGGGTCGCTTCTCCTTCGTTCCCGTGTGCTAGACATTTTGGTGTAATGCACTCGGGGACGAATGGAGGAGCCACCATCACCGACGGTCGCAATATCAGAGGGAGTGCCCACCATATACGTGAGATGAGAGTTTAGGAAGGAAAGACTCGACAGACCTAAAGTCAACCCGTTGCATATTGAGTAATAGTGATCTGTGTGTTGATCAGTTTCCTGGTAGTTGCCTTCGATCGATTTTAAATGTTTCAACTATGAACATAGGAAATGTCTGACGACGAAAGGAAATTCGTTATGTGCGAATTATGCGAAGACGAGCGCGGCCTGTGCGACAAGCCTCACCTAGTTGATGGTAGGCGCTTCAGCATCGTGCTGGATGAGACCTTCGAAGTGGATACAGTAAGTCACAACGACAAGTCTTTTTTCGTAATTAAGCATGACTTTTGCTTCTTTTGCTTCAACTTATAATTTTAATTTTTTACTATTCTACTAGCGTATCCCCTGCCATGCAAGAATTTATGTCTTGGATAAGATTGGTTTCAATACTAAAAAAAGTATGGAGGTAAAGAGAGTTCACTTGAGGACCGAGCATGGTTATACTTTTGCCGTAAAATTGTACAATGCAGACACCTACTCCTATTTTGAATGCAAAAGTTGGCAAGCACTATGCAAGGCTTATGCATTTGAGCCTAATATGGTTATCACCTTTGATATTCGTCCGGAAGATGAAATTGAAGGTAATATCGACATCTGGGTCGATGTGCAGACGCCTCCAGTTCTACCATTATGTGAGTTTCTCAACCATATTTATTATGATTCCGATTCTGCCTCCGTGTGAGTTTGTTAAACATATTTATTATGTAATTTATATTGTTTATTTCAAAATAGTTGACAGCTTATTTCCATTGACAGCTTATTTTCATTCTTCAAAAAATGTACGGAAGATGGTAGACAGAACCTACTACATCGATGGCGCAGAATTAACTTGTCAGGAGAAAAATCATCTTATCTCATTTATTAATGATCTTCAGAATTACAATACCTATTATTAAACTCCTACACATTATGGTCAATACGTGCCACTAGTGCACGTGTTGAACTAAGGTAACATCCATAGAGATGGCATGGTAAGATTTTTTACTATTACGACATCCATGCATCTTTTGCATAAATTATTTTTAAAACTAAACTACATTGCTAACTACGAAGTTATTACTATGTTTTTCAACAGAAAATCCCGAAGGATTGTGTGCCTCATCTGATGTTTCCGGAAGGTCACCTTGATGTTATGAGCTTACGGCCAGGTCAGCCTACGCATCACTGTTGTCCATACCGGATTTCTAAAACCGATGAAGACATGACAATCAAAGATTGGAAAAAATGTATGGTCGATCGTAGAGAGCTACTTGGAAGCAACATTGTGCGTATGCCAAGAATTGGAGACAGGATGATCTCCATTCTCCATAATGGAGAGTCAGGGCCTATCTTGTTTTATGATATTTTACCTAAGAGAGGGTAGAGTAGGTCCTATGAGAGAGGAGTAGGTCCTAGGTACAATGTGTTATTATGTGCTACAATGTGTTAGAGTTGATGATGATGAGGAGGAGGAGTTGTGATTATGACCGGTCCTTCTGCGTCTGCCGCAACCCCGACCGGTCCTTCTCCGTCTCACACTGGCGCAAGCCCGACCGGTCCTTCACCTCCGTGATGATGGTAAGTTTTCCCAAGTGTTTTGCTTAACAAATGCATACTTAGCTTAAGAAATGACCTACTTAGCTCCAAAATGACCTATACTTAGCTTATTTTCCTCGAAAATGACATAATAACCTTACTTAGCTCCAAAATGACATATTTTACCTAGGATAGCTATAAAATGACCTATACTTAGCATTTTTTTCTCCAAAATGACTTGATATGCTTAGTTAGCTAAAAAATGGCATAACTACCTAGGATAGCTCAATAATGATCTATACTTAGCTTAGCTAGTTCATTTATGACATAATTAGCTCACTTAGGTAAAAAATGGCATAATAACCTTGGTTTAGCTCCAAAATGACCTATACTTAGCTTATTTTCCTCCAAAATGACATAATAACCTTACTTAGCTCCAAACTGACATACTTTACCTAGGATAGCTATAAAATGACCTATACTTAGCATTTTTTCCTCCTAAATGACTTAATATGCTTAGTTAGCTAAAAAATGGCATAACTACCTAGGATAGCTCCAAAATGACCTATACTTAGCTTCTTTAGTTCATTTATGACATACTTAGCATACTTAGGTAAAAAATGGCATGATAACCTTGGTTTAGCTCCAAAATGACATAGACTTAGCTTATTTTCCTCCAAAATGACAAAATAACTTTACCTACCTCCAAAATGACCGATTTTAACTAGGATACCACTAAAATGACCTACACTTGCCATTTTGTCCTCCAAAATGAATAAATATGCTTAGTTAGCTCAAAAATGGCATAACTACCTAGGTTAGCTAAAAAATGACCTATACTTAGCTTCTTCTGTTCATTTATGACATACTTAGCATACTTAGGTAAAAAATGGCATGATAACCTTGGTTTAGCTCCAAAATGACATAGACTTAGCTTATTTTCCTCCAAAATGACATAATAACCTTACTAAGCTCCAAAATGACCTATTTACCTAGCTTAGCTCTAAAACGACGTACACTTAGCATTTTTACCCAGCTTAGCTAAAAAATGGCATTTTTACCTACCTTAGTTAGAAGAAGAAGAAGATAAAGAAGAGGAGAGGAGAAAAAGAAAGAGAAGAAAAATTCTTCTTCTTCTTCTTCTTCTTCTTCTTCTTCTTCTTTATCTTTTTTTTCTTCTTCTTCTAGCTAGTCTTCTTCTTCTTCTTCTAACTTTCTTCTTTCCCAATTTGCAGATTTGCTTTAGATGAGGAAGCTTGCATTGATGGAGTCTACTCTTCTCCTTGTGCTTCCTTTTTGTTTTGATTTCGTACGATGAACTTTGTTGTTGGAAACTTGTTGTTGGATATGTTGTTGGAAACTTGTTGTTGGATATGTTGTTGGAAACTTGTTGTTGGATATGTGTTGGTATGCTTGTTGAAAGTATTTTCAAATGTGTATATATATATATCTATGAATTTCTGTGAAATTGAATGAATTTAAGAAAAAACAGAAAAACAGGGGTTATACAGGCTCTTTGCCGTCTGCTGGCAGACGGCAAAGAGCTTTGCCATCAGCCAGCAGACGGCAAAGAAGCCACGTGGCAGCTACCTGTGCAACCTGGGGGGCCACTGGGCTGGCCTATGTGGTTGCTTTGCCGTCTGCTAGCAGACGGCAAAGAACGCCGTTAACCCCTTAACGGACCTAGCGTGCCGTCCATGCCCTTTGCCGTCTGCTGGCAGACGGCAAAGACCTTTGCATCTTTGCCGTCGGCCAGCAGACGGCAAAGTGGCCTTTACCGGAGCTTGTTCAGCCGGATGTGTTGCCGTCTGCTAGCTGACGGCAAAGGCCTTTGCCGTCCGCAATGCATGCCTTTGCCGTCAGCCATGGCGGACGGCAAAGTTGCTGATTCCAGTAGTGAATGGGAAAACACAAAAGAGTTACAGTGGTAAGCAATAAGAATTTCATTTAGAATGAGAAAAATGAAAAAAGTTGCAACATTACCCGCAATTGGGACGACATGGGTACCTGCATGTAAAAAGAATATCATTAGTTTTTTCCATGATTCAATTTTAATGTAGATGAAAACAGAAGACTACTTCATTACTTCTACAAAGTATGTTTGGAACAACTAATTCCTGATTCTTACACAAGTTCTCTGTGGACATATAGGAAGGACATATATATGTGATAAGTTCCTGTTGGCTTCATGTATATTGGACCTCAGACATAGGTCGTTATATCGATTAATATATTCTCTGTTATGTTATAGTTGTACATATATTTATTCATATTCAGATATCAAATACTAGACCAATATGAAAAATGGTCAATTAAGGTTTATCTCTTACTTTTTATGTGCCGAGAATTTTACAAATTAGTACCATCATAAGTTTTCCCATATAATTTGGCACTTGCATCTCTTAACGAATGTTTTTTGGTGGGAACTTTCATGGATGTGAACCTAGAGACTGTATGTGCTTGAACAAGTTAACAATTTCTATGATTTGCATTACAATTTTTTTTGTTAAATAATTGAACTATAGGTGAAAATCCTGTTGGAAGATTAAAATAACAGTTAATACCGGAATATAAGAGATTGAATTGTTGTTCCAAAATAAATTGACACGCCAAGGGAAAGAAAGAATACCATGGGGCTGGCAGAATGCTTGACTGCTTCGTGAACTGAATCCACAGTGTCGACCTTCATGTTCACACCGTTGGCAGACATCGGTAAGGTTACTGAGGTGCCAAGTGAATGTTGTTTCACCAAAATTGATGACTGTACTCGCTTTTTTGTTGAAGGCAAGATCGCTTCGTAAGTTTGGGCCATCTATATCATAGCTGTAGGGTACTGGAATGCCTCTAAAAACTGCCTCACAGTCCCGTGGTAGATCATATATGTATGCATAAGCTGACGCCGCCAAATACCAGAATTGGGTTGCGTTGTTGCCGAGACAAGCAGCTGGGCCAGCTACACTGTATGGATATGCAGGTATGAATTCGCTTGAACAACGTACCAGGGTCGTTTGTGATGGAGGTGGTTTGTACACATCAGTTGCTAAATTTGTTGAGATGAGTTTCTGAAGTGGGCACTGCGCCACTGGTTCCACAAGCGGGGTGAGGTTGATGACACGGTGTCTGTAATAGATCTCGGTTACTTTGCAGGAGCCAAGAACCGGGTGATCCAGGATTGTGTCATCCCCGGAGCACGATAACTGCATACCTGGTGCGCCACATGATGGTGGGTGAGTTGACAGCCGGAATGGGAACCGGATCTCAGGTCCATGTTTGCTGCACCTGTGAGATGAACATTGTTTGGAGAAATCTTCTTCATCCGATACTGCGCCCACATAGGTTTGATAGGTTAGAAGAGATAGCAGCAGCGGCGTCACAAGAAATTTAAGCAAATCCATGGGATTGCATATGAAGATGGAAGAAGAGAAAGCCTTGAGTATTAAAAATGGCTGGTGGCTTTAACCTCTGGTGAGGATTGGGGCGGCGCTTGTCTTGAAAGTAATGTGCCTGGCCAGGAATTCCAGCTGCCACCCAAACCTCTGCCATACGTGTTGTATGGCTCAGAAAGTTCCGTGGTTCTATTACTGTTTAGACCATTTATGCCATTTTACCGCACATATATCCTCTAGTACCCCAATAATTCCAAACCTCTAAGGACATGGTAAAGCATAAAAAATATGTGCATCCATGTAGCTTGTATAATTATCATTTCGGCCCGGACCACCACTTGTTTCTTGTTAGTTTCCATGTAGTACTTCCCTTCCTTCCTATACATTATACCATTTAATTCCTGATAGGTCATTTTCCATTGCTACATCTCCATGATGAACTTGTCTTAATACTGCCAAGAGGATCTTCAAGGCTATTTACAAGTTGGCCATAAAAAAGAAAGAGTTGACTGGATATTTGAGTCAAGCAACAAAAAACAAGAGGAGGAGAGGAGAAGAGTACAGGGTACTGTGAGTGGCGAATACTACTACTGTTGTTACTAGAGCCACAACCAATTTTCCATGGGCCCCATTGCTTTGATGATTAAGATGCTCCATGCTTCCATGTAATGAAGATCAGAAGGAATAACTTTGAAAGAGCACCCACCAGTTCGTCAAGAGATCTGATCCTGTCCAACCACGTCACAATCATGCAGTCTGTAGCTGGTATGCAGTTACCGTACCCTTGCTATGAGGTGAAAACCATTTACCATCAAATTGCCATTTGAAGTGAAAACCGTTTAGTATACAGTAGATATTTCTATGGCATATACCAAATATTTTCAGACTGCTCATATAGTATGCACATGGTGTTCTGCTCATATAGTATGCACATGGTGTTCTGCCCTTATAATCTTTTTTTTTGACCTTTTTCTGCCCTTATAATCTGCACTACACTTGGTGTTAAAGATATTCTGGGCAATTAGTTTCATACTAGAAATAGATAAAAATAAGGAATTGAATCAGCCTTAATTAGTCTCTGATAGAACTGCTAACTGACAATAATCAATATCTCAATAAAATGATATTGTGTTATTTGCCATTTTTTGGTCCCTGCTATTTGTCATTGTCTTAGGGCACTGTTATTCCACGATTTGTGACTAGGACAGGATTGGACCAGTAAAGGATGATACATTAGTACACTTGGACTCTTCCGGTCAAGAACATCACAATCACCCTCCTTTGGAATTCTGTTTTGAACTTTGACTGGTTGTGATAACAGCTCAATTGTGGCTGTAGTCCAGTCATTGTCAGAAATAATTGACCTGGCGTTATGGAAAATGCTTCTAGTTAGTCCTGCAAAGAAAAAGCTTCCACTTAATAGTTTATTTTTGTATTTTTTTCAGTCGGATGCAGTTTAAATGATGTCCATTATAAATTGTAATCTGCAGGCAGTGGAAACCATGGGAAATATCAATGCATCTGCCTATTTAATCTGGACGTGGTTTGAAGATATTCTGGGGAGTTAGTTTTATATAAGAAGGGGTTTTGGGAAGTTTTTCAACTAGAACTAGATAAAAACGAGGAATTCGATCAGACTTAGTTTTTCCTCTCTGCAAAACATGCCTTGCTAACTGGTAAACTCAAATATCTCAAACGAATGATATTTTCTTATTTTCCATTTTTTGGTCCCTGTTATTTGTCATTTTCTCAAGGCACCGAATTCCATGCATGTTACCATGACTTGGACATGATTGGACCAGTACAGGATACAATAGTACCACAATTCGACTCTTCTGTTAACCAAGAGGTCACCGGTCAAGAACATCACCATCACTTAGATGAGCCAGTAGGTGGTATGCACCCAACTTTAGTTGGCATGTAGAGGTACTGGTTGGAATGTAGCTACCATCCTTTGGGGTTCTCTTTTATTTTTTACTTTGGCAGCCACTCACTTATTCAGCCATTCATCTGCGCCTCTGTGTGTCTGCCATGGCGATGCGCACTGCTCTCAAGATCTTAACTATCTCGTCTGTGCTTGTAGTTCTTGCTGCAGATCAGGTCGAAGGGCGGCATCATTGGCCTGATTGTCCTTCTTTCTTGTGTGGCCCTCTCAGAAATGTATCATCCCCATTTCGTCAGGCAAGTGATCCACCTGGGTGTGGTTATCGATCTTACGAGCTAATTTGCAGTGATATGAAGGCTGCGATTCGCATCGACGATGCAACATACTATGTATCTTCCATCAACTACAATGATTCTTCCTTCTGGGTCGTTGATGCCGACATGGATTTATACAACGGCTGCCCTCTACCTCGGTGGAATCGGCCTCTCTCTAGATACCATGACGACATGGAAGTCGAATTAGAACCCCGTTCAAGTAGGCAGGTTTACTTTCTTAAATGCTCTCGGGAAGTAAAGGACAATGGTATGTACATGCCTGTTGCTTGCCTTAGCACCAATGATACTTATGTTTACGTGTTAACTGGTTATGGATCTAGTTCTGTGGAGTATCTCGAGCCTTCTTGTGGGTACTTGGCTATGTTTCCTTGGTGTGACAGTACATTGTGTTTGTACTATAAGCTGGAAAATGCAAGTTATGTAGATGTTGTGAAATCCATGAGGATCGGATTTGCCATTAGATTCCCTTTCTGGTATGACAGGATGAGCAGAAGCATCAAAGAGTGCCTAACACGCCAGTTTCGGTGAGTTCAGAATTTTGATATATCTGTATAGAGTGGTTCTATTTGTTGCCTGTGTAAGTGGTTTTGATATATCTTATCCCATAACCTCTTTCACTCCTTTTTCTCGTTGGATGGTATTGCAGCTACTTGTCGCAAGAGTGTAGTGAAGGCGTCATGAGTTGTGTTCTGCAAATTCTTTTGGTCGATGGATATTTCTGGTACTGCTCATCGGAAGCAACTGGATTACATTATTATGCCTCATCAATCATAGCATACGTCTTCTTGTCTGTGAAATGGCTAGCTGGTAATTCAGAATGTTGTGCTCTTAATTGCAGTTTCTTCATCATCACATCTACGCATGTGTGTACCCACCAAACCTGTATAAACTTGTTTATGCAGTCCTATGCAGGTTCGTGTTGGCACCACTGGCTGTGTTGATCTTCCTCGCCCACAAGTATTGGAAAACGAGGATCACGATCGATGCTGTCGAGAAGTTCCTCCGAATGCAACAAATGCTAGGTCCAATGAGGTATGCCTACACTGACATCACAGCAATCACAAGCCATTTCAGAGATAAGCTGGGTCAGGGAGGCTGCGGGTCTGTCTTCAAGGGTGTGCTATTGCCAGGAAATGTTCATGTCGCTGTCAAGATGCTAGAGGGCAATTCTAACTGCAATGGAGAAGATTTCATCAGTGAGGTCTCCACCATCGGTAGGATCCACCATGTAAACGTGGTGCGTCTCATGGGTTTCTGCTCAGAGGAGATGAGGAGGGCTCTGATATATGAGTACATGCCTCGAGGTTCTATTGACAAGCACATCTTCTCCGCCGAGAAGTGCTTCTCTTGGGAAAAGCTTAACGAGATAGCTTTGGGCATTGCCAGGGGTATTAACTACCTGCATCAGGGTTGCGACATGCAAATTCTCCACTTTGACATCAAGCCGCACAATATCTTGCTTGACAATAATTTCATCCCCAAAGTTGCTGATTTTGGTCTCGCCAAACTATACCCAAGAGACAACAGTTTCGTGCCATTGAGCGCCCTACGGGGAACAATTGGGTACATAGCTCCTGAGATGATATCTCGGAGCTTCGGTGCCATATCGAGCAAGTCCGATGTTTACAGCTTTGGGATGCTACTGCTGGAGATGTCTGGAGGAAGAAGGAACGCTGATTCGAACGCAGCAACCTCAAGTCAGGCGTACTACCCATCATGGGTGTATGACCGGCTAGCTCAACAAGGAGAGAATTGCCTCTATACCATTACAACTTTGGCCAAACTCCAAAATACCACTGAAATCTTTGCACTCTCCAAAATACCACTCAAAACTTCCAGAGTAACTCCAAAACAGCACTACCGTCTATTTTCAACCCAATTTCTGTTAGTCAACACTAGACACACATGTCAGTTTTTTTGAATTGCCAAAATTACCCTTACACAAGCCCTAACCTATCCCTTCCTTCTCCCCTCCCTGGACTCAGCCGCCACTCCTCTCCTTACACACCAGCCGCCTCCCGTGGCGCCGCCGCACCGCACTCAGCCCCGCCTCTCGTCTCCTCCGGCCGTTGCGCCGCGCCACCGCACTCCTGCCCCGCCTCGCATCTCCTCCGGCCTTTTCCCTCACCCGACTCCCACGGCTCGAGGTCCTGTCCGCCATGAGAGCACGGACGAGGCCGGCGCGCCTCCAGCCGGTAGACGCGGTGGCGCCCTCCCCGTTGATGTAGCAGGGCAGGGCGGCGCTCGACCTCTGCTTCTCACCCTCACTGCTGCGCTCGGCCTTCATCCATGGCGAATGTGGAAGAAAACCTAGCACAGTAATGCCCTCTTCCCTTCTCTTCTGCAATTACATTTTCTGAAATTGAAGCAGTAAATTTTAACGGTGAGAACTTGTATCTGTTTCAGAGTTGATCCGAAGGATGCATTTCGGGTAGAAATAGATGTTCAGTCATATGTCACGATTCGAGATGGCCGACGAGTGTATCAGAGGGGTAAAACATGGCGTTTAGATGTGGTTCGTGCTATATCTCTGGACCAGTTAAAGTGTGTCGTGGAGGAAAATTTTACTTGGTCTTGTGATCAGAGAATGGCTGTTTGGTATTATTCACCGGAGGAGGATGGGACCGTCCCTTTAATTTCCGAGTCCGAGATATCACGATTGTTTGATACATGCATGCAGCGGCGTAGCCAGAATTGGCCCAAGCCCCGGGCAAGCCCCGGGCTGAACATGTTCTACAGTGTCAAATAGTGTCAAAATTACTACAGTCAACAAAGAAACATGGCGTTACGACCCAGGCCATGGCCCTTGTAGCCTGGGTCCTGTCTACGCCACTGCATGCATGGAGAAGAGGCTAGTGAGGTTTGGTGTGACCATTGAGAACAAGCAAGAAAACAAGCAGCCGACTCCTGTGAGTACTACCAATGGAGATGAGGGTGATGAGCAGCCTGTGCATGCTCCATTTTTTGCATGGCCCAATCAGTGCTATCAAGGTGAGTACGAGGACGATGAGCCCGTTGAATGCAATCCGGAGGCCACATATTTGTCGGAGGAGAAAATTGCAGGGATTCCTAAGGAGAATGAGCCGGATGTAGCTGCTAGAAGAGTTCCAATGGGAGCCCAAGATGTGAACAATTCCTATGATCCACAACATGTGTTAAGTGATGATGAGAATTTACTTGCTAAGAATGTGGCTCCCATGTACATCCATGACAGAACAAATCCCACAATCGAAGAGAAAGCCACATTTGCTGATTGTAAAACGTTTAAGATAGCCTTGAGACAGCTAGCAATTATAGAAGAGTGGTCCTTCGACATAGAGCATAGAGACAAAACAAGATTTCGGGCTAGATGTATCGATGATGAGTGTCAATGGAGGATACATGCCTCCAAGTTAAAGAGATGTAATACTTTCATGGTATGTTTCTATCTGATTTCATCTTATGAATCTATGATTTCGTTTTGTGAATCTGATGATTTCGTTTCATCTTACAATTCTGAATTTTAATGTAGGTAAAGAAGCTCCCATTCGAGCATACTTGTGGTACTGCCAACAAACACAAAGGAAGAATAGCAAACAAGGATTGGATTGCTGATAGAGGGAAAAGCATACTTCAGGAGGACCCCACGGTGGGTGCTAAAGAACTAAAAGGACGGTTGCAGAGGGAGTTCAATATCAATCTTGGATACAACAATGTATGGAAAGCAAGAGCCAAGGCAGTAGAAGCATTGCAGGGTTCATATGAGCAGAATTTTCAGTTGTTGTGGAGCTTGAAGGCAGAATTATTGGCAGCCAACCCAGGAAGTGTGTTTGAAATTGACATCATGACAAAACGTAAGAAGGGTGGTACTGTGCACTACTTTCGTCGGATGTTTCTTGCCTTCAAGCCATGTATCGATGGTTTTTTGGCAGGGTGTAGGCCATACTTAGGTGTTGATGCAACCTTTCTTACCGGGAAATACAGAGGACAGTTGGCTGCTGCAATAGGCGTGGATGGCCATAGTTGGATGTTTCCAGTGGCATTTGGCTTTTTTGAGAAAGAAAATACAGAAAATTGGGTTTGGTTCATGCAACAACTCAAATTGTGCATTGGAGAACCCGAGGGGCTTGCAATCCATACGGATGCATGCAAGGGATTGGAGAATGCCATTTCTTCGGTGTACCCAGATTGTGAACATAGAGAGTGCATGATGCATTTGATGCAGAATTTTAAGAAGAAGTTTCGAGGTGACATACTTGATAATATGTGGCCAGCATCTTGGACATATGAAGTGGAGAAGCATGAGTTCTTGATGGCACAGATAGAAGCTCAAAGCCCAGAAGCAATTGCCTACTTACAAAAGTATCATAACCGTGTGTGGATGGGAAGTAAATATTCAGGAATAACCAAGGTTGAATATGTTAGCAACAATTTGGCAGAGGTGTTCAATAGTTGGATTAGAGAGGTAAAGGGGCTTGCGATTGTTGAGCTTATAGACAAGCTTAGAGAAATGATCACCAGAATGAGAGGAGAAAGGAGAACCCTGGCAGAAGGGTTGGAAGGTAGCATACTACCTAGTGTGCTTAAGGCTTTAAATCAGAAAAGTAAGGGGCTGCACTACATTGAAACAAGGGCATCACCCAACTTAGCTGAAATATCAGGAAATGGTTGGAGGCATGTGGTTGACTTGGAGAAAATTGAGTGCTCCTGTAGGCGATGGCAGATTTGTGGCAAGCCATGCACGCACGCTCTCCAGTTCATATTCTCCAAAAAGGCCAAACTAGACCAATATGCTGATGATTGCTTCTCGGTGGCTAGGTTTAAAGCGGCGTACAATGGAATTCTCATGCCAATTAGAGGCAAGTCCCAGTGGCCCAAGGTAGATCCTGGGTTCAACATGATTCCTCCCAAATTGGCTAGGAGTGCTGGACGACCAAGAAATAGGAGGATATTGAGCAGCAGTGAGGGTTCAAGTGGTCGAAGGTATAAATGCAAGAGATGTAAACAACTAGGCCATATCGCGAAGACATGCAAGGAGCCAGAGCCTGAAAGTGATGCTGATCGAGATGCGACTCCTTCTCCAAAAAGGTAAGTATTGTATAGTTTTCAGTTTAATACTTTGCATCTGTAGTCTATGTGTGCTAATCATGTGCATTGTCTTGCAGAAAAAAATCAAAGAAGGCTGAAACTGCACCAATCAATGCTGATCGTGATGCAATTCCTCCAAAAGGGTAATTTGTCATATGGACGTTTGGTTTGTTACTTTGTACATGTCTTGCCTATAAAAAATTACCGTTGTCTTGCAGGAAAAAGTCAAAAGAGGCTCAAGCTACTGTTTTTAGCACACCTACTAAGCAAGGATCTCAAGCTACTACTTCAAGCGCAATGACAAGGCAGAGGGCAGCAACCATTGCAAGTGCTCAAACACCTCCGAGTGCTTCTACAAGGAGCAAGACGATTGTTGGTAGCCCTCATGAAAAGAGATAGTTGATGTGATTGTGATCTATGGTCTTTTGCTTGCGTGTGATCCGTGGTGTACATGATGTGAACAACTTATGGTCGATGATCTTTTGCTTGTGTGTGGACGCCAAACATTGTCACCATGAACATTTGGAGAATCCTTTGTTGTTATGCTGCTGTTTCAAGTGTTATGTTGTGTTTGAAAAGTGATGTTATTGCCCTATTGAAGTGTTGTTATGTTGCTGAAAATATTATTGATTATGTACTGCTATCTTATAGCTGTTTTGCTGTTGTTGTACTGCTGTTATGCTGCTCAAATTTGTACTGATTATTTTATTTAGGAGGAGATAAAGCTAGGAGGAGCTAATGGTGCATTAGTGATTACGTACTACTGTAATAGTAACGATATGCTGCTGAATTTGAGCTAAATCTGTGCTCAGAGAGAGATGAGCAGAGGAGCTCATGGTGTGAAGAGGTAAGGTTAGGATGGTCTTTTCCATGCCTAGTTAGCTTCAGTTAGCACATAGTGGTATTTTGGAGAGTGCAAAGTTTTCAGTGGTATTTTGGAGTTTGGCCAAAGTTGTAATGGTATAGAGGCAATTCTCTCCTCAACAAGATGTGGGTGAGATATATGCTCCTATTGCTACTGAGATGCATGAGTTGGAGAGGAAGCTGTGCATTGTTGGGTTATGGTGCATCCAGATGAGGTCTCATGACAGGCCAACGATGAGTGAAGTCATTGAGATGCTGGAAGGTGGCTTCGAAGGCCTGCAGATGCCTTCTAGGCCATTCTTCTGCGATGAGGAGCACACCGCTGTTCCAGATTCTTACCCTTTGTTGTCTGAGCTTACTGAGATTTCAGAGGAGGATGAGTAGCAACATATAATGTTACAATGTGACCGCCTTATTGATAGCCGCCTTCTGAGTCCCATGAACTTTTATGGAGAAAATTGTAACTGCCTTAATGTTAAAATGTAATCGTCTTCCTGGAAGACACATATTAGTCTTTTGAGTATATGAGTACATTTGCACTTGCTATTAAAGCATTGTTAGCATGGAATGGCTACAGGGTTGAAAGAATGTATTATGGTACCTCAAGTGGATATATATAAAAAAAAGATGCGAGAAATGCAGAGACAGAGGATGTTCTTTCTTGTTGTTATGCTAAATTGTTTTGTAATAGTAAGTATGAACTATTTCTCATTCTTTAAGTAGTACCCCCTCCATCCCAAAATAAGTGTCGCAATTTTGTACTAACTTTAGTACAAATTTATACTAAAGTCGAGACACTTATTTTGGGACGGAGGGAGTATATAATAGGAACTCCAGCCTGTCCTACTGTCCTGTATGAGCCATTGTGGCTGTATGTATGCTTCCTTCCTCCTGAAACAAACTAACCCTTACCAGTGTATGGAGATGATGATAGCTGTAGCTGTATTTAATTTAACTTTCGCTAAGGCCGTGTTGTTGTAATCATGAATCCTTTAAGTTGAGCAAAAACTCCAGGTCCTGTATCATAATCATCAAGTAAATTGCTGCAAAAATGGCAAGTCCTTCCATTACAATATGAGTGGACACCGGTAAGTTCAAAAAGAAAAAGAAAACTCCATCAAGTTCAGTCATATAAGCATTGCAGCAACTTGGAATTTCAGTCATAGTCATGGTGCAGTAGAGATCAATCCAGCTGAGATCAATTCCGGGCCATAGCTCTCGAGGAATTCCAGCTGAGATCAATCCAAAACTCTTGCAAAAGCAGTGGACAGCAGTCTCAGGCCAAGAAAAATCAGTTGTATAAAACACGCTTGAGAAGCCCGGCAAAGAATTACAGCTAAGAAAGCAACCTCCTGCCGTACAGGTTCCTGCAATTTCGAGTGCGATCGTAGATTCGCTGCCATCCAGACCCGCATCTTCAGCAGCCGCTGCCGGAACGATCGAGTCCCCTGGCTCATTCATACGAACCACTACAAATAACTGGACATCAGCAGTAACCTCACTTCCAGGGCAAATAAACTCCTGTATCATTCAACTAATTTTCTACAGCAATTATTTCAGAGGTGTAAACGTCGAAATAATTTCTACGAATGCATGCCGTGTTACTGTAATCGTGAATCCTTTAAGTTGAGCAAAAATTCCAGGTCCAGTATGATCAACATCAAGTAAATTGCTGCGAAAATGATTGCCGAGTCCTTTCCATTACAAAATCAGTGGACATCAGTAGCAGCGTCAGTCTCAGGGTAAGTTCAAAGAGGAAAAAAAACTCCATCAAGTTCAGTCATATGGGCATTGCAGCAACTTGGAATTTCAGTCGTATCTCTCGAGGAATTCCAGCTGTGATCAAGCCAAAACTCCTGCAAAACCAGTGGACAGTAGTAGCTACGAGTCAGTCTCAGGGGGCAAGAAAATCGAGTCGTATAAAACACGCTTAAGAAGCCGAGCAGAGAATTACAGCTGAGAATGCAACCTCCTGCCGTATGTGTTCTTGCGATTATGAGTATGATTGTAGACTCGCTGCGGTTCCAGTCCTGAATCTTCAGCAGTAAACAGCCTCTGCGAGAAGGACGAGTCCTCTGGCTCATATGAACCACTACAGATAACTGGGCAGCAGCAGCAACCTAGGACTGCACATATATATATGGACCATGAATACTGTTGTAGACCAGTATTCATGTGTCGTAGACCAGTATTCATGTAGACCAGTATTCATGTGTTACTTGAAATTCAGCCAGTATTCATGTGCTGTAGACCTGCACAGTCCAGTGCCGCACATATATATATGGACCAAACTAGTGAACGGTCAGCGGTAGCAACGTTCGTCCCAGGGCGAGAAATAAATCTGCCACAACATTCCAATTTACATATTTATCGTCAGAGTTAATTTCAGGTGTAAAAAAAACATACAAATGACTTGGAAGTTGAGCAGAAAATTACAAGCTAATAATGCCGTATATGTTCTTGAGGTTTCGAGTACGATTGTGGACTCGCTGCCGTCCAGTCGCATATGCATCATCAGCAGGAAATATCTTAGTTGCCGGGAGAACGACAAGTACGTACACTGGGTCATATGAACCACTACAAATAACAGGACAGCACCAACGACCTCACTCCCAGCGCAAGAAAAGTCATAAGATGACCACATTACATCGACAGAGATGGCATGGTTTTCAAACCAAAGCTGAGAAGCACACTCAGAACACACACACCATTTGGTGATACTTTGGCCTGAAATTGTCATGGCCGGATAGATAGGTGCTCCCAAGCGCAAGCACATACATTTTTTTTCTTTGAAAAGGGGCGCTTTATTACTTAAAAGATTTAAGCATTACACCCGGCCTCTGCATAACTAAGATGCACACAGCCAAACAAGGTCCTCACACACACATACACACACCAAAAAAAAAAAGAGGACGGAATACATAAAGACTAGAGTCCGTATAACGTCTAAAGCGGAGGGGGGCCAATCCTAAGATCATGCTGATACCCATGTTGGATAAAAGTATCCCTCGCCGAAGCCTCCAATCGTGTACACACCTCCGTAAACAGGTCTCGATTCTCCACACGTTGTAAAGAGGACCATAAACGAAGAATCCCGGTACATTTGTAGATAACCTGCATCAGAGAAGTATTTTTATCATTAAAAACCTTATCATTTCTATATAGCCAAAGCAACCAAATGACGGCAAGCGCTCCCACCCTGAGAAGAGTTCTAAACCTGTGATCAATCCCATGTAACCAGTTGCCAAATACATTAGCAACACTACAAGGAGGATACAGGCCAGAAGCTATTTGGATGATTGACCATATAGAACGAGCGAAATTGCATTGGAAGAATAAATGTTTTATTGTCTCATCGTGGTGACAAATGACACATTGCATACTTCCTTGCCAATTCCTCTTTATAAGGTTATCTTTAGTAAGAATGACTCCGCGACGAAGATACCATGCAAATACTTTATTCTTAAGAGGTATCTTCATCTTCCAGATCTTCTTATTATTATCAACTGGCACATCAGACAGGATTAACGCTCTATACATGGACTCCACAGAGAATGGTCCATTCTCATGGAGTTTCCATCGAAATACATCAGACCCATGTGACAATTGCACCGTCGACAACCGCTGGAGCAGGATGTTCCACGATAGGAGTCTGGGTCCAATTAAATCTCTTCTGAACGTCACGTTTGGCGGAAATGATTCCATTACCGTGGCGATAGTCGTATCACCCTTGTGGCGCACAATGTTGTATAGAGCCGGATATTGTTCCCGGAGTGTGGTATTTCCTAGCCACTTGTCCTCCCAGAATCTAACTTCCGAGCCGTCCTTAATCGAGAATGATCCATAGCAGAAGAAATATTTCTTCGTAGCCATTAGACCCGCCCAAAAGTGGGAATCCCCAGGCTTCCAGTATACTTGGGATACTGCCTTGGATCCCACATATTTCCTCCTTAGGAGGGTTTGCCATACACCATCTTCCGTCAATAATTTAAACAACCATTTACCAATGAGTAGTTACATACGCAACAGATAATAAAAATCAACTTGCATTAATACTAGGGTATTCAAAATCATATTGCTACATAAGAAACATAGCTAGAACCAAGTCATATGCATTCACTAAGTTTCGTCAGATAACATCTTTTTAACGCTGCCAACCACACTGATGCGGGACAAACTAAGTGATAACAAAAAACTGCAGCATCCCGTTCTTCATCTTGAGAATACAAAAGCATTAACTTGCAAGTAACCCAATACAGAAAAAGATAATATCTAATACATTCTAAAAAACAAAAGATAGCATCTAACAGAAGCACATGTGTACAAACACATGAACAAACATTTTAAATAGCATGCTATAGCGTTTACAAGAGGTCTGCCTCTAAGAGGCATAGCCTACTATTTAAAACTATGGTATTTGAAATCATCTTGCTACATTAGAAGCACAGCTAGACCAAGGCATATGCATTCAGTGATTTCCTTCAGATAACATTTTCTTTAACACTGCTGACCACACTGATCCGTGACAAACTCAGTGACAATTAAAAAAAACTGCAGCAGCCCTTTCTTCATCTGGAGAACACAAAAGAAATAACCTGCCAGTAACCCAATGCAGATAAAGATAGCATCTAACAGAAGCACCTGTGTACAAACTCATGACCACTTCATCATTATAAAATCACCACTTCTGCAAGTAACCTGGTGGGAAGAAACTCGTGAATGGGTAACAATAATTTGGAGAGCAGGTCACATTTAGTTTCCTGGTTTGCATTGACTTGGGTTCAACCATATAGACACCACCGCTCATACCTAAAAGGATCACATCATTATCCTCATCATACCCTACCAATCCAAGCCATTCCCTCTTTCTCCTAGTTTGACGAGGGATGTTAAGAAGGTTACCCAATGCAACAGTCTTGCGTGGCAACCATTTGGCAACGCCCCGAAGATTGAACTTCCTCTGCCACAATTGAAGGGTATGGTAAGACAACACGGCGACACCAACGGTTCCATCCTCTGCCTGGATGATCTGGAAGTTGCCTGAATCATTCGTACCGGGAGGCCCCTTGATCACGGCGAGGTTCTGCGTGTCCAAATCAAACTCAAGCATGTTGTCTCCCCAATTATGTAAAGGCCAGTAAAGGACATTACCAACAAGGGTGCTAGGACCAATATGAGAGCGCTTATTATGTGAAGCCTCTGTAGAGATGAGACCGCCCCATTTGTTATTCTCCGAGGAGTATACGCGGGCGATGGGTTTTCCATAATTATCGATGTATTCACTGTACGTGGACACCAAGACCACCTTAAAGGGGGAGGGGCTCGAATGGCATGCGCCGTGCACGTGGCCCTTGTCTCGGTCAACGCAGAGCACCGCCCCGTTGAAGCACTCACCCCAAAACTCGAAAGGGGCGGCCACGTGGCACTGCTCGCTGGTGATGGGGTCACACACAACGAATCTTCTCCACAAATAGTCCCCGACGAGGACGAGGCCGTGGCGGCACCCGAGCACATTGTTCTCAATGGGGAAGCGGAGCACGCTGTCGTCATCGTCGCGGTGACCGTCGTATCGTACAAGGTCGAAGCGCACGGGAGGTATACAGTCCGGAGTGTCCAGAACTGGAGTGAACACGATGCCTTCGCGGTACTCGAAGAGGCCAAGGAGGGGCGGCTTCCGGTGATGCATGTAGAACTGGGAGAGGAACCTGGGATCCGTGGCGAGGTGCCGCCACCGCTTACAGACCGCGGAGGCACGCGGAAGGGAGGACGGCTGCGGCAGGAGGCGGAGAAGTATCTCCCAGAGGAGATCGTCGTCTTCCAGCACGGCCAGCACGGAGTGGCTGCGGCGGTGGCGGGTCATATCTCGGCGCGCTCGCTCTCGGCCGATCGAAGACGCTGCCACGCTTGGGGAAAAGGCAAGGGTGTGTTTCTTTTGGGGCCCGATCCCTGGTGTCCTTGCTTTTCTTTGTGTAGGTCGATTTGATCTCTTGTTGCAGTCGGAAACTAACTTAAACGTGGAAGACGTGGACTCCTACTCTATATACGTATATAAGTACTACGTACTGCAAAGTTTGATTGCAAGATTATTTGTCTTGTCACGCACGTTTATATTTGTTTCCGCCACTAGGCATTATTATGGGCGGCAACAAGGCAGGGAGCTGCTACTATAACGAGCAAAGCCTTCTACCAGAGGGCGAGGTGTTTCACCGGTGCAGATTCAAGTTGGATTCGAATGTGTGCAAAACAAATACTCCCTCCGTCACAAAATAAATGTCGCTGACTTAGTACAACTTTGCACTAAAGTTGTACTAAACCCGTGACACTTATTTTGGGACGGAGGGAGTACAATACTGCACTAGGAACGAAAGCAACTGCAGCTACATGCATGGCACTGTTTAGACGACATAGACATGTCTCGTTTGTTTTCTGTTATCATCACAAGCAACGCTTTTGCATCCTTAAAAAAAGAAAGGCTCTCACCTGTAAAGATGTTTTCTGTCAGTACGTAGAAGCTGCAGACCTGCTCATTAACCCTTAGTATAAACTCCTCCTATTATTGCAAATAGGCCTAACAAATAATCCTACTCTTCTTTGAACTAGCACGCAACAATGCACCCAACATGCTGCTTTATAACACATGCTACAGGAATTTCCTGCTGCCATCCAATTAGTTCAGACCCAATTGCATTTTGCACACTCTCTAGCCACATATCCCGCAGCGCACTAGAAATTTCCTGCTATTAAGCATCGTATAAAACACGGTTGAGATGACCTGGAAACACATCAGAAAACTACTACAAGCCAAGAGTGCAACCTCCTGCCGTACGTGTTCCTGCAATTTGGAGTACGACTGTAGACTTGCTCCCGTCCAATCCCTACATCTTCCGCGGTAACAGCCGCTGCGAAAACAAGAGTCCTGTAGCTCATACGAACCACTACAAATAACTGGATATCAGCAACAACCTCCAGTCTCAGGGCAAAGAAAGTACTGTCGCTATCATCAAAATTTTCTACAGCTACCATTTCAGTCATGTAAATGCCGAAATGGCTTGTAGACAGACCGAAACAGTGCTTACAAACAGGGGCGGAGCTACCTCCCGGCGACCTCGGGCAGCTGCCCGGGCTGCTCCAACCAATCCCCACTAAGTAGTACATTGAAATCTTGATTAGTACCACTAATTAGAGGGGCAAATGCTAGACAACGACACCGCATATAGGCTTTGCCTCGGCTCCTTGAGTTGGCTGGCTCCGCCACTGCTTACAAAGGTTCATTTTGATCCATGGATGCAGATTTTACTTGATTTGATCTGATTCTTTGCCGTGCAGATCACATTTCAAATAAACACATCAACTTTGCCCACCCTGCAATGACAATTTGTAAAAATTCTAGGTATGACTTGCTTTTCAAACCATGCGTCAAAGAAACACACACGAACATACAAGTTTAGGTGATAATTCTAGGGTAAGCTGAAACTCTCATTGCTCGACAGAAGAGCAGCCAAGCACAAGTACGAGCAAAAACAAGAGACAACGGAATCCAACTTGAGATAATACTAGGGTAAGCTCAAATTCTCTGGATTACCTATTCAAAAGCATCTTACTACATTAGAGACTTGTCAAGATTAAGGCACAGTAGGTTGTTTTAGCCTTTTAGGTAAAATATAACATTGTCGACCACACTGATGCGATGTGACAAACCCAATGACAACTAACAACCGCATCAACCTTTTGTTCACCTGGAGAAACAAAACCATCAATCTTGTTAGCCTAATACAGATACTGGCATAACCTAATAGTAGTAGCATTCTAACATTGTATGCACAAGCCATGCGTACAGACTCATGATCAACTCAGCAACATAAAGTAGAGCTATATCATATACCCTCAAAAAAGAAAGTCATATCATATTACTGGCTATATGTGATAAAAAAAATCCTTTACTGTTTTCACACGGTTTTTTTAGGTGATGAAGTTGAGTGAAGTGACTGATGTTTGTAATACCAACTAATATATTGCTTTAAACTTGTGGATTATGAAAAAGTTAAACCAAGGGAGAACTCTGGACATACCACATTTGTATAATCAGCATATCATTTATGGTCTAACATGAGTCATTTTTTACTTGGCCTCACAACCATTTTACTTGTTTCTCTATGTTATTAGCATGTGCAAATCCCTATAGCCAAATGAACAATAGTTTGAGGGTGCATGCTACCCACATTGGCCACCAGATAACTTCAAAAGAAAATATCAAACAGTCCAAATCTCATAATTTATATTCAGAAGATGATCCTCTTACCTGTTGAAGCATTTCAGCACATTAGCACATCAAACCAGTCATCCTAACATGTCAGCTCCATCAGTTCCACTAGCAATGTATGTGCCTAGAAGCATAAGAGCCCCATCAATTAACAACAGTTACACAATAAGGACAAATGGATAAGAGAAGGCAATATGAGAGAGCTAGAAATATGAACTGAGAAATATAACTTGAGCAAAATAATTCACCAATATAACTTTTTTCTACAGAAGTTTTATAAGTCACGCTTGACGCTAGCAGAAGATAAAACAAAACCAAATTTGTTGTAAAATGCAAGAAACGTTCATACAAGCAGTATACTCGGCTACCTCATAATGGAGAATTTAGCTCTTAAGAAAAAAAAACATGACATATACATTTTCTCATGTGAACTCCTTCCTTGTAATATCAAGCCGACAAAATTATACCAAAACAACAAACTCTAGAGTGTTATTGGGTATTCTGTTTCAATAAATTGATCCCAAGACAAGAGATGCAATTTATTTCTATGTGCTAGAAATGTAACAGTAACCTACAGAAGGGGTCATGAACAAATGAGAACTCAAAATTATTTCAGAAAGTATGAATTGAACAAAAAATGTGTTTATGGAGTTAAACAAAAAAAAAGATCAAAAAAGATGATGATAATAATAGATAAAGAATATAACTATATCTTGGACGCTCAAACTAGACAACTAAGTTAATCATTTGACATTTGATTTGGTATCTTCCAATACAAAAGACAAACACATTGAAACATATAACATATAGTAGAGTAATACGGCGATAAATTCATCCATCTAGCAAAGGTGCAATTACTAACTAAATTTTATCACAGGAAATTGCTTACTAAGTTCAAGTTGTATGTGGACAATTAAGAATCACAATAACTGGCTAGGGCGTACGATGGATGGACTGGGCCTGTTGGTCGGGCCGATGCCCGATGGTCTGCTGTTCGCTGAGCTTGTTGTGTGTTTCAATCGTCCACGCTAAAAATGCTAAAACATTTTTGCATTTAGTGCCGTAATAAGTAATAACGCGTTATAGCTTGATTAGGGTGATAGAATGAAAAATGGCTAAAACGTAAGGTGGCAGTCTCAAATATGCTATAGCGACGTTTAAACGCTGAAATAGCACGCTATTTTTTTCGTTGGAGAAAACATGTACAGAACATAATTAGACTGGGTTACTCGTAAGATATAAAGACCAATGATGAGAAATTACCTAGTGGATAGGAACTCGTGAAAGTATAGCAGTAATGTGTAGAACCGGTTCCATTAAGTTTCCTGGCTTGCATTGACTTGGGCTGAACCATATAGACACCGTCGTGACTAGCTAATAAGATTACATTATTATCCTCATCATACCCCCACCACTCTGAGCGATTTGTAACTCCGCTCAGTCCGAGGAGGGATCTTAAGAAGTTTAAGCAATGAAATGGCCTTCCGTTTCAACCATATGGCAACACCTCGACAATCGAGCTTCGTGTGCCACATTTGAAGCTTAAGGTGAGACACCGCGGCAAGACCAACAACACCATTCTCTGCCTCAATGATATGAAAGTTGTCGGGACCATATATATTCGTACCGCGAGGCCCCTTGATCACGGTAAGTTTCTGCTTGCCCAAATCAAACTGAAGTATGTTGTCTGCCGTCTGCATAGCCGGCCAGTAAAGGGCATCACCTACAAGGGTGCTACGGCAAGGACCAAATAGAGTATCACCCGGAGCCTCTGTTGAGATGGAATTGCCCCATGTGTCAGTCTCGGAGGAGTAAACTCGGGCGACGAGTAGTTGATGATCCCGTATGTAGTACATGGACACAAAGACCAGCTTGAAGGGGGTGGGGTGGCAGGCACCATGCACATGGTTCTGGTCTCTGGCAGAGCAGAGCACTGCCGCATTGACGTAGCCTTTGTTGAACCCCGGCGGAATAGACACGCTGTGCTGGTTGTTGGTGATAGGATCACACACAGTGAGCTCTTCCAGCGTCCTCCTTCGGTGGTGGAGGAGGACGCGGCCGTGGCGGCAATCGAGCACGTCGGAGTCGCTATAGCATTGTCCAAGGGAGAAGAGCCCATGGGGGATGCGGTTGGGAGCAGCGGCCAGGACGGGGGTGAACATGACCTGTTGGTCGCCGCCCTGGAAGAAGCCGAGGAGGGGCGGCTTGCGAAGGTGCGCATAGAACCGGCGAAGGAACTTGGGGTCGACGAGGATGGCTCGCCACTGCTTGCAGACGGCGGAGGCGCGGAGAAGCGAGTATAGGTCCAGGGGGAGGCGGACGAGGATCTCCCAGAGCATATCTTCGCTGTCCGGCAGGGAGGCAGGCGGCTCCGACGAGGTGCCGCCTCCCTCCTCGCTCGCGTGGGTCTGGGGACAGAGGCGATGGCGGGTCACTTGGTCGCTCCCCTCACTCTCCTGGATCTGGACATGCGAACGGAGGCGCTTATTTCTGCGGCGGTTGCAGGCCACTCCGGCGGCATCCTCATTGGCGTCGATTTGGGGACGGAGGCACGTGGTGCGTGGGCGGGCCAGTCCGGATCCCTTGTCGCTCGCGTGGATCTGGAAACCGAGGCGCGCGCTGCGGCGGCGGCCGGGTAGTCCGTCGCCACCCTCGCCGGCGTGGAGGTCGCTCATGTCGGCGAGGCCAATCCCTAAGCTTTTTTAAAAAATCTCGCCAAGCCCTAGTTTTTTTTGTTTCGAGTGTGCTTTGGGTTGGTTGGGGCTAAACCTGAGTTGAGCATAGGTGTGTTTTGTTCTGAACAAAAGAGTAAACCTGAGTTCCTCCGTCCGTTGCAGGCCATACAACGTTTTCATATGGTAACATTCGACAGGCAAAATCAACTCGTGATATATAAGGGGCTACAGAGAAATTACAACGACAGCCCATCAGATATTCGATTCTGAGCCCATGCCTTTCTCTCTTTCTTTCTTTCTTTCTTTCCTTCCTTACATACCACAGGAAAGGAAATCACCTGCCTGCTAATAATCTAATATTGATGTCTGAGTATATATATATATATATAGAAAGAGAGAGGGGGCCGAGTAGATGATACTTGTAGCAGCACCGAAATTTGTGCTGATATGGTGCACAATTGGTCGCCTTCTCCCAGGATCATAAAGCCCTCTGCAAGCAACATGTTCCAGCAAATCAATAATACATTCAAATGTGCAGCAAGCAACCGAGAGGCATACATATGTTGCTCCACTACAAAAACATATACGTATGTTGGCAACTAATAGATCTCATCGGATACACACGACAGAGAACTAAAGCATATGTAGTTCTAGCATGATGCATATATTTTTGGCACATGTACTCAGGGGTTTGGATAAGGTAGCAGTACGGATAAACACCCCATATCTCAATTCTTTAGTTGACCACCTCAAAGTAATACTACACTGATATATAGCAGATTTCATCGGGTTGTCACAACTGATTCACATTCAGATTCAGACAAAGCCTACCAAGGCTGAAGCTTCCGACATCTCCAGGTCCTTACATCAGCCAAATATGTACCGAGTATAGACTTGCTGCTGTTCTCCTGTATCTTCAGCAGAAAACAGCTGCTGTGAGAATGACTGAGTCCTCTGGCTCATTCGTATCCAAATTTCTACTACCATTAACTGCAGCACCGCCTCCGCGCTACTGCTAGGGCTTTAGCCCACGGTACTACTAGGGTTTTTCCTAGTATTGCATGGTGGATTTGGAGAACTACGTTTGGCGCCTTTCCATGTTCCATCAGTTTTCACTTTTCAATCACTTTGACAGTCTCAAATATTTTATAGCCAGTGAAGGCTACACTAGTACGCTGTCATCCTGTCAGCAATAGAGTTGCTCATACGTAGTGTTATAGCCAGTGAAGAGGAAAACACAAATATTTTATGAGTGTTGTTTTCTGTAGCTCGACCTCCATGGTACCCCTTATCTAAGCCATTCATTTCAGCATCAAGACCCGTGCAGGCACATTTGTCTTTTTTGTTTCTTTCAAACGAAACAACATATAAACTTCAAATTTTGCAGGACAACAAAACTTTCTAACAAGAATGTGTGAAAAAACTTTCGGATTTTTCCATGCATTTTAAATGCTTAAAATAATATTTTTAATCAAACAAAATTTCATTTTTGTATATTTATGTCAAACCAAAAAATCTGAAAGTTTTGTCACACATTCTTGTTTGAAAGTTTATTTGATATGCAAAGTTTGAAGTCCATATGTTATTTCATTTGATAGAAACAAAAAAGAGAAATTTTCTTGTAGTAAGTTAGATGGAGAGCACAGATCTCAAAGCAAATGTTCGAGGGTGAAGATAAGGGGCCCCATGTAAGACGAGCTACAAAGGAACTTTACCATATTTTATACTCCCTCCGTCCCATAATGTAGACATTTTTTGACACTAAAAAACGTCTTACATTATGAGACGGAGGGAGTAGTTATTTGCCATGGGCTTTGGAGCGGATGAATTCTAGTTGCTGCAAAATTGGTTGCTTCGGGCACCATAAAAAATGCCCAAATCCGTAACAATTAACATATTGATATTTTGGGATGGTGTGTATATGGGTTTATGAATTTGTTTGTTACTTGTAGTTTACTTGAATCTTTAACATATTTCCGAGCCTTTATATTAATATGAATTATCTACATATTCATAACACTTCATATTAATGTATGTATTGAAATTGCACAATTTTAAACGGTGCAATTTTAGCTGTGTTAACAATGTGTAATTTAAGGTGAGTGGTATTTGCAAAAATTTAAGAATTAGAAAATGTTCATCTCTGGATGGCGAAAAACAGTGAGAAAGGTCTATACCTTAACTAGTGTACACAGTTGTTACAAAGGCTAGGAGATGGAATATATATGTCAACACATCACCCTATAGTTCGTGCATTACTTCTAATTTATTTAAAACCCTTATGACTTTGAGCCAATTGAATAATACATAAGCATCTTTGAGCAGGACGAAACCACTTCACTCAACATCCCACTAACTTTGATGGCAGCCACCAATGCCCATCTTCGTATTAAAGGCACATGTAAATGGTAAATGTGGTCCATCCTAAGCTGAAATGGTATATAAATAAGCTCTCATGAGAACACTTCGGTGTAGTTTAGATATAGAGAACACTGTGTATGTCACTATGTGTCGAGCAAGACACAAACTAGGGGCATGCATATATGCCACTAGGCTTGGGAAGGATCAAGAAATTGATTGCCACTCTGCAGTCTGGTTAGACTAGTCATTATCGGCGGGGTCTTTTGAATCCATGGTGCCATAGAACTCATGTAGCGAACTGAGTAAGGTATGACGTATATGTGCCCACTCGCATACTAGGCCTATCATGACACAAGAGGAAATGTCGCATCGCGAAAGTCGTGTGACCAAGCGAGACGAAGGTGCCAAATAGCTGCAACAACACATGCATGGCCAGAAGGCTAAGTAGTTGTCATTCATACCGAGTTAATTTCTAGTCGTGGAGTGTTACCTTACGGATAACCTTCTAGGAAATACAATTCAAGATAACTCAGATTTACAGTTTTGTTTCAATGAGTTTTATTTTTGAAGGACAAAATGACTTCCTAATATTTGATAGCCGAAAAGCATGTTCAAGAAAATGATCCTAGCACCAGCACCATCATAGCACGTGTGATTTCATATTGCTTGATATACCATCGGGAGCAGAGAACGATCGAACAAAAAATATATGAAAATGAAAAGAAAAAACTCGGGCACGAGGTAGCAGCAGCAGAGCCCCCACTAGTTAAACACACACTTGTCCGTTCCATTATCACAGAGTTATTTATTTCATGTCCAAGTATATATCATGCAGAGTAATAAGTATGTCCCTCGAAGAGCTCTGCGTCACAGGATCGAACACGCCAGCATCCAGTTGAACGATCTGGTCATTACCGTGGAAGAGCTCTGCCTTGTGGCTGTAATAATTGATGCCCATCCGACCATGAAAAAATAAACCTTTTTTTTCTGCTGGAAGGCGGAGAAAGAAGCTTGTTGCAACTCCTGTCAAACGGAAAAAAAACTTGTTGCAACCAAACTTCGGATCATTCATTCCTACTCTCGCACTTGGCGAAAAAATTACGGCTGAAACAAACGCTTGAAAGCCATTGCCTCAAACTGAAACTTCAATCATATGCTTTTTTGTTTTGTTTTGGGAAGATTCATTACGGGGCCCAATACCACTTTACTTTCTCAGTCAGTCAGGGCCCAATCAAAAACACCAGTGAACTGAACCCACTGTCCCCACTCCGCCATCTCCCTCTGTCCGTCTTAATGTAGTTCCTCTGGCTAGCTAGCTAGGTCTTCTTTGTATCCCTCGAAAGAAAAGTTAGGGATGCGTTTCGTGGCTCACATCATTTTTAGGTACTTTGTATATTTGTTCCACTAAGGTCTGATTGAGCATATGCAAGCAAAAAACCATCATCTGCATGTCGATTGGTTTCCTGTATATTCTCTCCCTGCATCGTAGCAACATCTATGCGCATGTGTTTGGTTGCTCGCATGTTTGTGCTCATACGAGCGCATGTTGTTTGGTTGCATACGAGCATAGAGTTGGTAACACTGGTAGAAAACAGGGCACTAGTCCCGGTTCCAGAGGGCCTTTAGTCCCGGTTCTGGAACCGGGACAACACGATCGGGACTAATGCCCAAAACCTTTAGTCCCGGTTTGCTTACGAACCGGGACCAAAGGGGCTCCACGTGGCCGCTGCGGGGCGCCCAGGCAGGAGGACCTTTAGTCCCGGTTGGTAACACCAACCGGGACCAAAAGGCAGCCACGCGTCAGCAGCTCGCAGGCGCTGGGTTTTTTTTTTGGAAGGGGGAGTTTTGGGGTTTTGGAGGGTTAATTTAGGGGTTTCATATTGTGTTAGCTAGCTAATAGAGAGAAGTGACCTCTCTTTCTTCGTGCTTGGTCGACGCTAGCTACTATACATATAGAGAGAACTCGACGCTACTAGTAAGCAAATGAAGGAAACCATTAATTACACAAGATCGTCATGAACATATATAGAGAGAAGTGACATCTCTTTCTCCGTGCTTGGTCGAACAACAAGTTTTCGTATATCTATCCGAAGCTACTACATATGTACAATATAACATCCCTTACAACCATTGCAATTTCACATGGTATTCTCCATGTTCAGGTATGACGTGGTCAAGAAAGAATCCCGCCAATTCCTCTTGAATTGCTCGTATGCGATCATGTGGTAAGAGTTCATCCCGCATCTGCCAGATCTAATTTAAAGAAGGGGGTCAATACATATATATGAATGAAACTCAACACAATTGATGGTAATATGTAAAATAAAATTGTGAATATTGTTTACGTACTTCAAATTGTTTCTCAGAGAAGCCCCGCTCAGAGGTATAGTAGCGAATGAACTCGCATACGTAGTATCCACATAAATGAGTCCCGGGTGCCTGGTACAAGCACTTTACGAGAATAGAGTTCAATCAAACTGATAAGCAAGCATGATAATGGTATTGATGAAACTAGAATCAATGAGAGATGCACGAAACTAGCTAGTACTACTTACTTTGGGGTGTGTAAATCGCAGCTCCTTCTTCAGACCCGGAGCCATAGTGGTGAACTTTTTCCAAACCCTGGCAGGCAAAGAAAATGATTACTTGATATCAAGAAATGAACGAAAGTTGCCGATATGGTCCCGGTATTGATTGAACTTACTTCTGGAGCATTGCAGTCATGTCCGCATAATACTTGGGATCTTTACGGAGCGAGTCCAAGACAGTTACTAATGCCCCGTCAAGGTTAATGGATAACAGAATATAGTGGAAGCTGCGCACGCATAACTCATCAATTACATTACTTAACCTCGAGTAAGCGAAACCGAATATGCACAAGACAGTAACACTCACTTGAAGTTGTAAGGAAAGAGTATTTCCCTTTTGTTTTGATGTCTAAGGAACGATTCTAGCAAGTTCTTCTCGGTATCTTTGGTCTCATTTTGTACCGACCATTCATTTACGGTATTTGGGCTAATGGACCCAATGTCATAGATTTGTGCTTTTTTGCATTCGACCATCTTCAATCTGCATAATATAGTGAGGATAATTATATATACATGCAATGAACGAGCTGAGCTAGAGACTTAATTATAGAACTAATACTTACAGACAGTTGCAAGTCATGAGTTGTTTGTCGAGGGCCTTTTGATTGTATAACTGAAATACCTCCACAAATTCAACAGGCAGCAGGTCGACTCCAGGGAAGTCGTGCTCTTTTTTAATTCCGACAAACAAACTGTCGGTCCCGGACTTCCTGCAGGTTTCCATGTACCAGTCATGCAATTTTTGCATCATCGTTGTTAGATAAGGATGATCAGGTTTGACGAGAGGCTTCCCGTGCTCGTATCTAAAGTCGTCTACTACCTCAGCCGTTTCAATTTGTACATCATCGGGCAGGTAATCATCAAGAGTGGTACCGGGCAGTGGCACCGGATGATTAGCGATATCGGTAGACACCTTGAGCGGGGGGCACGATTGCTTCTCCTGTTCGCCGAGCTGGGGAATTGTTTTCCCACTTCTTCGTTTTTTCTCTCTTGCAGCACTGGAAGTACTTCCCGACCGCTGCGCTTCAGTATGTGTCTTAGTAACTATGCGGTCATAGTTGGATAGCCGAGTCCGTGGTGGTCGCTTCAGGGCATGCAGAGTTCGCTTCGCTTTCACCGGATCTAGCACGGTTACGAACATATTTCTTTAAGACTCCCATGAACCTCTCAAAGGGGAACATGTTGTGTAGAAATACAGGGCCCAGAATGCCAATCTCGTCGACTAGATGAACTAGGACGTGCGTCATGATATTGAAGAAGGATGGTGGGAATACCAGCTCGAAATTGACAAGACATTGCATCAAATCACTCTTTAACCTTGGTAGGATTTCTGAATCGATTACCTTCTGAGAGATTGCATTGAGGAATGCACATAACTTCACAATGGCCAATCGAACTTTTTCCGGTAGAAGCCCCCTCAATGCAACCGGAAGCAGTTGTGTCATAATCATGTGGCGGTCATGAGACTTTAGGTTCTGGAACTTTTTCTCTGCCATATTTATTATTCCCTTTATATTCGACGAGAAGCCAGACGGGACCTTCATACTGAGCAGGCATTCAAAGAAGATTTCCTTCTCTTCTTTGGTAAGAGCGTAGCTGGCAGGACCTTCATACTGCTTTGGATGCATGTCGTCTTTTTCGTGCGCACGTTGCTGGTCCTCCCGTGCGTCCGGTGTATCTTTTGTCTTCCCATACACTCCCAAGAAGCCTAGAAGGTTCACGCAAAGATTCTTCGTCGCGTGCATCACGTCGATTGCAGAGCGGACCTCTAGGTCTTTCCAATAGGGTAGGTCCCAAAATATAGATTTCTTCTTCCACATGGGTGCGTGTCCCTCAGCGTCATTCGGAACAGATAGTCCGCCAGGACCCTTTCCAAAGATTACTTGTAAATCATTGACCATATCAAGTATGTGATCACCAGTACGGAGGGCGGGCTTCTTCCGGTGATCTGCCTCACCTTTGAAATGCTTTCCTTTCTTTCGACATTGATGGTTGGTCGGAAGAAATCGACGATGCCCCAGGTACACATTCTTCCTGCATTTGTCCAAATATATACTATCGGTGTCATCTAAACAGTGCGTGCATGCGTGGTATCCCTTGTTTGTCTGTCTTGAAAGGTTACTGAGAGCAGGCCAATCATTGATGGTTACAAACAGCAACACATATAGGTCAAATTCCTCCTGTTCGTTCTCATCCCACACACGTACACCTTTTCCATTCCACAGTTGTAAAAGTTCATCAACTAATGGCCTTAGGTACACATCAATGTCATTGCCGGGTTGCTTAGGACCTTGGATGAGCACTGGCATCATAATGAACTTACGCTTCATGCACAACCAAGGAGGAAGGTTATACATACATAGAGTCACAGGCCATGTGCTATGCTTGCTGCTCTGATCCCCAAAAGGATTAACGCCATCTGCACTTAAACCAAACCATACGTTCCTTGGGTCACCTGTAAAGTCCCCCCACTTTCTCTCGATCTTTCTCCACTGCAACCCCTCACCGGGTGCTCTCAACTTCCCGTCTTTCTTACGGTCTTCCTTGTGCCATCGCATCAACTTGGCATGCTCTTTGTTTCTGAACAAACGTTCAACCGTGGTATTATAGGAGCATACCACATCACCTTGGCAGGAACCCTCTTCCCGGTGCTCTGGCCCTCAACATCACTAGGGTCATCTCGTCTGATCTTATACCGCCATGCACAGCATACCGGGCATGCGTTCAAATCCTCGTACGCACCGCGGTAGAGGATGCAGTCATTAGGGCATGCATTTATCTTCTGCACCTCAAATCCTAGAGGGCAGACAACCTTCTTTGCTTCGTATGTACTGTCGGGCAATTCGTTGTCCTTTGAAAGCTTATTCTTCATTATTTTCAGCACATTTTCAAATGCCTTGTCAGATACACCATTCTCTGCCTTCCATTGCAGCAATTCTAGTGTAGTACCGAGCTTTGTGTTGTCATCTTTGCAATTTGGGTACAACCCTTTTTTGTGATCCTCTAACATGCGATCGAACTTCAACTTCTCCCTTTCACTTTGACATTGTCTCTTTGCATCAACAATGACCCGACGAAGATCATCATCGGGCACATCGTCTGGTTCTTCCTCTTGATCTTCAGCTTCCCCCATTGCAGCATCACCGTATTCAGGGGCGGATAGTTGTCATCATCCTCTTCTTCTTCGTTGTCTTCGATCATAACCCCTCTTTCTCCGTGCTTGGTCCAAACATTATAGTGTGGCATGAAACCCTTCTCAAGCAGGTGGACGTGAAGGGTTCTCGAGTTAGAGTAATCCTTCGTATTCCCACAGATAGTACATGGATAATACATAAAACCATTCTGCTTGGTTGCCTCAGCCACTTCGAGAAAAATTATGCAGGCCCTTAATGTACTCGGGGGCCCATCGGTCACCGTACATCCATTGCCGGTTCATCTGCGTGCATTATATAATTAAGTGTATCAAAAACCATTACAAAACATCATGAATAGAGAAGTGACCAAATTAATAGAAGTTCATCATCACATTAAAACCAAAGTACAATAGTTACCAAAATAAATACATAAAAATCATACTTCTAGAGCATTTGAAATGAGCTAAACTAGCAGTGAGAGATAAAACGATGAAGTCGTTAACCTTTTAGAACACTTGTGTAGTTGGTGCACCGCCAAACCTAAACAAAACTTAGGGAAAATGTAGCTTGGAGGTCGAGCTTGGAGAGGAGAAAACTTAAGTGTGGCTGCGGTATTTCATCGAACACCTCATGTGCATAGGAGGTGAGAACAGAGAGCAACACACCTCCCAAACGCCGCCTGGCCAAAAAACAGAGGAGTGAGCGGGCAGGGGCGAGCATATATATAGGCGTTGTATAAGTCCCGGTTGGTGGCTAGCACCGGCCCTAAAGGTGACTCTTTAGTCCCGGTTCCAGCCACCAACAGGGACTAAAGGGGCTCGGCCAGGAGCGAGGCCCTTTAGTCCCGGTTCGTGTCTGTAACCGGGACTAAAGGGGTCACACGAACCGGGACTGGTTCCAGACGAGGCCCAGCCGGCGCCCTGGCCTCACAAACCGGGACTGATGCACCCATTAGTCCCGTTTCGTAACACGACCGGGACTAATGCAATATTCTGGCCCGTTTTAAAGCCCTGTTTTCTACTAGTGTAAGCTTGTACCCTGCTTGGTGAGCTTTCCACTACTACACCTTACACACGATCACACCGAACACATCAACGCCACATCTGCCATGGCGATGAACTGGACGAAGATGATGAAGTAAAATTTAATGAATGTTCATAAATATTAAAAATGTTCACAAATTAAAAATAGTAAATCAAAAAAATGTTCCAAAATTTAATGTAATACAATAATCATAAATTTTAAAATGGTCAACAAATCCATGTTGGAGGAGGATCTGGAAGGAGTTAAAATATGTCAAGGAGCTCTAGTAATTTTGCATCTCTTATTCGCAGATGATTCTTTATTATTCTTTCGGGCTTCTCAGCAGCTTGCACCTTTGGTTAAAGGTTTTTTTTTTAACACTTATTCATCATCGATGGGTCAACTTATATACCCCTCGAAATGTTGCATCCTTTACTCTAATAATTATGTGCCAGTTGTTTATATGAAGGTAGAAAACATCATGGAAGTTACGCAATAAAGTTTTGACCCTATATATCTGGGACTTCCGGTTCCCAGAGTGAAAATGTACGAGGGTATATTTGAGACCCTGCAAGTAGTGTAAATAAAAAAGACACGTTGAACGAAGTAAAATCTGTCAAGGAGCACCAGTAATATTGCATCTCTTATTCGCGAATGATTCTTTATTATTATTCGGGGCATATCAACAGCTGGCACCTTTGGTTGAAGGTTTTTTGAACACTTATTCATCATCGATGGGTCAACTTATAAACCCCTTGAAGTTTTGCATTCTTTTCTCCAATAATTATGTGCCAGTTGTTTTTATGGAGGTAGAAAACATTATGGAAGTTACGCAAGAATTTTTTAACCCTATATATCTGGGTCTTCCAGTTACCAAAGTGAGAATGCACAACGGTAGATTTGAGACCCTGCAAATAGTGTAGATAAAAAGACTAGTTGACTGAAGTGAACAATATATGTCATCAGAAACTAAGGAATTGTTGATTAAATCGGTCGCTCAAGCCATTCACACATATGTGATAAGTGTATTCCATTTGCCAACATCAGTATGTGACTACCTGACACGATTAATGCGGCAATATTGGTGGGGCATAGAGAAAGGCAAAGGAAAGATGGTCTGGTTAAGTTGGGACAAAATGAGGCTCCTGAAGTCGAACGGTGGTATAGAGTTATGTGGTATGCGAGATTTGTACCAAACACTTCTCGCTAGGTAAGCTTGGCGATTCCTCGATGCCCCTGAGAGTCTGTGTGCCCTACTACTATAGGCAAAGTACTACCCGAACAATAATTTGCTCGATATTCTCTTCACCGATAACGCATTTGCTGTGTGGAAAGGAATTAAACACGGTGTGATCCTTCTCAAGGAAGGTGTTATTTGGAGGGTGGGAGATGGATCTCTTATTAGAACCTTGCATGATCTGTGGATCCTGCGATGTCCATCTTTTCGCCCAATCACACCGAAGCGTAATTTTCCATTTTATTGGATTGCTGTTTTTTTTTTTTGGATGAACATGGGGTGTGGAATACCCAACGCTTGAATGAATATTTTTGTCCAATGGTTGTTCAGGAAATTGTGAAGATCGGCACATCTCTGAGACAACGTCGAGATTTCTTTGCTTAGCAGCCGGAGAAAAGTGGGCACTTTACTATAAAAAAGTGCTTACAGCCTAGCAACATGGTCTCATGATGAATCGTTTGCCGGGGGCTCTTCGAGCAACCATTCTGAGAAAGATCGATATATTATTGTATATGGAGTATTGCAGTTCCATAGAAAATGAATACAGCATGGAAGGTAGCATCTCATGCGCTGGCTACTACGCAGTGCAAAGTGTTTTAGTCTCTGGCATAACGTGCAACCTGACCTATATATTTGCGGCTGGAAGATGAAAGAAGTTCCCATGCATTGGTTACATGCATCCATGCTAGGAATATAAGTGAACACATGAGAGGTATTTGTCCACTTCCTAATGATGATCGGCTGGTAAACAACGGGAAGGAATGGCTTCTAAACGTTTTGCTAGGGTGTAGGGATGCTACTCGAGACATGCTGATTATGCTAGCATGGCGTATTTGGTAGGTATGCATAGATATGGTCCTCGCCGCAAGCTACCTGTCTATAGTAGATGCAAACAGCCTGCGTAATGGTGCGTGGATGTGCTGCGCTCGGAGATTGTCATGTGGAGGATCTGGTGCTCTTTGCTAGCAGCGGCGACAAGGAAAGGGCAGCTAGGGTGTGAAGGGTAGGAAGGAGAGAGCGCGTCGAGGAGACATGTGTGCCTTATTTTTCGCTAATTGGAGATATGTGCATATGGGTAGGTTTACTGGTTTTTCTGCGGATTTGAGATTGTTAGGCCAAAAACTGATATAAAAAAGCCCAGAAACGGGAGATAGTATTAGGATGAAAGTAGCATTTAGTTATGTATTCTCTCTCGTGCAAGTAGAACTATTACCCCCACGTAATTTGATGAACCCATGGCAGATTTGCAGAGCTATGTGATGATTGGTGCAATTCCATTTTCCATTAGTGTTGAATCATTCTGGCAGCATGCTATTTTTCCTCTATGACAAACAATATTACTCTACTGTATCATGCTCTTGTCAGAAACAAAGTTGCTCCTACCTCTTGTTATAGCCGATGGAGCGGGAAGCACAAAGATGTTATCGCTATTTGGCATGGGATTTGCGGTGGACGGATAATTCTATTCGTTGCAAAATTGGTTGCTTGGACCTCTATAACAAAAAATGCTCCATCATGAATATGTATGTTTCTTGCAATTTTCTTGAATCTCTGCCATTTTCTAAGCGTTGGATGAATATCAAATTATCTTCATGCTCGTCTTAATTCATTATGACTTACATAATAAATTAGTCCCGCTTCGGTACAACCCCCTCACAATACGTATAAAGGGTAATATAGACATTTCACATATTATACGTAGGGAATTTCCCGAAAAAATTAAAGCACACGCAACGGGAATCGAACTCACAACAACATGGTGCATGCTAGCGAGGTTACCAACCGAGGTAGTGGCCGAGTATGCTTTAAAAGCAGCGCTAAGTCTAAAGTAATAACTAGAGCAACATGTCCGTTTTTACCTTTTCAACATTTCTTGGAAAAAAAATGTGAACACAATTTATTGAAAATGAGATCTATGTTTCGAAATCGTAAACAAATTTCGAACATAATTTTTAAAAATGTGAATGTTTTTTCAACTTGTGAACAAATTTCGAAATCTGAACAATTTTTAAAAAACCTGAATTCGAAATACACACTGAACATTTTCTTACTATACACTGAACTTTATTCAAATACAAACTTAACATTTTGTTCAACGGAGGGTGTCTGGGTAGCTACAAGACATTGTCTGAGAGCACGTTGTTTCTCGATATCTCTCAAATGGTCCAATTTTTTCCTGTTCTCGTATGAACAATTTAAGGCACCACTAGTAGGAAAACCCCCATTTGTCCCGGTTCGTAAGGGCCTTTTGTCCCGGTTCTGGAACCGGGACTAAAGGGTCGGGACTAAAGCCCAAAACCTTTAGTCCCGGTTCGCTTACGAACCGGGACCAAAGGCCGTCCACGTGGCCGCCGCGGGGAGCCCGGGCAGGAAGACCTTTAGTCCCGGTTTGTAACACCAACCGGGACCAAAAGGCAGGACCTTTAGTCCCGGTTTGCAACACCAACCGGGACCAAAAGGCACTGGGTTTTTTTTTTTTTTTGAAAGGGGGGTTTAGGGGGGGGGGGGGGGGGGTTGTAGGGTTAATTGAGGTGTTTCATATTATGTTAGCTAGCTAATAGAGAGAAGTGTCCTCTCTTTCTCCGTGCTTGGTCGACGCTAGCTACTATAGAGAGAACTCGACACGCTAGCTAGTAAGCAAATGAAGGAACCATTAAGTACACAAGATCGTCATGAACATATACACAGAGAAGTGATCAACCTCTCTTTCTCCGAGAGATTGGTCGAACAACAAGTTTTCGTATATCTATCCGACGCTACTAGCTACATATATACAATATAAGATCTCTTACAATCCCTAACATTTAATTTCAAATTCCAGATGGTATTCTCCGGCTTTATTTATGACGTGGTCAAGAAAGAATCCCGCCAATTCCTCTTGAATTGCTCGTATGCGATCATGTGGTAGGAGTTCATCCCACATCTGCCACGTCTAATTTGAAGAAGGGGGTCAATACATATATATGAATGAAACTCAACACAAATCATGGTAATAAAATAAAGTTGTGAATATTATTGCTTACGCACTTGAAATTGTTTTTCAGAGTAGCCCCGCTTAGGGGTCGTCGTGTTGTAGATGAACTCGCAAACGTAGTATCCACAAAAATCATTCCCTTTTTCCTGCCACAAGCACTTTACGAGAAATAGAGTTCAATCAAACTGATAATCAAGCATGATAAATGGTATTGATGGAACTAGAATCAATGGGAGATGCGCGGAACTAGCTAGTAGTACTTACTTTCGGGTGTGTAAATCGCAGCTCCCTCGGCAGTGCCGGAACAATTGCGGTGAACTCTTTCCAAACCCTGCCAGACAAACAAAATAATTACTTGATATCAGGAAATGAACAAAGTTGCCGATATGACGCGATAATGATCGATTGAACTTACTTCTGGAGCATTTCAGTTATGCCCGCATATTCCTGGGGATCTTTTCGTTTCGAGTCTAAGACGATTACTACTCCCCGCTCAAGCTTAATCTCTAGCAGAATAAAGTGGTACCTGCGCACGCATGCATAACTCATCAATTACATTACTATAACCTCGAGAAATAAGGGAAACCGAATATGCACAAGACAGTAACACTCACGTGCAGTTATAAGGAAAGAGTATTGTCCCTTTGTTTTGATTTTTAAGCAACGATTGTAGCAAGTTGTCCTCGGTTTCTGTGACATTGTTTTTAACCGTATACTCATGTATGATATTTGGGTTAATGAACCCAATGTCATACATTTGTGCTTTTCTGCATTCGACGATCTTCAATCTGCATAATATAGTGAGGATAATTATATATACATGCAATGAAAGAGCTGAGCTATATATATAGAGAGACTTAATTACAGAAGTAGTACTTACAGACAGTAGCAAGTCACGATTGTTTTGTCGATGGCCTTTTGATTGTATAACTGGAATATCTCCTCAAATTCAACATTCAACTGATCCATTCCAACAAGGTCGTGCTCCTCTTTAATCTTCAGCGTCAAAGAATCCCTCCCTGACTCGCGGCAGGTTTTCATGTACCATTCATGCAATGTTCGCATCATCGTTGTTAGAGGAGGATGATCAGGTTTGACGAGAGGCCGCCCGTACCGGTATCTGAATTCGTCCACCTCCAACGGCTCAAACTGTACATCATCGCTCAGGTAATCACCAGGATTGGTACCGGGCAGCATCCCCGGATGATTAGCGACGATATCGCTAGACACCTTGAGCGGGGGGCACGATTGGTTCGCCTGTTCGCCGAGCTGGGGATTTTTTTTCCCACTTCTTCGTTTTGCTAACCTTGCATCACTGGAAGTACTTCCCGACCGCCGCGCGTCTTGATATGTCTTTTTAACACAGCGGTCATAGTTGGAATCCGGCGGCGGCGTTGGTGGTCGCTTCAGGGCATCGATAGTGCGCATCACTTTCACCGGATCTAGCTTCTCCTTCGGAGGTGGAGTTTTCTTTGCAAAATGGGCCCTCAATTCGGCCTGACATATCTCCTCGTTTTCAGACTCGGTCCTCTCATATGGTAACTTTTCCAGAGGCTTGAGAGATGGACCGTATCTGTATTCCCTCCCGCCTCTTCTTGTACTGCTAGCCGCCGGAGCGGCGGCGTCTCTCTTCCATCGTTGCTTACGAGGCGGAGCAGGAGGCGGAGTGCTCCGACGCGCCCCAGGAGCCGGAGCGGCGGCGTCTGTCTTCTGCCGTTGCCGACGAGGCTGAGGAGGAGGCGTACTGCTCCGACGTGCCGGAGTAGGCGAAGGAGGAGGCGGAGTGCCCTCACGCGTCGGAGGAGCCGGAGAAGGAGGCGGTGTGCCCTGATCACTCGCCGGAGGAGGAGGAGGAGGAGGAGGCGGAGAGCCCTGATTCGCCTGAGGAGGAGGAGGAGGCGGAGGAGGCGGAGGCGTCCAGTTTGGAAGCTTGATGTACTCCTTCTGCCATAGACATGTACTCCTCAGAGCACGAGCCAGCTTATTCTCTCCTTCACCTGTAGGCCGGTCAAGCTCGAGCTCCTCAAATCCCTCAATTACTTCATCCACCATCACAACAGCATAGCCATGTAGAATCGGTGAGCAGTGAAAAGTTCCGTTGGGTTGAGGAGGTGCAATAGAGCCGACAGCCGCCTTCAAAGTGAGGTTCTGCCATTTCGTCATGAGCTCGCAATGTTGAGCCTCCGTGATAGTATCCACGGGGTAGATAGGAGCCGTGAAGTCAGGCTGAACGGGCTCCGTGGAAGCGACGCTGCTTCTCCGCTGAGATGGCGGGGTAGCTTATGGGGTAGCTTCGTGCCGCTGAGATGGTTGGCCGACAGCTCGCTGGCTCTCAGCTTCCTCTAGCTTTTGTAGTCTTGCATTCAGCTTCTGAATTTCGCTCAGCTCCGCTTTCCTCTTTCTCTCCCGGCTTCTGTAACCGCCTGCGTCGGGAAACCAAACCTTCCACGGAACGGAGCCTGGTGTGCCTCGTGTTCGTCCAGGGTGCTCAGCATTCCCTAGGGCCTCAGTCAGCTCGTCCTTCTCTCTGTCGGGAATGAACGTCCCTTCCTGCGTTGCGGTGATATAGTCCTGAAGCTTGTTCATGGGTATTGCAAGTTGCTCGTTCGTCCAACGGCACTTCCCTGTTTCAGGGTCCAAAGTTCCCCCAACCCCAAAGAACCAAGTCCTTGAACGGTCTGGCCAGTTAAATGTCTGTGGTACGACGTTTTTAGCCATCAGGTCATTCTCAGCTTTGTCCCACAACGGTCGGGCTTTGAGGTAGCCACCTGACCCCGTGTGATGGTGATACTGCTTCTTTGCAGCATTGATCTTGTTTGTCTCTGACATTTGTTTACTCTTGTCCGATGTCTTGTAGGCCACAAATGCGGGCCAGTGATCACCTATCTTCTCAAATTGGCCGGTGAATTCTGGAGTCTTCCCTTTGTCGGCAAACTTTGATTTCAACTCATTCTTCCACCTCCTGAATAGATCTGCCATCTTCTTAAGAGCACACGCCTTGACCAGTGGCTCTATAACTGGCTTATTCGGATCCTCCTCTGGCGGTAGGGTGAAATTTTCCTTCAGAGTGGTCCAAAGATCATCTTTCTGTCTATCGGTGACATAATCACCATCAGGGGCGCCGTACTTAGGCTTATTCCATTGCTTGATGCTGATCGGGATGTAGTCCCTAACAATAGCTCCGCACTGAGCAGAAAATGCGTCCTTGGTCCGCTTGGGTTCAATCGGATGGCCATCCCGCGCGAGTGCTGTGATCGTGAACCTTTCTTCCTTGCGCAACCTCTTCTTCGGGCCTCGTCTCGTTACCGAAGTTTGGCTCGATCCGGAGGGCTATAAAAGAAGAAAGAAGAGTTAATTAATATATGTACATACAAAAACAATTAATGCATCAATTAGCTAGTCAGCACGGGCTTAATTAATATATATACCTCGCCGGACTTTGCAACAGCTCCCTCCTCCGTTCGGTCACCGGAGCCGTCATCATGGTCTCCTTCTTCCTCCGGCATTCGGTCACCGGAGCCATCATGATCATGTCCTTCCTCCTCCATTGTTCGATCACCGGAACCGTCATCCTCTCCTTCCAGACCATCGGTGTCGTTGAGAAACGACAAGACATCACGTCCGTCGTGGATTATGTCCCCCAACAACTGTTCTTGTTCCAAGTCTCTTTGATCCATAGTTTCTGCAAATATTACAACATGGCAATTAATATACAAACATGAATGTCGTCCGACGTCCGGATCGCCTCTCTCATGAATGTCCGACGTCCGGACCGCCTCTCTCATGAATGTCAAACAAGGGATTCTCTTAACCTTTAAGGGATTTAACAAAATGGCGCGATTCTGAATGTACAGAAAATGGTCCATATTTTTCCTGATCTCATCTACCCTTCTATATCGGGGAGGGGGTAGACGACAACGACGCTCACCCCTCATGTCATGTCCGACGTCCCCCCTCATGTCAAAGTTATCGGGGAGGGGGTAGACAACAACGACGCTCACCCCTCATGTCATGTCCGACGTCCCCCCTCATGTCGAAGTTATCGGTGAGGGGGTAGACGACAACGACGCTCACCCCTCATGTCATGTCTGACGTCCCCCCTCATGTCGAAGTTATCGGGGAGGGGGTAGACAACAACGACGCTCCCCCTCATGTCATGTCCGACGAGGTCGGCGACGAGGACATACATCTATCTCATCTCTACATGAACATACATCTCATCTCCACATGACCATTTATCTATCTATCTCATCTCCACATGAACATACATCTCATTTATATATATATATATATATATATATATATATATATATATATATATATATATCATCATATATATATATATATATATATATATATATATATATATATATATATATATATATCATCATATAAACAACAGAAAAATTAATTGTTTCCAACAGAGCATCATATATATATCATCATATTATCTATATATATATCATCATTTCATCAAATTATCTAATATAATGAACTATATATATATCAACAAAATCATTTATCTATCTATCAACATCATCATCTATCTCCACATGAAAATATACATCTCATAAAAAACATAGCAACGGGGGCTGCCGGCGACCATGGAGCAGTGGCAGATGGCTTGAGGCCGGCGACGAGGTGTGCTCGGGGGCACGCAGCGACGGGGAGCAGGGGACCATGGGAAAGGGGGCTCACTGGGGGGGCGCGGCGATGGCTTGAGGCCGGCGACGAGGCCGGCGACGAGGACGGCGGGCTCGGGGGGGCACGCGCGCGGAGACGGCGAGGAGGGCGCGACGGCGAGGGCTCGGGGGAAGGCGGGGTGCTCACTGGGGGCGGCGATGGGAGAGGGCGACGGCGACGAGGAGCGGGCGGCGACGGGGCTGGGCGGCGACGGCGACAGCGACGATGGGAGAGGGCGACGGCGACGAGGAGCGGGCGGCGACGGCGACAACGACTATGGGAGAGGGCGACGGCGACAGCGACGATGGGAGAGGGCGACGGCGACAGCGACGATGGGAGAGGGCAACGGCGACGAGGAGCGGGCGGCGATGGCGACAGCGACGAGGAGCAGCCGGGCGGCGTCGGGGGAGATGTGAGAATTTGGGGAAAAATTCCTAAGCGTTCGCTTATATAGCAAAGCCTTTAGTCCCGGTTGGTGGCACCAACCGGGACCAATTCCTCCCTTTGGTCTCGGTTGGTGCCACCAACCGGGACCAAAGGTCTCTTTTCGTCAGCCCAAAGGGCGGGAAACAGGGACCTTTGGTCCCGGTTGGTGGCACCAACCGGGACCAAAGGTGGGCATTGGTCCCGGTTGGTGCCACCAACCGGGACCAAAGGTAGGCATTGGTCCCGGTTGGTGGAACCAACCGGGACCAATGGCCTGCAGCCGCGGTGCGGTTGGATGTTTAGTCCCACGATGTTTCATATTGGTTTATGAAAATTCTTTTTGCTATTAATGTTTTGAAAATTCTTTATGAAAATTCTTTTTGCTATTAATGTTTTGAACAAAAAATACTTTGATAATTTTAGTTGCATAATTTTTATATAATTATAGTTTCAAAAATACTAGAGGTTTATAAAAGCTTTTTAGTTGATTATTTTTTGAACTCCACTCCCACGATGTTTTGAAAGAAATTAAAAAGCACTTCAAATGAACTCTGAAAAGGTTGAAAGTTGGCATGGTATCATCATTTCACCCACATAGCATGTGCTAAAAAGTTGAGTGGGTTACGGCAAAAACTGGATGCACTTCGTGTACAAAACGGACAATCTCATCCGAAGTATCAGGGTTTCGGACGAAAACTCATCTCTTACAAAGGGATTTCATTTTTTTGAACTTATTTGAACTCCATACTTTTTGTGTGTTCAAAATGCACCATTCAAAGCCACATCATCAATTTTCAACCCTTTCTGACTTCATTTGGTATTTTTCATGCACTTACTGATTTTTTTGAGCTAAATAACCTTGAAATTGAAAAGCACTTCAAATGAACTCTGAAAAGGTTGAAAGTTGGCATGGTATCATCATTTCACCCACATAGCATGTGCTAAAAAGTTGAGAGGGTTACGGCAAAAACTGGATGCACTTCGTGTACAAAACGGACAATCTCTTTCGAAGTATCAGGGTTTCGGACGAAAACTCATGTGTTACAGTCCGACGGTGGCTCGTGAGTGCCCGCATATGAAATGCACCGTCGGACCGTATGCAGGGAATCCGAATGATTTGTATTCGGTCGATGAACTAAAGGATTTCTAGATAGATCAACAAAACACACGGTTTCCCCTGCATACAGCCCGACGGTGGCTCGTGAGTGCCCGCATATGAAATGCACCGTCGGACCGTATGCAGGGAATCCGAATGATTTGTATTCGGTCGATGAACTAAAGGATTTCTAGATAGATCAACAAAACACACGGTTTCCCCTGCATACTAAGTGTCGAACATGTCCGAGAGGTGGGTTATATATAGGGTCGTGTGCCTCTTTAGTCCCGGTTGCTAGCACGAACCGGGACTAGTTATAGTGCTGATCCAACAGCTCACAAGCGCTTGAAAGAAACACACGATCCGTGTGCTTCTTCCTGATTGGTACGACCTTGGTCCTGGGAGTGGCTAAAATTTAGTCCCACCTCGCCAAGTGAGAGGGACTCGCAGCGGTTTATAAGCCCTGAGTGCAGAGACGATGAAGCGAGAGGCGCAATGCTCACCTGCACGTTAGCTTCAGGCCTTGAGGAAATGGTGTAAACTGCACGGAGCTATATATCTGCAGTTTCTCAAGGCCTGAAGCTAAGCAACGTGTAGGTGAGCATTGCGCCTCTCCATTTTTAATAACTTATTTTAACTCCGGACATCATAATTTGGCATGACATCATAATTTCACATAATTTCACCCACCCACATCCCTGAATTGGTACGACCTTCACCGCCCAAGGTTATAAAGAGTTGAGAGGGTTACGGCAAAAACTGGATGCACTTCGTGTACAAAACGGACAATCTCTTTCGAAGTATTAGGGTTTCATACGAAAACTCATCTGTTACAAAAGGCATTTCATTTCTTCACATGTAACTGCAATGATATAGTTGTGGAGAGAAAGTCTTCACTTTTTCTTCGCTTGTGTCCTTTGCTTATTGCGCCGTAACCATGGATAATCTTCATCGTTTAAGAGGGTGCTTGGGTCAGCCTTGACTTTGAAGGGAGGAATTTCATGAAACTTTTCATAATCTTCAGACATGTCTGTCTTGCCCTCCAATCCCACGATGTCTCTTTTTCCTGAAAGAACTATGTGGCGCTTTGGCTCATCGTATGATGTATTCGCTTCCTTAACTTTTCTTTTTCTCGGTTTGGTAGACATGTCCTTCACATAGAAAACCTGCGCCACATCATTGGCTAGGGCGAATGGTTCGTCTGTGTACCCAAGATTGTTCAGATCCACTGTTGTCATTCCATACTGTGGGTCTTCCTGTACCCCGCCTCCTGACAGATTGACCCATTTGCACTGAAACAAAGGGACCTTGAAATCATGTCCATAGTCAAGTTCCCATATGTCCACTATGTAACCATAATATGTGTCCTTTCCCCTATTGGTTGCTGCATCAAAGCGGACACCGCTGTTTTGGTTGGTGCTCTTTTGATCTTGGGCGATCGTGTAAAATGTATTCCCATTTATCTCGTACCCTTTGTAAGTCAATACAGTCGAAGATGGTCCCCTGGCCAACGAGTACAACTCATCAGAAACAGTGTTGTCACCCATGAGACGTGTTTGCAACCAACTGCCAAAAGTCCTGATGTGTTCATATGTAATCCAGTCGTCACACTGCTCCGGGTGTTTGGAGCGCAGAATATTCTTGTGTTCATCGACATACGGGGTCACCAAGGTAGAATTCTGTAGAACTGTGTAGTGTGCTTGAGACCAAGAATGCCCGTCCCTACATATTATTGAGTCCGCTCCTAGCGTGCCTTTTCCAGTCAGTCTCCCCTCATACCGTGATTGAGGGAGACCAATCTTCTTAAGGTCAGGAATGAAGTCAACACAAAACCCAATGACATCCTCTGTTTGATGGCCCATGGAGATGCTTGCTTCTGGCCTAGCGCGGTTACGAACATATTTCTTTAAGACTCCCATGAACCTCTCAAAGGGGAACATATTGTGTAGAAATACAGGGCCCAGAACGACAATCTCGTCGACTAGATGAACTAGGACGCGCGTCATGATATTGAAGAAGGCCGGTGGGAACACCAACTCGAAACTAACAAGACATTGCACCAAATCACTCCTTAACCTTGGCAGGATTTCTGGATCGATCACCTTCTGAGAGATTGCATTGAGGAATGCACATAGCTTCACAATGGCTAATCGAACGTTTTCAGGTAGAAGCCCCCTCAATGCAACCGGAAGCAGTTGCGTCATAATCACGTGGCAGTCATGAGACTTTAGGTTCTGGAGCTTTTTCTCTGCCATATTTATTATTCCCTTTATATTCGACGAGAAGCCAGACGGGACCTTCATACTGAGCAGGCATTCAAAGAAGATTTCCTTCTCTTCTTTGGTAAGAGCGTAGCTGGCAGGACCTTCATACTGCTTTGGATGCATGCCGTCTTTTTCATGCACACGTTGCTGTTCCTCCCGTGCCTCCGGTGTATCTTTTGTCTTCCCATACACTCCCAAGAAGCCTAGCAGGTTCACGCAAAGATTCTTCGTCACGTGCATCACGTCGATTGCAGAGCGGACCTCTAGGTCTTTCCAATAGGGTAGGTCCCAAAATATAGATTTCTTCTTCCACATGGGTGCGCGTCCCGCATCGTCAGTCGGAACAGATAGTCCGCCAGGACCCTTTCCAAATATTACTTGTAAATCATTGACCATATCAAGTATGTGATCACCAGTACGGAGGGCGGGCTTCTTCCGGTGATCTGCCTCACCTTTGAAACGCTTTCCTTTCTTTCGACATTGATGGTTGGTCGGAAGAAATCGACGATGCCCCAGGTACACATTCTTCCTGCATTTGTCCAATTATATACTGTCGGTGTCATCTAAACATTGTGTGCATGCGTGGTATCCCTTGTTTGTCTGTCCTGAAAGGTTACTGAGAGCAGGCCAATCGCTGATGGTTACAAACAGCAACGCTCGTAGGTCAAATTCCTCTTGTGCATGCTCATCCCACACACGTACACCTCTTCCATGCCATAGCTGTAAAAGTTCATCAACTAATGGCCTTAGGTACACATTAATGTCATTGCCGGGTTGCTTAGGGCCTTGGATGAGCACTGGCATCATAATGAACTTACGCTTCATGCACAACCAAGGAGGAAGGTTATACATACATAGAGTCACAGGCCATGTGCTATGCTTGCTGCTCTGCTCCCCAAAAGGATTAACGCCATCTGCACTTAAACCAAACCATACGTTCCTCGGGTCACCTGTAAAGTCGCTCCACTTTCTCTCGATCTTTCTCCACTGCGACCCGTCAGCGGGTGCTCTCAACTTCCCGTCTTTCTTACGGTCTTTTTTGTGCCATTGCATCAACTCGGCATGCTTTTTGTTTCTGAACAGACGTTTCAACCGTGGTATTATAGGAGCATACCACATCACCTTGGCAGGAACCCTTTTCCCGGTGCGCTGGCCCTCAACATCACCAGGGTCATCTCTTCTGATCTTATACCGCAAGGCACCGCATACCGAGCATGCGTTCAAATCCTCGTACGCACCGCGGTAGAGGATGCAGTCATTAGGGCATGCATGTATCTTCTGCACCTCCAATCCTAGAGGGCATAGAACCTTCTTTGCTTCGTACGTACTGCCGGGCAATTCGTTATCCTTTGGAAGCTTATTCTTCAATATTTTCAGAAGCGAACAAAATCCCTTGTCAGATACACCATTGTCTGCCTTCCATTGCAGCAATTCCAGTGTGGTACCGAGCTTTCTGTTGTCATCTTCGCAATTTGGGTACAACCCTTTTTTGTGATCCTCTAACATGCGATCGAACTTCAACTTCTCCCTTTCACTTTCGCATTCTCTCTGTGCATCAACAATGACCCGGCGAAGATCATCATCGGGCACATCGTCTGGTTCATCTTGATCTTCAGCTTCCCCCATTGCAGCATCACCGTATTCAGGGGGCGGGTAGTTGTCGTCATCCTCTTCTTCTTCGTTGTCTTCCATCATAACCCCTCTTTCTCCGTGCTTGGTCCAAACATTATAGTGTGGCATAAAACCCTTCTGAAGCAGGTGGAAGTGAAGGGTTTTATAGTTGGAGAAAGCCTTCGTATTCTCACAGACAGTACATGGACAATGCATAAAACCATTCTGCTTGTTTGCCTCAGCCGCTTCGAGAAAATTATGCAGGCCCTCAATATACTCGGAGGTGCGTCGGTCACCGTACATCCATTGCCGGTTCATCTGCGTGCATATCATGAATAGAGAAGTGACCAAATTAATAGAAATTCATCATCACATTAAAGCCAAAGTACAGTAGTGACCAAAATAAATACATAACGTTCATACATAGTTCTCATTATTGAACAACATATAGCTCTCTAGAGCATATTTTCTAATCTTTCTAATCTTCAAGCGCATTGCATCCATCTTGATCTTGTGATCGGCGACGACATCGGCAACATGCAACTCCAACTTCATCTTCTCCTCTTCAAGTCTTTGTAATTTTTCTTTCAAGTAATTGTTTTCTTTTTTCAACCAAATTTAACTTCTCGACAAGAATTTCTATGTCGGTTGGAATTTCCGGTTCACATACCTCCTAGATTAAAAAATCTATGTCACGTTGGTCGGCATAATTGTCATAAACACTAAATAAAATAAATAGTTATAAAAGATAATATATACCACATCCGAATCATAGACCGGATGAGGGTAAATGAATAGAGAAGTGAATAGAGAAGTGATCAAATGTTATTATTGAAAAAATAAATACATAAAGTTCACACATAGTTCTCATAGAACAACATACAGCTCTCTAGAGCATCTAATTAAAACATAAATTGAAACTAACATACAACTATGTAAAACATTTAAATGCAACAACAAATGCGATCATAATGGCAACTAAGGTAACAATTGATCCAACAGCATAATGATACCAAGCCTCATTATCAATGGCATATTTTCTTATCTTTCTAATCTTCAAGCGCATTGCATCCATCTTGATCTTGTGGTCATCGACGACATCGGCAACATGCAACTCTAATTTCATCTTCTCCTCCTCAATTCTTTTCAATTTTTCTTTCAAATCCTCGTTTTCTTTTTCAACTAAATTTAACCTCTCGATAAGAGGGTCGGTTGGAATTTCTGGTTCACATACCTCCTAGATAAACACATCTATGTCACGTTGGTCGGCATAATTGTCATAAACACTAAATAAAACAAATAGTTATAAAAGATAATATATACCACATCCGAATCATAGACCGGACGAGGGCCGACGTGGGCGGATACCATGACCATGGCACTATATAAGAACAAACAATAATAAAAGTAAGAAAATTACACAAGTATCTATCTAAATGATACAAGTAAGAACTTTTTTCTTTTAGAAAGAAGATAAGAAGAAGAGGCTAACCACGGTGGTGCCGGCGCCGAGATGGACGCGGGCGATCGACGGCGGTGAGGACGGGGACGGGACAGGACGGACCGCCAAACCTAAACAAATCTTGAGAAAAATGGAGCTTGGACAAGGAGCTTCGAGAGCAGAAAGCTTAAGTGTGGCTCGGGCATTTCATCGAACACCTCATGTGCATAGGAGGTGAGCTAGAGCACCACAAAGCTCCCTCCTCGCCGGCCAGAAAAACAGAGCAGTGTGGAGTGCTCTGCTCGCTGGCGAGGGGGTATATATAGGCATCTCATTGGTCCCGGTTCGTGGCTGGAACCAGGACTAAAGGATCCCCTTTGGTCCCGGTTCCAGCCACGAACCGGGACCAATGGTTGTGGGCCAGGAGCGAGGCCCATTGGTCCCGGTTCCAGCCACGAACCGGGACCAACGGGGTCATACGAACCGGGACCAATGCCCCACGAGGCCCGGCCGGCCCCCTGGCCTCACGAACCGGGACCAATGCCCCCATTGGTCCCGGTTCGTGAGTGAACCGGGACTAATGGGCTGGCCCGGCCTGGACCAATGCCCTGTTATGTACTAGTGCACCATGCCAAAATTGTTTTGGTTTCGATAATTTTGCATTTTTTGAAGTTTTCTCGGTTAAAAAAGACCAATAAATGGTCACACTTGCCACAATTTGTATACAGTGTCGAAAGTCGTTCAAACCAGGTAAAGAAAATTCACAATTACATTTGTCGCATAAGAGGCAAAAAGAAATCGAGTGTTTAAGTTGTGTTCAAAAAAATTGTTGAAAATGTTAGTTCTTAAGTTTGCATGCTCCTCAAGTAACTCGAAAATTGTTCAAAATGTTGTTCAAAAAAATGTTCTTACATTTTGAACTAACACATCTCTTTATTTTTTTGAAATGTTCATGCTTTTAAATAAATCGTTTGAATCTGACATGGATACCCACCATGGGCATGCCAATCTGCTTGCAAAAGCTGGGGTTATTTGAAGGATGTGCAAACATAGACCATGTTCAATAGAGAGAGTTCAGGTAGGCCAGAAGGCTCCGTCTGAGAGCACGTTGTTTCTCGGCATCCTTGAAATGGCCCAAGAAAATTTCATGGCCTTGTATGACCAAAGGCACGATGCCAAGTTGTTTGGGGATTTGACAAGTTTTGTATTTTCTGGAGTTTTTTTGGTAAAAAAATGCCGATGAATGGTCATACGTGTCGCAACTTGCATATGGTGTAGGAAATCGTTCAAATCTGCCATGGATGCCTATTTTTATCACCAGGCATAGCTTACTCAAGTGGTAGGCAGTGTAATACGGAGGCTGAGGATGCAGGTTCGATTCCGCTTCCAAACAGTTTTCTTTTCTTAGCATTAGCATTTTTACGTTGCGCTTTGAAACAGGCCTCACATTTGAAACAGGCCTCACACCCAGTGGGCCGGCCCAGTCGCGTGTGTATCAGTCATACGCATGCCACGGCGTACTTCTGTAAAGACCATCATACCCTTTGTTATGAAGGGGTATGAAACAATCTTAGCCATCGATGTATTTAGGGGGGGTTGTATTGAAGCAGAAGTGTTGTAATAATATTGCACGGGTTTAAAGGTGCACTTCTTCTTCGGTACAACCCCCCTAGACACATCAACGGTTCAGCAAGGGCAGGATGGTCATTCCCCCTCCACCTAGGCCCGGCCCCACCCCCGCGCCGTACCCGCGCGGCCCGGCGACGTACGTCCTCCCGCGGCGTAGACGGCGGTTTTTTTTTACGCTGAGGACGTACATGTACGCGCGTCGGTGGTCAGACGTACGTGTACGCGCGTGGTGGTCAAACGGTTCGTCAATCGCGGCGCGTCGCCCGGTGGAAACGCGTCGTGGCGCGTGGACTGCGCCCCGCCGCCCTCGACTGCCGCCCTCGACTGCCGCCCCGTCCCTCCCATCGACTGCCGCCCCGCCGCCCAGTCCCGTCGCCTCCCGTGGGCATTAATGCCGTCCACCCACCCCCCACTCCCCCGTCGCGACGCCTGCCGCCGGCTCCGCTTCCTTTTGCCCATAAAAAGCACCCCGTCCGCCCGTTGCCGCTCGCACCACTTCTTTCCCCGACCCCTCCTCACGTCCACCTCCGAAAAGCCCGCCGGCGACATGGCTTTCCACCGTGGCAGCAGCTCCGGCACCGGCGGCGACGACGGTCCGAGCGCGTGGCCGTCTAGCCTGGGCACGCCGGAGACGGAGGAGCTGTTCCGAGACGGGCTCCTCGTGCCGCCGGGTTGCCGTCTTCCGCACGACTGGAAGATCGACAAAGACGGCTACCCGACGCGCGGGCCCGGCGCGACCCCGGAGGAGAAGCGGACGCACGCCGGCGGCCGCTGCAACATCCTCGGCCGGCACGCGTTTTGGGACGGCAAGCAGTACGACGCCGTCATCCGCGCGAAACGGCTGGCGGAGTCCGGCGTCACGCCCGACCTCACCGGCGACCGCCGCCCCCTTCTTGCCCCTCCCGCGCCTCCCCGCACCCGCCGAGATGCACGCGGCCGTCGGGCCCCTGCACCACCTGCGCCGGCGCCCGCCGATCCCCCCGCCCCGCAGGAGGTGGAACTGCCGCCGGAGCAGGTTGTTCTCCGGGAGGACGGCGATCCCGAAGATACGCCGGGCTACCTCGTCGCACTGCGGGCGTCTGCGGCGGCAGCGGCGGCAGAGGCGGCGGCGGCTGCTGCGAGGGAGGCCACCGAGCAGGCGGCAGAGATCCAGGCGGCGGCGGCGATTCCGCCAGTGGTGCCGTTGGCGGCGCAGGCCCCGGACAAGGACGACATCGACTGGGACCGCTTAGCCCGGGTGAGCGACGACGACGGCGACGACGGCGGTGACGGCCCGGACGTCATCGATCTCCTGGGTAGCGACGACGAGGACGAGGAGTAGTTTTTTTTTTTATCTTTTTAAGTATGAACTATGTATGAACTCGTTTAAGTATGAACTATGTATGAACTCGTTTATGTTTGGATGAACTCGTTTATGTTTGGATGAACTCGTTTAAGTTTAAATGAAGTCGTTTAAGTTTGGATGAAGTATGTAAAATATATCTATGTTCAATGTAATTAGAATGAAAAAAGTTAGTTTGTTTGAATGTTTGTTATTTGTTATGTGCAAGATATTTATTTATTTTTTGAGTACCGAAGACGTGTCCATTAGAGATAAAAACTAGTACAGGAGACGACCACGTCTACACACAGACGAAACATCTCGCGACGCCGGACAACACGGACTTTTACAGAGAGAACCCTGAACAAAAGAAAACTAGTGCAAGATATTGTTGGTTTAGTATGATAATACCGAGAATGAGAACATATTCAAAATTACGAAAAAAAAAATTTGAATAGTGAGGAAAAAGTCGTCGGTCCGGGAAGAAATATTTAGCAACGATGAAAGAATGCGAATGGCACACACCAATACAACATTTGGCAGGGCGTGTGCGGACTCACCCGGGGATCCCACACGAAAAATAAACAAAATCCGACAACGAACACAACTTTTGCCAGCGGTTTCATGGAATGCACCCAACTTTTGCCAGCACGTGTGGGGCCCCACCCCGGTACACCACGCCAAAAATGAACGAAATCCGACAACGAACGCACGTTGCGTCACGTCCGGGTAGTATTTTAGGGGTTTTCGGCCCGGAAATTCGTAGAAAATCCAAACAGCGTCGAAACGCGACAAAATTTGTCGTGGGTGGTGCGCATGGTCATTGTACCATGTGGAAAAAAATGAGCCCGTTTGGCGGATGCGAAGGAGAGACGCACGACCGAGTGTCCATTCCCTCCATACCGAAACCACCGCCTTCCACATGAAGTACCCGAGCGGTTTCACGGAATCTACCAACTTTTGGCAGGGCGTGTGGGGCCCCACCGCGGTACCCCATGCCAAAAATGAACGAAATCCGACAACGAACGCACGTTGCGTCACGTCCGGGCAGTATTTTAGGGGGTTTCGGCCCGGAAAATCATAGAAAATCCATACAGCCTCGAAACGCGACAAATTTTGTCGTGCGTGCAGCGCATGGTCATTGTAGCACGTGGAAAAAAATTAGCCCGTTTGGCGGATGCGAAGGAGAGACGCACGACCGAGTGTCCATTCCCTCCATACCGAAACCACCGCCTTCCACATGAATTACCCGAGCGGTTTCACGGAATCTACCCAACTTTTGGCAGGGCGTGTGGGGCCCCACCGCGGTACCCCACGCCAAAAATGAACGAAATCCGACAACGAACGCACGTTGCGTCACGTCCGGGCAGTATTTTAGGGGTTTTCGGCCCGGAAATTCATAGAAAATCCAAACAGCGTCGAAACGCGACAAATTTTGTCGTGCGTGGTGCGCATGGTCATTGTACCACGTGGAAAAAAAATGAGCCCGTTTGGCGGATGCGAAGGAGAGACGCACGACCGAGTGTCCATTCCCTCCATACCGAAACCACCGCCTTCCACATGAAGTACCCGAGCGGTTTCACGAAATCTACCCAACTTTTGGCAGGGCGTGTGGGGCCCCACCGCGGTACCCCACGCCAAAAATGAACGAAATCCGACAACGAACGCACGTTGCGTCACGTCCGGGGAGTATTTTAGGGGTTTTCGGCCCGGAAATTCGTAGAAAATCGAAACAGCGTTTTAACGCGACAAATTTTGTCGTGCGTGGTGCGCATGGTCATTGTACCACGTGGAAAAAAAATGAGCCCGTTTGGCGGATGCGAAGGAGAGACGCACGACCGAGTGTCCATTCCCTCCATACCGAAACCACCGCCTTCCACATGAAGTACCCGAGCGGTTTCACGGAATCTACCCAACTTTTGGCAGGGCGTGTGGGGCCCCACCGCGGTACCCCACGCCAAAAATGAACGAAATCCGAGAACGAACGCACATTGCGTCACGTCCGGGCAGTATTTTAGGGGTTTTTGGCCCGGAAATTCGTAGAAAATCCAAACAGCCTCGAAACGCGACAAATTTTGTCGTGCGTGCAGCGCATGGTCATTGTAGCACGTGGAAAAAAAATGAGCCGGTTTGGCGGATGCGAAGGAGAGACGCACGACCGAGTGTCCATTCCCTCCATACCGAAACCACCGCCTTCCACATGAAGTACCCGAGCGGTTTCACGGAATCTACCCCAACTTTTGGCAGGGCGTGTGGGGCCCCACCGCGGTACCCCACGCCAAAAATGAACGAAATCCGACAACGAACGCACGTTGCGTCACGTCCGGGCAGTATTTTAGGGGTTTTCGGCCCGGAAATTCGTAGAAAATCCAAACAGCCTCGAAACGCTACAAATTTTGTCATGCGTGCAGCGCATGGTCATTGTAGCACGTGGGAAAAAAATGAGCCCGTTTGGTGGATGCGAGGGAGAGACGCACGACCGAGTGTCCATTCCCTCCATACCGAAACCACCGCCTTCCACATGAAGTACCCGAGCGGTTTCACGGAATCTACCCCAACTTTTGGCAGGGCGTGTGGGGCCCCACCGCGGTACCCGACGCCAAAAATGAACGAAATCCGACAACGATGTGGTGAATACGATGTGGTGAAGGCGTCTGTTAAGTTTGTCCGTGCTTATGAGCACTCACAAAAACATATAAAGAAGGACATATTCAATGATGGCATGCGCGAAGGTCTTAGTGCAGAGAGGGCTTGCAAGATTCTTAACCATCAATGGCTAACCGGTGATGTAAGTTATTGTTGTGTTTTATATTACTGTTCACTGCATATTGGAACTGTTATACATCCTTTACATTATTTGCAGGTTATCAATGCTTATTCCTCGTATCTGTCGGGAGTAGTTGGTGACGATCGTCATATAATGCCGACCTGGCTAGTAAATTGGTTACTTGAATTTAGACCAGACACCGAGCCAGGAAAAAATGAGAACGAAGTAGTGGCGAAGAAGAATGGACCCGTGAATAGATGCGCCGGTGAGTATTTTAAAAAGGATAAGGTAAGTTCGACTGGCTTAATGTATGCATATATGGGATATAAATAATGAAACAGTATGTGTTGATTACATCGTATATTCATTGTGATGCAGACTAATATTCCTCTTAATAAGGGAAATACCCACTGGGTTTCGGTCGTCATGCATCGCCCGAAGGAAGAGTTTCAGGTTCTTGATTCTTTGATGGGACGCGAACTTGACAGTGAAGTTAAAGAAAAAGTTGAGGAGCTGGTACGTTATAAATTTACATGGGCATATTGAAACTATCATTTCGTAATTGAACTAACATAAATCCTTTGCGTGCTATCATTCATATGAACAGAGAAAACAACTTGGAGAAGACATACGTGATGCGAATGCGAGCGGTGCTGTGAATTATCCGGATGTGTCTACATGGCCTATTAAAACGTATAAGATGCCACAACAGGAAGATGGGTGCGTATATACTTTCACATTATTTTAATATCTTACCTGAAATGCAAACTTATGAATCGTTGTATGTATGAACCAGCAACTCATGTGGAATATTTCTCATTCGTTGCTTTCAATACTGGGACGGTGAAAAATGGACAAGCCGTTTTTCGCAGGTGTGGTTCTTTTTGAAATGTGCATTTTTAATTTAATTCATTATGTAATACAATTCACATTGGACTAATATGAATTTGTAACAGGGGTCAATTGATAAATCGAGGGACCTAATGATTGCGCAGCTTATTTTTTCGGAGAGAAATACGCTCAACGGTGTGAAAGACAAATTTACCCGGCTTGCAAAGAAGAAATAAATGCGGCAAATTTTATGTAACAGAAATTATTTTAGGCTCAAATGATGTTTGCATTTATTTTGACTCTGATATTTTTTTGATGAAGAAGGCACTACTTGTTTGAATATTAAAGTTGAGAATGACATTTGGATTATTATTTTGTCTTTGTGCCGTCGTCTTTAAAGTTCAATTACTCATATGCATACTTATGCCGTCGTCTACTTGTTCGAATAAAACAGTCCATGTTTTCCGTAGTTATATTTTGTTAAAAAAAATGCCCACCCGACCGGCTTATATTCTTTGCACGTCCGCAAAAAAAAGTGCCCGCCCGATCCATCGCCGCCGCCGTGTCGGGAGCGACGCGCGTGACCGCGTGGGCCGGCCCAATAAAGCTTCCAATCAAGACACACGACGGCCCAACTACCCCGCGGGGCGACGGGAACCGGTGCGGATTTGTTTAGTCCCACCTCGCCCGACGGAGGGCTCGACGACCGGCTTAAATAGCCGGCGCAACAGAGGCATTCAGACTCCTCTGGTTTACTCGCTTGGTACCGCCGTCCGACGCTGCCCTGTGGGATCGTGTCGCCTGTGCGGTCAGTGTAATGTCAGACTGGCCGGCCCACTGGTCGGGCTTTTTTTTATTAAAAATAAATAAATAAAAACGACCGCGGAATAAGCGACGGCGACAGTGCAGAACAGCAACAGTATACAGTGACGGTCTACAGTGCATCATCAACACATCCAAATAAACAGAGTAAAAATACTTCTTGCATAACATAGTCTGGCATCAACAATAGTTATGTGGGTATCGTAGCACATAGTCTGACATCAACAAAGTAAAATAAGTCTCGTATAACATAATCTAACATTTAGAAATTAAAAATGATCAATCCATCAAGAAACTGTCTTCAATCGAAGGGCTAAGTAATCTTCCATCCTCCGGAAATCAAGCAAAGTTCCTGCATACAAAAACAGTAAGATATGTGTTAATTCACTAAAAACAAATAAATTTAGAGAACAACAAGATTGACATGAACATACGAAAATCGTACTTAGGATTTTGAGGGCATGTGGACTTATAATGACCCGGAAGACCGCACTGGCCACATTGACGTTTGCTTTTCTCATCAAAAGCTTTAGGTCGTCCATTTTTAGTGACATCAGAACCACCCTTACCGCGGCCTTTAACATTCTGTTTTGGTGTGCCTTTGGTGTTAATTTTTGCGGGATCACGAACCAGAACATGATCTCGATTAGGCTCAAATGCATCGTCATTCACAAACTTTTGCTCTGCACCAGGCTCATCCTCCTCAGTGTAATCATTATCTATTATGTCCCTCAGAGCCGCCTTCAACTTGTCGAACAAAAATGGTTTATGGCATGCTTTATGAGATGCTTCGGTAGATAAGATAGTCAACTCGCTGTACCTAGCTCTCTCCCCTGTACCTGCCCATCCCCACGCAAACAGATCGCTAGTGCGCTTCACGGGAAGTCCACCCCTTGCAATTTTGCTGAACCTCCGCAGTACTAAACACCTAGGTATCTCACGTAAGCGTAGCTGAATCAAAACGTGAAGAATATGTTTGCAAGGAAGTCCTTTGCGGTCCATACTTCTGCAACTGCACTTCACGGTTTGTTCGGAGTTACCTGGGGTGTAGTCCACAGTGAATCTGATATCCCTATTTTCCTTCCATGTCAGTATGAATCTGTGAGTGTCTGCTCCTCTCAGTCTCTCAAGGACCTCAAGCTCCCGTGCCTTCTTCATATCTTCCTGTAAGATATAAAAGTTTGCCGCAGTGAACTCACGGGCAGCTGATTTCTCAATGTCTTTACACTCGTCCAGGACTGGTACTGGGTCTGTTTGTGTGATTGTGTAATCGTCATGCGCCTCGTTCTCACGAAGACGAACTATGCAGTTCTCATAGTGCACAATCATGTCAACAATAGTCATACCGGAGTCTAGATGCATGTGAAGGCATGAATTCAGACTCTCACTTCGCTGGTTACTTCGCATACCTAGGAAAAACCGACCAGAGAGATATGATGCAGCCCAAAGCCTTTTCTTCTTGTACATCCTGCATAACCATGTCTTTGTTTTCTCCGACTGCCATTTGGCGGTAAACGCTGCCCATCTCTCCTCAAATACTTTTTTTGAAGTGGCATAATAAAGTAGAGACCTGAACTCCTTTAGAGACTTATGGTGAAGGTGTTTCTGCATGTTCTTCTCAATATGCCATGAGCAAAGACGATGCCAAACGTCCGAAAGTACCTTTCTGATGGCCTTAATCATAGCTGCATCTCCATCAGTAATTACTGACCTGGGCCTCTTCTGACAGTGAGCCTTCAAAAACGTCTGAAGCAGCCAGACATATGTATCTTCCGTCTCGTCAGACACAATAGCACAACCGAATACCGTGGTGCAACGGTGGTTGTTCAGACCGACGAAAGGTATAAATGGCATGGCATACCTATTCATCCTGTATGCGCTGTCGAAGACGGTCACATCACCGTAGTCAACATAGTCTCGCCGTGATTGAGAATCACACCAGAATAGGTTTTTCAGCCTTCCTTCATCATCGACGGTGTGCTCAAAGAAGAAATTTGGATCCCTGTCTTTTCTGGTCATCATGATTCCAATGGCAGTGTCTGCATCACCTTGTGCAAGCAACTTCATTTTCTCTCTATAACACATGTTATAAAGCTTCTTCCTCCCAAAACCAGCCTTTGCATATGACCCGTACCTACTGACAAAATTATCATAAATCATATGTTTCCTGATTCCAGCACCTGCCATAGTTAAGATCTCAGCTTTCTGAAATTCTTTTATCTGATTATGAGACCGGAGAAACGGGACTTCATCCGGTCTAGCTAGAACGTGACTGTGATCATCACTGAAACTGCTGACATACCAAACGTCACGCTCTTTATCAAGCTTCAAAGTTATATGCGCGTCGCAGAAGCATCGAGTCTCCGCTCTGAGCCTGCGTGTCCTTCCTTCCATTGTACAAAATTTTGCCTGTCGCTTCCCAGCTCTCGAACACACATACTTCCTCAAGCGCCTACCTCCCTCAGGACCTTTTGAAAATTTCAGCGAGTCCTTTCTAACGCTGAAACCACGTTCCTTAGCATACTGGTTATAGAAAATGTAAGCCTCTCCTAGTGACCTGAACGTCTTCCTCATGACCTTCCAATGCCTGTCCAATGAATCTTGCTGATATTCATCTAATCCGATGTCAAAATTAAACAGATCATCAACAACATGCTCATCCATCCCGCTAGGACCATCTACATCTCCCTGTAAATTAAGGCATAAAACCATGTATGTCAGTCAGTTATTATTTTAATATATAATGAATGTAAGTTTCAAAACTTACTTTGCTGGAGCTGTCATCATGAGATGCATCAACGTGCGATTTGTCACTTTCATCATCCACAATATTCCTCACAAAGTCCCCGTCCGCGTCCATCTGCGCACATTTTTAAAAAATACATGTAAGCGCTCATGCGGTTATTATGTCATTTCTTCTCCTAATTTTTTTTAAAACATACCCGGAGTGCGCTTTCAGCAAATGAATCATCTATATCCATATCATCATCATTATCGTCCTGTCGCTGCATGATGCAAAAAAAACATGTAAGTGTCCGTGCGGTTGATCGTATTTATGTTTTTATCAACATTGATCACACTTACATTGCCACTATAAGATTCATCCAAACTCATGTAGTTCTCCTCAACAGGTTCGTCCATATTCAGTGACGAGGATCCGTTGTCGTCGCCGTAATCATCGCCATCATAATCGCCCTCCTCCTCTATCTATACCTGTATAAGAAAATTCTAAGATCAATCGAACACCATGTAACACCATCCCTAAAATAATTACTTCATCAAGCACAACGACGTCGCACATTGGTTACAGTCAAACCAACCTCTTGCACGGCGGCGAGGATGTCAGATGGATCCATTTTGTCCGACGACGAACGCGCTGACGGCGTGACGTTGCTGGCCGGCCGAGGCAGGCGTCGACGGCGTCAGGATGATGGCCGGTCGAGGCAGACGGAGTCCGGGGAGGAAGGCGGCGACGATAATCACGGGTGGGCGGCCATCCGGGCGACGGCAAAGGAACGCGGCGGCAGCAGCAACGGCGGCGGGGCACGCGCGGCGGGCTGTTTGGGCGGCGACCCGGGCGACGTGGAGACGGCGACTACGTGGATGTGTTTAGGGTTTAAGGTTACGACGGTGGGCGTCGCCGGCTCCCGTGACGTTTTTTTTCCCCACAACTATCGACGCCAACGTGGAGACGTGCGGGCGTACGGTGGCGACGTACGGCGACGGGTGCGGCATGCGCGGGCGGGCGTACGGCGACGGGTGCGGAATACAAGGGCGGACGTACGACGACGCGCGCGGACGTACGGCGTCGGGTGGGTATTCCTATACCTAATGTGAAATGACCATCCTGCCCAATATACGTTTTAGGGGGGGGGGAGGGGGGGGTTGTACCGAAGCACTCCCCTTAAAGGTGTGATTCAACCGTGTTAGTAATGGGCAATTTAAAGTGACTGCTATTAACGAAAATTGCATACAACTAAGAATTAGCAAAAGTGTTATTCTCCATATGTAGAATAAACAAGGAAGGAAGGTCTATAGCGCAACTACAAGTGTGCATGATTGTTTGAGAGGCTAGGAAATGATATATATAATGTCCACACGTCATCCTATAATGCAGGTTTATGAATTATTCCTGTTTATTTGAAACCCTTATGACTTCGAGAAGATTGCATAATACACAAGTGTGGTTGAGAAGGACGAAACTACTTTACTCACCAATGCCAACCTTTATATTAAAGACACATGTAAATATGTCCTTGCAAAGCCAGATGGTATATAAATGAGCTATCATGAGAACTTTGGTGTAGAATAGATCAGGGAGAACATAATGTAAAGCACTGTGCACAAAGTTGGCCTCCAACCGAGCGGCAAGCTATTTGCCAGTGAGCTTTGGAAGGATCAAGAATTCAATTACCACTCATCACTCTTGTTGGCTTAGTTTTAATCGATGTAGTATTGTGTATCCATGGCGCCAACAAAGCCATGTAAAAACTTGAGTAGTGTATCACTTATAAGCTCCCACTCATATATTTGATCTAGCTTGCATCACGATGATATCTTGCGCCGCCAACATCACGTCGTGGTGTATCAAGAGCAGCAAATGTGCTTGGATAATCAGAAGGCTACACAGTTATCCTTCATGTGGACTTTTTTTTTGTGGAATGTTACCATGTGGATATTCTTCAAGGGCAAGATCTACCGTTCCAATAGGTTAACAACTTAGATTAATAATTTTGTTCACATCATCATTGCTTTTGAAAGGACAAAATGGGTTCCTAATTTTTGATAGCTGAAAAGCATTTTTTTTACCAAGTGATCCTAGAACTAGCACCACAATAGCAGAGAGAAACACTGATTCATTCCTGCCAAGCCATGAGTGATCTCATATTGGTTGATATTATACCATCGGCAACTGAGAACAGTAGAAGAATAATAATATGATTTTTTGGACAAGGGGTGAGATCCTCGATGATCCTGAGAAACTTTCAAAAATTAACTGGGTGATGGGGTAGTAGGCGGTAGTAGCCCACTCAACTGTCGCTCCTCTTCCTCTTGGTCTGAGCGGCACCCAAGACTACATTTTCATATCCATGCAAGCGATGAGGTCCCGAGAATGACCCAATGCGACTACCCTTTGGAGGTGTTTATCTCCATGCTAGATGATGGTGATCTCCAAGGAGAGATCATCAGTCATCCGCCTCCCGCTGCAGTCATCCTTCCGCGCACCTCTTTCGTCTGCAAGTGCTAGAGATACCTGTCACTGATCCCAAATTCTTTCACCGGTTTCTCGTTCACCAGTGCAATCTGTCCCATCTCGACGTCTTCGAACGCCCGCGACAAGGAGATCACACTCACCCCCAACCATTGTGGTTCATACAAAATGCTTGAAAACCATTGCCTCAAGATGAAACTTCAGTTGTATATTTTTCTATTTCTTTTTGGAAGGTTCAGTCATATATATACACTGTACACTCTCGCGGATGCACTTGCAGCAGTTGAGAGCAAGACGAACGAACGAATGAACAGGCAAGTGGTGAGGTGGGAGTGATTTAGCTGAATCCACTGCTACCTGTCCGTCCTCATATAAGAAAAGATGCTACCACTCCAATATGTGCGGTTGCGGGGTTGTCAATAGCACATGTCCTTGATGGCAACTACTCATGGTCCTTGCCGGTGGTTTCGGCATTGTCTTTATCAGAGCTCTCATGTGGTCTCTTTCGTACTCTGCCGTCTATTTGCTAGTGCTGCCCTTTACAATGGTCATGACATATAACCTGGGTTGCACCATACTCAACTCCCTAGGTTTGGAGATTTTTATTTGCGTTGGGCCGATACTCGATACCATGTACTTGATGTTTTCATTTTCTATGTGTTCTTGCTTCGGCATGCCAAGATGTATTGCCACTCAATTGTGTGGTTCAACAATTATTTTAGAAAAATATTCTATGCCATGGAGAGAATATAAAGAGTAGGTCGCCAAGTTTAGATTGGGGTGGAGAAGATGAGTGGGGAACAGAATGAGGTTGGGGAAGAGGAACAGTGACTAGTCAAGCGAAAATATCAACTACCATCCACCGCCATCGCAGTGAATGCATACAGGTGGTGTGGCACAGCTTCTGCGGCCCGGTGGGACCAGCTCGTATGAAAGAGCATGCATATACGAGATGTTTTTGAAACAGTATTTCAGCGATACAGAACTTTAATACAACACATTTAACACGAACGATCCGAATCTATATGCAATGCAACGGTACTGATGTAGGTGGATGGAGCACCTAGGTGCTCCTGTGTAATTCCGGTAATGAACTATTCTAGTATGCTAAATTTAATGTTAACGTCAACTATGAAATGAAGTAGTCTAAATATGTGTTGCAAATGAATTTGTGTGCAAAATTATGTGTTTGATTTCTTGTGTGGGATTAAGTATTATGAGATCTGCCGTCTCACGCACCTCCTCCCCAAAAAAAATTTAGGGTTCCTCCGCCTTCCGTCGGTGCTGCCATCGGTCCGCCTCGTCCATGTGCTCATCTTCAAGTGCTAGATATAACTTGTCATTGATCCCAAATTCCTTCACCGGTTCCTCGTTCACCAATGCAAGCTACCCACCTCGATGTCTTCGAACGACCTGCGACAAGAAGATCACACCCAACAATTGCAGTTCATAAAAAATGCTTGGAAACTTAATTACTGCTTCTATATAAATAATTACTTACTCAGACAAGAAGACATTGTAGATCACTAGAGGAATACTTTTTTGGAAGAAAATTTTATCATCCCTGGTTGAAGAAAGAAGAAAAGAAAGTCTATCAATGCTTGCTGAACTGAACTGCATAGTCTGAGCTAGTTTTCATCAATCTTTCTCCAGATCTCCTCCTTAGCTGGATTCCATGACGATCTCATGTCAGAATACAATGTCGTAGTTGTATGCACACAGACTATAGCCAACCACTTCGCCGCCGTCGGCGGCTCCATTACTTCCTCTTCCTAGACAAATCCACCATCATCTTCCTCATGGAGTGTCAGCATCTCCAGGTGGTCTTCAACCCTCTCCTTTCCTACCCTAGAACTCAACTCTCACGCATCTCCCATCTTCCGATCTGCTCGTCCTGGAAACACATCAAAACCCTAAACCCCTAGTAAACAAGCCAAGGCGGGGAGGTGTGCTAGGGACGAGGTAGATGAAACGGTGTACTCTCTGTGACGGCGCCGCCGGAGGACAGGTTACCCTGGGTTTTTGGGCTAGGGGACATGAGTTTCTCGTAAGATGTAGTTAATTCTCTTGTTCTTCGGTTTAAAAACATCCTCTTAGGAGTGTCTTTGTCTTTCTTTAAGCGAGACCAAAAAAGCACTCGTATTTGGCGCGTCTTAAATGAGCCAGCCTAGCGTTGACGAAAAAAGGACTACTGTTTTTCTATTACATTTATTTATATTTCTTAATTAAAAAACTCAATTTAAAAACGTGCATCACATGTTCAAAAAAAATCATGCAATGTTAAAAATGTTCGCGCAACTTATGAAAAATGTTGATAGGATTCAAAAAATATGTCTGTGGCATTTTAAAAACTATTTATAAAATATTAAAAAATGTTTGCGTCATTCAAAAAAAGTACATACACTTTAAAAAAATATACGTAACTTTTTTCTAAATGTTCATGCGTTTCAAATATGTTCATGATTTTCAAAAAAATATTTATACAATCTAAAAAGATGTTTGCATAGTTTAAAAATATTTCATATCATTCAAAAAAAAGTTCAACTTGTATTTGAAAAAATGTTTAGCACATATTCAAAAAAATGTTTAAAACATGTATTTGAAAAGAATGTTCATCGTGTATTTGAAAAATGTTCAACATGTATCAAAAAATGTTCAAGATGTTACAAAAAATGTAGAACTTGTATTGAAAAAATTAGACATGTCCTTAAAACGGAAAACTGAAAACCTATAAAAATGGTAAAGAAACACAGAAAACCAAAATAAGAACCGATGAAAACCAACATAGAAAAAAAAAATAGAAAACCACTCAGAAGCTTCTGAAACCAGTCCGAACCGGTCATAGAAGCTTACTAAAACCGCTCCTTGAGAAACCCATATTGGGCTAGCCCATCTAGCGGTCGCCTACTGCAGGACGGAGTACCGTCTCATGGTAGGCTAGATATAGCTCCCACGTCTGGTACGTGAGGGGTATATCTCACCTATTGCGAGATGGTAGCTCCTCTCACCTCAAGGGTTTTTCTTGTCGCACCATTACTAGACTGGACTGTTTCTTCTCTTCGTGGTGAGCGAGCGGGTGTCTTCTTTCTTCTTCCTTCTCCTCCCCTGAATGTGTCTCGTCTCCTCCTCCTTTATTCTTCTCCATTCCCCTTCTTCCAAAGGATTCTTCTCCCTTCTTTGTTACGTGAGCAGTATGGTGTCAATGGCGTTACTCTTTCTTATCCTCCATTCAAGCTCTCTAGTCCTGTTTTAATCGGCCTATTCTTCGCGATTTTTTGTTGGTTTTTCCTACGGTTTGGGAGATCTCGAGCTACGTTGTGGATCCAACTGTTTCGTGATACAAGTTGTTGATATATGTACGATGAATCCCGCAGTTGTTGGTTGCTTTTCTGGGTTACAACTGACAGTACTGAAAATCATTAGTAGTCCCTTTAGTGTGGTGCACAAGACAGAGGAATCGCACACAAAGCGTTTACAAAGGTTCGGGCCCTCATCGTTGAGGTAATACCCAAATCATGCTTGGATTTGATTGATGTATAGGTCTCCCCGTATGAGGGGGTTCTAATGGATGTGGAGTTTAATCTATCGAGACTAAGGTGGAGATTGTTCAATGCCTCAACTACTCCTTAGGCCTCGCCTTATAAAGGGGACAAGGTCTAGGCACTAGTACATAACAGGGCATTGGTCCAGGCCGGGCCAGCCCATTAGTCCCGGTTCAGTCACGAACCGGGACTAATGGGTGCAACAGTCCCGGTTCGTGAAGCCAGACGGCCGGGCGGGCCACATGGGGCATTGGTCCCGGTTCGTCTGGAACCTTTGGTCCCGGTTCCAGACACGAACCGGGACCAATGCGCCTCGCTCCTGGCCCACAACCATTGGTCCCGGTTCGTGGAAGGAACCGGGACCAAATGTGTAACCGTTCGCCTGGTGCGCGCCCCTTTAGTCCCGGTTGGTGGTTCAAACCGGGACTAAAGGTTCGAACGTCTCGCATCCCACGACGTTTCGCGCTCCGAGAAACAGGAGGATAAAGGAACTGTTCCTCGGCGAGGGCTACAGTAACTTCGCCCATTTCTCATCTTCTCCTTTCTTCTTCCCCCATATCTTCTACCATGAATCCAATCACTCGCTACGGGAAGGTGCTCGCACATGGCAGTACCAATCTCGATGTCGTCTACACAAACGACAGCGCCATGGTGCCGCATTTTCTTTCCCTTTTGCAGAAATGGCTTCAAGTGGCGGATGAGAAAGACAAGTTCATAGGGCTTGATCTCGAGTACACGGCCAAGCAAGAAGATGTTGCCGTCATCCAGCTATGTTTCAAGAAACATGTCATGATCTTCCAATGGGCAAGATGAGTTTTGAGGGTTTTCTTTGATCAATTAATAATTTATAGATTATTATGAAAATTGCATAGGATAGAAATATGTTCCATTTTGAATCCTATGGGAAAGATCAATATTTCTTTTAAGTTTGTAGTGAAACAATTTTCCTTGTTGCAAAACGTGGGAGAACATATATGTCATATAGTTAATTTAGGGTTTCTTCATCAATTCATAGGATATGAAAATTGCATATATATAGGATATAGCAATATATATGTTCTATTTTGAATCCTATGGCAAAGATCAATTTCTCTTAAGTTGTAGTGAAATAATTTTCAATTTTTTTATGATATTACTGTTCACCGGGCTCAAATGAGCCCGGGGAGCAAACACTCTGCGTCTTCCTCTTTTGTTGCAGCGAAATAATTTTCCTTTATATAGTTGCATATTATAATTCTGCCGAAATATACTTGTTGCAGCAGTATTTAACATTTGTTCCATTTTAATTTGTTGATGTTGCAGTAGTGACAAGCACTGCCCAGCACTCATGGACTTCCTACGCAGCGGCATACATTTTGCTAGCGTTGATGTAAGAAATGACAAGCTGAAGATGAGGCGCAGCTTCGGTATTGAGATACCAGCTGGCTGCCTTATTGATATCCAAGACATATTCAGGCTTCGGTATGAGAGGACTTCGATGGCTTCTATGGCAGTCGCCTTGATCGACGACTATTACGGAGATATGAAGACCAAATTCCCCCGGGCGCAGCACAAAGAGTGGGAGAGGACCCCACTTCAGCCTATCAACATTGAGTATGCAGCAAAAGATGCATACGTTGCATATGAGTTGTACCGCAAGATTCGAACCGTGAACTATGGGCAGCGTCACCTCGCACCACCACCACCATTGGAATATTCTTCTGATTCAGACTAGCTAGTAGTGTTCGCTTGGACGAGTACTTTCTGTAATGGATATCTGAACTATTATATATATATTACATATCTCTCTAGCTATTATATATTTGTAGTGCTTTTCAATTCAGTTTTTTCTTAAATTCCGATTGTGGCTGAGAACAAAATGCAACAAAAAAGTGGGTTGTCATTGTTGGCAAGCATGCACACCATGCCAACTTTCAACCTTTTCAGAGTTCATTTGTAGTGCTTTACAATTTCAGGGTCATTTAGCTCAAAAAAATCAGTAAGTGCATGAAAAATACCAAAATGAAGTCAGAAAGGGTTGAAAATTGATGATGTGGCTTTGAATGGTGCATTTTGAACACACAAAAAGTATGGAGTTCAAATAAGTTCAAGAAAATGAAATGCCTTTTGTAACCGATGAGTTTCTATCCGAAACCCCGATACTTCGAAAGGGACTGTCCGTTTTGTACACGAAGTGCATCCAGTTTTTGCCGTAACCCACTCAACTTTTTAGCACATGCTATGTGGGTGAAAGGTTGATACCATGCCAACTTTCAACCCTTTCAGAGTTCATTTGTAGTGCTTTACAATTTCAGGGTCATTTAGCTCAAAAAAATCATTAAATGCATGAAAAATACCAAATGAAGTCAGAAAGGGTTGAAAATTGATGATGTGGCTTCGAATGGTGCATTTTGAACACACAAAAAGTATGGAGTTCAAATAAGTTCAAGAAAATGAAATGCCTTTTGTAATAGATGAGTTTCCGTCCGAAACCCCGATACTTCGAAAGGGACTGTCCGTTTTGTACACGAAGTGCATCCAGTTTTTGCCGTAACCCACTCAACTTTTTAGCACATGCTATGTGGGTGAAAGGTTGATACCATGCCAACTTTCAACCCTTTCAGAGTTCATTTGTAGTGCTTTACAATTTCAGGGTCATTTAGCTCAAAAAAATCATTAAATGCATGAAAAATACCAAATGAAGTCAGAAAGGGTTGAAAATTGATGATGTGGCTTCGAATGGTGCATTTTGAACACACGAAAAGCCTGGAGTTCAAATAAGTTCAAGAAAATGAAATGCCTTTTGTAACCGATGAGTTTCCGTCCGAAACCCCGATACTTCGAAAGGGACTGTCCGTTTTGTACACGAAGTGCATCCAGTTTTTGCCGTAACCCACTCAACTTTTTAGCACATGCTATGTGGGTGAAAGGTTGATACCATGCCAACTTTCAACCCTTTCAGAGTTCATTTGTAGTGCTTTACAATTTCAGGGTCATTTAGCTCAAAAAAATCATTAAATGCATGAAAAATACCAAATGAAGTCAGAAAGGGTTGAAAATTGATGATGTGGCTTTGAATGGTGCATTTTGAACACACGAAAAGCCTGGAGTTCAAATAAGTTCAAGAAAATGAAATGCCTTTTGTAACCGATGAGTTTCCGTCCGAAACCCCGATACTTCGAAAGGGACTGTCCGTTTTGTACACGAAGTGCATCCAGTTTTTGCCGTAACCCACTCAACTTTTTAGCACATGCTATGTGGGTGAAAGGTTGATACCATGCCAACTTTCAACCCTTTCAGAGTTCATTTGTAGTGCTTTACAATTTCAGGGTCATTTAGCTCAAAAAAATCATTAAATGCATGAAAAATACCAAATGAAGTCAGAAAGGGTTGAAAATTGATGATGTGGCTTCGAATAGTGCATTTTGAACACACGAAAAGCCTGGAGTTCAAATAAGTTCAAGAAAATGAAATGCCTTTTGTAACCGATGAGTTTCCGTCCGAAACCCCGATACTTCGAAAGGGACTGTCCGTTTTGTACACGAAGTGCATCCAGTTTTTGCCGTAACCCACTCAACTTTTTAGCACATGCTATGTGGGTGAAAGGTTGATACCATGCCAACTTTCAACCCTTTCAGAGTTCATTTGTAGTGCTTTACAATTTCAGGGTCATTTAGCTCAAAAAAATCATTAAATGCATGAAAAATACCAAATGAAGTCAGAAAGGGTTGAAAATTGATGATGTGGCTTCGAATGGTGCATTTTGAACACACGAAAAGCCTGGAGTTCAAATAAGTTCAAGAAAATGAAATGCCTTTTGTAACCGATGAGTTTCCGTCCGAAACCCCGATACTTCGAAAGGGACTGTCCGTTTTGTACACGAAGTGCATCCAGTTTTTGCCGTAACCCACTCAACTTTTTAGCACATGCTATGTGGGTGAAAGGTTGATACCATGCCAACTTTCAACCCTTTCAGAGTTCATTTGTAGTGCTTTACAATTTCAGGGTCATTTAGCTCAAAAAAATCATTAAATGCATGAAAAATACCAAATGAAGTCAGAAAGGGTTGAAAATTGATGATGTGGCTTCGAATAGTGCATTTTGAACACACGAAAAGCCTGGAGTTCAAATAAGTTCAAGAAAATGAAATGCCTTTTGTAACCGATGAGTTTCCGTCCGAAACCCCGATACTTCGAAAGGGACTGTCCGTTTTGTACACGAAGTGCATCCAGTTTTTGCCGTAACCCACTCAACTTTTTAGCACATGCTATGTGGGTGAAAGGTTGATACCATGCCAACTTTCAACCCTTTCAGAGTTCATTTGTAGTGCTTTACAATTTCAGGGTCATTTAGCTCAAAAAAATCATTAAATGCATGAAAAATACCAAATGAAGTCAGAAAGGGTTGAAAATTGATGATGTGGCTTCGAATGGTGCATTTTGAACACACGAAAAGCCTGGAGTTCAAATAAGTTCAAGAAAATGAAATGCCTTTTGTAACCGATGAGTTTCCGTCCGAAACCCCGATACTTCGAAAGGGACTGTCCGTTTTGTACACGAAGTGCATCCAGTTTTTGCCGTAACCCACTCAACTTTTTAGCACATGCTATGTGGGTGAAAGGTTGATACCATGCCAACTTTCAACCCTTTCAGAGTTCATTTGTAGTGCTTTACAATTTCAGGGTCATTTAGCTCAAAAAAATCATTAAATGCATGAAAATACCAAATGAAGTCAGAAAGGGTTGAAAATTGATGATGTGGCTTCGAATGGTGCATTTTCAACACACGAAAAGCCTGGAGTTCAAATAAGTTCAAGAAAATGAAATGCCTTTTGTAACCGATGAGTTTCCGTCCGAAACCCCGATACTTCAAAAGGGACTGTCCGTTTTGTACACGAAGTGCATCCAGTTTTTGCCATAACCCACTCAACTTTTTAGCACATGCTATGTGGGTGAAAGGTTGATACCATGCCAACTTTCAACCCTTTCAGAGTTCATTTGTAGTGCTTTACAATTTCAGGGTCATTTAGCTCAAAAAAATCATTAAATGCATGAAAAATACCAAATGAAGTCAGAAAGGGTTGAAAATTGATGATGTGGCTTCGAATGGTGCATTTTGAACACACGAAAAGCCTGGAGTTCAAATAAGTTCAAGAAAATGAAATGCCTTTTGTAACCGATGAGTTTCCGTCCGAAACCCCGATACTTCGAAAGGGACTGTCCGTTTTGTACACGAAGTGCATCCAGTTTTTGCCGTAACCCACTCAACTTTTTAGCACATGCTATGTGGGTGAAAGGTTGATACCATGCCAACTTTCAACCCTTTCAGAGTTCATTTGTAGTGCTTTACAATTTCAGGGTCATTTAGCTCAAAAAAATCATTAAATGCATGAAAAATACCAAATGAAGTCAGAAAGGGTTGAAAATTGATGATGTGGCTTCGAATGGTGCATTTTGGACACACGAAAAGCCTGGAGTTCAAATAAGTTCAAGAAAATGAAACGCCTTTTGTAACCGATGAGTTTCCGTCCGAAACCCCGATACTTCGAAAGGGACTGTCCGTTTTGTACACGAAGTGCATCCAGTTTTTGCCGTAACCCACTCAACTTTTTAGCACATGCTATGTGGGTGATAGGTTGATACCATGCCAACTTTCAACCCTTTCAGAGTTCATTTGTAGTGCTTTACAATTTCAGGGTCATTTAGCTCAAAAAAATCATTAAATGCATGAAAAATACCAAATGAAGTCAGAAAGGGTTGAAAATTGATGATGTGGCTTCGAATGGTGCATTTTGGACACACGAAAAGCCTGGAGTTCAAATAAGTTCAAGAAAATGAAATGCCTTTTGTAACCGATGAGTTTCCGTCCGAAACCCCGATACTTCGAAAGGGACTGTCCGTTTTGTACACGAAGTGCATCCAGTTTTTGCCGTAACCCACTCAACTTTTTAGCACATGCTATGTGGGTGAAAGGTTGATACCATGCCAACTTTCAACCCTTTCAGAGTTCATTTGTAGTGCTTTACAATTTCAGGGTCATTTAGCTCAAAAAAATCATTAAATGCATGAAAAATACCAAATGAAGTCAGAAAGAGTTGAAAATTGATGATGTGGCTTCGAATGGTGCATTTTGAACACACGAAAAGCCTGGAGTTCAAATAAGTTCAAGAAAATGAAATGCCTTTTGTAACCGATGAGTTTCCGTCCGAAACCCCGATACTTCGAAAGGGACTGTCCGTTTTGTACACGAAGTGCATCCAGTTTTTGCCGTAACCCACTCAACTTTTTAGCACATGCTATGTGGGTGAAAGGTTGAAACCATGCCAACTTTCAACCCTTTCAGAGTTCATTTGTAGTGCTTTACAATTTCAGGGTCATTTAGCTCAAAAAAATCATTAAATGCATGAAAAATACCAAATGAAGTCAGAAAGGGTTGAAAATTGATGATGTGGCTTCGAATGGTGCATTTTGAACACACGAAAAGCCTGGAGTTCAAATAAGTTCAAGAAAATGAAATGCCTTTTGTAACCGATGAGTTTCCGTCCGAAACCCCGATACTTTGAAAGGGACTGTCCGTTTTGTACACGAAGTGCATCCAGTTTTTGCCGTAACCCACTCAACTTTTTAGCACATGCTATGTGGGTGAAAGGTTGATACCATGCCAACTTTCAACCCTTTCAGAGTTCATTTGTAGTGCTTTACAATTTCAGGGTCATTTAGCTCAAAAAAATCATTAAATGCATGAAAAATACCAAATGAAGTCAGAAAGGGTTGAAAATTGATGATGTGGCTTCGAATGGTGCATTTTGAACACACGAAAAGCCTGGAGTTCAAATAAGTTCAAGAAAATGAAATGCCTTTTGTAACCGATGAGTTTCCGTCCGAAACCCCGATACTTCGAAAGGGACTGTCCGTTTTGTACACGAAGTGCTTCCAGTTTTTGCCGTAACCCACTCAACTTTTTAGCACATGCTATGTGGGTGAAAGGTTGATACCATGCCAACTTTCAACCCTTTCAGAGTTCATTTGTAGTGCTTTACAATTTCAGGGTCATTTAGCTCAAAATAATCATTAAATGCATGAAAATACCAAATGAAGTCAGAAAGGGTTGAAAATTGATGATGTGGCTTCGAATGGTGCATTTTCAACACACGAAAAGCCTGGAGTTCAAATAAGTTCAAGAAAATGAAATGCCTTTTGTAACCGATGAGTTTCCGTCCGAAACCCCGATACTTCAAAAGGGACTGTCCGTTTTGTACACGAAGTGCATCCAGTTTTTGCCGTAACCCACTCAACTTTTTAGCACATGCTATGTGGGTGAAAGGTTGATACCATGCCAACTTTCAACCCTTTCAGAGTTCATTTGTAGTGCTTTACAATTTCAGGGTCATTTAGCTCAAAAAAATCATTAAATGCATGAAAAATACCAAATGAAGTCAGAAAGGGTTGAAAATTGATGATGTGGCTTCGAATGGTGCATTTTGGACACACGAAAAGCCTGGAGTTCAAATAAGTTCAAGAAAATGAAACGCCTTTTGTAACCGATGAGTTTCCGTCCGAAACCCCGATACTTCGAAAGGGACTGTCCGTTTTGTACACGAAGTGCATCCAGTTTTTGCCGTAACCCACTCAACTTTTTAGCACATGCTATGTGGGTGATAGGTTGATACCATGCCAACTTTCAACCCTTTCAGAGTTCATTTGTAGTGCTTTACAATTTCAGGGTCATTTAGCTCAAAAAAATCATTAAATGCATGAAAAATACCAAATGAAGTCAGAAAGGGTTGAAAATTGATGATGTGGCTTCGAATGGTGCATTTTGGACACACGAAAAGCCTGGAGTTCAAATAAGTTCAAGAAAATGAAACGCCTTTTGTAACCGATGAGTTTCCGTCCGAAACCCCGATACTTCGAAAGGGACTGTCCGTTTTGTACACGAAGTGCATCCAGTTTTTGCCGTAACCCACTCAACTTTTTAGCACATGCTATGTGGGTGAAAGGTTGATACCATGCCAACTTTCAACCCTTTCAGAGTTCATTTGTAGTGCTTTACAATTTCAGGGTCATTTAGCTCAAAAAAATCATTAAATGCATGAAAAATACCAAATGAAGTCAGAAAGGGTTGAAAATTGATGATGTGGCTTCGAATGGTGCATTTTGAACACACGAAAAGCCTGGAGTTCAAATAAGTTCAAGAAAATGAAATGCCTTTTGTAACCGATGAGTTTCCGTCCGAAACCCCGATACTTCGAAAGGGACTGTCCATTTTGTACACGAAGTGCATCCAGTTTTTGCCGTAACCCACTCAACTTTTTAGCACATGCTATGTGGGTGAAAGGTTGATACCATGCCAACTTTCAACCCTTTCAGAGTTCATTTGTAGTGCTTTACAATTTCAGGGTCATTTAGCTCAAAAAAATCATCAAATGCATGAAAAATACCAAATGAAGTCAGAAAGGGTTGAAAATTGATGATGTGGCTTCGAATGGTGCATTTTGAACACACGAAAAGCCTGGAGTTCAAATAAGTTCAAGAAAATGAAATGCCTTTTGTAACCGATGAGTTTCCGTCCGAAACCCCGATACTTCGAAAGGGACTGTCCGTTTTGTACACGAAGTGCATCCAGTTTTTGCCGTAACCCACTCAACTTTTTAGCACATGCTATGTGGGTGAAAGGTTGATACCATGCCAACTTTCAACCCTTTCAGAGTTCATTTGTAGTGCTTTACAATTTCAGGGTCATTTAACTCAAAAAAATCATCAAATGCATGAAAAATACCAAATGAAGTCAGAAAGGGTTGAAAATTGATGATGTGGCTTCGAATGGTGCATTTTGAACACACGAAAAGCTCGGAGTTCAAATAAGTTCAAGAAAATGAAATGCCTTTTGTAACCGATGAGTTTCCGTCCGAAACCCCGATACTTCGAAAGGGACTGTCCGTTTTGTACACGAAGTGCATCCAGTTTTTGCCGTAACCCACTCAACTTTTTAGCACATGCTATGTGGGTGAAAGGTTGATACCATGCCAACTTTCAACCCTTTCAGAGTTCATTTGTAGTGCTTTACAATTTCAGGGTCATTTAGCTCAAAAAAATCATTAAATGCATGAAAAATACCAAATGAAGTCAGAAAGGGTTGAAAATTGATGATGTGGCTTCGAATGGTGCATTTTGAACACACGAAAAGCCTGGAGTTCAAATAAGTTCAAGAAAATGAAATGCCTTTTGTAACCGATGAGTTTCCGTCCGAAACCCCGATACTTTGAAAGGGACTGTCCGTTTTGTACACGAAGTGCATCCAGTTTTTGCCGTAACCCACTCAACTTTTTAGCACATGCTATGTGGGTGAAAGGTTGATACCATGCCAACTTTCAACCCTTTCAGAGTTCATTTGTAGTGCTTTACAATTTCAGGGTCATTTAGCTCAAAAAAATCATTAAATGCATGAAAAATACCAAATGAAGTCAGAAAGGGTTGAAAATTGATGATGTGGCTTCGAATGGTGCATTTTGAACACACGAAAAGCCTGGAGTTCAAATAAGTTCAAGAAAATGAAATGCCTTTTGTAACCGATGAGTTTCCGTCCGAAACCCCGATACTTCGAAAGGGACTGTCCGTTTTGTACACGAAGTGCATCCAGTTTTTGCCGTAACCCACTCAACTTTTTAGCACATGCTATGTGGGTGAAAGGTTGATACCATGCCAACTTTCAACCCTTTCAGAGTTCATTTGTAGTGCTTTACAATTTCAGGGTCATTTAACTCAAAAAAATCATCAAATGCATGAAAAATACCAAATGAAGTCAGAAAGGGTTGAAAATTGATGATGTGGCTTCGAATGGTGCATTTTGAACACACGAAAAGCTCGAAGTTCAAATAAGTTCAAGAAAATGAAATGCCTTTTGTAACCGATGAGTTTCCGTCCGAAACCCCGATACTTCAAAAGGGACTGTCCGTTTTGTACACGAAGTGCATCCAGTTTTTGCCGTAACCCACTCAACTTTTTAGCACATGCTATGTGGGTGAAAGGTTGATACCATGCCAACTTTCAACCCTTTCAGAGTTCATTTGTAGTGCTTTACAATTTCAGGGTCATTTAGCTCAAAATAATCATTAAATGCATGAAAATACCAAATGAAGTCAGAAAGGGTTGAAAATTGATGATGTGGCTTCGAATGGTGCATTTTCAACACACGAAAAGCCTGGAGTTCAAATAAGTTCAAGAAAATGAAATGCCTTTTGTAACCGATGAGTTTCCGTCCGAAACCCCGATACTTCAAAAGGGACTGTCCGTTTTGTACACGAAGTGCATCCAGTTTTTGCCATAACCCACTCAACTTTTTAGCACATACTATGTGGGTGAAAGGTTGATACCATGCCAACTTTCAACCCTTTCAGAGTTCATTTGTAGTGCTTTACAATTTCAGGGTCATTTAGCTCAAAAAAATCATTAAATGCATGAAAAATACCAAATAAAGTCAGAAAGGGTTGAAAATTGATGATGTGGCTTCGAATGGTGCATTTTGAACACACGAAAAGCCTGGAGTTCAAATAAGTTCAAGAAAATGAAATGCCTTTTGTAACCGATGAGTTTCCGTCCGAAACCCCGATACTTCGAAAGGGACTGTCCGTTTTGTACACGAAGTGCATCCAGTTTTTGCCGTAACCCACTCAACTTTTTAGCACATGCTATGTGGGTTAAAGGTTGATACCATGCCAACTTTCAACCCTTTCAGAGTTCATTTGTAGTGCTTTACAATTTCAGGGTCATTTAGCTCAAAAAAATCATTAAATGCATGAAAAATACCAAATGAAGTCAGAAAGGGTTGAAAATTGATGATGTGGCTTCGAATGGTGCATTTTGAACACACGAAAAGCCTGGAGTTCAAATAAGTTCAAGAAAATGAAATGCCTTTTGTAACCGATGAGTTTCCGTCCGAAACCCCGATACTTCGAATGGGACTGTCCGTTTTGTACACGAAGTGCATCCAGTTTTTGCCGTAACCCACTCAACTTTTTAGCACATGCTATGTGGGTGATAGGTTGATACCATGCCAACTTTCAACCCTTTCAGAGTTCATTTGTAGTGCTTTACAATTTCAGGGTCATTTAGCTCAAAAAAATCATTAAATGCATGAAAAATACCAAATGAAGTCAGAAAGGGTTGAAAATTGATGATGTGGCTTCGAATGGTGCATTTTGGACACACGAAAAGCCTGGAGTTCAAATAAGTTCAAGAAAATGAAATGCCTTTTGTAACCGATGAGTTTCCGTCCGAAACCCCGATACTTCGAAAGGGACAGTCCGTTTTGTACACGAAGTGCATCCAGTTTTTGCCGTAACCCACTCAACTTTTTAGCACATGCTATGTGGGTGAAAGGTTGATACCATGCCAACTTTCAACCCTTTCAGAGTTCATTTGTAGTGCTTTACAATTTCAGGGTCATTTAGCTCAAAAAAATCATTAAATGCATGAAAAATACCAAATGAAGTCAGAAAGGGTTGAAAATTGATGATGTGGCTTCGAATGGTGCATTTTGAACACACGAAAAGCCTGGAGTTCAAATAAGTTCAAGAAAATGAAATGCCTTTTGTAACCGATGAGTTTCCGTCCGAAACCCCGATACTTCAAAAGGGACTGTCCGTTTTGTACACGAAGTGCATCCAGTTTTTGCCGTAACCCACTCAACTTTTTAGCACATGCTATGTGGGTGAAAGGTTGATACCATGCCAACTTTCAACCCTTTCAGAGTTCATTTGTAGTGCTTTACAATTTCAGGGTCATTTAGCTCAAAAAAATCATCAAATGCATGAAAAATACCAAATGAAGTCAGAAAGGGTTGAAAATTGATGATGTGGCTTCGAATGGTGCATTTTGAACACACGAAAAGCCTGGAGTTCAAATAAGTTCAAGAAAATGAAACGCCTTTTGTAACCGATGAGTTTCCGTCCGAAACCCCGATACTTCGAAAGGGACTGTCCGTTTTGTACACGAAGTGCATCCAGTTTTTGCCGTAACCCACTCAACTTTTTAGCACATGCTATGTGGGTGAAAGGTTGATACCATGCCAACTTTCAACCCTTTCAGAGTTCATTTGTAGTGCTTTACAATTTCAGGGTCATTTAGCTCAAAAAAATCATCAAATGCATGAAAAATACCAAATGAAGTCAGAAAGGGTTGAAAATTGAGTATGTGGCTTCGAATGGTGCATTTTGAACACACGAAAAGCCTGGAGTTCAAATAAGTTCAAGAAAATGAAATGCCTTTTGTAACCGATGAGTTTCCGTCCGAAACCCCGATACTTCGAAAGGGACTGTCCGTTTTGTACACGAAGTGCATCCAGTTTTTGCCGTAACCCACTCAACTTTTTAGCACATGCTATGTGGGTGAAAGGTTGATACCATGCCAACTTTCAACCCTTTCAGAGTTCATTTGTAGTGCTTTACAATTTCAGGGTCATTTAACTCAAAAAAATCATCAAATGCATGAAAAATACCAAATGAAGTCAGAAAGGGTTGAAAATTGATGATGTGGCTTCGAATGGTGCATTTTGAACACACGAAAAGCTCGGAGTTCAAATAAGTTCAAGAAAATGAAATGCCTTTTGTAACCGATGAGTTTCCGTCCGAAACCCCGATACTTCGAAAGGGACTGTCCGTTTTGTACACGAAGTGCATCCAGTTTTTGCCGTAACCCACTCAACTTTTTAGCACATGCTATGTGGGTGAAAGGTTGATACCATGCCAACTTTCAACCCTTTCAGAGTTCATTTGTAGTGCTTTACAATTTCAGGGTCATTTAACTCAAAAAAATCATCAAATGCATGAAAAATACCAAATGAAGTCAGAAAGGGTTGAAAATTGATGATGTGGCTTCGAATGGTGCATTTTGAACACACGAAAAGCTCGGAGTTCAAATAAGTTCAAGAAAATGAAATGCCTTTTGTAACCGATGAGTTTCCGTCCGAAACCCCGATACTTCGAAAGGGACTGTCCGTTTTGTACACGAAGTGCATCCAGTTTTTGCCGTAACCCACTCAACTTTTTAGCACATGCTATGTGGGTGAAAGGTTGATACCATGCCAACTTTCAACCCTTTCAGAGTTCATTTGTAGTGCTTTACAATTTCAGGGTCATTTAACTCAAAAAAATCATCAAATGCATGAAAAATACCAAATGAAGTCAGAAAGGGTTGAAAATTGATGATGTGGCTTCGAATGGTGCATTTTGAACACACGAAAAGCTCGGAGTTCAAATAAGTTCAAGAAAATGAAATGCCTTTTGTAACCGATGAGTTTCCGTCCGAAACCCCGATACTTCGAAAGGGACTGTCCGTTTTGTACACGAAGTGCATCCAGTTTTTGCCGTAACCCACTCAACTTTTTAGCACATGCTATGTGGGTGAAAGGTTGATACCATGCCAACTTTCAACCCTTTCAGAGTTCATTTGTAGTGCTTTACAATTTCAGGGTCATTTAGCTCAAAAAAATCATCAAATGCATGAAAAATACCAAATGAAGTCAGAAAGGGTTGAAAATTGATGATGTGGCTTCGAATGGTGCATTTTGAACACACGAAAAGCCTGGAGTTCAAATAAGTTCAAGAAAATGAAATGCCTTTTGTAACCGATGAGTTTCCGTCCGAAACCCCGATACTTCGAAAGGGACTGTCCGTTTTGTACACGAAGTGCATCCAGTTTTTGCCGTAACCCACTCAACTTTTTAGCACATGCTATGTGGGTGAAAGGTTGATACCATGCCTACTTTCAACCCTTTCAGAGTTCATTTGTAGTGCTTTACAATTTCAGGGTCATTTAGCTCAAAAAAATCATCAAATGCATGAAAAATACCAAATGAAGTCAGAAAGGGTTGAAAATTGATGATGTGGCTTCGAATGGTGCATTTTGAACACACGAAAAGCCTGGAGTTCAAATAAGTTCAAGAAAATGAAATGCCTTTTGTAACCGATGAGTTTCCGTCCGAAACCCCGATACTTCGAAAGGGACTGTCCGTTTTGTACGCGAAGTGCATCCAGTTTTTGCCGTAACCCAATCAACTTTTTAGCACATGCTATGTGGGTGAAAGGTTGATACCATGCCTACTTTCAACCCTTTCAGAGTTCATTTGTAGTGCCTTACAATTTCAGGGTCATTTAGCTCAAAAAAATCATCAAATGCATGAAAAATACCAAATGAAGTCAGAAAGGGTTGAAAATTGATGATGTGGCTTCGAATGGTGCATTTTGAACACACGAAAAGCCTGGAGTTCAAATAAGTTCAAGAAAATGAAATGCCTTTTGTAACCGATGAGTTTCCGTCCGAAACCCCGATACTTCGAAAGGGACTGTCCGTTTTGTACACGAAGTGCATCCAGTTTTTGCCGTAACCCACTCAACTTTTTAGCACATGCTATGTGGGTGAAAGGTTGATACCATGCCTACTTTCAACCCTTTCAGAGTTCATTTGTAGTGCTTTACAATTTCAGGGTCATTTAGCTCAAAAAAATCATCAAATGCATGAAAAATACCAAATGAAGTCAGAAAGGGTTGAAAATTGATGATGTGGCTTCGAATGGTGCATTTTGAACACACGAAAAGCCTGGAGTTCAAATAAGTTCAAGAAAATGAAATGCCTTTTGTAACCGATGAGTTTCCGTCCGAAACCCCGATACTTCGAAAGGGACTGTCCGTTTTGTACACGAAGTGCATCCAGTTTTTGCCGTAACCCACTCAACTTTTTAGCACATGCTATGTGGGTGAAAGGTTGATACCATGCCAACTTTCAACCCTTTCAGAGTTCATTTGTAGTGCTTTACAATTTCAGGGTCATTTAGCTCAAAAAAATCATCAAATGCATGAAAAATACCAAATGAAGTCAGAAAGGGTTGAAAATTGATGATGTGGCTTCGAATGGTGCATTTTGAACACACGAAAAGCCTGGAGTTCAAATAAGTTCAAGAAAATGAAATGCCTTTTGTAACCGATGAGTTTCCGTCCGAAACCCCGATACTTCGAAAGGGACTGTCCGTTTTGTACACGAAGTGCATCCAGTTTTTGCCGTAACCCACTCAACTTTTTAGCACATGCTATGTGGGTGAAAGGTTGATACCATGCCTACTTTCAACCCTTTCAGAGTTCATTTGTAGTGCTTTACAATTTCAGGGTCATTTAGCTCAAAAAAATCATCAAATGCATGAAAAATACCAAATGAAGTCAGAAAGGGTTGAAAATTGATGATGTGGCTTCGAATGGTGCATTTTGAACACACGAAAAGCCTGGAGTTCAAATAAGTTCAAGAAAATGAAATGCCTTTTGTAACCGATGAGTTTCCGTCCGAAACCCCGATACTTCGAAAGGGACTGTCCGTTTTGTACACGAAGTGCATCCAGTTTTTGCCGTAACCCACTCAACTTTTTAGCACATGCTATGTGGGTGAAAGGTTGATACCATGCCTACTTTCAACCCTTTCAGAGTTCATTTGTAGTGCTTTACAATTTCAGGGTCATTTAGCTCAAAAAAATCATCAAATGCATGAAAAATACCAAATGAAGTCAGAAAGGGTTGAAAATTGATGATGTGGCTTCGAATGGTGCATTTTGAACACACGAAAAGCCTGGAGTTCAAATAAGTTCAAGAAAATGAAATGCCTTTTGTAACCGATGAGTTTCCGTCCGAAACCCCGATACTTCGAAAGGGACTGTCCGTTTTGTACACGAAGTGCATCCAGTTTTTGCCGTAACCCACTCAACTTTTTAGCACATGCTATGTGGGTGAAAGGTTGATACCATGCCTACTTTCAACCCTTTCAGAGTTCATTTGTTGTGCTTTACAATTTCAGGGTCATTTAGCTCAAAAAAATCATCAAATGCATGAAAAATACCAAATGAAGTCAGAAAGGGTTGAAAATTGATGATGTGGCTTCGAATGGTGCATTTTGAACACACGAAAAGCCTGGAGTTCAAATAAGTTCAAGAAAATGAAATGCCTTTTGTAACCGATGAGTTTCCGTCCGAAACCCCGATACTTCGAAAGGGACTGTCCGTTTTGTACGCGAAGTGCATCCAGTTTTTGCCGTAACCCACTCAACTTTTTAGCACATGCTATGTGGGTGAAAGGTTGATACCATGCCAACTTTCAACCCTTTCAGAGTTCATTTGTAGTGCCTTACAATTTCAGGGTCATTTAGCTCAAAAAAATCATCAAATGCATGAAAAATACCAAATGAAGTCAGAAAGGGTTGAAAATTGATGATGTGGCTTCGAATGGTGCATTTTGAACACACGAAAAGCTCGGAGTTCAAATAAGTTCAAGAAAATGAAATGCCTTTTGTAACCGATGAGTTTCCGTCCGAAACCCCGATACTTCGAAAGGGACTGTCCGTTTTGTACACGAAGTGCATCCAGTTTTTGCCGTAACCCACTCAACTTTTTAGCACATGCTATGTGGGTGAAAGGTTGATACCATGCCAACTTTCAACCCTTTCAGAGTTCATTTGTAGTGCTTTACAATTTCAGGGTCATTTAGCTCAAAAAAATCATCAAATGCATGAAAAATACCAAATGAAGTCAGAAAGGGTTGAAAATTGATGATGTGGCTTCGAATGGTGCATTTTGAACACACGAAAAGCCTGGAGTTCAAATAAGTTCAAGAAAATGAAATGCCTTTTGTAACCGATGAGTTTCCGTCCGAAACCCCGATACTTCGAAAGGGACTGTCCGTTTTGTACACGAAGTGCATCCAGTTTTTGCCGTAACCCACTCAACTTTTTAGCACATGCTATGTGGGTGAAAGGTTGATACCATGCCTACTTTCAACCCTTTCAGAGTTCATTTGTTGTGCTTTACAATTTCAGGGTCATTTAGCTCAAAAAAATCATCAAATGCATGAAAAATACCAAATGAAGTCAGAAAGGGTTGAAAATTGATGATGTGGCTTCGAATGGTGCATTTTGAACACACGAAAAGCCTGGAGTTCAAATAAGTTCAAGAAAATGAAATGCCTTTTGTAACCGATGAGTTTCCGTCCGAAACCCCGATACTTCGAAAGGGACTGTCCGTTTTGTACGCGAAGTGCATCCAGTTTTTGCCGTAACCCAATCAACTTTTTAGCACATGCTATGTGGGTGAAAGGTTGATACCATGCCTACTTTCAACCCTTTCAGAGTTCATTTGTAGTGCCTTACAATTTCAGGGTCATTTAGCTCAAAAAAATCATCAAATGCATGAAAAATACCAAATGAAGTCAGAAAGGGTTGAAAATTGATGATGTGGCTTCGAATGGTGCATTTTGAACACACGAAAAGCCTGGAGTTCAAATAAGTTCAAGAAAATGAAATGCCTTTTGTAACCGATGAGTTTCCGTCCGAAACCCCGATACTTCGAAAGGGACTGTCCGTTTTGTACACGAAGTGCATCCAGTTTTTGCCATAACCCACTCAACTTTTTAGCACATGCTGTGTGGGTGAAAGGTTGATACCATGCCAACTTTCAACCCTTTCAGAGTTCATTTGTACTGCTTTACAATTTCAGGGTCATTTAGCTCAAAAAAATCATCAAATGCATGAAAAATACCAAATGAAGTCAGAAAGGGTTGAAAATTGATGATGTGGCTTCGAATGGTGCATTTTGAACACACAAAAGCCTGGAGTTCAAATAAGTTCAAGAAAATGAAATGCCTTTTGTAACCGATGAGTTTCCGTCCGAAACCCCGATACTTCGAAAGGGACTGTCCGTTTTGTACACGAAGTGCATCCAGTTTTTGCCGTAACCCACTCAACTTTTTAGCACATGCTATGTGGGTGAAAGGTTGATACCATGCCAACTTTCAACCCTTTCAGAGTTCATTTGTAGTGCTTTACAATTTCAGGGTCATTTAGCTCAAAAAAATCATTAAATGCATGAAAATACCAAATGAAGTCAGAAAGGGTTGAAAATTGATGATGTGGCTTCGAATGGTGCATTTTCAACACACGAAAAGCCTGGAGTTCAAATAAGTTCAAGAAAATGAAATGCCTTTTGTAACCGATGAGTTTCCGTCCGAAACCCCGATACTTCGAAAGGGACTGTCCGTTTTGTACACGAAGTGCATCCAGTTTTTGCCATAACCCACTCAACTTTTTAGCACATGCTGTGTGGGTGAAAGGTTGATACCATGCCAACTTTCAACCCTTTCAGAGTTCATTTGTAGTGCTTTACAATTTCAGGGTCATTTAGCTCAAAAAAATCATCAAATGCATGAAAAATACCAAATGAAGTCAGAAAGGGTTGAAAATTGATGATGTGGCTTCGAATGGTGCATTTTGAACACACAAAAGCCTGGAGTTCAAATAAGTTCAAGAAAATGAAATGCCTTTTGTAACCGATGAGTTTCCGTCCGAAACCCCGATACTTCGAAAGGGACAGTCCGTTTTGTACACGAAGTGCATCCAGTTTTTGCCGTAACCCACTCAACTTTTTAGCACATGCTATGTGGGTGAAAGGTTGATACCATGCCAACTTTCAACCCTTTCAGAGTTCATTTGTAGTGCTTTACAATTTCAGGGTCATTTAGCTCAAAAAAATCATTAAATGCATGAAAAATACCAAATGAAGTCAGAAAGGGTTGAAAATTGATGATGTGGCTTCGAATGGTGCATTTTGAACACACGAAAAGCCTGGAGTTCAAATAAGTTCAAGAAAATGAAATGCCTTTTGTAACCGATGAGTTTCCGTCCGAAACCCCGATACTTCAAAAGGGACTGTCCGTTTTGTACACGAAGTGCATCCAGTTTTTGCCGTAACCCACTCAACTTTTTAGCACATGCTATGTGGGTGAAAGGTTGATACCATGCCAACTTTCAACCCTTTCAGAGTTCATTTGTAGTGCTTTACAATTTCAGGGTCATTTAGCTCAAAAAAATCATCAAATGCATGAAAAATACCAAATGAAGTCAGAAAGGGTTGAAAATTGATGATGTGGCTTCGAATGGTGCATTTTGAACACACGAAAAGCCTGGAGTTCAAATAAGTTCAAGAAAATGAAACGCCTTTTGTAACCGATGAGTTTCCGTCCGAAACCCCGATACTTCGAAAGGGACTGTCCGTTTTGTACACGAAGTGCATCCAGTTTTTGCCGTAACCCACTCAACTTTTTAGCACATGCTATGTGGGTGAAAGGTTGATACCATGCCAACTTTCAACCCTTTCAGAGTTCATTTGTAGTGCTTTACAATTTCAGGGTCATTTAGCTCAAAAAAATCATCAAATGCATGAAAAATACCAAATGAAGTCAGAAAGGGTTGAAAATTGAGTATGTGGCTTCGAATGGTGCATTTTGAACACACGAAAAGCCTGGAGTTCAAATAAGTTCAAGAAAATGAAATGCCTTTTGTAACCGATGAGTTTCCGTCCGAAACCCCGATACTTCGAAAGGGACTGTCCGTTTTGTACACGAAGTGCATCCAGTTTTTGCCGTAACCCACTCAACTTTTTAGCACATGCTATGTGGGTGAAAGGTTGATACCATGCCAACTTTCAACCCTTTCAGAGTTCATTTGTAGTGCTTTACAATTTCAGGGTCATTTAACTCAAAAAAATCATCAAATGCATGAAAAATACCAAATGAAGTCAGAAAGGGTTGAAAATTGATGATGTGGCTTCGAATGGTGCATTTTGAACACACGAAAAGCTCGGAGTTCAAATAAGTTCAAGAAAATGAAATGCCTTTTGTAACCGATGAGTTTCCGTCCGAAACCCCGATACTTCGAAAGGGACTGTCCGTTTTGTACACGAAGTGCATCCAGTTTTTGCCGTAACCCACTCAACTTTTTAGCACATGCTATGTGGGTGAAAGGTTGATACCATGCCAACTTTCAACCCTTTCAGAGTTCATTTGTAGTGCTTTACAATTTCAGGGTCATTTAACTCAAAAAAATCATCAAATGCATGAAAAATACCAAATGAAGTCAGAAAGGGTTGAAAATTGATGATGTGGCTTCGAATGGTGCATTTTGAACACACGAAAAGCTCGGAGTTCAAATAAGTTCAAGAAAATGAAATGCCTTTTGTAACCGATGAGTTTCCGTCCGAAACCCCGATACTTCGAAAGGGACTGTCCGTTTTGTACACGAAGTGCATCCAGTTTTTGCCGTAACCCACTCAACTTTTTAGCACATGCTATGTGGGTGAAAGGTTGATACCATGCCAACTTTCAACCCTTTCAGAGTTCATTTGTAGTGCTTTACAATTTCAGGGTCATTTAACTCAAAAAAATCATCAAATGCATGAAAAATACCAAATGAAGTCAGAAAGGGTTGAAAATTGATGATGTGGCTTCGAATGGTGCATTTTGAACACACGAAAAGCTCGGAGTTCAAATAAGTTCAAGAAAATGAAATGCCTTTTGTAACCGATGAGTTTCCGTCCGAAACCCCGATACTTCGAAAGGGACTGTCCGTTTTGTACACGAAGTGCATCCAGTTTTTGCCGTAACCCACTCAACTTTTTAGCACATGCTATGTGGGTGAAAGGTTGATACCATGCCAACTTTCAACCCTTTCAGAGTTCATTTGTAGTGCTTTACAATTTCAGGGTCATTTAGCTCAAAAAAATCATCAAATGCATGAAAAATACCAAATGAAGTCAGAAAGGGTTGAAAATTGATGATGTGGCTTCGAATGGTGCATTTTGAACACACGAAAAGCCTGGAGTTCAAATAAGTTCAAGAAAATGAAATGCCTTTTGTAACCGATGAGTTTCCGTCCGAAACCCCGATACTTCGAAAGGGACTGTCCGTTTTGTACACGAAGTGCATCCAGTTTTTGCCGTAACCCACTCAACTTTTTAGCACATGCTATGTGGGTGAAAGGTTGATACCATGCCTACTTTCAACCCTTTCAGAGTTCATTTGTAGTGCTTTACAATTTCAGGGTCATTTAGCTCAAAAAAATCATCAAATGCATGAAAAATACCAAATGAAGTCAGAAAGGGTTGAAAATTGATGATGTGGCTTCGAATGGTGCATTTTGAACACACGAAAAGCCTGGAGTTCAAATAAGTTCAAGAAAATGAAATGCCTTTTGTAACCGATGAGTTTCCGTCCGAAACCCCGATACTTCGAAAGGGACTGTCCGTTTTGTACGCGAAGTGCATCCAGTTTTTGCCGTAACCCAATCAACTTTTTAGCACATGCTATGTGGGTGAAAGGTTGATACCATGCCTACTTTCAACCCTTTCAGAGTTCATTTGTAGTGCCTTACAATTTCAGGGTCATTTAGCTCAAAAAAATCATCAAATGCATGAAAAATACCAAATGAAGTCAGAAAGGGTTGAAAATTGATGATGTGGCTTCGAATGGTGCATTTTGAACACACGAAAAGCCTGGAGTTCAAATAAGTTCAAGAAAATGAAATGCCTTTTGTAACCGATGAGTTTCCGTCCGAAACCCCGATACTTCGAAAGGGACTGTCCGTTTTGTACACGAAGTGCATCCAGTTTTTGCCGTAACCCACTCAACTTTTTAGCACATGCTATGTGGGTGAAAGGTTGATACCATGCCTACTTTCAACCCTTTCAGAGTTCATTTGTAGTGCTTTACAATTTCAGGGTCATTTAGCTCAAAAAAATCATCAAATGCATGAAAAATACCAAATGAAGTCAGAAAGGGTTGAAAATTGATGATGTGGCTTCGAATGGTGCATTTTGAACACACGAAAAGCCTGGAGTTCAAATAAGTTCAAGAAAATGAAATGCCTTTTGTAACCGATGAGTTTCCGTCCGAAACCCCGATACTTCGAAAGGGACTGTCCGTTTTGTACACGAAGTGCATCCAGTTTTTGCCGTAACCCACTCAACTTTTTAGCACATGCTATGTGGGTGAAAGGTTGATACCATGCCAACTTTCAACCCTTTCAGAGTTCATTTGTAGTGCTTTACAATTTCAGGGTCATTTAGCTCAAAAAAATCATCAAATGCATGAAAAATACCAAATGAAGTCAGAAAGGGTTGAAAATTGATGATGTGGCTTCGAATGGTGCATTTTGAACACACGAAAAGCCTGGAGTTCAAATAAGTTCAAGAAAATGAAATGCCTTTTGTAACCGATGAGTTTCCGTCCGAAACCCCGATACTTCGAAAGGGACTGTCCGTTTTGTACACGAAGTGCATCCAGTTTTTGCCGTAACCCACTCAACTTTTTAGCACATGCTATGTGGGTGAAAGGTTGATACCATGCCTACTTTCAACCCTTTCAGAGTTCATTTGTAGTGCTTTACAATTTCAGGGTCATTTAGCTCAAAAAAATCATCAAATGCATGAAAAATACCAAATGAAGTCAGAAAGGGTTGAAAATTGATGATGTGGCTTCGAATGGTGCATTTTGAACACACGAAAAGCCTGGAGTTCAAATAAGTTCAAGAAAATGAAATGCCTTTTGTAACCGATGAGTTTCCGTCCGAAACCCCGATACTTCGAAAGGGACTGTCCGTTTTGTACACGAAGTGCATCCAGTTTTTGCCGTAACCCACTCAACTTTTTAGCACATGCTATGTGGGTGAAAGGTTGATACCATGCCTACTTTCAACCCTTTCAGAGTTCATTTGTAGTGCTTTACAATTTCAGGGTCATTTAGCTCAAAAAAATCATCAAATGCATGAAAAATACCAAATGAAGTCAGAAAGGGTTGAAAATTGATGATGTGGCTTCGAATGGTGCATTTTGAACACACGAAAAGCCTGGAGTTCAAATAAGTTCAAGAAAATGAAATGCCTTTTGTAACCGATGAGTTTCCGTCCGAAACCCCGATACTTCGAAAGGGACTGTCCGTTTTGTACACGAAGTGCATCCAGTTTTTGCCGTAACCCACTCAACTTTTTAGCACATGCTATGTGGGTGAAAGGTTGATACCATGCCTACTTTCAACCCTTTCAGAGTTCATTTGTTGTGCTTTACAATTTCAGGGTCATTTAGCTCAAAAAAATCATCAAATGCATGAAAAATACCAAATGAAGTCAGAAAGGGTTGAAAATTGATGATGTGGCTTCGAATGGTGCATTTTGAACACACGAAAAGCCTGGAGTTCAAATAAGTTCAAGAAAATGAAATGCCTTTTGTAACCGATGAGTTTCCGTCCGAAACCCCGATACTTCGAAAGGGACTGTCCGTTTTGTACGCGAAGTGCATCCAGTTTTTGCCGTAACCCACTCAACTTTTTAGCACATGCTATGTGGGTGAAAGGTTGATACCATGCCAACTTTCAACCCTTTCAGAGTTCATTTGTAGTGCCTTACAATTTCAGGGTCATTTAGCTCAAAAAAATCATCAAATGCATGAAAAATACCAAATGAAGTCAGAAAGGGTTGAAAATTGATGATGTGGCTTCGAATGGTGCATTTTGAACACACGAAAAGCTCGGAGTTCAAATAAGTTCAAGAAAATGAAATGCCTTTTGTAACCGATGAGTTTCCGTCCGAAACCCCGATACTTCGAAAGGGACTGTCCGTTTTGTACACGAAGTGCATCCAGTTTTTGCCGTAACCCACTCAACTTTTTAGCACATGCTATGTGGGTGAAAGGTTGATACCATGCCAACTTTCAACCCTTTCAGAGTTCATTTGTAGTGCTTTACAATTTCAGGGTCATTTAGCTCAAAAAAATCATCAAATGCATGAAAAATACCAAATGAAGTCAGAAAGGGTTGAAAATTGATGATGTGGCTTCGAATGGTGCATTTTGAACACACGAAAAGCCTGGAGTTCAAATAAGTTCAAGAAAATGAAATGCCTTTTGTAACCGATGAGTTTCCGTCCGAAACCCCGATACTTCGAAAGGGACTGTCCGTTTTGTACACGAAGTGCATCCAGTTTTTGCCGTAACCCACTCAACTTTTTAGCACATGCTATGTGGGTGAAAGGTTGATACCATGCCTACTTTCAACCCTTTCAGAGTTCATTTGTTGTGCTTTACAATTTCAGGGTCATTTAGCTCAAAAAAATCATCAAATGCATGAAAAATACCAAATGAAGTCAGAAAGGGTTGAAAATTGATGATGTGGCTTCGAATGGTGCATTTTGAACACACGAAAAGCCTGGAGTTCAAATAAGTTCAAGAAAATGAAATGCCTTTTGTAACCGATGAGTTTCCGTCCGAAACCCCGATACTTCGAAAGGGACTGTCCGTTTTGTACGCGAAGTGCATCCAGTTTTTGCCGTAACCCAATCAACTTTTTAGCACATGCTATGTGGGTGAAAGGTTGATACCATGCCTACTTTCAACCCTTTCAGAGTTCATTTGTAGTGCCTTACAATTTCAGGGTCATTTAGCTCAAAAAAATCATCAAATGCATGAAAAATACCAAATGAAGTCAGAAAGGGTTGAAAATTGATGATGTGGCTTCGAATGGTGCATTTTGAACACACGAAAAGCCTGGAGTTCAAATAAGTTCAAGAAAATGAAATGCCTTTTGTAACCGATGAGTTTCCGTCCGAAACCCCGATACTTCGAAAGGGACTGTCCGTTTTGTACACGAAGTGCATCCAGTTTTTGCCATAACCCACTCAACTTTTTAGCACATGCTGTGTGGGTGAAAGGTTGATACCATGCCAACTTTCAACCCTTTCAGAGTTCATTTGTACTGCTTTACAATTTCAGGGTCATTTAGCTCAAAAAAATCATCAAATGCATGAAAAATACCAAATGAAGTCAGAAAGGGTTGAAAATTGATGATGTGGCTTCGAATGGTGCATTTTGAACACACAAAAGCCTGGAGTTCAAATAAGTTCAAGAAAATGAAATGCCTTTTGTAACCGATGAGTTTCCGTCCGAAACCCCGATACTTCGAAAGGGACTGTCCGTTTTGTACACGAAGTGCATCCAGTTTTTGCCGTAACCCACTCAACTTTTTAGCACATGCTATGTGGGTGAAAGGTTGATACCATGCCAACTTTCAACCCTTTCAGAGTTCATTTGTAGTGCTTTACAATTTCAGGGTCATTTAGCTCAAAAAAATCATTAAATGCATGAAAATACCAAATGAAGTCAGAAAGGGTTGAAAATTGATGATGTGGCTTCGAATGGTGCATTTTCAACACACGAAAAGCCTGGAGTTCAAATAAGTTCAAGAAAATGAAATGCCTTTTGTAACCGATGAGTTTCCGTCCGAAACCCCGATACTTCGAAAGGGACTGTCCGTTTTGTACACGAAGTGCATCCAGTTTTTGCCATAACCCACTCAACTTTTTAGCACATGCTGTGTGGGTGAAAGGTTGATACCATGCCAACTTTCAACCCTTTCAGAGTTCATTTGTAGTGCTTTACAATTTCAGGGTCATTTAGCTCAAAAAAATCATCAAATGCATGAAAAATACCAAATGAAGTCAGAAAGGGTTGAAAATTGATGATGTGGCTTCGAATGGTGCATTTTGAACACACAAAAGCCTGGAGTTCAAATAAGTTCAAGAAAATGAAATGCCTTTTGTAACCGATGAGTTTCCGTCCGAAACCCCGATACTTCGAAAGGGACTGTCCGTTTTGTACACGAAGTGCATCCAGTTTTTGCCGTAACCCACTCAACTTTTTAGCACATGCTATGTGGGTGAAAGGTTGATACCATGCCAACTTTCAACCCTTTCAGAGTTCATTTGTAGTGCTTTACAATTTCAGGGTCATTTAGCTCAAAAAAATCATTAAATGCATGAAAATACCAAATGAAGTCAGAAAGGGTTGAAAATTGATGATGTGGCTTCGAATGGTGCATTTTCAACACACGAAAAGCCTGGAGTTCAAATAAGTTCAAGAAAATGAAATGCCTTTTGTAACCGATGAGTTTCCGTCCGAAACCCCGATACTTCGAAAGGGACTGTCCGTTTTGTACATGAAGTGCATCCAGTTTTTGCCATAACCCACTCAACTTTTTAGCACATGCTATGTGGGTGAAAGGTTGATACCATGCCAACTTTCAACCCTTTCAGAGTTCATTTGTAGTGCTTTACAATTTCAGGGTCATTTAGCTCAAAAAAATCATCAAATGCATGAAAAATACCAAATGAAGTCAGAAAGGGTTGAAAATTGATGATGTGGCTTCGAATGGTGCATTTTCAACACACGAAAAGCCTGGAGTTCAAATAAGTTCAAGAAAATGAAATGCCTTTTGTAACCGATGAGTTTCCGTCCGAAACCCCGATACTTCGAAAGGGACTGTCCATTTTATACACGAAGTGCATCCAGTTTTTGCCGTAACCCACTCAACTTTTTAGCACATGCTATGTGGGTGAAAGGTTGATACCATGCCAACTTTCAACCCTTTCAGAGTTCATTTGTAGTGCTTTACAATTTCAGGGTCATTTAGCTCAAAAAAAATCATCAAATGCATGAAAAATACCAAATGAAGTCAGAAAGGGTTGAAAATTGATGATGTGGCTTCGAATGGTGCATTTTCAACACACGAAAAGCCTGGAGTTCAAATAAGTTCAAGAAAATGAAATGCCTTTTGTAACCGATGAGTTTCCGTCCGAAACCCCGATACTTCGAAAGGGACTGTCCGTTTTGTACACGAAGTGCATCCAGTTTTTGCCGTAACCCACTCAACTTTTTAGCACATGCTATGTGGGTGAAAGGTTGATACCATGCCAACTTTCAACCCTTTCAGAGTTCATTTGTAGTGCTTTACAATTTCAGGGTCATTTAGCTCAAAAAAATCATTAAATGCATGAAAAATACCAAATGAAGTCAGAAAGGGTTGAAAATTGATGATGTGGCTTCGAATGGTGCATTTTGAACACACGAAAAGCCTGGAGTTCAAATAAGTTCAAGAAAATGAAATGCCTTTTGTAACCGATGAGTTTCCGTTCGAAACCCCGATACTTCGAAAGGGATTGTCCGTTTTGTACACGAAGTGCATCCAGTTTTTGCCGTAACCCACTCAACTTTTTAGCACATGCTATGTGGGTGAAAGGTTGATACCATGCCAACTTTCAACCCTTTCAGAGTTCATTTGTAGTGCTTTACAATTTCAGGGTCTTTTAGCTCAAAAAAATCATTAAATGCATGAAAAATACCAAATGAAGTCAGAAAGGGTTGAAAATTGATGATGTGGCTTCGAATGGTGCATTTTGAACACACAAAAAGCCTGGAGTTCAAATAAGTTCAAGAAAATGAAATGCCTTTTGTAACCGATGAGTTTCCGTCCGAAACCCCGATACTTCGAAACGGACTGTCCGTTTTGTACACGAAGTGCATCCAGTTTTTGCCATAACCCACTCAACTTTTTAGCACATGCTATGTGGGTGAAAGGTTGATACCATGCCAACTTTCAACCCTTTCAGAGTTCATTTGTAGTGCTTTACAATTTCAGGGTCATTTAGCTCAAAAAAATCATTAAATGCATGAAAAATACCAAATGAAGTCAGAAAGGGTTGAAAATTGATGATGTGGCTTCGAATGGTGCATTTTGAACACACGAAAAGCCTGGAGTTCAAATAAGTTCAAGAAAATGAAATGCCTTTTGTAACCGATGAGTTTCCGTCCGAAACCCCGATACTTCGAAAGGGACTGTCCGTTTTGTACACGAAGTGCATCCAGTTTTTGCCGTAACCCACTCAACTTTTTAGCACATGCTATGTGGGTGAAAGGTTGATACCATGCCAACTTTCAACCCTTTCAGAGTTCATTTGTAGTGCTTTACAATTTCAGGGTCATTTAGCTCAAAAAAATCATCAAATGCATGAAAAATACCAAATGAAGTCAGAAAGGGTTGAAAATTGATGATGTGGCTTCGAATGGTGCATTTTGAACACACGAAAAGCCTGGAGTTCAAATAAGTTCAAGAAAATGAAATGCCTTTTGTAACCGATGAGTTTCCGTCCGAAACCCCGATACTTCGAAACGGACTGTCCGTTTTGTACACGAAGTGCATCCAGTTTTTGCCGTAACCCACTCAACTTTTTAGCACATGCTATGTGGGTGAAAGGTTGATACCATGCCAACTTTCAACCCTTTCAGAGTTCATTTGTAGTGCTTTACAATTTCAGGGTCATTTAGCTCAAAAAAATCATTAAATGCATGAAAAATACCAAATGAAGTCAGAAAGGGTTGAAAATTGATGATGTGGCTTCGAATGGTGCATTTTGAACACACGAAAAGCTCGGAGTTCAAATAAGTTCAAGAAAATGAAATGCCTTTTGTAACCGATGAGTTTCCGTCCGAAACCCCGATACTTCGAAAGGGACTGTCCGTTTTGTACACGAAGTGCATCCAGTTTTTGCCGTAACCCACTCAACTTTTTAGCACATGCTATGTGGGTGAAAGGTTGATACCATGCCTACTTTCAACCCTTTCAGAGTTCATTTGTAGTGCTTTACAATTTCAGGGTCATTTAGCTCAAAAAAATCATCAAATGCATGAAAAATACCAAATGAAGTCAGAAAGGGTTGAAAATTGATGATGTGGCTTCGAATGGTGCATTTTCAACACACGAAAAGCCTGGAGTTCAAATAAGTTCAAGAAAATGAAATGCCTTTTGTAACCGATGAGTTTCCGTCCGAAACCCCGATACTTCGAAAGGGACTGTCCGTTTTGTACACGAAGTGCATCCAGTTTTTGCCGTAACCCACTCAACTTTTTAGCACATGCTATGTGGGTGAAAGGTTGATACCATGCCAACTTTCAACCCTTTCAGAGTTCATTTGTAGTGCTTTACAATTTCAGGGTCATTTAGCTCAAAAAAATCATTAAATGCATGAAAAATACCAAATGAAGTCAGAAAGGGTTGAAAATTGATGATGTGGCTTCGAATGGTGCATTTTGAACACACGAAAAGCCTGGAGTTCAAATAAGTTCAAGAAAATGAAATGCCTTTTGTAACCGATGAGTTTCCGTCCGAAACCCCGATACTTCGAAAGGGACTGTCCGTTTTGTACACGAAGTGCATCCAGTTTTTGCCGTAACCCACTCAACTTTTTAGCACATGCTATGTGGGTGAAAGGTTGATACCATGCCAACTTTCAACCCTTTCAGAGTTCATTTGTAGTGCTTTACAATTTCAGGGTCATTTAGCTCAAAAAAATCATTAAATGCATGAAAAATACCAAATGAAGTCAGAAAGGGTTGAAAATTGATGATGTGGCTTCGAATGGTGCATTTTGGACACACGAAAAGGCTGGAGTTCAAATAAGTTCAAGAAAATGAAATGCCATTTGTAACCGATGAGTTTCCGTCCGAAACCCCGATACTTCGAAAGGGACTGTCCGTTTTGTACACGAAGTGCATCCAGTTTTTGCCGTAACCCACTCAACTTTTTAGCACATGCTATGTGGGTGAAAGGTTGATACCATGCCAACTTTCAACCCTTTCAGAGTTCATTTGTAGTGCTTTACAATTTCAGGGTCATTTAGCTCAAAAAAATCATTAAATGCATGAAAAATACCAAATGAAGTCAGAAAGGGTTGAAAATTGATGATGTGGCTTCGAATGGTGCATTTTGAACACACGAAAAGCCTGGAGTTCAAATAAGTTCAAGAAAATGAAATGCCTTTTGTAACCGATGAGTTTCCGTCCGAAACCCCGATACTTCGAAAGGGACTGTCCGTTTTGTACACGAAGTGCATCCAGTTTTTGCCGTAACCCACTCAACTTTTTAGCACATGCTATGTGGGTGAAAGGTTGATACCATGCCAACTTTCAACCCTTTCAGAGTTCATTTGTAGTGCTTTACAATTTCAGGGTCATTTAGCTCAAAAAAATCATTAAATGCATGAAAAATACCAAATGAAGTCAGAAAGGGTTGAAAAATGATGATGTGGCTTCGAATGGTGCATTTTGGACACACGAAAAGCCTGGAGTTCAAATAAGTTCAAGAAAATGAAATGCCATTTGTAACCGATGAGTTTCCGTCCGAAACCCCGATACTTCGAAAGGGACTGTCCGTTTTGTACACGAAGTGCATCCAGTTTTTGCCGTAACCCACTCAACTTTTTAGCACATGCTATGTGGGTGATAGGTTGATACCATGCCAACTTTCAACCCTTTCTGAGTTCATTTGTAGTGCTTTACAATTTCAGGGTCATTTAGCTCAAAAAAATCATTAAATGCATGAAAAATACCAAATGAAGTCAGAAAGGGTTGAAAATTGATGATGTGGCTTCGAATGGTGCATTTTGGACACACGAAAAGCCTGGAGTTCAAATAAGTTCAAGAAAATGAAATGCCTTTTGTAACCGATGAGTTTCCGTCCGAAACCCCGATACTTCGAAAGGGACTGTCCGTTTTGTACACGAAGTGCATCCAGTTTTTGCCGTAACCCACTCAACTTTTTAGCACATGCTATGTGGGTGAAAGGTTGATACCATGCCAACTTTCAACCCTTTCAGAGTTCATTTGTAGTGCTTTACAATTTCAGGGTCATTTAGCTCAAAAAAATCATTAAATGCATGAAAAATACCAAATGAAGTCAGAAAGGGTTGAAAATTGATGATGTGGCTTCGAATGGTGCATTTTGAACACATGAAAAGCCTGGAGTTCAAATAAGTTCAAGAAAATGAAATGCCTTTTGTAACCGATGAGTTTCCGTCCGAAACCCCGATACTTCGAAAGGGACTGTCCGTTTTGTACACGAAGTGCATCCAGTTTTTGCCGTAACCCACTCAACTTTTTAGCACATGCTATGTGGGTGAAAGGTTGATACCATGCCTACTTTCAACCCTTTCAGAGTTCATTTGTAGTGCTTTACAATTTCAGGGTCATTTAGCTCAAAAAAATCATCAAATGCATGAAAAATACCAAATGAAGTCAGAAGGGGTTGAAAATTGATGATGTGGCTTCAAATGGTGCATTTTGAACACACGAAAAGCCTGGAGTTCAAATAAGTTCAAGAAAATGAAATGCCTTTTGTAACCGATGAGTTTCCGTCCGAAACCCCGATACTTCGAAAGGGATGTCCGTTTTGTACACGAAGTGCATCCAGTTTTTGCCGTAACCCACTCAACTTTTTAGCACATGCTATGTGGGTGAAAGGTTGATACCATGCCAACTTTCAACCCTTTCAGAGTTCATTTGTAGTGCTTTACAATTTCAGGGTCATTTAGCTCAAAAAAATCATCAAATGCATGAAAAATACCAAATGAAGTCAGAAAGGGTTGAAAATTGATGATGTGGCTTCGAATGGTGCATTTTGAACACACGAAAAGCCTGGAGTTCAAATAAGTTCAAGAAAATGAAATGCCTTTTGTAACCGATGAGTTTCCGTCCGAAACCCCAATACTTCGAAAGGGACTGTCCGTTTTGTACACGAAGTGCATCCAGTTTTTGCCGTAACCCACTCAACTTTTTAGCACATGCTATGTGGGTCAAAGGTTGATACCATGCCAACTTTCAACCCTTTCAGAGTTCATTTGTAGTGCTTTACAATTTCAGGGTCTTTTAGCTCAAAAAAATCATTAAATGCATGAAAAATACCAAATGAAGTCAGAAAGGGTTGAAAATTGATGATGTGGCTTCGAATGGTGCATTTTGAACACACAAAAAGCCTGGAGTTCAAATAAGTTCAAGAAAATGAAATGCCTTTTGTAACCGATGAGTTTCCGTCCGAAACCCCGATACTTCGAAAGGGACTGTCCGTTTTGTACACGAAGTGCATCCAGTTTTTGCCATAACCCACTCAACTTTTTAGCACATGCTATGTGGGTGAAAGGTTGATACCATGCCAACTTTCAACCCTTTCAGAGTTCATTTGTAGTGCTTTACAATTTCAGGGTCATTTAGCTCAAAAAAATCATTAAATGCATGAAAAATACCAAATGAAGTCAGAAAGGGTTGAAAATTGATGATGTGGCTTCGAATGGTGCATTTTGAACACACGAAAAGCTCGGAGTTCAAATAAGTTCAAGAAAATGAAATGCCTTTTGTAACAGATGAGTTTCCGTCCGAAACCCCGATACTTCGAAAGGGACTGTCCGTTTTGTACACGAAGTGCATCCAGTTTTTGCCGTAACCCACTCAACTTTTTAGCACATGCTATGTGGGTGAAAGGTTGATACCATGCCAACTTTCAACCCTTTCAGAGTTCATTTGTAGTGCTTTACAATTTCAGGGTCATTTAGCTCAAAAAAATCATCAAATGCATGAAAAATACCAAATGAAGTCAGAAAGGGTTGAAAATTGATGATGTGGCTTCGAATGGTGCATTTTGAACACACGAAAAGCTCGGAGTTCAAATAAGTTCAAGAAAATGAAATGCCTTTTGTAACCGATGAGTTTCCGTCCGAAACCCCGATACTTCGAAAGGGACTGTCCGTTTTGTACACGAAGTGCATCCAGTTTTTGCCGTAACCCACTCAACTTTTTAGCACATGCTATGTGGGTGAAAGGTTGATACCATGCCTACTTTCAACCCTTTCAGAGTTCATTTGTAGTGCTTTACAATTTCAGGGTCATTTAGCTCAAAAAAATCATCAAATGCATGAAAAATACCAAATGAAGTCAGAAAGGGTTGAAAATTGATGATGTGGCTTCGAATGGTGCATTTTGAACACACGAAAAGCCTGGAGTTCAAATAAGTTCAAGAAAATGAAATGCCTTTTGTAACCGATGAGTTTCCGTCCGAAACCCCGATACTTCGAAAGGGACTGTCCGTTTTGTACACGAAGTGCATCCAATTTTTGCCGTAACCCACTCAACTTTTTAGCACATGCTATGTGGGTGAAAGGTTGATACCATGCCAACTTTCAACCCTTTCAGAGTTCATTTGTAGTGCTTTACAATCTCTGGGTCATTTAGCTCAAAAAAATCATTAAATGCATGAAAAATACCAAATGAAGTCAGAAAGGGTTGAAAATTGATGATGTGGCTTCGAATGGTGCATTTTGAACACACAAAAAGCCTGGAGTTCAAATAAGTTCAAGAAAATGAAATGCCTTTTGTAACCGATGAGTTTCCGTCCGAAACCCCGATACTTCGAAAGGGACTGTCCGTTTTGTACACGAAGTGCATCCAGTTTTTGCCGTAACCCACTCAACTTTTTAGCACATGCTATGTGGGTGAAAGGTTGATACCATGCCAACTTTCAACCCTTTCAGAGTTCGTTTGTAGTGCTTTACAATTTCAGGGTCATTTAGCTCAAAAAAATCATTAAATGCATGAAAAATACCAAATGAAGTCAGAAAGGGTTGAAAATTGATGCTGTGGCTTCGAATGGTGCATTTTGAACACACGAAAAGCCTGGAGTTCAAATAAGTTCAAGAAAATGAAATGCCTTTTGTAACCGATGAGTTTCCGTCCGAAACCCCGATACTTCGAAAGGGACTGTCCGTTTTGTACACGAAGTGCATCCAGTTTTTGCCGTAACCCACTCAACTTTTTAGCACATGCTATGTGGGTGAAAGGTTGATACCATGCCAACTTTCAACCCTTTCAGAGTTCATTTGTAGTGCTTTACAATTTCAGGGTCATTTAGCTCAAAAAAATCATTAAATGCATGAAAAATACCAAATGAAGTCAGAAAGGGTTGAAAATTGATGATGTGGCTTCGAATGGTGCATTTTGAACACACGAAAAGCCTGGAGTTCAAATAAGTTCAAGAAAATGAAATGCCTTTTGTAACCGATGAGTTTCCGTCCGAAACCCCGATACTTCGAAAGGGATTGTCCGTTTTGTACACGAAGTGCATCCAGTTTTTGCCGTAACCCACTCAACTTTTTAGCACATGCTATGTGGGTGAAAGGTTGATACCATGCCAACTTTCAACCTTTTCAGAGTTCGTTTGTAGTGCTTTTCAATCTCTGGGTCATTTAGGTCAAAAAAATCAGTAAGTGCATGAAAAATACCAAAATGAAGTCAGAAAGGGTTGAAAATTGATGATGTGGCTTCGAATGGTGCATTTTGAACACACGAAAAGCCTGGAGTTCAAATAAGTTCAAGAAAATGTAATGCCTTTTGTAACCGATGAGTTTCCGTCCGAAACCCCGATACTTCGAAAGGGACTGTCCGTTTTGTACACGAAGTGCATCCAGTTTTTGCCGTAACCCACTCAACTTTTTAGCACATGCTATGTGGGTGAAAGGTTGATACCATGCCAACTTTCAACCCTTTCAGAGTTCATTTGTAGTGCTTTTCAATCTCTGGGTCATTTAGCTCAAAAAAATCATTAAATGCATGAAAAATACCAAATGAAGTCAGAAAGGGTTGAAAATTGATGATGTGGCTTCGAATGGTGCATTTTGAACACACGAAAAGCCTGGAGTTCAAATAAGTTCAAGAAAATGAAATGCCCTTTGTAACCGATGAGTTTCCGTCCGAAACCCCGATACTTCGAAAGGGACTGTCCGTTTTGTACACGAAGTGCATCCAGTTTTTGCCGTAACCCACTCAACTTTTTAGCACATGCTATGTGGGTGAACGGTTGATACCATGCCAACTTTCAACCCTTTCAGAGTTCGTTTGTAGTGCTTTACAATTTCAGGGTCATTTAGCTCAAAAAAATCATTAAATGCATGAAAAATACCAAATGAAGTCAGAAAGGGTTGAAAATTGATGCTGTGGCTTCGAATGGTGCATTTTGAACACACGAAAAGCCTGGAGTTCAAATAAGTTCAAGAAAATGAAATGCCTTTTGTAACCGATGAGTTTCCGTCCGAAACCCCGATACTTCGAAAGGGACTGTCCGTTTTGTACACGAAGTGCATCCAGTTTTTGCCTTAACCCACTCAACTTTTTAGCACATGCTATGTGGGTGAAAGGTTGATACCATGCCAACTTTCAACCCTTTCAGAGTTCATTTGTAGTGCTTTACAATTTCAGGGTCATTTAGCTCAAAAAAATCATTAAATGCATGAAAAATACCAAATGAAGTCAGAAAGGGTTGAAAATTGATGATGTGGCTTCGAATGGTGCATTTTGAACACACGAAAAGCCCGGAGTTCAAATAAGTTCAAGAAAATGAAATGCCTTTTGTAACCGATGAGTTTCCGTCCGAAATCCCGATACTTCGAAAGGGATTGTCCGTTTTGTACACGAAGTGCATCCAGTTTTTGCCGTAACCCACTCAACTTTTTAGCACATGCTATGTGGGTGAAAGGTTGATACCATGCCAACTTTCAACCTTTTCAGAGTTCATTTGTAGTGCTTTTCAATCTCTGGGTCATTTAGGTCAAAAAAATCAGTAAGTGCATGAAAAATACCAAAATGAAGTCAGAAAGGGTTGAAAATTGATGATGTGGCTTCGAATGGTGCATTTTGAACACACGAAAAGCCTGGAGTTCAAATAAGTTCAAGAAAATGAAATGCCTTTTGTAACCGATGAGTTTCCGTCCGAAACCCCGATACTTCGAAAGGGACTGTCCGTTTTGTACACGAAGTGCATCCAGTTTTTGCCGTAACCCACTCAACTTTTTAGCACATGCTATGTGGGTGAAAGGTTGATACCATGCCAACTTTCAACCCTTTCAGAGTTCATTTGTAGTGCTTTTCAATCTCTGGGTCATTTAGCTCAAAAAAATCATTAAATGCATGAAAAATACCAAATGAAGTCAGAAAGGGTTGAAACTATAATTATATAAAAAATATGCAACTAATATTATCAAAGTATTTTTTGTTCAAAACATTAATAGCAAAAATAATTTTCATAAAGAATTTTTTTGTTAGAAACTTTAATAGCAAACTAAAATAAACAAATCTGTTTTTGATTGAAACAGACATTTAAAATAACCTAAAACTTACCAAATTGAATATAATGATAAAACACAGTAACATTAAATAGCAGGAAAAAGAATCACTCAAAAATCTATTTTTTTAGTAAAGTTATTCACAAACTAGTTATTCACACCAATTTAAAAGAATTCAAATTTAAACTATTCAAATTTGGAAACTAATGGCACTAACAGAAACTTTATAATTTTTGTGACCTAAAAGCAAAAAGAATCACTGAAAAACTGTAAGTAGAAACAAAAGAAAATAAATAAAGCAAAAAAGAAAACAAAAAAAGTAGAAAAAAATTAAAAAAAATGCCGCGTACTTCGGGCCCGCTGCCAGCATAGAAGGCCCACAGGCAGGGGTGTGCAATTAGGCCCGTAAGCCTGCTGTTGAGAGGAGCTCGAGAGGTTGTGCACATCAGCGCTTATAAACAACTCTCGAGCCCTCTCAACTAGCGAGGTGGGACTAAACATTTGGCCCCAGGCAGCACCACCCGTTGGTCCCGGTTGGTGGCACCAACCGGGACCAATGCCCACCTTTGGTCCCGGTTGGTGCCACCAACCGGGACCAATGGTCCCTGTTTCCCGCCCTTCGGGCTGACGAAAAGAGACCTTTGGTCCCGGTTTGTGGAACCAACCGGGACCAATGGTCCCTATTTCCCGCCGTTTGGGCTGACGAAAAGAGACCTGTGGTCCCGGTTGGTGGCACCAACCGGGACCAAAGGTGGGCATTGGTCCCGGTTGGTGCCACCAACTGGGACTAAAGGTGTGTGTATATAAGCCACGCACTTAGCAGTTTCTCCAAATCGTGTTCTTTTCTCCGCCCGACGCCCTGCTCCTCGTTGCCGTCGCCGCCGAGCCCTGCCCCGACGCCGTCAGGCTGCTCGACCTCGCCATCGTCGCCGTCGCCGAGCTGCCCCGACGCCGTCCCCGCACCCACTGTGAGCCGCATCGCCGTTCCCCTCCTCTCATCCTCCCCCCCCCCCCCCCCCCCCGCGCCCCGACGCCGTCGCCCGCCGCGCCGTTCCCCTCCTCTCCTCCTCCCCCCCCCCGCGCCCCCGACGCCGTCGCCCGCCGCGCCGTTCCCCTCCTCTCCTCCCCCCCCCCCCCCCGCGCCCCGACGCCGTCGCCCGCCGCCCGTCGTCCGCCGTCCGCCGCGCTCTGCGAGCCGTCGCCCGCCGCCCATCGCCCGCGCCCCGTCGCCCGTCGCCCGCCGCCATGTTTTTTTCATGTATATGTGTATATGTTCATGTATATGTGTGTATATGTCCATGTATATATGTATGTGTATGTATGGATGGATGAATGGATGGATGTAACTATATGGATGCATGTAACTCTAAGTTAAAATTATTAGGAGTCTTAGGAAAAAATTAGTATGTGTATGTTAGATTACAGAAAAAAAATTGGTTTTATGAAAAATTAGTGATTTAACGATAAGAAAACGTTCTCATAGGAATTTGTCTCGACGTCGACGATGCCCGGCCCTCATCCTCGTCGTCGAGTGGTCCGCGAGAGCCTGCTTGATAGGCGCCATGTCCGGGACTGGGCTCCGCCGGGCTGGCACTGGGAGGTGCTACCTTCCCGGGCTCGGAGGTTGGTGAGGAATCCAGGTCTCGTCGTCGACTCGGAGCTTCTGTGGTGGCGGTCACGCGGGCCACTTTCGGTGCGGAGGGAGCGGGCCCCCGCGGAGGTGGTACGTCGCCGTGTCTGGGAGGAGGACGAGCACGTCCGTCGCTACATGGCGGCGTTGGATGCCCGGTTCGACAATACCTGGCAGATTCTTCAGGGATCTCACCCGAGTTATGATCCCGTGATGGTTCCTTATCTTTGGGTGTCCACCGCCGGCGACTCAGAGACCGCTAGTGAACCTAGTTCACCATCCTCCACTTTGGATTCTAGGATATTCGATCTGTATTAGTGATCTTATATGATAATATTCGAGATGTATTAGTTAATATTTGATGATGCATTAACTGGATTGTTCGGGATGATGTATTAGTTAATATCGAGTGCTTGTGTTTTGCCAGTCATTGCGGCAAAACATAGGGAATTTTTTCTATGTCATTGCTCGATATATGGAACGGGTTGACTTCATGTCTGTTTCGGCTCCTTGTGTGTCTTTCAGTGAGGGAGAGTGTCCACCATATATATATATATATGAGAGAGGAAGAATCCCGACTGTTGTCGTGGGGGTCGCTTCTCCTTCTTTTCCTTGTGCTAGATATTTGTAATGCACTAGGGAAAGAAGGAGTAGCGACCATCACCGACGGTCGAAATATGAGAGAGGAAGAATCCCGACTGTTGTCGTGGGGGTCGCTTCTCCTTCGTTCCCGTGTGCTAGACATTTTGGTGTAATGCACTCGGGGACGAATGGAGGAGCCACCATCACCGACGGTCGCAATATCAGAGGGAGTGCCCACCATATACGTGAGATGAGAGTTTAGGAAGCAAAGACTCGACAGACCTAAAGTCAACCCGTTGCATATTTTGAGTAATAGTGATCTGTGTGTTGATCAGTTTCCTGGTAGTTGCCTTCGATCGATTTTAAATGTTTCAACTATGAACATAGGAAATGTCTGACGACGATAGCGAAAGGGAATTCGGTATGTGCGAATACTGCGAAGACGAGCGCGGTCTGTGCGACACGACTCACCTAGTTGATGGTAGGCGCTTCAGCATCGTGCTGGATGAGAACTTCGAAGTGGATACAGTAAGTCACAACGACAAGTCTTTTTTCGTAATTAAGCATGACTTTTGCTTCTTTTGCTTCAACTTATAATTTTAATTTTTTACTATTCTACTAGCGTATCCCCTGCCATGCAAGAAGATATGTCTTGGATAAGATTGGTTTCAATACTAAAGAAACTATGGAGGTAAAGATAGTTCACTTGAGGACCGAGCATGGTTATACTTTTGCCGTAAAATTGTACAATGCAGACACCTACTCCTTTTTTGAATGCAAAAGTTGGCAAGCACTATGCAAGGCTTATGCATTTGAGCCTAATATGCTTATCACCTTTGATATTCGTCCGGAAGATGAAATTGAAGGTAATATCGACATCTGGGTCGATGTGCAGACACCTCCAGTTCTACCATTATGTGAGTTTCTCAACCATATTTATTATGATTCCGATTCTGCCTCCTTGTGAGTTTGTTAAACATATTTATTATGTAATTTATATTGTTTATTTCAAAATAATTGACAGCTTATTTCCATTGACAGCTTATTTTCATTCTTCAAAAAATGTACGGAAGATGGTAGACAGAACCTACTACACCGATGGCGCAGAATTAACTTGTCAGGAGAAAAATCATCTTATCGCATTTATTAATGATCTTCAGAATTACAATACCTATTATCAAACTCCTACACATTATGGTCAATACGTGCCACTAGTGCACGTGTTGAACTACGGTAACATCCATGGAGATCACATGGTAAGATTTTTTACTATTACGACATCCGTGCATCTTTTGCATAAATTATTTTTAAAACTAAACTACATTGCTAACTACGAAGTTATTACTATGTTTTTCAACAGAAAATCCCGAATGATTGTGTGCCTCATCTGATGTTTCCGAAAGGTCACCTTGATGTTATGAGCTTACTGCCACCAGGTCATCATATGCATCACTGTTGTCCATACCGGATTTCTAAAACCGATGAAGACATGACAATCAAAGATTGGAAAAAATGTATGGTCGATCGTAGGGAGCTACTTGGAAGCAACATTGTGCGACGTGCAAGAATTGGAGACAGGATAATCTCCATTCTCCATAATGGAGAGTCAGGGCCTATCTTGTTTTATGCTATTTTACCTAAGAGAGGCCGGGTAGTTAGGTCCTAGCTAATACTCATGATCATGTGCTAAGAACAATTAAGTATGGTTGGTTAGATGACTATGGTGATGATGATCTAGTATGACTTGTTATTATGAAACTTGTTGTTCGACCAATCTCTCCGGAGAAAGAGAGGTCGATCATTCCTCTCTGTATATGTTCATGACGATCTTATGTACTTACTGGTTCCTTCATTTGCTTACTATCTAGCGTGTCGAGTTCTCTCTATACGTATAGTACGTAGCGTCGACCAAGCACGGAGATAAGAGAGGTCAATTCTCTCTAGATAGCTATTAGCTAGCTAACACAATATATGAAACCCCCAAATTAACCCTCCAAAACCCCCAACCCCCCCCCCCCCCTTTCAAAAAAAAAAAACCCTAGCTCCTGAGCTGCTGACGCGTGGATGCTTATTGGTCCCGGTTGGTATTACCAACCGGGACTAAGGGCCCTCCTGCCTGGGCTCGCCGCAGCGGCCACGTGGAGCACCATCTGTCCCGGTTCGTAAGCGAACCGGGACTAAAGGTATTGGGCTTTAGTCCCGACCCTTTAGTCCCGGTTCCAGAACCGGGACTAAAGGCCCTTACGAACCGGGACAAATGGGCCCTTTCCTACTAGTGAGGGTTACAAAATTACCTAGCCGACCTAAAGGTTGCCTCAGACACGGAGTTCCAAGCCTGCGCGTAAAGTCTGGAATCTCCTAAGCAATGGGCCTCCTACTGAGCGGTGGCCCAAACCACACCCTGGTCTATTGGACCCCGGTGCCCAGAAGTTTCTGTTGGTGGGTGAAGTTGCGGTTGGTTTGGATCCCGGTGGCTTTTGGGTGAGATGGGCCGGGCTCCAGGGCAAACTCAGTGCAAATATGTCTAAAAATATCAAACATGGTCATGGTAACGATACGATCGCCGGGCTCCAGAGAAAATTGCACGCCGCGTCTAGCTGGTACACAAGGGCCATATCTCACCTACTGCAAAATGGTAGCTCCTCTCAGAAGTGTCTTTGTCTCACTTTAAGAGAGACAAAAAAGCACTCGCCTCTCGCGCGTCTTTAATGAACCGGCCCAGGACGGATGGACTGCTGGATTTTTTATTACATTTATTTATATTCCTGAACTGGAAAAACAATTTTAAAACATGCATTGCATATTCAAAATATGTTCATGCAGTGCTAAAAATGTTTACGTGACTTTTGAAAAATGTTGAGAGCATTCAAAAAAAATGTTGGTAGCATTTAAAAAATATTGCAATATTAAAAAATGTTTGCATCATTCAAAAATTGTAACATTTTTTAAAAATGTTCATGCCTTTCAAAAATATGTTGGTGAAATTCTTTAAAAAAATTATACAATGTAAAAAGATGTTTGCATAGTTTAAAAAATGTTTCATATCATCCAAAAAAAGTTCAACTTGTATTTGAAAAAACATATTTAAAAAATGTTCAAAACATGTGTTTGAAAAGAATGATCATTGTGTATTTGAAAAATATTCAACATGTTTCAAAATAATGTTCCAGATGTTAAGAAAAATGTAGAATGTGTATTGAAAAAACTAGACATGTATTAAAAATGAAAAAGGAAAACCCAAAAAAGAAGGTAAAGAAACATAGATAACAAAAAACCAAAAGAAGAACCGATCAAAGCCAACAACAATATATATTAAAAAACCACTCAGAAGCTTCTAAAACTAGTCTGAACCAGTCATAAAAGCTTACTAAAACTGCTCCTCGAGGAGCTCATACTGAGTCGGCCCATCTGGCGATCGCGTACTTCAAGATGGAGTATCGTGCAGTAGGCGAGATATAGCTTCCGCATCTGGTAGGTGAGGGCTATATCTCACCTTCGCGTCATTACTGGACCAGACTGTTTCTTCTCTTCGTGGCGAGCGAGCGGGTGTCTTCTTTCTTCTTCCTTCTACATTATGTTTGCACTACAGTGACAATAATATATTTGCACTTAAATTCTGCATGATGGCTAGACTGTCTTCCGGTAAATATTTGCTGGGAAAGGACGAGTCCAACGTATTCGATCTCTTGGACTGCAACAATGGCTGACAATGGAACATTGATGGCATCAACCAACCCATTTTACACAATCTCACTGACTTTGATGGCATCCATGATCCATCCATGTCCATCTCCATATTAAAGGTGTGTGTGTAAATGTGTCCATCTTAAAGGAAGGTATATATATATAAGCTCTCATGAGAACACTTTGGTATATATAGTTCTGGTAGAGAGAACACCATGTAGGGCAGTAAGTGCAAAGATGGTTGTGGGAGTGCATTTTTGTTTTGAGCAAAAAATGGGGGCGTGCGTGTATCAGTGTATGCCTGGGCTTGGCAAGGAACGAGAATTGGTAACTCATACTTAGCGTCCCAATTGTACTTCTCAGTTTGAGTGGCACATCATGAGGCTAGGGGTAGTCTGGGTCGTTGACATGTCAAATGTGCTACCAGCCTACCAGGGCAAGCACGGAAGAGCCAGATGAAGCACTGCATGCACAATGCTAGTTGAGCCTCACTAGGACGTTGAATGTGTTTGCACGCTGCAAACTCAAGATATTATGTTGTGTCGGCCTTCGTCGCATGATCGACCACATGAGCGATGGAGGATAAGTTAGGGTCCAGGAAGTAGAAGCTGATCGGCAGACTCTTGACGGAGGGCAAGTATCAAATTATGTTTGTACAGTGTGTTCTTTCCCAAATCATGCCTTGCATAGTTTCTGCTCATGGATAAACCTAGTTCGCCCACTTTTTTTTTGCAACCCGATTTCAAATTATCCATTAACCTGCACCAAAATAATCAGGGTTAAACAAATGTAATAGTTTCGATATTATATGACTTTGCTTTTTGCCGATGTAACTCTTGTGTGTGTGTGTGTGTGCACGTGTGTGTGTGTGTGTGTGTGTGTGTGTGTGTGTGTGTGTGTGTGTGTGTGTGTGTGTGTGTGTGTCTGGATGCGCATGTTAATGATGGTTGTGTGCATCCTGGTTATGCAAATTCAGGTGTGTGCTTATTGTGTATGTATCCCCCTTAATGCTATGTTAGGAGTCAATAAAAACACCATTTACCTAGAAACGAAATTGATGTGTATTGTACAAAAATGAATCAACTTTGTCTAGCTTATTTTCATTGAGGGCCGAGAACAAAAGATTATATATGTGACTCATTAACTCCTTTGCATTTGAGATACTTTCGGTAAATTAAGCTAGAGTATCATAGCATTCTTTATGATTTATAGGAGACAGGAACTTACCCAAAAGCAGATTGTGTCATATACTTGAATGTCTTGAAGAGCTTGGTTCATAAACTAATTTAGGTTGGCCCAATGACATTTGACGAGGTTGATACCTTTTTTTTTTGGAAATGTCCGGGGGGGATTAGCTCACCTTAAGAAAAATCCATTCTGCTGCTTAGTGGCAAAGCAAGTTTTTAAGGGCAGTGGACGGGGCGCCATATGATGTTGACAGATGAGAGGGGCAAGGGAATATGCGACTATAGCGAGGCCACGTACTTTGTACCCAGACCTCGAGAGTCATCTTGCTGATCGATAGGAACAACGCCAGCACCAGAGAAAAAGATCATGGTGATGCATCGAGCAACTGATCAAGGAAGAAACAGTTCATGCCTAAATACTTTGGTGTTCTGGCTCTTCCAAATTTTCAATGGATGGCTACGATCACTTTAGATCAAAGCTTGCACTCGAAGAGAGACAGTCATGTGATATTAAAGGAAAAAGTGACTAAAATATCCTAGAAATTAAGATAGTGACATGTTTTTCTATTTATTTACTATACAAGTTAATAATAAGTGCTCAACTTACAGAGTTCTATTAGCAATTGAAAAATAAATAAAAAGAAAGATAATTATTCAAGCAAGTCTATTATATTTTGATTTTGAAGTACACATTATTAAGGAGGTGATGCACACAAAACGTGCTTGGGTGAGCAAGGGTTCCATGCGAACATGGGTAAATTTGCCAACCTACAAGTAAGTATTGAACAATTGTAATTGCACCTTAATTAGAATTACATTATTTGATGGTGAATAGATTTAAAAAAAAGTTGGGCCAAAACATATCTATTTGCTTCTTGCACAAAATAAACATATTGTGTACCATGAAGTGTCTACTTACAATCATGGATATTTCCAAAAATTCACTATGTGTCATGTTTAACTTCTATACCTTGCTTGAACACTCTATAAACTATGTTTTAGGAACTTTTTATTGTTAAAAGGAAGTGATTATATTGTTCTGAGTCCCTAATGAAGATCTGCCGGTTCTTGGATGCAATAGTGGATCTCACTGACTTTGATGGCGGCCACAGATCCTTTGATGGCAGCCACCTATGCCGCCTTCAAACTGAAGGCCCCTGTAAGTGTGTCAATCCTAAGCTATGATGTTATTTAAATGAGCTCTCATGAGTACGCTTCGCGTAGTTTACACACACACACACACACACACACACACACACACACACACACACACACCACCCTGTAACTTGGGTTTATGAATTATTTCGAGTTTAATTCAAACCCTTATGACTATGAGCCAATTACATAATACAGAAGCGTGGTTGAGAAGGACGAAATCACTTTACTCAACATATGATTACAGCCACCAGTGCGGATCTTCATATTGAAGGCCCATGTAAATACATCCATCCTAAACCAGGATATCATATAAACGAGCTATCATGTACTAGCACTTTGATGTAGTATAGGCAGAGAGAACACAAAGGGAGCATTGTGTGCCAAGTTCGCTACCATCTGGGGGCATAAATGTATGCCATTGGGGTTGGGAAGGATCGAGAATTCAGTTACCACGTTCTCTTGTCAAGTGGCTAGTCGTAGTTGGTATAATATTTTGAATCGGCGGTGCCAGCAAACTCATGTTAAAAACTGAGTAGAGTATCAGATATGTGTGCCCAATTACATACTGGGCCCATCATGCATCACAACAACACACTGTGCTACCAAAATCACGCTGTGGTGTCCAAGTGAAAAAAAGGCTGATACATTATCCTTCATGTCGAGTTAATTTTAGTTGTGTAGTGTTAGAGAAACTCCAACGCGGCAACCCAAACGAACGCGCGGTTTGTCCGCTTTTTGTCTGTTTGGGTCGGCCAGATGGACGGACACGTTCGTTTTTTCATTTGGGTCGGCTGGTGCATCCAACAAAAGGCAGACCCAAATTTGCCTACGTAAAAAAGCAAAAATAATACACACGTGACACAGATAAACATAATAAAAACTTAATTAAACATAAGTAGCCGGTTAACCGCCGGCCAAAGTCCACTTAAAACATAATTAAGCATTAATTAAAAACAAAAAAAGTCCACGCCCGCACGCTGTCCTAGTCGTCCACCTTGCCCTTGCCCTTGCCGTCGCATCGCCGCCGGTGAGGTCGATGAAGGCGGAAGGCGGGCCCAGCCCACCCGAACGCCGCTTGGTAGGCTGCCAGGGCAGCCTCCTCCGTCGTCAGCTGCGGCGGCGGCATTGCAACTCGTCGGACGCGCTCCTCCTCCTCCTCCTCAAGGCGCAACGCCTCCTCCTCCTTCTCCCACTGCATCTGCCGCCCCTGTTCAAGAATTCGTCCGATTAACCAGTTAACTTGCCGATTAATCCCTACTCCCAGCGTCACAGAGTAGTGGACTGCATGCACGCTCATCCACTAACAAGCCACGCCCACCCACTTGTAGGACTCCTTTGGCCAAGTGGACGGAGGCGGCGAGCGCTTTCACGTCGACGTGGGCTCCGGTCCGCCTTGGGCTCGACGGTTGGCGGCGGCGGCAGTGACGGAGGCGGGACAAAGAGCGGGGCCTGGACGGATTCCCCCCGTAGTCGACAAGGCAAGGGCGTGCTCCAGCCCATCCCACTAGGTGTCCTCCTCGATCCTGCTCGCCTCCAACGCGTGCTGCAGGGCCAGCTCGATGGCGGCTTGGTACGCCGCCTCTTCGTCCTCCTCCTCCGGCAAAACCTCGGGCAGCGTAGGAGGAACGACTTCGTCGACGTGGATGCCCCGGCGGCACTCCTCCTCGTGCTCTAGCGCGAACGAGCGCTCCCAGTTGGGGGAGTCTGGCGCGTAGGCACGCATTGCCCCCGTTCCGGAGTGAGGTCCTCGCGACGCCGGCGAACCACCTCCGCGTGCACCTGCGTCGATCACGGCACTGCCGGAATGGGGATCCGCTGCGGATCCAGATGCCAACCGTGCGACAGGTTGACATCTGGATACTGCAGTGGCCGGCGGTACTGCCAGTGCCACCGCGCCTGGTGGACTGCTAGGTACATCCGGCCCCGCACCGGTGGCGAGGCGCGTCTAGCAGGCAGTGCCGGCAGAGGAAGCCTACGGGAAGAGCGCGCGCCGGCGCTGAGCTTCCCCTTCCCTTCCCCTTGAACTACCCCATGGTGGCTAGGGCTTGCTAGGGTTTCTGGTCGCCGGCGAGGGAGCACCGGGTGGCCAGATGTGGACGGGTGTTTGGAAGTGGATGAGGCCGGCCCCGCCGCATGCTTCCATTAAAAAGGACGGCCACGCGGACCTTCCACCCACTGCCAGGCGGGCCCCGAGGTAGGTGCTGGCATTTAATAAGACGCGGGCAGTGGTTGAGCGGCCGACTAGTGGGCCCGCGGCGGACAAGGAGGGGGTGTGGGGCGCGTCCGCTTCGTGTCCGCGAGGACGCAAATCCGGCCCAAATTTGGACCTGAAATGGGTCGACACGGACACGAAGCGGACATGATTTGGGTTTGGGTCTCTGCGTGGGCCACCTTTTTTTGTCCACGGCGACTCAAAAGGACATGGACGGATAAAATGGGTCGTCCGATTGGAGTTGCTCTTACTATATGAATAACGTTATAGGGTAGGATTCATTGTACAACAAGGGAACGAGTCAGATTTATAGACAATGGGTTGCTGATTTTCAATAGCTGAAAAGGCATATGTATTATAGGATGATCCTATCACTAGCACCATCATAGCCGAGACACCCACTGTGTAGTTCATACAAAGTCACATGTGAGTTTGTATTGTTTGATACTACTCCCTCCGTTTCTAAATATAAGTCTTTTTAGAGATTCCACTACGGACTACATACGGAGTAAAATGAATGAATCTACACTCTAAAATATGTTTATATACATCCGTATGTAGTTCATAGTGAAATATTTACAAAGACTTATATTTAGGAACGGAGGGAGTAGTAGATACTATGAGAGAACAGTGAAAGAAGAAAATTATTGGTCAATCATTCAAAGAAGAAAAAAACTGAGTCATGAGGTAGTAACAGACAGCCACTTGCTCGCTCCACTCCAGGCGCAGGATGGACGGACCGAGCGGGGGTCTAAAAACCGCTTGCGGCTCGACAAGATTCATTTGGCACCCAGGTTGTATGGTTGAACAGTTATTTACAAGAAATTGGTCTACGCCATGGGCAGAACATACACAATTGTTCAGCTTCCACTCAATGGACAAGTGAAGGAGCGAATTAAGCGACATGAAGAAAGCTCAGTAGAATTAACATGTGTTGCGGAAGCTACTGTCAAAATAAAAGCAAAACAGCTAGTGAGAAAATTGTACATGATAGACACGAGTACAATTGAGATTGAATACAACTGGCCGGGTGGGTTCTATTTATGTGGAGAAATACGTAGAGATGCATGCACATATATAGGGTTCCGACTTTCGAGACAGCATCAAGGTACTCGTTCCAATATTTTACTTTCTCACACACACATTTTATGACTGGGTCGATACTAGTCCGCCAGGTTTCAAATATAATTCTTTTTAGAGATTTGACTACACACGGATATATATATAGACATACTTAAAGTGTAGATTCACTCATTTTGTTCCATATGTAGTTCATATTGGAATCTCTAAAAATACTTATATTTAGGAATGGAGGGAGTAGTATTAGTTGATTATTTGGAAGGAGATTTTCTTCTCCCTGGAGGTGTGTCTCCGGCGGATCTCATGGGATCCGGTCGGCGTCTGTCTTCGGTGAAAGCGCTTGGATCTGGCCTTCGTTCGTCTACGTACGGATGTCTGCAGGTTGGATCTTTCCAATCTACGCTTCTCTTCATCGGCGGCGGTTGTTATTCTGGTGCACTCGCCCTATGGGACCTTAGCACGATGACTTCTCGACTTTCTACTACAACAATGTTTGCCCAGCTCCGATGAGGGAGGGGCGATGATGGTGGCACGCCTTTGGCTTGCTCCAGTGCTGGTAGTCGTCGCTTGGTGATCTACGGACCTGGATGTAAAAAAAATCACTTCTAGTGTTCTTTGTACTATCTTGACAGTTGATGAATAGATCAAAAGTTTTCTCGCCAAAAAAAAGGCAAAATAATAATAATAAAAAGGAAGTCTAAGATGCCGATGTATTGAACCAACGAATTAACTTGCTGAACTGCATAGTCTGACACGAAACTGAAAATCCAGTTATACTTTTGTTTACACCATTGTTCACTCACTCTTTTCTTTTTTCCTGGACAAATCATTGTTCATACCGGCAGAAAAAAAAAGATAAGTCATTGTTCAAAAAAAGAAAAGTCATTGTTCACTCGCTCGAGCAGGACAAGAACCAACCGGACTGATCAGGGCCCAAGCCAACCCAGTTCAATGCTATGACCGAACAAAACACACTAGCGTAGCAGCAGGTAGAAAGAAACCCTAGTCCCTCACTCGTCTACTCTTCCTCTGGTGTTGGCGGCGCCGACATGAAACACCTCCAGCCCGGCCGTTGCCGCAGCGTGCGCCTCCGCTCCCGGATCCACGGGAGTGGCGAGGGCGTCGGACTGGCCAGCCACCGCCGCAGTAGTAAGTGCCACAGCACCCAGATCCTGGCTAGCGAGGGGGGCGACCGAGTGAGCTACCGCCACCGCGGCAAGCGCCTCCGTCACACATTTAAAAATTAATTTACTTAAATTTTTAAGTGTTCATCACACAATAAAAATATTAATGTAGTATAAACAATAACATTCGAGCAATTAATTTACTTAAATTTTTAAGTGTTTATCACACATTAAAAAACTGTCGTGAGATTTGAAAAATGCTCATGTGCTTCAAAAAATCTGTGACATTTAAAAAACTATTCATGTATTTTTATATATGATTTGTACCATTAAACAAATGTTCCTCACATTTTTTAAAAGAAATTTTACATTGTAAAAATATTTCCATGTAAGTTAAAAAAATCATACCATACCAAAAATTGCTCGTATATTTTAAAAAAATGTTCACGCATGTCAAGAATATGTTGGTGAAATTTTTGAAAAGGTTTATACAATGTAATGAAAATATTCATGTTTTTTATTAAATGTTTCGTGCCACTCATAAAATGGTCAGGGCATATTTAAAATGTTTAACATATATTTGAATTATGTTCAAATATGTATCAAAAAATATTAATCATGTATTTGAGAAATGTTGAACGTCTATCAAAGACAATATTACACGTGTACAAAAAATATACAGCGTGTATCAAAAAAGTCGATATGCATTTGAAAAAGAAAGGAAAAACCAGAAGAAAATAGATAAGAGAAACATAGAAAATCAGTATAAAAAATATGCGTACAAAATTTGAAAACCGGTCTATAGAACCTTCCGAAAACTGCTTAGATGGGCTGCCCATGCCTTACCGCTTAGATGGGCTGCCTGACTAAGGCAATGGCGCCCCAATACAAGAAGCGAGGCTACAATAGGTCTCGCAAAGGCCGAGAAATAGCCCTAATGTTTCCCGCTAGGACAGACAACAATGATCTCGAATATATCCTGGGTCGGGACCAACACAGCTTTGCTTGGACCCAATGCCACGAACTCACGATCTTCTTGGAAAATACATAAATAAAAATTTAAAAACTAGTATTGTACGTGTGCTCATCGGGGCGTAGTGGAGAAGCGAGGGAGCTAATTATGCGACATGAAGAAACTTTCCTAGAATTAACATATGATGAGGAAATTACTGTCAAACACCTGGTAAGGAAATTGTACATGACCCACTAGAAGAATTGAGATTCAATAAACCTGGATGGGTTTATTTATATGAGACAAATATATGTAGAGACGCATGCACACAGATAGGGTTTACAGACAGCAGCAACAGGGTACTTGTCCCAGTATCACTGCTTAATTATTGATTCTATCTATACTTATACTAATTATGTACTCTCTAGAAAATCCAACGTTAATCAGAAATTAGGAGCCGTTAATCTTGTGGGGCCGAGTTATTACGGTGTAGATCAATCATGAAAATTCCCACGTTAAAAAAAATCCCTATTACTTATGTTACTCTTGTGCCAAAAAAAAGGAATTAACCAACTAAAACCGCACCTAAATCTGACCCAATCTCTCAGGTATCCCTTTTTTTCTTTGCTCAATCTCTCATGTCTCTCTCACGTACGTCCTATACCTGACCCAAACCCTCACGTCTCACATATCCTTTTATTTCCTGGCTCAACCTGTGTATATATCTCTCAGGTCTCTCCCTTCTGTTTTTTCCGTGGCTCTCTCCTCCCAAAATCTCACGTATCTCCACAAAATAATATATCTCACCTATCTCACTCACGTCTCTCTAACCATTGATTTGATGGGCCCAAGTTATTATATCTAAGATTTGTATAAAGCTCTGGACCACACAAGAAGAATGTACGTATTATGTAGGTCTTAAACAAACTTAGAGCGCATACAAGATTTGTGAACGTACAAAAAACATCTGCGTCCATGTATTCCTCCCAAAATAATCTGCAGGAATATACAAACTGAAAATGAAAAGAAACTAACTTTTTTTTGAAGGGAAGAAAAGAAACTAACTTGAAGTGTCTCTTTTCTTTTAAACTGGCATGCCTTGCTTATCCCATGAAAACATGCAAGGCAGAAAGCTTCCTTGCTGATCGTTCAAGTCTCATCGCAGCTGATCACCATCCCATTGTCCATAGAAACCATCTCTTCTTCTCCATGATCTTTCCGTGTCATGCAGATTGTGTGCTATGCCAATGGCGGCCACCCATGTTTTCTCCGGCTCCAACCGATAAATCAAATGTGCATACATATATCCACTGGTGCGCTGCCTAGGTTCTTCAAGCTAATGACTGCTTACCGCTGGCCTGCTCCATTAGATGAGAAACTGCTCGAGATTGAGGCAGCCTGGCCCACAATAAATGGAATATATTGGATGAGAGCACACAATGATGTTTGAAAAAAAATAAGTTGCACGTTCACTATATATATTCCACCTCATTTTGAATACTTCGTTCCGTTGCCATTTTAGCATGAGCTACCAGATGTGATGCTTTGTATGAGAACAAGACTGATATGATTTGGCTTTGCTGCATGGGATTCATAGGATAAAAGCACAAAAGTGGACTTTCAAATGAAAAATAAGTGGTAAGTTCCCTGCATCTACTCTACTTTCTTTTGGCTACTTCATTCTCTTCTGGCAATATTTGCATGGGCTACCAGATGTGAAGCTTAGTATGAGAACAAGACTGATATGATTTTGCTATGCTACATGGGATTTTATTATGGGAGTTATATAGCCATGTCTACACCACATAAAATAGATCTAGATATGATTGTTGCTTCCTTATATTTATGTGAGTCGGAAATTTCTAAACCTTATCAATTAATACCATTGTATTATGTTGTTAAGTAGGTCATTAGATACGTTTTGGTTAGCTATTTTGATTACCATTGCCCACACATGTTTAATTAGGTTTGCAAGATACTTTCGTTTGTTTATCATATATATATCAAGAATGATATGTGTGCCTTAGTTTTTCTTTGATACTCCTTTATTTTGTCAATACTTCACTACTCAGGATGATGAGATCATCATTTTTGCAATTTATTTCTCTTTAGGTGTTGCAAGGTATTAGTGACCATCTAGATGGAAGGTTGTAGAACCTCACTAATACCTCGCAACAATAGTTTGCAACAATCTATATATTTAGCTAATACTTTGCTACTTGGGTATAAGAGCACGCCCAATAAGAGAATTTTCGTTTTCCTGTTTTGCAAAGTATTGGTGATGTTACAGTGCATTGCACCAGAGCACAATGTGAGATCGACCATTCATAGGTGTTTAAAGTGCTATATTTTGGTTGGCAAATTATTCTTATGGGGACATATGATTCACTTTATTTCATTTTCTTTTCAGGCCGATGAAATAGCTGGATTGAAACACCAGTTTTCATGTATGCCTATTCTTAGCTTAACATACATCTTCCTCTATGAAAGATATTATTCTAGCTATAATTTTTGTTGGACACTTCATCTCTGTTAGTAACGTTTTATTTCAAAACATATTCACTATTGCACTAATCATTAATATTTGGATAGACTTACATTAGCGAATGAATATTTTCCATGTAATAAAAAATAAGGTTGTTTTAACAATTATTTTTGCTGAGTTATTTGGGCATAAATGGCCAAAATAAATAAATTTGTGATACTGAAATTTTTCACCATATCTCTTTGAATAACCCTTGCTAAATTATGTAATGATGTTTTGCGTTAGTACACAGAACCATATACGTCATGTATTTTACTTTGATGTATTTTGTCTTAGTTTGTCTTATCATTTTTTTGCAGGCATTATGACTTTCCAAACTAGATAATACAATTTGATAACCAGATATCTCAAAAAAGTAAGATTTAGTGCGCGTAACTTTGAGGTTCAAGTCTAAAAATATTTTTTAAATAACTTTCTATTATAGATATTGTTCACGTCTGTCACAGAGTAAGCGGTGTCATGAGACTGCTTTACCAGAAAATCTTATTCTTTATAAAATTTACCTGTGCTCCTTTGAATAATTTTAGTTCACCCAAACAAATATTTGTTCTTTAGCATTTTGTCATCTATTTTAGTTCACCCAAGTAAAGTCACGTGCATTTGTTAGGTACTCACTTGGTTTTTAATACATATAAAAAATCCCTTTTGTTGTGAATTTCATGATACAATTTTTGGGAGATGGAGCACAATTTTATTGGTTAAAACCGAATGTCAAAAGTCATGTGTCTCCGTTATGCAGCCCGAGTGATTTCCTGAAATAGGCAACTTACAAGAAGTAATAACTAAGATATGTGTCAAAATACCGACAATAGACAATGGAGAATGTAGTTTTCAACTTACATTGTTAGTTATGGATAATCGATAGATCACTATATAGAATAAACAAAGTACTAATTCATGAAAGTTCGAGACCAGGTAGTTACTCCGCTCGGAAAATGTAAATATATGAATTGATTGCTAAACGCCAATTAAATCGGAAACTGATATTAGTTCAATGCATCGACTGCAAACGGTCAACAAGAACTGAAAATTCAAATTAGTTCCGGCTGTCTAAAACACGCTACAAGTAGTGCACATATTAAGTATTATATCTTACATTAACTAAACTAGCCCGTGCCAATGCACGGGTTGGCGACTAGTATAAATAATTACTTACTCTGTAAATTAATATAAGACGTTCTAGATCACTACTACTCCCTCCATTGCTAAATATTACTAGTCTTTTTAGAGATTTCAATATGAACTACGTACGGAGCAAAATGAATAAATCTACATTCTAAAATACATCTTTATACATTCGTATGTAGCCTATATTAAAATTCTAAAAAGACTTATAATATTTAGGAACGGAGGTAGTAGAGGAATTTCTTTTTGGGACAAAATGTTGTTCTCCCTGGTAGAAGAAAGAAGAAAAGAAAGTCAGCAGAATCAAATAATATCTGAGTACAGACATAAAGGTACACAAGTTTTTGCCTTAAGAAAGCTAGCACAAACATAAGCAGCTAATCGAAAGAGGCAAGGCCTCCTGCCTGGGAGCCTCCGAACTACTCCTGAACGTCAGAGAAGTCTACGTCGTAGTAGGCGCCATCCTGGTAGTAGCAGTGGCGTCCGTCGGGGTAGCTGTAGTCGTCCACCGGGTAAGCTGGATCCTGGGTCTCCTGGGCTCCAACATCTGATCGCGGCATCGTATCAAGGGGGAAAAGGGAAGCAAAGCAACGGTGAGTACTCATCCAAAGTACTCGCAAGACTTATATCAGAACTATGCTAAGTATGCATCAGTATCAAAGAAGGGATTGTATCTGGACTGACTGCAGAAAGCAAGAATGAGGGGGAAACGCCTAGTCCTATCGAAGACTAGCATCTTCAACGTCTTGCAGCATAAGACGAGAGTTTAGAACAACATATTTTATTAAAAGGGGTAAGTTAGCAAGGCCTAGAGATCCTTCCTCGACCCCATGCGAGAAAGCAATCCCGGAGCCAAATATAATTCAAGTAACAATAATAAGTATCCAATTCTAGTTATCATAGATCAGGATACAACTCTGAGCGTCCATAACCGCGGACACGGCTAATCGATTAGATTGACTTCCCTGCAGGGGTGCACCAAATTACCCAACACGCTCGATAAGCTCTGGCCGGATACAATTTTTTGGTCATACCCGGCCTCGGCCGATCGACACGACGTAGTCCTACCTAGGCTCAACAGAGAGGCCAGCACGCCGGTCTACATCCTAATGGCTCGGGGTCTTGGGCCATCGCCCTCGCCATCCTGCACGTTACGCCATCGGCCGGGATCAGTCCTAGCACGCCTTCCGTCAAGGTCCCTGCGTTCCAGACCACCCGGGCGCGAGTCGAAAAATGTGACATCTGAAGAGCTTTCGGGAGAATGTATGCCGTAGAGTGCCCACTTTTGTTCCCGCGTGGTGGTTAGTGCGAAAGAGACCAGAGCTTTCGCCGAAGGCCTTCTCAGATCGCATATCCAAACCCGTTAGTGACTTGTACTATTGCGGTGACGATCGGTCCCACCATCCCGTCGCCCCGTCTCGAGAACTATGCGGCAAGGACAAAGTAGGTCCGGCCACGTCCCGTCTATAACCCTTCGGGTGCCTTACCGGCGCACCCACCACATCTCACACTCGCGGGTACCCTTGGGGTCGACCCGTCTTTCTCATATATCTCAGTGTTAAGTCAAAGTGGCTGTGAGTCAGTGCCCCAAGCGTTTCCACACTCGGGGTGTCTGAGGTGATGTGTCGGTAACGGCTTATCAGTCAGGATGACTGAGTCTTCTGTCTTCAAGTCCTCGATGGCGACGGTGATGAAAGCAGGGGCATCGACAATAGTAAACTGGGAGTCACAGGGGGATATTATCCATACCTATACTACAACATTATATGAAAGCAGGTATGAAAGCAGTATTCAAAAACAGGCTATGCATCAAAATAGGTACTTGTGTAAATACAGTAGCAAAATCTAATGCAAGCATGAGGGGGAAAGAATAGGTGATATCGGAATGCTCGAGGGGGTTTTGCGTGCCTTGTTGCTCTGCTGCAAAAGACTGGTCGTCAGGGGCGTAGTTGTTGGAAATATGCCCTAGAGGCAATAATAAAATAGTTATTATTGTATTTCCTTGTTCATGATAATTGTCTATTGTTCATGCTATAATTGTGTTAACCGGAAACCGTAATGCATGTGTGAATACATAGACCATAACATGTCCCTAGTGAGCCTCTAGTTGGCTAGCTCGTTGATCAATAGATGGTCACGGTTTCATGACCATGGACATTGGATGTCGTTGATAACGGGATCACATCATTAGGAGAATGATGTGATGGACAAGACCCAATCCTAAGCATAGCACAAGATCGTGTAGTTCGTCTGCTAAAGCTTTTCCAATGTCAAGTATCATTTCCTTAGACCATGAGATTGTACAACTCCCGGATGCCGTAGGAATACTTTGGGTGTGCCAAACGTCACAACGTAACTGGGTGGCTATAAAGGTACACTACGGGTATCTCCGAAAGTATCTGTTGGGTTGGCACGAATCGAGACTGGGATTTGTCACTCCGTATGACGGAGAGGTATCTCTGGGCCCACTCGGAAAGACATCGTCATAATGAGCTCAATGTGACTAAGGAGTTAGCCACGGGATGATGTGTTACGGAACGAGTAAAGAGACTTGCCAGTAACGAGATTGAACAAGGTATAGGGATACCGACGATCGAATCTCGGGCAAGTATCATGCCGGTAGACAAAGGGAATTGTATACGGGATTGATTGAATCCCCGACATCGTGGTTCATCCGATGAGATCATCGTGGAGCATGTGGGAGCCGACATGGGTATCCAGATCCCGCTGTTGGTTATTGACTGGAGAGGTGTCTCGGTCATGTCTACGTGCCTCCCGAACCCGTAGGGTCTACACACTTAAGGTTCGATGACGCTAGGGTTATAGGGAAATAATGTACGTGGTTACCGAAGGTTGTTCGGAGTCCCGGATGAGATCCCGGACGTCACGAGGAGCTTTGGAATGGTCCGGAGGTAAAGATTCATATATAGGAAGTGAGGTTTTGGTCACCGGAAGTGTTTCGGGCATCACCGGTAACGTACCGGGACCACCGGAAGGGTTCCGGGGGTCCACCATGTGGGGCCACCGGCACCAGAGGGCTGCATGGGCCTCAAGTGGGAGGGAACCAGCCCTTAGGCGGGCTGGTGCGCCCCCCACAAGGGCCCAAGGCGCAGCACAAGGTGGGAGGGGGCAAACCCTAGAGGCAGATGGGCCCTAGGCCCATCTAGGGCGCCGCCCCTCCCTCTCCCTCTCTTGGCCGCCGCCCAAGGGCCATATAGGGCCGGCCGCCGCCCTAGGGTGGGATCCCTAGGGGCTGCGCCCTCCCTCCTCCTCCTCCTATATATAGTGGAGGGTTTGGGGCTGCCAGGGACACGCATCTCTCTCTCTCTCGGCGGAGCCCTACCTCTCCCTCTCTGAGTTCTCCGTAGTGCTTGGCGAAGCCCTGCCGGAGTACCACGCAGCTCCACCGCCACCACGCCTTCGTGCTGCCGGAGCTCTCCCTCAACCTCTCCTTCCTCCTTGCTGGATCAAGGCGTAGGAGACATCACTGGGCTGCACGTGTGTTGAACGCGGAGGCGCCGTTGTTCGGCGCTTAGATCGGAATCGACCGCGATCTGAATCGCTGCGAGTACGACTCCACCAACCGTGTTCTTGTAACGCTTCCGCTTTGCGATCTTCAAAGGTATGAAGATGCACTCTCTCCTTACTCGTTGCTGGTTTCTCCATAGATAGATCTTGGTGAACACGTAGGAAAATTTTTGATTTACTACTACGTCTACCAACAGTGGCATCATGAGCTAGGTCTATGCGTAGAATCTATGCACGAGTTGAACACAAGTTGTTGTGGGCGTCGATCTTGTTAATTTGCTTGCCGTTACTAGTCTTATCTTGATTCGGCGGTATTGTGGGATGAAGCGGCCCGGACCAACTTTACACGTACTCTTACGTGAGACCGGTTCCACCGCCTGACATGCACTTGTTGCATAAGGTGGCTAGCGGGTGTCTGTCTCTCCCACCTTAGTCGGATTGGATTCGATGAAAAGGGTCCTTATGAAGGGTAAATAGCAATTGGCATATCACGTTGTGGTTTTGGCGTAGGTAAGAAACGTTCTTGCTAGAAACCTATAGCAGCCACGTAAAAACTTGCAACTACAAATTAGAGGACGTCTAACTTGTTTTTGCAGCATATGCCTTGTGATGTGATATGGCCAAAAGGATGTGATGTGATGCATTGTGATGTATGAGATTGATCATGTTCTTGTAATAGGATTCACGACTTGCATGTCGATGAGTATGACAACCGGCAGGAGCCATAGGAGTTGTCTTATTTTATTGTATGACCTGCGTGTCAATCATAAACGCCATGTAATTACTTTACTTTATTGCTAAACGTTAGCCATAGTAGTAGAAGTAATAGTTGGCGAGACGACTTCATGAAGACACAATGATGGAGATCATGATGATGGAGATCATGGTGTCGTGCCGGTGACAGTGATGATCATGGTGCCCCGAAAATGGAGATCAAAGGAGCAAGATGATATTGGCCATATCATGTCACTATATTGATTGCATGTGATGTTTATCATGTTTACATCTTATTTTCTTAGAACGATGGTAGTAAATAAGATGATCTCTCAATAAAATTTCAAGGAAGGTGTTCACCCTAACTGTGCACCGTTGCTAAGGATCGTTGTTCCGAAGCACCACGTGATGATCGGGTGTGATAGGTTCTAACGTTCGCATACAACGGGTGTAAGCCAGATTTACACACGCAAAACACTTAGGTTGACTTGACGAGCCTAGCATGTACAGACATGGCCTCGGAACACGGAAGACCGAAAGGTCGAACATGAGTCGTATAGTGGATGCGATCAACATGGAGATGTTCACCATGGATGACTAGTCCGTCTCACGTGATGATCGGACACGGGCTAGTTGACATGGATCATGTATCACTTGGATGACTAGAGAGATGTCTGTCTAAGTGGGAGTTCATTAAATAATTTGATTATGTGAACTTAATTATCATGAACTTAGTCTAAAATGTCTTTACAATCTATATTGTAGATCCAATGGCCAACGCTAATGTCACCCTCAACTTCAACGCGTTCCTAGAGAAAACCAAGCTGAAAGATGATGGAAGCAACTATGCGGACTGGGTCCGTAGCTTGAGGATCATCCTCATAGCTTCCAAAAGATTGTATGTCCTTGATGCACCGCTAGGTGACCCACCCATTCTCCCAGCGGAGCAAGACGTTATGAACGCCTGGCAGTCGCGTAGTGATGATTACTCCCTGGTTCAGTGCGGCATGCTTTACAATTTAGAACCGGGGCTCCAAAAGCGTTTTGAGCAACACGGAGCATATGAGATGTTCCAAGAGCTGAAACTGGTTTTCCAAGCTCATGCCCGGGTCGAGAGATATGACGTCTCTGACAAGTTCTTCAGCTGTAAGATGGAGGAGAATAGTTCTGTCAGTGAGCACATACTCAAAATGTCTGGGTTACACAACCGCTTGACTCAGCTGGGAGTTAATCTCCCGGATGACTCGGTCATTGACAGAATCCTTCAGTCGCTTCCACCTAGCTACAAGAGCTTTGTGATGAACTACAACATGCAGGGTATGGAGAAGTCCATTCCTGAGTTGTACTCGATGCTGAAATCAGCGGAGGTCGAGATCAAAAAGGAGCCAATTGTTGATGGTGAATAAGACCACTAGTTTCAAGAAAGGCAAGGGTAAGAAGAACTTCAAGAAGGACGGCAAGACTGTTGCCGCGCCCGGTAAGCAAGTTGCCGGGAAGAAGAACAAGAATGGACCCAAGCCTGAGACTGAGTGCTTTTATTGCAAGGGTACCGGTCACTGGAAGCGGAACTGCCCCAAGTACTTAGCGGATAAGAAGGCCGGCAACGTTAAAGGTATATGTGATATACTTGTTATTGATGTGTACCTAACCAGTGCTCGTAGTAGCTCCTGGGTATTTGATACCGGTGCAGTTGCTCACATTTGTAACTCCAAGCAGGAGCTGCGGAATAAGCGGAGACTGGCAAAGGACGAGGTGACGATGCGCGTCGGGAATGGTTCCAAGGTCGATGTGATCGCCGTCGGCACGCTACCTCTACATCTACCTTCGGGATTAGTTTTAAACCTCAATAATTGTTATTTAGTACCAGCTTTGAGCATGAACATTGTATCTGGATCTCGTTTGATGCGAGATGGCTACTCATTTAAATCTGAGAATAATGGTTGTTCTATTTATATGAGAGAAATGTTTTATGGTCATGCCCCGCTGGTCAATGGTTTATTTTTGATGAATCTCGAACGTGATGTTACACATGTCCATAGTGTGAGTACCAAAAAGTGTAAGGTTGATAACGATAGTCCCACTTACATGTGGCACTGCCGCCTTGGTCATATTGGTGTCAAACGTATGAAGAAGCTTCATGCTGATGGACTTTTGGAGTCTCTTGATTTCGAATCATTTGACACGTGCGAACCATGCCTCATGGGCAAGATGACCAAGACTCCGTTCTCTGGAACAATGGAGCGAGCAACTGACTTATTGGAGATAATACATACCGATGTATGCGATCCAATGAGTCGAGGCTCGCGGTGGATACCGTTATGTTCTCACCCTCACTGATGACTTGAGCAGATATGGGTATGTCTACTTAATGAAACACAAGTCTGAAACCTTTGAAAGGTTCAAGGAATTTCAGAGTGAGGTAGAGAATCAACGTGACAGGAAAATAAAGTGCCTACGATCTGATCGTGGCGGAGAATATTTAAGTCACGAGTTTGGCACACACCTAAGGAAATGTGGAATTGTTTCACAACTCACGCCGCCTGGCACGCCTTAGCGAAATGGTGTGTCTGAACGTCGTAATCGCACTCTATTGGATATGGTGCGATCTATGATGTCTATTACCGACTTACCGCTATCATTTTGGGGATATGCATTAGAGACTGCCGCATTCACTTTAAATAGGGCACCGTCAAAGTCCGTTGAGACGACACCGTATGAATTATGGTTTGGAAAGAAACCTAAGCTGTCGTTTCTAAAAGTTTGGGGATGCGATGCTTATGTGAAGAAACTTCAACCTGAGAAGCTCGAACCCAAAGCGGAAAAGTGCGTCTTCATAGGATATCCCAAAGAGACTATTGGGTATACCTTCTACCTCAGATCCGAAGGCAAAGTCTTTGTTGCCAAGAATGGATCCTTTCTCGAGAAAGAGTTTCTCTCGAAAGAAGTAAGAGGGAGGAAAATAGAACTTGATGAGGTAATCGTACCTCCACTCGAACCGGAGGGTAGCACAGCACAGGAAGTTGTTTCTGTGGAGCCTACACCGGCTGGAGAGGAAGTTAATGATGATGATCATGAAACTTCAGATCAAGTTACTATTGAACGTCGAAGGTCCACGAGGACACGTTCCGCACCAGAGTGGTACGGCAACCCAGTCCTAGAGATCATGTTGTTGGACAACGGTGAACCTTCGAACTATGAAGAAGCGATGGCGGGCCCGGATTCCAACAAATGGCTTGAAGCCATGAAATCCGAGATAGGATCCATGTATGAGAACAAAGTGTGGACTTTGGTGGACTTGCCTGATGATAAGCGAGCCATTGAAAATAAGTGGATCTTTAAGAAGAAGACTGACGCGGATGGTAATGTGACCGTCTATAAGGCTCGGCTTGTCGCTAAGGGTTATCGACAAGTTCAAGGAGTTGACTACGATGAGACTTTCTCATCCGTAGCGATGCTGAAGTCTGTCCGAATCATGTTAGCAATTGCCGCATTTTATGATTATGAGATCTGACAAATGGACGTCAAAACGGCATTCCTTAATGGCTTCCTTAAGGAAGAACTATATATGATGCAGCCGGAAGGTTTTGTCGATCCTAAAGGTGCTAACAAAGTATGCATGCTCCAACGCTCCATCTATGGGCTGGTGCAAGCATCTCGGAGTTGGAACATTCGCTTTAATGAGGTAATTAAAGCGTTTGGGTTTATGCAGGTTTATGGAGAACCCTGTATTTACAAGAAAGTGAGTGGGAGCTCTGTAGCATTTCTCATATTATATGTGGATGACATATTGTTGATGGGAAATGATATAGAACTTTTGGAAAGTGTAAAGGCCTACTTGAATAAATGTTTTTCAATGAAGGACCTTGGAGAAGCTGCTTACATATTAGGTATTAAGATCTATAGAGATAGATCGAAACGCCTCATAGGTCTTTCACAAAGTACATACCTTGAAAAGATATTGAAGAAGTTCAATATGGATCGGTCCAAGAAGGGGTTCTTGCCTGTGTTACAGGGTGTGAGATTGAGTACGACTCAATGCCCGACCACGGCAAAGGATAGAGAAGAGATGAGTGTCATCCCCTATGCTTCGGCCATAGGCTCTATTATGTATGCCATGCTGTGTACCAGACCTGATGTGAACCTTGCCATAAGTTTGGTAGGGAGGTACCAAAGTGATCCCGGAGTGGAACACTGGACAGCGGTCAAGAATATCCTGAAGTACCTGAAAAGGACAAAGGACATGTTTCTCGTATATGGAGGTGCCGAAGAGCTCGTCGTAAAGGGTTACGTCGATGCTAGCTTCGACACAGATCCGGACGACTCCAAGTCACAAACCGGATACGTGTATATTTTGAACGGAGGGGCAGTCAGCTGGTGCAGCAGCAAGCAAAGTGTCGTGGCGGCATCTACATGTGAAGCGGAGTATATAGCTGCTTCGGAAGCAGCAAAGGAAGGAGTCTGGATGAAGGAGTTCATCACCGACCTAGGAGTAATTCCAAATGCGTCGGGCCCGATGACTCTATTCTATGACAACACTGGAGCTATTGCCCTTGCGAAGGAGCCCAGGTTTCACAAGAAGACAAGACACATCAAGCGCCGCTTCAACTCCATCCGTGATTACATTCAGGAGGGAGATATAGATATTTGTAAAGTACATACGGATCTGAATGTCGCAGATCCGTTGACTAAACCTCTCTCACGAGCAAAACATGATCAACACCAGAATGCTATGGGTGTTCGATTCATCACAATGTAACTAGATTATTGACTCTAGTGCAAGTGGGAGACTGTTGGAAATATTCCCTAGAGGCAATAATAAAATAGTTATTATTGTATTTCCTTGTTCATGATAATTGTCTATTGTTCATGCTATAATTGTGTTAACCGGAAACCGTAATGCATGTGTGAATACATAGACCATAACATGTCCCTAGTGAGCCTCTAGTTGGCTAGCTCGTTAATCAATAGATGGTCACGGTTTCATGACCATGGACATTGGATGTCGTTGATAACGGGATCACATCATTAGGAGAATGATGTGATGGACAAGACCCAATCCTAAGCATAGCACAAGATCGTGTAGTTCGTCTGCTAAAGCTTTTCCAATGTCAAGTATCGTTTCCTTAGACGATGAGATTGTACAACTCCCGGATGCCGTAGGAATACTTTGGGTGTGCCAAACGTCACAACGTAACTAGGTGGCTATAAAGGTACACTACGGGTATCTCCGAAAGTATCTGTTGGGTTGGCACGAATCGAGACTGGGATTTGTCACTCCGTATGACGGAGAGGTATCTCTGGGCCCACTCGGTAAGACATCGTCATAATGAGCTCAATGTGACTAAGGAGTTAGCCACGGGATGATGTGTTACGGAACGAGTAAAGAGACTTGCCGGTAACGAGATTGAACAAGGTATAGGCATACCGACGATCGAATCTCGGGCAAGTATCATGCCGGTAGACAAAGGGAATTGTATACGGGATTGATTGAATCCCCGACATCGTGGTTCATCCGATGAGATCATCGTGGAGCATGTGGGAGCCGACATGGGTATCCAGATCCCGCTGTTGGTTATTGACCGGAGAGGTGTCTCGGTCATGTCTACGTGCCTCCCGAACCCGTAGGGTCTACACACTTAAGGTTCGATGACGCTAGGTTTATAGGGAAATAGTGTACGTGGTTACCGAAGGTTGTTCGGAGTCCCGGATGAGATCCCGGACATCACGAGGAGCTCCGGAATGGTCCGGAGGTAAAGATTCATATATAGGAAGTGAGGTTTTGGTCACCGGAAGTGTTTCGGGCATCACCGGTAACGTACCGGGACCACCGGAAGGGTTCCGGGGGTCCACCATGTGGGGCCACCGGCACCAGAGGGCTGCATGGGCCTCAAGTGGGAGGGAACCAGCCCCTAGGTGGGCTGGTGCGCCCCCCACAAGGGCCCAAGGCGCAGCACAAGGTGGGAGGGGGCAAACCCTAGAGGCAGATGGGCCCTAGGCCCATCTAGGGCGCCGCCCCTCCCTCTCCCTCTCTTGGCCGCCGCCCAAGGGCCATCTAGGGCCGGCCGCCGCCCTAGGGTGGGATCCCTAGGGGCTGCGCCCTCCCTCCTCCTCCTCCTATATATAGTGGAGGGTTTGGGGCTGCCAGGGACACGCATCTCTCTCTCTCTCGGCGCAGCCCTACCTCTCCCTCTCTGAGTTCTCCGTAGTGCTTGGCGAAGCCCTGCCGGAGTACCACGCAGCTCCACCGCCACCACGCCTTCGTGCTGCCGGAGCTCTCCCTCAACCTCTCCTTCCTCCTTGCTGGATCAAGGCGTAGGAGACGTCACCGGGCTGCACGTGTGTTGAACGCGGAGGCGCCGTTGTTCGGCGCTTAGATCGGAATCGACCGCGATCTGAATCGCTGCGAGTACGACTCCACCAACCGCGTTCTTGTAACGCTTCCGCTTTGCGATCTTCAAAGGTATGAAGATGCACTCTCTCCTTACTCGTTGCTGGTTTCTCCATAGATAGATCTTGGTGAACACGTAGGAAAAAATTTGATTTACTACTACGTCTCCCAACAGTAGTCGGGCTCGGCGGCAGCGTCAGTCTCGGAAACTACCGGAGAGAAGAGGGGGAAGAATAATAAATACAAGCAACAGATGCAACACGATGCATGACATGGCAATACGCAGTGCTAGGGGTAGTCTAACGCAGTACTACACGTATCAGACGAAGCGGGAGAATATCTAACGATATTTCCCGGGTCTTTGGATTTTTCGGACAGTCCATCCGGAGGGGAAAAGTTCCATGTTTGCTATGCTAGGGACAGGTGCCAGACTAACGGACTGCGCTGTTGGAACCGTAGAATTATTCTGAGCAACTTCATGTTCAAATTTTTTTAATCCGGGATACGGTTTATTTTATATTAATTTTTAAAATTTTAATAATATTCTGAAATTAATTTAATTAATAAATTCGAATTATCCAAAACAGTAATAATACTGTTTAGATTAATTAATTAATTAACAGATTAATTTATTAATCTAATTAATCTTAAACACCTAATTATTTAATTAATTACCTAATTAATTAATTGATTAATTTAACTAATTTATTTATTTTATTATTATTTATTATTTTTAAATTATTTATTTATTTATTTATTTATATAATAACAGGGGGACTGGGCCCGTTTGTCATTGGGCCAGGCCGGACAACGTCCGGGGGCGCCCTTCGGGCGCTGGACATGTCCGGCCGGCCGGACGCGCACGCGCGCGCACGCAGCAGCAGCTGCAGCAAAGGCGGCGGCCCTCGGGGGGGGGGGGAAGCGGGGGCTGGCGGCGGCGCTTAATGGGGGGCGACGACCGGCGGGCGGGGAGGCAACGGTCGGCGACGGCGGGGCGGAGGTGAGGCGGCGACGGGCGCGAGGAGGCGGCGGGTCGCGGCGGCGGGGCGGATCTGGCGGCGCGGTGCGGCGCGGGAGGCGGCAGGCGGCGGCGGATCCGGGCGGCGGCGGTGAGGCGGCGTGGGCGCGGCCGGTCGGGGCCAGGCCGGCGCGGCGTCGGGGGGGGGGGGGGGGCGGACGGCGCGGAGGCAGGGGCCGGCTCGGGTCAGCCCGAGCGAGCGGCGGCGCGGGGGGGGGGGCAAATGGGATCGGGGGCGGCTGGGCGCTGGGCAAGGGTTGCCCCAGCCCTTGTATACGCCGGCTGGGCCAGTCCCTTTTCGGCCCAGTTACGGGTCTATTTTTCCCTCGTTTCAAAAATACGTTTTAAAAACATTTGGGGCACCAAATAATTTCTAAAAATACCCATTTTAATTTTATAAAACATTACGCGATATTTGCAATCCATCCAACATTTTTAATCCCAGTTTTGGACAACTTTTAAAACCACATTTCCGACGAATTTTTAAAATGCAACGGAATTAAATTACGGACCGATTCCAACGGTGATCAACTTAGATTTAGCAAAAGCCTTAGCGTGTTCTCGGCCATCATCGTAGGTTAATTACAATCATCACTGTGGCACTGATCCAGGGGCGTTACAACTCTCCCCTACTAACAAGAATTCTCGTCCCGAGAATTAAGAAGTAGAAGGGAAAAGCTCGGGGTATTCTGCGCGAAGCTGATCCTCGCGTTCCCAAGTGGCTTCATCTTCTGAATGATTTGACCACTGAACCTTGAGGAACTTGATAGTCTTCTGACGAGTCTTGCGTTCAGTTTCATCAAGAATGCGGACCGGATGCTCCTTATAGGAGAGATCATCTTGTAGATCAAGCATCTCATAATCCACTGCTCGTTGCGGATCCTTGAAACATTGTCGCAATTGAGAAACATGGAAGACATCATGCAGGTGAGAGAATTTTGGTGGCAGCTCCAATTGGTAAGCCACTTGACCACGTTTTGCGATAACGCGAAAAGGACCAATGTAGCGAGGAGCTTACTTGTCTTTGACACCAAATCGATTAGTGCCCCTCATAGGAGTGACACGGAGATAAACCATATCACCGGGGAGGTAATTAAGTCCCCAATGTTTGCGGTCATAACTGCTCTTCTGACGAGACTGAGCCGTCTTGAGATTCTCTCGTACAATTCGAACTTGTTCTTCTGCTTGTTGAATGATGTCCGGACCAATGAGTGCACGTTCCCCAGTTTCTGACCAATTTAGAGGGGTTCGGCACTTACGTCCATATAACACTTCAAAGGGGGCCATCTTTAAGCTAGCTTGATAACTGTTGTTGTAGGAGAACTCAGCATACGGAAGAGATTCTTCCCACTTCTTACCAAATGAGATAACACAAGCACGTAGCATATCTTCGAGCACGTGGTTCACTCGTTCAACTTGACCCTGGGACTGCGGGTGATAAGCAGTGCTCCAGGTTATATGAGTGCCCAAAGCTTGTTGGAAACTTTCCCAGAATTTCGAGGTGTAAATGCTGCCTCGATCTGTACCGATCTTCTATGGAATGCCATGCAGTGAAACAATTCTGGAAATGTACAAGTCCGCTAACTGACTAGCAGTGATTGTCTCCTTAACTGGCAGAAAGTGTGCAACCTTGGAGAGTCGGTCAATGACGACAAAGATAGCATCATGACCCTTCTGTGAGCGTGGGAGACCTAGTATCAAATCCATCTGTATTTCATCCCATTTCCATTCAGGAATAGGCAATGGTTGTAGAAGTCCGACAGGTTTCTGATGTTATGCTTTAACTTGACGGCAAGTGTGACATTGTTCAATGTACCGAGCAATATCTTGCTTCATTTTGGACCACCAATATCGCTGACGAATGTCGCGATACATCTTGGTGCTTCCGGGGTGAATAGACAATAGAGTGTCGTGAGCTTCTTTCATAACCTTCGCATACATAAGGTCAACTCGGGGGACCACAAGGCGACCCCTGAAATATAAAGCTCCATCTTTACCTAAAGAGAAGTCCTTGGCTTTCTCAGTTCCAAGTTCTGCTTTAATTGCATGTATTTCCAGGTCCTTCCCTTGTGCAATTACAATATCTTTGTGAAGGTCCGGTTCTACAAAAAGGTTATTGAGAAAACCCTTCGGAACAATGTGGAGGTTCAACTTGCGAAGCTCTTCATAGAGGCGGGGATTAGCTTTCTCAACCATGTAGTTGCTACAATATGATTTTCTGCTTAAAGCATCAGCCATTACATTAGCCTTGCCAGGGGTATATGAAATACCGAAATCATAGTTGGTGAGAGATTCCATCCATCTACGCTGACGGAGATTCAAGTCTGGTTGAGTAAACAAGTATTTCAGACTTTGGTGGTCGGTATAGATCTCGCAACGATTACCGAGAAGGTAATGTCGCCAATTCAATAGAGCATAGACCACTGCAGCTAACTCGAGATCATGAACTGGATAGTTCTCTTCATGAGGACGCAATTGTCTTGAGGCATAAGCAATTACTCTACGCTCTTGCCTTAGGACACAGCCTAATCCTTGACGAGAAGCGTCGCAATAAATGACGAAGTCCTTGCGAGAATCTGGAGGAGCAAGCACTGGTGCTGATGTAAGCTTGTCCTTGAGAGTCTGGAAACTTTCCTGACATTTATCTGTCCATTCAAACTTAACACCCTTGTGAAACAAATTAGTCAGGGGCTTGGCAATCTTGGAGAAGTTCTCGACGAAGCGACGGCAATAGCTGGCAAGTCCAAGAAAACTTCTGACTTGCTTAACATTCTTCGGGGGAGTCCAGTCAAGAATAGCCTGAACTCGTTCAGGGTTGATGGCAATACCATCCTTAAAAATCACATGACCAAGGTAAGTCACTTCATTTAGCCAGAACTCACATTTAGAGAACTTTGCATATAGTTGATGTTCTCGAAGCCTCTCGAGTACAAGACGAAGATGTTCGACATGTTCTTCTTCATTCTTGGAGTATATCAGAATGTCATCCAGATATACCACGACAAACTTGTCGAGATAATCCATGAAGATATAATTCATCAACCGAGAGAAGGTTGCTGGAGCATTTGTTAAGCCGAAAGACATGACGGTATACTCGTATGAACCATAGCGAGTAACAAATGCTGTCTTTGGAATATCTTCTTCACGAACACGGATCTGATGATAACCCAACCTCAAGTCGAGTTTAGAGAACACTGACGATCCAGCAAGCTGATCATACATGTAATTGATCCGGGGAAGCAGATATTTATTCTGAATTGTTGCTTGGTTGATAGGCCGGTAATCTTGAACTAGCCGATTAGTACCATCTTTCTTCTTGACAAATAGAGAAGGTGCTCCCCAAGCTGAGGAACTAGGATGAATAAAACCCTTGCGAAGCGATTTGTCAATTTCTTCCTTAAGCTCAAGAAGTTCATGAGGAGGCATTTTATAAGGCCGCTTAGCAATAGGGGTGGTGCCTGGTTTCAAGTCGATGACGAACTCGACTGCTCTAGCAGGGCGAATGCCTGGAAGCTCTTCTGGAAATACATCTGGGAAGTCTCGAACCACCGAAATGCTTTCAATCCCTTCAAGAGGTGACGCATTCAATGCGTTCATGTAATGTATCTGGGTCTCGGCATTTCGAACGAGACGAGCGGTATGAACCACTAGCTCATTGGAAGGGTGCAGAACATGCACAGTCTTAGTGGCACAAACGACTGAAGCACTATGTGTTATCATCTACTCCATGCCCAGAAGTAAATCAATGTTGGAAGATGCCAACACAATGGGCGAGACGAGGAATTTCAGTCCTTTGATCTCAACGGTGACATTGGGACATATTATAGAGGTCCGACAATTACCCGCGGGAGTGGAAACCATTATTTGACCGTCCAGGTTCTCGCACTTAAGGTTATGCTTAGATGCAAATTCTTCCGACATGAATGAATGCGATGATCCAGTATCAAATAAAACGGATGCGGGTATTGAGTTAACAAGAAGTGTACCCATCACAGTAGAAGGCTGGCCTTCAGTTTCAGCGATATCAGTATGGTTGGCTTGAGCACGAGTATAAGGAACTCTGGCATTGCTGTTGCGGGGCTGATAGTTCGGCAGTGCAAGTTGTTTCTGACCCTGCCTGCAATCTTTAGCAAGGTGACCTGGACGGCCACACCTAAAGCACAGTCCATCCTCAGGACGAGATGGTGGAGGCTGAGGTGCTCTTGGCGGCATTGTTCTTGGCTATCTTGGCGGCGGAGGGGGCAGTCGAGGCGCCACATAGGATGGCCTCGGTGCATAAGCAGGTGGACGGTAGCTGTTGGGGATCCAGATCCTTTGCTTCTGAGGACGTGGGCCCGAAGATGAACCCACATCAGTTTTGCGGTTAGTGTGATCCTTGTACCTCTGTAGACCTGTCTCTATCTGGATTGCCTTATTCACCAAGGTGGCGAAATCACGGAAGTCGTGAGCTAGGAGAGCAAGGTGAACATCTGGGTGAAGTCCTTCACGGAATTTCTCCTGTCTGCGAGCATCAGTTGGCAGGTCTTCTTCAGCATAACGGGACAAGTCCAGGAAGTCCCGCTGATAAGCATCCACGGTCTTGCTGTCTTGGGTAAGGTTGCGGAACTCTTGCTTCTTCGGGTCCATCATCCCTTGAGGAATGTGGCGAGCACGGAAAGCAGCTTCGAACTCTGGCCAGGTAACTATGGCGCCTGCCGGCATAGCATGCTTGTGGCTGGTCCACCATTGAGCAGCGGGACCTCTCAGAAAGTAGACCACATAGTTGACATGGTTAGCAGGGGGAACCATAGCAGACTCCAGTATGTGAATAATGTCACGAAGCCAGTCATCAGCATCTAGCGGCTTGGTTGAGTTGTGGAAGGTTGGCGGGTTGAGACGCACAAAGTCCTGCAATGACATTGCAGCTGTCTGCTGGTACATAGGGGGCGTCTCTGGAGTTGGTCCACTAGTCCTTGCATGAACTGACGTTGAACTTCCATCTGCTGAACCAGTCCAGTCATGTATTCAGGTGGTGGTGGTGGTTCAGGGGCACCACGACCACGACCAGCTGGCCTAACCATCCTAATAAATTATAACAGCGGTAATTCAGTATTTTGAGCATTTGTAATGCAAGGACTCATTCATGAAGCAATCATGCACAATAAAGGAAGTGCAATAAAATACATCATAGTAGCCAAACACGACTTAATGATCCATACATATGTCTGTTACAAACCATAAGTCTGTTACAAATAGACGATAGGTCCGGCATGAAAATACCCTAGACAACTAGGTGGCACGCAGGCACGCGATGGAGGGATACAACAACGCATCAGCGTCGGGGACAACGAAAGTAGCCGGGGAACTGAGCATGACCCCGGTTGTGAAATCCGATGGCAGGGTCCTGCATCCCTTGCAGACTCTGATGTAGAACCTGCATACCAAGCGGGAGTCTAGGTCCACCTGCCGGAGTACGACCTCCAACCTCAGGCCATCCAAGACCTGGAGGGAACTCAGTCCGAGGTGGGTAAAGGATGTGCTCCGGATGTATCCTCGCACGGGCTGCTGGCATCAAGTGCTCCATAGCCTGATATAGACGAGCTCGGGTAGCGTACAGCTCGAAGTTAAGAGCCCTGACAGTGCGATCCAGAGCCTCAGTGTACTGAACCAGAACCTGTGGATCGTAACGACGATTTACGTAGGGGGTACAGACAGCAGTGTAGGATCGGTCAGAGTTCCCCATATCCTCACGTTCCGGTGAGTTTTCTCGGCGGGGCGCGAGTCCTCGTGAGACAGAGAGCAAGTCAGGCCTGGGGCTTGGCGGTTCCACCGCCGATGGAGTTTGGGGGCGGAAGGATGACGGGGGGAGTGGGGGTGGAGGCGGAGCAAAGGGAGAAACAGGATGCTGGCCTCGCCTCTGCTTCGTGTAGGGGGACGAGCGCTCGCGTCGCGTCGCCTGAAGCTAGCCCATCTCGCCCCTGCGAGAAGATGAAGGAGCAGACGGGAGGAGAGGTAAGGAGCGGGAGCGGGAGGCATGATGGAGATGCAGATCAGGAGGAGCATGTTTGGGGTCCAACCCCTAATCTTGAGGATCGTTTTGAAGGTCTCAATCTCTGCGGAGAGGAGGAGACGGACCTTGACTTCTCTGAGGAACTTGACGAGTTGATCAAGGAGGTTAGATGGCTTGCAATTTTCAGAGTGCACACGATGAGACAGTTCAGCCACTCGGCGTTGTATAACTCTATGAGAACAGCCTGGTCGCCGGCGCAGCAGATTTTCTTCAAGCCGAAGGGTGCAAACCTCTTCATTGCACAATTCAGCTGTTTGGGCGACTGGCGTAGAGTGATGGATGGGGGTCCGTGGCTTTTCCGGAATGCGGCAGTGGTCTTACAAGAGTATGATGGGTTCAGTAATGTTTATGATTACAAGTTAAACAAGATTCCGGTGTGGGCCAGAATTGAGGGGATCCCAGATGGACTGATGAGGAAGAAAGAGCTGGCAGAGAAGGTGGCTCACAAGGTTGGAGAACCACCCTTTACAGTTATTGTGAACGAAGGATTCATCAACACCTCAAGGTACCTAAGGGCAAGGGTGTTTCTGGATGTTCTAGTTCCCCTGGTCAGATTTGTGCCAATCACTTTGAAGGAGAGGAAGAGATATCCAGTTTATTATGAGAAGCTACCGGAGTTTTGCTATTTTTGTGGACTAATGGGTCATGTCGTGGAGGAGTGCGGGGATGGGGTGCATGATTCGGGAGCTTGTGAATGGGGCCCTTGGCTCATGTGGAACTTCGATTCGGTTGCACCAGGACATAATTCATCAAGGGGAGGCGGGAGAGGTACTGGACAAAGGGAAGGCCGTGAGGGCGGTGGCAGAGGTGGATGGGGTCATGGAGGAGGAGGCCGAAGCCAACGAACAGAAGCCAATGAACATACTGACTTGGAATACTCGGCGCAAGATGCTAGATCCATGGGGGAAATTATACCAACAGCACCCAGGAAGTGCCTAGTAGCCCAGGATGGTAGTGAGAATGTTAATGGGCAGCCGTTGGTGCCGATTCAGCCCGGTACAGTTGCAGGCAAAGTTTTACGGATTGAGGGTGTAACCCCGATGACAACTGATTGTAACACGGCTGGAACCCCGGGCAAGGAGCCGAGAGTGAAGAGAAGAAGGCAGGGGGAAGAAGGACGAGAAATTGACGATGATGCTATGAGTGAGGCGGCCTCCCGTGTGGAGTGCCGCCAAGATCAATGAGGACTCTGAGTTGGAACTGTCGCGGGATAGGCGACCCCGCGATGGTTCGTGAGCTCCGGGAGCTCATTCGGGAATGTGCGCCGTCGGTGGTATGTTTAATGGAAACTCAAATTTCGAAGCAGCGGGTGGAAGGGTTGACACATACTTTGGGGTTTGAGGGAGGTTTTGCGGTGGCTAGTAGTGGGAGAAGTAGAGGCTTGGGCCTTTTTTGGAGGCATGGTCTGAATGTTAGGATCAAGAATTATTCTAAATATCACATCGATGCTTGGGTGGCTGAACCTGGGAAAGATGATTGGCGCTTAACATGCTTTTATGGTGAAACTAATCGGAGTCTAAGGCAGAATACTTGGGAGACGATGGCTCGTCTGCGCGGGGAGTCAACCTTGCCATGGTTATGTATAGGTGACTTCAACGAAATTTTGAGACGCGAAGAACAGATCGGTCCAAATGAGCGAGATGAGGCTCAAATGGCAGGTTTCCGTGAAGCGGTGGATTTGTGCGGACTGGCTGACCTTGGCTACATCGGCCTTGACTGGACTTTCAAGATGAAGGTGCGGGGAGGTCACTATTGTCGGGTTCGCCTTGATAGGGCTCTCGCGACTGCTAGCTAGAGTGCCATGTTTCCCTTTGCTACTGTTCGTCACTTGGTGGGTGCAAAGTCCGACCATTCCCCCATCGTGCTCTTTAACGAGATGGACGCAGCAAACAGAAGAATTGGGCTGGACCGACCTTTCCGATATGAAATGATGTGGGAAACTCACCAGGAATTCTTTCCCATGCTAGAGAAAGTATGGAAGGAGGAGAGGAGTGCTAGTTCGGTGGAAGAAATAAAACTGAAGCTCGAGCGTTTGGCCAGTGCTTTGGCTGGGTGGGGCACAAGCACGATTGGAGCTGTTCGCAAGGAGCTGCGGGAGCTGAGAAAACGAATTGAAATGCTCAGGTCTGATCCGTCCAGGACTGGCCCTAGCTATGAGGAGAAAAAAGCAGAAGAAAGAATAGTGGAGTTAAATTACAGAGAGGAGATCATGTGGCGTCAGCGTTCGCGAATACAATGGCTTGCAGAAGGTGATGGGAACACACAGTTTTTTCACCAAAAGGCTAATAGCAGGAGAAGGAAGAACCGTATTTCTCGGCTTGCACGTGCTGATGGTACTATGTGTGAGGATGAACAGGAGATTAGCAAAATGGCGACTGAGTTCTACTCGAGCCTGTACAAGTCTGAGGGGACGGTGGGGATTGAGGAGGTGCTCTCCCATATACCCTGTAGAGTTGATGGAGAGATGAATGAGATGCTCGTGGCTCCTTTTTGTGAGAAGGAAGTGAAAGAAGCTTTTTTCCAGATGTTTCCCACTAAGGCGCCGGGTCCCGATGGATTTCCCGCGCATTTTTTCCAGAAGAACTGGAATATTTGTGGTGATGAGGTGACCAAGGTGGTCCTTCGCGTGCTGAATGGAGAGGACTCTCTGGAGGTTATCAACAAAACGTTCATCGTGTTAATTCCTAAGGTATTGAATCCAACCTCTTTGTCTCAGTTTCGGCCTATTAGTTTGTGCAATGTAATCTACAAGATTATATCAAAGGTTCATGCTAACCGGCTTAAAAAGATTTTACCGGAGTTAATCTCGCCAGAGCAGTCCGCGTTTGTCCCTGGAAGGCTTATTACTGACAGTGTTATAGCTGCTTATGAGTGCTTGCATTTCATGAAAAGGAGTAGATGTAAAAACAGGTCACATTGTGCTCTTAAAATTGATATGATGAAGGCTTATGACCGGGTTGAATGGGGATATCTTGAATCTATTATGTTAAAGATGGGCTTTGCAAGTAGTTGGGTTACAAAAATCATGAACTGTGTTATGTCAGTTTCCTTTGAGTTATTGCTGAGTTATTGCAAACATGATGAGTTCAGACCAACGAGGGGGGTCCGGCAAGGAGACCCAATATCTCCATATCTTTTTTTGATTGCTGCCGAGGGATTGTCTTGTTTACTAAAAGCAAGGGCATCAAGTGAAAATGTGAAGGGTGTTATGGTAGCACCAACAGCACCGGCGGTCAATCATCTATTGTTTGCCGACGATTGTCTTCTCATGTTTAGAGCCAATGAAGAGGGGGCACATATCATAAAAGGCACAATTCAGCAGTATTGTGATGCGTCTGGTCAACGAGTAAATTTTGAGAAATCCAGTATTTTCTTTGGTAAAGGCTGTCCACAGAGCAAGAGGAATATTATCAAGACTATTCTGGATGTTCCAAACGAATCTCTTTTTGAAAAATACCTTGGGCTCCCTTCGGATGTTGGAAAGTCAAAGAACAACTCCTTTAAATACATCAAGGATAGGATATGGAGGCGAGTGCAGGGGTGGATTGAGAAGTGCCTTGCGGCAGCTGGCAAGGAGGTACTGATCAAATCGACGGCACAAGCTATTCTGACTTTTTCTATGTCTTGCTTTCTGTTGCCTCGAGGTCTTTGTCAGAAAATTGATGCGATGCTACGCAAGTTTTGGTGGGGAAGCAGGAATGGCGAGCGAAAGGTAGCTTGGGTCTCATGGGAGGTGATGACTATGCCGAAGTATATGGGGGGACTGGGGTTCCGAGACACTCAATTGTTCAACCTCGCAATGCTTGCAAAACAGTCGTGGAGGATCATGCAGGACCCTATTTCCCTTAGTGCTAGATTGTTAAAAGTTGTTTACTTCCCGGAGTGTGACCTTCTTGATGCTGAAGTGGGCAGCCATCCATCACAAGTATGGAGAGCGATCTGTGAAGGAACAATGGTGTTGAAGCAGGGACTCATCCGGAAGATTGGGAACGGGCAGACAACTCGTATTTGGGAGCAAAGTTGGATCCCGCGTGATCATATGTTGCGAGCTCTTCACCCAAGATCGGGAAACCCGCCGGAACTTGTTGCTGATCTAATGAACGAAGCTGAGAAGAGTTGGAACCGGGAGCAGGTTCTACAGCACATGCAGGCCCCTGATGCTTTCTCGGTTTTAAGAATTCCGCTCAGCTCTCGGAATATCCCTGATACATGGGCATGGCACTACGAGCGATCAGGCAACTTCAGTGTTCGCTCTGCGTACCGTCTTCTAGTGGACACGAAAAGAAGAAGGGAAGATTGGTTGGAGGGGAGACCGGGAACTTCAAACATTGACGGAACAAAGAAGCAGTGGTGTCGGCTGTGGATGGCTTCTGTACCGTCCAAACTGAAAAATTTCGCATGGAGATTGGCTAGGAACTCGATTCCTACTAAAGTTGTTCGCTGTGAGAGAAAGATGCTGGATTCCAGTCAATGTGCGATTTGCAATTGCGCTGAGGATACATGGAGACATGCACTTGTCGACTGTAACATGGCTAAAGCAGTCTGGTGCCTTGTAGATGAGGATTTGGTGGATCATCTGATAGCAGTGAATAATCCTAATGCCAGAATCTGGCTGATGGACTTGCATGATTCAATGGGGCAGGACAATTTTGCAAAGGTATTAGTGTCTTTGTGGGCTATATGGTGGGCAAGAAGAAGAGCTCTACACGAGGGGGAATTTCAGTCACCGCTGTCCACTTTTGCTTTTATTACAAAGTTCTTGAGTGATCTGTCCCTGCTGCCTACCAAGCCCAAGAGGGCTCCTGCACCGACTACTCGGAATGCCCAGGCACCGTGGATTGCACCAGCGCAAGGTTTTCATAAAATAAATGTTGATGCGGCTATCTCACGTCATGGAGACAGATGTGCAGTTGTGGCCTTCTGTCGAAAGGATGATGGGACTTATCTGGGATCCTCGGTGAGAGTTATAAGAGATCCAGCTGATCCTGAGGTGTTGGAGGCATTGGCTTGTGGGGAAGGACTGGCTTTGGCTAGTGATTTAGCACTGCAGAAGATTCAGGTGGGTACTGACTGCATATCAACGGTCAAGCATCTCCATGAAGCTTATTTGGGACGTAATAGTGTGATCATAGATGACATCAGGGAGAAGAAGAAGGAGTTCCAGGCGGCAGAGATACTACACGAGGGAAGAGATCATAACACAGAGGCACACAACCTGGCTAGGGCAGCTTTGTTCTTAGACTTCGGTCGCCATGTGTGGCTACTTGCTAAGCCTGATTTTATGTTCTTCCCTGACGTTGTTCCTTAGTTTTAATAAAGTGTGCTCTTCTCAAAAAAAAAAAGCAGCAGACAGAAAGAAACCAACGCCAGTCCGTCCACAGTCCACTCCCCACTCGCCCCAGTGCGTTCCTTCTTCCTCTAGCCAGCCAGCCAGCCTTCGCTAAAAAAAAAAGCCAGCCAGCCAGCCACCGAGCTAGCTAGGTCTTGGCGCCGCCTGCATGAGCCACCTCCACCCCGGCCAGGGCGCCCGCCGCCGCAGCGCGCGTCTCCGTTCCCAGATCCACGCGAGTGAGGTAGACGCAGGGCTGGCCCGCCCCCGCAGCGCGCGCCTCCGTCCCCAAATCGAGGATGGCGCCGGGGTGGCCAGCGACCGCCGCGGCACGCGCCGGAGCACCCAGATCCAGGCGAGCGAGGCGGCCGACCGAGCCACCCGCCGCGGCAAGCGCCTCCGTCCACAGATCCAGGCCAGCGACGACGGAGCCGAAATGGCCAGCAGCGGCACCTCGCCGGAGCCGCCTGCTTCCCTGCCGGAGAGCCAAGATATGCTCCAGGAGATCCTTCTCCGCCTCCCCTTGGACCTGCACTCGCTCCCCCGCGCCTCCGCCGTCAGCAAGCAGTGGAGGGGCATCCTCGTCGACCCCAAGTTCCTCCGCCGGTTCTACGCGCACCACCGCAAGCCGCCCCTCCTCGGCTTCTTCAAGGGCGGCGGCCAACAGGTCATGTTCACCCCCGTCCTGGCCGCTGCTCCCAACCGCATCCCCCCTGGGCTCTTCTCCCTTGGACAACGCTACAGCAAACACAAGGTGCTCGATTGCCGCCACGGCCGCGTCCTCCTCCACGACAGGATAAGGGAAGAACTCATTGTGTGTGATCCTATCACCAACAACCAGCACAGCGTGTCTATTCCGCCGGACTTCACCAAAATCTACGTCAATGCGGCAGTGCTCTGCTCGGCCAGAGACCAGAACCATGTGCATGGCGCCTGCCACTCCACCCCCTTCAAGCTGGTCCTTGTGTCCTTGTGTCCAGCTCAACAGAGGCTCCGCATGATACTCTATTTGGTCCTTGTCGTGGCACCCTTGTAGGTGATGCCCTTTACTGGCCGGCTATGCATACGGGAGACAACATACTTCAGTTTGATTTGGGCACGCAGAAACTTACCGTGATCAAGGGGCCTCGCGGTATGAATATATATGATTCTGCCGACTTTCATATCGTTGGGGCAGAGGATGGCGCTGTTGGTCTTGCAGCGGTGTCTCACCTTAAGCTTCAAATGTGGGAGAGGAAGCTCGATTGTCGGGGTGTTGCCATATGGTTGAAAGGGAAGACTGTTTCATTGCGTAAACTTCTTAACATCCCTCCTCAGACTCTGACTAGGAATGAAAGGCTCAAAGTGGTGGGGTATGACGAGGATACCGATGTAATCTTTTTAGCGAGGCACGACGCTGTATATATGGTTCAGCCCAAGTCAATGCAAGGCAGGAAACTTAACGGAACCGGTTCTACATATTACTGCTATACTTTCACGAGTTCCTATCCACTAGGTAATTGCTCATCCTTGGTCTTTATATCTTAGGAGTAACTGAATCTAGTGATTTCTTGCATATAGTTATTGTGATTCTTAAATCTCCACTTACAACTTGAACTCAGTAAGCAATTTCCTGTGATTTATTATATGTTATATTTCAATGTGCGTGTCTTTTGTATTGGAAGATAACAAATCAAATGTCAAATGATTAACTTAGTTGGCTAATTCAAGAGGGCCCTAGCTAGTTTATCTATTTATTGTTATCTCTGTTGAATTCATACTTTCTTTAAATAATTTTCATTTCTCATTTGTTCACGACCCCTTCTGTAGGTGATTTTTATGTTTGTAGCACATAGAAATAAATTGCATTTCTTGTCTTGGAATGCATTCATTTAAAACTGAATAGCCAATAACACTTTTGTTTCTAGAGTTTGTTTTGGCATAATTTTGTCTGGTTAAACATTACGAGGAGTGAGTTCACATGATAAAATTTACAGGTCATGTTTTTGTCTATACAAGCTAAATTCTTAATTATGAGGTAGCTAAGTATGCTGCTTGTATGAATGTTCTTTGCATTTTACAACAGATGTGGTTTTGTTCATCTATTGCTAGTGTCAAGAGTGACTTAGAACACATCAGTAGAAATAAGTTACATAGGTGAATTATTTTTCCCGAGTTACATTTCTCAGCTCATCTTTCTAACAATCTCATGTTGCCTTCTCTTATCCATTTGTCCTTATTCTGGAACTGTTGTTAATTGGTGAGCTCTTATGCTTCTAGGCACAGCCATTGCCGGTGGAACTGATGGAGCTGAAAGTTAGGATGACTCTGATTTGATGTCCTAATGTGCTGAAACGGTTCAACAGGTAAGAAGATCTTCTGAATATAATTTATGAGATTTGGACTGTTTGCTCTTCTCTTTGAAAGATATGTGGTGGCCAATGTGGGTAGCATGCACCCTCAAACTACTGTCCATTTGGCTATAGGGATTTGCACATGCTAATAACATGGAGAAACAACTAAAATGGTGGTGAGGGGCTAAGTAAAAAACCGACTCATGTTGGATTATAAATTATATGGAGATGATCCAAATGTCGTATGTCTAGAGCTCTCCCTTGGTATAGCTTTTGCATAATACATAAGTTTAAAGCAACATATTAGTAGCCCATTTTGCTATTACAGACATCAGTCACTTCATTCAACTTCATCACCTAAAACAATCGTGTGAAAAGGCTAAAGGATTTATGATTTTGTCATATATATAGCAAGTAATATGATATGACTCTTTTTTTAGGGGATATGATATAGCTCTACTTTATGTTGCTGAGTTAATCATGAGTCTGTACGCATGGCTTGTTCATACAATGTTATAATGCTACTACTATTAGGTTATGCCAGTATCTGTATTGGGCTAACAAGATTGATTGATTTTGTTTCTACAGGTGAAGAAAGGGTTGCTGCGGTTGTTTGTTGTCATTGGGTTTGTCACATCGCATCAGTGTGGTCGACAGTGTTATATTTTACCTAAAAGGCTAAAACAACCTACTGTGCCTTAATGTAGGAAGATGCTTTTGAATATGCAATCCAGGGAATTTGAGCTTACTCTAGTATTATCTGAAGTCGGATTCCTTCATCTCTTATTTTTGCTACGTGCTTGTGCTCGGCAGCTCTTTTGTTGAGCAATGAGAGTTTCATCTTACACTAGTATTATCACCTAAGCTTGTATATATGTTTATGTGTGCTTCTTACCTGTGGTTCGAAAAACATGCCATCCCTAGGATTTTTACCGATTGTCATTGCTGGGTGGACAAAGTCAATGTGCTTATGTTGGCAGGAAGTATGGTTCAGCTGAAACGTGGTTTGCACGGCAGAGAATCGGATCAGATCAAATCAAACAAAATCTGCATCCATTCGACCAAAACGAACCCTTGTAAGCATGGTTTGGGTCTTGGTCTAGAAGTTATTTCGACGTTTAGACGTCTGAAATAATTGCTGTGGAAATTTGGTTGAGAGATATGGGACTTTATTTGCCCTGGGAGCGAGGTTGCTGCTTCTATCCAGTTATTTTGTAGTGGTACATATGAGCCAAAGGATCGTTGTTCTCGCATCGGCTGCTGAAGATGCGGGTCTGGACGGCAGCGAGTCTACAGTTGCACTCGAAATTGGGTTCTTAGCTGTAATTCTCTGTTGGGCTTCCAAGTCGTCTCGAGCGTGTTCTATACGACTGAATTTTCTTTCCCCCTGAGACTGAATTTTCTGTCCAGTAACTCCAAGTTGAAGGACTCAGTCCTTTTCGCAGCACTTTATTTGATGGTAATGATACCGGGCCTGGAATTTCCGCAGAAAGTCTACAATCACATCCATGATTATCTTCAGAAGATGCGGGACACATGAGGCAGCAAGTCCACAGTCGTACTCGTAATCGCAAGAACACATACGGTAGGAGGTCACATGCATTCTTAGCTTGTAGATTTTTGCTGGACTTCCAACTCATTTGAATGTTTTTTATGCGGCTGAAAATAAAGCAGATTAAATCGGAATGCCGTGGCAATTTGTTCTTGGTGTACAAGTAGTTTCGACGTTTACATGTCTAAAATTATTGCTGTAGAAATTTGGATGACAGAGACTAGACTTTCCTTGCCCTGAGAACGAGGTGAGGTTGCTGCTGCTGTGCTGTGCAGTTATTTGTAGTGGTTCATATGAGCAAGAGGACTCGTTGATCTCGCAGTGTCTGTTTACTACAGAAGATGCTACACTGGACGGCAGCAAGTGTACAATCGCACTCATAATTGCAGGAACATGTACGGCAGAAGGTTGCATTCTTGGCTTTAGTTTTCTGCTGAACTTTGAGGTCATTTGAACGTCTTTTATACGTCTGAAATTACCACCGATTAAATCGGAATGCTGAGGTTGCTGCTGCTCTGCATTTCTTACACCATGTTTTTCTGTCTCCACCTGAAACACCATAATACATTGTCTCAACCCTGCAGTATTCGTGCTAACAATATCGTAACAGCAATTGCAAATGTACTCATATATTCAAATAACATGTCTTCCAGGAAGATGATTAGTACATTTTACCAATCACACATTTCCACATAAAAAATCACAGGACTCGGAACATAGTAGGTTATTCTGTAAGACTTCAGAAATAAAATCACACATATTATATGCTACTCATCCTTCTCTGAGATCTCGGTCAGCTCGGATAACAAAGCGTAAGAATCTGGAACATTGTTGTGCTCATCATCACAGAAAAATGGCCTGGAAGGCATCTGCAGGCCATCGAAGCCACCTTCCAGCATCTCTATAACCTCGCTCATTGTCGGCCTGTCATGAGACTTCATCTGGATGCACCGTAGTCCAATGATGCACAACTTCCTCTCCAACTCATGCATGTCAGCAACGGGAGATATCTCACACAATTGTTGTTCAGTTAGTCTATCATACACCCATCACGGGTAGTATGCTTGGCTCGAGTTCGTTGCATTCGGATCGATGTTCCTTCTTCCTCCAGCCATCTCCAACAGAAGCATCCCAAAGCTGTAAACATCAGACTTGCTCGATGAAGAAAAAACGCCCCCGCGTCGCCTCTCTGGCGGCTCGGGCGGACACCCACGAAGCCGCCGCCGGGACTCCTCCTCGCCCCTGCCCTCACCTCGCCGTTGCCGGAGGATGCCGCCGGGCTAAGCCCGCACGGCGGACGGCCGCGGCGGGGCCTTCCTCTCAGCTCGATAGGAGGCGCGCGCGGTGGGGGAGGCTCGGCCCCGTCTGCTGCGCGACCTGGCGGCTGCTGCGCCGTCGCATGCTCCAGTGCTCCGGCCATGGGCTCCTCTCCAGCATCGAGGGCGGGATGGCAGCCCCCCTTATGCCGGTTGTGGCTTCCCTGCGTCTGCATCGGCCGGCTGTTGGTGGCAGCTTCGGCGGCGTCTTACCAGATCCGCACGGCTCCAGCCAGATCCGGCCCTCCCGCGTCGGCTGTGGCGGCTGGGGGCTCCGGTGATGGATCTGGTCCTGCGGCAGCGGTGGACTTGGTTCGGCGGGTCGCGTTGGGGTGGCAGCCCTCCCTCCCAGCTCTGGTGGTGGTGCTCGTTTGGTGCAGTGTCGGGGTGCAGCGGTGGTGGGGGCCTGATGTTGGCCCGGCTTGGCAACCGGCGAGGTTTGAGATGGCTCATGTGCGGCGACAGCGCGGTTGCTGCACAAGAGGTGTACGGGTAAGCGGATTGCGGAGCGTGGGGGTGGCGTCCGAGATGTTCCGGGTGAAAGCCTGCCTGGTTGTTGCCGGCCGGTGGCGACGGCGCCCGCGGGCGTCGTTTTCCTTCTTGAAGGCGCTGTCATGGAGATCTACGACATCACCTACCCTCGGTTCAAGATCTTTGGGTGAAAGCCTAGACTCGGTCGGCTCGGGCAACGACGTCGCATGCGGCGTTTCCCCCTTTGGGGCGTTGCTTTGAAGATGTTGATCTTCTCCGTGCTTCCCTTGGGTTGGACGTGCACGGCATCACGGTTGGCAGGTGCCCAATCGGTGATGCGAGTGGTTGGCATTGCGACTCATGCGGTGGCGACGATGATGACATGCGGAGCTGGGTCGCGGCTTCTCCTTGTGATGTTGGTGGTCCACTTCAGCAATGGGTGTGTTTATGTTGGTTTCTCACTGTGACAGAGAAGTCGGAGCTGCGTATGGCGAGGCCCCTGCGGCAACGATGACTCCATGAGGGTGGTTTCTAGCAGACGGTGCTTTCCGGAGGCTGCGTTGGACTAGGTCGGTGTGAGGCTTGCAACTTTCTCCTGTGATGCGCATCAACAAAATCGAAGCTGGCTGTCCTCGACGTCTGCAATCGATTGTTTGGCTATGGCCGACGAGGTCCTCGGACGTCGTTCGTTCAAAGTGGTCTTGACGGGTCATCAGCGGCGAAGTCGGAGTCGCCTGCTCGGGGAGAGGTGATGACGATGACATTGTAGGCATCCTCGACGGCGTCCTCTTCTCGATGATGTGTGTGGTCTTGTGGGTGCCAGATCGGCCGTGGTGCCCTTTTATGTGGGCGTGCGGTAACGGTTTTCGCCGGGTTTCTATTAATTAACCGGGCAACTCTATTCTACGTTTTTTAATGAATCGGGTCCTAAGGGACCGCCTTTCCAAAAAAAAACTTGCTCGATAGGACACCAAAGCTCCGAGATATCATCTGAGGAGCTATGTACCCAACAGTTTCCCGTAGGGCTCTCGATGGCACAAAACTCCTGTCTCTTGGGTACAGTTTGGCGAGACCGAAATCAGCAACTCTTGGGACAAAATTGCTGTCTAGAAGGATGTTGTGCGGCTTGATGTCAAAGTGTAGAATCTGCATCTCACACCCCTGATGCAGGTAGTTGATCCCTTGGGCAATGTCCAAAGCGATCTCGATGAGCTTGTCCCAGGACAAATATCTTCTCAGCTGAGAAGATGTTCTTATCCAGAGAACCTTGAGGCATGTACTCATAGACAAGGGCCCTCCTTATCTCCTCTGAGTAGAACCCAACCAGACGCACCACATTGACGTGGTGGATCCTGGCAATGGTTGAAACTTCACTGATGAAATCTTCTCCATTGCAGCTGGAGTTGCCCTCTAGCATCTTGACTGCAACATGAACATTGCCTGGCAATAGCACACCCTTAAACACCGAGCCATAGCCTCCCTGACCCAGCTTATCTCTGAAATGGCTTGTGACTGCGGTTATGTCGGTGTAGGCATACCTTGTCGGACCGAGCATTTGCTGCATCAGTAGGAACTTCTCGACTGCATCGATTGTGATCCTTGTCTTCCAGTACTTGTAGGCTTGGAAAATCAACACAGCCAGTGGATCCAACAAGAACCTGCATAGCACTATATAAAACAAGTTTAATTTTGGATCATTCATGAATCATAATGAAGTATGCAATTCTCGCTTACCAGCAATCAGCTTGACAAACGGCGCTGCTATTTCAATCATGACCAAGAACACACCAAAGGGTAAGGGGACTGCTTCAATTGCGCACGTAAAGAAATGTGTATCAACATATAAAATGCTCACACGCCTATATTCAGGGGGTGAGCTGCAGGAAAAAAAAATATAGGAAAGTCAGGTGCGCATGTGCAAAAATAGAACCAGAGTTTATACCAGTATGAAAGATTCCATACTCACAGAATCCTATCCATCAGGCATTCCTTGAAGTTTCGACGGGTTTTCTAAGGAAATTGAACACTGAACCCGTGCATCTTGAATTTTATGACATCTGCATAGCTGTCATTCTCAAACGGCGTAGTACCCGAAGTCTCCTTGTCATCTACTGGACTCATGGCCAAATAACTGCAACCAGGCTCGAGGTTCTCCATAGTACGGTATCCTGGGCCAGTTAACACATAGACAAAAGAATAGCTGGTGCTCAGGCAAGCAACAGGCTTGTACATACCGTTGTTCTTTACTTGTTGAGAACAATTAACAAAGTTAGCCTGACTATATGCTATGGGGACCAACTCGAGTATCTTGTTGTGAACTCGTTGGCCTCCTAAAATCTTTATGGCTCTACCAAGACGTCGATTCCGCTTCCACCGCGGAAGAGGGCAACTGATGTATAAATCCAAGTCCGAATGAACAACCCAGAAGGTAGAATCTGTGTAGTTGATGCCAGACACATCGTATGTTGCATTGTCAATGCGAATCGTAGCCTTGGTACCGCTGCAAACTAGCTCATAAGATTGATAACCGCATCCAGGTGGATCACTTGCCTTACGAAATGGAGAAGATACGTATTCAAGTGGGCCACACGAGAAAGAAGAACAATTAGGACCATGGTATCACAAAGGCATCAAGCTTTCTGCCAGCACCAGGTATAGTTTCTTTTCCTAGTTGAAATCTCATATCATTATGGTGGATATTTTATTTCGGAACCACAATGAATTTATGTCTCTCCATCTACTAGTTTGCCAATTTGCTATATTCTGTTCTTCAGTGCATTCAATCTTCCCACGGATTTTTCACCTGTAACACAACTACTCCCTCCGCCCGGAAATATTTGTCGGAAAAATGAATAAAAATAGATGTATTTAGAACTGAAATACATGTAGATACATCCATGTCTCCGACATGTATTTCCGGACGGAGGGAGTATTTAACAAAGGAAATTGTAATGCCAATTCACTACTAGGAGAAACCATACTAGTAGCGCTTGAAAAACCTATAGCAGTAGCGCTGGGTCCAGCGCTACTGCTAAGGCGCTACAACTAAGTTATAGCAGTAGCGCTGGTCGGTGCAGCGCTACTTCTAAGTCTGGTTAGCAGTAGCGCTGCACTGACCAGCGCTACTGCTAACGATCTGTAGCGCTGTGGAAAGGCAAGCGCTGCTGCTAATACAACGCTGCTGCTAGATGCCTTCCAACGCTGCTGCTATAATTCCTGCTTCCACAGATTCATATCCCCTCTACGTATTCGTGATGTATTTATACATGCTCTATACAGTAGTTTCATCAGGTCACAATAAACATAGACTATTATCATCATATCATACACATACAGTAGTCTCGTCATACCATCATCATCATCATTCAACACAAATATCATCACATCTCGAAAATAGCGATACACAAGTCATGTCATGTCTCGAATAAGTGCAACTGCATGGTCATGGCACACACACAAGTTTCATCATCTCTATCTAAACCATGATGTAGAAGAGAAGAGCGATCAGCATCATCAAGACCGTGACTATGTAGTACTTGAGGCACCGGCGGTTCCGCCCCCGCTCTTGCCGGAACGTCCACCTCAAGTAACTACTTTCCGCTTTGGCTCTGCTGTCGAACCCTCTGTGGCTAGCACCCGGGGTACTTGTCCACCTGGGCCTGAGTGTCTGGCCAATGGTCGTAGACTCCTGGAACCTTCCCAACGAACACGACGTAGCAGCCCTTCGCCATCTCTGATTTATGTACCTGCATCGTGAACGATAATATGCAACATAATGTACTTAAGAACACAAAGAGGCATAATTAGCAAAATACAAGCAACCTATAGTAACCATAAATGACGAAGTTCCTCATACCCAAACTAATTAACTAGAGCGATCTACGCTAGTTCAGGACCACGGTTTAATTACATCACATAGTTTCGTCTGGACGCTAGTGACACATATATTGTCAACGACAATCAGTCCTCGATCCAATCTTCATAGTCAGGGAGGAAGGACCCGAGCTTCTTGAAAGGCTTCAGGTCCCGACGCTGAGCGATTAGCAGTGCTCGAACATCATCCTGCGTGATTGGCCCATGGTAGAACATCCCTGTTGGTTCGAGGACCTGCTTCATGATCACTTGGACAAGTTCACACTCCACGTGATAAAACTCAGCTCGGATTCGATGATCCGATGTCTTTCCTATGCTTGTGGCCCAGTTGACAATCTCGGCATCGTTGGTAGTAGCTGACATGCGAAGGCGTTGATTATCCCTTCTGAACTTGAGCAGGTGATGCATGAGGTAGAATCCATCAGCCTTACTGATGTGCGGTTGCTGGATGCAGCAGAAGTCGGTCTTATGGCTGAAAACCAGCCCGTTCCTCCTGTACTTTTTGTCCTTGATATATCCACCAGACAGGCTGAAGGTTAACAGGGCACTATCGAGAACACTCTTTATGTGCTTGTAATCCTTTTTCTTGATGTTCTTCGATGAGTCCAAGTATATAGCATGGGAGTATTCTGGGTACAGAACGATGAGGATGGCGCCCCCCCCCCCCCCCGCTGCGCAAATTAAGTACGCCTCAAATTAGCCTCCATGCTTGCAAAGGAATGATTAACACTTACGAAAGGATATGCGCGGATGACTTACGTGGGATGATAAGGTAGGAGAATAGCTCGCTTCCTTGTCCTTATTAGCGATCATGAAGCCGCCGATGTACTTGCTCGCATAGTCACGGTGCTCTTTGCAGACATCCAAGAAGCTCTCGTGCATATGGTACGGGTCCGCGACGCAGATATATTTTATGTTCTCGATCCTGATGATGTAATTGAGATACAGCGCATACATGCGGATGAACTGGAAATCCAGCTTGGTCATGTGGAACATGTCGTAGATGTAGTCAAATTGCAGGATGAACTTATTCGTGGGCCATCCCTCGACGTACAACTTCCCACCCGGCACCTGAGCCGCGTAAAGCTGGTATCCTAGTTTTCCCGAGATGAGAAGGTTTTTCTCTCTGGCCAGCACATCATCATGAAGTCTCCTTAGATCATTGTTCAGTATGTCCTCTAGCGCTTTTTGAGGTAGGATCGGGTGGCCGGCGACATGGAAACGCTCCGCACCAACGACAGGTATTCTGTCTACCTCCCGGGGCTTCAGAGGCGGCTGGCTGCTTGAAGCAGCTCTGGCGCCTTTAGGGCCTTTCTTGCCCGGTCTCCTCCTTTGCTTCTTGGCGGGTGGCGGTAGTGAGCCCACCATACCTTCCCTAACTGTCACCCCCAGTGTCGTCGGGCTAATCAGTGGACGGCCCTCGGGTTGTTGCTGGGTAGAGGCGGCATCTGGAGGCGTCTCCTGCGAGGATCGCTTGAAGAGAGACTTTTTGCATTCCGCCTTAGGACGTTCCGGCTCCGGCAAATCAGGCAGCATCAAGTCATCATCTCCACGCTCAAAGCCTGAGTCTTCGTCGTCCTGAGCCATCAATCCTCCATCATCATAGGCGGTATTCAAATACTTGTCTGGGTCATCATCATCCTCCTCCATGTCATCATCAGCATTTGCTTCTTTGACAACGGGGGAGACGTCATCTGGCACTAATGGAGGCTCTCCCTCGCGTCGTCCGCTATCACCCGCCACGACAGGTGCAGGTAATTTGGTAGGTGGGGTGGTGTTCATACCTTCTTGAGAAGCTGTCGTTGGTGTGATACTGGGCGCCTCGACACGAAGAAGAGTCTTCGGCGTCGGCGTCGGGGTTGGTGCCACTACCGCCACCATGCACCCCGATCTGGTGTTCGTCCAGGTGATCGAAATAGTGATTTGCTGCCTCGATGGGGTCTTCTTCGAGGCGATCAGAACCCCCGGCTGAGGCATGGCTAGACATGTTTCCTATTCAACAATTGTAAATAAAAGATATAATGAAGAGAAAAAATGGGCCTATATTTGGTCGGAATGTTGATTCATTCCCCTTCCGGCAAATCCCGGGCACTCCATATGTCCTAGTTTCTAGCACAAGTCATGCCGAAAATCACGGAAATTTTCGGCATGACCTTTGCTAAAAGGTGAACATATGGAGCGCCTGAAATTTGCCGGAACGTAAATGAATCAACATTCCGGCAAAACATAGGCCACTCAGATATTCTTCGACATTCAACCAACATTAAAACATTTTATAACAGCAAACAAAGGGAGTAACAAGTAACATGAAGGAAGCATCCCAATCAACCTAGGCAAATTAAATCACACAAGAAGTTGACTTAGCTGGTAGTCGTGATGGATGAAACCAAAAATACACAGATCGGACCTCACCTCACCACACACATCATTTACAGGAGCAAATATGGTTACGAATTGGAACCAAAGTTAGACTATTTATTTGTTCAGAGTTGAGAGTTGAGCAATTTTATTGTTTATTATTCTGTAATGAGCAGACATAGAGCAAGAAAAAAAAACATTGATTGATTTGGTGACAAAACAAGCTGGCCGGTTTCTATTTCCTGATATGAAAATGATGCTATCTTGATACAAATTTAATGAGTTCATGGTGCTGGCCGATTTTTTCTCTGCCCCAGTTTTCCCCGGCCTAGGAAACCCTAGCTAGCGGTCGGCGACGGCGGTGTGCGTCTCGGGCTAATGAATGTAGAGAAGAAGGACAGGGAATCGCCGGAGGGAGCTCACCTTGGTTGAGCAAAGGTTGAGGCTACAGGCGACGGCGAGGTCGAGGGCGGGCCCGCGCGGCGACGGTGAGGTCGAGGGAGGGCTCGGGCGACGGCCGGCGTCGAGGGCGACAGCGGGCAGGGGCGACAGCGGACAGGGGCGACGGCGGGCCGGGGCGACGGAAGGGCAGGGGCGACGGCGGGCAGGGGCGACAGCGGGCAGGGGCGACGGCCGGCGGCGACAGAGTGGGGGATTCGGGCGGCGACAGAGTGGGAGGGGGGGATTCGGGCTTGGCCAAATTTTGAGCCCGCGCGGCGATTAACCAAAAATAGCAGTAGCGCTCGGTTAGTATCCAGCGCTATAGCTAAATTAGCTATAGCGCTGTGCGGTAATCCAGCGCTACTGCTAACTGTTTTAAATTTTAGTTTTTTTAATTCTAAATTACACATAGTAGTAGCGCTTTTTAGGATCCAGCGCTATAGCTAAATTAGCTATAGCGCTGGTTCATAATCCAGCGCTACTGATATATTTTCTTTTCTTTTTATTATTTTCCTTTTCTTTTCTGTTTAGTTTCCTTTTTCTTTTGTATTACTTTCCTTCTCCCTTTTGTTTTTGTTTTTTTGTATTGCTTTCTCCCTTTTGTATTCCTTTTGTATTGCTTTCTCCCTTTCTATTTACGACGGCGTCTCCCTCCCACACTGCGTGAATATCACCGGAACCATGCATGTGGTGGTAACATATATATCAGTTGACCGATAACGGTTACTTAAGTGCGTACATAAAATAGATACATATATATAAATGATGGTTTCTCAGCTGCGTCGACGACGTTTCACATTGAGCTTCTTCCCTTTCTTGTTCTTTGCCGAATAATTGAGCCCCTCCTTGTGACTTTTCCGGAACCATGGAGTACGATCTTTCTTATGTAATGTAGTATTGATTCTTCTTTTCACGTATGCTTCATCATCATCGTCATCTTCTCTCATCGGGTTGCCATATTGGTCGTAGTCTTCCTCGTTGGCGACTCCATCCATTCCGAAGATGCTCCTTTTGCCTCTCCTCACGACAACACGGTTGGGATTGGTCGGGTCGGTTATGAAGAAGCATTGTGTCATGTGCTTAGCGTGTACCCATGGCTCAGTTTTGGCGATGACGTTAACGTTCACGGTTGCGCTCTTCGCGTCAGCGGGTGGTATAGACATGGTAGTGAAATACTTGTTTTCTCTTACGACGTCCTTAGCCCATCTGACACGGAACATCGTCGCATCGTGCAATCCAGTATAGTCAAGCTCCCAGATCTCTTCGACCCTTCCGTAGAATCTTTCAGTTGTGCCGTTAGCGTCGGTCACGCATTCAATCGTCACCCCGGAGTTCTGGTAATCACTGTCGATGTCTTTGGCCTCCATGTAGAACGTGTACCCGTTGATATCATATGACTGATAGCTCGCGAGTTTGGGCACGGGGCCATGTGCTAAGGCGTGTATGAGCAATCTGTCCGAACTGTCGTCTTCCAGGGGATTTTCAAGAACTTGCTCTTTGAACCAACGCAAGAAAGTGGCGTTGTGCTCTACAGTAACTTCGTCGTCCGTCTTGAGCATCCCCTTATCACGGTACTTATTTGCGATGGTTTCTTTGTGCCGTGCCACATAATCATCTACCACATCTTGGTGTTGTAGGACTACTAAGTTAGCCCTGTCAAAGTCGTTCCGTCGATCCGAGTAGTCCACGTGCAATTCCCTCAGGCCGTTGTTGTGACCTTCTCCTTCAAGCCTCCCATCGTGCTTGTTGACGGGCAAACCAACAACAGGGTCTCCGACGCCTATATAATTCTCGCAAAAGGAGATGCACTCATGCGTCAGATATCCCTGGACGATGCTCCCATCGGGATGGGACATGTTACGAACGCATCCTTTGATGACCCCATTCATCCTCTCGAACGGCATCATGCTGTGAAGGAATGTCAGCCCGAGGTCGATGATGTCGTCCACGATGTGGACACACAGATGCACCATGACGTCAAAGAACGCGGGCGGGAAGTACATCTCAAGCTCACATAGTATGACAACGATCTCTTCATGTAGCCTTCGGAGCTGCTTCACACTTATGGACTTTCGAGAGATAACATCGGAGAAGTTGCAGAGACCAGTAAGCGTGTCACGGATGTGCTTGTCCATTATCCCACTGAACCTTTTCTTCTTGGGGTCTAGAAATCTGCTTATATTCCCACAGTAACCGGAACTGACTTTGATTCCCATAAGGCACTTGATGAATTGATCGATCTCCTTCGCACTTAAGGTGAAGCAAGAAGGGGGGCAATAATTCTCCTCCTTCTTGTTGACTTTTCTGCCCCTTTCCCCTCCTCCGTCTCCGTCTCCGTCTCCTCCGTCGACTTTTTACGGTGGAGATCTTTCCTGATCTTCAAATCTTCCAAGTCTTTCCTTGCCTTCGGCCCCTCCTTGGTCTTCTCCGGCATGTTCATCAGTGTGCCAAGCAAGCTCTCGAGGACATTCTTCGTGATATGCATTTGACAAGGCAATGAGGCGTGTCGTGATTGGGCCAGTACTCCAAGTACCAGAAAACAGACCTCGTTTTCCATACCTTCAGTAGCGGCTCCAGCGCCTTTTTCATCGTTCCCGGCGTGGGGCACTGTCCCCAGTTTTTCAACAGCTCGTTGATTTCGGCGACGCTTCTCTTATGTGGAGGTCCTCGATGCTCAGTCAACCCATTGAATAGATCTCCACGCTTTCTCCATGGGTCATCCTTCTCGAGCCATCTACGATGCCCCATGTACACGATTTTCCCGGACCCGCCATCTTTCGTTGACGTAAGCTGCTGAGACGTTGTATCATCCATGCACCTCGTGCATCCGCAGTATCCGTGGCACACCTGGCCTGAGGTGTACCCGTAACCGAGATAGGCATGCACCGTCGTCATCAGCGCGGCTCTCATATAGAAATACTCTCCTTTGCTGGCGTCCCATGTCCATGCCGGTGTTTTCCATAACGTGTCTAGCTCCTCTTTCAGAAGCCCCATATACAGGTTAATATTATTTCCCGGTTGTTTCGGCCCTTGAATCAGCATGCTCATGTGTATGTACTTTGTCTTCATGCACTTCCATGGGGGGAGGTTGTACATCCATACAAAGACGGGCCATGTGTTGTGGTTGGTGTTTTGGTTTCCAAACGGATTCATGCCATCGGTACTCGCACCAAGCACGATGTTCCTTGGATCTTCTGCAGCAAATCCATATACGGTGTTGAATGCTCTCCACTGGCTACCATCTACGAGGTGTCTCAGCTTCGGATCATCTCCATCGTCGGGCTTCTTCCTCTTCGCGTGCCAGCGCATGAGCTTTGCTTCCTTAGTATCTACGAAATACCGCTGCAGACGGGGAGTGATCGGAAAGTACCATACAACTTTCTGAGGAGCTTTCTTTCCTGCCTTCTTGTATCGAGAAGCATTGCACACTGGACAGCTGGTTTTTTCCGCGTGCTCCCCCCGATAAATGATGCAATCGTTGATGCATGCGTGGTACCTAATGTGCGGCAAATCAAAAGGGCAAACGATTTTCTTGGCCTCATCGACACTAGTAGGACACAGGTTCCCCGCGGGAAGAACTTTATTATGTAGATACTTCAAATGCTCATCGAGGCTTTTGTCTGTCCATTTGTTTTTGGCCTTCGTCTTTAGAAGTTCGAGCGTGAAACTCAAGCGGGTCACCTCGGGATCGCAACCGTCATACAATGGAGTCTTCGAGTCTACTTCAAGTTGTGCTAGCTTGGCCTCCTCTCTAGAAGCAGCTCTCTCGCTAGTCGTACTCTTGCGAAGGAGGTCTCGAACATGAGGGTCCTGCACGACTGCACTTAGTCGCGTCGAAGACTGCGGCGTGACCGCCGCCTCTGCTTCTCCGCCATGTCCGGACTCTTCTTCGCCGTGTCCGGAATCTTCTCCGCCGCCATGTTCGGAATCTTCTCCGCCGCCATCATTTAACTCTTCCCCGCCGCCATGTCCGACGCCATCGTCTTCGTGTCGATCGGTCACCTCTTCGTCTAGCCCCATGTCGTTATTCCCTGCTATGTGGACGTCCTCATCATCATCATCTTCACTTATCCACCGAGTATAGCCATCCATGAAACCATTCATCAGCAGGTGCACCTTCAACCTGCCACGATCATAAGGGTCCAAAAGGACTCCTTCTTTGCATCTTGTACACGGACATCTAATCCTAGTCCGATTATTTGCATGCATGTCCATCACCGCGGATTGCATGTATCGCTCCACCTTCTATCCACTCACCTTCATGACCGACTGCATGCACAGTATAACAAGCAAAAGGGTTATAAACAAAATGCATGCATGCATCAAAGTCATATAAAAATTTGGCATGACCTTCCCTAAAAATAGGACTATCGAGTTTGCTCGAAATTCACCGAAACGGAAATAAATCGACATTTCGGCAAAACATAAGCAACTCGGGGGCATGTCACTCACACAAATCTCTCCATATCCCAAACACACATATTCCCATTCACACACACATATTCCCATTCTTGAAATGAACAACTTTTTACTCACCTATATCTAGCTAGATCTAGCTAGATCTAATTGTTGGGGACATGTCAATAGCTAGCTAGATCAAGTTGTTGGGGAGGAGAAATGACTCTAGGTAACTAATGGAGAGGGAGAGAGATAAGCTAGCTAGATCTATATCTAATGGAATGGAGGGAGAGCCAAACAAATGAGGTAGGGGGGCATTTATGGAGCTAGCTAGAGATGAGAAGGCCATTTATGGGGGAGAGTTATGGTGGAGGGGGGCATTAATGGGGAGAGAAGAGAGGTAGGAGGAAGAGAGAAGAAGGGCAACAATGGTGAGGGGAGAGGGGAAAGGAGGGGGAGAGAGGGCAAAGGGGGGAGGAGGGGGAGGGGGGTGAAAAGGTGGCACCAGCCACGCATAGCAGTAGCGCTGTTTTTCAGCAAGCGCTACTGCTATGTTACTTAGTAGTAGCGCTTTCCATAAAGAGCGCTACTACTAAGTGGGGCCCATTAGCAGTAGCGGTTCCACCAAATAAAGCGCTACTGCTAAAGTCTTAGTAGTAGCGCTGTATTATGGACTGCGCTGCTACTACCAATAGTGTCGGTGGGCTCGTCTGGTCCCGCTTAGCAGTAGCGCTCTTTATGTTTCCAGCGCTACTGCTAAGTCCTTACTTGTAGCGCTGCTCAAATCCAGCGCTACGGGTAATTTGCAGCAGCGCCTGTTACATTCCAGCGCTACTGATATTTTCCTGCCTATAAGGTTTCTCCTAGTAGTGATTGAACCAATAGATAACTTGTGCGACCACATATAGTTTCTAGGTTCGCATCCATTGACGTTTCTATAAATTTTTTGGTCAAGTTATAGGGGTTAACTATTTGTAAAAATCACACCAAAAAAGGTAAGAGAGAATTTTAATTGACCATTCTGCAGATATTTTCAGATCTAAAGACCAAGCTTCGTTTTAGGCAGCATAAGGTCAAGCTTAGTAGGCTGATTTTCATTTAACTGTCTAACTACTAACTATAATGATAACTATTCCCGCCACATTTTTTTGGCAAAAGTATTCTTGCTATGTTGTTGAATTTTGGAGTGGTGTAACTTCAGCATATTAAGCAATCAACAACTCAGGATTCAAAAATTATGTTTTGAAATAAGTGCAATTAACAATGTGAATCCTGTATAAATATACACTCTCATCTATATGTGTATCAGTATTTGTGGAAAACTATCACATTTTTCGCTGTACAATGTAAGAGATATTTCAAGCAGAATTCAATCATCACATACTGAGCTTGTAACACGATGTACTGATATTAACTTAGATACGAGAACATTAATTTTAACAAATTTGTATTGAATTAAATTTTGTTTCAAATTTTTAGTTTTCAACTAAATACAAAACAAATATACTGGATACCAAATAATAAGAACATAGCTCTATTGGTTGCAACATTTGTAACGATTGATTTATACTCTTCTGCTACTAAATTTGCATGACAAGTAAAAAAAAAATAAAGATGAGTAAACAATAGTACAAACATAACATAATAAAGGATCATATCAATCTACACAACACCTTATGTCTGAGGTCCAATATACATGATGACAATAGGAGGCTACCTCATATATATGTTCTTCCTATTTCCACACAGAGAACTCGTGTAACAATCACGAGTTTGTGGTTTCTTACATATTGTGGAGGCAGTTCTTCTGCTTTTGTCTACTTTAAATCATGGCAAAACTAATAATCTTCTTTCTGCATGCAGGTGTGCCTGTCATCCCGGTTGCAGGTAATGCTGTAACTCTTATTATTATTTTCATTCTAAATGAAATTCTTATTGCTTACTGACCTACTCTTTTGTGTTATCACATCACAAAAGAGTCAGGAGCACATAGCCTCTTATCTGAATGCCACTTGTTAATTTCCTTTCTTTTTAATGAGCAGCATCATCTGTAGCTACATTTGTAGGTTTTTCATTGATGGTGGCCACCGCGATCTATCTCTCCTTGAAGTCAAGGTACAATGAAGAGATAAATATGAAGGTTGAAATGTTTCTGAAGGCATATGGCACATCGAAACTCACAAGGTACACTTTCCCTGAAGTTAAGAAGATAGCAAGGCGGTTCAAGGATAAGCTCGGCCAGGGCGGATTTGGAAGTGTATACAAAGGTGGGCTACCGAATGGAGTTCCTGTGGCAGTCAAGATGCTTGAGAGTTCTACAGGAGAGGGAGAGGAATTCATCAATGAAGTTGCAACCATTGGACTAATCCACCATGCAAATATTGTCCGCCTCTTGGGATTTTGCTCTGAAGGAATACGACGAGCTCTGATTTATGAATACATGCCTAACGAGTCACTGGAAAAATACATACTCTCACATGTTTCTGACATTTCTCAACAACTCCTAGCACTCACCAAAATGCTAGATATTGCTTTAGGCATCGCCCGAGGAATGGAATACCTGCATCAAGGGTGCAACCAACGCATTCTCCACTTTGTCATCAAGCCACACAACATCTTGCTGGACTACAACTTCAATCCGAAGATCTCAGACTTTGGCCTTGCCAAGCTGTGTGCAAGGGACAAGAGCATCGTTACCTTAACTGCAGCAAGAGGCACAATGGGATACATCGCACCAGAGCTATACTCTCGGAACTTTGGAGGGGTGTCTTACAAATCAGATGTATACAATTTCGGCATGCTTGTGTTGGAAATGGTGAGCGGACGGAGGAACTCAGATCCAAGTGTTGGGAACCAGGACGAGGTATATCTCCCGGAGTGGATCTACGAGAGAGTAACAAGTGGGCACGAATGGGAGCTTACTTTGGAAATGACAGTAGAAGACAAAGAAAAATGAGGCAGCTGACTATTGTGGCCCTGTGGTGTATCCAGTGGAACCCGAAGAATCGGCCATCAATGACAAAAGTGGTAAACATGTTAACGGGGAGGTTGCAGAACCTACAGATTTCCCCTAAGCCCTTTGTGTCGTCTGAAAATCATCCTAGAACATAAAGCGCAGAGAACGTGCTGCCATGATTTGGTGCATATTGCAGACATGCACTTAGTCCATGGGTTGCATAGCAATGCATAGCACTAGGATGCACTATATTTCCATCTTTCCACTCTATTAACACCTGATTGTATGAATAATCGTCCGTCCCCATGTAATAAAATAGTACTACTAGGTATATGCAAGAACATATGAGAACCACATCGAACTTTATTGTGGATTGTAATAACAATTTAAAATACAGTGGTTTGTTGCTTACCTTGTTGTGACGTTCCGGTGATTTATCTCTACTTGACTATTTCCTGCAGTGCATTGCTCCTCACTGGGCTCCTCACGAAACATGACTACGCCCTTTGATTGGGACGCAGCTATTTTAAGCCCGAGCTCAAATGAGCCTATTTGAGCAGTAAAATCAAAAATAAAATAATAATAATAAATCAAAAAATTCTGATTTTTTTGTGTGAGAAACATTGACAAAATTTCTAAGGGCTTGCAATATTTCATCATGAAAACACATTTGTGGAAGTAGCAACAAAAAAAAAATCGATGCTTCAAAAATGCTTTTCCACGAATGTCATTTTAAACTGAAAAATTGCAGGCTCTTAAAAATATTTGTTAAAGTTAATCACAAAAAAAACGAAATTTTTTGATTTACTGTTCACCCAAGCTCATTTGAACTCGGGATCAGAAGGATACTTTCGCTTTGATTGCCACTTCCATTGTGCTGAGAATATAACAGGATCATTCTGCAGGTCGATTAACAATGCCATGTTCCTTCAAATCTCAGCAATCTGTAGCACTAGCATGAAATCTGTAGCACCTGCTAGCTGATGTATGAATAATCAGTCATCACTGTGTAGCAGCTATTTGCAGCATATCCGACTCACATGGAGCTTTATATTCTGCGCTTCAGTATTTTCTACAGCGCCATTTCCTTCTCCGAATCACAATACAGAGATCCCCTGCTTATTCTAATACAGAGATGGGCAGACACCTGCTTATTCTACAAAAGAAAAAAGAGGATCCTGAAACCCGCAAAAAAAAAAAAAAAAAAAAAAAAAAACTAATCATGCAACTGCACCAGAGCAAGGGGATTGGTGGCGCTTCACCGAGACGCCGCCGGCGAATTCGAGCGGAGGCTGCGCGAGTGCGACGGCCGCAGGCGGGTATGGCTAACGCCTAACGGCCGCACCGAAGCCCGCCGGGGAAATCGCTCGCCGGCAGCCGGCCGCCGGCCGCCGCATAGGGTATAAACAGGCCCCGTCGCAAAAATTGTGGAGGTGTCTTTCCCTTTGGATAAGCCAGAGTTGGGCTCCCATGCAAAAATGATGATTGGGAAATCACATTTTGAAATGGGCCGGAGTCGAGATTGCTGGGCTGGTCAGCGTTCAAACTTCCCGGGCCGAGCGGCACCCGGTCATGCTCTTGCATCGCCGCCACTCGCCAGAGAAGTTATATGGTGGGTTGTCAAACGGCGGAGAGACCACAGAGAGCTCCTATTCATTAACTTGTCATTTTAGTATTGAATATTTTTGAAAATATCATAACAAAGAAAATATGGTTTATTTAACAGAATGCAAAAGAATATATTTACAAATAAGTATAACTGTATTTCCAAGTGTGGCCTGCACAAAAAATGGTGATCCAAAATAGAAAACGGTGGTAGCACTATTGTCAATTTTATTAGTAGATGGTCATATTTGTCTTTTCTCTCGCAAGGTAAAATATATTTTTCTAAACTTTTAGGTCGCATGTACTCATGAGAATATCTATGGATTTATTTGTAACATATAATTCTTTTCTTAAAATAAAATAAAATAAAATAAGGAGCTAGCAAGTTACTAGGTTACTGATTAACACAGTGAATTTTGTTTATTTAGAAAGTATGATAAATGAAAGATTTTTTCTTATTTTTTTGGAAGTATCACACCAAAATTAACTTTGGTATTTTCAAAAAATATTAACAAATAAAAATGAATGGAGTTTTGTTACACTCATAAACTACATCATTTTTTGCAGTGCTTCTACATCCTTCTGTGCGCAAACTGCAGTGGCAATAAAACTGGTTGGGATAAATAGACGTAAAACTGGTTGGTGGGAAGGACGACTCCAATCTACTCGATCTCTACTTGCAACAGTGACCGATAATGGGAGGTTGAAATGCTTTCATGTGAGGCTTCGAAGATACAGAAATAAACTCCCAAGAGAAGCTTTGGTGTGAGGTGATTTGGATTTGGGAGGGTGCATGCTTGTTGGTAGGACCGTAAGGTGTCAAAATTTCAGCCGTGTAAATTGTTCATGTGGGCCTAACTACTAGCCCATGTAACTTGACGAATCCATGTGAATTTGGAGAACCTTGTGGTGATATAGGCAATGTTTCAGCAGTTGTGCAGTGAGAACTGAGAACTAGTGATGAATGCATGTTTGCTGATTATTGCTTCCGGGCAGTGTTGTTTATTTTTCCCTCTGAACTAGATAGGAATGGGAGGGCTACGCTAAGTACATCATGGTATCCTCGGCAATATATAGAGTCGCTACTACCTCATGTTGCAAACGACTGAAGGAGGAGACATTAAGATGTTATATCTCCTCGGCCTGGGCCTTGCAATGGACAAATAATTCTAAGTTTTGCGAAATTGGCTGCTTGAGCCAGTATAATTAAAAAGGCTCAAAATCATTAAAAAAAACTCATAGATGGATATTCTCGGCTTACTGGGATTTTGAATTTTTATGTTGGGTTTCTTGGACCTTCATTATTCTGCTAAGCCTTCGGATCAATGTCAATTATCTCCATCTCCATCTTACTTCATATATACAACATACTCCCTCTGTATCAAAATGTAAGACATTTTTATAGGTTTGTTTAGCCTACAAAAACGTCTTATATTTTGGTACTGAAGTAGTAAAAAAACAAAACTACAATAATATTGTACTAAAACTGCATTGTTTCAAAGGGATCGACAAAAGTGGTATTTTTGCATATGTAAAAAAAACAAGCAAGGAAGATATATATCCTAACTATGAGTGCATGCAATTGTTTGAGGTTAGGAAATGACATATTTATCTCAACGCATCATCTTACAATGCGGGTTTATGCATTGTTTTCAAGTTATTTTAAAATCTTATGACTTTGAGTCGATCACATAATACACAAACATGGTTGAGAAGGACAAATCAACTTTACTCAATCTCCTTGACTTTGATGGCATCCACCAATGTCCATCTCAATAAAATCTGCTTGTATATATAAATAAGTTCCTACACAGGTACCTTGGTGTAGTTTAGGTAGAAAGAACAGCTGTAGGGCACAATGCCCCAACTTAACTGTCAAAATGGGCCGGCATGCGTTTATGCCACTAGGTTTGGGAAGGATTGAGAATGCAGTTACGGTAAATGATACTTGTGAGCCGAATCGTAACTGGTGTTTCTTGGTGAATCCATGGCGCCGGCAAACTGAATGCAAGCTAACCACAAGAAGACGGGCATGTTGTTGTCGCAACCTGTGACACCATTGAGAGTGAACAATATGAAGTATATGCATTAGTCATGTTACCGATGTTGTATATATGCATAATGAGTAATTGATGTATATGGTATAAAAATAAATACAAATTTGTCTAGCTATAGTTTCGTGGGTGGTAGAGCACAAAAATATCTATATGTGATCCATCAATTAATTTGCACTTTGGATCGGTAATTCCTGTAAATTAAGATACGAGTTGTGTATGGGATTTCTTCGAGACTTATGCTTTACCAAAAAGTACTTTGTTTCACAAGTCGTTGGCTCTCGCGAGGAATTTAGGTTGAGAAGCTAAACTAAATGCCTAAAATACCCTTGAATTAAACCTGACATGTCTGGCTAATTACCGACTACCAGAAGATAGTAGGTTTTGAACTTGTAGAGTGCTATTAACAAACGACAAAAAAAGAGAGAAAATACCACTATTAAAGTAGGTTCAATATATTCTGATTTGAAGTATGAATTGCTAGGAAGGGCATGAACACACAAAATGCTTGGGTGCGCAAGGGTGCCATGTGAACCCCGGTACCATATTGTTCACGGTCCCTAATGAAGTCTATTGGTTGTTGGCTACGAGAGGAATCCATTTACTTAATCTCACTGACTTTGATGATGGCTACCAGTGCCATCTTCATAGTAAGCTAGGAAGGTATATAAGTAAGTTCTCATGATAAATCTTGGTGTAGTTTAGGTAGAGAGAACACCATGCAGGGCACTACGCGCCAACTTAGCTACCAACTGATGGCATGCATGTATGCCAGTAGGCTTGGGATGGATCAAGAATTCAGTCACGCGAATTCATTGTTAGCAGCATAACCATAGCCAGTAGGTCTGTTGGTTTGAGCAGCCGGTCCCGAGTCCTAGTTGGTATCCTGTTCAATGCCATTGGAGTTACCAGGTCTATTATTTCTCCTTGTGCCTTTGTTGCTTGAGGTGCTAGTTCGGCGTCAAGATCCACTGTGTTGTGTGATGGGGAAAGGGTCATAACTTTGCATGGCTTTAACTGTTGCCAGCAACGTTGATGTCATTAGGCATTTTTTGCCTTCTTGGAGGTGCCACCTTGAATCCCTACTCAGTTGGTGTCTTCAAGTGGTAGTGTTTTTTGGGGGTTTGTGGATGGACCCATAGTTGTCTCTTTGAAGCCTATATCATGGTTGCTCGCCAGTACTTGATTGCTAACAGGAGCAACACTTGTTGAGGAAAACTTATGGTATTTGCACGGATCAATAGATCTTCTTCTTTTTGAAGCTAAGCTTTGTCTTATTTGTTTACCTCTCTGTGCTTGTATCTCTAGCCAACAATATTTTTCTTTTGTTATACATGTAAGTGAGAGAGTGGAGTGGCCAAGCATGGCAAGACTAGGCTGTGGTCATAATTAAACCATATATCCTGCCATAACAACCAGATACTTTGGCATGAATCATTAATGAACTTCCTCATAGATCAAACTGAAGTCCTCCAAATGCTCGATCTTTTCTCTTTGATGGAAGTCTTAGTCTATTCTTGACGAAAGGAACTCCCGACCTTTTGATGGACTTGTGAGCTAGGTTGTATTCATCCTGCATTTCTCTTAGTTAAATCCCACTAGGGGGTATTCACGATTCCACCAAGACCCGCCACCGATTGCCGCTCCCTAATCCATACACAGACTTGACCGAGTGTTTGATTGTACATAGGGTGTATCCAATGGAACCCAAAGAATCGGCCATCGATGACGAAGGTGGTAAACATGTTAACAGGGAGGTTATAGAACCTGCAGATTCCCCCAAGCCCTTTGTGTCGACTGACAATCGCGCTATGCCACAAAACATGACAAACACATGAATATGCACTGTGTTTTTGTGTATTAATATTTGATACTTGTGATCTGCGTTGGGTTTTCCGTGAAGAGGAACGGGTGATGCAGCACAATATGGATACGTATTTCCCTCAGTAAAGAACCAAGGTTTATCGAACCAATAGGAGTAACGGTCAACCATCATCTTCAGCGACTGCACACAAAAGATCAAACACTTGCACCCAACGCGGCAAGAGGGTTTTTGATTAGTCTCCAACGTATCTATAATTTTTTATTGTTCCATGCTATTATATTATCATTCTAGGATACTTTTTCGATGTTTATTTACCAATTAATATTATTTTTGAGCACTAACCTATTAACCCAGTGCCCAGTGCCAGTTGCTGTTTTCTGCATGTTTTTGGCTTTTCAGGTTTACAATACCAAATGAAGTCCAATTGCCACGAAACTTTAATATGATTTTTTCTAAACCAAAAGGAGACCTGAAAGCTTTGGAAGGAGGCCGTGGGCCCCATGAGGGAGGCACCACGCAACAGGGCACGCCCTGGGGGTCGGTCGCGCCCTGTTGCGTGGCCCCTCCCTTGGGCGCCCTCCGGTGCCCCTCTCTGGCCTATAAATTATCTAAAATCCTAAAAACCCTAAGGGCGATCCCGAAACACTTTTTCCACCGCCGCAAGTCTCTGTTCCGACGGGTGCTCATCTGGCGACCTTTTCCGGTGTCCTGCCGAAGGGGGAATCGATCACGGAGGGCTCCTACATCATCCTTCCTGCCTGCATGATGACGTGTGAGTAGTTCACCACAGACCTACGGGTCCGTAGTTACTACCTAGATGGCTATCTGTCTCTCTTGATCTTCAATACAATGATCATCGCATCTTCGCTTTGATCTATCCGATGTAATTCTTTTGTGCGGTGCGTTTGTTGGGATCCGATGAATTGTGGGTTTATGTTCAGATTATTCATGAAAAGTATTTGAGTCACCTTTGAATATTATGATTCTTATTTGCATGATCATTATAGCTTCCTAAATCTCTCCGAACTATTGAAATAGTTTGGCCAACTAGATAGATATTTCTTCAGTGAGAGGGGTGTGTTGTAGTGGGTTCAATCTGGCGGTGCTCTATATCCCAGTGACAGAAAGGGACAAGACACGCCTTTGTATTGCTGCCACTAAGGATAAAACGATGGGGTTAGTTCATATTAATTGAATTCTCTTTGTCTACATTATGTTATCGTTCTCCAAGCATTACTCTATTTTACTTAATACTCTAGATGCATGCTGGATAGCGGTCGATGGGTGGAGTAATAGTAATAGGTGCAGGCATGAGTCGGCCTATTTGCTTATGGACGTGATGCCTATATATACATGATCATTGCCGTGAATAAAGATTGCATAACTATGCGCTTTTCTATCAATTACCCAACAGTAATTTGTCTAACCACTGTATGCTTACTATATGAGAGATGCCACTAGGGAAAACTATGGCCCCCGGGTCTATTCACTTATAAATTTACAAACACTTTCAATACCTTGCTACCATTTATTATCTTTTATTTTATTTTGCAATTTACAATTATCTACTATCATCTACACACATTATCTACTTGCAAATAATGAGACCAAGGGGATTGACAACCCTCTTGCCGCGTTGGGTGCAAGTGTTTGCTCTTTTTTGTGCGCTCACTGAAGACGGTGGTTGACCATTACTCCTATTGGTTAGATAAACCTTGGTTCTCTACCGAGGGAAATACTTATCCATACTGTGTTGCATCACCCGTTCCTCTTCATGGAAAACCCAACGCAGATCACAAGTATCAGGAAGGATATCTGGCGCCGTTGCCGGGGAGTATCATCAAGCAACTATCAAGTAACTTCGCACAAATTATCATTCACTCGTTCTTCTTTTTATTTGCTGTTATATTTAGTTTGCTTCATAAAAATAAAAAATACAAAAATATTTATCTTTGCTAGTTACTACTTTACTTCTTTGCTTGCTAGTTCAATTGTCCTGCTTGTTACTTTGCTTGCTCGGTCACCATGTCTCAAGATAGATTCTACAGTATCTCTTACTACCAAAGAATGACCGAAATAGAAAGTTCTATGAAAACTTTCATGACCTCATAATATGAGCATAATAAATTCTTTGCTTCTGAAATTAAGGAACACTCAACTTTGTTAGACGCTATTAGTAAACAACTTGATGAGGTCAATAAAGAAGTATCTAATCTTCAACTACAATTTGCTCAAACAGAAGAATTAATAGGAAAGATTTCGGATAAACAAACCACTCTGGTAAATAGGATGGCTACTAAACCAGAATCTCTCTCTATTAGTAATCATGATGAAGATCTTAAAATGCTTGGCACTTCTCCTATTGAATCTTTGTTTACTTCTTTGAAATTAAATGATAAAGGGACTGAAGTTAGTCAACTCTAGCTAGAGAGAGTCCCATTTGCTTGGAGGGTGATGATTCTAATGCGAAAACTGAAAAAAGTGGGTTTGGAGAGGTTAAAACTTTGACTAGTGATGTGCCCACTATATTGGATTACAAGGATTTTAATTATGAGAGTTGCTCTTTAGTAGAATGAATTTCCTTGTTGCAATCCATTATTAGCTCACCCAATGCTTATGAACAGAATAAGGCTTTTACTATACATATAGTAGAAGCTATGATAAAATCTTATGATGAGAAACTTGCGCTAGAAGTTTCTATTCCTAGAAAATTACATGATGAATGGGAACCTACTATTAAAATAAAGCTTAAAGAATATGAATGCAATGCTTTGTGTGACCTTGGTGCTAGTGTTTCAACTATACCTAAATCTCTTTGTGATGTGCTTGGTCTCACTAATATTCAAGATTGTTCACTAAACATGCATCTTGTGGATTCTACCATCAAGAAACCTTTAGGTAGAATAAATGATGTTCTTATCCTTGCTAATAGGAATTATGTGCCTGTAGATTTCATTGTGCTTGATATTGAATGCAACCCTACTTGTCCAATAATACTTGGAAGACCTTTTCTACGAACTATATGTGCAATAATTGATATGAAAGAGGGAAAGATATGGATTTTTTTTCAAAACTATGACGTATTTTATAGCAAATTCGGAAACTATAGGGCCGAATGCAAAAAATTCAGAAATGTGACCCCGTCGGCCGCTGGCTGGCTGAAGAGTGGCCCGTCGGCCTCTGGCTGGCCGAAGATAGGCCCGTCGGCCTGCGGTGCGACGAAAAGGGACCCGTCGGCCTGCGGTGGACCGAAGAGGGGCCCGTCGGCCTCCAGGCGGCCGAAGTGTCCCTGGGGGCCTGATCTGAATTTTTTTTCACTTAAATGCATTATAATTCCTGCACAACCATTCCCCCTCTTTCACATTCCAACTTTGTACTTACCCGCAACCATTGCCCGACAAGTGGATCGAAGATGACCCAAGTAATATTCTTCGGTGGTACGGAACACTAGTGGTTCCTCAACTTTTGGAGCAGCAAGTACATCTAATTTTTTTGGTATTTTGCGTTTCCTACCCATAACTAAAGATAGAGAACAACTTAGAACAGCAAATAAAATCTACTTAGTGATAAAGCAAACAAGCACACACGAGAATATTCACCCCACGCTATTGCTCCCCGGCAACGGTGCCAGAAAAAGGTCTTGATAACCCACAAGTATAGGGGATCAGTTGTAGCCTTTCTCGATAAGTAAGAGTGTCAAACCCAACGAGGAGCTAAAGGTAGAACAAATATTCCCTCTGAAAGTGCGTTATATCGACTGGAGGGGGGGTGAATAGGCGATTTTTACAAATTCATCACTGAGGAATTTCAACTTGAGGAATTTGAAATGTGATGAATAACTAGCAGCGGAATAAGTACTCAAGTGCATACGAAGCATAGCGATCGCATAGTCATCATGATGAAATAAAGCATGCACAGATTACAGGTAGCGTGATATAGGATAAGCAGGTGAGGAACAAGGTAACTTGAAGAATTTGAGGTGAAGAAATTGAGAAAGTCTTCAGTCAAATTCTTCAAACAGTAACAATCAATTTCATCAACAAGTATATGAGGAATTGAAAGGGTTGAGAAAATGGAACCAGGAAGCTCGATGAAGACAATGATTTGATGACCCAGTTCCAACTGCTGTGACAGTCGTACGTCTGGTTTGGAGCGGCCTGGTATTTAAACTAGAGGACACACAGTCCAGGACACACAGTCCTTACCGTATTCTCCTTGAGCTAAGGTCACACAGACCTCGCCCAACACTCGTGGTAAGTCTTCAGGGTAGACTTCCAAAACCCTCACAAACTGATCACCCGGCGATCCACAATTGACTGCTGGATGCTCTAGACCAAGGTCACTTCGTGATCCCCAATTGACTGCAGGATGCACTAGACCATGACGCCTAACCGTCTGGAAGATACACAGTCTTCAAAGGTAACAAGCGTTGGTTCCACACAGGAACAATTTCTTCAGTGATGCTCAATCACTTTGGGTTTGGTGGTTTGGTTTTGGGGTTTTTCCTCACTGATGATTTTCTCTCAAAGTCCTCGAGGAATGGGATGCTCTCAAATGACAAGTGTCAGTTCTCTCTCGGAGCAGCCAACCAACTAGTGGTTGTGGGGGGTGGCTATTTATAGCCAGGGTGCAACCTGACATGATAAGACATAAATGCCCCCAATGATATGATCGTTATGTGGATAGGATGATTGGGGACAGCTGGCGCTTAGCACAGCAATGGTCGGAATTTCGAACTATGAAAGTCCTCAGGCTTATCATATTCCTCACTTGTAGGCAATTCGCACTGGCGAAATCCTAACTCCTCAGTCAGACCAATTTCCTCAGAGACCAGAAGATCATCGTCTCTGTCACTGAAGAACTTGACTGAACTACAAGAGGTTTCCAAAGGCTTCACTCGAAGGATTGGATAGGTTGAGGCTTTTGAGTTGAGCATGAGTTGGAAATTTTCCTTAGTATTACCTCGGCCCCCTTTAACAGTACGGTGTTTCCTATGACTCAAAGAAAGGAAATGAAACTACGAAAACAAAAGTCTTCACGCTTCATAGTCCTCGTTCATATCTTCAAGGTCACACCAACTTCTTCTTTTTCAAAGTCTTCAGGAAATACCAAAGTCTTCAGCAAAGTCTTCACCAAAGTCTTCAGTTGAAGACATACATTTTTAGGGGTCGATAATCTCCGAATGTATCAAACTCCTCAGCGACTTATAGAGCCTGTGTACACTTACAAACGCATCAGTCTCTTAACCTATAAGTCTTCAATACACCAAAATCACTAAGGGGCACTAGATGCACTAACAATCTCCCCCTTTTTGGTGATTGATGACAAATAGGTTAAGTTTGCAACGGGGATAATAATATGAAGTGTAAGTACTGAGTTTGAGGAATTTGATTGCAAGATATAGAAGAACTCCCCCTGAAGATGTGCATATTTGAGGAATTTGCTTTGGACTGCAAATGCACATGGCAGGTTAAAATCGTGGAGAACTCCCCCTATATCTTGTAATTCATACATGCATTTAATATATATTTTGAGGAAATTGAAATGCATGATGGAAGATGGGGTCTGAGGAAATTCAGCATGCGTGCATTAAGATAACTTGAGGAAATAGCATGCGGAAAGCAGTTCAAAAGCGTCAGACCACCATCGGACTTAAGTTTACAACTCAACCAACAAAAGCTTCAGAAGAGCGAGAGTTGTAACTTAAACAAAAACAACCCATATAGAGAGACCCGCTTGAAGACTAACTCAAATTTTCTCCCCCTTTGTCATCGAAGACCAAAAGGGACGAAAAATGAGGACTAACGCCCCTGAAGAATTTCATCTTGAAGGTGGTGGAGGAGCGCCAGCGTTGTCGGGGTCGGTTGGTGGAGCAGGGCCTGCAGCAGTGTCGTCAATATCCTCAGCTTCATCCGCCTGGCGTGATGAAGAAAATGAGCTTGTAACCAGCTGAGGAACTTGAACTTTCTTCGATTTCTTCCTTGGGGGGATGGACCAATCAAAGTCCTGCTGAAATTCAATCTCCTTGAGTTCTTCAGGAGTCTTGAGGTGAGACAGGATTGCCCATGTGCGGTCGAAGACTTCATGAAGATAATAGTGGTTCTTCCTCACAGAGTTGTGCGTGACAGTCATGTCTCGAAGAAGTGAACCAAACTTACGTTTTACCCACTTGTGATTGCGATCAATCTTCTGATGAAGACTTAGAAGAAGCTCTCGATCAGTCATCACACGAGGGGCAGTTTCTTGAGGATTTTGTGCTGAGGCTTTTGCAGCAGAGTCTTGGGTAGCAGTGTCATCATTGGTGGAATAAGATGCAGCTTTGCGAAACTGACCATCCAATGGACGAGTACCTTCATCAATGACAGCTTTGCCTTTTCCCGCAACTGAAGAAAATGAGCTCTTGAGGACTTCGATCGGAGGCAGAAAGCTGAAGTGATTCTGAAAATCAGCCTTGAATGGAAGTGAAGACCTTGATCTGATGAATTTCATGATCCAGGGAGCGTAAGGCTTCAATTCAAATGGGGCTAAAGCAGCATTGGCCAAAGTCCTCAAGAAGAAATCATGAAGGTTGATGGGAATCCCATGAATGATGTTGAATAGCATGTTCTTCATGATTCCCTCCACTTCTTCTTCTTCTTCTTCAGAGTTGTGGCCCTTCTGAGGACTGAGGGTTTTGGTCAGAATGCGATAGACGGTCCTGGGCACATAGAGCAAATCCTTCACAAGGAAGAAAGTTCTTTGAGGTTGGCCCTGAGCCAATGGCTTCATCAGTACTTGCATCAGGTGATCGGGCAGAGCAGGTTCATCAAACAGGCATCTTGCTCCTTCTGAGGGAATTGGTATTGGGACTGACCGAAGCAATTCACAGGCTGGAGCAGTGTAATGAGTAGATCCAGTCATCCAGTCCAAGACTCAAGAATTGACTTCAGAGGCATCACCTGAGATGTGCAAGGAGGCATAGAATTGAAGAATTAGCTCTTCATTCCAATCACATATGTCCACACAGAATGGAAGAATTCCGGCATCATGAAGGACTGCGAGCACGGGTGTGAAGCATGGGATAGTTTCCATGTCCGCATGAGGAATTTGCCGATGCTCGAAGACTTTCTCCTTGTCAAATAGCACTGATGCATAATAGTTCATCTGTGTAGGTGTCCATAATCTGGTTCGACCGCCCCTTGCAGATTCATAAGGATTTGGCCCACTGAAGAAGATGTGCTCGTTGAAGAAATTGGTCTTGATGAATTTGGGGCGCTTGAAGCTTTTGAAGGGCATCTTGGGCTTCGGCTGAAGGTTTGGCTTGAAGCGGCCCACAATTTCCTTAGGCATAGGAGGAACTTCTTCAGATTGAGGAATTTGAATAGCAGTTTCCTCATTTGCAGTTGGAGCAGCAATTTCTTCAGCTGTTGCAGCTGGAATTTCTTCAGTATGAATTTCTTCAGTCTGAGCTGGAGACTGAGGAATTTTAGTGAGGGGAGTGGTCATTGGTGAATTTGGGTGTACAGCTTCCCAATATTCATCATTGATAAGAGGAGTCGTGTTTCCAATGTCCACATCCTCATCCATTTCTTCAACGCCGGCCCCTTCAGCAGTCAACGGAGGCTGGGGTGATGATACCAGAGGGGTTGAAGCATTTGCTTCCACCACAATTTCTTCATCAATCTGCTCTGAGGAAGCAGCAGAGTGATCTTCTTCATCTTCATCATTTGGAATGTCATAGTCAACACCAGATGGAACTATCTCATAGGCAGGTACGGAGGAGATTGGGGTTGCATCAATGGGCTCAGTTGAAGAACTTGGCATAGTCTTCAATTTCTTCACAGCTGAGGAATCTGACGTTGATGCTTTTCTTTTCTTAGCAGCAATTTTCTCTGCAGCCTTTGTTTTCCTCACTTCTGATGCAGAAGGAAGGTTGATGTTCTTCACCCTTGAGGATTTTGCAGTTTCAGCAGAGGGTGAAGGGGGAGCATTTTCTTCAGGCACGACTGATGCAGTCGTCCTAGTGGTCTCAATTTCATCAGGCGCAGCAAAAGTTTCAGCTGTCCTGGCAGTTTCTTCAGGCGCAACAGTGGTGGTTGCCCTGACAGGTTCTTCAGCAGCATGAATTTCTTCAGCTGCGCGTGCAGTTTCTTCAGCAGGCTGAGCAGATTCTTCAGCCTGAGGAATTTGCTGTTGCAATTGAGCTGCAACCCTTGTGTTGTGGTCCTTAACTGCAGCTTGGGCTGCCCTGACAAATCTTACCTTGGTGCCCTTCCAATCAGCATCATATTTTGCTTGTTCATCAGTCAGGCAGCGAATCTCAGACTGAACTGTGATGAGTTGATTGGGAGTCAAATTCATCACATTGTTTTTTAGGAACTTTTCTTTTCTCGCCCTGCTTCTCTTAGCTCTCTGAGCTTGATCTCTTTTCCATTTTTCCTCAGCAATGAAGTGTGTGAGGACATGGTCCACACCAAGAGGTAGCTTCAGTGAGGAAAGTGGAGTGCTTGGATCCTCATGCCATATGTCGATGAAGTTGAGGATCATCTTTGGATCCAGCATAAGAGGAATGGAGGTGCCCTTTGCTATTGCAGCTTTCTGCTGACTGTTTCTGATGATTTCTTCCAATTCTTCATTAATAGCCTCATCATCATCCTCAGATCCTGAGGGTACATTCATAGTGACTTTGCTTTTGTGAGGACTTGGTCTCTGACCTCGTCCAGCAGTTCTCTTGATCTTCATCAAAGTAGGGCTTGTTGAAGACTGTGCTTGGGCTGATGAACTTGCAGAGATCCCTGAAGCAATTGAGAAGCTAGTAGTCCGCTGACATGTTGCAAGATGTACAGGTGTTGAGGACTTTTTGGCAGCAGCTGATGATTGTGCAGCTACTGAAGGCATTTCAGTGGCCTTTGAAGAATTTGCATGAGGATTTTGCAGTGAGGACTTTGAAGTTGAGGTTTTTGACTTCACTGCAGACTTCTTCACCATTGATTTCTTCGGAGCACTATCAGAGGCTCCGGCAGAGGCAGCAGCAGCAGCATAATCTTCATTGAATTGCTTCACTGCGGCTTTGGCAGTTCTCTGAAGTTTTTGTTAATGCTTTGCCCATTCAGCTGGAAAGTCTTCACCATGGGCAACGCTAGTGGGATCGACTTCTTGATGATCAGCAGGAGGAGCCCTTTTGCAAGGAGGTTTGAGGGCGAATTTCTTCATGTACTTGGGAGTGACATAGCGATAGTCTCTCCATTCCTTTGCCCACCTCCATTCAATCCTCTGAATTCTGATTTTCCTCTGCTCTTTTGTTTCTTTGCCATGAATGGCCTCATCTGGAGTACAGTAACCAGCATACAGAGCCTCAGGTATCTCAAAAGCAGTGTTCTGTTCAGCCTTCTTTCCACCCTTCTGAGGTCTTTTACCATCTGCCATTTTCTTCACTTGATGGCTTTGAACTCTTGATGATTCTGAAGATGTATATAGTTTTTCCTCAAGAAACGCTGCAAATGAGTTAAGTTGATGAGAACCTAATGATTCATCAGCAGACATTTTGTACTTGTGAACAGAGTATAGGTGCGAGGAATTTGAAGAGGTCATATGCGTTCTCAGAAATTTTTCAAAATACATCAAGTTGAGGATTTTGACCATAGATGTCTTGAGGAATTTCACTAAGTGTTCTTTGTCTTAGGTTCCAGAGTTGTGCGAATATGTAGATCCACACAATTGAGGAATCTTGAAGAAAATCATAACTTAGGGAAAAACATCAAGGGATTGAAGCATGTAAGGCGCTTAAGAAGATGATTCTTGAAGAATAAACACTTTTGAGGATTTTGTGGAAGACTTGAAGATCAAAGAAGGGCACTAAAATTAGATTTTATTTACCCTGATGAAGAACACGACGAACAGAGAGATGAAATCTGGGAAGTTCGTCCGTCCAGATCTCCCACGCCCTAGCTTGGCAGAGGGAGACAGCTACAGCAGCGGCGGGATGAAGACTTCCGCGGCCGATGCGAGTACGGCGACGGCGAGGTCGAGGCAATGAAGCTCTTCCTCTCCGGCGGCGATGATTTTAGCGGCGGCGCTAGGTTTGAGCTCGGGAGAGATGGGAGTGAGTAGTAACTCGAGCACAGTGAAGGGAAGGGGGTATATATAGTGGCAGTAAAAACGAATCGGCCCGAAGATTTTGGACCAGATTGCCCCTGACCCTTGCTCTCCATGCGACATGTGTCACCCACGATCTGAGTAGTGGAGATAGTGGGGGATCGTGGCTTATCCAGTCGCGGGAATCGGAACTGTTTGAGCGGGAAGCGCCGAAAAATTTGATAGAGAAAATTTTAAAGTTTCCGTTTGCAAATTCTTCAGCTGTCAAGGATACAGTGAAGACTTTGAACGAGTTTCAAAGTAGAACGCATATGAAGAATTTGTGAACAGACTGGGTTGAGTTTAGCATAGAGGGGGAACGGGTTCGATCACATTCACTTAGATGAAAATCAACTTGAAGAATTAGCAATAAGTGAATGCTGTTGAGGACATTGAAAACTCAAATATATATATATAGTCAATGAAGAACACCAGTTTCATAGTTTGAAGAATTTGAAAAGTTGAGGAATTTGCAAACTTGAGGAATTTGAAAATTTGAAGACTTTGCAAAATGATGAAAAACTGAACTCTGAAGAATTTCAACTATTGTTGGTGGCGTGACCCACCATATAAGAATGATGATTTCAGACACCGCGTACAATTGTCGTAGGGTTCTGAGAATCAAATTCTTCGTTAATTTCTTCACACTTAGAGAGTTATTCTTCATTGATTGAAGAAAAATGTTACTTCGTGTGTTGCGCATCAAAGTCATCAATTTTGCATAAGTGTTAGGATGTGTGTCTTTTCAAAGAACATTTGAAGATTTTAAGATATTTAGCTCACACCGCAACTTGCAAAATCTCTTTTCATCCAAGGGCTTAGTGAAGATATCGGCTAGTTGTTCTTCAGTGGGGATGTGGTCGATGGAGATGTCGCCCTTGAGTACATGATCTCGAAGAAAATGATGACGAATCTGGATGTGCTTGGTCTTGGAGTGCTGAACTGGGTTGTAAGCAATCTTGATAGTGCTCTCATTGTCGCAGTAGAGAGGCACATTCTTCACCTTGATGCCATAGTCCTTGAGGGTTTGCTTCATCCACAGCAACTGAGCGCAGCATGAACCAGCAGCAATGTACTCAGCTTCAGCAGTAGAAAGTGACACGCAGTTCTGCTTCTTCGAGGACCAACAGACTAAGGATCGTCCGAGGAAATGACATGTGCCTGAGGTTGACTTGCGATCCACACGATCTCCAGCATAGTCAGCATCTGAGTATCCGACGAGGTGAAGATTTGAGCCCTTGGGATACCATAATCCAAGCGTTGGTGTGTGAGCTAAGTATCGAAGAATATGTTTCACAGCCTTATGGTGTGATTCCTTCGGTGTTGCTTGGAATCGGGCACACATGCAAACACTCAGCATAATATCAGGCCTAGATGCACATAGATACAATAAAGAGCCAATCATGGAGCGGTATACCTTCTGATCGAAATTTTTACCATTTTCGTCAGTGCAGAGGTGGCCTTTTGAAGGCATTGGAGTTTTGACGCCTTTGCATTCATGCATGTTGAATTTCCTCAAAACGTCCTTGAGGTATTTTTCTTGTGAGATGAAGATGCTATTGTCTTGCTGACGAATTTGAAGACCTAAGAAGAATTTCAACTCTCCCATCATAGACATTTGATATTCTTCACTCATCATATAGGCAAATTCATCACTGTAACGTTTGTCAGTACAGCCAAAGATAATATCGTCGACATATATTTGGCATATGAACAGTTTATTGTCATAGGATTTAGTGAGTTCTCTTGGACTGTGCCCTTTATGGAGCTGGATTTGAGACCGAAGGAATAATCGTAGAACAGGTCACGTGGATCTTGACGTTTATTCCTGGTACTTCAGTATTTTATTTCTTAATTAATTGCAGTTTCTACATCATCACCGTTTTGTATTCACGTACCCACATAATGACTGTTAACCATTCAATACAGTGACATGCAGATATGTTTTGGCACCACTGTCTGTGTTGATCTTCCTGGCCTACAAGTACTGGCAAGCAAGGATCACGATTGATGCAGTCGAGAGGTTTCTCCGGATGCAACAAGTGCTTGGCCCGAGGAGGTATGCTTACACAGACATCACCGCGATCACAGGCCATTTCAGAGACAAGCTGGGCCAAGGTGGGTATGGGTCTGTGTACAAGGGTGTGCTGCTCCCAGGCAATGTCCATGTGGCCATCAAGATGCTGGTGAGCAGCTCTAATTGTAATGGAGAAGATTTTATCAGTGAAGTTTCAACCATTGGCAGGATCCACCATGTTAATGTGGTGCGTTTAGTGGGGTTCTGCCCGGAGGAAATGAGACAAGCACTCATCTACGAGTACATGCCTCGAGGTTCCCTGGACAAGTACATCTTCTCAGCCGAGAGGAGTTTTTCCTGGGATAAGCTCGCCGAGATTGCTTTGGGCATCGCCAGGGGTATCGAGTACCTGCATCAGGGGTGCGAGATGCAGATTCTACACTTTGATATCAAGCCGCACAACATCCTTCTTGACAGCAATTTTGTTCCAAAAATTGCTGATTTCGGCATAGCCAAACTATACCCAAGGGACAACAGTTTTGTGCCATCGAGAGCCCTACGGGGAACAATTGGGTACATAGCTCCTGAGATGATATCTCGGAGCTTTGGTGTCATATCAAGCAAGTCTGACGTTTACAGCTTTGGAATGTTGCTGCTGGAGATGGCTGGAGGAAGAAGGAACGCTGATCCAAATGCACCAAACTCAAGCCAAGCGTATTACCCGTCATGGGTGTATGACAGACTAACTGAACAAGAAGTGTGTGAGATATCTCCCGTTGCTGAGATGCATGAGTTGGAGAGGAAGCTGTGCATCGTTGGACTATGGTGCATCCAGATGAAGTCTCATGACAGGCCGACGATGAGCGAGGTCATAGAGATGCTGGAAGGTGGCTTCGATGGCTTGCAGATGCCTTCCAGGCCGTTCTTCTGTGATGATGAGCACACAGTTGTTCCGGATTCTTACCCTTTGTTATCCGAGCTGACCGAGATCTCGGAGGAGGATGAGATCTCGGATTCTTATGCTTCCCGGGTCCTGTGAACTTGTATGTGGAAACATGTAATAAAATCTAGCAGTTAGAGAGGACGTAGAACTCCAACTGCTTAATTGGTTGAATGTAATCATCTTTCTGGAAGACGCATATTATTCGAATATATGCACAATAGCTCGTGAAAGCTTAAGTGTTATTTGGGATTTCTGTTAAAACATTGTTAACACGAATGCATGGTTGAAAGAATTAATGTATTATGGTGATTCAGGTGTAGTGGAGACAAAGCAAAACATGACGTAAGAAATGCAGAGAAATCCATTTTCTACAGCTGCTGGTTACGATTTTTTTTTCTGCTGCCCCAGTGTTTTGTAAGTCAAAACTTGTGTACTCCCTTTGTCACAGTTTAGAAGGCATGCACGTGTACCTAGGTCATCAATTTGACCAACTTAATAAGAATCATATATTATAAAAAGTATATCATTAAAAACTTTAGATGTTCTATTTTCTAATGATATAATTTTTATGTTAAACAATATATTTTATATAAGTCAAATTGACGACCTAGGTATACGTGCATGCCTTCTAAACTGTGACGGAGGAAGTAGTAAGTATGAACCAGCCCATTGTTTGTAAGAATGTATTATGGTAGCCCCAGCCTGTAGTAAATATGAGGCCGCTTGGTAAGCTTGGCCCCAGTCTTTTGTGAGTCAAAATTTCTGTAGTTCCAAGTATGTTTCCTTCCGTATGTAGCAAACTTACTCTTCTTGCTCACAGAAGAATGACTGCAAAGGAATTTGTATGGAGACGATGATGACCGCAAAGGAATTTGTATCATCAAGTAAATTGCTGCAAAAATTATGAGTCCTTTGGACCATTACAAATCAGTGGATAGCAGTAGCAACCTCAGCCTCAGGGTAAGAAATTGAGTTGTGGAATTTCAGTCACCTGCAGTCCAGTTTCGCATATATGAAGTATACTGGACGGCAGCAGCAACCTCACCGTCAGGGTAAGAAAATTTAAGCTGATTTCTTCATGTCACACGCATTCCGATTTAATCGGCGGCAATTTCAACCACATGAAAACATTCAAATGACCTCAAAGTTCAGCAGAAAACTGTACAAGCCAAGAATGCAACCTCCTGCCATACGTCTTCTTGCAATTACGAATGCAATTGTAGACTCGCTGCCGTCCAGTCCCGCACCTTCAGCAGTAAACAGCCGCTGCGAGAAGGACGAGTGCTTTGGCTCATATGAACCACTGCAAATGACTGGACAGCAGCAGCAACCTCACTCCCAGGGCACCTCGTTCGCAGGGCAAGGAAAGTCCCGTCTCTGTCATCCAAATTTCTACAGCAATAATTTCAGACATGTAAACGTCGCAACGACTTGTAGACCGAGAACAAATTGCCACCACATTCCGATTTAATCTGCGTTAATTTCAGCCGTATAAAAGACATTCAAATGACTTGGAAGTCCAGCAAAAAACTAAAAGCTACGAATGTGACCTCCTGCTGTATGGGTTCTTGCGATTACCAGTACCGCTGTAGACTCGCTGCCGTATGTGTCCCGCATCTTCGGCAGAGAATCATGAATGCGACTGTAGACTTGCTCCGAAAATTCCAGGCCCAGTGTCATCATCATCAAGTAAATTGCTGCGAAAGTGACGATTCCTTCCATTACAAAATCAGTGGACATCAGTAGCAGCGTCAGTCTCAGAGTAAGTTCAAAACAAAACAAAAACATCCATCAAGTCCAGTCATATAAGTGTTCCAGCCGTGATGCAAGCCTAGTCCAGCTGAGAATGACTTGGAACTTCAGTCAGAGTTCCGATAGGTCTCGAGGAATAATTCCTGCTGAGATCAATCCAAAGCTCCTGTGGTGTTCTTGTGGCGCATATGGAGCACTGCAAAAGCAGTGGACAACAGTAGCTACCTCCAACCTCAATCAGTCTCTCAGGGCAAAAAAAAAATCGTTCACGTAAAACACACTTGAAATGACTTGCAAGCTCAACAGAGAATTACAGCAGCTAAGAATTCCTGCAATTTCGACTGTGATTGTAGGCTCGTTGTCGTCCAGCCCCGCTTCTTTAGCAGCAAAAGCTTGGGCTCATATGACTCAACATGTGGAATTTGCCAATTGAGCACTTCCTGCTTTTAAACAAAATATCTAGAGCAAATAACATTTCCCCCTCTCCCTAGTCTGATATCCTACATTGCAGCAGTTTTTTCCATCAGCGCTGCACTTCTCTCATTAATTCCCCGCGATTAGTCCCATGGCAAATTAAAAAAAGGAGGGAGCGTGGATGGATCATGATCACATCAGGTCGACAGCGCTGGCATGCTCTTCAAACCAAAACTGAGAAGCACACTCAAACACAAGTTTTGGTCATATTTGGGACTGAAATTGTCATGCCCCAAGGAGAAGAGCTGCCAAGCACAAGTACGTACATAAACCAACGGGACGACAATATCCGACTTGATGTTCAAAAGCATCTTGCACATTAGAAACTTGGCTAGACTAAAGCACACACTTAGTAAGTTTTTTGAGATAACATAAACATTGACGACCACATTGATGCTCGACGAACTCAATGACAACAAAAGACTGCAGCAGCCCTTTTTTCACCTGGAGAAGACAAAAGCATTAATCTGCAAGCAACCCAATACAAATAAAGATAAAATCTAACAGGTCCCGCTATTGGTTATTGACCGTAGAGGTGTCTCGGTCATGTCTACATAGTTCTCGAACCCGCAGGGTCTGCACACTTAACGTTCGGTGACGTTTCGGTAGTATTGAGTTATGCATAGTGGTGACCGAAGGTTATTCGGAGTCCCGGATGAGATCTCGGACGTCACGAGGAGTTCCGGAATGGTCCGGAGGTAAAGATTGATATATAGGAAGTCCCGTTTTGGTCACCGGAAAAGTTTCGGGTATTTCCGGTAGTGTACCGGGAGTGCCGAGAGGGTTCCTGGGGTCCATCGGGAGGGGCCACCCACCCCAAAGGGCCTCATGGGCAGTGGGAGGAGGCAAACCAGCCCCTAGTGGGCTGACCGACCCCCCCCCCCACTAAGGCCCATGCGGCTAGGGGTGGAAAACCCCAAGTGGAGGAAAGGGTTTCCAAATAGGACTGGAATCCTACTTGGAGTAGGATTGGAGGTGGACTCCTCCACCTCCTCCTCCTTCGGCCGACTCCTAGGGGGAACCCTAGGGGCGCCGGCCCCTCCCCTCCCTCCTATATATATTGGAGGGGAGAGAGGGCAGCCGCACCCAACCAAAAAGGCCACGGTGCAGCCCTCTCTCCCCACTGGATCGTCTCCCTCTAGTTTCGGCGGTGCTTAGGCGAAGCCCTGCCGGAATAGTTCCACCACCACCGTCGCCACGCCGTCGTGCTGCCGGAGAAGTCATCTACCTCTCCGCCCCCTCTTGCTGGATCAAGAAGGTGGAGATCGTCATCGAGCTGTACGTGTGCTGAACGCGGAGGTGCCGTCCGTTCGGCGCTAGATCGTGATTGGATCGCGGGACGGCTAGCGATTTGGATCGCGAAGACGTTCGAATACATCAACCGCGTTTCTTAACGCTTCCCGCTTAGCGATCTACAAGGGTACGTAGATCTCCCGGGTCGCTTCGGGCGACTTTGGAGGCGCCGTCGGGGACACCTTCAGCGGCCCTTCCTCGCAGCCTCATTCACCTCGCCGTCGTCGGAGGAGGCCGGCCGCGCGGCGGACGGCGGTGGCAGGGCATCTCGGCCCTTTCTTTTTTCTTATTTTCCTTCCCTTGTGGTCGCCTCCCGAAGTCCCGATCCGATCTGGCCAGTGTTTTCGATCTGGCGCTAAGCTATACGGGGCTGGTGCATGGCTGGTTGAGATGTGCACATGCGTGCATATGCTCGGCGGCCGCCCAGGCTGCCGGCTAGCTGCAACACAGTGCGGCCGGGAGTGCCCTGCTAGCTAGCGGTTGGTAGTCGGGCTTTGACCGGTGGAGGGGCTCGGGCGGCGGCTCATGGTGCTAGGGTTTCTCTTACGTCAAGACGAAGATCTGCCTGACGTCTGTGCTTCTGATCTGGTCGGAGTGTCGGGTTCCGGAAGGCTCCGCTGGCGAACTCCCATGGGCGTATTATGCCTGGAGACTGCCGGATCGGGTGGGATTCGGTCGTGCCCATTGGTCCTCCGTTAAAGACGGACCGGCGCGAAGCTCTGCTACCTGTTGCCATTAGGACTATGTTTTGCTCCATGGTGAAGTCAGATGCGGAGAATGTCATGGAAGCCGAGGTTGGAGGACTAGCAATGGTGATTAGAGCCTACGACGCTGAGGAACTTGCTTGGAGTTTCGGGATTCATAGCAGTGGTATGTAAGTGAGGGTGACAGCATATGTGAAAGTTCAAGGTCTTACCTTTCATGATGAAAATCCAAGGCCTGGCCTTAATTGGTTGTGCCTGACAATGGCCTTGTTGAAGGCATTGTTTTGAGAGCGGGGACTATCTTCAGGGTGAAAACCAAGATCTACGATCGGATGACGACAGCGCTTGTGCACTGTTTCCTTCTTCGAGGCGTCACTTTTGGAGAACTTGGACTTCAGGTGTTGTTTTGGTGGTGGTTGTATACTACTGCAAAGACTGGAACTCTTTAGCGGGACTTTTATTTTTTAGTTTGTTCTTCTTCTCTTTTTGGCTGTGTGCATCTGTAATGCCATTAGGGTATTGCGTTGGTGCAGAGGCTGGGTGTAATTGGTATCTTCACGATATTAATATATTCCCTTTATCGAAAAAAGATGCTCATCACCATGGATAGATCTTGCGTGTGCGTAGGAAATTTTTTATTTCCCATGCAACGTTCCCCAACAGTGGTATCAGAGCTAGGTCTATGCGTAGATGAGATCACGAGTAGAACACAAAGGAGTTTGTGGGCGTTGATGCTCAGATTGCTTCCTCCCTTGGTCTTTTCTTGATTCAGCGGTATTGTGCGATGAAGCGGCCCGGACCAACCTTACTCGTATGCTTACGAGAGACCGGTTCCATCAACTGACATGTGACTTTGTTGCATAAAGATGGTTGGCGGGTGTCTGTCTCTCCCACTTTAGTTGGATCGTTTTCGACAAAGGCGGTCCTTGAGAAGGTTGAATAGCAATTTGTGTATCACCGTTGTGGTTTTGCATAGGTAAGAATCGTTCTTGCTAGATACCCGTAGCAGCCACGTAAAACATGCAACAACAATTAGAGGACGTCTAACTTGTCTTTGCAGGGTATGTTGTGATGTGATATGGCCAATTACATGATGAGATATATGTGATGTATGAGATGATCATGTTTTGTATAGAATATCACGATTTGCATGTCGATGAGTACGGCAACCGGTAAGAGCCATAGGGTTGTCTTTAATTTATTTTCGCCATTTTGCTTTACTTTATCGCTATGAGTTAGCAATAGTCGTAGAAGCAACAGTTGGCGCGACAACCTCATGGCGACACGTTGATGGAGATCAAGATGATGGAGATCATGGTGTCATGCCGGTGACGATGGAGATCATGCTGGTGCTTTGGAGATGGAGATCAAAAGCACAAGTTCATGGCCATATCATGTCACTTATGATTTGCATGTGATGTTAATCCTTTTATGCATCTTATTTTGCTTAGGACGACGGTAGCATTATAAGGTGATCCCTCACTAAAATTTTAAGATAAAATTGTGTTCTCCCCGAGTGTGCACCGTTGTTAAAATTCGTCGTTTCGAGACACCACATGATGATCGGGTGTGATAGACTCTACGTTCACATACAACGGGTGCAAGCCAGTGTTGCACGTGCGGAACACTCAGGTTAAACTTGACGAGCCTAGCATGTACAGACATGGCCTTGGAACACAAGAGACCGAAAGGTCGAACATGAGTCATATATTAGATATGATCAACATGAAGATGTTCATCATTGAAACCACCTCATCTCACGTGATGATCGGACATGAGTTGGTGAATTTGGATCATGTGACACACGAATGACCAGAGGGATGTCAATTTGAGTGGGAGTTTTGAAGTAATATGATTAACTAAAACTCATTATCTTGAACAATAGTCTAAGTTGTCTTTACAAAATTTATGTTGTAGATCAATGGCTCGCGCAGTAGCACCCTTGAATTTCAATGCGTTCCTAGAGAAAGCTAAGTTGAAAGATGATGGAAGTAACTTTGTAGACCGGGCCCGTAATCTAAGGATTATCCTTACGGCTTCCCAAAAGGCTTATGTCCTTGATGCACCGCTTGGTGAACCACCCACTCCAGTAGAGTCTGCAGACGTTGCGAACGCCTGGCAGGCACGTTCTGATGATTACTCAATAGTTCAGTGTGCAATGTTGTATGGCTTAGAACCAGAACTTCAAAGACGTTTTGAATGTCATGGAGCATATGACATGTTCCAGGAGTTGAATTTTATCTTTCATAAGAATGCCCGGATCGAGAGGTATGAGACCTCCGATAAGTTCTATGCCTGCAAGATGGAGGAGAAGGGGTCTGTCAGTGAACACATACTCAAAATATCTGGGTATTCCACCCGTCTGGCTGAATTGGGGATGCCCCTTTGATGACCCACAAGTATAGGGGATCTATCGTAGTCCTTTCGATAAGTAAGAGTGTCGAACCCAACGAGGAGCAGAAGGAAATGACAAGCGGTTTTCAGTAAGGTATTCTCTGCAAGCACTGAAATTATCGGTAACAGATAATTTTGTGATAAGATAATTCGTAAATGATAGCAAATAACAAATGTAGCAAAGGTGCAGCAAGGTGGCCAAATCCTTTTTGTAGCAAAGGACAAGCCTGGACAAACTCTTATATAAAGCAAAGCGCTCCTGAGGACACATGGGAATTTCTGTCAAGCTAGTTTTCATCATGCTCATATGATTCGCGTTCGTTACTTTGATAGTTTGATATGTGGGTGGACCGGTGCTTGGGTGCTATCCTTACTTGGACAAACCTCCCACTTATGATTAACCTCCCTCGCAAGCATCCGCAACTATGAAAGAAGAATTAAGATAAATCTAACCATAGCATGAAACATATGGATCCAAATCAGCCCCTTACGAAGCAACGCATAAACTAGGGTTTAAGCTTCTGTCACTCTAGCAACCCATCATCTACTTATTACTTCCCAATGCCTTCCCCTAGGACCAAATAATGGTGAAGTGTCACGTAGTCGACGTTCACATAATGCCACTAGAGAAGAGACAACATACATCTCATCAAAATATCGAACGAATACCAAATTCACATGATTACTTATAACAAGACTTATCCCATGTCCTCAGGAACAAACATAACTACTCACAAAGCATATTCATGTTCATAATCAGAGGAGTATTAATTATCATTAAGGATCTGAATATATGATCTTCCACCAAGTAAACCAACTAGCATCAACTACAAGGAGTAATCAACACTACTAGCAACCCACAGGTACCAATCTGAGGTTTTGAGACAAAGATCGGATACAATAGATGAACTAGGGTTTGGAGAGGAGATGGTGCTGATGAAGATGTTGATGGAGATTGACCACCTCTCGATGAGAGGATCGTTGGTGATGACGATGGCTTCGATTTCCCCCTCCGGGAGGGAAGTTTCCCCGGCAGAACAGCTCCGCCGGATCCCTAGATTGGTTATGCCCAAGTTCCGCCTTGAGACGGCGGCGCTTCATCCCGAAATCTCTCTTATGATTTTTTCCAGGTCAAAACCCTCCATATAGCAGAAGATGGGCACCGGAGGCCGGCCAGGGGGCCCACAAGCCACAGGGGCGCGCCCAGGGGGGTAGGGAGCGCCACCCTGGCTTGTGACCTCCTGGTGGGTCCCCTTTGGTATTTCTTTCGCCCAATATTTTTTATATATTCCAAAATAATTCTCCGTAACTTTTCAGGACTTTTGGAGTTGTGCAGAATAGGTCTCTCATATTTGCTCCTTTTCAAGTCCAGAATTCCAGCTGCCGGCATTCTCCCTCTTCATGTAAACCTTGCAAAATAAGAGAAAAAAGGCATAAGTATTGTACCGTAATGTGTAATAACAGCCCATAATGCAATAAATATCAATATAAAGCATGATGCAAAATGGACGTATCAACTCCCCCAAGCTTAGACCTCGCTTGTCCTCAAGCGAAAGCCGAAATCGAAAAATATGTCCACATGTTTAGAGATAGAGGTGTCGATAAAATAAAATATGGACATGAAAGCATCATGATCATCCTTAGAATAGCAACATATATTGACATATAATTTCTTATGCTAGGGTAACAATTCATTCACAAGGTAAAGTATGTATCAAGAACTCTATTGAGAACCAACAAACTATGATCTTAGTCATTGAAGCAATTCCAATTTATCATAACGTCGGAAAGAGTCAATATAAGAGCTTGTAAAGCAAATCCACATACTCAATCATCTTTTAGTCTTTCATAATTGCTAACACTCACGCGGTACCTATGAGGTCAAAGCTTCAATCAGACACAGAGAAAGATAGGGGCTTATAGTTTCGCCTCCCAACTATTTACCTCAAGGGTAATGTCAATAGAAATAACTCATGATCACCCACATCCGAGTGGATATATGTGTCTAGATCATTCCCCAACACATGATGCTTGCCAGGAGAGAAAGGCGAAATAAAGGAAGTGGTGAAGATCACCGCGACTCTTGCATGAATTAAGTACTAGAAAGTAAAAGTAATAGATAGGCCCTTCGCATAGGGAAGCAGAGGTTGTCATGCGCTTTTATAGTTGGATGCGCAATCCCTTAATGCAAAAGAACGTCACTTTATACTGCCCCTTGTGATAGAGAACTTTATTATGCAGTTTGTCGCTTTTATTTCTTCGATATGACAAGTTCGTATAAAGTTTATTTTCCCCACACTAATGGATCATACATATTTAGAGAGCAATTTTTATTGCTTACACCGATGACAACTTACTTGAAGGATCTTACTCAATCCATAGGTAGGTATGGTGGACTCTCATGGCAAAACTGGGGTAAGGGTGTTTGGATGCACAAGTAGTATCTCTACTTGGTGTGGAAGTTTTGGCTGATATGGGGTGGAAGCAAGCGTCACATGTTAAAGGATCTATAACCATATAACTTCTATTCGGAAATAAGCAAACATAACCCATTACGTTGTCTTCCTTGTCCAACATCAACTTCTTAGCATATAATATTTTAATGAGTGCTCACAATCATAAAAGATGTCCAAGATAATATATTTATATGTGAACCTCTCTTTCTTTATTACTTCCTTTCAATTGCAACAATGACCAATCTCTATGTTTGTCAACTCACAACAAATTTCAATCGACATACTTCTTATATGTGAAGTCATCACTCCCCATAAGATCATCATATATACTCTTTGCTTTTATTCTATACTTCTTTCTATTTCTTTTTCTCAAGATCATAACAAGCAAGCAAAGCCCTCAACTCAAAACTACTTTTTATTATATAACTCTCGGACTTGCTTACATAAGGGGAACATAAAGCAAAACTCAAAACTAGATCACACTAAAAACTTTATTCTACGAGATCAGGATATAACCAAAAGGATCGAACTAAGAAAAAAGATAAAAGTAAAAGATGTGATGGTGATACGATACCGGGGCACCTCCCCCAAGCTTGGCACAAGCCAAGGGGAGTGCCCATACCCATGTGTTTAGTTATCTTTCTTCGGAGGTGGTGTTGTGGGAGTTGTTGATGAGATTGGAAGCTTGTCCTCCATCTTCCAAGGCATAGGCTCACCATCGTGAAAAGATGAACGAGTCTCCGGGATCCTCAAATCTACAGCCAAACTCATTCTCTTAAATCTGTATTCATACTCACAGTTTTGGTTTTGTAGGTCATAGATCTGGGCTTGGAGATGCTCGATTTTCTCGTAAAGCTTGAAGATGTGCTCCCCGATGTCCTTGTCGTCCAGCTTGTGTTTATGGGTAAACTCCGCGATCATCATGTGATTGGCATTGAGTCCACGTTCCACCATCCCTTGGCACTTGAAGACTTGCTGCTCCATTGCTTCGAGCCTTGTCTCCACGCTTTCGGTCTTCTTTGGCCCCTCAACATCACGGATGTGCAGCACCCCCTCACGCATCTCAATGGTTTGGGGGTGTCGCAGCACCTCCGCAAGGTAGGGGTTGATGACCTTCTCGAAGAACTTGTCCTTCGAAGCACGTGGGGACGTCATGGCAATCTAAATCTGCTGCAGAAACAGCTCAAAAAGAAAATAGGAGGTATTGTCGTGATACGAAGGTCAAAACCTTCGGAAGATTATATAATGAATTTTTACTGACCAAAAGGAGTATACCACAAGAAAACGGAGTCTGAAGGGTACACGGGGTGGCACAAGCCATAGGGGCACGCCCAGGGGGGTAGGGCGCGCCCCCCCCCCCCGGCTTGTCGCCTCCTCATGCACTCTTCGGACTACTTTAAATTTTCCTAATTTATTAAATATTCCAAAACTGATAAAAAATGCTATTAGAAATTTTTTGGAGTTGGTTTGCTTACCGTACCACATACCTATTCCTTTTCGGAGTCTGGAACGTTCTGGTAGGTCTCCCTAATGTACTCCTCCGGAGTTATGGTATTGATAATATTTGTTTCAACATTTATGGGAGTACCTGAGATATAATGTTTGATTCTTTGCCCGTTTACCACCTTTGGGTTAGTGCCTTCGGCGTTGTTGATCTTGATGGCACCGGAACGATATACTTCCTCGACAATGTAAGGCCCTTCCCATTTAGAGAGAAGTTTTCCTGCAAAAAATCTTAAACGAGAATTGTATAGCAAGACATGGTCACCTACATTGAATTCACGCTTTTGTATCCTTTTATCATGCCATCTCTTAACTTTTTCTTTAAAAAACTTAGCATTCTCATAGGCCTGGGTTCTCCATTCATCAAGTGTGCTAATGTCAAATAACCTCTTCTCACCAGCAAGTTTGAAATCATAGTTGAGCTCTTTAATTGCCCAATAAGCTGTATGTTCTAGTTCTAGAGGTAAGTGACATGCTTTACCATAAACCATTTTATACGGAGACATACCCATAGGGTTTTTGTAAGTAGTTCTATAAGCCCATAATGCATCATCAAGTTTCTTAGTCCAATTCTTTCTGGATCTATTAACAGTCTTCTGCAAGATCAATTTAATTTCTCTATTGCTCAATTCTACTTGACCACTAGACTGAGGATGATAAGGAGATGCAATTCTATGATTAACATCATACTTAGCAAGCAATTTACGGAAAGCACCATGAATAAAGTGTGAACCACCATGAGTCATTAAATATCTAGGGACTCCAAATCTAGGGAAAATAACTTCTTTAAGCATTTTAATAGAAGTGTTATGATCAGCACTACTAGTTGGAATAGCTTCTACCCACTTAGTAACGTAATCAACAGCAACTAGAATATGAGTATACCCATTGGACTTTGGAAAAGGTCCCATATAATCAAAACCCCAAACATCAAATGGTTCAATAACAAGTGAGTAAATCATTGGCATTTCCTGACGTCTACTAATATTACCAATTCTTTGATATTCATCACAAGACAAGACAAACTTACGAGCATCCTTGAAGAGAGTAGGCCAATAAAAACCAGATTGTAGTACCTTATGTGCAGTTCTATCTCCAGCGTGGTGTCCTCCGTAGGCCTCGGAATGACACTTGTGTAGGATCTGTTCCTGTTCATGCTCAGGTACACAACGTCTAATAACACCATCTACTCCTTCTTTATAAAGGTGTGGATCATCCCAAAAGTAATGTCTTAAATCATAGAAGAACTTTTTCTTTTGTTGGTATGTGAAACTAGGTGGTATAAATTTAGCAACAATGTAATTGGCATAATCAGCATACCATGGAGCATTACGCGAAGCATTTATGACAGCTAATTGTTCATCAGGAAAGCTATCATCAATAGGTAGTGGGTCATCAAGAACATTTTCTAACCTAGACAAGTTGTCTGCTACGGGGTTCTCCGCACCCTTTCTGTCAACAATATGCAAATCAAATTATTGTAGCAGAAGAACCCATCTAATAAGTCTAGGTTTAGCATCTTTCTTTTCCATAAGATATTTAATAGCAGCATGATCAGTGTGAACAGTTACTTTGGAATCAACAATATAAGGTCTGAACTTATCACCAGCAAACACAACTGCTAAAATTTCCTTTTCAGTGGTAGCATAGTTTCTTTGAGCACTGTCTAGAGTTTTACTAGCATAATGGATAACATTTAATTTCTTATCAACTCTTTGTCCTAGAACAGCACCAACATCATAATCACTAGCATCACACATAATTTCAAAGGGTAGGTTCCAATCAGGTGGTTGAACAACAGGTGCAGAAATCAAGGCTTTCTTAAGAATTTCAAATGCTTCTACACAATCATCATAAAAAATGAATGGAACATCTTTTTGCAAAAGATTGGTCAGAGGCCTAGAAATCTTAGAGAAGTCTTTAATAAACCTCCTATAGAAACTAGCATGACCAAGGAAACTTCTTATACCTCTGATATCTGTAGGACATGGCATTTTTTCAATAGCACCAACTTTAGCTTTATCAACTTCAATACCTCTTTCGGATATTTTGTGCCCCAAGACAATACCTTCATTAACCATAAAGTGACACTTCTCCCAATTCAAGACAAGATTAGTTTCTTCGCATCTCTGCAAAACTCGATCAAGGTTGTTCAAGCAATCATCAAAAGAAATTCCGTAAACGGAGAAATCATCCATGAAAACCTCAACAATCTTTTCACAAAAGTCAGAGAATATAGCAGTCATACATCTTTGAAAGGTAGCAGGTGCATTGCATAAACAAAAAGGCATACGTCTATAAGCAAAGGTACCGAAAGGACCAGTAAAAGTGGTCTTCTCTTGGTCCTCTTTTGACACAGGTATTTGAGAGAAGCCAGAATAACCATCTAGAAAGCAAAAGTGTGTGTGTTTGGATAGTCTTTCTAGCATTTGATCAATAAAAGGTAGAGGGTAATGATCTTTCCTAGTAGCTTTATTTAATTTCCTAAAATCAATTACCATTCTATATCCTGTAACAATTCTTTGCGGGATCGATTCATTTTTATCATTAGGAACAACAATAATACCTCCTTTATTAGGGACACAATGAACGGGACTAACCCATCTACTATCAGCAATAGGATAAATTATACCTGCCTCCAGAAGCTTTAGTATTTCATTTCTTACCACTTCTTTCATTTTAGGATTTAACCGTCGTTGGTGATCAACAACTGGTTTAGCATCAGGCTCCATATTAATTTTATGCTGACATAGAGTGGGACTAATGCCCTTAAGATCATCAAGAGTATATCCAATAGCAACACGGTGCTTCCTCAGAGTTTTCAATAATCTCTTTTCTTCATGCTCTGAAAGTTTAGCACTAATAATAACAGGATATATCTCCTTTTCATCAAGATAATCATATTTCAGAGTATCCGGTAATTGTTTAAGCTCAAACACAGGATCACCCTTGGGTGGAGGAGGATCCCCAAGTATTTCAACAGGCAGGTTGTGTTTCAAAATAGGCTGCTGATAAAAGAAAATCTTATCTATTTCATTCCTTTCAGCCATATGCATATTGTTTTCATGGTCTAGCAAATATTGTTCTAAGGGATCAGTAGGAGGCACAGCAATAGAAGCAAGACCAATAATTTCATCCTTACTAGGCAATTCTTTGTCATGGGGTTGTCTACGAAACTTAGAGAAATTGAACTCATGAGACACATCCCCAAAACTTACAGTAACAGTTTCTTTCTCACAATCTATCTTAGCATTAACAATATTCAAGAAAGGTCTACCAAATATAATGGGACAAAAATCATCTTGTGGGGAACCAAGAACAAGAAAATCAGTAGGATACTTTATTTTCCCACACAAGACTTCAACATCTCTAACCATCCCAACTGGTGCTATAGTATCTCTATTAGCAAGCTTAATGGTAACATCAATTTCCTCTAATTCAGCTGGTGCAATATCATTCATAATTTCTTGATATAAGGTAAAGGGAATTGCACTCACACTAGCACCCACATCACACAAGCCATGATAACAATGATCTCCTATTTTAACAGAAACAACAGGCATCCCAACAACAGGTCTATGTTTATCTTTAGTATCAGGTCTAGCAATTCTAGCAGCCTCATCATAGAAATGAATAACACGTCCATCAATATTACCAACCAAGAGATCTTTAACCATAGCAATACTAGGTTCAACTTTGATTTGTTCAGGGGGTGTAGATGTTCTAGTATAACTCTTACGAACCACAGTTGAAGATTTAGCATGTTCCTTTATTCTAACAGGGAAAGGTGGTTTCTCAATATAAGCAGTAGGAATATCAGGATCAACATTATAAACAATAGTTTCTTCTTCAACTTTAATAGGTTCAACTACTTTCACTTCAATGGGAGGATGATATTTAAACTACTTCTCCTTAGGGAGATCAACATGAGCAGCAAAAGATTCACAGAAAGAAGCTACTATCTCAGAGTCAAGTCCATATTTAGTGCTAAATTCACGAAAAGCATCGGTGTCTATAAAGGATTTAACACAATCAAACTTAAGGTTTATACCTGACTCCTTACCTTTGTCAAGTTCCCAATCTTCAGAGTTGCCTTTAATTCTTTCCAATAAGTCCCATTTGAATTCAATGTCTTTCTTCATAAAGGAACCAGTACAAGAAGTATCGAGCATGGATTGATCATTACGAGAAAGCCGAGCATAAAAATTCTGAATAATAATTTCTCTTGAGAGCTCATGATTGGGGCATGAATATAACATTAACTTAAGCCTCCCCCAAGCTTGAGCGATACTTTCTCCTTCACGAGGCCAAAAATTATAAATATAATTCCGATCACAATGAACCAGATGCATAGGACAAAACTTCTGATGAAATTCCAATTTCAATCGGTTGTAGTTCCATGATCCAATATCACCACATAGCCTATACCATGTCAATGCCTTCTCCTTCAAAGATAAAGGAAAGACTTTCTTCTTGACATCATCCTCGGGCAAACCTGCAAGCTTAAATAATCCACAAACTTCATCCACATAGATTAGATGCAAATCAGGATGTAGTGTTCCATCTCCTGCATAATGATTAGCTAGCAGTTTCTCTATCATACCCGAAGGAATCTCATAATAAATATTTTCAGTAGGTGCAGTAGATTGAGGAGCAACTCTTTGTGCTTCCGGTCGAGGTGAAGATACCCCGAACAAGCCCCTCAAATGATTATTTTCCATAGTAACAAGTGATAGTAAATTTCAGCACACTATATAAATTTTTCCTTACCAAGTTCCACTCACCAAAGGCACTTAACTCCCCGGCAACGACGCCAGAAAAGAGTCTTGATGACCCACAAGTATAGGGGATCTATCATAGTCCTTTCGATAAGTAAGAGTGTCGAACCCAACGAGGAGCAGAAGGAAATGACAAGCGGTTTTCAGTAAGGTATTCTCTGCAAGCACTGAAATTATCGGTAACAGATAGTTTTGTGATAAGATAATTCGTAATGGAAAGCAAGTAACAAATGTAGCAAAGGTGCAGCAAGGTGGCCCAATCCTTTTTGTAGCAAAGGACAATCCTGGACAAACTCTTATATAAAGCAAAGCGCTCCTGAGGACACATGGGAATTTCTGTCAAGCTAGTTTTCATCATGCTCATATGATTCGCGTTCGTTACTTTGATAGTTTGATATGTGGGTGGACCGGTGCATGGGTGCTGTCCTTACTTGGACAAAACTCCCACTTATGATTAACCTCTCTCGCAAGCATCCGCAACTACGAAAGAAGAATTAAGATAAATCTAACCATAGCATGAAACATATGGATCCAAATCAGCCCCTTACGAAGCAACGCATAAACTAGGGTTTAAGCTTCTGTCACTCTAGCAACCCATCATCTACTTATTACTTCCCAATGCCTTCCCCTTGGCCCAAATAATGGTGAAGTGTTATGTAGTCGACGTTCACATAACACCAATAGAGGAGAGACAACATACATCTCATCAAAATATCGAACGAATACAAAATTCACATGATTACTTATAACAAGACTTATCCCATGTCCTCAGGAACAAACGTAACTACTCACAAAGCATATTCATGTTCATAATCAAAGGAGTATTAATTATCATTATGGATCTGAACATATGATATTCCACCAAGTAAACCAACTAGCATCAACTACAAGGAGTAGTCAACACTACTAGCAACCCACAGGTACCAATCTGAGGTTTTGAGACAAAGATCGGATACAAGAGATGAACTAGGTTTTGGAGAGGAGATGGTGCTGATGAAGATGTTGATGGATATTGACCCCCTCTCGATGAGAGGATCGTTGGTGATGACGATGGCTTCGATTTCCCCCTCCGGGAGGGAAGTTTCCCCAGCAGAACAGCTCCACCGGAGCCCTAGATTGGTTCTGCCCAAGTTCCGCCTCGAGACGGCGGTGCTTCGTCCCGAAAGCTCTCTTATGATTTTTTCCAGGTCAAAACCCTCCATATAGCAAAAGATGGGCACCGGAGGCCTGCCAGGGGGCCCACAAGCCACAGGGGCACGCACCCCGACCCCGACACGGCACCCTGACCCCGACACCCCGACACCCCGACCCCGACACGGCACCCCGACCCCGACACCTCTGACACCCCGACACCACGACACCCCCGACACCCCGACACCCCGACCCCGACACGACACCCCGACACCCCGACCCCGACACGACACCCCGACACCACGACACCCCGACCCGACACCCCGACCCCGACCCGACACCCTGACCCCGACACGGCACCCCGACCCAGACACCCCGACACCCCGACCCCGACACGGCACCCCGACCCCGACACCCCGACACCCCGACACCACGAGACCCAGACCCGACACCCCCGACACCCCGACACGACACCCCGACACCCCGACCCCGACACGACACCCCGACACCACGACACCCCGACCCGACACCCCGACCCCGACCCGACACCCCGACCCCGACATGGCACCCCGACACCACGACACCCCGACCCGACACCCCGACCCCAACACGACACCCCGACACCCCGACCCCGACACGACACCCCGACACCACGACCCCGACACCCCGACACTTAAATTAAGTATTCAATTTTTTAGGTATTCAATTTTTTATTATGTTCATGATGATGATACACTTAAATTATATACATATTATTCATGTCAGGTATTCATTCTTTTTATGTTGTACTAATTTCGTTTACTCTTTGTCATTGCAGGTGTTGACAGATGGTGGGCGCGGGTCGAGAGCGCTCCGAGGCTCCTACCTCGGCGCGTGGTGGGAGGGGTAGTTCCATTCCACCCCATAGCCTTCAGAGAGCGCTGGAACTCAGTATGCAGACACCACCGGCGGTCGCTTCTTCTTCGGCCGGGAGAGGTGACGATGCGTGTGGGAAATGGTTCCAAGGTTGGTGTGATCGCCGTCGGCATGCTCGCTCTTTGATTACCATCGGGATTAGTGGTGAACCTAAATAATTATTATTTAGTGCCTGCGTTAAGCATGAACATTATATCTAGATCTTGTTTATTGCGAGATGGTTACTCATTTAAATCAGAGAATAATGGTTGTTCTATTTATATGAGTAATATCTGGTATGGTCATGCACCCAGTGTGAGGTGTTTATTCTTATTGGATCTTGATAGTGATGATACACATGTTCATAACGTTGATGCCAAAAGATGTAGAGTTGATAATGATAGCACCACTTTCTTGTGGCACTGCCGCTTAGGTCATATTGGTGTAAAACACATGAAGAAGCTCCATGCTGATGGACTTTTGGAGTCACTTGATTTTGAATCACTTGACACATGTGAACCATGCCTCATGGGCAAGATGACTAAGACCCCATTCTCTGGAACAATGGAACGGGCAAGTGACTTGTTGGAAATCATACATACTGATGTGTGCGGTCCGATGAGCATTGAGGCACGCGGTGGATATCGTTATTTTCTCACCTTCACCGATGACTTAAGTAGATATGGGTATATTTACTTAATGAAACACAAGTCTGAAACGTTTGAAAAGTTCAAGCAATTTCAGAGTGAAGTTGAGAACCATCGTAACAAGAAGATTAAATTCCTTCGATCTGATCGAGGAGGAGAATATCTGAGTTATGAGTTTGGTAGTCACTTAAGACAATGTGGAATTGTTTCACAACTGACACCGCCTGGAACACCACAGCGTAATGGTGTGTTCGAACGTCGTAATCGAACCTTATTAAATATGGTGCGTTCTATGATGTATCTTGCCGATTTGCCACTATTGTTTTGGGGTTATGTATTAGAGACAACTGCATTCATTTTAAATAGGGCACCATCAAAATCCGTTGAGACGACGCCATATCAACTGTGGTTTGGCAAGAAGCCAAAGTTGTCATTTCTTAGAGTTTGGGGATGTGATGCTTATGTCAAAAAGCTTCAGCCTGAAAAGCTGGAACCCAAAGCGAAGAAACGCGTCTTCATAGGATACCCAAAAGAGACAGTTGGGTATACCTTCTATCTCAGATCCGAAGGCAAAGTGTTTGTCGCTAAAAACGGAACATTTCTTGAGAAAGAGTTTCTCTCGAAAGAATTGAGTGGGAGGAAAATAGAACTTGATGAGGTTGTTGAACCTTTACTTCAACCAGAGAGTAACGCAGCCCAGAAAGATGTTTCTGTAGAGCCTACATCGGTTAAAGAGGAAGTTAATGATGATGATCATGAAGCTTCGGATCAAGTTGCTATCGAACCTCGTAGGTCGACAAGGACACGTACTGCTCCTGAGTGGTACGGTAACCCTGTCTTAGAGGTCATGTTGTTGGACAACGATGAACCTACGAGCTATGGAGAAGCGATGATGGGCCCGGATTCCGAGAAATGGTTAGAGGCCATGAAATCCGAGATGGGATCCATGTATGAAAACAAAGTATGGGCTTTGGAAGTATTACCTGAAGGGCGAAAGGCCATTCGGAACAAATGGATCTTTAAGAAGAAGACGGACGCGGACGGTAATATCACCGTCTATACAGCTCGACTTGTGGCAAAGGGTTTTTCACAAGTTCAAGGAATTGACTACGATGAGACTTTCTCACCCGTAGTGATGCTTAAGTCCGTCAGAATCATGTTAGCAATAGCTGTATTTTTCGATTATGAAATTTGGCAGATGGATGTCAAAATAGCGTTCCTTAATGGTTTCCTTAAGGAAGAGTTGTATATGATGCAACCGGAAGGTTTTGTCGATCCAGAGAATCCTGACAAAGTTTGCAAACTCCAACGATCCATTTATGGACTAGTGCAAGCATCTCGGAGTTGGAATCTTCGCTTTGATGAGGTGATCAAAGCGTTCGGGTTTATACAAGTTTACGGAGAAGCTTGTATTTACAACAAAGTGAGTGGGAGCTCTACAGCGTTTCTAATATTATATGTGAATGACATATTGATGATTGGAAACAATATAGAAATGTTGGAAACCGTGAAGTAATATTTGAACAAGAGTTTTTCAATGAAGGACCTAGGAGAAGCTGCTTTCATATTAGGCATCAAGATCTATAGAGATAGATCGAGACGCTTAATAGGACTTTCACAGAGCACATACCTTGACAAAGTTTTGAAGAAGTTCAAAATGGATCAGTCAAAGAAGGGGTTCTTGCCTGTATTGCAAGGTGTGAAGTTGAGTAAGACTCAATGCCCAGTAACTGCAGAGGATAGAGAAAAGATGAGTGTCATCCCCTATGCTTCAGCCATAGGCTCTATCATGTATGCAATGCTGTGCACAAGACCCGATGTCAGCCTTGACATAAGTATGGCCGGAAGGTTTCAAAGTGATCCAGGAATGGAACACTGGACGACGGTCAAGAATATCCTAAAGTACCTGAAAAGGACTAAGGACATGTCTCTCGTTTATGGAGGTGATCAAGAGCTCGTCGTAAAGGGTTACGTCGATGCAAGCTTTGACACTGATCCGGATGACTCTAAGTCTCAAACCGGATACGTATTTATTCTCAATGGGGGTGCGGTAAGCTGGTGCAGTTCCAAGCAGAGCGTGGTAGCTGATTCTACATGCGAAACGGAGTACATCGCTGCCTCGGAGGAGGCGAAGGAAGGTGTCTGGATGAAGGAGTTTATGACAGATCTTGGGGTAGTGCCCAGTGCACTGAGCCCAATGACTGTTCTGTGGCAACACTGGTGCCATTGCTCTGGCCAAGGAACCAATGTTTCACAAGAGGACCAGACACATAAAGCAACGCTTCAATTCCATCCGGGATTACATCAAGGAGGAGGACATAAATATTTGCAAAGTGCACACGGATATGAATGTCGCAGACCCAATGACTAAACCTCTTCCAAGGGCTAAACATGATCAACACCAGAACTGTATGGGTGTTAGATTCATTACAATGTAAATCACATAGTGATGTGAGCTAGATTATTGACTCTAGTGCAAGTGGGAGACTGTTGGAAATATGCCCTAGAGGCAATAATAAAGTAGTTATTATTATATTTCCTTGTTCATGATAATCGTTTATTATCCATGCTATAATTGTATTAATTGAAAACTCAATTGCATGTGTGGATACATAGACAACACTGTGTCCGTAGTATGTCTCTAGTAGAGCTTGTTGATCAAAGATGGTCAAGGTTTCCTAGCCATAGACATGCGATGTCATTTGATAACGGGATCACATCATTAGGAGAATGATGTGATGGACAAGACCCAAACCATGAACGTAGCATATGATCATGTCAGTTTATTGCTATAGTTTTCTCCATGTCAAGTATCTGTTCCTATGACCATGAGATCATGTAACTCACTGACATCGGAGGAATACCTTGTGTGTATCAAACGTCGCAACATAACTGGGTGACTATAAAGATGATCTACAGGTATCTCCGAAGGTGTCTGTTAAGTTGGCATGGATCGAGACTGGGATTTGTTACTCCGTGTGACGGAGAGGTATCTCAGCGCCCACTCGGTAATACAACATCACAATAACCCTTGCAAGCAAAGTGACTAAAGAGTTAGTCACATGATCTTGTATTACGGAACGAGTAAAGAGACTTGCCGGTAACGAGATTGAACTAGGTATAGAGATACCGACGATCGAATCTCGGGCAAGTAACATACCGAAGAACAAAGGGAACATCATACGAGATTAACTGAATCCTTGACATAGAGGTTCAACCGATAAAGATCTTCGTAGAATATGTAGGAACCAATATGGGCATCCAGGTTCCGCTATTGGTTATTGACCGTAGAGGTGTCTCAGTCATGTCTACATAGTTCTCGAACCCGCAGGGTCTGCACACTTAACGTTCGGTGACGTTTCGGTAGTATTGAGTTATGCATAGTAGTGACCGAAGGTTGTTCGGAATCCCGGATGAGATCCCGGACGTCACAAGGAGTTCCGGAATGGTCCGAAGGTAAAGATTGATATATAGGAAGTCCCGTTTTGGTCACCGAAAAAGTTTCGGGTATTTCCGGTAGTGTACCGGGAGTGCCGGGAGGGTTCCGGGGGTCCATCGGGAGGGGCCACCCACCCCAAAGGGCCTCATGGGCAGTGGGAGGATGCAAACCAGACCCTAGTGGGCTGGCCGACCCCCCCCCCCCCCACTAAGGCCCATGCTGCTAGGGGTGGAAAACCCCAAGTGGAGGAAAGGGTTTCCAAGTAGGATTGGAATCCTACTTGGAGTAGGATTGGAGGTGGACTCCTCCACCTCCTCCTCCTTCGGCCGACTCCTAGGGGGAACCCTAGGGGCGCCGGCCCCATCTCTCCCACCTATATATATTGGAGGGGAGAGAGGGCAGCCGCACCCAACCAAAAAGGCCACGGTGCAGCCCTCTCTCCCCACTAGATCGTCTCCCTCTAGTTTCGGTGGTGCTTAGGCGAAGCCCTACCGAAATAGTTCCATCACCACCGTCGCCACGCCGTCGTGCTGCCGGAGAACTCATCTACCTCTCCGCCCCCTTCTTGCTGGATCAAGAAGGCGGAGATCGTCATCGAGCTGTACGTGTGCTGAACGCGGAGGTGCCGTCCGTTCGGCGCTAGATCGTGATTGGATCGCGGGATGGCTAGCGATTTGGATCGGGAAGACGTTTGACTACATCAACCGCGTTTCTTAACGCTTCCCGCTTAGCGATCTACAAGGGTACGTAGATCCACTCTCCCTCTCGTAGATGTTCATCACCATGGATAGATCTTGCGTGTGCGTAGGAAATTTTTTGTTTCCCATGCAACGTTCCCCAACATATAGAAACTCTTGAAAGAATAATAGCCATCAACATAACAGGATTCTCAAAGTTTCTTAGATTGCATTGACGTAAGATCAAGCACGTAGACACCGGTGCTCAGATGTAGAAATATATCATCAGTATGCTCAGCATATCTCAGTTTACATAACAACTCTGGCCTCTCTCCTTGAACCACAGGTGGGATCCCATGAATGTTATGCATATCAATGGTCTTCCATAGCACCCATTTGGCAACACCCTGACAATTGACTTTCATTTGCCACATCTGAATGTTATAGCAATAGCGAGACCATATAGCGAGACCAACAACGCCATCTGCGGGTATCTTCGACCGTGGAGGGATAAGTAGCTAGGGGAAGAAGCATAGAGATCCTGACGGTGCAGAAGGCGAGCTCGGGAGGCGTTGTGAACGAGAAATCGATGACTTTGCAATCGCCGATACCTGGCGATGAAGATGAAGAGGAACACGGCGTTCCGGGGCACTCGGGCTTGTGTGATGCGATGGACAGCTTCGCGGCGTCGATGCAGATCTAGTAGACACGACGGTGCAATCAGAGGTGATCGGTGGCTACGCGAACAGTAGACAGCGATGACGAACTCGTTCGATCGAGCTCAAATGTGAGTGGGGTGAGGGGCAAAGTGAGCGAGAGACAGAGAGAGGGATATGGCCAGGGGGTTGCGAGCGTCGTCGTGGCAAGGTTAGAAGGACCGGGACTCACAGGTGAGGTGGCCGAGGGCTCTCGGGCGCGCGCCACACCTCTCCTCTGCCTACTGGTTGGAGGTAGAAGACTTGGCTGCCCCTATGGGTTGGGCCTCTTCTGCTGGGCCAGCGAGGTAAGCGGCCCATGTAGGTTCATTTTTTATTTTTAATTTTCTATTCTCTGTAATTGTGTTGAACTTGGTTTTCAAACCAAATCATTTTATATGCTTCTGAAAATAAATATGTGTTTAGATGGAATATATCCAGGGCAACACACAAACTTCCAAAATTGTTGGAGATATAAATTGTTTTCAGGAATTTATAACCCCAATTCAAGTACATTATGACTTATTTCAAAGCCACAAACATGATTTTAAAAATATGCATAATTTTTGTATAATATCTCATATTATTCACGAAATGATGAACAATTTTGAAGACCATTTCGGGTTCATTGAAAAGATTTGGATTTGAACCTAGTTAAATTAATTTAGTGCTAGGGTTTTGAACAATCCCCATTTCAAGTTTAAAGAAATTTAAACATGAGGCATCATGGCAAGGCTATCCTAGTGCATACCAGAACTAGGGTTGTGACATGCGCCGTGTCCTTGCTGAAGGTGGTGAATTGAAGCTTGGCTTTGGAGATGAGAATCCAGACTTCAACCTTGTGTTGGACTCGTCATCATTGGAACGCGTGCAAAGGTTCCTTCTTGAAGCGGTGGCCTAGGAGTTGTATGTTTTTCATTTTGATTTCATCTTGTATCGTAGGTTTAATTGATATCGGATGGAGTTACTGTCACGAGGCATGCGACCTCAGGTTTTCTTTCTGATTTTTTTTCAGGTCGACGTTGTTTGACCACTGGATTTTACATCCTTGATAATATATGGTTGTGTGCATCGCTCAATGCAGAGGCCAGGGATTATCCTCCTTTTTCGAAAAAAAAACAAAGTGGAGGTTGGCTTGCAAGCCGGAAGGTGAACCAAACCTCTGGTCCATGTTTGCCCACACCAACTTGGTAAACAATTCTTGAAGTTTTCATCATCCCATGCTGTAACAACATAGGTTTCATTGGCGAGCAGAGATATGGCTAACACTATGAAGAGAAGTTGTGGCATTACCGTTATGACGACGAGTATTGGCGGCATGGTGCAGCTGGATCTCGATGACGGATGTGGCTGGATAGACGAGCGCAAGACGGTGGTGTTGTCTGGCGCTGTGGCGGCGTCGACGACAGCTAGACCGGGCAAGGCTAATGCATCAGTATAGCTCTGAACATGGATTAATTGGTGGCAGTTGGTGGTGGCGGCCTCTGAGAGTGCGCCGGACCGGTGTGTGCCCCATACCTGACAAGTGGCTTGGTTGGGTTCTTAGGTCTTAGATGTTAGGCTTGGCTGCGTGGTCTGTTTGGTATTAGGTCCGGACTATCAGCATCCCTTCATCAACTGGATAGGAGTAGCGACAGATGTCGCCTAGATGGTGGCCTCAGACTTACTGTTGTATTTCTTTGTAAGGTCTTTTATGAATAATTAATAAAGTGGCTGCATGCATCGCCCAAATGCAGAGGCGGGGGTCCTCCTTTTCTAAAAATAATAATTACCGTTGTGATGTAATGGAGATGAAGGCAAAGAAAGAGAAGCCCGTGGGTGTTACAAGGAGAGCCTGTAACAGGATTAAGTGAGAGTTTATGTTGTGCTTGTAATGATAGCTGCGTGGACAATGACGTTTCTGCCGTGCTGTGTTTCAGAAAAATGAAGCATTGCCATTCAGTGCTTGCTTGCTATCAGTGTTGATTAGTCAAACAAAGAGTAATAATGGATGGCTTCATTTTCCACAACTGGCACATCACCTTAACTCGACACATTTGGATTTGGAACGAAGTATTGGCTTTCTTCTGTCACATCCAGAAGACCAACTGCATTTCTTCTTCTTTTGAGTCGGTCAATGCCATCACAACCATATATTCGTATACAGCCAGCAGGGAGTCATCTTAGGCACCTAATCTTCCTACCCAGTTATTCTATCATATACATGCATGTGTGGTTCTCCGAACCAGTCTGCCATGGCGAGATCTATCGCGTTCCCTATCCACCATCTCACTGCCTTGAAAGCCTTAATTGTCTTATTTCTTCTTCCAAATCATGTTCAAGGGCGACATCATCGGCATGACTGTCCTTCTTTTTCATGTGGCCCTCTTAGGGACGTATCATCCCCATTTCGTCAGGCAGGTGATCGATCCTGGTGCGGTTCTCATGCTTACGAGCTAGTTTGCAGTGATACCAAGGCTACAATTCGCATCAACAATGCAACATACCATGTGTCCCGGATCAACATCCGCTACAATGTTATCATTTCTTTAGAGGTTGTTGACGCCGTCTTTGATTTACCCAACCAGTGCCCTCTTCCTCAGTGGAATCGGCCTTTTTATGAACACAAATATGGTCCAGATTACTCCCCCCCTAAAGGTGAATTATTCCCTGTTGCATACAGTGTCGCTAGCTTTGTTAGATGTTCTCAGGAAGTAAGGAACAATGGTATGTACATGCCCGTCACTTGCATGAGCACCAGCTATTCGTTTGTCTATGTGTTAACTGGCATAGACTCTGGTGCTGTTGGGAGCCTCGAGCCTTCTTGTGGATATCTGGCAATGACTCCTTTGGGTTTTTCATGGCGTACTCCACAACTAGTGAATGCAAGTTATGCAGATACCATAGAATTCATGAGGAATGGATTCACTCTTCATTATCGTGGAGGGGGCATCACTAAGTGCATAACGCAGTTTAGAAGGTGAGTTTGGTATAGCACTTTTTTTTCTATTTGATACCTGTACACTTTAGTCTTTCTGAAATTCCATTTCCGTACCCTGATGATGTGCCATGGTCTTGCAGCGAGCTTGGTGAAGTAAAAACTGTTAAGGATTGGTTTTTGTTCCTTGCTACTATTGACCTCATTTTCGGGGCATGCATGATCAATGCTCTTCTAGTTCAAGTACCGCACAACAATGTTTATTTATATTCCAGTACGATAGCTGCTGCCTTGTGGCTCGTGAAGTGGATTGCTGGTACGTCAGATTTATATATATTATTACCTCTTGATGATCCAAGCTATTGTATTGCGCCTCATTCATACATTCATACTGTCATTAAAATGAATGAACCTGTTTTTGCAGTGCTATGCAGGTTCGTGTTGACACCCATGGCTGTGTTAATTTTCCTTGGCTACAAGTATCTGAAAACAAGGTTAACCATCGATGCGGTCGAGAAGTTCCTCCGACTACAACAAATGCTTGGTCCGACGAGGTACGCCTACACCGACATCACCGCAATCACAAGCCATTTCAGAGATAAGCTGGGTCAAGGAGGCTATGGATCCGTATTCAAGGGTGTGTTATTGCCAGGCAATGTTCATGTCGCGGTCAAGATGCTAGAGGGTAACTCCAGCTGTAACGGAGAGGACTTCATCAATGAGGTCTCCACCATCGGCAGGATCCACCATGTAAACGTGGTGCATCTCATGGGTTTCTGCTCAGAGGAGATGAGGAGGGCTCTGGTATATGAGTACATGCCTCGAGGTTCTCTCGACAAGTACATCTTCTCCGCCAAGAAGAGCTTCTCCTGGGACAAGCTTAACGATATAGCTTTGGGCATTGCCAGGGGTATTAACTACCTGCATCTGGGTTGTGACATGCAGATTCTCCACTTTGACATCAAGCCACACAACATCTTACTCGACAACAATTTCATCCCCAAAGTTGCCGATTTCGGTCTCGCCAAACTATACCCAAGAGACAACAGTTTTGTGCCATTGAGTGTCCTACGGGGAACAATTGGGTACATAGCTCCTGAGATGATATCTCGGAGCTTTGGTGTCATATCAAGCAAGTCTGATGTTTACAGCTTCGGAATGCTGCTGCTGGAGATGGCTGGAGGAAGAAGGAATGCCGATCCAAACGCAGCAAACTCGAGCCAGTCTTACTACCCATCATGGATATATGACAGGTTAACTCAGCAAGAAGCAGGTGAGATATCTGTTTCTGTTGTTGACATGCATGAGCTGGAGAGGAAGCTGTGCATTGTTGGACTATGGTGCATCCAGATGAGGCCTCAAGATCGTCCAACAATGAGCGAGGCTGTAGAGATGCTGGAAGGGGGCGCTGATACCTTGCATATGCCTTCCAGGCCATTCTTCTGTGACGAAGGGCACGCCCATACTGATGATACTTACCATTTGTCGTCTGAGTTGACTGAAATATCCGAGGATATGAGTGAAAATATTGATGAGTGATGTAATAACGTATGATGAAGTTGATTCACTTCGCTTGCAAAAGGCTGAAGTTATGGTTGTATTAAATAATTGTTTCCAACTCAGTGAACTTTTATGCTGAAGCATGTCATAGGTACAGTAGGTAGCAGCTCGAGGATGGAGGGGTATTACTTCCAACTGCAGCATCCATGATAGCAAGGTTCTAAAATGGAATCATTGTTCTTTATGGAAGACATGTATCTATTATTACGAATCTGAAGATATTATTAGGCATAGTAATATATAGCTTGCGAAATCTGGAGTGACATTTGCATGCACCTGCTGTGAAGAGACAACACTGTTAATTAGCATGGATGTTGCAGTGTAAGGAATGCATTTTGTCATGTGTATCTAGTACTGTAGAAGACAGACATGCTCATTCTAAAGAAAATGCAGATCACCAGCTGCAGCTGAGTCAGTATAAAGTTATCAGTAACTGGGTTGGCGGTAAATAACACAAACTGTTTTCTTTTTTGCGGGGAAAAACAGGGGCGAATCTAGAACAAAAATGTCCCGGTGTCCACGTACACTTCATGCATAAAAGGATGGACATCAAGCAATAATATATAAAATAGCACACCCAACAACACAAATCATATGGCAGTGACATTCACTTCCACTTGAAAACACTTTTGTTATATACTTCCTCGGTTCCAAAATAAGTGTCTTATTCCCGCAAAAAAATAAGTGTCTTAACATTATACTAAATTTAGTACAAAGTTGTACTCCCTCTGTCCCAAAATAAGTATCGCAAATTTTGTACTAAGTTAATATAAATTTAGTACTAAAGCAGCGACACTTATTTTGGGACGGAGGGAGTATTAGAGTTGAGACACTTATTTTGGAACGGAGAGAGTATTAAATAGACTTGTGCAATTATTCATAAAGTTAAGATCATTACCTTAAATTAGCCCTCTAAATTCATTCATGACCTCAAAGCGATCACAGACTGCATCATTGGTAACTCTTTTCATTTCTTCTTTCTCCACATTATTTGTGTGTGCATACACAAGAATAGAAACAGTAAACAGAACATACTGATTGCACGATCCGATTAGGGAGTTAAACTTACTCTACATTGTGCCTTGCCGCTGTTGCAGAAATAATCCTCCCCTGATTTGATGTGAATCGCAGCGAATTGTTTCCAATTATAATACCTTTAAATTTTAGAACCCTAGCCATACAATTAGAAAAACAAAAAATAAAATTCCCACAGAGTTGAGATTTTAGATTTAAGAGACCAGAAATTACCAAGTGCAGAGGTGAGACGTACCTCAAATTTCCAACACTCTCAGTGGGCGAGGGTAGATGCGGCCGGCTAGCCAAGTAGCCATGCTTGAACGCTTCGATGGACAACCAGGGCGGACCGGCGACTGGCCGCGCTAACGCGACTGGCAGACCGGTGACTGGACGCGCGGCGGCTGAGACGGGCCGAGGGCGGGCGATCGAGCGGACGAGCAACCGAACAGGCGCACGTATAAGAGTAGAATAGATCGATACCTTTTTTTTCAACATGCGCAAGTACAGGGATCGATTAATCGATCGATCATGAGTGGGCATTTTCCTAGATGGGCTGCAACACCTGTCTTTGTGTTTGTGTATCGTTGGGCTGGCCGGTGTCCAGGTCCAAAAGTTACCGGTGTCCAGCCCAAATATTTAGACCATGTATAAGGTAAAAACGAGTTTTACCCGGTGCCAGTGACACCGGGAGACATAACGTGCGTCCGCCCCTGGAAAAATATAAATTGTTGTCATTGCAGACTGTACTATTTTTTTTCTTTTTTCTCGTGGTTTATCATGGTAATCACATTTTTCTTAACAGTAGTAAACATAGGTAGAAGAGAAAAGAGAAGAGATGAGCACTACTGATAGCTTATTCACAGCGGCTTGTCTTACTGGTGCAAATAAAATGGTGTTGTGCCGGTGATAGCTGCGTACCTGGCCCTGAAGGAATTCAGTCAGTCAGAGTTTCCAAATGCACGAATGCAACCCTCTTGGCCCGTTGTGTTGTCGGGACTACAGTGTGACTGAAGACTAGCTGCCGTCCAGTCTCGTACTCTCGTATCATAACCAGTAAATAAATGGCTGCCAGGAACTGAAGATGAGACGCACCCTTTTGCTTATACGAACCACTACAAAGTAATTATCATGCTCTGGTCAGACACCATCCTGTATGCTTGGCAGCTCTTCTCTGAGAGTGAGATCTATACTGTTGTCCACTTAGCCTAAGAGTGAGGTTGCTACCGCTGTCCACTGCTCCGTAATGAAAGGCCTCATCATTTTCACCACGGTTTTCTTGGACGGCAGAGTCTACAGTCACATTCATGGTTACAAGAATAAGTTTGCGGAAAATAAAATAAACAGAGAAGAGTAACAAGAGTAAGTTTGTTACAGGATGAAGGAAATATACATACACTGAGGCCAGCATGCCAGGAGGCCAGCTTTTAATTAGTCACTAGGGGTTCCCATAAAGAATGGGAAATAGTTCATGTTTGGTACAAAGCCTTTTAGCATAGCAGCAAAAAGAAAAACATCAGAAAAACAAAAGTGTACATGAATCAAATAGATTTTACTTCACCAAAATATATTCTTTCAACTCTGTGTTCACGCTACCAATGTTTTAACAGTTTTTACTTCAGCAAACTCGCTGCAAGACCATGGCACATCACCACGGTACGGAAATGGAACTTAAGAAAAACAAAAGTGTACACAAATCAAATAGAAAAAAATGAATCACCATATCTGTGTTCATAAAAAAGCCCATTCCACTGAGGAAGAGGGCACCAGTTGGGTAAATCCAAGACGGCGTCAACAAGCCAGAAGTTACTAATGATATTGTAGTTGATGTTGATGCAAGACACATAGTATGTTGCATTGTTGATGCAAACTATAGCCTTGGTATCACTAAAAACTAGCTCCTAAGACAGAAAATTGTACCAGGGTGGATCCCCTTCCTAATGGAATGGAGATGATACATCCCTAAGAGGGCCACAAGAAAAAGAAGGACAATCATGCCAATGAAATCACCCTTGAACACGATTTGAAACAAGAATTGCAATCACAGATAAGATAGTTAAGGCTTTCAAGAATAAATAGCATAAAACTACCACATTTGGGGCTAGGGTTCCGGAAAACTACCACCTTTTTTAAATTCCCTAAAACCTACGACTATTTTGTTTCGCTGTTCCAAAAAACTACCACATTGCACTGATGACTGTGTTAGTTAACTTTAATCGCGTTTATGACAGATTGAGTCCACTCGTAAGGTCTGACGTGGCATGAAAGTCAATACCGTTAGTTTTCACCATTAGGTTGACCGTTATGACAGGTGGAGCCCACATGTCGGCCCCTTAAAAAAATACTCCCTCCGTCCCAAATTAAGTGACTCAAAAATGACTCAACTTTGTACTAACTTTAGTACAAAGTTGAGTCATTTTTGAGTCACTTATTTTGGGACGGAGGGAGTATAAAAGCTATCGGGTCACTGTAACTTTTTTATAAAAAGCAATCGGGGCCCTGTAACTTTTTCTATAAAAAGCAATCGGGGCCCTGTAATTTTTTGATAAAAAAAATCGGGTCCCTTTTGCCGTGGCGGCGCCAGCCATGGTGGTGGCCGGCCGTGCTGCTGCTGCTTGCCACGCTGCACAGAGTTGAAAGAATGTATTATCGTGCTTCAAGTCAGTGAGATGGTGGAAGTGGAGCACGATAGATCTCGCCATGGTAGACCGGTTGGAGAACCACATATCCATGTATATGATATAATAACTGGTTAAGAAGATTAAGTGCCTAAGATAACTCCCTGCGGGCTGCATACAAATATATGGTCGTGATAGCATTGACTGACTCAAAAGAAGAAGAAATGCAGTTGGTCCTCTGGATGTGACAGAAGAAAGCCGGTACTTCGTTCCAAATCCAAATGTGTCGAGTTAAGGTGATGTGCCAGTTGTGGAAAATGAAGCCATCCATTATTACTCTGTTTGACTAATCAACACTGATAGCAAGCAAGCACTGAATGGCAATGCTTCATTTTACTGAAACACAGCACGGCAGAAGTTTCATTGGCAACTGGAATTCCTCCTTGTCCACACATCTATCATGACAAGCACAACATAAACTCTCACTTAATCCCGTTACAGGCTCTCCTTGTAACACCCACGGACTTCTCCTTCTTTGCTTCATCTCCATTACATCAAAACGGTATGCCTCGACTTCTCTTCATAGTGCTGCTCATCTCTCTTCTCGCCAATGGAACCTATGTTGCCACAGCATGGGGTGATGAAGAATTCTTCAAGAATTGTTCACCAAGTCGGTGCAGCAAACATGGACCAGAGGTCCGCTTCCCATTCAGGCTTGCAACCCAACCTCCCCCTTGTGGTGCACCAGGTATGCAGTTATCATGCTCTGGACAAGACACCATCCTGTATCACCCAGTTCTTGGCTCCTGCAAAGTGACTGCAATATTTTACAAGGATCTAGTCATAAACATCAGTCCACCTGTAGACTCATCACCTCACTGCCCACTTCAGAGAATCATCTCAGCAAATCTATCAACTGATGTGTACAAACCTCAAAAGTTGCAAGTTGCCAGCTTAGTAGGTTGTTCAAGAGATTCTATTTCAATAGATCTATACGGTATAGTGGGTCCAGTTGCCTGTCTTGTTAACAAGGCCATCCAGTTCTGGTATTTGGTAAACCCCTACGCATACATGTCTGTTCTTCCTTCGGACTGCATGGTTGTTTCTAAGGACATCCCGATACCATATCCTAGTCAGGCTCCCACATACTCCATATTTCAGAAGGTCGACAACACTGCAACCTTCGAGTATAAGGCAAATAGGATCATCAGCATTGGTGAGATGTCATTCTCTTGGTACTCTAGTAACATCACTAGTGTTTGCCAACAGTGTGAAAAAGGTCAACAATGTGGATTTAACTCACAACGGGATCAAGCTTTCTGCAAGCGTCATGGTATTGTTTCTATCCCTAGTCATGTACCGTTATAGTGTCTCAATTTCTTTCTAATGGCATTTTGAAATTTTTATATTAGTCCAATGGTTAGCCAGTAACAGCCCGCTGTGCAGCTGTTTGGGCATAATCTCTTTGTCTTCTTTTTGCCCAAATTAGCAAGGCTTGTAACTCCTTTATTATTTCCTTTCTTCCTTTTTGCTTCTGCCCAAAGTAAGCATTCAGAAGGTGATTTTAGTCCATGAAATTTGGCACTGTATGGATGTGAGGTGCACCACCATCAACAAATCTAACATTGTTAACATTTGAATATTAACGCTTCCATACTGCCAAATGAAATCCCTATTTCAGGATTTCAACAAATCAGACATAAATGGTTTTTAGGACATAATTTGGTTGTGCTGGATTAAGTTCCGATAATTACGATAATTTGAACGAGCTGGTCCAAAAAACAACCATTGACTTGGGCTTATTTAATATATAGCTACCACTGGATTGGCAGAGATCATTAGTATTTTTAGAGTTGGATGGAGCTAGACAGCAGGTTCTTAGATTGGAACTTCAGATTATTGTACTCCCTCCGTTCACTTTTATAAGTCGTTTTAGACAACTGAAAATGGGCTGCTTTGCATTCTGTCCGAAATATCTTCAGCGACTTATAAAAGTGAACAGAGGGAGTAGATTTTATTCGAAAAGAGTAATCGCCACTAGAATTATGTCTGTTCTTGCTAATGCAGTAGTCCTGAGTATGGGTTATACAAAAGCAATACCCATCACAAGGTATTAATAATAACAAGATTATTTAGACCATTCACACAACAAAATCGTACAGTCCTAACAAAGTTGAATCTGAAACAGATTCCTATAAACCTGTGTTGGTTGCAAAGTTGTCCATGTGCAAAGTTGAATCTGAAACAGATTCCTATAAACCTGTGTTGGTTGCAAAGTTGTCCATGTGCAAAGTTGAATCTGAAACAGATTCCTATAAACCTGTGTTGGTTGCAAACCTGTGTTATGATAATCTTAAGGACTGTTGGATTAAACGCTTTTGTTTCTCTCAGACATAATGGAAAAATAATAATGGCAAGCACCTGATTTCGTGTTAGCATAATTTTTTAGTTTTGCTTCAGAATGCAAACTTGTCAAGAATACTTAACATGTTTCCATTCACGGCATACAATGGTCTTTATTCGAATTAAGTTGGCATAAATAAATTTACTAAGCCAAGCAACAAGTTATATTTTTCCTTACTACTCAAAGAATGAACATCAAAATTCATATTTTAAAATATCACCATTGACCTATATGGTTCTTTCAGACATATACACATGCATATGGATTTCTATCAGTACTTGTGAAAAGATACCAGTTTTTATGTCTCATGGCATACTCCCCGATCTCCCATGTTGGTTAGAAGCAGGCCTACGTGTAAACATGCATTTTAATGTATTAACTTAAATCATGTTTGACATTAATATCCAACTGGAATAGCAGATAAAGATATTGGATACTAACCAATAAGCACGAGTGTGTTTGGTTTCTGACCCCAGCTGCCCTACCAATATTTAGAAGAAGTTTCTTATGTTTTTGTATACATTAAATCATGGGAGAACTTATTCTTTCATTCTTACATGCAGGTATGCAGGTCGTCCCAATTGCAGGTAATGCTGCAACTCTCCGATTCCATTATAAACGTTCTTAACTTTTTACTCATATAAGAAATAGCCTCTGAAATTTAACTTGAGTGAATAGAGTGCGGTGTGGATTTAACTGAGCTGCATCAATTCCTACCACCTTAAATTTCATGTTCTCTCATTGCAATAAGATACAATATATCCCTCGGAAAAGAGAAGTGCTGAGGGAGATTTAATCATGGGCTCATAACTAACACTCCAAATGCAGCTAGCTAATTTCCTTTCTTTTAAATCAGCAGCATCATCTGTAGCTGCATTTGTAGCTCTTTCATTGATGGTAGCCACAACGCTCTACCTCTCACTGAAGTCAAGGTACAATGAAGAGATAAATATGAAGGTCGAAATGTTTCTCAAAGCATATGGCACATCGAAACCCACAAGGTACACTTTCCCTGAAGTTAAGAAGATAGCAAGACGGTTTAAGGATAAACTGGGCCAGGGTGGATTCGGAAGTGTATACAAAGGTGAGCTACGAAATGGAGTGCCTGTAGCAGTCAAGATGCTAGAGAGCACTACAGGAGAGGGAGAGGAATTCATTAATGAAGTTGCAACCATTGGACTGATCCACCATGCAAACATCGTTCGTCTCTTGGGCTTTTGCTCTGAAGGAACAAGACGAGCTCTGATTTATGAATATATGCCTAACGAGTCACTGGAAAAATACATATTCTCGCATGTTTCCAATATTTCTCGACAGCTCCTTTCACCCAACAAAATGCTAGATATTGCTTTAGGCATTGCCCGAGGAATGGAGTACCTGCATCAAGGCTGCAACCAGCGCATTCTCCACTTTGACATCAAGCCACACAACATCTTGTTGGACTACAACTTCAACCCGAAGATCTCAGACTTTGGCCTTGCCAAGCAGTGTGCAAGGGACCAGAGCATCGTTACCTTGACTGCAGCAAGAGGCACCATGGGATACATCGCACCAGAGCTATACTCTCGGAACTTTGGAGGGGTGTCTTACAAGTCAGATGTGTACAGTTTTGGCATGCTGGTGTTAGAAATGGTGAGTGGAAGGAGGAACTCAGACCCAAGTGTTGAGGGCCAGAATGAGGTGTACCTTCCGGAGTGGATTTATGAGAAAATAACCACTGAGCAAGAATGTGAGCTTACTTTGGAAATGACAGCAGAAGACAAAGAAAAGATGAGGCAGCTGACTATTGTGGCCCTGTGGTGTATCCAGTGGAACCCAAAGAATCGGCCTTCAATGACAAAGGTGGTAAACATGTTAACGGGGAGGTTGCAGAACCTGCAGGTTCCTCCTAAGCCCTTTGTGTCGTCTGAAAATCATCCCACAACATAGCACAGCAATGCATAGCACTAGGATGCAGTGTATTTCCATCTTTCCACTCTATTAGCAGTTGATTGTATGAATAAATCGTCTGTCCCATGTAACACTGTACTACTAGGTATAAGCAAGAACATATGAGAACCACATCAAACTTTTTTTTGCATTGTATAACAATTAAAAAATACAGTAGTTCATTGCTTACCTTGTTGTGATGTTTGGATGATTTATCTCCCCTTGGGTACTTCCTGCAGTGCATTGATCCTCACTGGGACCAGTTCCATTGTGCTGGAATATGTTTCGATCTTCCCCTTGACTAGCACCTGCCAGCTGATGTGTGAATAATAGTACTAGTAGCTATTTTCAGCATATCGGAGTAAAATGGAGCTACATTTTTTTTGCATTTTGACAGTTCAACATGAGTACTAGTATTTCCTGATGTGATCTCCCTGAAGTTAAGATGATAGCAAGACGGTGCTACTGTTTTATCCCCCTTTCCCTCATACATACTCCAATGTGTAGTGTAGCAGCCGTTTCCTTGTCCAAATCACAATATCCGTTTCCTCTAATGTGTAGTGTAACTAATCATGCCACTGCACCAGTTACTACCAAAAACAAAGGGAGGGCAAACTCAAAGGGATTACTCACCATGGCAGAGAGTTGCTCCCTCGTGAGAGCAGAGGATTTGGGGGGCTTCGCTGAGACGCAAGGGAGGCGGGGTACTAGCTAGGAAGACGAGGAGCACGCAGTTGCGCGAGTGCGACGGCCGCAAACGAGCAGGGTTGACGGCGGCGCGGAAGCACGCCGGAGGAAGCGCTCGCCCGCAGCCGGCGTCCGGCCGCCGTCAACGGGCCCCCGTTGCAAGAATTGTGGATATGTCCTTCCCTTTGGGGATGGGGGCATAAGCCAGAGTTGGGCTTATGGGTCGGGCTCCCCGAGAGCTCCTATTGGACGCTTATTACGTCAAATAGCGCCCCGACGCACAGGCAGATCCGCGATTGGGCTGACCTACTCAAAGACAGCAACCTAACTGTGTTAATTCCACAAAAAATAAACCGAAAAAGAAACGCGCTGTATGGAGGATTCGAACTCGTGATGTACAGCTCATTGACAAGTGACGCTAGCCACTAGAGGGTATGTAAGAATTCACTTGAGCGGGATATTTAATGCAGCCTAATTATTTACTGTAATGTATAGTTTTTTTTAAGAATTCACTCGAAAACATGGAGAATATTTCGAAACAATGTGAACCAAATTTTAAATTTCTGTACAACTTTTACTGAAAAAAAGGAAAAATTAAAACACTAATGTTGAAATTATAAGAACAAAACTTTTGAAAAATGAAAACATTTGTTTTTTATAGTGAACATTATTTCAAATTCCTCAAAAAAATTGTCGAATTAGTGAACAAATTTCTACAACATTTGTCGATTTTATGAATAATTTTGAAAATGAGATCATTCTCTGAAATTCCTGAACATTGTTTTCACAAAAGGAACAAAATTTGAAAAAACGTCCATTTTTACAAATTATGATGTTTTTTAAATTCAACGAACATTTTTTGCATTTGTAATTTGTTTAAAAAAATATGGACAAAATTTGAATTTCTCGACAATTTTTGAAAACGATAATAATTTTTGTATTTGTGAATAATTCTAAAAATACAAACAATTCCCCAAATTTTTAACAACTTCTGAAATTACCAAACATTTTTTGAAAAGAAGTGAACAATTTTTTAGATTCTAAAATCTTTCCCAATTTTTGAAAAGTTTATAAATTTCTTACTAAATTTGAAAAGATGAACATTTTTAAAAAATTCTGTACAAATTTGGGTATATTATTAGAATATGTTTCTAAATTTCTTTGTTCGGAAACATTTTTTGAAACTCCAGAAGAAAACTTGAAAACATGAACGGTTTTTAAAACTTGCGTACATGTTGTGAAGCTATTTTTTTTAAATATTACTTTTTTATTAAATTCATCACATATTACGTTGGTCCAAAAATTTGCAAATATGTAACTCCATTGGCCTTGGGGAAGCCGACTGGTTCTAGTCGGCTACATGGAAGCCGACACGACCCCGTTGGCCACGCGGCAACCGATAAGTGGCCCCTCGGGCACGTGGCAACCAACTAGTGGGTGGAACACCTCACTCGGCCTGGCGCTGTCTAGTCGGCCTAGGCGTAGCCGACTGGGCCCAATCGGCTTCGCCAAAGCCGACTGGACCCCATACACGTCCGCCAGCGCCGAACCCCTTCTTCCTCCTCTCATTTTCTCTGTTCTTCCTCACTTCTCTCTCAACCCGAACAAGCCCCGATTTTTCCACGTATATTGAGCCGATTTCTTCCCCGTTTTCCACCGTAGATTGATTCAAGAGGATTATGGGAGGCTAGGGAAACCTCAATCTCGTGATGGGGTAGCTCATAGTGGTGGTTGTGGAGGTGGAAGTGGAGGACGAGGTGGAGGTGGTGGTGGTGGTGGAGGTGGTGGTGGTGGTGGACGTGGAGGTGGTCATCGTCCATTCCCGTGTTTGAAGGCCGCCGTTCGTCATTTCTTCACACGCTTCAAGGGTAAGATTCAACGTCCGCTTCCATGCAACATGAGAAGTTCTTTCCGTATCTCCTCAAAGGTCCTTGGAGGCCACCCACTCCTAGCTAATGCGTGAGCCAACTCATTCATTAGGGTGTCACTATTGATGAGTTCGTCCCATGGAGGTTGTCCCAATTTTTCAGAATTTTTAGAGTTACACAAGTATAGGGTCTCTACAGATGGCTAGAGACTGTTCTGTTTAGACAGATTCTGTTTTTGCTTGCATAGTTACTTATTTTGATTAAACTATGGATTGTACGGGGGTATAAGCCATGGATAAGTTAGAATACAATACATATTATGCATTTATGAAATTTGAATCAATTTACGACAGTACTTCAAGTATGCAATATGTTTCTTATCTGGATCTCATGAGGTTTTGTTTAGTTTTGTGTGATTGAAGTTTTCAAGTTTTGGGTGTTATCTTGATGGACAAAGAATAAGGAGTAGCAAGAGCCTAAGCTTGGGGATGCCCAAGGCACCCCAAGGTAATATTTTAAAGGGGACTCAAGCGTCTAAGCTTGGGGATGGCCCGGAAGGCATCCCCTCTTTCGTCTCAAATCCATCGGTATGTCACTTGAAGATATATTTTTATTTGTCACATGATATGAGTTTTGCTTGGAGCGTCGTTTGCTTTTGTTTGCTTTTACTTTTTGTTCGCCACAATCATTGTTTGCTGGACACACCTATTTAAGAGAGACACACCTTCATCATAATTTGTTAGAATACTCTTTGTGCTTCACTTATATCTTTTGAGCTTAGCAGTTGCTCTAGTACTTCACTTATATCTTTTTGAGCAGGTGGCGTGTACATTTTAAAGAAATGATTCCACTCTCTTTCTTCATTTATATTTGTTTGAGAGTTAATAAATAGTGATGGTAATTTGCATGGGTCATACAAACTAGTCCAAAAATATTAGGTATTCAAAGAGTGATAATCAAAACCATCATGTAGCACATATAAACAAATTGTGGGTTAATGATATTGATGTAGTGATGTGAAATAGGTGTGAGTTCATAATTGTTAAACCATAGAAGTGTCAATATTAAGAGGGGTTGACCTTTTAGTTCATCTAAAAATTAAAGAGGCATGGTGATGATGTGTGAGCATTTCTATTCCTCGTTGAAATCATAGTGTTGTTTCGGGTCGGAAGCGGGCGATGGTTAACTCCTACCAACCTCTTCCCCCGGGGCATGCGATTAGTACTTTGATTTATGATAAACTAATAAAACTTTGCAATAAGTATATGAGTTCTTTATGACTAATATGAAACCATGGACATACGCAATCTCACCTTTTCATAATTTATTAGCCTCTTCGGTACCGTGCATAGCCCGTTCTCACCTCGAGGATCGGTGCAACTTTTGCCGGTGCATCCAAACCCCGTGACATGCTGCGCTCTATTGCACATAAGCCTTATTATATCTTCCTCAAAATAGCCACCATATCTACCTATCATGGCATTTCCATAGCCATTCCAAGATATATTGCCATGCAAATTCCATCGTCACTTCACATGACTAGTTGTTCATCGTCATATTGCTTTGCATGATCATATAGAGCTGACATATTATTTGTGGCAAAGCCACCTTCATAATGTTTTTGATACATGTCACGCTAGATCATTGCACATCCTGGTACACTGCCAGAGGCATTCATACAGAGTCATATCTTCATATCAGTTCTCCATGTTGAGTTGTAAGTAAATAAAAGTGTGATGATCGTCATTGTTAGAGCATTATCCCAGTGAGGAAAGAATGATGGAGACGATGATTCTCCCATAAGTCGAGATGAGACTCCTGACGAAAATAAAGATGGGGGAGGCCAAATGAGCCCACCACCCATTCAGAAAAATGAGAGAAAATGAGAGAAGGGACTTTCCTACTATCCTTTACCACACTTGTGCCTCAAAGTGGCACCATGTTCCTCATGTAGAGAGTCTCATGATATATCACTTTCATATGCTAGTGGGAATTACCTATTCATTATTTCAAACTTGGCTTGTATATTCCTACGACAGGCTTCCTCAAATGACCGAGGTGTTCATGAGCAATTAAGTTGGATGCACACCCCACTTAGCTTCATTTGAGCTTTCATACACTTATAGCTCTAGTGCATCATTTGCATGGCAATCCCTACTCCTTGCATTGACATCCATCGATGGGCATCTCCATAGCCCGTTGGTATGCATAGTCGATGTGAGACTATCTTCTCCACTTCCTACCCCTTTGATATCTACCACCATACTCTATTCCACCTAAATGCTATGTCCAATGGCTCACGCTCATGTATTGAATAAAAAGTTGATGCATATTGAAAATGTACGAGCCAATTGCCTGACTTGGACACCATGTTTAACATTTGTATTAATGTGGTGAAGATGGAGCCATGCCTTGCTAATACAATAAGATGAATGGGGGGTAAACATTTCTTGAGAATCGTATACTTTTAAGAATTAACAATTTTGTTTCTTACACTTTGAATATTGCTATGTTAATATTTGTTGATTAATCTTTCTCAATGAGCATACCTGAATAAGATTACATAGTGGATAGCATGTCACATAAAAAAAATTGTTTTTATCATTTACCTACTCGAGGACGAGCAGGAATTAAGCTTGGGGATGCTTGATACGTCTCCAACGTATCTATAATTTTTGATTGTTCCATGTTGATATATTATCATTCTAAGATACTTTTTGGGTCATTATTTACCAATTTATAATATTTTTGAGCACTAACATATTGACCTAGTGCCTAGTGCCAGTTGATGTTTTCTGCGTGTTTTTGCCTTTGCAGGTTTACTGTACCAAACGAAGTCCAATTGCCACAAAACTTTTTAATGATTTTTTCTAGACTATATGAAGACCTAGAATCTTCAGAAGGAAGCCGGGAGGCGCACGAGGGCCCCACCACACATCAGGGCGCGTCCTAGGGGGGGCCTGATATGTGGTGGCCCCCTCGGGCACCTCCCAACGTCCCTCTTCGGCCTATAAATTCTCTAGTATTCTGAAAACTCTGGAGACAGTCCCGGAACCCTTTTTTCGCCGCCGCAAGTCTCTGTTCCGTCACGAGGCCATCTGGAGCTCCGTTCCGGCACCATGTCGGAGGTGGGATCGATAACGGAGGGCCTCTTCATCAACCTTGCTGCCCTCATGATGATGTGTGAGTAGTTCACCACAGACCTACGAGTCCATAGCTAGTACCTAGGTGACAATATCTCTCTCTTATGATCTTCAATACAATGATCATCGCATCTTCGCTTTGATCTATCCTATGTAATCCTATTATGCGGTGTGTTTGTTGGGATCCGATGAATTGTGGGTTTATGTTTAGATTATTCATGAAAAGTATTTGAGATGCCTCTGAATTATATTATCTCTTATGTGCATGATCAGTATAGCTTCGTAATGCTCTCCGATCTATTGATATGCTTTGGGCAAGTAGATTGATATTTCATCGGTGGGAGTGGTGCGTTGTGGTAGGTTCAACCTGGCGAGTTTCTATATCCCAGTGACAAACTAGGGGACAATATGCGTCTTAATTTTGCGTTGTTGCTACTAAGGATAAAACAATGGGGTTTATTCATATTGTTTGAGTTTACTTTGTCTACATCATGTCATCATTCTCCAAGTATTACTCTGTTTTACTTAATACTCTAGATGCATGCTGGATAGCGATCGATGAGTGGAGTAATAGTAGTAGGTGCAGGCAGGAGTCGGCCTATTTTCTTATGGACGTGATGCCTATATATAAATGATCATTGCCGTGAACATCGCATAACTATCCTCTTTTCTATCAATTGCCCAACAGTAATTTGTTTACCCACCGTATGCTGCCTACATGAGAGATGTCGCTAGGGAACACTATGGCCCCCGGGTCTATTCACTTATACATTCGCAAATGCTATACTTACCTTGCTTCCTTTATTTATCTTTTATTTTATTTTGCAATTTATATTTATCAACAATTATCTACACAACTCATTTGCTTGCAAATAACGAGATCAAGGGGATTGGCAATCCTCTTGCCCGCGATGGGTGCAAGTTGTTTCTTCATTTGTGTGCAGCCGCTGAAGACGGTTGATGATTGATATTCCTATTGGTTCGATAAACCTTGGTTTCATAACTGAGGGAAATACTTATCCGCTTTGTGCTGCAATTACCCGTTCCTCTTCACGGAAAACCCAACGCAGATCACAAGTATCAGCTAACTTTTAGGAGGTGTGTTGAAAATTATCTGTTGGAAAGAAGGTATGCCCTGTCTAACTTGGTTAGTAAATGCATTCTTTCTGATTCGACCGATTGTCCCATTTGGACGTTTGAAGCTTCTGGCAAGTATACAGTTAAATATTTTTACAAAATGATCAACTCTAGAGGGGTGTCTTCTGATATCAAAAATTCCATCTGGAAAATCAAAGTCCCTCCCAACATCCATGTTTTCCTTTGGCTTGACTTCTACAACAAATGTTGCCGAGAGCTGCAAAAACTTGGTTGTGCTTTGCCTTGGCTTGAACAAACTTGGGGCAGGGGGGAGACCCCTCTTATTTCAAATAAAAAAATGATACTCATTTTAAAAGTTCTGAGGACCATGTTTATCTTTATACTCGTACAAAAATGGTTGTATGCATCCCTAGTAGGTGCAGAGACCGGGAAGTCAAAATCTCTCCCATTTTTAAAGCTCCAACAGCCCCCGCGTCATCCCCCCGCGGGCGACTTCGCCATCGGCCAGGGCAAAGCCCCTTCCAGTAGCCGCCTACGGGCCCCTGTTCTTCACGCCTCGAGAGGGCCGGTGCGGGGCGGTCTCGCCAGGCGGCGCAGTCGGGTGGGCGCGGGGATCGGCGGTGCAACAGAGCCGGCTCACGGCATTGGCGTCCTCATCGGGATGACACGGTGGGGTCAGCCCGTTGTATGCTGACTGGGTGCCTGTGGCGGCAATGGGTCAGATCAGATCTTTCCCTGGCGGCGGAGGCATTGGGGGCCTGGTTTGCTGTCAAATCTGATCCGGCTGGTACTACCTCCATGCGCAGCGGCGATGATCGGTGGCGGTCCCGTGCACACGATGCTAGATGGAGGGTCCTCGAGTGGATCCGGGTGAAAACCCTACTCTTGGCATGTTGTCAAGGTTGGCGATGGCGGCGTTTTTCAGCGTCGTCCCCTTCTTGAAGGCATCGTCATGGAGAAGCTCTAGACCCCTATCCGCTACCTCTGGGAAAAACCCTAGATAAGTCGATCGGACAATGGCGACACTCAAGTGGTGTACCCCTCTTGAGGACGTTATTCTTGGAGGTGAGCATAGGCTTGAGGGACCAGTGAACGGCATCTGCGGTGGAGCGGCATTCCCTGTGACGCATCGACGTCGTGGAGACTCGGCGGCGAGGCACATCAAAGTCTCAGCGACGGATGCGTCGAGGAGGCGTTGTCTGGCGTCGTGGGGCCTCGACCGAAGGCCTGGCAAGGTTGATGCGTAGGTACCTGCTCTGAAGATGGATTGATGGAAGACGGCGGCGACGACCTAGTTAGGCTTTGGTGCGATGTCTATTTGGTATTCGGCTCGGACATTCGGCACCCCTTCATCAATGGATAGGAGTAGAGACATATGTTGTCAAGATGGCGGCTTCAGACATATTGATGTATTACTAATTTGTAAGGTCTTTGTGAATAGTTAATAAAATGGTTGCATGCATCTACCAGATGCAGCGACCGGGGTCATCCTCCTTTTCTAAAAAAAAGTTACTACTGTCCACTGAATTCCTAGAGAGTTATGACTGAAATTGGTATCAGCTGGATTGATATCTGACTCTGACTAAAATTCCAAGTTACCGTAACACTTATATGACTGAACTTGATGGAGTTTTGCAGCAATTTACTTGGTGCTGATGACACTGGGCCTGGAATTTCATTTTTGCGGCAAGTCTACAATCACATTCATGATTCTCTGCTGAAGATGCCTGACACATACGGCAGCTGAGTCTACAGTTGTACTGGTATTCGGAAGAACACATACGGTGAGGTCACATTCCGAGGTTGTAGTTTCTGCTGGACTTCCAAGTCATTTGAATATCTTTTATACGACTGAAATTAACACAGGTTAAATCGGAATGTGGTGGCAATTTGTTCTTGCACTAGTAGAAAACAGGGCTTTGGTCCTGGCCAGATCAGAGCATTAGTCCCAGTCGTGTTACGAACCGGGACTAATGGGAGCATTTGTCCCAGTTCGAGCGGCTAGGACGCCGGCCGGGCCTCGGCAGGCATCAGTCCTGGTTCAACTGGAACCTTTAGTCCCGGTTCCAGCCACCAACCGGGACTAAAGGGGTTGCTGCCCTTTAGTCGCGGTTTGTGTCTGGAACCGGGACTAAAGGGTAGGCATTTAGTCCCGGTTTTAGATACAAACCAGGACTAATGTTTTTCCTATATATATCCACGCCCCCCATCTCCTCTGTTTTTTGGCCGTGGAAGGGTGGGAGGTGTGTGCTACTCTGTTCACACCTCCTATGCACATGAGCTGTTTGATGAAATTGCCCGAGCCACACTTAAGCTTTCTCCTCTCCAAGCTCGACCTCCAAGATACATTTTCCCCAAGATTTGTCTAGGTTTGGCGGGGCACCAACTACACAAGTGTTCTAAAAGGTTAGCAACTTCATCCTTTCATCTCTCACTTCTAGTTTAGCTCATTTCAAATGCTCTAGAAGTAGAGTTGTTTGTGGGTTTTAGTGGAGGAGTATATGTGGGAGTTCATTTGATTTAGATGCACAATTTGAGCTCAAATTAACTTCTTAGAATCTGCACATGTGTAGGGTGCCGTCCTGTCCCTGTCCCCGTCCTCACCGCCATCGATCGCCCGCGCCGATCTCGTCACCGGCACCACTGTGGTGAGCCTCTTGTTCTTATCTTATTTTTAAAAGGAAAAAAATTCTTACTTGTATGATTTAGATAGCTACTTGTATAATTTGCTTACTTTTGTTATTGTTTGTTATTATACAGTCACATGGTTTTGTTATCCGCCCCCGTCGGCACTCGTCCGGTCTATGATTCGGATGTGGTATATTATCTTTTATTACTATTTGTTTCATTTAGTGTTTATGACAATTATGCCGACCAACGTGACATAGATGTTTTTATCTAGGAGGTATGTGAACCGGAAATTCCAACCGACCCTATTGTCGAGAGGTTAAATTTGGTTGAAAAAGAAAACAATTACTTGAAAGAAAAATTAAAAAGAATTGAAGAGGAGAAGATGAAATTGGAGTTGCATGTTGCCGATGTCGTCGACGATCGCAAGATCCAGATGGATGCAATGCACTTGAAGATTACAAAGATTAGAAAATATGACATTGATACTGAGGCTTGGTATCATTATGTTGTTGAATCAATTGTTACCTTAGTTGCGATTTTGATTGCATTTGTTGTTGTATTTAAATGTTTTGCATAGTTGTATGTTAGTTTCAATGTATGTTTTAATTAGATGCTCTAGAGAGCTGTATGTTGTTCTATGAGAACTATATGTATTTTTTTTAGTAATAACATTTGATCACTACAGTACTTTGGTTTTAATGCGATGATGAACTTGTATTAATTTGGTCACTTCTCTATTCATGATGTTCTGTAATGGTTTTTGATATACTTGATTATATAATGCATGCCGATGAACCGGCAATGGATGTACGGTGACTGACGCACCCCCGACTACATCGAGGGCCTGCATAATTTTCTCGAAGTGGCTAAGGCAAACAAGCAGAATGGTTTTATGTATTTTCCATGTACTGTCTGTGGAAATACAAATGATTACTCTTCCCCGAAAACCCTTCACTTGCACCTGCTTGAGAACGGTTTCATGCCACACTATAATGTGTGGACCAAGCATGGAGAAAGAGGGGTTATGATGGAAGACAATGAAGAAGAAGAGGGGTTATGTTCCCTGAATATCGTGATACTGCAACGGGGGACGCTGAAGATCAAGAGGCACCAGATGTGCCCGATGATGATCTTCGCCGGGTCATTGTTGATGCACAGAAATAATGCGAAAGTGAAAGGGAGAAGGTGAAGTTCGATCGCATGTTAGAGGATCACAAAAAAGGGTTGTATCCAAACTGCAAAGATGACAACACAAAGCTCGGTACCACACTGGAATTGCTGCAATGGAAGGCAGACAATGGTGTATCTGACAAGGGATTTGGTTCGCTACTAAAAATAATGAAGAAGAAGCTTCCAAAGGATAACGAATTGCCTAACAGTACGTACGAAGCAAAGAAGGTTCTCTGCCCTCTAGGATTAGAGGTGCATATAAGATACATGCATGCCCTAATGGCTGCATCCTCTACCGCAATGAGTACGAGAATTTGAACGCATACCGCGGTGAGTACGATAATTTTGGGACCTACACTATTGGAAAGAGCTAGAGGTCCGCTCTGCAATCGACGTGATGCACGTGACGAAGAATGTTTGCGTGAACCTGCTAGGCTTCTTGGGCATGTATGGGAAGACAAAAGATACACCGGAGGCACGGGAGGACCAGCAACGTGTGAACGAAAAGGACGACATGCATCCAAAGCAGTATCAAGGTCCTGCCATCTACGCTCTTACGAAAGCAGAGAAGGAAATCTTCTTTGAATGCCTGCTCAGTATCAAGGTCCCGTCTGGCTTCTCGACGAATATAAAAGGAATAATAAACATGGCAGAGAAAAAATTCCAGAACCTAAAGTCTCATGACTGCCACGTGATTATGACGCAACTGCTTCCGGTTGCATTGGGGGGCTTCTACCTGAAAATGTTCGATTAGCCATTGTGAAGCTATGTGGATTCTTCAATGCAATTTCTCAGAAGGTAATCGATCCAGAAATCCTACCAAGGTTACAGAATGATTTGGTCCAATGTCTTGTCAGTTTCGAGTTGGTGTTCCCACCATCCTTCTTCAATATTATGACGCACGTCCTAGTTCACCTAGTCGACGAGATTGCCATTCTGGGTCCTGTATTTCTACACAATATGTTCCCCTTTGAGAGGTTCATGGGAGTCCTAAATAAATATGTTCGTAACCGTGCTAGGCCAGAAGGAAGCATCTCCACGGGCCATCAAACAGAGGAGGTCATTGGGTTTTGTGTTGACTTTATTCCTGACCTTAAGCCGATTGGTGTCCCTCAATCGCGGTATGAGGGGAGACTGAGTGGAAAAGGCACGCTAGGAGCGGATTCAATAATATGTAGGGACGAGCATTCTTGGACGCAAGCACACTACACAGTTCTACAGAATTCTACCTTGGTGGCCCCGTATATCAATGAACACAAGAATATTCTACGTTCCAAACACCCGGAGCAGTCTAACGACTGGATTACACGTGAACGCATCGGGACTTTCGGCGGTTGGTTGCAAATACATCTCATGTGTAACAACACTGTTGGAGATGACCTGTACTTGTTGGCCAGGACACCATCTTCGACTGTATTGACTTACCAAGGGTACGAGATAAATGGGAATACATTTTACACGATCGCCCAATATAAAAAGAGCACCAACCAAAACAGTGGTGTATGATTTGATGCAGCAACCACCAATAGGGCAAAGGACACATATTATGGTTACATAGAGGAGATATGGGAACTTGACTATGGACATGAATTTAAGGTCCCTTTGTTTCGGTGAAAATGGTCAATCTGTCAGGAGGCGGGGTACAAGTAGATCCGCAGTACATAATGACAACAGTGGATCTCAATAATCTTGGGTACACAGACGAACCATTCGTCCTAGCCAATGATGTGGCGCAGATTTTCTATGTGAAGGACATGTCTACCAAACCTAGAAATAGAAAAGATAAGGAAGCGAATACATCATACGATGAGCCAAAGCGCCACATAGTTCTTTCAGGAAAAAGAAACATCATGGGAGTGGAGGACATGACAGACATGTCTGAAGATTATGAAAGGTTTCATGAAATTCCTCCCTTCAAAGTGAAGGCTGACCCAAGCATCATGTTAAACGATGAAGGTTATCCATGGTTACAGCGCAATAAGCAAGGGACACAAGCGAAGAAAAAGTGAAGACTTTCTCTCTAGTGAAGACAACATATTAGATGGTACGATTTTTCAAGTAACTGTTCAACATATACAAGATAACCGAATATTTTGCACCTTTGATTCTGGGTTGAAAGCCATAGTTATGCTCCACAACTATTCCGATGATGGCTTTGATCTAGAATATCACTGCAGTTACATGTCAAAAAATGAAATCCCTTTGTAATAGATGAGTTTTCGTCCGAAACCCTGATACTTCGAAAGAGATTGTCTATTTTATACACGAAGTGCATCCAGTTTTTTCCGTAACCCTCTAAACTTTTTAGCACATGCTATGTGGGTGAAATTATGATACCATGCCAAGTTTCAACCTTTTCAGAGTTCATTTGTAGTGCTTTTCAAATTCAGGGTGATTTAGCTCAAAATAAATCATTAAATGCATGAAAAATAGCAAATGAAGTCAGAAAAGGGTTGAAAATTGATGATGTGGCTTTGAATGGTGCATATTGAACGCACAAAAAGTCTGGAGTTAAAATATGTTAAAAAATGAAATCCCTTTGTAATAGATAAGTTTTCGTCTGAAACCCTGATACTTCGAAAGAGATTGTCCAGATTGTACACGAAGTGCATCTAGTTTTTGCCGTAACCCTCTAAACTTTTTAGCACATGCTATGTGGGTGAAATTATGATACCATGTGAAGTTTCAACCTTTTCAGAGTTCATTTGTAGTGCTTTTCAATTTCAGGGTCATTTAGCTCAAAATAAATCATTAAATGCATGAAAAATAGCAAATGAAGTCAGAAAAGGGTTGAAAATTGATGATGTGGATTTGAATGGTGCATATTGAACTTACAAAAAGTCTGGAGTTAAAATATGTTAAACAAATGAAGTCCCTTTGTAATAGATGAGTTTTTTTTCGAAACCCTGATACTTCGAAAGAGATTGTCCAGTTTGTACACGAAGTGCATCCAGTTTTTCCGTAACCCTCTAAACTTTTTAGCACATGGTATGTGGGTGAAATTATGATACCATGCCAAGTTTCAACCTTTTCAGAGTTCATTTGTAGTGCTTTTCAAATTCGCGGTCATTTACCTCAAAAAAATCATTAAATGCAGGAAATAAAGAAAATACTAATTACTTAACAGAAAAGAAAATATAACATTATTAGGTTAACAAAAAGTATTTTATAATATTCTTCATTTGTAGTGCTTTTTAATTTCATGGTCATTTAGCTAAAAAATCATTAAAATAATCAACTAAAAAGCTTTTATAAAACTCTAATAGCAAAAAGAATCAACTAAAAAGAATCAATTATAATTTTTTGTTATGATCAACTAAAACAAAACTATAATATTCTTCAATAGCAAAAAGAATCGACTAAAGAGCTTTTATAAACCTCTAGTTATGATCAAAATAATATTAACTTAAAATTATATAAAATTTAATCAACTAAAATTATCAAAGTATTTTTTGTTAAAAATTTAATAGCAAAAAGAATTTTCATAAAGTATTTTTTGTTAAAAACTTTAATAGCAAAAAAAATTATAAAGTATTTTTTGTTAAAAACTTTTAATATGCAAAAAATAACATAAAAAATAAAAAATGCCCGCCTACTAGGCCATCACGGCCTGCATACGACTTGAAGCCCAACTATACATGGGCCAGGATGCAGGCCCACGGGGCAGGTAGGCCCAATAGGGCAGAGAGAGTGTTAGGCATGTACTGCCTGCAATAGAGAGGAGCTCGAGAGGGAAGCCGCACCAGGGCTTATAAACCACTGCGAGCGCGCTTCGCTTGGCGAGGTGGGACTAAACTTCCACCGCCCCTCGGCCGTGCCCCTTGGCGAGGTGGCTCCAACCGGGACTAAAGGCCCCCCTTTAGTCCCGGTCCGAACCACCACCCGGGACTAAAGGCATGGGCTTCCCGTCCTTTCGCCTGGTGAAATTCACCTTTAGTCCCGGTTGATGGCTCCAACCGGGACTCAAGGGGGGCCTTTAGTCCCGGTTGGAGCCATCAACCCCTTTAGTCCCGGTTGGAGCCATCAACCGGGACTAAATGTGGGGCTACATAAAGGGGACTTGGAAAAATTTCCAAATCCATCTGCAGTTTTCGATCTCCCTCTCCCCCGACGGTGCCGAAGACCACCTCGACGATGCTAGGCTGCCGGACCTCGCTGTCGCCTCCCCGAGCCCGCTCCTCGTCGCCGCCCCCGACGCCGTCCCCGTGCCCTGCCCCGACACCGTCCCTGAGCCCGCCCACTCCTCGTCGCCGGCCGGACCTCCCCGAGCATCGCCGCACCCCCGAGAGCCCGTCCTCATTGCCGACCAGACCTCCTCGCCGGCCCTCCTTCCCGAGCCCTGCCCCGACGCCGTCCCCGAGCCCGCTAGCTCCTCGTCGCCGTTCGGACCTCTCCGAGCATCGCCGCACCCTCGAGAGCCCGTCCTCGTCGTCGGCCGGACCTCCTCGCCGGCCCTCCTCCCCGAGCCCTCGCCGCCCCCGCTGTGAGCCGCCGCCGCCCCGGCCCGATGTATCTAGACTGAAAAAAATTCAAGAAAAACAGAAAAATTTACACATACATACATCTTTTGTGATTGCTTAGTATATGAATTTGGGGTAGAAAAATAGTTAATTTGTTATGTGAAGTTTGTTATGTGACACATTAGTTAATTTGTAACATGCATGAAGTTTGTTATGTGTGACACTTAGTTTGTAACATGAAGTTTCTAACAATATCTTTTGGGCAATCTTTGAACATGAAGTTTGTTATGTGACACTTAATTTTATTGTTGATCTTGCTATGTGACACTTAGTTTCTAAAATAGTTTCTAAAATAGATTCATTATCTTTTTTTTAAGTTGAGATGTTGTTAAATAGCTATGCATGTTAAATAGCTAAAACAATTTTTTTTGCATTAGAGTTCATTTTGTCTTTTTTGTATGTTTTAATGCAAGCATCTTTTGGGCAATCTTTGAACATGAAGTAGGAGCATTTTGATGTCATCTTACTGGTAGATTTTAATTCATGCCATGTTAGGACATGTAGTGAGTGCTACAAGCTTGTAAACTTGCTATCTATTCATTTCTGCCATGCCATGCTATTTTTCTCTAAGTCTGAAACTGGCAGTATTAATACTTTACCTAATTTTTTTTCACTCGGTGGAATTACACGTTGTGGTGTTGCATCTCCGTGGAGTTGGTCCCTGTTCTTCCCTCCGCTGTTCAACAAAAGGTGTCCATTTGTTGTATGTTGAGTTTTGTTCATAGGATGATGGTTGGTTCATTTGTTGAGTTGTGTATTCATCTTGTGTATAAATCTTGTATTCATTTTGTATTCATCTTGTGTATAAATCTTGTATTCATCTTGTCGTTAAAACATAACCCCGATAACTTTGATTTTGAGGCATATGAAAACATGAGAGAGGGGGTCGTTAAAACATAACTCCGATAACTTCGACATGAGGGGGGGCGTTAAAACATAACTCCGATAACTTCGACATGAGGGGGGGCGTTAAAACATAACCCCGATAATTTTGATTTTGAGGCATATGAAAACATGATTTGCACGTCTATGCTCCATTAATTGGATTATTTGAGATGTATTAGTGATGTTATCTGATAATATTATATGAAGAGTCCCTGAGGATTGCTGGTGATATTATATGTATTAGTGATATTATATGATGATCTTGCTAAAAAAATTGCCGTCGATTTTTAATCTTAGAATCATGGACATAGGAAATGTCGACGTCGTCTGACAATGAGGAGAGGTTCCCTGAGTGCCCTTTGTGCTGGGATGTCAGGAGTATATGCGACCTTTGTCCTCACCTAGACAACGGTACATCCTTCACCGTCAAGCTAACGGAAGAATTTAGTATTATTACGGTATGTCTAGACGACATGTATTTTTTTTAATGTAGTATGAAGTGTGTTTTTTCCTTTAATTAACCTTTAATCTACTTTTGTACAATTCTACTAGTGCGTTCCGTGCCATGCAAGATTCGCTGTGTTGGACAAGTTCCATTTCAAAGAGAAGGGTAGTACAGAGCCTAAGATAGCTCACCTAAGAACGGAGCATTACACTTTTGTTGTTAAGGTGAAAAATAATGAAGATCACACATATTTTCGTTGTTCTAATTGGAGAGCATTTTGCAAGGCGTATGGGTTGGATGAGGACATGAACATTACCTTCGATCTTGGTAATGACGATGTTCGTGATAATAATATAGAAATTTGGGTGCATGCGCATGATGACTTGATTCTAGTTCTACCTCTAGGTGCGTTTGTCAACAGATTTGTTAGGTAATTTATATTAATTATTGAAAAGTATTTGGTACTCATCCCGACTAAATTTCTTTATTTTTTATTATTAGCTTATTTCCGTGCTACAAGAACTACCCGACAGATAATAGATCGCACCTACTACAGTTATGACTCCAAGCTTACTTGGTTGCAGAAAAATCATCTGATATCATTTATTCATGATGTTGCGTATCATGCTAAATATTACATGACTGGCAACATTTATCATGGATATGTGCCACTAGTGCACAAGTTGAACCGTTATAACATCACTTCAGACAACTTTGTAAGAATGTTTTTACCATTGCGTCACTAGTCCATCTTTTTCATACATTGTTCTTAAGCAAAACTAGTTTGCTAACTATGTTATTATTACTAATGTTCTTCAACAGGTACTCCCCCCAGAGACCGTGCCTAAATGGATGTTTCAAAATGGTGATTTGCAAATGGTTAGCTTACGGCCACTCCCGATTAATTACAGTGGTAAATACAAGATATCTCAAAGTGAAGAAACCCTGAAAATCAAAGGATGGAGAAATGCAATACTAGCATCCACGCTACCACTTGGAGAGGAATACTTGCGCATCCCACAAGTTGGAGATAGATTGATCTGTGTTCTTCAATGGGGAGATGTCAGAGTTAGCCTTTATTATGCTATTTTAGCTAAGAGAGAGCAGTAGTTAGTACGTTTCAACCTTGTGATAACTACAATGATGAGGAGTTGATTAAGATGATGATGAGTTGTTGGATGTTGAATGGTGATGAGTTGATTAAGATGATGATGATGAGTTGTTATATTTTCCTCTAATTAATTCAACTTGGTCTACTGCATCCATCTAATTTGTACTGATGTTGGATGTTGTTCTTCCATAATTTGTACTGATGTTGTATATTAATATCTGTAACCGCGTGAAAATACAATATAAATATAAAAGAAAATGGAAACACAAAATGAAACACGGTCCTTTCCAAGAAAAAACCTAAACCCCAGCGCTTGGCAGGCACTAGTGCAGAATCGGCCTATAGTGCCGGTTCGTAAGGGCCTTTAGTGCCGGTTCTCCAACCGGCACTAAAGGGTGGGGACTAAAGCCCCCCCCCCTTTAGACGCGGTTCAACACGGCCCGGCACTAAAGGCCCACCACGTGGCACCTGCCGGTGCCGTGGGGTGGGTGACCTTTAGTCCCGGTTGGTAACACCAACCGGGACTAAAAGTATTTAATTCTTTTAATTTTGGTTTATTTTTGCTTTTAATCCTTTAGGGGTTTATGAATTAATTATGGTTTATTTCTCCTTTTAATTTTTTGTTTTCCATTTAATTATTTTTCATTTCAAACATATATTACGCTACTACATACTGTACACGTTGTGCATATATATATAAATAGAATTTCTCGTAAAACCGATCATATATATATATATATATATCATCGAATTTCTTGTACGACGACCATTCACATACATATATATATATATATACAATTTGGTATATACAATTTCTCCTACAATTTGCGGATCATTACATATGCAGGCATTACTGCTTGATCTTGTAATGGTATTCTCCTTTGGGATCTATGACCTGGTCGACCAGAAATCCAGCTATTTCCTCTTGAATTGCTTGTACGCGAGCCGTTGGTAGGAGCTGGCCCCGCATCTCCGTCAGCTATAATCAGGAGATCAAGATGAATATATTAGTTGTGTGTATATATATTAGCTAGATCATGATAAAAAAAATTATGGATAGTGTTCTCGCAAACGTACCCAAAGATTTCTTTCGTTTCTGCTCCTTTCAGACGTGATCATGCAAATGTTCTCGCAAACGTAGTATGCGCATAAACTATTCCCCTGCTCCTGCTTCATGCACTTTACGAGAATAAAATTCAACCAGGTAATAATTAATCAACCATGATAATGGTATTGAAACTAGAATTAAAGAGATGCACGGACGAAGCTAGCTAGTACTACTTAATTACCTTGGGTCGCACCCATGTCAGCTTTTGTTCCCAGTCGCCTGGGACCTGTTTGACGATATTGGCCCAAGCCCTGCCCGCCGGCAAAGAAAATGAATAAAGGAGTTATTAACTAGTTGATATTAGGAAATGAAGTAAAGAGGCCGAGATAGTGCGATAATGATTGAAATTACCTGTCGACCATCCCCCTCACGGTTGCGTATTCGGATGGATTCTTATATAGTGAGTCCAGTACTTCAACTTTTCCCTTGTCAACTTCAATGATTAACAAGATCCAGTGGTAACTGCATGCGCACACGTTTTGTATAAATAAGCGGGCACGTGCATAACTCATCAACTACACTTATTAACAGCAAGTAATTAAGCAAAACATAGAATTTGTAGTACAAGATATAGTAACACTCACCCAAAGTTGTAAGGAAGTAGTATTTCTGGTTGGGTGTTTAGTTGCTTCAAAAACTCTAGCAGGAATCTCTCAGTGTCTTTTCTCGAATATTGATCTTCCCATATCGCCTGATTAACCGTATTTGGGTCAATGAACCCACTGCCATAGCGTCCAGCTTTTTTCATTTCATACATCTTCATTCTGCATAATACCACAGAAAAGAATATAGTAAGGATAATTACAGGTAATGAACGAGAGCACAGCTAGCTAGCTAGAGACTTAAATTACAGAAAGAAATCACTTACAGACAATAGCAACTGACGATAGATTTGTCGAGTGCGTCTTGATTGAATAACTGAAACAACTCTGAATAATGAATCCACACATCTTTTTTATGGAAGTAATGCTTTCTCTTGACTTTCACCATGAGGGACTCTTCATTGGTATTTGTTGTTTCTTCAATATACCACGTATGCAAATCGTACATTCTCGTTGGTAGAAGCTTGAGATCGTCAGGCTTGACCAGAGGTTTGCCGCGGACATATTGGTATTTTACTTCCTCCTCTGTAATCCCGGGGATTTCCTCAAGGCCTAGGAGTTGTTCAACAGTGACACCGGCCTCTTTAGCCTGCCTTTTATGATCTTCGGTTATTACCAGCCGATCGGCGGTACTCACAGGTGTTTGTACAATGAGCGGGGGGATCGATTGCACTGCCTGTTCTCCCAGCTGGGGAAAAGTTTTCCCGCTTTTTTTGCCAACTGCTTGGCTCGAGCTCGAGCTCGACTCCTTTAGTCCTGCCAAATATGACTTCTTGATAGACCGCACATAGTCGGATTCCTTCTGATTGTCAGCCGGTCGAGCCATATCAATAAAGTGTTGTGAGACATGCTCAGGTACTTTCTCCTTTGGCGGCGGGGGCGGTTTCGGTCCAAAATGGGCCTTCACTTTGGCATCCACTGCGATGTCGAGTTCCTCAGGAGTCAGGTGGTAAGGCAACTTCGGAAGAGGCTTGAGGTTTGGACCATATTTGAATTTCTTGCCTGTTGTACCGCTAGCCGTCGTAGCTGCAGCCTCTCTCTTCCGTTGTTGCTTAGGCTGACGCGGTGCCGGACTTGGAGGAGGAGGAGTCGGCTGACGCGGTGCCGGACTTGGAGGAGGAGTCGGCTGACGCGGTGCCGGCGGACTTGGAGGAAGAGGAGTTGGCTGACGCCGTGCCGGACTTGGAGGAGGAGTCGGCTGACGCGGTGCCGGACTTGAAGGAGGAGGAGTCGACTGACGCGGCGGAGGACTTGGAGGAGGAGGAGTCGGTGGCCTTGGAAAGACGATGCAATCCTTTTTCCATAGAATGATACGATGTATGGCCTCTCCTAGTGTTCTCTCCTCGTCACCTCCAAGAATGTCAAGTTGTAGCTCGTGATATCCTGACATCACTTCATCAACCCCGACACGAGCATAGCCAGCTGGAATGGGATTGCAATGGAAGGTTGCTTCAGGGGGATTTGCTAAAGCATAGCCGTCCGCCACCTTCATGGATAAGTTCTTCACTTTCATGTGTAGCTCACAGTTAGTCCTGTCTTTGATATCATCCACAGGGTAGCTAGCTAGCAATGCATTATCGATATCGGCCGGGACGGAACCCACGCTGCTTCTCGGCATAGATGGGACGGTGCTATCCAATGCTGGATTGATCTGCTCATGCTGCCGCTGAGACGCCCTTTCCTGGCTGAGTGAGTCGATCTGCTCCTGCTGTCGCCTGACTAATTGTTCCAACTCCAGGTGCTTTGGTTCTAGGCCTTCAAGGCGGAGTGCTTCCTCCTTCTTCTTCTTCTCCCCCTGCATCTTCTTTCTCGCATGGCTTCTATAGTCGTCGTTTCAATCCGCAAACCCCTCAAACCACGGAACAACGCCTTTGCCTCGTGTTCTTCCCGGGTGTTCACGATTCTTCAGGTCGCGCGTAAGCTCATCGTTCTCTCTGTTGGGCGTGAACACCCCCGTTCGAGCTTCTTCTATTGCAATAAGTATTTCGTCTGTCGCTTCTTTAAGACTTGCCTTCACCATAACCAGCCCTGTCTCTGGGTCCAACTTCCCCACATGCGCATAAAACCATGTCCTGCACCTGGGGGGCCATGTCAATGTAACTAGCTTGACCCCTGCACTAATCATCTTTTGCTCAGATTGATCCCACTTAGGCAGGGCCACCTGGTAGCCACCTGGCCCCAGAATATGGTGCCACTTCTTTTTCGCAGCATTAATCTTGTTTTTTCTCGACCGTTCCTTAGCTTCTTCCGATTCCTTGAACTTCACGAAAGCGTCCCAGTGATCTTTTGCCTTCACCAGTGCTCTCGTGAATTCTGGAGTCTTCTTTTTTGATTTGACGTACTTAGTCCATACATTTTTCTTGAAGGTGTTGAATGCGATCGCCATCTTTTTAAGAGCATAGTTTCTGACTTTCTTCAGATCTGCATCTGTCAAATTATCTGGTAGGGTGAAATGTTCCATGAGCGATGTCCAAAGCACATCTTTTTCTCTTTCGTCGACAAAAGTAACTCCTGCTCGATCTCCCTTTGCTGGCTTTTTCCATTCTTGAACGGAGATCGGGATTTGGTCCCTGACAATAACTCCGCATTGATTCTTGAACTTGGTCGCATTTTTCCTAGGTTCAAGCGGTTCGCCAATTGATGTTTTGATGGAATCGATGTTGAACTTTACGCCAGGATCCAACTTTTTGGCCGGGCCTCGAACTACCCTGTCGCTTGCAGAATATTTGCTCGATCCGGAGGCCTAAAAGAAGAAAGATCGATTCGTTAATACATACAAATCAATTAAGACATGTAATGATCACTGGATGGCTTATATAATAAATATACCTCGCCGGTCTTTGTTATTTGAAGAACATTTTCTTCGTCAACATCGTTGTCGTCGCCTTCATCTATTCGTTCGTCTTCATCAAATATCATACAACCCTCACCGGAATTGTTCAGATATTGCGAGCCGTCATCATCTTCAGGTTCATGCTCTGGGCTCGGGGAGGAGCGTATGATGTCGAACAGAGCCTCTTCTCCTTCTCTGCCGGTATTGTCCATAGCTTTTATTTAACTAATCCAGAAGAAAGATAAAACAATTTAGTATTCAAATTAGAATGCATGCAATCAATAAGGAAAAACTGAATCATAGTACATAATATGCATCTCGAATAATTCATATAATATGCATCATCGAATATAATCTCGAATAAATCGTCTCGAATATTATCGAATATAATCTCGAATACATCTCGAGTATTATCACTAGCTAATACAGATCGAATATTATCGAAGAATCTAGTTCACTCGCGGTTCCTGAGGCGCGGGCGGTGGGCACCCAAAGAGAAGGAACCATCACAGGATCATAGCTCGGGTGAGATCCCCGAAGAACCTGCTAGGTATTGGAGAACCTGACGTCCAACGCATCCATGTAGCGACGGACGTGCTCGTCCTCCTCCCTGACACGGCAACGTACCACCTCCGGCGGGGCCGGCTGCCTCCGCACCGAAAGTGGCCCACGGGAACGCCACCAAAGAAGCTCCGGGTCGACAACGGGACCCGTGGCCGGGTTCCTCACCAAGCTGCGCGCCCCTGAAGGTAGCACCTCACAGTTCCAGCCCGGCGGAGCCCAGTCCCGAACGTTGCCCCTCTGAATCAGGACGTCGTCGCGAATGAGTCGATGACGAGGATGCGGGTCGGGCATCGTTGACTCCGAGAAGAAATTATATGCAAATTTAACATTTTTATAACTAAAAGTATAAAAAACTAACATTTCATCTCACATTTCATCTAAGAGTATAAAAAATGTCAAAATTCCTCAAATGTCAAAATTCCTCAAAATTTCTATACATACATTATACTAATTAATTCCCAAATGTCAAAATTCCTCAACTTTTTTCTATACATCTAATCATCTAGTGAAAAAAAATGTCAAAATTCTTCTGAAAAATGTCAAAATTGCTATACATATATACTAAAACATAAAAAATACATATAAATCATCTAACTTAAGAAAATGTGTGTGTGTGTGTGTGTGTGTATGTTCATGCATATGTGTGTGGGGGGGGGGGGCTCGGGGAGGGGCGGCCATGGCGGCAGGGGGCGAGGGAGAGGGGGGAGAGGGAGGAAAGGAGCTCACAGCGGGGCGACGGCGAGGCGAGGCGAGTCGGGGGCGGCGACGGCGTCGGGGCAGGTGGCGCAGCGAGGAGCTCGGGGAGGAGCCACCAACCGCGACTAAAGGTCTGGCTTCCCGTGTCGAATGTTTAGTCCCACCTCGCTAGTTGAGAGGAGCTCGCACCAGTTTATAAGCCCCGCCGCGGCTACCGTGTCGAGCTCCTCTCTAGTGCAGGCCTTCTAGGCCTACCGCACCTGTGCTGCCCTGTTGGGCCTACTGAGCCTGCATCCTGGCCCAATACTCCGTGGCAGCCCAGTAGGCGGGCTTTATTTTATTTACTTTTCAGTTTTTTTATTTCTGTTTTATTTATTTTCTTTTGTTTCTGAGTTTTTTTGCTTTATTTAGAGTTAATGAGGGAATCTTTTTGCGTTAGGTCAAAAAAAATATAAACTTTCTGTTGGTGGCAGTAGTTTTCAAATTTGAATAGTTTAAATTCGAATTATTTGAAATTTGTGTGAATCACTAGTTTGTGAATAACTTTACTTTAAAAATAGATTTTGCAGTGATTCTTTTTTCTGCTGTTTAATATTAGCGTGTTTTATCATTATATTCAATTTGGTAATTCTTAGGTTATTTAAAAAATTAAATGCCATTGTAACAGAATTGTTTTCGTCTGAAACCCTGATACTTCGAAAGAGATTGTCCATTTTGTACACGAAGTGGCTCCAGTTTTTGCCGTAACCCTCTCATCTTTTTAGCACATGCTATGTGGGTGAAATGATGATACCATGCCAACTTTCAACCTTTTCAGAGTTCATTTGTAGTGCTTTTCAATTGCATGGTCATTTAGCTCAAAAATCAGTAAATGCATGAAAAATAGCAAATGAAGTCAGAAAGGGTTCAAAATTGATGACGTGGCTTCGAATGGTGCATACTGAACACACAAAAAGTCTGGAGTTGAAATAAGTTTAAAAAAATGAAATTCCTTAGTAACAGACGAGTTTTCGTCTGAAACCCTGATACTTCGAAATGGATTGTCCATTTTGTACACGAAGTGCATCCAGTTTTTGCCGTAACCCTCTCAACTTTTTAGCACATGCTATGTGGGTGAAATGATGATACCATGCCAACTTTCAACCTTTTCAGAGTTCATTTGTAGTGCTTTTCAATTTCAGGGTCATTTTGCTCAAAAAAATCAGTAAATGCATGAAAAATAGCAAATGAAGTCAGAAAGGGTTGAAAATTGATGACGTGGCTTCGAATGGTGCATACTGAACACATAAAAAGTCTGGAGTTGAAATAAGTTTAAAAAAATGAAATGCCTTAGTAACAGACGAGTTTTCGTCTGAAACCCTGATACTTCGAAAGAGATTGTCCATTTTGTACACGAAGTGCATGCAGTTTTTGCCGTAACCCTCTCAACATTTTAGCACATGCTATGTGGGTGAAATGATGATACCATGCCAACTTTCAACCTTTTCAGAGTTCATTTGTAGTGCTTTTCAATTTTAGGGTCATTTTGCTCAAAAAAATCAGTAAATGCATGAAAAATAGCAAATGAAGTCAGAAAGGGTTGAAAATTGATGACGTGGCTTCAAATGGTGCATACTGAACACACAAAGAGTCTGGAGTTGAAATAAGTTTAAAAAAATGGAATGCCTTTGTAACAGACGAGTTTTCGTCTGAAACCGTGATACTTCAAAAGAGATTGTCCATTTTGTACACCAAGTGCATCCAGTTTTTGCCGTAACCCTCTCAAATGCCAAAACACATAAGTACACTACTATTACAAAGATTCCCTACGGTTTGTCCGAAGTGGGACTTTCCAGATATATAAGTCCGGAAACTAACTAGAGAAGCCGGTCACATCCCAGAGTTGGATCTTTGGGTATAAAACTTTTTCTTCGCGTGCGTCCCTTTGCGTCGTAACCATGGACAATCTTCATCGTTTAACTTGATGCTCGGGTCAACATTCACTCTGAAGGGAGCAATTTCATGAAACTTTTCATAATCTTCTGACATGTCTGTCTTGTCCTCCACTCCCACGATGTTTCTTTTCCCTAAAAGAACTATGTGGCGCTTTGGCTCATCGTATGATGTATTTGCTTCCTTATATTTTCTTTTTCTTGGCTTGGTAGACATGTCCTTCACATAGAAAACCTGCGCCACATCATTGGCTAGGACGAATGGTTCGTCTGCGTACCCAAGATTGTTCAGATCCACTGTTGTCATTCCGTACTGCGGGTCTTCCTTTACCCCGCCTCCTGTCAGATTGACCCATTTGCACCGAAACAAAGGGACCTTCAAACCAAGTCCATAGTCAAGTTCCCATATCCCCTCTATGTAACCATAATATGTGTCCTTTGGCCTATTGGTGTTTGCTGCATCAAAGCGGACACCACTGTTTTGGTTGGCGCTCTTTTTATCTTGGGCGATCGTGTAAAATGTATTCCCATATATCTCGTACCCTTTGAAAGTCAATATAGTCGAAGATGGTAACTTGGACAGCAAGTACAGGTCATCTGCAACAGTGTCGTCATGCATGAGACGTGTCTGCAACCAAATGGCGAAAGTCACCGTTTGTTCATGTGTAATCCAGTCGTCAGACTGCTCCGGGTGTTTGGAGCGTAGAATATTCTTGTGTTGCTCGATATACGGAGCAACCAAGGCGGAACTTTGTAGAACTGTGTAGTGTGCTTGCGCCAAAGAATGCCCGTCCCGGCATATTACTGAATTCTTTCCTAGCGTGCCTTTTCCACCCAGTCTGCCCTCATGCCGCGATTCAGGAACACCAATCGGCTTAATGTCAGGAATAAAGTCAACACAAAACTCAATGACCTCCTCTGTTTCATGGCCCTTGGAGATGCTTCCTTCTGGCCTAGCACGATTATGAACATATTTCTTTAAGACTCCCATGAACCTCTCAAAGGGGAACATATTGTGTAGAAATACAGGACCCAGAATGGCAATCTCCTCGACTAGGTGAACTAGGACGTGCATCATGATATTGAAGAAGGATGGTGGGAACACCAACTCGAAACTGACAAGACATTGCACCAAATCATTCTCTAACCTTGGTAGGATTTCTGGATCGATTACCTTCTGAGAGATTGCATTGAGGAATGCACATAGCTTCACAATGGCTAATCGAACGTTTTCCGGTAGAAGCCCCCTCAATGCAACCGGAAGCAGTTGCGTCATAATCACGTGGCAGTCATGAGACTTTAGGTTCTGGAACTTTTTCTTCTGCCATATTTATTATTCCCTTTATATTCGACGAGAAGCCAGACGGGACCTTCATACTGAGCAGGCATTCGAAGAAGATTTCCTTCTCTTCTTTGGTAAGAGCGTAGCTGGCATGACCCTGAAATAGCTTTGGATCCATGCCGTCTTCTCCGTGCATACGTTGCTGGTCCTCCCGTGCCTCCGGTGTATCTTTTGTCTTCCCATACATGCCCAAGAAGCCTAGTAGGTTCACGCAAAGATTCTTCGTCACGTGCATCACGTCGATTGCAGAGCGGACCTCTAGGTCTTTCCAATAGGGTAGGTCCCAAAATATAGATTTCTTCTTCCACATGGGTGCGCGTCCGTCAGCGTCATTCGGAACAGATTGTCCGCCAGGACCCTTTCCAAAGATTACTTTTAAATCCTTGACCATATCAAGTATATCATCACCAGTACGGTGGCGAGGCTTCTTCCGGTGATCTGCCTCACCTTTGAAATGCTTGCCTTTCTTTCTTACGGGATGCCTGCTCTGAAGAAATCGACGATGCCCCAGGTACACATTCTTCTTACATTTATCCAAATATATACTCTCGGTATCATCTAAACAGTGCGTGCATGCGTGGTATCCCTTGTTGTCTGTCCTGAAAGGTTACTGAGAGCAGGCCAATCATTGATGGTTACAAACAGCAACGCATGTAGGTCAAATTCCTCCTGTTCTTTCTCATCCCACGCACGTACACCTTTTCCATTCCACAGCTGTAAAAGTTCTTCAACTAATGGCCTTAGGTACACATCAATGTCGTTGCCGGGTTGCTTGGGGCCTTGGATGAGCACTGGCATCATAATGAACTTCCGCTTCATGCACAACCAAGGAGGAAGGTTATAGATACATAGAGTCACAGGCCATGTGCTATGATTGTTGTTCTGCTCCCCAAAAGGATTAATGCCATCTGCACTTAAACCAAACCATACATTCCTTCCGTCCTTTGCAAAGTCCTTCCACTTTCTCTCGATTTTTCTCCACTGCGATCTCTCAGCGGGTACTCTCAACTTCCCGTCTTTCTTACGGTCTTCGTTGTGCCATCGCATCAACTTGGCATGCTCTTTGTTTTGGAACAAACGTTTCAACCGTGGTATTATAGGAGCATACCACATCACCTTGGCAAGAATCTTCTTCCTGGGGCGCTCGCCCTCAACATCACCAGGGTCATCGTGGCCGATCTTATAGCGCAATGCACAGCATACCGGGCATGCATTCAAATCCTCGTACTAACCGCGGTAGAGGATGCGGTCATTAGGGCATGCATGTATCTTCTGCACCTCTAATCCTAGAGGGCAGACAGCCTTCTTTGCTTCGTACGTACTGTCGGGCAATTCGTTGTCCTTTGGTAGCTTCTTCTTTAACATTATCAGCAACTTTTCAAAGGCCTTGTCAGATACACCATTCTCTGCCTTCCATTGCAGCAATTCCAGTGTGGTACCCAGCTTTTTCTTATCATCTTCGCAATTTGGGTACAACAATGTCTTGTGATCCTCTAAAATACGCTGCAACTTCAGCTTCTCCTTTTCACTTGCGCAGTTTCTCTTTGCATCGGCAATGGCCCGACCAAGATCATCAGCGGGCTCATCTGATGCCTATTCTTCAGCTCCTTCCCGCATTGCCGGCTCAGCTTCTTCCCCCATTGTTGTACCATCGTATTCATGGAACCCGTGGCCAGGATAGCTGTCGTCATCCTCTTCTTCTTCATTCTCTTCCATTAGGACCCCTCTTTCTCCATGCTTGGTCCAACAGTTATAGCCGGACATGAAACCGGACTCAAACAGGTGGACGTGAATGGTTCTTGAGTTAGAGTAATTTCGATCATTCTTACAGCCAGCACATGGACAATACATAAAACCATCCGCCCGCTTGTTTGCCTCAGCCGCAACCAGAAAATTATGCACGCCATTAATGAACTGGGGAGAGAATCGGTCATCGTACATCCATTGCCGGCTCATCTTCATTACACAACACCGAAAAGACCAAATTAATACAAGTTCATACATAATGTTCATACACACTTGTTCTCATAAAACAACATACAAACTCTCTAGCTAAAGCATTTAAATGCAACAACAAATGCGATCAAGATCGCAACTAAGGTAACAATTGATCCAACAGCATAGTGATACCAACTCTCACTATCAATGGCATATTTTTTAAATTTTCTAATCTTCAAGCGCATTGCATCCATCATGATCTTGTGATCATCGACGACATCGGCAACATACAACTCCAGTTTCATCTTCTCTTCTTCAACTCTTTTCAATTTTTCTTTCAAATACTCGTTTTCTTTTTCAACTAAATTTAACTTCTTGACAAGAATATCTATGTCGGTTGCAATTTCCGGTTCACATACCTCCTAGATAAAAATATCTATGTCAACTTGATGGGCATAATTGTCATAAACACGAAATGCAACAAAGAGTTATAAAAGAGAGTATATACCACATCCGAATCATAAACCATGCCACTATGTATAACAAACAACCATATAGGTAAGAAAACTATACAGTAACTATCTAAATCTTACAAACATGATTTTTTTTTATAAAAAGGATAAGAACAAGAGGCTCACCAAGGTGGTGCCGGCGACGGGACGGTGCGGGCGATCGACGGTGGTTAGGATGGGGACGGGAAGGCACTAAGTAAACCACACCTACATATGCAAAGTAAGAAGTTAATTTGAGCTCAAATTACATATAAATCAAATAAACTATCACATATAAATACTCCCAAACTAAAACCCACAAATCACTATACTTATAGAGCATTGCAAGAGCTAATCTAGCAATGAGAGATGAAAGGACAAAGTTGCTAACCTTTGTGAACACTTGGATGGATGGGGTGCCTCCAAATCTTGACAAATTTTGGCAAAAATGGAGGATGAGCTGGAGGAAGAGGGGAAGAACAGAGAGGAGAGGAAAGGGGAAGAAGAGAGAGCTCGGGGTAGGGTTTATATAGGGGCATCTTTAGTCCCGGTTCGTGACACAAACCGGGATTAAAGGTGAGCCTATAGTCCCGGTTCGTGCCACGAACCGGGACTAAAGGTGATCGTGGGGCCCCAGGCTAACACCAGCCTGCCACCACCCCTTTAGTCCCGGTTCGGGTTACGAACCGGGACTAAAGGTCCGGAACAAACCGGGACTAATGATGCCCGCCCCCCTAGCCGTTGGAACCGGGACTAATGGTCACATTAGTGCCGGTTCAAAACCAGACCGGGACTAATGCCTTGGACAAAAGGTCTGTTTTCTACTAGTGAGGGGATGACGCGTGTCTGCCTTCTAGTCCCGGTTGGTGTTACCAACCGGGACTAGAGGTCTTCCTGTCTGGGCGCGCACAGCGGCCATGTGGAGCCCCTTTAGTCCAGGTTCGTAACCCAACCGGGACTAAAGGTGAGGGCATTTAGTCCCGATCATGTAGTCCCGGTTGCAGAACCGGGACTAAAGGGCCTCTGGAACCGGGACTGAAGCCATGTTTTCTACTAGTGTTGGTCTACAAGTCATTTCGATGTTTACATGTTTGAAATTATTGCTGTAGAAATTTGGATGACAAAGACGGGACTTTCCTTGCCCTGAGACTGAGGTGCCCTGGCTTGTAGTCTTTTGCTGAACTTTGAGGTCATTTGAATGTTTTAAATACAGCTGAAATTACCACCGAAAAATCAGAATGCGTGTGCCAGCAAGAAATCCGCGCTGCGCGCGCGCGAGGGGGGGTGGGGGGGGGGGGGGAGCAGGCGAAGGGCTGTTGAAGTTACTGTCACGAGGCATAATGCGTCGGGTTTAATTTTCCTTTTGATTTTTTTCCAGGTCGACGTGGTTCGACTGCTGGATTTGACATCCTTAATAATATATGGTTGTGTGCATCGCTCGATGGAGAGGCCTTGGATTATCCTCCTTTAAAAAAAAAGTAAGTGAAGGTTGGTTTGCAAGCCGGAATGGGAACCAGACCTCTGGTCCATGTTTGCCACACCAACTTGGTAAACAATTCTTGAAGTTTTCATCATCCCATGCTGTAACAACATAGGTTTCATCACGAGAAGAGATATGGCCAACACTATGAAGAGAAGTTGTGGCATTACCGTTGTGATGTAATGGAGATGAAGCAAAGAAATAGAAGCCCGTGGGTGTTACAAGGAGAGCCTGTAACGGGATTAAGCGAGAGTTTATGCTGTGCTTGTCATGATAGCTGCATGGACAATGAAACTTCTGCCGTGCTGTGTTTCAGAAAAATGAAGCATTGCCATTCAGTGCTTGCTTGCTATCAGTGTTGATTAGTCAAACAAATAGTAATAATTGATGGCTTCATTTTCCACAACTGGCACATCACCTTGACTGGACACAATTGGATTTGGAACGAAGTACTTAAGGATGGCAATGGATCGGGTTCGGCCCGGGTTGAACAATATCGAATCCATATCCAAATCCACGAGGATGTTCTTTGCCAATCCATGAAAAAAACCACGGGCAAAAAATTGTGTCCATGTCCAAATGCGATGGATATCCATCGATTATGGATATCCATCGGGTCCTATCAAAAGGCGTATGCATAATGCCTTGAAAAATTAAATAACATAGTACAACATTCACATGAAGACTTAGATTCTCGCAAAATGGCATTGCACAGTTGCACAACATTAAGTAACTTTCCAAAAGCTCACAAAATGACATTGGAGAAGTGCACAACATGAAATAAGCTCTCGAATTCTCATAGAATGACATAGCAGAACATCAAATCAGCATAAGTACGAAATTACATCCTTAGTTCCTCACAGAATGACATAGCAATAGCAACACAATTTCTCAGTCTTGGTTTATTACAAAATGACATAGGAATAGCCCAAGATAATTTCACAGTCATAGTTTCTTACAGCCAGCACAGTTCTCACTACAAATGAAGGAAGGTAATCTTCTAGGCATCGTCTTCATTCTTCACCGCATGATGTACTAAGCTTCAGTTATGATAGACTCGGACTCATCCTTCATGCGAACAGATCATAACAACAATAATTAAAATCATGGAAATAAACAATAAAACAACAAATATTGTATCATGTAAAATTCAACTATAACAAGTTCAATATCGTACCATAGTTTCTTCGTCATCATCAAGAACACTTTGAAATGCCGCAAAGAGACTGGAGTTGCTATCCCCTGATGCAAGATTTAAGTGATGAAGGAACACTCGGTAACAAAATAACTATCGTGTAATATGAATTAGATGAATGATTGCAATCTGAGAGGATGAATTACCTATCATGTTGGCACGAGACCAAGCTTGCATACACATGAGTGCTTCAGCCATACTTGCGACAAGTCGGCTACGATGTGAACTAAGTAGCCCGCCACTAGTACTAAAGGCTGATTCTGATGCCACCGATGTCACTGGGATAGGCAATATATCCTTAGCAATCTTTTGCAAAGTAGGATACTTTGCGCCTGCAATCTTCCACCAATTTATGATGTCCATATCTTTGTCTGGTACACTATGACATCTTTACCGCACATGACATGGTTGGACACATGCTTCAATTGAAACAAATCTCTGTCTGAACTATACGAAATCGAAACAGAAATTGTAATTTTTACAACCAAAAAATTCTAATAACTAAAGCCATAGACTGTGCTCTCTTTTCTTCAGCACATGTCTGACAAAGTTCAGCACATGGCATGTACCAAGTTGAGCAGATTAACGGCACATCTATAGATCAGGTCATGTGTACAAATGTGGAATCTGACTGAAATTCACTGCTACAGATATACTGTTCTCTTTATCCCAGATTTGCAGTCAAAGTTCACATTTTAGTCAGATTTGTAGTATAATCCGACTGAAACTGACTACTACAGATCACGTAATGAATCTTTCCTCTTGCCACGAACTAGCAAACAAAAATTGACCACTACAAATCACTTGTTCTCTACTCCAATCACTAATGCAAAGTCACAAACAAGCACGTCATGCAGAAGAACACTATACGTACATGAGCAAGAACAAAAAACTCACCCTGACGGCTGGTTGTTTGGCGTGGTCGTCGCCTCCACGGCACGGTCCTGCTCCCCGTCGTGGTCTGCGCCCGCCTTGCTGGCCCTCCATGCCGCCATACTCCTGGTCGTGCGCGCCGCCGCACGCTGCATCGTCGTGCTCCACCTCGATGTTGCACGTGCAAACTGTTGGAGATGGAGGAGTGGGGGGATCTATGGAGATGGAGTAGGCCAGCCACCTGCCCGTGGAGTTGGCTGCTGCAGTGCGGCACAACATGTGGACGGCGGCGCGACTATATCTAGGTCTACAGGAGCAAGAGTCGAGGAGACGAGAACCTTAATGGCGATTGACGAGTCGTATGCCGAGGAGATGAGAATGGGAAGGAGCGGTGGAGTAATTACTTGGTGGGGATTAGGGGAAGGAGCGTTGGAGTAATTCCTTGGTGGGGATTAGGAAAATGTCCTTTGATTTTTTGTTATAAGTAAAGAAAAACAGACAGGGTATACACTTACGGGTCGGGTTCGGGTATATCCACGGGTATAAAATTATACCCATGCCCTATCCATAATTAGCCGGGTCGGGTTCGGGCGATGTCCATGGGTATAAACTTGTATCCAAACCCTCTCCATCCGGGTCGGATATCCGCGGATATCCATGTCCATGGATAAAATTGCCATCCCCAAGTACTCCCTTTCTTCTGTCACGTCCAGAAGACCAACTGCATTTTTTCTTCTTTCGAGTCAGCCAATGCCATCACGACCATATATTGGTATACAGCCAGCAGGGAGTCATCTTAGGCACCTCTTCTTCCATTCTTCCTACCCAGTTATTCTATCATATACATGCATGTGTGGTTCTCCGAAGTCCGAACCAGTCTGCCATGGCGAGATCTATCGCGTTCCACTTCCACCAGCTCACTGCCTTGAAAGCCTTAACTGTCTTATATGTGATTGCAGTTCTTGTTCCAAATCGTGTTCAAGGGCGACTTCATTGGCGTGACTGTCCTTCGTTTTCTTGTGGCCCTCTTAGGGACGTATCATCTCCATTCCGTCAGGCAGGTGATCCACCCTGGTGCGGTTTTCAGTCTTACGAGCTAGTTTGCAGTGATACCAAGGCTACAATTCGCATCAACAATGCAACATACCATGTGTCTCGGATCAACATCTACTACAAAATTATCGTTTCTTTCCGGGTTGTTGACGCCGTCTTTGATTTACCCAACCAGTGCCCTCTTCCTCGGTGGAATCGGCCTTTTTATGAACACAAATATGGTCCAGATTACGACCCCCCTAGAGATGAATTATTGCCTCGTGCATACAATGTCGCTAGCTTTGTTAGATGTTCTCAGGAAGTAAGGAACAATGGTATGTACATGCCAGTCACTTGCATGAGCACCAGCTATTCGTTTGTCTATGTGTTAACTGGTATAGACTCTGGTGCTGTTGGGAGCCTCGAGCCTTCTTGTGGATATCTGGCAATGACTCCTTTGGGTTTTTCATGGCGTACTCCACAACTAGTGAATGCAAGTTATGCAGATACCATAGAATTCATGAGGAAAGGATTTACTTTTCAATATCGTGGAGGGGGCATCACTAAGTGCATAATGGAGTTTAGACGGTGAGTTTGGTATAGCAATTTTTTTCTATTTGAATCCTGCACACTTTAGTCTTTCTTAAGTTCCATTTCCGTACCATGGCGATGTGCCATGGTCTTGCAGCACGCTTGGTGAAGTAAAAACTGTTAAGGAATGGTTTTTGATCCTTGCTAGTATCGACCTCTTTTTCGGGGCATGCATGATTGATGATCTAGTTCGAGTACCGCAGAACAATGTTTACGGTATGTTGTACTCCCCTGTGATAGCTGATGCCTTGTGGCTCGTGAAGTGGATTGCTGGTACGTCAGATTTATATATTATTACCGCTTGATGATCCAAGCTATTGTATTGCGCCTCATTCATACTGTCATTAAAATGAAAATAAAATGAATGAACCTGTTTTTGCAGTGCTATGCAGGTTCGTGTTGGCACCCATGGCTGTGTTAATTTTCCTTGGCTACAAGTATCTGAAAACAAGGGTAACCATTGATGCGGTCGAGAAGTTCCTCCGACTACAACAAATGCTTGGTCCGACGAGGTACGCCTACACCGACATCACCGCAATCACAAGCCATTTCAGAGATAAGCTGGGCCAAGGAGGCTACGGATCCGTATTCAAGGGCGTGTTATTGCCAGGCAATGTTCATGTCGCGGTCAAGATGCTAGAGGGTAACTCCAGCTGCAACGGAGAAGACTTCATCAGTGAAGTCTCCACCATCGGCAGGATCCACCATGTAAACGTGGTGCATCTCATGGGTTTCTGCTCGGAGGAGATGAGGAGGGCTCTGGTATATGAGTACATGCCTCGAGGTTCTCTCGACAAGTACATCTTCTCCGCCGAGAAGAGCTTCTCCTGGGACAAGCTTAACGATATAGCTTTGGGCATTGCCAGGGGTATTAACTACCTGCATCTGGGTTGTGACATGCAGATTCTTCACTTTGACATCAAGCCGCACAATATCTTGCTCGACAACAATTTTATCCCTAAAGTTGCTGATTTCGGTCTCGCCAAACTATACCCAAGAGACAACAGTTTTGTGCCATTGAGTGTCCTACGGGGAACAATTGGGTACATAGCTCCTGAGATGATATCTCGGAGCTTTGGTGTCATATCAAGCAAGTCTGATGTTTACAGCTTCGGAATGCTGCTGCTGGAGATGGCTGGAGGAAGAAGGAATGCCGATCCAAACGCAGCAAACTCGAGCCAGTCTTACTACCCATCATGGGTATATGACCAGTTAAATCAGCAAGAAGCGGGTGAGATATCTGTTTCTGTTGCTGACATGCATGAGCTGGAGATGAAGCTGTGCATTGTTGGACTATGGTGCATCCAGATGAGGCCTCAAGATCGTCCGACAATGAGCGAGGTTGTAGAGATGCTGGAAGGGGGCACCGATACCTTGCAGATGCCTTCCAGGCCATTCTTCTGTGACGAAGGGCACGCCCATACTGATGATACTTACCATTTGTCATCCGAGTTGAATGAAATCTCCGAGGAAGATATGAGTGAAAATATTGATGAGTAATGTAATAGTGTATGATGAAGTTGAAGCACTTGGCTTGCAAAAGGCTGAAGTTATGGTTGTATTAAATAATTGTTTCCGACTCATGTGAACTTTTATGCTGAAGCATGTCATAGGTACGGTAGGTAGCAGCTCGAGGATGGAGGAGTATTACTTCCAACTGCAGCATCCATGATAGCAAGGTTCTAAAATGGAATCATTGTTCTTTATGGAAGACATGTATCCATTATTACGAATCTGAAGATATTATTAGGCATAGTAATATATAGCTTGCGAAATCTGTTGTGACATTTGCATGCACCTGCCGTGAAGAGGCAACACTGTTAATTAGCATGGATGTTGCAGTGTAAGGAATGCATTTTGTCATGTGTATCTAGTACTGTAGAAGACAGACATGCTCATTCTAAAGAAAATGCAGATCACCAGCTGCAGCTAAGTCGGTATAAAGTTATCAGTAACTGGGTTGGCGGTAAATAACACAAACTGTTTTCTTTTTTGCGGGGAAAAAATATAAACTGTTGTCGTTGCAGACTGTACTATTTTTTAAATTTTTTCTCGTGGTTTACCATGGTAATCACATTTTTTTAAACAGTAGTAAACATAGGTAGAAGAGAAAAGAGAATAGATGAGCACTACTGATAGCTTATTCACAGCTGCTTGTCTTGCTGGTGCAAATAAAATGGTGTTGTGCCGGTGATAGCTGCGCACCTGACCCTGAAGGAATTCAGTCAGTCAGAGTTTCCAAATGCACGAATGCGGCCCTCTCGGCCCGTTGTGTTGTCGGGACTACAGTGTGACTGAAGACTAGCTCCCGTCCAGTCTCATATCATAAGCAGTAAATAAATGGCTGCGAGGAATTGAAGATGAGACGAGCCCTTTCGCTCATACCAACCACTACGAAGTAATTATCATGCTCTGGTCAGGACACCATCCTGTATGCTTGGCAGCTCTTCTCTGAGAGTGAGATCTATACTGCTGTCCACTTACCCTAAGAGTGAGGTTGCTACCGCTGCCCACTGCTCTGTAATGGAAGGCCTCATCATTTTCACCACGATTTTCTTGGACAGCAGAGTCTACAGTCACATTCATGGTTACAAGAATAAGTTTGCGAAAATAAAATAAACAGAGAAGAGTAACAAGAGTAAGTTTGTTACAGGATGAAGGAAATATACATACACTGAGGCCAGCATGCCAAGAGGCCAGCTTTTAATTAGTCACTAGGGGTTCCCATAAAGAATGGGAAATAGTTCATGTTTGGTACAAAGCCTTTTAGCATAGCAGCAAAAAGAAAAACGTCAGAAAAACAAAAGTGTACATGAATCAAATAGATTTTACTTCACCAAAATACATTCTTTCAACTCTGTGTTCACACTACCAATGTTTTAACAGTTTTTACTTCACCAAACTCGCTGCAAGACCATGGCACATCGCCACGGTATGGAAATAGAACTTAAGAAAAAAAAGTGTACATGAATAAAAAAAAAAGTGAATCACCATATATGTGTTCATAAAAAAGCCGATTCCACTGAGGAAGAGGGCACCAGTTGGGTAAATCCAAGACGGCGTCAACAACCCAGAAGTTAGCAATGATATTGTAGTTGATGGTGATGCAAGACACATAGTATGTTGCATTGTTGATGCAAACTATAGCCTTGGTATCACACAAACTAGCTCCGAAGACTGAAAATCGTACCAGGGTGGATCCCCTTCCTAATGGAATGGAGATGATACATCCCTGAGAGGGCCACAAGAAAAAGAAGGGCAATCATGCCAATGAAATCACCCTTGAACACGATTTGAAACAAGAATTGCAATCACAGAAAAGACAGTTAAGGCTTTCAAGTGTAAATAGCATAAAACTACGTACCACAGTTGGGGCTAGCGTTCTGGAAAACTAACACCTTTTTGAAATTCCCTAAAAGCGTAAAACCTACCACTATTTTGGTTCGCTGTTCCAAAAAACTACCACGTTGCACTAATGACTGTGTTAGTTAATTTTAATCGTGTTTATGAAAAATTGGGTCCACTCGACAGGTCTGACGTGGCATAAAAGTCAACACCGCTAGTTTTGACTATTAGGTTGACCGTTATGATAGGTGGATCCCACATGTCGATTCATTCAAAAAATATATAAGTAAACCGGTTCTTGTAAACTTTTTTATAAAAAGCAACCAGGTCCCTGTAACTTTTTTATAAAAAGCCATCGGGTCCCTGTAGCTTCTTTATAAAAAGCAATTGGATCCATTTGGCCATGGCAGCACCGGCCATGGTGGTGGCTGGCCGTGCTGTTGCTGCTTGCCGCGCTGCACAGAGTTGAAAGAATGTATTATCGTGCTTCAAGGCAGTGAGATGGTCGAAGTGGAACGCGATAGATCTCGCCATGGTAGACTGGTTCACAGAACCACACATCCATGTATACGATATAAGAACTGGTTAAGAAGATTAAGTGCCTAAGATAGCTCCCTGCAGGCTGTATACAAATATATGGTCGTGATGGCATTGACTGACTCAAAAGAAGAAGAAATGCAGTTGGTCTTCTGGATGTGACAGAGGAAAGCCAGTACTTCATTCCAAATCCAATTGTGTCCAGTCAAGGTGATGTGCCAGTTGTGGAAAATGAAGCCATCCATTATTACTATTTGTTTGACTAATCAATACTGATAGCAAGCAAGCACTGAAAGGCAATGCTTCATTTTTCTGAAACACAGCACGTCAGAAGTTTCATTGGCAACTGGAATTCCTCCTTGTCCACACAAACCCAAAATAAATTTTCGCTTAATTCCACTGCATGAGCTTCTCTCTTTGCCTTCTTCATCTCCATTCCGTTACAACAGTATGCCAGGACTTCTCTTCATAGTGCTGCTCATCTCTCTTCTCGCCAATGGAACCCATGTTGCCACAGCATGGGATGATGAAGAATTCTTCAAGAATTGTTCACCAAGTCAGTGCAGCGAACATGGACCAGAGGTCCGGTTCCCATTCAGGCTTGCAACCCAACCTCCACCTTGTGGTGCACCAGGTATGCAGTTATCATGCTTTGGACAAGACACCATCCTGTATCACCCAGTTCTTGGCTCCTGCAAAGTGACTGCAATATTTTACAAGGATCTAGTCATAAACATCAGTCCACCTGTAGACTCATCACCTCACTGCCCACTTCAGAGACTCATCTCAGCAAATCTATCAACTGATGTGTACAAACCTCAAAAGTTGCAAGTTGCCAGCTTAGTAGGTTGTCAAGAGATTCTATACCAATAGATCTATACGGTATAGTCGGCCCAGCCGCTTGTCTTGTTAACAAGGCCATCCAGTTCTGGTATTTGGTGAACCCCGACGCATACATGTCTGTTCTTCCTTTGGACTGCATGGTTGTTTCTAAGGACATCCCCATACCATATACTAGAAAGATTCATCAGTCATACTTCAAGTTGAAGAAGGTCAGCCACACTGCAACCTTCAAGTATAGAGCAAACAGAATGATCAGCTTTGGTGAGATGGCATTCTCTTGGTACTCTAGTAACATCACTAGTGTTTGCCAACAGTGTGAAAAAGAAGGTCAACAATGTGGATTTAACTCACAAAGGGATCACGCTTTCTGCAAGCGTCATGGTATTGTTTCTTTCCCTAGTCGAAATCATGTTCCGTTATGGTGTCTCAATTTCTTTCTAATGACATTTCAGAATTTTTATTTACCCATATATTCTCTTGCCAATCTCATGTGTTCCAAATTTCTAACAGTCAGCAAGATTTTTACCTATAGCGAAACTTTTCACGTAACTGTACTGCAAATTAGTCCAGCAGTTAGCCAGTCACAGCCTGCTGTGCAGATCACTTAAGATCTCGAGAACAAAGTATGTTTGAGCACAAGCTCTCTGTCTTCAATAAAACTTACTTTTGTGGCCTCCCCTACAGTTTCAGTGCAAACAAGGACAGGCTCTAGGTTCACATCCCTGGACGTACCCTCAAAAACTTTTGTCTGGAGATGGCAGTGCGAAACAGTTATGCTTAACTCTTTTGCAAAATTCTAAAAATAAAAACCATAACTGCCCGCCTATGTTGTCTCAACATAGGCTTGGCCAACGTCAAAACTCAGCCACTCTTATGGAGATGAAACCCAAAAGATTTTCGTTGGGGCGTAACCCTCTCAGCGACGCGCCCCATCGGAACCCGGGTGTGGTGGAAAATGGGCAAGGGCCGGGCCGCCACCCCCCAGGTGGCGCGCCATATCGTGATTTGGATACGGTGGCAAGTGAGCGAGGATCGGGTCGTCGCATCCTTAGTGGCGCGCTACATCGGCGCCCGGGTGTAGTGGAAATTGAGCAAGGGTCTTCGCATTTGACTCGACGAGTGCGAAGGGCAAGGAAGCTAGCCGAGCCTAGGAGGATTCGCTTAGGTAGCTGGAACGTAAGGTCTCTGACAGGTAAGCTTCGGGAGGTAGTTGATACAGCGGTGAGGAGAGGCGTTGATATCCTTTGCGTCCAAGAGACCAAATGGAGGGTACAAAAGGCGAAGGAGGTGGAGGGTACCGGTTTCAAGCTGTGGTACACAGGGACGGTTGCAAACAGAAATGGAGTAGGCATCTTGATCAGCAAGAGCCTCAAGGATGGAGTGGTAGACGTCAAGAGACGTGGGGACCGGATTATCCTGGTCAAGCCGGTAGTTGGGGACTTAGTTCTCAATGTTATCAGCGTGTATGCCCCGCAAGTAGGCCACAATGAGAACACCAAGAGGGAGTTCTGGGAAGGCCTGGAGGACATGGTTAGGAGGGTACCGATTGGCGAGAGGCTCTTCATAGGAGGAGACCTCAATGGCCACGTGGGCACATCTAACACAGGTTTTGAAGGGGTGCATGGGGGATTTGGCTATGGCATCAGGAATCAAGAAGGAGAAGATGTCTTAAGCTTTGCGCTAGCCTACGACATGATCGTAGCTAACACCCTCTTTAAGAAGAGAGAATCACATCTAGTGACTTACAGTAGTGGGCAACACTCTAGCCAGATTGATTTCATCCTCTCGAGAAGAGAAGATAGGCGTGCATGCCTAGACTGTAAGGTGATACCTGGAGAGAGTGTTGTCCCTTAGCATAAGCTTGTGGTTGCTGACCTCCACTTTCAATTTCGTGTCCAGCAGGACAAGCGTGCCAAAGTCGCTAGAACGAAGTGGTGGAAGCTCAAGGGGGAGGTACCTCGGGCGTTCAAGGAGAGGTTCATTAAGGAGGGCCCTTGGGAGGAAGGAGGTGATGTAGACAACATGTGGATGAGGATGGCGACTTGCATTCGTAAGGTGGCCTCAGAGGAGTTTGGAGTGTCCAGGGGAAGTAGAAGAGAAGCTAAAGATACCTGGTGGTGGAACGATGATGTCTAGAAGGCAATTAAGGAGAAGAAAGAGTGTTTCAGACGCCTATATCTGGATAGGAGTGCAGACAACATAGAGAAGTACAAGATGGCAAAGAAGGCCGCAAAGCGAGCTGTGAATGAAGCAAGGGGTCAGGCGTATGAGGACCTCTACCAACGGTTAGACACGAAGGAAGGCGAAAGGGACATCTATAAGATGGCCAAGATCCGAGAGAGAAAGACGAGGGATGTTGACCAAATCAAGTGCATCAAGGACGGAGCAGATCAACTCCTGGTGAAGAACGAGGAGATTAAACATAGATGGCGGGAGTACTTTGACAAGCTGTTCAATGGGGAGAGTGAGAGCTCTACCATTGATCTGGACGACTCCTTTGATGACACTAGCAGGCGTTTTGTGCGGCGAATCCAGGAGTCGGAGGTCAAGGAGGCTTTAAAGAGGATGAAAGGAGGCAAGGCGATGGGCCCTGATTGTATCCCAATTGAGGTGTGGAGAGGCCTCAGGGACATAGCGATAGTATGGCTAACCAAACTTTTCAACCTCATTTTTCGGGCAAACAAGATGCCAGAAGAATGGAGACGGAGTATATTAGTACCAATCTTCAAGAACAAAGGGGATGTTCAGAGTTGTACTAATTACCGTGGAATTAAATTGATGAGCCATACAATGAAGCTATGGGAAAGAGTCATTGAGCACCACTTAAGAAGAATGACAAGCGTGACCAAAAATCAGTTTGGTTTCATGCCTGGGAGGTCGACCATGGAAGCCATTTTCTTGGTACGACAACTTATGGAGAGATATAGGGAGCAAAAAAAGGACCTGCATATGGTGTTCATTGACTTTGAGAAGGCCTATGATAAGATACCGCGTAATGTTATGTGGTGGGCCTTGGAAAAACACAAAGTCCCAACAAAGTACATTACCCTCATCAAGGACATGTACGATAATGTTGTGACAAGTGTTCGAACAAGTGATGGCGACACAGATGACTTCCCGATTAAGATAGGACTGCATCAAGGGTCAGCTTTGAGCCCTTATCTTTTTGCCTTGGTGATGGATGAGGTCACAAGGGATATACAAGGAGATATCCCATGGTGTATGCTCTTTGCGGACGATGTGGTGCTAGTCGATGAGAGTCAGACGGGGGTCAACAGGAAGTTGGAGTTATGGAGGCAAACCTTGGAATCGAAAGGTTTTAGGCTTAGTAGGACTAAAACCGAGTACATGAGGTGCGCTTTCAGTACTACTAGGCACGAGGAGGAGGAGGATGTTAGCCTTGATGGGCAGGTGGTGCCTCAGAAGGACACCTTTCAATATTTGGGGTCAATGTTGCAGAAGGATGGGGATATTGATGAAGATGTGAACCATCGAATTAAAGCCGGATGGATGAAGTGGCGCCAAGCTTCTGGCATTCTCTGTGACAAGAGGGTGCCACAAAAGTTAAAAGGCAAGTTCTATAGGACGGCGGTTCGACCCGCAATGTTGTATGGCGCTGAGTGTTGGCCGACTAAAAGGCGACATGTGCAACAGTTAGGTGTGGCGGAGATGCGCATGTTGAGATGGATGTGTGGCCACACAAGGAAGGACCGAATCCGGAATGATGATATACGAGATAGAGTTGGGGTAGCGCCAATTGAAGAGAAGCTTGTCCAACATCGTCTTAGATGGTTTGGACATATTCAGCGCAGGCCTCCAGAAGCCCCAGTGCATAGCGGACGGCTAAAGCATGCTGATAATGTCAAAAGAGGCCGGGGTAGACCAAACTTGACATGGGAAGAGTCCGTAAAGAGAGATCTGAAGGATTGAAGCATCACCAAAGAACTAGCCATGGACAGGGGTGCATGGAAGCTTGCTATCCATGTGCCAGAACCATGAGTTGGTCGCGAGATCTTATGGGTTTCACCTCTAGCCTACCCCAACTTGTTTGGGACTAAAGGCTTTGTTGTTGTTGTTGTTGTAAAAACCATAACTGCCCGCTGTGCAGATCATTTTAGAATAGAAACCAAACTTTGCTTGGGCATAAGGTGTTTTTTCCTAGATTAGCAAGGCTTCATATGGACTTTGGTTATCAGTAACTCCCTTATTATCTCCTTTCTTCCTTTTTTGCTTCTGCCCAAAGTAAGCATTCAGAAGATGATTTTAGTCCATGAAATTTGGCACTGTATGGATAAGGTGCACTGATGACCATCAACAAATCCAACATTGGTAACATTTGAATGTTAACACTTGCATAATGTCAGATATATTTCCTATTTGAAGATTTCAAAAAATTAGACGTAAATGGTTTTAGGATATAATTTGGTTGTGCTGGATTAAGTTCCAATAACTTAAGAGAATTTCAACCGAGCTGGTCCAACTTTAAAAAAATCATCGACTTGGGCTTCTTCGATATTAATATTTGGTACACTGACCTGGCACCAGGTTCTTAGTTTGGAACTTTAGACTACTAGTTGTTTGGAAAAGAGTAGTTGCCATTAGAAATTTAGAATTATGTCCATTGGTGTTAATGCAGTAGTCCTGAGTCTGGGTTAAACAAAAAGCTATACCCATCACAATGAATTAATAATAACAAGATTATTTAGAACATTCACACAACAAGACTATACAGTGTTAACAAAGTTGAATCTGAGACAGATTCTTATAAACCTGTGTTGGTCGCAAAGTTGTCCATGTGCACCTCTGTTATGATGATCTTCAGGACTGTTGTATTAAACATTTTTGTTCTCTCTAGACATAATGGAAAAAAAATAACGGCTAGCACCTGATTTCGAGTTGACATATATTTTGTTTAGAGAATGCAAACTAGCCATGATACTCAACATTTCCATCCACGACGTGCAATGGTCTTTATTCGTGTCAAGTTGGTGTAAATTTATGAAGCCAATCAACAAGTTATCTTTTTCCTTACTACTCACAGAATGAACATCAAAAGTTATATTTTAAAATATTACCATTTACCTATATGGTTCTTTATTACATATATACACTCATATGGATTTTATCAGTGTGTGTGAAAAGATACCAGTTTTTATGTCGATGCTATATTTCCCCATCTCCCATGTTGGTTAGAGACAAAATAGAATGTGCAGCAATGTATATATGTACAGACTGTAAACTTCAAATTTATAAACATCTTTTTTAATAAAGTTGTATTAACTTAATTCATGTTTGACGTTCCAAATATCCAACTAGAATAGCAGATAAAGATATTGGATACGAACCAATAAGCACGTACCTGTAGTATTCAAACGTTCGTAGCAGTTTCATGTTACTAGATCTGCACAAAAGTCATGAGAAAAATGAGAAAAAATTGGTACATATCGATCTATATAACCTATACATATGAGATCCGATATACAAGAAGGATGAAGCTAACAGGAAGCTACACTATATGCCCCTCCTATACCCACATATCAAATCTCATGAAAGAAAATCAGGAACAGTGGTTCCTATCAAATTTTGAGAAGTAGCTTCTTATGTTTTTGTCTACACTAATCATGGAAGATCTCATTTTGTCATTCTTACATGCAGGTACGAAGGTCATCCCAATTGCAGGTAGTGCTGCAACTCTTCTCCATTTCCATTATAAATGTTCTTAACTTTCACTCATGAGAAATAGCCACTGAAATTTAACTCGAGTCAAATCTGTGTGGTGTGAGTTTAAGTGAGCTGCGTCAATTCCTGCCACCTTAAATTTAATGTTCTCTCATTACAATGAGATGAGATATTATTCCTCGGAAAAAGAAAGGGTGGGGCTGCGGGAGATTTAATCATGGATGCACAGCTAACTATCCAAAATGCAGCTGGCTAATTTCCTTTCTTTTAAATCAGCAGCATCATCTGTAGCTGCATTTGTAGCTCTTTCATTGATGGTAGTCACGACACTCTACCTCTCATTGAAGTCAAGGTATAATGAAGAGATAAATAGGAAGGTCGAAATGTTTCTGAAGGCATATGGCACATCGAAACCCACAAGGTACACATTCCCAGAAGTTAGGAAGATAGCAAGACGGTTCAAGGATAAACTGGGCCAGGGTGGATTTGGAAGTGTGTACAAAGGCGAGCTACCAAATGGAGTGCCTGTGGCAGTCAAGATGCTAGAGGGCTCTGTAGGAGAGGGAGAGGAATTCATCAATGAAGTTGCAACCATTGGACTAATCCACCATACAAATATTGTCCGCCTCATGGGCTTTTGCTCTGAAGGAACAAGACGGGCTCTGATTTATGAATATATGCCTAACGAGTCACTGGAAAAATACATATTCACACATATTTCCAATATTTCTCGACAACTCCTACCATCAAACAAAATGCTAGATATTGCTTTAGGCATTGCCCGAGGAATGGAATACCTGCATCAAGGCTGCAACCAGCGCATTCTCCACTTTGACATCAAGCCACATAACATCTTGCTGGACTACAACTTCAATCCAAAGATTTCAGACTTTGGCCTTGCAAAGTTGTGTGCCAGGGACCAGAGCATCGTTACCTTGACAGCAGCCAGAGGCACAATGGGCTACATCGCACCAGAGCTATACTCTCGGAACTTTGGTGGGGTGTCATACAAGTCAGATGTGTACAGTTTTGGCATGCAGTTGTTGGAGATGGTGAGTGAACGGAGGAACTCAGACCCAAGTGTTGAGAGCCAGGACGAGGTATATCTCCCGGAGTGGATTTACGAGAAAGTAATCACTAAGCAGGAATTGGGGCTAAGTTTGGATATGACAGCAGAAGACAAAGAAAAGATGAGACAGCAGCGCCTCATTCATACTGTCATTAAAATGAAATTAAAATGAATGAACCTGTTTTTGCAGTGCTATGCAGGTTCGTGTTGGCACCCATGGCTGTGTTAATTTTCCTTGGCTACAAGTATCTGAAAACAAGGGTAACCATTGATGCGGTCGAGAAGTTCCTCCGACTACAACAAATGCTTGGTCCGACGAGGTACGCCTACACCGACATCACCGCAATCACAAGCCATTTCAGAGATAAGCTGGGCCAAGGAGGCTACGGATCCGTATTCAAGGGTGTGTTATTGCCAGGCAATGTTCATGTCGCGGTCAAGATGCTAGAGGGTAACTCCAGCTGCAACGGAGAAGACTTCATCAGTGAAGTCTCCACCATCGGCAGGATCCACCATGTAAACGTGGTGCATCTCATGGGTTTCTGCTCGGAGGAGATGAGGAGGGCTCTGGTATATGAGTACATGCCTCGAGGTTCTCTCGACAAGTACATCTTCTCCGCCGAGAAGAGCTTCTCCTGGGACAAGCTTAACGATATAGCTTTGGGCATTGCCAGGGGTATTAACTACCTGCATCTGGGTTGTGACATGCAGATTCTCCACTTTGACATCAAGCCGCACAATATCTTGCTCGACAACAATTTTATCCCTAAAGTTGCTGATTTCGGTCTCGCCAAACTATACCCAAGAGACAACAGTTTTGTGCCATTGAGTGTCCTACGGGGAACAATTGGGTACATAGCTCCTGAGAGGATATCTCGGAGCTTTGGTGTCATATCAAGCAAGTCTGATGTTTACAGCTTCGGAATGCTGCTGCTGGAGATGGCTGGAGGAAGAAGGAATGCCGATCCAAACGCAGCAAACTCGAGCCAGTCTTACTACCCATCATGGGTATATGACCAGTTAACTCAGCAAGAAGCGGGTGAGATATCTGTTTCTGTTGCTGACATGCATGAGCTGGAGATGAAGCTGTGCATTGTTGGACTATGGTGCATCCAGATGAGGCCTCAAGATCGTCCGACAATGAGCGAGGTTGTAGAGATGCTGGAAGGGGGCACCGATACCTTGCAGATGCCTTCCAGGCCATTCTTCTGTGACGAAGGGCACGCCCATACTGATGATACTTACCATTTGTCATCCGAGTTGAATGAAATCTCCGAGGAAGATATGAGTGAAAATATTGATGAGTAATGTAATAGTGTATGATGAAGTTGAAGCACTTGGCTTGCAAAAGGCTGAAGTTATGGTTGTATTAAATAATTGTTTCCGACTCATGTGAACTTTTATGCTGAAGCATGTCATAGGTACGGTAGGTAGCAGCTCGAGGATGGATGAGTATTACTTCCAACTGCAGCATCCATGATAGCAAGGTTCTAAAATGGAATCATTGTTCTTTATGGAAGACATGTATCCATTATTACGAATCTGAAGATATTATTAAGCATAGTAATATATAGCTTGCGAAATCTGTTGTGACATTTGCATGCACCTGCCGTGAAGAGGCAACACTGTTAATTAGCATGGATGTTGCAGTGTAAGGAATGCATTTTGTCATGTGTATCTAGTACTGTAGAAGACAGACATGCTCATTCTAAAGAAAATGCAGATCACCAGCTGCAGCTAAGTCGGTATAAAGTTATCAGTTACTGGGTTGGCGGTAAATAACACAAACTGTTTTCTTTTTTGCGGGGAAAAAATATAAACTGTTGTCGTTGCAGACTGTACTATTTTTTAAATTTTTTCTCGTGGTTTACCATGGTAATCACATTTTTTTAAACAGTAGTAAACATAGGTAGAAGAGAAAAGAGAATAGATGAGCACTACTGATAGCTTATTCACAGCTGCTTGTCTTGCTGGTGCAAATAAAATGGTGTTGTGCCGGTGATAGCTGCGCACCTGACCCTGAAGGAATTCAGTCAGTCAGAGTTTCCAAATGCACGAATGCGGCCCTCTCGGCCCGTTGTGTTGTCGGGACTACAGTGTGACTGAAGACTAGCTCCCGTCCAGTCTCATATCATAAGCAGTAAATAAATGGCTGCGAGGAATTGAAGATGAGACGAGCCCTTTCGCTCATACCAACCACTACGAAGTAATTATCATGCTCTGGTCAGGACACCATCCTGTATGCTTGGCAGCTCTTCTCTGAGAGTGAGATCTATACTGCTGTCCACTTACCCTAAGAGTGAGGTTGCTACCGCTGCCCACTGCTCTGTAATGGAAGGCCTCATCATTTTCACCACGATTTTCTTGGACAGCAGAGTCTACAGTCACATTCATGGTTACAAGAATAAGTTTGCGAAAATAAAATAAACAGAGAAGAGTAACAAGAGTAAGTTTGTTACAGGATGAAGGAAATATACATACACTGAGGCCAGCATGCCAAGAGGCCAGCTTTTAATTAGTCACTAGGGGTTCCCATAAAGAATGGGAAATAGTTCATGTTTGGTACAAAGCCTTTTAGCATAGCAGCAAAAAGAAAAACGTCAGAAAAACAAAAGTGTACATGAATCAAATAGATTTTACTTCACCAAAATACATTCTTTCAACTCTGTGTTCACACTACCAATGTTTTAACAGTTTTTACTTCACCAAACTCGCTGCAAGACCATGGCACATCGCCACGGTATGGAAATAGAACTTAAGAAAAAAAAGTGTACATGAATAAAAAAAAAAGTGAATCACCATATATGTGTTCATAAAAAAGCCGATTCCACTGAGGAAGAGGGCACCAGTTGGGTAAATCCAAGACGGCGTCAACAACCCAGAAGTTAGCAATGATATTGTAGTTGATGGTGATGCAAGACACATAGTATGTTGCATTGTTGATGCAAACTATAGCCTTGGTATCACACAAACTAGCTCCGAAGACTGAAAATCGTACCAGGGTGGATCCCCTTCCTAACGGAATGGAGATGATACATCCCTGAGAGGGCCACAAGAAAAAGAAGGGCAATCATGCCAATGAAATCACCCTTGAACACGATTTGAAACAAGAATTGCAATCACAGAAAAGACAGTTAAGGCTTTCAAGTGTAAATAGCATAAAACTACGTACCACAGTTGGGGCTAGCGTTCTGGAAAACTAACACCTTTTTGAAATTCCCTAAAAGCGTAAAACCTACCACTATTTTGGTTCGCTGTTCCAAAAAACTACCACGTTGCACTAATGACTGTGTTAGTTAATTTTAATCGTGTTTATGAAAAATTGGGTCCACTCGACAGGTCTGACGTGGCATAAAAGTCAACACCGCTAGTTTTGACTATTAGGTTGACCGTTATGATAGGTGGATCCCACATGTCGATTCATTCAAAAAATATATAAGTAAACCGGTTCTTGTAAACTTTTTTATAAAAAGCAACCAGGTCCCTGTAACTTTTTTATAAAAAGCCATCGGGTCCCTGTAGCTTCTTTATAAAAAGCAATTGGATCCATTTGGCCATGGCAGCACCGGCCATGGTGGTGGCTGGCCGTGCTGTTGCTGCTTGCCGCGCTGCACAGAGTTGAAAGAATGTATTATCGTGCTTCAAGGCAGTGAGATGGTCGAAGTGGAACGCGATAGATCTCTTGACATGGTAGACTGGTTCACAGAACCACACATCCATGTATACGATATAAGAACTGGTTAAGAAGATTAAGTGCCTAAGATAGCTCCCTGCAGGCTGTATACAAATATATGGTCGTGATGGCATTGACTGACTCAAAAGAAGAAGAAATGCAGTTGGTCTTCTGGATGTGACAGAGGAAAGCCAGTACTTCATTCCAAATCCAATTGTGTCCAGTCAAGGTGATGTGCCAGTTGTGGAAAATGAAGCCATCCATTATTACTATTTGTTTGACTAATCAATACTGATAGCAAGCAAGCACTGAAAGGCAATGCTTCATTTTTCTGAAACACAGCACGTCAGAAGTTTCATTGGCAACTGGAATTCCTCCTTGTCCACACAAACCCAAAATAAATTTTCGCTTAATTCCACTGCATGAGCTTCTCTCTTTGCCTTCTTCATCTCCATTCCGTTACAACAGTATGCCAGGACTTCTCTTCATAGTGCTGCTCATCTCTCTTCTCGCCAATGGAACCCATGTTGCCACAGCATGGGATGATGAAGAATTCTTCAAGAATTGTTCACCAAGTCAGTGCAGCGAACATGGACCAGAGGTCCGGTTCCCATTCAGGCTTGCAACCCAACCTCCACCTTGTGGTGCACCAGGTATGCAGTTATCATGCTTTGGACAAGACACCATCCTGTATCACCCAGTTCTTGGCTCCTGCAAAGTGACTGCAATATTTTACAAGGATCTAGTCATAAACATCAGTCCACCTGTAGACTCATCACCTCACTGCCCACTTCAGAGACTCATCTCAGCAAATCTATCAACTGATGTGTACAAACCTCAAAAGTTGCAAGTTGCCAGCTTAGTAGGTTGTCAAGAGATTCTATACCAATAGATCTATACGGTATAGTCGGCCCAGCCGCTTGTCTTGTTAACAAGGCCATCCAGTTCTGGTATTTGGTGAACCCCGACGCATACATGTCTGTTCTTCCTTTGGACTGCATGGTTGTTTCTAAGGACATCCCCATACCATATACTAGAAAGATTCATCAGTCATACTTCAAGTTGAAGAAGGTCAGCCACACTGCAACCTTCAAGTATAGAGCAAACAGAATGATCAGCTTTGGTGAGATGGCATTCTCTTGGTACTCTAGTAACATCACTAGTGTTTGCCAACAGTGTGAAAAAGAAGGTCAACAATGTGGATTTAACTCACAAAGGGATCACGCTTTCTGCAAGCGTCATGGTATTGTTTCTTTCCCTAGTCGAAATCATGTTCCGTTATGGTGTCTCAATTTCTTTCTAATGACATTTCAGAATTTTTATTTACCCATATATTCTCTTGCCAATCTCATGTGTTCCAAATTTCTAACAGTCAGCAAGATTTTTACCTATAGCGAAACTTTTCACGTAACTGTACTGCAAATTAGTCCAGCAGTTAGCCAGTCACAGCCTGCTGTGCAGATCACTTAAGATCTCGAGAACAAAGTATGTTTGAGCACAAGCTCTCTGTCTTCAATAAAACTTACTTTTGTGGCCTCCCCTACAGTTTCAGTGCAAACAAGGACAGGCTCTAGGTTCACATCCCTGGACGTACCCTCAAAAACTTTTGTCTGGAGATGGCAGTGCGAAACAGTTATGCTTAACTCTTTTGCAAAATTCTAAAAATAAAAACCATAACTGCCCGCCTATGTTGTCTCAACATAGGCTTGGCCAACGTCAAAACTCAGCCACTCTTATGGAGATGAAACCCAAAAGATTTTCGTTGGGGCGTAACCCTCTCAGCGACGCGCCCCATCGGAACCCGGGTGTGGTGGAAAATGGGCAAGGGCCGGGCCGCCACCCCCCAGGTGGCGCGCCATATCGTGATTTGGATACGGTGGCAAGTGAGCGAGGATCGGGTCGTCGCATCCTTAGTGGCGCGCTACATCGGCGCCCGGGTGTAGTGGAAATTGAGCAAGGGTCTTCGCATTTGACTCGACGAGTGCGAAGGGCAAGGAAGCTAGCCGAGCCTAGGAGGATTCGCTTAGGTAGCTGGAACGTAAGGTCTCTGACAGGTAAGCTTCGGGAGGTAGTTGATACAGCGGTGAGGAGAGGCGTTGATATCCTTTGCGTCCAAGAGACCAAATGGAGGGTACAAAAGGCGAAGGAGGTGGAGGGTACCGGTTTCAAGCTGTGGTACACAGGGACGGTTGCAAACAGAAATGGAGTAGGCATCTTGATCAGCAAGAGCCTCAAGGATGGAGTGGTAGACGTCAAGAGACGTGGGGACCGGATTATCCTGGTCAAGCCGGTAGTTGGGGACTTAGTTCTCAATGTTATCAGCGTGTATGCCCCGCAAGTAGGCCACAATGAGAACACCAAGAGGGAGTTCTGGGAAGGCCTGGAGGACATGGTTAGGAGGGTACCGATTGGCGAGAGGCTCTTCATAGGAGGAGACCTCAATGGCCACGTGGGCACATCTAACACAGGTTTTGAAGGGGTGCATGGGGGATTTGGCTATGGCATCAGGAATCAAGAAGGAGAAGATGTCTTAAGCTTTGCGCTAGCCTACGACATGATCGTAGCTAACACCCTCTTTAAGAAGAGAGAATCACATCTAGTGACTTACAGTAGTGGGCAACACTCTAGCCAGATTGATTTCATCCTCTCGAGAAGAGAAGATAGGCGTGCATGCCTAGACTGTAAGGTGATACCTGGAGAGAGTGTTGTCCCTTAGCATAAGCTTGTGGTTGCTGACCTCCACTTTCAGATTCGTGTCCAGCAGGACAAGCGTGCCAAAGTCGCTAGAACGAAGTGGTGGAAGCTCAAGGGGGAGGTACCTCGGGCGTTCAAGGAGAGGTTCATTAAGGAGGGCCCTTGGGAGGAAGGAGGTGATGTAGACAACATGTGGATGAGGATGGCGACTTGCATTCGTAAGGTGGCCTCAGAGGAGTTTGGAGTGTCCAGGGGAAGTAGAAGAGAAGCTAAAGATACCTGGTGGTGGAACGATGATGTCTAGAAGGCAATTAAGGAGAAGAAAGAGTGTTTCAGACGCCTATATCTGGATAGGAGTGCAGACAACATAGAGAAGTACAAGATGGCAAAGAAGGCCGCAAAGCGAGCTGTGAATGAAGCAAGGGGTCGGGCGTATGAGGACCTCTACCAACGGTTAGACACGAAGGAAGGCGAAAGGGACATCTATAAGATGGCCAAGATCCGAGAGAGGAAGACGAGGGATGTTGACCAAATCAAGTGCATCAAGGACGGAGCAGATCAACTCCTGGTGAAGAACGAGGAGATTAAACATAGATGGCGGGAGTACTTTGACAAGCTGTTCAATGGGGAGAGTGAGAGCTCTACCATTGATCTGGACGACTCCTTTGATGACACTAGCAGGCGTTTTATGCGGCGAATCCAGGAGTCGGAGGTCAAGGAGGCTTTAAAGAGGATGAAAGGAGGCAAGGCGATGGGCCCTGATTGTATCCCAATTGAGGTGTGGAGAGGCCTCAGGGACATAGCGATAGTATGGCTAACCAAACTTTTCAACCTCATTTTTCGGGCAAACAAGATGCCAGAAGAATGGAGACGGAGTATATTAGTACCAATCTTCAAGAACAAAGGGGATGTTCAGAGTTGTACTAATTACCGTGGAATTAAATTGATGAGCCATATAATGAAGCTATGGGAAAGAGTCATTGAGCACCACTTAAGAAGAATGACAAGTGTGACCAAAAATCAGTTTGGTTTCATGCCTGGGAGGTCGACCATGGAAGCCATTTTCTTGGTACGACAACTTATGGAGAGATATAGGGAGCAAAAAAAGGACCTGCATATGGTGTTCATTGACTTTGAGAAGGCCTATGATAAGATACCGCGTAATGTTATGTGGTGGGCCTTGGAAAAACACAAAGTCCCAACAAAGTACATTACCCTCATCAAGGACATGTACGATAATGTTGTGACAAGTGTTCGAACAAGTGATGGCGACACAGATGACTTCCCGATTAAGATAGGACTGCATCAAGGGTCAGCTTTGAGCCCTTATCTTTTTGCCTTGGTGATGGATGAGGTCACAAGGGATATACAAGGAGATATCTCATGGTGTATGCTCTTTGCGGACGATGTGGTGCTAGTCGATGAGAGTCAGACGGGGGTCAACAGGAAGTTGGAGTTATGGAGGCAAACCTTGGAATCGAAAGGTTTTAGGCTTAGTAGGACTAAAACCGAGTACATGAGGTGCGCTTTCAGTACTACTAGGCACGAGGAGGAGGAGGATGTTAGCCTTGATGGGCAGGTGGTGCCTCAGAAGGACACCTTTCAATATTTGGGGTCAATGTTGCAGAAGGATGGGGATATTGATGAAGATGTGAACCATCGAATTAAAGCCGGATGGATGAAGTGGCGCCAAGCTTCTGGCATTCTCTGTGACAAGAGGGTGCCACAAAAGTTAAAAGGCAAGTTCTATAGGACGGCGGTTCGACCCGCAATGTTGTATGGCGCTGAGTGTTGGCCGACTAAAAGGCGACATGTGCAACAGTTAGGTGTGGCGGAGATGCGCATGTTGAGATGGATGTGTGGCCACACAAGGAAGGACCGAATCCGGAATGATGATATACGAGATAGAGTTGGGGTAGCGCCAATTGAAGAGAAGCTTGTCCAACATCGTCTTAGATGGTTTGGACATATTCAGCGCAGGCCTCCAGAAGCCCCAGTGCATAGCGGACGGCTAAAGCATGCTGATAATGTCAAAAGAGGCCGGGGTAGACCGAACTTGACATGGGAAGAGTCCGTAAAGAGAGATCTGAAGGATTGAAGCATCACCAAAGAACTAGCCATGGACAGGGGTGCGTGGAAGCTTGCTATCCATGTGCCAGAACCATGAGTTGGTTGCGAGATCTTATGGGTTTCACCTCTAGCCTACCCCAACTTGTTTGGGACTAAAGGCTTTGTTGTTGTTGTTGTTGTAAAAACCATAACTGCCCGCTGTGCAGATCATTTTAGAATAGAAACCAAACTTTGCTTGGGCATAAGGTGTTTTTTTCCTAGATTAGCAAGGCTTCATATGGACTTTGGTTATCAGTAACTCCCTTATTATCTCCTTTCTTCCTTTTTTGCTTCTGCCCAAAGTAAGCATTCAGAAGATGATTTTAGTCCATGAAATTTGGCACTGTATGGATAAGGTGCACTGATGACCATCAACAAATCCAACATTGGTAACATTTGAATGTTAACACTTGCATAATGTCAGATATATTTCCTATTTGAAGATTTCAAAAAATTAGACGTAAATGGTTTTAGGATATAATTTGGTTGTGCTGGATTAAGTTCCAATAACTTAAGAGAATTTCAACCGAGCTGGTCCAACTTTAAAAAAATCATCGACTTGGGCTTCTTCGATATTAATATTTGGTACACTGACCTGGCACCAGGTTCTTAGTTTGGAACTTTAGACTACTAGTTGTTTGGAAAAGAGTAGTTGCCATTAGAAATTTAGAATTATGTCCATTGGTGTTAATGCAGTAGTCCTGAGTCTGGGTTAAACAAAAAGCTATACCCATCACAATGAATTAATAATAACAAGATTATTTAGAACATTCACACAACAAGACTATACAGTGTTAACAAAGTTGAATCTGAGACAGATTCTTATAAACCTGTGTTGGTCGCAAAGTTGTCCATGTGCACCTCTGTTATGATGATCTTCAGGACTGTTGTATTAAACATTTTTGTTCTCTCTAGACATAATGGAAAAAAAATAACGGCTAGCACCTGATTTCGAGTTGACATATATTTTGTTTAGAGAATGCAAACTAGCCATGATACTCAACATTTCCATCCACGACGTGCAATGGTCTTTATTCGTGTCAAGTTGGTGTAAATTTATGAAGCCAATCAACAAGTTATCTTTTTCCTTACTACTCACAGAATGAACATCAAAAGTTATATTTTAAAATATTACCATTTACCTATATGGTTCTTTATTACATATATACACTCATATGGATTTTATCAGTGTGTGTGAAAAGATACCAGTTTTTATGTCGATGCTATATTTCCCCATCTCCCATGTTGGTTAGAGACAAAATAGAATGTGCAGCAATGTATATATGTACAGACTGTAAACTTCAAATTTATAAACATCTTTTTTAATAAAGTTGTATTAACTTAATTCATGTTTGACGTTCCAAATATCCAACTAGAATAGCAGATAAAGATATTGGATACGAACCAATAAGCACGTACCTGTAGTATTCAAACGTTCGTAGCAGTTTCATGTTACTAGATCTGCACAAAAGTCATGAGAAAAATGAGAAAAAATTGGTACATATCGATCTATATAACCTATACATATGAGATCCGATATACAGGAAGGATGAAGCTAACAGGAAGCTACACTATATGCCCCTCCTATACCCACATATCAAATCTCATGAAAGAAAATCAGGAACAGTGGTTCCTATCAAATTTTGAGAAGTAGCTTCTTATGTTTTTGTCTACACTAATCATGGAAGATCTCATTTTGTCATTCTTACATGCAGGTACGAAGGTCATCCCAATTGCAGGTAGTGCTGCAACTCTTCTCCATTTCCATTATAAATGTTCTTAACTTTCACTCATGAGAAATAGCCACTGAAATTTAACTCGAGTCAAATCTGTGTGGTGTGAGTTTAAGTGAGCTGCGTCAATTCCTGCCACCTTAAATTTAATGTTCTCTCATTGCAATGAGATGAGATATTATTCCTCGGAAAAAGAAAGGGTGGGGCTGCGGGAGATTTAATCATGGATGCACAGCTAACTATCCAAAATGCAGCTGGCTAATTTCCTTTCTTTTAAATCAGCAGCATCATCTGTAGCTGCATTTGTAGCTCTTTCATTGATGGTAGTCACGACACTCTACCTCTCATTGAAGTCAAGGTATAATGAAGAGATAAATAGGAAGGTCGAAATGTTTCTGAAGGCATATGGCACATCGAAACCCACAAGGTACACATTCCCAGAAGTTAGGAAGATAGCAAGACGGTTCAAGGATAAACTGGGCCAGGGTGGATTTGGAAGTGTGTACAAAGGCGAGCTACCAAATGGAGTGCCTGTGGCAGTCAAGATGCTAGAGGGCTCTGTAGGAGAGGGAGAGGAATTCATCAATGAAGTTGCAACCATTGGACTAATCCACCATACAAATATTGTCCGCCTCATGGGCTTTTGCTCTGAAGGAACAAGACGGGCTCTGATTTATGAATATATGCCTAACGAGTCACTGGAAAAATACATATTCACACATATTTCCAATATTTCTCGACAACTCCTACCATCAAACAAAATGCTAGATATTGCTTTAGGCATTGCCCGAGGAATGGAATACCTGCATCAAGGCTGCAACCAGCGCATTCTCCACTTTGACATCAAGCCACATAACATCTTGCTGGACTACAACTTCAATCCAAAGATTTCAGACTTTGGCCTTGCAAAGTTGTGTGCCAGGGACCAGAGCATCGTTACCTTGACAGCAGCCAGAGGCACAATGGGCTACATCGCACCAGAGCTATACTCTCGGAACTTTGGTGGGGTGTCATACAAGTCAGATGTGTACAGTTTTGGCATGCAGTTGTTGGAGATGGTGAGTGAACGGAGGAACTCAGACCCAAGTGTTGAGAGCCAGGACGAGGTATATCTCCCGGAGTGGATTTACGAGAAAGTAATCACTAAGCAGGAATTGGGGCTAAGTTTGGATATGACAGCAGAAGACAAAGAAAAGATGAGACAAATGAGTATTGTCGCATTGTGGTGTATCCAATGGAACCCAAAGAATCGGCCATCGATGACGAAAGTGGTAAACATGCTAACAGGGAGGTTGCAGAATCTTGAGATCCCCCCTAAGCCATTTGTCTCGTCTGAAAATCGTCCTATGCCACAAAACACGACGAACGCATGAACATGCATTGTGTTTTGCGTATTATTATTACACGTTTGAGGGAACTTAACTCGCACATGTGTTGCAAACTGTAATGGCTTGCACCTTTATGTCGAATGTTAATTTGATTACGTACTGAACTGAACTACATGGGTCACCTGATCTGTACTTATTACTATATATTGTAATGCTACTACATGGGTCACCTGATGTGTACCTTATCATGCTGTAATGCTATTAATTAGAAACATACGGCACTGGATTTGACAACCTTTGATTGTAAAATTATCATATCATGTCTGCCATTTCTGTGATTTTATCCCCTTTCTCTCATAAACTGTGGGCATTTCCTTGTCAGAATCACAAGATGGCCATGTAAGTTCTTTCTAATACGGCGATGGGCGGATGGCCTCAGCAGAATACTAGAAAGTAGAAACGCAGCATTTCTGTTGTGAAATCAAAACGAGAGAGCAAAGGGATTACTCACCATCGCAGATAGGCAGCTTCCGCGGTGAGACGCGAGGGAGGCGGGGTACTATGGAAGACGGCGGAGAATGTGAGCTGCGTGAGTGGGACGGCAGACGGCAAGCAGGCACGGCTTGACTGCGTCGCCGGAGTAACCACTCGCCGGCCGCCGGCCGCCGGCTAGGGTAGAAACGGGCACCCGTTGCAGAAACTGTGGAGGTGCCTTTTCCCTTTGGGGGTAAGCCTGAGTTGGGTCGGGCTCCCTTGTAGAAATGGGCCGGTCCGCAGTCTGGATAAATTATATACGGTGGGCTGTGGAACGACGGACTGCTCATATTGTTTTTTGTTTTTGTTTTTTGAGAACGACACCTCGTATTGGTTGGGCAGCCAGCCACTGGTACGTTTATATGGTAGCAGTAGTACTATGGGTGATTTCTTTTTTTTAACACAGTACAGACGCAAGCGTTCATATACACGCGCATACACTCACCCCTATGAACGCACATACGCACACCCTACCCTTATGAGCACCTCCGAGAGACTGAGCCGGCATATCATCTTGAAATTTATGAAGTCACCGTAGGCACCTCGTCGTCGACGGGAACGTCTCCTCCCATTGAATGCACATCGTCGGAAATCTTGAAATAAATTCAGAAATAAATGCGAGCACCAGGATTTGAACCCTGGTGGGCTGGGGATACCACAGTCCCTCTAACCATCCAACCATAGGTCGGGACCAGAGAATGGTGGAGCAAGAAAAATATCTAGGACACGAGGTAGAACCCTATAATGCGGGGTCATATACATTTTGACACATCGTCCTATAATGCAGGGTCATGCATTACTTCCAATTTATTTCAAACCCTTGTGAATTTGAGCTAATTACATAATACATAGGAGTAACGTATAGTTGAGAAAGACGAAACCTCTTTGATGACGGTCACAAATTTCCATCTTCATATTTAAGGCGCATGTTAATGTGGTCCATCCTAAGCTGGGATGGTGTATAAATAAGCTCTCATGACAACACTTCGGTGTAGTTTTGATAGAGAGAATGTTGTGCATGGCAAGCTGGCCGCAAATTGGGGGTATGCATATATGCAATTAGGCTTGGGAAGCATCGAGAATTTGATTACCACCATCCCTTCTGGTATCACTAGTCGTGGTCGGTGGAATCTTGTGAACCTATGGCGCCATCAAACTCACCTTAAAAACCGAGTAGGGTATCATTTATATGTGCCCACTCATGTATTAGGACTCTCGTGTATCAATTGCCAACATCGTGTGGTGGCGTCCAAGCGGGACGAAGGTGCCAAATAGCTTCAGCGACACATGTATGGCCAGACGGCTAACAATTTTTCCTTCATGCTGATCCAGATAATACCCCGCGCATTGCTGCGGGAATTTATAGTGTTAAATTTATCAAGAATAAAATTAGAATATATGCGAATAATATTTCTCCATATTCTCAGCATGTATGAACTATAGCGGATTAGTGGTGGAGTCAACATACAAGCAATATGGTGTACAGAGTCCATAAGATTTACAATTTTACTCATGTTTCCTATTTTTTTATGTATATTGTTCTATATATGTGAATCATACATAGGTTCGATACAGTTCTACAAAGTAATGGGTGTACATTCATACACCCAAGACCTTATGTAGCTTTGCCCATAAATATACACCCAAGTCTGTATGTAGCCTCAACCAAGTGGCAGATCAGTAGTAAACTGAGAGTGGCTCGATGGTAATAATGCCTTTTGGCCTTCTGACTTTGGTGTAATAATTTTTTGATTAAATAAAAAATGATAATACAGTTTCAAATGTAAAATATCCAAAAGAAATAACTTTATTCATGAAGATACATACTTTGGATCATCATGAATTGACAGTGTTCTTCTATACTACAATTGAAGTTGATCAACCTTGTGATAACTAATTCATGATTTAAGCAACAGTACACCTAATTCTAGGAAGAAGGCAGAGTAGTTCATGAGATTCTTGCAGTGTGGTTAACACTGCCCTGCATGTTGAGAAAAAACGACATTATTGCAAGGGTTAAACTTGTATAGCAGCCTAGTCAGAAACACAACATGAGATTGAAGGACTGATAGGATGGCTCAGAAGAATTTTCAACTCTATCCATCTGTGTGAATCATACAAAGGAACATTGCCTTAACCGAAACAGGGATTGTTGATTTAGTATGTAGCTAATCCTTTTGAAGAAATATTGCACTGAAGAACCCGGGGGAGCAGATTATCATGCTATCTACTCCAAACAGAAGTTGCATGCTTATCCAATGTAACTACTTCAATTCGGGCGAGGTCGCCTCCTCATCAAATGCTCGCTGCAGCAAGAGATTATTGTCATTGCCCCCATCACGGGCAACTTCCGCTGGTGTTCAATGAGCGGCAACGATATGTCAATGGGACGGTGCTCTGCGCTGCTGCCGACCACAACCCTGTGCACGGAAGCTGCCACTCAAGCCCATTCAAGGTGGTCTTGCTCTCCACGAGCAGCTACTATATATAGTGGTCCACAGCCCGCCTTTGCATGTGTTTACTCCTCGGAGACTGGCAGAGCGATATCATCTCAACTCCGACTCCATATCAACTTCATGGCACTGATAGTCGTGGGTCACTTATTGGTAATTCACTTTACTGGTTGTGCGACTATTACATTTTTCAGTTTGATTTGGAAGGGCGGAGCCTAGCTTTGATCAGAGCACCTCCAATTATATATGATGCTCGCCACCGCTTTGACATGCGTGAGATAATTGAGATTGTGTATGGCGCTGTTGGTCTCGCGATATTGTCTCACTATTACTATAACATTCAAATGTGGCAATGGAAAGTTAATTATCATGGTGTTGCCAAATGGGTGCTTTGGAAGACCATTGATATGCATAACATTCATGTGATCCCACCTGGGGTTGAAGGAGAGAGGCCAGAGTTTTTATGTAGACCGAGATATGCTAAGGATACTGATGATATATTTCTACATGTGGGCACCGGTGTCTATGTGGTTCATCTTAAGTCAATGCAATCTAAGAAAATTTGTGAAACTGATTATGTTAATGGCCATATTTCTTTTAAGAGTTTCTATATGCCAGGTGATTGTTCTCCATTAGTCCCCATGCCATAGGAGTAACCTAACCTTGTTGTACATAGGTGCTTGAGAACCTTCGCTGGACAGATGAATTTATAGTTGTACTGTTTAATATATTGTTATCATTTAAGATGGTCGTACTTTGTGTTATCATTCAATATAGTTATCTTCATCCTTGGGACAAAACAAACCAAATATCAAATGAATTGAGCCATAATGTAAATTTAAATATCAAATGAATTGAGCCTATGTTTGGAAACTCAACTAGCTATATATTCTTCTATAGAGTACTTTTAATCCTGCTATTTTTCTTAACTCTGTAAAAGAACTTTCATTGAAATCATACATTCTGGAATAATAGTTTACTTTGTCACTTGTTTAAGACTGTCCTAGTTTTCATGACCATGACTAATACATTTGTAACACACCCTTTCCCCGTGTTTGTTATTTCAGGTTCCTTAAATACCCAAAATATTTTTTGTTGGTAGTGTTTATGAGTTTTGGCATGTTTTTATTTTGTCTTATTCAAATGCGGATGAATGAGTTAAATTGTAGATCATTCCTTGTTTGCTTATAAATTATGGATACATTACACTGCTTTAAAAAACATTCCTTGCAAAAAGCAACATTTGTAGTTTTGTTTATCTGTTGCCAATAGTCATCTATAAAACATAAATACCAAAGTGACTTATTTTCCTATACTTTTCAATTCATCTATGTAAACAGCCATTGTTTTCATCTCATGCTTATGCTTCTAGGCGTAGGCATTGCTCGTGGATGTGATGGAGCTCGAATGTTGTATGAGACATGGGATGACTGTCTGCTTTGGTTTGCTAATTTGCCAAAGTGGTTCAACAAGTAAGGTCTTGTAAATATAGTTTGTGAGATTTGAACTGTTTGATTTTTCTTTGGAAAATATCTGGCAGTCAATGGGTGTAGCATATACCCTAGAACTACTAACCATTGGGTTATTGGGATTCACACATGCTAATAACATAGAGTGGATGTTTTTGTCATCGGTATTCGTAGGAGATATAGCTCATCTTTTTTCGAGGGGATATTATTGTGAGTTATATTGATGATTGCCTTTGGCCCTTCGTATTCTTGATTTTTGGCATCCTCTTGTACAATATACATATGATGGCTTTGGCCTTCTAATAATACAAGTTGCTATTCCTAACATGGTATTAGAGATCTAGGTTATTTTTTTCGTACGTTGCAACTCGTGCTTCTTCCGATCTCATCTCGTGTCCGCCGTTGCTCTTGGCGTCGCTGTGTTCTTCCGTACCGGCAGCCACTGCTCCCTCTTCCGCGTGGCCGTCCTCTGCTGATCCACCACACTCGCTCCACGATCTGCTCTGCCAAGCGGGAAGGACAAGCCCAATCCACTAGTAGAAATCAGGGCAACAGTCCCGGTTCCAGAGGGCCTTTAGTCCCGGTTCTACAACCAGGACAACACGATCGGGACTAATGCCGATCACTTTTAGTCCCGGTTGGCTTACGAACCGGGACCAAAGGTGCTCCACGTGGCCGCACTGCGGCGCCGAGGCAAGAGGACCTTTAGTCTCGGTTCGTAACACGAACCGGGACAATAAGGCGCTGGTTTTTATTTTTTTTGGAAAGGGCCGTGTTTCATTTTTTTATTGTATTTTCACGCGGGTTTTCATTTTTGGAAAGGGCCAATCGCAACATCATATTTTCCTCTAATTCAACATGATCACTTGCATCCATCCACCTTAATCAAATATATGTCATATAACTCATCATCATCTTACTCATCTAACAACTCATCATCATCTTAATCATACCAAGTTAAAATCTCATAAAACAGAAAAACATCATAATAGTAATCATCCTAATCGATCATGCAAGTTAAAATAAACCAGAAAAACTTCTCTCTCATAGGACCTAGTCCTCCCTCCTAGGTAAAATGACATAAAACAGAATAACACCTATGTCTCCATAATGAAGCAAAGAGATCCAACGGTCTCCAACTTGTGGCTTGCGATCCTTCTTTATTTGTCCCCATGCTTCAATTTGGAGCCGTCTTGGTGGTTTGCGCTCAGTCGAGTATGCAAAAGAGAACTCGGGCCTCATAGGGCTTTTAATTGTCATATTACCTTCGGCTTGCATCAACGGAGGCACAACTTCATTTGGCAGTTTCTGTTGAAGAACATAATAGTAGCCTAGTTAGCAATGTAATCATTATCATTTACGCAATAGTAGTGTACTTAATTAGCAACTCTTACCAAGATATTTTGGCAAATGTCATCCGCCCTCAACCTATGCACTAGTATCCTGTACAATGTATAATTTGGGCCAGTTCCCGAATTATACGGGAAGATCTCCCTACCAACTAGGACACCAATAACAAAGTTGATAAGATCATCCTTCTCCTCCCAAGTTAGATGTGATCCATAAGTGTAGTGTGTCGTGTCAATTATTTTCTGTGTTTCACTCGAAGAAACGAAATAAGCTGTAAATTATAAATTAACAAATTTAGTATGGATGAACACCAACTATTTTTAAATATAGAATGCAAATTACTTGACAAATATGCATGGTTGATAAACTCACATGAAGGTAAAACAGGAAGCATATCAACATCCACCCAAATGTCGATGTTACCTTCAATATGATCTTCAGGACGAAGATCGAAGGTTATTTCCATATCCTCCTGAAATCCATATGCCTTGCAAAGAGCTTCCTAATTTGAGCACCCTAGTTCTATGCTATTAACTGCATTCATTACTTTGACCAGAAATGTGGGACCATGTTTAGTCCTCAGGTTGGCTCTCCTCGTCTCGAAACTCTCGTGCTCTTTGAAACCGAGCCTCTCCAAGAAATACCGTCTTGCATGACAGGGGATGAACTAGTCGAATTGTATAAAACAGAAATTACACGTTGAAGCAAAGAAACAGAAGTCATGCTTAATTACGAAAAAAGAATTGTCATCGTTGCGTACCGTAGAAACATCGAAGGTCTCGTCAAGCTTGATGGTGAAGAACCTGTCGTCTCGCAGCCCAGGCTGGTCGCAAAGAAACTTATCTTCGCCGCAGAGTTCACACGCTTGGATCATATCGTCGTCATCAGACGACGACATTTCCTGTGTTCATGATTCAAAAATTACGGCATGACCATTGCTAATGTAAGACATATTAAGCGCCTAAAATTTGCCGGAACGGAAATAAATCAACATTCCGGCAAAACATAGGCACTAGGAGGGGTTCCCTGCAATAACATACACACATGTCCAAATAGACCTAATTCAATATCGGTTGACTTTCGGTCCGTTGAGGCTTTCCTTAAATAACTCTCATATCTTATGTTGTGTTGGTGCGCACTCTCTCACACTGATATGGTGGTGTATATATGTTGGTGGACACTCTCTCACACTAATAGTTCGACCGTCGGTGATGGGTGCACCTCCTCTCCTCTCCTTGCGCATTACACCAAGGTATATATCGCAAGAAGAGAAGAGGAGGAAGCGCCCCCCACGATAACAGTCGGGATTCCTCCATCAAGAACACACATGAAAATCACACAAGGAGCAACGACAGACCGAAAGTCACACACGCATTATACCAATACAATATCACTAATACATTTATAATGAACTCGAATATAATATCACTAATACATTTATAATGAACTCGAATATAATATCACTAATACATCATCTCGAATAATCCAGTTAATGCATCATCAAATATTAACTAATACATCTCGAATATTATCATATAAGATCACTAATACAGATCGAATATCCTAGAATCCAAAGTGGAGGACGGTGAACTCGGTTTACTAGCGGTCTCTGAGTCGCTGGCGGTGGACACCCAAAGATAAGGAACCATCACCAGATCATAACTCGGGTGAGATCCCTGAAGAACCTGCCAGGTATTGGAGAACCTGGCGTCCAACGCCGCCATGTAGCGACGGACGTGCTCGTCCTCCTCCCTGACACGGCGACGTACCACCTCCGCGGGGGCCCGCTCCCTCTGCACCGAAAGTGGCCCACGCGACCGCCACCAAAGAATCTCCGGGTCGATGACGAGACCAGGATTCCTCACCAAGCTCCGAGCCCGGGAAGGTAGCACCTCCCAGTGCCAGCCCGGCGGAGCCCAGTCCCGGACATTGCGCCTCTCAGGCAGGATGTCGCCGCCGAGTCGACAACGACGAGGATGCGGGCCAGGCATCGTCGACGTCGAGACAAATTCCTATGAGGACATTTTCTTATCGTTTAATGTTTTGCTATTTTAGAAATGCTTAATTTCTTAAACTCATGTTAGACTCATTTTTGACTAGGTTTTCCGGAATGCCGTTTCCCAGCAATTCCCGGCACTCGATATACCTACTTTCTAGCACAAGTCATGCCAAAATTTCGACATTACCCTTGCTAAAAAGTGGACATATCGAGCGCCTAAAATTCACCGGAACGGAAATGAAACAACATTCCGGCGAAACATAGGCCACTCGGATCATTTGCATATAACAATAAGAAAAATATAGAACTTGAAAAATATAAAACCTACTTAATTTCACACTAATTAACTAGGTTCATACTACGCGGCGTGCCGCCACGCACTACATGCTAGTATATCCTATGAACCAAATTATATATGAGACTCCATGGATTTCGGATCCCACGCCGCCACTGCTTCGACCGGCAACGGGCGATGACGGTGACCGCGGGGAGGGGGGGATAGGAGGAGGGGAACGGCGGTGTGGCGCCCGACGGCTCACCTAGCTAGGAGGAGGGGAGCGGGGCTCGGGGCGGCGACGGCGTCGGGGGGTGGCGACGGGGACGGCGACGGGGAGGGCGTTGGGGGCGGCGACGGGGACGGCTTCGGGGGCGGCGACGGGGACGGCGTCGGGGGCGGCAACGGGGGCGGCGCGACGAGGAGCGGGCTCGGGGAGGTGACGGCGCGGTCCGGCAGCCTGGCGGCGTCGAGGTTTTCTTCGGCGCCGTCGGGGGAGATGGAGATCGAAAGCTGCAGATGGATTTTGGTCCACTTATATACGCCAGCCTTTAGTCCCGGTTGGAGACACCAACCGGGACTAAAGGGCTGGGCTTCCCGACCTTTGGGCTGCTGAAATTCACCTTTAGTCCCTGTTGGAGCCACCAGCCGGGACTAAAGGGCTGGGCTTCCCGCCCTTTGGGCTTCTGAAATTCACCTTTAGTCCCGGTTGGAGCCACCAACCGGGACTAAAGGTGAATTTCAGCAGCCCAAAGGGCGGGAAGCCCAGCCCGTTGATACGTCTCCAACGTGTCTATAATTTTTGATTGTTCCATGCTATTATATTATCTGTTTTGGATGTTTTATATGCATTAATATGCTATTTTATATTATTTTTGGGACTAACCTATTAACCTAGTGCCTAGTGCCAGTTTTTGTTTTTTTCCTTGTTTTTGAGTATTGCAGATAAGGAATATTAAACGGAGTCCAAACGGAATAAAATCTTTGCGATGATTTTTCTTGGACCAGAAGAAACCTACTAGACTTGGAGATGAGGTCAGGAGACCTGCCGGGAGGCGACAAGCCACTAGGGCGCGCCCCTAGGGGGGCGCGCCCCCCTGGCTTGTGGCCCCCCAGCAGGCCTCCTAACCCTATTCTGCGGCCTATAAATTCCCAAATATTCCCCCAATACCAAAGAGAGCCACGAAAATACTTTTCCGCAACCGGAAGCCTTTGTTCCCGTGAGATCCCATCTTGGAGCCTTTTCCGGTAATCTGCCGGAGGGGGATTCGATCACGGAGGGCATCTACATCAACTCCATTACCCCTCCGATGATGCGTGAGTAGTTCACCACAGACCTTCAGGTCCATAGCTAGTAGCTAGATGGCTTCTTCTCTCTTTTTGTTCTTCAATACCATGTTCTTCATGATCTTCATGGAGATCTATCCGATGTAATACTCTTTTGCTGTGTGTTTGTCGAGATCCGATGAATTGTGGGTTTATGATCAGATTATCTATGAATATTATTTGAATCTTCTCTGAATTCTTATATGCATGATTTCATATCTTTGCAAGTCTCTTCTAGTTATTGGTTTGGTTTGGCCAACTAGATTGGTAATTCTTGCAGTGGGAGAAGTGCTTACTTTTGGGTTCAATCTTGCGGTGTCCTCACCCAGTGACAAAGTAGGGGTAGCGAGGCACGTATTTGTATTGTTGCCATCAAGGATAAAAAGATGGGGTTTTCATCATATTGCTTGAGTTTATCCCTCTACATCATGTCATCTTACCTAATGCGTTACTCTGTTCTTCATGAACTTAATACTCTAGATGCAGGCAGGAGTCGGTCGATGTGTGGAGTAATAGTAGTAGGTGCAGAATCGTTTTAGTCTACTTGACACGGACGTGATGCCTATATGCATAATCATTGCCTTGGATATCGTCATAACTATGCGCTTTTCTATCAATTGCTCGACAGTAATTTGTTCACCCACCATATTATTTTCCTTCAAGAGAGAAGCCTCTAGTGAAACCTATGGCCCCCGGGTCTATTTTCCATATTATATTTTCAGATCTGTAAACCAAAAATACCAAAATTACTTTGCTGCAATCTTTTTACTTTTGTTTTACTTTTCGTTTTAGCAATCTTTTATATCTATCTCTATCAGATCTCATCCTTGCAAGTAACCGTGAAGGGATTGACAACCCCTTTATAGCGTTGGGTGCAAGTGTTTGATTGTTTGTGTAGGTGCGAAGATTGGGGACTTGCTTGTATCTCCTACTGGATTGATACCTTGGTTCTCAACAACTGAGGGAAATACTTATCTACTTTGTTGCATCACCCTTTCCTCTTCAAGGGAATACCAACGCAAGCTCAAGAAGTAGCAAGAAGGATTTCTGGCGCCGTTGCCGGGGAGGATACATAGCAAGTCAAGACAAGAACTCTCCCGTCAACTTGCCAATTTCTGGCGCCGTTGCCGGGGAGATCTACATTAAGCCTACCAAGTACCCATCACAAACTCATCTCTTGCATTTACATTATTTGCCATTTGCCTCTCGTTTTCCTCTCCCCCACTTCTAAAACGATTTTCAGAAAAAACCAAAATGATTTGCCTTTTTATTCGCCCTTCTTCCGTTCGTCTTTTCGTTTGCTTTTTGTTTGCTTGTGTGCTAGATTGCTTGCTTTGTCATGATGACTCAAGAGAATACCAAGTTGTGTGACTTCTCCAATACTAATAATAATTATTTTATTAGTACTCCGATTGCTCCCGCCACTAGTGCGGAATCTTATGAAATTAATGCCGCTTTGCTTAATCTTGTTATGAAAGAATAATTTTCCGGCCTTCCTAGTGAAGATGTCGCATCCCATCTAAATACTTTCGTTGAGTTGTGTGATATGCAAAAGAAGAAAGATATGGATAATGATATTGTTAAATTGAAGCTATTTCTGTTCTCACTACGAGATCGTGCTAAAACTTGGTTTTCATCTTTGCCTAAAAATAATATTGATTCATGGAATAAGTGTAATGATGCTTTTATTTCCAAGTACTTTTCGCCCGCTAAGATCATCTCCCTTAGGAACGATATAATGAATTTTAAGCAACTTGATCATGAGCATGTTGCACAATCTTGGGAGAGGATGAAACTAAGGATTAGAAATTGCCCCGTGCATGATTTGAGTTTATGGATGATTATACAAAAAATTTATGCGGGATTGAATTTTGCTTCTAGAAATCTTTTAGATTCCGCCGCGGGTGGTACTTTTATGGAAATCACATTAGGAGAAGCTACTAAAATCCTAGATAATATTATGGCAAATTACTCTCAATGGCATACCGAAAGATCTCCTACTAGTAAAAAAGTGCATGCTATTGAAGAAATAAACACTTTGAGTGAAAAGATGGATGAATTGATGAAATTGTTTGCTAGTAAGAGTGCTCCTATTGATCCTAATGACATGCCTTTGTCTTCTTTGATTGGAAATAATAATGAATCTATGGATGTGAATTTCATTGGTAGGAACAATTTTGGTAATAACGCGTATAGAGGTAATTTCAACCCTATGCCGTTTCCTAGTAATTCCTCTAATAATTATGGTAATTCCTACAACAATTCTTATGGAAATTATAATAAGATGCCCTCTGATCTTGAGAATAATATTAAAGAATTTATTAGTTCGCAAAAGGTTTTCAATGCTACGAATGAAGAAAAATTGCTCAAGATTGATGATTTGGCTAGGAACGTTGATAGAATTTCACTTGAGATTGATTCTTTGAAAATTAGATCTACTCCACCCAAGCGTGATATTAATGAGTCTTTAAAAGCTATGAGAACTTCTATTGATGAGTGTAAGGAAAGAACCGCTAGAATGCGTGCTAAGCGTGAATGGCTTGAAAAAGTGTGTTCTCGTGATAATAATGATGAAGATCTTAAAGTGATTGATGTGACTCCTATTGAATATTTGTTTTCTAATATAAATCTTGATAAAGATGGGACTGGAGATACGCCAGCTTTAGTTACAAGGCATCCCAATGATTCGGAGTTTATAGATCTTAATGCTAAAAGTGGGATTGAAGAGGTCAAAACTTTAAATAGCAATGAACCCACTCTTTTGGATTTCAAGGACTTTAATTATGATAGTTGTTCTTTGATTGATTGTATTTCCTTGTTGCAATCCATGTTGAATTCTCTGCATGCTTATAATCAAAATAAAGCTTTTACTAAGCATATCGTTGATGCTATGATGAAATCTTTTGAAGAAAAACTTGAGTTAGAAGTTTCTATACCTAGAAAGCTTTATGATGAGTGGGAACCTACTATTAAGATTAAAATTAAAGATTATGAGTGACATGCTTTGTGTGATTTGGGTGCTAGCGTTTCCACGGTTCCAAAAACTTTATGTGATGTGCTAGGTTTCCATGATCTTGATGATTGCTCTTTAAATTTGCATCTAGCGGATTCCACCATTAAGAAACCTATGGGAAGGATTAATGTTGTTCTTATTGTTGCAAATAGGAATTATGTGCCCGTAGATTTCATTGTTCTTGATATAGATTGCAATCCTACATGTCCTATTATTCTTGGTAGACCTTTCCTTAGAACGATCGGTGCAATTATTGATATGAAAGAAGGAAACATTAGATTCCAATTTCCGTTAAGGAAAGGCATGGAACACTTTCCTAGAAATAAAATAAAATTACCTTATGAATCTATTATGAGAGCTACTTATGGATTGCATACCAAAGATGACAATACCAAGATCTATTACGTTATGCCTAGCTAGGGGCGTTAAACAATAGCGCTTGTTGGGAGGCAACCCAATTTTATTTTTATGCTTTTGTTTTGCTTCTGTTTTTGAGTGCTTTACACATTATTACCTCTGTAATAATTGTGTTTTCTTGTTTTAATTAGTGTTTGAGCCAAGTAAGACCTTTGGGATGGTCTACGGTGATTGTGATTTGATTTTGCTGAAAAACAGAAACTTTTGCGCTCAGTCAAGTGAAACCTATGGCCCCCGGGTCTATATTCCATATTATATGTTCAGATCTATAACCAAAAATACCAAAAATACTTTGCTGCAATCTTTTTACTTTTGTTTTACTTGTCGTTTTAGCAATCTTTTATATCTATCTCTATCAGATCTCATCCTTGCAAGTAACCGTGAAGGGATTGACAACCCCTTTATAGCGTTGGGTGCAAGTGTGTGATTGTTTGTGTAGGTGCGAAGATTGGGGACTTGCTTGTATCTCCTACTGGATTGATACCTTGGTTCTCAACGTCTGAGGGAAATACTTATCTACTTTGCTGCATCACCCTTTCCTCTTCAAGGAAAAACCAGCGCAAGCTCAAGAAGTAGCACCCGTTAGTCCCGGTTGGTGGCTCCAACCGGGACTAAAGGGTACCTTTAGTCCCGGTTAGAGCCATCAACCGGGACTAAAGGGTTGGTCCTGGCTTTGGTGGGAGTTTAGTCCCACCTCGCTAGTTGAGGAGCACGACAACCAGCTTATAAGCCCCGCTGTGAGAGAGGCGGCACGAGCCTCTCTCAAACCGAACATGTGCCTACTATGTCGCTGTTACTAAAATTCTGAAAATAGATGCGCTTTATAGAGAAAATTCAACCTAAATTCAAAGTGCTAGTACCTAAATTCAAAGTGCTAGTTTACTAGCACTTTGAATTTAGGTTGAATTTTCACTATAAGCGCATCTATTTTCATTTTTGCTATTTTTTATGTTATTTTTTTGCATATTAAAAGTTCTTAACAAAAAATACTTTATGAATATTCTTTTTGCTATTAAAGTTTTTAACAAAAATAACTTTGATAATTTTAGTTCCATAAATTTTATATAATATTAAGTTAAATAACTTTGATCGGACGAAAACTCGTCTATTACAAAGGGATTTCAATTTTTTAAACATATTTTAACTCAAGACTTTTCTGCATTCAATGTGCACCATTCAAAGCCACATCATCACTTATCAACCCTTTTCTGACTTCATTTGCTATCTTTCACGCATTTCATGATTTATTTTGAGCTAAAATGACACTGAATTGAAAAGCACTGCAAATGAACTCTGAAATGGTTGAAAGTTGGCATGGTATCATAATTTCACCCACATAGGATGTGCTAAAAAGTTAAGAGGGTTACAGGAAAAACTAGATGCACTTCGTGTACAAACTAGACAATCTCGTTCGAAGTATCAGGGTTTCGGACGAAAACTCGTCTATTACAAAGGGATTTCAATTTTTTAAACATATTTTAACTCAAGACTTTTTCTGCATTCAATATGCACCATTCAAAGCCACATCATCACTTTTCAACCCTTTTCTGACTTCATTTGCTATTTTTCATGCATTTCATGATTTATTTTGAGCTGAAATGACCCTAAATTGAAAAGCATTGCAAATGAACTCTGAAATGGTTGAAAGTTGGCATGGTATCATAATTTCACCCACATAGCATGTGCTAAAAAGTTGAGAGGGTTACAGGAAAAACTGGATGCACTTCGTGTACAAACTGGACAATTTCTTTCGAAGTATCAACGTTTTGGACGAAAACTCGTCTATTACAAAAGGATTTCATTTCTTCACATGTAACTGCAGTGATATTCTAGATGAAAGCCATCATCAGAATATTTATGTAGAGAAAGTCTTCACTTTTTCTTCGCGTGTGTCCCTTGCTTATTGCGCTGTAACCATGGATAATCTTCATCGTTTAACAAGATGCTTGGGTCAGCCTTCACTTTGAAGGGAGGAATTTCATGAAACTTTTCATAATCTTCAGACATGTCTGTCTCGCCCTCCATTCCCATGATGTTTATTTTCCCTGAAAGAACTATGTTTCGCTTTGGCTCATCGTTTGATGTATCCGCTTCCTTATCTTTTTTTCGGTTTGGTAGACATGTCCTTCACATAGAAAACCTGCGCCACATCATTGGCTAGGACGAATGGTTCCTCTGTGTACCCAAGATTATTGAGATCCACTGTTGTCATTCCGTACTGCGGGTCTAACTGTACGCCGCCTCGAGATAGATTGACCCATTTGCACCGAAACAAAGGGACCTTAAATTCATGTCCATAGTCAAGTTTCCATATCTCCTCTATGTAACCATAATATGTGTCCTTTGCCCTATTAGTGATTGCTGCATCAAAGCCGACACCACTGTTTTGGTTGGTGGTCTTTTTTATCTTGGGCGATTGTGTAAAATGTATTACCATTTATCTCATACCCTTGGTAAGTCAATACAGTCGAAGATGGTGTCCTGACCAACAAGTACAGGTCATCTGCAACAGTGTTGTTACGCATGAGATGCATTTGCAACCAACCGCCGAAAGTCCCGATGTGTTCACGTGTAATCCAGTCGTCAGACTGCTCTGGGTGTGTCCATCGTAGAATATTCTTGTGTTCATTCATATACGGGGCCACCAAGGTAGAATTCTGTAGAATTGTGTAGTGTGCTTGCATCCAAGAATGCCCGTCCCTACATATTATTGATTTCGCTCCTAACGTGCCTTTTCCACTCAGTCTCCCCTCATACCGCGAGTTAAGGACACCAATCGGCTGAAGGTCAGGAAAAAAGTCAACACAAAACCCAATGACCTCCTCTGTTTGATGGCCCGTAGAGATGCTTCCTTCTGACCTAGCACGATTACGAACATATTTCTTCAAGACTCCCATGAACCTCTCAAATGAGAACATATTGTGTAGAAATACAGGACCCAGAATGGCCATCTCGTCGACTAGATAAACTAGGACGTGAGTCATGATATTGAAGAAGGATGGTGGGTACACCAACTCGAAGCTGACAAGACATTGCACCAAATCATTCTGTAACATTGGTAGGATTTCTGGATCGATTATCTTCTGAGAGATTGCATTGAGGAATGCACATAGCTTCACAATGGCTAATCGAACGTTTTCCGATAGAAGCCCCCTCAATGCAACCGGAAGCAATTGCGTCATAATCACGTGGCAGTCATGAGACTTTAGGTTCTGGAATTTTTTCTCTGCCATGTTTATTATTCCCTTTATATTCGACGAGAAGCCAGACGGGACCTTGATACTGAGCAGGCATTCAAAGAAGATTTCCTTCTCCGCTTTGGTTAGAGCATAGCTGGCAGGACCTTGATACTGCTTTGGATGGATGCCGTCTTTTTTGTTCACACGTTGCTGGTCCTCCCGTGTCTCCGGTGTATCTTTTGTCTTCCCATACACGCCCAAGAAGCCTAGCACGTTCACGCAAACATTCTTCATCACGTGCATCACGTCGATTGCAGAGCGGACCTCTAGTTCTTTCCAATAGGGTAGGTCCCAAAATATAGATTTCTTCTTCCACATGGGTGCGCGTCCCTCGGCGTCATTCGGAACAGATTATCCGCCAGGACCCTTTCCAAAGATTACTTGTAAATCCTTGACCATATCAAGTATGTCATCACCAGTACGGAGGACATGCTTCTTTCGGTGATCTGCCTCACCTTTGAAATGCTTGCCTTTCTTTCTTAAGGAATGCTTGGTCAAAAGAAATCGACGATGTCCCAGGTACACATTCTTCTTGCATTTGTCCAAATATATACTATGGGTATCATCTAAACAGTGCGTGCATGCGTTGTATCCCTTGTTTGTCTGTCCTGATGGTTACAAACAGCAACCCTCGTAGGTCAAATTTCTCTTGTTTATGCTCATCCCACACACGTACACCTTTTCCATTCCACAGCTGTAAAAGCTCTTCGACTAATGGCCTTAGGTACACATCAATGTCGTTGCCGGGTTGCTTAGGTCCTTGGATGAGCACTGGCATCATAATGAACTTCTGCTTCATGCACAACCAAGAAGAAAGGTTATAGATACATAAAGTCATGGGCCATGTGCTATGATTGCTCCTCTGCTCCCCAAAAGGATTAATGCCATCTGCAGTTAAACCAAACCATACGTTCCTTGCGTCACCTGCAAAGTCCTCACATTTTCTCTCGATTTTTCTCAACTGCGACCCGTCAGCGGGTGCTCTCAACTTCCCGTCTTTCTTACGGTCTTCTTTGTGCCATCGCAACAACTTGGCATGCTCTTTGTTTCTGAACAGACGTTTCAACCGTGGTATTATAGGAGCATACCACATCACCTTGGCAGGAACCCTCTTCCTAGGGCGCCCGCCCTCAACATCACCAGGGTCATCTCGTCTGATCTTATACCACAATGCATTGCACACCGGGCATGCGTTCAATTCTTCGTACTCACCGCGGTAGAGGACGCAGTCATTAAGGCATGCATGTATCTTATGCACCTCTAATCCTAAAGGGCAGAGAACCTTCTTTGCTCCATACGTAGTGTCAGGCAATTCGTTATCCTTTGGAAGCTTATTCTTCATTATTTTCAGTAACTTTTCAAATCCCTTATCAGATAAACCATTCTCTGCCTTCCATTGCAGCAATTTCAGTGTGGTACCGAGCTTTGTGTTGCCATCTTCGCACTTTGGATACAACCCTTTTTTGTGATCCTCTAACATGCGATCGAACTTCAACTTCTCCCTTTCACTTTCGCATTCTCTCTGTGCATCAACAATGACCCGACGAAGATCATCATCGGGCACATCGTCTGGTGCCTCTTGATCTTCAGCCTCCCCCGTTGCAGTATCACCGTATTCAGGGTACATAGGACGATAGTTGTCATCATCCTCTTCTTCTTCGTTGTCTTTCATCATAACCCCTCTTTCTTCGTGCTTGATGCAAACATTATAGTGTGGCATGAAACCCTTCTCAAGCAGGTGGAAGTGAAGAGTTTTAGAGTTGGAGTAATCCTTTGTATTCTCACAGACAGTACATGGACAATACATAAAACCATTCTGCTTGTTTGCCTCAGCCACTTCGAGAAATTTATGCAGGCCCTCAATGTACTCGGAGGTGCGTCGGTCACCGTACATCCATTACCGGTTCATCTGCGTGCATTATATAATTAAATGTATCAAAAACCATTACAGAACATCATAAATAAAGAAGTGATCAAATTAATACAAGTTCATCATCACATTAAAACCAAAATACAGTAGTGATCAAATGTTATTACTGAAAAAATAAATACATAAAGTTCATACATAGTTCTCATAGAACAACATACAAGTAAGAAAATTATACAAGTATCTATCTAAATCATACAAGTAAGAATTTTTTTCTTTTAAAAAGAAGATAAGAACAAGAGGCTCACCACGGTGGTGCCGGCGACGAGATCGGCGCGAGCGATGGACGGCGATGAGGACGGGGACGGGGACGGCACCATACACATGTGCAGACTCTAAGAAGTTAATTTCAACTCTAATTGTGCGTCTAAATCAAAAGAACTCCCACATACACTCCTCCAATAAAACCCACAAACCACACTCTACTTCTAGAGCATTTGAAATGAGCTAAACTAGCAGTGAGAGATAAAACGATGAAGCCGTTAACCTTTTAGAACACTTGTGTAGTTGGTGCATCGCCAAACCTAAACAAATCTTAGGGAAAATGTAGCTTGAAGGTCGAGCTTGGAGAGAAGAAAACTTAAGTGTGGCTCCGGCATTTCATCGAACACCTCATGTGCATAGGAGATGAGAACAGAGAGCAACACACCTCCCAAACGCCGGCCAGCCAAAGAACAGAGGAGTGAGCGGGCAGGGACGAGCATTTATATAGGCGTTGTATAAGTCCCGGTTGGTGGCTAGCACCGGGACTAAAGGTGCCTCTTTAGTCCCGGTTCCAGCCACCAACCGGGACTAAAGGGACTGGACCAGGAACGAGGCCCTTTAGTCCCGGTTCGTGTCTGGAATCGGGACTAAAGGAGTCAGACGAACCGAGACTGGTTCTTGCCGAGGCCCGGCCGGCGCCCTGGCCTCATGAACCGGGACTGATGCACCCATTAGTCTCGGTTCGTAACTCGACCGGAGCTAATGCAATATTCTGGCCGTTTCGAAGCCCTGTTTTCTACTAGTGATCTAATCGCCCGTCCGCCCCGTATCGATCTGGTGCGTGGCCGTGTTGGTGCCAGCATCCAGTCTCGATCCGGTCCTCGATATGGTGACACGCCGCTGCGTCTACTGGCCGCTGGCTGTCACATCTCCGCCTGCAGGCCTGGTGCTCCGCCGCAGCTGTCCGCCTGGTGCGCTGCCGTCCGTCCATCCTTCCTCTTGGCTCCATGATTTCCGCTGCTGCCCATTGCTCTCCCGAGCCGGCTGCCGCTTGATTTCCGTCGTTCCGCTCACACGAGGGAATCGATCCACCTGCCTGAATTGCTCTTATTTGTGGTGCTGGTGTATGTGCGTGTTACCGACGTGGCCTGAATTGCTTCTTTTTTTTGTGGCTGCTGGTGGGCGGCAGGCTACTCTGCCCGTTGGCTTGCATCCTTCAGCCTGGCTTGAGGCCCTGTAGTTCTGTTGTTGTCTACTAAAAAAAAAGTTATAATGCTTTCGTCCGGTATGGCTCTCCCTCGCTGCCCGGAGTTTTCTGACGGTGTACCGTACATTGATCCCGTCTCGCACATGCGTCTTTTCTCGGTGCTTGGTGCTCGCTTGTTTGAAGGTGGTGGTTGTCGCTCTACTTCGACACCTTTTGCGACTTTCATTGGTGCTTCTGGCCGCTCTACATCGGCTCCTTCAGCAGCTACACCGCCTCGTCTAGCCGCGTCTTCTATCGGCTATGTTGGTCATTCTTCAGCGACTCTTCCCACGACTTCCGCATGCCCTACGTCACGCATCTGTGACCGCTCTACGTGGACTCTCTACTCTCGGTCGATTCTACACTTGGCTTCCATTGGTGGAGTCGACTCCTGATCATCAACGGGTGTTTCTACCTCGACCTCTTCTGTCGTGTCCTTAACTGCGCATGAGGTTGCTTGCTACGACGCTTGCTTGCTACTCGGGAGTCTTCACCGACAGGTTCTGCAGATTGTGTGACTGACTCTTCTGGCACTGAGAAACCACCTTCTACTCATTCAGGTACATCCCCATGGATTCTTGATACTGAAGCGTCTTTTCATAGGACTTATGATTCTTCCACTTTGACCTCTGTTCGACCTGTCGAATCTCATGTTCGTGTTCTTATGGTTGATGGCACTCCCCTCCCGGTAGCTAGTCGAGGCACTCTTAGCACTTCTTCATTTCATGTTTCTTCTCTTGCTCGTGTTCCTCGACTTACCATGCAGCTCATATCTGGTAGTCAGATTGTTGACTCTAGTTGTAGGGTCATTCTCGACTTTGATTCGTGTTCTGTTCAGGATCATCGCACGGGCACTCTACTTGGTGCTGGCCCTCGACGTTCTGATTGCCTCTGGAAGCTTGACTGGCTTCGTCTTCCGTCCGCTGCCACCACCGCCAGTCTTGTAGCCCCTGTCGCTGCATCTACCAGCTCTTTTCAGCAGTGGCATCATCGTCTTGGCCATTTACATGGGTCTCGTCTCTCGTCTTTGGTTCATCGAGGTGTTCTAGGGTCTGTCTCCGGTAACGCCTCTTTTCCGCCTCACTGCTGGGTTGAGGCTATTACCACTTTCACCTATCTCATCAATATTCAGCCACCTGCTGCTCTACAGGGTGGTATTCCTCTCGAGCGTCTTTCTGGCCGTTCTCCTGATTATTCGGCGCTCCGCTTGTTTTGTTGCATTTGCTATGTTTTGCTTTCCCCTCGAGAACGCACCAAACTAACCGCGCAGTCTGTTGAGTGTGTCTTTCTCGGATACAATGATGAGCACAAGGGCTACCGGTGTTGGGATCCTATCGGTCGCCGGATGCGTATTTCCTGGGATGTGACCTTTGATGAATCTCGTCCCTAACAATTATATAGCTCTTCTTTATATTGTTGAGCTGATCATGAGTTTGTATTCATATTCTTTTTCATACACTAAATAGTTACATGGGTGCTTCTGTTAGATTTCATCTTTATCTGTATTGGATTACTTGGAGATTAATTCTTTTGTGTCTCCAGGTGAAGAAAGGGCTGCTACTGTTTTTTTGCTGTCAATGAGTTCGGCGCGCATCAATGTGGTCGTCAGTGTTTATGTTATGTGAAAAAACTTACTAAGTGTGCACTTTAGTCTAGCCAAGTTTCTAATGTAGCAAGATGCTTTTGGATACCCTGGTATTATTTCAAGCTGGATTTCATCGTCTTTTGGTTTATGCACGTATTTGTGCTAGGCAGCTCTTCTCTATAGCCATGACAGCTTCAGCCCAAACTTGTGTGTTTGAGTGTTTTTCTTAGTTGTGGCTTAGAAAACTTGCGAGCACAGGAAATTAATGGGAGAAGTGTAGCGCTGATGGAAATAACTGTTGCGAACGTGTCTAATAGAAACAAAGCTCCTCTATTCTCGCCCCCGCGCCGTCCCCCCCGCGGGCGGCTCGGGTGGCGCCGCCACCTCCCGTCTCTAGCCCCCTCCCCCTCCTTTTCCCCGCCGCCGCCGGGGCAAAGCCCCTGGCGTGGCTGGTGGTGGGGGCTCTCTCCTCTTCCTCTCGGATGCGGGCGGCGCGGGGCGACCTGCCCGATGGAGGCGTCAGGCTCGCGCGGGGCCTGGCGGCGCTGCAGCGGTTTCTCCTGCCGGCGGCGTGCAGCGGCACGACGGCGTGGGCCCGGCGGTGGCGTGGCTGGCCGTGAGGTGGCGGAGCGTGCGCGTGGCGGCGGCGGGGAGCCGGCTGCATCCAGATCTGGTTCGGGTTGGATGTGCTGGTGGCCTCGTCTGCGTTCCCCACGGGCGACGAGGGTGTGGCGGCGCGGGTCATGGGCTGCTGCCCTTGCCATGGCGCTCTCCTGGTGGGGGTGGCGCGCGACAGCGGTGGAGGTGGGTCCCCCCGTCCGGCGGCTGGCACGGGTCAGCGCGGTGGTTGCGGGTGGCATCGACCTTTGGTGGTGGTGGCCCAGGGCGGCTGGTGCTCGCTACGGCGGCTGGTATCGCGGGTGCGTGCCCGGCGGCTCCGACACCTGGAGCTCGCCGGGCGGCGCGGGTTGGGCAGTGGCCCGGTGTGGCGGCTGCTCGGCCCGTGGGTGGCTCCACGGTTGCTGGGCAGGTCGGCTACGGCGGCGGCTGGTGTCCCGGCGTCGGCTCGTCCGTAGGCGGTTTGTGTCGGCCTTCGATCCATCTCCTCGTCGTCCGGGCGTTGCCTTTGTCGAAGGGCTGGTCCTTTCCCAGCTGCGGTTCATCGCCTGTCTCGCGCCCGGGGCCGCGGGACCGCACTCGTCTCGCGCCCGGCAACAGGACCCCGCCCGTCTCGCGCCTGGCTGCAGGACTGAGCCCGGTTCACGCCCGGGGCTGCAGGACGGCGCGATGGAGGCCAATCTTGTCCGGCCTATTAGGTCTCGGCGCTGGGGGCCGCCTAGGGGTACGAAAGGCGGTCCTTTTCGCTCATCTCTTTGGTGGGGGTAGCGGCTGGTCTCGGGTAAGGTGGTGTCAAGGTCTTGGATGCCGGGGTGGTGGTAGCGCGGTGCTCATGGGCAGAGCCCGTGGCTCGGTGTTGCCCGGTGGCCGGGGTGTGGCGTTTGGTGGCGGTGGGTTGGCCGGGGTGAAAACCTGTGCTATCTTCGGACGGACCGGCAGCGGCGAGGCTCGTTCCCTTCTTGAAGGCGTCATCGCGGCTCTCACTGCCCTTCGTGTTGCTCCAGGGGAAACTCTGATCCTCGGATCGGACGGTGGCGGCGCAATGGTGTCGCTCCCTTCCTGAAGGCACCGCCTTGGAGTACACGGTTCGTCGTATGCGGCTGCATCTCTTCGTGTTAGGGGTGGTGTTGCTGCGCTCAACACCTATGTATCTTGCCTTGGGTGTGTTGTCGTGGAGTGTGTTTGTACTCGACTGCTGTTGATCGTTGCTTTATACATAAAGCGGGGCGAAAGCCTTTTTCGGCAAATAACTGTTGCACTGCAAGAGACCAGACTAGGGTGAGAAAATATTATTTGGCCTGAACTTACTGTATTACAGGAAGTTGCCCGAGATATTTTTTTATAATAAAAGCAACAAATGCTGGACTGTCAAATCCACATGTTCAATGTTGCATAGAGAGAAAATTGAGTCGTTGTTCGGATGGAAGAGAACCCTTAAAGCACAGTTTTGCTTTGGGTGTTTACGAATATGAATGACCCAGAGGGCTCGTCAGTCTCGCACCACCAGTTTTCTGCTGAAGACCGGTTGGGACTAGTAGTACGTGTTCATGTTGAGTCAGGCTAGGAGTTTGCTTGCCTGTGTCCGCGTCTTGTGACCGTGTAGGTTTAGAGGCTTTGTGTTACTTCGGTCAAGTCGGCTAGCTGTTATATATACACGACAGGTTGTTGTGTAAAGTTTGTATCGTGAGAAAGAGAAACGTGTCTTTTAATCAGCCCAAATACTTAAAAGCGCAGCTGCGCTATCTCGTTATCTCGAGCGCACACGCTACAGGACAAGAGTCAGCGGTCATCGCTTTAAAACTGAGTGTAGTAGTGGTGGAAGTGGGCAGCGTAGACTGTCTGCATGTATATGGTGATATCATCCCACTTTATTCCGTCTTATTTTTTTCAAAAAACTATAACTTTTAAACTGAGTGTCAGAATGACGATCCGTTTTCACTATTAGGTTTCTCGCGACGAGCTCTTCAAAACTAGATCCCATATGGATATGTTTCGACAAACTTTTTTTTTTTGGCAACTTTGGCTCTAGATGAAGCAACTTAAGTGCTAAATAGAAGCAACTTCCTTGCACCATGTGTATTGGTGAATTCACATATAAGTTGTCTACCCCACTATCGAGTATGCGGACATTATATTTCAGAGTTATAGGCAACATGAGCTACATCGACAGACAACTTCTCCTTGTAATGCAACCGGGCATCATTGTTATGCAACTAATTATCATTGTTAAGTTCTTGTGATTTGTTGGTGCAGTTGCTCGGATTCGTCTTGAACAGTTTTTGCATTTATGTTTTTTGTAATGCAGCTACTTAGTTTTGCTAGATAGTTGCTTGGATTTTTTTTGCTAGAACTATTTTTCATTTTGTGTTCTCTTTGTAATTGAGTTGTTTTGGATATTTGCTAGAATAGATAAGTTGCATGGGGAGGGACGTCAGATAGTTGTCCACAAAGGCTATTCAAGATGGTTGTACATTTTTTCTGTCTAAAGTAGACAATCTAAGTAGTAATGCTAGGGACAGTTGCTTCGTCTTGCTAGGACAATTTTTTCATAATTGGTTTTTAGTAATGCAGCTGCTTGGATTGGATACTACAGTTGCTTGGTTCTGTAGGATAGTTGCTCGATTTTGCTAGAACAGTTTTGCATTTTGGTTTGGTAAAACAATTGCTTGGTTTTGCTAGAAACAGTTTTGCTAGAAAAAGTTTTGCATTTTGTTTCATTAATACATTTGCTTGGATTTGCTACGATAATTGCTTGGATTTTTTAGAAATAGTTGCTTTGGATCTTGCTAGAACAGTTGTGTGAATTTTTGCTAGGGGACAGTTGCTTAGAGTTTGCTGGAACAATTGCTCTATGCAGATGTGTATAGTTGCATACACGCAAGATGAGTAGGAGTTGCACATAGTGTGACATCGAGTTGCTAGGGGGAGATCTACGTTAGTATAGGAGATCAAAAAGTTGCTTCCATATAGCACTAAAGTTGCCTCCATCGCACCCAAAGTTGCCTCAAAAAAAAAGTTCGACAAAACCTATCAATATGGTGAAAACAAAACTGGATTTCAATGCTTGAATCAAAAGTTATGAATTTTTAAACTTTTTGAACCACAAATAAATGCACATGGGGACAAAATTTAGGCTGATAAGGTTTCAGGTTCATGTGGGCACGGAAAAGGTGGTCGAAGGGGACAAAAGTGTTTCCTTTTTTAGGAGTGTATGTAGATGGACCGGTTAATTTTTTTATAAATGGTACGGCGCTCGATGGTACGAACGCGCGCCCAGGCGCTCCCTAGCGACGCCATGTTTTGTGTGATTTTCTCATTTTTACAAAAACCAACCAAATAGGCAGTCCTACTAGGCCAAAAAAAGTTGCTTTTCTATAACACTAAAGTTGCCTCAGTATCATCGAAAGTTGCCCAAAAAAAAGTTTGTCGAAACCTATCCATATGGGATCTTGTTTTGAAGAACCCGTCATAAGAAACGCAGCCGTGAAAACGGATCTCAATTCTGACGTTCGGTTCAAAAGATATAGCTTTTTAAAAAAAAGAAAAGTAATTAATTGCACTGAAGGAGGGAACCAGGTCACATGCGATTTCTTTGCTGGGCTGTTCTCATGCGCACGTGGCTGCTCCTTCCATTTACGGGAGTGCGCCCGCGCCCACGCCCTGGCGCCCTGGCGCTCGCTAGCCGCGTCCTTTAATCAGCCACCTCCAACCCGGCAAGGGTGCCGCCGGAATGCCCGGCCGCCGCCGCAGCGCGCGCCACCGTTGCCAGATCCATGCGAGCGACGAGGGATCTGGACCGGCTCGTCCACGCACCACGCGTCTCCATCCCCAAATCAACACCAATGACGATGGCGCCGGAGTGGCCTGCAACCGCCGCCGCGGTAAGCGCCTCCATCCCCAGACCCACCCGAGCGAGGAGGGCGACGGCACCTCACCGGAGCCGCCTGCCTCCCTTCCGGACAGCGAAGATATGCTCCGGGAGATTCTCCTCCGCCTTCCCTTGGACCTATACTCGCTTCCCCGCGCCTCCGCCGTCTGCGAGCAGTGGCGAGACATCCTCGTCGACCCCAAGTTCCTTCACCGGTTCTACGTGCACCACCGCAAGCCGCCCCTGCTCGGCTTCTTCCATTGCGGCAGTGCACAGGGCGCGTTCACGCCCGTCCTGGCCCCGCTCCCGACCGCTTCTCCTTTGGACCCTACAGCAACCGCATCCTGCTTGATTCCCGCCACGGCCGCGTCCTCGTCTTAGACTTGGAGCATGAAGAGGTCGTTGTTTGTGACCCTATCACCAGCAAACATCACCGCGTGCCCATTCCACCTGAGTTCATCGAACGCTTCTTTAACGCGGCAGTGCTTTGTGCTGCGACCGACCAGGGCCATGTGCACGGCGACTGCCACTTGTGCCTCTTCAAGGTGATCTTGGTGTCTTACAGAGAGAATAAGCAACCCTATGCATGCGTTTACTCCTCGGAGACTACCACATGGGGAAATATCATCTCAACAGAGGCTGCAGATGATACTGCATTTGGTCCTTGTCGATACTGCATTTGGTCCTTGTCGCAGCACCCTTGTAGATAATGTCCTTTACTGGCCAGCCAAGAAAAAGGGAGAAGACATACTTCTGTTTGATCTGGGCACACAGAACCTTATCGTGATCAAGGGGCCTCCTGGTATGAATATGAATGATTTCGACCACTTTCATATCATTGACGCAGAGGATGGCGCTGTTGGTCTTGTCGCATTGTCTCGCCTTAACCTTCAAATGTGGAGGGGGAAGGTCGATTGTCGTGGTGTTGCCACATGGTTGTTGCGGAAGACTGTTTCATTGCGTAAACTTCTTAAGATCCCTCCTTGGACTATGAGAAGGATTGAACCGCTCAAAGTGGTGGGTTATGATGAGGATACCGATGTAATCTTTTTAGAGAGGCACGATGGTGTGTATATGATTCAGCCCAAGTCAATGCAAGCCAGGATATTCAATGGAATCAGTTCTACATATTACTGCTATACTTTAACGAGTCTCTGTCCACTAGGTAATTTCTCATCCTTGGTCTTTATATCTTAGAATTATGCCAACCTAGTTATGTTCTGTACATGATTTCACACATACAGTTGTTGTGATTATTAAATGTTCGCTTATAACTTGAAATTAGCAAGCAGTTTCCTGTCAAACAATTTTTATTTCCTCATTTACTAACGACCCCTCGTATCATCTTAAGGCACAGAAGTAATTTGCCTTTCTTGCCTTGAAATCAATTTATTTAAAACAGAATACCCAATATCACATTTGTTTCTGGAGTATGTTGTTTTGGCATGATGAGGATTGAGTTCACATAAGAAAATTTCTAGGTCGTGCATTTTTTTACAAGCTAAATTCTCCATTATGAGTTAGCTAAGTATATTCCTTCTATGAACATTCCTTGCATTTTTCAACAGATGTGGTTTTCTTTTATCTATTGCTAGTACCGAGACTGACTTACCCATTTGTCTTCTCTTATCTTTAGAAATAAGTTATATAAGTGAATTATCTTGCTCAACTTATATTTGTCAGCTCATTTTTTGTTAACTATTTCATGTTGCCTTCTCCTATCCATTTGTCTTTATTGTGGGATTGTTGTTAATTGTCGGAACTCTTATGCTTCTAGGCAAAGCCATTGCCTGTGGAACCAATGGAGTTGAAATATTAGGATGACTGTCTGGTTCGATGTGCTAATGCACGGAAATAGTTCAACTGGTAAGATCTTGTAAATATAGTTTGTGAGATTTGTACTGTTTGAACTTGTCTAGGGATAATATGTATGGCGGCCAGTATATATGGGTATTATGCACCCTCAATCTAGTGCCCATTCGGCTATAGGGATTTGCATTGCACATGCTAATAACATGGACAAACAGTTAAAATGGTGGTGATGCCAAGTAAAAAATGACTTTATGTTGGATCATAACTGAATTATCACTAGTAGGAAAAACCCCATTTGTCCCGGTTCGTAAGGGCCTTTAGTCCCGGTTCTGGAACCGGGACTAAAGGGTCGGGACTAAAGCCCAAAACCTTTAGTCCCGGTTCGCTTACCAACCGGGACAGAAGGGGCTCCACGTGGCCGGTGCTGGGAGCCCAGGCAGGAGGACCTTTAGTCCCGGTTGGTAACACCAACCGGGACCAAAAGGCAGGGGGGTTTTTGTTTTTTTTAAAGGGGGGGGGGGGGGGGGTTTAGGGGGGTTTGTAGGGTTAATTGAGGTGTTTCATATTGTGTTAGCTAGCTAATAGAGAGAAGTGTCCTCTCTTTCTCCGTGCTTGGTCGACGCTAGCTACTATAGAGAGAACTCGACACGCTAGCTAGTAAGCAAATGAAGGAACCAATAAGTACACAAGATCGTCATGAACATATACACAGAGAAGTGATCGACCTCTCTTTCTCCGAGAGATTGGTCGAACAACAAGTTTTCGTATATCTATCCGACGCTACTAGCTACATATATACAATATAAGATCTCTTACAATCCCTAACATTTAATTTCAAATTTCAGATGGTATTCTCCGGCTTTATTTATGACGTCGTCAAGAAAGAATCCCGCCAATTCCTCTTGAATTGCTCGTATGCGATCATGTGGTAGGAGTTCATCCCACACCTGCCACGTCTAATTTGAAGAAGGGGGTCAATACATATATATGAATGAAACTCAACACAAATCATGGTAATAAAATAAAATTGTGAATATTATTGCTTACGCACTTGAAATTGTTTTTCAGAGTAGCCCCGCTTAGGGGTCGTCGCGTTGTAGATGAACTCGCAAACGTAGTATCCACAAAAATCATTCCCTTTTTCCTGCCACAAGCACTTTACGAGAAATAGAGTTCAATCAAACTGATAATCAAGCATGATAAATGGTATTGATGGAACTAGAATCAATGGGAGATGCGCGGAACTAGCTAGTAGTACTTACTTTCGGCTGTGTAAATCGCAGCTCCCTCGGCAGTGCCGGAACAATTGCGGCGAACTCTTTCCAAACCCTGCCAGACAAAGAAAATAATTACTTGATATCAGGAAATGAACAAGGTTACCGATATGATGCGATAATGATCGATTGAACTTACTTCTGGAGCATTTCAGTCATGTCCGCATATTCCTGGGGATCTTTTCGTTTCGAGTCTAAGACGATTACTACTCCCCGCTCAAGCTTAATCTCTAGCAGAATAAAGTGGAACCTGCGCACGCATGCATAACTCATCAATTACATTACTATAACCTCGAGTAATAAGGGAAACCGAATATGCACAAGACAGTAACACTCACTTGAAGTTGTAAGGAAAGAGTATTGTCCCTTTGTTTTGATTTTTAAGCAATGATTGTAGCAAGTTGTCCTCGGTTTGTGTGACATTGTTTTTAACCGTAAACTCATGTATGATATTTGGGTTAATGAACCCAATGTCATACATTTGTGCTTTTCTGCATTCGACGATCTTCAATCTGCATAATATAGTGAGGATAATTATATATACATGCAATGAAAGAGCTGAGCTATATATATAGAGAGACTTAATTACAGAAGTAATACTTACAGACAGTAGCAAGTCACGATTGTTTTGTCGATGGCCTTTTGATTGTATAACTGGAATATCTCCTCAAATTCAACATTCAACAGATCCATTCCAACGAGGTCGTGCTCCTCTTTAATCTTCAGCATCAAAGCATCCCTCCCAGACTCCCGGCATGTTTTCATGTACCATTCATGCAATGTTCGCATCATCGTTGTTAGAGGAGGATGATCAGGTTTGACGAGAGGCCGCCCGTACCGGTAACTGAATTTGTCCACCTCCAACGGCTCAAACTGTACATCATCGCTCAGGTAATCACCAGGATTGGTACCGGGCGCCATCCCCGGATGATTAGCGATGATATCGCTAGACACCTTGAGCGGGGGGCACGATTGGTTCGCTTGTTCGCCGAGCTGGGGATTTTTTCCCACTTCTTTGTTTTGCTAACCTTGCATCACTGGAAGTACTTCCCGACCGCCGCGCATCTTGATATGTCTTTTTAACACAGCGGTCAAAGTTGGAATCCGGCGGAGGCGGTGGTGGTCGCTTCAGGTCATCGATAGTGCGCATCACTTTCACCGGATCTAGCTTCTCCTTCGGAGCTGGAGTTTTCTTTGCAAAATGGGCCGTCAATTCGGCCTGACATATCTCCTCGTTTTCAGACTCGGTCCTCTCATATGGTAACTTTTCCAGAGGCTTGAGAGATGGACCGTATCTGTATTCCCTCCGCCTCTTCTTGTACTGCTAGCCGCCGGAGCGGCGGCGTCTCTCTTCCATCGTTGCTTACGAGGCGGAGCAGGAGGCGGAGTGCTCCGACGCGCCGGAGGAGCCGGCGCGGCCGCGTCTGTCTTCTGCCGTTGCCGACGAGGCTGAGGAGGAGGCGTACTGCTCCGACGTGCCGGAGTAGGCAAAGGAGGAGGCGGAGTGCCCTCACGCATCGGAGGAGCCGGAGAAGGAGGCGGTGTGCCCTGATCACTCGACGGAGGAGGAGGAGGAGGAGGAGGAGGCGGAGAGCCCTGATTCGCCTGAGGAGGAGGAGGAGGCGGAGGCGTCCAGTTTGGAAGCTTGATGTACTCCTTCTGCTATAGACATGTACTCCTCAGAGCACGAGCCAGCTTATTCTCTCCTTCACCTGTAGACCGGTCAAGCTCGAGCTCCTCAAATCCCTCCATTACTTCATCCACCATCACAACAGCATAGCCATGTGGAATCGGTGAGCAGTGAAAAGTTCCGTTGGGTTGAGGAGGTGCAACAGAGCCGACAGCCGCCTTGAAAGTGAGGTTCCGGCATTTTGTCATAAGCTCGCACTGTTGAGCCTCCGTGATAGTATCCACGGGGTAGATAGGAGCCGTGAAGTCAGGCTGAACGGGCTCCGTGGAAGCGACGCTGCTTCTCCGCTGAGATGGCGGGGTAGCTTCTGGGGTAGCTTCGTGCCGCTGAGATGGTTGGCCGGCAGCTCGCTGGCTCTCAGCTTCCTCTAGCTTTTGTAGTCTTGCATTCAGCTTCTGAATTTCGCTCAGCTCCGCTTTCCTCTTTCTCTCCCGGCTTCTTTAACCGCCTGCGTCGGGAAACCCAACCTTCCACGGAACGGAGCCTGGTGTGCCTCGTGTTCGTCCAGGGTGCTCAGCATTCCCTAGGGCCTCAGTCAGCTCGTCCTTCTCTCTGTCGGGAATGAACGTCCCTTCCTGCTCTGCGGTGATATACTCCTGAAGCTTGTTCATGGGTATCGCAAGTTGCTCGTTCGTCCAACGGCACTTCCCTGTTTCAGGGTCCAAAGTTCCCCCAACCCCGAAGAACCAAGTCCTTGAACGGTCTGGCCAGTTCAATGTATGTGGTACGACTTTTTTAGCAATCAGGTCATTCTCAGCTTTATCCCACAACGGCCGGGCTTTGAGGTAGCCACCTGACACCGTGTGATGGTGATACTGCTTCTTTGCAGCATTGATCTTGTTTGTCTCTGACATTTTCTTACTCTTGTCCGATGTCTTGTAGGCCACAAATGCAGGCCAGTGATCACGTATCTTCTCAAATCGGCCGGTGAATTCTGGAGTCTCCCCTTTGTCGACAAACTTTGATTTCAACTCATTCTTCCACCTCCTGAATAGATCTGCCATCTTCTTAAGAGCACACGCCTTGACCAGTGGCTCTATAACTGGCTTATTCGGATCCTCCTCTGGCGGTAGGGTGAAATTTGCCTTCAGCGCGGTCCAAAGATCATCTTTCTGTCTATCGGTGACATAATCACCATCAGGGGCGCCGTCCTTAGGCTTATTTCATTGCTTGATGCTGATCGGGATGTAGTCCCTTACAATAGCTCCGCACTGAGCAGAAAATGCGTCCTTGGTCCGCTTGGGTTCAATCGGATGGCCATCGTGCGCGAGTGCTGTGATCGTGAACCTTTCTTCCTTGCGCAACCTCTTCTTCGGGCCTCGTCTCATTACCGAAGTTTGGCTCGATCCGGAGGGCTATAAAAGAAGAAAGAAGAGTTAATTAATATATGTACATACCAAAACAATTAATGCATCAATTAGCTAGTCAGCACAGGCTTAATTAATATATATACCTCGCCGGACTTTGCAACAGCTCCCTCCTCTGTTCGGTCACCGGAGCCGTCATCATGGTCTCCTTCTTCCTCCGGCATTCGGTCACCGGAGCCATCATGATCATGTCCTTCCTCCTCCATTGTTCGATCACCGGAGCCATCATCCTCTCCTTCCAGACCATCGGTGTCGTTGAGATACGACAAGATATCACGTCCGTCGTGGATTATGTCCCCCAACAACTGTTCTTGTTCCAAGTCTCTTGGATCCATAGTTTCTGCAAATATTACAACATGGCAATTAATATACAAACATGAATGTCCGACGTCCGGACCGCCTCTCTCATGAATGTCTGACGCCCGGTTTGGGGTGGCCTCGACAACACTTGTAGGGTTTGGGTCGGGGGGTATATCGACATACATACATGGAAAAAATGCTATCCATCTTTACATACATAGCCACATACATATACTATATATTTTCATTAACTCATGACATATTTTCATTATTTTTCTTTCTTTAACTCAACGACAACGACATACATACATGGAAAAAATGTATATCGACCCCCCCCCCCCTCATGTCGAAGTTATCGGGGAGGGGGGTATATCGACCCCGCCCCCTCATGTCGAAGTTATCGGGGAGGGGGGTATATCGACCCCCCCTCATGTCGAAGTTATCGGGGAGGGGGTATATCGACCCCCCCCTCATGTCGAAGTTATCGGGGAGGGGGGTATATCGACAACGACGACATACATACATGGAAAAAAATGTTGTCGGGGAGGGGGTATATCGACCCCCCCCCCTCATGTCAAAGTTATCGGGGAGGGGGTATATCGACAACGACATACCCGATAAAAAATAAGAAGAGGAAGAAGAAGAAAAAAAGAGGAGAAGAAGAAGGAATAGAGGAGAAGAAGAAAAAAAAGAAAAAAAAGAGGAGAAGAAGAAGGAATAGAGGAGAAGAAGAAAAAATAGAATATTAAGAAAAAATAGAATAATATTCTATTTTTTCTTCTTCTCCTCTATTCCTTCTTCTTCTCCTCTTTTTTTTTCTTCTTATTTTTTTCTCCTCTTCTTCCTCTCCTCTTCTTCTCCTTCTTCCTCTTCTTCTTCCTCTTCTTATTTTCCTTTTTCCTCTCCTTCTTTTTCTTCTAAATATGAACATATACATAAATGAGTTTGATCATACACAATTTTCCTATACATACACAATTGCTATGAACAAAAAAAACATCATATATGAACATTTTCTATATATATATACATCCATATCCATCCATCCATACATACATACATACATGGACAAAAAAATGCTATATACATCCATATCTATCCATACATACATACATACATACATACATATTTCTATAATGATTTGGCCTCAAAAAATTCTTTTATTAGTATTTTCAAACTCTAGAATGACCCTTTTGCACTAGAACTATCTCAAATAATTCTTTTCAAATGCCACAAAATTTTGGAGAAGTCCTCTGATGCCTATAGATCATTTTTATGCAAAAACCCACTTTGGTCATTTGAAAATTTTGAGCACAACTTCCATTTTTCAATTTTGGTCCAATCTTGGCATTGAACTACAACCCTATTTTTCCTTGCTAAAAAAATTCTGAATTTTTTACATCTTCTAGTCCTTCCAACTAAACCCTTAAGTCCAGAAGGGCAGCCCCAATTTCATCTAGCAAGTCCACCAAAAAAATTCATGTAGTTTCTGTCCAGCACTAAATTTTAATAAAACTTGCACTAACAAGTTTTTCTTTTTATCAAACCAACTTGACCATCTTCACTAACATCCAAGGAGACATCATCCTTCCAAGTTTCACATAAAACAAAGTTCCCTAGCTAGCCCTAGCATTTCATCAAACACCTTGTGGACATGGCTGAAAACATGCAATTCTCTGAAACTTTGCACTGAGCCAACTTCACCATCATCACATACATGGAGGAAGGACAGAGGAGAGGGGTGGGAGGGAGGAGGGAGTACCGGCCTGGCCGGCGGGCAGTGGTGCGGCGGCGTTGACGGCAGGGCAGGGGCGTGGCGCGGCGTCGGGGCAGGGCAGGGGCGCGGCGGCGACGGGGCGGCTCGGGGCGACGCGCCACAATGGGGACGATGACGGAGATGGGGACGGGGCGGCGCGGCGACGGGGACGGGGCGGCGACGGCGACGGCGACGGGGCGACGACGGCGACGGGAACGGGGCGGCTCAGGGCGGCGACGGCGACCTTGGGGCGACTCGGGGCGGCGACGGGGACGGGGCGGCTCGGGGCAGTGCGGCAGCCTGGCGGCGACGGGGGAGAGGAGAGATCGAAGGAAGTGAATCGAAAAATTGCAAAGTATTGTTTATATACACAGGGAATTGGTCCCGGTTGGTGGCACCAACCGGGACGAAAGGCCCCCCTTTGGTCTCGGTTCGAACCACCAACCGGGACCAAAGGTGTTTTTCGCCAGCTCAAAGGGCGGGAAGCTCAACCCTTTGGTCCCGGTTGGTGGCACCAACCGGGACCAAAGGGAGGCATTGGTCCCGGTTGGTGGAACCAACCGGGACCAAAGGGTTGCATTGGTCTCGGTTGGTGGTACCTACCGGGACTAAAGCCCTGTTCCTGGCACGGTGGGAGTTTAGTCCCACCTCGCCGAGCGAGGAGCAGTCGTCCTGGTTTATAAGCGCGGCTGCACCCACCGTCTCGAGCTCCTCTCTACCGAAGGCTTACGGGCCTAACCGCTTTGTAACTGCCTGTGGGCCTATTGGGCCTTCTGCGGGCTTGAATGCCGTGGTGGCCCTGTAGGCGGCATTTTTTTTATTTTTTTCCGGTATTTTTGTTTTGTTTTTTGCTTTATTTATTTTTTTAATTTTTTTCCAATATTTTTCTACTGTTATTTTAGTTCATTCTTTTTAACAAATAAATACTTTGATACTTTTAGTTGCATAATTTCCATTATTTTGTTTTGTTTTTTGCTTTATTTATTTTTGTTTTATTTTTTGCTTTATTTATTTCCAGTGTGTTTTATCATTATATACTTTTTGCTATTAATGTTTTGAACAAAAAATATTTTGATAATTTTAGTTGCATAATTTTTATATAATTATAGTTTCTAAAATACTAGAGGTTTATAAAAGCTTTTTAGTTGATTCTTTTTTGAACTCCACTCCCAGGATGTTTTGATAGAAATTAAAAAGCACTTCAAATGAACTCTGAAAAGGTTGAAAGTTGGCATGGTATCATCATTTCACCCACATAGCATGTTATAAAAAGTTGAGAGGGTTATGGCAAAAACTGGATGCACTTCGTGTACAAAATGGACAATCTCTTTCAAAGTATCAGAGTTTCGGACGGAAACTCATCTGTTACAAAGGGATTTCATTTTTTTAAACTTATTTGAACTCCAGACTTTTGTGTGTGTTCAAAATGCACCATTCAAAGCGACATCATCAATTTTCAACCCTTTCTGACTTCATTTGGTTTTTTTCATGCATTTACTGATTTTTTTGATCTAAATGACCCTGAAATTGAAAAGCACTACAAATAAACTCTGAAAAGGTTGAAAGCTGGCATGGTATCATCATTTCACCCACATAGCATGTTATAAAAAGTTGAGAGGGTTACGGCAAAAACTGGATGCATTTCGTGTACAAAATGGACAATCTCTTTCGAAGTATCAGGGTTTCGGACGGAAACTCATCTGTTACAAAAGGCATTTCATTTCTTCACATGTAACTGCAATGATATAGTTGTGGAGAGAAAGTCTTCACTTTTTCTTCGCTTGTGTCCTTTGCTTATTGCGCCGTAACCATGGATAATCTTCATCGTTTAAGAGGGTGCTTGGGTCAGCCTTGACTTTGAAGGGAGGAATTTCATGAAACTTTTCATAATCTTCAGACATGTCTGTCTTGACCTCCAATCCCACGATGTCTCTTTTTCCTGAAAGAACTATGTGGCGCTTTGTCTCATCGTATGATGTATTCGCTTCTTTATCTTTTCTTTTTCTCGGTTTGGTAGACATGTCCTTCACATAGAAAACCTGCGCCACATCATTGGCTAGGACGAATGGTTCGTCTGTATACCCAAGATTGTTCAGATCCACTGTTGTCATTCCGTACTGTGGGTCTTCCTGTACCCCGCCTCCTGACAGATTGACCCATTTGCACTGAAACAAAGGGACCTTGAAATCATGTCCATAGTCAAGTTCCCATATGTCCACTATGTAACCATAATATGTGTCCTTTCCCCTATTGGTTGCTGCATCAAAGCGGACACCGCTGTTTTGGTTGGTGCTCTTTTGATCTTGGGCGATCATGTAAAATGTATTCCCATTTGTCTTGTACCCTTTGTAAGTCAATACAGTCGAAGATGGTCCCCTGGCCAACGAGTACAACTCATCAGAAACAGTGTTGTCACCCATGAGACGTGTTTGCAACCAACTGCCAAAAGTCCTGATGTGTTCATATGTAATCCAGTCGTCACACTGCTCCGGGTGTTTGGAGCGCAGAATATTCTTGTGTTCATCGACATACGGGGTCACCAAGGTAGAATTATGTAGAACTGTGTAGTGTGCTTGAGACCAAGAATGGCCGTCCCTACATATTATTGAGTCCGCTCCTAGCGTGCCTTTTCCAGTCAGTCTCCCCTCATACCGTGATTGAGGGAGACCAATCTGCTTAAGGTCAGGAATGAAGTCAACACAAAACCCAATGACATTCTCTGTTTGATGGCCCATGGAGATGCTTGCTTCTGGCCTAGCGCGGTTATGAACATATTTCTTTAAGACTCCCATGAACCTCTCAAAGGGGAACATATTGTGTAGAAATACAGGGCCCATTACGACAATCTCGTCGACTAGATGAACTAGGACGTGCGTCATGATATTGAAGAAGGACGGTGGGAACACCAGCTCGAAACTAACAAGACATTGCACCAAATCACTCCTTAACCTTGGCAGGATTTCTGGATCGATCACCTTCTGAGAGATTGCATTGAGGAATGCACATAGCTTCACAATGGCTAATCGAACGTTTTCAGGTAGAAGCCCCCTCAATGCAACTGGAAGCAGTTGCGTCATAATCACGTGGCAGTCATGAGACTTTAGGTTCTGGAACTTTTTCTCTCCATATTTATTATTCCCTTTATATTCGACGAGAAGCCAGATGGGACCTTCATACTGAGCAGGCATTCAAAGAAGATTTCCTTCTCTTCTTTGGTAAGAGCGTAGCTGGCAGGACCTTCATACTGCTTTGGATGCATGCCGTCTTTTTCATGCACACGTTGCTATTCCTCCCGTGCCTCCGGTGTATCTTTTGTCTTCCCATACACTCCCAAGAAGCCTAGCAGGTTCACGCAAAGATTCTTCGTCACGTGCATCACGTCGATTGCAGAGCGGACCTCTAGGTCTTTCCAATAGGGTAGGTCCCAAAATATAGATTTCTTCTTCCACATGGGTGCGCGTCCCGCATCGTCAGTCGGAATAGATAGTCCGCCAGGACCCTTTCCAAATATTACTTGTAAATCATTGACCATATCAAGTATGTGATCACCAGTACGGAGGGCGGGCTTCTTCCGGTGATCTGCCTCACCTTTGAAATGCTTTCCTTTCTTTCGACATTGATGGTTGGTCGGAAGAAATCGACGATGCCCCAGGTACACATTCTTCATGCATTTGTCCAAATATATACTGTCGGTGTCATCTAAACAGTGTGTGCATGCGTGGTATCCCTTGTTTGTCTGTCCTGAAAGGTTACTGAGAGCAGGCCAATCGTTGATGGTTACAAACAGCAACGCTCATAGGTCAAATTCCTCTTGTGCATGCTCATCCCACACACGTACACCTCTTCCATTCCATAGCTGTAAAAGTTCATCAACTAATGGCCTTAGGAACACATCAATGTCATTGCCGGGTTGCTTAGGGCCTTGGATGAGCACTGGCATCATAATGAACTTACGCTTCATGCACAACCAAGGAGGAAGGTTATACATACATAGAGTCACAGGCCATGTGCTATGCTTGCTGCTCTGCTCCCTAAAAGGATTAACGCCATCTGCACTTAAACCAAACCATACGTTCCTCGGGTCACCTGTAAAGTCGCTCCACTTTCTCTCGATCTTTCTCCACTGCGACCCGTCAGCGGGTGCTCTCAACTTCCCGTCTTTCTTACGGTCTTTTTTGTGCCATTGCATCAGCTCGGCATGCTTTTTGTTTCTGAACAGACGTTTCAACCGTGGTATTATAGGAGCATACCACATCACCTTGGCAGGAACCCTCTTCCCGGTGCGCTGTCCCTCAACATCACCAGAGTCATCTCTTCTGATCTTATACCGCAAGGCACCGCATACCGAGCATGCGTTCAAATCCTCGTACGCACCGCGGTAGAGGATGCAGTCATTAGGGCATGCATGTATCTTCTGCACCTCCAATCCTAGAGGGCATAGAACCTTCTTTGCTTCGTACGTACTGCCGGGCAATTCGTTATCCTTTGGAAGCTTCTTCTTCATTATTTTCAGAAGCGAACTAAATCCCTTGTCAGATACACCATTGTCTGCCTTCCATTGCAGCAATTCCAGTGTGGTACCGAGCTTTCTGTTGTCATCTTCGCAATTTGGGTACAACCCTTTTTTGTGATCCTCTAACATGCGATAGAACTTCAACTTCTCCCTTTCACTTTCGCATTCTCTCTGTGCATCAACAATGACCTGGCGAAGATCATCATCGGGCACATCGTCTGGTTCTTCTTGATCTTCAGCTTCCCCCATTGCAGCATCACCGTATTCAGGGGGCGGGTAGTTGTCGTCATCCTCTTCTTCTTTGTTGTCTTCCATCATAACCCCTCTTTCTCCGTGCTTGGTCCAAACATTATAGTGTGGCATAAAACCCTTCTGAAGCAGGTGGAAGTGAAGGGTTTTATAGTTGGAGAAAACCTTCGTATTCTCACAGACAGTACATGGACAATGCATAAAACCATTCTGCTTGTTTGCCTCAGCCGCTTCGAGAAAATTATGCAGGCCCTCAATATACTCGGAGGTGCGTCGGTCACCGTACATCCATTGCCGGTTCATCTGCGTGCATATCATGAATAGAGAAGTGACCAAATTAATAGAAATTCATCATCACATTAAAGCCAAATTACAGTAGTGACCAAAATAAATACATAACGTTCATACATAGTTCTCATTATTGAACAACATATAGCTCTCTAGAGCATCTAATTAAAACATACATTGAAACTATAAAATTTAAATGCAACAACAAATGCGATCATAACCGCAACTAAGGTACCAATTGATCCAACGGCATTATGATACCAAGCCTCAGTATGAATGGCATATTTTCTAATCTTTCTAATCTTCAAGCGCATTGCATCCATCTTGATCTTGTGATCGTCGACGACATCGGCAACATGCAACTCCAACTTCATCTTCTCCTCTTCAACTCTTTGTAATTTTTCTTGCAAGTAATTGTTTTCTTTTTCAACCAAATTTAACTTCTCGACAAGAATTTCTATGTCGATTGGAATTTCCGGTTCACATACCTCCTAGATTAAAAAATCTATGTCACGTTGGTCGGCATAATTGTCATAAACACTAAATAAAACAAATAGTTATAAAAGATAATATATACCACATCCGACTCATAGACCGGACGAGGGCCGACGTGGGCGGATACCATGACCATGGCACTATATAATAACAAACAATAATAAAAGTAAGAAAATTACACAAGTATCTATCTAAATGATACAAGTAAGACATTTTTTCTTTTAGAAAGAAGATAAGAAGAAGAGGCTAACCACGGTGGTGCCGGCGCCAAGATGGACGCGGGCGATCGACGGCGGTGAGGACGGGGACGGGACAGGACGGACCGTCAAACCTAAACAAATCTTGAGAAAAATGGAGCTTGGACAAGGAGCATCGAGAGGAGAAAGCTTAAGTGTGGCTCGGGCATTTCATCGAACACCTCATGTGCATAGGAGGTGAGCTAGAGCACCACAAAGCTCTCCCCTCGCCGGCCAGAAAAACAGAGCAGTGTGGAGTGCTCTGCTCGCTGGCGGGGGGTATATATAGGCATCTCATTGGTCCCGGTTCGTGGCTGGAACCGGGACTAAAGGACCCCCTTTGGTCCCGGTTCCAGCCACAAACCGGGACCAATGGTTATGGGCCAGGAGCGAGGCACACTGCTCCCGGTTCGTGTCTGGAACCGGGACCAAAGGGTCCAGACGAACCGGGACCAATGCCCCACGAGGCCCGGCCGGCCCCCTGGCCTCACGAACCGGGACCGTTGCCCCCATTGGTCCCGGTTTGTGACTGAACCGGGACTAATGGGCTGGCCCGGCCTGGACCAATGCCCTGTTATGTACTAGTGTATGCAGATCTTCCACATGTTGTATGCCAATAGTTCTCCCTTTGTTTTGGACGTTTTAGATTCTACAAGTTCAAAGAAATGTGTAAGTAGCTCATTTTACGATTACAAACATCAGTCTCATCATTCAACTCTCCGCACTGGCAAATTCGTGTGAAAAGGTTGAAGGTTTTTTGTTGTTGTCATCGTATATAGCAGGGAATATGATATAGCTCTTGGTTTTTTGAGGTTGTATGATAAAACTCTTATTTATGCTACGTTATTGAGCTGACCATGGGTTTGTGCACGTCTTGTTCATACACTATGTTACATAGGTGTATCTTTATTTATATTGGGTTCTGACAAAGTAATGCTTTTGTTTTGCCCAGGTGAAGGGCTGCAGTTGTCAGTTGTCTCATCCATGTAGGCCGGCAGTGTTTATATGTTATCTGGAAAAACTTACTATGCCTTAGTCTAGCCAAGTATGTAATGTACCAAGATGTTTTTGAAACTATCCGGGGAATTTCAGCTTGATTATCCTAGTATTATTTCAAGTTGTATTTCATCATGTCTTGCCTTTTCTACATGTGTGCGCTTTTTTTACATGGTAATACGTGTCTCGTTTATATCATAACGATGAAAGTACAAGTCACATACATACCGACATGGCAAAACTAAAAAAATAGGAGAACGCGCTAGCTTTTGCACGAAGGAACACCAGCCAATCTGTAAAAATACAAAGAAGACCAACGAAACCTCTGAGCTTGACACCAACGCCCGTCACCTGCCTCTGGCATCACCACAACAGCCACCAAAGAAAAAAAAATGAAGGATCACCTCCACACCCGAGCTCGACGAGGCTCCATCGTCGATATGCAGCTTTGCAGACCTCCATGGTGGCTCGCCAAAGGCCAAAACAATTACCGTTGAACGAATCAGACCGGGGCAACACCACGGACACGCCATCGAACTCCAGGTCTGGCACCCTCACATGACTAAGACGTCGGAGGAGGAAACCATATCTGCCATCCACGTACCACAAACCCAGCACATGCGCGATCCACCATCTTCCAGATGCTGCCGATGTAGAGCATAATCTGCATCTGCTCCTGGACTACCTCCCAAGCTCCGCGCCGATGCTGGAGCAAACGCCGTCGCAACGGCGGAGCCCGAGGACACAGGTCCACCACGAGGATGCCGTCGTCGCCGCATCATCCTTGCTTGAACAGACTGGATTCCAAATCCATCCCAACCATAGGACAGATCGCCTCGTCCGAGTAGGATCTGAAGAAAATTTATTGAGCACTGCCATCGCCGCTGCCGAAGTAAGACGATGAACAACTGAAAAACTAATCTATTTTGGCCTAATAGTATCCCCATGCAAGGATCCGGCAACCCCCCTCACCACCGACAAGCGAGGTCCTCCATTGGAGGGGAGCCGCCGGAGGACGGCGGCGGAGAAAGCCCCTAGCGGCGGGCACTGGCTAGATCGCCTTTTTCTTCTCGTGGAAGAAAGAACGATACGTTTGTGCTTGGCAGCTCTTCTCTTGAGCCCGGAGAGTATCTGCCGCAAGCATTTGAACGTTTGTGTGTGCTCAGGTTTGGGATGTTGCTCTAGACTTGTATTTGTACATATGTACGTTTGGTTCAAGGCATTAGTTAGTTGTATCGTGACCGGTTAGATAGCTTAATGGTCTTCCGATGACGATTAAATCCCCAACATCAGAGTTTGTGCTCGGCCATGCTCATCTAATAACTTTGTTTTGTTTCATCAACCCGAGATGCTTCACATGATTTGTCTGAAGAATCCATCGCTCGTGTCTATCAGATTTATCCATCCTGGCCCTGGTCCTGGTTTGTTACCCAAAATTCACCGCTTGTATGCTTAATAGGATGGACTACATCAGAGGCACACATAGACATATTGGTTCTGAATCTTCCTGAAAGACAATGCTTGTACCAAATCTAAATAGACAGTCAGACGATATTACTTTCAGACATATTTCTAGGCCAGATAATGGCACATCCCTTATTTATTTATTTAATTGATTATTAAGCAACAACAAGAGGACATTATAAGGGGGATTAGAGTCGACAGCACAAAAGTCTGAGCAATAACAATACACACACACCAGCACGAGCCGAAGCAAAATATCACATGCCGGATGAAGTACCAACATAATGTAGCCGAGATTGATTGGAAAAATCGTAATTTAAGCTATCAATTACAAAAGCAAGAACAAAAGAGCAAGAAGCAGTTCAGATCGATGTGGTCGTTCTTTGCAGATTGACAACTGCAAATAAATTAGGGTGAGATTTATGGTGAGGTCATCAAAGTCTTGTAAGGATGTTGGTTGTATATTCGTATGGTTTTTGTTTATTGAGAATACTCCAATCTTGTGTTGGATCCTGAGTTCATATTTTTGGTCAGACAAGGATCATGAGTTCATGACAACGAGCGAACGAACCGGGGCCCAACACTTGTTTACTTTGTCCAGTCAGGGCCCAAGCCCAACCAATGGTCTCTACAAACAATTAGGAGCGAACTCAATCCGCTGTACCACGACGTCCATCCTGGCTAGGTCTTCTTGGCGGCAGCGGATGAACGCCGCCGTGGATGCCGCCGGAGCGGCCCGCCGTCACAGCCCACGCCTCCATCCCCATGTTCAGGCGAATGAGGAGGGAGCCGGAGTGAATCTCCGGCGCAGCGCGCGCCTCCATCTCCCAATCCACGCGAGTGAGGACAGCGACGGAGTGACCCGCCGCTGCAGCCCTCGCCTCCATCCCCAGGTTCAAGGAATGGCTCGCCGGCGCAGCACGCGCCTCCGTCCCAAGGTCCATGCGAGTGAGGAGGCATCCGGAGTGATCAGCAGCTCGCCGCTTGAAGACGACGATCTCCTGAGGGAGATCCTGCTCCGTCTCCCGCCGCAGCCCTCCTCCCTGCCCCGCGCCTCCGCCGTCTGCAAGCGGTGGCGACGCGCCACCACCGACCCAAGGTTCCATCACCAGTTCCGTGCATACCACCAAAAGCCGCCCCTCCTCGGTTTCTTCGAGGATAGCGTGGATGGTATCGTGTTCATACCCATCCTGGACCCTCCCGACCGTATCCCTCCACAGCGCTTTGACCTGCGACTCCATGGCATTGACAGCGGCAACCTCTCGAGGTTCCAACTGCTTGGGTGCCGCCACGGTCGCCTTCTCGTCATGCGCCCGCGGCAGCAGGAGCTTATTGTCATTGCCCCGATCACCGGCGAGGAGTGCCGGGTGTCCATTCCGCCGGAGTTCAATGAACGCTATGTCAACGCGGTGGTGCTCTGTGCGGCTGCCGACCACGACCATGTGCACGGAAGCTGCCACTTGAGCCCATTCAAGGTGGTCTTGCTCTCCGCGAGCACCTACTATAGTGGTCCACAGCTCATCTTCGCATCTGTTTACTCTTCGAAGGCTGGCATATGGGGCGACATCATCTCAACACCGACTCCATGTGAGCTTCCTGTTGACGGTAATCATGGGTCACTAGTTGGTAATTCACTCTACTGGTTATATGGAGATTACATGATTGAGTTTGATTTGGATGGGCACATCATAGCTTTGATCAGTGCGCCTCCCACTAGAAATGAGGCCCGTCACTTTTTTGACATGCGTGAGGTCATCCAGATCGCCGATGGAGCTGTTGGTATCGCAATATTGTCTCACTATTACCATAACATTCAAATGTGGCAAAGGAAGGTCAATTGTCAAGGTGTAACCAAATGGGAGCTGTGGAAGACCATTGACATGCATAACATTGATGGGATCCCCCCTGGGGTTCAAGGAGAGAGGCCTGGGTTGTTATTTAGACTGAGATACGCTGAGGATACGGATGAAATATTTCTATATGTGGGAGGCAATGTCTATATAGTTCAACTTAAGTCGATGCAATCGAAGAAACTTTGTGAAACCCGTCGTCTTACTGCTCATCATTCTTTCAAGAGTTTCTATATGCCAGGTGATTGTTCTTAACGCATCATAGTGGTAACCTAGTCTTGTTATGTTTTTAAATGGATGCTTGAATACCTTTGCTAAATAGACGAACTTATAACAATACTCTTTTACTTAATATAGCTGTACATTGTGTTGTCATTCAATATAGTTGTCTTCATCCTTGGGAGATAACAAATCAAAACCAAATGAAATGAGAAACAATGTGAATTCAAATGTCAAATGGTTAACTTATTCATGTTTAATCTTTCTATTTTCCTTGTCACTTGCTCAATACTGTCCTGCAAGTGACTAGTACATCGTCTGTACCACCTGCGTTTGTTATCTCTAATCCTACTCCATTTATTTAGTTCGAATACACAAGATCACTTTTGTTGATAATGTTTATGAGTTTTGGCGTGTTTTCATTTTGTATTATTGACATGAGGGGGATGAGTATAAATGAGACAAATTATAGGCCATGCACTGCATTCTTATGAGCTAAATTTCTCATTATGAGGTAGCTATGTATACTGCTTTCAAGAATATCCCTTGCAAAATGCAACTTATGTGGTTTTTATCTGTTGCTAGTATGAGTAGCAGCTATATAACATAAATATAAAAGTGAGTTGTTTTTTTATATTTGTCAATTCATCTATGTAACATTCTCACTGTTGCCTTCTCATATCCATTTTTCTTTTTCCTGTAATTTTATTAAATGCATGCCTTATGTTTGTAGGCATAAGTATTGTTGGCGGATGCGATGGAGCTGAAATGTTGCGCCATACATAGGATAACTTTCTGGTTTGACGTGCTGAAATGGTTCACAAGGTAAAAGGAGCTTTTGAATATACTTTTGAGCATTATCATGCTACAGATTTGTTTTAGCAGATATGATATAGGCCTTCGTTATGTTGCTGAGTTGATCACGAGTTTGTACACACGTTTTTTCTATAGATCAAAAGGTTCACGCCCCGTTCCATTTATTAAAATGAAATGCCAGTAACATCATTCTTTTAAGCACCCGCAACTTCTTTAGCAGGCAGAACAACTCAGTAGACCAAATTTAGTTTAGCACAACACAAAAAAGGCTCAGCAAAACTGAACGTATAGTACACTCCTGACATAACAGCTACACTTCTTAAATAGCAGCTGCTAAGCTGTTCTTCAGAACAACAACTTGAGCATGGTCCTGAGACTCCATTGCCTCCGGCGTCCCAGGTCCTAGCAGTCTATAGCTTCTTCACGCTGCACAGAGCCAGCCAGGGAGTTTCCATCGCCTTGTCTTCCATGAGTAGGAGACACTACACCAGTGTTCTGAGCATAGTTTGTGAAATTTGAACTGTTTGATTCCCCCTATGAAAAATATCAGGCTTCAAATCTGGGCATGCACCCTCAAACTACTAACCATTCGGCCATTGGGATTCACACATACTAATAATAATTTGTACACGGATAGCCGATCATGAGTTTGTACATGCATCTTGTTCATATACTATGTTACATAGGTGCTTCTGTTAATTTTTTTCTTTATTTGTACTGGATTACTTGGAGATTAACGCTTTTGTGTTCTCCAGGGTGAAGAAAAGGGCTGCTGCAGTTTTTTATTATCAATGAGTTTGTCATGCATCAGGGTGGTCGGCAGTGTTATGTTATCTGAAAAACTTAGGGCCTCTTTGATTCGTAGGATTTCGAAAACGCAGGAATAGGAAAAGTAGAGGGTTGGAGTGGCATGTACATTTGAACCCTATAGGATTAGCAAGGAATGTTTGATGTCACAGGAAAAACAAAGGAATTGTAAAAGGAGGTTGGAGTGGATGTTAAATTTCTATGAAATGTAGTACAAAAGATTCCATAGGAAAAGTTCCTATAGGATCCAATCCTATGAATCAAAGGACCAATGTAGGAAAAAATACTAAGGATTTCAATCTTCTAAAAATCCTATAGATTTCCTTTGAATCAAAGGAGCCCTTACCAAGTGTGCGCGCTAGTCTAGCTAAGTTTCTAATGTAGCAAGATGCTTCTGAATACCCATGTATTATTTCAAATCGGATTTCGTCGTCTGTTACTTCAGGCTGTGCTTTTGCGTGGCAGCTATTCTATTTAGCCAGGACAATTACACCCACATGTATCACCAAAACGTGTGTGTTTGAGTGTGCTTCTCAGCTGTGGTTTGGAAAGCATGCGAGCGCCCCGTCGATCTAATGTGATCATGATCCACCGCTGCCCCCCCCCCCCCCCCCCCCTCTCTCTCTCTCTCTCTCTCTCTCTGCCTGGAGACTAACAGCAGAAAATTAATGGGAGGAGTGCAGCGCTGATGAAAATAACTGCTGCACTGTAGTATGTTTGGTCTGAACTAACTGCATTCCAGGAAATTGCTCCTTTAATTTCTGATGAAAGGAAGTTGTTTTGTTGTCAAAGCTCTCATGGTTGTTGGCTGCAATACTCAACCTCACTAACTTGGATGATGGCCACTAACGGCACTTTGATGGTGGCTACCATACTACTAGTGCCACCTACACACTGAAGGCACATCTAAATGCATCCATCTTAAGCCAGTATGTTATATAAATGAGCTCTCATGAGAACATTGGGCGTTGTATAGGTAGAGAGAACAACATGCATGCCACGATGTGCCAAGTTGGCTGCCAAGTAGGGGCATGCATGTATGCCACCGGGATTGGGAAGGATCAAGAAATCAGTTGTGATAGCCCATATTGATTGGGATGATCGTAACAGGTTCACCTGTTTGAATGTTGATCCTGAGCCCTAAGGAGAAGCCTATATCGGCACCATCACATGGGAGCTATGGGTGTTTCCTCCCCCCCCCCCCAACACAAAGTTCTTCCATAGGACGAGCTACACAGTACCTGTTATCTAGACTATCCGTCTGCATCGTGATACGTGCAGCTCAGAGCATCATATGCAGTCACAGCGCACGTACCCTGCGGAGAGAAAATTTACGTGATCACATAAGGTTAATTGGTTGGGGGTGGTTATCGCGTGGTGCATTGAACCCTGCGGCGCTGTTTCAAATCAGTCACAGCGCACGTTTTTATGTTTTTTGCTACAGTTTAGAAAAAAATGAATGTGAGCAGGCCCATCGCGGAGGAGGTGGGTGTGTGCCCTATACCATTAACCCTATAACGGGTGCTATGGTTGACTCGTCGACAGTTAGCGAGTTGACCGGTCAACCTCTGACCTTTGAAAAAAAATATAAAAGATTAAGAAATGCGGGAAAAATCGAATAAATTAAAAAAAACGTGAATTCAAAAGTGTTCACGAATTCTAAAAGAGAGTTCGTAAACTTCTGAAAAGTTCAAGAATTTGAAAAAAAGTTTATCCATTAAAAAAAAAGTTCATCAAACTTGAAATGAAGTTCATCAATTTTGAAAATGGTCACCTATTTTGAAAAAAAAGGGAAAAGCTAACGCCCACACGTGTGGGCGTTTGCAATTTGCCCACACGCCTTCGTTACCACTCATTTTGCCATGTCAAATCAGATGACATCAGCGGGAATCTTTTTTGGTTTTTGGCTTAAATTTTTTTTATCTTCTAATTAAAAAATCCAATTAAAAATCCGTTTTCACCATTAAATCCATCTCGACGAGATCTTCAAAACTAGATCCCATGTTGATATGTTTCGATGAAAAAAAATTTGGGCAACAGTTGCCATGATGTTACACTGTAGTTGCCATAGTGTTTACACTAAAGTTGCCATGACATGTTCTATCTATTTTTTTCTTCTAGATTTAAAGCTACCGGTATATTTTTCAACTACTTTTTATGGCAATTTTTATTAATTGATCTTGGCAATTTTTAGTAATTAACCACGGCAAATTTAATGCGTGGATCATGGCAATTCTTTGCTAATCCATCAAAATTTACTTTTAAAGATAGAAAAAAAAAATACCTGAAACATATCATGGCAACTTCAGTGTAAACACCATGACAATTCATGTGCAATAGACATGGCAACTTTTACTAAAAAAAAAGTCGTCGAAACATATTGATACGAGATCTAGTTTCGAAGATCTCATCGCGATGGATTTAATGGTGAAAACGGATCTTCAATCGGATTTTTCATTTAAGAGATAAAACATTTTAAAAACTCGAAATCAAAAAAGATCCCCACATGCATGCATGCGGTGACGTGGCGCAATCTGTGTGTTATAGGCGTGTGGACGGATGTTGCTCTCACCACACGTGTGGGCGTTATCGCGACCCAAAAAAAATCATCGAATTTGAAAAAGTTCATTGAACTTAAAAACATCAAATTTTAAAAAGAAATCATCAAATTTTAAAAAAGCTCATTGATTTGGGAAAAAAAACTTAGTTTGAAAAAAAATCAATCGCTTTTATAAAAGTTCATTGTTCGAAATAAAGGTCACAAACTCGAAAAACAAGTTCACAAATTTTAAAAAAAGTCAAGAAAGAAAGAAAAAGAAAAAAAAGTAAAAAAAAAAACGTTTCCAAGAAAAAAGAAAGAAGAAAGAAGAAAAGGCTGAAAAAGCTCTAAGTAAACACGAATAAGTCAGTTGGCCGAGTGGTTAGGGCACCACGGTTTTTTGTGTTATAAAAATAGAAAACAAAATGAAAATGGGCCAACCCAGTGCGGCGGGAGGGTGTGCGTCCGATTGCATAAATACCTAAAACGGATGCTTAAGGCGCCGTTTAGGAATTGCCCTTATTGGTCTGGCTCCCCTGCAAAAAATGATTGGCAAAACCAGATTGTGTAATGGGTCGTGGAAACAATGAAGAGTGCCGGAGAAATTATACAGTGGACTAATGGACGGTGTAAATTCCTATTCAACATTCCGTAACAAAGAAAATGTAATTTTATTTAACAGAATGCAAGAGCAGGTAAAAATATTTCTGAAAAACTGAAAAATGTCCAGGCATCTCCAAAACTACAACTGTGCCCTCTGTGGAGAAAACACAGAAGAAACCATTGCACACCTGCTCCGGAACTGCACTTTTGCTCTCAGATGCTGGGATACAATCATCCCCAACAGAAACAGAGATATATCACTTTTTGATGAGATCTCACTTGCCATAACCCAGCTGCCAGCAACAATTGCACTTGAGATCATCATAGTTGGATGTTGGAGCATCTGGTCATGCAGAAACTACAAGATTTTCAGATCGGCGGTTCCCCACATTATCTGCTGGAAACATTACCTTAAAGAGGGTTTAACAACCGCCCAGATTAGAGCCAGATCACAAAAGGCAGTCAGTATTAAATCCTGGATTGAATTTCAACTTTGATTAATCTGACTATGTTTCCTAGAGCCGTAACTGGTTGATTGTAATTTCTATTTGTTTTGTTTACTTTGTAACTATTTTTGAGATTTATAAATTGCTGTAGAACGATTGTCCTACAGTTTCAGCTCAAAAAAAAATGAAGACAAACGAATGAATGGTGACACTATTCACATCTGAATTTGTCTTTTTTGTTTCTTCACGTATATTCGAATTTGAATCTGATTTTTTTTAGGAGATGAAGACACATGTGTTGTAACATTAAAAAAAAATGAACTTTTTTGAAGCATCTAAAATGAAGTTTTAGAAATTTGTAGCATAGGACCACGTATGTGTTGGTATCATCTGATATTTCCTCTTCACTGTATACAAGCCACATGCTGCAAGACAAAAGTGTGGGAGACAGTGCAACGAACGAGTCTCACACGCTTGCTTGTGGACAAAAGCATGCAGCAGGACTTGGTACATCATGCCGTATACAATATCCTAATAGGGTTCAGAGTATTAAGCGTTGGCGCAGCTGCTGATTTCCAAATCCCTGCACATATCCAAATGCACCTGAGCCCATGTTGACGGTGAAGATAAGGGGTGCGTGTAGCTCGTCCTACAAAAACCACTCTCCCCCCCACGTTTGATGCTTCCATCGCAAGGTGAGCGTTGAGGCGCCCAAGCGAAAGGTTTACATACATGACCTCAATTGTTGTCCAAAGCAGCAAAGCCCCCGGGCATACTTTCATTCATGGAGGCATTGCCCATAATCCCCTCATCCGCGGGAGTCTCTAAGTTTCTGCTTGAATCGGTACATAAGCTGACATCGTTGTTGTTGTACAAGTGGCACTATTTCTTCGAATTTCCACGGAGTTTCTACGTGTGCAGACCGCACATGCAAGGGCGTACTTGTGAAGAAGGATGTGCTCTCTTGGCATGTACAAGTGGCACTTTAGTTCGTTATTTTATCAGAATAACATCCGTTCTACTCATGAAGCCTTTACCCCGACAGGTCGCTAATGCCCATTAGCGCGAAGGAGCAACCAAAACTTTTGTATGGCGAAAATGACCGACCAAAAAATAAAAGCACTTCGCAATTTAGATAATTCCTCTTCAAACCTAGCAATTTAGATAATCGACCTCGGAAATCACAATCGAGAACTCCAAATATTTGAATAGTCGCTATCCCATCTAACCGTGATCTAAAATTACCTTCCATTTTGACATCTGGTTTGCACTTAGGAGGTGCAATCGCTCGACACCAACTCAGTGGTAGCACAAAAATGTCGTCTTGCCATTTCACTCATGATCGTACTGTCAATCCCGGTGACCATGGTCTCGCACACCTAGTCGCTTAGTGCCCTAGCCGAGTAGCATCGTCACCTCATCGGTTGTTGCATGGCTCTGTATACCTTCATGGACTTTATGCTCCATCGATTGAATAACGAGTCAAGCCAATATCGTTCGGTTAGCTTAAGTTCAAGAAGTAGCATCGAAGCCCAACTTAATAGCACACCGATTTTATAATCTCAATCCCAAAACAACTTAAGAGCACACTGATTCATCCATGTACGTGTAGATACTAGCTTGAGGTGCATTGATGCAGCTGGATGCGTTTGCACAAAATGAAAGACATGTGCAACATGTCATGCCTGTTTGCATACCTTACCCAGAGCGCAGGTGTGGACATATATTTTTAAAAACAGATTATGTGTCATGACAAAATCCAACACAGTAGGAACAGCCACAATACCCATTGTGCATATAAGCTTGATCTGGCGAAGGCGTACGACAGAGTGGACTGGGATTTCTTGGAAGGGGTCCTGTTAAAAACTGGTTTCAGTGAGAAATGGACTTCTTGGGTCATGCGGTGTGTCCGTTCAGTGAGGTATTCAGTCAGATGTAACGGAGAACTGTTAGACCCTTTTGTACCTTCCAGAGGCTTGCGTCAGGGTGATCCTCTAAGCCCATATTTGTTCCTGTTTGTGGCGGATGGCCTAGTGCAACTAATCGATCACGAAATAAATCAAGGGAACCTAACTCCGCTGAAAATTGCAAGGAACAGCCCGGGGATTTCGAACCTACTGTTTGCAGACGATAGCTTGCTCTTCTTCAAGGCGACAGTGAACGAGGCCGAGACAATAAAAAGGGTGTTGACAGTCTTCCAGAGATGTACAGGACAACTATTAAGTGAGAGCAAATGCTCTATCCTTTTTAGTGAGAAATGCCCGGAGGAGACAAGGGAGGGCATAAAGGAGACTCTAGGTGTTGTGTCGTCTGCCTTTGAGAGCAAATATCTCGGACTCCCGACGCCGGAAGGACGAATGAAGGATGAGCATTTTCAGCCAATCATGGACAGATTTGGTAAAAGGTGCAATGATTGGTCCGAAAAATTCATGTCCTACGCTGCGAAGGAGGGCCATGTAAAGTCCGGGATCCAGGCCCTGCCGTGTTACGTCATGGGTGTGTTCTTTCTATCCATGGGTTTCTGCGAGAAGTACGAAAAGTTGATACGGGACTTCTGGTGGGGGGAGGCAAATGGCCAGCGCAAGGTCCATTGGATGTCATGGGAGCATATGACGAGGCCTAAGAGAGCGGGGGGCATCGGTTTTAGGGACATGCACCTATTCAACATCGCGCTTCTCGCCAAGCAAGGTTGGAGACTTATCCAGAAACCTGACAGTTTGTGTGCGCGGGTGCTCAAATCGAAATACTACCCTCATGGAAATCTGTTGGATACTGTTTTCGCGAGTGATGCATCACCGGTATGGAGGGGCATCGAGGCTTGCTTGGGACTGCTGAAAAAAGGGATTATTTGGCGGGTGGGTGATGGGAAAAGCATCCAGATCCAGCGGGACCAGTGGCTGCCGAGGAGCGAAGGGCTTATGACAGCATCGTTCATTAGGAGGTCGAGACTCAGATGGGTAAATCAACTCATGAAACCGGGCCAAAAGGAATGGAACGTAGAGCTGATCAAACAAATCTTCCACGCTTTTGACGCGGATGAAATATGCAAGATCCCAGTGCCAAAGTCAGAAGCAAGAGATTGTATTGCATGGCATTATGAGAATAATGGAATATTCTCAGTGAGGAGTGCATATAAACTTGCTGCTGTCTTAAAACACAAGTCATCCCTTGAACCTTCGAGTTCGACAAATGATGCAAATAATCGTAGCATTTGGGACCTCATATGGAAAGCTAAAGTACCCCCAAAAATCAGGATCTTCGGGTGGAGGCTGGCCACGAACTCGCTGGCGACCAAGAGGAACAAAGTCAGGCGCGCAATAATTATGGATGCAACATGTGACATTTGTGGACATGGCCTGGAGGACGAATACCATGCTGTTATCGGTTGTACAAAAAGCAGGGCTCTCAGGCATGCAATGAGGGAAGATTGGGACCTCCCACCAGAGAAATCATTCAGGTACACGGCCAGGATTGGCTACTGAATCTACTGAGTGCAGAATCAGAAGAAATGAGGGCGAAGTTGCTGTTGCTAATGTGGAGGTGCTGGTTCCTGCGAGATAACTGCATCCATGGCTCCGGAAAGGAATCAATCTTGAGTTCAGCGAGCTACCTGTCACACTTTGAAAACGAATGGAAAGAAGCGGCAATGTCCCCTTACTCTGACACTGGTAAAGTGACGATCACAGCCGAGAGGAGGACAGACTGTCCCTCCAAAACTGAAAGGAAATGGGTCACACCTGAGACGGGCTGGGTAAAACTGAATTCAGACGCAGCTCATTTCCCAGACAGTGGTGAGAGTTGGGGTGGTGCAGTGGCGCGGAACCATATGGGTCAGGTCATCCTATCGGTCAGCAGGCGTCTTACACCCTCGAGCACGGTACAAGAGGCTGAAGGCCAGGCTGCACTGATGGGTTTACAGGAGCTATGGTCCGTTTACAGAGGAAGGGTCGAATTGGAAACGGACTGCAAGACGCTTGCGAAGGAGCTTGCTGATAGTAACCTGAACAGGGCGGCCACCTATGGTCTAATTTTGGATATCAAATCTTCACTCACAGCCTTTGCGGATCATAAGGTGACCCATGTGGCTAGAGTTTGCAATTCGTTGGCTCATGAACTAGCTGCTGATGCGCGGAAACTGGGAGACCATCGCCGGATAGGTTCTGTTCCGGATAGACTGAATGAACTTATGTTGTCTGAGTGTAGTCCAATACTAGAGTAAGCATGTTTACTCTAGTCCTCAAAAAAAAAAAAAATCTTGTACCTCCTTGAACAATCCACATACTACATCATTTTCAGGATTTTTCATCTCCAGACGAAAGTAATGGTGTTGTACTTTATGTGTCCCTGATAAAGCTCTGCTGGTTACTAAGGACGAATCCATTTTACTCAAGCCTGCTGAATTTTATGGCGGCACATATCTTCGTCTTCATAGAGAAAGCATGTGTAAATGTGACCATCCTAAAACAATGAGCTCTCGTGAGAACACTGTGTCATAGTTTAGGTGGAGATAATCATAAGGGCACTATGTGTCTACTTGACTGCCAAATTGGGGGCATGCCATTGGGCTCGGGGTGGATAAGGATCAATGATTCAGCCATGGTAACTCATACTTAATTATCAGTCTAGTCGTAGCCGTATCGTAACTGGGTGAATTCATGACGTCAGCAAACTCGTGTTTCAAGCTAGGGTATCAATCCCTTGTATATTGTCCAATTAGATATTGGACCTATTGCGTGTGGAACTGTGAACACATGGGAATGACCACGCAACTTAAAGAAAATTATGTTTGGTAGTATAAAAATCCAAAATAAATCCTAGCACGTACTTGCTAAACTGCACCATAAATCTGATGTATTTCATTAAAAGTTCAATCACGAATTGCACACTAAAATAGCGAACAAGGGGTACAATAAAGATCTAGCAAGCTAGCTGACTAAAAGTTAACATACTATTTTTTGTATTTAAAAAATGTGATCAAGAACTGATAAACCCAAGGATTTATGTAGTCTTTTTAGGAGTGCTACAACACTCCATAAACTAGTACATCATTATTTTTCAGCAATTTTCATTTCTATGTGCGAGCATAACAATAATTTCACTTAAATCACATGTGATGTCTACACCCTTGACAACTAAACCTTGGTTGGCTGGTGATAAAGGAAGACTCTAGTGTACTTGATCTCTTTGACTTGTGACATCGACGACAATTGGATATTGAAGGCCCATACATGAAATGCTTCCATCCGAAGCTTTGAAGGTGCATAAATAGGCTTTCAAGGGAAGCTTTGGTGCACTATTTTAGCAAGAGATTATTAGTATTTTCATGAAAGTAAAAATAATTTAGTTATGTCTTCTCTCTCATGAAAGCCTAACTAGTAACCCATGTAATTTGACTAACCCATGGTGGATTTGGAGAACTATGTGATGATGGTGCAATTTCAATTTCCATCAGCGTTGAATCATATATCATGAAAGCATGCTTATTTACTTTTGTGACAAACAAGATGGGAAGTGAAAGGCTCCACTCGTATGTTATGGTTTCGACAACAATAGAGTTGCGCATACCTCATGTAACAACCTGTGAAGCGGGAAACACAAAGATATCAAAATACACGGTCGAAAGTGTGGAGCATGAGAGACATGCTAAGAGAGTGTATATTGTACAATGATTCTATCTTAGCAGTACATAAGATAACCGCATATTAAGAGATGGAGGAAGAGAAAGAAGTAAAAAAGGCTAGCCTTCGCTTAATTAAGAGATGGTCTTTAAGCATAATATCTCTTATCACATATTTAGGGATATATAGTTATCGAAGATAAGACTAAGATATAACCCATTGTACACATATTTTTATTGTCATCTTTGAATTATGTGAAAGGCTTAAGATAAGACAGCCTTATCAACCATCGTACATGCCCTAAGATGCCCAATTTTACTGCCTTAAAAGTTGGCATGGGCTTTGCAATTGACCGATAATTCTAGTCTCTGCATAATTGTTTACTACTGGGCCACCATAAAAATTCCCAAAACTCATAGATAAATATTCATTGGATGGTGTATTTGTGGACCATGAGTTTCTATGGTTGCAGTTTTCTTGAATCTCTCCGTGTCAATCTTACTTCATATATAACTTACTTAATGATATTACAAAACATTGTAGTAAAACTGCATTGTTTTTAAAGGGTGCAATTTCAGCCGTGTTAGTAATGTGCAATGTAAGGTGACTGATATTTATGAAAAATTAATACAACCGAGAAGTAGAAAAAGCGAGCAAAATCTCTGGATGCGGAAAAAATGGAGGAAGGTCTATATTGTAACTAGAAGTGTACATGATTGTCCGAGAGGTTGCCAAATGATACACACACATCACCCTATAATTGGGGGTGGGGGGTTGCATCATTTCCAATTTATTTCAAAACATTATGACTTTGAGCCAAGTGCATAATGCAAGCCTGTTAAGAAGGACATACCCACTTTACTCGACATGTCACTAACTTTGATGGCAGCCACCAATGCACATCTCCATACTAAAGGCGCATACAAATATGTTTGACGTTGAGATGCTATGGAAATGAGCTATCATGAGAACACTTTGGGTGTAGTATAGGCAAAGTGGTGGAGTATAGGAAGGATGAACATTATAGAGAACACTTTGCGGCAAGTTGGCCACCAACTGGGGGGCATGAATACATGCCACTAGGCTTGGGAAGGATCGAGAATTTAGTAACCACCGCTACATCTTGTTCCCCAAGTCGTAATCGGAGTAATATTGTAAATTCATGATGCGAACAAACTCATGTTAAAAACTAAGTAGGGCGTCACTTATATGTGCCCAATTACACATTAGGCCCATCGTCCATCAGAACCCCATGATGCGCTACCAACGTCACATCACGGAGTCAATGGGATACAGAAAGTGTCGAGAGAATTGTAACGACATGTGCATAACGAAAAGGTTGAGCAATTGCCCTTTATGTGGAGTTAACTATAGTCTTGGAGTATTGCCATATGGATAGCCATCCTCGGATGTATAATTAAAAATAACTCAGATATATAGTTTTGTCTAGATCAAATTTGTTTCTTGAAGGGCAAACCGGTTACTAATGATCTTTTATAGCTTAAATGCATGTATTTGTAACACAATGTCCTAGCATTCATCCATCAGATCGCTCAAACGTACGCCCTAGATCAACTCAGCCGTCCTTTGATCATTTGTTCGCGGCAGGTGTTGTTTCGCACAGCGGGTAGCATTCATTTTTGTCCGTAATCGGGCCACAAAGGCCCAGGTCCAGTCGAAGCGCTAGCCCCTCCCCTCCCCCCCCCCCCCCCCCCTAGCTACCCCAAACTGCTCGTCTGTCTTGAAAAGAAACCCAAACTGCTTGTTTTCTATTCCTGAGTCCGTGATGTGCCGCGCTATATCGTCCGTGATGTGCCCCTGTCGTCCTCTTTCCCGCCGGCGAGGAATATTGGCCGCACATTTTAGCTTTCTAGGTTGGCCATTCCCCCTTCCGTTTTCTCTGCGAGTTCTCGTGAAACTTAGGGGTTGTTTGGTTTCAAGTCACACCTTGTCACACCTTGTCACATCTCAACTTATGCAAATTTGATCAAGTTAGGTGTATGTTTGGTTCATGCCAGAACTAAGGCAAGATTGTTTTTTTTATTAGCAGTAAGCCCCACATGTCATAGCTACAAAGGGTATGGCAAGATTTTCCGCGTCACCTCCGTGGGGGACACGGGCGGCGGCCGTCATGCTCGTTCAAACTCCTTCCCCTCCGTTCTTCTTTCTCCCCACCGCTGCCGGAGAACGCCGCCGACAAAGCGTGCGCGGCTGACGGTGACGGCTGGGGCCCTAGTGGTGCCTGGCGGTGGGGATGGGGGTGGGTCCAGCCGTCCGTGTGCGTGGAGGACGGATTCATGCTCGACTGCGGCTCTCGGCGTGTTGCGGCGGTGGCAGAATGATGGCAGTTCCCATAGGTTGTGCTGGCTGCGACTACGGTTGGCAGCGAGACAACCATTGAACGACTTAACGATCTGGATTTGATAAAGCCTGTTCTGGCTCTCGGCTTTGCCGGAGGGGTTGCGGAGCAGCCCTCACATGGGTTGGCGGAGGCCGAGCACTGCCCAGATCTGTCCTGTTAGGATTCAGGGGAGAGCTCCACGGTGGTTGGAACTGCTATTCTTCGGGCATCAAAACTTTGATCAACTTTATTCCGGTCTCCTCGATTTGGACACTGACGGGTTCTGGTCTTTTCCTCGGAGATCTCAGTTTTTGGCGCATGATGCCACGGGATATCTAGATCGGAATTGATTTAGTCGAGCACACCCTCATTTTCGGCAAGAGAGGCTTCATGAGGGCATTCCGCGAAGCTTCGAAGTCTTGTCGGTGCCATGGGACATGTCTAAGCATAGATTTTAACGAAGTTGATAGTGCTGAAGAAAGTCATGGTGGCTGCGATCGAAGACTTGTAATGGCGGAGAGTAGTTTTGGTTGCGACGAAAATTGGCGGCACAAGTTTTTTCCCGTGTGTCGTGTGTTGATGAGTTGCAACGGCGGCCATGCCAGGAGGGGGCGGCAACACAGGTGGACAACATTTTTGGGGATGTTACTCGAGCATCGAGCCATGATCTTCAGGGTGAAAGCCCAAGGTCTGGCTTTCATTGGTTGTACCTGGCAATGGTCTTGCGAAGGCATTGCTTTTGGAATCTTGGACTCTCTCCAGGGAGAAAACTCAAGATCCTTGATTGCGCAACGATAATGCTTGTGCATTGTTTCCTTCTTGGAGAACCTTTCCTAGTTCGGGTGTTGTTTTTGATGGTTGTTAGTGTCGCTGTCGCGAGTGTTTCATCACTGCGAAATGTTCTCTGTTTTTATATTTCTCTCTTTTTTAATTTTGTTTTTGGCAGTGTGCATCCTTGATGTCTTCCAATATCTTGTTGGTGCAGAGGCTGTTGGAGTTAAACACAACGTGGTTTCTCCCGTACGTGTGTACGTAGGTGTTGAATACGATACCTGAGCATCACCTAATACTTGCATGTACGTGACTGAGTAGGAGTAGTTTTAGTCACTGAATCTGTTCGGTGCTATCAAGTCTAGCTTCTATATATATACATGTAATGACCGCTGTAAACAGTGAACCAGATCAAAGCAATAACAATTACGAAGGCTCGACACGAGCCTTCTGGCCATAGTCTCGGCGTCTCCTGTCATCGCTTATCTCGCGTGTGTGTCTCCTGCAAATTTGGACGTACGCGTGTACGTGCTCGTCCGGGACGGCTGATAGCTAGCTTCGTCTGGCTAGCTTGCAATCGATCCACCTGCTTCTTCTCTACGTACGTGTGTTGGCCAAAGGATCGGCCAGCAGGAACTCGACGGAAAGTACTCGTCGGCATTCGTACGTTCGGGACCAAAGCAAATAATTAGTATCAGAGCAAGGTTGATCTTTTAATAACGGAAGGTCATGGCGGGCAAGGAGATCGTGGAAGTGGCCGGTGCAGCTAAAGTACTTGCCGTGCCAGGTTCGTCGTACCCACGGTTTGATCGCGAGAACTTTGGGGTCTGGAAGGCCCTGATGGAGTGTGGTCTCCGCGCCAACGAGTTGTGGGACGCAGTCAATCCAGGAGGCGACGCTTTCAAGAAGGAGGGAGCCGAGCACCGGAAGGATCGGCAGGCGACGTCGGCGGTTTACTCGGTGATGCTGATGGATGTCCTTCAACACCTAATCGCCAAAGAAACGGCGAAAGAGGCGTGGGACACCTTGGAGCTCATGTTCGAGGGACACACCCGCGTCAAGCAAGCCAATCTCCAAACTCTCTTAAGGAACTATTGGACTTTGGTCATGGGCGACGATGAGTCCGTGGACACGTTCGCTTCACGGGTGGCTACTCTCGTCAATCGGATCCGTGCACTTGGAGAAAACCTGACGGAGGACTCGGTTGTCCGTCGGTTCTTGCGCGCGGCTCCTCCCCGGTACCTGCAAATTGTCACGACGATCGAGCAGTGCGTCGATGTCGTGACCCTCTCCATTGATGATCTCGTTGGACGCTACAAGGCTCACGACGAGCGTATGCGGTACAGTCTCGGGGACGGGAGGAACAATGAGCTTGTCATGCTCACACGGGCTTAGTGGCAAGCGCTAGACTCAAGGAGAGAAAGTGAGGGCTCTAGCAGTTACACTCGCCAAGATCGTGCGCCAAATGAACAAAGTCAGAAGAACGCCAGCGATGGCACTCTGAAGAAGAAGAAGTTCGACAAGCGCAAGATCAAGTGTCACAATTGTGACATCATGGGGCACTTCAAATTGGAGTGCAAGAATCCCCGAAGGAGAAGGCGCTCATGGCCCAGCTAGGAGATGAAGGTGACATGATGTTGATGTGTGAACTCGTGGACGAGGAGGATCCAGTTCTTCAAGTGTCGGCTAAAGAAATTGTCGCGCTTCGTGAAGAAAAAGTTTGCTCTCAAGATCATGGTTCGGAAACTCGTGTCGATGTTACGGATGCGGGGAGTGATTCCGAAACTTACATGAATGCTATGGGTGTGAGTGCCAACTTTGCTGGAGCGAAGGAAGCGCTCATTGCGTGCGCTCGGCCGTGGAGAAGCAGCCTTGTTACAGACACGAGAGATGATTCCAAAACTCGTGTCGAAACTACTGAGGCGAGACATAATTATGAAATTTATGTCGATGCTACGGACATAAATATCACTCCATCTGACGAAGATAAGGCGACTTTACAAGTCCACGAAGAGGCAAAGCGAGGCGCGCCGCGAGCTGCACTCAGACAAGCCGAGCATGACGCATATGTGATGTCAGACGGTGCAACGACAAGTTGTGCAGACGTCGCGAGCCGCGATGGCTCTGACGTGGTGAGTCGAGGTGCTGATGCCGTTGTGCGCGTCGCAGCGAGTAGCAAGGCAGCCATCTCGAGCGAGCAGGCGGCCAAGGCAAGGTACGTGCCGGTCATGACGCGGTTGGCACAACTTTACTAGCTAGCGCGTGCACCATAGCAGACAGGCCGGCTGATGGTGGCCTATCCAACAGTCCGTCTGAAGCATGCTGGTTTCCACAAAGGAGCAAACCACCATGTGGTGGCCAAATAGGGAGAGAAGGGAAGCAAAGCCCAGAAAATTTGCAAGGTGCATGTAGCTCAGAAAATAGTCCAGGAGGGACCATATGTGCAGTTTTGCCGCGTACGGCCACTGCAATGCGAGAAGATGGGAACGGCAAGGTAATGCCAGTGCCTGTGGAGAAAAGGACACCACCACCTACAATTGAACGTTTACAGCTGGTGTTACACCCATATCCGGAGGATACTCTTAAGACTATTAATCTGGTAAAGATCAAAGAAAGTGGGCAAAGGTGTCTAGCAAGTACCGAGGAACCGGCGGAATTTGAAGACGTAAATACAAATGAGTATTGGCGTCGGTCTATGGAAGAGGAGTTGGGGTCGATCAACGATAACAATGCATGTGAGCTCGTCGATCTTCCCAACAACCATAAATCCATGGAGCTCAAGTGGGAATTTAAGATCAAGCAGGATGCCGAAGGAAATTGTGTGAAGCACAAGGCGAAGCTAGCAGCCAAAGAGTACATGCAAGAGAAAAATGTGCCCTTCGAAGAAGTGGTTGTTCCCGTTGCACGGTTGGAATCGGTGAGATTACTCATCGCTCTCGCGGCTCAAGAATCATGAAACATACATCACATGGATGTAAAATCCACGATTTTGAACAATGAGATGGAAGGAGATGCGTGTGTGAATCAGCCACCGAGCTTCATCAAAGAGGGAGAAGAACACAAGGTACTATAGCTACACAAAGTCTTGTATGGGCGGCGGCAAGACCTTGGGGCGTGGAACATCAAACTTGATCGGACTTTGATTTCTCTTGAATTTGAGAAAGCCCCACTAGAGCATGCAATGTACAAGAGAGGTGAAGGAAGGGATCGTCTACTAGTTGGCATCTACGACGACTATCTATTGATAACTGGAGCAGATGAAGAGGTGATTGCAAAGTTCAAGCTACAAATGAAGGAGCTTTTCAAGATTGATGATCTAGGGATATTGAGTTACTACCTCGGGACCGAGGTACGACAAGACCCAGAAAGGATTACGCCATGCCAGGAGACATACACAAGGAAGGTACTTGAAAGGTGTGGCAAGAAAGATTGCAATCCAATTAATGCTTCGATGGAACCTCGTCTTGAGCTGAGCAAGAAGGAGATGGTGAAACTACTTGGATATAGTGGTAGTGACAAGGAAGGAATTGTTGACGACCGTAAGAGTACTTCGGGCGTGGCATATTTCCTTGGTGGAAGCATAGTAAGCTGGCTATCACAAAAGCAAAAAGTGGTGACATCGACTTCAGGTGAAGCAGAGTGTCAAGGTGTGTGTGGCTAGGGAGGCTACACGGTGATCTCATGGATCGAGATCCGAAACGTGTGGTGCTCAACGTTGACAGTGAGTCTATGATTTTTCTACACGATAAACGTGTGGTGCTCAACGTTGACAGTGACCCTATCACCAGCAAACATCACCGCGTGCCCATTCCACCTGAGTTCATCGAACGCTTCTTTAACGCGGCAGTGCTTTGTGCTGCGACCGACCAGGGCCATGTGCACGGCGACTGCCACTTGTGCCCCTTCAAGGTGGTCTTGGTGTCTTACAGAGAGAATAAGCACCCCTATGCATGCGTTTAGTCCTCGGAGACTACCACATGGGGAAATATCATCTCAACAGAGGCTTCAGATGATACTGTATTTGGTCCTTGTCTCGGCACCCTTGTAGATAATGTCCTTTACTGGCCAGCTAAGAAAAAGGGAGACGACATACTTCTGTTTGATCTGGGCACGCAGAACCTTATCGTGATCAAGGGGCCTCCTGGTATGAATATGAATGATTTCGACAACTTTCATATCATTGATGCAGAGGATGGCGTTGTTGGTCTTGTCGCATTGTCTCGCCTTAACCTTCAAATGTGGAGGAGGAAGGTCGATTGTCGTGGTGTTGCCACATGGTTGTTGCGGAAGACTGTTTCATTGCGTAAACTTCTTAAGATCCCTCCTTGGACTATGAGAAGGATTGAACCGCTCAAAGTGGTGGGTTATGATGAGGATACCGATGTAATCTTTTAAGACAGGCACGATGGTGTGTATATGATTCAGCCCAAGTCAATACAGGCCAGGATATTCAATGGAATCAGTTCTACATATTACTGCTATACTTTAACGAGTTTCTGTCCAGTAGGTAATTTCTCATCCTTGGTCTTTATATCTTAGAATTATGCCAACCTAGTTATGTTCTGTACATGATTTCACACATACAGTTGTTGTGATTATTAAATGTTTGCTTATAACTTGAAATTAGCAAGCAGTTCCTGTCAAACAATTTTTATTTCCTCATTTACTCACGACCCCTCGTATCATCTTAAGGACACAGAAGTAATTTGCCTTTCTTGCCTTGAAATCAATTTATTTACAACAGAATACCCAATATCACATTTGTTTCTAGAGTATGTTGTTTTGGCATGATGAGGATTGAGTTCACATAAGAAAATTTCTAGGTCGTGCATTTTTTTACAAGCTAAATTCTCCATTATGAGGTAGCTAAGTATATTCCTTCTATGAACATTCCTTGCATTTTTCAACAGTTGTGGTTTTCTTTTATCTATTGCTAGTATCGAGACTGACTTACCCATTTGTCTTCTCTTATCTTTAGAAATAAGTTATATAAGTGAATTATCTTGCTCAACTTATATTTGTCATCTCATTTTTGTTAACTATTTCATGTTGCCTTCTCCTATCCATTTGTCTTTATTGTGGGATTGTTGTTAATTGTCGGAACTCTTATGCTTCTAGGCAAAGCCATTGCCTGTGGAACCAATGGAGTTGAGATATTAGAATGACTGTCCGGTTTGATGTGCTAATGCACGGAAATAGTTCAACTGGTAGATGACTTTATGTTGGATCATAAGTGAATTATGCAGATCTTCCACATGTTGTATGCCCATAGTTCTCCCTTTGTTTTGGACGTTTTAGATTGTACAAGTTCAAAGAAATGTGTAAGTAGCTCATTTTACGATTACAAACAGAGCCCCGCTTCGGTACACCCCCCTCACAAAACGTATAAAGGGCACTATCGACCTTTCCACTTACGTATGTATTGTGGGTACATATAATCGATTGAGGACCAGGCTCTGTCATAGGCTCGGCCCATTCACATTTTTTTCTTTCTGCCCATTTACATTTTTATCATTTTTTTCTTTCTGCCCATTTACATTTTTATCATTTTTTGAGCCTAAAAAAATAGTGCGCCATCGAGGATTCGAACACATAAACAAGTGGTTTAATCACGACATTAGTTACCACCTGGCATAGCAACCTACTTGTGACTAGTTCTACTTCTTTTTCTTCTTGATGTATACTTTTCGATTCAGGTTTTAGGAGGCTTTCCTGAGCGATTTTTCTTTTGGGTTTTTCATGCACGGTTTTCACTCGGTTTTTTTTTTCTTTGTTTGTTCCTTTTACGTTTTTCTTTATTTTTTCACGAATTTTGAATTTGTGACTTTTCTAAATTCGTGAAACATTTTTTTAAATCCTCAAACTTTTCCTAACATGTGAACATTTTCCGAAATCATAAACTTTTTTCGACTTCATGAACTTTTGAAAAAATTAACTCATGAACAATTTTCAAATTCGCATTTTTCTTTCAAAATTGTGAACTTTTTAAAAACCCCTCTTTCTAACAATTCATCATTGATTTCCCCGATATTTGCCTCGGAAAGGGGAAACAAGATATCGATTGAATTTATCCACACCATCACCACTTTTGAAAGAGAAAATAAGTGTTTAGCTGACCCAATTTCCGATCGAAAAAAAAACTTATGGATTGAATTATTTTGACAAGCGAAATCGACTCGGAACCACGGGGAACAAGACGAGATTCCGTGTTCACCTATCGATTCCAAAATGAATCGAATTCGTGAAGTTTATAACGATATTTTCCAAATTCATGACCTTATTTAATTTTTAACTTGTAACAATTTTCAAAGTCGTGAACTTTTTATAATTCATAATGTTTTTAAAATTTAATTCATGAACAATTTTTGAGTCAGTGAACTGTTTTTCAATCTTGTGAACATTTTTGAAAGGTAGCGGGCAAAGCGAGCGAATGTGTGAATGTAGCTTCTTTCAAAATTTCTCAAAGCGAGCGAATGTGTGAATGTAGCTTCCAAAATTTGGGTTCATTTTAAGAATGTTGAAAACACACCATGTTCAACGTAAGATGTGTGGGTAGGCCAAAAGGCTATGTTTGAGAGCACGTTATTTCTCGACATCCGTCAAATGACCCCAAAAGTTTTTCGTGGCCTTGTTACCAATTGAAGGCACCATTCCAAGTTGTTTTGATTTTCTGCCAATTTTGCATTTCCTGGAGTTTTTCCGGTGAAAAAAGGCCGATAAACGGCTGGACATGCCGTCACTTGCATACGGTGTCGGAAAATGTTCAAACCTAACATGGATGCCTACAATGGGCATGCCCACCTGCTAGTAAAAGTTGGAATCATTTTAAGGGTGTACAGAAATAGACCATGTTGAACGGAGAGTGTTCGGGTAGACAAGAAGGTTACATCTATGAGCATGTTGTTTCTTGATATCCTTGAAATGACTCCAATTTTTTCCATGACCTTGTATGACCAATTCAATTCACCATGCTAAGTTGTTTGATTTTTCTATATTTTTGCTTTTTTTTGGAGTTTTGCTCGTGAAAAATGCCGATAAATGGCCGGGCGTGTAGCAATTTGCATACGGTGTCGAAAATCGTTGAAATGGGACATGGATGCATACAATGGGCATGCCCACCTTCTTGCAAAAGTTGAAGTCATTTCAAAGATGTTCAAAAACAAAGCATGCTCAATGCAGGGTGTTTGGGTAGGCTAGAAGGTTCCGTCTGAGAGCATGTTGTTTCTCGACATCCTTGAAATGGCTTGAATTTTTTCCATGGCCTTTTATGACCAATTCAAGGTACCATGGCAAGTTATTTGAGTTTTTTTGACATTTTTTTGCATTTTCTGGAATTTTCTCGGTGAAAAAGGCAGATAAATGACCGGACGTGTCGCAACTTGCATACAATGTCGAAAATCGTTCAAATCTGGCATTGATTCCTACCATGGGCATGCCCACCTTCCTGCAAAAGTTGGGTTCATTTTAAGTATGTCCAAAACTGGAACATGCTCAACGAAGGGTGTTCGGATAGGCGAGAAGGGTCCATTTGGGAGCAACTTGTTTCTATACATCCCTTCAATGACCCCAAATATTTTCATTGCCTTGTATGACCAATTCAAGGCATCATGTCGAATATTTGTTTTTCCTTCAAGTTTTGCATTTGCTGAAGTTTTCTTCATAAAAAAATACCGATAAATGCCCGGACGTGTTGCGACTTGCATATGACCTAGACACACAACCGGGAATCGAAAAGGAGCCAACTGATGGCGTCTTCAAGTTTCCTCACGAGGTTCTTTTCTTGTTCTCTATTTCCTACTTTACATTTTTTTCAAAAGAAGGCTCATTAAAAAAGATGAGTGAGTTTAATTGCAAGTTGACTTATAATTGGTTGACCGTTGACTTTTAGATAATTTTTAAAAATTTATAATTAGGAATTCAAGGAACTTCACATTAAAATTAAAAAGATCACTAGATTTGGAAAAAAGTTCATCACAAATTTGGGAAAAAGTTCACAAATTTTAAAAAAGTTCATCAATTTGGAAAAAAGTTTATTAACTGTAAATAAATTTGATCAATTTCCTAAAAAGTTCATATATTTTCAAAGAAGTTCGCGAATTTGAGAAATAGTTCATAAATTTAGAAAAAACCTTCATCAATTTTGGAAAAAAGCTCACGGATTTTGTAGAATAATTGACGATTTAAAAAAAAAAATCATCGTTTGTGAAAAAAAATAAGAGTTTTAAAAATCTCAAGCATCTAGAAAAAAAAAGAAAACCAAACAGAGAATAGTGCGCTTCTGCATGCCTTATTAGAATAAACAAAACGTACATAGCATGTTAGATCGTGTTGCCCAGTTGGTTAGTGTAGCTTTGTTAATTCGTGAACGAGCGCGGCTCGAATCCTGCCGCACGCGTGCTTTTTTTGGCGTATTATAAAGTAAAGAATGCAAGAATGGGCCGGCCCAATACAGGAGGGTGTGCGCGTTCATCGACAAAAAAAAATGTAGCGTATACGTGAATATGACCATCATACCCTTTCTAACGAAGAGGTATCGGCTAATCTGGACCGTTCTTGTGTTTAGGGGGGTGTACCGAAGCAGAAGTGTTACAAATATCAGTCTCGTCATTCAACTCTCCCCACTGGCAAATTCGTGTGAAAAGGTTGAAGGGTTTATTTTGTTGTCATCGTATATAGCAAGGAATATGATATAGCTCTTGGTTTTTTGAGGGTGTATGATAAAACTTTTCTTTATGCTACGTTATTGAGCTGACCATGGGTTTGTGCATGTCTTGTTCATACACTGTGTTACATAGGTGTATCTTTATTTATATTGGGTTCTGACAAAGTAATGCTTTTGTTTTGCCCAGGTGAAGGCCTGCAGTTGTCAGTTGTCTCATCCATGTAGGCCGGCAGTGTTTATATGTTATCTGGAAAAACTTACTCTGCCTTAGTCTAGCCAAGTATATATATGTACCAAGATGTTTTTGAACCTATCCGGGGAATTTCAGCTTGATTATTATCCTAGTATTATTTCAAGTTGTATTTCATCATGTCTTGCCTTTTCTACATGTGTATGCTTTTTTTACATGGTAATACGTGTCTCGATATATCATAAGGATGAATGTACAAGTCATGTACATACCGACATGGCAAAACTAAAAAAATAGCAGAATGCGCTAGCTTTTGCACGAAGGAACAACAGCCAATCTGTAAAAATACAAAGAAGACCAAAGAAACCTCTGAGCTTGACAACAACGCCCGTCACCTGCCTCTGGCAATCACCACAACAGCCATCAAAGAAAAAAATGAAGGATCACCTCCACACCCGAGCTCGACGAGGCTCCATCGCCGATATGCAGCTTTGCAGACCTCCAAGGTGGCTCGCCAAAGGCCAAAACAATTACCGTTGAGCGAATCAGACCGGGGCAACACCATGGACACGCCATCGAACTCCAGGTCTGGCACCCTCACATGACTAAGATGTCGGAGGAGGAAACCATATCTGTCATCCACGTACCACAAACCCAGCACACGCGCGATCCACCATCTTCCAGATGCTGCCGATGTAGACCATAATCTGCATCTGCTCCTAGACTACCTCCCAGGCTCCGCGCCGATGCTGGAGCAAACGCCGTCGCAACGGCGGAGCCCGAGGACACAGGTCCACCACGAGGATGCCGTCGTCGCCGCATCATCCTTGCTTGAACAGACTGGATTCCAAATCCATCCCAACCATAGGACAGATCGCCTCGTCGGAGTAGGATTTGAAGAAAATTTATTAAGCAATTTTGCCCGACAAAGTATTTGTTCGCGTAGGGGGTAAGAGCATCTACAACCGGACCTCTCAAACCCGCCTCAAACGCCCGGACAGGCCGCCCGGTCGGTGTCCGGTCACAAAATTTCGACCCAGACGGGCCTCTCAAATGGCCCTCAAACGCCCGGACCGACCGGCACGCCCCATATCCAGCCCAAATATGAGGCGGGTATGGGGGCGCCCGGGCACGCCCGCCACGTCGGAGCCGGCCCATGCTGGCCTACCCCCACCCCACTTATATTCGTCCCCATCCGCTCGCCGGACCAAACCCTAGCCACTTCACTCCCCTCCCCTCCACTCCCCTCCGCCACCCGAGCTCTCCTCCGGCGGATTCCGGCCACCTCCGCCATGTCAGACAGCGGATCGGAGTCCGACCTTTCTGGATCCGTCGACTGGGGTGTGATTCCGTGTGGGTTGGAGGAGGCAATGGCAGTTCGCATTGCACTCCGCCGGTCCCGGGAGGAGAGCAGCCGACCGAGGGACGGATCCGTCCTCCGCGAGGCCCTAGCGTTGGCTAAACGGGCGCTCGGGTACGGCGGTGCTGGATCCTCGCGTTCCCGGCAGCCGGAACACCGCTCCTTCCCCAGCACCGGTCCGGCAGACTATGAGTCGTACCGGGTCAGGGCGGCACGCCGTGAGAAGGAGAGGGCAAGGGCCATCGAGGCCCGTCTCGCGGCGGATATGGCGGAGGCGGAGGCGGCTGCTGCGGAAGCGCGGGCGGCCGCAGAGGAGGAAGCCATCCGCGCCCGCATTGTGAAGAAACGGCAGCGGAGGAAGACGCGCGCCCTCGCCCAAGAGCAGAGTCAGGCGGTCCTGGCCATGGCCGGACTGCCACCGAAGGAGGAGAAGGACAGCGACGGCGAGGACAGCTCCGGCGACGAGCAGATCCGGCTGGATCCGTCCTGCGTCTTCGAGCGGTACTTCCGCGAGAAGGACGGCAAGGACGCAGGGAAGGGCAAGGGCAGCCGTGGATGAAGTCCACCATAGCCAAACATGCCAAATTTTGGTAGTCCGATGGCATGTTTAGTGTACTGTGATGGAGTAGCCGGACGATCAGTGTGCGTCGACGTAGTTGCATGAGTTTGTATGGATTTGAGATATGCTAATTGAGGTGTCCGGATGTGGAGTGCCTAATTTGAGGCGTGCCCGGTCAGTGCCCGCGGACGCGTCGGGGCGCGTCCGCGGGCGTTTGAGGGGCCGAATTTGCCAAGTCCGGTTGTAGATGCTCTAACCCGCAAATTTTCTCCCTCATCCGGTCGCCGACAGCGGGAGGACGCCATCCTATAATAGCCACGTATATTTCAACCCATATTTTAACAAACCGAATGAAAGTGCATATTCATTAAAGTTCGGATAAGAAATATCACAAATCATCCATGCATACCATGTAAATTAAGTCTAGTACAACAAGGTCTCAAGTTTGACTACATTAACCAGATGTACAACAAGTTTTTGATCAACGGATCATGTCGTCCCACACATACTGCCCCTTCAACTTCATCCAACAGTTTGTACGTAAATACCCGTCCCTTTGTCCCGTGATACGCCACGGTACCGCGTGCGGGCTACATATAATGTATAGACCAACATTGAGTGAATGAATCGCTCGACAAGTTAAGCAAGAGGAAGTAAAACTTACGATCTCGTCCTCTGCCGCGTGCAATGGCCACCTTACCTCCAGCTGACGAACCACGTTACAAAACTTGATGACGCTGATCTGGATAGCGTGCCAGCGATACGACAACGACTTCACGTTGCGTGGTTGAATGATGTACATGTCGTATGGTGCAATGTGCTTTCTTGCGTGAAACTTTTCATGCACTTGCTCTCAGAAGGGCTCCCCTCTGCTCCTGCCTACGAAATCCGCGGATACGGCCAGCCACGAATCGCACGACAACTCATCCTTCATGGTCGAATAGCTCACATCCTTCGAACTCTTAAAAATGACATAGCATTTGAAAATAAGCTCAATGGCATTTGACCGAACACCTACCGGGCATGGTGTCTGCCATGGAGGTCGTCGACAAGGGACAGAGTGTACCTAGGTGCAAACGGCTCCAGGGTGGAAAGCTCTGTCGTAACGGCGAGCGGGCGCGTCGGTGTTGGCTGCGGACGTCCGGCAATGCCTCTGTGGTGGCCGAAGACGTATAAGGAGCGGCGGCGGAGGTGGAGGGTGTGGATGCAAAGCAAGGGGGAGAAGGGGCGGAGTGCAAGGAAATGGGACTAGGAGGGGGATTGGGTGGGCCGGGGGTGTCGGAGTCCTACGCTTCGGGTGTTCGGACTCCCGCAAAGCTCCCCCGTGTGTTCTCCAATTTGCGGGAGAAATCACGTCCGGACCGCCCCGTGGACCGATACAGGCCCGCGTTGGATGGCTTCCGCGGTCTGGACGGATGCGAGCCGTTTGCAGGTCCGTCTTGGAGATGCCCTATGGACGGTAATACGGGAGCTAACCATCCAACATCGCAAACCTTCATATGTAATACAAACAAATTCAAACAAATGGCATGCAAACAGGATGGAATTCATCCAAATGGACATAAAGTTTGATATAGCTTAAATAAACCGGACGATATTTCGTCTGTTCAATGTAAACATAAAAAAATGAAAACTATTTTGTGGCGGACAATGACCTTGTATGCCTAGTCGGGCTAACCAGTGGCATCTCCATCGCCGTCCGTGCCATCATCGTCTTTGGAGTCGTTGTTGGAGTGGTCCTTCCAAAAGCGGAAGGGTGATGGGGCGCGACAGCCCTGCCCGGTCGTTGTCTGGTGCTTGTGGAGGAGCCGCTCGGTTTCATCTTGCACATGGCGCAGGGACGCCTTGGCCAACGCTGACGCTATCCTGGGAGCCCTGCCCTTGCCCTTGTCGGTGGCAATGGTGGTGTCGCACAGGGAACACTTCTTCCCCGATCTTTGCAAGGTCCCTGTCGAGGCGACTCAATCGTCGCACGGATGTCTCCGCTGTCGTCACCAATCGGTCCCGGGCGAAGGTTGTAATGACCCGTGTTTTATATTATATGGATCTATGTGCTTAATGTTTTATCCTTGAATTGTACCTAGCACACACACTTACAAGAATGAATATCAGCAAAACAAACATCAGAATATGTAAATACATACCATTGGCACAACTTAAGCTGACACATAAGACAATGGAAATGTACATGGTACTTGTCGAGCGGATGAGTCTGGCAATAGTACTAGGGCCGGGGTACGAATGTAAAGGGCGGAGCCTAGCTACGGCACAGGCGTAACACTCAGATGTACGAGTTCGGGCCCCACTCGGGAGTGGTAAAGACCCTACGTCTCAAGCCTTGAGGCTTAGTGTTTGCTTATGGGGGTGTGTGAATACAATGGGTGCTGAACCCCTGCTCTGGAGCTCGCGGGTGGCTTATATCACTAGTAGAAAACAGGGCTTTGGTCCAGGCCTAAAATGCCATTAATCCCGGTTCACTCACGAACCGGGACCAATGGGGGCATTGGTCCCGGTTCGTGAGGCCAGGGCGCCGGCCGGGCCTCGTGGGCCATTGGTCCCGGTTCGTCTGACCCCTTTGGTCCCGATTCCAGACACGAACCGGGACCAATGGGCCTCGCTCCTGGCCCACAACCATTGGTCCCGGTTTGTGGATGGAACCGGGACCAAATGATGTCCTTTAGTCCCGGTTCCAGCCACAAACCGGGAACAATGGTTGGCCTATATATACCCCCCGCTCGCGAGCAGAGCAGTACACTGCTCTGTTTTTTTGGCCGGCCGTTCGGAGAGCTTTGTGGTGCTCTAGCTCACCTCCTATGCACGTGAGGTGTTCGATGAAATGCCCGAGCCACACTTAAGCTTTCTCCTCTCGAAGCTCCTTGTCCAAGCTCCATTTTCCTCAAGATTTGTCTAGGTTTGGCGGTCCGTCCTGTCCCGTCCCCGTCCTCACCGTCATCGATCGCCCGCGCCCATCTCGGCGCCGGCACCACCGTGGTTAGCCTCTTCTTCTTATCTTCTTTCTAAAAGAAAAAAGTTCTTACTTGTATGATTTAGATAGATACTTGTGTAATTTTCTTACTTTTATTATTGTTTGTTATTATATAGTGCGATGGTTTTGGTATCCGCCTCCGTCGGCCCTTGTCCTGTCTATGATTCAGATGTGGTATATATTATCTTTTATAACTATTTGTTTTATTTAGTGTTTATGACAATTATGCCGACTAACGTGACATAGATTTTTTAATCTAGGAGGTATGTGAACCGGAAATTCCAACCGACATAGAAATTCTTGTCGAGAAGTTAAATTTGGTTGAAAAAGAAAACAATTACTTGAAAGAAAAATTACAAAGAGTTGAAGAGGAGAAGATGAAGTTGGAGTTGCATGTTGCCGATGTCGTCGACGATCACAAGATCAAGATGGATGCAATGCGCTTGAAGATTAGAAAGATTAGAAAATATGCCATTCACACTGAGGCTTGGTATCATTATGCCGTTGGATCAATTGGTACCTTAGTTGCGATTATGATCGCATTTGTTGTTGCATTTAAATTTTATAGTTTCAATGTATGTTTTAATTAGATGCTCTAGAGAGCTATATGTTGTTCAATAATGAGAACTATGTATGAACGTTATGTATTTATTTTGGTCACTACTGTACTTTGGCTTTAATGTGATGATGAATTTCTATTAATTTGGATTTTAATACATTTTATTATATAACGCACGCAGATGAAACGGCAATGGATGTACGGTGACCGACGCACCTCCGAGTATATTAAGGGCCTGCATAATTTTCTCGAAGCGGCTGAGGCAAAAAGCAGAATGGTTTTATGCATTGTCCATGTACTGTCTGTGAGAATACGAAGGCTTTCTCCAACTCTAAAACCCTTCACTTCCACCTGCTTGAGAAGGGTTTTATGCCACACTATAATGTTTGGACCAAGCACGGAGAAAGAGGGGTTATGATGGAAGACAACGAAGAAGAAGAGGATGATGACAACTACCCGCCCCCTGAATACAGCGATGCTGCAATGGGGGAAGCTGAAGATCAAGAGGAACCAGACGATGTGCCCGATGATGATCTTCGCCGGGTCATTGTTGATGCACAGAGAGAATGCGAAAGTGAAAGGGAGAAGTTGAAGTTCGATCGCATGTTAGAGGATCACAAAAAAGGGTTGTACCCAAATTGCGAAGATGACAACAGAAAGCTCGGTACCACACTGGAATTGCTGCAATGGAAGGCAGATAATGGTTTATCTGACAAGGGATTTAGTTCGCTACTAAAAATAATGAAGAAGAAGCTTCCAAAGGATAACGAATTGCCCGGCAGTACATACGAAGCAAAGAAGGTTCTATGCCCTCTAGGATTGGAGGTGCAGAAGATACATGCATGCCCTAATGACTGCATCCTCTACCGCGGTGCGTACGAGGATTTGAACGCATGCCCGGTATGCGGTGCATTGCGGTATAAGATCAGAAGAGATGACCCTGCTGATGTTGAGGGCCAGCGCACCGGGCAGAGGGTTCCTACCAAGGTGATGTGGTATGCTCCTATAATACCACGGTTGAAACGTCTGTTCAGAAACAAAAAGCATGCCGAGTTGATGCAATGGCACATAAAAGACCGTAAGAAAGACGGGAAGTTGAGAGCACCCGCTGACGGGTCGCAGTGGAGAAAGATCGAGAGAAAGTGGAGCGACTTTACAGGTGACCCGAGGAACGTATGGTTTGGTTTAAGTGCAGATGGCGTTAATTCTTTTGGGGATCAGAGCAGCAAGCATAGCACATGGCCTGTGACTCTATGTATGTATAACCTTCCTCCTTGGTTGTGCATGAAGCGGAAGTTCATTATGATGCCAGTGCTCATCTAAGGCCCTAAGCAACCCGGCAATGACATTGATGTGTACCTAAGGCCATTAGTTGATGAACTTCTACAGCTATGGAATGGAAGAGGTGTACGTGTGTGGGATGAGAACGAACATGAGGAATTTGACCTACATGCGTTGCTGTTTGTAACCATCAACGATTGGCCTGCTCTCAGTAACCTTTCAGGACAGACAAACAAGGGATACCACGCATGCACACACTGTTTAGATAACACCGACAGTATATATTTGGACAAATGGAGGAAGAATGTGTACCTGGGGCATCGTCGATTTCTTCCGACCAACCATCAATGTCGAAAGAAAGGAAAGCATTTCAAAGGTGAGGCAGATCACCGGAAGAAGCCCGCCCTCCGTACTGGTGCTCACATACTTGATATGGTCAATGATTTACAAGTAATCTTTGGAAAGGGTCCTGGCGGACTATCTGTTCCGACTGACGATGCGGGACGCGCACCCATGTGGAAGAATAAATCTATATTTTGGGACCTACCATATTGGAAAGACCTAGAGGTCCGCTCTGCAATCGACGTGATGCACGTGACGAAGAATCTTTGCGTGAACCTGCTAGGCTTCTTGGGAGTGTATGGGAAGACAAAAGATACACAGGAGGCACGGGAGGAACAGCAACGTGTGCATGAAAAAGACGGCATGCATCCAAAGCAGTATGAAGGTCCTGCCAGCTACGCTCTTACTAAAGAAGAGAAGGAAATCTTCTTTGAATGCCTGCTCTGTATGAAGGTCCCGTCTGGCTTCTCATCGAATATAAAGGGAATAATAAATATGGCAGAGAAAAAGTTCCAGAACCTAAAGTCTCATGACTGCCACGTGATTATGACGCAACTGCTTCCGGTTGCATTGAGGGGGCTTCTACCGGAAAATGTTCGATTAGCCATTGTGAAGCTATGTGCATTCCTCAATGCAATCTCAGAAGGTGATCGATCCAGAAATCCTGCCAATGTTAAGGAGTGATTTGGTGCAATGTCTTGTTAGTTTCGAGCTGGTGTTCCCACCGTCCTTCTTCAATATCATGACGCACGTCCTAGTTCATCTAGTCGACGAGATTGTCGTTCTGGGCCCTGTATTTCTACACAATATGTTCCCCTTTGAGAGGTTCATGGGAGTCTTAAAGAAATATGTTCGTAACCGCGCTAGGCCAGAAGCAAGCATCTCCATGGGCCATCAAACAGAGGATGTCATTGGGTTTTGTGTTGACTTCATTCCTGACCTTAAGAAGATTGGTCTCCCTCAATCGTGGTATGAGGGGAGACTGACTGGAAAAGGCACGCTAGGAGCGGACTCAATAATATGTAGGGACGGCCATTCTTGGTCTCAAGCACACTACACAGTTCTACGGAATTCTACATTGGTGACCCCGTATGTCGATGAACACAAGAATATTCTGCGCTCCAAACACCCGGAGCAGTGTGACGACTGGATTAGATGTGAACACATCAGGACTTTCGGCAGTTGGTTGCAAACACGTCTCATGCGTGACAACACTGTTTCTGATGAGCTGTACTCGTTGGCCAGGGGACCATCTTCGACTGTAATGACTTACAAAGGGTACGAGATAAATGGGAATACATTTTACACGATCGCCCAGGATCAAAAGAGCACCAACCAAAACAGTGGTGTCCGCTTTGATGCAGCAACCAAGAGGGAAAAGGACACATATTATGGTTACATAGTGGACATATGGGAACTTGACTATGGATATGATTTCAAGGTCCCTTTGTTTCAGTGCAAATGGGTCAATCTGTCAAGAGGCGGGGTACAGGAAGATCCACAGTACGGAATGACAACAGTGGATCTGAACAATCTTGGGTACACAGACGAATCATTCATCCTAGCCAATGATGTGGCGCAGGTTTTCTATGTGAAGGACATGTCTACCAAACCGAGAAAAAGAATAGATAAAGAAGCGAATACATCATACGATGAGCCAAAGCGCCACATAGTTCTTTCAGGAAAAAGAGACATCGTGGAATTGGAGGGCAAGACAGACATGTCTGAAGATTATGAAAAGTTTCATGAAATTCCTCCCTTCAAAGTCAAGGCTGACCCAAGCACCCTGTTAAACGATGAAGATTATCCATGGTTACGGCGCAATAAGCAAAGGACACAAGCGAAGAAAAAGTGAAGACTTTCTCTCCACAACTATATCATTGCAGTTACATGTGAAGAAATGAAATGCCTTTTGTAACACATGAGTTTTCGTCCGAAACCCTGATACTTCGAAAGAGATTGTCCGTTTTGTACACGAAGTGCATCCAGTTTTTGCCGTAACCCTCTCAACTTTTTATAACATGCTATGTGGGTGAAATGATGATACCATGCCAACTTTCAACCTTTTCAGAGTTCATTTGAAGTGCTTTTCAATTTTAGGGTTATTTAGCTCAAAAAAAATCAGTAAGTGCATGAAAAATACCAAATGAAGTCAGAAAGGGTTGAAAATTGATGATGTGGCTTTGAATGGTGCATTTTGAACACACAAAAAGTATGGAGTTCAAATAAGTTCAAAAAAATGAAATCCTTTTGTAACACATGAGTTTTCGTCCGAAACCCTGATACTTCGAAAGAGATTATCCGTTTTGTACACGAAGTGCATCCAGTTTTTGCCGTAACCCTCTCAACTTTTTAGCACATGCTATGTGGGTGAAATGATGATACCATGCCAACTTTCAACCTTTTCAGAGTTCATTTGAAGTGCTTTTCAATTTCAGGGTTATTTAGCTCAAAACAATCAGTAAGTGCATGAAAAATACCAAATGAAATCAGAAAGGGTTTAAAATTGATGATGTGGCTTTTAATGGTGCATTTTGAACACACAAAAAGTATGGAGTTCAAATAAGTTCAAAAAAATGAAATCCTTTTGTAACACATGAGTTTTCGTCCGAAACCCTAATACTTCGAAAGAGATTGTCCGTTTTGTACATGAAGTGCATCCAGTTTTTGCCGTAAACCTCTCAACTTTTTAGCACATGCTATGTGGGTGAAATGATGATACCATGCCAATTTTCAACCTTTTCAGAGTTCATTTGAAGTGCTTTTCAATTTCAGGGTTATTTAGCTCAAAAAAATCAGTAAGTGCATGAAAAATACCAAATGAAGTCAAAAAGGGTTGAAAATTGATGATGTGGCTTTAAATGGTGCATTTTGAACACACAAAAAGTATGGAGTTCAAATAAGTTCAAAAAAATGAAATCCCTTTGTAACAGATGAGTTTTCGTCCGAAACCGTGATACTTCGAAAGAGATTGTCCATTTTGTACACGAAGTGCATCCAGTTTTTGCCGTAACCCACTCAACTTTTTAGCACATGCTATGTGGGTGAAATGATGATACCATGCCAACTTTCAACCTTTTCAGAGTTCATTTGAAGTGCTTTTTAATTTCTTTCAAAACATCGTGTGAGTGGAGTTCAAAAAAGAATCAACTAAAAAGCTTTTATAAACCTCTAGTATTTTTGAAACTATAATTATATAAAAATTATGCAACTAAAATTATCAAATTATTTTTTGTTCAAAACATTAATAGCAAAAAGAATATAATGATAAAACACACTGGAAATAAATAAAGCAAAAAATAAAATAAAAATAATGGAAATTATGCAACTAAAATTATCAAAGTATTTATTTGTTAAAAAGAATGAACTAAAATAACAAAAGAAAAATACTGGAAAAAAATTAAAAAAATAAATAAAGCAAAAAACAAAACAAAAATACTGGAAAAAAATAAAACATTAATAGCAAAAAGAATCAACTACAAAGCTTTTATAAACCTCTAGTATTTTTGAAACTATAATTATATAAAAATTATGCAACTAAAATTATCAAAGTATTTTTTGGTCAAAACATTAATAGCAAAAAGAATATAATGATTAAACACAATGGAAATAAATAAAGCAAAAAATAAAACAAAAATAAATAAAGCAAAAAACAAAACAAAATAATGGAAATTATGCAACTAAAATTATCAAAGTATTTATTTGTTAAAAAGAATGAACTAAAATAACAGAAGAAAAATACTGGAAAAAAATTAAAAAAATAAATAAAGCAAAAAACAAAACAAAAATACTGGAAAAAATAAAAAAATGCCACCTACTGGGCCACCACGGCGTGAATAGGACTAGAAACCCAACCAGCCAATTGGGCCAGGATTCAGGCCCGCAGAAGGCGCACTAGGCCCATAGGCAGATACAAAGTGGTTAGGCCCGTAAGCCTGCTTTAGAGAGGAGCTCGAAGGCTCAGGCGCACCGCGCCTTATAAACAGGTGCGGCACTCTCTTCACTAGCGAGGTGGGACTAAACTCCCACCACGCCGCTGTGCAAGGCCATTGGTCCCGGTTGGTACCACCAACCGGGACCAATGCCTACCTTTAGTCCCGGTTGGTGGCACCAACCGGGACCAATGCCTACCTTTGGTCCTGGTTGGTGCCACCAACCGGGACCAAAGGTCTCTGCTTCCCGCCTTTGGGCTGCTGAAAAGAGACCTTTGGTCCCGGTTGGTGGCTTCAACCGGGACTAAAGGTTGGCATTGGTCCCGGTTGGTGCCACCAACCGGGACCAATGCTTCTTGTATATAAGAAAACCCTTAGAAAATTTCAGTTTTCATCTACCAGTTGCCCCGAGCCGCCGTCCTCGTCCCCGTCGCCTCCCCGAGCCGCCGTCCTCGTCGCCGGCCCCGTCGCCTCCCCGAGCCGCCGTCCTCGTCCCCGTCGCCGTCGTCCTCGTCCCCGTCGCCGCCGTCCTCGTCCCCGTCGCCTCCCCGAGCCGCCATCCTCGTCCTCGTCGCCGCCGTCCTCGTCCCCGTCGCCTCCCGAGCCGCCGTCCTCGTCCCCGTCCCCGTCACCTCCCCGAGCCGCCGTCCTCGTCCCCGTCGCCGCCGTCCTCGTCCCCGTCGCCGGCCTCCAGCCATCGCCGCCCCCCCAGTGAGCCCCCCCCCCCTTTCCCATGGTCCCCTGCTCCCCGTCGCCGCGTGCCGCCCCGTCATCGTTTAGGGTTTTTTTTGCGGGCATGTATATGTGTATATGTTCATGTATATGTTTTTTTTCATGTATATGTATATATGTTCATGTATATGTGTGTATATGTTCATGTAAAAAGTCTTCGATGTTTTTCATATGTACGAAAATGTAGAGTGTAAACGAAAACAAACATATAAGAAAAAAACAAAGGAAAAAATGAAGAAGGAAAAGAAAACCGCCCGGCCCGGCCACCACCGCATTTTCATAAAGTTTTTCCACCGAGTCCACGTCGCACCGAGCACCCGCGGCGAAGCAAGTCTTTTTTTGAAGGTAGTTTTTTTGTTAAATGAAAATGTTGGCATCGGCTCTATCATCACGTTGGCATCGGCTCTATCTATCAACAAGGCCACGGGAGCACCCCGGCCCCCTATCATCACGTTGGCATCGGCTCCCCGAGAGCTTTCCAACGGATCCGGAATGTATATCGTTGTTGATATACCCCCTCCCTGATAACTTCGACATGAGGGGGGGGGGTCGATATACCCCCTCCCCGATAACATTTTTTTTCTAAGTTACTAAGGTAAAATGTTCACCCCCCTCTCGATATACCGGGCGACCAACTCTCGAGGCCACCCAAACCCTAGAAAAAATGCGTTGTCGATATACCCCCTCCCCGATAACATTTTTTTTCTAAGTTACTAAGGTAAAATGTTCATATAGAATACTCCGGTAATATAGATTTATCAAGAATGCCCCCATTATGGATGTGCAAAAGTTGATCCAATTTTTTTCTGATCCCATCTATATATATATTCTTCTATATGTCATGTTGTGTGTCAAAGTATTGAAGAAATCCATGGCTTCATCATTAGCCGGAAGTAACCGGCGTATGATGTTACGAAGCTCTTCAAAGTTGTTTTGGAACGGAGTTCCGGATAGAATAATTCGCTTTTTGGTACGAATTTCAGCAACGGTCTTCCAAATAGCGATATTCGGAAGGCTCTTGCTGAACTTCGTACCAAAAAGCTAATTATCCTATCCGGGACTCCGTTCCAAAACAATTTTGGAGAGCTTCATACCATTATGCGCCTGTTACTTCCGGCTAATGATGAAGCTGTGGTTTTCTTGAATCCTTTGACACTAGACAACGTGACATATAGAAGGGTAGATGAGATCAGGAAAAATATGGACCATTTTCTGCACATCCAGAATGGCGCCATTTTGTTAAATCCCTAAAAGGTTAAGAGAATCCCGGCCCTCTCGCCCTACCCGATAAACTCTCGAGGCCACCCAAACCCTCGAAGAAAGAGCGTTGTCGATCTCCTACCCCCTCCCGTCCCTACCCGATAAACTCTCGAGGCCACCCAAACCCTAGAAGTGTTGTCGAGGGCACCCCAAACCGGACGTCGGACATTCATGAGAGAGGCGGTCCGGACGTCGGACATTCATGTTTGTATATTAATTGCCATGTTGTAATATTTGCAGAAACTATGGATCCAAGAGACTTGGAACAAGAACAGTTGCTGGGGGACATAATCCACGGCGGACGTGATATCTTGTCGTTTCTCAATGACACCGATGGTCTGGAAGGAGAGGATGACGGCTCCGGTGATCGAACAATGGAGGAGGAAGGACATGATCATGATGGCTCCGGTGACCGAATGCCGGAGGAAGAAGGAGACCATGATGACGGCTCCGGTGACCGAACGGAGGAGGGAGCTGTTGCAAAGTCCGGCGAGGTATATATATTAATTAAGCCTGTGCTGACTAGCTAATTGATGCATTAATTGTTTTGGTATGTACATATATTAATTAACTCTTCTTTCTTCTTTTATAGCCCTCCGGATCGAGCCAAACTTCGGTAACGAGACGAGGCCCGAAGAAGAGGTTGCGCAAGGATGAAAGGTTCACGATCACAGCACTCGCGCATGATGGCCATCCGATTGAACCCAAGCGGACCAAGGACGCATTTTCTGCTCAGTGCAGAGCTATTGTTAGGGACAACATCCCGATCAGCATCAAGCAATGGAATAAGCCTAAGGACGGCACCCCTGAAGGTGATTATGTCACCGATAGACAGAAAGATGATCTTTGGACCTTGCTGAAGGCAAATTTCACCCTACCGCCAGAGGAGGATCCGAATAAGCCAGTTATAGAGCCACTGGTCATGTCGTGTGCTCTTAAGAAGATGGCAGATCTATTCAGGAGCTGGAAGAATGAGTTAAAATCAAAGTTTGTCGACAAAGGGAAGACTCCAGAATTCACCGGTCGATTTGAGAAGATAAGAGATCACTGGCCCGCATTTGTGGCCTACAAGACATCGGACAAGAGTAAGAAAATGTCAGAGACAAACAAGAACAACGCTGCAAAGAAGCAGTATCACCATCACACGGGATCAGGTGGCTACCTCAAAGCCCGGCCGTTGTGGGACAAAGCTGAGAATGACCTGATTGCTAAAGGGGTCGAACCACAGACATTGAACTGGCCAGACCGTTCAAGGACTTGGTTCTTCGGGGTTGGGGGAACTTTGGAACCTGAAACAGGGAAGTGCCGTTGGAAGGACGAGCAACTTGCAATACCCGTCACGATGCTTCAGGAGTATATCACCGCAGCGCAGGAAGGGACGTTCATTCCCGACAGAGAGAAGGACGAGCTGACTGAGGCCCTAGGGAATGCTGAGCACCCTGGACGAACACGAGGCACACCAGGCTCCGTTCCGTGGAAGGTTGGGTTTCCCGACGCAGGCGGTTACAGAAGCCGGGAGAGAAAGAGGAAAGCGGAGCTGAGAAAAATTCAGAAGCTCAATGCAAGACTACAAAAGCTAGAGGAAGCTGAGAGCCAGCGAGCTGCCGGACAACCATCTCAGCGGCACGAAGCTACCCCGCCATCTCAGCGGAGAAGCAGCGTCGCTTCCACGGAGCCCGTTCAGCCTGACTTCACGGCTCCTATCTACCCCGTGGATACTATCACGGAGTCTCAACATTGCGAGCTCATGACGAAATGCCGAAACCTCACTTTCAAGGCGTCTGTCAGCTCTGTTGCACCTCCTCAACCCAACGGAACTTTTCACTGCTCACCGATTCCACATGGCTATGCTGTTGTGATGGTGGATGAAGTAATGGAGGGATTTGAGGAGCTCGAGCTTGACCACTCTACAGGTGAAAGGGAGAATCGGCTGGTTCGTGCCCTGACGAGTACATGTCTATGGCAGAAGGAGTACATCAAGCTTCCAAACTGGACGCCTCCGCCTCCTCCTCCTCCTCCGGCGAGTCAGGGCACTCCGCCTCCTCCTCCTCCTCCTCCTCCTCCTCCTCCTCCTCCGTCGAGTGATCAGGGCACCCCGCCTCCTTCTCCGGCTCCTCCGACGCGTGAGGGCACTCCGCCTCCTCCTTCACCTACTCCGGCGCGTCGGAGCAGTCCGCCTCCTCCTCAGCCTCGTCGGCAACGGCGGAAGACAGACGCCGCCGCTCCGTCTCCTCCGGCGCGTCGGAGCACTCCGCCTCCTTCTCCGCCTCGTAAGCAACGACGGAAGAGAGACGCCGCCGCTTCGGCGGCTTGCAGTACAAGCAGAGGCGGGAGGGAATACAGATACGGTCCATCTCTCAAGCCTCTGGAAAAGTTACCATATGAGAGGACCGAGTCTGAAAACGAGGAGATATGTCAGGACCAATTGAGGACCCATTTTGCAAAGAAAACTCCACCTCCGAAGGAGAAGCTAGATCCGGTGAAAGTGAAGCGCACTATCGATGCCCTGAAGCGACCACCACCGCCTCCGCCGGATTCCAACTATGTCCGGATTATTAAAAAGACATATGAAGAAGCGCGGCGGTCGGGAAGTACTTCTAGTGATGCAAGGTTAGCAGAACGAAGAAGTGGGAAAACAATTCCCCAGCTCGGCGAACAGGAGAAGCAATCGTGCCCCCCGCTCAAGGTGTCTAGCGATATCGTCGCAAATCATCCGGGGATGGTGCCCGGTACCAATCCTGGTGATTACTTGGGGGATGATGTAATTTTTCAAACGGATGAGGTAACAAAAGAAGAATATGAATACATGCACGGGAAGCCTCTCGTCAAACCTGATCATCCTCCTCTAACAACGATGATGTACAAATTGCATGAGTGGTACATGAAAACCTGCAGGGAGTCTGGGAGAGACACTATGTATATGGCAGTGAAACCAGAGCACGAACTCATTGGACTTCCCGTGATGCCTGTTAAATTTGTGGAGTTATTTCAGTTATACAATCAACTGGCCCTCGACAAACAACTCATGACTGCCTACTGTCTGTAAGTATTACTTCTATAGTTAAGTCTCTAGCTCAGCTCGTTCATTGCATGTATATATAATTATCCTCACTATATTATGCAGATTGAAGATCGTCGAATGCAAAAAACTAGGAATCTTCGACGTTGGGTTCATTAGCCCAGATGCCGTAAATGAATGGACGGTACGAAACTCAATCAAAGAGACCGAGGAGAATTTGCTAAAGTCGTTCCTTATACATCAAAACAAAAGGGAAATACTCTTTCCTTACAACTTCAAGTGAGTGTTGTTGTCTTCTCTGTATACTCGGTTTCGCTTACTCGAGGTTAAGTAATGTAATTGATGAGTTATATATGCGTGCGCAGTTTCCACTTTATTCTGCTATCCATTAAGCTTGACGGGGCATTAGTAACTGTCTTAGACTCAAGACGTAAAGATCCCGAGAATTATGCGGACATGACTGCAATGCTCAAGAAGTAAGTTCAGTCAATACCGGGACCATATCGGCGTGCAACTTTCGTTAATTTCCTGATATCAAGTAATCATTTTCTTTGCCTGGCAGGGTTTGGAAGAAGTTCACCCGAAATGTTCCCGGTCTAAACAAAGAGTTGAGATTTACGCACCCCAAAGTAAGTAGTACTAGCTAGTTCCGCGCATCTCTAATTGATTCAAATTTTCATCAATATATCATTACCATGCTTGCTTATCAGTTTGATTGAACTCTATTCTCGTAAAGTGCTTGTACCAGAAAGAAGGGACTTCTTTATGTGCATACTACGTATGCGAGTTCATTCGCCACTCGACCTTTGAGCGGGGCTTCTCTGACAAACAATTTGAAGTACGTAAATAATATTCATAATTTTATTTTATATATTACCATCAATTGTGTTGAGTTTTATTCATATATATGCATGTATTGACCCCCTTCTTTAAATTATATCTGGCAGATGCGGGATGAACTCCTACCACATGATCGCATACGAGCAATTCAAGAGGAATTGGCGGGATTCTTTCTTGACCACGTCATACCTAAAGACGGAGAATACCATTCGAATTTGTGATTGGATCTTAGGTACATGATGTTAGGGATTGTAAAAGATGTTATATTGTATATATGTAGTAGCGTCGGATAGATATACGAAAACTTGTTGTTCGACCAATCTCTCGGAGAAAGAGAGGTCGATCACTTCTCTCTGTATATGTTCATGACGATCTTATGTACTTAATGGTTCCTTCATTTGCTTACTAGCTAGCGTGTCGAGTTCTCTCTATAGTAGCTAGCGTCGACCAAGCACGGAGAAAGAGAGGACACTTCTCTCTATTATCTAGCTAACACAATATGAAACCCCTAAATTAACCCTACAAAACCCCCTAAGCCCCCCCCCCCCACCCTTTAAAAAAAAAACCCCAGCTCCTGCCAGATGCTGACGCGTGGATGCCTTTTGGTCCCGGTTGGTGTTACCAACCGGGACTAAAGGTCCTCCTGCCTGGGCTCCCCGCAGTGGCCACGTGGAGGGCCTTTGGTCCCGGTTCGTAAGCAAACCGGGACTAAAGGTTTTGGGCTTTAGTCCCGACCCTTTAGTCCCGGTTCCAGAACCGGGACAAATGAGCCTTTTTCTACTAGTGTATGGAGTGCGCCACCACCGGCCGAGCGCCATTACAAGGGCATTAATTGCCAGTAACTGCAGAAGTTAACAAAAACTGCTGTTTTAACTAAGGCGTTACAGGTAACGCTGGTCTTCACAACACTTCATGTGAGTTATTAAGTCCCTTCACAACACTTCATGTGAGTTATTAAGTCCCTCGAACGTTACATCTTCCATGTCGCTTGAGCTCGTGTCACCCGAGTGACGATACTTGTCCGACTGATGGAATGTCGTCCGAGTGGCTTCGAAGATCCGAGTGAATCTTCGTATGCATCCGAATGCATCTCTAGTAACAGAAAGCACGCAGCAGCAGCTCAAGCAAAATATCAGAGTTCCCAGCTGAAGCAAAATATCATGGACATAGCAGTAGGATGCTACTCTGCTAGTTATTACATGCTTCTGCCTGGTAGTACATAGGACTCGGCAAACACTGCAGATTGTTTCATACTTGACACAACTATACAACCATTATTTCAATTTTTATACGAGCTAAGCACATCATTCATGCATTACATCACACATCAATATTTTCACCCATATCCTCCCCAGAGATTTCAGTCAGCTCGGACGACAAATCGTAAGTATCCTCGGTATGGACATGCCCTCCGTCACAGAAGAATGGCCTGGAAGGCATATGCAAGCCATCAACGCCACCTTCGAGCATCTCTATCGCCTCGCTCATCGTCGGCCTGTCATTAGACTTCATCTGAATGCACCATAGTCCGACGATGCACAGCTTCTTCTCCAGCTCATGCATCTCAGTATCATCAACACGAGCGGATATCTCACCCAGATGGTCTTGTTGGGTTAGCCGATCATACACCCACGACGGGTAGTACGCTTGGCTCGTGTTTGCCGCATTTGTATCAGCATTCCTTCTTCCTCCGGCCATCTCTAGCAGCAACATCCCAAAGCTGTAAACATCAGACTTGCTTGATATGACACCGAAGCTCCGAGATATCATCTCAGGAGCTATGTACCCAACAGTCCCCCGTAAGGCGTTGGATGGCACAAAACTGTTGTCCCTTGGGTACAGTTTGGCGAGACCGAAATCAGCAACTTTGGGGACAAAATTGCTATCAAGAAGGATGTTGTGGGGCTTGATATCAAAGTGGAGAATCTGCATCTCGCAACCCTGATGCAGGTAGTTGATACCCCTTGCAATGCCCAAAGCGATCTCGTTGAGCTTGTCCCAGGAGAAACTCTTCTCAGCCGAGAAGATGTATTTGTCCAGAGAACCTCGAGGCATGTACTCGTAGACAAGCGCCCTTCTCATTTCCTCTGAGCAGAAGCCCACTAAACGCACCACATTGACATGGTGGATCCTGCCAATGGTTGAAACTTCACTAATGAAATCTTCTCCATTGCAGTTGGAGTTACCCTCTAGCATCTTGACCGCAACATGAACATTGCCGGGCAACAGCACACCCTTAAACACGGAGCCGTAGCCTCCTTGACCCAGCTTATCTCTGAAATGGCTGGTGACTGCGGTGATGTCTGTATAGGCGTACCTTGACGGGCCGAACATTTGCTGCATCTGGAGGAACTTCTCAACAGCATCAATGGTAATCCTTGTTTTCCAATACTTATAGGCAAGGAAGATTAATACCACCAGGGGCGCCAATACCAACCTGCACACCACTGAATAAAACAAACAAGTTTATTTGGGATCACACATGAACCATAATGGAATATGTAATTCTCACGTACCAGTAGTGGTCCTCAAATATTCTAATGTCGCCTGAATTATATACAAGCACATAGCAAATTGTACTGGAACTGCTTGAGCTGCGCAACCCAAGAAAATTATATCAACCGTAAGAATGTTTAGAATCAAATCTTCAGTGGATGTGCTGCAAAAAAAAAAGGAAACGAAAATGTAGAAAGATCAGATGTGCATGTGAAAAAACAAAAGCAGAGTTTACAAGTATGAGGTATCAAGATCCCAAACTCACGGTGTCAAATCCATCAGGCATCCCAAGAAGTCTCCAGATTCGCGAAGTCTGAAAGGAAATGTAACGCAGAAGCCGTGTGTCATGAATTTTACGACATCTGCATAGCTTGCATTCTCAAGCGGCACAGTGCCCTGGGTCTCCTGGCCACCTAATGGAGTCATGGCCAAATAACCACAACAAGGCTCGAGGTTCTCCATACTATTGGTCCCTAGACCAGTTAACACATAAACAAAAGAATGGCTAGTGCTCAAGCAAGCAACAGGCCTGTACATACCGTTGTCCTTCACTTCCCGAGTACAATTAACAAAGATAGCCTGATTATATGCTGCAGGCGCCAATTCAACTCTGATGGCGTGATGAGCGTGTGGGTGCCGGTATCTCATCGTGATACTATCAGGATGCTGATCCTGATTCCACCGCGGTAGAGGGCAACTGTTGTATAAATCCAAGTCGGCATCAACAACCCAGAAGGTAGAATCATTGTAGTTGATCCCAGACACATAGTATGTTGCGTTGTCGATGTGAATCATAGCCTTAGTATCACTGCAAACCAGCTCGTATGATTGATGACCACACCCAGGTGGATCACTTGCCTTACGAAATGGGGATGATACGTATCTAAGTGGGCCGCATGAGAAAGTAGGACAATCAGGTCGATGATTTCGCCCTTCGACCTGATCTGCAACAAGAAGTACAAGCACAGACAAGATAGTTAAGACCTTGAGGGTAGTGGGCATCGCCATGGCAGACTTGTACAAAGAAGCACATACGTGCAGATGAATGGCTGAATAATTGAGTGGCTGCCAGAGTTAAAAATAGAACTCCAAAGAATGGACATTACATGCCAACTAGTGCCTCTACATGAACGTGATGTTGCTGACTGGGAGACTTGGCTACTAGCTGCCAACTAAAGTTGGATACATACCACCTACTGGCTCATCTAAGTGATGGTGATGTTCTTGACCGGTGACCTCTTGGTTAACAGAAGAGTCCAATTGTGTTACTATAGCATCCTGTACTGGTCCAATCCTGTCCTAGTCATGGTAAGATGGAATTTGGTGCCTTGAGAAAATGACAAATAACAGGGGCTAAAAAATGGAAAATAAGAAAATATCATTCATTCATGGCATGATGAGCGTGTGGGTGCCGATATCTCATCGTGAGACCATCAGGATGCTGATCCTGATTCCACCGTGGTAGAGGGCAACTGTTGTATAAATCCAAGTCGGCATCAACAACCCAGAAGGTAGAATCGTTGTAGTTGATCCCACACAAGTAGTATGTTGCATTGCCGATGCAAATCGTAGCCTTAGTATCACTGCAAACTAGCTCGTAGGATTGATGACCACACCCAGGTGGATCACTTAACTAAGGAAATGGGGATGATACATATCCAAGTGGGCCGCATGAGAAAGGCCTGATCTGCAGCAAGAACTGCAAGCACAGACAAGATAGTTAAGACAATGAGAGCAGTGGGCATCGCCATGGCAGACTGGTTCACAGTAGCACAGACGAGAGGACGAATGACCAATAAGGGACTGGTTGGCAAAGCTTTTAAAAAACTCTGAAGGAGGGTAGTTACATACCAACTAGTGCTCCACATGATTGTGATGTTGTTGACTATGAGACTAGCAAGTCACCGCCAAGCCAAAGTAGAGTAATACATATTGGCTACTGCCATCTACCAGATGGTGATCTTGTTGACTCGGTACCTCTTGATTAACAGGACGAGGAGAGTCCAAGTGTACCACTTCAGAGTCATTTTCCGGTCCAATTCTGTCCCTGTTACAGTAACACGGAATTTAATGCCTTGAGACAGTGACAAATAACAGGAACGGAAAAAAAAGGCAGAGAATAAATATTTATTTGAGATATTTAGTGCATCAGGTAGCAACTATTGTCTCACAGAGGAAAAACTAAAGTTGATTCAATTTCCTTTTTAAAATCTCTACTTCTAATTGAACTGGTTTCCTCACCCCTACTCTACAAAACTACTTTCTTATAATTTTCTTGATATCTTTAATGCCAAGTGCAGATTATAATGCAGAAGCATTTGATATTTCCCCTGGTTTATACTGCCTGCAGAGTAGAACGGACAGCATTTCAACATCACGCAGCTGATAGAATACTAAAACAAAGTAATAACTGGAAGCATTTCCAAAAATATGATTGGACTACAACCAATGACGCGATGTAATCACTCCTCATCAGTCACTCGGCTATCACAAGTAGTCAACAAGCCTTATCACAATTCACACTCTGCAGCTTGGTGCTTTACCATGTCAGCTTTCACCAGTTTATTATAGTATAATAATGCAAGTTCCATGTAGTTACACGTGTACAATTCAATCCAAGAATAACAATAATATAGGACTGAATAAAAATGAGGGCATCTTTTTGGTGAATGGAAAGATTAGTATAACAGTGATAGCGTTCATTCATTTCCAGAAGCCACAGAACATTCCAAGCCAAAGAACACGGTAGGCTGGTAGCTGGAAGTCCTACTCAAGCACACAGCTACAATGACAAGCACATCATCAATATACACCGGAGACCAAAGCATATAAGTGACCAGTTTCATGGACTTGCCTAAATTTCTTGTCTTCTCTTCTTCCATCTTCATCTCCAATACATTTCATGGACTTGCCTAAATTTCTTGTCGCGCTGCTGCTGGTCGGTCTTCTCACCTATGAATCCTATGTCGGCGCAGCATCGGAAGAACAAGATTTCTTAAGAACTTGTTCATCTCACAGCTGCAGCAAACATGGACTTGAGATCCGGTTCCCGTTCCGGCTTTTGGTCGACCAACCATGGTGTGGTGCACCAGGCATGCAGTTATCATGCTCTGGGCACGACACAATCCTGGATCACCATGTTCTTGGCTCTTGCAGAGTGACCGCGATCTATTACAAGCACCGTGTCATCAACATCATCCCGCTTGTTGAACCATCGATGCAATGCCCACTTCAGCAGCTCATCTCCACAAGTTTGGAAACTGATGTGTACAAACAACCTCAATCATATACAACCCTGGTACGTTGTTCAAGCAATTTCGTACCAGCAGATCTATACAATATAGCTGGCTCAGCTTCTTGCCTCAGTAACAATGCTAGCCAATTCTGGTATTTGGCATCATATGGTGCGTCCATAACTGATCTCCCACGGGACTGCATGGCTGTTTCGAAAGACATCCCCATACCCTACACTTGGAATAAAGATGGTAACTCTGATGACTACACCTTCAAGGAAATGGCAAATAAAGTCCTCAACTTTGGTGAAACAACATTCACTTGGCACAACACTACCATTACCGATGCCTGCCAACAGTGTGAACATGAAGGCCGACAGTGTGGATTCAGCACAAAAAGGCGTAAAGCATTCTGCATGCACCATGGTATTGTGTTCTGTCCCTAGTTGAAATCCCATATATCATCATGGTGTGACATTTTATTCTGGAACAACATTCTAGATTTTATGCTTCGCCATCTACTAGCTTTTCAATCTTCTATATTATGATATTAACTGTTTTCAATCCTCCTACAGAATTTTTACCTATACTCAAACAAACAAAATTGTAATGCAAATTAGATAAATTGTTAACTTCTTCTAGCACATACAGTCTCTAGATTCACATTCATGAAAGTTCCCACAAAAAATCATTCGTCAAGAGATGCAAGTGCCAAATTAACGACTAATTTGTAAAATTCGTCAAGAGATCAACCTTAATTGACTATTTATCAAATTTCTTTATTCGTTTAGATCTGCAGATGAATAAAAAATTGTACAGCTATAGCATAACAAGGGAACATATTAATCAATATAACACCCTATGTCTGAGGTCCAACATACATGAAGTCAACAGGAAGCTAGCACATGCAGGTTCTATGTCCACAGAGACCTCATGTAAAAATCAGGAATTAGTTGTCCCAAATATACTTTGAAGAAGTAATGAAGTAGTTTTTCTGTTTTTGTCTACATAAATCATGGCAAAACTAATGGTCTTCTTTCTACATACAGGCACACATGTCATCCCAATTGCAGGTAATGTTGAAACTCGTATTCTCTTACCCATTCTAGATGAAATTCTTATTGCTTACCACTGTAACTCTTTTGTGTTTTCTCATTGCAATAAGAGTCAGGAGCCCATGGCTTCTTATATGAATGCAGCTCGCTAATTTCCTTTCTTTTTAATCAGCAGCATCATCTGTGGCTGCATTTGTAGTTCTTTCATTGATGGTGGCCACTGCAATCTATCTCTCCTTGAAGTCAAAGTACAATGAAGAGATAAATATGAAGGTTGAAATGTTTCTCAAGGCATATGGCTCATCGAAACCCACAAGGTACACTTTCCCTCAAGTTAAGAAGATAGCAAGACGGTTCAAGGATAAACTCGGACAGGGTGGATTTGGAAGTGTATACAAGGGCGAGCTACCAAATGGAGTTCCTGTTGCAGTCAAGATGCTAGAGAACTCTACAGGAGAGGGGGAGGAATTTATCAATGAAGTTGCAACCATTGGACTGATCCACCATGCAAATATAGTTCGGCTCTTGGGCTTTTGCTCAGAAGGAATTAGACGGGCCCTTATTTATGAATTCATGCCTAACGAGTCACTGGAGAAATACATATTCTCGCATATTTCTAATATTTCTCGACAGCTCCTTTCACCCAACAAAATGCTAGATATTGCTTTAGGTATTGCCCGAGGAATGGAATACTTGCATCAAGGCTGCAACCAACGCATTCTCCACTTTGACATCAAACCACACAACATCTTGCTGGACTACAACTTCAATCCGAAGATCTCAGACTTTGGCCTTGCAAAGCTCTGCGCAAGGGACCAGAGCATCGTCACATTAACTGCAGCAAGAGGCACCATGGGATACATCGCACCAGAGCTATACTCTCGGAACTTTGGAGGGGTGTCTTACAAGTCAGACGTGTACAGTTTTGGAATGTTGGTGTTGGAAATGGTGAGCGGACGGAGGAACTCAGATCCAAGTGTAGAGAACCAGGACGAGGTATATCTCCCAGAGTGGATCTACGAGAAAGTAATCAGTGGGCACGATTGGGAGCTTACTTTGGAAATGACAGCAGAAGACAAGGAGAAGATGAGGCAGCTGACTATTGTGGGGCTGTGGTGCATCCAGTGGAACCCAAAGAACCGCCCTTCAATGACAAAGGTGGTAAACATGTTAACAGGGAGGTTGCAGAACCTGCAGATTCCCCCTAAGCCCTTTGTGTCGTCTGGCAATCGTCCTATGCCACAAAACACGACGAACACATGAACACGCATTGTGTGTTTTTGTGTGTATCATTACTCATTCGAGGGAACTTATCTCGCATCTGCGTTGTAAACTGTAATGCCTTGGCACTAGCTAGCCCAATGTTCGATTACATACTGGACTACATGGGATTTTGCACTACCGTTAAGACTGCATCTGTATCTTACCATATTGTAATGCTATTAATTAGAAACATACGACACTGGATTTTGCAGCCATTTCCTGGGAATGCTATGATACTATAAATCTTAACCATTCATTGATGTGATTTTATCCCCTTTTCCCCATAAATGATACAACTGTTTCTAATACAGAGATGCGCAGATCGGCTGCTTATTCTACAAAAAGAGAGGATCAAAAGATAACTAATCACGCACTGAGTTGATTACTTACTACGTAATACAGTAGAAACTCAGCATTCCTGTTCGGAAATCAAAAGGAGAGCAAAGGGGATTACCATGGTGAGATAGCTTCCGCGGGAGTCCCAGTGAGGCGCGAGCGAGGCGGTGTGCCGGAGTAAGACGAGCCGGCGGTGAATGTGAGCGGTAGCTGGGAAAGCTCGACGGACTCCGGCGGACAGGTACGGCTCGACTGCGGCGCCGGCCGCCGGCCGCCGGCCGCCGCCTAGGGTCCAAACTGCCACCCGTCCCCCCTTTGGATAAACCAGAGTGCTTTTACTTTTTTGGAGAAAAGGATGAACAAGAGTTGGGCCTTTGCGTGAGATGGGTCGGGCTCCCCTGCTACATGAGTGGGCCACAGGAACAATACGAATTGATCAGAAAGGCCGCACTGGGATTATTGGGCCGCGCTCTCAGCTGGGTACAAACCCTTTCTGCTCAAACCCATACGCACAAAAACCTTCTATACCGATCAATGGGCATGTTTCTCAAAAAAAAAAAAAAAAACAGCAATGGGCATAAATTGACGCAGATCTAGGTGAGCGAGGGGGCCGACCGAGCCACCGGCCACGGCAAGCGCCTCCGTCCACAGATCCAGGCCAGCAACGACGGTGCCGAAATGGCCTCCCTGCCGGTTAACCAAGATATGCTCTGGGAGATCCTTCTCCGCCTCCCTTTGGACCTGCACTCGCTCCCCCACGCCTCCGCCGTCAGCAAGCAGTGGAGGGGCATCCTCGTCGACCCCAAGTTCCTTCGCCGGTTCTACGCGCACCACCGCAAGCTGCCCCTCCCCAGCTTCTTCAAGGGCGGCGGCCAACAGGCCGTGTTCACCCCCGTCCTGGCCGCTGCTCCCAACCGCATCCCCCATGGGCTCTTCTCCCTTGGACAACGCTACAGCTCAGCCTGGACGGCGCGAGCAAGCTTTTCGGCCCTCTCGTGGCCCGTTCAGGACCGGACCGTACGGTCCAGGCCCGACAAGAAAACAGGCCGGTCCGGGCCCAGTAATCCAGACCGAAAATAGTTCGGTCCGGTCCGGTCTTTAACCGGGCCCGAACGAGCGGACCGAGCCGAACAAAGGTCGCTGGACACCGGACAGACGTCTCCCCTCGTTCGATTACTCCTCCTCGCTCGATTCCTCCTCCTCCTCGGTGACACAGCCGCCTCCTCTCCTCTTTGATCCCTAACCCTAACCCTAAGGCGACCGCGCCGTCGCCCGCGGCCTCTCCCCTTCACCGACGGCGACATCTCCTCCGAGTCTGAGCTGGAGGAGCACGTGCACGCCGGGGTCGCAGCAAGGGCAGCACCAGCACGCCATCGATCCCGCCCTCCCTGGTTCCTCGCCGAGCGCCACGAAGAGGTCAAGGTAACCTGCTTACCTGCTTACCACCGGCTCTCCCGCGGCCTCTTCCCTTCACTGAACTGAGATTGATTTAGTGCTCTTAGTTAGGAAATCTGGAGATGTATTTTAGTCTTTGGACAACACATAATAGGGAGTTGGCTAGAGATGTAATCTAGAGATGTAATCTGGTCCAAGTACTCGAATATTATGTGCTAAGAGTTTCTGACTATGGTTATTATGGGTATTATGTTCAGAGATGTAGTCTGGTCCAAGTAAGCTAAAGCAAACTTTTGTACACTTGATTTAGTGTTTCAACAGCAAGCTTTTATGTTCAGGAGAAGGGAATGGGAAGGCGATTTAGTGTCAGTACAGCAAACTTTTATGTTCAGAGCTATTATGTTCAGGAGATTTAGTGTTCAGAGCTATTATGTTCAGAGCTATTATGTTCAGGAGATTTAGTGTTCAGAGCTATCATGTTCAGAGCTATTATGTTCAGAATATTATGATGATTGATGTACTGACTATGGCTATTATGTGCTATTTTTTGTAGGGAATGATGAAGGAGAAGGGCAATGAGAAGGGAAAGGGGGCGGCTGGTAAGGAGAAGGAGAATGGGAAGGCGAAGGCAAAGGAGAAGAGCGTGAATTACCTAATTAGGAAAGATTCGCCGCTGCCTCCGCCAGTTCCGAGGAAGGGCAAGCCTAAGGCGCGGATTAGGAAGGCAAAAGACTTTCCCAATGCCCCAATGGGAGAGTTTATTTGTAGGGTAAAGAAACACCCTCTGCCTCCCCCGTGTCTCCCCGACCGCACCGGTGCTGGCGTGCGTGCCGCGGAAGCCGCTGCCTCCGGCTCCGCAACCGGCTCCGAGCTGCCTCATGCATCTACTGTAGTATGATTCCTTTGCTTGATGCTTGATGTAGCCATATTTCCATATAACCATATAGGTGGTTTTTCCTTATTTGTGTGCTCATGTGTGCTAGGTGCTACAGGACGGGTAGGACGAGGAGGGCGACGAGGACGAGGACATGGAGGAGGACAAGGAAAAGGACGATCAGGAATATGACGAGCAGAATCTGTTTGTGGTCCCGCCATTGCAAGGAGGTGCTGATATGTCGGATGATGATACATCAGATGGGTACAAGGAATCAGCTGATGAACTAGAAGGTGACACTATGTCCGAGGAATCACTTGTGCATGTCATCTCTAGTGAGGACTCTGAGGAGGAGGCAAGAAAAAGAAAAAAAGAAAAAGAGCAAGAGGCCAAGAGCCAATGCTCCTGTTAGGACAACATCAGATGTTTGGGCCCATTTTCACAAGGTCAAGGAGCCATCGGAAAAGGACCCCAGACTTACAGTGTTGAAGGCTTGTTGCAATTATTGTCCAAATAGGTATGCGTATGAGCAAGGTGGCAGTACCTCAACTATTGGAAGGCATCATACAAAATGTTTGAATTACAAAGCCAAGATGGCTAGGGCTGCCATCCAAACAACTCTTTTGCGCAAAACCAATGGTACAACAAGTGTTCCAGCGATGATCCCCTCCATTGAGTACGACCAAGGAATCATCAAGGAGCTTATTGCTAAGATGATATGTGTGCATGAGTATTCATTTAGAATGGTTGAACATGAGTGGTTCAACATTTTAATGAAGTGCATGAATCCAAATTATAAATGCATTGGAAGGAAGGCAATACGAGCCGAGTGCATGAAGGTTTACAAGAAAGAAAAAGAGGTGCTTAAATATGTCCTAAGGGGGTGTGAGCTCCATATCTTTAACCACGGATTTGTGGACAAGCAACCAAACCTTATCTTACATGTGTGTGGTTGCACACTATATAGATGATAATTGGAAGATGCAAACCCGTGTACTTGGTTTCATAGAGTTGGATCCTCCTCACACCGGAATTGTCATTGCGGATGCTCTCTATGCGTGTGTGACAGAATGGAATATTGAGACAAAAGTTATGTCCATCACCCTTGACAATGCTTCAAACAATGATGGTGCCATCGATGCTTTGAAGGCCAAGTTCTTGTTTCGGAGAGGTATGCTTGCTGTTTTTGTTCCTATGCTTGTTGTTTGTGCTCCTATGCTTGCTACTTGTGCTCATACGCTTGTTGTTTGTGCTCCTATGATTGCTGTTTTTGTTCCTATGCTTGTTCTTTTTGCTCCTATTCTTGCTACTTGTGCTCATACGCTTGCTATGCTTGCTGTTTTTGTTCCTATGCTTGCTGCTTTTGTTCCTATGCTTGCTGTTTTTCCTTATACGCTTGTTATTTGTGCTCATATAGAAGTTACCTTTTGTAGGTAATGACTTCGAAGGCCAATATTTTCATATCCGTTGTTGTGCACACATCCTCAACTTGGTGGTGCAAGATGGGATAGAGGTCTTAGATAATTTGATAAAGAGCTTGAGAGAGACAGTGAAGTACTTCAAGAGGTCACCTTCTCATCTCCATGCTTTTGTTGACACTTGCAAAAGCTTGGGTGTCAAAGTTGGCAATCATTTACACCTGGATTGTCAAACAAGGTGGAGTTCAACCTATCAGATGGTTAGCACTGCTCGTCAATACAAGGAAGCCTTGACCTCTCATACTGGCTCCAATGCCAACTATGCTTGGGCACCGACAAACGCGGAGTAGGACATGTACGACCTTATCTCTCCATTACTTAAGAGTTTGGCTGAGGTGACAAAAGCATTTTTAGGAAGTTTATATCCCACTTCAAACATCTTCTACCCATACATTGTTGGTGTCAAGATTGCAATCAGAAGTGCAATTGCTAGTGATAGTGACCACTACAAGCAAATGGGTGCAGAGATGTTGGATAAGTTTGACAAATATTGGGAAGAAAAGAATAATGCCATGGTGATTGCAACCATCTTTGATCCACGGTACATATGCTTGCTTGTTCATTCAACTCATATGCTTACTCATTAAACTCATATGCTTGCTTTTTCATTTAACTCATATGATTTACTCCAATGCTTGTTGTTTTTAATAGAATGCTTGTTGTATTTACTCCAATGCTTCCTCCTTTCACTCATATGCTTGCTAATTTACTCGTATGCTTGTTGTTTTTACTCGTATGCTTGCTGTTTTGCTCCAATGCTTGCTTTTTTTTAATAGAATGCTTGCTGATTTTCTCCTAGGTACAAGATGAATTACATAGAGTGGGCCTTTCGAGAACTATATGGAAAAGAAAGTACGAGGTTTAGGACTGAAATCAGTCTTGTGAAGAAAGAGTTGGAGGCCTTGTATGACAAATGTGTTGCCCAAGATAAGCGAGCCAGAAATGGAGCAAGTTCATCTTCGTCTACAAACATTCCTAGTATCCCGGTTCAAGCTGGGTACGAGTCCTTCTTATCGGCCCGTTCAACAAGAATATCAAAGAGTGAGTTGAGGAACTACTTAGAGGATGAAGTTGCCCCTCCCAGTAAATCTCTTGATCTTCTTGATTGGTGAAAGGTGAATGCTCCTAGGTACCCAATTATGGCCAAGATAGCCAAGAGGTTCCTTACTATCCCGGCTACCTCCGTGTCTTCGGAATCTACCTTCAGCACGTCCGGAAGGGTTTTAGGTATGTCAACTCCTACAAACGAACTTTAGATATAAACTTGTCAACTTCTCATCCTCGAACTACTTTTGTCAACTTGTGTCGTATTAGATGACTACCGGAGTTCTTTAAAGCCGGTTATGGTGGAGGCATTAGTTTGTGGTGCAAGTTATATCAAGGGTGTGCACGTTGACTTGAATATGGTGGTATGTTTGCAATACCTTCATTACCTTTTTTGGTCTTGTTGTATGTGATGTGATCATTTGTCTAACTTCCACACTTGTAGCCGAGGGAAGAGAATGAAGAGGATGATGTTGAGACCATCATTTTACCCGTTGTGGAGGAGATCAACGATTGGTAACTATTCTTCCTACATGTTTCACATGTTATACAATACCAAACATTATTTATGTTAATGTTGCTTATCTTACTTGTAGACATTCATCATGGGGCTGTTGATCTTGCTATTTAGGAGATGGATGAGAAAGTGATCTTTCTCATGTGAAGGCTACTTTTGAATTTGTGTTATGCTCGAACTTGTTGACTCATGAACTATGAATTGTTATTGCAAGTTTGGAGATGAACCTCTCATTTGTGTTATGTTGAACTTGTCAATTGACATGAACTTGAAATTGTCATTGCAAGCTTGTATTCGTATCGTTCAATGATGAAAAGACCTTATGTTTGTGGATGTGATATTTATGCTTAACCTGATTTGTGCTATGTGTCCTATCAAAATCAGTTGTTTTGATGTCCAAAAATCAAATCAAATGCTGTCCAAATTTAGTTTGCTCTCCAAAATATTACATCCACTAGTAAGCTTGTCACTATGTGATGCCTAGACACTAAACAGTAGCTGAACACAGCCTAAAGAATAGCTAAACAGGAGCTGTTGTTGTTGTTTGTCAAAGAAAATGTTGCATTTCTGCTTTATTTGCTCTCCAAAATCAACAGAAACGTAAACAGCAGCTAATTAGGACCTAAACTGCAGCTAAATAGGCCCTAAAGGGCAGCTGGAACAAGTGGTGGACTCGGTCAACACGGTCCTCTCGGGCTTGACCGAGCCAGCTCTGTTTCGGTCCGGTCCGGGCAAACGAGCTCGGTGGACAGCTCGGTCCGGTTCGGACCGGACCGCCGGCGGCCGGTCCAAACGCCGGCTTGGACCGGGACCGGACCGTGTCCAGGCTGAGCTACAGCGACTACTTCGTGCTCGATTGCCGCCACGGCCGCGTCCTCCTCCTCCAAAGGAGGACGCTGGAAGAGCTCATTTTTGTGTGATCCTATCACCAACAACCAGCACAGCGTGTCTATTCCGTCGGAGTTCAACAAAGGCTACGTCAATGCGGCAGTGCTCTGCTCGGCCAGAGACCAGAACCATGTGCATGGCGCCTGCCACTCCACCCCCTTAAAGCTGGTCCTTGTGTCCATATAGTTCATATGGGATCATCAACTACTCGTCGCCCGAGTTTACTCCTCCGAGACTGACACATGGGGCAATTCCAGCTCAACAGAGGCTCCGCATGATACTCTATTTGGTCCTTGTCGTGGCACCCTTGTAGGTGATGCCCTTTACTGGCCGGCTATGCATACGGGAGACAACATACTTCAGTTCGATTTGGGCACGCAGAAACTTACCGTGATCAAGGGGCCTCGCGGTATGAATATATATGATTCTGCTGACTTTCATATCGTTGGGGCAGAGGATGGCGCTGTTGGTCTTGCAGCGGTGTCTCACCTTAAGCTTCAAATGTGGCAGAGGAAGCTCGATTGTCGGGGTGTTGCCATATGGTTGAAAGGGAAGACTGTTTCATTGCGTAAACTTCTTAACATCGCTCCTCAGACTCTGACTAGGAATGAAAGGCTCAAAGTGGTGGGGTATGACGAGGATACCGATGTAATCTTTTTAGCGAGGCACGACGCTGTATATATGGTTCAGCCCAAGTCAATGCAAGGCAGGAAACTTAACGGAACCGGTTCTACATATTACTGCTATACTTTCACTGAGTTCCTATCCACTAGGTAATTGCTCATCCTTGGTCTTTATATCTTAGGAGTAACTGAATCTAGTGATTTCTTGCATATAGTTATTGTGATTCTTAAATCTCCACTTACAACTTGAACTCAGTAAGCAATTTCCTGTGATTTATTATATGTTATATTTCAATGTGCGTGTCTTTTGTATTGGAAGATAACAAATCAAATGTCAAATGATTAACTTAGTTGGCTAATTCAAGGGCCCTAGCTAGTTTATCTATTTATTATTATCTCTGTTGAATTCATACTTTCTTTAAATAATTTTCATTTCTCATTTGTTCACGACCCCTTCTATAGGTGATTTTTATGTTTGTAGCACATAGAAATAAATTGCATTTCTTGTCTTGGAATGCATTCATTTAAAACTGAATAGCCAATAACACTTTTGTTTCTAGAGTTTGTTTTGGCATAATTTTGTCTGGTTAAACATTACGAGGAGTGAGTTCACATGATAAAATTTACAGGTCATGTTTTTGTCCAGACAAGCTAAATTCTTAATTATGAGGTAGCTAAGTATGCTGCTTGTATGAATGTTCTTTGCATTTTACAACAGATGTGGTTTTGTTCATCTATTGCTAGTGGCAAGAGTGACTTAGAACACATCAGTAGAAATAAGTTACATAGGTGAATTATTTTGCCCGAGTTACATTTCTCGGCTCATCTTTCTAACAGTCTCATGTTGCCTTCTCTTATCTATTTGTCCTTATTCTGGAACTGTTATTAATTGTTGAGCTCTTATGCTTCTAGGCGCAGCCATTGCCGGTGGAACTGATGGAGCTGAAAGTTAGGATGACTCTGATTTGATGTCCTAATGTGCTGAAACGGTTCAACGGGTAAGAAGATCTTCTGAATATAATTTATGAGATTTGGACTGTTTGCTCTTCTCTTTGAAAGATATGTGGTGGCCAATGTGGGTAGCATGCACCCTCAAACTACTGTCCATTTGGCTATAGGGATTTGCACATGCTAATAACATGGAGAAACAACTAAAATGGTGGTGAGGGGCTAAGTAAAAAACCGACTCATGTTGGATTATAAATGATATGGAGATGATCCAAATGTCGTATGTCAATGTCTAGAGTTCTCCCTTGGTATAACTTTTGCATAATCCATAAGTTTAAAGCAGCATATTAGTAGCCCATTTTGCTATTACAGACATCAGTCACTTCATTCAACTTCATCACCTAAAACAATCGTGTGAAAAGGCTAAAGGATTTCTTATTTTGTCATATATATAGCCAGTAATATGATATGACTCTTTTTTTAGGGGATATGATATAGCTCTACTTTATGTTGCTGAGTTAATCATGAGTCTGTACGCATGGCTTGTTCATACAATGTTACAATGCTACTACTATTAGGTTATGCCAGTATCTGTATTGGGCTAACAAGATTGATGATTTTGTTTCTCCAGGTGAAGAAAGGGTTGCTGCGGTTGTTCGTTCTCATTGGGTTTGTCACATCGCATCAGTGTGGTCGACAGTGTTATATTTTACCTAAAAGGCTAAAACAACCTACCGTGCCTTAATGTAGGAAGATGCTTTTGAATATGCAATCCAGGGAATTTGAGCTTACCCTAGTATTATCTGAAGTCGGATTCCTTCATCTCTTGTTTTTGCTACGTGCTTGTGCTTGGCAGCTCTTTTGTTGAGCAATGAGAGTTTCATCTTACACTAGTATTATCACCTAAGCTTATATATATGTTTATGTGTGCTTCATAGCTGTGGTTCGAAAAACATGCCATCCCTAGGATTTTTACCAATTGGCATTGCTGGGTGGACAAAGTCAATGTGCTTATGTTGGCAGGAAGTATAGTTCAGCTGAAACGTGGTTTGCACGGCAGAGAATCGGATCAGATCAAATCAAACAAAATCTGCATCCATTCGACCAAAACGAACCCTTGTAAGCATGGTTTGGGTCTTGGTCCAGAAGTTATTTCGACGTTTAGACGTCTGAAATAATTGCTGTAGAAATTTGGTTGAGAGATATGGGACTTTATTTGCCCTGGGAGCGAGGTTGCTGCTGCTGTCCAGTTATTTTGTAGTGGCACATATGAGCCAGAGAATCGTTGTTCTCGCAGCGGCTGCTGAAGATGCGGGTCTGGACAGCAGCGAGTCTACAGTCGCACTCGAAATGGGATTCTTAGCTATAATTCTCTGCTGGGCTTCCAAGTCGTCTCGAGCGTGTTTTATACGACTGGATTTTCTTGCCCCCTGAGACTGACTGGTAGTTACTGCGGTCCACTGAATTCCTTGAGAGCTATGAATGAAAATGATATCAGGTGGATTGTACTCGGAAGAACAGATACGGCAGGAGGTCACATTCGTAGCTTGTAGTTTTATGCTGGACTTCCAGGTCATTTGAATGTTATTTAATTTTTGCGAAAGCATTTAAATGTTATTTATATGGCTGAAATTAACGCAGATTAAATCGGAATGCCGTGGCAATTTGTTCTCATTCCACAAGTCATTTGACGTTTACATGTCTGAAACTATTGCAGTAGAAATTTGGATGAGAGAGGCGGGACTTTCCTTGCCTTGATAGTGAGGTTGTTGTTGCTGTCACGTTATTTGTAGTGGTTCATATGAGCCAGAGAATTGTTGTTCTCGCAGCGGCTGTTTACTACTGAAGATATGCGGGACTGGACGGCAGCGAGTCTACAATCGCACTCGTAATTGCAGGGGTATGTACCGCAGGAGGTTGCCTTCTTGGCCTGAAGTTTTCTGCTGAACATCAAAGTCATTTGAATGTTTTTTATGTGGCTACGCCAGTTAAATCAGAATGTGTGTGACAGCAAGAAATCCAACTTAATTTCCTTACCCTGAGACTTAGGCTGCTGCTGCTGACCACTTATTTGATCCATATATATATATGCGACACTGGACTGCAGGTGTACACTCACATGAACACTGACCGAAATTCCGGAGATAAGGTAGAGAGCTATCAATGCACCGAGACTCTTGACTGAAATTTCACAGCTCAATTTGTTACCCTGAGGCTGAGGTTGCTACTGCTGTCCACTGATATCTAGTGGTCCAAAGGACTCCTCCATTTGGCAGCAATTTGCTTGATGATGCAAGTCTACAATCACATCCATGGTTACAAGAACTCGGTCTTAGCAGAAATAGCAGAAGTGTGAGCACGGCATGAGGTTGCATTCGCAGTCGATATGACGAATCCATCCGCAATCAGAGTCACAGCTATCATCATCGTCATCAACTCTCCATAGTCCATACATTGAGAAGAGTACGTTTGCTACAGGAGGAAGGCAACATGCATACACTGAGCCAGCTAGGTGCCCAAGCTTTTAACCAGTCACAAGGATTCATACAGGACAGGCTGGGCTGCGGCTTACAAAGAATGCAAAATTAGTTCATACAAAAGTTTTGACTTACAAAAGACTGGGGCAGCAACATACTGGAACACCAGCAGCAGCTCTAGTTCATACAAAAGCGCAAATAACACTTCAGCTTTCACAAGCTGTTATTTCATATATTCGAATAATACTTGTCTTCCAGAATGATGATTACATCAACCAGTTAAGCAGTTGGAGTTCTACATCCTCTTTTTACAACTGCTAGATTTTTGTTACATGTTTCCACATAAAAGTTCACAGGACCTGGGAAACATAAGAATCTGATATCTCATCCTCCTCCGAGATCTCAGTCAACTCGGACAACAAAGGGTAAGAGTCCGGAACAGCAGTGTGCTCGTCGTCACAGAAGAATGGCCTGGAAGGCATCTGCAGGCCATCAAAGCCACCTTCCAACATCTCTATGACCTCACTCATCGTTGGCCTGTCATGAGACTTCATCTGGATGCACCATAATCCAACGATGCACAGCTTTCTCTCCAACTCATGCATCTCAGCTACCAGAGATATCTCATCTGCCTCTTGAGCAGTTAGTCTGTCATACACCCATGACGGGTAATAAGACTGGCTTGAGTTCGCTGCATTTGGATCAGCGTTCCTTCTTCCTCCGGCCATCTCTAGAAGCAGCATCCCGAAGCTGTAAACATCAGACTTGCTTGATATGGCACCAAAGCTCCGAGATATCATCTCAGGAGCTATGTACCCTACAGTCCCATGTAAGGCATTAGATGGCACAAAACTGTTGTCCCTTGGGTAAAGTTTGGCAAGTCCAAAATCAGCAACTTTTGGAACAAAATTGCTGTCAAGAAGAATGTTGTGTGGCTTGATGTCGAAGTGCAGAATCTGCATTTCGCACCCCTGATGCAGGTAGTTGATCCCTCGAGCAATGCCCAAAGCAATCTCATTGAGCTTGTCCCAAGAAAAACTCTTCTCGGGTGAAAAGATGTACTTGTCAAGAGAACCTCGAGGCATGTACTCATAGACAAGCGCCCTTCTCATCTCCTCTGAGCAGAACCCGATCAGACGCACCACATTGACATGGTGGATCCTGCCAATGGTGGAGACTTCACTGATGAAATCTTCTCCATTCCAGCTGGAGTTACTCTGTAGCATTTTGACAGCAATATGGAGATCTCCTGGGAGTAGCACACCCTTGTACACAGATCCATAGCCACCTTGGCCCAGCTTGACTCTGAAATGGCTTGTGACTGCAACGATGTCTGTGTAGGCGTACCTTATCGGGCCGGTCATTTGCTGCATCCGGAGGTACTTCTCAACTGCATCAACTGTGATCCTTGTTTTCCAGTACTTGTACGGAAGGAAGATCAATACCACCAGGGGCGCCAACACGAACCTGCACAGTACTGTTCAGACAAGTTGGGATGGCGTTAGTTAGAAAGTCAAGTTGTGTATACACGATTATAGCTGCGACGATTTAGAAAGGAAATTATGACATACCAAAAAGGAATTTCGGGATATCAATAGCAGATATTATGGCTCGAACCTCCACATACAGGTTATGCGTTGTTGATGGTTCATAATAAAAACTTTCCAAGAATTTTAAGAACTGTATCTCACTCCAGAAAAAAGCATGAATCCGACTCATCGTATCTGCAGCAGATACTTGCTTCCTGAGGTCGCTGAAAGTCACCATTGAGCAGAAAATGATTTAAGAGAGGACGCAGTTTTTAGTTGATTATAAAATAAAACCGAATTTGGGAGGAAATAGAAACACAGGTTGAATTGCTCAGAGGCCAGAGGGCCGGAGGGCAGACTCACCTTGTTGAATTGCTCAGGCAAACTTTGATGAACGTAGAAAGGCTGGGGGTCGTCAAATAATCGGAAAAAAATCTAACAGGAAATCCCTTCCTTATGAAGTGCATGATATGTGTGTAACTTGCATTCAGCAGTTGTTTGTCTGGGATTGACAAACCACCAAAAGGTGCCATGGCCAAGTATCCGGAGGAACGCTCAAGATATGCATTGGAACAATAAGCTCTGTCAGTAGACCAGGCATAAACAAATGAATTGTTCGCACTCAGGCAAGCAACAGGTTTGTATCGACTGTTATTCGTTATTGCTTGCGGACAATTAGCAAAGCATGCCCAATGATGACCTTCAACATACAGTTCAATAAGGCCATGTGAATCAACTTTACCCCACGGGTAAGAGTAGCTGCTGTTCAATACAGGAAGAGGGCAGCTGCTGTTCGTATCAAAGATAGTGTCCACGGCCCAGAAGAACGTATGAGTATAGTTGACGCTCACCACATAGTATGCTGCATTGCCTATGGGAATTATAGCCTGACTATCACTGCACTCCAGCTCATAGTACTGAGAACCGCACCCAGGTGGATCACCTTGCCGGCGGAATGGATCCGATAAGTTCTTCAGATGTCTGCAGGAGAATGGAGGGCACCGATCACCTCCCTTGACATCTGCTACCAAAACTGCAAGCACAAATAAGATAGTATATGCTTGCAGGGTAATGGAACAACAAAGTGCACCAGGGTTCGCCATGATAGCTTCGCAGATCAATATCCTGGTTATGGAGAAGATTACAGAACTACTAGTTTTTTCCTGAGGTGGGGATACTTTTCACCACAAGAAAAAAAAAGAATGTAGACCAATACAGGAGGCGAAAGGAAGATTATATCTCTCCTGCCCTATCTACTTGGTTATATATAGTTCATATTCCCAGGAGATATTGCAGTTAATACTAGGATTTCCACACAGCGCCCCTTGCCACACGGCAGGTGTGCTTTTAGTAGAATAGAATTCCATGAGAAAAAGACAGAGCTATCGGTACAGCAGGACTCTGACCAAAACAAAGCTGGAGTTGGAACAGAAGAGTTACCAGAATTTCCACACTGCCCTTTACTACACGGAAATGATTCTTATTTACTTGTTGACGGGATAGACTAGGACTGCAGAAATTCTACAACCACACATTCATAGTTGGAATTCGTCCACGATAATTAAGACATCCATCTATCAGATCATAAATAAGAATGCTACTTGAAGCTAAGCATAAGGGTTTTTATGTACGCGCAACACCTTGCTTCATATACATCTTCCGATTCCTCAGTCCCCTCCACCCTCATTACAGTACAGCAATATGAGAAAATTCCTTGTTGCAACTGTCTTACTATCTCTCATCAACCACGGAGCCGACTTGGCCACAGCGTGGGATGATAAAGATTTCTTCAGATACTGTCCACCGTCCAATTGCAGCACTCATGGCCTGGAGATAAGGTTTCCTTTCCGACATAAATCCAGCAATATATCATCATCATGCGGTGCACCATGCATGGAGTTAGCATGCTCTGGCCAGGACACCATCCTGTTGGATATTGTAATGATCTTAAAGCCTAAACTGTAGCCATTATGTTTTAATGATAAAGATAAAGATTGTGTGAAAATATCTGAAAGCTACAGTAGGGCGGTGGACACTGTAGCTGAGCTGCCCTGATCAGGGGCAGCTCATCAGCCACCTGGTGTCTGTCCCCCTGGTGCACAGTGCTGATTTTTAGAGATAAAGGAGAGGGGAGAACAGCAGCTACGGCTGCTGGTTTTTGAGCTGCTGCTCTAAGCTCACACACACACACTTATCTCTCTCTCTCTCTCTCTCTCTCTCTCTCTCTCAAAACAAAGGCTGCTGATCAAGCCCTGCACTGGAGCATCGGGAAGGGCAGTACACAACCACCAGATCAAGCTCTTGGTGGTGCTGAATTAAGAGAAGGAGGAGATGGCAGGACCTGGTGATCAAGGTAAATTCATCTCCTGTTTTACTTGTGGCTCAAACTTATGCTATGATGATCCTAGAGGATTCCTACATTGGTATCAGAACCAATAGCATTAAGTTTGAGTCCATCTAGCTTGAATTTTATTTGGCCCTAAAATCTTAAGTAATTAGCCCTAACAGATCATGTGATGGTCTAGAGGTTTCAATTTTTATGATGAATTAAAGGGGATTGAAGAATTAAGGAAAATCTTCAATTTTCAGAAACCCTAGAGATGAAAATTCTTATGATTTCTCCCCTGTTATGTAGATATGGCTTCGGTTTAAGTGTCAATTAATGGGGACAAGGCTAATAGTGCAAGAACCCTAATGCTTTTCCCCAAAAACCGAAACCCTAGCTAATAAAATTAATGATTCCTTCCTGTTGCTAATGCTTATGGTTTCGGTTAAGATCAATTAAGATGGGGATGGTCAATTGAAGCTAACCCTAAAGCAATGATCCCCAAATCCCGAATCCCTAACTAAGGAAAATCCCCATTTTGATGAACCCTAGCCCAAATCCTAAAGAACTAGAGGTTAGGGGTGCTCACCTAAAGGGCCTTGACGCCGTCTGCATGCTGTGGCGGCGCCGGAGCCACAAGTTGATGCAGCCCGCCGTCGCTGCTGTAAGGGTACGCCAGCGTGCGTGGCTGCGGTGTAGGAACGCGCCGGGAAGCGCCGCTCGACGTGGCCTCGCGCTGGCCGGAGCCGCACGAGACTCCGACCAGAGGAGCTCACCGGTGCCGTCGCCTTCCTCCACTGCGGTCGGCCTCACCGCCACTCCTCGCTCTCTCTCTCTCTCTCGCATTTGTCGGTACAGCGTGGGAGGAGAAGGGGATCGAGGAAAGAATTTAGGGTTCGGGGGAGCTGGGCTGTTCGCCTGGTTTTGGCCGAGTCAGCGGCTTCAGCTGGGCCGGCAGGCCTTTGCGGCCCAGTTGGCCGGTTTGGACTCCAGGGGGAGCAGGGGAGGCTGGGCTGGGCTGGATTTTTCTCTGGCCCAGCTCGGCTAAAGAAAAGCTTCTGTTATGGGTAGATAAAATTCAGGAAAAATGTTGTCTATTTTCCTGGTAATGTTCACATTTTATGCAATGAAATGAACATTTTTTAGGGCTAAATTTAATGCATGAATTATTATGACTATATTTTGGCATTTTGATTCCTATTTATGTCTTAGTATATTTTATTATGCCATGTTTAAATTATTTATACTGTAATTTTATTATGTCTAGTTAATTTTCTTTATGGCATTTTATTTTGATGATGAAAAATTATTGTCATCATTATGGCATAATGTTTCCGCTGCGAACTAAAGTTTAATGGATCCCCAAAATTAAGAGTGGTTTTATGCCTTGTCATTCTGACCAAAGTTGTTTGACGGGCATTTAAACCGCAAAATTCATTTATTGATTCATTTTACATCTGGCCAAAGCTGATGTGAACCGGGTTGATGAAAGAAACTAATGAATGAGGATTATTAAAGTATGGCTTGTATTTATCAATTTGGCCAAAGCTAATTGATGAATATTTGTCCATAAAATTTTGTTGCTCATTTTCATTTCTGGCCAAAGCTGATTTGAATATGATCAATAAAATTTAAGCATGATGATGATGCTTACTAAAGCATTTTTTTAAATTTCTTTTGCAACACCTAATGTCTCTCATATTGCTGGAATGCTTAATGGCATAGAACAACTTAATGGTAGCAATTATGCTACATGGAAGGAGAAGCTTGAAATATCAATGGCCTTACTCAATGTTGATTATGCTCTCCTTAATGATCTTCCTGAGTGTAGGGGAACGCAGCAGAAAACAAAAATTTCCGACCTACGCACCAGCCCAGGACCACTATGGAGACTGCATACAAGGTTTGATCTTTTTCGTTACCGACTCGTAGCGCAGCGGAAGTAGAGTCGATGACGATCGGCGGTGCAGATCCCCGCAGCTAGGATTTTACAACCTCCCAACCACGAGGATGTATACCCTCATCCGCCCGACGGACAGCCCTCCGGGAGGCGGTCGGACAGTCCCCCGGACGGTGTCACGGACAGCCCTCCGGGAGGACCATCGAAACTCGGACAGACACTCGGACAGCCCTTCGGGAGGACCCCAAAACTTGGACAGTCACTCGGACAGCCCTCCGGGAGGCACTCTCAAACTAAGACCGAAACTACGATCTCTTTACAGAGTTGCACACATACGGTGTCATCTATCCGGCAGGGCTTCGCCATCCAGAACTAGTTCCCACCGGAACCCAGACAGCCTTTCGGCTCTACGAAACTATTTCGCTAGGAGGGAGAGAGAAAGCCAGATCATGCATGGCACTTGTATGTGAAAAGGGATTGAGTTTTGTGGGCAGCCCACTCACCTCTATTTATAGGAAAACCAAGGGGTAAAGTGGCCATTTCCAAAAACCCAAAAATGCCCATGAAGGAACACTTCCACAAGGGCATATTAGGGAAGTAATGGAACAAGTGGGGCCCCATGGTGGAGCCCCATAAGTGGCCGGCCACCATCTCATGGGGGCCCCCTCAAGGGGGTTGCTTAGCCTCCAAGTCCTTCTAGAAACCTTTTTGGAAATATCCCAAAAGGTGACTTTCCATAAATATCCCAAAAAGCACATTTTTCAGCGTCCGGTCGAACTGAAAATATTTTTGTGGGCTTAGAACATTTCTAGTACCCACTAAAATAATTTTCATTGCGATCCGGAACAATTCCGGATTAGTGATTTTCATCTGCGAAAAGCATCCGAAGCGGTTCCGGCAGCTCCGGAACATTTCCGGTTTTTCTTCCGGAAAATTCCCAGAAGTTTCCAGAATGATTCTGGCACCCTCCAAGAATTATCAGGCATGTGCCAAAACCAATTTGACTTAATGGTATCCCCTGAATCAACTTTTCAGTTTTACCGAAACTGTTTCGGTGTTCTCTCTGCGGAACTTTTCCGGTGTCCGAAACTTTTCCGGTGTCCGAAACCTTTTTCGGTGATTTTCTCTCAGACTCCCTGTCTAGTATTCAGCAGATAGATGACCCTTAAGCGTGTGACCCTATAGGTTCGGTGAAGTATAGACATGACCCGGAACCCCTTCCGATCAATGATCAACATCGGAGCCGTGGACACCCATATTGACCCCTATACCCACACGAATGAATATTCGAGTGAACCTCCAGTTGCCGTGTGCTATTCCTGTTGCTTCGCGATATGTTACAAATACACGAGGTGAGACATGTTGGCATCCCCGTGGATCAACAACTTGTCCACTATGCCAGTTACCTCGTTACCGGTATTGTTCTCTTTTCTCGTTCCCGTGTTCCGGCATCCTCGTGATCAAATCACAAAGTGTCTGGCCAGACGATGATGGATACCGTAATACCGAGACGGCCCAGAGATATCTCTCCATCGTCGGAGGAGCAAATCCCAATCTTGAGCTATCAAGTTACTTGACATACTTTTCCATGAACCCGTAAGCCGCCGTAATAGCCACCCATTTACGGATGACGTTTAACAAACCCCAAAGTTCATGAAGCAAGCATGAAGAAACTCGATACTCTCATGGTCTAAGGAATTATGCAAATGTTAACCATCTCTGTGTTATTAAACATTAACTTATGACGAATGAATCTCATAGCATAACATCAATTCGGGTCAATTCAACACAAATGTTCTTCTAACATTGTGCCCTCAAAATTGCCGGCATAGCCATGCCCATGATCAGGAAAACAGGATCATCATGCAATACTTGAGCCAGTCTTGGAGGGCAGACTAGGAATACATTTTACCGTTTATTATTCCACACGTGCATATGAGTCTTCCTCCGAGCCTCGTGGTTATTGCAGACTCGAGAACCATAGCAGTTATAGCATGGAACATAAACCTAATTATGAACAGGGAGATAATCAATAACATTTATTATTGCCTCTAGGGCATATCTCCTACAGACTCCCACTTGCACTAGAGTCAATAATCTAGTCAATGCTAATGCACTTTACAACTATGGCATACTGGTGTAAAATATGCTTCGCTTGTGGTATACCCTGATGTCCAACTGATCTGACAACTTCAGCTCCGTGTGTAACTTTGCATATCCTTGCGTTTTCATGCTTTCACAAAATTCATATTTTGTGTGGATTTGGCTTTGTATATATGTGAATCACAGGTCAAACCTTGATTCCTCAGACTGAGCTATGGAGCAACTATCTGCAATAGTGCCCATCGACCAAAGCCATCTTGGAACCATACTAAGTTCATGAATGAACTATATGATTCAACATCTTCTTTGTCGCTTCTAAAGCGTCAACATACTTAGCCTTTGTTATAGAATTCGCCACAGTATCTTGTTTGGATCAATTTCCAACTACCGTGCCACCATGTTGTGTATCACAAAACCATCAATTTAAATCGAAAATCGCATGGAGCATTGATGAAGACTGTATCGATGTAACCTTTTACAACGAACTCTTCATGATCTCCGCTTGCGAGAAAACATGTCATCAGTACTGCTCTAGTACTCAATGACATGTTTCACTGTTGTCCCATGATCAGTACTTTGATCACTATGGTATCTATACTCGCAACAACTTTGGAGTATTGGACATATCTGGTTGTTTTTACATACCATGGAATACATGATTAATCCAAACACAAGAGTGTGTGGAATCACCATCATGTATTTTGCTCATCAGTGTTTTGGGACACCAAGTCTTGCAAAAACTCTTTCCATGTGACTTCGGCAAGAATCACTCCTTGACGGTTTTTCAATGCTAAACGGTTTTAGCATTTTGTCAATATGTATCTTTGCTCAGCCCCATTAGGTAAATCTATCTCCATAGAGCATCATGCCTAATATCAAGGCTACTTAGCCCAAGCACTTCATCGAAAAAACTATTTTCAAATGAAGTCCTAATTCGTGTCAAGAAATTTATTTCCAATTAACAATGTGTCAAGTACACAAGGTTTTTAGAAATATTATTATGCTCCCACTTACTTTCTTGAATCACAAGCATCTTCGATACCCATTTGATGAAGTCAAACCCCTTTGACCATTCCATCAAAAACGAAGATTCCAACTCCACTTTGCTCTCTTCTGTCCATCGTTGGAACTCTGAAGTTTGCATACTTACTAGCATCCTCTGGATCGACAAATTACTTTGGACTGTATCACATACAAGTCCTAGGTTTCATTTCCATCAGATGGAAATCCTTTCGTCATCCATGTTTCATATCTCATGATTAAAATATGTATTAATTGCTAGTTCAACCCGAACCGACTTTAAGCATCGCTACGGTGAGACAATCTCATCGTAGTCAACTCCTTGAACTTGTTATTGCAACAAGTCGAGCTTTATGGATAAAACATTTTATCCGTATCAGTTTTTAGTTCCATAAATATTCGTTAGACTCTAAGTCTTCCGAAAGGTGTATCAAGATTTTAATCTCGAATCACTTATATGGAAACTATCTCGGATTGTATTGGCATTTAGCCAATTCCGGAGTCAGGGCCCATCAACGCTTCCTTGTGTATTGTAGGAATACTGTTGTCTAACAACAATATCTCGTTTGCGCACCTGATAGGTTTGCACGAGCTTTGCCTACGTGGTTCAGCTGCAAGTTCGACCGAAGTCCATACATTTTATTGTAGAGATTTCCGTATCAGTCGCAGTAGGAAACTCCGGAATCACTTCCAGTGTTTCTTTCCTTTGATCTGATGACGAAGATACTGGTTATCTCGTCGAGTTGCACTGTCCTCCCACTCACCTTTTGTAAGAACTATTCTCTTTAAAAGCATACCGTTTTGTGGCAAAATCCTTTGCCTCGGTATAGTGGTGGGGGAATACCCAATGACTTGGGATAACCTACAAAGTAGCACTTGTCTGATTTGGAATAGGTTTGTAACCTTTTACACAAGCCCCATATTCCAAATGTTAAGAAAAGATATAACATGGTTGGGCGTACCATACCATGGCGTCATTTCAACAGACCTGATGGATCTCTTTTCAGTGTAAAAGCCACAGTCTCTAAAGCATTACTCTTTAAAGGGATAATGGCAAATCTATTTATGTCATCTTTGATCTTACCATGTCATAAATGGTTCGATTACATCTTCACGGACTCTCCACTTGCAGTGGTGCTCCGGGAGGTGCAAGTTATGAAACCCCTTTCACAACTCATCAGACATTCGCTAAACTTGTAACTCGAATATTCCTTTCTGCAATCGAATTGTAGAAACATAATTTTCTTGTTACAACAACTTCTACTTCATTTTTGAAAACCTTATGAATGAATTCAAAAGATCCAGACTTACGTCTCATCAAGTAAATATCAATATATCTACTTGAGTCATTTCTGAAGATAGATAAATCCACTACTTGCAACAACATTTATTGAACTACACACATCAAAATCTATGATCACCAATAAGTTTGTTGCTCGTTCCTTATGGCCTGTGAATGGTATTTCAGTCACTTCACTTTTCGGAGGAAAGTTGCAAGTGTCAGATGATTCAAAATCAAATGACTTTAAAATCCATCATAATGGAATTTTCTATGCGGGTTTCTCCAGTGTGACCAAATGCAGTGCCACACATATGTGGTATTCTTTTAGTCTTGCGACATTTAGCGTCAGTGTTATGGATGTATCATATTACCATCAATATTCATAGCATACATCCCATCCTGGATGGAAGCATGGCCCTTCATGTTATTCATAACACCGAACATCAAAAGTTCTCTTATGAATAACCTCCTTGCAAGATACCTTATGCAATGGGCTAGAGAGTGTAAAACTCTAAAATGATTTATGAAAGTAAATACATAGGGAATACACCTATGGAAGGCATAGTAACATTTACTATGTTCCCTGCGTGTATCTAAACCTCATTCCTGGCTAGTCTTTCAGGCCATAGTAGTTCTTACATCAAGTTGCAACAGAATGCAATCGAGCGGGTATCTTTGTGATTACTCACAATACCCAAGAATTAGTGATTAACATGTTTAACCATAATTCCCAAGAACTATATCTTTGACCAGCCTTCTATACATCAAAAACCTGTCAGACATTCATACATGAGCTGGATATTCCAGTCTTCTTTCCTTTTGCCTTTACACTTCTAACAGTTTAACTTTAAGTATTTCTCCTACTCCCAGAAGAAGCACCCAACTTAAGAGTGGCGATAGCCCCGGACTTCCTAGGCGTGAAAGTTTCACTAACACCCTTCGGACACTTCCTTTCTCTTTAAGTTGTTGTTTTATTCACCATCATCATATGACAGGCGTTCTTCTGGATCCCTCTCTTATCAGTCTAATGCATAGTAAACTCCTTTACTAATAGTTTGCAAACAAACATTGCTTTGGATATCTCATATCTTTTAGCCTTTGTCTGTCTCTGAAACTGATTTTTAGATTTCATGAATATCACATAACTATCCAAACTTTTGAAGTTTGGGTCTCATGGAAGCAAACATATTTCACTTGACCATAACGGAATTTTAGCTTTTGGATCGAAGGACGAGAGTCATATCATCCATAGCATTAGCGGGAGAATACCGAAAGTATGCGATAGGACAAAGTCCTTCTCGGCACTCTAGAGGACAATCCTCATATTACGTTACCAACCGTAAAGTTTTAACCAGATATTTAACAGCTATTCAATTTTAATAGGGAAGGTGGAAACGCTAGCCATTATTCTACAACTTTTATGCAAATCACACTTAGACTGTGTTCAAAATTAATTGCACCGAGAATTAAACAAGTTAATTCTTCAGTGCGCTCCCACTCAAATCAATATCTCTCATAATTGATTGTGAGTGATTCAAGATCCGCATTTCAATTCAACGCCATTGATGGTAGCATCACAGATGACGAAAATCTCAATCGGTAGGCAAACTTGCCAACCACATCTCTATGTGACTCTTGTTCATCTTTCGATGCGTGTGTTCCGAGCTCATGACTTTCATGCCTGAACGTCAAGACAACCAAGTGATCTCGCTGCGAGGTCTCAACTCACCCGCCTCACACTTCTCTAATCGTTCGTACCCATGGTAGCATGGCGCACCCCGAAAAGTTAGGTGCCGTGACGGTGCTACACTTGGGAGAACACTAACTACTTGATATTTTTGTGAGAGATCACCCTAATAAAAAGCGACTACCGCGCAATCAAGAAGGGTGCATCATAAGGGATAAACATCTCAGGCAATTCATAATAGCATGATATGGTATAGCCCTTTCTGACGGAGAAGTCTTTCATTTCTTCGTCTTCGGCATTCACGTCGGTGTTCACCTTCGCGAAGATTGCCACCACCTTGTCGATGCACCAGATAATATTGCTATCTCTATAGCTAATAAAATAAGTGCATTACATAAGGTTGACACGCAGGTCATTAAAGTGCAATCATATGGCTCCAGCCATCATGCCGAATCATGACACGCAGGTCATGTTAATTACATCATATAGTCATCTCATACATAATCAAATTAATATGAGACTTGCTATACCACATCACATGCAAACCATCCTGCAAAACCAAGTTAGACGCCTCTAATCGATTTATGCAAAATATTATTTTACGTGGCTTCTAAGGTTTCGTAACAAACCGAAGCTACCAACGTTCATCATCAAGTATGATAATTCAAGTTGCTAGATTAACTTTCCAGGGTGTATGAAACACGAGATAATAAAATCTCGAGCCCCATACTAAACTTAGTCATACGCATGACCCCCGTGCAGATCACATCTGCATTGCCCTTTTGTCTGCAAAATTTCATCTTTCTTTTTAACTACGGTGGAATTCAATGAACTGTTAGCACTTCGTTGATCAATCAGGATCGCGGATTGCCAGAACATTGAAACTCCACCATACTGTTATCAAGATCAGAAATATGCAAATTCCAGGGAAGCAACAAGAATATCGGGTAACCGATTTCATCTGCTACCCGCACAAATAATTTTCAGTAATAGAACTCATCTACTACCTAATTATATAGTGCAACACCCATACATCTCTATGTATTCTAGATCGCAACCTGCATCTACGCATAGCATGGCTCTTGATGCCACTGTAGGGGAACGCAGCAGAAAACAAAAATTTCTGACCTACGCACCAGCCCAGGACCACTATGGAGACTGCATACAAGGTTTGATCTTTTTCGTTACCGACTCGTAGCGCAGCGGAAGTAGAGTCGATGACGATCGGCGGTGCAGATCCCCGCAGCTAGGATTTTACAACCTCCCAACCGCGAGGATGTATACCCTCATCCGCCCCACGGATAGCCCTCCGGGAGGCGGTCGGACAGTCCCCCGGACGGTGTCACGGACAGCCCTCCGGGAGGACCATCGAAACTCGGACAGTCACTCGGACAGCCCTTCGGGAGGACCCCAAAACTTGGACAGTCACTCGGACAGCCCTCCAGGAGGCACTCTCGAACTAAGACCGAAACTACGATCACTCTACAGAGTTGCACACATATGGTGTCATCTATCCGGCAGGGCTTCGCCGTCCAGAACTAGTTCCCACTGGAACCCAGACAGCCTTTCGGCTCTACGAAACTATTTCGCTGGGAGGGAGAGAGAAAGCCAGATCATGCATGGCACTTGTATGTGAGAAGGGATTGAGTTTTGTGGGCAGCCCACTCACCTCTATTTATAGGAAAACCAAGGGGTAAAATGGCCATTTCCAAAAACCCAAAAATGCCCATGCACTACTAGGGAAAACCTTATACACAGAATGTTATCAGTAGCGAGTTTATGGGACAGGCGCTACTGCTACTTATCAGTAGCGCGCTAATAATCAACGCGCTACTGCTATAAAGTTACCTGTAGCGCGTGCTGTCAAACAAGCGCTACTGCTAATCGGGGCCCAGGTGCCTCTCGTGGTGGAGCATTTGTAGCAGCGTTGGCACAGAACCCGCGCTACAACTAACGATGTAGTTGTAGCGCTTGTTAGGCAGGACGCGCTACTGCTACGGTTAGTCCCACCTTATCCACCCGCGCGCCCCCCTCTCCCTCACTCTCCCCCACACACTCTCGCTGCTCTCTGCACCACCGCCGCCGTCGCCAACCGCCGCCGCCAGCACCACCGCCGTCGTCCACCGCCGCCGTCGGCCGCCACAGAGCGAGGTAGCCTACTCCCTCCTCATCCCTCCTCCTCCCTCCCTCCTCCCTCCCTCCTCCCTCCCTCCTCCCTCCCTTCTGCCTCCCTCCCTCCCTCCCTAGCTCCCTTCTCTCTCTGTTATTTAGAATGTAAATTATTTGAATGTAGATTGATGGATGGATTGATTGTGATGAGTAGTTGTGATGTAGGTTATGAACCCTAGTTAATTAGAGTAGTATGAACCCTAGTTAAAAAATGTTGGTTCTTAGAATAATGTAGGTTCTTAGAGTAGTTATTTGAATGTAGGTTATGAACCCTAGTTAATTAGGTGGTATGAATCCTAGTTAAAAAAACCCTAGTTATTTGAATGTTGGTTCTAGGTATTTGAATGTTGGTTCTAGGTATTTTAGGTGTTTTCGGTGTAGTTAACAGAATTCTAGGTATTTATTTATTTTAGTTAAAGCAATTGTTGCTATTGTATTAGTTAAAGCAATTGTTGGGACATGTCATATTTTGAACATGTCACATTTTGGACATGTCATATTTTGAGTGGCCTATGTTTTGAGTGGCCTATGTTTTGCCGGAATGTTGATTCGTTTCCGTTCCGGCAAATTTCGGGCGCTCGATATGTCCTGTTTTTAGCAAAGGTCATGCCGAATTTTTTTCATGAATTTTAGCATGACTTGTGCTACAATGTAGGACATATCGAGTGCTTGTGATTTGCTAGAACGGGAATTCAATGATATTCCGGCAAAACATAGGGCATTTTTTCTATGTCATTGCTCGATATATGGAACGGGTTGACTTTAGGTCTGTTTTGGCTCCTTGTGTGTCTTTTAGTGAGGGAGAGTGTCCACCATATATATATATATGAGATAGGAAGAATCCCGACTATTGTTGTGGGGGTCGCTTCTCCTTCTTTTCCTTGTGCTAGATATTTGTAATGCACTAGGGAAAGGAGGAGTAGTGACCATCACCGACGGTCGCAATATGAGAGAGGAAGAATCCCGACTGTTGTCGTGGGGGTCGCTTCTCCTTCGTTCCCGTGTGCTAGACATTTTGGTGTAATGCACCCGGGAACGAATGGAGGAGCCACCATCACCGACGGTCGCAATATCAGAGGGAGTGCCCACCATATACGTGAGATGAGAGTTTAGGAAGGAAAGACTCGACAAACCTAAAGTCAACCCGTTGCATATTGAGTAATACTGATCTGTGTGTTGATCAGTTTCCTGGTAGTTGCCTTCGATCGATTTTAAATGTTTCAACTATGAACATAGGAAATGTCTGACGACGAAAGGAAATTCGTTATGTGCGAATTATGCGAAGACGAGCGCGGCCTGTGCGACAAGCCTCACCTAGTTGATGGTAGGCGCTTCAGCATCGTGCTGGATGAGACCTTCGAAGTGGATACAGTAAGTCACAACGACAAGTCTTTTTTCGTAATTAAGCATGACTTCTGCTTCTTTTGCTTCAACTTATAATTTTAATTTTTTACTATTCTACTAGCGTATCCCCTGCCATGCAAGAATTTATGTCTTGGATAAGATTGGTTTCAATACTAAAAAAAGTATGGAGGTAAAGAGAGTTCACTTGAGGACCGAGCATGGTTATACTTTTGCCGTAAAATTGTACAATGCAGACACCTACTCCTATTTTGAATGCAAAAGTTGGCAAGCACTATGCAAGGCTTATGCATTTGAGCCTAATATGTTTATCACCTTTGATATTCGTCCGGAAGATGAAATTGAAGGTAATATCGACATCTGGGTCGATGTGCAGACGCCTCCAGTTCTACCATTATGTGAGTTTCTCAACCATATTTATTAAGTAATTTATATTGTTTATTTAAAAATAGTTGACAACTAATTACTATTGACAGCTTATTTCCATTCAAGCAAACATGTCCAGTGCTTGGTAGACAGCACCTACTACTGTCCTGGGGCTGAACTAAACTGCGAGGAGATAGGTCATTATGTTTCATGGCTGGAGGATCTTGATACTGACAAGACAGGTTATTTTCCTGGACTTCGAGATATTAGTACTCAAAACGTGCGGCCACTAGTGTGCGTATTGAACTACGGTCACATCTATCTAGGAAAGATGGTAAGATTTTTACTATTTGTCCTCAGTGCATCTTTTGCATACATTATTTTTTAAGCTAAACTTCATTGCTAAGTATGTTACTATGATGTTTTTCAACAGGGACTCCCGATGAGTGTTGTGCCTCGTTGGATCGAGTCTAAAGGTCGCATGGCAATGGTTAGCTTACGACCAAGATATCCTGTATTGCACATGAGTGCATTCATCATTTCTCGAAGCGAGCAAGTCTTAATAGTCAAAGACTGGAGCAAAATTGTGAAGGATCGCAGAGAAGTACTAGGGGGCAGCAATCAGAAGCGCAACCCACAATTAGGAGACAGGTTCATATGCATTCTCCAATATGATGAAGAAGGAGTGCTACACATGTTTTATGCTATTTTACCTGAGAGAGAGCAGCAAGAGTAGGTCCTAGGTATTAAGAACAATTAGTTAGTCCTGATTATATATGACTAGTGACCTAGTGACCAAGTTGATGACCAAGTTGATGATGATGATGAGTTGTTATATGATGATGATGATGAGGAGTTGTTATTATAACTAGTGACCCAAGTTGTTATATGATGTCTCATGGACGAAAATGATGATGATGAGGAGTTGTTATATGACAAGGATGTATTATGATGATACTGTATGAAAACTTGTATAATGGCGTATGAATATACGACATAAAACAAAAAAGAAATATCTAATAATAGTAGTAGCGCAGGTAGAGAGGTGCGCTGCTAGTAACTACCAGTAGCGCTTTCTACAAAAAGCGCTACTGCTAAGCAGGTATAGCAGTAGCGCGGGCGAGCACACGCTACTGCTACACTTTAGCTGTAGCGCCGTATCAGTAGCGCGCTGCCCCGCGCTACTGATATACCTAAAACCAGCGCTACTGCTAGGCTTTTCCCTAGTAGTGATGAAGGAACACTTCCACAAGGGCATATTAGGGAAGTCATGGAACAAGTGGGGCCCCATGGTGGAGCCCCATATGTGGCCGGCCACCATCTCATGGGCCCCCCCCCAAGGGGGTTGCTTAGCCTCCAAGTCCTTCTAGAAACCTTTTTGGAAATATCCCAAAAGGTGACTTTCCATAAATATCCCAAAAAGCACATTTTTCAGCGTCCGGTCGAACTGAAAATATTTTTGTGGGCTTAGAACATTTCCAGTACCCACTAAAATAATTTTCAATGCGATCCGGAACAATTCCGGATTAGTGATTTTCATCTGCGAACAGCATCCGAAGCGGTTCCGGCAGCTCCGGAACATTTCCGGTTTTTCTTCCTGAAAATTCCCAGAAGTTTCCAGAATGATTCTGGCACCCTCCAAGAATTATCAGGCATGTGCCGAAACCAATTTGACTTAATGGTATCCCCTGAAACAACTTTTCAGTTTTACCGAAACTGTTCCGGTGTTCTCTCTGCGGAACTTTTCCGGTGTCCGAAACTTTTCCGGTGTCCGAAACCTTTTTCGGTGATTTTCTCTCAGACTCCCTGTCTAGTATTCAGCAGATAGATGACCCTTAAGCGTGTGACCCTATAGGTTCGGTGAAGTATAGACATGACCCGGAACCCCTTCCGATCAATGATCAACATCGGAGCCGTGGACACCCATATTGACCCCTATACCCACACGAATGAATATTCGAGTGAACCTCCAGTTGCCGTGTGCTATTCCTGTTGCTTCGCGATATGTTACAAATACCCGAGGTGAGACATGTTGGCATCCCCGTGGATCAACAACTTGTCCACTATGCCAGTTACCTCGTTACCGGTATTGTTCTCTTTTCTCGTTCCCGTGTTCCGGCATCCCCGTGATCAAATCACAAAGTGTCTGGCCAGACGATGATGGATACCGTAATACCGAGAGGGCCCAGAGATATCTCTCCATCGTCGGAGGAGAAAATCCCAATCTTGAGCTATCAAGTTACTTGACATACTTTTCCATGAACCCGTAAGCCGCCGTAATAGCCACCCATTTACGGATGACGTTTAACAAACCCCAAAGTTCATGAAGCAAGCATGAAGAAACTCGATACTCTCATGGTCTAAGGAATTATGCAAACGTTAACCATCTCTGTGTTATTAACCATTAACTTATGACGAATGAATCTCATAGCATAACATCAATTCGGGTCGATTCAACACAAATGTTCTTCTAACATTGTGCCCTCAAAATTGCCGGCATAGCCATGCCCATGATCAGGAAAACAGGATCATCATGCAATACTTGAGCCAGTCTTAGAGGCCAGACTAGGAATACATTTTACCGTTTATTATTCCACACGTGCATATGAGTCTTCCTTCGAGCCTCGTGGTTATTGTAGACTCGAGAACCATAGCAGTTATAGCATGGAACATAAACCTAATTATGAACAGGGAGATAATCAATAACATTTATTATTGCCTCTAGGGCATATCTCCTACACTGAGGCACCTAAGGAAAATGATGAAAATTATGATGCCCTCAAGAAGGATTATGATGTTATGAAGGCTAAGTGGGATGACTCTAATCGCAAATGCCTTATGATGATAAAGGGTTCCATTTCACAGAGTATGAGGGAGCCCTTCCTGACTGTGAAACAGCTAAAGGGTATTTTGCAAAAATTGAGCATCAATTTAAAGGATCTTCTAAAGTTTATGCAACAAGTCTTATTAGGAGGTTAATTGATGAAAAGTATGATCCCGCTGGAAGTCTTCGAGAGCATATTATGAAGAAATGCAACATGGCTGCCAAACTTAAGACTATGGAAATGGAAATTTCTAATGGCTTCCTTCTGCATTTCATTATGTCTTCTTTACCACAAGAGTTCTCACCTTTTATGATCAATTATAATGCGATGGACTTAAAGTGGGAAGTAGATGAACTGATGGCACGTTGTGTGCAAGAAGAAGAAAGGGTAAAGGCTGACAGAATTGAGCAAGCTAATCAGTTCAAGGTTTCACAAAAGAAGAGGTACAATAAATTTGTGAAAAATTATATGAAGCCTAAGCCTAATAAATTTAAGGATAAAGGCCAGTCTTCCAAAAGCTCTCAGCAAAAGAAGCCTGAGAAAGCCCCTAATCCAGAAGGGAAAGGAACTGATGGATGCCACTTTTGTGGTAAAGATGGGCATAAGCAAAAGGATTGCTATGGTTTCAAGAGAAGGCTCAACCAAAGAGGTACTGATGTTATTACTTTTGTTGAAGAATCCCTTTATGTTAATTATGCCACCAACACTTGGTGGATTGATTTTGGTGCAACGATTCATATTTCAAATTCATTGCAGGGATTCCATATGAGGAGGACCCTAAAAAGAGGGGAAAGAACCATTAGAATTGCTAATGGTGTTGAGGCTGACGCCGTGGCACTTGGAAATTTTACTCTCACACTTCATACTGGCTTCAAGCTTCTACTACATGATGTTCTTTATGTCCCCTCGATGAAACAGAATTTAATTTTTGTTTCATGTTTAGATGATAACGGTTATGTATGTCACTTTGGGAATAAGCAATGTATAATTATGTATGATAATAATAATGTTGGTCTTGCCTTACGAAAAGACAAACTTTATGTAATTTCTCTCTGTGATGATATAAATAACGTGAGTTCCACCTCGAATATGAATGTCAGTACCAAACACAAACGAGATAATAATGAGACTTCTTCGAAATTATGGCACTATCGGTTAGGCCATATTTCGAGGGGGAGGATTGAGCGTCTCATTAAGGATCAAGTTCTTCCTTCTCTCGATTTTTCGGATGCAGATGTTGATCATTGTATCGACTGCATAAAAGGAAAATATGCTAAGAAAATTAAGAAAGGTGCAAACCGAAGCATGGGAGTTTTGGAAATAATTCATACGGATATATGTGGTCCGTTTAATGTGAGATCGGTGGATGGTTTTAATTCTTTTGTAACGTTCACCGATGATTTCTCCCGTTATGGATATATCTATCCTATCAAAGAAAGAGCAGAGGCATTAGACAAATTCAAGATTTTCAAAGCTGAGGTTGAGAATCAAAGTAACAAGAGAATTAAAGTTGTGAGATCTGATCGTGGTGGTGAGTACTACGGCAGACATACTACTTATGGCCAATTTCCTGGACCATTTGCAAAGTATTTACAGGAAAATGGCATCATGGCCCAGTATTCAGCACCGGGTGAACCTCAGCAAAATGGGGTGGCTGAAAGGCGGAACCGCACTCTTATGGATATGGTGCGGAGTATGTTAAGCCACTCCACTTTGCCGATAAACTTATGCTTGGAAGCCCTGAAAATAGCAGCACATATTCTTAACAGGGTTCCCAGTAAATCGGTGCAAAAACACCGTATGTGTTATGGACTGGGAGGAAACCGACCCTGAATTATTTTCATATATGGGGCTGTCCAGCTGAAGCAAGGATTTTTAATCCAATTATGGGAAAATTAGACCCCAAGACAGTCAGTTGCCATTTTATTGGTTATCCTGACAAATCTAAAGCGTATCGATTTTATTGTCCAAATCAGGCAACAAAATTTGTTGAAACAAGACACGCTGTGTTCTTGGAAAGTGATATGATGAGGGGGAGCATGACACCCCGGGAAATAATTTTGGAGGAAAAACGGGAATATGTTCCGACTCCGATAATTTAAGAACCTATTTTCCCGGTGTCTGCTAATGTTGCACCTCCTGTTGAGAGGATAGTTAATGCAACACCTGCTGAGACTCCAGTGACTGTTTCAGATGCTACACCTAATGATGTGTCTGTTGAAAGTTCTCAGCAGCCTTCAATTGTTGATGATGTGCCAATTAATGAACCTCTCAGAAGGTCACAGCGGATTAGAAAGCCTGCTATTCCTGATGATTATCTTACTTATTTGAGTGAAGATATGAATGAGTCGATGTTGGACAATGATCCTAGATCGTTTAAAGAAGCCATGCAAAGTGAATTTTCGTCTGAATGGCTCAATGCTATGAAAGATGAAATGAAGTCCATGAGCACTAATGAAGTATGGGACTTAGTAGAAATTCCCAAAGGAACCAAAATAGTTGGATGCAAATGGGTCTATAAGACCAAACGTGACTCCAAAGGGAATATCGAAAGGTTTAAAGCAAGGCTCGTGGCAAAAGGCTTCACTCAAAGAGAAGGGATCGATTACAAAGAAACATTTTCACCCGTCTCTTCTAAGAACTCATTCAGAATAATTATGGCACTTGTGGCTCATTATGATTTGGAGCTACATCAGATGGATGTCAAAACGGCATTTCTAAATGGTGACTTACATGAGGATGTTTACATGGCACAACCGGAAGGTTTTGTTGTGGAAGGAAATGAGCATTTGGGATGTCACCTTAAGAAATCCATCTACGGCTTGAGACAAGCATCAAGGGAGTGGTATCTCAAGTTTGATGAAGTAATAAGGAAATTTGGTTTTGAAGAAAATAAAGTGGACAATTGTGTTTATGTTAAGTTCAGGGGTAGTAATTTTATTTTCCTGATACTATACGTTGATGACATACTTTTAGCCAGCGGTGATAAAAATATGCTACTAGAAACTAAGAGGTTTTTATCCTCTAAGTTTGATATGAAAGACCTCGGTGAAGCAGCTTATGTTTTAGGAATTGAAATTCACCGAGACAAATCCAGAGGGATCTTGGGGCTATCTCAGAGAGCATATGTTGAAAAGGTACTGAGAAAGTACAATATGCATAAGTGCTCAGCCTCGCCTGCTCCTATCGTCAAGGGCGATAAGTTTGGGACTTTTCAGTGCCCAAGAAATAATCATGAATCTGCGCAGATGAAGTCAATTCCTTATGCCTCAATTGTTGGAAGCATTATGTATGCACAAGTGTGCACTCTCCCTGATTTAGCATACGTGACCGGGATGCTTGGCAGATATCAGTCTAATCCAGGTCTGGATCACTGGAAGGCTGCTAAGAAAGTCTTGCATTATTTGCAAGGCACTAAAGGCCTCATGCTCACATATAAGAAATCTGATAACCTCGAGGTGGTGGGTTACTCAGATGCTGATTTTGCGGGGTGTGTTGATACTAAGAAATCCACATCAGGTTATGTTTTCACACTCGCAAAAGGAGCTATATCATGGAAAAGCTCCAAACAAACTGTTACTGCATCGTCGACAATGTAGGCAGAATTTGTGGCATGTTTTGAGGCTACTGGGCAGACAGTATGGCTGAAGAATTTCATCCCGGGTCTGAGAGTGATTGATAGCATTTCCAGGCCAATCACCCTCTACTGCGACAATCAACCCCAGTGATTTTCTCGAGTAACAACAAGTCAAGTGATGCTGGCAGGCACATTGACATTAAGTTTCTTGTTGTGAAAGACAGAGTCTAGGATCAGACAATTAATGTCAAGTATATCAGCACTAAATTGATGCTGGCGGATCCGCTCACGAAAGGCTTACCACCCAGTGTTTTCAGAGAGCACGTTACCGGTATGGGTTTGGTTGAAAGCTTTTGATCCTGGCAAAGTTGGGACCGTTGTGACACCATCTCCCCAAAGAGGCTTGTTTTGAGATCAAATGGGAACCATAGGCACTTGCTTCAGCAGTACTTAATTGACTATTGTAATCTATTGTCTTGGTGTACTATTTTATCAAGAGATGAGCCTGTAATGTCTGTAATGTTCATGATACTTATGTAAAGGATTATGTAAATTAAGTTGAAGGTTTATGTGAATAAAGTTTATGGAGCTCATAAGTTTTAAGAAGTTTCATTTTGATATGGAGTGATGTATTATAGTCACTGGGTTCAGTGGTACTTGATTGACCACTAAAATCCTTTTGTCTTAATGCATTACTTTGTTGAAAAGTGAGCTTATAAGTTTAGCCTTACGATCAAGGGGGAGAATATTGGATATTGTAATGATCTTAAAGCCTAAACTGTAGCCATTATGTTTTAATGATAAAGATAAAGATTGTGTGAAAATATCTGAAAGCTACAGTAGGGCGGTGGACACTGTAGCTACAGTGTCTACCTACTCTGATAAGCTACCCTGATCTGGGGCAGCTCATCAGCCACGTGGTGTCTGTCCCCCTGGTGCACAGTGCTGATTTTTAGAGATAAAGGAGAGGGGAGAACAGCAGCTACGGCTGATGGTTTTTGAGCTGCTGCTCTAAGCTCACACACACACACTTATCTCTCTCTCTCTCTCTCTCTCTCTCTCTCAAAACAAAGGCTGCTGATCAAGCCCTGCACTGGAGCATTGGGAAGGGCAGTACACAATCACCAGATCAAGCTCTTGGTGGTGCTGAATTAAGAGAAGGAGGAGATGGCAGGACCTGGTGATCAAGGTAAATTCATCTCCTGTTTTACTTGTGGCTCAAACTTATGCTATGATGATCCTAGAGGATTCCTACACATCCTAGTTCACTCAGTCCTTGGACCATGCAAAGTGACCGCCATAGATTATAGTTACTAAACCATCAAGATCATCCCGCTTGTATACTCATTGTGTCCCTGTCCGCTCGTCCAGAAGCTCATCTCCAAAAGCATACCAGTTGATGTTGCCTTTGTACAGCACCAGGACTACTGTGACATATTTGAGCAGTACTATGCAACCCTTGTATGCTGCTCAAAAGAGTTTGCTCCAAGCAATGATGACGACTTCATTACTGAACGAATCACCGATAGAGTTGCTGGCCCAATCTCCTGCCTTGGTAATGCAACTCACTTCTTGTATTTGGTGGATGCTTATGAACCCATTTCCATCCTTCCATTGGACTGCAAGGTGTGCTCGGATGGCATCATCCTGATACCCGACAGCTATGGTGAACCATCAACCTTCAAGGCAAGTGCAGAAAGAATCCTCAGCTTTGCTGAGATAACGCTAGAATGGGAATTAAGATCTGAAATGGACAAAGGCATCTGGTGCCCACACTATGAACGCCAAGGGAGACACTGTGCATTCAGCTCGCAAAGGAATCAAACATTCTGCATGCCTCATGGTATTGCTTCTAACAGGCCGAAAGTACCATATAGTTGTACCAATCTTGTCTATTTTGTCATAATGTTTTAAATTTTATATTGTTTGCAGTTTCTAGTTTTGAATTTGCAGTTCAGTGTGTCTATAGTCTCCAAAGATTTGCTGTCTTGCCTAGTGTTTTGGTTACTTTCTTTGCTTCTTAGCCTTGCAAGAGTAGCTTGTTAGCTTTTATTTGTTGCCTTTCAGTTTTGAGTTTTCTTTCTAGGTTTGGTATGTATCTTTGTTTCATTTCAGCACACTCCTTAATACGAAATCACATGCTTTTCATGCCTGGCCAAGAAAAAACAAAAACAAAAAACATTTGAGTCGCTAGTTTGAGCAATCACATTGAGGAGACCAAATATCATAGAAGAGATCTTATAGAAATAATTAAGAGGAAAGAAATTGTGTTTTATTTATTCTTCTATCGTATATCAGGCACGGTCCTTACAAAATTCACAACTCCAATTGTTGTTCAAGTCCAATGCTACAAATGGACCCGACAAATCACCAACCAAATTAAACCTGCAAAAAACATCCTATTCAATGAACATAATATCAGCAAGACCCCTGAGTTCTAGATATCGGCATCATAGGAAAAATGAATAATCAAGTACTATACACATATAGAGGAACAAGATAGTTTGTGCACATTTATTTTTTGTTCAATAAACTATTATACATATCTCATTACCTGTTTTGTATTTGCAGGTTCGCACATCAAAGTTATCGCAGGTACAGTTGCAACCAAGGTCTTTCTGCACTTCAGTTGAAGAGGAAAAATAAAAATAAATAAATATTTCCATTATGCATAAAATTCTTCTAATTGGTCATTGGACTCTTACGATTACGGTATCTTATACCCATGATAATCACTACATGAATATGCTTATGTCCTATATCTATCTTTATCCAGCTACATCATCGGTGGCCGCATTTGTTGTTCTTTTGTTGACGGTGGCAACTACACTTTATCTTTCACTGAAGACAAGATATAACGAAGAGATACATTTGAAGGTCGAAATGTTTCTCAAGACATATGGCACATCAAAACCCACGAGGTACACTTTCTCTGAAGTTAAAAAGATGGCAAAACGGTTTAAGGAGAAAGTAGGGCAAGGAGGATTTGGAAGTGTATACAAAGGCGAGCTACCAAATGGAGTCCCTGTGGCAGTCAAGATGCTAGAAAACTCTATAGGAGAGGGAGGAGAATTCATTAATGAAGTTGCAACCATCGGTAGAATACACCACGCAAACATTGTCCAGCTCCTTGGCTTTTGCTCAGAAGGAACTAGGCGTGCTCTTATTTATGAATTCATGCCTAATGACTCATTGGAGAGGTATATATTCTTGAATAATTCTGATATCCATCGACAACTCCTAGTACCCGAAAAAATGCTAGATATTTCTCTAGGAATTGCCCGAGGAATGGAATACCTGCATCAAGGATGGAACCAGCGGATTCTTCACTTTGACATCAAGCCTCACAACATCCTGTTGGACTACAACTACAACCCAAAGATCTCAGACTTTGGCCTAGCAAAGTTGTGTGCAAGGGACCAGAGCATTGTTACTTTAACTGCAGCTAGAGGCACAATGGGCTATATTGCACCTGAGCTATATTCAAGGAACTTCGGTGGAATATCATACAAGTCAGATGTGTATAGTTTTGGCATGCTGGTGTTGGAGATGGTGAGTGGAAGGAGGAACTCAGACCCAAGTGTCGGGAGCCAGAATGACGTCTACCTGCCGGAGTGGATATATGAAAAAGTAATCACTGGGCAAGAATTGGAGCTTACTTTTGAAATGACACAGGAAGAGAAAGAAAAGGTCAGGCAGCTTGCCATTGTGAGACTATGGTGTATCCAGTGGAACCCAAAGAATCGGCCCTCGATGACAAAGGTGGTAAACATGTTAACCGGGAGGTTGCAGAATCTACAGATGCCCCCAAAGCCATTCATCTCATCTGCAAATCATCATGTGGTGTAAATCATGGAGAACATGCTGCCACAATTTAGTAAACGCTGGAGGCATGTACTACCCCGTCCATGTGTTGCACATCAATGCATATCACTAGCATGCAATATATTTTGATTTTCCCACTACATTAGCACCTGGTGTATGAATGATGATCCATTGCCATGCATGCGCACAATACTACTACTAGCTATTTGTATTCAGAATCACATTGAACTTTCTTTGGATTGTAACAGTTAAAAATACGGTAATCTGGTTACCATATCCTTGATGTTCCGGTGATTTATCTCCATCAAAGTATTACCTGCAATGCATTCTTCCTCTGAACTCCCCACTTCCTGGGAAACATGACAAAGCGTTCTTTTTCCCATTTTCATTGTGCTGAGAATCTCACAAGATCACTAGACAGTTTGATTAATCATGCCTTGTCTCAAAAATCTCAGCAATCCATTGTGCTTGCACTGAATATATTTTAATCTTTCCCATTTACTAGCACCAGCCCACTGATGTATAAATCTCAGAACTTTGTTTGCATTATCCACTTGTAGAAAACAGGGCACTAGTCCCGGTTCCAGAGGGCCTTTAGTCCCGGTTCTGGAACCGGGACAAACCTGTCGGGACAAATGCCCAAAACCTGTAGTCCCGGTTTGCTTACAAACCGGGACCAAAGGGGCTCTATGTGGCCGGTGCGGGGCGCCCAGGCAGGAGGGCCTTTAGTCCCGGTTGGTAACACCGACCGGGACTAAAAGGCAGCCACGCGTCAGCACCTGACAGGCGCTGGTTTTTTTTTAAAGGAGGGGTTTAGTGGTTTTCCTATTGTGTTTCCCCTTTTATTTCTGTGTTTACCATTTTTATTTGACGCTTTTCATTCAACTCGACGCTAGCTACTACATATAGCAATGAAGGAACCATTACACAACTCGACGCTAGCTACTACATATAGAAGTGACCTCTCATTCTCCGTGCTTGGTCGAACAATATGCAACAAGTTTTCGTAAATATATTCAACGCTATTACATATAGTACACGTTCATGCATATATACAATATAACATCTCTTACGATCCTAACTTCTATTACCACTCCCGATGGCATTCTCCGTCTTTAGGTATGACATGCTCAAAAAAGAATCCCGCCAATTCCTCTTGAATTGCTCGTACGCGATCAGTTGGTAGGAGTTCGTCCCGCATCTGCCAGATCTAATTTAAAGAAGGGGGTCAATAAAACTCAACACAATTGATGGTAATAAAATAAAATTGTGAATATTGTTTACGTACTTCAAATTGTTCGTCGGATATGCCTCGGCCCCGCTCAGTGGTCAAGTGGCGAATGAACTCGCAAACGTAGTAAGCACATAAATTAGTCCCGGTTGCCTACCGCAAGCACTTTACGAGAATAGAGTTTAATCAAAATGATAATCAAGCATGATAATGGTATTGAAACTAGAATCAATGAGAGATGCGCGGTACTAGAGTAATACTTACTTTGGGGAGTAAAAATTGCAGCTCTTTTTTCCATTTGACACCCTTAACCTGTTTGGTGAACTTTTTCCAAACCCTGCCCGACAAAGAAAATGATTACTTGATATCAGGAAATGAACGGAAGTTGCCGATATGGTGCGATAATGATTGAACTTACTTCTGAAGCATTTGACGCATGCCCGTCCACTCCTTAGGGTATTTACGTCTCGAGTCTAAGACAATTACTTTTCCCTCTTCAAGATGAATGTCTAGCAGAATAAAGTGGAAACTGCGCACGCATAACTCATTAATTGCACTTAACCTCGAGTAAGCGAAACAGAATGTGCACAAGATAGTAACACTCACTGGAAGTTGTAAGGAAATAGTATTTCCTTTCTGGTTTGTTGTCCAAGTAACGAATCTAGCAAATTTTTCTCTGTATCAGCGGGAAATTCTTTTAACGTAGGTTCATTTATGAAATTTGGGTCAATGAACCCAATGTCATGGATTTGTAGTTGTTTGCATTCGAGGATCTTCATTCTGCATAATATAGAGTGAGGATAATTAATACATGCAATGAACGAGCTGAGCTAGATACTTAATTACAGAAAAAATACTTACAGACAATAGGAACTGACGATAGTTTTGTCGAGCTCTTTTGGTTGTATAACTGAAAAATTTCTTCAAATTCAACGATCAACATCTGCTTTCCATTGAAGAAGTGCTCATTTTTTATTCCCACCAAGATTTCGTTCTTCCCCTCCTTGCAGGCATCCAAGTACCATTCATGCAAATGTCGCATCCTCATTGGTAGATCCTTGAGCTCCTCACGTGTGACGAGAGGCTTCCTGTGCTCGTAGCTTAAGGATGGTACTACCTCAGCCGTTTCGAACTGTACCGAATCGGGTAAGTAATCATTAGCAGTGATAGAAAGACCATCGGCCGCTTTCTCTGGATCATTAGCGATATCGGTAACCACCTTGAGCGGAGGGCACGATTGCGGTTCTTGTTCGCCGAGCTGGGGAATTGTTTTCCCACTTCTTGAGCCACTTCTACTTAAGCTTCCCGACCGCCTCGCTTGATCATGTTTCTTTTGAATACATCGGTCATAGTTTGATGGCAGCGGAGGCAGTGGTGGTCGCCTAAGGGCATCCAGAGTTCGCTTCACTTTCACCAGATCTATTTTCTCCTCTTCAGGTGGGCGTTTCGGTGCGAGCTGACGTTTCACATCGGCATCCACGATCTCATTGAGTTCCTCCTCAGACCTCTCGTAGGGTAACTTGGGAAGAGGCTTCAGGCTTGGGCCGTAACTACATCTCCTCTGTTTCGTACTGCTGCTAGCCGCCGAAGCGGCGGCGACTCTCTTCCGCTGTTGCTTACGCGGCGAAGGAGGCGGAGTCCGATGACGCGGCGGAGACAACTGAGGCAGAGGAGGATTCTGCTGAGGGGCCTCCTCTGTCGGAGTTTGCTGAGGCGGTGGAGACGGCTGACGCACCGGAGACGGCTGATGCACCAGAGACGGCTGACGCACCGGAGACGACTCAGGCACCGGGGCCTCCTCCGCCTGAGTCTGCTGAGGCGGCGTCCAGTATGGAAGCACGATGTGTTCCTTTCTCCATAGACAAGTAGTCCATAAGGCACATCGAAGAAGAAGCTCCCCTTCACCTGTAGCGTGCTCAAGCTCCATCCCATCAAATCCGTCCATTATTTCATCCACCCTGACAATAGCAAAGCCATCTGGAACCAGAGTGCAATGGAAAGTTGCATCAGGTCGAGGAGGTAAGACATGGCCGACCGCCGCCTTCAAGGTCATGTTATGACATTTCGCCATTAGCACACAATGTTCATTTTGCGTTATAGCATCCACGGGGTAGCGAGGAGCCGTGCTATTAGGATGAACGAGCTCAGTGGAAGCCACGATGCTTCTCCGCTGAGATGGTGGGGTAGCATCGTGGGTAGTCTCCAATGAAGGATCTTCGTGCCGCTGAGATGGTTGGCCGGTAGCTCGCTGGCTCTCAAGTGCCTCTAGTTTCGCTACTCTTTCATTCAACTTCTGCATTTCGCTTGCTTCTTCTTTCTTATTTCTTTGTCGGCTTCTATAACCAGTGCTGTCGGGAAACCCAACCTTCCACGTTACGGAGCCTGGTGTGCTTCGTGTTCGTCCAGGGTGTTCAGGATTCCCGAGGGCAAATGACAGCTCGTCCTTCTCTCTGTCGGGAACGAACGTCCCATCCAGCGATTTCTTGATTGTTTCCTCAAGCTTTTTGAATGGTATTGCAAGTTGAGCTTTCGTCCAGACACACTTGCCTGTTTCTGGGTCCAATGTTCCCCCAACCCCGAAGAACCAAGTCCTTGCCCGATCTGGCCAGTGCAATGTCTCTGGTTGGACATCTTTAGTAAGAAGGTCTTGCTCAGCTTTGTCCCACGTAGGCCGGGCTTTTCAGTAGCCACCTGACCCCGTAACATGGTGATACTCCTTCCTTGCAGAATTTTTCTTATTTCTAAGTGACATGTTCTTAGCCTTCTCCGATTTCTTGTAGGCCACAAAATGCGGGCCAGTGATCTCTCATCTTCTCATATTGACCTCTGAATTCTGGAGTCTTGTCTTTCTCGACAAACTTCCTATTCAATACTTTCTTCCAGTTCTTGAATAGTTCTGCCATCTTCTTAAGAGCAAACGCCCTGACCTTTCACTGTATAACTGGGTTATTCGGATCCTCCTCTGGCAGTAGACTGAAATTTCTAATCAGATTGGTCCAAAGATCATCTTTCAGTCTATCGTTGACATAAGGAACTTGAGGGTCCTTCTTCTTATTCCATTTTGGTAGCTGATCGGGACGAGGTCCCTAACAACCACTCCGCACTGATGTATAAATTTGTTCTTGGTCCGGTAGGGAGCAATCGGTTGGCCTTCTGGCGAGACTTCTTCGATCATGAACCTTTCTTGCGCCTCCAACCTTCTCATCGGGCCTCGTCTCCTTACCGAAGAAAGAAGCGTTAATATATGTACATACAATAAAATTAATGCATCTAGTCAGCAGAGGATTAATTAATATATACCTTGCCGGACTTTGAAGCAGTTATGGCTCCTTCGTCCCCAGTTCGATCACCGAAGCCGTCATGATCTCCTTCGTCCCCAGTTCGATCACCGGGACAGTCATGATCTTCTTCCTCCTCACCGGAGCCGCCATCCTCTCTTTCCTCACCATCGGTCTCGTTGAGAAACGACAATCAGGTGAGATCGATATCACCCTCTCGTATTGTATCCCCCACCAACTGTTCTTTTTCTAAGTCTCTGTTCGCCATAGTTTCTGCAAATATTACAACGTGACAACATACAACCATGAGAGATGGATTAGTGGGAAACATCATGCAAAGTTCACAAGTTTTATACTTGAAGTCTATATTGATGATATTGTTGTCAAATCGGATTAAAAAATGCTGGTGCCACATATCAAAGGGCTATGAATTTAATTTTCCATGATTTACTCGGTATTATACTTGAAGTCTATATTGATGATATTGTTGTCAAATCAGATGCTTTTAAGTCTCATTTGGCCGATTTGCGTTTAGCTTTTGAAAGAATGAAAAAATACGGACTGAAGATGAATCCTTTGAAGTGTGCATTCGGCGTGCCGGCTGGAAAGTTTTTGGGTTTCATTATTCATGAGAATGGCATAGAAATTGATCCCAAAAAGATAGAAGCTATACAAAAAGTGGAGGCTCCAACATGCAAGAGAGATATGCAAACATTCCTTGGCAAGGTCAATTATTTGAGAAGGTTCATAGCTAATTTGTCAGGGAAGGTTGATGCATTCACTCCTATCCTTCGGTTAAAGAATGATGCTGATTTTACTTGGGGGGCAAAACAGCAAGAGGCATTCGACATGATCAAAACTTATTTGAGCACTCCTCCGGTGATGAAAGCACCCAAACATAAAGAGCCCTTTAGGCTTTACATTGCGGCGGAGGAAGGTGTTATTGGTGCTGTATTGACTCAAGAAACCAAAGGAAGAGAGCATACTATTACATATCTGAGCCAACGCTTATTGGACGCCGAGACAAGGTATACATTTATTGAAAAAGTATGCCTCTGTTTATATTATGCTTGCACAAAACTGAGACATTACCTAGTGCCGAGTGCCTGCATAGTAGCTTGTCAAACTGATGTCATTAAGTACATGTTGCATAGGCCAATTCTTAGTGGTAGAATTGGTAAGTGGGCTTATGCTTTAATTGAGTATGATTTGGCTTATGAATCTCTAAAATCCATGAAAGGCCAAATTGTTGCTAATTTTATTGTTGAGCATCGGATTAATGATGAGCATGATGTTGATATAAACCTTGTCTCATTAGTGCCATGGAGGTTATATTTTGATGGTTCAGTTTGTAGCAATGGCCAAGGTGTTGGTATTGTTTATATATCTCCTCATGGTGTTGTTTTTGAAGCCTCATGCCGACTGGAATATTTTTGCATGAATAATCAAGCCGAATATGAAGCATTGTTATTCGGTTTAGAGATGTTGCTCGCTATAGGTGCTACACATGTTGAGGCTTTTGGTGATTCGTTTTTAGTAGTGGAGCAAGTGTCCAAAGTCTTTCAATGTTTAGACGAATCACTTAATGTTTATCTTGATAAGTGTCTAGATACGATTTCTACGTTGGAGTATTTTAGCATTGCTCATATATCTAGACATGACAATTGGAGAGCAAATGAGTTGGTACAACAAGCATCCGTCTATCATGTTGACCATGGCATGTTTCACATTTCTCAGAAGCCGATGTCTTGTCTTGCTAATATGGGAGAGGCCGAACCAGAGCCCACTGATTCGGCCACTAACAATAAATCTAGTGCAGGTGAAAATCATGACTGGAGGAAGCCCATTATTGATTACTTGTGCAATCCGAGTGAAAGGGTGGATAGGGCTGCTCGGCGTATGGCTTTCAAATATACAATGAGAGATGATGGTCTTTATCGCCGAACGGTTGAAGATGTTCTTTTGAAGTGTTTGGACGAGGACCAAGCAAGATTTGCTATGGGAGAGGTACATGAAGGCATTTGTGGTACTCATCAGTCGGCACCCAAAATGAAATGGCTCTTACGACGTGCTGGATTTTATTGGCCGACTATGATCAATGATTGCTTCAGGTATTATAAAGGGTGTGAAGCTTGTCAAAAATTTGGTGATATTCAATTGGCTCTTGCTGCTATGTTACATCCTATTATCAAGCCGTGGCCTTTTAGAGGATGGGGTTTAGATTTCATTGGGCAAATTCATCCATCTTCATCGAAGGGGCATCGGTTCGTGTTGGTAGCAACCGATTATTTCACCAAGTGGTCTGAAGCAGTACCTCTCAAGAACATGACACATATGGAGGTAATTCAATTCATAACAGGGCACATTATTCATAGATTCGGTATTCCTCAGACATTGACTACAGATCAAGGTTCATCTTTCATGTCACATCAAGTTAGAGAATTTGCCGAATCATATAACATAAAGTTGCTCAATTCATCTCCGTATTATGCCCAAGCTAATGGACAAGCTGAGTCTAGCAATAAGATATTGATCAAGCTCATCAAAAAAAGGATTGAGGATAATCCAAGAAAATGGCATGAGTTATTGTCTGAAGCTTTATGGGCACATAGAATCTCAAGGCATGGTGCTACAAAGGTAACTCCGTATGAGCTAGTATACGGTCAAGAGGTTGTTGTACCAGTGGAAGTGAATTTGAATGCTTTGAGAATAGCCAAACAAAATGATTTATCGGCAGTGGATTTTTACAATTTGATGATGGACAACATTGATGAAGTTGCCGATAAACGTTTGGCTGCTTTGAAGGCCATAGAGAGGGACAAGTTGAGGGTAGCAAGAGCTTACAATAAAAAGGTCAAGTTGAAGAATTTTCAAGTTGGCGATCTTGTGTGGAAAGTGATTCTGCCGATTGGTTCTAGAGATAGAAAATTCGGGAAGTGGTCTCCAAACTGGGAAGGTCCTTTTAGGATTGCGAGGATAGTTCCTGCAAATTCATATTTGGTGGAATCCATACAAGGAGTATTATTACCTCGAGCTCTCAATGGCAGATATCTGAAGAAGTACCACCCGAGTGTGTGGCAAGAAGCCTAGTTAGGCAATGGCCGATATATGATTATCGCCCTTAGTATAAACATGGCCGATACATAATTATCGCCCTGAGAAATATAGATGGCCGATGGAGTGTTGACATCGTCCTTAGAACAAACATGGTGCAAATTATTTTTCGGCATGCAAGCTTTGCCGAAAAACAGGGGGGCATGTGTTGACACCAGATTTTGGCATGGTCAAAAACATAATTAAGACAGTCTCAAATGGAAACGTGCTCAAAGTGAGAAAGTTCCGTATTGTCTAAAGGAGAAATTTTGATATTTGGGCCATACCCATCCGATCTCATCTCTAAGGCCGAAGTTGTGTTCGAAGTACTGAGGTTTTGTATCCAGAACATTATTTGGCTGATTACGCCCCAAAGACGGCCTCATATGGGAAAAGTTTCTACACGGATTGTCTTTGTCTTGTAGAAACGGTCGATTTTGATATAAAAATCGTCTTCATCCGAGTTCGTATGCAAAAGTTAGAGCTATCGGAAGGCAGCCCTATCAGGAGGCGAAATATGGCGCGCCCCACCAGACATATGTCTGATGGGTAGCGCCACAATTCAGATGTTTTGCGCAACCGTTTTGGCCCAGAAGATGGCTTCGAATCGAAAAACGTTCAACATAAATGTTGTTCGTCTCGTCGAAACGGTCAACTTTGCTTTTGGACGCATTTTCATCCGAGGTCGTTTACTACCTCAAAAAAGACCCGCAAGGTGCAGCCAGAAAGTTTGCCGGGCAAAGAACTTGCCGGGTGAAAAGCTTGCCGGGTGAAAAAGCTTGCCGGGTGAAAAGCTTGCCGGGTGAAAAAGCTTGCCGGGTGAAAAGCTTGCTGGGTTGGAAACCTTGCCGGCGTGAAAGCTTGCCGGGGTGGAAAGCTTGCCGGGAAAAGCTTGTCGGGGGTGGAAACTGTCAAGGCCAATCCGACCAGAAGCTGAAGATGGACTCAAAAGATTATCTAGATGGCTTCGGATGAAAAAGTGTTCAACATGAAAGTTGTTCGTAACGTCGAAACGGTCAACTTTGCTTTTGGAGTCATCATCATCCGACGTAATATACGACCTGCAGAGACGCTACAAGAGTCGGACGGTACAGTCAGCTACATGACCGAGTCCGACTCGAAATTAAAGATGACTCCATGGAGTATTCAAGATGGCCTTATTTGGAAAAGTGATCAACATACGGATTGTCGGCCTCGTCGAAGCGCACAAAATTGGTATTTGAACCGTCTCCATCGGAAGTCATATGCAGATTCCACGGCCCACGCAAGGAGCAAGACAGAAGATTGGACCAGATTCGGGCTGAATCCGAGTGGGACCAGAACTAGGACTCTAGGACGTGAATTGATGTAATTTTCTTGTAAGGAAATCCTAGATGAATCCTTTGCTTGTACGGGAAGTCCAGCCGCCTCTTATATATGTTGAGGGTGACGGCCGATTGAGACAACACACAGTGGAACAAATCAATATACTACTTTTCATCTACGTTTTATCTCTCCATCGTTTTTCTCTCTCGTTCTTCGTCGTTCTTCGTGTTGGAGAGCTGCGAATCCCGAGGCTCTAGGGGCGAGCGAATCGACCTAGAGCAGCCCATAGCCGCCGCACTCCCTGACGGGGTCCCTCCCGGGCGTGCGGGGTTTCGGGTCTCCAAAAGCGTCCGCTGGCTGTCTTGCGTCTCACGCTGCCAGACGGTCCTCCTTCGACGTGAGCTGCGGTGCATCACCCCCGGCGTCGAGGGTAGACGGTGACGTGTTCGTGTGTCAACAACCACACAAATTGCATATGACCTCGGGTTCGGGTATTACTGAAACGGGTTTGAACCCGAGACCGCCTCTCTCATGGTCCTCGAGGATACTTGTGGACCCCCCACCCCCCTCATGTCGAAGTTATCATTCTACGAACATATGAAAATTCTCAAGTGCATTATATATATGTTCATATGGTGGGACTGGCAACCTACGAAGCACCGATACAGCGACATTGATATGGGTACGGCGATACGGGATACGGCAATTTCTAAAAACAGCAATAAGGCGATACGGTAAACATATAAGTAATAATAAAATGACATGGACTGTCTCATTTTAAAATCTCACTGTGGGGGATAAGGCATAGTAAACATATGTAAGTAATAATAAAATGATATGGACTGGACATTGATACGGTAAACATATACGACAATTAATAAACAAGAATTCTCAAAAAGCACGAAGCCATCAGCATCAACATGCAAGCCATGTTCAATGGGCTCACTAGGGGGAAGGGGCCGGCGCGGCGACGTTGAGGCCGGCAGGGGCGCGGCGACGGCGCCGGGGCGGGGGTAGGCGACGGCGACGGCGACGGCGGGGCAGGGCGAGGCGACGGCGATGTAGGGGCGGGGCGCGGTGACGGCGACGAGGACGTAGTGGCAGGAGCACGACGACGACGGGGCAGGGCGAGGCGACGGCGACGGCGGGCCAGGCGACGTCGACAGCGGGGCAGGGCGAGGCGACGGCGACGGCGACGTAGTGGCAGGGCGCGGCGACGGCGACGACGACGGCGGGGCAGGGTGAGGAGACGGCGACGGCGGGGCAGAGCGCGGCGACGGCGACGGGGAGGAGGCGGCGCGAGGAGGTCCGGCGCCGGTGATGGTCAGCGGGCTTGGGGACGGCAGGGCGACGGCAAAATCCGGCAGCCTGGCGGCGTCGATGTCGTCATCGGCGCCGAGGAGAGAAGAAACTGCAATGGATTGGAAAAATTGATAAGTCCGCCTTATGTAGCCCACCCTTTAGTCCCGGTTGGTGGCTCTAACCGGGACTAATGCCCCCTTTTAGTCCCGGGTGGTTCCACCAACCGGGACTAAAGGTTAATTTTCAGGAGCCCAAAGGGCGGGAAGCAGGGACCTTTAGTCCCGGTTGGTGGTAACAACCGGGACTAAAGGGGGGCATTAGTCCCGGTTGGTGCCACCAACCGGGACTAAAGGACTGTGCTTCCCGTACCAAAAGTTTAGTCCCACCTCGTTAGTCGAGAGGGTCTCGAAGTAGTTTATAAGTGCTGCGGCCGGTCCTACCTCTAGCTTCTCTCTAATGCGGGTATTACATGCCTATTTGAAGCCTTGTTCGGCCTGCTATCACCGCGAGCCTGCATCCTGGCCCATTTGTAGGGATTCTAGTCGTATGCAGGCCGTGCTGCCTAGCAGGCGGGCCTTTTTTGCATATATTATGATTTTATTGTTATTTTTTGCATATGTTATTTTTAGTTATATAATTTTAGTTACATAAATTTTATATAATTTTAGTTGCATAAGTTTTATTTTTTATTGGTTGTTTTTAGTTGATTCCTATTGCTATTAGAGTTTTATAAAAGCTTTTTAGTTTCTATTAAAGATTGTAACAAAATATACTTTATGAAAATTCATTTTACTATTAAAGTTTTTAACTAAATATTTTTTTCTATATTCAATATGCACCATTCAAAGCCACATCGTCACTTTTCAACCATTTTCGGACTTCATTTGCTATTTTTCATGCATTTCATGATTTATTTTGAGCTAAGATGCCCCTGAGATTGAAAAGCACTGCAAATGAACTCTGAAATGGTTGAAAATTGGCATGGTATCATCATTTCACCCACATAGCATGTGCTAAAAAGTTGAGAGGGTTACGGCAAAAACTGGATGCACTTCGTGTACAAAATGGACAATCTCTTTCGAAGTGTAGGGGTTTCGGACGAAAACTCTTCTGTTACAAAAGGATTTCAATTTTTTAAACATATTTGAACTCAAGACTTTTTTTTCATTCAATATGCACCATTCAAAGCCTTATCATCACTTTTCAGACCTTTTCTGACTTCATTTGCTATTTTTCATGCATTTCATGATTTATTTTGAGCTAAGATGACCCTGAGATTGAAAAGCACTGCAAATGAACTCTGAAATGGTTGCAAATTGGCATGGTATCATCATTTAACTCACATAGCATGTGCTAAAAAGTTGAGAGGGTTACGGCAAAAACTGGATGCACTTCGTGTACAAACTGGACAATCTCTTTCGAAGTGTCAGGATTTCGGACGAAAACTCTTCTGTTACAAAAGGATTTCAATTTTTTAAACATATTTGAACTCAAGACTTTTTTTGCATTCAATATGCACCATTCAAAGCCGTATCATCACTTTTCAGACCTTTTCTGACTTCATTTGCTATTTTTCATGCATTTCATGATTTATTTTGAGCTAAGATGACCCTGAGATTGAAAAGCACTGCAAATGAACTCTGAAATGGTTGCAAATTGGCATGGTATCATCATTTCACCCACATATCATGTGCTAAAAAGTTGAGAGGGTTACGGCAAAAACTGGATGCACTTCGTGTACAAACTGGACAATCTCTTTCGAAGTGTCAGGGTTTCGGACGAAAACACTTCTGTTACAAAAGGATTTGAATTTTTTGAACATATATGAACTCAAGACTTTTTCTGCATTCAATATGCACCATTCAAAGCCCCATCATCACTTTTCAGACCTTTTCTGACTTCATTTGCTATTTTTCATGCATTTCATGATTTATTTTGAGCTAAGATGCCCCTGAGATTGAAAAGCACTGCAAATGAACTCTGAAATGGTTGCAAATTGGCATGGTATCATCATTTCACCCACATAGCATTTGCTAAAAAGTTGAGAGGGTTACGGCAAAAACTGGATGCACTTCGTGTACAAATTGGACAATCTCTTTCGAAGTGTCAGGGTTTCGGACGAAAACTCTTCTGTTACAAAACGATTTCAATTTTTTAAACATATTTGAACTCAAGAGTTTTTTTGCATTCAATATGCACCATTCAAAGCCTTATCATCACTTTTCAGACCTTTTCTGACTTCATTTGCTATTTTTCATGCATTTCATGATTTATTTTGAGCTAAGATGACCCTGAGATTGAAAAGCATTGCAAATGAACTCTGAAATGGTTAAAAATTGGCATGGTATCATCATTTCACCCACATAGCATGTGCTAAAAAGTTGAGAGGATTACGGCAAAAACTGGATGCACTTCGTGTACGAACTGGACAATCTCTTTCGAAGTGTCAGGGTTTCGGACGAAAACTCTTCTGTTATAAAAGGATTTCAATTTATTAGTTCATTCTTTTTAACAAATAAATACTTTGATAATTTTAGTTAATATTATTTTGATTCTTTTTAGTTCATTCTTTTTAGTTAATGTTTTAGTTGATTCTTTTTAGTTCATTCTTTTTAGTTAATATTTTAGTTGATTCTTTTTAACAAATAAATACTTTGATTATTTTAGTTAATATTATTTTGATTCTTTTTAGTTCATTGTTTTTAGTTAATGTTTTAGTTGATTCTTTTTAGTTCATTCTTTTTAGTTAATATTTTAGTTGATTATTTTTAGTTCATTCTTTTTAATAAATAAATATTTTGATAATTTTAGTTAATATTTTAGTTGATTCTTTTTAATAAATAAATATTTTGATAATTTTAACTAAATATTTTTTTCTATATTCAAAATGCACCATTCAAAGCCACATCGTCACTTTTCAACCATTTTCGGACTTCATTTGCTATTTTTCATGCATTTCATGATTTATTTTGAGCTAAGATGCCCCTGAGATTGAAAAGCACTGCAAATGAACTCTGAAATGGTTGAAAATTGGCATGGTATCATCATTTCACCCACATAGCATGTGCTAAAAAGTTGAGAGGGTTACGGCAAAAACTGGATGCACTTCGTGTACAAACTGGACAATCTCTTTCGAAGTGTCAGGGTTTCGGACGAAAACTCTTCTGTTACAAAAGGATTTCAATTTTTTAAATATATTTGGACTCAAGACTTTTTCTGCATTCAATATGCACCATTCAAACCCGCATCATCACTTTTCAGACCTTTTCTGACTTCATTTGCTATTTTTCATGCATTTCATGATTTATTTTGAGCTAAGATGACCCTGAGATTGAAAAGCACTGCAAATGAACTCTGAAATGGTTGAAAATTGGCATGGTATCATCATTTCACCCACATAGCATGTGCTAAAAAGTTGAGAGGGTTACGGCAAAAACTGGATGCACTTCGTGTACAAACTGGACAATATCTTTCGAAGTGTCAGGGTTTCGGACGAAAACACTTCTGTTACAAAAGGATTTCAATTTTTCCAACATATATGAACTCAAGACTTTTTCTGCATTCAATATGCACCATTCAAAGCCGCATCATCACTTTTCAGACCTTTTCTGACTTCATTTGCTATTTTTCATGTATTTCATGATTTATTTTGAGCTAAGATGACCCTGAGATTGAAAAGCACTGCAAATGAACTCTGAAATGGTTGAAAATTGGCATGGTATCATCATTTCACCCACATAGCATGTGCTAAAAAGTTGAGACGGTTACGGCAAAAACTGGATGCACTTCGTGTACAAACTGGACAATCTCTTTCGAAGTGTAGGGGTTTCGGACGAAAACTCTTCTGTTACAAAAGGATTTCAATTTTTTAAACATATTTGAACTAAAGACTTTTTTTTCATTCAATATGCACCATTCAAAGCCTTATCATCACTTTTCAGACCTTTTCTGACTTCATTTGCTATTTTTCATGCATTTCATGATTTATTTTGAGCTAAGATGACCCTGAGATTGAAAAGCACTGCAAATGAACTCTGAAATGGTTGAAAATTGGCATGGTATCATCATTTCACCCACATAGCATGTGCTAAAAAGTTGAGAGGGGTACGGCAAAAACTGGATGCACTTCGTGTACAAACTGGACAATATCTTTCGAAGTGTCAGGGTTTCGGACGAAAACACTTCTGTTACAAAAGGATTTCAATTTTTTGAACATATATGAACTCAAGACTTTTTTTGCATTCAATATGCACCATTCAAAGCCTTATCATCACTTTTCAGACCTTTTCTGACTTCATTTGCTATTTTTCATGCATTTCATGATTTAATTTGAGCTAAGATGACCCTGAGATTGAAAAGCACTGCAAATGAACTCTGAAATGGTTGCAAATTGGCATGGTATCATCATTTCACCCACATAGCATGTGCTAAAAAGTTGAGAGGGTTACGGCAAAAACTGGATGCACTTCGTGTACAAACTGGACAATCTCTTTCGAAGTGTCAGGATTTCGGACGAAAACTCTTCTGTTACAAAAGGATTTCAATTTTTTAAACATATTTGAACTCAAGACTTTTTTTTAATTCAATATGCACCATTCAAAGCCTTATCATCACTTTTCAGACCTTTTCTGACTTCATTTGCTATTTTTCATGCATTTCATGATTTATTTTGAGCTAAGATGACCCTGAGATTGAAAAGCACTGCAAATGAACTCTGAAATGGTTGCAAATTGGCATGGTATCATCATTTCACCCACATATCATGTGCTAAAAAGTTGAGAGGGTTACGGCAAAAACTGTATGCACTTCGTGTACAAACTGGACAATCTCTTTCGAAGTGTCAGGGTTTCGGACGAAAACACTTCTGTTACAAAAGGATTTGAATTTTTTGAACATATATGAACTCAAGACTTTTTCTGCATTCAATATGCACCATTCAAAGCCGCATCATCACTTTTCAGACCTTTTCTGACTTCATTTGCTATTTTTCATGCATTTCATGATTTATTTTGAGCTAAGATGACCCTGAGATTGAAAAGCACTGCAAATGAACTCTGAAATGGTTGCAAATTGGCATGGTATCATCATTTCACCCACATAGCATGTGCTAAAAAGTTGAGAGGGTTACGGCAAAAACTGGATGCACTTCGTGTACAAACTGGACAATCTCTTTCGAAGTGTCAGGGTTTCGGACGAAAACTCTTCTGTTACAAAAGGATTTCAATTTTTTAAACATATTTGAACTCAAGACTTTTTTTGCATTCAATATGCACCATTCAAAGCCTTATCATCACTTTTCAGACCTTTTCTGACTTCATTTGCTATTTTTGCATTTCATGATTTACTTTGAGCTAAGATGACCCTGAGATTGAAAAGCATTGCAAATGAACTCTGAAATGGTTGAAAAATGGCATGGTATCATCATTTCACCCACATAGCATGTGCTAAAAAGTTGAGAGGATTACGGCAAAAACTGGATGCACTTCGTGTACGAACTGGACAATCTCTTTCGAAGTGTCAGGGTTTCGGACGAAAACTCTTCTGTTATAAAAGGATTTCAATTTATTAGTTCATTCTTTTAAAAAAATAAATACTTTGATAATTTTAGTTAATATTATTTTGATTCTTTTTAGTTCATTCTTTTTAGTTAATGTTTTAGTTGATTCTTTTTAGTTCATTCTTTTTAGTTAATATTTTAGTTGATTCTTTTTAACAAATAAATACTTTGATTATTTTAGTTAATATTATTTTGATTCTTTTTAGTTCATTGTTTTTAGTTAATGTTTTAGTTGATTCTTTTTAGTTCATTCTTTTTAGTTAATATTTTAGTTGATTCTTTTTAGTTCATTCTTTTTAATAAATAAATATTTTGATAATTTTAGTTAATATTTTAGTTGATTCTTTTTAATAAATAAATATTTTGATAATTTTAACTAAATATTTTTTTCTATATTCAATATGCACCATTCAAAGCCACATCGTCACTTTTCAACCATTTTCGGACTTCATTTGCTATTTTTCATGCATTTCATGATTTATTTTGAGCTAAGATGCCCCTGAGATTGAAAAGCACTGCAAATGAACTCTGAAATGGTTGAAAATTGGCATGGTATCATCATTTCACCCACATAGCATGTGCTAAAAAGTTGAGAGGGTTACGGCAAAAACTGGATGCACTTCGTGTACAAACTGGACAATCTCTTTCGAAGTGTAGGGGTTTCGGACGAAAACTCTTCTGTTACAAAAGGATTTCAATTTTTTAAACGTATTTGAACTCAAGAATTTTTTTCATTCAATATGCACCATTCAAAGCCTTATCATCACTTTTCAGACCTTTTCTGACTTCATTTGCTATTTTTCATGCATTTCATGATTTATTTTGAGCTAAGATGACCCTGAGATTGAAAAGCACTGCAAATGAACTCTGAACTGGTTGCAAATTGGCATGGTATCATCATTTCACCCACATAGCATGTGCTATTAAGTTTAGAGGGTTACGGCAAAAACTCGATGCACTTCGTGTACAAACTGGACAATCTCTTTCGAAGTGTCAGGGTTTCGGACGAAAACTCTTCTGTTACAAAAGGATTTCAATTTTTTAAACATATTTGGACTCAAGACTTTTACTGCATTCAATATGCACCATTCAAAGCCTTATCATCACTTTTCAGACCTTTTCTGACTTCATTTGCTATTTTTCATGCATTTCATGATTTATTTTGAGCTAAGATGACCCTGAGATTGAAAAGCACTGCAAATGAACTCTGAACTGGTTGCAAATTGGCATGGTATCATCATTTCACCCACATAGCATGTGCTAAAAAGTTGAGAGGGTTATGGCAAAAACTGGATGCACTTCGTGTACAAACTGGACAATCTCTTTCGAAGTGTCAGGGTTTCGGACGAAAACTCTTCTGTTACAAAAGGATTTCAATTTTTTAAACATATTTGGACTCAAGACTTTTTCTGCATTCAATATGCACCATTCAAAGCCGCATCATCACTTTTCAGACCTTTTCTGACTTCATTTGCTATTTTTCATGTATTTCATGATTTATTTTGAGCTAAGATGACCCTGAGATTGAAAAGCACTGCAAATGAACTCTGAAATGGTTGAAAATTGGCATGGTGTCATCATTTCACCCACATAGCATGTGCTAAAAAGTTGAGACGGTTACGGCAAAAACTGGATGCACTTCGTGTACAAACTGGACAATCTCTTTCGAAGTGTAGGGGTTTCGGACGAAAACTCTTCTGTTACAAAAGGATTTCAATTTTTTAAACATATTTGAACTAAAGACTTTTTTTTCATTCAATATGCACCATTCAAAGCCTTATCATCACTTTTCAGACCTTTTCTGACTTTATTTGTTATTTTTCATGCATTTCATGATTTATTTTGAGCTAACATGACCCTGAGATTGAAAAGCACTGCAAATGAACTCTGAAATGGTTGAAAATTGGCATGGTATCATCATTTCACCCACATAGCATGTGCTAAAAAGTTGAGATGGTTACGGCAAAAACTGGATGCACTTCGTGTACAAACTGGACAATCTCTTTCGAAGTGTAGGGGTTTCGGACGAAAACTCTTCTGTTACAAAAGGATTTCAATTTTTTAAACATATTTGAACTCAAGACTATTTTTTCATTCAATATGCACCATTCAAAGCCTTATCATCACTTTTCAGACCTTTTCTGACTTCATTTTCTATTTTTCATGCATTTCATGATTTATTTTGAGCTAAGATGACCCTGAGATTGAAAAGCACTGCAAATGATCTGAACTGGTTGGAAATTGGCATGGTATCATCATTTCACCCACATAGCATGTGCTAAAATGTTGAGAGGGTTACGGCTAAAATTGGATGCACTTCGTGTACAAACTGGACAATTTCTTTCGAAGTGTCAGGGTTTCGGACGAAAACTCTTCTGTTACAAAAGGATTTCAATTTTTTAAACATATTTGGACTCAAGACTTTTTCTGCATTCAATATGCACCATTCAAAGCCGCATCATCACTTTTTAGACCTTTTCTGACTTCATTTGCTATTTTTCATGCATTTCATGATTTATTTTGAGCTAAGATGACCCTGAGATTGAAAAGCACTGCAAATGAACTCTGAAATGGTTGAAAATTGGCACGGTATCATCATTTCACCCACATAGCATGTGCTATTAAGTTTAGAGGGTTACGGCAAAAACTCGATGCACTTCGTGTACAAACTGGACAATATCTTTCGAAGTGTCAGGGTTTCGGACGAAAACACTTCTGTTACAAAAGGATTTCAATTTTTTGAACATATATGAACTCAAGACTTTTTTTGCATTCAATATGCACCATTCAAAGCCTTATCATCACTTTTCAGACCTTTTCTGACTTCATTTGCTATTTTTCATGCATTTCATGATTTATTTTGAGCTAAGATGACCCTGAGATTGAAAAGTACTGCAAATGAACTCTTAAATGGTTGCAAATTGGCATGGTATCATCATTTCACCCACATAGCATGGGCTAAAAAGTTGAGAGGGTTACGGCAAAAACTGGATGCACTTCGTGTACAAACTGAACAATCTCTTTCGAAGTGTCAGGATTTCGGACGAAAACTCTTCTGTTACAAAAGGATTTCAATTTTTTAAACATATTTGAACTCAAGTCTTTTTTTGCATTCAATATGCACCATTCAAAGCCTTATCATCACTTTTCAGACCTTTTCTGACTTCATTTGCTATTTTTCATGCATTTCATGATTTATTTTGAGCTAAGATGACCCTGAGATTGAAAAGCACTGCAAATGAACTCTGAAATGGTTGCAAATTGGCATGGTATCATCATTTCCCCCACATATCATGTGCTAAAAAGTTGAGAGGGTTACGGCAAAAACTGGATACACTTCGTGTACAAACTGGACAATCTCTTTCGAAGTGTCAGGGTTTCGGACGAAAACACTTCTGTTACAAAAGGATTTGAATTTTTTGAACATATATGAACTCAAGACTTTTTCTGCATTCAATATGCACCATTCAAAGCCCCATCATCACTTTTCAGACCTTTTCTGACTTCATTTGCTATTTTTCATGCATTTCATGAGTTATTTTGAGCTCAGATGCCCCTGAGATTGAAAAGCACTGCAAATGAACTCTGAAATGGTTGCAAATTGGCATGGTATCATCATTTCACCCACATAGCATGTGCTAAAAAGTTGAGAGGGTTACGGCAAAAACTGGATGCACTTCGTGTACAAACTGGACAATCTCTTTCGAAGTGTCAGGGTTTCGGACGAAAACTCTTCTGTTACAAAAGGATTTCAATTTTTTAAACATATTTGGACTCAAGACTTTTTCTGCATTCAATATGCACCATTCAAAGCCGCATCATCACTTTTTAGACCTTTTCTGACTTCATTTGCTATTTTTCATGCATTTCATGATTTATTTTGAGCTAAGATGACCCTGAGATTGAAAAGCACTGCAAATGAACTCTGAACTGGTTGAAAATTGGCATGGTATCATCATTTCACCCACATAGCATGTGCTAAAAAGTTGAGAGGGGTACGGCAAAAACTGGATGCACTTCGTGTACAAACTGGACAATATCTTCCGAAGTGTCAGGGTTTCGGACGAAAACACTTCTGTTACAAAAGGATTTCAATTTTTTGAACATATATGAACTCAAGACTTTTTTTGCATTCAATATGCACCATTCAAAGCCTTATCATCACTTTTCAGACCTTTTCTGACTTCATTTATTATTTTTCATGCATTTCATGATTTATTTTGAGCTAAGATGACCCTGAGATTGAAAAGCACTGCAAATGAACTCTGAAATGGTTGCAAATTGGCATGGTATCATCATTTCACCCACATAGCATGTGCTAAAAAGTTGAGAAGGTTACGGCAGAAACTGGATGCACTTCGTGTACAAACTGGACAATCTCTTTCGAAGTGTCAGGATTTCGGACGAAAACTCTTCTGTTACAAAAGGATTTCAATTTTTTAAACATATTTGAACTCAAGACTTTTTTTTCATTCAATATGCACCATTCAAAGCCTTATCATCACTTTTCAGACCTTTTCTGACTTCATTTATTATTTTTCATGCATTTCATGATTTATTTTGAGCTAAGATGACCCTGAGATTGAAAAGCACTGCAAATGAACTCTGAAATGGTTTCAAATTGGCATGGTATCATCATTTCACCCACATATCATGTGCTAAAAAGTTGAGAGGGTTACGGCAAAAACTGGATGCACTTCGTGTACAAACTGGACAATCTCTTTCGAAGTGTCAGGGTTTCGGACGAAAACACTTCTGTTATAAAAGGATTTGAATTTTTTGAACATATATGAACTCAAGACTTTTTCTGCATTCGATATGCACCATTCAAAGCCGCATCATCACTTTTCAGACCTTTTTTGACTTCATTTGCTATTTTTCATGCATTTCATGATTTATTTTGAGCTAAGATGACCCTGAGATTGAAAAGCACTGCAAATGAACTCTGAAATGGTTGCAAATTGGCATGGTATCATCATTTCACCCACATAGCATGTGCTAAAAAGTTGAGAGGGTTACGGCAAAAACTGGATGCACTTCGTGTACAAACTGGACAATCTCTTTCGAAGTGTCAGGATTTCGGACGAAAACTCTTCTGTTACAAAAGGATTTCAATTTTTTAAACATATTTGAACTCAAGTCTTTTTTGCATTTAATATGCACCATTCAAAGCCTTATCATCACTTTTCAGACCTTTTCTGACTTCATTTGCTATTTTTCATGCATTTCATGATTTATTTTGAGCTAAGATGACCCTGAGATTGAAAAGCACTGCAAATGAACTCTGAAATGGTTGCAAATTGGCATGGTATCATCATTTCACCCACATATCATGTGCTAAAAAGTTGAGAGGGTTACGGCAAAAACTGGATGCACTTCGTGTACAAACTGGACAATCTCTTTCGAAGTGTCAGGGTTTCGGACGAAAACACTTCTGTTACAAAAGGATTTGAATTTTTTGAACATATATGAACTCAAGACTTTTTCTGCATTCAATATGCACCATTCAAATCCCCATCATCACTTTTCAGACCTTTTCTGACTTCATTTGCTATTTTTCATGCATTTCATGATTTATTTTGAGCTAAGATGCCCCTGAGATTGAAAAGCACTGCAAATGAACTCTGAAATGGTTGCAAATTGGCATGGTATCATCATTTCACCCACATAGCATGTGCTAAAAAGTTGAGAGGGTTACGGCAAAAACTGGATGCACTTCGTGTACAAACTGGACAATCTCTTTCGAAGTGTCAGGGTTTCGGACGAAAACTCTTCTGTTACAAAAGGATTTCAATTTTTTAAACATATTTGGACTCAAGACTTTTTCTGCATTCAATATGCACCATTCAAAGCCGCATCATCACTTTTTAGACCTTTTCTGACTTCATTTGCTATTTTTCATGCATTTCATGATTTATTTTGAGCTAAGATGACCCTGAGATTGAAAAGCACTGCAAATGAACTCTGAAATGGTTGAAAATTGGCATGGTATCATCATTTCACCCACATAGCATGTGCTAAAAAGTTGAGAGGGGTACGGCAAAAACTGGATGCACTTCGTGTACAAACTGGACAATATCTTTCGAAGTGTTAGGGTTTCGGACGAAAACACTTCTGTTACAAAAGGATTTCAATTTTTTGAACATATATGAACTCAAGACTTTTTTTGCATTCAATATGCACCATTCAAAGCCTTATCATCACTTTTCCGACCTTTTCTGACTTCATTTGCTATTTTTCATGCATTTCATGATTTATTTTGAGCTAAGATGACCCTGAGATTGAAAAGCACTGCAAATGAACTCTGAAATGGTTGCAAATTGGCATGGTATCATCATTTCACCCACATAGCATGTGCTAAAAAGTTGAGAGGGTTACGGCAAAAACTGGATGCACTTCGTGTACAAACTGGACAATCTCTTTCGAAGTGTCAGGATTTCGGACGAAAACTCTTCTGTTACAAAAGGATTTCAATTTTTTAAACATATTTGAACTCAAGACTTTTTTTTCATTCAATATGCACCATTCAAAGCCTTATCATCACTTTTCAGACCTTTTCTGACTTCATTTGCTATTTTTCATGCATTTCATGATTTATTTTGAGCTAAGATGACCCTGAGATTGAAAAGCACTGCAAATGAACTCTGAAATGGTTGAAAATTGGCATGGTATCATCATTTCACCCACATAGCATGTGCTAAAAAGTTGAGAGGGGTACGGCAAAAACTGGATGCACTTCGTGTACAAACTGGACAATATCTTTCGAAGTGTCAGGGTTTCGGACGAAAACACTTCTGTTACAAAAGGATTTCAATTTTTTGAACATATATGAACTCAAGACTTTTTTTGCATTCAATATGCACCATTCAAAGCCTTATCATCACTTTTCCGACCTTTTCTGACTTCATTTGCTATTTTTCATGCATTTCATGATTTATTTTGAGCTAAGATGACCCTGAGATTGAAAAGCACTGCAAATGAACTCTGAAATGGTTGCAAATTGGCATGGTATCATCATTTCACCCACATAGCATGTGCTAAAAAGTTGAGAGGGTTACGGCAAAAACTGGATGCACTTCGTGTACAAACTGGACAATCTCTTTCGAAGTGTCAGGGTTTCGGACGAAAACTCTTCTGTTACAAAAGGATTTCAATTTTTTAAACATATTTGGACTCAAGACTTTTTCTGCATTCAATATGCACCATTCAAAGCCGCATCATCACTTTTTAGACCTTTTCTGACTTCATTTGCTATTTTTCATGCATTTCATGATTTATTTTGAGCTAAGATGACCCTGAGATTGAAAAGCACTGCAAATGAACTCTGAAATGGTTGAAAATTGGCATGGTATCATCATTTCACCCACATAGCATGTGCTAAAAAGTTGAGAGGGGTACGGCAAAAACTGGATGCACTTCGTGTACAAACTGGACAATATCTTTCGAAGTGTCAGGGTTTCGGACGAAAACACTTCTGTTACAAAAGGATTTCAATTTTTTGAACATATATGAACTCAAGACTTTTTTTGCATTCAATATGCACCATTCAAAGCCTTATCATCACTTTTCCGACCTTTTCTGACTTCATTTGCTATTTTTCATGCATTTCATGATTTATTTTGAGCTAAGATGACCCTGAGATTGAAAAGCACTGCAAATGAACTCTGAAATGGTTGCAAATTGGCATGGTATCATCATTTCACCCACATAGCATGTGCTAAAAAGTTGAGAGGGTTACGGCAAAAACTGGATGCACTTCGTGTACAAACTGGACAATCTCTTTCGAAGTGTCAGGATTTCGGACGAAAACTCTTCTGTTACAAAAGGATTTCAATTTTTTAAACATATTTGAACTCAAGACTTTTTTTTCATTCAATATGCACCATTCAAAGCCTTATCATCACTTTTCAGACCTTTTCTGACTTCATTTGCTATTTTTCATGCATTTCATGATTTATTTTGAGCTAAGATGACCCTGAGATTGAAAAGCACTGCAAATGAACTCTGAAATGGTTGAAAATTGGCATGGTATCATCATTTCACCCACATAGCATGTGCTAAAAAGTTGAGAGGGGTACGGCAAAAACTGGATGCACTTCGTGTACAAACTGGACAATATCTTTCGAAGTGTCAGGGTTTCGGACGAAAACACTTCTGTTACAAAAGGATTTCAATTTTTTGAACATATATGAACTCAAGACTTTTTTTGCATTCAATATGCACCATTCAAAGCCTTATCATCACTTTTCCGACCTTTTCTGACTTCATTTGCTATTTTTCATGCATTTCATGATTTATTTTGAGCTAAGATGACCCTGAGATTGAAAAGCACTGCAAATGAACTCTGAAATGGTTGCAAATTGGCATGGTATCATCATTTCACCCACATAGCATGTGCTAAAAAGTTGAGAGGGTTACGGCAAAAACTGGATGCACTTCGTGTACAAACTGGACAATCTCTTTCGAAGTGTCAGGGTTTCAGACGAAAACTCTTCTGTTACAAAAGGATTTCAATTTTTTAAACATATTTGAACTCAAGACTTTTTTTTCATTCAATATGCACCATTCAAAGCCTTATCATCACTTTTCAGACCTTTTCTGACTTCATTTGCTATTTTTCATGCATTTCATGATTTATTTTGAGCTAAGATGACCCTGAGATTGAAAAGCACTGCAAATGAACTCTGAAATGGTTGCAAATTGGCATGGTATCATCATTTCACCCACATATCATGTGCTAAAAAGTTGAGAGGGTTACGGCAAAAACTGGATGCACTTCGTGTACAAACTGGACAATCTCTTTCGAAGTGTCAGGGTTTCGGACGAAAACACTTCTGTTATAAAAGGATTTGAATTTTTTGAACATATATGAACTCAAGACTTTTTCTGCATTCAATATGCACCATTCAAAGCCGCATCATCACTTTTCAGACCTTTTCTGACTTCATTTGCTATTTTTCATGCATTTCATGATTTATTTTGAGCTAAGATGACCCTGAGATTGAAAAGCACTGCAAGTGAACTCTGAAATGGTTGCAAATTGGCATGGTATCATCATTTCACCCACATAGCATGTGCTAAAAAGTTGAGAGGGTTACGGCAAAAACTGGATGCACTTCGTGTACAAACTGGACAATCTCTTTCGAAGTGTCAGGGTTTCGGACGAAAACTCTTCTGTTACAAAAGGATTTCAATTTTTTAAACATATTTGAACTCAAGACTTATTTTGCATTCAATATGCACCATTCAAAGCCTAATCATCACTTTTCAGACCTTTTCTGACTTCATTTGCTATTTTTCATGCATTTCATGATTTATTTTCAGCTAAGATGACCCTGAGATTGAAAAGCATTGCAAATGAACTCTGAAATGGTTGAAAAATGGCATGGTATCATCATTTCACCCACATAGCATGTGCTAAAAAGTTGAGAGGATTACGGCAAAAACTGGATGCACTTCGTGTACGAACTGGACAATCTCTTTCGAAGTGTCAGGGTTTCGGACGAAAACTCTTCTGTTATAAAAGGATTTCAATTTATTAGTTCATTCTTTTAAAAAAATAAATACTTTGATAATTTTAGTTAATATTATTTTGATTCTTTTTAGTTCATTCTTTTTAGTTAATGTTTTAGTTGATTCTTTTTAGTTCATTCTTTTTAGTTCATTCTTTTTAGTTAATATTTTAGTTGATTCTTTTTAACAAATAAATACTTTGATTATTTTAGTTAATATTATTTTGATTCTTTTTAGTTCATTGTTTTTAGTTAATGTTTTAGTTGATTCTTTTTAGTTCATTCTTTTTAGTTAATATTTTAGTTGATTCTTTTTAGTTCATTCTTTTTAATAAATAAATATTTTGATAATTTTAGTTAATATTTTAGTTGATTCTTTTTAATAAATAAATATTTTGATAATTTTAACTAAATATTTTTTTCTATATTCAATATGCACCATTCAAAGCCACATCGTCACTTTTCAACTATTTTCGGACTTCATTTGCTATTTTTCATGCATTTCATGATTTATTTTGAGCTAAGATGCCCCTGAGATTGAAAAGCACTGCAAATGAACTCTGAAATGGTTGAAAATTGGCATGGTATCATCATTTCACCCACATAGCATGTGCTAAAAAGTTGGGAGGGTTACGGCAAAAACTGGATGCACTTCGTGTACAAACTGGACAATCTCTTTCGAAGTGTAGGGGTTTCGGACGAAAACTCTTCTGTTACAAAAGGATTTCAATTTTTTAAACATATTTGAACTCAAGACTTTTTTTCATTCAATATGCACCATTGAAAGCCTTATCATCACTTTTCAGACCTTTTCTGACTTCATTTGCTATTTTTCATGCATTTCATGATTTATTTTGAGCTAAGATGACCCTGAGATTGAAAAGCACTGCAAATGAACTCTGAACTGGTTGCAAATTGGCATGGTATCATCATTTCACCCACATAGCATGTGCTATTAAGTTTAGAGGGTTACGGCAAAAACTCGATGCACTTCGTGTACAAACTGGACAATCTCTTTCGAAGTGTCAGGGTTTCGGACGAAAACTCTTCTGTTACAAAAGGATTTCAATTTTTTAAACATATTTGGACTCAAGACTTTTTCTGCATTCAATATGCACCATTCAAAGCCGCATCATCACTTTTCAGACCTTTTCTGACTTCATTTCCTATTTTTCATGCATTTCATGATTTATTTTGAGCTAAGATGACCCTGAGATTGAAAAGCACTGCAAATGAACTCTGAAATGGTTGAAAATTGGCATGGTATCATCAGTTCACCCACATAGCATGTGCTAAAAAGTTGAGAGGGTTACGGCAAAAACTGGATGCACTTCGTGTACAAACTGGACAATCTCTTTCGAAGTGTCAGGGTTTCGGACGAAAACACTTCTGTTACAAAAGGATTTCAATTTTTTGAACATATATGAACTCAAGACTTTTTCTGCATTCAATATGCACCATTCAAAGCCGCATCATCACTTTTCAGACCTTTTCTGACTTCATTTGCTATTTTTCATGCATTTCATGATTTATTTTGAGCTAAGATGACCCTGAGATTGAAAAGCACTGCAAAAGAACTCTGAAATGGTTGCAAATTGGCATGGTATCATCATTTCACCGACATAGCATGTGCTAAAAAGTTGAGACGGTTACGGCAAAAACTGGATGCACTTCGTGTACAAACTGGACAATCTCTTTCGAAGTGTCAGGGTTTCGGACGAAAACTCTTCTGTTACAAAAGGATTTCAATTTTTTTAACATATTTGAACTCAAGACTTTTTTTGCATTCCATATGCACCATTCAAAGCCTTATCATCACTTTTCAGACCTTTTCTGACTTCATTTGCTATTTTTCATGCATTTCATGATTTATTTTGAGCTAAGATGACCCTGAGATTGAAAAGCACTGCAAATGAACTCTGAAATGGTTGAAAATTGGCATGGTATCATCATTTCACCCACATAGCATGTGCTAAAAAGTTGAGACGGTTACGGCAAAAACTGGATGCACTTCGTGTACAAACTGGACAATCTCTTTCGAAGTGTAGGGGTTTCGGACGAAAACTCTTCTGTTACAAAAGGATTTCAATTTTTTAAACATATTTGAACTCAAGACTATTTTTTCATTCAATATGCACCATTCAAAGCCTTATCATCACTTTTCAGACCTTTTCTGACTTCATTTTCTATTTTTCATGCATTTCATGATTTATTTTGAGCTAAGATGACCCTGAGATTGAAAAGCACTCCAAATGAACTCTGAACTGGTTGCAAATTGGCATGGTATCATCATTTCACCCACATAGCATGTGCTAAAATGTTGAGAGGGTTACGGCAAAAACTGGATGCACTTCGTGTACAAACTGGACAATCTCTTTCGAAGTGTCAGGGTTTCGGACGAAAACTCTTCTGTTACAAAAGGATTTCAATTTTTTAAACATATTTGGACTCAAGACTTTTTCTGCATTCAATATGCACCATTCAAAGCCGCATCATCACTTTTTAGACCTTTTCTGACTTCATTTGCTATTTTTCATGCATTTCATGATTTATTTTGAGCTAAGATGACCCTGAGATTGAAAAGCACTGCAAATGAACTCTGAAATGGTTGAAAATTGGCACGGTATCATCATTTCACCCACATAGCATGTGCTAAAAAGTTGAGAGGATTACGGCAAAAACTGGATGCACTTCGTGTACAAACTGGACAATATCTTTCGAAGTGTCAGGGTTTCGGACGAAAACACTTCTGTTACAAAAGGATTTGAATTTTTTGAACATATATGAACTCAAGACTTTTTCTGCATTCAATATGCACCATTCAAAGCCGCATCATCACTTTTCAGACCTTTTCTGACTTCATTTGCTATTTTTCATGCATTTCATGATTTATTTTGAGCTAAGATGACCCTGAGATTGAAAAGCACTGCGAAAGAACTCTGAAATGGTTGCAAATTGGCATGGTATCATCATTTCACCCACATAGCATGTGCTAAAAAGTTGAGAGGGTTACGGCAAAAACTGGATGCACTTCGTGTACAAACTGGACAATCTCTTTCGAAGTGTCAGGGTTTCGGACGAAAACTCTTCTGTTACAAAAGGATTTCAATTTTTTTAACATATTTGAACTCAAGACTTTTTGTGCATTCCATATGCACCATTCAAAGCCTTATCATCACTTTTCAGACCTTTTCTGACTTCATTTGCTATTTTTCATGCATTTCATGATTTATTTTGAGCTAAGATGACCCTGAGATTGAAAAGCACTGCAAATGAACTCTGAACTGGTTGCAAATTGGCATGGTATCATCATTTCACCCACATAGCATGTGCTATTAAGTTTAGAGGGTTACGGCAAAAACTCGATGCACTTCGTGTACAAACTGGACAATCTCTTTCGAAGTGTCAGGGTTTCGGACGAAAACTCTTCTGTTACAAAAGGATTTCAATTTTTTAAACATATTTGGACTCAAGACTTTTTCTGCATTCAATATGCACCATTCAAAGCCGCATCATCACTTTTCAGACCTTTTCTGACTTCATTTCCTATTTTTCATGCATTTCATGATTTATTTTGAGCTAAGATGACCCTGAGATTGAAAAGCACTGCAAATGAACTCTGAAATGGTTGAAAATTGGCATGGTATCATCAGTTCACCCACATAGCATGTGCTAAAAAGTTGAGAGGGTTACGGCAAAAACTGGATGCACTTCGTGTACAAACTGGACAATCTCTTTCGAAGTGTCAGGGTTTCGGACGAAAACACTTCTGTTACAAAAGGATTTCAATTTTTTGAACATATATGAACTCAAGACTTTTTCTGCATTCAATATGCACCATTCAAAGCCGCATCATCACTTTTCAGACCTTTTCTGACTTCATTTGCTATTTTTCATGCATTTCATGATTTATTTTGAGCTAAGATGACCCTGAGATTGAAAAGCACTGCAAAAGAACTCTGAAATGGTTGCAAATTGGCATGGTATCATCATTTCACCCACATAGCATGTGCTAAAAAGTTGAGACGGTTACGGCAAAAACTGGATGCACTTCGTGTACAAACTGGACAATCTCTTTCGAAGTGTCAGGGTTTCGGACGAAAACTCTTCTGTTACAAAAGGATTTCAATTTTTTTAACATATTTGAACTCAAGACTTTTTTTGCATTCCATATGCACCATTCAAAGCCTTATCATCACTTTTCAGACCTTTTCTGACTTCATTTGCTATTTTTCATGCATTTCATGATTTATTTTGAGCTAAGATGACCCTGAGATTGAAAAGCACTGCAAATGAACTCTGAAATGGTTGAAAATTGGCATGGTATCATCATTTCACCCACATAGCATGTGCTAAAAAGTTGAGACGGTTACGGCAAAAACTGGATGCACTTCGTGTACAAACTGGACAATCTCTTTCGAAGTGTAGGGGTTTCGGACGAAAACTCTTCTGTTACAAAAGGATTTCAATTTTTTAAACATATTTGAACTCAAGACTATTTTTTCATTCAATATGCACCATTCAAAGCCTTATCATCACTTTTCAGACCTTTTCTGACTTCATTTTCTATTTTTCATGCATTTCATGATTTATTTTGAGCTAAGATGACCCTGAGATTGAAAAGCACTGCAAATGAACTCTGAACTGGTTGCAAATTGGCATGGTATCATCATTTCACCCACATAGCATGTGCTAAAATGTTGAGAGGGTTACGGCAAAAACTGGATGCACTTCGTGTACAAACTGGACAATCTCTTTCGAAGTGTCAGGGTTTCGGACGAAAACTCTTCTGTTACAAAAGGATTTCAATTTTTTAAACATATTTGGACTCAAAGCTTTTTCTGCATTCAATATGCACCATTCAAAGCCGCATCATCACTTTTTAGACCTTTTCTGACTTCATTTGCTATTTTTCATGCATTTCATGATTTATTTTGAGCTAAGATGACCCTGAGATTGAAAAGCACTGCAAATGAACTCTGAAATGGTTGAAAATTGGCACGGTATCATCATTTCACCCACATAGCATGTGCTAAAAAGTTGAGAGGGTTACGGCAAAAACTGGATGCACTTCGTGTACAAAGTGGACAATATCTTTCGAAGTGTCAGGGTTTCGGACGAAAACACTTCTGTTACAAAAGGATTTGAATTTGTTGAACATATATGAACTCAAGACTTTTTCTGCATTCAATATGCACCATTCAAAGCCGCATCATCACTTTTCAGACCTTTTCTGACTTCATTTGCTATTTTTCATGCATTTCATGATTTATTTTGAGCTAAGATGACCCTGAGATTGAAAAGCACTGCAAAAGAACTCTGAAATGGTTGCAAATTGGCATGGTATCATCATTTCACCCACATAGCATGTGCTAAAAAGTTGAGAGGGTTACGGCAAAAACTGGATGCACTTCGTGTACAAACTGGACAATCTCTTTCGAAGTGTCAGGGTTTCGGACGAAAACTCTTCTGTTACAAAAGGATTTCAATTTTTTTAACATATTTGAACTCAAGACTTTTTTTGCATTCCATATGCACCATTCAAAGCCTTATCATCACTTTTCAGACCTTTTCTGACTTCATTTGCTATTTTTCATGCATTTCATGATTTATTTTGAGCTAAGATGACCCTGAGATTGAAAAGCACTGCAAATGAACTCTGAACTGGTTGCAAATTGGCATGGTATCATCATTTCACCCACATAGCATGTGCTATTAAGTTTAGAGGGTTACGGCAAAAACTCGATGCACTTCGTGTACAAACTGGACAATCTCTTTCGAAGTGTCAGGGTTTCGGACGAAAACTCTTCTGTTACAAAAGGATTTCAATTTTTTAAACATATTTGGACTCAAGACTTTTTCTGCATTCAATATGCACCATTCAAAGCCGCATCATCACTTTTCAGACCTTTTCTGACTTCATTTCCTATTTTTCATGCATTTCATGATTTATTTTGAGCTAAGATGACCCTGAGATTGAAAAGCACTGCAAATGAACTCTGAAATGGTTGAAAATTGGCATGGTATCATCAGTTCACCCACATAGCATGTGCTAAAAAGTTGAGAGGGTTACGGCAAAAACTGGATGCACTTCGTGTACAAACTGGACAATCTCTTTCGAAGTGTCAGGGTTTCGGACGAAAACACTTCTGTTACAAAAGGATTTGAATTTTTTGAACATATATGAACTCAAGACTTTTTCTGCATTCAATATGCACCATTCAAAGCCGCATCATCACTTTTCAGACCTTTTCTGACTTCATTTGCTATTTTTCATGCATTTCATGATTTATTTTGAGCTAAGATGACCCTGAGATTGAAAAGCACTGCAAAAGAACTCTGAAATGGTTGCAAATTGGCATGGTATCATCATTTCACCCACATAGCATGTGCTAAAAAGTTGAGAGGGTTACGGCAAAAACTGGATGCACTTCGTGTACAAACTGGACAATCTCTTTCGAAGTGTCAGGGTTTCGGACGAAAACTCTTCTGTTACAAAAGGATTTCAATTTTTTTAACATATTTGAACTCAAGACTTTTTTTCATTCAATATGCACCATTCAAAGCCTTATCATCACTTTTCAGACCTTTTCTGACTTCATTTGCTATTTTTCATGCATTTCATGATTTATTTTGAGCTAAGATGACCCTGAGATTGAAAAGCACTGCAAATGAACTCTGAACTGGTTGCAAATTGGCATGGTATCATCATTTCACCCACATAGCATGTGCTATTAAGTTGAGAGGGTTACGGCAAAAACTGGATGCACTTCGTGTACAAACTGGACAATCTCTTTCGAAGTGTCAGGGTTTCGGACGAAAACTCTTCTGTTACAAAAGGATTTCAATTTTTTAAACATATTTGGACTCAAGACTTTTTCTGCATTCAATATGCACCATTCAAAGCCGCATCATCACTTTTTAGACCTTTTCTGACTTCATTTGCTATTTTTCATGCATTTCATGATTTATTTTGAGCTAAGATGACCCTGAGATTGAAAAGCACTGCAAATGAACTCTGAAATGGTTGAAAATTGGCACGGTATCATCATTTCACCCACATAGCATGTGCTAAAAAGTTGAGAGGGTTACGGCAAAAACTGGATGCACTTCGTGTACAAACTGGACAATATCTTTCGAAGTGTCCGGGTTTCGGACGAAAACACTTCTGTTACAAAAGGATTTCAATTTTTTGAACATATATGAACTCAAGACTTTTTTTGCATTCAATATGCACCATTCAAAGCCTTATCATCACTTTTCAGACCTTTTCTGACTTCATTTGCTATTTTTCATGCATTTCATGATTTATTTTGAGCTAAGATGACCCTAAGATTGAAAAGTACTGCAAATGAACTCTGAAATGGTTGCAAATTGGCATGGTATCATCATTTCACCCACATAGCATGTGCTAAAAAGTTGAGAGGGTTACGGAAAAAACTGGTTGCACTTCGTGTACAAACTGGACAATCTCTTTCGAAGTGTCAGGATTTCGGACGAAAACTCTTCTGTTACAAAAGGATTTCAATTTTTTAAACATATTTGAACTCAAGACTTTTTTTGCATTCAATATGCACCATTCAAAGCCTTATCATCACTTTTCAGACCTTTTCTGACTTCATTTGCTATTTTTCATGCATTTCATGATTTATTTTGAGCTAAGATGACCCTGAGATTGAAAAGCACTGCAAATGAACTCTGAAATGGTTGCAAATTGGCATGGTATCATCATTTCACCCACATATCATGTGCTAAAAAGTTGAGAGGGTTACGGCAAAAACTGGATGCACTTCGTGTACAAACTGGACAATCTCTTTCGAAGTGTCAGGGTTTCGGACGAAAACACTTCTGTTACAAAAGGATTTGAATTTTTTGAACATATATGAACTCAAGACTTTTTCTGCATTCAATATGCACCATTCAAAGCCGCATCATCACTTTTCAGACCTTTTCTGACTTCATTTGCTATTTTTCATGCATTTCATGATTTATTTTGAGCTAAGATGACCCTGAGATTGAAAAGCACTGCAAAAGAACTCTGAAATGGTTGCAAATTGGCATGGTATCATCATTTCACACACATAGCATGTGCTAAAAAGTTGAGAGGGTTACGGCAAAAACTGGATGCACTTCGTGTACAAACTGGACAATCTCTTTCGAAGTGTCAGGGTTTCGGACAAAAACTCTTCTGTTACAAAAGGATTTCAATTTTTTAAACATATTTGAACTCAAGACTTTTTTTGCATTCAATATGCACCATTCAAAGCCTTATCATCACTTTTCAGACCTTTTCTGACTTCATTTGCTATTTTTCATGCATTTCATGATTTATTTTGAGCTAAGATGACCCTGAGATTGAAAAGCATTGCAAATGAACTCTGAAATGGTTGAAAATTGGCATGGTATCATCATTTCACCCACATAGCATGTGCTAAAAAGTTGAGATGATTACGGCAAAAACTGGATGCACTTCGTCTACGAACTGGACAATCTCTTTCGAAGTGTCAGGGTTTCGGACGAAAACTCTTCTGTTATAAAAGGATTTCAATTTATTAGTTCATTCTTTTTAACAAATAAATACTTTGATAATTTTAGTTAATATTATTTTGATTCTTTTTAGTTCATTCTTTTTAGTTAATGTTTTAGTTGATTCTTTTTAGTTCATTCTTTTTAGTTAATATTTTAGTTGATTCTTTTTAACAAATAAATACTTTGATTATTTTAGTTAATATTATTTTGATTCTTTTTAGTTCATTGTTTTTAGTTAATGTTTTAGTTGATTCTTTTTAGTTCATTCTTTTTAGTTAATATTTTAGTTGATTCTTTTTAGTTCATTCTTTTTAATAAATAAATATTTTGATAATTTTAGTTAATATTTTAGTTGATTCTTTTTAACAAATAAGATCTTTGATAATTTTAACTAAATATTTTTTTTCTATATTCAATATGCACCATTCAAAGCCACATCGTCACTTTTCAACCATTTTCGGACTTCATTTGCTATTTTTCATGCATTTCATGATTTATTTTGAGCTAAGATGCCCCTGAGATTGAAAAGCACTGCAAATGAACTCTGAAATGGTTCAAAATTGGCATGGTATCATCATTTCACCCAAATAGCATGTGCTAAAAAGTTGAGAGGGTTACGGCAAAAACTGGATGCACTTCGTGTACAAACTGGACAATCTCTTTCGAAGTGTAGGGGTTTCGGACGAAAACTCTTCTGTTACAAAAGGATTTGAATTTTTTGAACATATATGAACTCAAGACTTTTTTTCATTCAAAATGCACCATTCAAAGCCTTATCATCACTTTTCAGACCTTTTCTGACTTCATTTGCTATTTTTCATGCATTTCATGATTTATTTTGAGCTAAGATGACCCTGAGATTGAAAAGCACTGCAAATGAACTCTGAACTGGTTGCAAATTGGCATGGTATCATCATTTCACCCACATAGCATGTGCTATTAAGTTTAGAGGGTTACGGCAAAAACTCGATGCACTTCGTGTACAAACTGGACAATCTCTTTCGAAGTGTGAGGGTTTCGGACGAAAACTCTTCTGTTACAAAAGGATTTCAATTTTTTAAACATATTTGGACTCAAGACTTTTTCTGCATTCAATATGCACCATTCAAAGCCGCATCATCACTTTTCAGACCTTTTCTGACTTCATTCGCTATTTTTCATGCATTTCATGATTTATTTTGAGCTAAGATGACCCTGAGATTGAAAAGCATTGCAAATGAACTCTGAAATGGTTGAAAATTGGCATGGTATCATCATTTCACCCACATAGCATGTGCTAAAAAGTTGAGAGGGTTACGGCAAAAACTGGATGCACTTCGTGTACAAACTGGACAATCTCTTTCGAAGTGTCAGGATTTCGGACGAAAACTCTTCTGTTACAAAAGGATTTCAATTTTTTAAACATATTTGAACTCATGACTTTTTTTTCATTCAATATGCACCATTCAAAGCCTTATCATCACTTTTCAGACCTTTTCTGACTTCATTTGCTATTTTTCATGCATTTCATGATTTATTTTGAGCTAAGATGACCCTGAGATTGAAAAGCACTGCAAATGAACTCTGAAATGGTTGCAAATTGGCATGGTATCATCATTTCACCCACATATCATGTGCTAAAAAGTTGAGAGGGTTACGGCAAAAACTGGATGCACTTCGTGTACAAACTGGACAATCTCTTTCGAAGTGTCAGGGTTTCGGACGAAAACACTTCTGTTACAAAAGGATTTGAATTTTTTGAACATATATGAACTCAAGACTTTTTCTGCATTCAATATGCACCATTCAAAGCCGCATCATCACTTTTCAGACCTTTTCTGACTTCATTTGCTATTTTTCATGCATTTCATGATTTATTTTGAGCTAAGATGCCCCTGAGATTGAAAAGCACTGCAAAGGAACTCTGAAATGGTTGAAAATTGGCATGGTATCATCATTTCACCCACATAGCATGTGCTAAAAAGTTGAGAGGGTTACGGCAAAAACTGGATGCACTTCGTGTACAAACTGGACAATCTCTTTCGAAGTGTCAGGGTTTCGGACGAAAACTCTTCTGTTACAAAAGGATTTCAATTTTTTAAACATATTTGAACTCAAGACTTTTTTTGCATTCAATATGCACCATTCAAAGCCTTATCATCACTTTTCAGACCTTTTCTGACTTCATTTGCTATTTTTCATGCATTTCATGATTTATTTTGAGCTAAGATGACCCTGAGATTGAAAAGCATTGCAAATTAACTCTGAAATGGTTGAAAATTGGCATGGTATCATCATTTCACCCACATAGCATGTGCTAAAAAGTTGGGAGGATTACGGCAAAAACTGGATGCACTTCGTGTACGAACTGGACAATCTCTTTCGAAGTGTCAGGGTTTCGGACGAAAACTCTTCTGTTACAAAAGGATTTCAATTTATTAGTTCATTCTTTAAAAAAAAATACTTTGATAATTTTAGTTAATATTATTTTGATTCTTTTTAGTTCATTGTTTTTAGTTAATGTTTTAGCTGATTCTTTTTAGTTCATTCTTTTTAGTTAATATTTTAGTTGATTCTTTTTAACAAATAAATACTTTGATTATTTTAGTTAATATTATTTTGATTCTTTTTAGTTCATTGTTTTTAGTTAATGTTTTAGTTGATTCTTTTTAGTTCATTCTTTTTAGTTAATATTTTAGTTGATTCTTTTTAGTTCATTCTTTTTAATAAATAAATATTTTGATAATTTTAGTTAATATTTTAGTTGATTCTTTTTAATAAATAAATATTTTGATAATTTTAACTAAATATTTTTTTCTATATTCAATATGCACCATTCGAAGCCACATCGTCACTTTTCAACCATTTTCGGACTTCATTTGCTATTTTTCATGCATTTCATGATTTATTTTGAGCTAAGATGCCCCTGAGATTGAAAAGCACTGCAAATGAACTCTGAAATGGTTGAAAATTGGCATGGTATCATCATTTCACCCACATAGCATGTGCTAAAAAGTTGAGAGGGTTACGGCAAAAACTGGATGCACTTCGTGTACAAACTGGACAATCTCTTTCGAAGTGTAGGGGTTTCGGACGAAAACTCTTCTGTTACAAAAGGATTTGAATTTTTTGAACATATATGAACTCAAGACTTTTTTTCATTCAATATGCACCATTCAAAGCCTTATCATCACTTTTCAGACCTTTTCTGACTTCATTTGCTATTTTTCATGCATTTCATGATTTATTTTGAGCTAAGATGACCCTGAGATTGAAAAGCACTGCAAATGAACTCTGAACTGGTTGCAAATTGGCATGGAATCACCATTTCACCCACATAGCATGTGCTATTAAGTTTAGAGGGTTACGACAAAAACTCGATGCACTTCGTGTACAAACTGGACAATCTCTTTCGAAGTGTCAGGGTTTCGGACGAAAACTCTTCTGTTACAAAAGGATTTCAATTTTTTAAACATATTTGGACTCAAGACTTTTTCTGCATTCAATATGCACCATTCAAAGCCGCATCATCACTTTTCAGACCTTTTCTGACTTCATTTGCTATTTTTCATGCATTTCATGATTTATTTTGAGCTAAGATGACCCTGAGATTGAAAAGCATTGCAAATGAACTCTGAAATGGTTGAAAATTGGCATGGTATCATCATTTCACCCACATAGCATGTGCTAAAAAGTTGAGAGGGTTACGGCAAAAACTGGATGCACTTCGTGTACAAACTGGACAATATCTTTCGAAGTGTCAGGGTTTCGGACGAAAACACTTCTGTTACAAAAGGATTTCAATTTATTAGTTCATTCTTTTTAACAAATAAGTACTTTGATAATTTTAGTTAATATTATTTTGATTCTTTTTAGTTCATTCTTTTTAGTTAATGTTTTAGTTGATTCTTTTTAGTTCATTCTTTTTAGTTAATATTTTAGTTGATTCTTTTTAACAAATAAATACTTTGATTATTTTAGTTAATATTATTTTGATTCTTTTTAGTTCATTGTTTTTAGTTAATGTTTTAGTTGATTCTTTTTAGTTCATTCTTTTTAGTTAATATTTTAGTTGATTCTTTTTAGTTCATTCTTTTTAATAAATAAATATTTTGATAATTTTAGTTAATATTTTAGTTGATTCTTTTTAACAAATAAGATCTTTGATAATTTTAACTAAATATTTTTTTTCTATATTCAATATGCACCATTCAAAGCCACATCGTCACTTTTCAACCATTTTCGGACTTCATTTGCTATTTTTCATGCATTTCATGATTTATTTTGAGCTAAGATGCCCCTGAGATTGAAAAGCACTGCAAATGAACTCTGAAATGGTTCAAAATTGGCATGGTATCATCATTTCACCCACATAGCATGTGCTAAAAAGTTGAGAGGGTTACGGCAAAAACTGGATGCACTTCGTGTACAAACTGGACAATCTCTTTCGAAGTGTAGGGGTTTCGGACGAAAACTCTTCTGTTACAAAAGGATTTGAATTTTTTGAACATATATGAACTCAAGACTTTTTTTCATTCAAAATGCACCATTCAAAGCCTTATCATCACTTTTCAGACCTTTTCTGACTTCATTTGCTATTTTTCATGCATTTCATGATTTATTTTGAGCTAAGATGACCCTGAGATTGAAAAGCACTGCAAATGAACTCTGAACTGGTTGCAAATTGGCATGGTATCATCATTTCACCCACATAGCATGTGCTATTAAGTTTAGAGGGTTACGGCAAAAACTCGATGCACTTCGTGTACAAACTGGACAATCTCTTTCGAAGTGTGAGGGTTTCGGACGAAAACTGTTCTGTTACAAAAGGATTTCAATTTTTTAAACATATTTGGACTCAAGACTTTTTCTGCATTCAATATGCACCATTCAAAGCCGCATCATCACTTTTCAGACCTTTTCTGACTTCATTCGCTATTTTTCATGCATTTCATGATTTATTTTGAGCTAAGATGACCCTGAGATTGAAAAGCATTGCAAATGAACTCTGAAATGGTTGAAAATTGGCATGGTATCATCATTTCACCCACATAGCATGTGCTAAAAAGTTGAGAGGGTTACGGCAAAAACTGGATGCACTTCGTGTACAAACTGGACAATCTCTTTCGAAGTGTCAGGATTTCGGACGAAAACTCTTCTGTTACAAAAGGATTTCAATTTTTTAAACATATTTGAACTCAAGACTTTTTCTGCATTCAATATGCACCATTCAAAGCCGCATCATCACTTTTCAGACCTTTTCTGACTTCATTTGCTATTTTTCATGCCTTTCATGATTTATTTTGAGCTAAGATGCCCCTGAGATTGAAAAGCACTGCAAATGAACTCTGAAATGGTTGAAAATTGGCATGGTATCATCATTTCACCCACATAGCATGTGCTAAAAAGTTGAGAGGGTTACGGCAAAAACTGGATGCACTTCGTGTACAAACTGGACAATCTCTTTCGAAGTGTCAGGGTTTCGGACGAAAACTCTTCTGTTACAAAAGGATTTCAATTTTTTAAACATATTTGAACTCAAGACTTTTTTTGCATTCAATATGCACCATTCAAAGCCTTATCATCACTTTTCAGACCTTTTCTGACTTCATTTGCTATTTTTCATGGATTTCATGATTTATTTTGAGCTAAGATGACCCTGAGATTGAAAAGCATTGCAAATGAACTCTGAAATGGTTGAAAATTGGCATGGTATCATCATTTCACCCACATAGCATGTGCTAAAAAGTTGGGAGGATTACGGCAAAAACTGGATGCACTTCGTGTACGAACTGGACAATCTCTTTCGAAGTGTCAGGGTTTCGGACGAAAACTCTTCTGTTATAAAAGGATTTCAATTTATTAGTTCATTCTTTAAAAAAAAATACTTTGATAATTTTAGTTAATATTATTTTGATTCTTTTTAGTTCATTCTTTTTAGTTAATGTTTTAGTTGATTCTTTTTAGTTCATTCTTTTTAGTTAATATTTTAGTTGATTCTTTTTAACAAATAAATACTTTGATTATTTTAGTTAATATTATTTTGATTCTTTTTAGTTCATTCTTTTTAGTTAATATTTTAGTTGATTCTTTTTAGTTCATTCTTTTTAATAAATAAATATTTTGATAATTTTAGTTAATATTTTAGTTGATTCTTTTTAATAAATAAATATTTTGATAATTTTAACTAAATATTTTTTTCTATATTCAATATGCACCATTCAAAGCCACATCGTCACTTTTCAACCATTTTCGGACTTCATTTGCTATTTTTCATGCATTTCATGATTTATTTTGAGCTAAGATGCCCCTGAGATTGAAAAGCACTGCAAATGAACTCTGAAATGGTTGAAAATTGGCATGGTATCATCATTTCACCCACATAGCATGTGCTAAAAAGTTGAGAGGGTTACGGCAAAAACTGGATGCACTTCGTGTACAAACTGGACAATCTCTTTCGAAGTGTAGGGGTTTCGGACGAAAACTCTTCTGTTACAAAAGGATTTGAATTTTTTGAACATATATGAACTCAAGACTTTTTTTCATTCAATATGCACCATTCAAAGCCTTATCATCACTTTTCAGACCTTTTCTGACTTCATTTGCTATTTTTCATGCATTTCATGATTTATTTTGAGCTAAGATGACCCTGAGATTGAAAAGCACTGCAAATGAACTCTGAACTGGTTGCAAATTGGCATGGAATCACCATTTCACCCACATAGCATGTGCTATTAAGTTTAGAGGGTTACGACAAAAACTCGATGCACTTCGTGTACAAACTGGACAATCTCTTTCGAAGTGTCAGGGTTTCGGACGAAAACTCTTCTGTTACAAAAGGATTTCAATTTTTTAAACATATTTGGACTCAAGACTTTTTCTGCATTCAATATGCACCATTCAAAGCCGCATCATCACTTTTCAGACCTTTTCTGACTTCATTTGCTATTTTTCATGCATTTCATGATTTATTTTGAGCTAAGATGACCCTGAGATTGAAAAGCATTGCAAATGAACTCTGAAATGGTTGAAAATTGGCATGGTATCATCATTTCACCCACATAGCATGTGCTAAAAAGTTGAGAGGGTTACGGCAAAAACTGGATGCACTTCGTGTACAAACTGGACAATATCTTTCGAAGTGTCAGGGTTTCGGACGAAAACACTTCTGTTACAAAAGGATTTCAATTTATTAGTTCATTCTTTTTAACAAATAAATACTTTGATAATTTTAGTTAATATTATTTTGATTCTTTTTAGTTCATTCTTTTTAGTTAATGTTTTAGTTGATTCTTTTTAGTTCATTCTTTTTAGTTAATATTTTAGTTGATTCTTTTTAACAAATAAATACTTTGATTATTTTAGTTAATATTATTTTGATTCTTTTTAGTTCATTGTTTTTAGTTAATGTTTTAGTTGATTCTTTTTAGTTCATTCTTTTTAGTTAATATTTTAGTTGATTCTTTTTAGTTCATTCTTTTTAATAAATAAATATTTTGATAATTTTAGTTAATATTTTAGTTGATTCTTTTTAACAAATAAGATCTTTGATAATTTTAACTAAATATTTTTTTTCTATATTCAATATGCACCATTCAAAGCCACATCGTCACTTTTCAACCATTTTCGGACTTCATTTGCTATTTTTCATGCATTTCATGATTTATTTTGAGCTAAGATGCCCCTGAGATTGAAAAGCACTGCAAATGAACTCTGAAATGGTTCAAAATTGGCATGGTATCATCATTTCACCCACATAGCATGTGCTAAAAAGTTGAGAGGGTTACGGCAAAAACTGGATGCACTTCATGTACAAACTGGACAATCTCTTTCGAAGTGTAGGGGTTTCGGACGAAAACTCTTCTGTTACAAAAGGATTTGAATTTTTTGAACATATATGAACTCAAGACTTTTTTTCATTCAAAATGCACCATTCAAAGCCTTATCATCACTTTTCAGACCTTTTCTGACTTCATTTGCTATTTTTCATGCATTTCATGATTTATTTTGAGCTAAGATGACCCTGAGATTGAAAAGCACTGCAAATGAACTCTGAACTGGTTGCAAATTGGCATGGTATCATCATTTCACCCACATAGCATGTGCTATTAAGTTTAGAGGGTTACGGCAAAAACTCGATGCACTTCGTGTACAAACTGGACAATCTCTTTCGAAGTGTGAGGGTTTCGGACGAAAACTCTTCTGTTACAAAAGGATTTCAATTTTTTAAACATATTTGGACTCAAGACTTTTTCTGCATTCAATATGCACCATTCAAAGCCGCATCATCACTTTTCAGACCTTTTCTGACTTCATTCGCTATTTTTCATGCATTTCATGATTTATTTTGAGCTAAGATGACCCTGAGATTGAAAAGCATTGCAAATGAACTCTGAAATGGTTGAAAATTGGCATGGTATCATCATTTCACCCACATAGCATGTGCTAAAAAGTTGAGAGGGTTACGGCAAAAACTGGATGCACTTCGTGTACAAACTGGACAATCTCTTTCGAAGTGTCAGGATTTCGGACGAAAACTCTTCTGTTACAAAAGGATTTCAATTTTTTAAACATATTTGAACTCAAGACTTTTTCTGCATTCAATATGCACCATTCAAAGCCGCATCATCACTTTTCAGACCTTTTCTGACTTCATTTGCTATTTTTCATGCCTTTCATGATTTATTTTGAGCTAAGATGCCCCTGAGATTGAAAAGCACTGCAAATGAACTCTGAAATGGTTGAAAATTGGCATGGTATCATCATTTCACCCACATAGCATGTGCTAAAAAGTTGAGAGGGTTACGGCAAAAACTGGATGCACTTCGTGTACAAACTGGACAATCTCTTTCGAAGTGTCAGGGTTTCGGACGAAAACTCTTCTGTTACAAAAGGATTTCAATTTTTTAAACATATTTGAACTCAAGACTTTTTTTGCATTCAATATGCACCATTCAAAGCCTTATCATCACTTTTCAGACCTTTTCTGACTTCATTTGCTATTTTTCATGGATTTCATGATTTATTTTGAGCTAAGATGACCCTGAGATTGAAAAGCATTGCAAATGAACTCTGAAATGGTTGAAAATTGGCATGGTATCATCATTTCACCTACATAGCATGTGCTAAAAAGTTGGGAGGATTACGGCAAAAACTGGATGCACTTCGTGTACGAACTGGACAATCTCTTTCGAAGTGTCAGGGTTTCGGACGAAAACTCTTCTGTTATAAAAGGATTTCAATTTATTAGTTCATTCTTTAAAAAAAAAATACTTTGATAATTTTAGTTAATATTATTTTGATTCTTTTTAGTTCATTCTTTTTAGTTAATGTTTTAGTTGATTCTTTTTAGTTCATTCTTTTTAGTTAATATTTTAGTTGATTCTTTTTAACAAATAAATACTTTGATTATTTTAGTTAATATTATTTTGATTCTTTTTAGTTCATTGTTTTTAGTTAATGTTTTAGTTGATTCTTTTTAGTTCATTCTTTTTAGTTAATATTTTAGTTGATTCTTTTTAGTTCATTCTTTTTAATAAATAAATATTTTGATAATTTTAGTTAATATTTTAGTTGATTCTTTTTAATAAATAAATATTTTGATAATTTTAACTAAATATTTTTTTCTATATTCAATATGCACCATTCAAAGCCACATCGTCACTTTTCAACCATTTTCGGACTTCATTTGCTATTTTTCATGCATTTCATGATTTATTTTGAGCTAAGATGCCCCTGAGATTGAAAAGCACTGCAAATGAACTCTGAAATGGTTGAAAATTGGCATGGTATCATCATTTCACCCACATAGCATGTGCTAAAAAGTTGAGAGGGTTACGGCAAAAACTGGATGCACTTCGTGTACAAACTGGACAATCTCTTTCGAAGTGTAGGGGTTTCGGACGAAAACTCTTCTATTACAAAAGGATTTGAATTTTTTGAACATATATGAACTCAAGACTTGTTTTCATTCAATATGCACCATTCAAAGCCTTATCATCACTTTTCAGACCTTTTCTGACTTCATTTGCTATTTTTCATGCATTTCATGATTTATTTTGAGCTAAGATGACCCTGAGATTGAAAAGCACTGCAAATGAACTCTGAACTGGTTGCAAATTGGCATGGTATCATCATTTCACCCACATAGCATGTGCTATTAAGTTTAGAGGGTTACGGCAAAAACTCGATGCACTTCGTGTACAAACTGGACAATCTCTTTCGAAGTGTCAGGATTTCGGACGAAAACTCTTCTGTTACAAAAGGATTTCAATTTTTTAAACATATTTGGACTCAAGACTTTTTCTGCATTCAATATGCACCATTCAAAGCCGCATCATCACTTTTCAGACCTTTTCTGACTTCATTTGCTATTTTTCATGCATTTCATGATTTATTTTGAGCTAAGATGCCCCTGAGATTGAAAAGCACTGCAAATGAACTCTGAAATGGTTGAAAATTGGCATGGTATCATCATTTCACCCACATAGCATGTGCTAAAAAGTTGAGAGGGTTACGGCAAAAACTGGATGCACTTCGTGTACAAACTGGACAATCTCTTTCGAAGTGTCAGGGTTTCGGACGAAAACTCTTCTGTTACAAAAGGATTTCAATTTTTTAAACATATTTGAACTCAAGACTTTTTTTGCATTCAATATGCACCATTCAAAGCCTTATCATCACTTTTCAGACCTTTTCTGACTTCATTTGCTATTTTTCATGCATTTCATGATTTATTTTGAGCTAAGATGACCCTGAGATTGAAAAGCATTGCAAATGAACTCTGAAATGGTTGAAAATTGGCATGGTATCATCATTTCACCCACATAGCATGTGCTAAAAAGTTGGGAGGATTACGGCAAAAACTGGATGCACTTCGTGTACGAACTGGACAATCTCTTTCGAAGTGTCAGGGTTTCGGACAAAAACTCTTCTGTTATAAAAGGATTTCAATTTATTAGTTCATTCTTTAAAAAAAATAAATACTTTGATAATTTTAGTTAATATTATTTTGATTCTTTTTAGTTCATTCTTTTTAGTTAATGTTTTAGTTGATTCTTTTTAGTTCATTCTTTTTAGTTAATATTTTAGTTGATTCTTTTTAACAAATAAATACTTTGATTATTTTAGTTAATATTATTTTGATTCTTTTTAGTTCATTGTTTTTAGTTAATGTTTTAGTTGATTCTTTTTAGTTCATTCTTTTTAGTTAATATTTTAGTTGATTCTTTTTAGTTCATTCTTTTTAATAAATAAATATTTTGATAATTTTAGTTAATATTTTAGTTGATTCTTTTTAATAAATAAATATTTTGATAATTTTAACTAAATATTTTTTCTATATTCAATATGCACCATTCAAAGCCACATCGTCACTTTTCAACCATTTTCGGACTTCATTTGCTATTTTTCATGCATTTCATGATTTATTTTGAGCTAAGATGCCCCTGAGATTGAAAAGCACTGCAAATGAACTCTGAAATGGTTGAAAATTGGCATGGTATCATCATTTCACCCACATAGCATGTGCTAAAAAGTTGAGAGGGTTACGGCAAAAACTGGATGCACTTCGTGTACAAACTGGACAATCTCTTTCGAAGTGTAGGGGTTTCGGACGAAAACTCTTCTGTTACAAAAGGATTTGAATTTTTTGAACATATATGAACTCAAGACTTTTTTTCATTCAATATGCACCATTCAAAGCCTTATCATCACTTTTCAGACCTTTTCTGACTTCATTTGCTATTTTTCATGCATTTCATGATTTATTTTGAGCTAAGATGACCCTGAGATTGAAAAGCACTGCAAATGAACTCTGAACTGGTTGCAAATTGGCATGGTATCATCATTTCACCCACATATCATGTGCTAAAAAGTTGAGAGGGTTACGGCAAAAACTGGATGCACTTCGTGTACAAACTGGACAATCTCTTTCGAAGTGTCAGGGTTTCGGACGAAAACACTTCTGTTACAAAAGGATTTGAATTTTTTGAACATATATGAACTCAAGACTTTTTCTGCATTCAATATGCACCATTCAAAGCCGCATCATCAATTTTCAGACCTTTTCTGACTTCATTTGCTATTTTTCATGCATTTCATGATTTATTTTGAGCTAAGATGCCCCTGAGATTGAAAAGCACTGCAAATGAACTCTGAAATGGTTGAAAATTGGCATGGTATCATCATTTCACCCACATAGCATGTGCTAAAAAGTTGAGAGGGTTACGGCAAAAACTGGATGCACTTCGTGTACAAACTGTTACAAAAGGATTTCAATTTTTTAAACATATTTGAACTCAAGACTTTTTTTTCATTCAATATGCACCATTCAAAGCCTTATCATCACTTTTTAGACCTTTTCTGACTTCATTTGCTATTTTTCATGCATTTCATGATTTATTTTGAGCTAAGATGACCCTGAGATTGAAAAGCACTGCAAATGAACTCTGAACTGGTTGCAAATTGGCATGGTATCATCATTTCACCCACATATCATGTGCTAAAAAGTTGAGAGGGTTACGGCAAAAACTGGATGCACTTCGTGTACAAACTGGACAATCTCTTTCGAAGTGTCAGGGTTTCGGACGAAAACACTTCTGTTACAAAAGGATTTGAATTTTTTGAACATATATGAACTCAAGACTTTTTCTGCATTCAATATGCACCATTCAAAGCCGCATCATCACTTTTCAGACCTTTTCTGACTTCATTTGCTATTTTTCATGCATTTCATGATTTATTTTGAGCTAAGATGCCCCTGAGATTGAAAAGCACTGCAAATGAACTCTGAAATGGTTGAAAATTGGCATGGTATCATCATTTCACCCACATAGCATGTGCTAAAAAGTTGAGAGGGTTACGGCAAAAACTGGATGCACTTCGTGTACAAACTGGACAATCTCTTTCGAAGTGTGAGGGTTTCGGACGAAAACTCTTCTGTTACAAAAGGATTTCAATTTTTTAAACATATATGAACTCAAGACTTTTTCTGCATTCAATATGCACCATTCAAAGCCGCATCATCACTTTTCAGACCTTTTCTGACTTCATTTGCTATTTTTCATGCATTTCATGATTTATTTTGAGCTAAGATGACCCTGAGATTGAAAAGCATTGCAAATGAACTCTGAAATGGTTGAAAATTGGCATGGTATCATCATTTCACCCACATAGCATGTGCTAAAAATTTGAGAGGGTTACGGCAAAAACTGGATGCACTTCGTGTACAAACTGGACAATCTCTTTCGAAGTGTCAGGGTTTCGGACGAAAACACTTCTGTTACAAAAGGATTTCAATTTTTTGAACATATATGAACTCAAGACTTTTTTTCATTCAATATGCACCATTCAAAGCCTTATCATCACTTTTCAGACCTTTTCTGACTTCATTTGCTATTTTTCATGCATTTCATGATTTATTTTGAGCTAAGATGACCCTGAGATTGAAAAGCACTGCAAATGAACTCTGAACTGGTTGCAAATTGGCATGGTATCATCATTTCACCCACTTAGCATGTGCTATTAAGTTTAGAGGGTTACGGCAAAAACTCGATGCACTTCGTGTACAAACTGGACAATCTCTTTCGAAGTGTGAGGGTTTCGGACGAAAACTCTTCTGTTACAAAAGGATTTCAATTTTTTAAACATATTTGGACTCAAGACTTTTTCTGCATTCAATATGCACCATTCAAAGCCGCATCATCACTTTTCAGACCTTTTCTGACTTCATTTGCTATTTTTCATGCATTTCATGATTTATTTTGAGCTAAGATGACCCTGAGATTGAAAAGCATTGCAAATGAACTCTGAAATGGTTGAAAATTGGCATGGTATCATCATTTCACCCACATAGCATGTGCTAAAAAGTTGAGAGGGTTACGGCAAAAACTGGATGCACTTCGTGTACAAACTGGACAATATCTTTCGAAGTGTCAGGGTTTCGGACGAAAACACTTCTGTTACAAAAGGATTTCAATTTTTTGAACATATATGAACTCAACACTTTTTCTGCATTCAATATGCACCATTCAAAGCCGCATCATCACTTTTCAGACCTTTTCTGACTTCATTTGCTATTTTTCATGTATTTCATGATTTATTTTGAGCTAAGATGACCCTGAGATTGAAAAGCATTGCAAATGAACTCTGAAATGGTTGAAAATTGGCATGGTATCATCATTTCACCCACATAGCATGTGCTAAAAAGTTGAGAGGGTTACGGCAAAAACTGGATGCACTTCGTGTACAAACTGGACAATCTCTTTCGAAGTGTCAGGGTTTCGGACGAAAACACTTCTGTTACAAAAGGATTTCAATTTTTTGAACATATATGAACTCAAGACTTTTTTTCATTCAATATGCACCATTCAAAGCCTTATCATCACTTTTCAGACCTTTTCTGACTTCATTTGCTATTTTTCATGCATTTCATGATTTATTTTGAGCTAAGATGACCCTGAGATTGAAAAGCACTGCAAATGAACTCTGAACTGGTTGAAAATTGGCATGGTATCATCATTTCACCCACTTAGCATGTGCTATTAAGTTTAGAGGGTTACGGCAAAAACTCGATGCACTTCGTGTACAAACTGGACAATCTCTTTCGAAGTGTGAGGGTTTCGGACGAAAACTCTTCTGTTACAAAAGGATTTCAATTTTTTAAACATATTTGGACTCAAGACTTTTTCTGCATTCAATATGCACCATTCAAAGCCGCATCATCACTTTTCAGACCTTTTCTGACTTCATTTGCTATTTTTCATGCATTTCATGATTTATTTTGAGCTAAGATGACCCTGAGATTGAAAAGCACTGCAAATGAACTCTGAACTGGTTGCAAATTGGCATGGTATCATCATTTCACCCACATAGCATGTGCTATTAAGTTTAGAGGGTTACGGCAAAAACTCGATGCACTTCGTGTACACACTGGATAATCTCTTTCGAAGTGTGAGGGTTTCGGACGAAAACTCTTCTGTTACAAAAGGATTTCAATTTTTTAAACATATTTGGACTCAAGACTTTTTCTGCATTCAATATGCACCATTCAAAGCCGCATCATCACTTTTCAGACCTTTTCTGACTTCATTTGCTATTTTTCATGCATTTCATGATTTATTTTGAGCTAAGATGACCCTGAGATTGAAAAGCATTGCAAATGAACTCTGAAATGGTTGAAAATTGGCATGGTATCATCATTTCACCCACATAGCATGTGCTAAAAAGTTGAGAGGGTTACGGCAAAAACTGGATGCACTTCGTGTACAAACTGGACAATCTCTTTCGAAGTGTCAGGGTTTCGGACGAAAACACTTCTGTTACAAAAGGATTTCAATTTTTTGAACATATATGAACTCAAGACTTTTTTTCATTCAATATGCACCATTCAAAGCCTTATCATCACTTTTTTGACCTTTTCTGACTTCATTTGCTATTTTTCATGCATTTCATGATTTATTTTGAGCTAAGATGACCCTGAGATTGAAAAGCACTGCAAATGAACTCTGAACTGGTTGCAAATTGGCATGGTATCATCATTTCACCCACATAGCATGTGCTATTAAGTTTAGAGGGTTACGGCAAAAACTCGATGCACTTCGTGTACACACTGGATAATCTCTTTCGAAGTGTGAGGGTTTCGGACGAAAACTCTTCTGTTACAAAAGGATTTCAATTTTTTAAACATATTTGGACTCAAGACTTTTTCTGCATTCAATATGCACCATTCAAAGCCGCATCATCACTTTTCAGACCTTTTCTGACTTCATTTGCTATTTTTCATGCATTTCATGATTTATTTTGAGCTAAGATGACCCTGAGATTGAAAAGCATTGCAAATGAACTCTGAAATGGTTGAAAATTGGCATGGTATCATCATTTCACCCACATAGCATGTGCTAAAAAGTTGAGAGGGTTACGGCAAAAACTGGATGCACTTCGTGTACAAACTGGACAATATCTTTCGAAGTGTCAGGGTTTCGGACGAAAACACTTCTGTTACAAAAGGATTTCAATTTTTTGAACATATATGAACTCAAGACTTTTTCTACATTCAATATGCACCATTCAAAGCCGCATCATCACTTTTCAGACCTTTTCTGACTTCATTTGCTATTTTTCATGTATTTCATGATTTATTTTGAGCTAAGATGACCCTGAGATTGAAAAGCACTGCAAATGAACTCTGAAATGGTTGAAAATTGGCATGGTATCATCATTTCACCCACATAGCATGTGCTAAAAAGTTGAGACGGTTACGGCAAAAACTGGATGCACTTCGTGTACAAACTGGACAATCTCTTTCGAAGTGTAGGGGTTTCGGACGAAAACTCTTCTGTTACAAAAGGATTTCAATTTTTTAAACATATTTAAACTAAAGACTTTTTTTCATTCAATATGCACCATTCAAAGCCTTATCATCACTTTTCAGACCTTTTCTGACTTCATTTGCTATTTTTCATGCATTTCATGATTTATTTTGAGCTAAGATGACCCTGAGATTGAAAAGCACTACAAATGAACTCTGAACTGGTTGAAAATTGGCATGGTATCATCATTTCACCCACTTAGCATGTGCTATTAAGTTTAGAGGGTTACGGCAAAAACTCGATGCACTTCGTGTACAAACTGGACAATCTCTTTCGAAGTGTGAGGGTTTCGGACGAAAACTCTTGTGTTACAAAAGGATTTCAATTTTTTAAACATATTTGGACTCAAGACTTTTTCTGCATTCAATATGCACCATTCAAAGCCGCATCATCACTTTTCAGACCTTTTCTGACTTCATTTGCTATTTTTCATGCATTTCATGATTTATTTTGAGCTAAGATGACCCTGAGATTGAAAAGCATTGCAAATGAACTCTGAAATGGTTGAAAATTGGCATGGTATCATCATTTCACCCACATAGCATGTGCTAAAAAGTTGAGAGGGTTACGGCAAAAACTGGATGCACTTCGTGTACAAACTGGACAATATCTTTCGAAGTGTCAGGGTTTCGGACGAAAACACTTCTGTTACAAAAGGATTTCAATTTTTTGAACATATATGAACTCAAGACTTTTTCTGCATTCAATATGCACCATTCAAAGCCGCATCATCCCTTTTCAGACCTTTTCTGACTTCATTTGCTATTTTTCATGTATTTCATGATTTATTTTGAGCTAAGATGACCCTGAGATTGAAAAGCACTGCAAATGAACTCTGAAATGGTTGAAAATTGGCATGGTATCATCATTTCACCCACATAGCATGTGCTAAAAAGTTGAGACGGTTACGGCAAAAACTGGATGCACTTCGTGTACAAACTGGACAATCTCTTTCGAAGTGTAGGGGTTTCGGACGAAAACTCTTCTGTTACAAAAGGATTTCAATTTTTTAAACATATTTAAACTAAAGACTTTTTTTCATTCAATATGCACCATTCAAAGCCTTATCATCACTTTTCAGACCTTTTCTGACTTCATTTGCTATTTTTCATGCATTTCATGATTTATTTTGAGCTAAGATGACCCTGAGATTGAAAAGCACTGCAAATGAACTCTGAAATGGTTGAAAATTGGCATGGTATCATCATTTCACCCACATAGCATGTGCTAAAAAGTTGAGACGGTTACGGCAAAAACTGGATGCACTTCGTGTACAAACTGGACAATCTCTTTCGAAGTGTAGGGGTTTCGGACGAAAACTCTTCTGTTACAAAAGGATTTCAATTTTTTAAACTTATTTGAACTCAAGACTATTTTTTCATTCAATATGCACCATTCAAAGCCTTATCATCACTTTTCAGACCTTTTCTGACTTCATTTTCTATTTTTCATGCATTTCATGATTTATTTTGAGCTAAGATGACCCTGAGATTGAAAAGCACTGCAAATGAACTCTGAACTGGTTGCAAATTGGCATGGTATCATCATTTCACCCACATAGCATGTGCTAAAATGTTGAGAGGGTTACGGCAAAAACTGGATGCACTTCGTGTACAAACTGGACAATCTCTTTCGAAGTGTCAGGGTTTCGGACGAAAACTCTTCTGTTACAAAAGGATTTCAATTTTTTAAACATATTTGGACTCAAGACTTTTTCTGCATTCAATATGCACCATTCAAAGCCGCATCATCACTTTTTAGACCTTTTCTGACTTCATTTGCTATTTTTCATGCATTTCATGATTTATTTTGAGCTAAGATGACCCTGAGATTGAAAAGCACTGCAAATGAACTCTGAAATGGTTGAAAATTGGCACGGTATCATCATTTCACCCACATAGCATGTGCTAAAAAGTTGAGAGGGTTACGGCAAAAACTGGATGCACTTCGTGTACAAACTGGACAATATCTTTCGAAGTGTCAGGGTTTCGGACGAAAACACTTCTGTTACAAAAGGATTTCAATTTTTTGAACATATATGAACTCAAGACTTTTTTTGCATTCAATATGCACCATTCAAAGCCTTATCATCACTTTTCAGACCTTTTCTGACTTCATTTGCTATTTTTCATGCATTTCATGATTTATTTTGAGCTAAGATGACCCTGAGATTGAAAAGCACTGCAAATGAACTCTGAAATGGTTGCAAATTGGCATGGTATCATCATTTCACCCACATATCATGTGCTAAAAAGTTGAGAGGGTTACGGCAAAAACTGGATGCACTTCGTGTACAAACTGGACAATCTCTTTCGAAGTGTCAGGGTTTCGGACGAAAACACTTCTGTTACAAAAGGATTTGAATTTTTTGAACATATATGAACTCAAGACTTTTTCTGCATTCAATATGCACCATTCAAAGCCGCATCATCACTTTTCAGACCTTTTCTGACTTCATTTGCTATTTTTCCTGCATTTCATGATTTATTTTGAGCTAAGATGACCCTGAGATTGAAAAGCACTGCAAATGAACTCTGAAATGGTTGGAAATTGGCATGGTATCATCATTTCACCCACATAGCATGTGCTAAAAAGTTGAGAGGGTTACGGCAAAAACTGGATGCACTTCGTGTACAAACTGGAGAATCTCTTTCGAAGTGTCAGGGTTTCGGACGAAAACTCTTCTGTTACAAAAGGATTTCAATTTTTTAAACATATTTGAACTCAAGACTTTTTTTGCATTCAATATGCACCATTCAAAGCCTTATCATCACTTTTCAGACCTTTTCTGACTTCATTTGCTATTTTTCATGCATTTCATGATTTATTTTGAGCTAAGATGACCCTGAGATTGAAAAGCACTGCAAATGAACTCTGAACTGGTTGCAAATTGGCATGGTATCATCATTTCACCCACATAGCATGTGCTATTAAGTTTAGAGGGTTACGGCAAAAACTCGATGCACTTCGTGTACAAACTGGACAATATCTTTCGAAGTGTGAGGGTTTCGGACGAAAACTCTTCTGTTACAAAAGGATTTCAATTTTTTAAACATATTTGGAGTCAAGACTTTTTCTGCATTCAATATGCACCATTCAAAGCCGCATCATCACTTTTCAGACCTTTTCTGACTTCATTTGCTATTTTTCATGCATTTCATGATTTATTTTGAGCTAAGATGACCCTGAGATTGAAAAGCATTGCAAATGAACTCTGAAATGGTTGAAAATTGGCATGGTATCATCATTTCACCCACATAGCATGTGCTAAAAAGTTGAGAGGGTTACGGCAAAAACTGGATGCACTTCGTGTACAAACTGGACAATATCTTTCGAAGTGTCAGGGTTTCGGACGAAAACACTTCTGTTACAAAAGGATTTCAATTTTTTGAACATATATGAACTCAAGACTTTTTCTGCATTCAATATGCACCATTCAAAGCCGCATCATCACTTTTCAGACCTTTTCTGACTTCATTTGCTATTTTTCATGTATTTCATGATTTATTTTGAGCTAAGATGACCCTGAGATTGAAAAGCACTGCAAATGAACTCTGAAATGGTTGAAAATTGGCATGGTATCATCATTTCACCCACATAGCATGTGCTAAAAAGTTGAGACGGTTACGGCAAAAACTGGATGAACTTCGTGTACAAACTGGACAATCTCTTTCGAAGTGTAGGGGTTTCGGACGAAAACTCTTCTGTTACAAAAGGATTTCAATTTTTTAAACTTATTTGAACTCAAGACTATTTTTTCATTCAATATGCACCATTCAAAGCCTTATCATCACTTTTCAGACCTTTTCTGACTTCATTTTCTATTTTTCATGCATTTCATGATTTATTTTGAGCTAAGATGACCCTGAGATTGAAAAGCATTGCAAATGAACTCTGAAATGGTTGAAAATTGGCATGGTATCATCATTTCACCCACATAGCATGTGCTAAAAAGTTGAGAGGGTTACGGCAAAAACTGGATGCACTTGGTGTACAAACTGGACAATATCTTTCGAAGTGTCAGGGTTTCAGACGAAAACACTTCTGTTACAAAAGGATTTCAATTTTTTGAACATATACGAACTCAAGACTTTTTTTGCATTCAATATGCACCATTCAAAGCCTTATCATCACTTTTCAGACCTTTTCTGACTTCATTTGCTATTTTTCATGCATTTCATGATTTATTTTGAGCTAAGATGACCCTGAGATTGAAAAGCACTGCAAATGAACTCTGAAATGGTTGCAAATTGGCATGGTATCATCATTTCACCCACATATCATGTGCTAAAAAGTTGAGAGGGTTACGGCAAAAACTGGATGCACTTCGTGTACAAACTGGACAATATCTTTCGAAGTGTCAGGGTATCGGACGAAAACACTTCTGTTACAAAAGGATTTCAATTTTTTGAACATATATGAACTCAAGACTTTTTCTGCATTCAATATGCACCATTCAAAGCCGCATCATCACTTTTCAGACCTTTTCTGACTTCATTTGCTATTTTTCATGCATTTCATGATTTATTTTGAGCTAAGATGACCCTGAGATTGAAAAGCACTGCAAATGAACTCTGAAATGGTTGAAAATTGGCACGGTATCATCATTTCACCCACATAGCATGTGCTAAAAAGTTGAGAGGGTTACGGCAAAAACTGGATGCACTTCGTGTACAAACTGGACAATATCTTTCGAAGTGTCAGGGTTTCGGACGAAAACACTTCTGTTACAAAAGGATTTCAATTTTTTGAACATATATGAACTCAAGACTTTTTTTGCATTCAATATGCACCATTCAAAGCCTTATCATCACTTTTCAGACCTTTTCTGACTTCATTTGCTATTTTTCCTGCATTTCATGATTTATTTTGAGCTAAGATGACCCTGAGATTGAAAAGCACTGCAAATGAACTCTGAAATGGTTGGAAATTGGCATGGTATCATCATTTCACCCACATAGCATGTGCTAAAAAGTTGAGAGGGTTACGGCAAAAACTGGATGCACTTCGTGTACAAACTGGACAATCTCTTTCGAAGTGTCAGGGTTTCGGACGAAAACTCTTCTGTTACAAAAGGATTTCAATTTTTTAAACATATTTGAACTCAAGACTTTTTTTGCATTCAATATGCACCATTCAAAGCCTTATCATCACTTTTCTGACCTTTTTATACTTCATTTGCTATTTTTCATGCATTTCATGATTTATTTTGAGCTAAGATGACCCTGAGATTGAAAAGCATTGCAAATGAACTCTGAAATGGTTGAAAATTGGCATGGTATCATCATCTCACCCACATAGCATGTGCTAAAAATTTGAGAGGATTACGGCAAAAACTGGATGCACTTCGTTTACGAACTGGACAATCTCTTTCGAAGTGTCAGGGTTTCGGACGAAAACTCTTCTGTTATAAAAGGATTTCAATTTATTAGTTCATTCTTTTAAAAAAATAAATACTTTGATAATTTTAGTTAATATTATTTTGATTCTTTTTAGTTCATTCTTTTTAGTTAATGTTTTAGTTGATTCTTTTTAGTTCATTCTTTTAGTTGATTCTTTTTAACAAATAAATACTTTGATTATTTTAGTTAATATTATTTTGATTCTTTTTAGTTCATTGTTTTTAGTTAATGTTTTAGTTGATTCTTTTTAGTTCATTCTTTTTAGTTAATATTTTAGTTGATTCTTTTTAGTTCATTCTTTTTAATAAATAAATATTTTGATAATTTTAGTTAATATTTTAGTTGATTCTTTTTAATAAATAAATATTTTGATAATTTTAACTAATTTTTTTTTTCTATATTCAATATGCACCATTCAAAGCCACATCGTCACTTTTCAACCATTTTCGGACTTCATTTGCTATTTTTCATGCATTTCATGATTTATTTTGAGCTAAGATGCCCCTGAGATTGAAAAGCACTGCAAATGAACTCTGAAATGGTTGAAAATTGGCATGGTATCATCATTTCACCCACATAGCATGTGCTAAAAAGTTGAGAGGGTTACGGCAAAAACTGGATGCACTTCGTGTACAAACTGGACAATCTCTTTCGAAGTGTCAAGGTTTCGGACGAAAACTCTTCTGTTACAAAAGGATTTCAATTTTTTAAACATATTTGGACTCAAGACTTTTTCTGCATTCAATATGCACCATTCAAAGCCGCATCATCACTTTTTAGACCTTTTCTGACTTCATTCGCTATTTTTCATGCATTTCATGATTTATTTTGAGCTAAGATGACCCTGAGATTGAAAAGCACTGCAAATGAACTCTGAAATGGTTGAAAATTGGCACGGTATCATCATTTCACCCACATAGCATGTGCTAAAAAGTTGAGAGGGTTACGGCAAAAACTGGATGCACTTCGTGTACAAACTGGACAATCTCTTTCGAAGTGTCAGGATTTCGGACGAAAACTCTTCTGTTACAAAAGGATTTCAATTTTTTAAACATATTTGAACTCAAGACTTTTTTTGCATTCAATATGCACCATTCAAAGCCTTATCATCACTTTTCAGACCTTTTCTGACTTCATTTGCTATTTTTCATGCATTTCATGATTTATTTTGAGCTAAGATGACCCTGAGATTGAAAAGCACTGCAAATGAACTCTGAAATGGTTGCAAATTGGCATGGTATCATCATTTCACCCACATATCATGTGCTAAAAAGTTGAGAGGGTTACGGCAAAAACTGGATGCACTTCGTGTACAAACTGGACAATCTCTTTCGAAGTGTCAGGGTTTCGGACGAAAACACTTCTGTTACAAAAGGATTTGAATTTTTTGAACATATATGAACTCAAGACTTTTTCTGCATTCAATATGCACCATTCAAAGCCGCATCATCACTTTTCAGACCTTTTCTGACTTCATTTGCTATTTTTCATGCATTTCATGATTTATTTTGAGCTAAGATGACCCTGAGATTGAAAAGCACTGCAAATGAACTCTGAAATGGTTGCAAATTGGCATGGTATCATCATTTCACCCACATAGCATGTGCGAAAAAGTTGAGAGGGTTAAGGCAAAAACTGGATGCACTTCGTGTACAAATTGGACAATCTCTTTCGAAGTGTCTGGGTTTCGGACGAAAACTCTTCTGTTACAAAAGGATTTCAATTTTTTAAACATATTTGAACACAAGACGTTTTTTGCATTCAATATGCACCATTCAAAGCCTTATCATCACTTTTCAGACCTTTTCTGACTTCATTTGCTATTTTTCATGCATTTCATGATTTATTTTGAGCTAAGATGACCCTGAGATTGAAAAGCACTGCAAATGAACTCTGAAATGGTTGCAAATTGGCATGGTATCATCATTTCACCCACATATCATGTGCTAAAAAGTTGAGAGGATTACGGCAAAAACTGGATGCACTTCGTGTACGAACTGGACAATCTCTTTCGAAGTGTCAGGGTTTCGGACGAAAACTCTTCTGTTATAAAAGGATTTCAATTTATTAGTTCATTCTTTTAAAAAAATAAATACTTTGATAATTTTAGTTAATATTATTTTGATTCTTTTTAGTTCATTCTTTTTAGTTAATGTTTTAGTTGATTCTTTTTAGTTCATTCTTTTTAGTTAATATTTTACTTGATTCTTTTTAACAAATAAATACTTTGATTATTTTAGTTAATATTATTTTGATTCTTTTTAGTTCATTGTTTTTAGTTAATGTTTTAGTTGATTCTTTTTAGTTAATATTTTAGTTGATTCTTTTTAGTTCATTCTTTTTAATAAATAAATATTTTGATAATTTTAGTTAATATTTTAGTTGATTCTTTTTAATAAATAAATATTTTGATAATTTTAACTAAATATTTTTTTCTATATTCAATATGCACTATTCAAAGCCACATCGTCACTTTTCAACCATTTTCGGACTTCATTTGCTATTTTTCATGCATTTCATGATTTATTTTGAGCTAAGATGCCCCTGAGATTGAAAAGCACTGCAAATGAACTCTGAAATGGTTGAAAATTGGCATGGTATCATCATTTCACCCACATAGCATGTGCTAAAAAGTTGAGAGGGTTACGGCAAAAACTGGATGCACTTCGTGTACAAACTGGACAATCTCTTTCGAAATGTAGGGGTTTCGGACGAAAACTCTTCTGTTACAAAAGGATTTCAATTTTTTGAACATATATGAACTCAAGACTTTTTTTGCATTCAATATGCACCATTCAAAGCCTTATCATCACTTTTCAGACCTTTTCTGACTTCATTTGCTATTTTTCATGCATTTCATGATTTATTTTGAGCTAAGATGACCCTGAGATTGAAAAGCACTGCAAATGAACTCTGAAATGGTTGCAAATTGGCATGGTATCATCATTTCACCCACATATCATGTGCTAAAAAGTTGAGAGGATTACGGCAAAAACTGGATGCACTTCGTGTACGAACTGGACAATCTCTTTCGAAGTGTCAGGGTTTCGGACGAAAACTCTTCTGTTATAAAAGGATTTCAATTTATTAGTTCATTCTTTTAAAAAAATAAATACTTTGATAATTTTAGTTAATATTATTTTGATTCTTTTTAGTTCATTCTTTTTAGTTAATGTTTTAGTTGATTCTTTTTAGTTCATTCTTTTTAGTTAATATTTTACTTGATTCTTTTTAACAAATAAATACTTTGATTATTTTAGTTAATATTATTTTGATTCTTTTTAGTTCATTGTTTTTAGTTAATGTTTTAGTTGATTCTTTTTAGTTAATATTTTAGTTGATTCTTTTTAGTTCATTCTTTTTAATAAATAAATATTTTGATAATTTTAGTTAATATTTTAGTTGATTCTTTTTAATAAATAAATATTTTGATAATTTTAACTAAATATTTTTTTCTATATTCAATATGCACCATTCAAAGCCACATCGTCACTTTTCAACCATTTTCGGACTTCATTTGCTATTTTTCATGCATTTCATGATTTATTTTGAGCTAAGATGCCCCTGAGATTGAAAAGCACTGCAAATGAACTCTGAAATGGTTGAAAATTGGCATGGTATCATCATTTCACCCACATAGCATGTGCTAAAAAGTTGAGAGGGTTACGGCAAAAACTGGATGCACTTCGTGTACAAACTGGACAATCTCTTTCGAAATGTAGGGGTTTCGGACGAAAACTCTTCTGTTACAAAAGGATTTGAATTTTTTGAACATATATGAACTCAAGACTTTTTTTCATTCAATATGCACCAGTCAAAGCCTTATCATCACTTTTCAGACCTTTTCTGACTTCATTTGCTATTTTTCATGCATTTCATGATTTATTTTGAGCTAAGATGACCCTGAGATTGAAAAGCACTGCAAATGAACTCTGAACTGGTTGCAAATTGGCATGGTATCATCATTTCACCCACATAGCATGTGCTATTAAGTTTAGAGGGTTACGGCAAAAACTCGATGCACTTCGTGTACAAACTGGACAATATCTTTCGAAGTGTGAGGGTTTCGGACGAAAACTCTTCTGTTACAAAAGGATTTCAATTTTTTAAACATATTTGGAGTCAAGACTTTTTCTGCATTCAATATGCACCATTCAAAGCCGCATCATCACTTTTCAGACCTTTTCTGACTTCATTTGCTATTTTTCATGCATTTCATGATTTATTTTGAGCTAAGATGACCCTGAGATTGAAAAGCATTGCAAATGAACTCTGAAATGGTTGAAAATTGGCATGGCATCATCATTTCACCCACATAGCATGTGCTAAAAAGTTGAGAGGGTTACGGCAAAAACTGGATGCACTTCGTGTACAAACTGGACAATATCTTTCGAAGTGTCAGGGTTTCGGACGAAAACACTTCTGTTACAAAAGGATTTCAATTTTTTGAACATATATGAACTCAAGACTTTTTCTGCATCCAATATGCACCATTCAAAGCCGCATCATCACTTTTCAGACCTTTTCTGACTTCATTTGCTATTTTTCATGTATTTCATGATTTATTTTGAGCTAAGATGACCCTGAGATTGAAAAGCACTGCAAATGAACTCTGAAATGGTTGAAAATTGGCATGGTATCATCATTTCACCCACATAGCATGTGCTAAAAAGTTGAGACGGTTACGGCAAAAACTGGATGAACTTCGTGTTCAAACTGGACAATCTCTTTCGAAGTGTAGGGGTTTCGGACGAAAACTCTTCTGTTACAAAAGGATTTCAATTTTTTAAACTTATTTGAACTCAAGACTATTTTTTCATTCAATATGCACCATTCAAAGCCTTATCATCACTTTTCAGACCTTTTCTGACTTCATTTTCTATTTTTCATGCATTTCATGATTTATTTTGAGCTAAGATGACCCTGAGATTGAAAAGCATTGCAAATGAACTCTGAAATGGTTGAAAATTGGCATGGTATCATCATTTCACCCACATAGCATGTGCTAAAAAGTTGAGAGGGTTACGGCAAAAACTGGATGCACTTCGTGTACAAACTGGACAATATCTTTCGAAGTGTCAGGGTTTCGGACGAAAACACTTCTGTTACAAAAGGATTTCAATTTTTTGAACATATATGAACTCAAGACTTTTTTTGCATTCAATATGCACCATTCAAAGCCTTATCATCACTTTTCAGACCTTTTCTGACTTCATTTGCTATTTTTCATGCATTTCATGATTTATTTTGAGCTAAGATGACCCTGAGATTGAAAAGTACTGCAAATGAACTCTGAAATGGTTGCAAATTGGCATGGTATCATCATTTCACCCACATAGCATGTGCTAAAAAGTTGAGAGGGTTACGGCAAAAACTGGATGCACTTCGTGTACAAACTGGACAATCTCTTTCGAAGTGTCAGGATTTCGGACGAAAACTCTTCTGTTACAAAAGGATTTCAAATTTTTAAACATATTTGAACTCAAGACTTTTTTTGCATTCAATATGCACCATTCAAAGCCTTATCATCACTTTTCAGACCTTTTCCGACTTCATTTGCTATTTTTCATGCATTTCATGATTTATTTTGAGCTAAGATGACCCTGAGATTGAAAAGCACTGCAAATGAACTCTGAAATGGTTGCAAATTGGCATGGTATCATCATTTCACCCACATAGCATGTGCTAAAAAGTTGAGACGGTTACGGCAAAAACTGGATGCACTTCGTGTACAAACTGGACAATCTCTTTCGAAGTGTAGGGGTTTCGGACGAAAACTCTTCTGTTACAAAAGGATTTCAATTTTTTAAACTTATTTGAACTCAAGACTATTTTTTCATTCAATATGCACCATTCAAAGCCTTATCATCACTTTTCAGACCTTTTCTGACTTCATTTTCTATTTTTCATGCATTTCATGATTTATTTTGAGCTAAGATGACCCTGAGATTGAAAAGCATTGCAAATGAACTCTGAAATGGTTGAAAATTGGCATGGTATCATCATTTCACCCACATAGCATGTGCTAAAAAGTTGAGAGGGTTACGGCAAAAACTGGATGCACTTCGTGTACAAACTGGACAATATCTTTCGAAGTGTCAGGGTTTCGAACGAAAACACTTCTGTTACAAAAGGATTTCAATTTTTTGAACATATATGAACTCAAGACTTTTTTTGCATTCAATATGCACCATTCAAAGCCTTATCATCACTTTTCAGACCTTTTCTGACTTCATTTGCTATTTTTCATGCATTTCATGATTGATTTTGAGCTAAGATGACCCTGAGATTGAAAAGTACTGCAAATGAACTCTGAAATGGTTGCAAATTGGCATGGTATCATCATTTCACCCACATAGCATGTGCTAAAAAGTTGAGAGGGTTACGGCAAAAACTGGATGCACTTCGTGTACAAACTGGACAATCTCTTTCGAAGTGTCAGGATTTCGGACGAAAACTCTTCTGTTACAAAAGGATTTCAAATTTTTAAACATATTTGAACTCAAGACTTTTTTTGCATTCAATATGCACCATTCAAAGCCTTATCATCACTTTTCAGACCTTTTCTGACTTCATTTGCTATTTTTCATGCATTTCATGATTTATTTTGAGCTAAGATGACCCTGAGATTGAAAAGCACTGCAAATGAACTCTGAAATGGTTGCAAATTGGCATGGTATCATCATTTCACCCACATAGCATGTGCTAAAAAGTTGAGACGGTTACGGCAAAAACTGGATGCACTTCGTGTACAAACTGGACAATCTCTTTCGAAGTGTAGGGGTTTCGGACGAAAACTCTTCTGTTACAAAAGGATTTCAATTTTTTAAACTTATTTGAACTCAAGACTATTTTTTCATTCAATATGCACCATTCAAAGCCTTATCATCACTTTTCAGACCTTTTCTGACTTCATTTTCTATTTTTCATGCATTTCATGATTTATTTTGAGCTAAGATGACCCTGAGATTGAAAAGCATTGCAAATGAACTCTGAAATGGTTGAAAATTGGCATGGTATCATCATTTCACCCACATAGCATGTGCTAAAAAGTTGAGAGGGTTACGGCAAAAACTGGATGCACTTCGTGTACAAACTGGACAATATCTTTCGAAGTGTCAGGGTTTCGGACGAAAACACTTCTGTTACAAAAGGATTTCAATTTTTTGAACATATATGAACTCAAGACTTTTTTTGCATTCAATATGTACCATTCAAAGCCTTATCATCACTTTTCAGACCTTTTCTGACTTCATTTGCTATTTTTCATGCATTTCATGATTTATTTTGAGCTAAGATGACCCTGAGATTGAAAAGTACTGCAAATGAACTCTGAAATGGTTGCAAATTGGCATGGTATCATCATTTCACCCACATAGCATGTGCTAAAAAGTTGAGAGGGTTACGGCAAAAACTGGATGCACTTCGTGTACAAACTGGACAATCTCTTTCGAAGTGTCAGGATTTCGGACGAAAACTCTTCTGTTACAAAAGGATTTCAAATTTTTAAACATATTTGAACTCAAGACTTTTTTTGCATTCAATATGCACCATTCAAAGCCTTATCATCACTTTTCAGACCTTTTCTGACTTCATTTGCTATTTTTCATGCATTTCATGATTTATTTTGAGCTAAGATGACCCTGAGATTGAAAAGCACTGCAAATGAACTCTGAAATGGTTGCAAATTGGCATGGTATCATCATTTCACCCACATATCATGTGCTAAAAAGTTGAGAGGGTTACGGCAAAAACTGGATGCACTTCGTGTACAAACTGGACAATCTCTTTCGAAGTGTGAGGGTTTCGGACGAAAACACTTCTGTTACAAAAGGATTTGAATTTTTTGAACATATATGAACTCAAGACTTTTTCTGCATTCAATATGCACCATTCAAAGCCGCATCATCACTTTTCAGACCTTTTATGACTTCATTTGCTATTTTTCATGCATTTCATGATTTATTTTGAGCTAAGATGACCCTGAGATTGAAAAGCACTGCAAATGAACTCTGAAATGGTTGCAAATTGGCATGGTATCATCATTTCACCCACATAGCATGTGCTAAAAAGTTGAGACGGTTACGGCAAAAACTGGATGCACTTCGTGTACAAACTGGACAATCTCTTTCGAAGTGTCAGGGTTTCGGACGAAAACTCTTCTGTTACAAAAGGATTTCAATTTTTTAAACTTATTTGAACTCAAGACTTTTTTTGCATTCAATATGCACCATTCAAAGCCTTATCATCACTTTTCAGACCTTTTCTGACTTCATTTGCTATTTTTCATGCATTTCATGATTTATTTTGAGATAAGATGACCCTGAGATTGAAAAGCATTGCAAATGAACTCTGAAATGGTTGAAAATTGGCATGGTATCATCATTTCACCCACATAGCATGTGCTAAAAAGTTGAGAGGATTACGGCAAAAACTGGATGCACTTCGTCTACGAACTGGACAATATCTTTCGAAGTGTCAGGGTTTCGGACGAAAACTCTTCTGTTATAAAAGGATTTCAATTTATTAGTTCATTCTTTTTAACAAATAAATACTTTGATAATTTTAGTTAATATTATTTTGATTCTTTTTAGTTCATTCTTTTTAGTTAATGTTTTAGTTGATTCTTTTTAGTTCATTCTTTTAAGTTAATATTTTAGTTGATTCTTTTTAACAAATAAATAGTTTGATTATTTTAGTTAATATTATTTTGATTCTTTTTAGTTCATTGTTTTTAGTTAATGTTTTAGTTGATTCTTTTTAGTTCATTCTTCTTAGTTAATATTTTAGTTGATTCTTTTTAGTTCATTCTTTTTAATAAATAAATATTTTGATAATTTTAGTTAATATTTTAGTTGATTCTTTTTAACAAATAAGATCTTTGATAATTTTAACTAAATATTTTTTTTCTATATTCAATATGCACCATTCAAAGCCACATCGTCACTTTTCAACCATTTTCGGACTTCATTTGCTATTTTTCATGCATTTCATGATTTATTTTGAGCTAAGATGCCCCTGAGATTGAAAAGCACTGCAAATGAACTCTGAAATGGTTGAAAATTGGCATGGTATCATCATTTCACCCACATAGCATGTGCTAAAAAGTTGAGAGGATTACGGCAAAAACTGGATGCACTTCGTCTACGAACTGGACAATCTCTTTCGAAGTGTCAGGGTTTCGGACGAAAACTCTTCTGTTATAAAAGGATTTCAATTTATTAGTTCATTCTTTTTAACAAATAAATACTTTGATAATTTTAGTTAATATTATTTTGATTCTTTTTAGTTCATTCTTTTTAGTTAATGTTTTAGTTGATTCTTTTTAGTTCATTCTTTTAAGTTAATATTTTAGTTGATTCTTTTTAACAAATAAATACTTTGATTATTTTAGTTAATATTATTTTGATTCTTTTTAGTTCATTGTTTTTAGTTAATGTTTTAGTTGATTCTTTTTAGTTCATTCTTCTTAGTTAATATTTTAGTTGATTCTTTTTAGTTCATTCTTTTTAATAAATAAATATTTTGATAATTTTAGTTAATATTTTAGTTGATTCTTTTTAACAAATAAGATCTTTGATAATTTTAACTAAATATTTTTTTTCTATATTCAATATGCACCATTCAAAGCCACATCGTCACTTTTCAACCATTTTCTGACTTCATTTGCTATTTTTCATGTATTTCATGATTTATTTTGAGCTAAGATGACCCTGAGATTGAAAAGCACTGCAAATGAACTCTGAAATGGTTGAAAATTGGCATGGTATCATCATTTCACCCACATAGCATGTGCTAAAAAGTTGAGACGGTTACGGCAAAAACTGGATGAACTTCGTGTTCAAACTGGACAATCTCTTTCGAAGTGTAGGGGTTTCGGACGAAAACTCTTCTGTTACAAAAGGATTTCAATTTTTTAAACTTATTTGAACTCAAGACTATTTTTTCATTCAATATGCACCATTCAAAGCCTTATCATCACTTTTCAGACCTTTTCTGACTTCATTTTCTATTTTTCATGCATTTCATGATTTATTTTGAGCTAAGATGACCCTGAGATTGAAAAGCATTGCAAATGAACTCTGAAATGGTTGAAAATTGGCATGGTATCATCATTTCACCCACATAGCATGTGCTAAAAAGTTGAGAGGGTTACGGCAAAAACTGGATGCACTTCGTGTACAAACTGGACAATATCTTTCGAAGTGTCAGGGTTTCGGACGAAAACACTTCTGTTACAAAAGGATTTCAATTTTTTGAACATATATGAACTCAAGACTTTTTTTGCATTCAATATGCACCATTCAAAGCCTTATCATCACTTTTCAGACCTTTTCTGACTTCATTTGCTATTTTTCATGCATTTCATGATTTATTTTGAGCTAAGATGACCCTGAGATTGAAAAGTACTGCAAATGAACTCTGAAATGGTTGCAAATTGGCATGGTATCATCATTTCACCCACATAGCATGTGCTAAAAAGTTGAGAGGGTTACGGCAAAAACTGGATGCACTTCGTGTACAAACTGGACAATCTCTTTCGAAGTGTCAGGATTTCGGACGAAAACTCTTCTGTTACAAAAGGATTTCAAATTTTTAAACATATTTGAACTCAAGACTTTTTTTGCATTCAATATGCACCATTCAAAGCCTTATCATCACTTTTCAGACCTTTTCCGACTTCATTTGCTATTTTTCATGCATTTCATGATTTATTTTGAGCTAAGATGACCCTGAGATTGAAAAGCACTGCAAATGAACTCTGAAATGGTTGCAAATTGGCATGGTATCATCATTTCACCCACATAGCATGTGCTAAAAAGTTGAGACGGTTACGGCAAAAACTGGATGCACTTCGTGTACAAACTGGACAATCTCTTTCGAAGTGTAGGGGTTTCGGACGAAAACTCTTCTGTTACAAAAGGATTTCAATTTTTTAAACTTATTTGAACTCAAGACTATTTTTTCATTCAATATGCACCATTCAAAGCCTTATCATCACTTTTCAGACCTTTTCTGACTTCATTTTCTATTTTTCATGCATTTCATGATTTATTTTGAGCTAAGATGACCCTGAGATTGAAAAGCATTGCAAATGAACTCTGAAATGGTTGAAAATTGGCATGGTATCATCATTTCACCCACATAGCATGTGCTAAAAAGTTGAGAGGGTTACGGCAAAAACTGGATGCACTTCGTGTACAAACTGGACAATATCTTTCGAAGTGTCAGGGTTTCGGACGAAAACACTTCTGTTACAAAAGGATTTCAATTTTTTGAACATATATGAACTCAAGACTTTTTTTGCATTCAATATGCACCATTCAAAGCCTTATCATCACTTTTCAGACCTTTTCTGACTTCATTTGCTATTTTTCATGCATTTCATGATTTATTTTGAGCTAAGATGACCCTGAGATTGAAAAGTACTGCAAATGAACTCTGAAATGGTTGCAAATTGGCATGGTATCATCATTTCACCCACATAGCATGTGCTAAAAAGTTGAGAGGGTTACGGCAAAAACTGGATGCACTTCGTGTACAAACTGGACAATCTCTTTCGAAGTGTCAGGATTTCGGACGAAAACTCTTCTGTTACAAAAGGATTTCAAATTTTTAAACATATTTGAACTCAAGACTTTTTTTGCATTCAATATGCACCATTCAAAGCCTTATCATCACTTTTCAGACCTTTTCTGACTTCATTTGCTATTTTTCATGCATTTCATGATTTATTTTGAGCTAAGATGACCCTGAGATTGAAAAGCACTGCAAATGAACTCTGAAATGGTTGCAAATTGGCATGGTATCATCATTTCACCCACATAGCATGTGCTAAAAAGTTGAGACGGTTACGGCAAAAACTGGATGCACTTCGTGTACAAACTGGACAATCTCTTTCGAAGTGTAGGGGTTTCGGACGAAAACTCTTCTGTTACAAAAGGATTTCAATTTTTTAAACTTATTTGAACTCAAGACTATTTTTTCATTCAATATGCACCATTCAAAGCCTTATCATCACTTTTCAGACCTTTTCTGACTTCATTTTCTATTTTTCATGCATTTCATGATTTATTTTGAGCTAAGATGACCCTGAGATTGAAAAGCATTGCAAATGAACTCTGAAATGGTTGAAAATTGGCATGGTATCATCATTTCACCCACATAGCATGTGCTAAAAAGTTGAGAGGGTTACGGCAAAAACTGGATGCACTTCGTGTACAAACTGGACAATATCTTTCGAAGTGTCAGGGTTTCGGACGAAAACACTTCTGTTACAAAAGGATTTCAATTTTTTGAACATATATGAACTCAAGACTTTTTTTGCATTCAATATGCACCATTCAAAGCCTTATCATCACTTTTCAGACCTTTTCTGACTTCATTTGCTATTTTTCATGCATTTCATGATTTATTTTGAGCTAAGATGACCCTGAGATTGAAAAGTACTGCAAATGAACTCTGAAATGGTTGCAAATTGGCATGGTATCATCATTTCACCCACATAGCATGTGCTAAAAAGTTGAGAGGGTTACGGCAAAAACTGGATGCACTTCGTGTACAAACTGGACAATCTCTTTCGAAGTGTCAGGATTTCGGACGAAAACTCTTCTGTTACAAAAGGATTTCAAATTTTTAAACATATTTGAACTCAAGACTTTTTTTGCATTCAATATGCACCATTCAAAGCCTTATCATCACTTTTCAGACCTTTTCTGACTTCATTTGCTATTTTTCATGCATTTCATGATTTATTTTGAGCTAAGATGACCCTGAGATTGAAAAGCACTGCAAATGAACTCTGAAATGGTTGCAAATTGGCATGGTATCATCATTTCACCCACATATCATGTGCTAAAAAGTTGAGAGGGTTACGGCAAAAACTGGATGCACTTCGTGTACAAACTGGACAATCTCTTTCGAAGTGTGAGGGTTTCGGACGAAAACACTTCTGTTACAAAAGGATTTGAATTTTTTGAACATATATGAACTCAAGACTTTTTCTGCATTCAATATGCACCATTCAAAGCCGCATCATCACTTTTCAGACCTTTTATGACTTCATTTGCTATTTTTCATGCATTTCATGATTTATTTTGAGCTAAGATGACCCTGAGATTGAAAAGCACTGCAAATGAACTCTGAAATGGTTGCAAATTGGCATGGTATCATCATTTCACCCACATAGCATGTGCTAAAAAGTTGAGACGGTTACGGCAAAAACTGGATGCACTTCGTGTACAAACTGGACAATCTCTTTCGAAGTGTCAGGGTTTCGGACGAAAACTCTTCTGTTACAAAAGGATTTCAATTTTTTAAACTTATTTGAACTCAAGACTTTTTTTGCATTCAATATGCACCATTCAAAGCCTTATCATCACTTTTCAGACCTTTTCTGACTTCATTTGCTATTTTTCATGCATTTCATGATTTATTTTGAGATAAGATGACCCTGAGATTGAAAAGCATTGCAAATGAACTCTGAAATGGTTGAAAATTGGCATGGTATCATCATTTCACCCACATAGCATGTGCTAAAAAGTTGAGAGGATTACGGCAAAAACTGGATGCACTTCGTCTACGAACTGGACAATATCTTTCGAAGTGTCAGGGTTTCGGACGAAAACTCTTCTGTTATAAAAGGATTTCAATTTATTAGTTCATTCTTTTTAACAAATAAATACTTTGATAATTTTAGTTAATATTATTTTGATTCTTTTTAGTTCATTCTTTTGAGTTAATGTTTTAGTTGATTCTTTTTAGTTCATTCTTTTAAGTTAATATTTTAGTTGATTCTTTTTAACAAATAAATACTTTGATTATTTTAGTTAATATTATTTTGATTCTTTTTAGTTCATTGTTTTTAGTTAATGTTTTAGTTGATTCTTTTTAGTTCATTCTTCTTAGTTAATATTTTAGTTGATTCTTTTTAGTTCATTCTTTTTAATAAATAAATATTTTGATAATTTTAGTTAATATTTTAGTTGATTCTTTTTAACAAATAAGATCTTTGATAATTTTAACTAAATATTTTTTTTCTATATTCAATATGCACCATTCAAAGCCACATCGTCACTTTTCAACCATTTTCGGACTTCATTTGCTATTTTTCATGCATTTCATGATTTATTTTGAGCTAAGATGCCCCTGAGATTGAAAAGCACTGCAAATGAACTCTGAAATGGTTGAAAATTGGCATGGTATCATCATTTCACCCACATAGCATGTGCTAAAAAGTTGAGAGGATTACGGCAAAAACTGGATGCACTTCGTCTACGAACTGGACAATCTCTTTCGAAGTGTCAGGGTTTCGGACGAAAACTCTTCTGTTATAAAAGGATTTCAATTTATTAGTTCATTCTTTTTAACAAATAAATACTTTGATAATTTTAGTTAATATTTTTTTGATTCTTTTTAGTTCATTCTTTTTAGTTAATGTTTTAGTTGATTCTTTTTAGTTCATTCTTTTAAGTTAATATTTTAGTTGATTCTTTTTAACAAATAAATACTTTGATTATTTTAGTTAATATTATTTTGATTCTTTTTAGTTCATTGTTTTTAGTTAATGTTTTAGTTGATTCTTTTTAGTTCATTCTTCTTAGTTAATATTTTAGTTGATTCTTTTTAGTTCATTCTTTTTAATAAATAAATATTTTGATAATTTTAGTTAATATTTTAGTTGATTCTTTTTAACAAATAAGATCTTTGATAATTTTAACTAAATATTTTTTTTCTATATTCAATATGCACCATTCAAAGCCACATCGTCACTTTTCAACCATTTTCGGACTTCATTTGCTATTTTTCATGCATTTCATGATTTATTTTGAGCTAAGATGCCCCTGAGATTGAAAAGCACTGCAAATGAACTCTGAAATGGTTCAAAATTGGCATGGTATCATCATTTCACCCACATAGCATGTGCTAAAAAGTTGAGAGGGTTACGGCAAAAACTGGATGCACTTCGTGTACAAACTGGACAATCTCTTTCGAAGTGTAGGGGTTTCGGACGAAAACTCTTCTGTTACAAAAGGATTTCAATTTTTTAAACATATTTGAACTAAAGACTTTTTTTTCATTCAATATGCACCATTCAAAGCCTTATCATCACTTTTCAGACCTTTTCTGACTTCATTTGCTATTTTTCATGCATTTCATGATTTATTTTGAGCTAAGATGACCCTGAGATTGAAAAGCACTGCAAATGAACTCTGAAATGGTTGAAAATTGGCATGGTATCATCATTTCACCCACATAGCATGTGCTAAAAAGTTGAGACGGTTACGGCAAAAACTGGATGCACTTCGTGTACAAACTGGACAATCTCTTTCGAAGTGTAGGGGTTTCGGACGAAAACTCTTCTGTTACAAAAGGATTTCAGTTTTTTAAACATATTTGAACTCAAGACTATTTTTTCATTCAATATGCACCATTCAAAGCCTTATCATCACTTTTCAGACCTTTTCTGACTTCATTTTCTATTTTTCATGCATTTCATTATTTATTTTGAGCTAAGATGACCCTGAGATTGAAAAGCACTGCAAATGAACTCTGAACTGGTTGCAAATTGGCATGGTATCATCATTTCACCCACATAGCATGTGCTAAAATGTTGAGAGGGTTACGGCAAAAACTGGATGCACTTCGTGTACAAACAGGACAATCTCTTTCGAAGTGTCAGGGTTTCGGACGAAAACTCTTCTGTTACAAAACGATTTCAATTTTTTAAACATATTTGGACTCAAGACTTTTTCTGCATTCAATATGCACCATTCAAAGCCGCATCATCACTTTTTAGACCTTTTCTGACTTCATTTGCTATTTTTCATGCATTTCATGATTTATTTTGAGCTTAGATGACCCTGAGATTGAAAAGCACTGCAAATGAACTCTGAAATGGTTGAAAATTGGCACGGTATCATCATTTCACCCACATAGCATGTGCTAAAAAGTTGAGAGGGTTACGGCAAAAACTGGATGCACTTCGTGTACAAACTGGACAATATCTTTCGAAGTGTCAGGGTTTCGGACGAAAACACTTCTGTTACAAAAGGATTTCAATTTTTTGAACATATATGAACTCAAGACTTTTTTTGCATTCAATATGCACCATTCAAAGCCTTATCATCACTTTTCAGACCTTTTCTGACTTCATTTGCTATTTTTCATGCATTTCATGATTTATTTTGAGCTAAGATGCCCCTGAGATTGAAAAGCACTGCAAATGAACTCTGAAATGGTTGAAAATTGGCATGGTATCATCATTTCACCCACATAGCATGTGCTAAAAAGTTGAGAGGATTACGGCAAAAACTGGATGCACTTCGTCTACGAACTGGACAATCTCTTTCGAAGTGTCAGGGTTTCGGACGAAAACTCTTCTGTTATAAAAGGATTTCAATTTATTAGTTCATTCTTTTTAACAAATAAATACTTTGATAATTTTAGTTAATATTTTTTTGATTCTTTTTAGTTCATTCTTTTTAGTTAATGTTTTAGTTGATTCTTTTTAGTTCATTCTTTTAAGTTAATATTTTAGTTGATTCTTTTTAACAAATAAATACTTTGATTATTTTAGTTAATATTATTTTGATTCTTTTTAGTTCATTGTTTTTAGTTAATGTTTTAGTTGATTCTTTTTAGTTCATTCTTCTTAGTTAATATTTTAGTTGATTCTTTTTAGTTCATTCTTTTTAATAAATAAATATTTTGATAATTTTAGTTAATATTTTAGTTGATTCTTTTTAACAAATAAGATCTTTGATAATTTTAACTAAATATTTTTTTTCTATATTCAATATGCACCATTCAAAGCCACATCGTCACTTTTCAACCATTTTCGGACTTCATTTGCTATTTTTCATGCATTTCATGATTTATTTTGAGCTAAGATGCCCCTGAGATTGAAAAGCACTGCAAATGAACTCTGAAATGGTTCAAAATTGGCATGGTATCATCATTTCACCCACATAGCATGTGCTAAAAAGTTGAGAGGGTTACGGCAAAAACTGGATGCACTTCGTGTACAAACTGGACAATCTCTTTCGAAGTGTAGGGGTTTCGGACGAAAACTCTTCTGTTACAAAAGGATTTCAATTTTTTAAACATATTTGAACTAAAGACTTTTTTTTCATTCAATATGCACCATTCAAAGCCTTATCATCACTTTTCAGACCTTTTCTGACTTCATTTGCTATTTTTCATGCATTTCATGATTTATTTTGAGCTAAGATGACCCTGAGATTGAAAAGCACTGCAAATGAACTCTGAAATGGTTGAAAATTGGCATGGTATCATCATTTCACCCACATAGCATGTGCTAAAAAGTTGAGACGGTTACGGCAAAAACTGGATGCACTTCGTGTACAAACTGGACAATCTCTTTCGAAGTGTAGGGGTTTCGGACGAAAACTCTTCTGTTACAAAAGGATTTCAGTTTTTTAAACATATTTGAACTCAAGACTATTTTTTCATTCAATATGCACCATTCAAAGCCTTATCATCACTTTTCAGACCTTTTCTGACTTCATTTTCTATTTTTCATGCATTTCATTATTTATTTTGAGCTAAGATGACCCTGAGATTGAAAAGCACTGCAAATGAACTCTGAACTGGTTGCAAATTGGCATGGTATCATCATTTCACCCACATAGCATGTGCTAAAATGTTGAGAGGGTTACGGCAAAAACTGGATGCACTTCGTGTACAAACAGGACAATCTCTTTCGAAGTGTCAGGGTTTCGGACGAAAACTCTTCTGTTACAAAACGATTTCAATTTTTTAAACATATTTGGACTCAAGACTTTTTCTGCATTCAATATGCACCATTCAAAGCCGCATCATCACTTTTTAGACCTTTTCTGACTTCATTTGCTATTTTTCATGCATTTCATGATTTATTTTGAGCTTAGATGACCCTGAGATTGAAAAGCACTGCAAATGAACTCTGAAATGGTTGAAAATTGGCACGGTATCATCATTTCACCCACATAGCATGTGCTAAAAAGTTGAGAGGGTTACGGCAAAAACTGGATGCACTTCGTGTACAAACTGGACAATATCTTTCGAAGTGTCAGGGTTTCGGACGAAAACACTTCTGTTACAAAAGGATTTCAATTTTTTGAACATATATGAACTCAAGACTTTTTTTGCATTCAATATGCACCATTCAAAGCCTTATCATCACTTTTCAGACCTTTTCTGACTTCATTTGCTATTTTTCATGCATTTCATGATTTATTTTGAGCTAAGATGACCCTGAGATTGAAAAGCACTGCAAATGAACTCTGAAATGGTTGAAAATTGGCATGGTATCATCATTTCACCCACATAGCATGTGCTAAAAATTTGAGACGGTTACGGCAAAAACTGGATGCACTTCGTGTACAAACTGGACAATCTCTTTCGATGTGTAGGGGTTTCGGACGAAAACTCTTCTGTTACAAAAGGATTTCAGTTTTTTAAACATATTTGAACTCAAGACTATTTTTTCATTCAATATGCACCATTCAAAGCCTTATCATCACTTTTCAGACCTTTTCTGACTTCATTTTCTATTTTTCATGCATTTCATGATTTATTTTGAGCTAAGATGACCCTGAGATTAAAAAGCACTGCAAATGAACTCTGAACTGGTTGCAAATTGGCATGGTATCATCATTTCACCCACATAGCATGTGCTAAAATGTTGAGAGGGTTACGGCAAAAACTGGATGCACTTCATGTACAAACTGGACAATCTCTTTCGAAGTGTCAGGGTTTCGGACGAAAACTCTTCTGTTACAAAAGGATTTCAATTTTTTAAACATATTTGGACTCAAGACTTTTTCTGCATTCAATATGCACCATTCAAAGCCGCATCATCACTTTTTAGACCTTTTCTGACTTCATTTGCTATTTTTCATGCATTTCATGATTTATTTTGAGCTTAGATGACCCTGAGATTGAAAAGCACTGCAAATGAACTCTGAAATGGTTGAAAATTGGCACGGTATCATCATTTCACCCACATAGCATGTGCTAAAAAGTTGAGAGGGTTACGGCAAAAACTGGATGCACTTCGTGTACAAACTGGACAATATCTTTCGAAGTGTCAGGGTTTCGGACGAAAACACTTCTGTTACAAAAGGATTTCAATTTTTTGAACATATATGAACTCAAGACTTTTTTTGCATTCAATATGCACCATTCAAAGCCTTATCATCACTTTTCAGACCTTTTCTGACTTCATTTGCTATTTTTCATGCATTTCATGATTTATTTTGAGCTAAGATGACCCTGAGATTGAAAAGTACTGCAAATGAACTCTGAAATGGTTGCAAATTGGCATGGTATCATCATTTCACCCACATAGCATGTGCTAAAAAGTTGAGAGGGTTACGGCAAAAACTGGATGCACTTCGTGTACAAACTGGACAATCTCTTTCGAAGTGTCAGGATTTCGGACGAAAACTCTTCTGTTACAAAAGGATTTCAATTTTTTAAACATATTTGAACTCAAGACTTTTTTTGCATTCAATATGCACCATTCAAAGCCTTATCATCACTTTTCAGACCTTTTCTGACTTCATTTGCTATTTTTCATGCATTTCATGATTTATTTTGAGCTAAGATGACCCTGAGATTGAAAAGCACTGCAAATGAACTCTGAAATGGTTGCAAATTGGCATGGTATCATCATTTCACCCACATATCATGTGCTAAAAAGTTGAGAGGGTTACGGCAAAAACTGGATGCACTTCGTGTACAAACTGGACAATCTCTTTCGAAGTGTGAGGGTTTCGGACGAAAACACTTCTGTTACAAAAGGATTTGAATTTTTTGAACATATATGTACTCAAGACTTTTTTTGCATTCAATATGCACCATTCAAAGCCTTATCATCACTTTTCAGACCTTTTCTGACTTCATTTGCTATTTTTCATGCATTTCATGATTTATTTTGAGCTAAGATGACCCTGAGATTGAAAAGCACTGCAAAAGTACTCTGAAATGGTTGCAAATTGGCATGGTATCATCATTTCACCCACATAGCATGTGCTAAAAAGTTGAGAGGGTTACGGCAAAAACTGGATGCACTTCGTGTACAAACTGGACAATCTCTTTCGAAGTGTCAGGGTTTCGGACGAAAACTCTTCTGTTACAAAAGGATTTCAATTTTTTAAACATATTTGAACTCAAGACTTTTTTTGCATTCAATATGCACCATTCAAAGCCTTATCATCACTTTTCAGACCTTTTCTGACTTCATTTGCTATTTTTCATGCATTTCATGATTTATTTTGAGCTAAGATGACCCTGAGATTGAAAAGCATTGCAAATGAACTCTGAAATGGTTGAAAATTGGCATGGTATCATCATTTCACCCACATAGCATGTGCTAAAAAGTTGAGAGGATTACGGCAAAAACTGGATGCACTTCGTCTACGAACTGGACAATCTCTTTTGAAGTGTCAGGGTTTCGGACGAAAACTCTTCTGTTATAAAAGGATTTCAATTTATTAGTTCATTCTTTTTAACAAATAAATACTTTGATAATTTTAGTTAATATTATTTTGATTCTTTTTAGTTCATTCTTTTTAGTTAATGTTTTAGTTGATTCTTTTTAGTTCATTCTTTTTAGTTAATATTTTAGTTGATTCTTTTTAACAAATAAATACTTTGATTATTTTAGTTAATACTATTTTGATTCTTTTTAGTTCATTGTTTTTAGTTAATGTTTTAGTTGATTCTTTTTAGTTCATTCTTCTTAGTTAATATTTTAGTTGATTCTTTTTAGTTCATTCTTTTTAATAAATAAATAATTTGATAATTTTAGTTAATATTTTAGTTGATTCTTTTTAACAAATAAGATCTTTGATAATTTTAACTAAATATTTTTTTTCTATATTCAATATGCACCATTCAAAGCCACATCGTCACTTTTCAACCATTTTCGGACTTCATTTGCTATTTTTCATGCATTTCATGATTTATTTTGAGCTAAGATGCCCCTGAGATTGAAAAGCACTGCAAATGAACTCTGAAATGGTTCAAAATTGGCATGGTATCATCATTTCACCCACATAGCATGTGCTAAAGAGTTGAGAGGGTTACGGCAAAAACTGGATGCACTTCGTGTACAAACTGGACAATCTCTTTCGAAGTGTCAGGGTTTCGGACGAAAACTCTTCTGTTACAAAAGGATTTCAATTTTTTAAACATATTTGAACTCAAGACTTTTTTTGCATTCAATATGCACCATTCAAAGCCTTATCATCACTTTTCAGACCTTTTCTGACTTCATTTGCTATTTTTCATGCATTTCATGATTTATTTTGAGCTAAGATGACCCTGAGATTGAAAAGCACTGCAAATGAACTCTGAAATGGTTGCAAATTGGCATGGTATCATCATTTCACCCACATAGCATGTGCTAAAAAGTTGAGACGGTTACGGCAAAAACTGGATGCACTTCGTGTACAAACTGGACAATCTCTTTCGAAGTGTAGGGGTTTCGGACGAAAACTCTTCTGTTACAAAAGGATTTCAATTTTTTAAACATATTTGAACTCAAGACTATTTTTTCATTCAATATGCACCATTCAAAGCCTTATCATCACTTTTCAGACCTTTTCTGACTTCATTTTCCATTTTTCATGCATTTCATGATTTATTTTGAGCTAAGATGACCCTGAGATTGAAAAGCACTGCAAATGAACTCTGAACTGGTTGCAAATTGGCATGGTATCATCATTTCACCCACATAGCATGTGCTAAAATGTTGAGAGGGTTACGGCAAAAACTGGATGCACTTCGTGTACAAACTGGACAATCTCTTTCGAAGTGTCAGGGTTTCGGACGAAAACTCTTCTGTTACAAAAGGATTTCAATTTTTTAAACATATTTGGACTCAAGACTTTTTCTGCATTCAATATGCACCATTCAAAGCCGCATCATCACTTTTTAGACCTTTTCTAACTTCATTTGCTATTTTTCATGCATTTCATGATTTATTTTGAGCTTAGATGACCCTGAGATTGAAAAGCACTGCAAATGAACTCTGAAATGGTTGAAAATTGGCACGGTATCATCATTTCACCCACATAGCATGTGCTAAAAAGTTGAGAGGGTTACGGCAAAAACTGGATGCACTTCGTGTACAAACTGGACAATATCTTTCGAAGTGTCAGGGTTTTGGACGAAAACACTTCTGTTACAAAAGGATTTCAATTTTTTGAACATATATGAACTCAAGACTTTTTTTGCATTCAATATGCACCATTCAAAGCCTTATCATCACTTTTCAGACCTTTTCTGACTTCATTTGCTATTTTTCATGCATTTCATGATTTATTTTGAGCTAAGATGACCCTGAGATTGAAAAGTACTGCAAATGAAATCTGAAATGGTTGCAAATTGGCATGGTATCATCATTTCACCCACATAGCATGTGCTAAAAAGTTGAGAGGGTTACGGCAAAAACTGGATGCACTTCGTGTACAAACTGGACAATCTCTTTCGAAGTGTGAGGATTTCGGACGAAAACTCTTCTGTTACAAAAGGATTTCAATTTTTTAAACATATTTGAACTCAAGACTTTTTTTGCATTCAATATGCACCATTCAAAGCCTTATCATCTCTTTTCAGACCTTTTCTGACTTCATTTGCTATTTTTCATGCATTTCATGATTTATTTTGAGCTAAGATGACGCTGAGATTGAAAAGCACTGCAAATGAACTCTGAAATGGTTGCAAATTGGCATGGTATCATCATTTCACCCACATAGCATGTGCTAAAAAGTTGAGAGGGTTACGGCAAAAACTGGATGCACTTCGTGTACAAACTGGACAATCTCTTTCGAAGTGTCAGGGTTTCGGACGAAAACTCTTCTGTTACAAAAGGATTTCAATTTTTTAAACATATTTGAACTCAAGACTTTTTTTGCATTCAATATGCACCATTCAAAGCCTTATCATCACTTTTCAGACCTTTTCTGACTTCATTTGCTATTTTTCATGCATTTCATGATTTATTTTGAGCTAAGATGACCCTGAGATTGAAAAGCATTGCAAATGAACTCTGAAATGGTTGAAAATTGGCATGGTATCATCATTTCACCCACATAGCATGTGCTAAAAAGTTGAGAGGATTACGGCAAAAACTGGATGCACTTCGTGTACGAACTGGACAATCTCTTTCGAAGTGTCAGGATTTCGGACGAAAACACTTCTGTTACAAAAGGATTTGAATTTTTTGAACATATATGAACTCAAGACTTTTTCTGCATTCAATATGCACCATTCAAAGCCGTATCATCACTTTTCAGACCTTTTCTGACTTCATTTGCTATTTTTCATGCATTTCATGATTTATTTTGAGCTAAGATGACCCTGAGATTGAAAAGCACTGCAAATGAACTCTGAAATGGTTGCAAATTGGCATGGTATCATCATTTCACCCACATAGCATGTGCTAAAAAGTTGAGAGGGTTACGGCAAAAACTGGATGCACTTCGTGTACAAACTGGACAATCTCTTTCGAAGTGTCAGGGTTTCGGACGAAAACTCTTCTGTTACAAAAGGATTTCAATTTTTTAAACATATTTGAACTCAAGACTTTTTTTGCATTCAATATGCACCATTCAAAGCCTTATCATCACTTTTCAGACCTTTTCTGACTTCATTTGCTATTTTTCATGCATTTCATGATTTATTTTGAGCTAAGATGACCCTGAGATTGAAAAGCATTGCAAATGAACTCTGAAATGGTTGAAAATTGGCATGGTATCATCATTTCACCCACATAGCATGTGCTAAAAAGTTGAGAGGATTACGGCAAAAACTGGATGCACTTCGTGTACGAACTGGACAATCTCTTTCGAAGTGTCAGGGTTTCGGACGAAAACTCTTCTGTTATAAAAGGATTTCAATTTATTAGTTCATTCTTTTAAAAAAATAAATACTTTGATAATTTTAGTTAATATTATTTTGATTCTTTTTAGTTCATTCTTTTTAGTTAATGTTTTAGTTGATTCTTTTTAGTTCATTCTTTTTAGTTAATATTTTAGTTGATTCTTTTTAACAAATAAATACTTTGATTATTTTAGTTAATATTATTTTGATTCTTTTTAGTTCATTGTTTTTAGTTAATGTTTTAGTTGATTCTTTTTAGTTCATTCTTTTTAGTTAATATTTTAGTTGATTCTTTTTAGTTCATTCTTTTTAATAAATAAATATTTTGATAATTTTAGTTAATATTTTAGTTGATTCTTTTTAATAAATAAATATTTTGATAATTTTAACTAAATATTTTTTTCTATATTCAATATGCACCATTCAAAGCCACATCGTCACTTTTCAACCATTTTCGGACGTCATTTGCTATTTTTCATGCATTTCATGATTTATTTTGAGCTAAGATGCCCCTGAGATTGAAAAGCAGTACAAATGAACTCTGAAATGGTTGAAAATTGGCATGGTATCATCATTTCACCCACATAGCATGTGCTAAAAAGTTGAGACGGTTACGGCAAAAACTGGATGCACTTCGTGTACAAACTGGACAATCTCTTTCGAAGTGTAGGGGTTTCGGACGAAAACTCTTCTGTTACAAAAGGATTTCAATTTTTTAAACATATTTGAACTCAAGACTTTTTTTCATTCAATATGCACCATTCAAAGCCTTATCATCACTTTTCAGACCTTTTCTGACTTCATTTGCTATTTTTCATGCATTTCATGATTTATTTTGAGCTAAGATGACCCTGAGATTGAAAAGCACTGCAAATGAACTCTGAAATGGTTGCAAATTGGCAGGGTATCATCATTTCACCCACATATCATGTGCTAAAAAGTTGAGAGGGTTACGGCAAAAACTGGATGCACTTCGTGTACAAACTGGACAATCTCTTTCGAAGTGTCAGGGTTTCGGACGAAAACACTTCTGTTACAAAAGGATTTCAATTTTTTAAACATATTTGGACTCAAGACTTTTTCTGCATTCAATATGCACCATTCAAAGCTGCATCATCACTTTTCAGACCTTTTCTGACTTCATTTGCTATTTTTCATGCATTTCATGATTTATTTTGAGCTAAGATGACCCTGAGATTGAAAAGCACTGCAAATGAACTCTGAAATGGTTGAAAATTGGCATGGTATCATCATTTCACCCACATATCATGTGCTAAAAAGTTGAGAGGGTTACGGCAAAAACTGGATGCACTTCGTGTACAAACTGGACAATATCTTTCGAAGTGTCAGGGTTTCGGACGAAAACACTTCTGTTACAAAAGGATTTCAATTTTTTTAACATATTTGGACTCAAGACTTTTTCTGCATTCAATATGCACCATTCAAAGCCGCATCATCACTTTTCAGACCTTTTCTGACTTCATTTGATATTTTTCATGCATTTCATGATTTATTTTGAGCTAAGATGACCCTGAGATTGAAAAGCACTGCAAATGAACTCTGAAATGGTTGAAAATTGGCATGGTATCATCATTTCACCCACATAGCATGTGCTAAAAAGTTGAGAGGGTTACGGCAAAAACTGGATGCACTTCGTGTACAAACTAGACAATATCTTTCGAAGTGTCAGGGTTTCGGACGAAAACACTTCTGTTACAAAAGGATTTCAATTTTTTGAACATATATGAACTCAAGACTTTTTTTGCATTCAATATGCACCATTCAAAGCCTTATCATTACTTTTCAGACCTTTTCTGACTTCATTTGCTATTTTTCATGCATTTCATGATTTATTTTGAGCTAAGATGACCCTGAGACTGAAAAGTACTGCAAATGAACTCTGAAATGGTTGCAAATTGGCATGGTATCATAATTTCACCCACATAGCATGTGCTAAAAAGATGAGAGGGTTACGGAAAAAACTGGATGCACTTCGTGTACAAACTGGACAATCTCTTTCGAAGTGTAGGGATTTCGGACGAAAACTCTTCTGTTACAAAAGGATTTCAATTTTTTAAACATATTAGAACTCAAGACTTTTTTTGCATTCAATATGCACCATTCAAAGCCTTATCATCACTTTTCAGACCTTTTCTGACTTCATTTGCTATTTTTCATGCATTTCATGATTTATTTTGAGCTAAGATGACCCTGAGATTGAAAAGCACTGCAAATGAACTCTGAAATGGTTGCAAATTGGCATGGTATCATCATTTCACCCACATATCATGTGCTAAAAAGTTGAGAGGGTTACGTAAAAAACTGGATGCACTTCGTGTACAAACTGGACAATCTCTTTCGAAGTGTCAGGGTTTCGGACGAAAACACTTCAGTTACAAAAGGATTTGAATTTTTTGAACATATATGAACTCAAGACTTTTTCTGCATTCAATATGCACCATTCAAAGCCGCATCATCACTTTTCAGACCTTTTCTGACTTCATTTGCTATTTTTCATGCATTTCATGATTTATTTTGAGCTAAGATGACCCTGAGATTGAAAAGCACTGCAAAAGAACTCTGAAATGGTTGCAAATTGGCATGGTATCATCATTTCACCCACATAGCATGTGCTAAAAAGTTGAGAGGGTTACGGCAAAAACTGGATGCACTTCGTGTACAAACTGGACAATCTCTTTCGAAGTGTCAGGGTTTCGGACGAAAACTCTTCTGTTACAAAAGGATTTCAATTTTTTAAACATATTTGAACTCAAGACATTTTTTGCATTCAATATGCACCATTCAAAGCCTTATCATCACTTTTCAGACCTTTTCTGACTTCATTTGCTATTTTTCATGCATTTCATGATTTATTTTGAGCTAAGATGACCCTGAGATTGAAAAGCATTGCAAATGAACTCTGAAATGGTTGAAAATTGGCATGGTATCATCATTTCACCCACATAGCATGTGCTAAAAAGTTGAGAGGATTACGGCAAAAACTGGATGCACTTCGTCTACGAACTGGACAATCTCTTTCGAAGTGTCAGGGTTTCGGACGAAAACTCTTCTGTTACAAAAGGATTTCAATTTTTTAAACATATTTGGACTCAAGACTTTTTCTGCATTCAATATGCACCATTCAAAGCCGCATCATCACTTTTTAGACCTTTTCTGACTTCATTTGCTATTTTTCATGCATTTCATGATTTATTTTGAGCTAAGATGACCCTGAGATTGAAAAGCACTGCAAATGAACTCTAAAATGGTTGAAAATTGGCACGGTATCATCATTTCACCCACATAGCATGTGCTAAAAAGTTGAGAGGGTTACGGCAAAAACTGGATGCACTTCGTGTACAAACTAGACAATATCTTTCGAAGTGTCAGGGTTTCGGACGAAAACACTTCTGTTACAAAAGGATTTCAATTTTTTGAACATATATGAACTCAAGACTTTTTTTGCATTCAATATGCACCATTCAAAGCCTTATCATCACTTTTCAGACCTTTTCTGACTTCATTTGCTATTTTTCATGCATTTCATGATTTATTTTGAGCTAAGATGACCCTGAGATTGAAACGACTGCAAATGAACTCTGAAATGGTTGCTAATTGGCATGGTATCATAATTTCACCCACATAGCATGTGCTAAAAAGATGAGAGGGTTACGGCAAAAACTGGATGCACTTCGTGTACAAACTGGACAATCTCTTTCGAAGTGTCAGGATTTCGGACGAAAACTCTTCTGTTACAAAAGGATTTCAATTTTTTAAACATATTAGAACTCAAGACTTTTTTTGCATTCAATATGCACCATTCAAAGCCTTATCATCACTTTTCAGACCTTTTCTGACTTCATTTGCTATTTTTCATGCATTTCATGATTTATTTTGAGCTAAGATGACCCTGAGATTGAAAAGCACTGCAAATGAACTCTGAAATGGTTGCAAATTGGCATGGTATCATCATTTCACCCACATATCATGTGCTAAAAAGTTGAGAGGGTTACGTAAAAAACTGGATGCACTTCGTGTACAAACTGGACAATCTCTTTCGAAGTGTCAGGGTTTCGGACGAAAACACTTCTGTTACAAAAGGATTTGAATTTTTTGAACATATATGAACTCAAGACTTTTTCTGCATTCAATATGCACCATTCAAAGCCGCATCATCACTTTTCAGACCTTTTCTGACTTCATTTGCTATTTTTCATGCATTTCATGATTTATTTTGAGCTAAGATGACCCTGAGATTGAAAAGCACTGCAAAAGAACTCTGAAATGGTTGCAAATTGGCATGGTATCATCATTTCACCCACATAGCATGTGCTAAAAAGTTGAGAGGGTTACGGCAAAAACTGGATGCACTTCGTGTACAAACTGGACAATCTCTTTCGAAGTGTCAGGGTTTCGGACGAAAACTCTTCTGTTACAAAAGGATTTCAATTTTTTAAACATATTTGAACTCAAGACTTTGTTTGCATTCAATATGCACCATTCAAAGCTGTTGGAAATATGCCCTAGAGGCAATAATAAATTGGTTATTATTATATTTCCTTGTTCATGATAATCGTTTATTATCCATGCTATAATTGTATTGATTGGAAACTCAAATACATGTGTGGGTACATAGACAACACTGTGTCCCTAGTAAGCCTCTAGTTGACTAGCTTGTTGATCAAAGATGGTTAAGGTTTCCTGGCCATGGACATGAGATGTCATTTGATAACGGGATCACATCATTAGGAGAATGATGTGATGGACAAGACCCAAACTGTAAACGTAGCATTTGATCGTGTCAGTTTATTGCTATTGTTTTCTGCATGTCAAGTATCTGTTCCTTTGACCATGAGATCATGCAACTCACTGACACCGGAGGAATACCTTGTGTGTATCAAACGTCGCAACGTAACTGGGTGACTATAAAGGTGCTCTACAGGTATCTCCGAGGGTGTCTGTTGGGTTGGCATGGATCAAGACTGGGATTTGTTACTCCGTGTGACGGAGAGGTATCTCAGGGCCCACTCGGTAATACAACATCACATTGAGCCTTGCAAGCAAAGTGACTAAAGAGTTAGCCACAGGATCTTGTATTACGGAACGAGTAAAGAGACTTGCCGGTAACGAGATTGAACTAGGTATAGAGATACCGACGATCGAATCTCGGGCAAGTAACATACCGAAGAACAAAGGGAACAGCATACGGGATTAACTGAATCCTTGACATAGAGGTTCGACCGATAAAGATCTTCGTAGAATATGTAGGAGCCAATATGGGCATCCAGGTCCCGCTATTGGTTATTGGCCGTAGAGGTGTCTCGGTCATGTCTACATAGTTCTCGAACCCGCAGGGTCTACACACTTAACGTTTGGTGACGATTAGTATAATTGAGTTATTATGTTGGTGACCGAAAGTTGTTCGGAGTCCCGGATAAGATCCCGGACATGACGAGGATCTCCGGAATAGTCCGGAGGTAAAGATTGATATATGTGATAATAGTGTTTTGATCTCTGGAAGGGTTCCGGAGTTCACCGGAAGGGGGTTCCGGATGTTTACCGAAGTGTTCGGGTGCAGCAACACTTTATATGAGCCAAAGGGATAAAGCCCACAAGGTATTGGAAAGTGCAAAAGTAGTTTTGCTGCCGCGTAAGCGGTACTACCGCTTGGTGAAGCGGTACTACCGCCCGAGCGGTACTACCGCTTGTGTGAAGCGGTACTACCGCCCAAGCGGTACTACCGCTTGTGTGAAGCGGTACTACCGCTTGTGCGCGGCTGTGCACGATTCGGCAGGGTCCGAATTGGACTCTTTTCCTGCGGGCCAAACCGACCTTGTGCGGGCAAAACCGACCCGGAGGAGACTTTTACTCCAAGTTTAGACCCCAAGGCTCAACATATAAATAGAGGGGCAGGGCTAGCACACGGGACACATCAGGATTTCCCAAGCCGTGTGCCGGCAACCCTAGCCCTCTAGTTCCTCCGTCATAATCTCCGTAGCGCTTGGCGAAGCCCTGCAGAGATTGTTCCTCACCACCATCACCACGCCGTCGTGCTGCTGGAACTCAACCACTACTTCACCATCGCTCGCTGGATCGAGGAGGTGAAGGCGTCATCAAGCCGTACGTGTGTTGAACGCGGAGGTGCCGTCCGTTCGGCACTAGATCGGAAGGATCGTGATTGGATCGCGGGACGCTCGGCGATTTGGATCGCGAAGACGTTCGACTACATCAACCGCGTTTATTAACGCTTCCGCTTAGCGATCTACAAGGGTATGTAGATCCACTCTCCCTCTCGTAGATGCTCATCACCATGGATAGATCTTGCGTGTGCGTAGGAAAATTTTTGTTTCCCATGCAACGTTCCCCAACAGTGGCATCATGAGCTAGGTCTATGCGTAGATGAGATCTCGAGTAGAACACAAACGAGTTGTGGGCGTGGATGTATACATATTGCTTGCCGTTACTAGTTGATATTTGATTCGGCGGTACTGTGAGATGAAGCGGCCCGGACCGACATTACGCGTACACTTACGCGAGACAGGTTCCTTCAACTAACATGTAACTTCGTTGCATAAAGATGGCTAGCGGGTGTCTGTCTCTCTCACTTTAGTTGAATCGATTTCAATGAAGAGGGTTCTTTTAGAAGATCAAAAAGCAATCACTACACCACGTTGTGGTTTTGCGTAGGTAAGAACGGTTCTTGCAAACCCGTAGCAGCCACGTAAAATTTGCAACAACAATTAGAGGACGTCTAACTTGTTTTTGCAGGGTATGTTGTGATGTGATATGGCCAATTACATGATGAGATATATGTGATGTATGAGATGATCATGTGATGTATAGAATATCACGACTTGCATGTCGATGAGTACGGCAACTGGCAGGAGCCATAGAGTTGTCTTTAATTATTGTATGACCTGCGTGTCAATCATTAAGCGCTATGTAATGCTTTACTTTATCGCTAAACGTTAGCTATAGTCGTGGAAGCAACAGTCGGCGCGACAACCTTATGGCGACACGTTGATGGAGATCAAGATGATGGAGATCATGGTGTCATGCCGGTGACGATGGAGATCATGCCGGTGCTTTGGAGATGGAGATCAAAAGCACAAGTTCATGGCCATATCATGTCACTTATGATTTGCATGTGATGTTAATCCTTTTATGCATCTTATTTTGCTTAGGACGACGGTAGCATTATAAGGTGATCCCTCACTTAAATTTCAAGATAAATTGTGTTCTCCCCAAGTGTGCACCGTTGCGAAAGTTCGTCGTTTCGAGACACGCCGTGATGATCGGGTGTGATAGACTCTACGTTCGCATACAACGGGTGTAAGCCATGTTACACGTGCGGAACACTCGGGTTAAACTTGACGAGCCTAGCATGTACAGACATGGCCTCGGAACACAAGAGACCGAAAGGTCGAACATGAGTCATATAGTAGATATGATCAACATGAAGATGTTCACCATTGAAACCACCTCAACTCACGTGATGATCGGACTTGAGTTGGTGGATTTGGATCATGTTACACTCGAATGATCGGAGGGATGTCAATTTGAGTGGGAGTTTTTAAGTAATATGATTAACTAAACTCATTATCTAAGAACAATAGTCTAAGTTGTCTTTGCTATATTTATGTTGTAGATCATGGCTCGCGCAGTAGCACCCCTGAATTTTAATGCGTTCCTAGAGAAAGCTAAGTTGAAAGATGATGGAAGTAACTTTGTGGACTGGGCCCGTAATCTAAGGATTATCCTTACGGCTTCCCAGAAGGCTTATGTCCTTGATGCACCGCTTGGTGATCCACCCGCTCCAGTTGAGTCTCTAGACGTTGTGAACGCCTGGCAGGCTCGTTCTGATGATTACTCAATAGTTCAATGTGCAATGTTGTATGGCTTAGAACCGGGACTTCAAAGACGTTTTGAACGTCATGGAGCATATGAGATGTTCCAGGAGTTGAAGTTTATCTTTCAGAAGAATGCCCGGATCGAGAGATATGAGATCTCCGACAAATTCTATGCTTGCAAGATGGAGGAGAACGGGTCTATCAGTGATCACGTGCTCAGAATGTCTGGGTACTCCACCCGTCTGGCTGAGTTAGGGATGCCCCTTCCGCCAGAGGCTATCACTGACAGAGTTCTTCAATCATTGCCACCTAGCTACAAGAGCTTCGTGTTGAACTATAACATGCACGGGATGAACAAGTCAGTCGCCGAGCTGTTTGCGATGCTAAAAGCCGCTGAGTCTGAAATTCAGAAGGAGCATCAAGTGTTGATGGTCAATAAAACCACTAGTTTCAAGAAAAATGGCAAGGGTAAGAAGGGTAACTCCAAGCAGAGTGGCAAAGCAGTTGCTCCTCTCGTGAAGAAACCCAAGGCTGGACCCAAACCAGAAACTGTGTGTTTTCATTGCAAGGGAACTGGACACTGGAAGCGGAATTGCCCCAAGTATTTGGCTGACAAGAAGGCGGCCAACAACAAACAAGGTATATATGATATACATGTTATTGATGTGTACCTTACCAACTCTCGTTGTAGTGCCTGGGTATTTGATACCGGTGCGGTTGCTCATATTTGCAACTCAAAACAGGAACTGCGGAATAGACGGAGGCTGGCAAAGGACGAAGTAACGATGCGCGTGGGAAATGGTTCCAAGGTTGATGTGATCGCCGTCGGCACGCTTGCTCTTCGATTACCGTCGGGATTAGTGATGAACCTAAATAAGTGTTATTTGGTGCCTGCGTTAAGCATGAACATTATATCTGGATCTTGTTTATTGCGAGACGGTTACTCATTTAAATCAGAGAATAATGGTTGTTCTATTTATATGAGTAATATCTTTTATGGTCATGCACCCGATGTGAGGGGTTTATTCTTATTGAATCTCGATAGTAATGATACACATGTTCATAACATTGATGCCAAAAGATGTAGAATTGATAATGATAATACCACTTTCTTGTGGCACTGCCGTTTAGGTCATATTGGCGTAAAACGCATGAGGAAGCTCCATGCTGATGGACTTTTTGGAGTCACTTGATTTTGAATCACTTGACACATGTGAGCCATGCCTCATGGGCAAGATGACTAAAACGCCGTTCTCTGGAACAATGGAACGGGCAAGTGACTTATTGGAAATCATACATACTGATGTGTGCGGTCCGATGAGTATTGAGGCGCGCGGTGGTTATCGTTACTTTCTCACCTTCACTGATGACTTAAGTAGATATGGGTATATTTACTTAATGAAACACAAGTCTGAAACATTTGAAAAGTTCAAACAATTTCAGAGTGAAGTTGAGAATCATCGTAACAAGAAGATTAAATTCCTACGATCTGATCGAGGAGGAGAATATCTGAGTTATGAGTTTGGCAGTCACTTAAGACAGTGTGGAATTGTTTCACAATTAACATCGCCTGGAACACCACAGCGTAATGGTGTGTCCGAACGTCGTAATCGAACTTTATTGGATATGGTGCGATCTATGATGTCTCTTGCCGATTTGCCACTATCATTTTGGGGTTATGCATTAGAGACAGCTGCATTCACTTTAAATAGGGCACCATCGAAATCCGTTGAGACGACGCCATATGAACTTTGGTTTAACAAGAAGCCAAAGCTGTCGTTTCTTAAAGTTTGGGGATGTGATGCTTATGTCAAAAGCTTCAGCCTGAAAAGCTGGAACCCAAAGCGGAGAAATGCGTCTTCATAGGATACCCAAAAGAGACAGTTGGGTATACCTTCTACCTCAGATCCGAAGGCAAAGTGTTTGTCGCTAAAAACGGAGCATTTCTTGAGAAAGAGTTTCTCTCGAAAGAATTGAGTGGGAGGAAGATAGAACTTGATGAGGTTGTTGAACCTTTACTTCAACCTGAGAGTAGCGCAGCGCAGAAAGTTGTTTCTGTGGAGCCTACATTAGCTGAAGAGGAAGTTAATGATGATGATCATGAAGCTTTGGATCAAGTTGCTATCGAACCTCGTAGGTCGACAAGGACGCGTACTGCTCCTGAGTGGTACGGCAACCCTGTCTTAGAGGTCATGTTGTTAGACAACGATGAACCTACGAGCTATGGAGAAGCGATGATGAGCCCGGATTCCGAGAAGTGGTTAGAGGCCATGAAATCCGAGATGGGATCCATGTATGAAAACAAAGTATGGACTTTGGAAGTATTACCTGAAGGGCGTAAGGCCATTCAGAACAAATGGATCTTTAAGAGGAAGACGGACGCAGACGGTAATGTCACCGTCTATAAAGCTCGACTTGTGGCAAAGGGTTTTTCACAAGTTCAAGGAGTTGACTACGATGAGACCTTCTCACCCGTAGCGATGCTTAAGTCCGTCAGAATCATGTTAGCAATAGCTGCCTTTTTTGATTATGAAATTTGGCAGATGGATGTCAAAACAGCGTTCCTTAACGGTTTCCTTAAGGAAGAGTTGTATATGATGCAACCAGAAGGTTTTGTCGATCCAGAGAATGCTGACAAAGTTTGCAAACTCCAGCGATCCATTTATGGACTGGTGCAAGCATCTCGGAGTTGGAATCTTCGTTTTGATGAGGTGATCAAAGCGTTCGAGTTTATACAAGTTTACGGAGAAGCTTGTATTTACAAGAAAGTGAGTGGGAGCTCTATAGCGTTTCTAATATTATATGTGGATGACATATTGCTGATTGGAAACAATATAGAAATGCTGGAAAGCGTAAAGGAATATTTGAACAAGAGTTTTTCAATGAAGGACCTAGGAGAAGCTGCTTTCATATTAGGCATCAAGATCTATAGAGATAGATCGAGACGCTTAATAGGACTTTCACAAAGCACATACCTTGATAAGATTTTGAAGAAGTTCAAAATGGATCAGTCCAAGAAGGGGTTCTTGCCTGTTTTGCAAGGTGTGAAGTTGAGTAAGACTCAATGCCCAGTGACTGCAGAAGATAGAGAAAAGATGAGTGTCATCCCCTATGCTTCAGCCATAGGCTCTATCATGTATGCAATGCTGTGCACAAGACCCGATGTCAGCCTTGCCATAAGTATGGCCGGAAGGTTTCAAAGTGATCCAGGAATGGAACACTGGACGGCGGTCAAGAATATCCTGAAGTACCTGAAAAGGACTAAGGACATGTTTCTCGTTTATGGAGGTGATCAAGAGCTCGTCGTAAAGGGTTACGTCGATGCAAGCTTTGACACTGATCCGGATGACTCTAAGTCGCAAACCGGATACGTATTTATTCTTAATGGGGGTGCGGTTAGCTGGTGCAGTTCCAAGCAAAGCGTGGTAGCTGATTCTACATGCGAAGCGGAGTACATCGCAGCCTCGGAGGCGGCGAAGGAAGGTGTCTGGATGAAGGAGTTCATGACAGATCTTGGAGTAGTGCCTAGTGCGCTTAACCCAATGACTCTGTTTTGTGATAATACTGGTGCCATTGCTCTAGCCAAGGAACCAAGATTTCACAAGAGGACCAGACACATAAAACGACGTTTCAATTCCATCCGCGATTACATCAAGGAGGACGACATAAATATTTGCAAAGTACACACGGATCTAAATGTTGCAGATCCGATGACTAAACCTCTTCCAAGGGCTAAACATGAACAACACCAGAACTGCATGGGTGTTCGATTCATTACAATGTAAATCACATAGTGATGTGAACTAGATTATTGACTCTAGTGCAAGTGGGAGACTGTTGGAAATATGCCCTAGAGGCAATAATAAATTGGTTATTATTATATTTCCTTGTTCATGATAATCGTTTATTATCCATGCTATAATTGTATTGATTGGAAACTCAAATACATGTGTGGGTACATAGACAACACTGTGTCCCTAGTAAGCCTCTAGTTGACTAGCTTGTTGATCAAAGATGGTTAAGGTTTCCTGGCCATGGACATGAGATGTCATTTGATAACGGGATCACATCATTAGGAGAATGATGTGATGGACAAGACCCAAACTGTAAACGTAGCATTTGATCGTGTCAGTTTATTGCTATTGTTTTCTGCATGTCAAGTATCTGTTCCTTTGACCATGAGATCATGCAACTCACTAACACCGGAGGAATACCTTGTGTGTATCAAACGTCGCAACGTAACTGGGTGACTATAAAGGTGCTCTACAGGTATCTCCGAGGGTGTCTGTTGGGTTGGCATGGATCAAGACTGGGATTTGTTACTCCGTGTGACGGAGAGGTATCTCAGGGCCCACTCGGTAATACAACATCACATTGAGCCTTGCAAGCAAAGTGACTAAAGAGTTAGCCACAGGATCTTGTATTACGGAACGAGTAAAGAGACTTGCCGGTAACGAGATTGAACTAGGTATAGAGATACCGACGATCGAATCTCGGGCAAGTAACATACCGAAGAACAAAGGGAACAGCATACGGGATTAACTGAATCCTTGACATAGAGGTTCGACCGATAAAGATCTTCGTAGAATATGTAGGAGCCAATATGGGCATCCAGGTCCCGCTATTGGTTATTGGCCGTAGAGGTGTCTCGGTCATGTCTACATAGTTCTCGAACCCGCAGGGTCTACACACTTAACGTTTGGTGACGATTAGTATAATTGAGTTATTATGTTGGTGACCGAAAGTTGTTCGGAGTCCCGGATAAGATCCCGGACATGACGAGGATCTCCGGAATAGTCCGGAGGTAAAGATTGATATATGTGATAATAGTGTTTTGATCTCTGGAAGGGTTCCGGAGTTCACCGGAAGGGGGTTCCGGATGTTTACCGAAGTGTTCGGGTGCAGCAACACTTTATATGAGCCAAAGGGATAAAGCCCACAAGGTATTGGAAAGTGCAAAAGTAGTTTTGCTGCCGCGTAAGCGGTACTACCGCTTGGTGAAGCGGTACTACCGCTTGTGTGAAGCGGTACTACCGCCCAAGCGGTACTACCGCTTGTGTGAAGCGGTACTACCGCTTGTGCGCGGCTGTGCACGATTCGGCAGGGTCCGAATTGGACTCTTTTCCTGCGGGCCAAACCGACCTTGTGCGGGCAAAACCGACCCGGAGGAGACTTTTACTCCAAGTTTAGACCCCAAGGCTCAACATATAAATAGAGGGGCAGGGCTAGCACACGGGACACATCAGGATTTCCCAAGCCGTGTGCCGGCAACCCTAGCCCTCTAGTTCCTCCGTCATAATCTCCGTAGCGCTTGGCGAAGCCCTGCAGAGATTGTTCCTCACCACCATCACCACGCCGTCGTGCTGCTGGAACTCAACCACTACTTCACCATCGCTCGCTGGATCGAGGAGGTGAAGGCGTCATCAAGCCGTACGTGTGTTGAACGCGGAGGTGCCGTCCGTTCGGCACTAGATCGGAAGGATCGTGATTGGATCGCGGGACGCTCGGCGATTTGGATCGCGAAGACGTTCGACTACATCAACCGCGTTTATTAACGCTTCCGCTTAGCGATCTACAAGGGTATGTAGATCCACTCTCCCTCTCGTAGATGCTCATCACCATGGATAGATCTTGCGTGTGCGTAGGAAAATTTTTGTTTCCCATGCAACGTTCCCCAACAAAAGCCGCATCATCACTTTTCAGACCTTTTCTGACTTCATTTGCTATTTTTCATGCATTTCATGATTTATTTTGAGCTAAGATGACCCTGAGATTGAAAAGCACTGCAAATGAACTCTGAAATGGTTGCAAATTGGCATGGTATCATCATTTCACCCACATAGCCTGTGCTAAAATATTGAGAGGGTTACGGCAAAAACTGGATGCACTTCGTGTACAAACTGGACAATATCTTTCGAAGTGTCAGGGTTTCGGACGAAAACACTTCTGTTACAAAAGGATTTCAATTTTTTGAACATATATGAACTCAAGACTTTTTTTGCATTCAATATGCACCATTCAAAGCCTTATCATCACTTTTCAGACCTTTTCTGACTTCATTTGCTATTTTTCATGCATTTCATGATTTATTTTGAGCTAAGATGACCCTGAGAATGAAAAGCACTGCAAATGAACTCTGAAATGGTTGCAAATTGGCATGGTATCATCATTTCACCCACATAGCATGTGCTAAAAAGTTGAGAGGGTTACGGCAAAAACTGGATGCACTTCGTGTACAAACTGGACAATCTCTTTCGAAGTGTCAGGATTTCGGACGAAAACTCTTCTGTTACAAAAGGATTTCAATTTTTTAAACATATTTGAACTCAAGACTTTTTTTGCATTCAATATGCACCAGTCAAAGCCTTATCATCACTTTTCAGACCTTTTCTGACTTCATTTGCTATTTTTCATGCATTTCATGATTTATTTTGAGCTAAGATGACCCTGAGATTGAAAAGCACTGCAAATGAACTCTGAAATGGTTGCAAATTGGCAGGGTATCATCATTTCACCCACATATCATGTGCTAAAAAGTTGAGAGGGTTACGGCAAAAACTGGATGCACTTCGTGTACAAACTGGACAATCTCTTTCGAAGTGTCAGGGTTTCGGACGAAAACACTTCTGTTACAAAAGGATTTGAATTTTTTGAACATATATGAACTCAAGACTTTTTTTGCATTCAATATGCACCATTCAAAGCCTTATCATCACTTTTCAGACCTTTTCTGACTTCATTTGCTATTTTTCATGCATTTCATGATTTATTTTGAGCTAAGATGACCCTGAGAATGAAAAGCACTGCAAATGAACTCTGAAATGGTTGCAAATTGGCATGGTATCATCATTTCACCCACATAGCATGTGCTAAAAAGTTGAGAGGGTTACGGCAAAAACTGGATGCACTTCGTGTACAAACTGGACAATCTCTTTCGAAGTGTCAGGATTTCGGACGAAAACACTTCTGCTACAAAAGGATTTCAATTTTTTGAACATATATGAACTCAAGACTTTTTTTGCATTCAATATGCACCATTCAAAGCCTTATCATCACTTTTCAGACCTTTTCTGACTTCATTTGCTATTTTTCATGCATTTCATGATTTATTTTGAGCTAAGATGACCCTGAGATTGAAACGACTGCAAATGAACTCTGAAATGGTTTCTAATTGGCATGGTATCATAATTTCACCCACATAGCATGTGCTAAAAAGTTGAGAGGGTTACGGCAAAAACTGGATGCACTTCGTGTACAAACTGGACAATCTCTTTCGAAGTGTCAGGATTTCGGACGAAAACTCTTCTGTTACAAAAGGATTTCAATTTTTTAAACATATTTGAACTCAAGACTTTTTTTGCATTCAATATGCACCAGTCAAAGCCTTATCATCACTTTTCAGACCTTTTCTGACTTCATTTGCTATTTTTCATGCATTTCATGATTTATTTTGAGCTAAGATGACCCTGAGATTGAAAAGCACTGCAAATGAACTCTGAAATGGTTGCAAATTGGCAGGGTATCATCATTTCACCCACATATCATGTGCTAAAAAGTTGAGAGGGTTACGGCAAAAACTGGATGCACTTCGTGTACAAACTGGACAATCTCTTTCGAAGTGTCAGGGTTTCGGACGAAAACACTTCTGTTACAAAAGGATTTGAATTTTTTGAACATATATGAACTCAAGACTTTTTCTGCATTCAATATGCACCATTCAAAGCCGCATCATCACTTTTCAGACCTTTTCTGACTTCATTTGCTATTTTTCATGCATTTCATGATTTATTTTGAGCTAAGATGACCCTGAGATTGAAAAGCACTGCAAATGAACTCTGAAATGGTTGCAAATTGGCATGGTATCATCATTTCACCCACATAGCATGTGCTAAAAAGTTGAGAGGGTTACGGCAAAAACTGGATGCACTTCGTGTACAAACTGGACAATCTCTTTCGAAGTGTCAGGGTTTCGGACGAAAACTCCTCTGTTACAAAAGGATTTCAATTTTTTAAACATATTTGAACTCAAGACTTTTTTTGCATTCAATATGCACCATTCAAAGCCTTATCATCACTTTTCAGACCTTTTCTGACTTCATTTGCTATTTTTCATGCATTTCATGATTTATTTTGAGCTAAGATGACCCTGAGATTGAAAAGCATTGCAAATGAACTCTGAAATGGTTGAAAATTGGCATGGTATCATCATTTCACCCACATAGCATGTGCTAAAAAGTTGAGAGGATTACGGCAAAAACTGGATGCACTTCGTGTACGAACTGGACAATCTCTTTCGAAGTGTCAGGGTTTCGGACGAAAACTCTTCTGTTATAAAAGGATTTCAATTTATTAGTTAATTCTTTTTAACAAATAAATACTTTGATAATTTTAGTTAATATTATTTTGATTCTTTTTAGTTCATTCTTTTTAGTTAATGTTTTAGTTGATTCTTTTTAGTTCATTCTTTTTAGTTAATATTTTAGTTGATTCTTTTTAACAAATAAATACTTTGATTATTTTAGTTAATATTATTTTGATTCTTTTTAGTTCATTGTTTTTAGTTAATGTTTTAGTTGATTCTTTTTAGTTCATTCTTTTTAGTTAATATTTTAGTTGATTCTTTTTAGTTCATTCTTTTTAATAAATAAATATTTTGATAATTTCACCCACATATCATGTGCTAAAAAGTTGAGAGGGTTACGGCAAAAACTGGATGCACTTCGTGTACAAACTGGACAATCTCTTTCGAAGTGTCAGGGTTTCGGACGAAAACACTTCTGTTACAAAAGGATTTGAATTTTTTGAACATATATGAACTCAAGACTTTTTCTGCATTCAATATGCACCATTCAAAGCCGCATCATCACTTTTCAGACCTTTTCTGACTTCATTTGCTATTTTTCATGCATTTCATGATTTATTTTGAGCTAAGATGACCCTGAGATTGAAAAGCACTGCAAATGAACTCTGAAATGGTTGCAAATTGGCATGGTATCATCATTTCACCCACATAGCATGTGCTAAAAAGTTGAGAGGGTTACGGCAAAAACTGGATGCACTTCGTGTACAAACTGGACAATCTCTTTCGAAGTGTCAGGGTTTCGGACGAAAACTCCTCTGTTACAAAAGGATTTCAATTTTTTAAACATATTTGAACTCAAGACTTTTTTTTCATTCAATATGCACCATTCAAAGCCTTATCATCACTTTTCAGACCTTTTCTGACTTCATTTTCTATTTTTCATGCATTTCATGATTTATTTTGAGCTAAGATGACCCTGAGATTGAAAAGCACTGCAAATGAACTCTGAAATGGTTGAAAATTGGCACGGTATCATCATTTCACCCACATAGCATGTGCTAAAAAGTTGAGAGGGTTACGGCAAAAACTGGATGCACTTCGTGTACAAACTGGACAATATCTTTCGAAGTGTCAGGGTTTCGGACGAAAACACTTCTGTTACAAAAGGATTTCAATTTTTTGAACATATATGAACTCAAGACTTTTTTTGCATTCAATATGCACCATTCAAAGCCTTATCATCACTTTTCAGACCTTTTCTGACTTCATTTGCTATTTTTCATGCATTTCATGATTTATTTTGAGCTAAGATGACCCTGAGAATGAAAAGCACTGCAAATGAACTCTGAAATGGTTGCAAATTGGCATGGTATCATCATTTCACCCACATAGCATGTGCTAAAAAGTTGAGAGGGTTACGGCAAAAACTGGATGCACTTCGTGTACAAACTGGACAATCTCTTTCGAAGTGTCAGGATTTCGGACGAAAACTCTTCTGTTACAAAAGGATTTCAATTTTTTAAACATATTTGAACTCAAGACTTTTTTTGCATTCAATATGCACCAGTCAAAGCCTTATCATCACTTTTCAGACCTTTTCTGACTTCATTTGCTATTTTTCATGCATTTCATGATTTATTTTGAGCTAAGATGACCCTGAGATTGAAAAGCACTGCAAAGGAACTCTGAAATGGTTGCAAATTGGCATGGTATCATCATTTCACCCACATAGCATGTGCTAAAAAGTTGAGAGGATTACGGCAAAAACTGGATGCACTTCCTCTACGAACTGGACAATCTCTTTCGAAGTGTCAGGGTTTCGGACGAAAACTCTTCTGTTATAAAAGGATTTCAATTTATTAGTTCATTCTTTTTAACAAATAAATACTTTGATAATTTTAGTTAATATTATTTTGATTCTTTTTAGTTCATTCTTTTTAGTTAATGTTTTAGTTGATTCTTTTTAGTTCATTCTTTTTAGTTAATATTTTAGTTGATTCTTTTTAACAAATAAATACTTTGATTATTTTAGTTAATATTATTTTGATTATTTTTAGTTCATTGTTTTTAGTTAATGTTTTAGTTGATTCTTTTTAGTTCATTCTTTTTAGTTAATATTTTAGTTGATTCTTTTTAGTTCATTCTTTTTAATAAATAAATATTTTGATAATTTTAGTTAATATTTTAGTTGATTCTTTTTAACAAATAAGATCTTTGATAATTTTAACTAAATATTTTTTTTCTATATTCAATATGCACCATTCAAAGCCACATCGTCACTTTTCAACCATTTTCGGACTTCATTTGCTATTTTTCATGCATTTCATGATTTATTTTGAGCTAAGATGCCCCTGAGATTGAAAAGCACTGCAAATGAACTCTGAAATGGTTCAAAATTGGCATGGTATCATCATTTCACCCACATAGCATGTGCTAAAAAGTTGAGAGGGTTACGGCAAAAACTGGATGCACTTCGTGTACAAACTGGACAATCTCTTTCGAAGTGTAGGGGTTTCGGACGAAAACTCTTCTGTTACAAAAGGATTTCAATTTTTTAAACATATTTGAACTCAAGACTTTTTTTCATTCAATATGCACCATTCAAAGCCTTATCATCACTTTTCAGACCTTTTCTGACTTCATTTTCTATTTTTCATGCATTTCATGATTTATTTTGAGCTAAGATGACCCTGAGATTGAAAAGCACTGCAAATGAACTCTGAACTGGTTGCAAATTGGCATGGTATCATCATTTCACCCACATAGCATGTGCTATTAAGTTTAGAGGGTTACGGCAAAAACTGGATGCACTTCGTGTACAAACTGGACAATCTCTTTCGAAGTGTCAGGGTTTCGGACGAAAACTCTTCTGTTACAAAAGGATTTCAATTTTTTTAAACATATTTGGACTCAAGACTTTTTCTGCATTCAATATGCACCATTCAAAGCCGCATCATCACTTTTCAGACCTTTTCTGACTTCATTTGCTATTTTTCATGCATTTCATGATTTATTTTGAGCTAAGATGACCCTGAGATTGAAAAGCACTGCAAATGAACTCTGAAATGGTTGAAAATTGGCATGGTATCATCATTTCACCCACATAGAATGTGCTAAAAAGTTGAGAGGGTTACGGCAAAAACTGGATGCACTTCGTGTACAAACTGGACAATATCTTTCGAAGTGTCAGGGTTTCAGACGAAAACACTTCTGTTACAAAAGGATTTCAATTTTTTGAACATATATGAACTCAAGACTTTTTCTGCATTCAATGTGCACCATTCAAAGATGCATCATCACTTTTCAGACTTTTTCTGACTTCATTTGCTATTTTTCATGTATTTCATGATTTATTTTGAGCTAAGATGACCCTGAGATTGAAAAGCACTGCAAATGAACTCTGAAATGGTTGAAAATTGGCATGGTATCATCATTTCACCCACATAGCATGTGCTAAAAAGTTGAGATGGTTACGGCAAAAACTGGATGCACTTCGTGTACAAACTGGACAATCTCTTTCGAAGTGTAGGGGTTTCGGACGAAAACTCTTCTGTTACAAAAGGATTTCAATTTTTTAAACATATTTGAACTAAAGACTTTTTTTTCATTCAATATGCACCATTCAAAGCCTTATCATCACTTTTCAGACCTTTTCTGACTTCATTTGTTATTTTTCATGCATTTCATGATTTATTTTGAGCTAAGATGACCCTGAGATTGAAAAGCACTGCAAATGAACTCTGAAATGGTTGAAAATTGGCATGGTATCATCATTTCACCCACATAGCATGTGCTAAAAAGTTGAGACGGTTACGGCAAAAACTGGATGCACTTCGTGTACAAACTGGACAATCTCTTTCGAAGTGTAGGGGTTTCGGACGAAAACTCTTCTGTTACAAAAGGATTTCAATTTTTTAAACATATTTGAACTCAAGACTTTTTTTTCATTCAATATGCACCATTCAAAGCCTTATCATCACTTTTCAGACCTTTTCTGACTTCATTTTCTATTTTTCATGCATTTCATGATTTATTTTGAGCTAAGATGACCCTGAGATTGAAAAGCACTGCAAATGAACTCTGAAATGGTTGAAAATTGGCATGGTATCATCATTTCACCCACATAGCCTGTGCTAAAATGTTGAGAGGGTTACGGCAAAAACTGGATGCACTTCGTGTACAAACTGGACAATATCTTTCGAAGTGTCAGGGTTTCGGACGAAAACACTTCTGTTACAAAAGGATTTCAATTTTTTGAACATATATGAACTCAAGACTTTTTTTGCATTCAATATGCACCATTCAAAGCCTTATCATCACTTTTCAGACCTTTTCTGACTTCATTTGCTATTTTTCATGCATTTCATGATTTATTTTGAGCTAAGATGACCCTGAGAATGAAAAGCACTGCAAATGAACTCTGAAATGGTTGCAAATTGGCATGGTATCATCATTTCACCCACATAGCATGTGCTAAAAAGTTGAGAGGGTTACGGCAAAAACTGGATGCACTTCGTGTACAAACTGGACAATCTCTTTCGAAGTGTCAGGATTTCGGACGAAAACTCTTCTGTTACAAAAGGATTTCAATTTTTTAAACATATTTGACCTCAAGACTTTTTTTGCATTCAATATGCACCAGTCAAAGCCTTATCATCACTTTTCAGACCTTTTCTGACTTCATTTGCTACTTTTCATGCATTTCATGATTTATTTTGAGCTAAGATGACCCTGAGATTGAAAAGCACTGCAAATGAACTCTGAAATGGTTGCAAATTGGCATGGTATCATCATTTCACCCACATATCATGTGCTAAAAAGTTGAGAGGGTTACGGCAAAAACTGGATGCACTTCGTGTACAAACTGGACAATCTCTTTCGAAGTGTCAGGGTTTCGGACGAAAACACTTCTGTTACAAAAGGATTTGAATTTTTTGAACATATATGAACTCAAGACTTTTTCTGCATTCAATATGCACCATTCAAAGCCGCATCATCACTTTTCAGACCTTTTCTGACTTCATTTGCTATTTTTCATGCATTTCATGATTTATTTTGAGCTAAGATGACCCTGAGATTGAAAAGCACTGCAAATGAACTCTGAAATGGTTGCAAATTGGCATGGTATCATCATTTCACCCACATAGCATGTGCTAAAAAGTTGAGAGGGTTACGGCAAAAACTGGATGCACTTCGTGTACAAACTGGACAATCTCTTTCGAAGTGTCAGGGTTTCGGACGAAAACTCTTCTGTTACAAAAGGATTTCAATTTTTTAAACATATTTGAACTCAAGACTTTGTTTGCATTCAATATGCACCATTCAAAGCTGTTGGAAATATGCCCTAGAGGCAATAATAAATTGGTTATTATTATATTTCCTTGTTCATGATAATCGTTTATTATCCATGCTATAATTGTATTGATTGGAAACTCAAATACATGTGTGGGTACATAGACAACACTGTGTCCCTAGTAAGCCTCTAGTTGACTAGCTTGTTGATCAAAGATGGTTAAGGTTTCCTGGCCATGGACATGAGATGTCATTTGATAACGGGATCACATCATTAGGAGAATGATGTGATGGACAAGACCCAAACTGTAAACGTAGCATTTGATCGTGTCAGTTTATTGCTATTGTTTTCTGCATGTCAAGTATCTGTTCCTTTGACCATGAGATCATGCAACTCACTGACACCGGAGGAATAACTTGTGTGTATCAAACGTCGCAACGTAACTGGGTGACTATAAAGGTGCTCTACAGGTATCTCCGAGGGTGTCTGTTGGGTTGGCATGGATCAAGACTGGGATTTGTTACTCCGTGTGACGGAGAGGTATCTCAGGGCCCACTCGGTAATACAACATCACATTGAGCCTTGCAAGCAAAGTGACTAAAGAGTTAGCCACAGGATCTTGTATTACGGAACGAGTAAAGAGACTTGCCGGTAACGAGATTGAACTAGGTATAGAGATACCGACGATCGAATCTCGGGCAAGTAACATACCGAAGAACAAAGGGAACAGCATACGGGATTAACTGAATCCTTGACATAGAGGTTCGACCGATAAAGATCTTCGTAGAATATGTAGGAGCCAATATGGGCATCCAGGTCCCGCTATTGGTTATTGGCCGTAGAGGTGTCTCGGTCATGTCTACATAGTTCTCGAACCCGCAGGGTCTACACACTTAACGTTTGGTGACGATTAGTATAATTGAGTTATTATGTTGGTGACCGAAAGTTGTTCGGAGTCCCGGATAAGATCCCGGACATGACGAGGATCTCCGGAATAGTCCGGAGGTAAAGATTGATATATGTGATAATAGTGTTTTGATCTCTGGAAGGGTTCCGGAGTTCACCGGAAGGGGGTTCCGGATGTTTACCGAAGTGTTCGGGTGCAGCAACACTTTATATGAGCCAAAGGGATAAAGCCCACAAGGTATTGGAAAGTGCAAAAGTAGTTTTGCTGCCGCGTAAGCGGTACTACCGCTTGGTGAAGCGGTACTACCGCTTGTGTGAAGCGGTACTACCGCCCAAGCGGTACTACCGCTTGTGTGAAGCGGTACTACCGCTTGTGCGCGGCTGTGCACGATTCGGCAGGGTCCGAATTGGACTCTTTTCCTGCGGGCCAAACCGACCTTGTGCGGGCAAAACCGACCCGGAGGAGACTTTTACTCCAAGTTTAGACCCCAAGGCTCAACATATAAATAGAGGGGCAGGGCTAGCACACGGGACACATCAGGATTTCCCAAGCCGTGTGCCGGCAACCCTAGCCCTCTAGTTCCTCCGTCATAATCTCCGTAGCGCTTGGCGAAGCCCTGCAGAGATTGTTCCTCACCACCATCACCACGCCGTCGTGCTGCTGGAACTCAACCACTACTTCACCATCGCTCGCTGGATCGAGGAGGTGAAGGCGTCATCAAGCCGTACGTGTGTTGAACGCGGAGGTGCCGTCCGTTCGGCACTAGATCGGAAGGATCGTGATTGGATCGCGGGACGCTCGGCGATTTGGATCGCGAAGACGTTCGACTACATCAACCGCGTTTATTAACGCTTCCGCTTAGCGATCTACAAGGGTATGTAGATCCACTCTCCCTCTCGTAGATGCTCATCACCATGGATAGATCTTGCGTGTGCGTAGGAAAATTTTTGTTTCCCATGCAACGTTCCCCAACAAAAGCCGCATCATCACTTTTCAGACCTTTTCTGACTTCATTTGCTATTTTTCATGCATTTCATGATTTATTTTGAGCTAAGATGACCCTGAGATTGAAAAGCACTGCAAATGAACTCTGAAATGGTTGCAAATTGGCATGGTATCATCATTTCACCCACATAGCCTGTGCTAAAATATTGAGAGGGTTACGGCAAAAACTGGATGCACTTCGTGTACAAACTGGACAATATCTTTCGAAGTGTCAGGGTTTCGGACGAAAACACTTCTGTTACAAAAGGATTTCAATTTTTTGAACATATATGAACTCAAGACTTTTTTTGCATTCAATATGCACCATTCAAAGCCTTATCATCACTTTTCAGACCTTTTCTGACTTCATTTGCTATTTTTCATGCATTTCATGATTTATTTTGAGCTAAGATGACCCTGAGAATGAAAAGCACTGCAAATGAACTCTGAAATGGTTGCAAATTGGCATGGTATCATCATTTCACCCACATAGCATGTGCTAAAAAGTTGAGAGGGTTACGGCAAAAACTGGATGCACTTCGTGTACAAACTGGACAATCTCTTTCGAAGTGTCAGGATTTCGGACGAAAACTCTTCTGTTACAAAAGGATTTCAATTTTTTAAACATATTTGAACTCAAGACTTTTTTTGCATTCAATATGCACCAGTCAAAGCCTTATCATCACTTTTCAGACCTTTTCTGACTTCATTTGCTATTTTTCATGCATTTCATGATTTATTTTGAGCTAAGATGACCCTGAGATTGAAAAGCACTGCAAATGAACTCTGAAATGGTTGCAAATTGGCAGGGTATCATCATTTCACCCACATATCATGTGCTAAAAAGTTGAGAGGGTTACGGCAAAAACTGGATGCACTTCGTGTACAAACTGGACAATCTCTTTCGAAGTGTCAGGGTTTCGGACGAAAACACTTCTGTTACAAAAGGATTTGAATTTTTTGAACATATATGAACTCAAGACTTTTTTTGCATTCAATATGCACCATTCAAAGCCTTATCATCACTTTTCAGACCTTTTCTGACTTCATTTGCTATTTTTCATGCATTTCATGATTTATTTTGAGCTAAGATGACCCTGAGAATGAAAAGCACTGCAAATGAACTCTGAAATGGTTGCAAATTGGCATGGTATCATCATTTCACCCACATAGCATGTGCTAAAAAGTTGAGAGGGTTACGGCAAAAACTGGATGCACTTCGTGTACAAACTGGACAATCTCTTTCGAAGTGTCAGGATTTCGGACGAAAACACTTCTGCTACAAAAGGATTTCAATTTTTTGAACATATATGAACTCAAGACTTTTTTTGCATTCAATATGCACCATTCAAAGCCTTATCATCACTTTTCAGACCTTTTCTGACTTCATTTGCTATTTTTCATGCATTTCATGATTTATTTTGAGCTAAGATGACCCTGAGATTGAAACGACTGCAAATGAACTCTGAAATGGTTTCTAATTGGCATGGTATCATAATTTCACCCACATAGCATGTGCTAAAAAGTTGAGAGGGTTACGGCAAAAACTGGATGCACTTCGTGTACAAACTGGACAATCTCTTTCGAAGTGTCAGGATTTCGGACGAAAACTCTTCTGTTACAAAAGGATTTCAATTTTTTAAACATATTTGATCTCAAGACTTTTTTTGCATTCAATATGCACCAGTCAAAGCCTTATCATCACTTTTCAGACCTTTTCTGACTTCATTTGCTATTTTTCATGCATTTCATGATTTATTTTGAGCTAAGATGACCCTGAGATTGAAAAGCACTGCAAATGAACTCTGAAATGGTTGCAAATTGGCAGGGTATCATCATTTCACCCACATATCATGTGCTAAAAAGTTGAGAGGGTTACGGCAAAAACTGGATGCACTTCGTGTACAAACTGGACAATCTCTTTCGAAGTGTCAGGGTTTCGGACGAAAACACTTCTGTTACAAAAGGATTTGAATTTTTTGAACATATATGAACTCAAGACTTTTTCTGCATTCAATATGCACCATTCAAAGCCGCATCATCACTTTTCAGACCTTTTCTGACTTCATTTGCTATTTTTCATGCATTTCATGATTTATTTTGAGCTAAGATGACCCTGAGATTGAAAAGCACTGCAAATGAACTCTGAAATGGTTGCAAATTGGCATGGTATCATCATTTCACCCACATAGCATGTGCTAAAAAGTTGAGAGGGTTACGGCAAAAACTGGATGCACTTCGTGTACAAACTGGACAATCTCTTTCGAAGTGTCAGGGTTTCGGACGAAAACTCCTCTGTTACAAAAGGATTTCAATTTTTTAAACATATTTGAACTCAAGACTTTTTTTGCATTCAATATGCACCATTCAAAGCCTTATCATCACTTTTCAGACCTTTTCTGACTTCATTTGCTATTTTTCATGCATTTCATGATTTATTTTGAGCTAAGATGACCCTGAGATTGAAAAGCATTGCAAATGAACTCTGAAATGGTTGAAAATTGGCATGGTATCATCATTTCACCCACATAGCATGTGCTAAAAAGTTGAGAGGATTACGGCAAAAACTGGATGCACTTCGTCTACGAACTGGACAATCTCTTTCGAAGTGTCAGGGTTTCGGACGAAAACTCTTCTGTTATAAAAGGATTTCAATTTATTAGTTAATTCTTTTTAACAAATAAATACTTTGATAATTTTAGTTAATATTATTTTGATTCTTTTTAGTTCATTCTTTTTAGTTAATGTTTTAGTTGATTCTTTTTAGTTCATTCTTTTTAGTTAATATTTTAGTTGATTCTTTTTAACAAATAAATACTTTGATTATTGTAGTTAATATTATTTTGATTCTTTTTAGTTCATTGTTTTTAGTTAATGTTTTAGTTGATTCTTTTTAGTTCATTCTTTTTAGTTAATATTTTAGTTGATTCTTTTTAGTTCATTCTTTTTAATAAATAAATATTTTGATAATTTCACCCACATATCATGTGCTAAAAAGTTGAGAGGGTTACGGCAAAAACTGGATGCACTTCGTGTACAAACTGGACAATCTCTTTCGAAGTGTCAGGGTTTCGGACGAAAACACTTCTGTTACAAAAGGATTTGAATTTTTTGAACATATATGAACTCAAGACTTTTTCTGCATTCAATATGCACCATTCAAAGCCGCATCATCACTTTTCAGACCTTTTCTGACTTCATTTGCTATTTTTCATGCATTTCATGATTTATTTTGAGCTAAGATGACCCTGAGATTGAAAAGCACTGCAAATGAACTCTGAAATGGTTGCAAATTGGCATGGTATCATCATTTCACCCACATAGCATGTGCTAAAAAGTTGAGAGGGTTACGGCAAAAACTGGATGCACTTCGTGTACAAACTGGACAATCTCTTTCGAAGTGTCAGGGTTTCGGACGAAAACTCCTCTGTTACAAAAGGATTTCAATTTTTTAAACATATTTGAACTCAAGACTTTTTTTTCATTCAATATGCACCATTCAAAGCCTTATCATCACTTTTCAGACCTTTTCTGACTTCATTTTCTATTTTTCATGCATTTCATGATTTATTTTGAGCTAAGATGACCCTGAGATTGAAAAGCACTGCAAATGAACTCTGAAATGGTTGAAAATTGGCACGGTATCATCATTTCACCCACATAGCATGTGCTAAAAAGTTGAGAGGGTTACGGCAAAAACTGGATGCACTTCGTGTACAAACTGGACAATATCTTTCGAAGTGTCAGGGTTTCGGACGAAAACACTTCTGTTACAAAAGGATTTCAATTTTTTGAACATATATGAACTCAAGACTTTTTTTGCATTCAATATGCACCATTCAAAGCCTTATCATCACTTTTCAGACCTTTTCTGACTTCATTTGCTATTTTTCATGCATTTCATGATTTATTTTGAGCTAAGATGACCCTGAGAATGAAAAGCACTGCAAATGAACTCTGAAATGGTTGCAAATTGGCATGGTATCATCATTTCACCCACATAGCATGTGCTAAAAAGTTGAGAGGGTTACGGCAAAAACTGGATGCACTTCGTGTACAAACTGGACAATCTCTTTCGAAGTGTCAGGATTTCGGACGAAAACTCTTCTGTTACAAAAGGATTTCAATTTTTTAAACATATTTGAACTCAAGACTTTTTTTGCATTCAATATGCACCAGTCAAAGCCTTATCATCACTTTTCAGACCTTTTCTGACTTCATTTGCTATTTTTCATGCATTTCATGATTTATTTTGAGCTAAGATGACCCTGAGATTGAAAAGCATTGCAAATGAACTCTGAAATGGTTGAAAATTGGCATGGTATCATCATTTCACCCACATAGCATGTGCTAAAAAGTTGAGAGGATTACGGCAAAAACTGGATGCACTTCGTCTACGAACTGGACAATCTCTTTCGAAGTGTCAGGGTTTCGGACGAAAACTCTTCTGTTATAAAAGGATTTCAATTTATTAGTTCATTCTTTTTAACAAATAAATACTTTGATAATTTTAGTTAATATTATTTTGATTCTTTTTAGTTCATTCTTTTTAGTTAATGTTTTAGTTGATTCTTTTTAGTTCATTCTTTTTAGTTAATATTTTAGTTGATTCTTTTTAACAAATAAATACTTTGATTATTTTAGTTAATATTATTTTGATTATTTTTAGTTCATTGTTTTTAGTTAATGTTTTAGTTGATTCTTTTTAGTTCATTCTTTTTAGTTAATATTTTAGTTGATTCTTTTTAGTTCATTCTTTTTAATAAATAAATATTTTGATAATTTTAGTTAATATTTTAGTTGATTCTTTTTAACAAATAAGATCTTTGATAATTTTAACTAAATATTTTTTTTCTATATTCAATATGCACCATTCAAAGCCACATCGTCACTTTTCAACCATTTTCGGACTTCATTTGCTATTTTTCATGCATTTCATGATTTATTTTGAGCTAAGATGCCCCTGAGATTGAAAAGCACTGCAAATGAACTCTGAAATGGTTCAAAATTGGCATGGTATCATCATTTCACCCACATAGCATGTGCTAAAAAGTTGACAGGGTTACGGCAAAAACTGGATGCACTTCGTGTACAAACTGGACAATCTCTTTCGAAGTGTAGGGGTTTCGGACGAAAACTCTTCTGTTACAAAAGGATTTCAATTTTTTAAACATATTTGAACTCAAGACTTTTTTTCATTCAATATGCACCATTCAAAGCCTTATCATCACTTTTCAGACCTTTTCTGACTTCATTTTCTATTTTTCATGCATTTCATGATTTATTTTGAGCTAAGATGACCCTGAGATTGAAAAGCACTGCAAATGAACTCTGAACTGGTTGCAAATTGGCATGGTATCATCATTTCACCCACATAGCATGTGCTATTAAGTTTAGAGGGTTACGGCAAAAACTGGATGCACTTCGTGTACAAACTGGACAATCTCTTTCGAAGTGTCAGGGTTTCGGACGAAAACTCTTCTGTTACAAAAGGATTTCAATTTTTTTAAACATATTTGGACTCAAGACTTTTTCTGCATTCAATATGCACCATTCAAAGCCGCATCATCACTTTTCAGACCTTTTCTGACTTCATTTGCTATTTTTCATGCATTTCATGATTTATTTTGAGCTAAGATGACCCTGAGATTGAAAAGCACTGCAAATGAACTCTGAAATGGTTGAAAATTGGCATGGTATCATCATTTCACCCACATAGAATGTGCTAAAAAGTTGAGAGGGTTACGGCAAAAACTGGATGCACTTCGTGTACAAACTGGACAATATCTTTCGAAGTGTCAGGGTTTCAGACGAAAACACTTCTGTTACAAAAGGATTTCAATTTTTTGAACATATATGAACTCAAGACTTTTTCTGCATTCAATGTGCACCATTCAAAGACGCATCATCACTTTTCAGACTTTTTCTGACTTCATTTGCTATTTTTCATGTATTTCATGATTTATTTTGAGCTAAGATGACCCTGAGATTGAAAAGCACTGCAAATGAACTCTGAAATGGTTGAAAATTGGCATGGTATCATCATTTCACCCACATAGCATGTGCTAAAAAGTTGAGATGGTTACGGCAAAAACTGGATGCACTTCGTGTACAAACTGGACAATCTCTTTCGAAGTGTAGGGGTTTCGGACAAAACTCTTCTGTTACAAAAGGATTTCAATTTTTTAAACGTATTTGAACTAAAGACTTTTTTTTCATTCAATATGCACCATTCAAAGCCTTATCATCACTTTTCAGACCTTTTCTGACTTCATTTGTTATTTTTCATGCATTTCATGATTTATTTTGAGCTAAGATGACCCTGAGATTGAAAAGCACTGCAAATGAACTCTGAAATGGTTGAAAATTGGCATGGTATCATCATTTCACCCACATAGCATGTGCTAAAAAGTTGAGATGGTTACGGCAAAAACTGGATGCACTTCGTGTACAAACTGGACAATCTCTTTCGAAGTGTAGGGGTTTCGGACGAAAACTCTTCTGTTACAAAAGGATTTCAATTTTTTAAACATATTTGAACTCAAGACTTTTTTTTCATTCAATATGCACCATTCAAAGCCTTATCATCACTTTTCAGACCTTTTCTGACTTCATTTTCTATTTTTCATGCATTTCATGATTTATTTTGAGCTAAGATGACCCTGAGATTGAAAAGCACTGCAAATGAACTCTGAAATGGTTGAAAATTGGCATGGTATCATCATTTCACCCACATAGCCTGTGCTAAAATGTTGAGAGGGTTACGGCAAAAACTGGATGCACTTCGTGTACAAACTGGACAATATCTTTCGAAGTCTCAGGGTTTCGGACGAAAACACTTCTGTTACAAAAGGATTTCAATTTTTTGAACATATATGAACTCAAGACTTTTTTTGCATTCAATATGCACCATTCAAAGCCTTATCATCACTTTTCAGACCTTTTCTGACTTCATTTGCTATTTTTCATGCATTTCATGATTTATTTTGAGCTAAGATGACCCTGAGAATGAAAAGCACTGCAAATGAACTCTGAAATGGTTGCAAATTGGCATGGTATCATCATTTCACCCACATAGCATGTGCTAAAAAGTTGAGAGGGTTACGGCAAAAACTGGATGCACTTCGTGTACAAACTGGACAATCTCTTTCGAAGTGTCAGGATTTCGGACGAAAACTCTTCTGTTACAAAAGGATTTCAATTTTTTAAACATATTTGAACTCAAGACTTTTTTTGCATTCAATATGCACCAGTCAAAGCCTTCTCATCACTTTTCAAACCTTTTCTGACTTCATTTGCTATTTTTCATGCATTTCATGATTTATTTTGAGCTAAGATGACCCTGAGATTGAAAAGCACTGCAAATGAACTCTGAAATGGTTGCAAATTGGCATGGTATCATCATTTCACCCACATATCATGTGCTAAAAAGTTGAGAGGGTTACGGCAAAAACTGGATGCACTTCGTGTACAAACTGGACAATCTCTTTCGAAGTGTGAGGGTTTCGGACAAAAACACTTCTGTTACAAAAGGATTTGAATTTTTTGAACATATATGAACTCAAGACTTTTTCTGCATTCAATATGCACCATTCAAAGCCGCATCATCACTTTTCAGACCTTTTCTGACTTCATTTGCTATTTTTCATGCATTTCATGATTTATTTTGAGCTAAGATGACCCTGAGATTGAAAAGCACTGCAAATGAACTCTGAAATGGTTGCAAATTGGCATGGTATCATCATTTCACCCACATAGCATGTGCTAAGAAGTTGAGAGGGTTACGGCAAAAACTGGATGCACTTCGTGTACAAACTGGACAATCTCTTTCGAAGTGTCAGGGTTTCGGACGAAAACTCCTCTGTTACAAAAGGATTTCAATTTTTTAAACATATTTGAACTCAAGACTTTTTTTGCATTCAATATGCACCATTCAAAGCCTTATCATCACTTTTCAGACCTTTTCTGACTTCATTTGCTATTTTTCATGCATTTCATGATTTATTTTGAGCTAAGATGACCCTGAGATTGAAAAGCACTGCAAATGAACTCTGAAATGGTTGAAAATTGGCATGGTATCATCATTTCACCCACATAACATGTGCTAAAAAGTTGAGAGGATTACGGCAAAAACTGGATGCACTTCGTGTACGAACTGGACAATCTCTTTCGAAGTGTCAGGGTTTCGGACGAAAACTCTTCTGTTATAAAAGGATTTCAATTTATTAGTTCATTCTTTTTAACAAATAAATACTTTGATAATTTTAGTTAATATTATTTTGATTCTTTTTAGTTCATTCTTTTTAGTTAATGTTTTAGTTGATTCTTTTTAGTTCATTCTTTTTAGTTAATATTTTAGTTGATTCTTTTTAACAAATAAATACTTTGATTATTTTAGTTAATATTATTTTGATTCTTTTTAGTTCATTGTTTTTAGTTAATGTTTTAGTTGATTCTTTTTAGTTCATTCTTTTTAGTTAATATTTTAGTTGATTCTTTTTAGTTCATTCTTTTTAATAAATAAATATTTTGATAATTTTAGTTAATATTTTAGTTGATTCTTTTTAACAAATAAGATCTTTGATAATTTTAACTAAATATTTTTTTTCTATATTCAATATGCACCATTCAAAGCCACATCGTCACTTTTCAACCATTTTCGGACTTCATTTGCTATTTTTCATGCATTTCATGATTTATTTTGAGCAAAGATGCCCCTGAGATTGAAAAGCACTGCAAATGAACTCTGAAATGGTTCAAAATTGGCATGGTATCATCATTTCACCCACATAGCATGTGCTAAAAAGTCGAGAGGGTTACGACAAAAACTGGATGCACTTCGTGTACAAACTGGACAATCTCTTTCGAAGTGTAGGGGTTTCGGACGAAAACTCTTCTGTTACAAAAGGATTTCAATTTTTTAAACATATTTGAACTCAAGACTTTTTTTCATTCAATATGCACCATTCAAAGCCTTATCATCACTTTTCAGACCTTTTCTGACTTCATTTGCTATTTTTCATGCATTTCATGATTTATTTTGAGCTAAGATGACCCTGAGATTGAAAAGCATTGCAAATGAACTCTGAAATGGTTGAAAATTGGCATGGTATCATCATTTCACCCACATAGCATGTGCTAAAAAGTTGAGAGGATTACGGCAAAAACTGGATGCACTTCGTCTACGAACTGGACAATCTCTTTCGAAGTGTCAGGGTTTCGGACGAAAACTCTTCTGTTATAAAAGGATTTCAATTTATTAGTTCATTCTTTTTAACAAATAAATACTTTGATAATTTTAGTTAATATTATTTTGATTCTTTTTAGTTCATTCTTTTTAGTTAATGTTTTAGTTGATTCTTTTTAGTTCATTCTTTTTAGTTAATATTTTAGTTGATTCTTTTTAACAAATAAATACTTTGATTATTTTAGTTAATATTATTTTGATTATTTTTAGTTCATTGTTTTTAGTTAATGTTTTAGTTGATTCTTTTTAGTTCATTCTTTTTAGTTAATATTTTAGTTGATTCTTTTTAGTTCATTCTTTTTAATAAATAAATATTTTGATAATTTTAGTTAATATTTTAGTTGATTCTTTTTAACAAATAAGATCTTTGATAATTTTAACTAAATATTTTTTTTCTATATTCAATATGCACCATTCAAAGCCACATCGTCACTTTTCAACCATTTTCGGACTTCATTTGCTATTTTTCATGCATTTCATGATTTATTTTGAGCTAAGATGCCCCTGAGATTGAAAAGCACTGCAAATGAACTCTGAAATGGTTCAAAATTGGCATGGTATCATCATTTCACCCACATAGCATGTGCTAAAAAGTTGACAGGGTTACGGCAAAAACTGGATGCACTTCGTGTACAAACTGGACAATCTCTTTCGAAGTGTAGGGGTTTCGGACGAAAACTCTTCTGTTACAAAAGGATTTCAATTTTTTAAACATATTTGAACTCAAGACTTTTTTTCATTCAATATGCACCATTCAAAGCCTTATCATCACTTTTCAGACCTTTTCTGACTTCATTTTCTATTTTTCATGCATTTCATGATTTATTTTGAGCTAAGATGACCCTGAGATTGAAAAGCACTGCAAATGAACTCTGAACTGGTTGCAAATTGGCATGGTATCATCATTTCACCCACATAGCATGTGCTATTAAGTTTAGAGGGTTACGGCAAAAACTGGATGCACTTCGTGTACAAACTGGACAATCTCTTTCGAAGTGTCAGGGTTTCGGACGAAAACTCTTCTGTTACAAAAGGATTTCAATTTTTTTAAACATATTTGGACTCAAGACTTTTTCTGCATTCAATATGCACCATTCAAAGCCGCATCATCACTTTTCAGACCTTTTCTGACTTCATTTGCTATTTTTCATGCATTTCATGATTTATTTTGAGCTAAGATGACCCTGAGATTGAAAAGCACTGCAAATGAACTCTGAAATGGTTGAAAATTGGCATGGTATCATCATTTCACCCACATAGAATGTGCTAAAAAGTTGAGAGGGTTACGGCAAAAACTGGATGCACTTCGTGTACAAACTGGACAATATCTTTCGAAGTGTCAGGGTTTCAGACGAAAACACTTCTGTTACAAAAGGATTTCAATTTTTTGAACATATATGAACTCAAGACTTTTTCTGCATTCAATGTGCACCATTCAAAGACGCATCATCACTTTTCAGACTTTTTCTGACTTCATTTGCTATTTTTCATGTATTTCATGATTTATTTTGAGCTAAGATGACCCTGAGATTGAAAAGCACTGCAAATGAACTCTGAAATGGTTGAAAATTGGCATGGTATCATCATTTCACCCACATAGCATGTGCTAAAAAGTTGAGATGGTTACGGCAAAAACTGGATGCACTTCGTGTACAAACTGGACAATCTCTTTCGAAGTGTAGGGGTTTCGGACAAAACTCTTCTGTTACAAAAGGATTTCAATTTTTTAAACGTATTTGAACTAAAGACTTTTTTTTCATTCAATATGCACCATTCAAAGCCTTATCATCACTTTTCAGACCTTTTCTGACTTCATTTGTTATTTTTCATGCATTTCATGATTTATTTTGAGCTAAGATGACCCTGAGATTGAAAAGCACTGCAAATGAACTCTGAAATGGTTGAAAATTGGCATGGTATCATCATTTCACCCACATAGCATGTGCTAAAAAGTTGAGATGGTTACGGCAAAAACTGGATGCACTTCGTGTACAAACTGGACAATCTCTTTCGAAGTGTAGGGGTTTCGGACGAAAACTCTTCTGTTACAAAAGGATTTCAATTTTTTAAACATATTTGAACTCAAGACTTTTTTTTCATTCAATATGCACCATTCAAAGCCTTATCATCACTTTTCAGACCTTTTCTGACTTCATTTTCTATTTTTCATGCATTTCATGATTTATTTTGAGCTAAGATGACCCTGAGATTGAAAAGCACTGCAAATGAACTCTGAAATGGTTGAAAATTGGCATGGTATCATCATTTCACCCACATAGCCTGTGCTAAAATGTTGAGAGGGTTACGGCAAAAACTGGATGCACTTCGTGTACAAACTGGACAATATCTTTCGAAGTCTCAGGGTTTCGGACGAAAACACTTCTGTTACAAAAGGATTTCAATTTTTTGAACATATATGAACTCAAGACTTTTTTTGCATTCAATATGCACCATTCAAAGCCTTATCATCACTTTTCAGACCTTTTCTGACTTCATTTGCTATTTTTCATGCATTTCATGATTTATTTTGAGCTAAGATGACCCTGAGAATGAAAAGCACTGCAAATGAACTCTGAAATGGTTGCAAATTGGCATGGTATCATCATTTCACCCACATAGCATGTGCTAAAAAGTTGAGAGGGTTACGGCAAAAACTGGATGCACTTCGTGTACAAACTGGACAATCTCTTTCGAAGTGTCAGGATTTCGGACGAAAACTCTTCTGTTACAAAAGGATTTCAATTTTTTAAACATATTTGAACTCAAGACTTTTTTTGCATTCAATATGCACCAGTCAAAGCCTTCTCATCACTTTTCAAACCTTTTCTGACTTCATTTGCTATTTTTCATGCATTTCATGATTTATTTTGAGCTAAGATGACCCTGAGATTGAAAAGCACTGCAAATGAACTCTGAAATGGTTGCAAATTGGCATGGTATCATCATTTCACCCACATATCATGTGCTAAAAAGTTGAGAGGGTTACGGCAAAAACTGGATGCACTTCGTGTACAAACTGGACAATCTCTTTCGAAGTGTGAGGGTTTCGGACAAAAACACTTCTGTTACAAAAGGATTTGAATTTTTTGAACATATATGAACTCAAGACTTTTTCTGCATTCAATATGCACCATTCAAAGCCGCATCATCACTTTTCAGACCTTTTCTGACTTCATTTGCTATTTTTCATGCATTTCATGATTTATTTTGAGCTAAGATGACCCTGAGATTGAAAAGCACTGCAAATGAACTCTGAAATGGTTGCAAATTGGCATGGTATCATCATTTCACCCACATAGCATGTGCTAAGAAGTTGAGAGGGTTACGGCAAAAACTGGATGCACTTCGTGTACAAACTGGACAATCTCTTTCGAAGTGTCAGGGTTTCGGACGAAAACTCCTCTGTTACAAAAGGATTTCAATTTTTTAAACATATTTGAACTCAAGACTTTTTTTGCATTCAATATGCACCATTCAAAGCCTTATCATCACTTTTCAGACCTTTTCTGACTTCATTTGCTATTTTTCATGCATTTCATGATTTATTTTGAGCTAAGATGACCCTGAGATTGAAAAGCACTGCAAATGAACTCTGAAATGGTTGAAAATTGGCATGGTATCATCATTTCACCCACATAACATGTGCTAAAAAGTTGAGAGGATTACGGCAAAAACTGGATGCACTTCGTGTACGAACTGGACAATCTCTTTCGAAGTGTCAGGGTTTCGGACGAAAACTCTTCTGTTATAAAAGGATTTCAATTTATTAGTTCATTCTTTTTAACAAATAAATACTTTGATAATTTTAGTTAATATTATTTTGATTCTTTTTAGTTCATTCTTTTTAGTTAATGTTTTAGTTGATTCTTTTTAGTTCATTCTTTTTAGTTAATATTTTAGTTGATTCTTTTTAACAAATAAATACTTTGATTATTTTAGTTAATATTATTTTGATTCTTTTTAGTTCATTGTTTTTAGTTAATGTTTTAGTTGATTCTTTTTAGTTCATTCTTTTTAGTTAATATTTTAGTTGATTCTTTTTAGTTCATTCTTTTTAATAAATAAATATTTTGATAATTTTAGTTAATATTTTAGTTGATTCTTTTTAACAAATAAGATCTTTGATAATTTTAACTAAATATTTTTTTTCTATATTCAATATGCACCATTCAAAGCCACATCGTCACTTTTCAACCATTTTCGGACTTCATTTGCTATTTTTCATGCATTTCATGATTTATTTTGAGCAAAGATGCCCCTGAGATTGAAAAGCACTGCAAATGAACTCTGAAATGGTTCAAAATTGGCATGGTATCATCATTTCACCCACATAGCATGTGCTAAAAAGTCGAGAGGGTTACGACAAAAACTGGATGCACTTCGTGTACAAACTGGACAATCTCTTTCGAAGTGTAGGGGTTTCGGACGAAAACTCTTCTGTTACAAAAGGATTTCAATTTTTTAAACATATTTGAACTCAAGACTTTTTTTCATTCAATATGCACCATTCAAAGCCTTATCATCACTTTTCAGACCTTTTCTGACTTCATTTGCTATTTTTCATGCATTTCATGATTTATTTTGAGCTAAGATGACCCTGAGATTGAAAAGCATTGCAAATGAACTCTGAAATGGTTGAAAATTGGCATGGTATCATCATTTCACCCACATAGCATGTGCTAAAAAGTTGAGAGGATTACGGCAAAAACTGGATGCACTTCGTCTACGAACTGGACAATCTCTTTCGAAGTGTCAGGGTTTCGGACGAAAACTCTTCTGTTATAAAAGGATTTCAATTTATTAGTTCATTCTTTTTAACAAATAAATACTTTGATAATTTTAGTTAATATTATTTTGATTCTTTTTAGTTCATTCTTTTTAGTTAATGTTTTAGTTGATTCTTTTTAGTTCATTCTTTTTAGTTAATATTTTAGTTGATTCTTTTTAACAAATAAATACTTTGATTATTTTAGTTAATATTATTTTGATTATTTTTAGTTCATTGTTTTTAGTTAATGTTTTAGTTGATTCTTTTTAGTTCATTCTTTTTAGTTAATATTTTAGTTGATTCTTTTTAGTTCATTCTTTTTAATAAATAAATATTTTGATAATTTTAGTTAATATTTTAGTTGATTCTTTTTAACAAATAAGATCTTTGATAATTTTAACTAAATATTTTTTTTCTATATTCAATATGCACCATTCAAAGCCACATCGTCACTTTTCAACCATTTTCGGACTTCATTTGCTATTTTTCATGCATTTCATGATTTATTTTGAGCTAAGATGACCCTGAGATTGAAAAGCACTGCAAATGAACTCTGAAATGGTTGAAAATTGGCATGGTATCATCATTTCACCCACATAGCATGTGCTAAAAAGTTGAGATGGTTACGGCAAAAACTGGATGCACTTCGTGTACAAACTGGACAATCTCTTTCGAAGTGTAGGGGTTTCGGACGAAAACTCTTCTGTTACAAAAGGATTTCAATTTTTTAAACATATTTGAACTCAAGACTTTTTTTTCATTCAATATGCACCATTCAAAGCCTTATCATCACTTTTCAGACCTTTTCTGACTTCATTTTCTATTTTTCATGCATTTCATGATTTATTTTGAGCTAAGATGACCCTGAGATTGAAAAGCACTGCAAATGAACTCTGAAATGGTTGAAAATTGGCATGGTATCATCATTTCACCCACATAGCCTGTGCTAAAATGTTGAGAGGGTTACGGCAAAAACTGGATGCACTTCGTGTACAAACTGGACAATATCTTTCGAAGTCTCAGGGTTTCGGACGAAAACACTTCTGTTACAAAAGGATTTCAATTTTTTGAACATATATGAACTCAAGACTTTTTTTGCATTCAATATGCACCATTCAAAGCCTTATCATCACTTTTCAGACCTTTTCTGACTTCATTTGCTATTTTTCATGCATTTCATGATTTATTTTGAGCTAAGATGACCCTGAGAATGAAAAGCACTGCAAATGAACTCTGAAATGGTTGCAAATTGGCATGGTATCATCATTTCACCCACATAGCATGTGCTAAAAAGTTGAGAGGGTTACGGCAAAAACTGGATGCACTTCGTGTACAAACTGGACAATCTCTTTCGAAGTGTCAGGATTTCGGACGAAAACTCTTCTGTTACAAAAGGATTTCAATTTTTTAAACATATTTGAACTCAAGACTTTTTTTGCATTCAATATGCACCAGTCAAAGCCTTCTCATCACTTTTCAAACCTTTTCTGACTTCATTTGCTATTTTTCATGCATTTCATGATTTATTTTGAGCTAAGATGACCCTGAGATTGAAAAGCACTGCAAATGAACTCTGAAATGGTTGCAAATTGGCATGGTATCATCATTTCACCCACATATCATGTGCTAAAAAGTTGAGAGGGTTACGGCAAAAACTGGATGCACTTCGTGTACAAACTGGACAATCTCTTTCGAAGTGTGAGGGTTTCGGACAAAAACACTTCTGTTACAAAAGGATTTGAATTTTTTGAACATATATGAACTCAAGACTTTTTCTGCATTCAATATGCACCATTCAAAGCCGCATCATCACTTTTCAGACCTTTTCTGACTTCATTTGCTATTTTTCATGCATTTCATGATTTATTTTGAGCTAAGATGACCCTGAGATTGAAAAGCATTGCAAATGAACTCTGAAATGGTTGAAAATTGGCATGGTATCATCATTTCACCCACATAACATGTGCTAAAAAGTTGAGAGGATTACGGCAAAAACTGGATGCACTTCGTGTACGAACTGGACAATCTCTTTCGAAGTGTCAGGGTTTCGGACGAAAACTCTTCTGTTATAAAAGGATTTCAATTTATTAGTTCATTCTTTTTAACAAATAAATACTTTGATAATTTTAGTTAATATTATTTTGATTCTTTTTAGTTCATTCTTTTTAGTTAATGTTTTAGTTGATTCTTTTTAGTTCATTCTTTTTAGTTAATATTTTAGTTGATTCTTTTTAACAAATAAATACTTTGATTATTTTAGTTAATATTATTTTGATTCTTTTTAGTTCATTGTTTTTAGTTAATGTTTTAGTTGATTCTTTTTAGTTCATTCTTTTTAGTTAATATTTTAGTTGATTCTTTTTAGTTCATTCTTTTTAATAAATAAATATTTTGATAATTTTAGTTAATATTTTAGTTGATTCTTTTTAACAAATAAGATCTTTGATAATTTTAACTAAATATTTTTTTTCTATATTCAATATGCACCATTCAAAGCCACATCGTCACTTTTCAACCATTTTCGGACTTCATTTGCTATTTTTCATGCATTTCATGATTTATTTTGAGCAAAGATGCCCCTGAGATTGAAAAGCACTGCAAATGAACTCTGAAATGGTTCAAAATTGGCATGGTATCATCATTTCACCCACATAGCATGTGCTAAAAAGTCGAGAGGGTTACGACAAAAACTGGATGCACTTCGTGTACAAACTGGACAATCTCTTTCGAAGTGTAGGGGTTTCGGACGAAAACTCTTCTGTTACAAAAGGATTTCAATTTTTTAAACATATTTGAACTCAAGACTTTTTTTCATTCAATATGCACCATTCAAAGCCTTATCATCACTTTTCAGACCTTTTCTGACTTCATTTGCTATTTTTCATGCATTTCATGATTTATTTTGAGCTAAGATGACCCTGAGATTGAAAAGCATTGCAAATGAACTCTGAAATGGTTGAAAATTGGCATGGTATCATCATTTCACCCACATAGCATGTGCTAAAAAGTTGAGAGGATTACGGCAAAAACTGGATGCACTTCGTCTACGAACTGGACAATCTCTTTCGAAGTGTCAGGGTTTCGGACGAAAACTCTTCTGTTATAAAAGGATTTCAATTTATTAGTTCATTCTTTTTAACAAATAAATACTTTGATAATTTTAGTTAATATTATTTTGATTCTTTTTAGTTCATTCTTTTTAGTTAATGTTTTAGTTGATTCTTTTTAGTTCATTCTTTTTAGTTAATATTTTAGTTGATTCTTTTTAACAAATAAATACTTTGATTATTTTAGTTAATATTATTTTGATTATTTTTAGTTCATTGTTTTTAGTTAATGTTTTAGTTGATTCTTTTTAGTTCATTCTTTTTAGTTAATATTTTAGTTGATTCTTTTTAGTTCATTCTTTTTAATAAATAAATATTTTGATAATTTTAGTTAATATTTTAGTTGATTCTTTTTAACAAATAAGATCTTTGATAATTTTAACTAAATATTTTTTTTCTATATTCAATATGCACCATTCAAAGCCACATCGTCACTTTTCAACCATTTTCGGACTTCATTTGCTATTTTTCATGCATTTCATGATTTATTTTGAGCTAAGATGCCCCTGAGATTGAAAAGCACTGCAAATGAACTCTGAAATGGTTCAAAATTGGCATGGTATCATCATTTCACCCACATAGCATGTGCTAAAAAGTTGAGAGGGTTACGGCAAAAACTGGATGCACTTCGTGTACAAACCGGACAATCTCTTTCGAAGTGTAGGGGTTTCGGACGAAAACTCTTCTGTTACAAAAGGATTTCAATTTTTTAAACATATTTGAACTCAAGACTTTTTTTCATTCAATATGCACCATTCAAAGCCTTATCATCACTTTTCAGACCTTTTCTGACTTCATTTTCTATTTTTCATGCATTTCATGATTTATTTTGAGCTAAGATGACCCTGAGATTGAAAAGCACTGCAAATGAACTCTGAACTGGTTGCAAATTGGCATGGTATCATCATTTCACCCACATAGCATGTGCTATTAAGTTTAGAGGGTTACGGCAAAAACTGGATGCACTTCGTGTACAAACTGGACAATCTCTTTCGAAGTGTCAGGGTTTCGGACGAAAACTCTTCTGTTACAAAAGGATTTCAATTTTTTTAAACATATTTGGACTCAAGACTTTTTCTGCATTCAATATGCACCATTCAAAGCCGCATCATCACTTTTCAGACCTTTTCTGACTTCATTTGCTATTTTTCATGCATTTCATGATTTATTTTGAGCTAAGATGACCCTGAGATTGAAAAGCACTGCAAATGAACTCTTAAATGGTTGAAAATTGGCATGGTATCATCATTTCACCCACATAGAATGTGCTAAAAAGTTGAGAGGGTTACGGCAAAAACTGGATGCACTTCGTGTACAAACTGGACAATATCTTTCGAAGTGTCAGGGTTTCAGACGAAAACACTTCTGTTACAAAAGGATTTCAATTTTTTGAACATATATGAACTCAAGACTTTTTCTGCATTCAATGTGCACCATTCAAAGACGCATCATCACTTTTCAGACTTTTTCTGACTTCATTTGCTATTTTTCATGTATTTCATGATTTATTTTGAGCTAAGATGACCCTGAGATTGAAAAGCACTGCAAATGAACTCTGAAATGGTTGAAAATTGGCATGGTATCATCATTTCACCCACATAGCATGTGCTAAAAAGTTGAGACGGTTACGGCAAAAACTGGATGCACTTCGTGTACAAACTGGACAATCTCTTTCGAAGTGTAGGGGTTTCGGACGAAAACTCTTCTGTTACAAAAGGATTTCAATTTTTTAAACATATTTGAACTAAAGACTTTTTTTTCATTCAATATGCACCATTCAAAGCCTTATCATCACTTTTCAGACCTTTTCTGACTTCATTTGTTATTTTTCATGCATTTCATGATTTATTTTGAGCTAAGATGACCCTGAGATTGAAAAGCACTGCAAATGAACTCTGAAATGGTTGAAAATTGGCATGGTATCATCATTTCACCCACATAGCATGTGCTAAAAAGTTGAGACGGTTACGGCAAAAACTGGATGCACTTCGTGTACAAACTGGACAATCTCTTTCGAAGTGTAGGGGTTTCGGACGAAAACTCTTCTGTTACAAAAGGAAATCAATTTTTTAAACATATTTGAACTCAAGACTTTTTTTTCATTCAATATGCACCATTCTAAGCCTTATCATCACTTTTCAGACCTTTTCTGACTTCATTTTCTATTTTTCATGCATTTCATGATTTATTTTGAGCTAAGATGACCCTGAGATTGAAAAGCACTGCAAATGAACTCTGAAATGGTTGAAAATTGGCATGGTATCATCATTTCACCCACATAGCCTGTGCTAAAATGTTGAGAGGGTTACGGCAAAAACTGGATGCACTTCGTGTACAAACTGGACAATATCTTTCGAAGTGTCAGGGTTTCGGACGAAAACACTTCTGTTACAAAAGGATTTCAATTTTTTGAACATATATGAACTCAAGACTTTTTTTGCATTCAATATGCACCATTCAAAGCCTTATCATCACTTTTCAGACCTTTTCTGACTTCATTTGCTATTTTTCATGCATTTCATGATTTATTTTGAGCTAAGATGACCCTGAGAATGAAAAGCACTGCAAATGAACTCTGAAATGGTTGCAAATTGGCATGGTATCATCAATTCACCCACATAGCATGTGCTAAAAAGTTGAGAGGGTTACGGCAAAAACTGGATGCACTTCGTGTACAAACTGAACAATCTCTTTCGAAGTGTCAGGATTTCGGACGAAAACTCTTCTGTTACAAAAGGATTTCAATTTTTTAAACATATTTGAACTCAAGACTTTTTTTGCATTCAATATGCACCAGTCAAAGCCTTATCATCACTTTTCAGACCTTTTCTGACTTCATTTGCTATTTTTCATGCATTTCATGATTTATTTTGAGCTAAGATGACCCTGAGATTGAAAAGCACTGCAAATGAACTCTGAAATGGTTGCAAATTGGCATGGTATCATCATTTCACCCACATATCATGTGCTAAAAAGTAGAGAGGGTTACGGCAAAAACTGGATGCACTTCGTGTACAAACTGGACAATCTCTTTCGAAGTGTCAGGGTTTCGGACGAAAACACTTCTGTTACAAAAGGATTTGAATTTTTTGAACATATATGAACTCAAGACTTTTTCTGCATTCAATATGCACCATTCAAAGCCGCATCATCACTTTTCAGACCTTTTCTGACTTCATTTGCTATTTTTCATGCATTTCATGATTTATTTTGAGCTAAGATGACCCTGAGATTGAAAAGCACTGCAAATGAACTCTGAAATGGTTGCAAATTGGCATGGTATCATCATTTCACCCACATAGCATGTGCTAAAAAGTTGAGAGGGTTACGGCAAAAACTGGATGCACTTCGTGTACAAACTGGACAATCTCTTTCGAAGTGTCAGGGTTTCGGACGAAAACTCCTCTGTTACAAAAGGATTTCAATTTTTTAAACATATTTGAACTCAAGACTTTTTTTGCATTCAATATGCACCATTCAAAGCCTTATCATCACTTTTCAGACCTTTTCTGACTTCATTTGCTATTTTTCATGCATTTCATGATTTATTTTGAGCTAAGATGACCCTGAGATTGAAAAGCATTGCAAATGAACTCTGAAATGGTTGAAAATTGGCATGGAATCATCATTTCACCCACATAGCATGTGCTAAAAAGCTGAGAGGATTACGGCAAAAACTGGATGCACTTCGTGTACGAACTGGACAATCTCTTTCGAAGTGTCAGGGTTTCGGACGAAAACTCTTCTGTTATAAAAGGATTTCAATTTATTAGTTCATTCTTTTTAACAAATAAATACTTTGATAATTTTAGTTAATATTATTTTGATTCTTTTTAGTTCATTCTTTTTAGTTAATGTTTTAGTTGATTCTTTTTAGTTCATTCTTTTTAGTTAATATTTTAGTTGATTCTTTTTAACAAATAAATACTTTGATTATTTTAGTTAATATTATTTTGATTCTTTTTAGTTCATTGTTTTTAGTTAATGTTTTAGTTGATTCTTTTTAGTTAATATTTTAGTTGATTCTTTTTAGTTCATTCTTTTTAATAAATAAATATTTTGATAATTTTAGTTAATATTTTAGTTGATTCTTTTTAACAAATAAGATCTTTGATAATTTTAGTTAATATTATTTTGATTCTTTTTAATTCATTCTTTTTAGTTAATGTTTTAGTTTATTCTTTTTAGTTCATTCTTTTTAGTTAATATTTTAGTTGATTCTTTTTAGTTCATTCTTTTTAACAGATAAATACGTTGATAATTTTAGTTAATATTATATTTAACTGCAGTGATATTGTAGATCAAAGCCATCATCAGAATAGTTGTGGAGAGAAAGTCTTCACTTTATCTTCTCGTGTGTCCCTTGCTTATTGCGCCGTAACCATGGACAATCTTCATCACATACATCACAATGCTTCAGAAAGCTTGCTAACATCATACTAAATATTCTTACACTCAAACCATACTTAAACATGGACATAATAGAAATACTAGTTCAGATATCCACTACAGAAAGTACTGCATATATAATTGAAGATACCAATCCTACTCTTCCGGATTGCAAACCTACTTGTCCGAATCAGGAGACCCCCAAGCACTAGATAATAGAGATAAAAGTGTTTGCCATTGCAAACACTACTCGTCGTCCGGATCAGAATACCCCCAAGCAGGAGATACTAGCGGTACGAGGTGACGCTGCCCATAATTGCAGATTCCAATCCTGCGGTACAACTCGTATGCAACGTACCCATCTATTGCTGCATACTCAATGTTGATAGGGTCAAGTGGGGTCTTCTCCCAATGTTGGTGCCCTGACTTGGGGAATTTTGTCTTCATATCAGCGTAGTCCTCGTCGATCAGGGCGGCTGCCATATCAGCCATTGAAGTCTTGTCATGCTCAAGCCTGAACCTGCCCTGAAGATCAATGTGGCATTTAGCTGGTATCTCAATACCCCAGGTGCGCCTCATCTTGATCTTGTCATTCGTTATATCAACGCTAGCAAAATATATGCCGCTGCGAAGGAACTCCATGAGTTTTGGACAGTGCTTGTCACTACTGCAACAACAAAATGGAACAAATGTGATAAATACTACTGCAACAAGTATATTTTAGAACAAGTATAATAAGAATCATAACAAGTATATTTTAGAACAAGTATAATAAGAATCATAACAAGTATAATAAGAATCATAGCAAGTTTCCTATTTCCTATGCATTTCCTATCCTATGAATCAAAAGAAGCCCCTAAACTATGACATGTTCTACAACGATGACCAATATGCAACCACAAGGAAAATTCTTATGCAATTTTCCTATCCTATTCCTATCCTCCTATTCCTATTCCTATGCAATTTTCCTAATCCTCCTATTCCTCTGCAATTTTCTATTCCTATGCAATTTTCCTATGAATCAAAGAAAAGCCCCAATTTTCCTATGAATCGAAGAAAAAGACCCAATTTTCCTATGCATTTTTCCTATGAATCAAGGAAACTATGACATGTTCCCGACATTCCCAATCCTCCTATTCCTATGCAATTTTCCTATCCTATGAATCAAACAAAAGCCCCAATTAAAACTATGACAAGTTTCGTATTACCTTGCCCACTGAAAGACCATGACACGTTGCTTGAAAGAAAGTTGGACGACGACAACATCGCGACTATCGGCCGTGTAATCGAGATCGAGGCCCATGAACTTGTGTTTCTCCTCTTGAAGCCATTCCTCGAACATGGAAAGAAAAACCTTCACTTTGGCACTGTCGTTCGTGTAGACGACATGGAGATTGGTCGTGCCATGTGCGAGCACCTTCCCGTAGCGAGTGATTGGATTCATGGTGGAGGATGGGGAAGAAGAGAGGATAGGGAGACGAACAGAAATGGAGGCGCTGGTCGCGTTTACTGTAGCGTCGCGGTTACTTTAGCGTTTGATCTCGCGCGGAACAACTTCGAAGGCGCGGGAATCGAACGGTTTGGACCTTTAGTCCCGGTTTGAGCCACGAGCCGGGACTAATAGGGCACGCTGTAACAGCCCGGGACCGACGCTCCAGAAGATTCCCCTTTTGTTCCGCTGTCGTCATGTGATTTGTTTGTTTGTCGCATTCATCATCGCATCATTCGCATCATCGGCATAGCATCATCACTTGTTTTCAAAAACTTGCATTCGTTAGCAGTTGCCGGTTCTTCCCGTCGTCCGTTTCGAGTCCAGCCACACACGCACATGCCCGCGGCATCGGTTAAATATTGTTTTCAAAAGAGTGTATAAAACTTTCTTGGATTGGGTCGAAACTTGGCAAGCGGTCTTTATATGTTGTAGGTGGACCGCCTGCCAAATTTCGTCGCAATCAGAGGTCGATTGATACCCGAACCGTTAGACCTAGAGCAGCTCTACCATTGGTTTATTTGTCGGACGTTTTCGATATTTCAAAATCATGTCACGGGCTACCAACCTCCCTCTCTTCTCAGCCCACACCCCCTCTCCACAGCCCTCTAGCCCAGCTAGCCCCCTCCACTTCCGGACCGTCCGATCGAGATCGAACGGCTCGAAATCGGGCAAAATACCTCTCCTAGCCATCCCTGCCTATAAATAGACAGCCCCCTCGTCCAAATCGGGTAAATCCTACCCCTGCATCATTTTCTGCGCCTACCCGAAACCCTAGCCGCCACTTGCCTCCTCCTCCTCCCACCTCTCAGCCGCCAGGCCCGCCGAGCCCAGATCGGGCCCGGGCGAACCCATCTGCCGCGCCGCTGCAGCCCGCAACCGCCCGAGCGCCGCCCCATGCCTGGAGCTGAGCTCCCGAACCCGGCGCCAAACCCCACCGCCATGCTCGCCGGCAATCGCCGCCTCGCCACCGGCGAGAGCCCTCGCGAGACCGCCGCCGCTGCGACCTCCCCGAGGCGAGCCCCCGCTGGGCCGCTAGCTCTCTTCTCTGCCTCCCTACCCCCCCCCCCCCGCTAACTCTCTCTCCCATAACAGAAGCATCAGCGCCATTGGATCTGCTCCCGCCGCCGCTTGTCGTTCCAGCCCCGTCGCCAGTCGGATCGGGCCAGATCCGGACCGGGGGACCCCATCCCCGACCTCCGCCGCCCCTAGACCTCGCTGGAAGACCCCGCAGGCTGCCAAACCACCGCATCCATCGTCGTGCGCTTCCCCGATCTCGCCCGCGTTGACCGCGCTCGCCAAGTCGCCAGCCCCGCGGTCCCAGCCGCTCGCTAGCGCGCATGGGCCGGCCTCCCTGCGCCAGGCCCAGCTCGCCTCGTCAGCCCACGCTTGCCGTCGGCCCAAGGCCACGTGGGTGAGCGCCCTGCTGTCCCTCGCCCGTGCGCTATTTTGTTATGCTGCGCCATGTGCTGTTGGCCCGTTTGCTCCCAGATTCGTCCCATGTAATATTTTTCCCTGTGTGCGAATTTCTCTATTAATCTTGGACATGCATATTTTCAGATAATGCCATGTTTTAAAATGCTCATATTTAATTAACCGTGCATCGGATCGAAATAAATGCTATATGTAAAATGTGTAGATTAATAATAGGACGTTTTCATCCATGTTTAAAATTCTAACACCCGGTGTTTGCACCATTTTGCATAAATGCCATTATTTTGCATTGTCATATTTATTTACCCGTGCATTGGAATTAACCCAACAATATAGTAAAATGTTCATGTTATCGGCATCGCATTTTCATGCATGACAAGCTTGTCCATTGTAATATTTGCATTTAACTTGTATTTATAATTGCTAAAAGGGGTTATTCCATTAATTTGCATAATTAATTGTGACATATTTTCCCACATGAACCTACGCATATTATATGTGTTTCGGGGTAGAAAAATCCATAGAATTTCACTGTGCATTTAGTTTTGTCATTGGAGGAAGTTCTTGTGCATGTCATTTTTTGCCATGATGCCCGTTTGTCTATTTTGTGAGATTTAATCCGTGCATCATATGAAATAATTTTGAACATGAGATATGCCCTTGAACATGTGAGCTAGGCCCTGGTATTTTTTGTTGTCATAGAAATACATGTTTAGGTGTTGTTTTCTTGTTGCCAACATGCTATAAAAATCTGATGTTTTGAGGGTCCAAAATATTTCTATGTCTGGAAATCTGTTATTTTGTTGCTGTGTTGCCATGTGATTTGCTATTGATCTAGGAGTCTTTTGTGTTTTCCACCAAGGAGTATTTTGTTAAGCATGTTGTTGCCTATCATGTTGTGCCAATAGTTTGCATGAATAGGGTTAGCATCATAATTAAACCTGCTGTCCAATATGTCAATCTGTTAAAAACTGCTGCTCATGACTAGCCTAATTTTCACTAAGTCTGAGAATCTGTTTTCTTCAATATGCCATGTTGTGTTGATGGTTGCCATGAATCTGAGCATAATTTGATGTTGCCATAAAGTAAAGATTTGTAGTACATCATGCCTAATACCATGCTGTTAAGTTTCATGCCAATATATGACCTGTAGCATATAGTTTTACTGCTGCCAATATGCCTCCGTGAAATCTGCTAAGCTAAAAACCTGTTATTTTCACTAAGTCCTAATCTGCTATATTTTGTTGCCATGTTGTGAGCTTCGTACCATGTGATCCATGACTCTTTTGAGTATGATATGTGAAGATGAAATAAAGTGTGTGTTATATGCTACTGCCCCATGCTTAGTTTGTGCATTTTAGAATCTTGTAGCTTGTTGTTTTCATGTGTGCGAAACGCTAACTTGCTGTTTTGGGCAGATTTCAAATAAAACTTGTGTTGGTTGTTGTGGTTGAACCGTAGCTCCGTTTTGAACATGTTGCATATGAATCTTGCTTAGAATCTCATGTAGTTTCATAATATCTTGCTGCATCTATGATTTAACATGTTTGTGGTGGGTGTTTGCATGCATTTTGCATTCATGTCATATGCATCTTGCGAATGCCATATCTTCTAGACCGTAGCTCCGTTTCAAACGTTCTATATATGTAAATCGACTAGAATGACGTGTAGAATTGCATGGTATACTTTATTTCCCTGTTTAATAAAGATAAAACATGATTAGTTCAGATCTGGACCAATTTCGAAATTAACATATGGGGTCGTTTCGGAAATGCTATATGTTGTTTCCGGCCTCATTTAAACTTGCCTAGATGTGTAGTTTACTTATGCTTCACCTCTTGCCATGTTTAACAACATTTAATATTGTTGTGTACCTAAACGAGAGTGAACTAAATATTCAAATGTGGAGTTTCGTCAATATGCAACTCGTTGCATATTGAGCTTCACTTAATGTGTAGTATTTGATTGTTGTGATTGCCATGCCTTGCATATTTAAACCGGACATGCATCATATTTGTTTGCGCATCATGTCATGCATTTGTTGTGGTGTTCTCGTGTGTTGATTGTTGTTTCCGATTTGTTTCTTCTCGATAGAGTTCCGAAACCGCTTCGGAGTGTGAGGATTCGTTCGACTATGTTGGCTCGTCTTCTTCATGGACTCGTTCTTCTTCCAAGCGGGATCTCACGCAAGATGATCATTTCCCTGGATACCACCACTATCATTGCCATGCTAGTTGTCTCGTTTCTATCACAATGTCTCGCTACCTACCACATGTTTGTCAGCCTCCCAAATTGCCATGAAAAACCTCTAACCCCTCCACATCCCAGCAAAACATTGTTTGGCTATGTTACCGCTTGCTCAGCCCTTCTTATAGCATTGCTAGTTGCAGGTGCAATGTTTCCATGTGCCAACATGGATGTTTTTGATATATCACAATATTATTGCTATTTAATTTAATGCACATATATACTTGGTAAAGGGTGGAAGGCTTGGCCTTTTGCTCGGTGTTTTGTTCCACTCTTGCCGCCCTAGTTACTTGTGTACCGGTGTTATGTTCCATAATTGAGCGCTCCTAACATGCTCGGGGTTGTTACGGGGACCCCCTTGATTTTCGTTTTAGGATAAAACTTGTCTGGCAAGGCGCAACATTGGTACTACATTTGCCTAATAACTAATAAACCTGCATAGGGAGTAATTAACCCAAGGATCTTTAATCAACAACCCGGGCCAGTGCTCCTCATGAGTGTTGGTCCAACCTGACAACCGCCGGTGGCCGCCAGGGGCAACTCTGTGATTGGCCTACCAGAAGTTTGGACAATCCGTCGTGTCATGAGAACGAGATACGCGGCTCCTATCGGGATCGTCGACACGCCGGGCGGCCTTGCTGGATTTGTTTTACCTTTCTCGAACGTCTTGTGTGAGGAATTCCGAAAATACTTTGGGCTATCTCGAGATTGCGGTTTTCTAGTGGAATTGCCTAGGAAGATCACGAGATTCGTGGTCGAGGTTATTCCCGCTGCGTGTGGTTAGTTTGTGATGGATGAGTTGGAGCACCCCTGCAGGGTTAAGTCTTTCGGAAAGCCGTGCCCGCGATTACGTGGCAACTTGGATACTTTGTTTAACACCCGGTCATAGCAAACTTGAAGTAAACTCTAATAAAATACACCAACCGTGTGCGTAACCGTGACTGTCTCTTCTCGTGAGTCCTTATCCGAGAGAGAACACGGTGGGGTTATGTTTGACGTACGTGTAGGGTAACGCAGCAGAAAACAAAAAAATTCCGACCTACGCACCAGCCCAGGACCACTATGGAGACTGCATACAAGGTTTGATCATTTTCGTTACCGACTCGTAGCGCAGCGGAAGTAGAGTCGATGACGATCGGTGGTGCAGATCCCCGTAGCTAGGATTTACAACCTCCCAACCACGAGGATGTACTCCCTCGCCTGCTCCCCGGACGGATCTCCGGGCAGCCCTTCGGGAGGCCTCGGGACAGTCCCTCGGATAGTCCCACCGGACGGATCCTCGGACAGCCCTTCGGGAGGACCTCAGAATCTCGGATGGTCACTTGGACAGCCCTCCGGGAGGCACTCTAGAACTAAGACCGAAACTACGATCTCTCTACAGAGTTGCACACATACGGTGTCATCTATCCGGCAGGGCTTCGCCGTCCAGAACTAGTTCCTGCCGGAACCCAGACAGCCTTTCGGCTCTACGAAACTATTTCGCTGGGAGGGAGAGAGAGAGCCAGATCATGCATGGCATTTGTATGAGAGTAAGAGTGAAGTTTTGGGCTGCCTCCTCACCCCCTATTTATAGGGTGAGAGACTATAGTAAAAACACCAAAATGCCCTCAGATATTTTCACTATTAGTAATAGTTATTCCACTATTCATAAATAGTGTTTTCACTAGTCATGAGATATTTTCTCCCAATAGTGTTTCCCACTAGTCATAATAGTGTTTTCACTATTCACAAGATATTTTCTTCCAAAAAGCACTTTCACTATTCACGAAGACATTTTTCAGCGTCCGGTTGAACTGAAAATATTTATGTGGGCTTAGAACATTTCCAGTACCCACTAAAATAATTTTCAATGCGATCCGGAACAATTCCGGATTAGTGATTTTCATCTGCGAAAATCATCCGAAGCGGTTCCGGCAGCTCCAGAACTTTTCCGGTTTTTCTTCCGGAAAATTCCCAGAAGTTTCCAAAATGATTCTGGCACCCTCCAAGAATTATCAGGCATGTGCCGAAACCAATTTGACTTAATGTTATCCCCTGAAACAACTTTTCAGTTTTACCGAAACTCTTCCGGTGTTCTCTCTCTCCGGAACTCCCTGTCTAGTATTCAACAGATAGATGACCCTTAAGCGTGTGACCCTATAGGTTCGGTGAAGCATAGACATGACCCGGAACCCCTTCCGATCAATGATCAACATCGGAGCCGTGGACACCCATATTGACCCCTATACCCACACGAATGAATATTCGAGTGAACCTCCAGTTGCCGTGTGCTATTCATGTTCCTTCGCGATATGTTACAAATACCCGAGGTGAGACATGTTGGCATCTCCGTGGATCAACATCTTGTCCACTATGCCAGTTACCTCGTTACCGGTATTGTTCTCTTTTCTCATTCCCGTGTTCCGGCATCCCCGTGATCAAATCACAAAGTCTCTGGCCAGACGATGATGGATACCGTAACACCGAGAGGGCCCAGAGATATCTCTCCATCGTCGGAGGAGCAAATCCCAATCTTGAGCTATCAAGTTACTTGACATACTTTTCAATGAACCCGTAAGCCGCCGTAATAGCCACCCATTTACGGATGACATTTAACAAACCCCAAAGTTCATGAAGCAAGCATGAAGAAACTCGATACTCTCATGGTCTAAGGAATCATGCAAATGTAAACCATCTCTGTGTTATTAACCATTAACTTATGACGAATGAATCTCATAGCATAACATCAATTCGGGTCGATTCAACACAAATGTTCTTCTAACATTGTGCCCTCAAAATTGCCGGCATAGCCATGCCCATGATCAGGAAAACAGGATCATCATGCAATACTTGAGCCAGTCTTAGAGGCCAGACTAGGAATACATTTTACCGTTTATTATTCCACACGTGCATATGAGTCTTCCTTCGAGCCTCGTGGTTATTGTAGACTCGAGAACCATAGCAGTTATAGCATGGAACATAAACCTAATTATGAACAGGGAGATAATCAATAACATTTATTATTGCCTCTAGGGCATATCTCCTACAGTACGTAGGTGTTCAGGATCTATTAGAGATCATTACTAGTTCACGACCGTTTATGCGACAATCATCCCCCTTTATTCTTGTACTCATAACTTAGCCACTCCAATAAATGCTTAGTGCTTGCTGCAGCCTCACCACTTAACCATACATCACCCATTAAGCTTTAATAGTCTTGATACCCTTGGAAATGAGATTGCCGAGTCCCCGTGGCTCACAGATTACTACAACAACAGTGTAGGTACAGGTAAAGCGATGCGTTGACGTGAGCGCGATGTTTGTTTGATTTGGAGTTCCTCTTCTTCTTCATCGACCTATGATGGGTTCCAGGCGGCAGCCTGGGATAGCAAGGATGGATGTCATTTTATCGTTTGATTTCGTCCGTAGCCGGACCCTGCTCTTCTGTATGGTGATTGTTATGTTATTGTATTGATGTGATATTGATGTAGCTTGTGGCGAGTGTAAGCCAATTCCATATACTCATCTCTTCTTTACATGTACTTGTAATGATATCCATTCTTGCGAAACGACGAGATGCGCTTCTATCCCTGTCGAGGCCCTCGTGCCAAAATAAGGATAGGATCGCATCTTGGGCGTGACACACGCGCCAGGCGAACGGTTGCCACCACCCCTTTAGTCCCGGTTCGTGGCTCAAACCGGGACTAAAGGTCCCATCTGAACCAGGACTGATGGCCCCCGAGGCCCGGCCGGCGCCCTGGCCTCACGAACCGGGACTGATGCTCACATTAGTCCCGGTTCGTAAGTGTACCGGGATTAATGCCCTTATCCTGGCCGCAACCAAAGCCCTGTTTTCTACTAGTGATCCTGACAGTTTAAAACACAACAGGCTGTTGGTTACCTTATCCTGATGTGCTGTCCCGCGCATGAGTATTTTCTACAGTGCATTCCTCCTCAATAAGCTGTGAGCAGGACAACTACAGTTAAAACATTCACCAATGCAAAAAATGAAAGGAGATGGAATAAAGAGATTCCACGAGAGGGTCGTCATCGCCGAGGGAAGAGTGCCCTTGCCATGGACTGGAAGCGCGGTGCGGCAGCCTACCGGGATGGCCGCCGCCACCGCCTGAGCAGAGCACCGCCAGGTCGTGGTAGGAGGAAGAAGTTTTTTTTAGCAACCCGTAGGAAGAAGAAGTGCATCGGGCTCCTGTCTCCATTCTGCAAAAATGACACCAGTAAAGTTGGAACACCAAGCCCAACAAAAGCACGTGACGGGCCCATGGATGCCCAATATATCACGGCCCAATCCCACGAACGAATAAAAAGTAATTAATAAACCCCAGTCATTCCACTTTATCCTCCACAGTACTCTCGAGCTTTAGCGGCGCATAACTGGGCGTCGTGATGAACTGATGCCGCCGTTCCTGAATCCACGAGAGCGAGGGTGACGCAGGAATGCTGCGCCACTACCGCCACTTCAGCTCTTCGACACCGCTTGACTCTTTGCCGGACGATATGCTCGAGGTGATACTCCTTCGTCTGCCACGACAGCCTTCATCTCATCCGTGGGAGTTCAGTGATCGACGCGATAACCACCCAACCACCTCACACAGTGTGATTACATAAATGGTTTTCCGTCATCATCATTGTTCATTTTCTTTTCTATTTTTTCCTTTTTTCTTTCTTTTGAAATTCGCAAACTGTTTCTTCAACTGGATGAACTTTTCTTCAAACTCATGACCATATTTTCAAAACGATGTACTTTTTTCAAAATTCGTGAACACTTTTCCAATTTTGAGAACTTTAAAAAAATGATTAACTTTTTAAAAATTTGCGAACTTTTTTTGAAAACTATGACTCTTTATTCAAAATTGATAAACTATTACCAAAATCTGTGAACTCATTTTAATTTATGAATTTATTTAAAATTAATGGACTTTTTCCATAATTGATGGATTATTTTCAAATTTGATCATCTTTTTGTTCAAATTTGATTTACGTTTTTAGCAAAATAAATGAACATCACATTTGTGATTTTTTTCCCAAACCCATGAACATATTTGAATTCATGATTTTTTGCAAAAAATATAGTTTTTATTTTTTTCGTATTTTCCAAAATTCAACGGTTGACCGATCACCTGGTCAACCGTCGATAGGTCAATCGTTGACTGGCGGAACAAAAACGAGGAAAAGAAAACTGCTGCCTATTGAGAAGCCGAGGGAGGGACGAACTTTCTTGGGCCGCGGCCCGCTTGGAGGCGCACGTGATCACCGGCCCACATTGCTCGCGCTGAAGGTGCCCTATAGATGCAATTGATAAAGTATTCAAAACGAAGAAGAGAAAATTTCCTTTTTACCTTTTCCTTTTCTTTTTGTTTACTTTTCTATTTTCGTTTTTACTTTTACTTTTCTTTTCTTAAATCATTGAACTTTTTTAAAATCCATGAACTTTTTTTGAAACCATGAGCTTTTTACAAATCCAAGAGTTTTTTTAGTCCCGCCAAATTTTTGATCCCTTGAACTTTTTTTGAGTTTGTGAAATTTGTTCTAATCCACGAATTATTTTTTAATCCTGTTATTTTTTTAACCCCTTAATTTTTTCAAGCTCGTGAACTTTTTCAAATCCCGACTTCTTCTGAACTCTTGAACTTGAACATTTTTTGAAACCGTGATTCTTTTCGAATTCCTTGTTTTTTTAAGAAAATTGCTGATTTTTTAAATAAATAAACACCTTCTTCTGAAAAGTTAACGGGTAATGCTAATGCTAACTTATTCCCGTTTGCACTCATATTCCGCATTCAGTGTTGGGATCGTTCACGATAATTGAGAAGTGCCTTTTTCCACCGCTACCACGTAATGCAATATGACTCGACATCCAACCTATATACTCTCTTTTAGACCATCTTCCTCCAGCCATACAGATAGAGATAGGAATGAGCTTCCATCCCTTCACTCTCTTTTCCAATTTCCAAAAGCAGTGCTGTCTTTATTGCCGACGACTAGGTACGTCTTTACCACAATTAATGGATCCATGCTAGGGATCCGAGTTGGAATTTCCTGTTGGATGAGAGAATTAGATTGGATGCATCGATAACTTTACTATCGTGCACCTGGCACATATATATAGGTACATAGGGGATGCACGACTGCCTTTTGTCCCAAGTAACATACACAGATAGACATGGCAGGTGCAATCTACACATCCTAGACCTATATACGTACACGCAACATCTACATGTTCAACACCCCCCCCCCCCCCCCACCCGCAGTCGAAACGTCGCCGGAGACGCAGAGACTGGACCGAAACTCCTCAAAAGTGGACGTCGGAAGGCCTTTGGTCATGACATCGGCGAACTGCTGTGTGGTAGGAACATGTAAGACTCGAATCCATCCAAGCGCAACCTGTTCACGAACGAAGTGAATATCGAGCTAATTGTGCTTCGTTCGGTGATGATGAACTGGGTTGGCAGAGAGGTAGACGGCGGAGACGTTGTCACAGTAGACAATCGTAGCCTTGTGCACCTCACAAAGCAACTCCTGAAGAAGCTGACGTAGCCAGGAGCATTTGGCAACAACGTTAGCTACTGCCCGATACTCTGCCTCAGCACTCGAGCGAGAGACCGTGGGTTGTCGCTTAGATGACCACGATATCAGCGAGGGCCCGAGATAGACGCAATAACCGGATGTAGAACGACGAGTGTCGGGGCAGCCTGCCCAATCTGCATCAGAGTATGCGACGATGTCGGTGGAGGAGGAAGCTGTCAGAGTGAGCCCCATGGTCATAGTGCCGCGTATTACCGAAGAATACGCTTCACCAGAGTCCAATGAGAATCACGAGGAGAGTGCATGTGAAGGCACACCTGCTGGACCGCATACTGGAGATCCGAGCGTGTAAGTGTCAGGTACTGCAAGGCGCCGACGATGGAACGGTAGAACGCACCATCTGGAGCCGGAGAACCTTCCAAGGCGGACACCTTCGCCTTGGTGTCGACGGGAGTAGAGGCGGGCTTGCAGTTAAGCATGCCAGCGCGCTCGAGAAGCTCATGAGCATACTTCTGCTGATGCAAGAAGAACCCATCGGGACGCCGTACCACCTCGACGCCGAGGAAGTAGTGTAGAGCTCCGAGATCCTTGAGAGCAAACTCATCACGGAGACGAGCCGTGAGCTGACGCGAGAGCTCGGGAGAGGATGCCGTCAGGATGATGTCGTCGACGTAGAGGAGAAGATAGGCCGTGGCTGTCCCCTGACGATAAACGAACAGCGAGGCATCTGAGCGGGTAGTGTGGAACCCGAGCTGCTGAAGATATGCCGCGATACGCTGGTACCACGCCCATGGTGCTTGCTTGAGCCCGTATAGAGACCGCGAAAGCAAACATACGTGCTCCGGATGACTGGCATCGACGAAGCCAGTGGGCTGCTCACAGAACACCTTCTCGGTAAGGTGCCCCTGGAGGAACGCGTTGGAGATGTCCAACTGATGCACCGGCCAAGCATGGGAAACGTCCAGGTGAAGAATGGCGCGACTCGTGCCCGGTTTAACAACCGGGGCGAAAGTGTCGGTGAAGTCCACGCCGGCGCGCTGGCGGAAGCCGCGCACCACCCAACGAGCCTTATAGCGCTCAAGAGAACCGGCAGGACGTGTCTTGTGGCGGAACACCCACTTGCCGCTGATCATGTTGGCATGGGGAGGTCCCGGAACAAGATGCCACGTACGGTTGCGCTGCAGGGCATCAAACTCCTCTTGCATCGCCGCAAGCCAGTGCGGATCACGAAGGGCTGCGCGTGCAGAAGAGGGAACGGGCGACGGTGTTGATGTCGAGGCAGAACACACGTACTCGTCAGAAGGGTAGCGCAAGCTGGGTCGATGAACCCCAGCACGGGCCCGGGTCGTCATTCCGGGCGGGGGCGCTGGTGCAGCCGGAGGCGAGGTGACGGGCGATGCTGGTGTCGAACCCGTGGCGATGGAGGCGGAGTCCGGTGTGTCCGGTGCAGCAGCCGCACCGGATGCGTCGAGGGACGCGGGCGAGGCGACAGACCCTGGGGCGACCAAGGGTGTGCTGTCGGCACCGGAGCCCCCCGAAGTGACCGAGGGTGATGGCGTAGCCGGGGGGTTGTCCATGGCAGAGGCTGACGAGGAGCTCATCAGGCTTGAAGGAGGAGCCGAGGCCGGCGCCGGGAGCAGGGGCGTCCTGCCAAGCGGGGTGGCAGGGGTAGGACGTGACCGGTGCTCGCGCCAGGTAGGGGCATCGGCAAGAGGTGAAGAGTCGCCAGTAGGGGGTTCCTGTTGAAAAGGAAAGACCTTCTCGTCAAAGTACACGTGCCGAGATGTGTAGACACGGTGGGAGACGGGATCATAACACCGGTAACCTTTGGTGTTGGAGGGGTAGCCTAAGAAAACACAAGCAAGCGAACGTGGAGTGAGCTTGTGAGGAGTGGTGGACGCGATACTGGGATAACAGAGACAACCAAAGAAGCGTAGACCATCATACGAGGGAGGGGTACCAAAAAGTAGATGGTGGGGGGCGTAGTTCCAACACGGGCGACAAGGGCGGATGTTAAGGAGAAGGGTGGCGGTGGCGAGGGCATCGGGCCAAATCCTAGGGGGTACATTAGAGTGGAAGAGTAATGTATGGACGCAATCGTTGAGAGTGCGAAGGATGCATTCAGCACGCCCGTTCTGTTGGGAGGTGTACGAGCATGTGAGAAGAAATATAGTGCCGTGAGAGGAAAGGAGATGGCGGACCACGACGTTATCAAATTCTTTTCCGTTATCGGTCTGAAGAGCAACAATGGGACGGCCAAATTGTGTGGTGACATAAGCAAAGAAGGCCGCAAGTGTAGCAAAAGCGTCGGACTTGCGGCGCAGGGGAAAAGTCCACACAAAGTGCGAGAAATCATCAAGTATCACTAGATAATAAAGATAACCAGTGTTGCTAGCAACCGGGGATGTCCACACATCTGTATGAAGTAATTGAAACGGAAAAGAAGATATAGTGGTGGATGCACGAAACGTTAGACGCACATGTTTGCCAAGACGACAAGCATGACATGTGTGATCGTCTACTTTATTACAAGCAAAAGAAAAACTCCTAAGAATATGACGAAGTGCTGCGGGGTTGGGATGGCCCAAGCGAGCATGCCACAAGTCCACACCGGCGGCGAGGGCGACAGGGGCGGCGGTGGTGGAGGAGGATGGGTGGACCGGGTAGAGCTCCTCGGGACTATCACAGCGGTGAAGAACCATCCGGGTGAGAGCGTCCTTCACTGAAAAACCGATTTCGTCAAATTCAACAGTAAGAGGATTTTCACGAGCAAGACGACGAACTGACACTAGATTTTTAACTAGGTCAGGAGAGACAAGCACATTAGACATGGTAATGGGCATGCCTGTAGAGGGAAAACGAGTATGACCGACATGAGTGATAGGTAAAGAAGAACCGTCGCCAACGGTGATGCAAGTGGTGGTGTTGATAGGAGAGGAGGACATGAGGTTACCGGGATGAGACGTCATGTGGGCCGTAGCCCCCGTGTCCATGTACCAATCGCCGCCTCCAGCATAGTTGTTGGGCGAGGGAGCAGCATGGAGAGCAGCCAAGAGGGCCGGATCCCACGGCGTGGGCGGCAGGGCAGGGCCGCCAGCCGGCGGAGGCGCGGGCAGCGCCGGGTAGCCGCCGGGAGAACCGGCGTGGCCAACGCGAAGTGCGCCTGGTGCGCTGGGGCCGGCCCGAGGATGCCCGGGGCAGGCGGTCGGGGGACCAGCATGTGGTAGGCGTGGACCAAGACGGTCCACGGGTTGGTGCCGACCATCCAGGGCGGGGAGGGTTGTTGTGGGCGAGGTGCCCCCCCATACCCGGGCTGCTGCTGCGAACGACCCCCACCACCACGGCGGCCCCTGCCATGACGGCCGCCACCGGTCTACTGCTGGGGCACGGGCGGGCCGGGTGGCAGCGGGAAGAACCCTGGCAGGGCAGGGGGCCGCGGCGCCGGCGCGGGCGCACCGCGAGAAGTGCCGGCGGCGAGGGCGGTGTGCTGCACCCGCTTCTTCACCTTTTGCATCCGGCGTTCCTCCAGCTTGAGGTACGCTCGACGACAGTCTGAAAGGTAGGCTCACGCAATAGGGTGAGATTAGAGACAGCATTGCCAAAATCCTCGTTAAGGCCGGCGGTGAGAGTGCTGAGGAGGAGCTTGTCGTCAATTTTCATGCCGATGTCACGAAGTTCGTCGGCAAGCATCTTGAGACGCGTGCAATAGTCGTCGATGGTGGAGTCATCTTGATGACACCCGAAGAACTCTTGCTGCAAGAGAACGACGCGCTGGAGTTTGTTGTCAGTGAAGAGCGCGTTGATCTTGGTCCACACGATGCAAGCATCGTCGTCCTCAGCGACAACCATGTCGAAGATGTCCTTCGAGACGGTTTGATAGAACCATCGGATAAGCGTGGCCTCGATGGCAGCCACTCCGGGTCACCAACCATGGCCTTGCGGTCGATGGAACCGTCGATGTGCTCGGGAGGTAGTACTCACGGAAGACAAGGCCGAAGTAGGTCTTCCACGCGTAGTAGGAGGAGCTGGAGTGATCGAGGCAGATGGGAACCCGGCCCTCGATGTTGAGATCGCGGATGGCGGCGGTGGAGGGCTCGGGTCCGGCGAACGGGTTGGTGTTGCCGGAGAAGGTGCACTCGGGGGAACCCATGCCAGCGACGGCGACGGGAGACGGCGGCTGCGAGGAAGGAGGAGAGCAGCAGCGGCGATCGGCGCGGTAACGAGCGACGCGAACGACGCGGTAGCTGCGGAAAAGGAGCAACATCGGCGGCTAAGAGAGGCAGCGGCTGCGGGTTAGAGGAGGTAAGCGGCGGCGGCAGCCTACAGGGGCGGCGGCGATGGAGAGAAGCGGCGGCGGCGGCGGCGGAAGCGAAGCTAGGGTTGGATCGGGAAACCCTAAACTGATACCATGTTGGATGAGAGAATTAGATTGGATGCATCGATAACTTTACTGTCGTGCACCTGCCACATATATATAGGTACGTAGGGGGTGCACGACTACCTTGTGTCCCAAGTAACATACACAAATAGACATGGCAGGTGCAATCTACACAGCCTAGACCTATATACGTACACGCAACATATACATTTTTTTTGAAAAGGAGGAACCGAGCCCCCGGCCTCTGCATCAATCGATGCATGTAGCCATCTTATTAAAATGAGTTCAAAACAAAGTCTTAAATCCACAAAGCTCTCAAGCTCTTAGCAAAAACAAGGAAGAAAAGATAAAAAAACTGCCACATCCGGCGTAGCTAAAAGTAGACTGCGATGCCTATACACCTAGCCTATTATTAACACGCAACATATACATGTTCAACATTTCCAACGAACCATTGATTGGTTGGTTTCGCTTTCACTTAGGTCACTTTGTTCGAGCTAGGATTTCTATGACTAACACTGAAATCAACATTTCATTGTAATTGACTGACCGAGGTCCTCTAACTTATAGATGAAATGTCAGAGAGATTGTATCGCTTTCAGATTTAGTGACATTTCTTCCAGCATTTATACGAGTATCACCGGTAGCATGGACCAGATGTTCAACATTCCTACTGATGATGGTGCACATTTACCCAATCTTTGGTAGTATGGTAGTATGTTTACTGCTGCTGATGCGAAAAGATTGGACCGCAATCTCACACGGCGGGATGTTGCATTCAGAGGTGGAATTCTTCTACGATAATTGAGGCACTGCAGCAGCTGTCACGTACTACTACAGCACGACTCTGACTGCTACCTGCGGATACAGAATGGGGCGTCGCTTTCGTCATCATCGCCGGTGACCACTAAGCAAGGTTAAAAAGAAGGATTAGCAAATTAATTAGTTCGGTTTTATTACACAAAATTTCTCATTGCATAAAAACGATAAAGTGCAGCAAATGCTTAAACATATGTCCAGCGGTTGAGGATCTCCATCTTCCAAACTTGTACCAGAAAATTATAAGAGATTTTAACAAAGGTAATTTATAGGCGGCATACCTCACTAGTAGGAAAGGGCCCATTTGTCCCGGTTCGTAAGGGCCTTTAGTCCCGGTTCTGGAACCGGGACTAAAGGGTCGGGACTAAAGCCCAATACCTTTAGTCCCGGTTCGCTTACGAACCGGGACAGATGGTGCTCCACGTGGCCGCTGCGGCGAGCCCAGGCAGGAGGGCCTTTAGTCCCGGTTGGTAATACCAACCGGGACCAATAAGCATCCACGCGTCAGCAGCTCAGGAGGTAGGGTTTTTTTTTTGAAAGGGGGGGGGGGGGGTTGGGGGTTTTGGAGGGTTAATTTGGGGGTTTCATATATTGTGTTAGCTAGCTAATAGCTGCTATCTAGAGAGAAGTGACCTCTCTTATCTCCGTGCTTGGTCGACGCTACGTACTATACGTATAGAGAGAACTCGACACGCTAGGTAGTAAGCAAATGAAGGAACCAGTAAGTACATAAGATCGTCATGAACATATACAGAGAGGAGTGATCGACCTCTCTTTCTCCGGAGAGATTGGTCGAACAACAAGTTTCATAATAACAAGTCATACTAGATCATCATCACCATAGTCATCTAACCAACCATACTTAATTGTTCTTAGCACATGATCATGAGTATTAGCTAGGACCTAACTACCCGGCCTCTCTTAGGTAAAATAGCATAAAACAAGATAGGCCCTAACTCTCCATTATGGAGAATGGAGATTATCCTGTCTCCAATTCTTGCACGTCGCACAATGTTGCTTCCAAGTAGCTCCCTACGATCGACCATACATTTTTTCCAATCTTTGATTGTCATGTCTTCATCGGTTTTAGAAATCCGGTATGGACAACAGTGATGCATATGATGACCTGGTGGCAGTAAGCTCATAACATCAAGGTGACCTTTCGGAAACATCAGATGAGGCACACAATCATTCGGGATTTTCTGTTGAAAAACATAGTAATAACTTCGTAGTTAGCAATGTAGTTTAGTTTTAAAAATAATTTATGCAAAAGATGCACGGATGTCGTAATAGTAAAAAATCTTACCATGCGATCTCCATGGATGTTACCGTAGTTCAACACGTGCACTAGTGGCACGTATTGACCATAATGTGTAGGAGTTTGATAATAGGTATTGTAATTCTGAAGATCATTAATAAATGCGATAAGATGATTTTTCTCCTGACAAGTTAATTCTGCGCCATCGGTGTAGTAGGTTCTGTCTACCATCTTCCATACATTTTTTGAAGAATGAAAATAAGCTGTCAATGGAAATAAGCTGTCAATTATTTTGAAATAAACAATATAAATTACATAATAAATATGTTTAACAAACTCACAAGGAGGCAGAATCGGAATCATAATAAATATGGTTGAGAAACTCACATAATGGTAGAACTGGAGGTGTCTGCACATCGACCCAGATGTCGATATTACCTTCAATTTCATCTTCCGGACGAATATCAAAGGTGATAAGCATATTAGGCTCAAATGCATAAGCCTTGCATAGTGCTTGCCAACTTTTGCATTCAAAAAAGGAGTAGGTGTCTGCATTGTACAATTTTACGGCAAAAGTATAACCATGCTCGGTCCTCAAGTGAACTATCTTTACCTCCATAGTTTCTTTAGTATTGAAACCAATCTTATCCAAGACATATCTTCTTGCATGGCAGGGGATACGCTAGTAGAATAGTAAAAAATTAAAATTATAAGTTGAAGCAAAAGAAGCAGAAGTCATGCTTAATTACGAAAAAAGACTTGTCGTTGTGACTTACTGTATCCACTTCGAAGTTCTCATCCAGCACGATGCTGAAGCGCCTACCATCAACTAGGTGAGTCGTGTCGCACAGACCGCGCTCGTCTTCGCAGTATTCGCACATACCGAATTCCCTTTCGCTATCGTCGTCAGACATTTCCTATGTTCATAGTTGAAACATTTAAAATCGATCGATGGCAACTACCAAGAAACTGATCAACACACAGATCACTATTACTCAAAATATGCAACGGTTTGACTTTAGGTCTGTCGAGTCTTTGCTTCCTAAACTCTCATCTCACGTATATGGTGGGCACTCCCTCTGATATTGCGACCGTCGGTGATGGTGGCTCCTCCATTCGTCCCCGAGTGCATTACACCAAAATGTCTAGCACACGGGAACGAAGGAGAAGCGACCCCCACGACAACAGTCGGGATTCTTCCTCTCTCATATTTCGACCGTCGGTGATGGTCGCTACTCCTTCTTTCCCTAGTGCATTACAAATATCTAGCACAAGGAAAAGAAGGAGAAGAGACCCCCACGACAACAGTCGGGATTCTTCCTCTCTCATATATATATATATATATATGGTGGACACTCTCCCTCACTGAAAGACACACAAGGAGCCGAAACAGACCTGAAGTCAACCCGTTCCATATATCGAGCAATGACATAGAAAAAATTCCCTATGTTTTGCCGCAATGACTGCCAAAACACAAGCACTCGATATTAACTAATACATCACCCCGAACAATCCAGTTAATGCATCATCAAATATTAACTAATACATCTCGAATATTATCATATAAGATCACTAATACAGATCGAATATCCTAGAATCCAAAGTGGATGACGGTGAACTAGGTTCACTAGCGGTCTCTGAGTCGCCGGCGGTGGACACCCAAAGATACACTAGTAGGAAAGGGCCCATTTGTCCCGGTTCGTAAGGGCCTTTAGTCCCGGTTCTGGAACCGGGACTAAAGGGTCGGGACTAAAGCCCAATACCTTTAGTCCCGGTTCGCTTACGAACCAGGACAGATGGTGCTCCACGTGGCCGCTGCGGCGAGCCCAGGCAGGAGGGCTTTTAGTCCCGGTTGGTAATACCAACCGGGACCAATAAGCATCCACGCGTCAGCAGCTCAGGAGCTAGGGTTTTTTTTTTTTTGAAAGGGGGGGGGGGGGGTTGGGGGTTTTGGAGGGTTAATTTGGGGGTTTCATATATTGTGTTAGCTAGCTAATAGCTATCTAGAGAGAAGTGACCTCTCTTATCTCCGTGCTTGGTCGACGCTACGTACTATACGTATAGAGAGAACTCGACACGCTAGGTAGTAAGCAAATGAAGGAACCAGTAAGTACATAAGATCGTCATGAACATATACAGAGAGGAGTGATCGACCTCTCTTTCTCCGGAGAGATTGGTCGAACAACAAGTTTCATAATAACAAGTCATACTAGATCATCATCACCATAGTCATCTAACCAACCATACTTAATTGTTCTTAGCACATGATCATGGGTATTAGCTAGGACCTAACTACCCGGCCTCTCTTAGGTAAAATAGCATAAAACAAGATAGGCCCTGACTCTCCATTATGGAGAATGGATATTATCCTGTCTCCAATTCTTGCACGTCGCACAATGTTGCTTCCAAGTAGCTCCCTACGATCGACCATACATTTTTTCCAATCTTTGATTGTCATGCCTTCATCGGTTTTAGAAATCCGGTATGGACAACAGTGATGCATATGATCACCTGGTGGCAGTAAGCTCATAACATCAAGGTGACCTTTCGGAAACATCAGATGAGGCACACAATCATTCGGGATTTTCTGTTGAAAAACATAGTAATAACTTCATAGTTAGCAATGTAGTTTAGTTTTAAAAATAATTTATGCAAAAGATGCACGGATGTCATAATAGTAAAAAATCTTACCATGCGATCTCCATGGATGTTACCGTAGTTCAACACGTGCACTAGTGGCACGTATTGACCATAATGTGTAGGAGTTTGATAATAGGTATTGTAATTCTGAAGATCATTAATAAATGCGATAAGATGATTTTTCTCCTGACAAGTTAATTCTGCGCCATCGGTGTAGTAGGTTCTGTCTACCATCTTCCGTACATTTTTTGAAGAATGAAAATAAGCTGTCAATGGAAATAAGCTGTCAACTATTTTGAAATAAACAATATAAATTACATAATAAATATGTTTAACAAACTCACAAGGAGGCAGAATCGGAATCATAATAAATATGGTTGAGAAACTCACATAATGGTAGAACTGGAGGTGTCTGCACATCAACCCAGATGTCGATATTACCTTCAATTTCATCTTCCGGACGAATATCAAAGGTGATAAGCATATTAGGCTCAAATGCATAAGCCTTGCATAGTGCTTGCCAACTTTTGCATTCAAAAAAGGAGTAGGTGTCTGCATTGTATAATTTTACGGCAAAAGTATAACCATGCTCGGTCCTCAAGTGAACTATCTTTACCTCCATAGTTTCTTTAGTATTGAAACCAATCTTATCCAAGACATATCTTCTTGCATGGCAGGGGATACGCTAGTAGAATAGTAAAAAATTAAAATTATAAGTTGAAGCAAAAGAAGCAGAAGTCATGCTTAATTACGAAAAAAGACTTGTCGTTGTGACTTACTGTATCCACTTCGAAGTTCTCATCCAGCACGATGCTGAAGCGCCTACCATCAACTAGGTGAGTCGTGTCGCACAGACCGCGCTCGTCTTCGCAGTATTCGCACATACCGAATTCCCTTTCGCTATCGTCGTCAGACATTTCCTATGTTCATAGTTGAAACATTTAAAATCGATCGAAGGCAACTACCAGGAAACTGATCAACACACAGATCACTATTACTCAAAATATGCAACGGGTTGACTTTAGGTCTGTCGAGTCTTTGCTTCCTAAACTCTCATCTCACGTATATGGTGGGCACTCCGTCTGATATTGCGACCGTCGGTGATGGTGGCTCCTCCATTCGTCCCCGAGTGCATTACACCAAAATGTCTAGCACACGGGAACGAAGGAGAAGCGACCCCCACGACAACAGTCGGGATTCTTCCTCTCTCATATTTCGATCGTCGGTGATGGTCGCTACTCCTTCTTTCCCTAGTGCATTACAAATATCTAGCACAAGGAAAAGAAGGAGAAGCGACCCCCACGACAACAGTCGGGATTCTTCCTCTCTCATATATATATATATGGTGGACACTCTCCCTCACTGAAAGACACACAAGGAGCCGAAACAGACCTGAAGTCAACCCGTTCCACATATCGAGCAATGACATAGAAAAAATTCCCTATGTTTTGCCGCAATGACTGGCAAAACACAAGCACTCCATATTAACTAATACATCATCCCGAACAATCCAGTTAATGCATCATCAAATATTAACTAATACATCTCGAATATTATCATATAAGATCACTAATACAGATCGAATATCCTAGAATCCAAAGTGGAGGACGGTGAACTAGGTTCACTAGCGGTCTCTGAGTCGCCGGCGGTGGACACCCAAAGATAAGGAACCATCACGGGATCATAACTCGGGTGAGATCCCTGAAGAATCTGCCAGGTATTGTCGAACCGGGCGTCCAACGCCGCCATGTAGCGACGGACGTGCTCGTCCTCCTCCCTGACACGGCGACGTACCACCTCCGCGGGGGCCCGCTCCCTCCGCACCGAAAGTGGCCCGCGTGACCGCCACCACAGAAGCTCCGGGTCGACGACGAGACCTGGATTCCTCACCAACCTCCGAGCCCGGGAAGGTAGCACCTCCCAGTGCCAGCCCGGCGGAGCCCAGTCCCGGACATGGCGCCTATCAAGCAGGCTCTCGCGGACCACTCGACGACGAGGATGAGGGCCGGGCATCGTCGACGTCGAGACAAATTCCTATGAGAACGTTTTCTTATCGTTAAATCACTAATTTTTCATAAAACCAATTTTTTTTCTGTAATCTAACATACACATACTAATTTTTTCCTAGGACTCCTAATAATTTTAACTTAGAGTTACATGCATCCATATAGTTACATCCATCCATTCATCCATCCATACATACACATACATATATACATGGACATATACACACATATACATGTACATATACACATATACATGAAAAAAACATGGCGGCGGGCGACGGGCGACGGGGCGCGGGCGGACGGCGGGCGGCGTGCGGCGGGCGACGGCTCGCAGAGCGCGGCGGACGGCGGACGACGGGCGGCGGGCGACGGCGTCGGGGCGCGGGGGGGGAGGAGAAGAGGAGGGGAACGGCGCGGCAGGGGACGGCGTCGGGGGCGCGGGGGGGGGGAGGAGGAGAGGAGGGGAACGGCCCGGCGGGCGACGGTGTCGGGGCGCATGGGGGGGGGAGGATGAGAGGAGGGGAACGGCGATGCGGCTCACAGTGGGTGCGGGGACGGCGTCGGGGGCAGCTCGGCGACGGCGACGACGGCGAGGTCGAGCAGCCTGACGGCGTCGGGGCAGGGCTCGGCGGCGACGGCAACGAGGAGCAGGGCGTCGGGTGGAGAAAAGAACACGATTTGGAGAAACTGCTAAGTGCGTGGCTTATATACACACACCTTTAGTCCCGGTTGGTGGCACCAACCGGGACCAATGCCCACCTTTGGTCCCGGTTGGTGCCACCAACCGGGACCAAAGGTCTCTTTTCGTCAGCCCAAACGGCGGGAAACAGGGACCTTTGGTCCCGGTTGGTTCCACAAACCGGGACCAAAGGTCTCTTTTCGTCAGCCCAAAGGGCGGGAAACAGGGACCATTGGTCCCGGTTGGTGGCACCAACCGGGACCAAAGGTGGGCATTGGTCCCGGTTGGTGCCACCAACCGGGACCAACGGGTGGTGCTGCCCGGGGCCAAATGTTTAGTCCCACCTCGCTAGTTGAGAGGGCTCGAGAGTTGTTTATAAGCGCTGCTGTGCACAACCTCTCGAGCTCCTCTCAACAGCAGGCTTACGGGCCTAATTGCACACCCCTGCCAGTGGGCCTTCTATGCCGGCAGCGGGCCCGAAGTAGGCGGCATTTTTTTTAATTTTTTTCTACTTTTTTTGTTTTCTTTTTTGCTTTATTTATTTTCTTTTGTTTCTACTTACAGTTTTTCAGTGATTCTTTTTGCTTTTAGGTCACAAAAATTATAAAGTTTCTGTTAGTGCCATTAGTTTCCAAATTTTAATAGTTTAAATTTGAATTCTTTTAAATTGGTGTGAATAACTAGTTTGTGAATAACTTTACTAAAAAAATAGATTTTTGAGTGATTCTTTCCTGCTATTTAATGTTACTGTATTTTATCATTATATTCAATTTGGTAAGTTTTAGGTTATTTTAAATGTCTGTTTCAATCAAAAACAGATTTGTTTATTTTAATTTGCTATTAAAGTTTCTAACAAAAAAATTCTTTATGAAAATTATTTTTGCTATTAATGTTTTGAACAAAAAATACTTTGATAATTTTAGTTGCATATGTTTTATATAATTATAGTTTCAACCCTTTCTGACTTCATTTGGTATTTTTCATGCATTTAATGATTTTTTTGAGCTAAATGACCCAGAAATTGAAAAGCACTAGAAATGAACTCTGAAAGGGTTGAAAGTTGGCATGGTATCAACCTTTCACCCACATAGCATGTGCTAAAAAGTTGAGTGGGTTACGGCAAAAACTGGATGCACTTCGTGTACAAAACGGACAGTCCCTTTCGAAGTATCGGGGTTTCGGACGGAAACTCATCGGTTACAAAAGGCATTTCATTTTCTTGAACTTATTTGAACTCCAGGCTTTTCGTGTGTTCAAAATGCACCATTCGAAGCCACCTTATCAATTTTCAACCCTTTCTGACTTCATTTGGTATTTTTCATGCATTTAATGATTTTTTTGAGCTAAATGACCCAGAAATTGAAAAGCACTGCAAATGAACTCTGAAAGGGTTGAAAGTTGGCATGGTATCAACCTTTCACCCACATAGCATGTGCTAAAAAGTTGAGTGGGTTACGGCAAAAACTGGATGCACTTCGTGTACAAAACGGACAGTCCCTTTCGAAGTATCGGGGTTTCAGACGGAAACTCATCGGTTACAAAAGGCATTTCATTTTCTTGAACTTATTTGAACTCCAGGCTTTTCGTGTGTTCAAAATGCACCATTCGAATCCACATCATCAATTTTCAACCCTTTCTGACTTCATTTGGTATTTTTCATGCATTTAATGATTTTTTTGAGCTAAATGACCCAGAAATTGAAAAGCACTAGAAATGAACTCTAAAAGGGTTGAAAGTTGGCATGGTATCAACCTTTCACCCACATAGCATGTGCTAAAAAGTTGAGTGGGTTACGGCAAAAATTGGATGCACTTCGTGTACAAAACGGACAGTCCCTTTCGAAGTATCGGGGTTTCGGACGGAAACTCATCGGTTAAAAAAGGCATTTCATTTTCTTGAACTTATTTGAACTCCAGGCTTTTCGTGTGTTCAAAATGCACCATTCGAAGCCACATCATCAATTTTCAACCCTTTCTGACTTCATTTTGGTATGTTTCATGCACTTACTGATTTTTTTGAGCTAAATGACCCTGAAATTGAAAAGCACTACAAATGAACTCTGAAAAGGTTGAAAGTTGGCATGGTATCAACCTTTCACCCACATAGCATGTGCTAAAAAGTTGAGTGGGTTACGGCAAAAACTGGATGCACTTCGTGTACAAAACGGACAGTCCCTTTCGAAGTATCGGGGTTTCGGACGGAAACTCATCGGTTACAAAAGGCATTTCATTTTATTGAACTTATTTGAACTCCAGGCTTTTCGTGTGTTCAAAATGCACCATTCAAAGCCACATCATCAATTTTCAACCCTGTCTGACTTCATTTGGTATTTTTCATGCATTTAATGATTTTTTTGAGCTAAATGACCCTGAAATTGTAAAGCACTACAAATGAACTCTGAAAGGGTTGAAAGTTGGCATGGTATCAACCTTTCACCCACATAGCATGTGCTAAAAAGTTGAGTGGGTTACGGCAAAAACTGGATGCACTTCGTGTACAAAACGGACAGTCCCTTTCGAAGTATCGGGGTTTCGGACGGAAACTCATCGGTTACAAAAGGCATTTCATTTTCTTGAACTTATTTGAACTCCATACTTTTCGTGTGTTCAAAATGCACCATTCGAAGCCACATCATCAATTTTCAACCCTTTCTGACTTCATTTGGTATTTTTCATGCATTTAATGATTTTTTTGAGCTAAATGACCCTGAAATTGAAAAGCACTACAAATGAACTCTGAAAAGGTTGAAAGTTGGCATGGTATCAACCTTTCACCCACATAGCATGTGCTAAAAAGTTGAGTGGGTTACGGCAAAAACTGGATGCACTTCGTGTACAAAACGGACAGTCCCTTTCGAAGTATCGGGGTTTCGGACGGAAACTCATCGGTTACAAAAGGCATCTAATTTTCTTGAACTTATTTGAACTCCAGGCTTTTCGTGTGTTCAAAATGCACCATTCGAAGCCACATCATCAATTTTCAACCCTTTCTGACTTCATTTGGTATTTTTCATGCATTTAATGATTTTTTTTGAGCTAAATTACCCTGAAATTGTAAAGCACTACAAATGAACTCTGAAAGGGTTGAAAGTTGGCATGGTATCAACCTTTCACCCACATAGCATGTGCTAAAAAGTTGAGTGGGTTACGGCAAAAACTGGATGCACTTCGTGTACAAAACGGACAGTCCCTTTCGAAGTATCGGGGTTTCGGACGGAAACTCATCGGTTACAAAAGGCATTTCATTTTCTTGAACTTATTTGAACTCCATACTTTTCGTGTGTTCAAAATGCACCATTCGAAGCCACATCATCAATTTTCAACCCTTTCTGACTTCATTTGGTATTTTTCATGGATTTAATGATTTTTTTGAGCTAAATGACCCTGAAATTGTAAAGCACTACAAATGAACTCTGAAAGGGTTGAAAGTTGGCATGGTGTGCGTGCTTGCCAACAATGACAACCCACTTTTTTGTTGCATTTTGTTCTCAGCCACAATCGGAATTTAAGAAAAAACTGAATTGAAAAGCACTACAAATATATAATAGCTAGAGAGATATGTAATATATATATAATAGTTCAGATATCCATTACAGAAAGTACTCGTCCAAGCGAACACTACTAGCTAGTCTGAATCAGAAGAATATTCCAATGGTGGTGGTGGTGCGAGGTGACACTGCCCATAGTTCACGGTTCGAATCTTGCGGTACAACTCATATGCAACGTATGCATCTTTTGCTGCATACTCAATGTTGATAGGCTGAAGTGGGGTCCTCTCCCACTCTTTGTGCTGCGCCCGGGGGAATTTGGTCTTCATATCTCCGTAATAGTCGTCGATCAAGGCGACTGCCATAGAAGCCAGCGAAGTCCTCTCATACCGAAGCCTGAATATGTCTTGGATATCAATAAGGCAGCCAGCTGGTATCTCAATACCGAAGCTGCGCCTCATCTTCAGCTTGTCATTTCTTACATCAACGCTAGCAAAATGTATGCCGCTGCGTAGGAAGTCCATGAGTGCTGGGCAGTGCTTGTCACTACTGCAACATCAACAAATTAAAATGGAACAAATGTTAAATACTGCTGCAACAAGTATATTTCGGCAGAATTATAATATGCAACTATATAAAGGAAAATTATTTCGCTGCAACAAAAGAGGAAGACGCAGAGTTTTTGCTCCCCGGGCTCATTTGAGCCCGGTGAACAGTAATATCATAAAAAAATTGAAAATTATTTCACTACAACTTAAGAGAAATTGATCTTTGCCATAGGATTCAAAATAGAACATATATATTGCTATATCCTATATATATGCAATTTTCATATCCTATGAATTGATGAAGAAACCCTAAATTAACTATATGACATATATGTTCTCCCAGGTTTTGCAACAAGGAAAATTGTTTCACTACAAACTTAAAAGAAATATTGATCTTTCCCATAGGATTCAAAATGGAACATATTTCTATCCTATGCAATTTTCATAATAATCTATAAATTATTAATTGATCAAAGAAAACCCTCAAAACTCACCTTGCCCATTGGAAGATCATGACATGTTTCTTGAAACATAGCTGGATGATGGCAACATCTTCTTGCTTGGCTGTGTACTCGAGATCAAGCCCTATGAACTTGCCTTTCTCATCCGCCACTTGAAGCCATTTCTGCAAAAGGGAAAGAAAATGCGGCACCATGGCGCTGTCGTTTGTGTAGACGACATCGAGATTGGTACTGCCATGTGCGAGCACCTTCCCGTAGCGAGTGATTGGATTCATGGTAGAAGATATGGGGGAAGAAGAGAGGAGAAGATGAGAAATGGGCGAAGTTACTGTAGCCCTCGCCGAGGAACAGTTCCTTTATCCTCCTGTTTCTCGGAGCGCGAAACGTCGTGGGATGCGAGACGTTCGAACCTTTAGTCCCGGTTTGAACCACCAACCGGGACTAAAGGGGCGCGCACCAGGCGAACGGTTACACATTTGGTCCCGGTTCCTTCCACGACCGGGACCAATGGGTGTGGGCCAGGAGCGAGGCACATTGGTCCCGGTTCGTGTCTGGAACCGGGACCAAAGGTTCCAGACGAACCGGGACCAATGCCCCACGTGGCCCGCCCGGCCGTCTGGCCTCACGAACCGGGACTGTTGCACCCATTAGTCCCGGTTCGTGACTGAACCGGGACTAATGGGCTGGCCCGGCCTGGACCAATGCCCTGTTATGTACTAGTGATAAGGAACTATCACGGGATCATAACTCGGGTGAGATCCCTGAAGAATCTGCCAGGTATTGTCGAACCGGGCGTCCAACGCCGCCATGTAGCGACGGACGTGCTCGTCCTCCTCCCTGACACGGCGACGTACCACCTCCGCGGGGGCCCGCTCCCTCCGCACCGAAAGTGGCCCGCGTGACCGCCACCACAGAAGCTCCGGGTCGACGACGAGACCTGGATTCCTCACCAACCTCCGAACCCGGGAAGGTAGCACCTCCCAGTGCCAGCCCGGCGGAGCCCAGTCCCGGACATGGCGCCTATCAAGCAGGCTCTCGCGGACCACTCGACGACGAGGATGAGGGCCGGGCATCGTCGACGTCGAGAAAAATTCCTATGAGAACGTTTTCTTATCGTTAAATCACTAATTTTTCATAAAACCAATTTTTTTCTGTAATCTAACATACACATACTATTTTTTTCCTAAGACTCCTAATAATTTTAACTTAGAGTTACATGCATCCATATAGTTACATCCATCCATTCATCCATCCATACATACACATACATATATACATGGACATATACACACATATACATGAACATATACACATATACATGAAAAAAACATGGCGGCGGGCGACGGGCGACGGGGCGCGGGTGGACGGCGGGCGGCGGGCGGCGGGCGACGGCTCGCAGAGCGCGGCGGACGGCGGACGACGGGCGGCGGACGGCGGACGACGGGCGGCGGGCGGCGGGCGACGGCGGCGGGGCGCGGGGGGGGGGGAGGAGGAGAGGAGGGGAACGGCGCGGCGGGAACGGCGTCGGGGGCGCGGGGGGGGGGAGGAGGAGAGGAGGGGAACGGCGCGGCGGGCGACGGCGTCGGGGCGGGGGGGGAGGATGAGAGGAGGGGAACGGCGATGCGGCTCACAGTGGGTGCGGGGACGGCGTCGGGGGCAGCTCGGCGACGGCGACGACGGCGAGGTCGAGCAGCCTGACGGCGTCGGGGCAGGGCTTGGCGGCGACGGCAACGAGGAGCAGGGCGTCGGGCGGAGAAAAGAACACGATTTGGAGAAACTGCTAAGTGCGTGGCTTATATACACACACCTTTAGTCCCGGTTAGTGGCACCAACCGGGACCAATGCCCACCTTTGGTCCCGGTTGGTGCCACCAACCGGGACCAAAGGTCTCTTTTCGTCAGCCCAAACGGCGGGAAACAGGGACCTTTGGTCCCGGTTGGTTCCACAAACCGGGACCAAAGGTCTCTTTTCGTCAGCCCAAAGGGCGGGAAACAGGGACCATTGGTCCCGGTTGGTGGCACCAACCGGGACCAAAGGTGGGCATTGGTCCCGGTTGGTGCCACCAACCGGGACCAACGGGTGGTGCTGCCCGGGGCCAAATGTTTAGTCCCACCTCGCTAGTTGAGAGGGCTCGAGAGTTGTTTATAAGCGCTGATGTGCACAACCTCTCGAGCTCCTCTCAACAGCAGGCTTACGGGCCTAATTGCACACCCCTGCCTGTGGGCCTTCTATGCCGGCAGCGGGCCCGAAGTAGGCGGCATTTTTTTTAATTTTTTTCTACTTTTTTTGTTTTCTTTTTTGCTTTATTTATTTTCTTTTGTTTCTACTTACAGTTTTTCAGTGATTCTTTTTGCTTTTAGGTCACAAAAATTATAAAGTTTCTGTTAGTGCCATTAGTTTCCAAATTTGAATAGTTTAAATTTGAATTCTTTTAAATTGGTGTGAATAACTAGTTTGTGAATAACTTTACTACAAAAATAGATTTTTGAGTGATTCTTTTTCCTGCTATTTAATGTTACTGTGTTTTATCATTATATTTAATTTGGTAAGTTTTAGGTTATTTTAAATGTCTGTTTCAATCAAAAACAGATTTGTTTATTTTAGTTTGCTATTAAAGTTTCTAACAAAAAAATTCTTTATGAAAATTATTTTTGCTATTAATGTTTTGAACAAAAAATACTTTGATAATTTTAGTTGCATATTTTTTATATAATTATAGTTTCAACCCTTTCTGACTTCATTTGGTATTTTTCATGCATTTAATGATTTTTTTGAGCTAAATGACCCAGAGATTGAAAAGCACTACAAATGAACTCTGAAAGGGTTGAAAGTTGGCATGGTATCAACCTTTCACCCACATAGCATGTGCTAAAAAGTTGAGTGGGTTACGGCAAAAACTGGATGCACTTCGTGTACAAAACGGACAGTCCCTTTCGAAGTATCGGGGTTTCGGACGGAAACTCATCGGTTACAAAAGGCATTTCATTTTCTTGACCTTATTTGAACTCTAGGCTTTTCGTGTGTCCAAAATGCACCATTCGAAGCCACATCATCAATTTTCAACCCTTTCTGACTTCATTTGGTATTTTTCATGCATTTAATGATTTTTTTGAGCTAAATGACCCTGAAATTGTAAAGCACTACAAATGAACTCTGAAAGGGTTGAAAGTTGGCATGGTATCAACCTTTCACCCACATAGCATGTGCTAAAATGTTGAGTGGGTTACGGCAAAAACTGGATGCACTTCGTGTACAAAACGGACAGTCCCTTTCGAAGTATCGGGGTTTCGGACGGAAACTCATCGGTTACAAAAGGCATTTCATTTTCTTGAACTTATTTGAACTCCAGGCTTTTCGTGTGTTCAAAATGCACCATTCAAAGCCACATCATCAATTTTCAACCCTTTCTGACTTCATTTTGGTATGTTTCATGCACTTACTGATTTTTTTGAGCTAAATGACCCTGAAATTGAAAAGCACTACAAATGAACTCTGAAAAGGTTGAAAGTTGGCATGGTATCAACCTTTCACCCACATAGCATGTGCTAAAAAGTTGAGTGGGTTACGGCAAAAACTGGATGCACTTCGTGTACAAAACGGACAGTCCCTTTCGAAGTATCGGTGTTTCGGACGGAAACTCATCGGTTACAAAAGGCATTTCATTTTCTTGAACTTATTTGAACTCCAGGCTTTTCGTGTGTTCAAAATGCACCATTCGAAGCCACATCATCAATTTTCAACCCTTTCTGACTTCATTTGGTATTTTTCATGCATTTAATGATTTTTTTGAGCTAAATGACCCTGAAATTATAAAGCACTACAAATGAACTCTGAAAGGGTTGAAAGTTGGCATGGTATCAACCTTTCACCCACATAGCATGTGCTAAAAAGTTGAGTGGGTTACGGCAAAAACTGGATGCACTTCGTGTACAAAACGGACAGTCCCTTTCAAAGTATCGGGGTTTCGGACGGAAACTCATCGGTTACAAAAGGCATTTCATTTTCTTGAACTTATTTGAACTCCATACTTTTCGTGTGTTCAAAATGCACCATTCGAAGCCACATCATCAATTTTCAACCCTTTCTGACTTCATTTGGTATTTTTCATGCATTTAATGATTTTTTTGAGCTAAATGACCCTGAAATTGAAAAGCACTACAAATGAACTCTGAAAAGGTTGAAAGTTGGCATGGTATCAACCTTTCACCCACATAGCATGTGCTAAAAAGTTGAGTGGGATACGGCAAAAACTGGATGCACTTCGTGTACAAAACGGACAGTCCCTTTCGAAGTATCGGGGTTTCGGACGGAAACTCATCGGTTACAAAAGGCATTTCATTTTCTTGAACTTATTTGAACTCCAGGCTTTTCGTGTGTTCAAAATGCACCATTCCAAGCCACATCATCAATTTTCAACCCTTTCTGACTTCATTTTTGTATTTTTCATGCACTTACTGATTTTTTTGAGCTAAATGACCCTGAAATTGAAAAGCACTACAAATGAACTCTGAAAAGGTTGAAAGTTGGCATGGTATCAACCTTTCACCCACATAGCATGTGCTAAAAAGTTGAGTGGGTTACGGCAAAAACTGGATGCACTTCGTGTACAAAACGGACAGTCCCTTTCGAAGTATCGGGGTTTCGGACGGAAACTCATCGGTTACAAAAGGCATTTCATTTTCTTGAACTTATTTGAACTCCAGGCTTTTCGTGTGTTCAAAATGCACCATTCGAAGCCACATCATCAATTTTCAACCCTTTCTGACTTCATTTGGTATTTTTCATGCATTTAATGATTTTTTTTGAGCTAAATTACCCTGAAATTGTAAAGCACTAGAAATGAACTCTGAAAGGGTTGAAAGTTGGCATGGTATCAACCTTTCACCCACATAGCATGTGCTAAAAAGTTGAGTGGGTTCCGGCAAAAACTGGATGCACTTCGTGTACAAAACGGACAGTCCCTTTCGAAGTATCGGGGTTTCGGACGGAAACTCATCGGTTACAAAAGGCATTTCATTTTCTTGAACTTATTTGAACTCCATACTTTTCGTGTGTTCAAAATGCACCATTCGAAGCCACATCATCAATTTTCAACCCTTTCTGACTTCATTTGGTATTTTTCATGGATTTAATGATTTTTTTGAGCTAAATGACACTGAAATTGTAAAGCACTACAAATGAACTCTGAAAGGGTTGAAAGTTGGCATGGTGTGCGTGCTTGCCAACAATGACAACCCACTTTTTGTTGCATTTTGTTCTCAGCCACAATCGGAATTTAAGAAAAAACTGAATTGAAAAGCACTACAAATATATAATAGCTAGAGAGATATGTGATATATATATAATAGTTCAGATATCCATTACAGAAAGTACTCGTCCAAGCGAACACTACTAGCTAGTCTGAATCAGAAGAATATTCCAATGGTGGTGGTGGTGCGAGGTGACGCTGCCCATAGTTCACGGTTCGAATCTTGCGGTACAAGTCATATGCAACGTATGCATCTTTTGCTGCATACTCAATGTTGATAGGCTGAAGTGGGGTCCTCTCCCACTCTTTGTGCTGCGCCCGGGGGAATTTGGTCTTCATATCTCCGTAATAGTCGTCGATCAAGGCGACTGCCATAGAAGCCATCGAAGTCCTCTCATACCGAAGCCTGAATATGTCTTGGATATCAATAAGGCAGCCAGCTGGTATCTCAATACCGAAGCTGCGCCTCATCTTCAGCTTGTCATTTCTTACATCAACGCTAGCAAAATGTATGCCGCTGCGTAGAAAGTCCATGAGTGCTGGGCAGTGCTTGTCACTACTGCAACATCAACAAATTAAAATGGAACAAATGTTAAATACTGCTGCAACAAGTATATTTCGGCAGAACATATATATTGCTATATCCTATATATATGCAATTTTCATATCCTATGAATTGATGAAGAAACCCTAAATTAACTATATGACATATATGTTCTCCCACGTTTTGCAACAAGGAAAATTGTTTCACTACAAACTTAAAAGAAATATTGATCTTTCCCATAGGATTCAAAATGGAACATATTTCTATCCTATGCAATTTTCATAATAATCTATAAATTATTAATTGATCAAAGAAAACCCTCAAAACTCACCTTGCCCATTGGAAGATCATGACATGTTTCTTGAAACATAGCTGGATGACGGCAACATCTTCTTGCTTGGCCGTGTACTCGAGATCAAGCCCTATGAACTTGTCTTTCTCATCCGCCACTTGAAGCCATTTCTGCAAAAGGGAAAGAAAATGCGGCACCATGGCGCTGTCGTTTGTGTAGACGACATCGAGATTGGTACTGCCATGTGCGAGCACCTTCCCGTAGCGAGTGATTGGATTCATGGTAGAAGATATGGGGGAAGAAGAGAGGAGAAGATGAGAAATGGGCGAAGTTACTGTAGCCCTCGCCGAGGAATAGTTCCTTTATCCTCCTGTTTCTCGGAGCGCGAAACGTCGTGGGATGCGAGACGTTCGAACCTTTAGTCCCGGTTTGAACCACCAACCGGGACTAAAGGGGCGCGCACTAGGCGAACGGTTACACATTTGGTCCCGGTTCCTTCCACGAACCGGGACCAATGGTTGTGGGCCAGGAGCGAGGCGCATTGGTCCCGGTTCGTGTCTGGAACCGGGACCAAAGGGGTCATACGAACCGGGACCAATGCCCCACGAGGCCCAGCCGGCCCCCTGGCCTCACGAACCGGGACCAATGCCCCCATTGGTCCCGGTTCGTGAGTGAACCGGGACTAATGGGCTGGCCCGGCCTGGACCAAAGCCCTCTTATGTACTAGTGCCTCATCTTTTATTCTTTTCATGAAATCCATGGCAAGAGTTCATATAAGGGAAACCGTTGTTCCCACTTCCCAGCACAAAAGTTTGAGCATCACAGAAAACACGCAGCAGCAGCTCAAGCAAAATATCATGTACTCCCTCTATCCCATAATATAAGAGCATTTTTTACACTATACTAGTGTAGAAAACGCTCTTATTGAAGGGAGTAATCTATAAGAGTTCCCGCTGAAGGAAAATATCATGGACATAGCAGTAGGATGCTACTCTGCTAGTTATTACATGTTTCTGCCTGGTAGTACGTAGGACTCGGTAAAAAAGGCAGAATTTTTCATACTTGACACAACTATACAACCATTATTTCAAATTTTATACGAGCTAAGCACATCATCTCATGCATTACATCACATATCAATATTTTCGTGCATATCCTCCCCAGAGATTTCATTCAGCTCGGACGACAAATGGTAAGCATCCTTGGTATGGATATGCCCTCCATCGCAGAAGAATGGCCTGGAAGGCATCTGCAAGCCATCAACGCCACCTTCCAGCATCTCTATCGCAAAGTTTAAAATAGTGGGCTATAGCTGGCTATAGCGTTTTTTAAGCTCCCAGCTACAGCTATGCCATTTTAGTGCTTGACAGGAAAAGCCGCTAATAGCCACGCTTAAGTACCGATAGCGTTGTAAATATTTAGCGTTTAACGTTTTTTCCCGCTGACCTGGCCCAAAATTTCAGCCCAATTCCAATTCACGGCACCCCACACTCTTTTACCTTAAACCCTGCACAATCCCACCCCGTATCCCTTTACCTCCCCAAAAAATAGTGCTATGGAGGCTGGCAGCGGCGGCGGCAGCGACAACTACGCAGGGATGGCGACGGCTCGTTCACTCCCCCTCTCCCGGCGATACTCCCTCTGCCGGCGATGCCCCCTGTGCTGGAGAAGCCCCCCTCGCAGGGACGCCTGCTTCTCCTAGTGGCCGCCTCTCTCCCGAGTACGCGCGCCCTCGACGCCTCCTTCTCCGACGGCCTCTTTCCCAGTGACAACCCTCTCCAGCCATCTTCTCCAAGCAGCATCGTCCTGGCCTACAATGAGTCAGCAGACCCCATCTACAGGCATGTTTTGTCCTCAGATTTGCAAGTTTGTAGCATGATAAATGGATGTATGATTTGATCCAACCAGTGATTCATTGTAATGGGATCTCTGTTATATGCAAAGTACTTGTTATATGTGCGTGCTTGCTTGTTGTCCTTGCGTACACTGAATATCTAAACTATGCGTACACGTACACTTAATCTTGTAGCATGAATTGTGCGTACACCCAATGGGCAGGCAAATTTCTGAATCTTTGAACTTGGTGTAACAATGAAGACTAAGAAAACAAACTCTTAGCTTCTGAATCTATACGAATTCCATCCTAAGTGCACCTAGTTTTGGAAAATCATATATACAGCCAGGGACTTGGACTAACAGAGGATCAGGGAATAACATAGAGACTGAACCTTCTCCAGTTATGTGATGTGCAAGCTTGCATCTTGGTGTGTTCGAGTTATGTACTGAATATTGCTATGGCCAGTTGGGTATTATGTGTTGGTGCCGCCTCTCCTCGCAGCGCCGCTTCTTCTTCTACCTTTCGTATGTCTCTCACAACTCTGTCTTCTCTCAAGAGCACAAGAACACACCCACAAGGGAATACACACACATGCATACACCAAGGAGAAAACCAGCCGCTGCTTTGCCGAGGCGCTCTCTCCTTGGTCACACGGAGGCTACATCTTTTCTGCTGTCCTCACAGCCTCCCTTTTCCATTCATCTGTTCTGACTTAAATAGCCTGTACAAAGTAGACTTGGACGCACCTACCAGCCCGGCCACCACGCACGGCCACTCACCCAACTAATTGCATGCACTAACTAATCATCTACATGCACTACATCCACGCCCACGTACACCACCAGTGTAGGTCCTTCTTAACAGCCACGCGACCCGGCCAAGCAGGCTAACTAACTCATGCGTGCCTAACTCAACTAACTAAGCTGACTACGTGCACTTATTTCTAGCTAAACCAGCCATAAGCTTGCATGTACACAAGTGATCACATCTCTACATGTGCACACACTACCACAGCTTCCGCTGACTGATTCAACTAAACAAAACTCTTACGTGCATGACCCACCTAATGCATAACTAAATAATGTATCAACAAGATTAACCGCTCACCACGGAAAACGGATCTAGTCTGTCTCGATTGATGAGGCCGCCCGACGACACGCGGACGACCGTCGAGGCCGTCGCCGACTCGGCCGGCGCCGATGACGCCGGTGCCGATGCGGCCTGCGGATCATCGCGGAAATCTAGCGCGGCGGATCTCTCCTCTATCCTGACGTCGTCGGCGCACTTTCCCTCAACAACTCGTGCGGCGGCGCCGCCGGGTGGAGGAGCGGGTCGAGCAGCAGCGGCGGGAGCGGATCCCGGCGTCCGGTCGGATGGTGAGATCACGGGAGAGCTGCCGAAGTTGCGACAGTGGCAGGTCCAATTTTCTGACGAGACGGATCCCGACACTTGGATCGTGGGGCGTCTTCGTTTCACACCATCGTCGCGATGGATGGCATTGTTGGATTTGGAAAACGATGTGTTGGCCGGCGACTATCTCCCGGACGGCGATCAGATCAAGGTAGGGTTTCGATTTTCCTTGGATAACTATGATGTTGTTGTTGGTCATGGTGTGCAGGTTGATCAGATCCCGGCGGCGGACATTGTTGATTTGACGAACACAACGAACACAACAAGAATGGATCGACCGGGAGGACGTTTCTGGGCTCTAATCGAGAGCGATGAAGAAGATGAGGTCGAGCCCGAGCATGTCAAGAAGAATTCTCTAGCGGTTTCTAATCCGGGACCGGAGAGATCGCCGGAGTTCAAACATGCAACTGGCCGTCCTCGATCCAAAGCTCCGAGTTTGAAGAAAATTGTCAAACCTTTGATCGGACCGATCCCTAAGGTATCTCGTACGCCCGTTACACTGTCAGATTTTATTCCGGAGTCTTGGACTTTAGTCACTAGAAAGAAGAAAGGCAAGAAAGGGCAGTCATCGAGGCCGGCACCGCAGCGATCGCCGGTGGCGACGGCGGCTAGCGCGATTCGAGCGGCCAGGAGGGCACGCTTGAATTCGTTGCTGGGCCTCGATGCTGGATCGGAACCGACGCTGGTCGTGGGCTCTCTGGACTCGGGGCATGAGGCCCAGTCAGAAGCCCAAGCCATGCCGTCTGTTCCTACGTGCATGCATGAGTCGAAGAGGCCCGTGTCGTCTTTCGTCGTTTCGGCTAGGGTTTCACGATCGCCAGGCTTCCCTTCGCTCGGTGCGGGGAGAGCGACCAGAATCTCCGCCGTCGGCACGATGGTCGGGCGCGGAGGTCCGCCGCCCGCCGCTGGGGCCGGCCGTGGTGCTCCTCCGCCCCCCGCGAGCCAACTGCCGCCCGCCAAGCAAGGTCCGACGCCCGCCGCTGGGACCGGACGCGGTGCTCCTCCTCCCCTCGCGAGGCAACCGCCACCAGCCGCTTCTGGGCATGCGCCGCCGCCCGTCGCTGGAGCCGGTCGGGGCGCTCCTGTTGCTGGTTGGGCGAACACACGGCACCCGGACGAACCGACGCAGTTGCCGGCGGCCAAAGCGCGGGCGCTGGGACGTGGTGGCGTGGCGAATCAAGGCTGGGATGGCCAGGGTTACGGCGGCTACGACAGAGATGGTCCTCGGTTCAATCGATATGGGCAGTGGGGGGACGATGGTTACGATGTGTATGGCGAGGGTCAGCACCGTGGGTCATCCTCGGGTGGTGGTCGAGGTAACAACTGGCACAATGGAGGCGGACACTTTCAGGGACCGCCCGGGAATTTTGTTGAAGGAGTTGCCGGACCTACTGACCGTTACCGGGGGGGATTTCGTCGCGGGAGAGGGGGTGTGAGGCGCCCACCTCCACCGCGCCAACCTCCACTGCCACCTCCGCCGGCGGACACGGCTCACGTGCCCCCGGGGGCGGTGATGGATCCCGCAGCTTCTACGGCGGTAGCTTCACCGACTCTTCCCACTGTGGTTGTAGAAACAGTCAAGGCCCTAGCAGCAGTTTCTATTCCGGTGGCCACCGGGGTTGCTAAGATTAGTGATGGCGGACCGGGCATGCAATCGGACAAACCGGAGGGCGAAAAACTTTCGAAGTGGGCAATTAAGAAGAAGAAGTTGCCTTGCTATAGATGTGGCGAACCGGGTCACTTTGTGGCAGAGTGTACTAATGAGCTTTGCGACTTTTGCCTCAGATCGCAGCATGTGACCGGGGATTGCCCTCTCCTTTCCGGTCCTAAACCTGGCGTCAACATTTTTGGTGTGCGTTTCAAGGAGTTGATGTTCTTTGAGACAACGGAGGTGGATCCCCTTCCGCATGTGGTTGAGAGTTCTTTCCCTGCAGTGGTCCGGGTTACTAATGGGCAGTTGACCGAAGCTCAGATTGTGAGGCAGTTGCGTGACCTGGTACCGAGTAATTATCAGTGGCATCTGGAAAAACTGGAGGGACAGGCTTATAAGGTGGATTTCCCCACTAAAGAGGATCAGATGCATTTTCTTAAGTGGGGTCTATGCAGGGCTCCAACTACCAACATTATTATTGCTTTTGATGAGTGGAAGCAGGAAGAACCAGAGGGTACACCTTTGGAAAAGGTGTGGGTACGTTTCTTTGGTGCACCACCGAAACTGATTAAGCACTTTCTGATTGCTTGGAGCTTGGGTTCTATGATTGGCAAGACCGAGAAGGTGGACATGCCTTTCACTCGCGCACAAGGGGCTGTGAGGTTGCTGGTCAGTGTTGTGAGTATTGAGTTCATACCAGATGTGGTTAGATGGACACATGCTGGAGTCACGTACGTTTTAGAGCTTGAGATCGAGGATACTCCGATTTCCCAGGATGGGGATGAGATTCAGGATATGGACACTACTGAGGGGGGCGGAGCCCCCGGGGATCAGGATAAGGGGTCTGACAATTCCCCACGGGAGCCGGCCAAGGGGCCCAATGCTCAACCTGATAAGGCAGACATCTCTGCCAAAGAGGCGCCCCCGTCCACAACTCCGATGAACACTCTTCGCTTTGGTTCGTTTGGAGCAAGGTCGGCTCCTAGTCGGCTATGGAGCACCAGAGTCATGGCGGACGACCCGGCGGAACTTGAGCTACCACCGGTGTTGGACTCTGTTTGCGAGGCGACGACGACACTTGAGGTTTCCGGTACACAGCAGACACCACAGGGACTACGACACACTGACAGTGGCTCAGTTAGGATGGGCTCCATGCCCGGTGGGCAGATGGACGATTGCGGGCTGCTCGCGAGTGGGGGGGCCATGGGCAGGAGGCTCACGGCGCAAGCTTACTCACGCCCGGCTCGAGCTCGTTGGGAGGGGCGCCCGGACAGGAGGTCCGAGGTGCCTTGTCTCTCCCGGCTGTCCCGGGCGACCTGGGAGTGAGGTGCGGGCAGGAGCCCCGTGCCTTTACTCCTCCGCAGGACCGCGCTGTGCTGGATGGACAGGGACCGCTACACTCTGTTGTCCAGGGGGGGAGCGGGACTATTGAGCAGGTGGCTCCACGGTCCTCTTCCCCCTTCACTGCTGAGGACGGTGTCCGCACGACCATGCCCTGCCCTCCTTCACCGACATTAGGGGAAGGGTGCGGGAGTCGGGACCAAACTGCTCGGGAGAGGACGGTGGAGGAGCTTATCGCTTTCGGCGGGATCACGGATCCGGTGACGGCTGGCAGGCGTGTCAGCAACCGGATCCAGGGACAGCCAGATGCAGACGACCTGCAGCTAGCGCGTGCCAAGAGGGCAGCCATGCTTCGTCACGTCGAGGCTACTACAGGTACGTCTTTTGATAAAAGTTGTTCAATTTTGCACTTCACTGAGAATGAAATAGTGGATAAGGCAAACGACTTAGGAATTTCTTTGGGATCAAATGAAACCGAGGTCGTCAAATCCGTAAATGATCTTTTAGACTTGGAAGCGGAGAGGGCTTCCGAAATTATTCGTAATCTTGCGTCTATCAAACCCATGAATGATAATGAAACGAACAACTTAGGAATGGCTGATCTCGCAAATATATGTAACAATCTTTTGCCTGGTACGGAGGCCGAGGATGAGGAGGGGTCGGAGACTACGGACACGGTAGAGCCTCTCTTGATGGAGGGCACAGTTTCTGGCGTCGTCGATCCTACTTTCCCGCAGGGTGTTGGGGAGAAGCCGAAACGATCCTGGAAGCGGAAAATTTATCCTACTTCGGCAGTACGCAGAAGTGCTCGAGTTAAGCTTAAGAAAAAATTTCATGATGACTGATGAAAGGACTTTTTTGGAATAGCAGAGGTCTAGCTGACTTGGCTAAACAAAGGTTCTTAGCGGAGACAATGATAGAACATCACTTAGATTTTATTGCACTTTTGGAAATAGGACGAGATAATTTTACATCACAGTTCCTTCAAAATCTCTCTAGTGGTATTGATTTTGACTGGCACATCTTACCTCCTAGAGGAAGATCCGGTGGGATTTTACTAGGGGTGCGGTGTGAGACGCTTGAGGTGCTTAATGTGGTTCAGGGAGACTTTTCGGTTAAGTTTAGGGTGAGATCAAAACTGGATGGGTTCCGGTGGTCTCTTGTTGCTGTATATGGGGCAGCACAACCTGAATTCAAACCAGATTTTTTAGCCGATTTAGTGCGGATTTGTGGAGATGAAAATCTGCCGATACTCGTCGGGGGGGGGGGGGATTTTAATATAATCAGGAGGAGAGATGAAAAGAACAATGACAATTTTGATGGACGTTGGTCTATGATGTTTAACATGATTATCGAGAGTCTTAATTTGAGAGAAATTGAACTCACCGGTAGACAATTTACATGGGCCAACTCGTTACCCATTCCGACTTATGAAAAGTTGGATAGGGTACTTGCTAGTGTGGAGTGGGAACAAAAATATCCTTTGGTGTCGGTCCATGCGATGCAGAGAGCGATCTCAGATCACACACCACTTCTTTTAGACTCGGGTGAGGCTACCCATGTGGCAAATAAAAATACTTTCTCCTTCGAACAAAGTTGGTTCGAGAGAAAAGGATTTTTGGAGATTATTGCACGCGAATGGGCTAAGCCGGTTAGTGGAAGGACGCATGTTGAGAGATGGCAAAACAAGATTAGACATCTCCGACAGTTTTTGAGAGGTTGGGCCAGAAATGAGAGTGGGATTTACAAACAAGAAAAAGAGCGTCTTATTCAATTAATTGAGGCACTAGACTTAAAAGCTGAAGACGCTCTTCTTTCGGTTAATGAGCAAAGATCCAAGTCCGAGGCTGAGTAAGGTCTACGAGCTCTATTGAGAGAGGAGGAGCTCAAGTGGGCATTGCGTGCTAAAATGCTTAAGGTTGTCCAAGGGGACGACAATACACAATTCTTCCATATGGTTGCAAATGGTAAACATAGGAAGAAGAAAATCATTCAGCTTGAACAGGACGAGGGGACAATAGTGGGGCATGAAAATCTGAAAGCATATATCTCTAATTACTATAAACAACTGTTTGGACCCCCAAATACAAGCACGGTGACAGTAGATGAATCTGTGATTGATGACATACCTCAATTACAGGCAGCGGAGAATGATTTTCTATCTGCACCGTTTACTGAAAAAGAGGTTCTTCAGGCAATTTCACAAATGAAACCGAATAAAGCACCGGGACCAGATGGGTTTCCAGCTGAATTCTATAAGAAATGTTGGCATATTATAAAAGATGATCTTATGCCTATGTTTCATGATTTTTTCAACGGTCATTTAGAGTTGTTTCATCTCAACTTCGGTATGATAACGCTGCTACCAAAGAAAGATGAGGCAATTCGGATCGAACAATTCCGGCCCATTTGTCTGCTGAATGTGAGCTTCAAAATTTTCACAAAGGTTGGAACCAATAGATTGACACAAATTGCTCATTCAGTGGTCCAACCAAGTCAGACAGCGTTCATGCCGGGGCGACACATACTGGAAGGGGTGGTCGTTCTGCATGAAACGCTTCATGAGATCCACTCGAAGAAACTGGATGGGGTTATCTTCAAAGTGGATTTTGAAAAGGCGTATGATAAAGTCAAGTGGCCTTTTCTTCAGCAGGCAATGCGCATGAAGGGCTTTAGTGAAGCCTGGAGGAACCAAGTGGACACCCAAGTCCAGAAGGGTAGTGTCGGAATCAAGGTGAATGATGACATCAGTCATTATTTTCAGACACATAAGGGGTTGAGACAAGGGGATTCCATGTCTCCTCTTCTGTTTAATATTGTGGCAGACATGCTGGCCGTCATTATTGGCAGGGCCAAGCAGCGTGGCCATGTAGAAGGGTTAGTTCCTCATCTAGTCGATGGAGGGGTATCCATTCTACAGTATGCTGATGACACTATTCTTTTCATGGAACATGACATGGCTAAGGCACGTAATATGAAACTTATCTTATGTCTCTTCGAACAATTGTCTGGCTTAAAAATTAATTTTCATAAGAGCGAGTTGTTCTGCTTTGGGAAGGCCAAAGACGAGGAACACACTTATAGACAATTGTTCGGATGTGAATTAGGTGCTTTACCATTCAGTTACTTGGGTATACTGATCCACCACCGTAAACTATCCAACAAAGAATGGAAGTGTATTGAAGAACGAATTGAAAAAAAACTTAGCTGCTGGAAGGGCAAGCTTATGTCATATGGAGGTCGGCTAGTCCTGATTAACTCGGTACTGACTAGTATGCCGATGTTTCTACTTTCGTTCTTCGAAATTCCGAAAGGAGTTCGGAAGCGACTTGATTTCTTTAGATCTCGTTTCTTCTGGCAGTCTGATGAGGCCAAGAGGAAATACCGTCTTGCGCAATGGGATATCTTGTGCCGACCTAAAGACCAAGGGGGTCTCGGTATTGAGAACTTAGAAATTAAGAATAAATGTCTTATGAGCAAATGGTTATACAGGCTAGAGACAGAGTCGGAGGGTATGTGGTCACAAATCCTGCGCAATAAGTATTTACACTCCAAAACATTAGCCCAGGTTACCATGAGACCGACTGACTCGCCATTCTGGAAGGGACTTATGCGAACGAAGGACTTGTTCTTTCGCAGGGTCAAATTCTTGGTTGGCAATGGGATGTCAACAAGATTTTGGGAGGATACATGGTTAGGAGAGACGCCTCTGGCCATCCAATATCCCACTCTTTATAATATTGTGCAATGTAAGGAGGATTACGTAGGCACAGTCCTCCAAACTATTCCCCTGAACATCCAATTCCGACGTGCGTTAGTTGGTGAGAGATGGAATGCCTGGATGCATTTGGTTCGGAGACTGATAGAAGTTCAACTTTCCGACCAGCCGGATTCGATACAATGGAAGTTAGCTAAGAATGGGATTTTTACGGTGAAATCATTCTATATGGATTTGATTAATTCTGGCCCAATCTCAAGGTCGCTGCACATATGGAGGGTTAAGGTTCCTTTGCGGATTAAAATCTTTATGTGGTTTGTCCACAAGCAAGTGATACTCACAAAAGACAACTTAATTAAAAGGCGATGGGTAGGAAGTTCGCGGTGCTGTTTTTGTGATCATGATGAAACAATACAACACTTATTTCTTGAATGCCCACTTGCCAAACTACTCTGGAGAACGATTCATATAGCTTTTAACATTAATCCTCCAGTCGATATTGTGTCGTTGTTTGGGACGTGGTTAGCTGGGGTTGAACAGATTACTGTGGCTCGTATTCGGATTGGAATATGTGCACTATTATGGGCTATATGGAACTGTAGGAATGATATGATTTTTAACAGACAACACACTTTAACTTTCCTGCAGGTCATCTTCAGAGCTACAGCTTGGATCCGTACGTGGTCCTAACTCACTCCTATGGACTCCAGGGAGCCTTTGGTTACTGGGTGCAACCAATGGGAGATGGTAGCTCGGGTTATATTCAACCGGTTCGGATGGCGCTCGCATAACAGGATAGGAGCCTAGGGAGCTTATCCTTCATATTACCGTTTCGGTTGCTTTTGTCAGCATGTAATTTTCCTTTTTTTTGCTTTGTTCTGCTCCGTTTGCGAGCTGTAAGACCTTTATGACGTTACTTTGTGGATTCTTAATAAAATGGCTGCATGCATCTTCATGATGCAGAGGCCGGGGGCATGCCTCCATTTCCAAAAAAAAAATGTATATCTGGTTGTTATGTGCTAGTGCGTCCTGGAGTTATTATTTACTTGTGGAGTTATGTGAAAGCTATGTATTTCTATGGCTAGCTGGGTAGTATATGTACATCATATATATACGATACCTGAATGTATTATTATCTTTTATTTTTCTCATTATTTTGTAAAACCGCTAAATGAGAGCATAGCCTGCTATAGCTTTGCTATAGCCTCGTTTAGCTGTTGGCTGAGCCGCCGCTAAATGACATAGCCCGCTATTTAAAACTCATGACCACTTGATCATTATAAAATCACCACTTCTGCAAGTAACCTGGTGGGAAGAAACTCGTGAATGGGTAGCAATAATTTGGAGAGCAGGTCACATTTAGTTTCCTGGTTTGCATTGACTTGGGTTCAACCATATAGACACTACCGCTCATACCTAAAAGGATTACATCATTATCCTCATCATGCCCTACCAATCCAAGCCATTCCCTCTTTCTCCTAGTTCGACGAGCGATGTTAAGAAGGTTACCCAATGCAACAGTCTTGCGTGGCGATCATTTGTCAACGCCCCGATGATTGACCTTCATCTGCCAGAATTGAAGGGTATGGTAAGACAACACGGCGACACCAACGGTGCCATCCTCTGCCTGGATGATCTGGAAGTTGCTGGAATCATTCGTACCGGGAGGCCCCTTGATCACGGTAAGGTTCTGCGTGTCCAAATCAAACTCAAGTATGTTTTCTCCCAAATTATGTAAAGGCCAGTAAAGGACATTACCAGTGCTAGGACCAATATGAGAGCACTTATTATGTGAAGCCTCTGCAGAGATGAGACCGCCCCATGTGTTATTCTCCGAGGAGTAAACACAGGCGATGGGTTGTCCATAATTATCGATGTATTCACTGTACGTGGACGCCAAGACCACCTTAAAGGGGGGTGGGGGGCTCGAACGGCACGCGCTGTGCACGTGGTCCTTATCGCGGTCAACGCAAAGCACCGCCCCGTTGAAGCACTCGCCCCAAAGCTCGAAAGGGGCGGTCACGTGGCACTGCTCGCTGGTGATGGGGTCACACACAACGAATCTTCTCTACAAATAGTCCCCAACGAGGACAAGGCCGTGGGGGCACCCGACCACATTGTTCTCAATTGGGAAGCGGAGGAGGCTGTCATCATCGTCGCCGTGGCCGCCATATCGTACAAGGTCGAAGCGCACGGGAGGGATACCGTGCGGAGGGTCAAGAACTGGAGTGAACACGGAGCAACACGGAGCGGCCGCGGCGGTGGCGGGTCATATCTCGGCGCGCTCGCTCTCGGCCGATCGAGGACGCTCCCATGCTGGGGAAAAGGCAAGGGTGGGTTTCTATCGGGTCCCAATCCCTGGTGGTGTGCAGATAAATCTTGCTTTTCTTTGTGTAGGTCGATTTGATCTCTTGTTGCAGTCGGAACCTAACTTGAACGTGGTAGACTCCTACTCGTAGCTTCCTTCGTCTAGTTATGATTTGTTTCGTGTATATAAGTAGATCTTATACTAGTTTACAGAGGGGTATGTCGGAACATCACGAGCTATAACACATGCTACATCAATTTGCTGCTGCCATCCAATTAGTTCAGACCCAATTGCATTTTGCACACTCTCTAGCCACACATCCCGCAGCGCACTAGTAATTTCCTGCTATTAACCGCAATGGAGAAAAAGAGAGCACTGATGAATCACGACCACATTAGATTGAACATCGACGACATCTTTTCCATACCACAGCTGCCAAGCACACACAAACAAACACATAGCTCTAAATACTTGGGCAAGAAACACTCATTGCCGAAAAGAAAACTGCCAAACACAAACATGTAAAAAACAAGATGCAGCAAAATCTGACTTGAAATGATACTTTGGAAAGCTGAAATTTCTAGGATTAGGTGTTCAAAAGCATCTTACTACGTTGGGCTACATTAAGCATCGTATAAAACACGCTTGAGATGACCTGGAAACACATAAAAAAAACTACAAGCCAAGACTGCAACCTCCTGCCGTACGTGTTGCTGCAATTTGGAGTACGACTGTAGAGTTGCTGCCGTCCAATCCCTACATCTTCGGCGGCGAAGAGCCGCTGCAAAAATGAGAGTCCTCTAGCTCATACACGAACCACTACAAATAACTAGACATCAGCAGCAACCTCAGTCTCAAGGCAAAAAAGGTACTGCCGCTATCATCAATGACATGCTGTTCAAACCACGCGTCTAAGAAGCACACACGAACATACAAGTTAGCCAAGCACAAGTACGAGCAAAAACAAGAGACAACGGAATCCAACTAGAGATAATACTAGGGTAAGCTCAAATTCTCTGGATTACGTATTCGAAAGCATCTTACTACATTCGAGACTTGTCAACATTAAGGTACAGTAGGTTGTTTTAGGCTTTTAGGTAAAATATAACATTGTCGACCACATTGATGCGATGTGACAAACCCAATGACAACTAACAACCGCAGCAACAGTTTGTTCACCTGGAGAAACAAAACCATCAATCTTGTTAGCCTAATACAAATACTGGCATAACCTAATAGTAGTAGCATTGTAACATTGTATGCGCAAGCCATGCGTACAGACTCATGATCAACTCAGCAACATAAAGTAGACTTTTATCATATACCCACAAAAAAGAAAGTCATGTCATATTACTAGCTATATGTGACAACAAAATAAATCCTTTACCGCTTTCACATGGTTTTTTTAGGTGATGAAGTTGAGTGAAGTGACTGATGTCTGTAATACCAACTAATATATTGCTTTAAACTTATGGATTATGAAAAAGTTAAACCAAGGGAGAACTATGGACATACGACATTTATATCATCAGCATATCATTTATGGTCTGACATGAGTCGTTTTTTACTTGGCCTCACAACCATTTTACTTGTTTCTCTATGTTATTAGCATGTGCAAATCCCTATAGCCAAATGAATAATAGTTTGAGGGTGCATGCTACCCACATTGGCCACCACATATCTTCAAAAGAGAAAATCAAACAGTCCAAATCTCACAAATTATATTCAGAAGATGATCCTCTTACCTGCTGAAGCATTTCAGCACATTAGCACATCAAACCAGAGTCATCCTAACATGTCAGCTCCATCGGTTCGACTAGCACTATCTGTGCCTAGAAGCATCAGAGCTCCATCAATTAACAACAGTTCCACAATAAGGGCAAATGGATAAGAGAAGGCAACACGAGAGAACTAGAAAAATGAGCTGAGAAATATAACTTGAGCAAAATAATTCACCGATATAACAAAACCAAATTTGTTGTAAAATGCAAGAAACGTTCATACAAGCAGTATACTCGGCTACCTCATAATGGAGAATTTAGCCGACAAAATTATACCAAATTATACCAAAACAACAAACTCTAGAGTGTTATTGGGTATTCTGTTTCAAATAAATTGATCCCAAGACAAGAGACGATGCAATTTATTTCTAAGTGCTAGAAATTTAACAATCACCTACAGAAGGGGTCATGAACAAATGAGAACTCAAAATTATTTCAAAAAGTATGAATTCAACAAAAAAAATGTGTTTATGGAGTTAAACCAAAAAAAGATAAAAAAAGATGATGATAATAATAGATAAAGAATATAACTAGCTTGGGCGCTCAAACTAGCCAACTAAGTTAATCATTTGACATTTGATTTGGTATCTTCCAATACAAAAGACAAGCACATGGAAACATATAACATATAGTAGAGTAATACGGCGATAAATTCATCCATCTAGCAAAGGTTCAATTACTAACCAAATTTTATCACAGGAAATTGCTTACTATGTTCAAGTTGTATGTGGAGATTTAAGAATTACAATAACTGTATGTGAGAAAACATGTACATAACGTAATTAGAATGGGTTACTCGTAAGATATAATGACCAAGGATGAGCAATTACCTAGTGGATAGGAACTCGTGAAAGTATAGCAGTAATGTGTAGAACCGGTTCCGTTAAGTTTCCTGGCTTGCATTGACTTGGGCTGAACCATATAGACACCGTCGTGACTAGCTAATAAGATTACATTATTATCCTCATCATACCCCCATCACTCTGAGCGATTTGTAACTCTGCTCAGTCCAAGGAGGGATCTTAAGAAGTTTAAGCAAAGAAAAGGCCTCCCGTTTGAACCATACGGCAACACCCCGACAATCGAGCTTCCTGTGCCACATTTGAAGCTGAAGGTGAGACACCGCGGCAAGACCAACAACACCATCCTCTGCCTCAATGATATGAAAGTTCTCGGGACCATATATATTCATACCGCGAGGCCCTTTGATCACCGTAAGTTTTTGCGTGCCCAAATCAAACTGAAGTATGTTGTCTCTTGTATACATAGCCGGCCAGTAAAGGGCATCACCTACAAGGGTGGCACGACAAGGACCAAATAGAGTATCATCCGGAGCCTCTGTTGAGATGGAATTGCCCCATATGTCGGTCTCGGATTAGTAAACGAGGGCGACGAGTAGTTGGTGAGCCGGTATGCAGTACATGGACACAAAGACCAGCTTGAAGGGGGTGGAGTGGCAGGCGCCATGCACATGGTTCTCATCTCTGGCAGAGCAGAGCACTGCCGCATTGATGTAGCCTTTGTTGAACTCCGGCGGAATATACACGCTGTGCTGGTTGTTGGTGATAGGATCACACACAATGAGCTCTGTCAGCATCCAGTCGTGGAGGAGGACGTGGCCGTGGCGGCAATCGAGCACGTCGGAGTTGCTGTAGCGTTGTGCAAGGGAGAAGAGCCCAGGGGGGGATGCGGTTGGGAGCAGGGGCCAGGACGGGGGTGAACGTGGCCTGTTGGCCGCCGCCCTGGAAGAAGCCGAGGAGGGACGGCTTGCGGTGGTGCGTGTAGAACCGGCCTAGGAACTTGGGATCGACGAGAATGCCTCGCCACTGCTTGCAGACAGCGGAGGCGCGGGGAAGCGAGTATAGGTCCAGGGGGAGGCGGAGGAGGATCTCCCGGAGCATATCTTCGTTGTCCGGCAAGGAGCCAGGCAGCTCCGGCGAGGTGCCGCGGCGGCCAGGCATGCCGTCGCCCTCCTCGCTAGCGTGGGTCTGGCGGCAGAGGCGCTTACTTCTGCGGTGGTTGCAGGCCACTCCGGCGGCATCCTCATTGGCGTCTATTTGGGGAGGGAGGCACGTGGTTCGTGGGCGGGCCAGTCCGGATCCCTCATCGCTCGCGTGGATCTGGAAACGGAGGCGCGCGCTGCAGCGGCGGCCGGGCATTCCGGAGCCACCCTCGCCGGGTTGGAGGTAGCTGATTAAAAGATACTTCTATGTTTCTCTTTCTCACGATACAAACTTTACACAACCTGTGGTGTATATGTAACAGCTAGGCGACCTGACCGAAGTAACACAAAGCCTCTAAACCTACACGGACACAAGACCGAAGTAACTATATGTAACAGCCGACCTGATCGAACCAACACAAGAGCCTGTAAGCTTACACGGACATAACAGGCGGACACAGGCAAGCAAACTCCTAGCCGGACTCAACATGAACACGTACTACTAAACCAAACCGGACTAGTACCACTACCACCGGCGTGCAAGCCCACCAGTAGCGGTGTGCCTGATAGCGGAGGGATTCATTCGTCTCAGCGTTTGCGGAGCTAGGAAACCCTCTGAAAAATAATACTACACTGATCTTTTTTTTAGAAAAGGAGGATTACCTCCGGCCTCTGCAACAATACGATGCATGCGGCCTCCATTTATTAAAGCAAGCAATAAAATAGTCTGTGGTTCCGAACAAGCTCGTGAAGGGCTGCAAAATAATCCGAGAGAAAAAAATGCCATAACCGGTGAAAATAGGACTCGATGCCTAACCATCTATCATATTACTGGACCGTCATCCAAACCGGTTGTAGAGATCCCGAACTACCATCTTCCACCGGGCAGACCCAGTAACCAAAGGCTTCCTGGTTTCCGCAGGAGTGAGTAACGACCATGTACAGATCAACGACGATGTCCTGTGCAGTACCTGCAAAAAATTTATACGTGTTTGTCTGTTAAAAACAATGTCATTCTTACAGTTCCATATAGCCCAAAGTAAAGCACATACTCCTATACGAATATGCCTTGCAGTGATTATGTCAACTCCATTTAGCCACGTCCCAAACAACGTGTCAATGCTATCTGGCGGAATGATATTAAAGGCTATACGAACTGTTTGCCACAATTTTTTTGCTAATGGACATTGGAGAGAAAAAGGTGTTTGATAGATTCATCATGACCACAAAAGCTGTATCGTTTACTTCCCTCCCAATTTCGCTTTGCCAAATTATCCTTAGTGAGAATCACCTCCTTGTGAACAAACCACATGAAGACTTTGATTCGTAAGGGTACTTTAACCTTCCAAATATGAATCGACTTGGGGATTGGCCCAGTATCAATAAGGTTTAAATACATCGATTTCACTGAGAAGAATCCATTAGAGGTTAGCTTCCAATGAAGCCTATCGGACTCGTCCGATAACTGAACCTCCATGAGTCTTCTGACTAGGTGTAACCAAGCTTCCCAGCGATGACCTCCCAAAGCCCGTCTGAATTGTATATTTAGAGGATTAGTTTGTAAAATTGTGGCAACGTACGCCTCCTTACGTTGCACAATATTATAAAAACATGGATACTGTGTCACAATATTATAAAGTGATGGGTGCCAAGAGTGCTTGCCACTGCTGCTACAAACAACAGTGGCGAGCAAAGAGAATAGTTGCGGCGGGCAATATTTCCCACACGTCACTAAAATACGCCTACTAGTGGTAGGCGGGCGGGCGCCACTGATGCATTAATAGCAGTGGCGGGAGGTGAGTGAGACGAACGGCCCCGAGAGCCTTGCCCGCGACTGCTGGGCTTTTCCCACCCGCTACTGCTAGGCAATCCTATAAAATTTCTTCGTGGTGGTAAAGTTCCACCCGCCTTTCCGTGATTTTTAGTTCGGTACCGAATCTTCCTGGGGCGTCGCGCAACTCCTGTAGCTGTCGTTTAAAAGTTGGCTAATCTACGTGCGTACATCTTCAAAGTAAGTGAGATCCTAGGTCGACAAGTCGCCTGCCATCTGAGGCCCTTTCCAGTGCTCCATCGTGGACAGGTGCTAAGCATGCCACATAAGCAAAAAACATGACATGGCACCATAATTAAGGAGGAGAGAGAGCACTTTGGTGACCCCAGGAAGAATCAATGTCAACCACGTGAACCTAAGCAAACCACTTAAATGAGAGAAGTTGGCCAATGCTTGAAAGGGTTTATGTGCTAAATCATTAAATAAAATGAGCTTAACAACAACAAGCTAAGCACCTATGCATTGGGGAATAGAATTGTTAAGCTATTTAATGCACTTAGTACCTCATCTAAGCACATTTACATTCCTTTACATTGGAAGAAGCCTAATGCAGTTTGTCATGGATGGACGCCCACGAACCCCATGCAGCCGAGTCCATCCACTCCCGACCACATCTTTATGTGACGGGTCCCGCTCTCAGCACATTTCATATTTATATTGAAATAAAACTGTTCGCTTGCGTCGGCCCACTAAGGAAACTATATATTTTTTTGAACAAAAGGAAACTATATATGACTCATCCTAAGCGAGATGAGTCCTCCTGGTGCGCTCGCGTTGGATAGACTCCTATAAAGTTATTTGAGAGCAACTATCTGAAGATCGCTCCCTCGGAAGCCTTTCAAGGGCCACTCTCGGGCGTTGTGAGAGACGTGTTCTCAACCGCCGGCACGTGTCCTGCTCTGGGTGCTTTCTTCAGATTTTTTATTTTTTTCACACACGCACTTTCGGCTTTTTAGATTGTCTTTTCTCCGGGGTTTTTCGGCCTTTTGGTTTTCACCGGTGTTATATAGCTTTTGGAGGAAAAAAATAAAAACGAATTACGCGAAAAAACATGTTTTTTCTTGCTCGAGAGGCATTGTTTTGCTTCTGCGAGAGGCGCGGCCCGTGTCTCTCAAAAACGGAAAAATGCGTTTTATTTTTTTCTTTCTTGAGAGGCACGCCTATGCCTGTCAGACATGAAAAAAAAAACGCTTTTTTCCTTCCTCACGAGGCATGGTTTTGCTTCCGCGAGAGACACGGATTTGCTTCCCGCGAGAGGCACGGCCATGCCTCTCGGAAACGAAAAACAAAACACGTTTTTTTCCTCCTCGAGAGGCACGGTTTTGCTTCTGCGAGGGGCGCGGCCCGTGTCTCTCGGAAACGAAAAAAATGTGAGGCATGGTCGTGCCTGTCGGACATGAAAAAAAAACACGTTTTTCCTTCCTCGTGAGGCATGGTTTTGCGTCCGTGAGAGGCATGGATTTGCTTCCAGCAAGAGGTACGGCCATGCCTCTCAGAAACGAAAAAAAAAACTGTTTTTTTCCTTCCTCGAGAGATACGGTTTTGCTTCCGCGAGAGGCATGGATTTGCTTCCGCGAGATAAAAAACCGTGCTTCTCGGAACCGAAGAAAAAACGTGTTTCCTTTTTCGTTTTATTATGTGAGAGGCACGGATTTGCTTCCGCGAGAGGAACGGCCGTACCTCTCGGAAACGAAAAAAACGTGGTTTATTTTTTTCCTTTCGCGGGAGGCACGGTTTTTCTGTTGATTTTTTCTTTTGATTTTTTGCGTGAAATAAAATAGTTCGTCAAAACCTATCAACATGGGATTTAATTTTGAAGATCTCGACGCGAGAAATCCAACGATGAAAACGGTTCAAGATTGCGACGAGAACGCACGACGGTGAAAACTATGAAAACGTGTTCTGAATAAACGGATCTACGAAAAAAGGAAAAACTCGCAGGTTGCGACAAGCGGCACACATGCAGGGGTCAGTTTCAGATTTCTTTACGCTTTTCTTAAATAATATATTCATGAAGACATCCCGCGAGCTATTTGGGCCGGCCCATGTGCGAGGTGGGCGGCCCTTTTTTTCCTTTCATTTTTGTTGCTTCATTAAAATGTTCAGGGTATCAAGCAAATATCGAATTTCAAAAATCTTCATGAATATATTATTTTCTCCAATCCAATTTTTTTTTAGTTTAGAAAATGTTCCAAAATTCTAAAAATGTTCTTAAATCCGAAAACAATTTGCAAATTCAGAATAATTTCATGATTTTTAGAAATATTATCGAATTTGAAATTATGTTTGTGAATTTGAAAAAATGTTATGAATTCTAAAAATATTCGCATATTCAAGGAACAATTTCGTGGATTCAGAAAATGTTTACGAGTTCAAAATATGTCCTGAATTAAAAGAAGTTTAACAAATTTCAAATAATGTTCATGTATTTTGGAAAATGTCAGTGAATTCGTAAAATGCGGGTCCCCCGCAAGTTAAAAGTTGGTGTAAGGCTCTACTTCTTGCTGGGATGTTATTAGATTATGAAAATAGGCCGGCCGTTCCTACTTTTACTGGGCTGGATCTTTTTTTTTTTTTGTTGTTTTGCGGATGGAATCCGATGCACTGCAATGGTTCAAGGTGCGGCGGCGGCGGCGATGTTGCATCCAGCCTGTCCCCACTTGACGAATAGACCGGGGCCAGTGAAGAAACTTCGTATCTCCTTTGATGCCGCCATGAAAAGGCCAAAGAGGCAATGGCTTCCCGCCGCATTGCGAGATCTGCCTGCGTCGACCGAGGTAACCATCCCACCTTTTCTTGCTTCCTTGAATCTTGAGAGGGAATTGTACTCCCAATCTGCTGTTCATACATCTATTCATGTCGTAAATTTGTTATCCCCAATCTGGTAGTAAGAGCGGCATGATTAATCTGACCGAATGCACTGCAGGATGGTAATGTGTCCCATGCTCTGTAGTGATGTGGACGCGGTTGCCATGGCTGCGGCCCTTGGCTGCCCCATCTCCTCTTTTCCCCAGCCTTATCTGGGTCTTCCCCTCTCCCCCCTCAAACTCCCTGTCTCCGCGTACGACCCCCTCCTTCGCTCGTTCGATCGGTACCTCTCCGGTTGGCGGGCCCTTCTTCTCGCCTCCGGCGGTAGGCTTGTCCTGTGCAACGCCGTTCTAAACAACCTCCCCACGTACTTCATGTGCTCGTTCCTCCTTCCCCCGGGTGTTGTTGAGCAAATCGACCGTAAGCGTCGTGCCTTTTTTTGGCCGGCAGGGATACTTGTTCAGGTGCTCGCTGTCTAATTGCTTGGGATAAGGTTTGTGTTGATGTGCAGGAAGGTGGCTTCGGGGTCCGCGATCTTCGACGACAAAACATGTGCTTGCTCCTCAACTTCGTTCACAAGCTTCACCTACCGGAGTGCCCGCCTTGGAAAAGGTGGTTCCTCCGGTGCTCCCGTGGCGACCTTGGCGATGGGTCGCCGACACGCTCCTTCCTCAAGAGCATCCTCGACCTGGGCCTGCCGACGTACAGAGCGGTCACCCGCGTGGACCTCGGGGATGGCCGTGCTACCTCTTTCTGGCAGGACAGGTGGCTCCCCGGGTGGGCCCTCTGCTTCCAGTTCGAGGCGCTCTTCTCCCACTCGACGCGGCCGAACGCCACCGTCGCCGATGTCCTTCGTGACGGCATCTCCCTCTAGCCGCGGGTGTCGGCTGTGGCAGCGAGGGAGCTGGAGGCGGTGCGGGGGTTGCTCCGCTCTGTCCGCCTCTCCCCTCGCCCTGATCGGCGCTCCATGGCCTGGGGCTCAGAGACCCGGTTCTCCTCGCGCGCGGTCTACCGTGTGCTCTCCCTGCATGGCTGTTCCGACCTCGACTCCGCCGAGATTTGGGCCTCCCGCCTCCCCTCGAAGATCAAGGTGTTCGCGCGTCTCCTCACCTCCGATCGCCTGAGCACGCGGGTGAACCTCCACGCCAAGGGCTGCTCCCCCACCCCTTCGTGCGAATCCTGCGGCGCCGACGAGACTTCCGTTCACCTGTTTATTGACTGTGCACGAGCTGCCGAGGTTTGGGGGCGGCTCAACATGGGCACCCTGAGCTGCGTCAGCGAGGTGCTCTACTCCTCTCCCCCACCGTCTGTCTCGCGGCCGTGCTGGCGCGATGGGCTGCTTGTTCTCCCTTGGCACGTCTGGAAGGCCAGGAATGACGTGGTCTTCAACAACCGACGGTGCACCGCGACTGTGGTCCTTCAGAAGGCGTCCGACGACCTTCTTGTGTGGAGCAGGCGGTTCGGTGACCGTGAAGGTCGTCAGTTGCTGACGATCCGCACCTTACTCCTCTCCTCGGCTTAGCGTAGCCGAGTCCCCTGTCCCTGGTTGTATTGGTGTTTTTTTCTTCACTTGCCTTGTTGTTTTTATCACTTCGATGAAAACACTGTATGACTGCCACGTCCTTCGAGTAATATAACAACCGGTGGGGAATTTCCCCCCGTCATTCTCGAAAAAAAAGGATGGTAATGTGATACTGATGAAAGTGGCCGTCAGGAGTTCCTCACAAGTTCAGTGATGAGGAATGCACTGTAGGAAATACTCATGTGGATGGAGATACATTCAAGTGAACAGCTGAATAAGGTAACCAACATATTACTGTACTTTTGAATGGTTACAATCCAAATAAACTGTTATGTGATTCAAATATGTTGCTGCAAAAAGAAAAATAGTTGCTAGTAGTAGAGTCGAAAGATCGGAATATATTGCATTCTAGTGCTATGTATTGCTGTGCAACACATGCAGTAAATAAGTACATGTGACCAATATGTACTAAACCATGGCGGCATGTTCTCCCGAGCATTATGTGTAGAATGATTTTCGGATGACACGAATGGCAAACAAGCAAATATAATTACCCGGTTCCACAATAAGACTGCGGTTACAAACCAAACCAGTACACTTACAACACTTATAACAGATGACGTGTTTTGAATAAACTACTTTTTATTTGGCAGTGAAGCACATGACGTGTTTGTGTGCCTCGGCGACTTGAAATGGCCTGGCTAAGTTATGCACAGGACATGTAACTAACATCGACTCTGTCGGTCACTTGTTGGAATGTATCCCTTTTGTGAAGCTGGAGATAAATCTGCTGACCCTTCCAGGGGAAGTTGTGGTGTGTTCTTTGTCAGGCTGCAGCATCATGTGTTGATTTATTGTGCTCAATTCTGTCATGGGTACCCTGGAGACTTGACCTGTGGCTTCCTCTCTGATTGCAGTATCTGCAGCTTGTTCTTTGATTGCATCCTCTGCATCCTTCACCTCCGAAACTGTAGCAGCTTTGCAGTTAATCGTGGCATGGATTCGTGTGAGAGAAGGCAGATTCTGGATGCCAAAGCTGAAATCTCCATACAGAGACAGTGTTTCCCATGCATTGAAGCGGAGCGAAAGCCTTTGGAGATCTGGCATGGCTCCTGCTGTGAACTCCAGCTCTGTTCCACCATATTGGCATGTGAGCCAGAACACCTTAAGACACTTGAAGCCATCCACGGTGCCAACCATACACCTTTTCTGGCCGCTATTTATGGGACTTTTCTTGCTCTTTCTGGATTGTGAGTTGATGATACCTGAAGATACTAACTTGAGAAGGACTAGATTAGGCAATCCCCCCAGAACACGCACAACTCCATGGTCTAACTGATCAATTTCAATTTCCATGTGGGTAACGCTGACAAGGAAGGCCATCTTGTGCACATCTCCTCCATTGATTGGAAATGAGATTGCCAGCTCAAATCTTGGGAGATGATAAGATGGAGGAAACTCCATCAGTAAGCCAAGCAAATCTTTATGAACGCAGGCAAGAGATAGGGAACGAAGCTTAGTAGACTTCTCAACCTCCATGAGGAAAGACTTGACACTCTTGTTATCACTAGACAGGTGTGACCCTTCCAATCTTACGCCGAGGACCCTCAGTCGCTCAGACGTCTTCAGGAGCTCGACCACGGAATCCATTGAGTGGATACTGTCGACACCAGCAGTTGATAGTTGTTCTAAGCACTGCATTTTCAGGATTTCGCTGGACAGATTGATGGTACCATCAATTAGCAGACGTGCCAACCTTTTCAGTTTGGCAATAGATGTAGGCAAAGTGCTCAACTTTTTCGTCTGCCTCAAATCTAGGGTCTCCAACTGCTCTAGTTCTCCAATTTCTTCTGGTAACTCATCGATATCTGTTCCTGCAACTCCCAGGTATCTCAGCAGAACCAACCCCACAATGCCTTGAAGATGGCGGCTCCTCAGATGATCAGTACCTTCCAGATCAAGTACACGTAAAAGTTTGAAGGACTGAAGAACAGGAGTCCCTTTAATTTCCCCAGAAACTGTGAGGGCCGAACGACCAACCATCCCTTCAATATCCCCACAAATACTGACGGACCGCACTCTAGATAGATGTAATGTGCTTAAACCCAAGGTGCCATTGTCACTGCCACTGCCGCTGGCACCTTCGTCGTCGTCTTCATCTTTGTAGCAGTTGAGAGAGAATCGCCGAATCATATCTGTGCTACCTGAAAATAGCCCGGAGCTCAGTTCTGCACCACTGACCGTAACAAAGTTGCCTTTGCTGGACATGGCTCGGATGAAATCAAGGATCACGCTATGAACGGTGCAACCCACTGCCTGGTCATCATCATAGTCGAACACTGGCTGAATTAGTCTCCTGATGATAAGCTCGTTGAAGTACTTCTCCCCTGTATCCCACAATCTTTCTTCATCTCCAGGGATGAATCCTTCAGCTACCCAAAGTTGTATCAGACGATCTTTCCTGATGATATAATCTTCTCGAAAAACACTCAGGTACAGAAAGCAAGACTTCAAAGGCAGAGACAGAGCAGCATAACTCATGTGCAGTATCTTCATCATCCCTTCTGACGTGGAGTACTGTTCCAGTGATGAAAGAATACAGTTCCCGAACATCTTTGCCAGCTCTTCCTGTTCTTCAGATGTCATTCCCGATAAGCCAGCTGTAACAGTTATAGCCAAAGGCATGCCACCACACATTTCCAACATGTTTTTGGTAACTTTGTCATAATGCGCCGATGATTCTTCTTGTCGAATTGATTGTAGATATAAGCTAGTAGAGTCCTCCTCGGTAAGGACCTTCATCTGATAGACATCAGTGGGATGTACAGAACAACATTTGGCAACATCACTCATACAAGTTGTTGTCAGTACCCTGCTTCCACGATTCTCGTTGGGCAGAGCACAATTGATAACTTTCCAAGCCCGTGTACTCCATAGACCATCCACTAAGATGAAGTACCTGACATTGCGAAACATCATAAGCTACTATATATGGCAATTCAACAGCTATACGACTTCATATATAGCAGGTTCGTTTGATTTCTGTTACAGCTATATGTTTCTATTTTTATTGCGGAGTGTACAGACTCACAAAGCATCATTAGCTACTATGGTTATTCAACAGCTACACGACTTCATGTAGCAGGTTCATTTGCTTTATGTTAATGATCTATCTAACTATCTATCTATTTCTATTGCTGAGTGTACCGACTCACCAGAAACCTCCACGTTAATGTTAGTTATATGGACATATATTTTTTGATGTTGAGTTATATGGCATAGATAGAATAAAAAAAGAAAGGTACACCCACATCTATTCATTGATACCGCCACACAAAAATATGAAATTGAAGCCACACCTTTTTTTTGGTTGAAAAGTAAAATTTCGTTGCCCTTCCGGCCTCTGCTTCGAGCGGATGAATTGAAGTCACATTGCAAGATGAAATATTCGTTGACGCTGTGATCGCCTTACTAGAAGAGATAACCTCTTATACTGTCCTCGTATTTACACCGTTTTAATCTACACTCACCAGTCACTACATTCTATAATAACAAGTTTGGATGTCTCTGTTTATCTAGTGTGATAACAAAATGCTAGGGATTGAATACAGAGAAAAAAAATATTTTCTGTGTAATTCCAAATGTGAAGCAAGTCTCCGTATCTTATTGGTGAAACCGAATACTTGAAATTCAACAGAACCCCCTTTTTCTTCTTTTTCTTCTTTAACCACAAATCCCAAAAAAAAATCTACCTCCTTTCTTTTTCATGCATTTTTATGATCAGGAAAAATAAAAAATTATGTCAGTTATTTTGAAGTTATTCTAATCTCGTACACACAAAAATTTGCAATTATTCCTCTACTGGTGGAATTTGGATTTATTTTATCGATGCAAATTGGATTTGGATAGAAGGGTACATTGTTTCTAATATTTTAGATCGAAGAAATGTTTCTTCTATCTAAAATATTAGAAAGAGTTTTGCTGATTTATTTATTGCTATATGCAATTTATGGAATTGATACACCATTTAATTGATATCATTTAGCAAAATGAGCGGTGCTCTTTTCCCCTCCCTAACCTACCCCCCCCCCCCCCCCCCCCCCCGCGCGCGGGTGTCGCCGCCAGCCCATTCTCTTGCACCCCTCCCTCTCCCCTTCCCTCCGCCGCCGTTAGCCGAAGCCGTCGGGGAGAAGCCCCTGCGGTGGCTGGCGGCGGGGGCTCCTTTCCTCCTCCGTTCAGACGCCTGCGGCGCGGGGTGGTCGGTCCGTCGGGGGCGTCAGGCGCACGTGGGACCTGGCAGTGGCTCCAGTTGACGCAGAGCAGCGGCCCGACGGCGACCTGCAACGCGGCGGCTGCGTGCCCGTGGCCGCATCCTGGCCCAGATCTGGGCGTCGGTGGGCTGCGGGCGGCTCGGGAGGGCCTCCGTCGGTCTTCTTTGTGCTGCTTGGTTCCCTAGGGGGCGATGGTGGATGCGGAGCAGGGGGCTTCGGGTGGTCACATGCCTCATCCTGGATCTGGCGTTGAGATCGGGGTGGGCGGTGCGGGGTGGGCGGCGTGGGTTGGGCAGCGGCATGGCGTGGCTGTTGCTTTGGCCATGGGCGGCGCCGCGGGGAGATCCGGCGTGGGCGGTGGCCTCCCGGTGGTGCAGCGCCACACTGCGGCACGGCGGCCCTGCCCACAGCGACGGCTGGCTTCTACTCCGGCGTCAGTTCGTTTGCGGTCGGACCGTATCGATCTTTGCATCATCTCCTCGACGTCCGTGATCTACTTCTGTTGAAGGGCTGGCCCTCTCCCAGCTGCGGTCCATCGCTCATCTCTCGTCCGATGTAGCAAGACTGACCTCGTCTCGCGCATGGTGTAGTTGATCCGAGCTCGTCTCGCGCACGGTACAGTATGATCGACCTCGTCTCGCACACGGTGCCGCAGGACCGAGCTCATCTCGCGCCCGGTGCTGAAGGATGAGTCGATGGAGGCTAGTTTTGGCCGGCCTATTGGGCCTCGGCACTGGGGGTTGCCCAGGGGTGGGAAAGGCGAGACCTTTTCCGCTCGTCTCTTTGGTTGGGGTAGCGGCGGATCTCGTGTGAGGTGGTGTCTTGGTCTTGGATGCCGGGGCGGCGGCCCTGGAGGTGGTTGCGCGGTGCTCATGGGCAGAGCCCGTGGCTTGGTGCTGCCCGGTGGCCATGGCCATGGACGGCGTGGTAGCCGGGATGTGGCGATTGGTGGCGGTGAGTGTTCGCCGGGGTGAAAACCTGTTCTATCTTCGGACGAACCGGCGGCGGCGAAGCTCGTTCCCTTCTTGAAGGCGTCGTCACGGCTCTCATCATCCGTCGTGCTGTTCCAGGGGAAACTCTGATCCTCGGATCGGGCGGTGGCGGCGCTCTAGTGTCGTATCCTTCCTGAAGGTACCGCCTTGGAGCCCACGGTTCGTCGTATGCAGCTTCATTTCTTCATGGTGGTGTGTCTCCGGTTGCGCACCCAGTTGCTCTTGTAGTGCTAGGGATGGTGTTGCTGCGGTCAGTGCCTATGTATCCTACCTTGGGTGTGTGCGTGTGTTGGGGTGGCGTGCGTTTATACCGGAATGTTGTTGATCGTTGCTTTATATATAAAGCGGGGCGAAAGCCTTTTTCGGTAAATGCTATGGATTCTTTCCTTGTGCTATCTTGTGCTAGTTACTATCCTGCTCGTCGAAATTGATAAGATAGTAAATGTTGTGTCTTTTGCCACCATAACGATGGAATTTACTTTTTCTCTGTCAAACAATATTTTTTATTGGACATGTTGGCTGTGTAAATCATGCTACACATAGGAGCTCTAGACATTCACCGTGGTATTTGCCTTTTCTGGACTAAGTATTATATTAGTGTTATATTCTTGTTCATCTATTTCTTTCGGTATCTCAAAAAGTCAAAGTTATCTAATCTGCATCATGAAACCATCGTGAAGAATACATATACACAATATATGCATGGAACTATGGAAGGTATTTACCTCTTTGTGCCGAGGTACTCCGAGAGCTCAGTGATGATTTTCTGCAAATCCCTGGCTGTGCCCCTTCCGCTCCTGCTCCTAGAGTGGCCGTGGTGCTCATGGATGCTGTCAAGCTTTACTTGACGAAGTATTTCAATTAGAGTGGCCCTCATGGATGGTCTCCGGCCAAGAGTGACGAAAGCGTGGCACTCAAACTGTCTGTGAAGTTGAAGCTTTGCGTATACCTCCTTGGCAAGATTAGTCTTACCGAGGCCTTCCTTTCCGATGATGGAAACCACCTTTAGCTTCTTCTCGTCCTTGCCTGTCAGAAGCCTGACAAGCTCCTCTATTGGACCGTCGACACCAACGAGTCCATTTTTCTTCTCAAAGAGCAGTGCAGAATCAATTCTATCTTGCCCGGGTACAACAGCAGGATCATGGACGTCAGTGCGCACTTGAACAGCAAGAAGATTGTACCTTTCACAGAGCTCACGTGCTTGCTTGATCTGGGCCTTGAATTCTTCTATTTCTTCTTCTATCTTCGTTTGCTGATCCCCCATTCCCGTCAACACCGGCTTCCGATGGATCCAGTCTTCGATGTCGAAGACCAGCTCCCTGACATGCTTCATCCATGCCTCCACTTGCAAATTCATCTCCCGTCGCCTGGCAAACTTGTCGAAGAAATCCTCCTGAAGAGTTACTAGATCTTGCCGTAACTCTCGAATTATATCGGGATGATTCTTCAGTTTGGTGAGCTTGTCGACAAGGGAGTTCATCGACCCTGTCGAATAGCTCACCATTGGCTGGTCGCCGTCCATGTTTTTTTCCTCACGCTAGCTCGCCAGGAGGTTAGCAGCCAGGATAGATCTATACCAGCTGTTTGCGTGTGCTAGTTAGCCGAAAGGAAGAAGGCAAGAAGCTCCCATGCGAAAGCAAATGAGTGCTTCTAGTCCCTAGAAAAATCAACACTAAACTACTCCGGCTGATTAGAGACGCATATTTTGTAATCACCCTTTGGCAGAAAGGCCCTGCACCTATGATATATATAACAAAAAGTCCACCATGTCTTTTGGGTGCCTTTTGCACAACGGCTCAGAACTTGTCTAGGAATCACATATAACTATACTCAAATCTTAGAACATGTGCATCTTTTGCTACCCATTTCCTTCATATGTATTTTTTCTCGTGTTTTCCTAAATGGAACAGAAAAATTAATAGTTTATATAATAATGGTTCTAAGTTCTTATATCAACCCCACTATTTTCTTTTGTTCATGTGAGCCTTCATTATTCTTTTGGTTTCTTTTGAGAAATACAAAGTACAATATAGATGAACACACACATGCACAACACCTACTAAAATTTTAATCACGGAACATACAAATTGATGAAGTCAGAAAAAAATGTGTCTCACTATCGACAGGAACATTGCCTCTCATTGATAGATATTCTGCTTTCATTATACACATGTGCCAAACCTAGGATTTAGTCACCTGTGAACTGGTGATACAACTGCCCGCCTAACCAAGCAACCAATTAATTCTATGTTTCCTTTTTAACTAAATTCACAGTTTCTTAGATGCTGAACAAAACATGTGGTATTATTACTAAAGCATTGGTTTGTGCAAGTTGATGCAAACAATAATATTTTGGAGGCATTGTCATCCCTGGGTCATGCGTGACTAACTAAAGGTAAATACGCGTATACATGTGTTTGCTTTTTTTTTGTGTCCGTTGTAATTTAGTCATCCATAACGTGAAATATATCCGTTTTTTCGTACCGCGGCATGCACCACGGATGCTCATAACCAGCTATCTACCATTGCATGGGGGAGCGTCAATAAGGTTTTTGAGGCGCAGGTCTTCTCTCTTGTATGGCTGATGTTTAACCTCTAGGCTTCATCCTAGTATTGAGTCAATAATATGGAATTAAATATTTAATTTTCTAGAAGCATCCGATATGTGCAATTTGCAACCGAACATGCACACTCGAAGACTCGCTGTGAGGTCATAGAAGGTTTTTTGGTAATTTTGTTTGTTTCTAGTTCTTGGGCCAAATTAATGAGCTGGCTCAAACCACAGAAGGCTCACTACCAGAATAATGGACGATGCCGACGGCCTAAGATATGCCGACGGCCCCCATCGGCATACATTAAGCTATGCCGACGGCCCACGGGAAACCGTCGGCGTACAAAAGCCGTCGACATATCTCCCACTTTGCTTACGGCCACCGTCGGCGTACGTAGGCCGTCGGCATAGACAGATCTACGCCTACGGTGGCCGTCGGCATAGCATCTCCGTCGGCGTATATGTTGGCCCCATCCATCGGTGGTTTACGGCCGTTTGACCCCGTCAAACTTATGCCGACGGTCCTGACGGCCGCCGTCGGCATAGCTGATTTGCTCCACGTCATCGATCTGCGGCATATCAATGCCGACGGTTATGCCGTCGTCATAGTCCATTACCTCCACATCATCGATACAGGGCATAGCTATGTCGACGGTTATGCCATCGGCATAGCTACAATTTTTTTCTGTTTTTATTATTTTCCTAAATTAATTTTTGATTAACTTAAATGTGCCTTATCTAAACATAAACATACATAAATTATATATCGATTTGGTGTAGAATTTTCCATAGATTATGAATATGTGGTTTGTATTTGTTTTCGAGTAGGTTAGTAATGTGACCACATGTTCTTTTGCATATAGGTCCCTATACTTTATTGAAATAAAAAAATGATAATTACATCTATTTTGACAAGTTTTATATGTTTTTTACAAGAATCTTGAAAGTGCTAGATCCGCTGGTCAACTGTGCCGAAATGTGATGGCGGGTGCAACCACCCGGCATGCGGCTCCGTAGCGTGAGCCCCCTCACGGACGTCGCTGCCGCCGTCACACGGAGGGTCGAAACAGCCACGTCGGGTAGACACGGAGGGAATCTTGCGGTGGGTTGGGCCCGGACCTTGATCCGAAGTGTACCTATGTGCTGGCCTATCACAGCCAGGTGGAAATGTCCCTCGGTCAAACCCCGTCCGGTGAAAGTCAAAGGGGTAGATCTGTCCGGTCAACTGTGCCAGGGTTTGACGGGACGGGGGACTTGGAGGGGGGCTATGCCGCGAGGTCTTGTGCCAGGCCCACGTGTAAGAGTGGTGACAGGTGTAAGCACCCGGCACGCGGCTCCGTAGCGTGCCCCCATCACGGACGTCGCTGCCGCCGTCACACGGAGGGTGGAAACGGCCACGTCGGGTAGACACGGAGGGAATCTTGTGGTGGGTTGGGCCCAGACCTTGATCCGAAGTGTACCAATGGGCTGGCCTATCACAACCAGGTGGAAATGTCCCTCGGTCAAACCCTGTTCGGTGAAAGTCAAAGGGGTAGATCCAACGGTCAACTGTGCCAGGGTTTGACGGGACGGGGGACTTTTGGGGGGTAGTTATGTCGCGAGGTCTTGCGCTGGGCCCTCTTGCACGTCCCGAAATGTGGTGGCGGGTGCAACCACCCGACACGCGGCTCTGTAGCATGACCCCCCTCACGGACGCCGCTGCCGCCGTCACACGGAGGGTGGAAACTGCCACGTCGGGTAGACACGGAGGGAATCTTGCGGTGGGTTGGGCCCGGACCTTGATCCGAAGTGTACCTATGGGCTGGCCTATCACAACCAGGTGGAAATGTCCCTCGGTCAAAATCTGTCCGGTGAAAGTCAAAGGTGTAGATCCGCCGGTCAACTGTGCCAGGGTTTGACGGGACGGGGGACTTTTGGGGGTAGCTATGCCGCGAGGTCTTGCGCTGGCCCCTCTTACACGTCCCGAAATGTGGTGGCGGGTGCAACCACCCGGCACGCGGCTCCATAGCGTGACCCTCCTCACGGACGTCGCTGCCGCCGTCACACGGAGGGTGGAAATGGCCACGTCGGGTAGACACGGAGGGAATCTTGCGGTGGGTTGGGCCCGGACCTTGATCCGAAGTGTACCTATGGGCTGGCCTATCACAGCCAGGTGGAAATGCCCCTCGGTCAAACCCCGTCTGGTGAAAGTCAAAGGGGTAGATCCGTCCGGTCAACTCTGCCAGGGTTTCACGGGACGGGGGACCCGGAGGGGGGCTATGCCGTGAGGTCTTGCGCCAGGACCTCTTACACGTGTGGAAGAGTGGTGACAGGTGTAAGCACCCGGCACGCTGCTCCGTAGCGTGCCCCCATCACGGACGTCGCTGCCGCCGTCACACGGAGGGTGGAAACGGCCACGTCGGGTAGACACGGAGGGAATCTTGCGGTGGGTTGGGCCCGGACCTTGATCCGAAGTGTACCTATGGGCTGGCCTATCACAACCAGGTGGAAATGTCCCTCGGTCAAACCCTATCCGGTGAAAGTCAAAGGGGTAGATCCGCCGGTCAACTGTGCCAGGGTTTGACGGGACGGGGGACTTTTGGGGGGTAGCTATGCCGCGAGGTCTTGCACTGGGCCCTCTTGCACGTCCCGAAATATGGTGGCGGGTGCAACCACCCAGCACGCGGCTCCGTAGCGTGACCCCCCTCACGGACGTCGCTGCCGCCGTCACACGGAGGGTGGAAACGGCCACGTCGGGTAGACATGGAGGGAATCTTGCGGTGGGTTGGGCCCGGACCTTGATCCGAAGTGTACCTATGGGCTGGCCTATCACAACAAGGTGGAAATGTCCCTCGGTCAAACCCTATCCGGTGAAAGTCAAAGGGGTAGATCCGCCGGTCAACTGTGCCAGGGTTTGACGAGACGGGGGACTTTTGGGGGGTAGCTATGCCACGAGGTCTTGTGCTGGGCCCTCTTACACGTCCCGAAATGTGGTGGCGGGTGCAACCACCCGGCACGCGGCTCCGTAGCGTGAACACCCTCACGGACGTCGCTGCTGCCGTCACACGGAGGGTGGAAACGGCCACGTCGGGTAGACACGGAGGGAATCTTGCGGTGGGTTGGGCCCGGACCTTGATCCGAAGTGTACCTATGGGCTGGCCTATCACAGCCAGGTGGAAATGCCCCTCGGTCAAACCCCGTGCGGTGAAAGTCAAAGAGGTAGATCCGTCCGGTCAACTCTGCCAGGGTTTAAAGGGACGGGGGACCCGGAGGGGGGCTATGACACGAGGTCTTGCGCCAGGCCCTCTTACACGTGTGGAAGAGTGGTGACAGGTGTAAGCACCCAGCACGCTGCTCCGTAGCGTGCCCCCATCACAGACGTCGTTGCCGCCATCACACGGAGGGTGGAAACGGCCACGTCGGGTAGACACGGAGGGAATCTTGCGGTGGGTTGGGCCCGAACCTTGATCCGAAGTGTACCTATGGGCTGGCCTATCACAACCAGGTGGAAATGTCCCTCGGTCAAACCCTGTCCGGTGAAAGTCAAAGGGGTAGATCCGCCGGTCAACTGTGCCAGGGTTTGACGGGACGGGGGACTTTTGGGGGGTAGTTATGTCGCGAGGTCTTGCGCTGGGCCCTCTTGCACGTCCCGAAATGTGGTGGCGGGTGCAACCACCCGACACGCGGCTCTGTAGCATGACCCCCCTCACGGACGCCGCTGCCGCCGTCACACGGAGGGTGGAAACTGCCACGTCGGGTAGACACGGAGGGAATCTTGCGGTGGGTTGGGCCCGGACCTTGATCCGAAGTGTACCTATGGGCTGGCCTATCACAACCAGGTGGAAATGTCCCTCGGTCAAAATCTGTCCGGTGAAAGTCAAAGGTGTAGATCCGCCGGTCAACTGTGCCAGGGTTTGACGGGACGGGGGACTTTTGGGGGTAGCTATGCCGCGAGGTCTTGCGCTGGCCCCTCTTACACGTCCCGAAATGTGGTGGCGGGTGCAACCACCCGGCACGCGGCTCCATAGCGTGACCCTCCTCACGGACGTCGCTGCCGCCGTCACACGGAGGGTGGAAATGGCCACGTCGGGTAGACACGGAGGGAATCTTGCGGTGGGTTGGGCCCGGACCTTGATCCGAAGTGTACCTATGGGCTGGCCTATCACAGCCAGGTGGAAATGCCCCTCGGTCAAACCCCGTCTGGTGAAAGTCAAAGGGGTAGATCCGTCCGGTCAACTCTGCCAGGGTTTCACGGGACGGGGGACCCGGAGGGGGGCTATGCCGTGAGGTCTTGCGCCAGGACCTCTTACACGTGTGGAAGAGTGGTGACAGGTGTAAGCACCCGGCACGCTGCTCCGTAGCGTGCCCCCATCACGGACGTCGCTGCCGCCGTCACACGGAGGGTGGAAACGGCCACGTCGGGTAGACACGGAGGGAATCTTGCGGTGGGTTGGGCCCGGACCTTGATCCGAAGTGTACCTATGGGCTGGCCTATCACAACCAGGTGGAAATGTCCCTCGGTCAAACCCTATCCGGTGAAAGTCAAAGGGGTAGATCCGCCGGTCAACTGTGCCAGGGTTTGACGGGACGGGGGACTTTTGGGGGGTAGCTATGCCGCGAGGTCTTGCACTGGGCCCTCTTGCACGTCCCGAAATATGGTGGCGGGTGCAACCACCCAGCACGCGGCTCCGTAGCGTGACCCCCCTCACGGACGTCGCTGCCGCCGTCACACGGAGGGTGGAAACGGCCACGTCGGGTAGACATGGAGGGAATCTTGCGGTGGGTTGGGCCCGGACCTTGATCCGAAGTGTACCTATGGGCTGGCCTATCACAACAAGGTGGAAATGTCCCTCGGTCAAACCCTATCCGGTGAAAGTCAAAGGGGTAGATCCGCCGGTCAACTGTGCCAGGGTTTGACGAGACGGGGGACTTTTGGGGGGTAGCTATGCCACGAGGTCTTGTGCTGGGCCCTCTTACACGTCCCGAAATGTGGTGGCGGGTGCAACCACCCGGCACGCGGCTCCGTAGCGTGAACACCCTCACGGACGTCGCTGCTGCCGTCACACGGAGGGTGGAAACGGCCACGTCGGGTAGACACGGAGGGAATCTTGCGGTGGGTTGGGCCCGGACCTTGATCCGAAGTGTACCTATGGGCTGGCCTATCACAGCCAGGTGGAAATGCCCCTCGGTCAAACCCCGTGCGGTGAAAGTCAAAGAGGTAGATCCGTCCGGTCAACTCTGCCAGGGTTTAAAGGGACGGGGGACCCGGAGGGGGGCTATGACACGAGGTCTTGCGCCAGGCCCTCTTACACGTGTGGAAGAGTGGTGACAGGTGTAAGCACCCAGCACGCTGCTCCGTAGCGTGCCCCCATCACAGACGTCGTTGCCGCCATCACACGGAGGGTGGAAACGGCCACGTCGGGTAGACACGGAGGGAATCTTGCGGTGGGTTGGGCCCGAACCTTGATCCGAAGTGTACCTATGGGCTGGCCTATCACAACCAGGTGGAAATGTCCCTCGGTCAAACCCTGTCCGGTGAAAGTCAAAGGGGTAGATCCGCCGGTCAACTGTGCCAGGGTTTGACGGGACGGGGGACTTTTGGGGGGTAGCTATGCCGCGAGGTCTTGCGCTAGGCCCTCTTGCACGTCCCGAAATATGGTGGCGGGTGCAACCACCCGGCACGCGGCTCCGTAGCGTGACCCCCCTCACGGACGTCGCTTCCGCCGTCACACGGAGGGTGGAAACGGCCACGTCGGGTAGACACGGAGGGAATCTTGCGGTGGGTTGGGCCTGGACCTTGATCTGAAGTGTACCTATGGCCTGGCCTATCACAACAAGGTGGAAATGTCCCGCGGTCAAACCCTGTCCGGTGAAAGTCAAAGGGGTAGATCCGTCGTTCAACTGTGCCAGGGTTTGACGGGACGGGGGACTTTTGGGGGGTAGATATGCCACGAGGTCTTGCGCTGGGCCCTCTTACATGTCCCGAAATGTGGTGGCGGGTGCAACCACCCGCACGTGGCTCCGTAGCGTGACCCCCCTCACGTACGTCGCTGCCGCCGTCACACGGAGGGTGGAAACGGCCACGTCGGGTAGACACGGAGGGAATCTTGCGGTGGGTTGGGCCCGGACCTTGATCCGAATTGTACCTATATATGGGCTGGCCTATCACAGCCAGGTGGAAATGTCCCTCGGTCAAACCCTGTCCGGTGAAAGTCAAAGGGGGTAGATCCGTCTGGTCAACTATGCCAGGGTTTGACGGGACGGGTGACCCGGAGGGGGGCTATGCCGCGAGGTCTTGCGCCAGGCCCTCTTACACGTGTGGAAGAGTGGTGACAGGTGTAAGCACCCGGCACGTGGCTCCGTAGCGTGCCCCCCATCACGGTCGTCGCTGCCGCCGTCACACGGAGGGTGGAAACGGCCACGTCGGGTAGACACAGAGGGAATCTTGCGGTGGGTTGGGCCTGGACCTTGATCCGAAGTGTACCTATGGGCTGGCCTATCACAACCAGGTGGAAATGTCCCTCGGTCACACCCCGTCCGTCGAAAGTCAAAGGGGTAGATCCGTCCGGTCAACAGTGTCAGTGTTAGAACGTACGGGGGACTAGGTTAGTCCGGTCGGTAGGGCTTCCGGGGGTAGCAATGCCACCGAAACACCGCACCGGCACTAGTACATACCAGGGCTTTGGTCCAGGCCGGGCTAGCCCATTAGTCCCGGTTCACTCACGAACCGGGACCCATGGCTGCATTGGTCCCGGTTCGTGAGGACAGGGCGCCGGCCGGGCCTCGTGGGCCATTGGTCCCGGTTCGTCTAACCCCTTTGGTCCCGGTTCTAGACACCAACCGGGACCAATGGGCTGGACTCCTGGCCCACAAGCATTGGTCCCGGTTTGTGGCTGGAACCGGGACCAAATGGGGTCCTTTAGTCCCGGTTCCAGCCACGAACCGGGACCAATGAGATGCCTATATATACCCCCCCGCCAGCGAGCAGAGCACTCCACATTGCCCTGTTTTTCTGGCCGGCGAGGGGAGAGCTTTGTGGTGCTCTAGCTCACCTCCTATGCACATGAGGTGTTCGATGAAATGCCCGAGCCACACTTAAGCTTTCTCCTCTCGAAGCTCCTTGTCCAAGCTCCATTTTTCTCAAGATTTGTTTAGGTTTGGCGGTCCGTCCTGTCCCGTCCCCGTCCTCACCGCCGTCGATCGCCTGCGTCCATCTTGGCGCCGGCACCACCGTGGTTAGCCTCTTCTTCTTATCTTCTTTCTAAAAGAAAAAAGTTCTTACTTGTATCATTTAGATAGATACTTGTGTAATTTTCTTACTTTTATTATTGTTTGTTATTATATAGTGCCATGGTCATGGTATCTGCCCACGTCGGCCCTCGTCCGGTCTATGATTCGGATGTGGTATATATTATCTTTTATAACTATTTGTTTTATTTAGTGTTTATGACAATTATGCCGACCAACGTGACATAGATTTTTTAATCTAGGAGGTATGTGAACCGGAAATTCCAACCGACATAGAAATTCTTGTCGAGAAGTTAAATTTGGTTGAAAAAGAAAACAATTACTTGAAAGAAAAATTACAAAGAGTTGAAGATAGGAAGATGAAGATGGAGTTGCATGTTGCCGATGTCGTCGACGATCACAAGATCAAGATGGATGCAATGCGCTTGAAGATTAGAAAGATTAGAAAATATGCCATTCATACTGAGGCTTGGTATCATTATGCCGTTGGATCAATTGGTACCTTAGTTGCGGTTATTATTGCATTTGTTGTTGCATTTAAATTTTACAGTTTCAATGTATGTTTTAATTAGATGCTCTAGAGAGCTATATGTTGTTCAATAATGAGAACTATGTATGAACGTTATGTATTTATTTTGGTCACTACTGTAATTTGGCTTTAATGTGATGATGAATTTCTATTAATTTGGTCACTTCTCTATTCATGATATGCACGCAGATGAACAGGCAATGGATGTACGGTGACCGACGCACCTCCGAGTATATTGAGGGCCTGCATAATTTTCTCGAAGCGGCTGAGGCAAACAAGCAGAATGGTTTTATGCATTGTCCATGTACTGTCTGTGAGAATACGAAGGCTTTCTCCAACTCTAAAACCCTTCACTTCCACCTGCTTGAGAAGGGTTTTATGCCACACTATAATGTTTGGACCAAGCACGGAGAAAGAGGGGTTATGATGGAAGACAATGAAGAAGAAGAGGATGATGACAACTACCCGCCCCCTGAAGACGGTGATGCTGCAATGGGGGAAGCTGAAGATGAAGAGGAACCAGACGATGTGCCCGATGATGATCTTCGCCGGGTCATTGTTGATGCACAGAGAGAATGCGAAAGTGAAAGGGAGAAGTTGAAGTTCGATCGCATGTTAGAGGATCACAAAAAAGGGTTGTACCCAAATTGCGAAGATGACAACAGAAAGCTCGGTACCACACTGGAATTGCTGCAATGGAAGGCAGACAATGGTGTATCTGACAATGGATTTAGTTCGCTACTGAAAATAATGAAGAAGAAGCTTCCAAAGGATAACGAATTGCCCGGCAGTACGTACGAAGCAAAGAAGGTTCTATGCCCTCTAGGATTGGAGGTGCAGAAGATACATGCATGCCCTAATGACTGCATCCTCTACCGCGGTGCGTACGAGGATTTGAACGCATGCTCGGTATGCGGTGCATTGCGGTATAAGATCAGAAGAGATGAGCCTGGTGATGTTGAGGGCCAGCGCACCGGGAAGAGGGTTCCTGCCGAGGTGATGTGGTATGCTCCTATAATACCATGGTTGAAACGTCTGTTCAGAAACAAAAAGCATGCCGAGTTGATGCAATGGCACAAAAAAGACCGTAAGAAAGACGGGAAGTTGAGAGCACCCGCTGACGGGTCGCAGTGGAGAAAGATCGAGAGAAAGTGGAGCGACTTTACAGGTGACCCGAGGAACGTATGGTTTGGTTTAAGTGCAGATGGCGTTAATCCTTTTGGGGAGCAGAGCAGCAAGCATAGCACATGGCCTATGACTCTATGTATGTATAACCTTCCTCCTTGGTTGTGCATGAAGCGGAAGTTCATTATGATGCCAGTGCTCATGCAAGGCTCTAAGCAACCCGGCAATGACATTGATGTGTACCTAAGGCCATTAGTTGATGAACTTTTACAGCTATGGAATGGAAGATGTGTACGTGTGTGGGATGAGAACGAACAGGAGGAATTTGACCTACATGCGTTGCTGTTTGTAACCATCAACGATTGGCCTGCTCTCAGTAACCTTTTAGGACAGACAAACAAGGGATACCACGCATGCACACACTGTTTAGATGACACCGACAGTATATATTTGGACAAATGCAGGAAGAATGTGTACCTGGGGCATCGTGGATTTCTTCCGACCAACCATCAATGTCGAAAGAAAGGAAAGCATTTCCAAGGTGAGGCAGATCACCGGAAGAAGCCCGCCCTTCGTACTGGTGATCACATACTTGATATGGTCAATGATTTACAAGTAATATTTGGAAAGGGTCCTGGCGGACTATCTGTTCCGACTGACGATGCGGGACGCACACCCATGTGGAAGAAGAAATCTATATTTTGGGACCTACCCTATTGGAAAGACCTAGAGGTCGGCTCTGCAATCGACGTGATGCACGTGACGAAGAATCTTTGCGTGAACCTGCTAGGCTTCTTGGGAGTGTATGGGAAGACAAAAGATACACCGGAGGCACGGGAGGAACAACAACGTGTGCATGAAAAAGACGGCATGCATCCAAAGCAGTATGAAGGTCCTGCCAGCTACGCTCTTACCAAAGAAGAGAAGGAAATCTTCTTTGAATGCCTGCTCAGTATGAAGGTCCCGTCTGGCTTCTCGTCGAATATAAAGGGAATAATAAATATGGCAGAGAAAAAGTTCCAGAACCTAAAGTCTCATGACTGCCACGTGATTATGACGCAACTGCTTCCGGTTGCATTGAGGGGGCTTCTACCGGAAAACGTTCGATTAGCCATTGTGAAGCTATGTGCATTCCTCAATGCAATCTCTCAGAAGGTGATCAATCCAGAAATCCTGCCAAGGTTAAGGAGTGATTTGGTGCAATGTCTTGTTAGTTTCGAGCTGGTGTTCCCACCGTCCTTCTTCAATATCATGACGCACGTCCTAGTTCATCTAGTCGACGAGATTGTCGTTCTGGGCCCTGTATTTCTACACAATATGTTCCCCTTTGAGAGGTTCATGGGAGTCTTAAAGAAATATGTTCATAACCGCGCTAGGCCAGAAACAAGCATCTCCATGGGCCATCAAACAGAGGATGTCATTGGGTTTTGTGTTGATTTCATTCCTGACCTTAAGAAGATTGGTCTCCCTCAATCATGGTATGAGGGGAGACTGACTGGAAAAGGCACGCTAGGAGCAGACTCAATAATATGTAGGGACGGGCATTCTTGGTCTCAAGCACACTACACAGTTCTACAGAATTCTACCTTGGTGACCCCGTATGTCGATGAACACAAGAATATTCTGCGCTCCAAACACCCGGAGCAGTGTGACGACTGGATTACATATGAACACATCAGGACATTCGGCAGTTGGTTGCAAACACGTCTCATGCGTGACAACACTGTTTCTGATGAGTTGTACTTGTTGGCCAGGGGACCATCTTCGACTGTATAGACTTACAAAGGGTACGAGATAAATGGGAATACGTTTTACACGATCGCCCAAGATCAAAAGAGCACCAACCAAAACAGCGGTGTCCGCTTTGATGCAGCAACCAATAGGGGAAAGGACACATATTATGGTTACATAGTGGACATATGGGAACTTGACTATGGACATGATTTCAAGGTCCCTTTGTTTCAGTGCAAATGGGTCAATCGGTCAGGAGGCGGGGTACAGGAAGGCCCACAGTACGGAATGACAATAGTGGATCTGAACAATCTTGGATACAAAGACAAACCATTCGTCCTAGCCAATGATGTGGCGCAGGTTTTCTATGTGAAGGACATGTCTACCAAACCGAGAAAAAGAAAAGATAAGGAAGCGAATACATCAAACGATGAGCCAAAGCGCCACATAGTTCTTTTAGGAAAAAGAGACATCGTGGGATTGGAGGGCAAGACAGACATGTCTGAAGATTATGAAAAGTTTCATGAAATTCCTCCCTTCAAAGTCAAGGCTGACCCAAGCACCCTCTTAAACGATGAAGATTATCCATGGTTACGGCGCAATAAGCAAACGACACAAGCGAAGAAAAAGTGAAGACTTTCTCTCCACATCTATATCATTGCAGTTACATGTGAAGAAATGAAATGCCTTTTGTAACAGATGAGTTTTCGTATGAAACCCTAATACTTCGAAAGAGATTGTCCGTTTTGTACACGAAGTGCATCCAGTTTTTGCCGTAACCCTCTCAACTCTTTATAACCTTCGGCGGTGAAGGTCGTACCAATCAGGAAGAAGCACACGGATCGTGTGTTTCTTTCAAGCGCTTGTGAGCTGTTGGATCAGCACTATAACGACTAGTCCCGGTTTGTGCTAGCAACCAGGACTAAAGAGGCACACGACCCTATATATAACCCACCTCTCGGACATGTTCGACACTTAGTGTGTGTACTCATTCGGATTCAAATCATTCGGATTCCCTGCATACGGTCCAATGGTGCATTTCATATTTCCACCGTTGGGCTATATGCAGGGGAAACCGTGTGTTTTGTTGATCTATCTAGAAATCCTTTAGTTCATCGACCGAATACAAATCATTCGGATTCCCTGCATACGGTCCGACGGTGCATTTCATATGCGGGCACTCACGAGCCACCGTCGGGCTGTATGAAGGGGAAACTGTGTGTTTTGTTGATCTATCTAGAAATCCTTTAGTTCATCGACCGAATACAAATCATTCGGATTCCCTGCATACGTTCCGACGGTGCATTTCATATGCGGGCACTCATGAGCCACCGTCGGGCTGTATGCAGGGGAAACCGTGTGTTTTGTTGATCTATCTAGAAATCCTTTCATTTTCCGATGGTATATTTTATTTTTCCAACTCCATTTTTACAAAGACACTTAGAAAGAAACAAAAGACAAAAAGCAAGGATGATGTGCTCAATTGTCCGTTTTGTACACGAAGTGCATCCAGTTTTTGCCGTAACCCTCTCAACTTTTTATAACATGCTATGTGGGTAAAAGGATGATACCATGCCAACTTTCAACCTTTTCAGAGTTCATTTGAAGTGCTTTTTAATTTCAGGGTTATTTAGCTCAAAAAAATCAGTAAGTGCATGAAAAATACCAAATGAAGTCAGAAAGGGTTGAAAATTGATGATGTGGCTTTGAATGGTCCATTTTAAACAAACAAAAAGTATGGAGTTCAAATAAGTTCAAAAAAATGAAATCCCTTTGTAACAAATGAGTTTCCGTCCGAAACCGTGATACTTCGAAAGAGATTGTCCATTTTGTACACGAAGTGCATCCAGTTTTTACCGTAACCCACTCAACTTTTTAGCACATGCTATGTGGGTGAAATGATGATACCATGCCAACTTTCAACCTTTTCAGAGTTCATTTGAAGTGCTTTTTAATTTCAGGGTTATTTAGCTCAAAAAATCAGTAAGTGCATGAAAAATACCAAATGAAGTCAGAAAGGGTTGAAAATTGATGATGTGGCTTTGAATGGTGCATTTTAAACACACAAAAAGTATGGAGTTCAAATAAGTTCAAAAAAATGAAATCCCTTTGTAACAGATGAGTTTCCGTCCGTAACCGTGATACTTCGAAAGAGATTGTCCATTTTGTACACGAAGTGCATCCAGTTTTTGCCGTAACCCACTCAACTTTTTAGCACATGCTATGTGGGTGAAATGATGATACCATGCCAACTTTCAACCTTTTCAGAGTTCATTTGAAGTGCTTTATAATTTCAGGGTTATTTAGCTCAAAAAAATCAGTAAGTGCATGAAAAATACCAAATGAAGTCAAAAAGGGTTGAAAATTGATGATGAGGCTTTGAATGGTGCATTTTGAACACACAAAAGGTATGGAGTTCAAATAAGTTCAAAAAATGAAATACCTTTGTAACAGATGAGTTTCCGTCCGAAACTGTGATACTTCGAAAGAGATTGTCCATTTTGTACACGAAGTGCATCCAGTTTTTGCGGTAACCCACTCAACTTTTTAGCACATGCTATGTGGGTGAAATGATGATACCATGCCAACTTTCAACCTTTTTAGAGTTTATTTGAAGTGCTTTTTAATTTCTTTCAAAACATCGTGGGAGTGGAGTTCAAAAAAGAATCAACTAAAAAGCTTTTATAAACCTCTAGTATTTTTGAAACTATAATTATATAAAAATTATTCAACTAAAAGTATTTTTTGTTCAAAACATTAATAGCAAAAAGAATATAATGATAAAACACACTGGAAATAAATAAAGCAAAAAATAAAACAAAAATAAATAAAGCAAAAAACAAAACAAAATAATGGAAATTATGCAACTATAATTATCAAAGTATTTATTTGTTAAAAAGAATGAACTAAAATAACAGAAGAAAAATACTGGAAAAAAATTAAAAAAATAAATAAAGCAAAAAACAAAACAATAGTACTGGAAAAAAATAAAAACAATAATACTGTGCAAGGCCATTGGTCCCGGTTGGTGGCACCTACCGGGACCAATGCCCACCTTTGGTCCCGGTTGGTGGCACCCACCGGGACCAATGCCCACCTTTGGTCCCGGTTGGTACCACCAACCTGGACCAAAGGTCTCTGCTTCCCGCCCTTTGGGCTGCTGAAAAGAGACCTTTGGTCCCGGTTGGTGGCACCAACCGGGACCAAAGGTGGCATTGGTCCCGGTTGGTGGTTCCAACCGGGACCAAAGGTGGTTGCTATATAACCAAGACTTAGGAAATTTCGCCCCACCCGCCATTCTTCTCTCCACGCCGCCAGGCTGCTGCTGCTGCCCTCGACGCCGTCGCCTCCCCGAGCCGCCCCGAGGTCGCCGTTGCCGTCGCCGCCCGCTCATCGTCGCCGTCGCCGCCCGCTCCTCGTCGCCGTCGCCGCGCGCCGCCCCGAGCCCGCCGTCGTCGTCCCCGTCGCCGCATGCCGCCCCGAGCCCGTCGTCGTCGTCCCTGTCCCCGTCGCCGCCCCGTCCCCGTCGCCTCCCCGTCGCCGCGCCGCCCCGTCGCCTTCCCGTCGCCGCCCCGTCGCCTCCCCGTCGCCGCCCCGTCGCCTCCCCGTCGCCGCCCCGTCGCCGCCCCGTCGTCGCCCCGTCGCCTCCCCGTCGCCGCCCCCAAGTGAGCCCCCCCTTTCCCATGGTCCCTGCTCGGATACGGCGACACGGACACGGACACGGACACGGACACGGATACGGATACGGCGACATGGACACGGATACGGCGACACGAACACGGATACGGCGACACGGACACGGACACGGACACGGATACGGCAACACGGACACGGATACGGCGACACGGACACGGACACGGACACGGACACGGATACGGCGACATGGACACACGAAAAATAACGAGAAAGAGATCGCCCCCTCCCCGATAACTTCAACTTGAGGGGGGGGGTCGATATACATTTTTTCCATGTATGTATGTCGTTGTCGTTGAGTTAAAGAAAGAAAAATAATGAAAATATGTCATGAGTTAATGAAAATATATAATATATGTATGTGGCTATGTATGTAAAGATGGATAGCATTTTTTTCCATGTATGTATGTCGTTGTCGATATACCCCCTCCCCAATAACTTCGACATGAGGGGGGGGGGGGGTGGGTCGATATACATTTTTTTTCATGTATGTATGTCGTTGTCGTTGAGTTAAAGAAAGAAAAATAATGAAAATATGTCATGAGTTAATGAAAATATATAATATATGTATGTGGCTATGTATGTAAAGATGGATAGCATTTTTTTCCATGTATGTATGTCGTTGTCGATATACCCCCTCCCCGATAACTTCGACATGAGGGGGGGGGTCGATATACCCCCTCCCCGATAACTTCGACATGAGGGGGGGGGTCGATATACCCCCTTCCCGATAACTTCGACATGAGGGGGGGGGGTCAATATACCCCCTCCCCGATAACTTTGACATGAGGGGGGGGGGGTCGATATACCCCCTCCCCGATAACTTCGACATGAGGGGAGGGGGTCGATATACCCCCCTCCCCGATAACTTCGACATGAGGGGGGGGTCGATATACCCCCCTCCCCGATAACTTCGACATGAGGGGGGGTCGATATACCCCCTCCCCGATAACTTCGACATGAGGGGGGGTCGATATACATTTTTTTCATGTATGTATGTCATTGTCGTTGAGTTAAAGAAATAAAAATAATGAAAATATGTCATGAGTTGTCGAGGCCACCCCAAACCCTAGAAGTGTTGTCGAGGCCACCCCAAACCGGACGTCGGACATTCATGAGAGAGGCGGTCCGGACGTCGGACGACATTCATGTTTGTATATTAATTGCCATGTTGTAATATTTGCAGAAACTATGGATCCAAGAGACTTGGAACAAGAACAGTTGTTGGGGGACATAATCCACGACGGACGTGATATCTTGTCGTATCTCAACGACACTGATGGTCTGGAAGGAGAGGATGATGGCTCCGGTGATCGAACAATGGAGGAGCAAGGACATGATCATGATGGCTCCGGTGACCGAATGCCAGAGGAAGAAGGAGACCATGATGACGGCTCCGGTGACCGAACGGAGGAGGGAGCTGTTGCAAAGTCCGGCGAGGTATATATATTAATTAAGCCTGTGTTGACTAGCTAATTGATGCATTAATTGTTTTGGTATGTACATATATTAATTAACTCTTCTTTCTTCTTTTATAGCCCTCAGGATCGAGCCAAACTTCGGTCATGAGAAGAGGCCCGAAGAAGAGGTTGCGCAAGGAAGAAAGGTTCACGATCACAGCACTCGCGCACGATCGCCATCCGATTGAACCCAAGCGGACCAAGGACGCATTTTCTGCTCAGTGCGGAGCTATTGTTAGGGACTACATCCCGATCAGCATCAAGCAATGGAATAAGCCTAAGGACGGCGCCCATGACGGTGATTATGTCACCGATAGACAGAAAGATGATCTTTGGACCGCGCTGAAGGCAAATTTCACCCTACCGCCAGAGGAGGATCCGAATAAGCCAGTTATAGAGCCACTGGTCAAGGCGTGTGCTCTTAAGAAGATGGCAAATCTATTCAGGAGGTGGAAGAATGAGTTGAAATCAAAGTTTGTCGACAAAGGGAAGACTCCAGAATTCACCGGCCGATTTGAGAAGATAGGTGATCACTGGCCCGCATTTGTGGCCTACAAGACATTGGACAAGAGTAAGAAAATGTCAGAGACAAACAAGATCAATGCTGCAAAGAAGCAGTATCACCATCACACGGGGTCAGGTGCTTACCTCAAAGCCCGGCCGTTGTGGGACAAAGCTGAGAATGACCTGATTGCTAAAAACATCGTACCACAGACATTGAACTGGCCAGACCGTTCAAGGACTTGGTTCTTCGGGGTTGGGGGAACTTTGGACCCTGAAACAGGGAAGTGCCGTTGGATGAACGAGCAACTTGCGATACCCATGAACAAGCTTTAGGAGTATATCACCGCAGCGCAGGAAGGGACGTTCATTCCCGACAGAGAGAAGGACGAGCTGATTGAGGTCCTAGGGAATGCTGAGCACCCTGGACGAACACGAGGCACACACCAGGCTCCGTTCCGTGGAAGGTTGTGTTTCCCGACGCAGGCGGTTACAGAAGCCGGGAGAGAAAGAGGAAAGCGGAGCTGAGCAAAATTCAGAAGCTGAATGCAAGACTACAAAAGCTAGAGGAAGCTGAGAGCCAGCGAGCTGCCGGCCAACCATCTCAGCGGCACGAAGCTACCCCAGAAGCTACCCCGCCATCTCAGCGGAGAAGCAGCGTCGCTTCCACGGAGCCCGTTCAGCCTGACTTCATAGCTCCTATCTACCCCCGTGGATACTATCACGGAGGCTCAACATTGCGAGCTCATGACGAAATGCCGGAACCTCACTTTCAAGGCGGCTGTCAGCTCTGTTGCACCTCCTCAACCCAACGGAACTTTTCACTGCTCACCGATTCCACATGGCTATGCTGTTGTGATGGTGGATGAAGTAATGGAGGGATTTGAGGAGCTCGAGCTTGACCAGTCTACAGGTGAAGGAGAGAATAAGCTGGCTCGTGCTCTGAGGAGTACATGTCTATGGCAGAAGGAGTACATCAAGCTTCCAAACTGGACACCTCCGCCTCCTCCTCCTCCTCAGGCGAATCAGGGCTCTCCGCCTCCTCCTCCTCCTCCTCCGGCGAGTGATCAGGGCACACCGCCTCCTTCTCCGGCTCCTCCGACGCGTGAGGGCACTCCGCCTCCTCCTTCGCCTACTCTGGCACGTCAGAGCAATACGCCTCCTCCTCAGCCTCGTCGGCAACGGCAGAAGACAGATGCCGCCACTCCGGCTCCTCCGGCGCGTCGGAGCACTCCGCCTCCTGCTCCGCCTCATAAGCAATGACGGAAGAGAGACGCCGCCGCTCCGGCGGCTAGCAGTACAAGCAGAGGTGCGAGGGAATACAGATACGGTCCATCTCTCAAGCCTCTGGAAAAGTTACCATATCAGAGGACCGAGTCTGAAAACGAGGAGATATATCAGGAGCAATTGAGGGCCCATTTTGCAAAGAAAACTCCACCTCCGAAGGAGAAGCTAGATTCGGTGAAAGCGAAGCGCACTATCGACCGCATAATTACTAAGACACATGCTGAAGCGCAGCAGTCGGGAAGTACTTCCAGTGCTGCAAGAGCGAAAAAACGAAGAAGTGGGAAAACAATTCCCCAGCTCGGCGAACAGGAGAAGCAATCGTGCCCCCCGCTCAAGGTGTCTAGCGATATCGCTAATCATCCGGTGCTACTGCCCGGTACCACTCTTGATGATTACCTGCCCGATTATGTACAGTTTGAAACGGCTGAGGTAGTAGACGTCTTTAGATACGAGCACGGGAAGCCTCTCGTCAAACCTAATCATCCTCATCTAACAACGATGATGCAAAAATTGCATGACTGGTACATGGAAACCTGCAGGAAGTCTGGGAAAGACAGTTTGTTTGTCGGAATTAAAAAAGAGCATGACTTCCCTGGAGTCGACCTGCTGCCTGTTGAATTTGTGGAGTTATTTCAATTATACAATCAAAAGGCCCTCGACAAACAACTCATGACTTGCTACTGTCTGTAAGTATTACTTCTATAATTAAGTCTCTAGCTCAGCTCGTTCATTGCATGTATATATAATTATCCTCACTATATTATGCAGATTGAAGATGGTCGAATGCAAAAAAACAGGAATCTTCGACATTGGGTTCATTAGCCCAAATACCGTAAATGAATGGTCGGTACGAAAGGCGGCTGCAGCTACCGAGAACAACTTGCTAGAAACGTTCCTTAGACAACAAAACAAAAGGGAAATACTCTTTCCTTACAACTTCAAGTGAGTGTTACTGTCTTCTGCATATTCGGTTTCGCTTACTCGTGGTTAAGTAATGTAATTGATGAGTTATGCGTGCGCAGCTTCCACTATATTATGCTATCCATTAACCTTGACGGGGCATTAGTAACTGTCTTAGACTCGCTCCGTAAAGATCCCAAGTATTATGTGGACATGGCTGCAATGCTCCAGAAGTAAGTTCAATCAATACCGGGACCATATCGGCAACTTTCGTTCATTTCCTGATATCAAGTAATCATTTTCTTTGCCTGCTAGGGTTTGGAAAACGTTCACCGCTATGGTTCCGGGTCTGAAGAAGGAGCTGCGATTTACACACCCCAAAGTAAGTAGTACTAGCTAGTTCCGCGCATCTCTCATTGATTCTAGTTTCATCAATACCATTATCATGCTTGCTTATCAGTTTGATTGAACTCTATTCTCGTAAAGTGCTTGTTGCAGGCACCCAACACTCATTTATGTGGATACTACGTATGCGAGTTCATTTGCTACTATACCTCTAAATGGGCCTCCTCTGAGAAACAATTTGAAGTACGTAAACAATATTCATAATTTTATTTTATATATTACCATCAATTGTGTTGAGTTTCATTCATATATATGTATTGACCCCCTTCTTTAAATTAGATTTGGCAGATGCGGGATGAACTCCTACCACATGATCGCACACGAGCAATTCAAGAGGAATTGGCGGGATTCTTTCTTGACCACGTCATACCTGAACACGGAGAATACCATGTGAAATTGAAAAGGTTGTAAGGGATGTTATATATTGTACATATGTAGCAGCGTCGGATAGATATACGAAAACTTGTTGTTCGACCAAGCACGAAGAAAGAGATGTCACTTCTCTCTATATATGTTCATGACGATCTTGTGTAATTAATGGTTTCCTTTATTTGCTTACTAGCTAGCGTCGAGTTCTCTCTATATGTGTAGTAGCTAGCGTCGACCAAGCACAGAAAAAGAGAGGTCACTTCTCTCTATTAGCTCAATAACACAATATGAAACCCCTAAATTAACCCTCCAAAACCCCAAAACCCTCCCTTCCAAAAAAAACCCCAGCGGCTGCGAGCTGCTGACGCGTGGCGGCCCTTTGGTCCCGGTTGGTGTTACCAACCGGGACTAAAGGTCCTCCTGCCTGGGCTCCCCGCAGCGGCCACGTGGAGGGCCTTTGGTCCCGGTTCGTAAGCAAACCGGGACTAAAGGTTTTGGGCTTTAGTCCCGACCATTTAGTCCCGGTTCCAGAACCGGAACTAAAGGCCCTTACGAACCGGGACAAATGGGCCGTTTCCTACTAGTGCGGGTCCTCCTGCATGTGTGAAAGTGTCGTGGCGTGCGTACACGCCCTTCTTGGGGCTCCGGGTGTGCCCCCCTCCACGGACGGCACTACCGCCATAACATGGAGGGGGGGGGGGAACGTGCGGGTCGAGTCAAGCCGGAGGGTATGAGCGCTTGCGTCTACGTCTGTACTGTGTTCATGAGCACTTGCGTGTGTACTGTGTTCAAAAAAGAAAAAAATGTGTTAAAAAAACCATATCCACTAGCTAGCCTTATCCACTCACCTCCCCCTCTCTCCATCACTCATCTCTCTCCCAACCCCTTCCACCCCGACAGCCCCCCCTGCCGACCGCCGCCCCAGCCTGCTTCGCCCCGCCGACCGCCGCCCCCGCTCCGGCCAGCCCCGACCCTCTCCACCCTCCGACCGCCGCCCCCGCCCCACCCCTCCCCAGCCCCGCCCCTCCCCAGCCCCGCCCCGACCGGCCCACCGCCACCACCTCTCCGGCTCCGCCCCGCCACGCCCTCCGCTGCCTCGTCCCCCCCAGCCCCTCCCCGACCCGCCGACCGCCGGCCCCACCCCGCCACGCCCTCCGCCGCCCCATCCCGGCCCGCCACACCGGCGCCGCCCCCGCCACGGTCCTGTGCCGCCCAGCAGTCCGCCGCCCCGCTGCCCCGTCGTGCTACACCGGGGACCCGCCGGTGAAGCCCGTTGTTGTTGTGTTGCTCATGCGAACACCAATTTTTTTGTGTGTTTTTAGATGAATTTGACATATGTTTGTATATATGATGAATATATGATGATGTTTATGTTCTGTATTTAAATTTGTGGTAGTTATATATATAGCTTAATGTTGTTAATAGTTGTGATGATGAGATGGTGATGAATATATGACGATGATATATATAGCTTAGATAAAAAAAAATCATTTTGCCTAGAATGGTGATGAATGTAGGAGATATGCCCTAGAGGCAATAATAAATGTTATTGATTATCTCCCTGTTCATAATTAGGTTTATGTTCCATGCTATAACTGCTATGGTTCTCGAGTCTGCAATAACCACGAGGCTCGGAGGAAGACTCATATGCACGTGTGGAATAATAAACGGTAAAATGTATTCCTAGTCTGGCCTCTAAGACTAGCTCAAGTGTTGCATGATGGTTCTGTTTTCCTGATCATGGGCATGTCTATGCCAGCAACTTTGAGGGCACAATGTTAGTAGAACACTTGTGTTGAATCGACCCGATTGATGTTATGCTATGAGATTCATTCGTCATAAGTTAATGGTTAATAACACAGAGAAGTTAATGTTTGCATAATTCCTTAGACCATGAGAGTGTCGAGTTTCTTCATGCTTGCTTCATGAACTTTGGGGTTTGTTAAACGTCATCTGTAAATGGGTGGCTATTACGGCGGCTTACGGGTTCATGGAAAAGTATGTTAAGTAACTTGATAGCTCAAGATTGGGATTTGCTCCTCCGACGATGGAGAGATATCTCTGGGCCCTCTCGGTGTTACGGTATCCATCATCGTCTGGCCAGACACAAGTGTGATTTGATCACAGGGATACCGGAACACAGAAACGAGAAAAGAGAACAAAAACCGGCAACGAGGTAACTGGCATTGTGGACAAGTGTTGATCCACGAGGATGCCGATGTTTCTCACCTCGGGTATTTGTAACATATCGCGAAGCAACAGGAATAGCACACGGCAACTGGAGGTTCACTCGAATATTCATTCGTGTGGGTATAGGGGTCAATATGGGTGTCCACGGCTCCGATGTTGATCATTGATCGGAAGGGGTTCCGGGTCATGTCTATGCTTCACCGAACCTATAGGGTCACACGCTTAAGGGTCATCTATCTGCTGAATACTAGACGGGGAGTCTGAGAGAAAATCACCGAAAAAGTTTCGGACGAAACGGAAACGTTCCGGAGAGGATATCGGAATAGTTCCGGTAAAACTGAAAAGTTGTTTCAGGGGATACCATCAAGTCAGATTGGTTTCGGCACATGCCTGATAATTCTTGGAGGATGCCAGAATCGTTCTGGAAACTTTCTGGAATTTTCCGGGATGAAAACCGGAAATGTTCCGGAGCTGCCGGAACCGCTTCAGATGCTTTTCGCAGATGAAAATCACTAAACCGGAATTGTTCCGGATCGCATTGAAACTTATTTTAGTGGGTACTGGAATTGTTCTAAGCCCACATAAATATTTTCAGTTCGACCGGACGCTGAAAAATGTCGTCGTGAATAGTGAAATCAGATTTATGGATATGGTTGGAAGTTGGCTTTCCACAAATATCTTCCCAAGATATTTTGGGATGACATGGATATTTGGATATGCCCACTCTACCCCTTGCTCTTCCTATAAATAGAGGGGGTGAGGGCTGCCATATTTCCACTCCTTCTCACATACACATGCCATGACATTTCTGGCTTCTCTCTCCCTCCCAGCAAAATAGTTTCGTAGAGCCGAAAGGCTGTCTGGGTTCCGGTGGGAACTAGTTCTGGACGGCGAAGCCCTGCCGGATAGATGACACCGTATGTGTGCAACTCTGTAGAGAGATCGTAGTTTCGGTCTTAGTTCGAGAGTGCCTCCCGAAGGGCTGTCCGAGTTACAGTTTGAGTTTCGGGTGTCCTCCCGAAGGGCTGTCCGAGTGATCATCCGAGTTTCGGAGGTCCTCCCGAAGGGCTGTCCACGACACCGTCTGAGGGACTGTCCGACCGCCTCCCGGAGGGCTGTCCGAGGCGCAGATGAGGGAGTACATCCTCGCGGTTGGGAGGTTGTAAATCCTAGCTGCGGGGATCTGCACCGCCGATCGTCATCGACTCTACTTCCGCTGCGCTACGAGTCGGTAACGAAAAGGATCAAACCTTGTATGCAGTCTCCATAGTGATCCTGGGCTGGTACGTAGGTCGGAAATTTTTTGTTTTCTGCTGCGTTCCCAACAGTGGCATCAAGAGCCGTGCTATGCGTAGATGCAGGTTGCGATCTAGAATACATGAGATGTATGGGTGTTGCACAATATAATTAGGTAGTAGATGAGTTCTATTGCTGAAAATTATTTGTGCGGGTAGCAGATGAAATCTGTTACCCGATGTTCTTGTTGCTTCCCTGGAATTTGCATATTTCTGATCTTGATAACAGTATGGTGGAGTTTCAAAGTTCTGGCAATCCGCGATCCTGATTGATCAACGAAGTGCTAACAGTTCTTTGAATTCCACCATAGTTAAAAAGAAAGATGAAATTTCGCAGACGAAAGGGCAATGCAGATATGATCTACACGGGGGTCACGCGTATGACGAAGTTCAGTATGGGGCTCGAGATTTTATTATCTCGTGTTTCATACACCCCGCAATGTTAATCTAGCGACTTGGATTATCATGCTTGATGATGGACGTTGGTAGCTTCGGTTTGTTTCGAAACCTTAGAAGCCACGTAAAATAAAATTTTGCATGAACCGATTAGAGGCGTCTAACTTGGTTTTGCAGGATGGTTTGCATGTGCATATGATGTGGTATAGCAGTGTTCTTAATAATTTGATTATGTATGAGATGACTATATGATGTAAATTGATTAACATGACCTGCGTGTCATGATTCGGCATGATGGCTGGAGCCATATGATTGCACTTTAATGACCTGCGTGTCAACCTTATGTAATGCACTTATTTTATTAGCTATAGAGATAGCAATATTATCTGGTGCATCAACAAGGTGGTGGCAATCTTCGCGAAGGTGAACACCGACGCGAATGCCGAAGACGTAGAAATGAAAGACTTCTCCGTCAGAAAGGGCTATACCATATCATGCTATTATGAATTGCCTGAGATGTTTATCCCTTACGATGCACCCTTCTTGATTGCGCGGTAGTCGCTTTTATTAGGGTGATCACTCACAAAAATATCAAGTAGTTAGTGTTCTCCCAAGTGTAGCACCGTCACGGCACCTAACTTTTCGGGGTGTCACATGCTAACATGGGCACGAACGATTAGAGAAGTGTGAGGCGGGTGAGTTGAGACCTCGCAGGGAGATCACTTGGTTGTCTTGACGTTCAGGCATGAAAGTCATGAGCTCGGAACACACGCATCGAAAGATGAACAAGAGTCACATAGAGATGTGATTGGCAAGTTGGCCTACCGGTTGAGATTTTTTCGTCATCTGTGATGCTACCATCGTGGGGAACAATCAAAAATCGGGTCTTGTATCACTCATAATCAATTTTGAGAGATATTGATTTGAGTGGGAGCGCACTGTAGAATTAACTTGTTTAATTCTCGGTGCAATTAATTCTGAACACTGTCTAAAGTGTGATTTGCATAAAAGTTGTAGAATAATGGCTCGCGTTTCCACCTTCCCTATTAAAATTGAATAGCTGTTAAATATCTGGTTAAAACTTTACGGTTGGTAACGTAATGTGAGGATTTTCCTCAAGAGTGCCGAGAAGGATTTTGTCCTATCGCATGCTTTCGGTATTCTCCCGCTAATGCTATGGATCATGTGACACTCGTCCTTCGATCCAAAAAGCTAGAATTCCGTTTTCAGTCAAGTGCAATATGTTTGCTTCCATGAGACCCGAACTTCGAAAGTTTGGATAGTTATGTGATATTCATGGAATCTGAAAATCATTTTCAGAGACAGACAAAGGCTAAAAGATATGAGATATCCAAAGCAATGTTTGTTTGTAAACTATCAGTAAAGGAGTTTACTATGCATTAGACTGATAAGAGAGGGATCCAGGAGAACGCCTGTCATATGATGAAAGGTGAATAGAACAACAACTTAAAGAGAAAGGAAGTGTCCGAAGGGTGTTAGTAAGACTTTCACGCCTAGGAAGTCCGGGGCTAACGCCACTCTTAAGTTGGATACTTCTTCTGAGAGTAGGAGAAATACTGAAAGTTAAACTGTTAGAAGTATAAAGGCAAAAGGAAAGAAGACTGGAATATCCAGCTCATGTATGAATGTCATACAGGTTTTTGATGTATAGAAGGCTGGTCAAAGACATAGTTCTTGGGAATTATGGTTAAACATGTTAATCACTAATTCTTGGGTATTGTGAGTTAATCACAAAGATACCCGCTCGATTGCATTCTGTTGCAACTCGATGTAAGAACTACTATGGCCTGAAAGACTAGCCAGGAATGAGGTTTAGATACACGCAGGGAACATAGTAAATGTTACTATGCCTAACATAGGTGTATTCCCTATGTATTTACTTTCATAAATCATTTTAGAGTTTTACACACTCTAGCCCATTGCATAAAGTATCTTGCAAGAAGGTTGTTCATAAGAGAACTTTTAATGTTCGGAGTTATGAATAACAAAAGGGCCATACTTTCATTATGAATGAGAAGTATGTTATGAATATTGATAATAATACATTACCTCTGTATTTAGTTTCATAATTAATTTAGAGTTTCATACACTCTAGCCCTTTGCATAAGGTATCTTGCAAGGAGGTTATTCATAAGAGAACTTTTGATGTTCGGTGTTATGAATAACATGAAGGGCCATGCTTCCATCCAGGATGGGATGTATGTTATGAATATTGATGGTAATATGATACATCCATAACACTGACGCTAAATGTCGCAAGACTAAAAGAATACCACATATGTGTGGCACTGCATTTGGTCACATTGGAGAAACCCGCATGGAAAATTCCATTATGATGGATTTTAAAGTCATTTGATTTTGAATCATCTGACACTTGCAACTTTCCTCCGAAAAGTGAAGTGACTGAAATACCGTTCACAGGCCATAAGGAACGAGCAACAAACTTATTGGTGATCATACATTTTGATGTGTGTAGTTCAATAAATGTTGTTGCAAGTAGTGGATTTATCTATCTTCAGAAATGACTCAAGTAGATATATTGATATTTACTTGATGAGACGTAAGTCTGGATCTTTTGAATTCATTCATAAGGTTTTCAAAAATGAAGTAGAAGTTGTTGTATAAAGAAAATTATGTTTCTACAATTCGATTGCAGAAAGGAATATTTGAGTTACAAGTTTAGCGAATGTCTGATGAGTTGTGAAAGGGGTTTCATAACTTGCACCTCCCGGAGCACCACTGCAAGTGGAGAGTCCGTGTAGATGTAATCGAACCATTCATGACATGGTAAGATCAAAGATGACATAAATAAATTTGCCATTATCCCTTTTAAAGTGATGCTTTAGAGACTGCGGCTTTTACACTGAAAAGAGCTCCATCGGGTCTGTTGAAATGACGCCATGGTATGGTACGCCCAACCATGTTATATCTTTTCTTAACATTTGGAATATGGGGCTTGTGTAAAAGGTTACAAACCTATTCCAAATCAGACAAGTGCTACTTTGTAGGTTATCCCAAGTCATTGGGTATTTCCCCACCACAATACCAAGGCAAATAGGTTTGCCACAAAGAACGGTATGCTTTTTTGAAGAAAATGGTTCTTTCAAAAAGGTGAGTGGGAGAACAGTGCAACTCGACGAGATAAACAGTATCATCGTTATCAGATCAAAGGAAAGAGACCTTGGAAGTAATTCCGGAGTTTCCTACTGCGACTGATACGGAAGTCTCTACAATAAAATGTATGGACTTCGGTCGATCTTGCAGCTGAACCACGTAGGCAAAGCTCGTGCAAACCTATCAGGTGCGCAAACGAGATATTGTTGTTAGACAACAGTATACCTACGATTCACAAGGAAGCGTTGATGGGCCCTGACTCCGGAATTGGCTAAATGCCAATACAATCCGAGATAGTTTCCATATATGTGATTCAAGATTAAGATCTTGATACACCTTTCGGAAGACTTAGAGTCTAACGAATATTTATGGAACTAAAACCTGATACGGATAAAATGTTTTATCCATAAAGCTCGACTTGTTGCAATAACAAGTTCAAGGAGTTGACTACGATGAGATTGTCTCACCGTGGCGATGCTTAAAGTCGGTTCGGGTTGAACTAGCAATTAATACATATTTCAATTATGAGATATGAAACATGGATGACAAAAGGATTTCCATGTGATGGAAATGAAATCTAGGACTTGTATGTGATACAGTCCAAAGTAATTTGTCGATCCAGAGGATGCTAGTAAGTATGCAAACTTCAAAGTTCCAGCGATGGACAGAAGAGAGCAAAGTGGAGTTGGAATCTTCATTTTTGATGGAATGGTCAAAGGGGTTTGACTTCATCAAATGGGTATCGAAGATGCTTGTGATTCAAGAAAGTAAGTGGGAGCATAATAATATTTCTAAAAACCTTGTGTACTTGACACATTGTTAATTGGAAATAAATTTCTTGACACGAATTAGGACTTCATTTGAAAATAGTTTTTCCGATGAAGTGCTTGGGCTAAATAGCCTCAATATTAGGCATGATGATCTATGGAGATAGATTTACCTAATGGGGCTAAGCAATGAATACATATTGACAAGATGCTAAAACTTTTTAGCATTTAAAACACCAAGGAGTGATTCTTGCCGAAGTCACATGGAAAGAGTTTTTGCAAGACTCGGTGTCCCAAAACACTGATGAGTAAAATACATGATGGAGATTCCACACACTCTTGTGTTTGGATTAATCATGTATTCCATGGTATGTAAAACAACCAGATATGTCCGATACTCCAAAAGTTGTTGCGAGTATGGATACCAAAGTGATCAAAGTACTGATCATAGGACAACAGTGAAAGATGTCATTGAGTACTAGAGTAGTAGTGATGATATGTTTTCTCGCAAGCAGAGATTATGAAGTGCTCGTTGTAAGTAATTACATCGATACAGTCTTCATCAATGCTCCATGCGATTTTCGATTTAAGTTAAGGGTAATTTTGTGTAATACACAATATGATGGCACGGTAGTTGGAAATTGTTCCAAACAAGATACTGTGGCGAATTCTATAACAAAGGCTAAGTATGTTGATGCTTAAGAAGCGACAAAGAAGTTGTTGAATCATATAGTTCATTCATGAACTTAGTATGGTTCCAAGATGGCTTTGGTCTATGGGACACTATTGCAGATAGTTGCTCCATAGCTCAGTCTGAGGAATCAGGTTTCGACCAATGATTCACACATATGCAAAGCCAAGTCCACACAAAATATGAATTTTGTGAAAGCGTGAAAACGCGAGGATATGCAAAGTTACACACGGAGCTGAAATCGTCAGATCCGTTGGACATCAGGCTATACCACATGCGAAGCATATTTTACACCGGTATGCCATAGGTGTAGAGTGCATTAGCGTTGACTAGATTATTGACTCTAGTGCAAGTGGGAGTCTGTAGGAGATATGCCCTAGAGGCAATAATAAATGTTATTGATTATCTCCCTGTTCATAATTAGGTTTATGTTCCATGCTATAACTGCTATGGTTCTCGAGTCTGCAATAACCACGAGGCTCGGAGGAAGACTCATATGCACGTGTGGAATAATAAACGGTAAAATGTATTCCTAGTCTGGCCTCTAAGACTAGCTCAAGTGTTGCATGATGGTTCTGTTTTCCTGATCATGGGCATGTCTATGCCGGCAACTTTGAGGGCACAATGTTAGTAGAACACTTGTGTTGAATCGACCCGATTGATGTTATGCTATGAGATTCATTCGTCATAAGTTAATGGTTAATAACACAGAGAAGTTAATGTTTGCATAATTCCTTAGACCATGAGAGTGTCGAGTTTCTTCATGCTTGCTTCATGAACTTTGGGGTTTGTTAAACGTCATCCGTAAATGGGTGGCTATTACGGCGGCTTACGGGTTCATGGAAAAGTATGTTAAGTAACTTGATAGCTCAAGATTGGGATTTGCTCCTCCGACGATGGAGAGATATCTCTGGGCCCTCTCGGTGTTACGGTATCCATCATCGTCTGGCCAGACACAAGTGTGATTTGATCACAGGGATACCGGAACACAGAAACGAGAAAAGAGAACAAAAACCGGCAACGAGGTAACTGGCATTGTGGACAAGTGTTGATCCACGAGGATGCCGATGTTTCTCACCTCAGGTATTTGTTTCATATCGCGAAGCAACAGGAATAGCACACGGCAACTGGAGGTTCACTCGAATATTCATTCGTGTGGGTATAGGGGTCAATATGGGTGTCCACGGCTCCGATGTTGATCATTGATCGGAAGGGGTTCCGGGTCATGTCTATGCTTCACCGAACCTATAGGGTCACACGCTTAAGGGTCATCTATCTGCTGAATACTAGACGGGGAGTCTGAGAGAAAATCACCGAAAAAGTTTCGGACGAAACGGAAACGTTCCGGAGAGGATATCGGAATAGTTCCGGTAAAACTGAAAAGTTGTTTCAGGGGATACCATAAAGTCAGATTGGTTTCGGCAGATGCCTGATAATTCTTGGAGGATGCCAGAATCGTTCTGGAAACTTTCTGGAATTTTCCGGAATGAAAACCGGAAATGTTCCGGAGCTGCCGGAACCGCTTCAGATGCTTTTCGCAGATGAAAATCACTAAACCGGAATTGTTCCGGATCGCATTGAAACTTATTTTAGTGGGTACTGGAATTGTTCTAAGCCCACATAAATATTTTCAGTTCGACCGGACGCTGAAAAATGTCGTCGTGAATAGTGAAATCAGATTTATGGATATGGTTGGAAGTTGGCTTTCCACAAATATCTTCCCAAAATATTTTGGGATGACATGGATTTTTGGATATGCCCACTCTACCCCTTGCTCTTCCTATAAATAGAGGGGGTGAGGGCTGCCATATTTCCACTCCTTCTCACATACACATGCCATGACATTTCTGGCTTCTCTCTCCCTCCCAGCGAAATAGTTTCGTAGAGCCGAAAGGCTGTCTGGGTTCCGGTGGGAACTAGTTCTGGACGGCGAAGCCCTGCCGGATAGATGACACCGTATGTGTGCAACTCTGTAGAGAGATCGTAGTTTCGGTCTTAGTTCGAGAGTGCCTCCCGAAGGGCTGTCCGAGTTACAGTTTGAGTTTCGGGTGTCCTCACGAAGGGCTGTCCGAGTGATCGTCCGAGTTTCGGAGGTCCTCCCGAAGGGCTGTCCACGACACCGTCCGAGGGACTGTCCGACCGCCTCCCGGAGGGCTGTCCGAGGCGCAAATGAGGGAGTACATCCTCGCGGTTGGGAGGTTGTAAATCCTAGCTGCGGGGATCTGCACCGCCGATCGTCATCGACTCTACTTCCGCTGCGCTACGAGTCGGTAACGAAAAGGATCAAACCTTGTATGCAGTCTCCATAGTGATCCTGGGCTGGTACGTAGGTCGGAAATTTTTTGTTTTCTGCTGCGTTCCCAACAATGAATATATGACGATGATGAGATGATTTTATGGTTCATTGAGATGAACTAATGGTGATGACGAACATATGGTGGTATCTAGTTTTTTTGGTCTATATGATGACGACGAATGGATGATGATGGTGATGATGAATATAAGATGATAATGCATATATTGTTAATGTTGTTATTTTTTTGCCTACATGATGCAAAAATAGATGAATGTATCTTGTTAGATGTTGTTAATATGCTCTATGAGTTGTAATGGTATAATTTCTTCTTTCGCTGGAATTTGCAGGTTTTGTGGTGTCGCATTTCCATGTAGTGACCATCGTCAGAGCTGTTGGTCCCCCATCATCCCTCCGCTGATCGACTACATCATCTACATTCGAGGGTGAGCTACAAATCTACCACCTCCTCCTCCGTTCTTTTAATCATTATGCTTTCATTATGTAGGCGTGTCCTGGTTGGTGCACTAGTAGAAAAAGGGCCATTTGTCCCGGTTCCAGAGGCCCATTTGTCCCGGTTCTGGAACCGGGACTAAAGGGTCGGGACTAAAGCCCAAAACCTTTAGTCCCGGTTTGCTTACGAACCGGGACCAAAGGCCCTCCACGTGGCCGCTGCGGGGAGCCCAGGCGGGAGGACCTTTAGTCCCGGTTGGTAACACCAACCGGGACCAAAACGCATCCACGCGTCAGCATCTAGCAGGAGCTGGGATTTTTTTTTTGAAAGGGGGGGTTTAGGGGGTTTTGGAGGGTTAATTTAGGGGTTTCATATTTTGTTAGCTAGCTAATAGAGAGAAGTGTCCTCTCTTTCTCCGTGCTTGGTCGACGGTAGCTACTATAGAGAGAACTCGACACGCTAGCTAGTAAGCAAAAGAAGGTGCCATTAAGTACACAAGATCGTCATGAACATATACAGAGAGAAGTGATCGACCTCTCTAATTTCTCCGAGAGATTGGTCGAACAACAAGTTTTCGTATATCTATCCGACACTACTAGCTACATATATACAATATAAGATCTCTTACAATCCCTAACATCTAATGTCAAATTCCAGATGGTATTCTCCGGCTTTATTTATGACGTGGTCAAGAAAGAATCCCGCCAATTCCTCTTGAATTGCTCGTATGCGATCATGTGGTAGGAGTTCATCCCACATCCGCCACATCTAATTTGAAGAAGGGGGTCAATACATATATATGAATGAAACTCAACACAAATCATGGTAATAAAATAAAATTGTGAATATTATTGCTTACGCACTTGAAATTGTTTTTCAGAGTAGCCCCGCTTAGGGGTCGTCGCGTTGTAGTTGAACTCGCAAACGTAGTATCCACAAAAATCATTCCCGGTTTCCTGCCACAAGCACTTTACGAGAAATAGAGTTCAATCAAACTGATAATCAAGCATGATAAATGGTATTGATGAAACTAGAATCAATGGGAGATGCGCGGAACTAGCTAGTAGTACTTACTTTCGGGTGTGTAAATCGCAGCTCCCTCGGCAGTGCCGGAACAATTGCGGTGAACTCTTTCCAAACCCTGCCAGACAAAGAAAATAATTACTTGATATCAGGAAATGAACAAAGTTGCCGATATGATGCGATAATGATCGATTGAACTTACTTCTGGAGCATTTCAGTCATGTCCGCATATTCCTGGGGATCTTTTCGTTTCGAGTCTAAGACGATTACTACTCCCCGCTCAAGCTTAATCTCTAGCAGAATATAGTGGAACCTGCGCACGCATGCATAACTCATCAATTACATTACTATAACCTCGAGTAATAAGGGAAACCAAATATGCACAAGACAGTAACACTCACTTGAAGTTGTAAGGAAAGAGTATTGTCTCTTTGTTTTGATTTTTAAGCAACGATAGTAGCAAGTTGTCCTCGGTTTGTGTGACATTGTTTTTAACCGTAAACTCATGTATGATATTTGGGTTAATGAACCCAATGTCATAGATTTGTGCTTTTCTGCATTCGACGATCTTCAATCTGCATAATATAGTGAGGATAATTATATATACATGCAATGAAAGAGCTGAGCTATATATATAGAGAGACTTAATTACAGAAGTAGTACTTACAGACAGTAGCAAGTCAAGATTGTTTTGTCGAGGGCCTTTTGATTGTATAACTGGAATATCTCGTCAAATTCAACAGACAACTGCTCCATTCCAACGAGGTCGCGCTCCTCTTTAATTCTCAGCGTCAAAGTATCCTTCCCAGACTCGCTGCAGGTTTTCATGTACCATTCATGCAGTTTTCGCATCATCGTTGTTAGAGGAGGATGATCAGGTTTGACGAGAGGCCGCCCGTACCGATAACTGAATTCGTCCACCTCCAACGGCTCAAACTGTACATCATCGCTCAGGTAATCACCTGGATTGGTACCAGGCACCATCCCCGAATGATTAGCGACGATATCGCTAGACACCTTGAGCGGGGGGCACGATTGGTTCGCCTGTTCGCCGAGCTGGGGAATTTTTTCCCACTTCTTCGTTTTGCTAACCTTGCATCACTGGAAGTACTTCCCGACTGCCGCGCATCTTGATATGTCTTTTTAACACAGCGGACAAAGTTGGAATCTGGCGGAGGCAGTGGTGGTCGCTTCAAGGCATCGATAGTGCCGTTCACTTTCACCGGATCTAGCTTCTCCTTCGGAGGTCGAGTTTTCTTTGCAAAATGGGCCCTCGATTGGGCACGATATATCTCCTCATTTTCAGACTCGGTCCTCTCACTTGGTAACTTTTCAGAGACTTGAGAGATGGACCGTATCTAAATTGCCTCCCGCCTCTGCTTGTACTGCTAGCCGCCGGAGCGGCGGCGTCTCTCTTCCGTCATTGCTTTCGAGGCGGAGAAGGAAGCGGAGTGCTCCGATGCGCCGGAGGAGCCGGAGCGGCGGCGTCTATCTTCCACTGTTGCCGACGAGGCGGAGGAGGAGGTGGACTGCTCCGACGCGCCGGAGTAGGCGAAGGAGGAGGCGGAGTGTCCTCACACGTCGGAGGAGCCGGAGAAGGAGGCGGGGTGCCCTGATCACTCGCCCGAGGAGGAGGAGGAGGAGGCGGAGTGCCCTGACTCGCCGGAGGAGGAGGAGGAGGCGGAGTCATCCAGTTTGGAAGCTTGATGTACTCCTTCTGCCATAGACATGTACTCCTCAGGGCACGAACCAGCCGATTCTCCCCTTCACCTGTAGAGTGGTCAAGCTCGAGCTCCTCAAATCCCTCCATTACTTCATCCACCATCACAACAGCATAGCCATGTGGAATCGGAAGGCAGTGAAAAGTTCCGTTGGGTTGAGGAGGTGCAACAGAGCCGACAGCCGCCTTGAAAGTGAGGTTCTGGTATTTCGTCATAAGCTCGCAATGTTGAGCCTCCGTGATAGTATCCACGGGGTAGCTAGGAGACGTGAAGTCAGGCTGAACGGGCTCCGTGGAAGTGACGCTGCTTCTCCGCTGAGATGGCGGGGTATCTTCTGGGGTAGCTTCGTGCCGCTGAGATGGTTGGCCGGCAGCTCGCTGGCTCTCAGCTTCCTCTAGCTTTTGTAGTCTTGCATTGAGCTTCTGAATTTCGCTCAGCTCCGCTTTCCTCTTTCTCTCCCGGCTTCTATAACCGCCTGCGTCGGGAAACCCAACCTTCCACGGAACGGAGCCTGGTGTGCCTCGTGTTCGTCCAGGGTGCTCAGCATTCCCTAGGGCCTCAGTCAGCTCGTCCTTCTCTCTGTCGGGAATGAACGTCCCTTCCTGCACTGCGGTGATATACTTCTAAAGCTTCGTGACGGGTATTGCATGTTGCTCGTCCGTCCAATGGCACTTCCCTGTTTCAGGGTCCAAAGTTCCCCCAACCCCGAAGAACCAAGTCCTTGAACGGTCTGGCCAGTTCAATGTCTGTGGTACGACCCCTTTAGCAATCAGGTCATTCTCAGCTTTGTCCCACAACGGTCGGGCTTTGAGGTAGCCACCTGACCCCGTGTGATGGTGATACTGCTTCTTTGCAGCGTTGTTCTTGTTTGTCTCTGACATTTTCGTACTCTTGTCCGATGTCTTGTAGGCCACAAATGCAGGCCAGTGATCTCTTATCTTCTCAACTCGGCCGGTGAATTCTGGAGTCTTCCCTTTGTCGACAAACTTTGATTTCAACTCATTCTTCCACCTCCTGAATAGATCTGCCATCTTCTTAAGAGTACACGCCTTGACCAGTGGCTCTATAACTGGCTTATTCGGATCCTCCTCTGGCGGTAGGGTGAAATTTGCCTTCAGCGCGGTCCAAAGATCATCTTTCTGTCTATCGGTGACATAATCACCTTCATGGGCGTCGTCCTTAGGCTTATTCCATTGCTCGATGCTGATCGGGACGTTGTCCCTAACAATAGCTCCGCATTGAGCAGAAAATGCGTCCTTGGTCCGCTTGGGTTCAATCGGATGGACATCGTCCGCGAGTGTTGTGATCGTGAACCTTTCATCCTTGCGCAACCTCTTCTTCGGGCCTCGTCTCGTTACCGAAGTTTGGCTCGATCCGGAGGGCTATAAAAGAAGAAAGAAGAGTTAATATATGTACATACCAAAACAATTAATGCATCAATTAGCTAGTCAGCATAGGCTTAATTAATATATATACCTCGCCGGACTTTGCAACAGCTCCCTCCTCCGTTCGGTCACCAGAGCCGTCATCATGGTCTCCTTCTTCCTCCGGCATTCGGTCACTGGAGCCATCATGATCATGTCCTTCCTCCTCCATTGTTCGATCACCGGAGCCGTCATCCTCTCCTTCCAGACCATCGGTGTCGTTGAGAAACGACAAGACATCACGTCCGCCGTGGATTATGTCCCCCAACAACTGTTCTTGTTCCAAGTCTCTTGGATCCATAGTTTCTGCAAATATTACAACATGGCAATTAATATACAAATATGAATGTCCGACGTCCGGACCGCCTCTCTCATGAATGTCCGACATCCGGACCGCCTCTCTCATGAATGTCAAACAAGGGATTCTCTTAACCTTTAAGGGGTTTAATTAACAAAATGGCGCCATTCTGAATGTGCAGAAAATGGTCCATATTTTTCCTGATCTCATCTACCCTTCTATATGTCACGTTGTCTAGTGTCAAAGGATTCAAGAAAACCATGGCTTCATCATTAGCCGGAAGTAACAGGTGCATAATGGTACGAAGCTCTCCAAAATTGTTTTGGAACGGAGTCCCGGATAGGATAATTAATTAGCTTTTTGGTACGAAGTTCAGCAAGAGCCTTCCGAATATCGCTATTTGGAAGGCCTTTGCTGAAATTCGTACCAAAAAGCGAATTATTCTATCCGGAACTCCGTTCCAAAACAACTTTGAAGAGCTTCGTAGCATCATACGCATGTTATTTCCGGCTAATGATAAAGTCATGGATTTCTTCAATACTTTAACACACAACGTGACATATAGAAGAATATATATATAGATGAGATCAGAAAAAAATTGGATCAACTTGTGCACATCCATAATGGGGGCATTCTTGATAAATCTATGTTACCGGAGTTTTCTATATGAACAAAAAAAATTCCACATGACATGTCCGACGTCCCCCCTCATGTCGAAGTTATCGGGGAGGGGGTAGACGATAATGACGCTCACCCCTCATGTCATGCCCGACGTCCCCCCTCATGTCGAAGTTATCGGGGAGGGGGTAGACGACAACGACGCTCACCCCTCATGTCATGTCCGACGTCCTCCCTCATGTCGAAGTTATCGGGGAGGGGGTAGACGACAACGACGCTCACCCCTCATGTCATGTCCGACGTCCCCCCTCATGTCGAAGTTATCGGGGAGGGGGTAGACGACAATGACGCTCACCCCTCATGTCATGCCCGACGTCCCCCCTCATGTCGAAGTTATCGGGGAGGGGGTAGATGACAACGATGCTCACCCATCATGTCATGTCCGACGTCCCCCCTCATGTCGAAGTTATCGGGGAGGGGGTAGACGACAACGATGCTCACCCCTCATGTCATGTCTGACGTCCCCCCTCATGTCGAAGTTATCAGGGAGGGGGTAGACAACAACGACGCTCACCACTCATGTCATGTCCGACGTCCCCCCTCATGTCGAAGTTATCGGGGAGGGGGTAGACGACAACGACGCTCACCCCTCATGTCATGTCCGACGTCCCCCCTCATGTCGAAGTTATCGGGGAGGGGGTAGACGACAACGATGCTCACCCCTCATGTCATGTCCGACGTCCACCCTCATGTCGAAGTTATCAGGGAGGGGGTAGACGACAACGACGCTCACCCCTCATGTCATGTCCGACGTACCCCCTCATGTCGAAGTTATCGGGGAGGGGTAGACGACAACGACGCTCACCCCTCATGTCATGTCTGACGTCCCCCCTCATGTCGAAGTTATCGGGGAGGGGGTAGACGACAACGACGCAAATCCCTCATGTCATGTCCGACGTCCCCCCTCATGTCGAAGTTATCGGGGAGGGGGTAGACGACAACGACGCTCACCCCTCATGTCATGTCTGACGTCCCCCCTCATGTAGAAGTTATCGGGGAGGGGGTAGACGACAACGATGCTCACCCCTCATGTCATGTCCAACGTCCCCCCTCATGTCGAAGTTATCGGGGAGGGGGTAGACAAGAACGACGCTCACCCCTCATGTCATGTCCGACGTCCCCCCTCATGTTGAAGTTATCGGGGAGGGGGTAGACGACAACGACGCTCACCCCTCATGTCATGTCCGACGAGGCCGGCGATGAGGACATACATCTATCTCATCTCTACATGAACATACATCTCATCTCCACATGACCATTTATCTATCTATCTCATCTCCACATGAACATACATCTGATCTATATATATATATATATATATATATATATATATATATATCATCATATCATATATATATATATATATATATATATATATATATATATATATATCATCATATCAACAACAGAAGAATTAATTGTTTCCAACAGAGCATCATATATATATATCATCATATCATCTATATATATATCATCATTTCATCAAATTATCTAACATAATGAATTATATATATATCAACAAAATCATTTATCTATCTATCAACATCATCATCTATCTCCACATGAAAATATACATCTCACAAAAAAAACATAGCAACGGGGGCTGCCGGCGACCATGGAGCAGTGGTAGAGCAAGGTGTGCTCGAGGGCACGCGGCGACGGGGAGCAGGGGACCATGGGAAGGGGGGCTCACTGGGGTCGCGGCGATGGCTTGAGGCCGGCAACGAGGACGGCGGGCTCGGGGGGGCACGCGCGCGGAGACGGGGAGGAGGGCGCGTTGGCGAGGGCTCGGGGAGGAGCCACAGCGCGCGGGCTGGGGGCGGCGACGGCGACGGCGGGGCAGGGGGCGCTGCGATGGCTTGAGGCCGGTGACGAGGCCGGCGACGAGAACGGCGGGCTCGGGGGGGCACGCGCGCGGAGACTGGGAGGAGGGCGCGTCGGCGAGGGCTCGGGGAGGAGCGATAGCACGCGAGCTCGGGGACGGCGACGGCGGGGCAGGGGGCGCGGCGACGGCGTCGGGGCAGCCTGGCGGCGTCGTCGGAGGAAACGAGGAGAGATCGAAGAAACTGAGTTGAAAATTTCCAATGTTTACTTATATACACAAGGCATTGGTCCCGGTTCGTGGAACCAACCGGGACCAAGGCCTACCTTTCATCCTGGTTGGTGCCACTAACCGGGACCAAAGGTCTGTTTTCAGCAGCCCAAGCGGCGGGAAACAGGACCTTTGGTCCCGGTTGGTGGCACCAACCGGGACGAAAGGGTGGCGTTGGTCCCGGTTGGTGCCACCAACCGGGACCAAAGGTCTGTTTTCAGCAGCCCAAAGGGCGGGAAACAGGGACCTTTGGTCCCGGTTGGTGGCACCAACCGGGACTAAAGGTGTGCATTTTTTGTTTTGTTTTTTGCTTTATTTATTTTATGAAAATTCTTTTTACTATTAATGTTTTGAACAAAAAATACTTTGATAATTTTGGTTGCATACATTTTATATAATTTTAGTTTCAAAAATATTATAGGTTTATAAAAGCTTTTTAGTTCATTCCTTTTGCTATTAGAGTTTTATAAAAGCTTTTTAGTTGATTCTTTTTGCTATTGAAGAATATTATAGTTTTGTTTTAGTTGATCATAACAGAATATTTTAATTGATTATTTTTAGTTCATTCTTTTTGCTATTAGAGTTTCATAAAAGTTTTCTAGTTCATTCTTTTTGCTATTAGTTCATTCTTGGAGCCAAATGACCCTTAAATTGAAAAGCACTACAAATGAACTCTGAAAAGGTTGAAAGTTGGAATGGTATCATCATTTCACCCACATAGCATGTGCTAAAAAGTTGAAAGGGTTACGGCAAAAACTGGATGCACTTCGTGTACAAAACGAACAATCTCTTTCGAAGTATCAGGGCTTCGGACGAAAACTCATCTGTTACAAAGGGATTTCATTTTTTTTAAACTTATTTGAACTCTAGACTTTTTGTGTGTTCAAAATGAACCATTTAAAGCCACATCATCAATTTTCAACCCTTTCTGACTTCATCTGGTATTTTTCATGCATTTACTGATTTTTTAAGCTAAATGACCCTGAAATTGAAAAGCACTACAAATGAACTCTAAAAAGGTTGAAAGTTGGCATGGTATCATCATTTCACCCACATAGCATGTGCTAAAAAGTTGAGAGGGTTATGGCAAAAACTGGATGCACTTCGTGTACAAAACGGACAATCTCTTTCGAAGTATCAGGGTTTCAGACGAAAACTCATCTGTTACAAAGGGATTTCATTTTTTTAAACTTATTTGAACTCTAGACTTTTTGTGTGTTCAAAATGAACCATTCAAAGCCACATCATCAATTTTCAACCCTTTCTGACTTCATCTGGTATTTTTCATGCATTTACTGATTTTTTTAAGCTAAATGACCCTGAAATTGAAAAGCACTACAAATGAACTCTGAAAAGGTTGAAAGTTGGCATGGTATCATCATTTCACCCACATAGCATGTTATAAAAAGTTGAGAGGGTTACGGCAAAAACTGGATGCACTTCGTGTACAAAACGGACAATCTCTTTCGAAGTACCAGGGTTTCGGACGAAAACTCATCTGTTACAAAAGGCATTTCATTTCTTCACATGTAACTGCAATGATATAGTTGTGGAGAGAAAGTCTTCACTTTTTCTTCGCTTGTGTGCTTTGCTTATTGCGCCGTAACCATGGATAATCTTCATCGTTTAACAGGGTGCTTGGGTCAGCCTTGACTTTGAAGGGAGGAATTTCATGAAACTTTTCATAATCTTCAGACATGTCTGTCTTGCCCTCCAATCCCATGATGTCTCTTTTTCCTGAAAGAACTATGTGGCGCTTTGGCTCATCGTATGATGTATTCGCTTCCTTATCTTTTCTTTTTCTCGGTTTGGTAGACATGTCCTTCACATAGAAAACCTGCGCCACATCATTGGCTAGGACAAATGGTTCGTCTATGTACCCAAGATTGTTCAGATCCACTGTTGTCATTCCGTAATGTGGGTCTTCCTGTACTCCGCCTCCTGACAGATTGACCCATTTGCACTGAAACAAAGGGACCTTGAAATCATGTCCATAGTCAAGTTCCCATATGTCCACTATGTAACCATAATATGTGTCCTTTCCCCTATTGGTTGCTGCATCAAAGCGGACACCGCTGTTTTGGTTGGTGCTCTTCTGATCTTGGGCGATCATGTAAAATGTATTCCCATTTATCTCGTACCCTTTGTAAGTCAATACAGTCGAAGATGGTCCCCTGGCCAACGAGTACAGCTCATCAGAAATAGTGTTGTCACCCATGAGACGTGTTTGCAACCAACTGCCGAAAGTCCTGATGTGTTCATATGTAATCCAGTCGTCACACTGCTCCGGGTGTTTGGAGCGCAGAATATTCTTGTGTTCATCGACATACGGGGTCACCAAGGTAGAATTCTGTAGAACTGTGTAGTGTGCTTGAGACCAAGAATGCCCGTCCCTACATATTATTGAGTCCGCTCCTAGCGTGCCTTTCCAGTCAGTCTCCCCTCATACCGCGATTGAGGGAGACCAATCTTCTTAAGGTCGGGAATGAAGTCAACACAAAACCCAATGACATCCTCTGTTTGATGGCCCATGGAGATGCTTGCTTCTGGCCTAGCACGGTTACGAACATATTTCTTTAAGACTCCCATGAACCTCTCAAAGGGGAACATATTGTGTAGAAATACAGGGCCCAGAACGACAATCTCGTCGTCTAGATGAACTAGGACGTGCGTCATGATATTGAAGAAGGACGGTGGGAACACTAGCTCGAAACTAACAAGACATTGCACCAAATCACTCCTTAACCTTGGCAGGATTTCTGGATCGATCACCTTCTGAGAGATTGCATTGAGGAATGCACATAGCTTCACAATGGCTAATCGAACGTTTTCCGGTAGAAGCCCCTCAATGCAACCGGAAGCAGTTGCGTCATAATCACGTGGTAGTCATGAGACTTTAGGTTCTGGAACTTTTTCTCTGCCATATTTATTATTCCCTTTATATTCGACGAGAAGCCAGATGGGACCTTCATACTGAGCAGGCATTCAAAGAAGATTTCCTTCTCTTCTTTGGTAAGAGCGTAGCTGGCAGGACCTTCATACTGCTTTGGATGCATGCCGTCTTTTTCATGCACACGTTGATGTTCCTCCCGTGCCTCCGGTGTATCTTTTGTCTTCCCATACACTCCCAAGAAGCCTAGCAGGTTCACGCAAAGATTCTTCGTCACGTGCATCACATCGATTGCAGAGCGGACCTCTAGGTCTTTCCAATAGGGTAGGTCCCAAAATATAGATTTCTTCTTCCACATGGGTGCGCGTCCCGCATCGTCAGTCGGAACAGATAGTCCGCCAGGACCCTTTCCAAAGATTACTTGTAAATCATTGACCATATCAAGTATGTGATCACCAGTACGGAGGGCGGGCTTCTTCCGATGATCTGCCTCACCTTTGAAATGCTTTCCTTTCTTTCGACATTGATGGTTGGTCGGAAGAAATCGACGATGCCCCAGGTACACATTCTTCCTGCATTTGTCCAAATATATATTGTCGGTGTCATCTAAAAAGTGTGTTCATGTGTGGTATCCCTTGTTTGTGTGTCCTGAAAGGTTACTGAGAGCAGGCCAATCGTTGATGGTTACAAACAGCAACGCATGTAGGTCAAATTCCTCCTGTTCGTTCTCATCCCACACACGTACACCTCTTCCATTCCATAGTTGTAAAAGTTCATCAACTAATGGCCTTAGGTACACATCAATGTCATTGCCGGGTTGCTTAGGGCCTAGGATGAGCACTGGCATCATAATGAACTTCCGCTTCATGCACAACCAAGGAGGAAGGTTATACATACATAGAGTCACAGGCCATGTGCTATGCTTGCTGCTCTGATCCCCAAAAGGATTAACGCCATCTGCACTTAAACCAAACCATACATTCCTCGCGTCACCTGTAAAGTCGCTCCACTTTCTCTCGATCTTTCTCCACTAAGACCCGTCAGCGGGTGCTCTCAACTTCCCGTCTTTCTTACTGTCTTTTATGTGCCATTGCATCAACTCGGCATGCTTTTTGTTTCTGAACAGACGTTTCAACCGTGGTATTATAGGAGCATACCACATCACCTTGGCAGGAACCCTCTTCCCGGTGCGCTGGCCCTCAACATCACCAGGGTCATCTCTTCTGATCTTATACCGCAATGCACCGCATACCGGGCATGCGTTCAAATCCTCGTACGCACCGCGGTAGAGGATGCAGTCATTAGGGCCTGCATGTATCTTCTGCACCTCCAATCCTAGAGGGCATAGAACCTTCTTTGCTTCGTACGTACTGCCGGGCAATTCGTTATCCTTTGGAAGCTTCTTCTTCATTATTTTCCGTACCGAACTAATTCCCTTGTCAGATAAACCATTCTCTGCCTTCCATTGCAGCAATTCCAGTGTGGTACCAAGCTTTCTGTTGTCATCTTCGCAATTTGGGTACAACCCTTTTTTGTGATCCTCTAACATGCGATCGAACTTCAACTTCTCGCTTTCACTTTCGCATTCTCTCTGTGCATCAACAATGACCCGGCGAAGATCATCATCGGGCACATCGTCTGGTTCCTCTTGATCTTCAGCTTCCCCCATTGCAGCATCACTGTATTCAGGGGGCGGGTAGTTGTCATCATCCTCTTCTTCTTCGTTGTCTTCCATCATAACCCCTCTTTCTCCGTGCTTGGTCCAAACATTATAGTGTGGCATAAAACCCTTCTCAAGCAGGTGGAAGTGAAGGGTTTTAGAGTTGGAGAAAGCCTTCGTATTCTCATAGACAGTACATGGACAATGCATAAAACCATTCTGCTTGTTTGCCTCAGCCGCTTCGAGAAAATTATGCAGGCCCTTAATATACTCGGAGGTGCGTCGGTCACCGTACATCCATTGCCGGTTCATCTGCGTGCGTTATATAATAAAGTGTATTAAAAACCAAATTAATAGAAATTCATCATCACATTAAAGCCAAAGTACAGTAGTGACCAAAATAAATACATAACGTTCATACATAGTTCTCATTATTGAACAACATATAGCTCTCTAGAGCATCTAATTAAAACATACATTGAAACTATATAAATTTAAATGCAACAACAAATGCGATCATAACCGCAACTAAGGTACCAATTGATCCAACGGCATAATGATACCAAGCCTCAGTATGAATGGCATATTTTCTAATCTTTCTAATCTTCAAGCGCATTGCATCCATCTTGATCTTGTGATCGTCGACGACATCGGCAACATGCAACTCCAACTTCATCTTCTCATCTTCAACTCTTTGTAATTTTTCTTTCAAGTAATTGTTTTCTTTTTCAACCAAATTTAACTTCTCAACAAGAATTTCTATGTCGGTTGGAATTTCTGGTTCACATACCTCCTAGATTAAAAAATCTATGTCACGTTGGTCGGCATAATTGTCATAAACACTAAATAAAACAAATAGTTATAAAAGATAATATATACCACATCCGAATCATAGACCGGACGAGGGCCGACGTGGGCGATCGACGGCGGTGAGGACGGGGACGGGACAGGACGGACCGCCAAACCTAAACAAATCTTGAGAAAAATGGAGCTTGGACAAGGAGCTTCGAGAGGAGAAAGCTTAAGTGTGGCTCGGGCATTTCATCGAACACCTCATGTGCATAGGAGGTGAGCTAGAGCACCACAAAGCTCTCCCAATGGCCGGCCAAAAAAACAGAGCAGTGCACTGCTCTGCTCGCGGGCAGGGGGTATATATAGGCCGACCATTGGTCCCGGTTTGTGGCTGGAACCGGGACTAAAGGACATCATTTGGTCCCGGTTCCAGCCGCAAACCGGGACCAATGGTTGTGGGCCAGGAGCGAGGCCCATTGGTCCCGGTTCGTGTCTGGAACCGGGACCAAAGGGGTCAGACGAACCGGGACCAATGGCCCATGAGGCCCAGCCGGCGCCCTGGCCTCACGAACCGGGACCAATGCCCCCATTGGTCCCGGTTCGTGAGTGAACCGGGATTTATGGGATTTCAGGCCTGGACCAAAGCCCTGTTTTCTACTAGTGGTGTTATGGAAAAAAGGAATCATGGGCGGCATTGGTTGATATGTGGCTCGGTGATGATGAAAAGTGCGCTGCTAAAAGCATCCAAAACCGGGCTAATCGAGGGACTGACGGAACACATTGTCAGGGAAACCAGAACCACTGGAGCCATAAGAAAGTTCAGGTATATCTATGTACATGAAACATTCTTCTTCTTCTATGTATGACTAACCTCTGTTTGGTGGTGTTTGGTGGTGCAGGAGGAGAAATTGAAGCGGCCGCTCTCAGACATGGAGGCGTGGGAGATAGCCCATGTGCGGACTAAGCCCAAGGATGGCAAGGGCAAGTACTACGGCAAGTCCGGCAAGCACCTTGAGACCTACGAAGAGTCATGGTCGGCAGGCAGTTCTGGATGCTGTGGTCACTCCTTCTATCTCCTACACATAGCTCCGAGTTACCAACCTGAGCCTGGGCCTGCACCCGAGCACGACCAATGCACACTCACTGTCCCTCCTAGCCCAGCAACACTCTGTAAGAATTTTCCCTCTTATCTTCCTTTTTCTCATTTTATTTTCCACATCGAGATGTTTTTATGAGTTTCATCATGTCATATTGAAGGCCTACATGGAGTACCAACGTCAGGAGACCATGGCATGGAACGCGAGAGTTGCAGCAGTCTCGGACCACGCGAGTCGCATGCTGATGGTTAGTTTAGCCCCTTTCATTTGACTTTCACATTTTCATTTTCATTTTCATTTCTTCTAACCTTCGTGTGTGCTTGGTCAACTAACATGCAGCTCGTTTTTGACTCCATGGCGTCCGGCACGGTTCCTGTAATGGAACCACCACCACCACCTGCTGGAGAACAACCAATGCTGGCTTCGTTTGAAGAATTTGTGGCACAACACTGTCCGACTCCGGTTAGTACATCCCCAAACTATTCAACCACTACTTATCGTGTATTCAACACAATCATATATCTCTTTAACATCTCTTTTCAAACATGCAGGGAACCGGTGGATCATCCGTTGGTGGTGGTGCCAATTATGGCATCACTCCCGAGTCACGGAGCCCGGTCACTCCGATCCACCGAGGAGGTGGCGGTGACAGTCTTGCCGGTAGCGTTGCCGGTAGCAGTGACGTCCTTGGCTTTGGCGGTCTTGGCGGTAACGAACTTGGTGGTTGACGTCCTGGCGCTTAAGCCTCTGGGTGGTGGTGGTCGTGACTTGTATCTTTCATGCATCTATATTATGGATGGACTTATGTCGTGTTGTTCCGACTTATGTTGTGTTGTTCGACTTAAATTGTGTTGTTTTGACATATGTTTTGTTGATTCCACTTATGTTGTGATGATAATACTTATGTTGTGGTGATAATGATGTGGATCTGTGATATATATATGCTGTTTATTATCTGTGATATATTTGTGTATATTTGTACTGTATGTTATCTGTAAATAAATAAAAAAACAGTAGATATGCCGACGGTTATGCCGTCGGCGTAGCCTACCCCAGGATGCACCAGCAGCTGCCACGTGGCAGGGCTATGCCGACGGCTACACCATCGGCGTAGTTCCTGATGTATGCCGACGGTATAACCGTCGGCGTAGCCCTGCCCCAGGGAGAGCCAGGAGCTGACACGTGGGTGCCTCTAGTTGGTTGACGTCCTCCGACGGCGCCGTCAGCCGCTGTCATGTGAAAAAGGGTACCGACGGCCTATCTACGCCGACGGACGTACGGACGGACGTCGGCATAGGAGCCTATGCCGACGGTTTCCCTATGCCGACGAAACTGACCGGGTACGCCGACGCACGCGATCCCGACGACCCTACGCCGACGGTGTTCGGGTCTGTGCCGACGAGACCCGGCCGTCGGCATATGAGGCGATTCTGGTAGTGGCTTGCTCAAGAAAGCCATTTTGAATTAATATCTTTGCAAAATTATTTTCAGTTGTCTTGTTGGTTTCAGGGTTTCGCCCAAGGATCAACTGCATACAAGATATATCACAAGTGGACGCACACAAAAACTGCATCAAAAGCATGATCTGTGGCTTGTTCTTCTTTTCCTTTATTTCGCTCACCTCTTGACATGATCCGGTAGAAAACTATGGCCAATATGTGTTAATAGTATGTAAGACGAAATTATCCGCACATGTTTTATTGTTGAAGGTGTTGGTTCGAAAATATGTTTCAGGGTAGATAGATACTGGTCATCAGGCCATCCACCATAGGCATGTGGGCAGCGATTCTTATTACTGAAAAATGCTTTCGTCCCGCTTTATATATAAAGCAATGATCAACAACAACCCGGTCATGGGATTCCTATTTGAAGGTGTTTTTTTTTGTTGCGCCCTTTTTCAGCTTGCATGACGTTCGACTAATGAATTAGTACAGGGTCATGGGATTTTGGAAATGCTGCCGTCCTATCACACTCTTGTACTGCTTCTTATTTCTACATTTTGGTTTATTACTTCAAATTGAATAAGCCCTCAAAGTGAAAAGTAAAGGGCTGTACAAACGGTAGTTTGAGTTGACTAGAATCGCTGGACGTGATGTATGATGAACACCATAGAAATAACAGGGTAGGTACGTGGTATTTTATTCCGTAATTCCCGTGGCCTACATATGCTTTGTTTGGCCTACCCACCCACCACCCTTGCTGATAGATTGATAGTAAGATCAGCTGGGAGAGAGAGAGAGAGAGAGAGAGAGAGAGAGAGAGAGAGGACGATGGTAGCTGCTCTCTCTATCGTCGACACTATAGTGAAAGGTATTTCAGTGCTGAGTAGCTTGGGAAATGAAAATCAGAGGCTCCAAGGCCAGATCAAGGGTAGACTAGATCAATTGTCGTTGGAGGTCCGTGTAGCCCAATGGGACATGGTGAAATACGAGGGCGCTGAGGGGCTAACACTGCAAATGCAGGAGTTGCTGTATGATATCGAAGATTTCATCTGTGATCTGTCTATTCCTGAGAAGCCTGATGCCCTCATCCGCCATGCGGCAGGGATGGATTCCCGTCCTGAAGACATCGCCCGCATCGATTCTTTTCTGGCGAGCATCGAGAGCATACGGAAGCGGCAGGAGGATTACTCTAAAAGAGGTAATGCTACCGTTCTTCCGGAGTCTGCTCTTCCTGCATCGTCTACTCCTTATGCCCCAGAGAAGGATCTCGTGGGTTTCCCCCAGACCAAAAACGAGTTCCTGGAGCTGCTCTCCCTCTCGCCAGTCCGTGGTGAGCAGCCGAGGGTGATCTCTATTGTAGGATGTAGTGGCTTGGGGAAGACTGCACTCGCAAGGGCAGTATATGAATCCGCTGTTGTCCAGCTGCCTCCACTACCTACAACAAGTGCTGCCAATACATTCCAATGCAAAGCTTGGGTTGTGGCGTCGAGTTGCAACAACGCTGGAGACCTTATAACCAAGGTTCTAAGCCAAGTTCATCAGCCGGCTGCCTGTGGGAGCAACACCTCCCTAGAAGTGTTCCTGCATGACAAAAGGTCCTCTCTCTCTCTCTCTCTCTCTCTCTCTCATGGTTATTTATTTTTCAATGTGTGTGTTGCTTGAAAGAGTGCACAAATTAAGTTGCATTGATATATACTTTACTGATGTTTTTTCAATAGTTTAAGTTTATTTCAAATTGCAAAGTTGCACATACAAGGTAGCATGTGAAGTTGGGTAAAAAAAGGATTGTCATTTTAAAAATACAGAATAATCAATAGGTGCATAAATAATGTCCAAGCATGTGTAAAAAAAAAATACATGTCTACGCGCCCATCTCGTCTCTCTGTATTACAAGTTTACGACACATATGTTCGCAAGATATGACCCCCTTCAAGGTCATTTGGTATTTTCCTGCCTCTAATTTCCTTCAAGGTCATATATATTACCCCATACATGGCCCTTGCATGTCATCAGCAACTTGACACAGTCGTAAGCCTTGGCAAAAGGAAAAGAGATGCGCAGATATATCTTTGATGAGTGTCATATGGAGTGTAGCATTTGTTGACCTTTTCTAGCATAGAATGTTTGTTTATCCATGGTGTACGTAGTGTACAACCGATGTACATTCTGTATATATCTACATGGTGTTCTAATGACCTGGTTTCTTGATATGATTCAGGTACTTGGTCGTTGTTGATGATTTGCGCTCAGATGGTGTACAATGGAAGGATATACAACATGCCTTCCGTAAAAATGACAAAGACAGTAGAATTATTGTGACCACAAGTGTTCATTCTATCGCCATGGACTGCAGCTCTGGCAGTTATTATGTGTATCCAATGCAATGCCTTGGTGAAGCCAATTCAAAAAGGCTATTCTGGAAGAATTTTTTTGGCTCCCACTATCATAGGAGTCCTTCTGCTCCCGAGGACAACCGTTCAGAGAATATGTTAGCCAAATGTGATGGTTTACCCCTGGCTCTGATTAGCGCAGGTAATTATTTTTGTTGGAAAGACAAACAACCATTTCTGTCTGAAAATCGCTATAGAGGTGTCTGCGAAGAACTTGATAACCTTGTGGCAAGTGATGAAATCGCCTTTTGTGAAATGAAGAGAAAGTTTCTCCAATGCTACAACAGCCTGACTGAGTATGACGAGAAGAACTGCTTGCTTTATTTAAGCACATATCCCCAGAGACATCAAATAAACAGCAAGAGTGTGGTCCGAAGATTAAAAGCTGAAGAATTGGTTGCTGGAGATGTCATTCGTTGCTTGGAGAAGTTGATTGACAAGAGTATTATTAAGCCAGCTGAACCGATTTGCAACAGTTACAATGTTGCTAAGAGGTGTCAAGTTCAGGGTATGATGCTGGAGTTTATCATCCACAAATCCATGTGTAGAAACTTTGTCACTCTGATTGATGAGGGAATTGTCAGGCATAAAAAAGAGCAAAGGCGACAAACAGCAGGCTCAAGTACTGTCCGCCGACTCACTGTTAGGTCCAGCTCTAGCAGTGACAATCTAATTCCAGACGAAATTGGACTGTCATCTGTTAGGTCATTAACAATATTCAAAAGTAAACTTCTTCCGAAGGCACGGGTGATTTCAAGAGTTGTAAGATGATGCGAGTCTTGGACCTTGAAGGCTGCGAGGGGCTTAACAATAGTAGCTGTATTCTTGATGACATATGTGAATTGCCTTTTCTGAAATATCTTAGCCTGAGGAATACTGATGTGGTAGAGCTTCGTCCCACAAAAGTGAAGAAGCTAATGCACTTAGAGATGCTGGACCTTCGAGGGACCTGTGTGGCGATATTGCCTGTGGAAGTCATCATGCTGCCTGAGTTAGCTCACCTTTTTGGCGAGTTTGAGTTACCACTGCTAGCTTATAGTGAAAAAAGAGCAGTTACCAGGTTCCTGAAAGAGAAAAGTAAATTGCAGACTCTTGCGGGCATTGTTATCAACAACAACCAGACACTACAAGGTTTTTCCTTCAAAGACAAGACACATGGTTTTAAGATTGTTATCCTCCATGCAAGAAATCTGAAGAAGGTTAAAATATGCAGCAAGCAGGATATCGTTTCTGTTACTGCTTCCTCCCCATGGAGCGCATTTGCTTTTTTGGGTCGCCGGAAGCAGAAACAAAACTCTTATTCTTATGCTAAGGTGGTCCATCAGCCACCAACAGATGCCAAACTGGTTGGTGTTTTGGTCTCCTCTCTCCAGGAGCGCTTTATGCGTCTGGAGTGTATATCCATTGAGTCCAGTGTTATCAGCAAAGCCTTTCTGGGTTCTGATCTCAAGCAAAAATCCTGCATTATCAGTTCCATCAAACTACGGGGAGCATTGACAAGTCCGCTAGCTTGTAAATTGAAGGACATTCGTAATCTCAGAAAAGTGCACCTCTTCTCAACTGGCCTCAACAGTCAACAATTGGTGGAAGCCCTGGAAAAACTTGATAACTTGGAATATCTCAAGCTCAGCGAGGAGGATCTCCCTGAATCTTGGGATGGGGACTTCTCTGTGGAGAGTGGTGGATTTCCAGCTCTCCGGGAGCTGTGCTTTCAAGGCCCAAGTAAGTATCCACGGCTGAAGATCGCACAAAAAGCCATGAGCATCCTTGCTTCTCTTCAGCTGCTTTGTCGGCAATCTCCTCCTTGTGTGACGAGAGTTGAGGGCATGGAGCATCTTAAATATCTCCAAGAGGTCATACTCCACCATTCCGCAGATAATTCAACCGTCCAAGCATGGAAAGAAGCAGCAAAGTTGCACTCCAACATGCCGTGCGTGATGAAGCATCCAGCTTAACCAGGCAAACGCACAATAATTTGTGGAGCGCCTTTGCACATATGCATATGTATACATGTACTGAGCTTCTGTAATATGTTTGTTGTTTCTAAATATTAATTCGAGCATATGACAACTTTTATAAGATGTGTCCAGCTATTTTGAACCGTTCATTTACTTGATCCAACGACCCTGATTTGAGACAGAGGTAATAGGTCATACATGTATATAAATTAGTAGGAATCAGTGCGGTTGTATTTTGAATACCAACCGTAAAATGAGAACATACTAGGAAATCCCATTTTAATTTATTGAAGGAAAATGCTACATATCCATACCACATTGCCATCCATGAAGGAATGGGAAATCATGCAATCCCTCTGTATCATCATAAGATGTTTTTTGACACTGCCATAGACTCTAAAAACGTCTTATAAAACGTTATAGAGGTAGCAACATATAGATATGACATCACTTGAAACAACAATCGTGCATGCAATAATCTTACTTATATTATCAAGTGAATTAGAATGTAGCAGTAAATTGGTTAATTGGTCAAACCATATTTTTTGCTGAAGCATCAAGTCAGCCGAAGCAATTTATTGATAGCACATAAGAACAACTGGTTGTATCATGCAGGAGCACCTTAAAAGCATATCATCAACACCATGGTGAAGACCGGCCGGTATTTAAAGATGGAAACCAGGACAATTTTTTTTTTTGCAGTGGATAGAGGGACTTGGCACTTGGCAGTGGTGGATCTAGGATCTTAACAGCTGGGGTGTCACTATAGAAATATATGAATAACGTAACTTCTTTCCATCATTAATTTTGTGAAAATTATACCACACATAGCATAATTTGGTTTAGATATCATCATAACAAATAGCTAGCTCTGAGATAGATTTCAAAATGTTTTTTTTTCGAGAAGATTTCAAAATGTTGTACATTAGTACCTACTATATATGGCATAGAAGACTTGCATTTTACCATCTCTGGAATCAGGTTTACAGACGATAGATTTTACGGGAATTTAGTTGACGGGAACTTGGAGTTCGGAAGCCCCCCCCCCCCCCCCCCCCTTTAAGAAAACACCCAAATGACATATTACATCTGATAATTATCAAAGACAACAATAGGTAGTAATGAAAAGACAACTGGACACAAAACAACTAGTAAAAAATTATAGTACATTGAAAATCATACTAGCCATCTTTTTCCTTTGATAATACGCCGCCCGCCGGCGATTGAAAATTGCATTGAACCAGCAAAGGAAAGGTACACCCGCAAATGCCCTCGCCATGTCAGGCTTTGAAGACCGCAAGGCACTAGTCGGTTGAAATGAGATCTGGAAATCACTGAAGGAACATCGTTTGGAGCATCACTCTATGCAACACAGACTTACAATTCATCACCACCAGTTAAAAGGCTTGGAGAAACTGGATCATGTTGATGAACAAGTCAAAAGAAAATGCCGAAGTTACCACACCATGATCCAACCAGCTGCTTCACTTGATTGACATGCCAACCGCCAAAATCCTAAGAGAGCCAATGGATCTCGCAACACCTTCCTTAATTTGCCCACAACATTAGATGGGATCCATTTAGGGGACACTAAGAGGTGAAGTTGCGTGCGCTTAATTATTTGGCCCCAAGTGTCATAGCAATCAACGGTCCAGAATTGTTAACAACTCTTACCTCTCCAAGCTGGCAAGTAGGAGAATCCCGTTTATATATGTAGTGAATGATCAGGCCATGTGTGGGAGCTTACCAGTACCGTGTTGTAGCTGGACTGCATCTCGTGAAGTAAACTGATCCATGGCAAACAAGAAAAAGGAAAAGGAGTAAACTGATCCATCTACTTGGAACATGTGCCGGTATTTGCGGGTGATAACCATGTTCCTCCAAACACGCTCTTGTCCTGATCCAAACTAAAAAAGTAGTACATACGCTCCTTGGAATCATAATCTACAAGTTCACCCAACTAATCACTTGTTCTCTTTCGGCGAAACATCGCTGTATCTGCTGCCGCACATGTATTCACCAGTGTTCTTTAGGTACTCTGCATAAACAAAATGGACTGCTTCATTTTAGGCCAATCAACATTTCAATCAAGCTGGCAGCCGTCACATGCTTTGCTGGTTCATGCATTGCAGGGTTAGGTGTGTATAGTTGACGTAGATTCATGACAAAATACACAAACTCACCACCTAACCGATGCTCCTATATGCATGTGACTACTGGCTGTTGGTGTCTGAGAATATGCCTTCACAGGAGTAGGCATATGTGTACTATATATAATACAGTAAAAAATTGCAGTATGAATGAGCTTGATTGTTTGTATGAATGTCTCTCGCATAATATTAGCTTGATTGGCGTTGGGGTGCTTAATTTTACGTTATCATATACGTCGGCATGTTAGTTAGCTAGCTTTTGAATATTATGATCTAAACCTGGGTTGACCACATGAACTTAGACAATGCAATTATGCAGGCTAGCTATATATACAACTTACATAAACTTATTAAACCAGTGGATAGAGTTGGTTGTTTATACGTTATAACTTTACATAGATGGATACGTAGCACCTTCCATGCACCTACCAGCAAGTGAAGATTGCTCATCAATCATACACCGATCAGATAAGATACAGAATTATATATATATATATGAATCGGAGTTAGTACATATGTGTCAGACATAGGATATTGTTTGGTTGGAATCTTTCTCTAGTACGCCATAATGAATACGATAAGCACTGATCGAACTTAATAATCATATCCTGATAACAGCCAATAAATTAATTTGTAAGATAGGCTAATCAATGGAGAGAGTGGCAACGACTGCACAAGAACCAAGAATTTTGTTAGGCACATTTCCTTGAGGAGGCCTCTACTTTTCTGAAATTGCCTCACTCGATGGTTAATTACACATCCATGCCTCGACTTTGTACAATTACCATTACCTCGGCTGCACTACAACTGAGAAATCTTAGCTATTGCTACCCATCCACCCATCCACAAATGCCAGTTAGTGCACAATATATTCAGCTATTGGCATATGGGAAGAACTGTGTATTTTTGCATTTGCTTTCTCCGTGCAATGTGGGAATATGGTTTCGAATATGTTACGGAAACAAGTGCAAATTCATCAACATATTATCTCTATTAAAACTTCTATTGAAACAAATCACCAGAGGCAAATTTTCCATAGAAGGAAATTTTAAAAACTACTCCTTCCGTCCCAAAATAAGTGTCGCTAATTTAGTATTAAATTTGTACTAACTTAGTACTAAATTTATGACACTTATTTTGGAGATGGAGGGAGTACTACAGTAGCAAGATTATAAAATAGAAATAAATAAATTTAGCCCTTTTGCACAAACACCAAATTAATGAAGGAAAACATATACACAAGTAGAAAGGACAAATTAATTGAAACACTTTTTTGTTGCAGAAAGTAGCACACAACGCGAAAATCACTTTTATTGGGCCAACGCCGGACAGCTGGATTGACAGTAACTTAGCTTAATTTTCCATGGATTTCCCTAGAGCAGGAATTGGTTAGGGTTTACTTTTGTTTTGAACCTTGTATATACATATTTTATTTATTAATGAAATTACCAGTTCTACTGTTCACGGTTCAAAAAAAAAAACAGCCGGACAGCTGGCTAGCTATATATCCTAACCACCGTACTAGCAGTAGCGGACCAACAACCAGGAATGGATAACTAATAATCAACTAATCGATGGATAGCAAACGGACGGATAACTAATATTAAAACATAGCAGTGGAGAGAGGAGAGGGCGCTGGGATAGGTGATGGATCCCGCTGAGATTATCAACAAGCGCAACATGCATGTCTTTCTTTTTGCTACATACTGGATTATCAGATTTCTGTTGCCAATTACGTGGATGTTTAGAGATGACATGATTCGATTTTAAACCTTCCAATGAAAATGGCATCAAATTAAACCAACTATTACCATCATATAACATGTTGTCCCCTTCAATTTTGACGATTAGTACAACTCGGTCAATATTATCGCTACAGAACTGATAAATTGTAATGATTTTCCATGAGGCCATATGCACTTTTTGTAACAAAGGGTTGATTTTGTTTATATCTGACATGATTCGCAAAGGAAATCAGTCCTATTCTGCCGTACTTTTGTGAGGTATTAGGGTTCCTTAAATTTAATGTTTGATGAATGATTTAGTCATGTTGTATTGATTCTAGATCGGATGGGTTAATGGTAGGGAGTGTTCCGCCCTCCATGGCGCATTACGTAACGAAGGATTGTAATCGTATACTATATGGGTGGTTTTCCAGAACTTAATGTTTGATGAATGATGATGATTAAGGAAGTTAAAAATGCAATACATTACTCTTCTCGTTGAAGACAAGACCCGACAAGGCAAGCAAACAGTAGAGCCCGGGGTGACTTGAGAGGGCAACCAAACCCTAGCCTCTCGAGCACCACCTCCCCCTCCCTACTCTCCCCGCTATCGCCTGAGGACGCCGCCGACCTTGCTGTATGGCCTCCGATGAGGGTGGCGGTGAGGCTTTGCTGCCCTGCCCCGTCGTAGGGAGCTCCGGAAGCCGGGGCGGCGGCCTCGGGTGGAGATGGCGGCACAGATCTCATCGGTGGATAGCGTGGCGGGAGCTGGCCGTCCCTTCCGTCCGTGTGGGCGGCAATAGGGCGGCGGAGGTACTTCGTGGCCACGGTAGGATCTGGTGGCTCCGCTGGATCTGGATCCTGGCCCCTTCCCTTGTTGTAGCCCGTCCGGCCATATTTGGCTGTTGGGCGTGGGCTGGCGGGAGCTCTGGAACGGGGAAACCCCTAGTCTACTTCGCATCGACTTTGACGGCGTCGGTGCCCTACGCTGGTTACATCTTGAGGGCAAGTCGAGCTTCTGGATCCCGACAACCCTCTTCCTTCCCCGCACTCTCAGGTGGAAACTTTGGCCTTCTGGGCCGGACGGCGACGACGTTTTAGCGGCGTGGTACTCCTTGGAGGCGTCGTTCTAGGGATGGGTGGAGGTTGTGGCTGTGGTGTTTAGTGGTTGGTGGTTGGTGGCGGCGGTGTCCATTGGGTCGCCGGTGGGGTGGGAGGCGAGTTGGCTGGTACGCAATCCTTCAGCGGCTTGTTGGAACACGCAGTACGCTACGCTAGCGCCAAATAAAATTTTCTACCGCGCACCCAAGAGCATGCTACTGGAAATAGATCACGGGATTGGGTTTACCACTAGACGCGCAGTCACGGCAGCGGAAGTAGAGTTGGTGATGCGTGTAGTCGATCAGCCGATTCGTCTCCTCCTTAGCCGATCTCCCACGAACAGTTCCTCGCGGATCCCTCGAACGGTTCGTCACGGATCCCTCGAACGGTTCGTCCAAGCACCGCGGATGTGATGCCTCCAAGGTATCCACACGTACGGGGGCAGCGTCGGGCGGCGGACTGCTAGGTCCGATCGCACGGCATGGTGGCGTGGGGAGTGGCGGTGGCTGTCGACGGGAGGAAAAAGATCAACCCTGAAAGGTGCGCCCACTCCTCTTTATATAGATCTCCGAGGTGGGCTCAACACTTGAGGCCCACGACGAGTCTAGCCCCATTTTCCATTCGGATCTAATCCGAATGGGCTGCAATCCCTTAAGTGTGCGACCCTATAGGTTCACTTACACATGGACACGACCCGAGTCGATAGTCGGTAGCGGCTCCTAGCAGAACGTGCTAACTCCCATGTGTGCGCAAAGTCGCTAGACGAATCTCAACAACGTGTCATATAAAACATTCCTTTTGCCTCATGATATAGGTTGTAGAGCTCAAGGCGAGTACTTGTCACCCTTGGGGTAGCTCGACATCTCTTCTCGAAACCGTGATGCAGATTCCCGAACTGGGTTAACACTTAGCCCATGTCGCATGGCCATGCTTTCTGAATCTGATCACACGACAGGGCCCAGAGAATATCTCTCCTCACGGAGGAGCAAATCCCATCTTGGTCAACCATGTCTCGCGGAATGTCTCGCGACTCACCCGAAAGCTACTTTTATAACTACCCAATTAAGGAGTAGCGTTTGATAGACCCTAAATAAGTCGATCCTCATCCCGAGAACATGCGAGGACCTCAGGTCTAGGACATGGCATATACATTTTACTTGAGACTAACAGATGACATTATCTCGCTGTGTCTCAAAGTGGGTCTGTCCGACTCGGTGATCTCAATCCCCGAGTCCATACTATCAGTTTAGCATCTCTATGCACATGACTTGTGAAACGTAGTCATCAACTGAATCGTATACTAGTAAAGGATATGTGTCCGCATAACCTTAGCAACTAGGGACTATTAGAACAATCATCATACTATATATATAGTCTCACAAATAAGTCACATACTTATTGATACATATCACTGATGATGTTCAAGGACAATACAAAATACTCATGAATACATAGGAAATGAAATCATCACATGATTGCCTCTAGGGCATATCTCCAACACGGCTTCTGTCCGGTACCCTTGTGAGTCGTTGGACGATGTACGTTGGTGTTTCCAGTTGGCCTCTGCACTGTTGTTCTAGCTGCGTTGGGCTCTCTGGCAACTTGAATCTGTTTTCATAGTGTAGGCAATGGCATTTGTTGTTGTGTTCCCTGTAGCTCCTGGTCTCAAGTGTGATTTGCCTGTATCTTTCAGTTTTTGGTCAAGTTTTGGCCTTTGTATTCAGCTCCTATGTATCCTACCCGGTTGGTGTCTTCATTAATTTAAAGCAGGCTTTATGCTTTTTCTCTAAAAAGACATGACCCGACAACCACAACTATGTCAGGAAAGCAAGATACAATGAACAACGACATGAAATATTATTTGTGGAAGCTTAAATTCTCTGGAATCGTTGTTCAAAAGCATCTTGTTATATTGGAAAACTTAGCTAGCCTAAAAGCACATGTTCAGTAATTAGTTGCTTTTGATAACATATAAACATTGCCGGCTACGTTGACGTAACGCAAAGAAAGCTCAATTTTCTCATTAAGATTCTAATTCTCCTAAAACATGAACAAGAGCTGTTTGTTATTTGGCCCGATACTTTTTCCACTTTGGAGTTGCTGTCCAGAAGCAACGAGATATTTTCAACATTCGATGACCTAGTTAAAATCATTTGCACACATATAATATTAGCTTGGGATTTGAATAACAAATATTTGATGTTTATATGCATTTTTTAAACTTCTCAACATTGGCCGATGTGTCCATTGCCCGCGCCTTAAAGATGTACGGAGTGTGATCTCCCTGTTGCACTAGTACATAACAGGGCATTGGTCCAGGCCGGGCCAGCCCATTAGTCCCGGTTCAGTCACGAACCGGGACTAATGGGTGCAACAGTCCCGGTTCGTGAGGCCAGACGGCCGGGCGGGCCACGTGGGGCATTGGTCCCGGTTCGTCTGGAACCTTTGGTCCCGGTTCTAGACACGAACCGGGACCAATGTGCCTCGCTCCTGGCCCACAACCATTGGTCCCGGTTCGTGGAAGGAACCGGGACCAAATGTGTAACCGTTCGCCTGGTGCGCGCCCCTTTAGTCCCGGTTGGTGGTTCAAACCGGGACTAAAGGTTCGAACGTCTCGCATCCCACGACGTTTCGCGCTCCGAGAAACAGGAGGATAAAGCAACTGTTCCTCGGCGAGGGCTACAGTAACTTCGCCCATTTCTCTTCTTCTCCTCTCTTCTTCCCCATATCTTCTACCATGAATCCAATCACTCGCTACGGGGAGGTGCTCGCACATGGCAGTACCAATCTCGATGTCGTCTACACGAACGACAGCGCCATGGTGCCGCATTTTCTTTCCCTTTTGCAGAAATGGCTTCAAGTGGCGGATGAGAAAGACAAGTTCATAGGGCTTGCTCTCGAGTACACGGCCAAGCAAGAAGATGTTGCCGTCATCCAGCTATGTTTCAAGAAACATGTCATGATCTTCCAATGGGCAAGGTGAGTTTTGAGGGTTTTCTTTTATCAATTAATAATTTATAGATTATTATGAAAATTGCATAGGATAGAAATATGTTCCATTTTGAATCCTATGGGAAAGATCACTATTTCTTTTAAGTTTGTAGTGAAACAATTTTCCTTGTTGCAAAACGTGGGAGAACATATATGTCATATAGTTAATTTAGGGTTTCTTCATCAATTCATAGGATATGAAAATTGCATATATATAGGATATAGCAATATATATGTTCTATTTTGAATCCTATGGCAAAGATCAATTTCTCTTAAGTTGTAGTGAAATAATTTTCAATTTTTTTATGATATTACTGTTCACCGGGCTCAAATGAGCCCGGGAGCAAAAACTCTGCGTCTTCCTCTTTTGTTGCAGCGAAATAATTTTCCTTTATATAGTTGCATATTATAATTCTGCCGAAATATACTTGTTGCAGCAGTATTTAACATTTATTCCATTTTAATTTGTTGATGTTGCAGTAGTGACAAGCACTGCCCAACACTCATGGACTTCCTACGCAGCGGCATACATTTTGCTAGCGTTGATGTAAGTAATGACAAGCTGAAGATGAGGCGCAGCTTCGGTATTGAGATACTAGCTGGCTGCCTTATTGATATCCAAGACATATTCAGGCTTCAGTATGAGAGGACTTCGATGGCTTCTATGGCAGTCGCCTTGATCGACGACTATTACGGAGATATGAAGACCAAATTCCCCCGGGCGCAGCACAAAGAGTGGGAGAGGACCCCACTTCAGCCTATCAACATTGAGTATGCAGCAAAAGATGCATACGTTGCATATGAGTTGTACCGCAAGATTCGAACCGTGAACTATGGGCAGCGTCACCTCGCACCACCACCACCATTGGAATATTCTTCTGATTCAGACTAGCTAGTAGTGTTCGCTTGGACGAGTAGTTTCTGTAATGGATATCTGAACTATTATATATATATATATTACATATCTCTCTAGCTATTATATATTTGTAGTGCTTTTCAATTCAGTTTTTTCTTAAATTCCGATTGTGGCTGAGAACAAAATGCAACAAAAAAGTGGGTTGTCATTGTTGGCAAGCACGCACACCATGCCAACTTTCAACCTTTTCAGAGTTCATTTGTAGTGCTTTTCAATTTCAGGGTCATAATTAGCTCAAAAAAATCATTAAATGGTACCAAATGAAGTCAGAAAGGGTTGAAAATTGATGATGTGGCTTCGAATGGTGCTTTTTGAACACACGAAAAGCCTGGAGTTCGAATAAGTTCAAGAAAATGAAATGCCTTTTGTAACCGATGAGTTTCCGTCCGAAACCCCGATACTTCGAAAGAGATTGTCTGTTTTGTACACGAAGTGCATCCAGCTTTTGCCGTAACCCTCTCAACTTTTTAGCACATGCTATGTGGGTGAAAGGTTGATACCATGCCAACTTTCAACCTTTTCAGAGTTCATTTGTAGTGCTTTTCAATTTCAGGGTCATTTAGCTCAAAAAAATCATTAAATGCATGAAAAATACCAAATGAAGTCAGAAAGGGTTGAAAATTGATGATGTGGCTTCGAATGGTGCATTTTGAACACACGAAAAGCCTGGAGTTCAAATAAGTTCAAGAAAATGAAATGCCTTTTGTAACCGATGAGTTTCCGTCCGAAACCCCGATACTTCGAAAGGGACTGTCCGTTTTGTACACGAAGTGCATCCAGTTTTTGCTGTAACCCACTCAACATTTTAGCACATTCTATGTGGGTGAAAGGTTGATACCATGCCAACTTTCAACCTTTTCAGAGTTCATTTTTAGCGCTTTTCAATTTCAGGGTCATTTAGCTCAAAAAATGATTAAATGCATGAAAAATACCAAATGAAGTCAGAAAGGGTTGAAAATTGATGATGTGGCTTCGAATGGTGCATTTTGAACACACGAAAAGCCTGGAGTTCAAATAAGTTCAAGAAAATGAAATGCCTTTTGTAACCGATGAGTTTCCGTCCGAAACCCCGATACTTCGAAAGGGACTGTCCGTTTTGTACACGAAGTGCATCCAGTTTTTGCCGTAACCCACTCAACATTTTAGCACATGCTATGTGGTTGAAAGGTTGATACCATGCCAACTTTCAACCTTTTCAGAGTTCATTTGTAGTGCTTTTCAATTTCAGGGTCATTTAGCTCAAAAAAATCATTAAATTCATGAAAAATACCAAATGAAGTCAGAAAGGGTTAAAAATTCATGATGTGGCTTCGAATGGTGCATTTTGAACACACGAAAATCCTGGAGTTCAAATAAGTTCAAGAAAACGAAATGCCTTTTGTAACCGATGAGTTTCCGTCCGAAACCCCGATACTTCGAAAGGGACTGTCCGTTTTGTACACGAAGTGCATCCAGTTTTTGTCGTAACCCACTCAACTTTTTAGCACATGCTATGTGGCTGAAAGGTTGATACCATGCCAACTTTCAACCTTTTCAGAGTTCATTTGTACTGCTTTTCAATTTCAGGGTCATTTAGCTCAAAAAAATCATTAAATGCATTAAAAATACCAAATGAAGTCAGAAAGGGTTGAAAATTGATGATGTGGCTTCGAATGGTGCATTTTGAACACACGAAAAGCCTGGAGTTCAAATAAGTTCAAGAAAATGAAATGCCTTTTGTAACCGATGAGTTTCCGTCCGAAACCTCGATACTTCAAAAGGGACTGTCCGTTTTGTACACGAAGTGCATCCAGTTTTTGCCGTAACCCACTCAACTTTTTAGCACATGCTATGTGGGTGAAAGGTTGATACCATGCCAACTTTCAACCTTTTCAGAGTTCATTTGTAGTGCTTTTCAATTTCAGGGTCATTTAGCTCAAAAAAATCATTAAATGCATGAAAAATACCAAATGAAGTGAGAAAGGGTTGAAAATTGATGATGTGGCTTCGAATTGTGCATTTTGAACACACGAAAAGCCTGGAGTTCAAATAAGTTCAAGAAAATGAAATGCCTTTTGTAACCGATGAGTTTCCGTCCGAAACCCCGATACTTCGAAAGGGACTGTCCGTTTTGTACACGAAGTGCATCCAGTTTTTGCCGTAACCCACTCAACTTTTTAGCACATGCTATGTGGGTGAAAGGTTGATACCATGCCAACTTTCAACCTTTTCAGAGTTCATTTGTAGTGCTTTTCAATTTCAGGGTCATTTAGCTCAAAAAATCATTAAATGCATGAAAAATACCAAATGAAGTCAGAAAGGGTTCAAAATTCATGATGTGGCTTCGAATGGTGCATTAGGAACACACGAAAATCCTGGAGTTCAAATAAGTTCAAGAAAATGAAATACCTTTTGTAACCGATGAGTTTCCGTCCGAAACCCCGATACTTCGAAAGACACTGTCCGTTTTGTACACGAAGTGCATCCAAATTTTGCCGTAACCCACTCAACTTTTTAGCACATGCTATGTGGGTGAAAGGTTGATACCATGCCAACTTTCAACCTTTTCAATGTTCATTTGTAGTGCTTTTCAATTTCAGGGTCATTTAGCTCAAAAAAATCATTAAATGCATGAAAAATACCAAATGAAGTCAGAAAGGGTTAAAAATTCATGATGTGGCTTTGAATGGTGCATTTTGAACACACGAAAAGCCTGGAGTTCAAATAAGTTCAAGAAAATGAAATGCCTTTTGTAACCGATGAGTTTCCGTCCGAAACCCCGATACTTGGAAAGAGACTGTCCGTTTTGTACACGAAGTGCATCCAGTTTTTGCCGTAACCCACTCAACTTTTTAGCACATGCTATGTGGGTGAAAGGTTGATACCATGCCAACTTTCAACCTTTTCAGAGTTCATTTGTAGTGCTTTTCAATTTCAGGGTCATTTAGCTCAAAAAAATAATTAAATGCATGAAAAATACCAAATGAAGTCAGAAAGGGTTGAAACTATAATTATATAAAAAATATGCAACTAAAATTATCAAAGTATTTTTTGTTCAAAACATTAATAGCAAAAAGAATTTTCATAAAGAAATTTTTTGTTAGAAACTTTAATAGCAAACTAAAATAACCAAATCTGTTTTTGATTAAAACAGACATTTAAAATAACCTAAAACTTACCAAATTGAATATAATGATAAAACACAGTAACATTAAATAGCAGGAAAAAGAATCACTCAAAAATCTATTTTTTTAGTAAAGTTATTCACAAACTAGTTATTCACACCAATTTAAAAGAATTCAAATTTAAACTATTCAAATTTGGAAACTAATGGCACTAAGAGAAAGTTTATAATTTTTGTGACTTAAAAGCAAAAAGAATCACTGAAAAACTGTAAGTAGAAACAAAAGAAAATAAATAAAGCAAAAAAGAAAACAAAAAAAGTAGAAAAAAATTAAAAAAAATGCCGCCTGCTAGGCCACAACGGGCCAGGATTCGGGCCCGCTGAAGGCCTAGATGGCCCACAGGCAGGGGTGTGTGCAATTAGGCCCGTAAGCCTGCTGTTGAGAGGAGCTCGAGAGGTTGTGCACAGCAGCGCTTATAAACCACTCTCGAGCCCTCTCAACTAGCGAGGTGGGACTAAACATTTGGCCCCGGGCAGCACCACACTTTGGTCCCGGTTGGTGGCACCAACCGGGACCAATGCCCACCTTTGGTCCCGGTTGGTGCCACCAACCGGGACCAAAGGTCCCTGTTTCCCGCCCTTTGGGCTGACGAAAAGAGACCTTTGGTCCCGGTTGGTGCCACCAACCGGGACCAAAGGTGGGCATTGGTCCCGGTTGGTGGCACCAACCGGGACCAAAGGCTCTGGGTATATAAGCCCACGCACTTAGCAGTTTCTCCAAATCGTGTTCTTCTCCACCCGACGCCCTGCTCCTCGTCGCCGTCGCCGCCGAGCCCTGCCCCGACGCCGTCAGGCTGCTCCACCTCGCCGTCGTCGCCGTCGCTGAGCTGCCCCCGACGCCGTCCCCGCACCCACTGTGAGCCGCCTCGCCGTTCCCCTCCTCTCATCCTCCCCCCCCCGTGCGCCCCGACGCCGTCGCCCGCCGTGCCGTTCCCCTCCTCTCCTCCTCCCCCCCCCCCCCCCCCCGCGCCCCGACGCCGTCGCCCGCCGCGCTCTGCTTGTCGCGCCCCGTCGCCCGTCGCCCGCCGCGCTCTGCGAGCCATAGCTCTGCTTGTCGCGCCCCGTCGCCCGTCGTCCGCCGTCGGGAAGGGCCTCGCTGGCTTAACTCCGGCGACGCTGACGTGGCGCTGACGTGGCGCCGTCGTTCATGTATATGTTTTTTTCATGTATATGTGTATATGTTCATGTATATGTGTGTATATGTCCATGTATATATGTATGTGTATGTATGGATGGATGAATGGATGGATGTAACTATATGGATGCATGTAACTCTAAGTTAAAATTATTAGGAGTCTTAGGAAAAAATTAGTATGTGTATGTTAGATTACAGAAAAAAATTTGGTTTTATGAAAAATTAGTGATTAAACGATAAGAAAACGTTCTCATAGGAATTTGTCTCGACGTCGACGATGCCCGGCCCTCATCCTCGTCGTCGAGTGGTCCGCGAGAGCCTGCTTGATAGGCGCCATGTCCGGGACTGGGCTCCGCCGGGCTGGCACTGGGAGGTGCTACCTTCCCGGGCTCGGAGGTTGGTGAGGAATCCAGGTCTTGTTGTCGACCCGGAGCTTCTGTGGTGGCGGTCACGCGGGCCACTTTCGGTGTGGAGGGAGCGGGCCCCCGCGGAGGTGGTACGTCGCCGTGTCAGGGAGGAGGACGAGCACGTCCGTCGCTACATGGCGGCGTTGGACGCCCGGTTCGACAATACCTGGCAGATTCTTCAGGGATCTCACCCGAGTTATGATCCCGTGATGGTTGCTTATCTTTGGGTGTCCACCGCCGGCGACTCAGAGACCGCTAGTGAACCTAGTTCACCGTCCTCCACTTTGGATTCTAGGATATTCGATCTGTATTAGTGATCTTATATGATAATATTCGAGATGTATTAGTTAATATTTGATGATGCATTAACTGGATTGTTCGGGATGATGTATTAGTTAATATCGAGTGCTTGTGATTTGCCAGTCATTCCGGCAAAACATAGGGAATTTTTTCTATGTCATTGCTCGATATATGGAACGGGTTGACTTCAGGTCTGTTTCGGCTCCTTGTGTGTCTTTCAGTGAGGGAGAGTGTCCACCATATATATATATATATGAGAGAGGAAGAATCCCGACTGTTGTCGTGGGGGTCGCTTCTCCTTCGTTCCCGTGTGCTAGACATTTTGGTGTAATGCACTCGGGGACGAATGGAGGAGCCACCATCACCGACGGTCGCAATATCAGAGGGAGTGCCCACCATATACGTGAGATGAGAGTTTAGGAAGCAAAGACTCGACAGACCTAAAGTCAACCCGTTGCATATTTTGAGTAATAGTGATCTGTGTGTTGATCAGTTTCCTGGTAGTTGCCTTCGATCGATTTTAAATGTTTCAACTATGAACATAGGAAATGTCTGACGACGATAGCGAAAGGGAATTCGGTATGTGCGAATACTGCGAAGACGAGCGCGGTCTGTGCGACACGACTCACCTAGTTGATGGTAGGCGCTTCAGCATCGTGCTGGATGAGACCTTCGAAGTGGATACAGTAAGTCACAACGACAAGTCTTTTTTCGTAATTAAGCATGACTTTTGCTTCTTTTGCTTCTTTTGCTTCAACTTATAATTTTAATTTTTTACTATTCTACTAGCGTATCCCCTGCCATGCAAGAAGATATGTCTTGGATAAGATTGGTTTCAATACTAAAGAAAGTATGGAGGTAAAGAGAGTTCACTTGAGGACCGAGCATGGTTATACTTTTGCCGTAAAATTGTACAATGCAGACACCTACTCCTTTTTTGAATGCAAAAGTTGGCAAGCACTATGCAAGGCTTATGCATTTGAGTCTAATATGCTTATCACCTTTGATATTCGTCCGGAAGATGAAATTGAAGGTAATATCGACATCTGGGTCGATGTGCAGACACCTCCAGTTCTACCATTATGTGAGTTTCTCAACCATATTTATTATGATTCCGATTCTGCCTCCTTGTGAGTTTGTTAAACATATTTATTATTTAATTTATATTGTTTATTTCAAAATAGTTGACAGCTTATTTCCATTGACAGCTTATTTTCATTCTTCAAAAAATGTACGGAAGATGGTAGACAGAACCTACTACACCGATGGCGCAGAATTAACTTGTCAGGAGAAAAATCATCTTATCGCATTTATTAATGATCTTCAGAATTACAATACCTATTATCAAACTCCTACACATTATGGTCAATACGTGCCACTAGTGCACGTGTTGAACTACGGTAACATCCATGGAGATCGCATGGTAAGATTTTTTACTATTACGACATCCGTGCATCTTTTGCATAAATTATTTTTAAAACTAAACTACATTGCTAACTACGAAGTTATTACTATGTTTTTCAACAGAAAATCCCGAATGATTGTGTGCCTCATCTGATGTTTCCGAAAGGTCACCTTGATGTTATGAGCTTACTGCCACCAGGTCATCATATGCATCACTGTTGTCCATACCGGATTTCTAAAACCGATGAAGACATGACAATCAAAGATTGGAAAAAATGTATGGTCGATCGTAGGGAGCTACTTGGAAGCAACATTGTGCGACGTGCAAGAATTGGAGACAGGATAATCTCCATTCTCCATAATGGAGAGTCAGGGCCTATCTTGTTTTATGCTATTTTACCTAAGAGAGGCCGGGTAGTTAGGTCCTAGCTAATACTCATGATCATGTGCTAAGAACAATTAAGTATGGTTGGTTAGATGACTATGGTGATGATGATCTAGTATGACTTGTTATTATGATAACTTGTTGTTCGACCAATCTCTCCGGAGAAAGAGAGGTCGATCACTCCTCTCTGTATATGTTCATGACGATCTTATGTACTTACTGGTTCCTTCATTTGCTTACTACCTAGCGTGTCGAGTTCTCTCTATACGTATAGTACGTAGCGTCGACCAAGCACGGAGATAAGAGAGGTCACTTCTCTCTAGGTAGCTATTAGCTAGCTAACACAATATATGAAACCCCCAAATTAACCCACCAAAACCCCCAACCCCCCCCCCCCCCCCCCCCCCTTTCAAAAAAAAAAACCCCAGCTCCTGAGCTGCTGACGCGTGGATGCTTATTGGTCCCGGTTGGTATTACCAACCGGGACTAAAGGCCCTCTTGCCTGGGCTCGCCGCAGCGGCCACGTGGAGCACCATCTGTCCCGGTTCGTAAGCGAACTGGGACTAAAGGTATTGGGCTTTAGTCCCGACCCTTTAGTCCCGGTTCCAGAACCGGGACAAATGGGCCTCTGGAACCGGGACAAAAGGGCCTTTTTCCACTAGTGTTGCTATCAAATTTGGTGTGAAGTGTGAGCTGTTAGGAGGATCATCAAATTGGGTGTGATGTGCGGCGGCTGGGTCATCTCTCTCCCTGACATGGTAGTGCTCGGCGTGGGTCCAAGCCCCTGCCTGGAGGCGCGGCGCTGGTCCAGGGTGACACGACACCTCGACAGGATCAACGGCATCTGGCCCTCCTTCGTGGCGGCATGGGTCATGCCGGTGGTTTGGGAGGGCTGGTGGCGAGTTCTGGTGACGGGATGTGCTTGGAGTGGCGGCTAGGATTTCCCAGATCCGATCTGGTTGTGGTGGATCCTTTGTCCGCCGTTTCGTGGGCACCACGGGTTGTGGCGGCGAGGGCCAGACCTCTCGGATGGCTGGCGCAGGTGAGGGTCGGGCGTAGTGGTGCGGCATGGCGCAGCGTGGCTGGCGGCGGAGGTGCAACATCAAGCTGTCCAGGGCGTGGGTGGTGCGCGTCGGTGTCATTTTTTGGTGGCCGTGCCTCGCCAACGGCGTGGTAGCATGGTTACATGCTCCCTTCTCCTCGGTCTATGACAACGCCATGGCGGTGACCGAGGCCTTGCGCTCGGGCTGATCTATTCGGGGCCCGAGGTGAGTCGGAGTTGTGACTCCGCATAGGTAAGCCTGGGCTCGATCCGGTGGTGCCTGTGACTGGAGAGGTCCCTCCCTCGATGGGTGCGGTGGACGTCGATGGTGGTCGGGACTTCGCTCCATTGTCGGGCAGCGGTGCAGCGTTGAAGGCCACGGTCATGGTGTCGTGCGAGGGTGCTCGGCAATGGCCATCGGGAGTCACGGAGTTGTGTCCCCCGGTCCACCGAGACTGGATGGGACCACAGGGGTGGGGCACCTACGGTGTTGTTGCCGTCTCAAATTCCCTGTATGATGTCGGGCTAGGAGTGAAAGTATCTGTCTTTTGCATCTCCTGTTGTGGTTGGTACACTGTGCTGTGGGCGGTGGGTGATGCCTCGGACATGGAGGACGGGTTGGCGGCTCTGGATGGTGGGCCGCATGGCTGGCTCTCTGTCGGACACCATGGCGGCCATTGTGGCTTGGGCACGTCCTCTATTGGACGTTGCCTAGATCTGGATTTGGGGCCTCGTAGTGACAAGGGTGAGGTGCTGAGCGAAAGCTCCACGCTTTTGCACCGGAGACGGCGACGCTCGCGGGCGACGCTCTGTTCTTGAAGACGTCCTCGTGGATCTCCTCTCCATGTCCGAGTTCCAGGTGAAGACCCTTGCCCAGTGTGGCTAGGCAGCGACAACGCTTTGCCCCATTCTCCTTCTTGAGGGTGTTGTCGATGAGTTTAGGTGTCCTAGGGTGTTGTGTGGGATTGTTCTCAGTTTCTGCTGTGTTTCCTTCTGTAGCATACTCACTTGCCTTCTACGCGATCCGAGTAGCGTAGTATCTTCTTTGTAAAAGGATTGCCTCACCATGTTGTATCGTTCGGATGCGTATTATGTTTGAGTTGTGTCTTTATTTATAAAGGGGGTTGAAAGCCTATTTTGAGAAGTGTGAGCTGTTATGAAAAACCTGTAAAGAAAATTATGCACAATAGTTTCACTATTTTCAATCAAAAGTTCAAAACACAACAATGCAGTGCTGGACCAAACGATTACAAAGGAAAGCAGGTGTCTACCTTAAACGTTATGAAGGCGAGCAGACGGATAAATTCTCCTTCATATCTCACAACAGATGTTCACAAAAATACGTATTACTTTCCCTAAAAAAATACACATTACTACTCACGAAAAATAAGAAGTGGATTGCAGTTTTTGTTTTTGGCTCTAGGCTTTTGCTGGCCTCCTCGTTCGCACGAAAGCCTGACGTTTTGGTAGATAGTCAACAACTCGTCTTTTGTTCAAAAGTGACAGTGACCTGCAAGATTATATCAAAGCTATCATCAACTAACATCGTATTATGTGAATGCAACTTGCCGCAAAAAAGAATATCATGAATCAACATTGGATTCAAAGAAAACAATAAATAAGGTACCGCAAAGCAACCCCGGCTTAACCAGACAGTTTATGCTGCGTCAGGCTAAGCTGACAGTTGTTGACCATCGAATAATTCTACAGAAGTTGGAAATTTCTAAGGCGCTTACACTGACCAAGTCCTTACCTAGCTAGTATCATTCCAGGCTCAAGCAGCATCAATCAGTTCTTCAGCTCTGTCAGCTGTCACACGGCTCTCAAATTTACCCTCGAGTTAACCAAAGCAAGCCAATCAGAACAATAATGACAGCGGCGAGCAACTATTGGGCCCCCAACCTCCGCCCTCTCCTCTACCTCCTCCTACTCCTCGTGGCCACCGGCGAGGCTGCCACCATAAACATCACCAACCGATGCTCGTACACCGTGTGGCCAGCCGCTATACCGATAGGCGGTGGCATGCGACTCGATCCGGGGAAGACATGGACCTTGGAGGTGCCTGCCGGTGCCACCAGCGGTCGGCAGCGCATCTGGTCGCGGACAGGCTGCTCCTTCGATGGCAAAGGCAACGGGTCGTGCCAGACGGGTGACTGCGGCGGCTTGCTTGCCTGCAAGGTCTCTGGTAAGCCACCCAACACGATGGCTGAGTTCACGAGTGGTCAGCAAAACAGAAAAGATTTTTTCGACATCTCCCTCGTCGAAGGCTTCAACGTGCCAATGCACTTCCTGCCGGTGCCAGTTCAGGGTGGGTCATGGTGCAGCAAGGGACCACGCTGCCCAGCCAATATCACGTCGCAGTGCCCAAGTGAGTTGAAGGCTCCCGGGGGTTGCAACAGCGCGTGCACCGTGTTCAAGCAGGACATATACTGCTGCACCGGGAACTGGAGCAGTTGCGAACCCACCTCTTATTCACTGCTCTTCGTGCGTATGTGCCCAGATGCATACAGCTACTCCAGGGATGATAGCTCGAGCACTCAGTTCACTTGCCCGATGGGCACCAACTACCAGATCGTCTTCTGTCCCCCTATCGATCTGAGGTCTGGGCCCACAACCAGATACTCCACAAGTTTCGGCTTCATTATCTTGATTCTAGGTTCCGGACTTGGTTTCATAATTATTGTAGCAACAATCCTTTTCATCATACAAATATGAAGAATGCGACGACACCTGGTAATGGAGGATGAAGAGGAAGATTTTGGAAACCTGCAAGGAACACCGACAAGGTTCACACTATAGAAGTAGCAACCGAGCAATTCAGAGACAAACTCGGGGAAGGAGGATTTGGTTCTTTTTTCAAGGGACAGCTCGGTGAGGAAACAATTGCAGTAAAACGTTTGGATCGAGCAGGTCAAGGAAAAAAAGAATTTTTGGCAGAGGTTCAAACAATCGGCAGCATCCATCATCTTTGTCTGGTGAGGCTGATTGGTTTCTGTGCAGAGAAATCTCATAGGCTCTTGGTTTATGAGTATATGCCAAATGGATCCTTGGACAAGTGGACCTACTGTCGACATGACAATAGTGCTCCTCCGTTAGAATGGAGGGTGCGAATTGCGATGCAAGATTATCACAAGCATAGCTAAGGGTCCGTCTTATCTTCATGAGGAGTGCATGAAGAGAATTGCTCATTTGGATGTCAAGCCACGAAACATCCTCTTAGATGAAAACTTCAATGCTAAGCTTTCCGATTTCGGACTATGCAAGCTAATCGATAGGGATATGAGCCAAGTGGTTACTAGAATGCGAGGCACACCTGGCTATTTAGCTCCGGAATGGTTGACATTGCACATCACAGAAATGGCTGATGTCTATAGCTTTGGTGTCGTGGTCATGGAAATCGTGAGTGGAAGAAAAAACCTCGACACTTCCCGGTCTGAAGAGAGCATGCATCTTATAACCTTATTGGAAGAAAAGGTGAAGAATAGTCACTTGGTAGATTTGATTGACAAGAATAGCAACGACATGCAAGCACACGAGCAAGATGTAATTCAAATTATGAAGCTCGCGATGTGGTGTTTGCAGATTTACAGCAAAAGAAGGCCCAAAATGTCCGAGGTAGTCAAAGTCTTGGAAGGTACCATGGATGCAGAGAGCAACATTAATCATAAATTTGTTGCAACAAATGAAGCAAAATTTTTTATTGCTGGAAATGTGAACTCGTCGGCTCCACCTGTGGCCTCATATCTCTCAGGTCCTAGGTGAAATGAATCAACCCTGACAAGAGAGGCAATCATATTATGAGCAGGAAATGTTCTAAAAGCAAAAGACATTTTGTTTTATCTTCCCAAGTTACTACAATCTCAAGACCTCATCTTCGGTTAATTTGACCTGCAAAATATTTCAGTATTGGAAACCTTCTTGTAATACAACAGCTATGAGCCAATTTATATTCCTTACTTTGTACAGTTTTTCTCTGTTACGGAGCTCTCTTTTTACTTTTTAGCCATTGTAGTTGAATTAAAAGCATGTTCCAAAATGATCCTGGCTCCAATAGAGCAGAGAAATGGACAGAATAGAAGTAATTTAGCGAGTACGGCTAAAAGAACATGGATCAATTAGAAAGCAGGAGTGCTTTCAATCCTCCAAATTTCCAGTGTGCTTTAGTTACATATACTAGGTTGTGTTGGGCACTTGTGCTTAGTCATGCGTATAGTATAAGACATTCGGTTTTCAACTCAGTTAACATTATGGTAATAATAAGGGGAATTGGATCATCATATCTTTGGATAGTTGGCATTGTCTCAAGTTTGTACATGAAAGTCACTCATGGTATTACTTTGTTGTTCATCGATCTCTGGCTCTCCGCTACTGTGACCATGATAATGCTCCCTATTACCAGGCTATACAGGATAAATTTCACGAGAATTAGAAAATTGATAGACCTAGTCGGAAGTTGCTGCATACCACTCGTGTGTCTCCACGGTCAGTTACACTGTATTAGGTGAATTTGCTTGGTAAGATGTCCATCATTCGCCATCTCATTGCTGAGTGTTGAATCAATTCGTTAGAAGGAGGATCCCAAAAACTGTGCCAGGCACGGATGATTGCAACATATCTGAATTGGGTTATAAAAAATCACAAACAAATATGTAAAAAATGACAACGTCAAATGTCAATGTAATACACATGTACCATGGCTGATGTCTATAGCTTTGGTGTCATGGTCATGGAAATCGTGAGCGGAAGAAAAAACCTTGACACTTCCCGGTTTGAAGAGAGCATGCATCTTATAACCTTATTGGAAGAAAAGGTGAAGAACAGTCAGTTGATAGATTTGATTGACAAGAACAGCAATGACATGCAAGCACACGAGCAAGATGTAATTCAAATTATGAAGCTCACGATGTCACACGAGCAAGATGTAATTCAAATTATGAAGCTCGTCATGTGGTGTTTGCAGATTGACAGCAAAGGACGGCCCAAAATGTCCGAGGTAGTCAAGGTCTTGGAAGGTACCATGGATGCAGAGAGCAAAATTCATCATAACATTGTTGCAAATTTTGGTATTGCTGGAAATGTGAACACCTCAGCTCCACCTGTAGCCTTAGATCTATCAGGTCCTAGGTGAGACGAAACAATCCCCGTAAGACAGGCAATTTCATTATGAGCAGGAAATATTCTGAAAACAAAACACATGTGTGTTATATCTCCTCAAGTTACTACAATCTGAAGCCTTCATCTTCAGTTAATTTACCTGCTGCAAAATATTACAGCATTGGAAACCTTCTTGTAATACAACAGCTGCGACTCAATTTCTATTCCTTAATTTGTTCAGTTTCTCTCTGTTATGCAGGTCTGTTTGTAGTTATTCTAGTTGAAATTAATAGTGTTATTCCAAAATGCTCCTAGATCCAGCAAAGCAGAGAAATAGACAGAGTGAAAGATATTTGGAAGGAGGCACTAATAAGAAACCAAGAGTGCTTTAATTTTTTTGCGGAGAACCAGGAGTGCTTTTATGTTCTCCCAGTTTCCTGTGTTTTTTTGTTACATAGTAATAGGTTTTGCTGTGCTTAGTAATGTGTATCGCATACGGCATTCGATTCTCAGCTCAGTTAGCATTTGGGTAGTAACGAACAGTGTATGTTATTATCATATGTTTGGGTGGTTGTCAGTGTCGCAAGTTGTAGACTAGAATGTCGGGGTAATGAACAGGGGGTGTCTATTACCCCTGGACATGCACCGGTAAGTTGTAGCCTCCAGGCAGGAAGGGCATGGCTAGAGGAGAAATTCATTTAGACGAAGCATCCAAGACCCAGCATTACCGGCAAGCTCAAGGCCGGCAAGAGCAAGATAGAGATTCCGGGAAGAGAGCCTTCCTGGGAGAAGACATCCAGGTGAGTCATCGCCAAATACGAAGACAGCGCTTGCCGGCAAGGCGCGAGCCGGCAAGCCAAGGGTCCGGCCAGCTCCGTCCCCGGCAAGGCCTGCCGGGGGAAGGCGTTCGAGCTGAGGATCAGAAGACCAGAAGACGGAAGGCCAAAGGGGTGCGAAGGCCCGGCAAGACCCCTGCCGGCAAGGCCTCGCGCCCGGCAAGACCCGGTCCCGGCAAGCCCCGGGCCCGGCAAGGATTCAGCCCCGGCAAGGCTCTGCACAGTGTAGCGCTATCGCTCCTGCGCAGCGGCCAGCCTTGTCGATTAGGGTTTGTCCTCATGATGACGTGGCGCGATGCTGGCCACGCGATGCTTAAGCGGTGCTGATGGGATGGCTGCTTTTGCCCATCCCCTGTAAAGCTTTTCCAAGCCCGAGACGCTGAGGGACACCTCGAGGGACACCTCACGGTGCATTTAATGAGCTTGTCCTAAGCCGTCAGGGTTAGGTATGATAACGCTGTAACAACCCTGTAGCTACTTTCCACCTCAGGCCTTATCTCGTACGCCACCGTGGTAGCCCCTTTGACTCATATAAAAAGGGGGCCCAAGGCATAGCGATGGGGAGAGGGACTTCGGAAGCTCATTCTGCATGCGTAGCTGCTACTGTAGCTCCCAGAACTTGGCCAAGAATATCCACAATAATACCATCAAAGCAGGAGTAGGGTTTTACGCATCCGTGCGGCCCGAACCTGGGTAAATTCCCCGTCTGCTGTTCGCTAGTTCTGCTCTTCGTGCAATCCTCTCCCCTTGCCGAACCGTAAAGGGATCTGCTCGATAGCGATCCCATAGGTGTTCGTTTCCCACGACATCTTTGGCGCGCCAGGTAGGGGGTGAGAGGTTGTGCGAACCCGATCTAGCGATCAGCGCGCCAGTTCGTCATCATCTTCATCGGCATCTTCATCTTCATCATCTTCATCTCCAAAGAGAAGGGCACCACGATCTTCGCAGAAGCTAAGTTCTTAAACTTTGATTGCTTTCTGCTATTTAGATATGAGTTTTATTTTGAGATCTCTGCATGAACCCGTATGCTGAGGAGCCTTCCTAGCACTAGCCGCGCTCCTAATCGCTTCGAGCCCGCTCAGCGACGTGTGCAAATGCGCTAGTTGCGCTCCATGTCGCCTCGAGTCCGCTCGGCGATGTGTGCAGCGCAGGCTGGGAAGGTAAACCTTTCAGGGGCTAGTTGCGCTCCATATCGCTTCGAGTCCGCTCAGCGATGTGTGCAGCTGCACTAAAACCGGGAAGGTGTTCCGGCAAGCAAGGGAGTATTCGACAGAAGTCGAGATTGCAGCAGATTAATTATAAGATCAGAAGCTAATCAACCTGTTGTGCTTAAACGCTGTTGTGGCATTTCATGCCCAATCGGCGTTGCAGGTATTCGCATGGAAGGCGAGCTCGGGGGCTGGCGGCGCCCTAGAGAGCCGCCGGTCGTCACCGCGAGCACGGCCTCGCCATGCGAGACGAACAGCAAGAAGAGATAAGTCACAGAGACTTGTATCAATTACTTTTCCCTTGCTGTCTTTATTTACCCCTTACACCTACATGCGAAGGAGCCTTCCCAGGGCTAGTTGCGCTCCATGTCGCCTCGAGTTCGCTCGGCGATGTGTGCAGCTGCGCTATCACCGGGAAGGTGAACCTTTCCGGAAGGCGGTGTTTCCGGCAAGCCGCTACGGACCCGTTCCTCAAGCGCTACCGGCAGGAACGTGCGCACCGGGAAGCTCTCCGGCAAGCATGGGCCGTCTTGATTAATTCCTCGTCCTTGTACATTAATCTGCATGCAAAGGGGCTTTGTCATGGTCAGCCCGCGCCTAGTTTCGCCTCGAGTCCGCTCGGCAAACTTAGCAGCTGCGTTCTGGCCCGGCAAGTCGCCTTGCCGTGAGCAGCACCGCCAGCAGGCTGCTGACGACCCGAATCCAGCGCTCGCGGCAAGGTTATGCTCCGGCAAGGTTACCAAACAGCGTACGACAAGATATGTGCAAGGACAGAATTAATCAAGAGGGGGGCAGCATTTATTTAGCATAAAGAGACGCATGTCTTACATGCGAAAAGATTGATCTAACCAAGATAAATTATTTCCTTGGCAGCCGAGAAAGCCAAGGGCGCCGTGCAGAAGGCCGGCAAGATGGCAGTGAGGCACTCGCAGTAGACGGCGGCGACAGCAGAGATGAGCGTATGAATCGAGCGCTGCCCCCACAGTACCCTTCTTGGGGGAAGCTCGGGGGCTGGCTCTTCGTCGCGCAGTGTGTGGCATTCCCTTTCGGGCACACGATTCCTGCTGCTGTCCTGCTCTGTTTGCCCACGCTGCCGGCAAGCCCAAGGCCCGGCAAACCAGAAGCCGGCGTCGAGAACGTCAAAGTCTCCGCTGAAGTCATAAGTCTTCCCGGCAACATCCTTGCCGGAAGCCGGCGTCGAGAACGTCAAAGTTCTCCGCTAAAGTCGCAAGCTTAGCAAACCTTGTCGTCGAGCCATGCACTCCGACAAGGGGGCTCTCAACCTTGTCGTTGAAGCCGTGCGCTCCGACAAGGAAGCTTTAACCGCAAGATTTCATGCGCCATTCGTCAGTGCGCGGCTAAAAGTTATGAGCGTCGATTACTTCTCGCCGCGCGTGTACCGGTGCATGTTTTTGGGCCTAGCCCGGACAGCACTGTGCACGCTTGCCCGGCCCAGGCCCGGGGGCTCCTGTCGGGGTAATGAACAGGGGGTGTCTATTACCCCTGGACATGCACCGGTAAGTTGTAGCCTCCAGGCAGGAAGGGCATGGCTAGAGGAGAAATCCATTTAGACGAAGCATCCAAGACCCAGCATTACCGGCAAGCTCAAGGCCGGCAAGAGCAAGATAGAGATTCCGGGAAGAGAGCCTTCCTGGGAGAAGACATCCAGGTGAGTCATCGCCAAATACGAAGACAGCGCTTGCCGGCAAGGCGCGAGCCGGCAAGCCAAGGGTCCGGCCAGCTCCGTCCCCGGCAAGGCCTACCGGGGGAAGGCGTTCGAGCTGAGGATCAGAAGACCAGAAGACGGAAGGCCAAAGGGGTGCGAAGGCCCGGCAAGACCCCTGCCGGCAAGGCCTCGCGCCCGGCAAGACCCGGTCCCGGCAAGCCCCGGGCCCGGCAAGGATTCAGCCCCGGCAAGGCTCTGCACAGTGTAGCGCTATCGCTCCTGCGCAGCGGCCAGCCTTGTCGATTAGGGTTTGTCCTCATGATGACGTGGCGCGATGCTGGCCACGCGATGCTTAAGCGGTGCTGATGGGATGGCTGCTTTTGCCCATCCCCTGTAAAGCTTTTCCAAGCCCGAGACGCTGAGGGACACCTCGAGGGACACCTCACGGTGCATTTAATGAGCTTGTCCTAAGCCGTCAGGGTTAGGTATGATAACGCTGTAACAACCCTGTAGCTACTTTCCACCTCAGGCCTTATCTCGTACGCCACCGTGGTAGCCCCTTTGACTCATATAAAAAGGAGGCCCAAGGCATAGCGATGGGGAGAGGGACTTCGGAAGCTCATTCTGCATGCGTAGCTGCTACTGTAGCTCCCAGAACTTGGCCAAGAATATCCACAATAATACCATCAAAGCAGGAGTAGGGTTTTACGCATCCGTGCGGCCCGAACCTGGGTAAATTCCCCGTGTGCTGTTCGCTAGTTCTGCTCTTCGTGCAATCCTCTCCCCTTGCCGAACCGTAAAGGGATCTGCTCGATAGCGATCCCATAGGTGTTCGTTTCCCACGACATCTTTGGCGCGCCAGGTAGGGGGTGAGAGGTTGTGCGAACCCGATCTAGCGATCAGCGCGCCAGTTCGTCATCATCTTCATCGGCACGGCGTCCAAAGAGAAGGGCACCACGATCTTCGCAGAAGCTAAGTTCTTAAACTTTGATTGCTTTCTGCTATTTAGATATGAGTTTTATTTTGAGATCTCTGCATGAACCCGTATGCTGAGGAGCCTTCCCAGCACTAGCCGCGCTCCTAATCGCTTCGAGCCCGCTCAGCGACGTGTGCAAATGCGCTAGTTGCGCTCCATGTCGCCTCGAGTCCGCTCGGCGATGTGTGCAGCGCAGGCTGGGAAGGTAAACCTTTCAGGGGCTAGTTGCGCTCCATATCGCTTCGAGTCCGCTCAGCGATGTGTGCAGCTGCACTAAAACCGGGAAGGTGTTCCGGCAAGCAAGGGAGTATTCGACAGAAGTCGAGATTGCAGCAGATTAATTATAAGATCAGAAGCTAATCAACCTGTTGTGCTTAAACGCTGTTGTGGCATTTCATGCCCAATCGGCGTTGCAGGTATTCGCATGGAAGGCGAGCTCGGGGGCTGGCGGCGCCCTAGAGAGCCGCCGGTCGTCACCGCGAGCACGGCCTCGCCATGCGAGACGAACAGCAAGAAGAGATAAGTCACAGAGACTTGTATCAATTACTTTTCCCTTGCTGTCTTTATTTACCCCTTACACCTACATGCGAAGGAGCCTTCCCAGGGCTAGTTGCGCTCCATGTCGCCTCGAGTTCGCTCGGCGATGTGTGCAGCTGCGCTATCACCGGGAAGGTGAACCTTTCCGGAAGGCGGTGTTTCCGGCAAGCCGCTAAGGACCCGTTCCTCAAGCGCTGCCGGCAGGAACGTGCGCACCGGGAAGCTCTCCGGCAAGCATGGGCCGTCTTGATTAATTCCTCGTCCTTGTACATTAATCTGCATGCAAAGGGGCTTTGTCATGGTCAGCCCGCGCCTAGTTTCGCCTCGAGTCCGCTCGGCAAACTTAGCAGCTGCGTTCTGGCCCGGCAAGTCGCCTTGCCGTGAGCAGCACCGCCAGCAGGCTGCTGACGACCCGAATCCAGCGCTCGCGGCAAGGTTATGCTCCGGCAAGGTTACCAAACAGCGTACGACAAGATATGTGCAAGGACAGAATTAATCAAGAGGGGGGCAGCATTTATTTAGCATAAAGAGACGCATGTCTTACATGCGAAAAGATTGATCTAACCAAGATAAATTATTTCCTTGGCAGCCGAGAAAGCCAAGGGCGCCGTGCAGAAGGCCGGCAAGATGGCAGTGAGGCACTCGTAGTAGACGGCGGCGACAGCAGAGATGAGCGTATGAATCGAGCGCTGCCCCCACAGTACCCTTCTTGGGGGAAGCTCGGGGGCTGGCTCTTCGTCGCGCAGTGTGTGGCATTCCCTTTCGGGCACACGATTCCTGCTGCTGTCCTGCTCTGTTTGCCCACGCTGCCGGCAAGCCCAAGGCCCGGCAAACCAGAAGCCGGCGTCGAGAACGTCAAAGTCTCCGCTGAAGTCATAAGTCTTCCCGGCAACATCCTTGCCGGAAGCCGGCGTCGAGAACGTCAAAGTTCTCCGCTAAAGTCGCAAGCTTAGCAAACCTTGTCGTCGAGCCATGCACTCCGACAAGGGGGCTCTCAACCTTGTCGTTGAAGCCGTGCGCTCCGACAAGGAAGCTTTAACCGCAAGATTTCATGCGCCATTCGTCAGTGCGCGGCTAAAAGTTATGAGCGTCGATTACTTCTCGCCGCGCGTGTACCGGTGCATGTTTTTGGGCCTAGCCCGGACAGAACTGTGCACGCTTGCCCGGCCCAGGCCCGGGGGCTCCTGTCGGGGTAATGAACAGGGGGTGTCTATTACCCCTGGACATGCACCGGTAAGTTGTAGCCTCCAGGCAGGAAGGGCATGGCTAGAGGAGAAATCCATTTAGACGAAGCATCCAAGACCCAGCATTACCGGCAAGCTCAAGGCCGGCAAGAGCAAGATAGAGATTCCGGGAAGAGAGCCTTCCTGGGAGAAGACATCCAGGTGAGTCATCGCCAAATACGAAGACAGCGCTTGCCGGCAAGGCGCGAGCCGGCAAGCCAAGGGTCCGGCCAGCTCCGTCCCCGGCAAGGCCTGCCGGGGGAAGGCGTTCGAGCTGAGGATCAGAAGACCAGAAGACGGAAGGCCAAACGGGTGCGAAGGCCCGGCAAGACCCCTGCCGGCAAGGCCTCGCGCCCGGCAAGACCCAGTCCCGGCAAGCCCCGGGCCCGGCAAGGATTCAGCCCCGGCAAGGCTCTGCACAGTGTAGCGCTATCGCTCCTGCGCAGCGGCCAGCCTTGTCGATTAGGGTTTGTCCTCATGATGACGTGGCGCGATGCTGGCCACGCGATGCTTAAGCGGTGCTGATGGGATGGCTGCTTTTGCCCATCCCCTGTAAAGCTTTTCCAAGCCCGAGACGCTGAGGGACACCTCGAGGGACACCTCACGGTGCATTTAATGAGCTTGTCCTAAGCCGTCAGGGTTAGGTATGATAACGCTGTAACAACCCTGTAGCTACTTTCCACCTCAGGCCTTATCTCGTACGCCACTGTGGTAGCCCCTTTGACTCATATAAAAAGGAGGCCCAAGGCATAGCTATGGGGAGAGCACTTCGGAAGCTCATTCTGCATGCGTAGCTGCTACTGTAGCTCCCAGAACTTGGCCAAGAATATCCACAATAATACCATCAAAGCAGGAGTAGGGTTTTACGCATCCGTGCGGCCCGAACCTGGGTAAATTCCCCGTGTGCTGTTCGCTAGTTCTGCTCTTCGTGCAATCCTCTCCCCTTGCCAAACCGTAAAGGGATCTGCTCGATAGCGATCCCATAGGTGTTCGTTTCCCACGACATAGAAGTCACTCATGGTATTACTTTGCTACGAACTGTGAACATGTAAATACTTTAGTGATCTAAACGCTCTTATATTTCTTTACCGAGGGAGTATCTATTACCAGGCATATGATATCAATTTCAGGACAATACGAAAATCATTAGGCTAGTCAGAAGTTGCTGCATACCATATCCTGTAGTGCCACTCGTGTGACTCCAATTTTAAGGATTAGCTGAATTTACTCGGTAAGCTGACCCCTTGTTGATGAGTGCTGAGTCGATCAATTGGTACAAACCTGCACGTAAGAAAGATGATCCCCAAACCTGTGGTGAATAGTGGCGAACGTGCGGTGCACATAGAAGAAAGGAAAAAGGAGGAAGGTTAACCTTTCTCGTCCATGCGGCGGAGGCAGATGTCGAAGGCGGCAGTGAGCACCTACCGGCGACGGCGACGGCGACGGCAGTGGTAGCAATAGCTGCTGTGGTGGGGAGATGTGCAGCTAGGGAAGAGCGGCGACCTGCCACAGGAAGCGCACGGGTGACTGGACACATCGAAAGTTTGAAACTCAGGAGATGGTCCAATCGCCTCCCGCCGCCGGGAAGTGTGGCGGAGGAAAGGGGGCGGGACGCGCTGCTGGTTTTCTCTCTGCTCTCTGGTCAATCTGGGCCATCAAGCCTAGTACTAGCTGGCCAAATGGGCCGTGCTAGCTGGGCCGGTCCGGCAGCACACCGGCACGGCACGACCCAGGTTAAAAGGACCGTGGCCAGCACGGACGCTGAATTTGTATTTGAAATTTTTCTTCCATGGCAGAAACAATCTTGTGCCAATGTGAAGTTTCAAAAAAAATATTGAACGGTCAACCGGGAAGGGGGGGGGGGGGGGGGGGAATCCACACCTGAATAAGTTTCAATTTTTTAATAAATTTCATGACTCTTTTGTTTCCAATCTTTTGGAGCAAGAACACATTGCAGAAAGCAACATATTTGAGTGTGAAGATATGAAATTGATAATGCTTCGAAACAGCGGCAAACGGAGCAGGCGCGGCCAGCAATAAAAAGAAGCTTCACCGTAACTGAGCTCAAACGAACTGGTGTCCTCCTACTCGCTGCCACAACAGAATGATATACTCATGATCACAAGTAGACATATTTAAGAAAAATCTCAAATTAAAAAAACACGGTTTCAAAAAGGTTTGCGAACTCAAAAAAGTTCACAAGTTCAAAAAAGTTGTGTATTTGAAAAAAGTTCAAGGGTTAAAAAAAATCACAAGATTCAGAAGAACTTAGTGGAATTGAAAAAAGTTCAAGGGTTCAAAAAAAGTGCATGGGATTCAGAAAAACCTCACGGACTTGAAAAGTTCACAAAATTAGAAAAGATCATGAATTTGAAAAAAATTCAAGAATTTGAAAAGGGTTGAGGATTTTGGAAAAAAAATCTTCATACATTTGGAAAAAGTTCATTGATTTTTTTTTAAAGTTCACTGATTTTGAAACAAAAATTTGGAGAAGGTTTGTGGATTTGAATAACTGGTGCTACGTGTGTCGAATAGATGTTGGCCTTGATTGCTGCATTGCAGATCTCCGTTTAGACCAACGATCCCCGTCGGCGGCCGCCCGCGCTCGACGATAGTGCTTGAACGTGGCAGCTACCCATGCCTGACTGCTGGCAGCCATCGCAGTTGCTTGAACACCGGCCGAGTGGAAGGCCCCCAATCCACTGCTCTGGCCAGGGACTCTGGTGGGACCTATTTGTTATGCCTTTGCTTTCCTCTTGATTTCAGAACAAGATTAGTGAGTTTCTGGTGGAACCTTTGGAAGGAATTTTAGCTGAGAATGCAAAGTCGCTTAGCCTGATTTAAACTTCCAACCTGAGCAGCAAGTAAATGTAGAAACATGTACCCGTTCTCAAATTTCAAAAACACAAACGACAAGATACGACTAAATCCAACTTGAACCCCAGACACATTGGGTATTAATTCAAGTCTTGATTCTGTCTTTCCTGTCACACCATCCCCCATTCAGCCGATGTTTACCACAACAATGTTTGCCCAGCTCTGATGAGGGAGGGGCGATGACGGCGGGGCGCCTTCGGCTCGCTCCAGTGCTTGTAGTCACTTGGCGATCTACGAACCTGGATATAATATTTTTACTTCTGGTGTTCTTTGTACTACCTTGATAGTTGATGAATAGATTGGAAGTTTTCTAAAAAAGGGTTAAAATGTAATAAATAAAAGAAAGTCTAAGATGCCAATGTATTGAACCAACAGATTAACTTGCTGAACTGCCTAGTCTGACACGAAACTGAAAATCCAGTTATACTTTTGTTTACACCATTGTTCACTCACTCTTTTCTTTTTTTCCTAGACAACTTATTGTTCATACCGGCAGAAAAAAACAGATAAGTCATTGTTGAAAAAAAAAGTCATTGTTCACTCGCTCGAGCAGGACGAGAACCAACCGGACCGACCAGGGCCCAACCCAACCCAGTCCAATGCTATGACCGAACAAAACACACTAGCGTAGCACCAGATGTCGATTGCGTGTTAGGAACTTGACCACCTGCCGTTAGTGATAAACGTTTTTTAGAAAATCCCCTTTTCTAGGGTTTCTTCATCCTTTGGCGATCTGTTCGTCGGAGTCCACAAATTCCTCTGTTCCGGCCGGCCTTGGGTCGACGGGGTGTGAGTTCGGTAGATATAGAGCTCCTCTTAGTGAAGCTGAATGGCGGAACCATCGGAGATGGAGGATAAGAGCGGGAGGATGAAGGGGGCGGCGGCGGAGCAAGAAGAAGCTGGGGTTGACAAGGGTGGAGATAACCCAGGGGGTGGAGGGAAAGAGGGAGAAGGAGGAAGCGGGAGTGCTAGCAAGATCAGGGAGGAGGTTGAAGAGGAGCATGTGTGGGGGCCTACCCCTTGTTTGGAAGACAGATTCGAAGGCTTACACCTATGTGGGGAAGAAGAGGAAGACTTGGATTTCAGCGCAGAACTTGATGAGCTGGTGAAAGAAGTGAGGTGGCTGGAGATCTTCAAGGTGCACACAACGCGCCAATTCAGCCACTCTGCTTTGTTTAATGCAATGCGTACGGCATGGTCACCGGCGCAAAAGGTAATCTTCAAGCCAAAGGGTGCGAATTTGTTCATAGCACAGTTTAGTTGCCTTGGGGATTGAAAGAGAGTCATGGAGGGAGGGCCCTTGCTGTTTCGTTAAGCCGCAATTGTGATACAGGAGTACGGCGGATTTAGTAACGTCAATGATTATAAGCTTGACAAAATCCCGGTGTGGACAAGGATTGAAGGTGTTCCTGATGGATTAATGAGGAAAAAGGAATTGGCTGAAAAGGTGGCACGGAAGGTGGGGGAACCACCAATTACTGTGATTGTAAACGAGGGCTTTATCAACACCTCAAGGTTTCTCCGGGCTAGAGTCTTCCTGGATGTCAAGGTGCCACTGGTGAGATTTGTTCCGATAACACTAAGGGAGCGAAAGAAATATCCTGTTTTCTATGAAAAACTGCCTGATTTCTGTTTCTATTGTGGACTGATGGGACACGTGGTAGAGGAGTGTGGGGATGGTGTGCATGCCCCGACAGAGTGTGAATGGGGAGATTGGCTTCTTTGGAATTTTGAAAATAATGCTCAAAATCAGAATTTTGGAAGAGGAGGGGGTAGAGGCTCGTTTGACAGGGGAGGCCGTGAGCCAGGAGGAAGGGGAGGATGGGGTCGTGGTGGCAGGGGAAGGGGCAATTTAAACACAGAAGGTAGCGAATCTACTGACATGGAGTACAGTTCACAAGATGGGCGGTCTGGTGATCTGGTACCTAATGCACGGAAGCGCCTGGTGAACTATGATGGGACTGTTAATGCAGCGGGACCGGCCATGCCGGAGAACAGCGATGCTATCACAGGGACACCGGGAAAACAACCAATAGTTAAAAGGAGGCGTTAGGGTGAAGGTGATGAGGGAGAGCAAGATGAGCTTTTGACTGAGGCGGCATCCCGTGTGGATGGCCGCCAAGCCCAATGAAAACGCTGTGCTGGAATTGTCGCGGGATTGGCGACCCCGCGACGGTTCGTGAGCTCCGGGAGCTCATCCAGGAGTGTGCGCCGTCGGTGGTTTGTATTGTGGAAACACAATTATCAAAACAGCGTGTGGAAGGCCTGACGGCAACGTTGGGTTTTGAAGGGGGTTTTGAGGTGGCTAGCAGTGGGAGAAGTGGAGGCTTGGCAGTTTTTTGGAAGGATGGGCTGAATTTCAGAGTAAAAAATTTCTCTCGTTTTCATATTGATGCTTGGGTTGCTGAACCAGGGAAGGAGGACTGGCGGTTAACATGCTTTTATGGTGAAGCAAACAGATCACTTAGACAAAATAGTTGGGACACTATGACAAGGCTGCGAGGTGAATCGACTCTTCCATGGTTGTGTATTGGTGACTTTAATGAGGTATTGAGAAGAGAAGAACAACTAGGTCCAAATGAGAGAGATGGTGCCCAGATGGCAGGGTTTAGAGAGGCTGTGGATGTGTGCGGGTTGGCTGACATAGGCTATATAGGCCTGGACTGGACTTTTGAAAAGAAGGTACAGGGAGGACAGTATTGCAGGGTGCGGCTTGATAGGGCCTTGGCCACATCCGAATGGAGCAGTTGGTTCCCCTTTGCATCGCTCCGTCATCTTCAAGCAGCAAAGTCGGACCACTCCCCAATAGTTCTTTGTAATGAACGAGAAGAGACAAACAATCGTATTGCTACAGAGAAATTGTTCCGATACGAGAGAATGTGGGAAACGCATGATGATTTTTATCCTATGGTGAATCGGGGCTGGTCTATGGAAAAAGGAGTGACGCTGAAGGATTTCAAAGAAAAACTGGACCAGCTAGCTAGAACAATGTCAAGCTGGGGTGCCAGAACATTCGGCCATGTTCAAACTGAGCTCCGTCATCTTAAACGACGGCTGGCTGAGCTGCGGTCTGATGCATCCAGAGTGGGGCCATCATTTGAGGAGTCTAAAGTACTAGAAAGGATTGTTGAGCTAAATTTTAGGGAAGAAGTCATGTGGAGACAGAGGTCAAGAATACAATGGTTGGCAGAAGGTGATGGCAATACAAAGTTTTTTCATTTGAAGGCTAGCATGAGAAGGAGGAGAAACCGCATATCGCAGCTCACTAGAAATGATGGGACAGTATGCAATGATGAGGAAGAAATAAAAAATATGGCAAATGAGTTTTATAAAAATCTGTATACCTCGGAGGGTACCATAGGCATGGAGGAAGTTCTATCACATATACCTAAGAAGGTGGATGAGGCAATGAATGAAATGCTATGTGCGCCGTACAAGGATGCTGAAGTGAAAGAAGCATTATTTCAGATGTACCCGACAAAGGCGCCGGGGCCAGATGGCTTCCCAGCACACTTCTTTCAGAAGAATTGGGGGATTTGTGGTGATGAAGTTACCAAGGTTGTTCTCAGAGTGCTTAATGGGGAAGAGTCTCCGGAGGTGGTTAATAGGACTTTCATTGTTTTGATCCCTAAGGTATTAAATCCAACCTCCTTAACCCAGTTTCGTCCGATTAGTTTGTGCAATATGATTTTTAAGATCATATCAAAGGTACACTCTAACCGGTTGAAATGTATTATGCCGGAGATTATTTCACGTGAGCAGTCTGCGTTTGTACCTGGGAGGCTAATCACTGACAATATCATAGCTGCATACGAGTGCTTGCACTTTATGAAACGTTCAAGGAGTAAGAAGAATGCACACTGTGCCCTGAAGCTAGATATGATGAAGGCTTATGATCGCGTGGAGTGGGAGTATTTGGAGGCTGTGATGATTAAGCTTGGTTTCCGGAGTTCATGGGTAAGCAAGATCATGAGCTGTGTCTCTTCTGTCTCATTTTCTGTGCTTGTAAATGGCAACCGGACTGAGGATTTCAAACCTTCACGAGGTATAAGACAAGGGGATACCATATCCCCATACTTATTTTTACTAGCAGCTGAAGGCCTTTCTTGTTTATTAAACTCGAAGAGCAGCAATGAAAATATAAAGGGAGTTGTGATTGCACCAACAGCGCCTCCGGTAAATCATTTGCTATTCGCGGATGATTGTTTACTGCTGTTCAAGGCGAGCATGGAAGGAGCTACATTGATCCGAGACACTGTCAAGCAATATTGTGAGGCGTCCGGGCAAAGAATCAATCTCTCAAAGTCAAGCATTTTCTTTAGGAAGGGTTCTCCTGAAGGTATGAGAGTTGTAGTGAAGGGGATCCTGGAAGTCACCAACGAATCGCTGTCGGAGAAATATTTGGGGCTGCCAACGGAGGTAGGAAGATCTACTAATGGGGCATTTAAGTATATCAAGGACCGTTTATGGGTGAAAATCCAAGGATGGATTGAAAAGTGCCTTGATGCAGCAGGTAAAGAGGTGTTGATTAAGTCGGTTGCTCAGGCAATACCCATTTTCTCCATGTCTTGCTTCCTACTCCCAAGAGGTTTATGCCAAACTATTGATACAATGCTTCAGAAATTTTGGTGGGGGAGTATGGACGGAGAAAGGAAAGCAGCGTGGGTGTCTTGGGATGTGCTAACTATGCCGAAGTACATGGGCGGGTTGGGGTTCCGTGATACACATTTATTCAACCTTGCAATGCTGGCCAAACAAGCATGGCCTCTTACTCAGGATACTGAATCCTTAAGCGCCTGATTACTCAAGTCAGTCTACCATCCCTCTTGTGATATTCTGGAATCTGAGCTAGGAAATAATCCATCACAGATTTGGCGTGCAATCTATGAAGGAAAAGAAGTTCTTAAGCAGGGTCTAATCAGAAGAATTGGAGATGGGAAATCAACGAGCATCTGGAATCAGAACTGGATCCCTAGGAATTTTATGATGAGAGCTCTTCACCCCAATAGTTTGAACCCTCCAGAGAATGTGGTGGAATTAATAGATACCGTGGAGTGGAGATGGAACAGGGATCGTGTGGAACAACACATGCAACCTATAGATGCGTCTGAAATACTTAACATCCCACTGTCATCAATCCAAATGGATGATAGCTGGGCGTGGCACTATGAGCACAATGGCCTTTTTTCTGTGAGATCATGCTACAGAATGCTCAAGGAAACAAAGCGTAGAAGAGAAGAGTGGCTGGAGGGGACTGGTAATATGTCTGATTGGCAAGCAAAAAAGAAGCAATGGTGCACCCTGTGGGGCACTAGGGTGCCAGCGAAACTAAAGAACTTTGCATGGAGACTATCACATAACTCAATCCCAACGGAGGGGGTTCGTTTCCAGCGGCATATGTCTGATACAAATGTCTGCAAATTATGTTGTGGGGCAGTGGACAGCTGGAAGGATAGAAAGAAACCCCAGTCCCTCACTCGTCTCCTCTTCCTCTGGTGTTGGTGGTGTAGGAGATATGCCCTAGAGGCAATAATAAATGTTATTGATTATCTCCCTGTTCGTAATTATGTTTATGTTCCATGCTATAACTGCAATGATTCTCGAGTCTACAAATAAAATGAGGCTTGGAGGGAAACTCATGTGCACGTGTGGGATAATAAACGGTAAAATGTATTCCTAGTCTGGCCTCTAAGACTGGATCAAGTATTGCATGATGATCCTGTTTTCCTGATCATGGGCATAGCTATGCCGGCAATTTTGAGGGCGCAATGTTGGTAGAACACTTGTGTTGAATCGACCCGATTGATGTTATGCTATGAGATACATTCGTCATAAGTTAATGGTTAATAACACAGAGAAGTTAATGTTTGCATAATTCCTTAGACCATGAGAGTATCGAGTTTCTTCATGCTTGCTTCATGAACTTTGGGGTTTGTTAAACGTCATCCGTAAATGGGTGGCTATTACGGCGGCTTACGGGTTCATGGAAAAGTATGTCAAGTAACTTGATAGCTCAAGATTGGGATTTGCTCCTCTGACGATGTAGATATATCTTTGGGCCCTCTCGGTGTTACGGTATCCATCATCGTCTGGCCAGACACAGGGTGATTTGATCATAGGGATGCCGGAACACGGGAACGAGAAAAGAGAACAATACCGGCAACGAGGTAACTGGCATAGTGGACAAGGTGTTGATCCACGGGGATGCCAACATGTCTCACCTCGGGTATTTGTAACATATCGCGAAGCAACAGGAATAGCACACGGCAACTAGAGGTTCACTCGAATATTCATTCGTGTGGGTATAGGGGTCAATATGGGTGTCCACGGCTCCGATGTTGATCATTGATCGGAAGGGGTTCCGGGTCATGTATATACTTCACCGAACCTATAGGGTCACACGCTTAAGGGTCATCTATCTGCTGAATACTAGACAGGGAGTCTGAGAGAAAAACACCAGAAAAGTTTCGGACACCGGAAAAGTTTCGGACAGCGGAAAAGTTCCGCAGAGAGGTCACCGGATGAGTTCCGGTGAAACTGAAAAGTTGTTTCAGGGGATACCAAAATGTCAAATTGGTTTTGGCACATGCCTGATAATTCTTGGAGGATGCCAGAATCGTTCTGGAAACTTTTTGGAATTTTCCGGGATGAAAACCGGAAATGTTCCGGAGCTGCCGAAACTGCTTCAGATGCTTTTCGCAGATCAAAATCACTAAACCGGAATTGTTCCGGCTCGCGTTGAAAATTATTTTGGTGGGTACTAGAATTGTTCTAAGCCCACATGAATATTTTCAGTTCGATCAGACGCAGAAAAATGTCGTCGTGAATAGTGAAAGCACTTTTTGGATATTTTTGGAAAAGTGCCTTTTGGGATATTTTCCCAAAAGGTTTCTAGAAGGCTTGGGGGCTAAGAAACCCCCTTGGGGGGGCCCCCAAGAGATGGTGGCCGGCCACAATGGGGCTCCTCCATGGAGCCCCCACTTGTTCCTTGGTTTCACCTTTAGGTCCTTAAGAAGGACTCCTTTCCATGTGGGTTTTGGGTTTTATTGTAAAACCACCCTACCCCTTGGTTTTCCTATAAATAGGAGGTGAGTGGGCTGCCATCTCACACATCCTTACTCTCATACACATGCCATTGCAATGATCTGGCTTCTTCTCTCCCTCCCAGCGAAATAGTTTCGTAGAGCCGAAAGGCTGTCTGGGTTCCAGTGGGAACTATTTCTGGACGGCGAAGCCCTGCCGGATAGATGACACCGTATGTGTGCAACTCTGTAGAGAGATCGTAGTTTCGGTCTTAGTTCGAGAGTGCCTCCCGGAGGGCTGTCCGTGTGACCGTCCGAGTTTTGGAGGTCCTCCCGAAGGGCTGTCCGAGTGACAGTCCGAGTTTCGGAGGTCCTCCCGAAGGGCTGTCCGCGACACCGTCCGGGGGACTGTGCGACCGCCTCCCGGAGGGCTGTCCGCGGGGCAGATGAGGGTATACATCCTCGCGGTTGGGAGGTTGTAAAATCCTAGCTGCGGGGATCTGCACCGCCGTTCGTCATCGACTCTACTTCCGCTGCGCTACGAGTCGGTAACGAAAGAGATCAAACCTTGTATGCAGTCTCCATAGTGGTCCTGGGCTGGTGCGTAGGTCGGAAATTTTTTGTTTTCTGCTGCGTTACCCTACAGTGGTATCAGAGCCAGGTTATGCGTAGATGCAGGTTGCGATCTAGAATACATAGAGATGTATGGGTGTTGCACAATATAATTAGGTAGTAGATGAGATCTATTGCTGAAAATTATTTGTGCGGGTAGCAGATGAAATCTGTTACCTGATGTTCCTGTTGCTTCCCTGAATTTGCGTAGTCCTAATCTTGACGGCATGGTGGAATCTCACAAAGTTCTGGCAATCTGCGATCCTTTCATGCTGCTCCTGAGTATGCTGATTGACAGATCAACGAAGTGCTAACAGTTCTTTGGGTTCCACCATAGTTAAGAAAGATGGATGTTTCGCAGACGAAAGGGCAATGTAGATATGATCTGCACGGGGGTCACGCGTATGACGAAGTTTAGTATGGGGCTCGAGATTTTATTATCTCGTGTTTCATACACCCTGGAATGTTAATCTAGCGACTTGGATTATCATGCTTGATGATGGACGTTGGTAGCTTCGGTTTGTTTCGAAACCTTAGAAGCCACGTAAAATAAATTTTTTGCATGAACCGATTAGAGGCGTCTAACTTGGTTTTGCAGGATGGATTGCATGTGCATGTGATGTGGTATACCAGTGCTCATATAAATTTGATTATGTATGAGATGACTATATGATGTAAATTAACATGACCTACGTGTCATGATTCGGCATGATGGCTGGAGCCATATGATTGCACTTTAATGACCTGCCTGTCGACCTTATGTAATGCACTTATTTTATTAGCTATAGAGATAGCAATATTATCTGGTGCATCGACAAGGTGGTGGCAATCTTCGCGAAGGTGAACACCAACGCGAATGCCGAAGACGAAGAAATGAAAGACTTCTCCGTCAGAAAGGGCTATACCATATCATGCTAATTATGAATTGCCTGAGATGTTTATCCCTTGTGTTGCACCCTTCTTGATTGCGCTGTAGTCGCTTTTTATTAGGGTGATGTCTCACTAAAAATATCAAGTAGTTAGTGTTCTCCCAAGTGTAGCACCGTCACGGCACCTATCTCTTCGGGGTATCACATGGTTGCATGGGTACGAACGATTAGAGAAGTGTGAGGCGGGTGAGTTGATGACCTCGCAGCGAGATCACTTGGTTTTCTTGACGTTCAGGCATGGAAGTCATGAGCTCGGAACACACGCATCGAAAGATGAACAAGAGTCACATAGAGATGTGATTGGCAAAGTTGTCCTACCGATTGCAATTCTCGTCACTTGAGATGGTTGCATCCTTGGCGTTGAATTGTAATTTGGATCTTGAATCACTCACAATCAATTATGAGAGATATTGATTTGAGTGGGAGCGCACTATAGAATTAACTTGTTTAATTCTCAGTGCAATTAATTTTGAACACTGTCTAAGTGTGGTTTGCATAATAGTTGTAGAATAATGGCTCGCGTTTCCACCTTCCCTATTAAAATTGAATAGCTGTTAAATATCTGGTTAAAACTTTACGGTTGGTAACGTAATGTGAGGATTGTCCTCAAGAGTGCCGAGAAGGACTTTGTCCTATCGCATGCTTTCGGTATTCTCCCGCTAATTCTATGGATCATGTGACTCTCGTCCTTCGATCCAAAAGCTAGAATTCTGTTTCAGTCAAATGCAATACGTTTGCTTCCATGAGACCCGAACTTCGTAAGTTTGGATAGTTATGTGATATTCATGGAATCTGAAAATCATTTTCAGAGACGGACAAAGGCTAAAAGATATGAGATATCCAAAGCAATGTTTTGTTTGCAAACTATTAGTAAAGGAGTTTACTATGCATTTGACTGATAAGAGAGGGATCCAGAAGAACGCATGTCATATGATGATGGTGAATAAAACAACAACTTAAAGAGAAAGGAAGTGTCCGAAGGGTGTTAGTGAAACTTTCACGCCTAGGAAGTCCGGGGCTAACGCCACTCTTAAGTTGGATGCTTCTTCTGAGAGTAGAAGAAATACTGAAAGTTAAACTGTTAGAAGTAAAATGGCAAAAGGATAGAAGACTGGAATATATAGGTCATGTATGAATGTCATACAAGTTTTTGATGTATAGAAGGCTGGTCAAAGATATAGTTCTTGGGAATTATGGTTAAACATGTTAATCACTAATTCTTGGGTATTGTGAGTTAATCACAAAGATACCCGCTCGATTGCACTCTGTTGCAACTCGATGTAAGAACTACTACGGCCTACAAGACTAGCCAGGAATGAGGTTTAGATACACACATGGAACATAGTAAATGTTACTATACCTTCCATTAGTGTATTCCTTATGTATTTACTTTCATAATTCATTTTAGAGTTTTACACTCTAGCCCATTGCATAAAGTATCTTGCAAGAAGGTTATTCATAAGAGAACTTTTGATGTTCGATGTTATGAATAACATAAGGGCCATACTTTCATTATGAATGAGATGTATGTTATGAATATTGATATTAATACATTACCTCTGTATTTACTTTCATAATTCATTTAGAGTTTCATACACTCTAGCCCTTTGCATAAGGTATTTTGCAAGAAGGTTATTCATAAGAGAACTTTTGATGTTCGGTGTTATGAATAACATGAAGGGCCATGCTTCCATACATGATGGGATGTATGCTATGAATATTGATGGTAATATGATACATCCATAACACTGACGCTAAATTTCGCAAGACTAAAAGAATACCACACAAGTGTGGCACTGCATTTGGTCACATTGGAGAAACCCGCATGGAAAATTCCATTATGATGGATTTTGAAGTCATTTGATTTTGAATCATCTGACACTTGCAACTTTCCTCTGAAAGGTGAAGTGACTGAAATACCGTTCACATGCCATAAGGAACGAGCAAAGAACATATTGGTGATCATACATTATGATGTGTGTAGTCCAATAAATGTTGTTGCAAGTAGTGGATTTATCTATCTTCTGAAATGACTCAAGTAGATATGTGGATATTTACTTGTTGAGACGTAAGTCTGGATCTTTTTGAATTCATTCATAAGGTTTTCAAAAATGAAGTAGAAGTTGTTGTAACAAGAAAATTATGTTTCTACAATTCGATTGCAGAAAGGAATATTTGAGTTACAAGTTTAGCGAATGTCTGATGAGTTGTGAAAGGGGTTTCATAACTTACACCTCCCGGAGCACCACTGCAAGTGGAAAGTCCGTGAAGATGTAATCGAACCATTTATGACATGGTAAGATCAAAGATGACATAAATAAAATTTGCCACTATCCCTTTTAAGGTGATGCTTTAGAGACTGCGGCTTTTACACTGAAAAGAGCTTCATCGGGTCTGTTGAAATAACGTCATGGTATGGTACGCCCAACCATGTTATATCTTTTCTTAACATTTGGAATATGGGGCTTGTGTAAAAGGTTACAAACCTATTCCAAATCAGACAAGTGCTACTTTGTAGGTTATCCCAAGTCATTGGGTATTCCCCCACCACTGTACCAAGGCAAAGGGTTTTGCCACAAAACGGTATGCTTTTAAAGAGAATAGTTCTCATAAAAGGTCAGTGGGAGGATAGTGCAACTCGACAAGATAACCAGTATCTTCGTCATCAGGTCAAAGGAAAGGAACCTTGGAAGTGATTCCAGGGTTTCCTACTGCGACTGATACGGAAGTCTCTACAATAAAATGTATTGACTTCAGTCGAACTTGCAGCTGAACCACGTAGGCAAGGCTCGTGCAAATCTCTCAGGTGCGCAAACAAGATATTGTTGTTGGACAACAGTATACCTACGATATACAAGGAAGCGGTGATGGGCCCTGACTCCGGAATTGGCTAAATGCCAATACAATCTGAGATAGTTTCCATATAAGTGATTCAAGATTAAGATCTTGATACACCTTTCGGAAGACTTAGAGTCTAACGAATATTTATGGAACTAAAAACTGATACGGATAAAAATGTTTTAACCATAAAGCTCGACTTGTTACAATAACAAGTTCAAGGAGTTGACTACGATGAGATTGTCTCACCGTAGCGATGCTTGAAGTCGGTTCGGGTTGAACTAGCAATTAATACATATTTCAATCATGAGATATGAAACATGGATGACAAAAGGATTTCCATCTGATGGAAATGAAACCTAGGACTTGTATGTGATACAGTCCAAGGTATTTTGACAGTCCAGAGGATGCTAGTAAGGGTGCAAACTTCGGAGTTCCAGCGATGGACAGAAGAGAGCAAAATGGAGTTGGAATCTTCGTGTTTTGATGAAATGGTCAAAAGGGTTTTGACTTGATCAATGGGTAACGAAGATGCTTGTGATTCAAGAAAGTAAGTGGGAGCATAATAATATTTCTAAAACATTGTGTGCTTGACACATTGTTAATTGGAAGTAAATTTCTTGACACGAATTAAGGACTTCATTTGAAAATAGTTTTTTGATGAAGTGCTTGGGCTATATAGCCTCCATATTAGGGATGATGATCTATGGAGATAGATTTACCTAATAGGGCTAAGCAATGAATACATATTGACAAGATGCTAAAACCTTTTAGCATTTAAAACGCCAAGGAGTGATTCTTGCCGAAGTCACATGGAAAGAGTTTTCGCAAGACTCAGTGTCCCATAGCACTGATGAGTGAAATACATGATGGAGATTCCACACACTCTTGTGTTTGGATTAATCATGTATTCCATGGTATGTAAAACAACCAGATATGTCCAATACTCCAAAGTTGTTGCGAGTATAGATACCATAGTGATCAAAGTACTGATCATGGGACAACAGTGAAAGATGTCATTGAGTACTAGAGCAGTACTGATGACATGTTTTCTCGCAAGCGGAGATCATGAAGAGTTCGTTGTAAAAGGTTACATCGAAACAGTCTTCATCCATGCTCCATGCGACTTTTCGATTTAAATTGAGGGTTTTTGTGTGATACACAATATGGTGGCACGGCAGTTGGAAATTGTTCCAAACATGATACTGTGGGGAATTCTATAACAAAGGCTAAGTATGTTGATGCTTTAGAAGCGACAAAGAAGTTGTTGAATCATATAGTTCATTCATGAACTTAGTATGGTTCCAAGATGGCTTTGGTCTATGGGACACTATTGCAGATAGTTGCTCCATAGCTCAGTCTGAGGAATCAGGTTTCGACCAATGATTCACACATATGCAAAGCCAAGTCCACACAAAATATGAATTTTGTGAAAGCGTGAAAACGAGAGGATATGCAAAGTTACACACGGAGCTGAAGTCGTCAGATCCGTTGGACATCAGGCTATACCACATGCGAAGCATATTTTACACCAGTATGCCATAGGTGTAAAGTGCATTAGCATTGACTAGATTATTGACTCTAGTGCAAGTGGGAGTCTGTAGGAGATATGCCCTAGAGGCAATAATAAATGTTATTGATTATCTCCCTGTTCATAATTAAGTTTATGTTCCATGCTATAACTGCAATGATTCTCGAGTCTACAAATAAAATGAGGCTTGGAGGGAAACTCATGTGCACGTGTGGGATAATAAACGGTAAAATGTATTCCTAGTCTGGCCTCTAAGACTGGCTCAAGTATTGCATGATGATCCTGTTTTCCTGATCATGGGCATAGCTATGCCGGCAATTTTGAGGGCGCAATGTTGGTAGAACACTTGTGTTGAATCGACCCGATTGATGTTATGCTATGAGATACATTCGTCATAAGTTAATGGTTAATAACACAGAGAAGTTAATGTTTGCATAATTCCTTAGACCATGAGAGTATCGAGTTTCTTCATGCTTGCTTCATGAACTTTGGGGTTTGTTAAACGTCATCCGTAAATGGGTGGCTATTACGGCGGCTTACGGGTTCATGGAAAAGTATGTCAAGTAACTTGATAGCTCAAGATTGGGATTTGCTCCTCCGACGATGGAGAGATATCTCTGGGCCCTCTCGGTGTTACGGTATCCATCATCGTCTGGCCAGACACAGGGTGATTTGATCATAGGGATGCCGGAACACGGGAACGAGAAAAGAGAACAATAATGGCAACGAGGTAACTGGCATAGTGGACAAGGTGTTGATCCACGGGGATGCCAACATGTCTCACCTCGGGTATTTGTAACATATTGCGAAGCAACAGGAATAGCACACGGCAACTGGAGGTTCACTCGAATATTCATTCGTGTGGGTATAGGGGTCAATATGGGTGTCCACGGCTCCGATGTTGATCATTGATCGGAAGGGGTTCCGGGTCATGTCTATACTTCACCGAACCTATAGGGTCACACGCTTAAGGGTCATCTATCTGCCGAATACTAGACAGGGAGTCTGAGAGAAAAACACCGGAAAAGTTTCGAACACCGGAAAAGTTTTGGACAGCGGAAAAGTTCCGCAGAGAGGTCACCAGATGAGTTCCGGTGAAACTGAAAAGTTGTTTCAGGGGATACCAAAAAGTCAAATTGGTTTTGGCACATGCCTGATAATTCTTGGAGGATGCCAGAATCTTTCTGGAAACTTTTTGGAATTTTCCGGGATGAAAACCGGAAATGTTCCGGAGCTGCCGAAACCGCTTCAGATGCTTTTCGCAGATGAAAATCACTAAACCGGAATTGTTCCGGCTCGCGTTGAAAATTATTTTGGTGGGTACTAGAATTGTTCTAAGCCCACATGAATATTTTCAGTTCGATCAGACGCTGAAAAATGTCGTCGTGAATAGTGAAAGCACTTTTTGGATATTTTTGGAAAAGTGCCTTTTGGGATATTTTCCCAAAAGGTTTCTAGAAGGCTTGGGGGCTAAGAAACCCCCTTGGGGGGCCCCCCAAGAGATGGTGGCCGGCCACAATGGGGCTCCTCCATGGAGCCCCCACTTGTTCCTTGGTTTCACCTTTAGGTCCTTAAGAAGGACTCCTTTCCATGTGGGTTTTTGGTTTTATTGTAAAACCACCCTACCCCTTGGTTTTGCTATAAATCGGAGGTGAGTGGGCTGCCATCTCACACATCCTTACACTCATACACATGCCATTGCAATGATCTGGCTTCTTCTCTCCCTCCCAGCGAAATAGTTTCGTAGAGCCGAAAGGCTGTCTGGGTTCCGAAGGGAACTAGTTCTGGACGGCGAAGCCCTGCCGGATAGATGACACCGTATGTGTGCAACTCTGTAGAGAGATCGTAGTTTCGGTCTTAGTTCGAGAGTGCCTCCCGGAGGGCTGTCCGTGTGACCGTCCGAGTTTTGGAGGTCCTCCCGAAGGGCTGTCCGAGTGACAGTCCGAGTTTCGGAGGTCCTCCCGAAGGGCTGTCCGCGACACCGTCCTGGGGACTGTGCGACCGCCTCCCAGAGGGCTGTCCGCGGGGCAGATGAGGGTATAAATCCTCGCGGTTGGGAGGTTGTAAAATCCTAGCTGCGGGGATCTGCACCGCCGTTCGTCATCGACTCTACTTCCGCTGCGCTACGAGTCGGTAACGAAAGAGATCAAACCTTGTATGCAGTCTCCATAATGGTCCTGGGCTGGTGCGTAGGTCGAAAAAATTTTGTTTTCTGCTGCCTTACCCTACAGGTGGCGCCGACATGAGCCAGCTCTAGCCCAGCCGTCGCTGCAGCATGCGCCTCCCCTCCCAGATCCACGGGAGTGGCAAGGGCGTCGGATTGGCCAACCATGGCCGCAGTGGTAAGTGCCACAGGACCCAGGTCCTGGCGAGCGAGGGGGGCGACCGAGTGAGCCGCCGCCGCCGCCGCGGCAAGCGCCTCCGTCACACATTTAAAAATTAATTTACTTAAATTTTAAGTGTTCATCACACATTTAAAAAATATTAATGTAGTATAAACAAAAATATTCGAGCAATAATAGCATTATAAAACTGTTCGTGAGATTTGAAAAATGCTCATGTGCTTAAAAAAATCCGTGACATTAAAAAACTATTCGAGTATTTTGATAGATGATTTGTACCATTAAACAAATGTTCCTCAATATTTTTAAAAGAAATTTTACATTGTAAAAATATGTTCATGTTAGTTAAAAAAATCATACCATACCAAAAATTGCTCGTATATTTTTAAAAATTGTTCACGCATGTTAATAATATGTTGGTTAAATTTTTAAAAAGGTTTATACAATATAATGAAAATATTCACGTAATTTATTAAATGTTTCATGCCACTCATAAAATGTTCAGGGCACATTTAAAATGTTTAACATATATTTGAATTATGTTCAAATATGTATCAAAAAATATTCATCATGTATTTGAGAAATGTTAAACATCTATCAAAGAAAATATTACACGTGTACAAAAAAAATATAAAACGTGTATTATAAAAGTCGATTGGCATTTGAAAAATAAAGGAAAAACCAGAAGGAAACAGATAAGAGAAACATAGAAATATAGTATGAAAAATACGTCTAGAAAATTTTAAAACCGGTCTATAGAAACTTCCGGAAACTGCTTAGATGGGCTGTCCATGCCTTACCTCTTAGATGGGCTGCCTGACTATGGCAATGGCGCCCCAACACAAGAAGCGAGGCTACAATAAGTCTCGCAAAAGCCGAGAAATAGTCTTGATGTTTTCGCTAGAACAGACAACAATGTTCTTGAATATGTCCTGGGTCGGGACCAACACAGCTTTGCTTGGACCTAATAGCATGATCTTCACGGAAAATACATATATAAACATTTCAAAAGTAGTACTGTACGTGTGCTCATCGGGGCGTAGTGGAGAAGCGAGGGAGCTAATTAAGCAACATGAAGAAACTTTCACGACCAAATGAAGAGTGTACGTTTGGTTTTAAAATTTGTCCATAAAAAAAATAGACTCTTTCACGGCCATCCCATGTATATATGAGTGTACGTTTTTAATTAACATATGACGAGGAAATTACTGTCAAACAAATGGAATAGACTCTTGTAGGACCAAAAGTATGTCTAGAGGGGGGTGATTAGACTACTTGACCAAATAAAAGTTTTGTCTATATCAAATTTTAGAGTTGGCAGTTTTTAGCATTTCATGACAAGTCAGGTACACCCTACACATGCAAGTCTAAGAGTATAGCAGCGGAAAGTAACAACAAGCATGAGTAGAAAGGATAGGGTAGGAAGATCAAACGCAATTGTAGACACGATGATTTTTCCCGTGGTTCCGATAGGTGGTGCTATCGTACATCCACGTTTATGGAGTCTTCAACCCACGGAGGGTAACGGTCGCGAGAGTCCACGGAGGGCTCCACCCATAAGGGTCCACGAAGTAGCAACCTTGACTATTCCATAACGGCTTCCGTCCACGAAGGACTAGCCTCACTATGGGTAGATCTTCACGAAGTAGGCGATCTCCTTGCCCTTACAAACTTCTTGATTCAACTCCACAACACGAAGTAGGAGGCTCCCAAGCGACACCTAACCAATCTAGGAGGCACCACCCTCCAAAAGGTAATAGGCTCGGTAATGACGATGAACTCCTTGCTCTTGTGCTTCAAGATGATAGACTCCTCAACACACAATCACACTCTCACAGATTTGGCTTGGTGGAAGAGATGGGATTGGTGAGGCTAGAAATCAAGATCCATATGGTTGGAGTGGAAAATCTTGACCTCAACACAAGGATAGGTGGTTCTCTCTCAGAAAACTGGATGGGGCAAGTATGGAATAGTTCTGAGTGCTTCTCTCTCGAGTAGGTGGTGGTGGAGGGGTATATATAGGCATCCCAAAAATCCAACCGTTACACACAAAATGACCAACTCGGTGACACCGATATGTTAATCTCGGTGGTACCGAAGTGACCAAAAGGTGGCAACTTTTGAATCTCGGTGAGACCGATATAGGAAACTCGGTTGCACCGATAAGGTGACCAACGGTCAGATTCCCAATCTCGGTGACGCCGATCCAACAATCTCGATGGTACCGATATTGTGAATTTGCGTAACAGAAAGTTGGCAACCTAAACTCGGTGGCACCGGAATGGAATCGGTTGCACCGAAGTGGCTAGGGTTTGGCTGAGTCTGTCTACGGTTGAGAATCGGTGGCACCGAGTGGAAAGTGTTGGTTGCACCGATTTTGAATATTTGGCTATGAACAGACTTTGTGGAAGAGCTTGTGGGTGTTTTTGGTGACTATCACTTGTGCACGTATGAGCATTTTGTTCACCAATCAAAACCTTACCCCCTTTTAATAGTATTGGCTTTCCTATGGACTCAAAGTGATTTCTCACAAATGTAAAATGTAGAGTCCTCTTGCTTGAAGCTTTGCCAATCCATTTCCTTGCATCTTTGTGTAGGAGATATGCCCTAGAGGCAATAATAAATGTTATTGATTATCTCCCTGTTTATAATTATGTTTATGTTCCATGCTATAACTGCTATGGTTCTCGAGTCTACAATAACCACGAGGCTCGAAGGAAGACTCATATGCACGTGTGGAATAATAAACAGTAAAATGTATTCCTAGTCAAGCCTCTATGACTGGCTCAAGTATTGCATGATGATCCTGTTTTCCTGATCATGGGCATGGCTATGCCGGCAATTTTGAGGGCACAATTGTTGGTAGAACACTTGTGTTGAATCGACCCGATTGATGTTATGCTATGAGATATATTCGTCATAAGTTAATGGTTAATAACACAGAGAAGTTAACGTTTGCATAATTCCTTAGACCATGAGAGTGTCGAGTTTCTTCATGCTTGCTTCATGAACTTTGGGGTTTGTTAAACGTCATCCGTAAATGGGTGGCTATTACGGCGGCTTACGGGTTCATGGAAAAGTATGTCAAGTAACTTGATAGCTCAAGATTGGGATTTGCTCCTCCGACGATGGAGAGATATCTCTGGGCCCTCTCGGTGTTACGGTATCCATCATCGTCTAGCCAGACACAGGGTGATTTGATCACGGGGATGCCGGAACACGGGAACGAGAAAAGAGAACAATACCGGTAACGAGGTAACTGGCATAGTGGACAAGTTGTTGATCCACGGGGATGCCAACATGTCTCACCTCGGGTATTTGTAACATATCGCGAAGCAACAGGAATAGCACACGGCAACTGGAGGTTCACTCGAATATTCATTCGTGTGGGTATAGGGATCAATATGGGTGTCCACGGCTCCGATGTTGATCATTGATCGGAAGGGGTTCCGGGTCATGTCTATGCTTCACCGAACCTATAGGGTCACACGCTTAAGGGTCATCTATCTGCTGAATACTAGACTGGGAGTGTGAGAGAAATTCACCGAAAAAGTTTCGGAGACAACGGAAGAGTTCCGGAGAGAGAGAACACCGGAAGAGTTTCGGTAAAACCGAAAAGTTGTTTCGGAGTGTACCATAAAGTCAAATTGGTTTCGGCACATGCCTGGAAATTATTAGAAGGTACCAGAATTGTTCCGGTAACTTCTGAGATTTTTCAGAGATGAAAACCGGAAATGTTCCGGGACTGCCGGAACCGCTTTAGTTGCTTTTCACAGATGAAAATCACTAAACCGAAAAGTTGTTTCGGAGTACACCATGAAGTCAAATTGGTTTCGGCACATGCCTGATAATTCTTGGAGGGTGCCAGAATCGTTCTGGAAACTTTCTGGAATTTTCCGAGATGAAAGCCGGAAATGTTCCAGAGCTGCCAGAACCGCTTTAGATGCTTTTCGCATATGAAAATTACTAATCTGAAAATGTTTCAGACCGTGTCGAGAATTGTTTTGGTGGGTACTGGAATTATTCTAGGACCCATAGAAATATTTTCGGATTTATCGGTCACGAAAAATTGGTTTCATGAATAGTGAAAATGCATTTATGGTTATGGTTGGAAGTTGGCTTTCCACAAATATCTTCACAAAAGATCTAGGGGTGACATGGATGGATAAGGGCACCCATTTGGGCTGCCACCACCTCCTCCTCCCCTATAAATAGAGGTGGAGAGGAGCTCTCCACACTCACACTCTTTCTCACATACACATGCCATCTGATGTTATCTGGCTTCTCTCTCCCTCCCAGCGAAATAGTTTCGTAGAGCCGAAAGGCTGTCTGGGTTCCGGTGGGAACTAGTTCTGGACGGCGAAGCCCTGCCGGATAGATGACACCGTATGTGTGCAACTCTGTAGAGAGATCGTAGTTTCGGTCTTAGTTCGAGAGTGCCTCCCGAAGGGCTGTCCGTGTGACCGTCTGAGTTTTGGAGGTCCTCCTGAAGGGCTGTCCGAGTGACAGTCCAAGTTTCGGAGGTCCTCCCGAAGGGCTGTCCGCGACACCGTCCGGGGGACTGTCTGACCGCCTCCCGGAGGGCTGTCCGCGGGGCAGATGAGGGTATACATCCTCGCGGTTGGGAGGTTGTAAAATCCTAGCTGCGGGGATTTGCACCGCCATTCGTCATCGACTCTACTTCCGCTGCGCTATGAGTCGGTAACGAAAATGATCAAACCTTGTATGCAGTCTCCATAGTGGTCCTGGGCTGGTGCATAGGTCGGAAAATTTTTGTTTTTTGCTGCGTTACCCTACACTTAGGGTATTTCCACAATCTTCACAATCCTTTTGCCATCCCTATCATTGAACTTTTCCTGAAATATACTTAGTGGAAACATTAGTTCAATGACTTATATGTTGTTATTAATTACCAAAACCACCAAGGGAGCAAATGTGCTTTCAATCTCCCCCTTTTTGGTAATTGATGAGAACATATAGATCAAAGCTTCGACATATGATATAATCAATGAATATAATCGTCGCTTTGAGAAGTATGAGATAAGCAAGAGCTCCCCCTAAATTTGTGCATTATTTTGAATTTGCGTTTGAATGCAAATGCACAATCGATTAGGTACATGGGGCACTTCTTCCATGTCACATACATCTTGGTGGTGTGCGAGAATAATTAGAGTGAACAACATAGCACAACACAACCAGACAAAGATAATGATCATCTCAAAAGCATTAAGATGATAGGAAATAGTAGCACAACACACATAAAGTGTACGATCAAAACACAAAGCGTAGCCAAAAGTAAATGAAACATGTGTGTTTTTGAAAAAGCAATAAAAACCAAACGCTCTCTCACTCGAAGCCTAAAGATCTATATACACTTCTCCCCCTTTGGCAACAAGTTACCAAAAAGTTCAAAGGCATATGTCTAAGCGTTCTTGGGCTGATCTCCTCTGGTTGTTGATGAAGGAGTCGAGAGAACAGCGTCGGCGAAGATCTCTGCAGATGTCGTGGAATTAGCCTGGGAGTCCTCTTGGGCTTCTCAGCAGCAGGCTTCTTGGGGGTAGACTTGGTGCTCCTGGAAGTGCCAGTCTTTGGCATAGCATCAGACATAAGCTTCTTTTTCTTCTTGGGAGGGGCCTTCTCAACATGTTCTTCCTTCTCCTCAGCAGCAGCAGCCTCCTTAGGATCCTCAAACATGGAGGTCTGCCTGCCAGTGACATAGACTATCCTCTTTCTAGCTCTCTTCTTCTCCTCTGCCTTCTTAGGCATATATTTCTTTGGGGGTGACTCAAGGTGAAGAGCCATTTTTTCCCTCGCACCCTCAGGTGCTCTCATAGCCTCAGAGCTAGTATACTCTTTCCTGACAGCTCTCCTTGAAGAGGTAGCTTCATTTGCAGCTTTCTTGGCAGCCTTCTCTTGCTTCTTAGCAAGAACCTCTTCTGGAACAAAGTCTGAATCCTCCTCATCTGAATTCAGCTTCTTCCTAGCCCTTGTTGCAGCCTTGGGCAACCCATGGGAACTGGGAGTGCCTGGATCTGAAGATGAACTAGACTCAGGACTAGTGCCAGAATCCAATTCAACACTCTGCTCTCTGAAGTTGTTCTCACTGTCCTCAGCACTTGACATACTGACCCTGTGAATAGAGTATAGAGGAGCAGAAAAGGATAAGTCGTCACAAAATGTGGCTGGTTTTTGAAAGTTTGAACAAAAGATTTTCACAGTTTTACATTCTGTCAAATGAAAATCGGTACAGCCGAAGCAAAGTTTTCGGTGCTACCGAGATTGACTATCTCATTAACAGAAACTTGGCACTCCTTTCGGTGAGGCCGAAAGGAAGTACTCGGTTTCACCGAGACAGTTCTCAGCAACACAGACAGGCAAATCGGTGATACCGATTAGTTCACTTCGGTTCTACCGAGTTCCATCGGGCGGAAGGCAAACCCTAGAAAATCGATGGTTCTCTAATCTACGGAGTTTTCTCGTGGATAGAAATATGTGCAAATTGTGGCTTATAGAGAAAATCAACTTTATTGCGCAAGAATCAGACGGAGAGCGCAAGAAAGATCGAATCCGTACCCTAGCTTGGTGACGGATCCGCTACGGCGGCGACGACGGCGAAGATGCCCGTCGACGGCGAGGATTCCCAGCGGCGAAGACACACGGGGAGGCAAGGCGATGACCAAGGGGTCCTTTTGTGGCAGCTTAGGGTTTGGGGCGCGATGATTGAAGATTGAAATTTCGAACCGGCGGGACCATAGCTTATATACCCTTCACTGTCGGTGATACCGGTTCTAAATTTTCGGTGTCACCGAGTTCCTCAACTGTTAGCTGACAGGGAAACTCGGTGTAACCGAGAATATGGAATCGGTAGTGCCGAGATTGAAAACCAGATCAACCCTAGGCATTTGGTGAGACTGAGAATTGTGGGTTGGTTCCACTGAGATGCACTTGGGAGGTTTTAATGGTCAGTCCTTGTCGATACGGAACTTCGAGTGCTCCACACACAGAGGGATCGAAAATTACTTGTTCAAATTTTGTGATGCAGCATGAATGGAATATGAGGTGAGAAAGCATAGATAGCTAAAGAGTGGTCCTAGGCATTCTTGTCCATCCAATTGGCGAAAGAGAAAATCAAGAGCCAAATAGCAACAATTGGATGTCCTCGAATGAGAAAATAAATGCAGACCAACATGCTCACACAAAGAGATGTCAAATGAAATCATGGCAAACATGCACATGTTGGAAATATGCCCTAGAGGCAATAATATAATGGTTATTATTATATTTCCTTGTTCATGATAATCATTTATTATCCATGCTATAATTGTATTGATTGGAAACTCAAATACATGTGTGGGTACATAGACAACACCGTGTCCTTAGTAAGCCTCTAGTTAACTAACTCGTTGATCAAAGGATGGTGAAGGTTTCCTGACCATGGACATGAGATGTCATTTGATAACGGGATCACATCATTAGGAGAATGATGTGATGGACAAGACCCAAACTATAAACATAGCATATGATCGTGTCAGTTTATTGCTATAATTTTCTGCATGTCAAGTATCTGTTCCTATGACCATGAGATCATGAAACTCACTGACACCGGAGGAATACCTTGTGTGTATCAAACGTCACAACGTAACTGGGTGACTATAAAGATGCTCTACAGGTATCTCCGAGGGTGTCTGTTGGGTTGGCATGGATCAAGACTAGGATTTGTTACTCCGTGTGACGGAGAGGTATCTCAGGGCCCACTCGGTAATACAACATCACTATAAGCCTTGCAAGCAATGTGACTAAGGTGTTAGCCACGGGATCTTGTATTACGGAACGAGTAAAGAGACTTGCCGGTAACGAGATTGAACTAGGTATAGGGATAGCGACGATCGAATCTCGGGCAAGTAACATACCGAAGAATAAAGGGAACAACATACGGGATTAACTGAATCCTTGACATAGAGGTTCGACCGATATAGATCTTCATAGAATATGTAGGAACCAATATGGGCATCCAGGTCCCGCTATTGGTTATTGACCGTAGAGGTGTCTCGGTCATGTCTACATAGTTCTCGAACCCGCAGGGTCTACACACTTAACGTTTGGTGACGATTAGTATAGTTGAGTTATTGTGTTGGTGACCGAAGGTTGTTCGGAGTCTCGGATAAGATCCCGGACATGACGAGGATCTCCGGAAGAGTCCGGAGGAAAAGATTGATATATGTGATAATAGTGTTTTGATCTCCGGAAGGGTTCCGGAATTCATCGGAAGGGGTTTCGGATGTTTACCGAAGTGTTCGGGTGCAGCAACACTTTATATGGGCCAAAGGGGTAAAGCCCACGAGGTATTGGAAAGTGCAAAAGGAAGTTTTGCTGCTTCCTTAAGCGGTACTACCGCTGGTAAGGCACTACTACCGCGTAAGCGGTACTACCGCTTGTGTGAAGCGGTACTACCGCTCAAGCGGTACTACCGCTCATGAGCGGTACTACCGCTTGTGCGCGGTACTGCTGGAATCCGAGTGTGACTCTTTCCGTGCGGGCCAAACCGACCTTGTTCGGGCAAAACCGACCATATGGAAGCTTTCTCTCCAAGTTTAGACCCCAGGTCTCAACATATAAATAGAGGGGCAGGGCTAGCACACGGGACACATCAGGATTTCCCAAGCCGTGTGCCGGCAACCCTAACCCTCTAGTTCCTCCCGTCATAATCTCCGTAGTGCTTGGCGAAGCCCTGCAGAGATTGTTTCTCACCACCATCACCACGCCGTCGTGCTTCCGGAACTCATCTACTACTTTACCATCGTTCGCTGGATCGAGGAGGTGAAGGCGTCATCAAGCCGTACGTGTGTTGAACGCAGAGGTGCCGTCTGTTCGGCACTAGTTCGTGATCGGATCGAGGGACGACTTGCGATTTGGATCGCGGAGACGTTCGACTACATCAACTGCATTTCTTAACGCTTCCGCTTAGCGATCTACAAGGGTATGTAGATTCACTCTCCCTCTCGTAGATGCTCATCACCATGAATAGATCTTGCGTGTGCGTAGGAAAATTTTTGTTTCCCATGCAACGTTCCCCAAAAGTGGCATCTGAGCTAGGTCTATGTGTAGATGAGATCACGAGTAGAACACAAAGGAGTTTGTGGGCGTTGATGCTTAGATTGCTTCCTCCCTTAATCTTTTCTTGATTCAGCGGTATTGTTGGATGAAGCGGCCCGGACCAACATTACTCGTACGCTTAGGAGAGACCGGTTCCATCAACTGACATGTAACTTCGTTGCATAAAGATGGCTGGCGGGTGTCTGTTTCTCCCACTTTAGTCGGATCGGATTTGACAAAGGCGGTCCTTGAGAAGGTTGAATAGCAATTTTTGTATCACCGTTGTGGTTTTTGCGTAGGTAAGAATCGTTCTTGCTAGATACCCGTAGCAGCCACGTAAAACTTGCAACAACAATTAGAGGACGTCTAACTTGTTTTTGCAGGGTATGTTGTGATGTGATATGTCCAATTACATGATGAGATATATGTGATGTATGAGATGATCATGTGTTGTATAGAATATCACGACTTGCATGTCGATGAGTACGGCAACTGGCAGGATCAATAGAGTTGTCTTTAATTATTTTGGCCGTTTTGCTTTACTTTATCGCTATGAGTTAGCAATAGTCGTGGAAGCAACAGTCGGCGCGACAACCTCATGGCGACACGTTGATGGAGATCAAGATGATGGAGATCATGGTGTCATGCCAGTGACGATGGAGATCATGCCGGTGCTTTGGAGATGGAGATCAAAAGCACAAGTTCATGGCCATATCATGTCACTTATGATTTGCATGTGATGTTAATCCTTTTATGCATCTTATTTTGCTTAGGACGACGGTAGCATTATAAGGTGATCCCTCACTTAAATTTCAAGATAAAATTGTGTTCTCCCTGAGTGTGCACCGTTGCGAAAGTTCGTCGTTTCGAGACACCACGTGATGATCGGGTGTGATAGACTCTACGTTCGCATACAACGGGTGCAAGCCAGTGTTGCACGTGCGGAACACTCGGGTTAAACTTGACGAGCCTAGCATGTACAAACATGGCCTCGGAACACAAGAGACCGAAAGGTCGAACATGAGTCATATAGTAGATATGATCAACATGAAGATGTTCACCATTGAAACCACCTCAACTCACGTGATGATCGGACTTGAGTTGGTGGATTTGGATTATGTGACACTCGAATGACCGGAGGGATGTCAATTTGAGTGGGAGTTTTTAAGTAATATGATTAACTAAACTCATTATCTTGAACAATAGTCTAAGTTGTATTTGCAATATTTATGTTGTAGATCATGGCTCGCGCAGTAGCACCCCTGAATTTTAATGCGTTTCTAGAGAAAGCTAAGTTGAAAGATGATGGAAGTAACTTTGTGGACTGGGCCCGTAATCTAAGGATTATCCTTACGGCTTCCCAGAAGGCTTATGTCCTTGATGCACCGCTTGGTGATCCACCCGCTCCAGTTGAGTCTCTAGACGTTGTGAACGCCTGGCAGGCTCGTTCTGATGATTACTCAATAGTTCAATGTGCAATGTTGTATGGCTTAGAACCGGGACTTCAAAGACGTTTTGAACGTCATGCAGCATATGATATGTTCCAGGAGTTGAAGTTTATATTTCAGAAGAATGTCCGGATCGAGAGGTATGAGACCTCCGATAAGTTCTATGCTTGCAAGATGGAGGAGAACGGTTCTGTCAGTGATCACATACTCAGAATGTCTGGGTACTCCACCCGTCTGGCTGAATTGGGGATGCCCCTTCCGCCAGAGGCTATCACTGACAGAGTTCTTCAATCATTGCCACCTAGCTACAAGAGCTTCGTGTTGAACTATAACATGCACGGGATGAACAAGTCAGTCGTCGAGCTGTTTGCGATGTTAAAAGTCGCTGAGTCTGAGATTCAGAAGGAGCATCAAGTGTTGATGGTCAATAAAACCACTAGTTTCAAGAAGAATGGCAAGGGTAAGAAGGGTAACTCCAAGAAGAGTGGCAAAGCAGTTGCCCCTCCCGTGAAGAAACCCAAGGCTGGACCCAAGCCTGAAACTGAGTGCTTTCATTGCAAGGGAACTGGTCACTGGAAGCGGAACTGCCCCAAGTATTTGGCTGACAAGAAGGCGGCCAACAACAAACAAGGTATATATGATATACATGTTATTGATGTGTACCTTACCAACTCTCGTTGTAGTGCCTGGGTATTTGATACCGGTGCGGTTGCTCACATTTGCAACTCAAAACAGGAACTGCGGAATAGACGGAGGCTGGCAAAGGACGAAGTGACGATGCGCGTGGGAAATGGTTCCAAGGTTGATGTGATCGCCGTCGGCACGCTCGCTCTTCGATTACCATCGGGATTAGTGATAAACCTGAATAATTGTTATTTAGTGCCTGCGTTAAGCATGAACATTATATCTGGATCTTGTTTATTGCGAGACGGTTACTCATTTAAATCTGAGAATAATGGTTGTTCTATTTATATGAGTAATATCTTTTATGGTCATGCACCCAATGTGAGGGGTTTATTCTTATTGAATCTCGATAGTAATGATACACATGTTCATAACATTGATGCCAAAAGATGTAGAATTGATAATGATAATACCACTTTCTTGTGGCACTGCCGTTTAGGTCATATTGGCGTAAAACGCATGAAGAAGCTCCATGCTGATGGACTTTTGGAGTCACTTGATTTTGAATCACTTGACACATGTGAGCCATGCCTCATGGGCAAGATGACTAAGACGCCGTTCTCTGGTACAATGGAACGGGCAAGTGACTTGTTGGAAATCATACATACTGATGTCTGCGGTCCGATGAGCATTGAGGCGCGCGGTGGTTATCGTTACTTTCTCACCTTCACTAATGACTTAAGTAGATATGGGTATATTTACTTAATGAAACATAAGTCTAAAACGTTTGAAAAGTTCAAGCAATTTCAGAGTGAAGTTGAGAATCATCGTAACAAGAAGATTAAATTCCTACGATCTGATCGAGGAGGAGAATATCTGAGTTATGAGTTTGGCAGTCACTTAAGACAGTGTGGAATTGTTTCACAATTGACACCGCCTGGAACACCACAGCGTAATGGTGTGTCCGAACGTCGTAATCGAACCTTATTGGATATGGTGCGATTTATGATGTCTCTTGCCGATTTGCCACTATCGTTTCGGGGTTATGCATTAGAGACAGCTCCATTCACTTTTAATAGGGCACCATCGAAATCCGTTGAGACGACGCCATATGAACTTTGGTTTGGCAAGAAGCCAAAGCTGTCGTTTCTTAAAGTTTGGGGATGTGATGCTTATGTCAAAAAGCTTCAGCCTGAAAAGCTGGAACCCAAAGCGGAAAAATGCGGCTTCATAGGATATCCAAAAGAGACAGTTGGGTATACCTTCTATCTCAGATCCGAAGGCAAAGTGTTTGTCGCTAAAAACGGAACATTTCTTGAGAAAGAGTTTCTCTCGAAAGAATTGAGTGGGAGGAAGATAGAACTTGATGAGGTTATTGAACCTTTACTTCAACCAGAGAGTAGCGCAGCGCAGAAAGATGTTTCTGTAGAGCCTACATCAGTTGAAGAGGAAGTTAATGATGATGATCATGAAGCTTCGGATCAAGTTGCTATCGAACCTCGTAGGTCGACAAGGACGCGTACTACTCCTGAGTGGTACGGCAACCCTGTCTTAGAGGTCATGTTGTTGGACAACGATGAACCTACGAGCTATGGAGAAGCGATGGTGGGCCCGGATTCCGAGAAATGGTTAGATGCCATGAAATCCGAGATGGGATCCATGTATGAAAACAAAGTGTGGACTTTGGAAGTATTACCTGAAGGGCGTAAGGCCATTCAGAACAAATGGATCTTTAAGAGGAAGACGGACGCGGACGGTAATGTCACCATCTATAAAGCTCGACTTGTGGCAAAGGGTTTTTCACAAGTTCAAGGAGTTGACTACGATGAGACCTTCTCACCCGTAGTGATGCTTAAGTCCGTCAGAATCATGTTAGCAATAGCTGCCTTTTTCGATTATGAAATTTGGCAGATGGATGTCAAAACAGCGTTCCTTAACGGTTTCCTTAAGGAAGAGTTGTATATGATGCAACCAGAAGGTTTTGTCGATCCAGAGAGTGCTGACAAAGTTTGCAAACTCCAGCGATCCATTTATGGACTGGTGCAAGCATCTCGGAGTTGGAATCTTCGCTTTGATGAGGTGATCAAAGCGTTCGAGTTTATACAAGTTTACGGAGAAGCTTGTATTTACAAGAAAGTGAGTGGGAGCTTTATAGCGTTTCTAATATTATATGTGGATGACATATTACTGATTGGAAACAATATAGAAATGTTGGAAAGCGTGAAGGAATATTTGAACAAGAGTTTTTCAATGAAGGACCTAGGAGAAGCTGCTTTCATATTAGGCATCAAGATCTATAGAGATAGATCAAGACGTTTAATAGGACTTTCACAAAGCACATACATTGATAAGATTTTGAAGAAGTTCAAAATGGATCAGTACATAAGGGGTTCTTGCCTGTTTTGCAAGGTGTGAAGTTGAGTAAGACTCAATGCCCAGTGCCTGCAGAAGATAGAGAAAAGATGAGTGTCGTCCCCTATGCTTCAGCCATAGGCTCTATCATGTATGCAATGCTGTGCACAAGACCCGATGTCAGCCTTGCCATAAGTATGGCCGGAAGGTTTCAAAGTGATCCAGGAATGGAACACTGGACGGCGGTCAAGAATATCCTGAAGTACCTGAAAAGGACTAAGGACATGTTTCTCGTTTATGGAGGTGATCAAGAGCTCGTCGTAAAGGGTTACGTCGATGCAAGCTTTGACACTGATCCGGATGACTCTAAGTCGCAAACCGGATACGTATTTATTCTCAATGGGGGTGCGGTTAGCTGGTGCAGTTCCAAGCAAAGCGTAGTAGCTGATTCTACATGCGAAGCGGAGTACATCGCTGCCTCGGAGGCGGCGAAGGAAGGTGTCTGGATGAAGGAGTTCATGACAGATCTTAGAGTAGTGCCTAGTGCACTAAACCCAATGACTCTGTTCTGTGACAACACTGGTGCCATTGCTCTAGCCAAGGAACCCAGGTTTTACAAGAGGACCAGACACATAAAGCGACGTTTCAATTCCATCCGCGATTACATGAAGGAGGACGGCATAAATATTTGCAAAGTGCACACGGATCTGAATGTTGCAGATCCGATGACTAAACCTCTTCCAAGGGCTAAACATGATCAACACCAGAACTGTATGGGTGTTAGATTCATTACAATGTAAATCACATAGTGATGTGAGCTAGATTATTGACTCTAGTGCAAGTGGGAGAATGTTGGAAATATGCCCTAGAGGCAATAATATAATGGTTATTATTATATTTCCTTGTTCATGATAATCGTTTATTATCCATGCTATAATTGTATTGATTGGAAACTCAAATACATGTGTGAGTACATAGACAACACTGTGTCCTTAGTAAGCCTCTAATTAACTAACTCGTTGATCAAAGGATGGTGAAGGTTTCCTGGCCATGGACATGAGATGTCATTTGATAACGGGATCACGTCATTAGGAGAATGATGTGATGGACAAGACCCAAACTATAAACATAGCATATGATCGTGTCAGTTTATTGCTATAGGTTTCTGCATGTCAAGTATCTGTTCCTATGACCATGAGATCATGCAACTCACTGACACCGGAGGAATACCTTGTGTGTATCAAACGTCACAACGTAACTGGGTGACTATAAAGATGCTCTACAGGTATCTCCGAGGGTGTCTGTTGGGTTGGCATGGATCAAGACTGGGATTTGTTACTCCGTGTGACGGAGAGGTATCTCAGGGCCCACTCGGTAATACAACATCACTATAAGCCTTGCAAGCAATGTGACTAAGGTGTTAGCCACGGGATCTTGTATTACGGAACGAGTAAAGAGACTTGCCGGTAACGAGATTGAACTAGGTATAGGGATACCGACGATAGAATCTCGAGCAAGTAACATACCGAAGAACAAAGGGAACAGCATACGGGATTAGCTGAATCCTTGACATAGAGGTTCGACCGATATAGATCTTCGTAGAATATGTAGGAACCAATATGGGCATCCAGGTCCCGCTATTGGTTATTGACCGTAGAGGTGTTTCGGTCATGTCTACATAGTTCTCGAACCCGCAGGGTCTACACACTTAACGTTTGGTGACGATTAGTATAGTTGAGTTATTGTGTTGGTGACCGAAGGTTGTTCGGAGTCTCGGATAAGATCCCGGACATGACGAGGATCTCCGGAAGAGTCCGGAGGTAAAGATTGATATATGTGATAATAGTGTTTTGATCTCCGAAAGGGTTCCGGAATTCACCGGAAGGGGTTCCGGATGTTTACCGAAGTGTTCGGGTGCAGCAACACTTTATATGGGCCAAAGGGGTAAAGCCCACGAGGTATTGGAAAGTGCAAAAGGAAGTTTTGCTGCTGCCTTAAGAGGTACTACCGCTGGTAAGGCAGTACTACCGCGTAAGCGGTACTACCGCTTGTGTGAAGCGGTACTACCGCTCAAGCGGTACTACCGCTCATGAGCGGTACTACCGCTTGTGCGCGGTACTGCTGGAATCCGAGTGGGACTCTTTCCGTGCGGGCCAAACTGACCTTGTGCGGGCAAAACCGACCTTGTGGAGGCTTTCTCTCCAAGTTTAGACCCCAGGGCTCAACATATAAATAGAGGGGCAGGGCTAGCACACGGGACACATCAGGATTTCCCAAGCCGTGTGCCGGCAATCCTAACCCTCTAGTTCCTCCCGTCATAATCTCCGTAGTGCTTGGTGAAGCCCTGCAGAGATTGTTTCTCACCACCATCACCACGCCGTCGTGCTGCCGGAACTCATCTACTACTTCACCATTGCTCGCTGGATCGAGGAGGTGAAGGCGTCATCAAGCCGTACGTGTGTTGAACGCGGAGGTGCCGTCTGTTCGGCACTAGTTCGTGATCGGATCGAGGGACGACTTGCGATTTGGATCGCGGAGACGTTCGACTACATCAACCACGTTTCTTAACGCTTCCGCTTAGCGATCTACAAGGGTATGTAGATTCACTCTCCCTCTCGTAGATGCTCATCACCATGAATAGATCTTGCGTGTGCGTAGGAAAATTTTTGTTTCCCATGCAACGTTCCCCAACAGCACAAACATACAAGCATCTAACAAGCACTTGGGCGATGACGAAGTCATCTATATATGAGTATATTGACTTAGGAGCCAAGTAAGAATACTTGATCATAGGTCATACTCATCGTTTAAGCACAAGTGGGGTTACCACTTTTACATAAAGCAATTAATATTGTCACATACTAAGAGATGCTTTAACTCAAGTCTTAGAGTAAAGCTCCCCCTTGATGTGACATCCCCCCATAAGAGGGATAGACTAACCTTGGGTTTTGTCAAAGAAGACTTCATGTTGGTGAGGTAGTGGTGGATGCTCAAGGTTGATGAAGATCACCAAGATTTGGGAGCATCCTTGTTGTTTCCTTACTCTTCTCACCTACATGGGTTAGTCCCAACACACAAGAGGCAAATACAAGGATATCTATGGACATGGAGTGCAAAGCATGTGTTATGATGTCCATTGATTTGTTGATTACCTTGTCCCTTGCTTACCTTTGAGGGAATGTGTGACTCCTTGAACTATTGCATAGAGTTGATGTTGATTGCAAATAGTTCTTGGCAATAATGAATGTGAGTGAATTTCATTGGCGGAGCCACCCCTCAAGAACTCTCTAGTTCTTCTTCTTGGGGACCCACATCAAGTTGATGGGGATCCTTGGTGTTGTTGTAGCCTTTGTAGAAGTTGAGCTTGAAGTAGCCATGGGAACCCACTCCACCATAGCTAGGGATTCATCTTCATATGAGTCAATGTCCTCTTGAAGCTTGTTCTTGCCCTTGTGCTTGTGGTCTTGTGGTGGAAGGTCATCTTGAGTGCTTGTTCTCTTGGAAGAGTATTTTCATACTTCTCCTTTTGAGGAACAAACTTTGGCTCGGGGTATTGACCTTCTTCCCATTCAACTCCATTTGCGTTGAAATAGCCAACACCATGATTCTTCCGGTATCCTCCGTGCTTGCGTACAATTTCCTCAAATTGCTTACACCCGGCAAGACTCTTGTAGATACCTTTCTCTATAATTCCTTTCAATAAAGCATTTTCTTGCTCAAGTGTAACTTGGCTAAGAGAAACATCATTAGCGGAATCAATAGAACTACTAGAAGCAACATCATTAGGTTTAGCATTTTTATTGTTGCTACTAGATGAAGAACCTTTCTTGCCTTTGTTACTAGATTGCTTAGTTTTAACTTGAGGCATGAATGTAGACAAGAGTAGTCGTTTGGCTAGATAAGATGAAGTCTTCTTTCGGAGATCGTCATTGATAGCTTTAAGAAACTCATGCTCTTGCTCCAAATTGAGCTTCTCGAAGCATATCTTCTCATGAGTTCTCACAAGCTCTCTATGATCTTCAAGAGTAGATTCGTGAGCTAACTTAAGAGTGTTTAGTTCTTTAGTTAGTTCTTCTATTTTCATCTTATCATCATCAATTGACTTATCTTGACTATCATGAGAATTATCAAGTTCATTTCGACTAACATCACTAGTTTTATCAAATAGCAAGTCATCATCACAAAGCAAGTAATCTTCATCACTATTGAAATCAAGATACTCGGGGTGTGATACCTTGGGGCCTTTAGCCATGAAGCAACTTCCACTCCCTTCGTTTGGTGAATCAAATAAATCATGGGAGTTGGTAGTCACTAGAGCAATCCCGGCAACACCATCATCTTGACTATAGTCGGAGTCGGAGTGATAGCTTCTCTCGGAGTTGTTCTCGGAGTCGGAGCCGGAAACCCATTCACTAACATGAGCTTCATGTTTTCTTCTTGTATAGCTCTTGGTGTACTTGTCCTTCTTCTCCAAATCTCTACTTCTCCTTGAGGGTCTTCGTTCATAACGATCATCTCTACTCCTTCTCTCTCTTTGAGGTGATTCATTCCTTGAGCTTCGTCTTCGAGGTGACTCTTCTCTTCGTTTGTAGGGAGCCGTGCACTCATTGGAGTAGTGTCCGGGCTTCCCACAATTGTAGCAATTGCGGTCATGACTTGACGAACGCTTCTCATCATATCTTGAGTTGGAGCTTCTTTCTTTGCCTCTATTCTTATAGAACTTGTTGAATTTCTTGACCATGAGGCTTATCTCTTCATTGGTGACAAGGTTGTTGCTTGAAGTTGCGGGAGCATCACTTGTGTCTTTGTAAGCACCGCTAGACTTGTCGCTTTGTAAGCACCGCTAGACTTGTGGTGAAGCTCTTCTTTATCTTTGAGTGTCATCTCATGAGCAACAATCCTTCCAATGACTTCTGTAGGCTTGAGATCTTTGTAGTTGGGCATCATTTGGATCAATGTGCACACGGTGTCGTATCTCTCATCCAAAGCTCTAAGTATCTTCTTGATGATGAATTTGTCGGTCATCTCTTCGCTTCCTAAGCCGGCAATCTCATTGGTGATGAGAGCTAGCCTAGAGTACATCTCAACGACTCCTTCACCATCCTTCATCTTGAACTTGTCAAGCTGACTTTAAGAACATCCAACTTGGATTCTCTCACGGACTCGGTTCCTTCGTGCATATCAACCAAAGTATCCCAAATCTCTTTTGCATTCTCAAGACGGCTGATTTTGTTGAATTCTTCTGGGCATAGGTAGTTGAATAGAATGTCGCATGCTTGAGCGTTGTATTGCAACATCTTCAATTCATCCGCGGTCGCTTCACGATCCGGTTCCTTTCCATCACCAAAGAATTCACCTTGCAAGCCAACATGAACAACAGCCCAAACGGCGGGGTTATGACCAAGAATATGCATTTTCATTTTGTGCTTCCAACTAGCAAAATTAGTGCCATCAAAGTACGGACCTCTCGGTGATAACTTCCCTCACTAGACGCCATACTCTCCTAGGTTGTGAGACCAATGCAATGGAGACCAAAGCTCTGATACCACTTGTAGGACCGAAAGTATGTCTAGAGGGGGGGTGATTAGACTACTTGACCAAATAAAAGTTTTGCCTATACCAAATTTTAGAGTTGGCAGTTTTTAGCATTTCATGGCAAGTCAAGTACACCCTACACATGCAAGTCTAAGAGTATATCAGCGGAAAGTAACAACAAGCATGAGTAGAAAGGATATGGTAGGAAGATCAAACGCAATTGTATACACGATGATTTTTCCCGTGGTTCCGATAGGTGGTGCTATCGTACATCCACGTTTATGGAGAATTCAACCCACGGAGGGTAACGGTCGCGAGAGTCCACGGAGGGCTCCACCCATAAGGGTCCACGAAGTAGCAACCTTGACTATTCCATAACGGCTTCCGTCCACAAAGGACTAGCCTCACTATGGGTAGATCTTCACGAAGTAGGCGATCTCCTTGCCCTTACAAACTTCTTGGTTCAACTCCACAACACGAAGTAGGAGGCTCCCAAGCGACACCTAACCAATCTAGGAGGCACCACCCTCCAAAAGGTAAAAGGCTCGGTAATGACGATGAACTCCTTGCTCTTGTGCTTCAAGATGATAGACTCCTCAACACACAATCACTCTCTCACATAATTGGCTTGGTGGAAGAGATGGGATTGGTGGAAAGCAACTTGGGGAGGCTAGAAATCAAGATCCATATGGTTGGAGTGGAAGATCTTGACCTCAACACAAGGATAGGTGGTTCTCTCTCAGAAAACTGGATGGGGCAAGTATGGAATAGTTCTGAGTGCTTCTCTCTCGAGTAGGTGGTGGTGGAGGGGTATATATAGGCATCCCCAAAAATCCAACCATTACACACAAAATGACCAACTCGGTGACACCGATGTGTTAATCTCGGTGGTACCGAAGTGACCAAAAGGTGGCAACTTTTGAATCTCGGTGAGACCGATATAGGAAACTCGGTTGCACCGATAAGGTGACCAACGGTCAGATTCCCAATCTCGGTGACGCCGATCCAACAATCTCGGTGGTACCGATATTGTGAATTTGTGTAACAGAAAGTTGGCAACCTAAACTCGGTGGCACCGGAATGGAATCGGTTGCACCGAAGTGGCTAGGGTTTGGCTGAGTCTGTCTATGGTTGAGAATCGGTGGCACCGAGTGAAAAGTGTTGGTTGCACCAATTTTGAATATTTGGCTATGGACAGACTTTGTGGAAGAGCTTGTGGGTGTTTTTGGTGACTATCACTTGTGCACGTATGAGCATTTTGTTCACCAATCAAAACCTTACCCCCTTTTAATAGTATTGGCTTTCCTATGGACTCAAAGTGATTTCTCACAAATGTAAAATGTAGAGTCCTCTTGCTTGAAGCTTTGCCAATCCATTTCCTTGCATCTTGGGGTATTTCCACAATCTTCACAATCCTTTTGCCATTCCTATCATTGAACTTTTCCTGAAATATACTTAGTGGAAACATTAGTTCAATGACTTATATGTTGTTATTAATTACCAAAACCACCAAGGGAGCAAATGTGCTTTCAACTTAGTGGAAACATTTCAAAAGTAGTAAGTTGAAAACATTTCAAAAGTAGTACTGTACGTGTGCTCATCGGGGCGTAGTGGAGAAGCGAGGGAGCTAATTAAGTGACATGAAGAAACTTTCCTAGAATTAATATATGACGAGGAAATTACTATCAATCAAATGGAATAGACTCTTTCACGGCCGATTTCTCCAGCGAGCGAATCCTTTTTTAGGGCAACATCCAGCGAGCCAAGTGAAAAGTCCGCCTTCGTTAATTCAGTTTGATGGGCCCAGTGTCTCTTACCATAAATCTCTCTGGCCCCGTGATTTCAGGGGGGAGGGGAGGCGCTGCGTCATTTAATTAACCCTCACCCTGATTTGTTTAAGGAAACCTTACTTTGTTTAGGTTGTTGTCCGAAATCGGGCGTTGGAACGAGCGCGCGTGGAATAGACGTCCCCCAAACAAACACCTGGTAAGGAAATTGTACATGACCCACTAGAAGAACTGAGATTCAATTAACCTGAATGGGTTTATTTATATGAGAGAAATATGTAGAGAGCGCATGCACACAGATAGGGTTTACAGACAGCAGCAACATGGTACTTATCCCAGCATCACTGCTTAATTAACTGCTTCTATATAAACAATTACTTACTCTGTAAATTAATATAAGACGTTTTAGATTACTACTACTCCCTTCATTCCTAAATACTAGTCTTTTTAGAGATTTCAATATGGACTACATAGGAGCAAAATGAATGAATCTACACTCTAAAATACGTCCATATAAATTCGTATGTAATTTATATTAAAAATCTATAAAAAGACTTATATTTAGGAGCGGATGTAGTAGAGGAATTTCTTTTTGGGAAATAATTTTGTTCTCCCTGGTTGAAGAAAGAAGAAAAGAAAGGCTAACAATGCTGAACTGCATAATCTGAGCTCCGACGAAACTGAAAATCAAATTATATGTTTTTTTTTCTAGAGCTAAATCAAATTGTATGTATGCATGTCTCCATTGTTTCACTCACTTTCTTTTTCGAGAAGTCTTGCATGCACTTGGTGGGTCGGTCAGGGGCCCATGGAGCACCTTCAAGGGGCTGCGAATGCGAATGCAGGAAAAAAGCCCACTCAAAAGCATAGCAGCAGACAGAAAGAAACCAACGCCAGTCCACACTCCACTCCCCACTCATCTCCCCAGTGCGTTCCTTCTTCCTCCACCGAGCTAGCTAGGTCTTGGCGCCGCCGGCATGAGCCATCTCCACTCCGGCCAGGGCGCCCGCTGCCGCAGCGCGCGTCTCCGTTCCCAGATCCACGCGAGTGAGGTAGACGCCGGGCTGGCCCGCCCCGCCGCACGCACACCTCCGTCCCCAAATCGACGCCAATCGGGATGGCGCCGGGGTGGCTAGCCACCGCCGCAGCGCATGCCTCTGTCCCCAAATCGACGCTAATCAGGATGGCGCCGGGGTGGCTAGCCACCGCCGCAGCGCACGCCTCCGTCCCCAAATTGATGCCAATCAGGATGGTGCCGGGGTGGCCAGACACCGCCGCAGCGCACGCCTCCGTCCCCAAATCGACGCCAGGCACGATGGCGCCAGAGTGGCCAGACACAGCCGGAGCACCCAGATCTAGGCGAGCGAGGGGGCCGACCGAGTCACCCGCCGCGGCAAGCGTCCCCGTCCAAAGATCCAGGCGAGCGACGACGTTGCCGAAATGGCCAGCAGCGGCACCTCGCCGGAGCCGCCTGCTTCCCTCCCGGAGAGCCAAGATATGCTCCAGGAGATCCTTCTCCGCGTCCCCCTCGACCTGCACTCGCTCCCCCGTGCCTCCGCCGTCAGCAAGCAGTGGAGGGGCATCCTCGTCGACCCCAAGTTCCTCCGCCGGTTCTACGTGCACCACCGCCAGCCGTCCCTCCTCGGCTGTTCCAGCGCGGCGGCCAACAGGTCATGTTCACCCCCGTCCTAGCCGTTGCTCCCAACCGCATCCCCGCTGGGCTCTTCTCCCTTGGACAACACTACAGCTACTCCAACGTGCTCGATTGCCGTGTTGGGTAACGTTGCATGGGAAACAAAAAAATTCCTACGCACATACAAGATCTATCCATGGAGATGAGCATTTACGAGAGGAGAGATCGGATCCACATACCCTTGTAGATCGCTAAGCGGGAAGCATTAAGAAACACGGTTGATGTAGTCGAACGTCATCGCGATCCAAATCGCAAGCCGTCCCGCGATCCAATCACGATCTAGCGCCGAACGGACGGCACCTCCGCGTTCAGCACACGTACAGCTCGATGACGATCTCCGCCTCCTTGATCCAGCAAGCGAGTGCGGAGAGGTAGATGGGTTCTCCGGCAGCACGACGGCGTGCAGACGGTCGTGGTGGAGCTGATCCGGCAGAGCTTCGCTAAGCAACGCCGAGTCAAACTAGAGGAGAGACAATCTAGGGGAGAGGGAGGGCTGCACCGTGGCTTAAGGTGTGGCAGCCCTCATTCCCCTCTCATATATATAGGGAGAGAGGGAGAGGGGATCGGCCCCCTAGGGTTCCCACCCCTAGGGGCGGCGGCCGAGAGTGGGGGGCGGCGGCCAAGGGGTGCCTTGGCCCCCAAGGCAAGGTGGCCGACCCCTTTTAGGGTTCCCCCCTCCACCCTTCGGCCGCATGGGCCTTGTGGGGAGGGGTGGCCATCCCACCAGGGGCTGGTGCGCCCCCTCTCACAGCCCATGGGGCCCTCCGGGGCAGGTGGACCCACTCGGTGGACCTCCGGAACCCTTCCGGCACTCCCGACGAAATCCGGGCATTCTCCGAAACTATTCCGGTGGCCGAACATCAACTTCCTATATATCAATATTTATCTCCGGACCATTCCGGAGCTCCTCGTGACGTCCGGGATCTCATTCGGGACTCTGAACAACCTTCGGTCACCAACATACATAACCCAATAATTCCGAAACATCACCGAACGTTAAGTGTGCAGACCCTGCGGGTTCAAGAACTATGTAGACATGACCGAGACACCTCTACGGTCAATAACCAATAGCCTGGATGCCCATATTGGCTCCTACATTTTCAACGAAGATCTTTATCGGTTGAACCTCTATGTCAAGAATTCACACTAGTACATAACAGGGCATTGGTCCAGGCCGGGCCAGACCATTAGTCCCGGTTCAGTCACGAACCGGGACCAATGGGGGCAACGGTCCCGGTTCGTGAGGCCTGGGGGCCGGCCGGGCCTCGTGGGGCATTGGTCCCGGTTCGTCTGGACCCTTTGGTCCCGGTTCCAGACACGAACCGGGACCAGTGTGCCTCGCTCCTGGCCCACAACCATTGGTCCCGGTTCGTGGCTGGAACCGGGACCAAAGGGGGTCGTTTAGTCCCGGTTCTAGCCACGAACCGGGACCAATGAGATGCCTATATATACCCCCCGTGAGCGAGCAGAGCACTCCACATTGCTCTGTTTTTCTGGCCGGCGAGGGGAGAGCTTTGTGGTGCTCTAGCTCACCTCCTATGCACATGAGGTGCTCGATGAAATGCTCGAGCCACACTTAAGCTTTCTCCTCTCGAAGCTCCTTGTCCAATCTCCATTTTTCTCAAGATTTGTTTAGGTTTGGCGGTCCGTCCTGTCCCGTCCCCGTCCTCACCGCCGTCGATCTCCCTTGTCCATCTCGGCGCCGGCACCACCGTGGTTAGCCTCTTCTTCTTATCTTCTTTCTAAAAGAAAAAAGTTCTTACTTGTATCATTTAGATAGATACTTGTGTAATTTTCTTACTTTTATTATTGTTTGTTATTATATAGTGCCATGGTCATGGTATCCGCCCACGTCGGCCCTCGTCCGGTCTATGATTCAGATGTGGTATATATTATCTTTTATAACTATTTGTTTTATTTAGTGTTTATGACAATTATGCCGACCAACGTGACATAGATTTTTTAATCTAGGAGGTATGTGAACCGGAAATTCCAACCGACATAGAAATTTTATAGTTTCAATGTATGTTTTAATTAGATGCTCTAGAGAGCTATATGTTGTTCAATAATGAGAACTATGTATGAACATTATGTATTTATTTTGGTCACTACTGTACTTTGGCTTTAATGTGATGATGAATTTCTATTAATTTGGTCACTTCTCTATTCCTGATATGCACGCAGATGAACCGGCAATGGATGTACGGTGACCGACGCACCTCCGAGTATATTGAGGGCCTGCATAATTTTCTCGAAGCGGCTGAGGCAAACAAGCAGAATGGTTTTATGCATTGTCCATGTACTGTCTGTGAGAATACAAAGGCTTTCTCCAACTCTAAAACCCTTCACTTCCACCTGCTTGAGAAGGGTTTTATGCCACACTATAATGTTTGGACCAAGCATGGAGAAAGAGGGGTTATGATGGAAGACAACGAAGAAGAAGAGGATGACGACAACTACCCGCCCCCTGAATACGGTGATGCTGCAATGGGGGAAGTTGAAGATCAAGAGGAACCAGACGATGTGCCCGATGATGATCTTCGCCGGGTCATTGTTGATGCACAGAGAGAATGCGAAAGTGAAAGGGAGAAGTTGAAGTACGATCGCATGTTAGAGGATCACAAAAACGGGTTGTACCCAAATTGCGAAGATGACAACAGAAAGCTCGGTACCACACTGTAATTGCTGCAATGGAAGGCGGACAATGGTGTATCTGACAAGGGATTTAGTTCGCTACTGAAAATAATGAAAAAGAAGCTTCCAAAGGATAACGAATTGCCCGGCAGTACGTACGAAGCAAAGAAGGTTCTATGCCCTCTAGGATTGGAGGTGCAGAAGATACATGCATGCCCTAATGACTGCATCCTCTACCGCGGTGCGTACGAGGATTTGAACGCATGCTCGGTATGCGGTGCCTTGTGGTATAAGATCAGAAGAGATGACCCTGGTGATGTTGAGGGCCAGCTCACCGGGAAGAGGGTTCCTGCCAAGGTGATGTGGTATGCTCCTATAATACCACGGTTGAAACGTCTGTTCGGAAACAAAAAGCATGCCGAGTTGATGCAATGGCACAAAAAAGACCGTAAGAAAGACGGGAAGTTGAGAGCACCCGCTGACGGGTCGCAGTGGAGAAAGATCGAGAGAAAGTGGAGCGACTTTACAGGTGACCCGAGGAACGTATGGTTTGGTTTAAGTGCAGATGGCGTTAATCCTTTTGGGGAGCAGACCAGCAAGCATAGCACATGGCCTGTGACTCTATGTATGTATAACCTTCCTCCTTGGTTGTGCATGAAGCGGAAGTTCATTATGATGCCATTGCTCATCCAAGGCCCTAAGCAACCCGGCAATGACATTGATGTGTACCTAAGGCCATTAGTTGATGAATTTTTACAGCTATGGAATGGAAGAGGTGTACGTGTGTGGGATGAGAACGAACATGAGGAATTTGACCTACATGCGTTGCTGTTTGTAACCATCAATGATTGGCCTGCTCTCAGTAACCTTTCAGGACAGACAAACAAGGGATACAACGCATGCACACACTGTTTAGATGACACCGACAGTATATATTTGGACAAATGCAGGAAGAATGTGTACCTGGGGCATCGTCGATTTCTTCCGACCAACCATCAATGTCGAAAGAAAGGAAAGCATTTCAAAGGTGAGGCAGATCACCGAAAGAAGCCCGCCCTCCGTACTGGTGATCACATACTTGACATGGTCAATGATTTACAAGTAATATTTGGAAAGGGTCCTGGCGGACTATCTGTTCCGACTGACGATGCGGGACGTGCACCCATGTGGAAGAAGAAATCTATATTTTGGGACCTACCCTATTGGAAAGACCTAGAGGTCCGCTCTGCAATTGACGTGATGCATGTGACGAAGAATCTTTGCGTGAACCTGCTAGGCTTCTTGGGAGTGTATGGGAAGACAAAAGATACACCGGAGGCACGGGAGGAACAGCAACGTGTGCATGAAAAAGACGGCATGCATCCAAAGCAGTATGAAGGCCCTGCCAGCTACGCTCTTACCAAAGAAGAGAAGGAAATCTTCTTTGAATGCCTGCTCAGTATGAAGGTCCTGTCTGGCTTCTCGTTGAATATAAAGGGAATACTAAATATGGCAGAGAAAAAGTTCCAGAACCTAAAGTCTCATGACTGCCACGTGATTATGACGCAACTGCTTCCGGTTGCATTGAGGGGGCTTCTACCGGAAAACGTTCGATTAGCCATTGTGAAGCTATGTGCATTCCACAATGCAATATCTCAGAAGGTGATCGATCCAGAAATCCTGCCAAGGTTAAGGAGTGATTTGGTGCAATGTCTTGTTAGTTTCGAGCTGGTGTTCCCACCGTCCTTCTTCAATATCATGACGCACGTCCTAGTTCATCTAGTCGACGAGATTGTCGTTCTGGGCCCTGTAATTCTACACAATATGTTCCCCTTTGAGAGGTTCATGGGAGTCTTAAAGAAATATGTTCGTAACCGCGCTAGGGCAGAAGCAAGCATCTCCATGGGCCATCAAACAGAGGATGTCATTGGGTTTTGTGTTGACTTCATTCCTGACCTTAAGAAGATTGGTCTCCCTCAATCGCGGTATGAGGGGAGACTGACTGGAAAAGGCACGCTAGGAGTGAACTCAATAATATGTAGGGACGGCCATTCTTGGTCTCAAGCACACTACACAGTTCTACAGAATTCTACCTTGGTGACCCCGTATGTTGATGAACACAAGAATATTCTGCGCTCCAAACACCCGGAGCAGTGTGACGACTGGATTACATGTGAACACATCAGAACTTTCGGCAGTTGGTTGCAAACACGTCTCATGCGTGACAACACTGTTTCTGATGAGCTGTACTCGTTGGCCAGGGGACCATCTTCGACTGTAATGACTTACAAAGGGTACGAGATAAATGGGAATACATTTTACACGATCGCCCAGGATCAAAAGAGCACCAACCAAAACAGTGGTGTCCGCTTTGATGCAGCAACCAAGAGGGGAAAGGACACATATTATGGTTACATAGTGGACATATGGGAACTTGACTATGGACATGATTTGAAGGTCCCTTTGTTTCAGTGCAAATGGATCAATCTGTCAAGAGGCGGGGTACAGGAAGATCCACAGTACGGAATGACAACAGTGGATCTGAACAATCTTGGGTACACAGATGAACCATTCGTCCTAGCCAATGATGTGGCGCAGGTTTTCTATGTGAAGGACATGTCTACCAAACCGAGAAAAAGAATAGATAAGGAAGAGAATACATCATACGATGAGCCAAAGCGCCACATAGTTCTTTCAGGAAAAAGAGACATCGTGGGATTGGAGGGCAAGACAGACATGTCTGAAGATTATGAAAAGTTTCATGAAATTCCTCCCTTCAAAGTCAAGGCTGACCCAAGCACCCTGTTAAACGATGAAGATTATCCATGGTTACAGCGCAATAAGCAAAGGACACAAGCGAAGAAAAAGTGAAGACTTTCTCTCCACAACTAGTATGATGATGCCTTTGATCTAGAATATCACTACAGTTACATGTGAAGAAATGAAATGCCTTTTGTAACAGATGAGTTTTCGTATGAAACCCTGATACTTCGAAAGAGATTGTCCGTTTTGTACACGAAGTGCATCTAGTTTTTGCCGTTACCCTCTCAACTTTTTAGCACATGCTATTTGGGTGAAATGATAATACCATGCCAACTTTCAACCTTTTCAGAGTTCATTTGCAGTGATTTTCAATTTCATGGTCATTTAGCTCAAAAAAATCAGTAAATGCATGAAAAATACCAAATGAAGTCAGAAAGGGTTGAAAATTGATGATGTGGCTTTGAATGGTTCATTTCGAACACACAAAAAGTCTGGAGTTCAAATAAGTTCAAAAAAATGAAATACCTTTGTAACAGATGAGTTTTCGTCCGAAACCCTCATCCTTCGAAAGAGATTGTCCGTTTTGTACACGAAGTGCATCTAGTTTTTGCCGTAGCCCTCTCAACTTTTTAGCACATCCTATTTGGGTGAAATGATGATACCATGCCAACTTTCAACCTTTTCAGAGTTCATTTGTAGTGTTTTTTAATTCCAGGGTCATTTAGCTCAAAGAATGAACTAATAGCAAAAAGAATGAACTAGAAAACGTTTATGAAACTCTAATAGCAAAAAGAATGAACTAAAAATAATCAATTAAAATATTCTGTTATGATCAACTAAAACAAAACTATAATATTCTTCCATAGCAAAAAGAATCAACTAAAAAGCTTTTATAAAACTCTAATAGCAAAAGAAATCAACTAAAAAGCTTTTATAAACCTCTAGTATTTTTGAAACTAAAATTATATAAAATTTATGCAACTAAAATTATCAAAGAATTTTTTGTTCAAAACATTAATAGCAAAAAGAATTTTCATAAAGAAATTTTTTGTTAGAAACTTTAATAGCAAACTAAAATAACTAAATCTGTTTTTGATTAAAACAGACATGTAAAATAGTGATTCACAAACTAGTGATTCACACAAATTTAAACAGAAAAAGGATCACTCAAAAATCTCTTTTTTAGTAAAGTTATTCACAAACTAGTGATTCACACAAATTTCAAAAAATTCTAATTTAAACTATTCAAATTTGAAAACTAAAGGCACTAACAGAAAGTTTATAATTTTTGTGACCTAAAAGCAAAAAGAATGAACTAAAATACAGTAAGTAGGAACAAATTAAAATAAATAAAGCAAAAAACAAAGCAAAAAAACTGGATTTTTTTAAAAAAAAAGCCACCTATTGGGCCGCCACGGCCTGAATACGACTTGAAACCGAACCAGCTTGTTGGGCCAGGATTCAGGTCCGCAGAAGGCCCAATAGGCCCACAGGCAGTGACAGATTAGGCCCGAAGGCCTGTAGTAGAGAAGAGCTCGAGAGTGTATGCGCAGCAGCGCTTATAAACCACTCTCGAGCTCTCTCGTCTAGCGAGGTGGGACTAAAAATTTGGCCCCGGGCAGAATCACCCTTTGGTCCCGGTTGATGCCACCAACCGGGACCAATGCCCCCCTTTGGTCCCGGTTGGTGCCACCAACCGGGACCAAAGGTCTCTGCTTCCCGCCCTTTGGGCTGCTGAAAAGAGACCTTTGGTCCCGGTTGGTGGCATCAACCGGGACTAAAGGTGGGCATTGGTCCCGGTTGGTTCCCCGAACCGGGACCAATGCTTCTTCTATATAAGTAAACACTTGGAAAATTTCAGATTTCATATGCCATTGCCCCGAGCCCGCCGCCCCGTCGCCGCCCCGAGCCCCGTCGCCGCCCCGAGCCCGTCGCCGCCCCATCGTCGCCGTCCTCGTCGCCGCCCCGAGCCCGCCATCCCCGTCGCCGCCCCGTCGCCGCCCCGTCGCCGTCCCGTCGCCGCCCCGCCCCCGTCTCCGCCCCCGCCGCCCCCTTCGCCGGCCCTCCCCCGCCGCCCCCGTCACCGCCCCGTCCCCGTCGCCTCTCCGTCGCCGCCCCGCCCCCATCGTCGCCCCGTCGCCTCTGCGTCGCCGCCCCCGCTGTGAGCCGCCGCCACCCCTGCTCTGTGGATTTTTTTTAAATATATGTTGATTTTTTTATATGATGAATGTTTATGTTTTAGTTGTTTTATGTTTTATTTAATTATTAGGAGTCTTAGGAAAAAATTAGTATGTGTATGTTAGATTACAGAAAAAAAATTGGTTTTATGAAAAATTAGTGATTAAACGATAAGAAAACGTTCTCATAGGAACTTGTCTCGACGTCGACGATGCCCAGCCCGCATCCTCGTCGTCGAGTGGTCCGCGAGAGCCTGCTTGATAGGCGCCATGTCCGGGACTGGGCTCCGCTGGGTTGGCACCTGGAGGTGCTACCTTCCCGGGCTCGGAGGTTGGTGAGGAATCCAGGTCTCGTCGTCGACCCGGAGCTTCTGTGGTGGCGGTCATGCGGGCCACTTTCGGTGCGGATGGAGCGGGCCCCCGCGGAGGTGGTACGTCGCCGTGTCAGGGAGGAGGACGAGCACGTCCGTCGCTACATGGCGGTGTTGGATGCCCGGTTCGACAATACCTGGCAGATTCTTCAGGGATCTCACCCGAGTTATGATCCCGTGATGGTTCCTTATCTTTGGGTGTCCACCGCCGGCGACTCACAGACCGCTAGTGAACCTAGTTCACCGTCCTCCACTTTGGATTCTAGGATATTCGATCTGTATTAGTGATCTTATATGATAATATTCGAGATGTATTAGTTAATATTTGATGATGCATTAACTGGATTGTTCGGGATGATGTATTAGTTAATATCGAGTGCTTGTGATTTGCCAGTCATTCCGGCAAAACATAGGGAATTTTTTCTATGTCATTGCTCGATATATGGAACGGGTTGACTTCAGGTCTGTTTCGGCTCCTTGTGTGTCTTTCAGTGAGGGAGAGTGTCCACCATATATATATATATATGAGAGAGGAAGAATCCCGACTGTTGTTGTGGGGGTCGCTTCTCCTTCGTTCCCGTGTGCTAGACATTTTGGTGTAATGCACTCGGGGACGAATGGAGGAGCCACCATCACCGACGGTCGCAATATCAGAGGGAGTGCCCACCATATACGTCAGATGAGAGTTTAGGAAGGAAAGACTCGATAGACCTAAAGTCAACCCGTTGCATATTTTGAGTAATAGTGATATGTGTGTTGATCAGTTTCCTGGTAGTTGCCTTCGATCGATTTTAAATGTTTCAACTATGAACATAGGAAATGTCTGACGACGATAGCGAAAGGGAATTCGGTATGTGCGAATACTGCGAAGACGAGCGCGGTCTATGTGACACGACTCACCTAGTTGATGGTAGGCGCTTCAGCATCGTGCTGGATGAGACCTTCGAAGTGGATACAGTAAGTCACAACGACAAGTCTTTTTTCGTAATTAAGCATGACTTTTGCTTCTTTTCCTTGAACTTATAATTTTAATTTTTTACTATTCTACTAGCGTATCCCCTGCCATGCAAGAATTTATGTCTTGGATAAGATTGGTTTCAATACTAATAAAAGTATGGAGGTAAAGAGAGTTCACTTGAGGACCGAGCATGGTTATACTTTTGCCGTAAAATTGTACAATGCAGACACCTACTCCTATTTTGAATGCAAAAGTTGGCAAGCACTATGCAAGGCTTATGCATTTGAGCCTAATATGCTTATCACCTTTGATATTCGTCCGGAAGATGAAATTGAAGGTAATATCGACATCTGGGTCGATGTGCAGACGCCTCCATTTCTACCATTATGTGAGTTTCTCAACCATATTTATTATGATTCCGATTCTGCCTCCTTGTGAGTTTGTTAAACATATTTATTATGTAATTTATATTGTTTATTTCAAAATAGTTGACAGCTTATTTCCATTGATAGCTTATTTTCATTCTTCAAAAATGTACGGAAGATGGTAGACAGAACCTACTACACCGATGGCGCAGAATTAACTTGTCAGGAGAAAAATCATCTTATCGCATTTATTAATGATCTTCAGAATTACAATACCTATTATCAAACTCCTACACATTATGGTCAATACGTGCCACTAGTGCACGTGTTGAACTACGGTAACATCCATGGAGATCGCATGGTAAGATTTTTTACTATTACGACATCCGTGCATCTTTTGCATAAATTATTTTTAAAACTAAACTACATTGCTAACTACGGAGTTATTACTATGTTTTTCAACAGAAAATCCCGAATGATTGTGTGCCTCATCTGATGTTTCCGAAAGGTCACCTTGATGTTATGAGCTTACTGCCAGGTCATCATATGCATCACTGTTGTCCATACCGGATTTCTAAAACCGATGAAGACATGACAATCAAAGATTGGAAAAATTGTATGGTCGATCGTAGGGAGCTACTTGGAAGCAACATTGTGCGACGTGCAAGAATTGGAGACAGGATAATCTCCATTCTCCATAATGGAGAGTCAGGGCCTATCTTGTTTTATGCTATTTTACCTAAGAGAGGCCGGGTAGTTAGGTCCTAGCTAATACTCATGATCATGTGCTAAGAACAATTAAGTATGGTTGGTTAGATTACTATGATGATGATGATCGAGTATGACTTGTTATTGTGATAATGAGTAGTTCTAAGAACAATTAAGTATGGTTGGTTAGATGACTATGATGATGATGATCGAGTATGACTTGTTATTATGATAACGAGTAGTTCTAAGAACAATTAAGTATGGTTGGTTAGATGACTATGATGATGATGATCGGGACACTTCTCTCTATTAGCTAGCTAACACAATATGAAACCCTAAATTAACCCTTCAACCCCCCCCATTTGAAAAAAACAAAAACAAAAACCCCAGTGCCTTTTGGTCCCGGTTGGTGTTGCCAACCGGGACTAAAGGTCCTGCCTTTTGGTCCCGGTTAGTGTTACCAACCGGGACTAAAGGTCCTCCTGCCTGGGCTCCCAGCACCAGCCACGTGGAGGGCCTTTAGTACCGGTTCGTAAGCCAACCGAGACTAAAGGTTTTGGGCTTTAGTCCCGACCCTTTAGTCCCGGTTCCGGAACCGGGACAAAAGGCCCGTACGAACCGGGACAAATGGGGGTTTTCCTACTAGTGTCAGTTAATCCCATACGCTGTTCCCTTTGTTTATCGGTATGTTACTTGCCCGAGATTTGATCGTCGGTATCTCTATACCTAGTTCAATCTCGTTACCGGCAAGTCTCTTTACTCGTTCCGTAACACAAGATACCGTGGCTAACTCTTTAGTCACTTTGCATGCAAGGCTCATTGTGATGTTGTATTACCGAGTGGGCCCTGAGATACCTCTCCATCACATGGATTAACAAATCCTAGTCTTGATCCATGTGAACTCAACATACACCTTCGTAGATACCTGTAGAGCATGTTTATAGTCACCCAGTTACGTTGTGACGTTTGATATACACAAGGTACTCCTTCGGTGTTAGTGAGTTACATGATCTCATGGTCATAGGAACACATACTTTGACATGCAGAAAACAATAGTAATAAACTGACACGATCATATGCTATGTTCATAGTTTGGGTCTTGTCCATCACATCATTCTCCTAATGATGTGATCCCGTTATGAAATGACAACTCTTTGTCCATGGCTAGCAAACCACAGCCATCTTTGATTAACAAGCTAGTCCATTAGAGGCTTACTAGGGACACATTGTTGTCTATGTACCCATACATGTATTTGAGTTTCCAATCAATACAATTATAGCATGGATAATAAACATTTATCATGAACAATGAAATATAATAATAGCCATTTTATTATTGCCTCTAGGGCATATTTCCAACAGTCTCCCACTTGCACTAGAGTCAATAATCTAGCTCACATCACTATGTGATTTACATTGTAATGAATCTAACACCCATACAGTTCTCGTGTTGATCATGTTTACCTCGTGGAAGAGGCTTAGTCAACGGATCTGCAACATTCTGATCCGTGTGTACTTTGCAAATATTTTTGTCTCCTCCCTCGATGTAATCGCAGATGGAATTGAAGCGTCGCTTTATGTGTCTGGTCCTCTTGTGAAACCTTGGTTCTTTTGCTAGAGCAATGGCACCAGTGTTGTCACAGAACTGAGTCATTAGGTTCAGTGCAGTGGGCACAACTCCAAGATCTGTCATGAACTACTTCATCCAGACACCTTCCTTCGCCGCCTCCGAGGCAGCTATGTACTCCGCTTCACATGTAGAATCAGCTACCATGCTTTGCTTGGAACTGCACCAGCTTACCGCTCCTCCATTGAGAATAAATACGTATCCGGTTTGAGACTTAGAGTCATCCGGATCAGTGTCAAAGCTCTTGATCACCTCCATAAACGAGAAACATTTCCTTAGTCCTTTTCAGGTACTTTAGGATATTCTTGACCGCCGTCCAGTGATCCACTCCTGGATTACTTTGAAACCTTCCGGCCATACTTATGGCAAGGCTGACGTCTGGTCTCGTGCACAGCATTGCATACATGATAGAGCCTATCGCAGAAGCATAGTGGATGACACTCATCTTTTCTCTATCCTCAGCAGTCACTGGGCATTGAGTCTTACTCAACTTCACATCTTGCAATACAGGCAAGAACCCTTTCTTGGACTGATCCATTTTGAACTTCTTCAAAACTTTATCAAGGTATGTGCTTTGTGAAAGTCCTATTAAGCATCTTGATCTATCTCTATAGATCTTGATGCCTAATATGAAAGAAGCTTCTCCTAGGTCCTTCATTGAAAAACTCGTGTTCAAATATTCCTTCATGCTTTCCAAAACTTCTATATTGTCTCCAATCAGCAATATGTCATCCACATATAATATTAGAAACACTATAGAGCTCCCACTCACTTTCTTGTAAATACAAGCTTCTCCGTAAACTTGTATAAACCCAAACGCTTTGATCACCTCATCAAAATGCGTATTCCAACTCCGAGATGCCTGCACCAGTCCATAAATGGATCACTGGAGCTTGCAAACTTTGTCAGCATTCTCTGGATCGACAAAACCTTCTGGTTGTATCATATACAACTCTTCCTCAAGGAAACCGTTGAGGAACGCTGTTTCGACATCCATCTGCCAAATTTCATAATCGAAAAATGCAGCTATTGCTAACATGATTCTGACGAACTTAAGCATCACTACGGGAGAGAAAGTCTCATCGTAGTCAATTCCTTGAACTTGTGAAAAACCCTTTGCCACAAGTCGAGCTTTATAGACGGTGACATTACCGTCCGCGTCCGTCTTCCTCTTAAAGATTCATTTATTCTGAATGGCCTTTCGCCCTTCAGGTAATACTTCCAAAGTCCATACTTTGTTTTCATACATGGATCCTATCTCGGATTTTATGGCCTCTAACCATTTGTCGGAATCCGGGCCCACCATCGCTTATCCATAGCTCGTAGGTTCATCGTTGTCCAACAACATGACCTCCAAGACAGGGTTACCGTACCACTCAGGAGCAGTACGCGCCCTTGTCGACCTACGAGGTTCGATAGTAACTTGATCCGAAGCTTCATGATCACTATCATTAGCTTCCTCTTCAACTGATGTAGGCTCCACAGAAACATCTTTCCGCGCTGCGCTACTCTCTGGTTGAAGTGAAGGTTCAACAACCTCATCAAGTTCTATCTCACTACAAGAAATCCACATTTTACCTAGAGCCATATACCCTAGGTGAAATGCAAAAAACCATAGGGAAAGCCTTTACCTAGAGCTTGCCCTAGGTAAAGAACCCTACGTATAGTATAGTCAGGAAAGAGTTCTTTCCATAGGGTGCATATGACAAGCTCTAGGGAAACTTTCTTTACCTAGGGGAACATGCCCTAGGGAAAGATTGTGGGGTCCATCTGAATTATTCCACACAAAACTTCCCCTTCAATTCTTTCCCTACCATATGTTTGAATAATACCCCAGGGATAGATTATATTCATATCTCCATATACAAATATACAATTTGAATTCAAATTCATATGCGACATAATTCAAATAATCAAATTCAGAGCTATTATTCAGATTTATAAATTGCATTCAAAATTCACCACAAAAATCAGATTATCAATGAACACATACAATCACACTTATGGTCAATTTTGAGCCAGAACTCCTCGCCAAGATACTTTAACAAGTATTTTGTACAAAAAACATCTTACAAGAACTGCAACTTAGAAGTTGTTCACATTCTGCTGAACTATACTCACTATGCTTGATACATAGATCTAGCCTGCTGTCCATCTGCATGCCATCGTCACTCTCTATCACTATAGTTTTTTTATCTCCGGTTGTCAAGCTCAACATCATGTTCACGTGTGTGCTTCAGCGATTCAACGGAAACTTTAGTAACTCAGAACATCCATTTGATGATGAGGCCAAACCAAAAATGTCCGGCATTGGGTGTAAGTTAGAGCTCTAATAGAAACAGAACAAATCAAGCTGGGTAAGAAAGACTGATCTCGCACCAAATACTAACATGAGCAGTTACCTTAAACCAGGATCCTGTTATTTTTTCCATATAACGCCGAAAACATTTTATCTACATTGCATCATCTTCTTCTCTTACCTATACATAACGTATTTCAGTAAAACTTACAGTCAAACAAATAATATGATGTACAACATATCAGCATGCCTAGTCAAAAGAATAATAAACATGGGACTGAAAAACAAATAAAAGTTGTCTCATTATTAAAACCGAAAAAGGATGTAGACAGATAATCCAGCACACATGGGTTTCACCGCTGGTACTAGCAGGGAGCCCCTATTTCCACTCCTCATCAAGCCTACATCAAACAGGCACGAAACAGGCAGGAAACCGCTGGTTCTATACATTTATGCTTAAGATCATGTAATGTTAATGCTAAAGAATTAAAGTCTAACATGCCTCACACAAATAGGATTGATAATTAAAAAGGAAGCACACTGCATTTACAAATATTTGAACTGATCAAACCCAAAATCAGGTTTTATCAGAGTAATAAGCTATCGGTTGGCAACAAGTATTTTCATTGATAGATTTTGCTGCAACTCAAATTCTTTGATCACTATGGCATCCAAAAAATAGCAATAGGGAAATATATGAACATAGCAAGCCGCCTCATCTCCGAGCCATTTCCATTTGACAAATAATATATCTTTTTCCATTCTCTTCTGAAAAACTTTCACGTCGAACAATATTTTGCCTGCCCAACAAATAGTTCAAAATGATCAAATTAAGTAGCAACAACATCAAAATTAAATTGACAGTGTAACCTTATTAGTATCAAATTAAGGTTTAGACAAATAGACCATTCTATGGAACTTGAGTGTTTGACGGATCGATTTCTAGTGCCTTCTTAATGTCAACCTCTTCTAACTCCAAGTCAGCACTGAGTGTAAGCTTGGGCCCTTCTATATAAAGCCTTGACATTTTGGCTGCCTAGTTCCAGAACATACCAGGAAACACCATATGTTACACCTACAAGGTAGAGCAGTCACACAAAATTACAAGATATTTTAGCTGGGAAAAGCGATTAGCCAACTGAGCAGGGATCACCTTAACCAAACTATATAGCAAGTTGGGCCTATTTTATTGAGAAGAACACCAGTATAATAAATAACACCTGCAAAATATAGACCAAATGATAAAATAACTAGTTAGCAAGGCATGTAAGCAACTCTAATTAAAATACACAAGATGTAATTGGACTAGAGTAAGGATTCTTAAAGCTGGCAGATGCACAGAGCAACATAACTAACTAGTTCTGGAAAGGCGCACGATGCATACTGCAGCGATTAAGCAATTGATAAGTCCCATGGGTACATAGCTCAATGCAGAATATACACTCACACTAGTAGAAACAGGGCCTTTTGTCCCGGTTCCAAAGGGCCATTGGCCCCGGTTCTGGAACCGGGACTAAAGGGTCGGGACTAATACCCAAAACCTTTAGTCCCGGTTTGCTTACGAACCGGGACCAAAGGCCCTCCACGTGGCGCTGCCTGGGGCGGGGGAGGGAGGACCTTTTGTCCCGGTTGGTGTTACCAACCAGGACTAAAAGCTCCACCTTTAGTCCCGGTTGGTAATACCAACCGGGACTAAAGGAATTTTTAGAAGAAAAAAATTGAAATTTTGTTTTGAATTTTTTTGAATATTTTTTTGAAATGTTTTTAAGTTTTATTCCGATTTTCAAATCTTTGAATTATTTGACAATTTAATCTCTAATCACCCGTCCTCACTACTCCAGCGTCATGCACTCATTTCAAATCGTCTAACTTCCCGACCGGTCATCCATCCTCTCACTGCTCCAGCCCCAGCACGCTTAACTTCCTGGTTCTATCGACCCTAGTTTCCAAGTCTGCACTTATTGTTTTCCTGACAATAGTAAGCTATCAATCCTATTAACCCTTAGGTCTTGATGTCACATGATTTAATTTTTTGAATTATAAACAATTATTAAAATAAACAAAATAAGTACTAATAATATTGAATTTCAATGAAAATAAAATAAGTAATAATATTATTTTATTCATTTTTTTGCCATTTATTCATTTAATATGGCATAATTAATATCTTTAAATCTGTAAATCGAAATTCGACAAATAATATATCCATTATTATCAGAAAAATGTGAGGAATCCAAATATGACATCATTTAATTATTTTTAAATAAAATTAATTTTTAAAATTATTAAAATTAATTTTTTTATTTGAAATAACTTTTTTTACTTTTGGAATTTCGAGAATCTGAGAAAACTTCACTGGGTAAACCCGGGTGAAATCGAGTCCCAATTTTTCTCTAGTTTTTTTTGATATATTAAACTTTTTTTTCGACGTCGTATGCAAAAGTTATGGCCGTTTTACATTTTTTTCGTTTTATTGCAGAAACGGTCAAAATTCATATTTCAAAATTTCTATACCAACTAGACACTAAAACCTAACTACATCTCAAAGGATTTTATTTTTTGAAGATTATATCATTTTTGTTTATTTTCTACAAAACTAAAAAAGGCGGTCCACGGGGGGGGGGGGGGGGGGAGAGTGTGAAAATTTCAGAACCCCTTTAGTCCGGGTTGGTGTCCATCGAATCATAACGTCGACTACATCTGCTAGCACCGTCCCAGCCAGAGTCACAACTAAGGTTAACCAAGCCAGAGTCAACCCTTTCTAACCTCATGTGCTATTTTTCATGCATTTAATGATTTTTTGAGCTAAATGGCCCTTAATTTGAAAAGCACTACAAATGAACTCTGAAAAGGTTGAAACTTAGCATGGTATCATAATTTCACCCACATAGCTTGTGCTAGAAAGTTGAGAGGGTTACGGCAAAAACTGGATGCACTTCCTGTACAAACTGGACCATCTCCTTCGAAGTATCAAGGTTTCGGATGAAAACCCATCTGTTACAAAGGCATTTCATTTTTTTAACTTATTTCAACTCCAGACTTTTTGTGCATTCAATATGCACCATTCAAAGCCACATCCTCAAATTTCAACCTTTTCTAACTTCATTTGCTATTTTTCATGCATTTAATGATTTTTTGAGCTAAATGACCCTGAAATTGAAAAGCCCTACAAACGAACTCTGAAAAGGTAGAAACTTGGCATGGTATCATCATTTCACCCACATAGCATGTGCTACAAAGTTGAGAGGGTTACGGCAAAAACTGGATGCACTTCGTGTACAAACGGGGCCATCTGCTTCGAAGTATCAAGGTTTCGGACGAAAACTCGTCTGTTACAAAGGCATTTCATTTTTAAATTATTCTAAAAATAACAAAATAAATCTTACTGTGACAACAATCTAACACGTGACTAGGAGCAAAAAGAATTAAATTAAAAACTATTTGTAAACTCAAGTTATTCACAATCTAGGGTTTGAAGCAAATTTGAATGTTACAAATTCAAATTTAAACATTCAAATTTGCAAACTAATGGCACAAACAGAAACTAGACAAAATTTTGAATCTAATGCAAAAAAAAATCACTCAAAAACATCAAATATCCTAAAAGATATAAGCAATTTAAAACAGAAACTAAAAACAGATCCCACTTGTAAAAACATAAAAAAAAACTTTCAGAACCCTTTTAGTCCCGGTTGGTGTCTCCAACCGGGACTAAAGGTCGACCTTTAGTCCCGGTTGGAGATACCAACCGGGACTAAAGCCTCAACCCCTTTAGTCCCGGTTGGTGTCTCCAACCGGGACTAAAGGCTTGACCTTTAGTCCCGGTTGGAGACACCAACCGGGACTAAAGGGTATCGGCCCCTTTAGTCCCGGTTCGTGTCTCCAACCGGGACTAAAGGTCCCATTTGAACCGGGACTAATGCCCGACCGACGCCCTAGCCGCTCGAACCGGGACTAATGCTCACATTAGTCCCGGTTCGTAATGCAACCGGGACTAATGTGTTGGGTGACCTGTGACGAATGCCCTGTTTTGTACTAGTGTCAGAGAAGAGATTGCAAGCTCACGATTATTAATCTTGACAAATTCTTATTAGATCAAAGTAAATCAATAAGCAGAGCATTTACCAAGCAGTACATCTTAGCAATCACAAGCATCAGTTGTGAAGGCCCAGATAATTACCATGATTGTCTGCCATGGAAAAATGCACAACGTCCTGAAACCGAATGACAAGATAGGTCCACTCTAAATGTAGATGTATAGATGATGGTGTCATTCAGGTCGTATTAATACTGAGACAGCCAACGCAATAAGAACTCATCGTAGTAGCATGGCCGAGCCATCCGAGGACACGCAAACAAGAATTAGGCAAAGCAGCCCAACCAACACTCTATGCAGCTACACGTAGTCGATGTACTCATACATCCTGAAGTGGTAGTTCTCATACATTGCTACCAGAAAAGACGCTAAGAATAGGATACATGTGAGCTTTCACCTATGGTATTCTCTATTTCAAGTCCAAAGTAGGACCTAATGTAATATGGTATTGGAAGAACTGCATGCCAAAGAGTAACCTATGCTACTTCGTGCGGCATTTCAATGATTTAAAGCCAAAGAAAAATTCTTATGATCCATATACACATCTAGCTTGCTCTAACAACAAACTTTATGCACTTGTAGTTGTATAGCTAGCTGATTGGACTATATTAGGCTATTCATCTGCAAAATACACGCCTCAAGATTACAGCTAGCTAGCTCGAACAACAAACTTTACACAGTTGAGCATGCTATGGCATAATCTTCCAAGGCGACTAGGACGAGAGTCTATCTACCTAACTATATATATGCGGATAAAGAGTATACTACCTTGACAAAGAGGGAGCCAATGGAAGAGCCCCTGACCTTGAGGTGGGTGAAGAACCTAGTGTTCTAGGCGTATTCCCCTCACTGGTTGAAGCGGCGCCTCAAAGGCCAGATGCTGCTTACCGCCACCAGCCGCATCTGCATCTACTTTTGCTCCTGGAGAGAATTTGCTTGGTTAGAACCAATTAAATCGGGAAATTAATGGAGAGAGATGACAGATCTAAACCTCATGGTCGTCCAATCAGCTAGGGCGGCACGGTCGCCATGGTCCATTGACGGCTATGTCACTACGATCCATTGGAGGTACGGCCATCAAGGGCGTGATGGTGAGCTCACCACCGGTGGCGCGGCGTCATCACACCGGCCGGCGTGGCCATGGTCACCTCGCCCGTCGTAGCCATGGATCGACGGTGCTGCCATGGCTGAGGCGAGGATCTGGCCGGAACGTGGCTGGGCGGGAAGGAGAAGGGGTCGTGTGGTGGGGAGTAGACTGGCGGGATGCGGCGCGGCGGGGCTGAATGCGTCGGCCTGGGAGGGGAAATCTTTGGGAGAGAAGGGGATTTTGATTCTCTGCCTCTCTGCTGGCAAAACGAAGGAGAAGACCAAGCTTAGCCGAATATTTTTGCCTCTCGCACGCCCTTTCTCCTTCTCTTTCTCACTACCCATTCGGCCCTTTTGTGTTCTGAAACGAAATAAAAGGCGCGCTACCAACTAAAATGGCGCGGGAGGGCATCTAGCTGGCTACGGTGGCGCCACCTTAGGGGAAAAATATTTTCCAACTTTCTTTTTGATGGAAATTCATCTTTCCCTAGGGTCTACTGTTCACTACTTTTCTATCCCTTGAGGAGGCTAATGAGCTCTAGGTAAAGGACTTGGCCCTAGGTAAAATGGTGATTTCTAGTAGTGTCTTCCTCACACTCAATTCTTTCGAGAGAAACTCTTTCTTGAGAAACGACCCGTTCTTAGCGACAAACACTTTGCCTATGGATCTGAGATAGAAGGTGTACCCAACTGTCTCTTTTGAGTATCATATGAAGACGCATTTCTTTGCTTTGGGTTCCATCTTTTCAGGCTAAAACTTTTTGACATAAGCATCGCATTCCCAAACTTTAAGAAACGACAACTTTGGCTTCTTGCCAAACCATAGCTCATACGGTGTCGTCTCAACGGATTTAGATGGTGCCCTATTTAAAGTGAATGCAGCTGTCTCTAATGCATAACCCGAAAACGATAGTGGCAAATCGGCAAGAGACATCATAAACCGCACCATATCCAATAAGGTTTGATTATGACGTTCGGACACACCATTACGCTGTGGTGTTCCAGGTGGCGTCAACTGCGAAACAATTTCACATTGTCTTAAGTGATTGCCAAACTCATAACTCAGATATTCTCCTCCTCGATCAGATTGTAGGAATTTAATCTTCTTGTTACGATGATTCTCAACTTCACTCTGAAATTGCTTGAAATTTTCAAACGTTTCAGACTTATGTTTCATTAAGTAAATATACCCATATCTACTTAAGTCATCAGTGAAGGTGAGAAAGTAACGATATCCACCGCGCGCCTCAATGCTCATCGGACCGCACACATCACTATGTATGATCTCCAACAAGACACTTGCCCGTTCCATTGTTCCAGAGAACGGGGTCTTAGTCATCTTGCCCAAGAGGCATGGTTCACATGTGTCAAGTGATTCAAAATCAAGTGACTCCAAAAGTCCATCAGCATGGAGTTTCTTCATGCGTTTTACACCAATATGACCTAAGCGGCAGTGCCACAAGAAAGTGGTACTATCATTATCAACTCTACATCTTTTGACATCAATGTTATGAACATGTGTATCATCACTATCGAGATTCAATAAGAATAAACCCCTGACAATGGGTGCATGACCATAAAAGATATTACTCATATAAATAGAACAACCATTATTCTCTGATTTAAATGAGTAACCGTCTCGCAATAAACAAGATCGAGATATAATCTTCATGTTTAACACAGGCACTAAATAACAATTATTCAGGTTCATCACTAATCCCGATGGTAATCGAAGAGCGAGCGTGCCGACGGCGATCACATCAACCTTGGAAGCATTTCCCACGCGCATCGTCACTTCGTCCTTTGCCAGCCTCCATGTATTCCGCAGTTCCTGTTTTGAGTTGCAAATGTGAGCAACCGAACCGGTATCAAATACCCAGGCACTACAACGAGAGTTGGTAAGGTACACATCAATAACATGTATATCATATATACCTTGTTTGGTGTTGGCCGCCTTCTTGTCGGCCAGATACTTGGGGCAGTTCCACGTCCAGTGGCCAGTACTCTTGTAATGAAAGCACTCAGTTTCTGGCTTGGGTCCAGCCTTGGGTTTCTTCACGGGAGGGGCAACTGCTTTGCCACTCTTCTTGGAGTTACCCTTCTTGTCCTTGCCATTCTTCTTGAAACTAGTGGTTTTATTGACCATCAACACTTGATGCTCCTTCTGGATTTCAGACTCAGTGACTTTTAGCATCACAAACAGCTCGGCGACTGATTTGTTCATCCCTTGCATCTTATAGTTCAACACAAAGCTCTTGTAGCTAGGTGGCAGTGATTGAAGAACTCTGTCAGTGATCGCCTCCTGTGGGAGGGCGATTCGCAACTCAGCAAGACGGTTGGAATACCCAGACATTCTGAGTATGTGCTCACTAACAGACCCGTTCTCCTCCATTTTGCAAGCATAGAATCTATCAGAGGTTTCATACCTCTCGATCCGGGCATTCTTCTCAAAGATAAACTTCATCTCCTGGAGCATCTCATATGCACCATGACGTTCAAAATGCCTTTGATGTCCCGGCTCTAAGCCATACAGCATAGCACATTGAACTATTGAGTAATCATCCGAACGTGACTGCCAGGTGTTCGCAACATCTGGAGATGACACCGGAGCGGGTGGCTCACCGAGCGGCGCATCAAGGACATAAGCCTTTTGGGAAGCCGTGAGGATAATCCTCAGATTACGGGCCCAGTCTACAAAGTTACTTTCATCATCTTTCAGCTTAGCTTTCTCTAGGAACGCATTGAAATTCAAGGGAACTACTGCGCGAGCCATTGATCTACAACATAAAATTTGCAAAGACAACTTAGACTATTGTTCAAGATAATGAGTTTAGTTAATCATATTACTTAAAAAACTCCCACTCAAATTGACATCCCTCAGGTCATCCGAGTGCCACATGATCCAAATTCACCAACACAAGTCCGATCATCACGTGAGATGAGGTGGTTTCAATGGTCAACATCTCCATGTTGATCATATCTACTATATGACTCATGTTCGACCTTTCTGTCTCTTGTGTTCCGAGGCCATGTCTGTACATGCTAGGCTCATCAAGTTTAACCCGAGTGTTCCGCATGTGCAACACTGGCTTGCACCCGTTGTATGCGAACGTAGAGTCTATCACACCCGATCATCACGTGGTGTCTCAAAACGGCGAACTTTCACAACGGTACACACTCGGGGAGAACACAGTTTTATCTTGAAATTTTAGTGAGGGATCACCTTATAATGCTACCGTCGTCCTAAGCAAAACAAGGTGCATAAAAGGATTAACATCACATGCAAATCATAAGTGACATGATATGGCCATGATCTTGTGCTTTTGATCTCCATCTTGAAAGCACCGGCATGATCTCCATCGTCACCGGCATGACACCATGATCTCCAGCATCTTGATCTCCATCAACGTGTCGCCATGAGTATGTCGTGCTAATTATTGCTTCTACAACTATTGCTAACTCATAGCGATAAAGTAAAGCAAAAAGTGGAAAAAAATTAAAGACAACCCTATGGCTCCTGCCGGTTGCCGTACTCATCGACATGCAAGTCGTGATAATATATACAAAACATGATCATCTCATACATCACATATATCTCATCATGTTTCTGTCCATATCATATCACATTATACCCTGCAAAAACAAGTTAGACGTCCTCTAATTTGTTGTTGCATGTTTTACGTGGCTGCTATGGGTATCTAGCAAGAACGATTCTTACCTACGCAAAACCACAACAGTGATATACAAGTTGCTATTTCACCTTCTACAAGGACCGCCTTTGTCGAATCCGATTCAACTAAAGTGGGAGAGACACACACCCGCCAGCCATCTTATGCAACAAAGTTACATGTCAGTCCATGGGACCGGTCTCTCGTACGTGGACGAGTAAGGTTGGTCCGAGCTGCTTCATCCCACAATACCGCTGAATCAAGAAAAGACTAAGGAGGGAAGCAATCTGAATATCAACGCCCACAAACTCCTTTGTGTTCTACTCGTGATCTCATCTACGCATAGACCTAGCTCATGATGCCACTGTTGGGTAACGTTGCATGGGAAACAAAAAATTTCCTACACACATACAAGATCTATCCATGGAGATGAGCATCTACGAGAGGAGAGATCGGATCCACATACCCTTGTAGATCGCTAAGCGGGAAGCGTTAAGAAACGCGGTTGATGTAGTGGAACGTCTTCGCGATCCAAATCGCAAGCCGTCCCGCGATCCAATCACGATCTAGCGCCGAACGGACGGCACCTCCGCGTTCAGCACACATACAGCTCGGTGATGATCTCCGCCTCCTTGATCCAGCAAGCGAGGGTGGAGAGGTAGATGGGTTCTCCGGTAGCACGACGACGTGGAGGCGGTGGTGGTGGAGTTGATCCGGCATAGCTTCGCTAAGCAACACCGAGTCAAACTAGAGGAGAGACAATCTAGGGGAGAGGGAGGGCTGCACCATGGCTTAAGGTGTGGCAGCCCTCCCTCCCCTCTCATATATATAGGGGGAGAGGGAGAGGGGGTCGGCCCCCTAGGGTTCCCACCCCTAGGGGCGGCGGCCGAGAGAGGGGGGGCGGCGGCCAAGGGGTGCCTTGCCCCCCAAGGCAAGGTGGCCGACCCCTTTTAGGGTTCCCCCCTCCACCATTCGGCCGCACGGGCCTTGTGGGAGGGGCGGCCAGCCCACTAGGGGCTGGTGCGCCCCCTCTCACAGCCCATGGGGCCCTCCGGGGCAGGTGGACCCACCCGATGGACCTCCGGAACCCTTCCGGCACTCTCGACGAAATCCGGGCATTCTCCGAAACTATTCCGGTGCCGGAACATCAACTTCCTATATATCAATCTTTATCTCCGGACCATTCCGGAGCTCCTCGTGACGTCCGGGATCTCAACCGGGACTCCGAATAACCTTCGGTCACCAACGTACATAACCCAATAATACCGAAACATCACCGAACGTTAAGTGTGCAGACCCTGCGGGTTCGAGAACTATGTAGACATGACCGAGACACCTCTACGGTCAATAACCAATAGCGGGACTTGGATGCCCATATTGGCTCCTACATATTCTACGAAGATCTTTATCGGTTGAACCTCTATGTCAAGGATTCAGTTAATCCCGTACGCTGTTCCCTTTGTTTATCGGTATGTTACTTGCCCGAGATTCGATCGTCGGTATCTCTATACCTAGTTCAATCTCATTACCGGTAAGTCTCTTTACTCGTTCCGTAACACAAGATCCCGTGGCTAACTCTTTAGTCACTTTGCTTGCAAGCCTCATTGTGATGTTGTATTACCGAGTGGGCCCTGAGATACCTCTACGTCACATGGAATAACAAATCACAGTCTTGATCCATGTCAACTCAACAGACACCTTCGGAGATACCTGTAGAGCATCTTTATAGTCACCCAGTTACGTTGTGACGTTTGATACACACAAGGTACTCCTCCGGTGTCAGTGAGTTACATGATCTCATGGTCATAGGAACACATACTTTGACACGCAGAAAACAATAGCAATAAACTGGCACGATCATATGCTACATTCATAGTTTGGATCTTGTCCATCACATCATTCTCCTAATGATGTGATCCCGTTATGAAATGACAACTCTTTGTCCATGGCTAGGAAACCACAACCATCTTTGATTAACGAGCTAGTCCATTAGAGGCTTACTAGGGACACATTGTTGTCTATGTACCCATACATGTATTTGAGTTTCCAATCAATACAATTATAGCATGGATAATAAACATTTATCATGAACAAGGAAATATAATAATAACCATTTTACTATTGCCTGTAGGGCATATTTCCAACATGCCGCCACGGCCGCGTCCTCCTCCATGACTGGGTGCTGGAAGAGCTCATTGTGTGTGATCCTATCGCCAACAACCAGCACAGCGTGTCTATTCCGCCGGACTTCAACAAAATCTACGTCAATGCGGCAGTGCTCTGCTCTGCCAGAGACCAGAACCATGTGCATGGCACCTGCCACTCCACCCCCTTCAAGCTGGTCCTTGTATCCACGCACATCATACGGGGTCATCAACTACTCATCGCCCGAGTTTACTCCTCCGAGACTGACACATGGGGCAATTCCATCTCAACAGAGGCTCCGGATGATGCTCTATTTGGTCCTGGTCATAGCACCCTTGTAGGTGATGCCCTTTACTAGCCGCCTGTTGTGCTTACGGGAGACGGCATACTTGAGTTTGATTTGGGCACGCAAAAACTTTCCGTGATCAAGGGGCCTCGCGGTACGAATATATATGATGCTGACTACTTTCATATCGTTGGGGCAGAGGATGGCGATGTTGGTCCTGCAGCCGTGTCTCGCCTTCAGCTTCAAATGTGGCAGAGGAAGCTCGTTTGTTGGGGTGTTGCCATATGGTTGAAAGGGAAGACTGTTTCATTGCGTAAACTTCTTAAAATCCCTCCTTAGACTATGACAAGGAATGAATGGCTCAAAGTGGTGGGGTATGACGAGGATACCGATGTAATCTTGTTAGCTAGGCACGACAGTGTATATATGGTTCAGCCCAAGTCAATGCAGTCCCGGAAACTTAATGGAACCGGCTCTACATATTACTGCTCTACTTTTAGGAGTTCCTATCCTCTAGGTAATTGCTCATCCTTGGTCTTAATATCTTAGGAGTAACTGAATCTATTGATTTCTTGCATACAGTTATTGTGATTCTTAAATCTCCACTTACAACTTGAACCCACACTAGTAGAAAACAGGGCTTTGGTCCAGGCCAGATCAGAGCTTTAGTCCCGGTCGTGTTACGAACCGGGACTAATGTGAGCATTAGTCCTAGTTCGAGCGGCTAGGACGCCGGCCGGTGTTCGTCACGCATCAGTCCCGGTTCGAACGGGACCTTTAGTCCCGGTTGGTGACACCAACTGGGACTAAAGGGGCGGTGGCAACCGTTCGCCTGGCGCAAGCCCTTTTAGTCCCGGTTCGTGGCTCAAACCGGGACTAAAGGTCCCAACCATTCAAATCCCGCGCCTTGGAAGTTGTTCCGCGTGAGATCATATACATCGGAAACGCTACAGTAATGCGGCCGGCCTCCATTTTTGTTCGTCTCCCTCTCCTCTCTGCTTCTTCCCCATCCTCCACCATGAATCCACGAACTCGCTACGGGAATGTGCTCGCACATGGCACGACCAATCTCCATGTCATCTACACGAATGACAGTGCCAAAGTCGAGGGTTTTCTTTCCATGTTCGAGGAATGGCTTCAAGAGGAGAAACACAAGTTCATGGGCCTCGACCTGGAGTACACGGTCGATGGTCGCAATGTTGCCATCGTCCAACTTTGTTTGAAGCAACATGTCATGGTCTTCCAGTGGGCAAGGTAATACGAAACTTGTCATAGTTTTAATTGGGGCTTTTCTTTGATTCATAGGATAGGAAAATTGCATAGGAATAGGAGGATTGGGAATGTTGAGAACATGTCATAGTTTCCTTGATTCATAGGGAAAATGCATAGGAAAATTGGGGCTTTTCTTTAATTCATAGGAAAATTGGGGCTTTTCTTTGATTCATAGGAAAATTGGGGCTTTTCTTTGATTCGATCATAGGAAAATTGCATAGGAATAGAAAATTGAATAGGAATAGGAGCATTAGGAAAATTGCAAAGGAATAGGAATAGGAGGATAGGAAAATTGCATAAGAATTTTCCTTGTAGTTGCATATTGGCCATCGTGGGAGAGCATGTCATAGTTCAGGGGCTTCTTTTGATTCATAGGATGGGAAATGCATAGTAATAGGAAACTTGCTATGATTCTTATTATACTTGTTATGATTCTTATTATACTTGTTCTGAATTATACTTGTTATGATTCTTATTATACTTGTTAATTATATGATTCTTATTATACTTGTTATGATTCTTATATTATACTTGTGCCGAAATATACTTGTTATGATTCTTATTATACTTGTTATGATTCTTATATTATACTTGTGCCGAAATATACTTGTTATGATTCTTATTATACTTGTTCTAAAATATACTTGTTATGATTCTTATTATACTTGTTCTAAAATATACTTGTTGCAGCAGTATTTAACACATTTGTTCCATTTTATTGTTGCAGTAGTGACAAGCACTGTCCAAAACTCATGGAGTTCCTTCGCAGCGGTATATATTTTGCTAGATATGATATAACGAATGACAAGATCAAGATGAGGCGCACCTGGGGTATTGAGATACCAGCTGAATGCCACATTGATCTTCAGGGCAGGTTCAGGCTTGAGCATGACAAGACTTCAATGGCTGATATGGCAGCCGCCCTGATCGACGAGGACTACGCAGATATGAAGACAAACTTGTAGGAGATATGCCCTAGAGGCAATAATAAATGTTATTGATTATCTCCCTGTTCATAATTAGGTTTATGGTCCATGCTATAACTGCTATGTTCTCGAGTCTGCAATAACCACGAGGCTCGGAGGAAGACTCATATGCACGTGTGGGATAATAAACGCTAAAATGTATTCCTAGTCTGGCCTCTAAGACTAGCTCAAGTGTTGCATGATGGTTCTGTTTTCCTGATCATGGGCATGGCTATGCCGGCAACTTTGAGGGCACAATGTTAGGAGAACATTTGTGTTGAATCGACCCGTATTGATGTTATGCTATGAGATACATTCGTCACAAGTTAATGGTTTATAACACAGAGATGGTTAACGTTTGCATGATTCCTTATACCATGAGAGTATCTAATTTCTTCATGCTTGCTTCTGTGGCACCCCGGCTCAGAGGAGACCGAAACGCCCCGTATTCCAGCCCAAGGACAAGTCTTCTGGAATACGGCACGGTTGGCATAGAACAAATCAGCTCTATGCTAACAGCGGAACCACCTGAGGAAGCGGAGTACCCTTGGCAACGGAACAGCGACTGGGGTGATGGACTCCACTCCACAAGGACTCTGGCTAGAACGCGCATCCTAGCTCGCACACTTGACATCCACGACCAGCAAGCAATCATGGCATGACCTGCAAACTAGCATGATACGCCAGGTGAGTACTTTGAATGTACTCGCAAGCTCACGACAACCAAACAATGCAGCAAACAATAGCATGGCAAATATCATATTAAATACTTAAGTGCTCCACTTACTGTTACCAGTCATCAACTTACTCTCTTCTGGGTTGTCCCACAACCCTCGGAATACTCACTGAGTACTTCCGATCACAATACGAGTTCTTCCATCATTAACATCATTATTACGGTTGACCATCTACTGAGGTCTGGACGGGCTGTCCAATACCGTGGACACGGCTATTCGAATAGATTTTGACACTCTGCAGAGGTTGCGCACTTTACCCACACCATGAAGCACCTGGCCTCGTGATCCCAATCGGGTGGACCAGCGTTGCTTCAACAAAACCTGCCTGACCCGTGACTCTTTCATCGTACCACCGGCACTCTTCCTCCCTCGGAGGTTAGCCTTGGGTGGCCCCTGTGTCCTCATGACACCTTCCACCGTCGTGGCCAAACTCTGTAGACCCAAACGGGGCCTACTGTCCCAAACGGGGACTCCCGGGCTAAACAATCAACATCAACTGGGCTCACAATGTTATCGCCGCTTACCGGGCCAGGGTAGCCCACCGTGCCTAACCTTCCCTCTTTTGTGGTACCGGTGAAAGATCACGCAGTCAGACCCGGTCAGGGCCGTCCCATACCGGCAAATGTGGTTGCACGAATATGCTCGGACAGGTGACTCAAGATCAACCACTAAGTTTACTTGCCAACTAAAGTGGTTCCATTACAATACTTGGGATGGCAGCAACTAGGCATTTAAATTAATTACTATGAATTATTATATAGCAAGTAGATGAAGGCAATTCATTTGTAAATGCAAGCAATTCAATTAAATATGTAACGCTATTGAAAAACTGCATGGAATGGGTGTCCTGGCTTGCCTGGGATGAAGGAACCACCGGGAAGAAGTGCGGAGAGGCCGCGGAAGGACTGCCGAAAACATTTCTCTCTCGGAGAGGGACTGTTTGCGGACAAGGGCAGAAGGGTCACTTTCACTGTGCCAAGACAGTATGAAAGTGATACCAACATGACGAGCTCGACGAGACGAAGACGAGGGCTTTGGAATCGCCTCGATTGGAGTCCCGAGCAAAAAGATATGAGCCGAGGAAGTCCAGGGACTAATCTGCAAAATAAGTTCTACAAACAGGTCCCTGGCTACACAACCGACCGCGCCTTCTGAAGAAATACGTTTTCACTGCATAGAAAACGCATTCTGAGAAAGCCGTGTCCACTTATCCAGCGTGGCAGCCCTGCGGGTGGTTGACGGGTGGGCCCCGCATCGCCCTCTCTCTCTTCCTCACCTCTCCTCCTCCTTCCCCCGACGCCTGCTTCCGTAGCAGAGGGAGGTCGCCGTCGCCGGCGCTCGCCTGGTCGACTCCGGCCATCTCCTGAAGCGCCCCGGCCACCGTTGAGCTCATGAGACGATGCCGCCTTCATCCCATCTGAGCAAGGATGGCGACGAGGACCCGGGCGGTGGCGGCGCGGGCTCCCGCGGAAGGGTTGTCGGCCAGATTTGGGGACGAGGCCCTGGGCGCTTCGGGACGGAAGGAGGACCCGGGAAAGGCTCGCCGTGCTCCAGTGACTCCGAGGGATGGGAAAGGAAGAGAGGTAGGACTCCGGTCGGCGCGAATTCGAGCGGTGGCTGCCGGCGGAGCTCCGGCCAGAGAGAAGAAGCAGATGCTTCCCGAGCTCAAATAAGTGGACAGGCGGGGTTCTAGGAGGGAGGAGGGGAGGATGGAGATGCTGCCGATGCCCGGGGAGGCTCGAGGCCATGGCTATTTATAGCCGACCGGAGCAACCGGATGAGCACGGCCGCCGTGGCGGCCTCATCGCCTTACTAGTGCTCTGGGGCACGCGGCAGGAGACGGAGATGTCGGCAGGGCTTCCAGGGGCGAGGGGAAGCAGGAGGGGACTTCGGGAGAGCTCGAAACGGAAGACGACTACAGACACGGGCGGCACAGGAGGATGACGGGACTCGTCGAGGGGCGAGGAGGAAGGGACTGGAGGGGGAGAGGGGTCCAGGAGGAAGGAGACGACGAGGGCGAACTGTTGGACAAGGCTAAACGTCGAGGGAGCGAAGAAACGCACAAAACCGAGGGCTCCACTGCATAGAGCGCGCACATGGCATGTCAAACGCGTGGTCACCGTGTGAGCTGGCACCCATGATGCACTCTGGCATGCAGCATGATGTCTAGCAACAAGTCCTTACAAGCAGGGGTCCCTCTGAAAGGATAGATCAACAAAAGAAACCAGGAATGGATGGGAGGGTTCACTGGAAGTTTGCTGTTGCAAACTTGACCACTCCACAGAGTTGAACAGAGAGGAGATAAGGACCAACAAAGATGTCTGGGACATTTAGGGTAGGAAGGACTACAATCCTGGAAACTTTGAGAGAAAGAGGATCAAGATTTCACAGGGTTGCTTTGCAACAGACCAATCTGGCCCAGAAAGCAAAACAAGATGTGGCACTCACATACAGTGTTGCCTTGAGCTGAAAATGGGCACAAGATGATGATTTGCTCATATGAGAGTGCCATAAAAATTTCATACCATTTGCATGAGCACAAATTGTACTTCCTTCATAATGGACCTCTCTGACCAGAATCTTAGGAAAATTCCTGAGGAAGAATGGCTAGATGGACAGAGCTCAAATTTGGAGGACATGGATTATATGAATAGGAGAATGTTCTGGTATATTTTCAGCAATTATGAAGAAATATAAAATATAGTTGCTTCACAATTGGAAAATATGACCAGAAACAAAGATTTGATGCTGAGGTCACACAGAAGATGGGATGATGCTCAAATCTTGAGGAGAGCCATGATTTGAGCCTATGAAGATGCCTGCAAAATTTTAACTCATTGGCATACTCTTAGCTAGCACTTGCATCACAAAGCTTCCATTGGATCAGAAACTTTGGAAATTTGCCAAGAAATATTTACTAGCCAAATTGAGTTGAATTTTGGCATGCAGCAATGATATGTATAGGAAAGAGTCCCCAAAAAGGTTTAGAGAAAGAAAGCCAAGATAAATGGCACTTGCTTCACAAACTGCCACCAGGGACAGAATAGGAAAAGGAATATTGGAGGAAGATTTTTGAACATGACAAGGAAGGGTTTTGACATATCTGAGGAAGATTTGACCCAAAGAATTTATGGGAATTATTTGGGAATTTTTGGAATGATGAAGATATGGGTTGTGAAGCAACCCAAGGCAGACAGGGTTATTCCTTTAATAGAAAAATGAATATTCCCATGAAAAAGAATATTGGGATTGGCTCAAGATGGAAATGACAAGATCTTGGGATGGGCTAGAGGCTGGAAAGCCACTAGGGAAGAGAAATCAAGGGAGATCCTTCCACGTTCCAAGACTACCAGACCACGGAAAAGCAAAACCAGATCAAAATCAAAAGAAAAAGAAATGGGCAAAATTCAGGGTGTTACAAACCTACCCCCCTTAAAGAAATCTCGTCCTCGAGATTTGGTTGCTCAAGGGTTAAACATAAATATCCCCACTTGAGGAAACCGTTTCCAACTCGGGTTTCCTTTTTGCCTGGGTACTATGCTCCCACCGGATTTTATCTGACGCCCTACCTGGCTTTGGTGTGGTTTGTTTCACTGGATCCTCATTCTGACAGGTCTTACCTCATATATTACCCTGACTTCAATCCTTTTATGTCTGCTGACCTATCTGGGGTGCAATGGATTATCCTGTCTGAAATACCTGTCCTTCTCGCAAGTCTGAGAGTTATTTCTCATGGACGGGTTGTGATGAAGTCCCATACGGACGACCTTCCATTGAGTTGTGACTAGATTCTCTCGGTGGACCTCAAATCTTTTATTCTTTGCACCGGGTGACTTCCAATGACTGTGTGCCCCTCAAACTCAACTGGTGTTGTGATTTATACCGTTCTCCTGGCGGACTCGGACATCTTGCAGAGGTTACCGAGACATCTTGGCTAGGTTCACTGCCGTTAGCATCACCTCTGTATCAATGACTTGGTTGTAGCCTGACGTAACCAGGGTAAAGGGTACCACCTTGTAACGGCATTATTTGCAGACTTGTCTGACGGGGGTCCTAACAGAAAGATCTTGTCCCCAGCAGGTTATCTTTTGACTGATTTCCCTAGATGAGGACACATGCTTTGAGGCCGTTATCATCCTTCTGGTCATTCCATCTGACAGGCTTGAATATCCCCTTCTGACGATTCTGAGAATGTATAGCTGGCTGAACGGGTTGACTTGATATAGGGTCCTTGCAAACGGAATAGACCCCGTGGGTGTGTATCCATGGTGATTGGTACCGAACCAGACGGTTTTGAGTATCTGTACCATGTTGATCTTGCAACCATTATCATACTTGTATGACCAATCTTGCTCCTTCATTATGGTTCTCTTTGCCTGGATCCTTAGCTGAAAGAGCTTGGCCTGATGTGTTCTTGATTCTTCGGATGACCATGGGTGCTGCCAGGTACAATATTCCGGCAGGCATATTACTCAGCAAGTTGTAGCTGTAGGGTAACGACCGTCTGAACCCTTGGATAAAACCGGCAAATAAACCAGTAGACACCAGAACGGTCTTTACAACTCAGATCTGGGACATTACTGGAATAACTCAACCCCGACTCAAGACGGCTGAAAAGCAGCTCAAAGCATGAGACGGTGTCGATAAGAAGAAAGTAGCAGTTCCCTAAGACGGCTGAAAAGCAGCTCAGAGCATAGAGTCGCTGCTACGGAAAGAAATTCAACAGCTGCCCGAGACGGCCGAAAAACAGCTCAGAACACGGGCCAGTTGCTGACAAGAGAAATAAAAGTCGGCATCCACCCCGGACGGCCGAAAACAGCTCAGAACTCAGGCGTGGTGCCGTCACGAAAGAAAGACGGGCAAGGGTTCATCCGTGTCCCATACAGCTTATCCATAGGTTGTTGGTCATCTCACTGAAGTGCATAACTGGCGTTCTTCTTCTTCTTACATAGCTCATGCAAGGGTCAGATTCTCACCGTCTGGCGTTACTGTATGATTAACTCATATGGCCTTGGCAGCATGTCCACCGTATCTATTAAGTATATGCGGCTGAGCGCTTGATTCCTGAAGCAGGCTTGTGTCCTGACTGACCTTTTGCCTTCTGACCAACTGTTACGGATCTGATCCTTGGAATACATGGTCATATGCTACCAACTGTCGGTGGAATAGCTTGTACTGATGTCGATGCGATACTTTGCTGGCGAAGATGGCATAGCTTGTGTTGGGAGCCATCGAGATCTTCTTGCTGAGGAAGACTGAATTGCTCAGGCTCGGAGTTTTTATCAAAATGGCTTCCTAAAGAAGGCTGGGTACAGTACCTCAGAAGCTTTCCCTCTTAAAGACTTGCTAGGGAAGACTCGGTACCTTAGAGACTGCAGCGGTATCTTATTGAGGAAGCCCGAGTACCTTGCATCAGAATATGCTCGTGTGTTGCATCAAGGAAGACACAGGAATCATTGCGTAGTACGCTTCTCTGGTAGCTTGCGGAGAAGGACTGGGTTGCTTACACCTGAAGCTTTCCTTTTTGCCATATGCAAGTTAAGTGCATATATATATGTCCCTTAATGTTTCTGCTGTCAGTTACTCGTTGTATGCAACAGGTTATTCGGCTATCCTTCTTGCCGAACACTAAGTTCATAGCACATTCTGACTTGCTTCCAGAATATAGCAGGTTTCAAATTGTACTCCTAGCAGACTCAAACCATGTATGTTAATCATGCCTTTGACTCGAAGTGTGCTGTGGATCAGGCACACAGTCTGTCGTCTTACTGATTCGATGATTTCTGCTGTGAAGGTTGCACTGATGCATACTTGATGCTGATAACCAATCCAGCCAGGGTATCCTTTATATCCAGGCCCAATTTTCCTGATATAATATAGTCTGCTGAAAATTCCATGTTGCTGAACTGAGCTTCCAAATGACTGTCCCTTCACTGATTTCCTTGAGTCCAGTGTCAATGAGCTACTTCCATAAGGGGAAAATAAGGTAACACCAAGGGCCCAAAGAAAGAAGCAAAAGGAACGACTAACACCAAAGCACACACAAGATCACACACCAGCAATATCATGCATTCCTACTTAAGCACACAAATCTCGCAAGAACTCCGGTACTACGGTGTACATGTTGTGGCGGTGTGCACGAAGGTGAATCAATGTGTGGAAGGAGTTGGTGTAAACAAAGCTACATCAAACAGGGACTTAACACCGGTTCCATCTAGACGGACACGGTGGCGAGGACGAACTTGGTGATCGTGGGTCGGAACACGGGGGTCGCGACCACAACATCATCAAGCGTACGGGAGAAAGCCGTACTCGTCCAGAGGATGAATAGCAGGAAAGGATGACGATGAAAAGAAGGGCTTGCGGCATTGCCCTGTTCTAATAACTAAGATCAGTTAGGGTTGCCCATAGCGATGAATGGGATTGCACAATCCGGGATAGAAACATGTCTATCACCGAAACTATAGGGGGAAAACTGAAGAGAAAACATTGGTGTGGTACCGGTGCATCAATCCGACAAGGGATCAACACCACCAAGCACCTTGGCATCACTCCACTGGAACGAAGATAACACCTCACCAAGGAACAAGAATGCAAACTGGAGAGCGCAGGTGGTGAATCGAAACCGATGCCACCTACACTCACCAGATCCAGCGCTAGTAATAAAATATCTAATCTATATGCATGCTATGCACATTCAAATGCAATAAAAAGTGCAGCAAGCCAACTGGATCCTATACTACCGGTTACTAACGCTCGCGTCTAGACCGTGCGTCCTATAGCCATCCTGGCTCTGATACCAACTCTTGTGGCACCCCGGCTCAGAGCAGACCGGAACGCCCCGTATTCCAGCCCAAGGACAAGTCTTCTGGAATAAGGCACGGTTGGCATAGAACAAATCAGCTCTACGCTAACAGCGGAACCACCTGAGGAAGCGGAGTACCCTTGGCAGCAGAACAACGACTGGGGTAATGGACTCCACTCCACAGGGACTCTGGCTGGAACGCGCATCCTAGCTCGCACACTTGACATCCACGAACAGCAAGCAATCATGGCATGACCTGCAAACTGGCATGATATGCCAGGTGAGTACTTTGAATGTACTCGCAAGCACACGACAACCAAACAATGCAGCAAACAATAGCATGGCAAATATCATATTAAATACTTAAGTGCTCCACTTACTGTTACCAGTCATCAACTTACTCTCTTCTGGGTTGTCCCACAACCCTCGGAATACTCACTGAGTACTTCCGATCACAATACGAGTTCTTCCATCATTAACATCATTATTACGGTTGATCGTCTACTGAGGTCTGGACGGGCTGTCCAATACCGTGGATACGGCTATTCGAATAGATTTTGACACTCTGCAGAGGTTGCGCACTTTACCCAAACCATGAAGCACCTGGCCTCGTGATCCCATTCGGGTGGACCAGCGTTGCTTCAACAAAACCTGCCTGACCCGTGACTCTTTCATCGTACCACCGGCACTCTTCCTCCCTTGGAGGTCAGCCTTGGGTGGCCCCTGTGTCCTCATGACACCTGCCACCGTCGTGGCCAAACTCTGTAGACCCAAACGGGGCCTACTGTCCCAAACGGGGACTCCCGGGCTAAACAATCAACATCAACTGGGCTCACAAGGTTATCTCCGCTTACCGGGCCAGGGTAGCACGCCGCACCTAACCTTCCCTCTTTGGTGGTACCGGTGAAAGATCACGCAGTCAGACCCGGTCAGGGCCGTCCCATACCGGCAAATGTGGTTGCACGAATATGCCCGGACAGGTGACTCAAGATCAACCACTAAGTTTACTTGCCAACTAAAGTGGTTCCATTACAATAATTGGGATGGCAGCAACTAGGCATTTAAATTAATTACTATGAATTATTATATAGCAAGTAGATGAAGGCAATTCATTTGTAAATGCAAGCAATTCAATTAAATATGTAACGCTATTGAAAAACTGCATGGAATGGGTGTCCTGGCTTGCCTGGGATGAAGGAACCACTGGGAAGAAGTGCGGAGAGGCCGCGGAAGGACTGCCGAAAACAGTTCTCTCTCGGAGAGGGACTGTTTGCGGACAAGGGCACAAGGGTCACTTTAACTATGCCAAGACAGTATGAAAGTGATACCAACATGACGGGCTCGACGAGACGAAGACGAGGGCTTTGGAATCGCCTCGATTGGAGTCCCGAGCAAAAAGATATGGGCCGAGGAAGTCCAGGGACTAATCTGCAAAATAAGTTCTACAAACAGGTCCCTGGCTGCACAACCGATCGCGCCCTCTGAAGAAATACGTTTTCACTGCATAGAAAACGCATTCTGAGAAAGCCGTGTCCACTTATCCAGCGTGGCCGCCCTGCGGGTGGCTGACGGGTGGGCCCCGCATCGCCCTCTCTCTCTTCCTCACCTCTCCTCCTCCTTCCCCCGACGCCTGCTTCCCTAGCAGAGGGAGGTCGCCGGCGCCGGCGCTCGCCTGGTCGACTCCGGCCATCTCCTGAAGCGCCCCGGACACCGTTGAGCTCAGGAGATGATGCCGCCTGCATCCCGTCTGAGCAAGGACGGCGGCGAGGAACCGGGAGGTGGCAGCGCGGGCTCCCGCGGAAGGGCCGTCGGCCAGATTTGGGGACGAGGCCCTGGGCGCTTCGGGACGGAAGGAGGACCCGGGAAAGGCTCGCCGTGCTCCGGTGACTCCGAGGGAGGGGAAAGGAAGAGAGGTAGGACTCCGGTCGGCGCGAATTCAAGCGGTGGCTACCGGCGGAGCTCCGGCCAGAGAGAAGAAGCAGGGCTTCCCGAGCTCAAATAAGTGGACAGGAGGGGATCTAGGAGGGAGGAGGGGAGGATGGAGATGCTGCCGATGCCCGGGGAGGCTCGAGGCCATGTCTATTTATAGCCGACCGGAGCAACCGGATGAGCACGGCCGCCGTGGCGGCCTCATCGCCTTACTGGCGTTCCGGGGCACGCGGCAGGAGACGGAGATGTCGGCAGGGCTTCCAGGGGGCTTCGGGAAAGCTCTAAACGGAAGACGACGACGGACACGGGCGGCACAGGAGGATGATGAGACTCGTCGAGGGGCGAGGAGGAAGGGACTGGAGGGGGAGAGGGGTCCAGGAGGAAGGAGACGATGAGGGCGAACTGTTGGACAAGGCTAGACGTCGAGGGAGCGAAGAAACGGACAAAACAGAGGGCTCCACTGCATAGAGCGCGCACATGGCATGTCAAACGCGTGGTCACCGCGTGAGCTGGCACCCATGATGAACTCTGGCATGCAGCATGATGTCTAGCAACAAGTCCTTACAAGCAGGGGTCCCTCTGAAAGGATAGATCAACAAAAGAAACCAGGAATGGATGGGAGGGTTCACTGGAGGTTTGCTGTTGCAAACTTGACCACTCCACAGAGTTGAACAGAGAGGAGATAAGGACCAACAAAGATGTCTGGGAGATTTAGGGTAGGAAGGACTACAATCCTGCATGAGCACAAATGGTACTTCCTTCATAATGGACCTCTCTGACCAGAATCTTAGGAAACTTCCTGAGGAAGAATGGCTAGATGGACAGAGCTCAAATTTGGAGGATATGGATTATATGAATAGGAGAATGTTCTGGTAAATGTTCAGCGATTATGAAGCAATATAAAATATAGTTGCTTCACAATTGGAAAATATGACCAGAAACAAAGATTTGATGCTGAGGTCACACAGAATATGGGATGATGCTCAAATCTTGAGGAGAGCCATGATTTGAGCCTATGAAGATGCCTGCAAAATTTCAACTCATTGGCATACTCTTAGCTAGCACTTGCTTCACAAAGCTTCCATTGGATCAGAAACTTTGGAAATTTGCCAAGAAATATTTACTAGCCAAATTGAGTTGAATTTTGGCATGCAGCAATGATATGGATAGGAAAGAGTCCCCAAAAAGTTTTAGAGCAAGAAAGCCAAGGTAAATGGCACTTGCTTCACAAACTGCCACCAGGGACAAAATAGGAAAAGGAATATTGTAGGAAGATTTTTGAACATGACAACGAAGGGTTTTGACATATCTGAGGAAGATTTGACCCAAAGAATTTATGGGAATTATTTGGGAATTTTTGGAATGATGAAGATATGGGTTGCTTCACAACCCAAGGCAGACAGGGTTATTCCTTTAATAGAAAAAGGAATATTCCCATGAAAAAGAATATTGGGATTGGCTCAAGATGGAAATGACAAGATATTGGGATGGGCTAGAGGCTGGAAAGCCACTAGGGAAGAGAAATCAAGGGAGATCCTTCCAGGTTCCAAGACTACCAGACCACGGAAAAGCAAAACCAGATCAAAATCAAAAGAAAAAGAAATGGGCAAAATCCAGGGTGTTACAGCTTCATGAACTTTGGGGTTTGTTAAACGTCATCCGTAAATGGGTGGCTATTACGGCGGCTTACGGGTTCATGGAAAAGTATGTCAAGTAACTTGATAGTTCAAGATTGGGATTTGCTCCTCCGACGATGGAGAGATATCTCTGGGCCCTCTCGGTGTTACGGTATCCATCATCGTGTGGCCAGCCACTTTGTGATTTGATCACGGGGATGCCGGAACACGGGAACGAGAAAAGAGAACAATACCGGTAACGAGGTAACTGGCATAGTGGACAAGTTGTTGATCCACGGTGATGCCAACATGTCTCACCTCGGGTATTTGTAACATATCGTGAAGCAACAGGAATAACACACGGCAACTGGAGGTTCACTCGAATATTCATTCGTGTCGGTATAGGGGTCAATATGGGTGTCCACAGCTCCGATGTTGATCATTGATCAGAAGGGGTTCCGGGTCTTCTCTATACTTTACCGAACCTATAGGGTCACATGCTTAAGGGTCATCTATCTGTTGAATACTAGACAGGGAGTATGAGAGAAAATCACCGAAAAAGTTTCGGACACCGGAAAAGTTTGGGACAGCGGAAAAGTTCCGGAGAGAGAACACCGGAACAGTTTCGATAAACTGAAAAGTTGTTTCAGGGGATACCATTAAGTCAAATTGGTTTCGGCACATGCCTGATAATTCTTGGAGGGTGCCAGAATCATTCTGGAAACTTCTGGGAATTTTCCGGAAGAAAAAACGGAAATGTTCCGGAGCTGCCGGAACCGCTTCGGATGCTTTTCGCAGATGAAAATCACTAATCCGGAATTATTCCGGATCGCATTGAAAATTATTTTAGTGGGTACTGGAAATGTTCTAAGCCCACATAAATATTTTCAGTTCGAACAGACGCTGAAAAATGTCGTCGTGAATAGTAAAAGTGCTTTTTAGGATATTTTTGGAAAGTCACCTTTTGGGATATTTCCAAAAGGCTTCTAGAAGGGCTTGGGGGCCAAGGAAGCACCTCATGGGGGGGCCCCCAAGGGGTGGCCGGCCAAGGGTGGAGCTCCTCCATGGAGCTCCACATGGCACCCATTTTTCCCTCCTATGGCCTTTATGTGTGACATAAAGTGGGGGTATTTTGGTACTTTGTGTGACCATCCTACCCCTTGGCTTTCCTATAAATAGAGGAGGTGTGGGCTGCCATATCAACTCCCTTGCTCTCATACACATGCCATCTGATGTTATCTGGCTTCTCTCTCCCTCCCAGCGAAATAGTTTCGTAGAGCCGAAAGGCTGTCTGGGTTCCTGTGGGAACTAGTTCTGGACGGCGAAGCCCTGCCGGATAGATGACACCGTATGTGTGCAAGTCTATAGAGAGATCGTAGTTTCGGTCTTAGTTCGATAGTGCCTCCCGAAGGGCTGTCCGAGTGACTGTCCGAGTTTCGTGGGTCCTCCCGAAGGGCTGTCCGAGTGACTGTCCGAGTTTTGATGGTCCTCCCGAAGGGCTGTCCGTGATACCGTCCGGGGGACTGTCTGACCGCCTCCCGGAGGGCTGTCCGTGGGGCGGATGACGGTATACATCCTCGCGGTTGGGAGGTTGTAAATGCTAGCTGCGGGGATCTGCACCGCCGATCGTCATCGACTCTACTTCTGCTGCGCTACAAGTCGGTAACGAAAATGATCAAACCTTGTATGCAGTCTCCATAGTGGTCCTGGGCTGGTGCGTAGGTCGGAATTTTTTTGTTTTCTGTTGCGTTACCTTACAGTGGCATCATGAGCCGTGTTATGCGTAGATGCAGGTTGCGATCTAGAATACATAGAGATGTATGGGTGTTGCACAATATAATTAGGTAGTAGATGAGTTCTATTACTGAAAATTATTTGTGCGGGTAGCAGATGAAATCTGTTACCCGATGTTCTTGTTGCTTCCTTGGAATTTGCATATTTCTGATCTTGATAACAGTATGGTGGAGTTTCAATGTTCTGGCAATCCGTGATCCTGATTGATCAACGAAGTGCTAACAGTTCATTGAATTCCGCCGTAGTTAAAAAGAAAGATGAAATTTTGCAGATATGATCTGCACGGGGGTCACGCGTATGACAAAGTTCAGTATGGGGCTCGAGATTTTATTATCTCGTGTTTCATACACCCCGCAATGTTAATCTAGCGACTTGGATTATCATGCTTGATGATGGACGTTGGTAGCTTCGATTTGTTTTGAAACCTTAGAAGCCACGTAAAACAAGTTTTTGCATAAACTGATTAGAGGCGTCTAACTTGGTTTTGCAGGAGGGTTTGCATGAGCATGTGATGTGGTATAGCAATGCTCATATTAATTTGATTATGTATGAGATGACTATATGATGTAAATTAACATGACATGCGTGTCATGATTCGGCATCATGGCTGGAGCCATATGATTGTCACTATAATGACCTACATGTCAACCTTATGTAATGCACTTATTTTATTAGATATAGAGATAGCAATATTATCTGGTGCATCGACAAGGTGGTGGCAATCTTCGCGAAGGTGAACACCAACGCAAATGCCGAAGACGAAGAAATGAAAGACTTCTACGTCAGAAAGGGCTATACCATATCATGCTATTATGAATTGCCTGAGATGTTTATCCCTTATGATGCACCCTTCTTGATTGCGCGGTAGTCGCTTTTATTAGGGTGATCTCTCACTAAAATATCAAGTAGTTAGTGTTCTCCCAAGTGTAGCACTGTCACGGCACCTAACTTTTCGGGGTACGACATGTACACATAAGTACGAACGATTAGGGATGTGTGAGGCGGGTGAGGTCAGACCTCGCAACGAGATCACTTGGTTGTCTTGACGTTCAGGCAGGACAGTCCTGAGCTCGGAACACACGCATCGAAAGATGAACAAGAGTCACATAGAGATGTGATTAGCAAGTTGGCCTACCGATTGAAATTCACGTCATCAGTGATGAACCCGTCAATGGCGTCGAATTGAAATGCGGATCTTGTATCAATCACAATCAATTATGAGAGATATTGATTTGAGTGGGAGTGCACTGTAGAATTACCTTGTTTAATTCTCAATGCACTTTATTATGAACTTTGTCTAAGTGTGGTTTGCATAATAGTTGTAGAAGAATGGCTCGCGTTTCCACCTTCCCTATTAAAATTGAATAGCTGTTAAATATTTGGTTAAAACTTTACGGTTGGTAACGTAATATGAGGATTGTCCTCAAGAGTGCCGAGAAGGACTTTGTCCTATCGCATGCTTTCGGTCTTCTCCCGCTAATGCTATGGATCATGTGACTCTCGTCCTTCGATCCAAAAGCTAGAATTCCTTTTCAGTCAAAGTGCAATATGTTTGCTTCCATGAAACCCGAACTTCGAAAGTTTGGATAGTTATGTGATATTCATGGAATCTGGAAATCATTTTCAGAGACAGACAAAGGCTAAAAGATATGAGATATCCAAAGCAATGTTTGTTTGCAAACTATTAGTAAAGGAGTTTACTATGCATTAGACTGATAAGAGAGGGATCCAGGAGAACGCCTATCATATGATGAAAGGTGAATAAAACAACAACTTAAAGAGAAAGGAAGTGTCCGAAGGGTGTTCGTAAGACTTTCACGCCTAGGAAGTGCGGGGCTAACACCACTCTTAAGTTGGATGCTTCTTCTGAGAGTAGGAGAAATACTAAAAGTTAAAATGTTAGAAGTATAAAGGCAAAAGGAAAGATGACTGGAATATCCAGCTCATGTATGAATGTCATACAAGTTTTTGATGTATAAAAGGCTGGTCAAAGATATAGTTCTTGGGGATTATGGTTAAACATGTTAATCACTAATTCTTGGGTATTGTGAGTTAATCACAAAGATACCCGCTCGATTGCATTCTGTTGCAACTCGATGTCAGAACTACTATGGCCTGAAAGACTAGCCAGGAATGAGGTTTAGATACACGCAGGGAACATAGTAAATGTTACTATGCCTTCCATCGGTGTATTCCCTATGTATTTATTTTCATAATTCATTTTAGAGTTTCACACTCTAGCCCTTTGCATAAGGTATCTTGCAAGAAGGTTGTTCATAAGAGAACTTTTGATGTTCGGTGTTATGAATAACATAAGGGCCATACTTTCATTATGAATGAGACGTGTGTTATGAATATTGATAATAATACATTACCTCTGGGTTTACTTTCATAATTCATTTTAGAGTTTCATACACTCTAGCCCATTGCACAATGTTTGTTGCAAAAGAGTTGTTCATAAAAACAACAATTGTTGTTCAGTATTATGAATAACATGAAGGGCCATGCTTCCATCCTAGATGGGATGTATGTTATGAATATTGATGGAAATAAGATACATCCATAACACTGACGCTAAATGTCGCAAGACTAAAAGAATACCACACAAGTGTGGAACTGCATTTGGTCACATTGGAGAAACCCGCATGGAAAATTCCATTATGATGGATTTTGAAGTCATTTGATTTTGAATCATCTGACACTTGCAACTTTCCTCTGAAAAGTGAAGTGACTGAAATACCATTCACAGGCCATAAGGAACGAGCAAAGAACATATTGGTGATCATACATTATGATGTGTGTAGTCCAATAAATGCTGTTGCAAGTAGTGGATTTATCTATTTTCAGAAATGACTCAAGTAGATATATGGATATTTACTTGTTGAGACGTAAGTCTGGATCTTTTGAATTCATTCATAAGGTTTTCAAAAATGAAGTAGAAGTTATTGTAACAAGAAAATTATGTTTCTACAATTCGATTGCAGAAAGGAATATTTGAGTTACAAGTTTAGCGAATGTCTGATGAGTTATGAAAGGGGTTTCATAACTTGCACCTCCCGGAACACCACTGCAAGTGGAAAGTCCGTGAAGATGTAATCGAACCATTTATGACATGGTAAGATCAAAGATGACATAAATAAATTTGACATTACCCCTTTTAAAAAGGTGATGCTTTAGAGACTGCGGCTTTTACACTGAAAAGAGATCCATCAGGTCTGTTGAAATGACGCCATGGTATGGTACGCCCAACCATGTTATATCTTTTCTTAACATTTGGAATATGGGGCTTGTGTAAAAGGTTACAAACCTATTCCAAATCAGGCTAGTGCTACTTTGTAGGTTATCCCAAGTCATTGGGTATTCCCCCACCACTATACCGAGGCAAAGGATTTTGCCACAAAACGGTATCCTTTTAAAAGAGAATAGTTCTTACAAAAGGTGAGTGGGAGGACAGTACAACTCAACGAGATAACCAGTATCTTCTTCATCAGATCAAAGGAAAGAAACCTTGGAAGTGATTCCGGAGTTTCCTACTGCGAATGATGCGGAAGTCTCTACAATAAAATGTATGGACTTCGTTCGAACTTGCAGCTGAACCACGTAGGCAAAGCTCGTGCAAACCTATCAGGTCCGCAAACGAGATATTGTTGTTAGACAACAGTATACCTACAATACACAAGGAAGCGTTGATGGGCCCTAACTCCGGAATTGGCTAAATGCCAATACGATCCGAGATAGTTTCCATATAAGTGATTCGAGATTAAAATCTTGATACACCTTTCGGAAGACTTAGAGTCTAACGAATATTTATGGAACTAAAAACTGATACGGATAAAATGTTTGTCCATAAAGCTCGACTTGTGGCAATAACATGTTCAAGGAGTTGACTACGATGAGATTGTCTCACTGTAGCAATGCTTAAAGTAAGTTCGGGTTGAACTAGCAATTAATACATATTTCAATCATGAGATATGAAACATGGATGACAAAAGGATTTCCATCTGATGGAGATGAAACCTAGGACTTGTATGTGATACAGTCCAAAGTAATTTGTCGATCTAGAGGATGCTAGTAAGTATGCAAACTTCAGAGTTCCAGCGATGGACAGAAGAGAGCAAAGTGGAGTTGGAATATTCGTTTTTGATGGAATGGTCAAAGGGGTTTGACTTCATCAAATGGGTATCGAAGATGCTTGTGATTCAAGAAAGTAAGTGGGAGCATAATAATATTTCTAAAAACCTTGTGTACTTGACACATTGTTAATTGGAAATAAATTTCTTGACACGAATTAGGACTTCATTTTAAAATAGTTTTTTCGATGAAGTGCTTGGGCTAAGTAGCCTTGATATTAGGCATGATGATCTATGGAGATAGATTTACGTAATGGGGCTGAGCAAAGATACATATTGACAAAATGCTAAAACCTTTTAGCATTGAAAAACCGTCAACGAGTGATTCTTGCCGAAGTCACATGGAAAGAGTTTTTGCAAGACTTGGTGTCCCAAAACACTGATGAGCAAAATACATGATGGTGATTCCACACACTCTTGTGTTTGGATTAATCATGTATTCCATGCTATGTAAAAATAATCAGATATGTCCAATACTCCAAAGTTGTTGCGAGTATAGATACCATAGTGATCAAAGTACTGATCATGGGACAACAGTGAAAGATGTCATTGAGTACTAGAGCAGTACTGATGACATGTTTTCTCGCAAGCGGAGATCATGAAGAGTTCGTTGTAAAAGGTTACATCGATACAGTCTTCATCAATGCTCCATGCGATTTTCGATTTAAATTGAGGGTTTTGTGATACACAACATGGTGGCACGGTAGTTGGAAATTGTTCCAAACAAGATACTGTGGCGAATTCTATAACAAAGGCTAAGTATGTTGACGCTTTAGAAGCGACAAAGAAGATGTTGAATCATATAATTCATTCATGAACTTAGTATGGTTCCAAGATGGCTTTGGTCGATGGGACACTATTGCAGATAGTTGCTCCATAGCTCAGTCTGAGGAATCAAGGTTTGATCTGTGATTCACATATATACAAAGCCAAATCCACACAAAATATGAATTTTGTGAAAGCGTCAAAACGCAAGGATATGCAAAGTTACACACGGAGCTGAAGTTGTCAGATCCGTTGGACATCAGGCTATACCACAAGCGAAGCATATTTTACACCAGTATGCCATAGGTGTAAAGTGCATTAGCATTGACTAGATTATAGACTCTAGTGCAAGTGGGAGTCTGTAGGAGATATGCCCTAGAGGCAATAATAAATGTTATTGATTATCTCCCTGTTCATAATTAGGTTTATGTTCCATGCTATAACTGCTATGGTTCTCGAGTCTGCAATAACCACGAGGCTCGGAGGAAGACTCATATGCACGTGTGGGATAATAAACGGTAAAATGTATTCCTAGTCTGGCCTCTAAGACTAGCTCAAGTGTTGCATGATGGTTCTGTTTTCCTGATCATGGGCATGGCTATGCCGGCAACGTTGTGGTCACAATGTTAGGAGAACATTTGTGTTGAATCGACCCGTATTGATGTTATGCTATGAGATACATTCGTCACAAGTTAATGGTTTATAACACAGAGATGGTTAACATTTGCATGATTCCTTAGACCATGAGAGTATCAAGTTTCTTCATGCTTGCTTCATGAACTTTGGGGTTTGTTAAACGTCATCCGTAAATGGGTGGCTATTACGGCGGCTTACGGGTTCATGGAAAAGTATGTCAAGTAACTTGATAGCTCAAGATTGGGATTTGCTCCTCCGACGATGGGGAGATATCTTTGGGACCGCTCGGTGTTACGGTATCCATCATCGTCTGGCCAGGCACTTTGTGATTTGATCACGGGGATGCCGGAACACGGGAACGAGAAAAGAGAACAATACCGGTAACGAGGTAACTAGCATAGTGGACAAGTTGTTGATCCACGGGGATCCCAACATGTCTCACCTCAGGTATTTGTAACATATCGCGAAGCAACAGGAATAGCACACGGCAACTGGAGGTTCACTCGAATATTCATTCGTGTGGGTATAGGGGTCAATATGGGTGTCCACGGCTCCGATGTTGATCATTGATCGGAAGGGGTTACGGGTCTTGTCTATACTTTACCGAACCTATAGGGTCACACGCTTAAGGGTCATCTATCTGTTGAATACTAGACAGGGAGTCTGAGAGAAAATCACCGAAAAAGTTTCGGACACCGGAAAAGTTTCGGACAGCGGAAAAGTTCCGCAGAGAGAACACCGGAATAGTTTCGGTAAAACTGAAAAGTTGTTTCAGGGGATACCATTAAGTCAAATTGGTTTCGGCACATGCCTGATAATTCTTGGAGGGTGCCAGAATCATTCTGGAAACTTCTGGGAATTTTCCGGAAGAAAAACCGGAAATGTTCCGGAGCTGCCGGAACCGCTTCGGATGCTTTTCGCAGATGAAAATCACTAATCCGGAATTAGTCCGGATCGCATTGAAAATTATTTTAGTGGGTACTAGAAATGTTCTAAGCCCACATAAATATTTTCAGTTCGAACAGACGCTGAAAAATGTCATCGTGAATAGTAAAAGTGCTTTTTGGGATATTTTTGGAAAGTCACCTTTTGGGATATTTCCAAAAGGCTTCTAGAAGGGCTTGGGGGCCAAGGAAGCCCCTCATGGGGGGGGGGCCCAAGGGGTGGCCGGCCAAGGGTGGAGCTCCTCCATGGAGCTCCACATGGCACCCATTTTTCCCTCTTATGGCCTTTATGTGTGACATAAAGTGGGGGTATTTTGGTACTTTGTGTGACCATCCTACCCCTTGGCTTTCCTATAAATAGAGGAGGTGTGGGCTGCCATATCAACTCCCTTGCTCTCATACACATGCCATCTGATGTTATCTGGCTTCTCTCTCCCTCCCAGCGAAATAGTTTCGTAGAGCCGAAAGGTTGTCTGGGTTCCGGTGGGAACTAGTTCTGGACGGCGAAGCCCTGCCGGATAGATGGCACCGTATGTGTGCAAGTCTGTAGAGAGATCGTAGTTTCGGTCTTAGTTCGAGAGTGCCTCCCGAAGGGCAGTCCGAGTGACTGTCCCAGTTTCGTGGGTCCTCCCGAAGGGCTGTCCGAGTGACTGTCCGAGTTTTGATGGTCCTCTCGAAGGGCTGACCGCGACACCGTCCGGGGGACTGTCTGACCGCCTCCCGGAGGGCTGTCCGTGGGGAGGATGACGGTATACATCCTCGCGGTTGGGAGGTTGTAAATCCTAGCTGCGGGGATCTGCACCGCCGATCGTCATCGACTCTACTTCCGCTGCGCTACGAGTCGGTAACGAAAATGATCAAACCTTGTATGCAGTCTCCATAGTGGTCATGGGCTGGTGCGTAGGTCGGAAATTTTTTGTTTTCTGCTGCGTTACCTTACAAAAATTCCCCAAGTCAGGGCACCAACATTGGGAGAAGACGCCACTTGACCCTATCAACATTGAGTATGCAGCAATAGATGGGTACGTTGCATACGAGTTGTACCGCAGGATTGGAATCTTCAATTATGGGCAGCGTCACCTCGTACCGCTAGTATCTCCTGCTTGGGGGTATTCTGATCCGGACGACGAGTAGTGTTTGCAATGGCGAACACTTTTATCTCTATTATGTAGTGCTTGGGGGTCTCCTGATTCGGACGAGTAGGTTTGCAATCCGGAAGAGTAGGATTGGTATCTTCAATTATGCAGTACTTTCTATAATGGATATCTGAACTATTATTTCTATTATGTCCCTGTTTAAGTACGGTTTGTGTGTAAGAATATTTAGTATGATGTGAGCAAGCTTTCTGAAGCATTGTGATGTATGTGATGAAGATTGTCCATGGTTACGGCGCAATAAGCAAGGGACACACGCGAAGAAAAAGTGAAGACTTTCTCTCCACAACTATTCTGATGATGGCTTTGATCTACAATATCACTGCAGTTAAATATAATATTAACTAAAATTATCAAAGTATTTATTTGTTAAAAAGAATGAACTAAAAAGAATCAACTAAAATATTAACTAAAAATAATGAACTAAAAAGAATCAACTAAAACATTAACTAAAAAGAATGAACTAAAAAGAATCAAAATAATATTAACTAAAATTATCAAAGTATTTATTTGTTAAAAAGAATGAACTAAAAAATTGAAATCCTTTTGTAACAGATGAGTTTTCGTCGAAAACCCTGACACTTCGAAAGAGATTGTCCAGTTTGTACACGAAGTGCATCCAGTTTTTGCCGTAACCCTCTCAACTTTTTTGCACATGCTATGTGGGTGAAATGATGATACCATGCCAACCTTGCAACCATTTCAGAGTTCATTTGCAGTGCTTTTCAATTCAGGGTCATTTTAGTTCAAAATAAATCATGAAATGCATGAAAAATAGAAAATGAAGTCAGAAAAGGTTTGAAAAGTGATGATGTGGCTTTGAATGGTGCATATTGAATGCAGAAAAAGTCTTGAGTTCAAATATGTATAAAAAATTGAAATCCTTTTGTAACAGAAGAGATTTTGTCCAAAACCCTGACAATTTGAAAGAGATTGTCCAGTTCATACATGAAGTGCATCCAGTTTTTGCCGTGACCCACTCAACTTTTTAGCACATGCTACGTGGGTGAAATTATGATACCATGCCAATTTTCAACCATTTCAGAGTTCATTTGCAGTGCTTTTCAATCTCAGGGTCATCTTAGCTCAAAATAAATCATGAAATGCATGAAAAATAGCAAATAAAGTCAGAAAAGGTTTGAAAAGTGATGATGTGGCTTTGAATGGTGCATATTGAATGCAGAAAAATTCTTGAGTTCAAATATGTTTAAAAAATTGAAATCCTTTTGTAACAGAAGAGTTTTCGTCCAAAACCCTGACACTTCAAAAGAGATTGTCCAGTTCGTACACGAAGTGCACCCAGTTTTTGCCGTAACCCTCTCAACTTTTTAGCACATACTACGTGCATGAAATTATGATACCATGCCAATTTCCAACCATTTCAGAGTTCATTTGCAGTGCTTTTCAATCTCAGGGTCATCTTAGCTCAAAATAAATCATGAAATGCATGAAAAATAGCAAATGAAGTCAGAAAAAGGTTGAAAAGTGATGATGTGGCTTTGAATGGTGCATATTGAATGCAGAAAAAGTCTTGAGTTCAAATATGTTTAAAAAATTGAAATCCTTTTGTAACAGAAGAGTTTTCGTCCAAAACCCTGACACTTCGAAAGAGATTGTCCAGTTCGTACACGAAGTGCATCCAGTTTTTGCCGTAACCCTCTCAACTTTTTAGCACATGCTACATGGGTGAAATTATGATACCATGCAAATTTTCAACCATTTCAGAGTTCATTTGCAGTGCTTTTCAATCTCAGGGTCATCTTAGCTCAAAATAAATCATGAAATGCATGAAAAATAGCAAATGAAGTCAGAAAAGGGTTGAAAAGTGATGATGTGGCTTTGAATGGTGCATATTGAATGTAGAAAAAGTCTTGAGTTCAAATATGTTTAAAAATTGAAATCCTTTTGTAACAGATGAGTTTTTGTCCAAAACCCTGACACTTCGAAAGAGATTGTCCAGTTTGTACAACAAGTGCATCCAGTTTTTGCCGTAACCCTCTCAACTTTTTAGCACATGCTATGTGGGTGAAATGATGATACCATGACAACTTTCAACCATTTCAGAGTTAATTTGCAGTGTTTGTCAATTCAGGGTCATTTTAGCTCAAAATAGAAATGCATGAAAAATAGCAAATGAAGTCAGAAAATGTTTGAAAAGTGATGATGCGGCTTTGAATGGTGCATATTGAATGCAGAAAAAGTCTTGAGTTCAAATATGTTTAAAAAATTGAAATCCTTTTGTAACAGATGAGTTTTCGTCCAAAACCCTGACACTTCGAAAGAGATTGTCTAGTTCGTACACGAAGTGCATCCAGTTTTTGTCGTAAGCCTCTCAACTTTTTAGCACATGCTACGTGGGTGAAATTATGATACCATACCAACTTTCAACCATTTCAGAGTTCATTTGCAGTGCTTTTCAATCTCAGGGTCATCTTAGCTCAAAATAAATCATGAAATGCATGAAAAATAGCAAATGAAGTCCGAAAAGGGTTGAAAAATGATGATGTGGCTTTGAATGGTGCATATTGAATGCAGAAAAAAAATCTTTAGTTAAAAACTTTAATAGTAAAATGAATTTTCTTAAAGTATATTTTGTTACAAGCTTTAATAGAAACTAAAAAGCTTTTATAAAACTCTAATAGCAAAAGGAATCAACTAAAAAGAACCAATAAAAAATAAAACTTATGCAACTAAAATTATATAAAATTTATGCAACTAAAATTATATAACTAAAAATAACATATGCAAAAAATAACATTAAAAATCATAATATATGCAAAAATAGGCCCGCCTACTAGGCATAACGGCCTGCATACGACTAGAATCCCTACAAATGGGCCAGGATGCAGGCCCGCAGTGCTAGCAGGCCCAACAGGGCGTCAAATAGGCATGTACTGCCCGCATTAGAGAGGAGCTCGAGAGAGCACCGGCCCCGGCACTTATAAACCACTCCGAGCCCCTCTCGACTAGCGAGGTGGGACTAAACTTTTGGTACGGGAAGCACAGCCCTTTAGTCCCGGTTGTTGGCTCCAACCGGGACTAATGCCCCCCTTTAGTCCCGGTTGGAGCCACCAACCGGGACTAAAGGTCCCTGCTTCCCGCCCTTTGGGCTGCTGAAAATTGACCTTTAGTCCCGGTTGGTGGCACCAACCGGGACTAAAGGGTGGCATTAGTCCCAGTTGGTGGCTCCAACCGGGACTAAAGGGGGGGCTATATAAGCGGGACTTAGCAGTTTCTTCTCTCCTCGGCGCCGACGACGACATCGACGCCGCCAGGCTACCGGATTTTGCCGTCGCCCTGCCGTGCCCGAGCCCGCTGACCGTTGCCGGCGCCGGACCTCCTCGCGCGCCCTCCTCCCCGTCGCTGTCGCCGCGCCCTGCCCCGCCGTCACCGTCACCTCGCCCTGCCCCGCCGTCGTCGTCGCCGTCGCCGCGCCCTGCCCCTACGTCGCCGTCGCCGTCGCCTCGCCCAGCCTCGCTGTCGCCGTCGCCTGGCCCGCCGTCACCGTCGCGTCGCCCTGCCCCACCGTCGTCGCGCCCCTGCCCCTATGCCGTCGTCGCCGTCACCGCGCCCTGCCCCTACGTCGCCGTCGCCTCGCCCTGCCCCGCCGTCGCCGTCGCCTCGCCCTTCCCCGCCGTCGCCTCCTCCTGCCCCGTCGCCGTCGCCGCGCCCCTGCCGGCCTCGACGTCGCCGCGCCGGCCCTTGCCCCCACAGTGAGCCCATTGGACATGGCTTGCATGTTGATGCTGATGGCTTGTTGCTTTTTGAGAGTTCTTGTTTATTAATTGTCGTATCCCGTATCGTTGTATCGCCTTATTGCTTATATATGCTTACCGTATATGTTTACCGTATCAATGTCTAATACGTCCACTTTGCATCATGCTTTTATATTGATATTTATTGCATTATGGGCTGTTATTACACATTTTGGTACAATACTCATGCCTTTCCTCTCTTATTTTACAAGGTTTCAATGAAGAGGGAGAATACCGGCAGCTGGAATTCTGGACTTGAAAAGGAGCAAATCTGAGATACCTATTCTGCACAACTCCAAAAGTCCTTAAAATCTACGGAGAATTATTTTGGAATATATAAAAAATATTGGGCAAAAGAAATACATCAGGGGACCCACCAGGAGGCCACAAGCCAGGGGGTGCGCCCTACCCCCCTGGGCGCGCCCTGCAGGCTTGTGGGCCCCCTGGCAGGCCTCCGGTGCCCATATTCTGCTATATGGGGGGTTTTGACCTGGAAAAAATCAGAAGGGAGCTTTCGGGATGAAGCACCGCCGTCTCGAGGCGGAACTTGGATAGAACCAATCTAGGGCTCCGGCGGAGCTGTTCCGCCGGGGAAACTTCCCTCCCGGAGGGGGAAATCGAAGCCATCGTCATCACCAACGATCCTCTCATTGAGAGGGGGTCAATCTCCATCAACATCTTCACCAGCACCATCTCCTCTCCAAACCCTAGTTCATCTCTTCTATCCAATCTTTGTCTCAAACCTCAGATTGGTACCTGTGGGTTGCTAGTAGTGTTGCTTACTCCTTGTAGTTGATGCTAGTTGGTTTACTTGGTGGAAGATCATATGTTCAGATCCTTAATGACAATTAATACTCCTCTGATTATGAACATGAATATGCTTTGTGAGTAGTTACGTTTGTTCCTGAGGACATGGGATAAGTCTTGTTATAAGTAATCATGTCAATTTGGTATTCGTTTGATATTTTGATGAGATGTATGTTATCTCTCCTCTAGTGGTGTTATGTGAACGTCGACTACATGACACTTCACCATTGTTTGGGCCTAGAGGAAGGCATTGGGATGTAATAAGTAGATGATGGGTTGCTAGAGTGACAGAAGCTTAAACCCTAGTTTATGCGTTGCTTCGTAAGGGGCTGATTTGGATCCACATGTTTCATGCTATGGTTAGATTTATCCTAATTCTTCTTTCGTAGTTGCGGATGCTTGCGAGAGGGGTTAATCATAAGTGGGAGGCTTGTCCAAGTAAGGGCAGCACCCAAGCACCGGTCCACCCACATATCAAATTATCAAAGTAACAAACGTGAATCATACGAGCATGATGAAAACTAGCTTGACAGTAATTCCCATGTGTCCTCGGGAGCGCTTTGCTTTATATAAGAGTTTGTTCGGGCTTGTCCTTTTCTACAAAAAGGATTGGGCCACCTTACTGCACCTTTGTTACATTTGTTACTTGCTATCCATTACGAATTACCCTATCACAAAACTATCTGTTACCGATAATTTCAGTGCTTGCAGAGAATACCTTACTGAAAACCGCTTGTCATTTCCTTCTGCTCCTCGTTGGGATCGACACTCTTACTTATCGAAAGGACTACGATAGATCCCCTATACTTGTGGGTCATCAAGACTCTTTCCTGGCGCCGTTGCCGGGGAGTGAAGCGCCTTTGGTGAGTGGAACTTGTTAAGGAAAAAATTATATATTGTGCTGAAATTTACTGTCACTTGTTACTATGGAAAATAATCCTTTGAGGGGCTTGTTCGGGGTATCTTCACCTCGACCGGAAGCACAAAGAGTTTCTCCTCATCCTACTGCACCTACTGAAAATATTTATTATGAAATTCCTTCGGGTATGATAGAGAAACTGCTAGCTAATCCTTATGCAGGAGATGGAACACTACATCCTGATTTACATCTAATCTATGTGGATGAAGTTTGTGGATTATTTAAGCTTGCAGGTTTGCCCGAGGATGATATCAATAAGAAGGTCTTTCCTTTATCTTTCAAGGAGAAGGCATTGAGATGGTATAGGCTATGCGATGATATTGGATCATGGAACTACAACCGATTGAAATTGGAATTTCATCAGAAGTTTTATCCTATGCATCTGGTTCATCGTGATCGGAATTATATTTATAATTTTTGGCGTCATGAAGGAGAAAGTATCGCTCAAGCTTGGGGGAGGCTTAAGTCAATGTTATATTCATGCCCCAATCATGAGCTCTCAAGAGAAATTATTATTCAAAATTTTTATGCTCGGCTTTCTCATAATGATCGATCCATGCTCGATACTTCTTGTGCTGGTTCCTTTATGAAGAGGGATATTGAATTCAAATGAGACTTATTGGAAAGAATTAAACGCAACTCTGAAGATTGGGAACTCGACGAAGGTAAGGAGTCAGGTATAAACCTGAAGTTTGATTGTGTTAAATCCTTTATAGACACCGATGCTTTTCGTGAATTTAGCACTAAATATGGACTTGCCTCTGAGATAGTAGCTTCTTTCTATGAATCTTTTGCTGCTCATGTTGATCTCCCTAAGGAGAAGTGGTTTAAATATCATCCTCCCATTGAAGTGAAAGTAGTGGAACCTATTAAAGTTGAAGAAGAAACCATAACTTATAATGTTGATCCTATTGTTCCTACTGCTTATATTGAAAAACCACCTTTCCCTGTTAGAATAAAGGAACATGCTAAAGCTTCAACTGTGGTTCATAAGAGTTGCACTAGAACACCTACACCTCCTGAACAAATTAAAGTTGAACCTAGTATTGCTATGGTTAAAGATCTCTTGGTTGATAATATTGATGGGCATGTTATTCATTTCTGTGATGAAGCTGCTAGAATTGCTAGACCGGATACTAAAAGTAAACATAGACCTATTGTTGGCATGCCTGTTGTTTCTGTTAAAATAGGAGATCATTGTTATCATGGCTTGTGTGATGTGGGTGCTAGCGTGAGTGCAATTCCCTTTTCCTTATACAAAGAAATTATGAATGATATTGCACCAGTTGAACTAGAGGAAATTGACGTTACCATTAAGCTGGCTAATAGAGACACCATTGCGCCAATTGGGATTGTTAGAGATGTTGAAGTCTTGTGTGGGAAAATAAAATATCCTACTGATTTTCTTGTTCTTGGTTCCCCACAAGATGATTTTTGTCCCATTATATTTTGGTAGACCCTTCTTGAATACTGTTAATGCTAGGATTGATTGTGAGAAAGAAACTGTTACTGTAAGTTTTGGGGATGTGTCTCATGAGTTCAATTTCTCTAAATTTCGTAGACAACCCCATGACAAAGAATTGCCTAGTAAAGATGAAATTATTGGTCTTGCTTCTATTGTTGTGCCTCCTACTGATCCTTTAGAACAATATTTGCTAGACCATGAAAATGATATGCATATGAATGAAAGGAATGAAATAGATAAGATTTTCTTTGATCAGCAATCTATGTTGAAACACAACCTGCCTGTTGAAATACTTGGGGATCCTCCTCCACCCAAGGGTGATCCCGTGTTTGAGCTTAAACAATTACCTGATACTCTGAAATATGCTTATCTTGATGAAAAGGAGATATATCCTGTTATTATTAGTGCTAACCTTTCAGAGGATGAAGAAAAGAGATTATTGAAATCTCTGAGGAAGCACCGTGCTCCTATTGGATATACTCTTGATGATCTTAAGGGCATTAGTCCCACTCTATGTCAGCATAAAATTAATATGGAGCCTGATGCTAAACCAGTTGTTGACCATCAACGACGGTTGAATCCTAAAATGAAAGAAGTGGTAAGAAATGAAATACTAAAGCTTCTGGAGGCAGGTATAATTTATCCTATTGCTGATAGTAGATGGGTTAGTCCCGTTCATTGTGTTCCTAAGAAAGGAGGTATCACCGTTGTTCCTAATGATAAAAATGAATTGATCCCGCAAAGAATTGTTACAGGATATAGAATGGTAATTGATTTTAGGAAATTAAATAAAGCTACTAGGAAAGATCATTACCCTCTACCTTTTATTGATCAAATGCTAGAAAGACTATCCAAACACACACATTTTTGCTTTCTAGATGGTTATTCTGGTTTCTCTCAAATACCTGTGTCAAAAGAGGATCAAGAAAAGACCACTTTTACTTGCCCTTTCGGTACCTTTGCTTATAGACGTATGCCTTTTGGTTTATGCAATGCACCTGCTACCTTTCAAAGATGTATGATGGCTATATTCTCTTACTTTTGTGAAAAGATTGTTGAGGTTTTCATGGATGATTTTTCCATTTACGGAACTTCTTTTGATGATTGCTTGAGCAACCTTGATCGAGTTTTGCAGAGATGTGAAGAAACTAATCTTGTCTTGAATTGGGAAAAGTGCCACTTTATGGTTAATGAAGGTATTGTCTTGGGACACAAGATCTTCGAAAGATGTATTGAAGTTGATAAAGCTAAAGTTGATGCTATTGAAAAAATGCCGTGTCCTACGGACATAAGAGGAATAAGAAGTTTCCTTGGTCATGCTGGTTTCTATAGGAGGTTTATTAAAGACTTCTCTAAGATTTCTAGGCCTCTCACTAATCTTTTGCAAAACGATGTTCCATTCGTTTTTGATGATGATTGTGTAGAAGCATTTGAAATTCTTAAGAATGCCTTGATTTCCGCACCTGTTGTTCAACCACCTGATTGGAACCTACCCTTTGAAATTATGTGTGATGCTAGTGATTATGATGTTGGTGCTATTCTAGGACAAAGAGTTGATAAGAAATTAAATGTTATCCATTATGCTAGTAAAACTCTAGACAGTGCTCAAAGAACTTATGCTACCACTGAAAAGGAATTTTTAGCGGTTGTGTTTGCTTGTGATAAGTTCAGACCTTATATTGTTGATTCCAAAGTAACCGTTCACACCGATCATGCTGCTACTAAATACCTTATGGAAAAGAAAGATGCTAAACCTAGACTTATTAGGTGGGTTCTTCTGCTACAAGAATTTGATTTGCATATTATTGATAGAAAGGGTGCTGACAACCCTGTAGCAGACAACTTGTCTAGGTTAGAAAATGTTCTTGATGACCCACTACCTATTGATGATAGCATTCCTGATGAACAATTAGCTATCATAAATGCTTCACGCAATGCTCCATGGTATGCTGATTATGCTAATTACATTGTTGCTAAATTTATACCGCCTAGTTTCACATAACAAACAAAAGAAAAAGTTCTTCTACGATTTAAGACATTACTTTTGGGATGATCCACACCTTTATAAAGAAGGAGTAGATGGTGTTATTAGACGTTGTGTACCTGATCACGAACAGGAACAGATCCTACGCAAGTGCCACTCCGAGGCCAACGGAGGACACCACGCTGGAGATAGAACTGCACACAAGGTATTACAATCTGGTTTTTATTGGCCTACTCTCTTCAAGGATGCTCATAAGTTTGTCTTGTCTTGTGATGAATGTCAAAGAATTGGTAATATTAGTAGACGTCAGGAAATGCCTATGAATTACTCTCTTGTTATTGAACGATTTGATGTTTGGGGTTTTGATTATATGGGACCTTTTCCATGATCTAATGGGTATACTCATATTCTAGTTGCTATTGATTATGTTACTAAGTGGGTAGAAGCTATTCCAACTAGTAGTGTTGATCATAACACTTCTATTAAAATGCTTAAAGAAGTTATTTTCCCTAGATTTGGAGTCCCTAGATATTTAATGACTGATGGTGGTTCACACTTTATTCATGGTGCTTTCCGTAAATTGCTTTCTAAGTATGATGTTAATCATAGAATTGCGTCTCCATATCATCCTCAGTCTAGTGGTCAAGTAGAATTGAGCAATAGAGAAATTAAATTGATCTTGCAAAAGACTGTTAATAGATCCAGAAAGAATTGGTCTAAGAAACTTGATGATGCATTATGGGCTTATAGAACTGCTTACAAAAACCCTATGGGTATGTCTCCGTATAAAATGGTTTATGGTAAAGCATGTCACTTACCTCTCGAACTAGAACATAAAGCTTATTGGGCAATTAAAGAGCTCAACTATGATTTCAAACTTGCTGGTGAGAAGAGGTTATTTGACATTAGCTCACTTGATGAATGGAGAACCCAGGCCTATGAGAATGACAAGTTGTTTAAAGAAAAAGTTAAGAGATGGCATGATAGAAGGATACAAAAGCGTGAATTCAATGTAGGTGACCATGTCTTGCTATACAATTCCCGTTTAAGAATTTTTGCAGGAAAACTTCTCTCTAAATGGGAAGGACCTTACATTATCGAGGAAGTATATCGTTCCGGTGCCATCAAGATCAACAACGCCGAAGGCACAAATCCGAAGGTGGTAAACGGGCAAAGAATCAAACATTATATCTCAGGTACTCCCATAAATGTTGAAACCAATATTACCAATACCATAACTCCGGAGGAGTACATTAGGGAGACCTACCAGAACGTTTCAGACTCCGAAAAGGAATAGGTATGTGGTACGGTAAGTAAACCGACTCCAAAACTTTTTCAACAGCAATTTTTCTCCGTTTTGGAATATTTAAAAAATTAGGAAAATTTAAAGTAGTCCGAAGAGTGCACGAGGAGGCGACAAGCCAGGGGGCGTGCCCCTGTGGCTTGTGGCCACCTCGTGTACCATCCGGACTCCGTTTTCTTGTGGTATACTCCTTCGGGTCGGTAAAAATTCATTATATAATCTCCCGAAGGTTTTGACCTTCGTATCATGACAATATCTCCTGTTTTCGTTTTGAGCTGTTTCTGTAGCAGTTTTAGATCAACATGACGTCCCCAAGTGCTTCGAAGGACAAGTTTTTCGAGAAGGTCATCAACCCCTACCTTGTGGAGGTGCTACGACACCCTCAAACTATTGAGATGCGTGAGGGGGTGCTGCACATCCGTGATGTTGAGGGGCCAAAGAAGACCGGAAGCGTGGAGACAAGACTCGAAGCAATGGAGCAACAAGTTTTCAAGTGCCAAGGGATGGTGGAACGAGGACTCAATGCCAATCACATGATGATCGCGGAGTTTACCCATAAGCACAAGCTGGACGCCAAGGACATCGGAGAGCATATCTTCAAGCTTTACGAGAAAATCGAGCATCTCCAAGCCCAGATCTATGACCTGCAAAACCAAAACTATGAGTATGAATACAGATTTAAGAGAATGAGTTTGGCTGCAGATTTGAGGATCCCGGAGACTCGTTCATCTTTTTACGATGGTGAGCCTATGCCTTGGAAGATGGAGGACAAGCCTCCAACCTCATCGACAACTCCCACATCACCACCTCCGAAGCAAGACAACTAAACACACGGGTATGGGCACTCCCCTTGGCTTGTGCCAAGCTTGGGGGAGGTGCCCCGGTATCGTATCACCATCACATCTTTTACTTTTATCGTTTTTCTTAGTTCCATCCTTTTGGTTATATCTTGATCTAGTAGAATAAAGTTTTTAGCATGATCTAGTTTTGAGTTTTGCTTTATGTTCCCCCTATGTAAGCAAGTCCGAGAGTTATATAATAAAGAGTAGTTTTGAGTTGAGGGCTTTGCTTGGTTGCTATGATCTTGAGAAAAAGAAATAGAAAGAAGTATAGAATAAAAGCAAAGAGTATATATGATGATCTTATGGGGAGTGATGACTTCACATATAAGAAGTATGTCGATTGAAATTTGTTGTGGGTTGACAAACATAGCTATTGGTCATTGTGGCAATTAAAAGGAAGTAATAAAGAAAGAGAGGTTCACATTTAAATATATTATCTTGGACATCTTTTATGATTGTGAGCACTCATTAAAATATTTTATGCTAAGGAGTTGATGTTGAACAAGAAAGACAACATAATGAGTTATGTTTGCTTATTTCCGAATAGAAGTTATATGGTTATAGATCCTTCAACATGTGATGCTTGCTTCCACCCCATATCAGCCAAAACTTCCGCACCAAGTAGAGATACTACTTGTGCATACAAACACCCTTAACCCAGTTTTGCCATGAGAGTCCACCATACCTACCTATGGATTGAGTAAGATCCTTCAAGTAAGTTGTCATCGGTGCAAGCAATAAAAAAACTTGCTCTCTAAATATGTGTGATCTATTAGTGTGGAAAAATAAACTTTATACGAACTTGTGATATGGAAGAAATAAAAGCGACAGACTGCATAATAAAGTTCTCTATCACAAGGGGCAATATAAAGTGACGTTCTTTTGCATTAAGGGATTGTGCATCCAACTATAAAAGAGCATGACAACCTCTACTTCCCTCTACGAAGGGCCTATCTGTTACTTTTATTTTCTAGTACTTACCTTTATGCAAGAGTCGTGGTGATTTTCACTGCTTCCTGTATTTAGCCTTTATCTTTTGGCAAGCGTCATGTGTTTGGGAATGATCTAGACACATATATCCACTCGGAAGTGGGTGAGCATGAGTTATTTCTGTTGACATTACCCTTGAGGTAAATAGTTGGGAGGCAACACTATAAGCCCCTATCTTTCTCTGTGTTCGATTGAAGCTTTGACCTCATAGGTACCTCGTGAGTGTTAGCAATTGTGAAAGACTAAAAGATGATTGAGTATGTGGATTTGCTTTACGAGCTCTTATATTGACTCTTTCCTACGTTATAATAAATTGGAATTGCTTCAATGACTAAGATCATAGTTTGTTGGTTCTCAATAGAGTTCTTGATTCATACTTTACCTTATGAACGAATTGTTACTTCAGTATAAGAAATTATATGTCAATATATGTTGCTGTTCTAAAGATGATCGTGATGCCTTCATGTCCGTATTTTATTTTATCGACACCTCTATCTCTAAACATGTGGGCACATTTATCGATTTCGGCTTTCGCTTCAGGATAAGCGAGGTCTAAGCTTGGGGGAGTTGATACGTCCACTTTGCATCATGCTTTTATATTGATATTTATTGCATTATGGGCTGTTATTACACATTTTGGTACAATACTTATGCCTTTCCTCTCTTATTTTACAAGGTTTACATGAAGAGGGAGAATGCCGGCAGCTGGAATTCTTGACTGGAAAAGGAGCAAATCTGAGATACCTATTGTGCACAACTCCAAAAGTCCTGAAAATCTACGGAGAATAATTTTGGAATATATAAAAAATATTGGGCAAAAGAAATACATCAGGGGACCCACCAGGAGGCCACAAGCCAGGGGGCGCGCCCTGCAGGCTTGTGGGCCCCCTGGCAGGCCTCCGGTGCCCATCTTCTGCTATATGGAGGGTTTTGACATGGAAAAAATCAGAAGGGAGCTTTTGAGACGAAGCGCCTCCGTCTCGAGGCGGAACTTGGACAGAACCAATCTAGGGCTCCGGCAGAGCTGTTCTGCCGGGGAAACTTCCCTCCCGGAGGGGGAAATCGAAGCCATCGTCATCACCAACGATCCTCTCATCGAGAGGGGGTCAATCTCCATCAACATCTTCACCAGCACCATCTCCTCTCCAAACCCTAGTTCATCTCTTGTATCCGATCTTTGTCTCAAACCTCAAATTGGTACCTGTGGGTTGCTAGTAGTGTTGATTACTCCTTGTAGTTGATACTAGTTGGTTTACTTGGTGGAAGATCATATGTTCAGATCCTTAATGACAATTAATACTCCTCTGATTATGAACATGAATATGCTTTGTGAGTAGTTACGTTTGTTCCTGAGGACATGGGATAAGTCTTGTTATAAGTAATCATGTGAATTTGGTATTCGTTCGATATTTTGATGAGATGTATGTTGTCTCGCCTCTAGTGGTGTTATTTGAACGTCGACTACATGACACTTCACCATTGTTTGGGCCTAGAGGAAGGCATTGGGAAGTAATAAGTAGATGATGGGTTACTAGAGTGACAGAAGCTTAAATCCTAGTTTATGCGTTGCTTCGTAAGGGGCTGATTTGGATCCACATGTTTCATGCTATGGTTAGATTTATCTTAATTCTTCTTTCGTAGTTGCGGATGCTTGCGAGAGGGGTTAATCATAAGTGGGAGGCTTATCCAAGTAAGGGCAGCACCCAAGCACCGGTCCACCCACATATCAAATTATCAAAGTAACGAACGCGAATCATATGAGCATGATGAAAACTAGCTTGACAGTAATTCCCATGTGTCATCGGGAGCACTTTGCTTTATATAAGAGTTTGTTCAGGCTTGTCCTTTGCTATAAAAAGGATTGGGCCACCTTGCTGCACCTTTGTTACACTTGTTACTTGCTATCCATTACGAATTACCCTATCACAAAACTATCTATTACCGATAATTTCAGTGCTTGCAGAGAATACCTTACTGAAAACCGCTTGTCATTTCCTTCTGCTCCTCGTTGGGTTCGACACTCTTACTTATCGAAAGGACTACGATAGATCCCCTATACTTGTGGGTCATCAATGTCCAGTCCATGTCATTTTATTATTACTTACATATGTTTACTATGCCGTATCCCCCACGGTGAGATTTTAAAATGAGACTGTCCATGTCATTTTATTATTACTTATATATGTTTACCGTATCGCCTTATTGCTGTTTTTAGAAATTGTCATATCCCGTATCGCCGTACCCATATCAATGTCGCTGTATCGATGCTTCGTAGGTTGCCAGTCCCACCATATGAACATAATGCACTTGAGAATTTTCATAAGTTCGTAGAATGATAACTTCGACATGAGGGGGGTGGGGGTAGCTTAAATAATGTCAAGATCAAACTTATGATTGGAAGTCATCATTGGATGGCTCTCTTCGAAAATATCAAGATGGATACGAGGATGGTCCAACAAGGAGCTCGGATGTAAAAAATTATGATGATTTCAGAGATGCTCATGATGGTTTTGGATGGTCGATTTTGATATAAAAATCGTCTAAATCCGAGGTCATATGCAATTTGTGTGGTCAAAACAAGATTAAGGACAAAAGGGGGGAGGAGTCCTCGACGATCGTCTGAAACTGACTGTTATAAAACTTGTGAACTTTGCATGATGTTTCCCACTAATCCATCTCTCATGGTTGTATATTGCCACGTTGTAATATTTGCAGAAACTATGGCGGACAGAGACTTAGAAAAAGAACAGTTGTTGGGGGATATAATACGAGAGGGAGGTGATATCGATCTCACCTGCTTGTCGTTTCTCAACGACACCGATGGTCAGGAAAGAGAGGATGGCGGCTCCGGTGAGTAGGAAGGAGATCATGACTGCTCCGGTGATCGAACTGGGGACGAAGGAGATCATGACGGCTCCAGTGATCGAATGGAGAAGGGAGCCATAACTGCTTCAAAGTCCGGCGAGGTATATATTAATTAATCCTCTGCTGACTAGATGCATTAATTTTTTTGTATGTACATATATTAACGCTTCTTTCTTCTTTTAATTAGCCATCCGGATCGAGCTCCACTTCGGTAAGGAGACGAGGCCCGATGAGAAGGTTGGACGCGCAAGAAAGGTTCACGATCGAAGAAGTCTCTCCAGAAGGCCAACCGATTGCTCCCTACCGGACCAATCACAAATTTATACATCAGTGCGGAGTGGTTGTTAGGGACATCGTCCCGATTAGCTGCCAAGAATGTAATAAGAAGAAGGACCCTCAAGTTCCTTATGTCAATGATAGACTGAAAGATGGTCTTTGGACCAATCTGATGATAAATTTTAGTCTACCGCCAGAGGAGGATCCGAATAACCCAGTTATACATCGAAAGGTCAGGGCGTTTGCTCTTAAGAAGATGGCAGAACTATTCAAGAACTGGATGAAAGTATTGAACAGGAAGTTTGTCGAGAAAGACAAGACTCCAGAATTCAAAGGTCAATATGAGGAGATGAGAGATTACTGGCCCGCATTTGTGGCCTACAAGAAATCGGAGAAGGCTAAGAACATGTCACTTACAAATAATAAAAATGCCGCAAGGAAGGAGTATCACCATGTTACGGGGTCAGGTGGCTACAGAAAAGCCCGACCTACGTGGGACAAAGCTGAGCAAGACCTGATTGCTAAAGATGTCCAACCAGAGACATTGCACTGGCCAGATCGGGCAAGGACTTGGTTCTTCGGGGTTGGGGGAACATTGGACCCAGAAATTGGGAAGTGTGTCTGGACGAAAGCTCAACTTGCAATACCATTCAAAAAGCTTGAGGAAACAATCAAGAAATCGCTGGAAGGGACGTTCGTTCCCGACAGAGAGAAGGACGAGCTGTCATTTGCCCTCGGGAATCCTGAACACCCTGGACGAACACGAGGCACATCAGGCTCCGTTCCATGGATGGTTGGGTTTCCCGACAGCGCTGGTTACAGAAGTCGACAGAGAAAGAAGAAAGAGGAAGCAAGCGAAATGCAGAAGTTGAATGAAAGATTAGTGAAACTAGAGGCACTTGAGAGCCAGCGAGCTACCGGCCAACCATCTCAGCGGCACGAAGATCCTTCATTGGAGACTACCCACGATGCTACCCCACCATCTCAGCGGAGAAGCAGCGTGGCTTCCACTGAGCTCGTTCATCCTGATAGCACGGCTCCTCGCTACCCCGTGGATGGTATCACGCATAATGAACATTGTGTGCTAATGGCAAAATGCCATAACCTGACCTTTAAGGCGGTGGTCGGCTCTGTCTTACCTCCTCGACCTGATGCAACTTTCCATTGCACTCCGGTTCCAGCTGGCTTTGCTATTGTCGGGGTGGATGAAATAATGGACGGATTTGATGGGCTGGAGCTTGAGTACCCTACAGGTGAAGGGGAGCTTCTTCTTCGATATGCCTTAAGGACTACCTGTCTATGGAGAAAGGAACACATCATGCTTCCATACTGGACGCCGCCTCAGCAGACTCAGCCGGAGGAGGCCCCGGTGCCTGAGTCGCCTCCGGTGCGTCAGCCGTCTCCCGTGCGTCAACCGTATCCGGTGCGTCTGCCGTATCCGCTGCCTGAGTTGTCTCCGGCACGTCAGCCATCTCCGCCGCCTCAGCGGACTCCGACGGAGGAGGCCCCTCAGCAGAATCCTACTCCGCCTCAGCTGTCTCCGCCGCGTCATCGAACTCCGCCTCCTCCGCCGCCTCAGCAACATCGGAAGAGAGCCGCCGCCGCTCCGGCGGCTAGCAGCAGTACGAAACAGAGGAGATTCAGATACGGCCCAAGCCTCAAGGCTCCTCCCAAGTTACCCTACGAGAAGTCTGAGGAGGAACTCAACGAGATCGTGGATGCCGAAGTGAAACGTCAGCTTGCACCGAAACGCCCACCTCAAGAGGAGAAAATAGATCCGGTGAAAGCGAAGCAAACTCTGGAGGCCCTTAGGCGACCACTACCGCCTCCGCCGCAATCAAACTATGACCGATGTATTGAAAAGACACATGATCAAGCGAGGCGGTCGGGAAGCTTAGGTAGAAGTGGCGCAAGAAGTGGGAAAACAATTCCCCAGCTCGGCGAACAAGGGCTGCAATCGTGCCCTCCGCTCAAGGTGGTTACCGATATCACCAATGATCCGGAGAAAACGGCCACTGGTCTTGCTATCACTGCTGATGATTACTTACCCGACTCGGTACAGTTTGAAACGGCTGAGGTAGTACAAACATTAAAATACGCGAACGGGAAGCCTCTAGTCACACGTGAGGAGCTCGACCGTCTACCAACGATGATGCGACGATTGCATGAATGGTACTTGAAAGCCTGCAAGGACGGGACCGATAATATCTTTGTGGGAATTAAAGATGAGCACTTCTTCAATGGAGAGCATTGTCTGTAAGTATTTTTTTTCTGTAATTAAGTCTCTAGCTCAGCTCGTTCATTGCATGTATTAATTATCCTCACACTATATTATGCAGATTGAAGATCCTCGAATGCAAACAACAACAAATCTATGACATTGGGTTCATTGACCCAAATTTCATAAATGAACCTACGTTGCGAGATTTTCCCGCCGAAACAGAGAACAACTTGCTAAAGGCGTAACTTGGACAACAAACCAGAAAGGAAATACTATTTCCTTACAACTTCAAGTGAGTGTTACTATCTTGTGCACATTCTGTTTCGCTTACTCGAGGTTAAGTGCAATTACGAGTTATGCGTGCGTAGTTTCCACTTTATTCTGCTAGACATTCAGCTTGAAGAGGGAAAAGTAACTGTCTTGGACTCGAGACGTAAAGACCCTAAGGAGTGGACGAACATGAGGCAAATGCTTCAGAAGTAAGTTCAATCATTATCGCACCATATCGACAACTTTCGTTCATTTTCTGATATCAATTAATCATTTTCTTTGCCGGGCAGGGTTTGGAAAAAGTTCACCAAAAAGGTTAAGGGTGTCAGCTGGAAACCGGAGCTGCAATTTGTACAGCCCAAAGTAAGTACTACTCTAGTATCGCACATCTCTCATTGATGCTAGTTTCAATACCATCATCATGCTTGGTTATCATTTTGATTGAACTCTATTCTCGTAAAGTGCTTGTTGCAGGCATCCGGCACTAATTTATGTGCCTACTACGTTTGCGAGTTCATTCGCCACTCGACCTCTGAGCGGGGCCGGGCATATCTTTACAACAATTTGAAGTACGTAAACAATATTTACATTTTTATTTTATTACCATCAATTGTGTTGAGTTTCATTCATATATTGACCCCCTTCTTTAAATTAGATCTGGCGAAAGCGGGACGAACTCCTACCAACTGATCGCATCCGAGCAATTCAAGAGGAATTGGCGGGATTCTTTGTTGAGCATGTCATACCTAAAGACGGAGAATACCATAAGGATGTCGAATGCGATGTTGGTAATAGACGACGTTAGGATCGTAAGAGATGTTATATTGTATATATGCATGAACGTGTACTATATGTAATAGCGTCGAATAGATTTACAAAAAACTTGTTGCATATTGTTCGACCAAGCATGAAGAAAGATAGGTCACTTCTCTCTATATATTAATCATGACGATGTTGTGTAATGGTTCCTTCATTGTTATATGTAGTAACTAGCGTCGAGTTGAATGAAAAGCGTAAAATAAAAATGGTAAACACAAAAATAAATGGGGGAAACACAATAGGAAAACCCCTAACCCCCCCCCCCCCCCCCCCTTTCAAAAAAAGCAAAAAACAAAAACCCCAGCGCCTGGCAGGTGCTGACGCGTGGCTGCCTTTTAGTCCCGGTCGGTGTTACCAACCGGGACTAAAGGTCCTCCTGCCTGGGCGCCCCGCAGAGGCCACGTGGAGCCCCTTTGGTCCCGGTTCGTAAGCAAACCGGGACTAAAGGTTTTGGGCATTAGTCCCGTTTGGTTTGTCCCGGTTCCAGAACCGGGACTAAAGGCCCTCTGGAACCGGGACTAGTGCCCTGTTTTCTACTAGTGCCAGTAAGCAATTTCCTGTAATTTATTATTTGTTATATTTCAATGTGTCTGTCTTTTGTATTGGAAGATAACAAATCAAATGTCAAATGATTAACTTAGTTGGCTAATTCGAGGGCCCTAGCTAGTTTATCTATTTATTATTATCTCTGTTGAATTCATAATTTCTTTAAATAATTTTCATTTCTCATTTGTTCACGACCCCTTCTGTAGGCGATTTTTATGTTTGTAGCACATAGAAATAAATTGCATTTCTTGTCTTGGAATGCATTCATTTAAAACTGAATAGCCAATAACACTTTTGTTTCTAGAGTTTGTTTTGGCATAATTTTGTCTGGTTAAACATTACGAGGAGTGAGTTCACATGATAAAATTTACAGGTCATGTTTTTGTCCATACAAGCTAAATTCTTAATTATGAGGTAGCTAAAAATGCTGCTTGTATGAATGTTCTTTGCATTTTACAACAGATGTGGTTTTGTTCATCTATTGCTAGTGGCAAGATTGACTTAGAACACATCAGTAGAAATAAGTCACATAGGTGAATTATTTTGCCCGAGTTACATTTCTCAGCTCATGTTTCTAACAGTCTCATGTTGCCTTCTCTTATCCATTTATCCTTATTCTGGAACTGTTGTTAATTGGTGAGCTCTTATGCTTCTAGACACAGCCATTGCCGGTGGAACTGATGGAGCTGAAAGTTAGGATGACTCTGATTTGATGTCCTAATGTGCTGAAACGGTTCAACAGGTAAGAAGATCTTCTGAATATAATTTATGAGATTTGGACTATTTGCTCTTCTCTTTGAAAGATATGTGGTGGCCAATGTGGGTAGCATGCACCCTCAAACACGCTAATAACATGGCTATTTGGCTATAGGGATTTGCACATGCTAATAACATGGAGAAACAACTAAAATGGTGGTAAGGGGCTAAGTAAACAACCGACTCATGTTGGATTATAAATGATATGGAGATGATCCAAATGTCGTATGTCTAGAGTTCTCCCTTGGTATAGCTTTTGCATAACCCATATGTTTAAAGCAACATATTAGTAGCCCATTTTGCTATTACAGACATCAGTCACTTCATTTCATCACCTAAAACAATTATGTGAAAAGGCTAAAGGAATTATGATTTTGTCATATATATAGTCAATAATACGATATGGCTCTTTTTTTAGGGGATATGATATAGCTCTACATTATGTTGCTGAGTTAATCATGAGTCTGTACGCATGGCTTGTTCATACAATGTTACAATGCTACTACTATTAGGTTATGCCAGTATCTGTATTGGGCTAACAATATTGATGATTTTGTTTCTCTAGGTGAATAAAGGGTTGATTCAGTTGTTCGCTATCATTGGGTTTGTTACATCGCATCAGTGTGGTCGACAGTGTTATATTTTACCTAAAAGGCTAAAACAACCTACCGTGCCTTAAGCTTAATGTAGGAAGATGCTTTTGAATTTGCAATCCAGGGAATTTGAGCTTACCCTAGTATTATCTGAAGTCGGATTCCGTCATCTCTTGTTTTTGCTACGCGCTTGAGCTTGGCAGCTCTTTTGTTGAGCAATGAGAATTTCATCTTACACTAGTATTATCACCTAAGCTTGTATATATGTTTATGTGTGCTTCATAGCTGTGGTTCGAAAAACATGCCATCCCTATGATTTTTACCGATTGGCATTGCTGGGTGGACAAAGTCAATGTGCTTATGTTGGCAGGAAGTGGTGGGTGGACAAAGTCGATGTGTTTATGTTGGCAGGAAGTATAGTTCAGCTGAAACGTGGTTTTCACGGCAGAGAATTGGATCAGATCAAATCAAACAAAATCTCCATCCATTCGACCAATACGAACCCTTGTAAGCATGGTTTGGGTCTTGGTCTAGAAGTTATTTCGACGTTTAGACGTCTGAAATAATTGCTGTGGAAATTTGGTTGAGAGATATGGGACTTTATTTGCCCTGGGAGCGAGGTTGCTGCTGCTGCCCAATTATTTTGTAGTGGTACATATGAGCCAGAGAATCGTTGTTCTCGTAGCGGCTGCTGAAGATGCAGGTCTGGACGGCAGCGAGTTTACAGTCGCACTCGAAATGGGGTTCTTAGCTGTAATTCTCTGCTGGGCTTCCAAGTCGTCTCGAGCGTGTTCTATACGACTGAATTTTCTTCCCCCCTGAGACTGAATTTTCCGTCCAGTAACTCCAAGTTGAAGGACTCGTCCATTTCGCAGCACTTTATTTGATGGTAATGATACCGGGCCCGGAATTTCCGTAGAAAGTCTACAATCACATCCATGATTCTCTTCAGAAGATGCGGGACACATAAGGCAGCAAGTCTACAGTCGTGCTCGTAATCGCAAGAAAACATACAGTAGGAGGTCACATGCATTCTTAGCTTGTAGATTTTTGCTGGACTTCCAAGTCATTTGAATGTTTTTTATGCGGCTTAAAATAAAGCAGATTAAATCGGAATGCCGTGGCAATTTGTTCTTGGTGTACAAGTAGTTTCGACGTTTACATGTCTAAAATTATTGCTGTAGAAATTTGGATGACAGAGACGGGACTTCCCTTGCCCTGAGACTGAGGTGCCCTTGCGGTCAGGTTGCTGCTGCTGTCCAGACTGAGGTGCCCTGGCTTGTAGTCTTCTGTTGAACTTTGAAGCCATCTGACTGTTTTTAATACGGCTGAAATTACCACCGACTAAATCGGAATGCGTGTGACAGCAAGAAATCCAACTTAATTTCCTTACCCTGAGACTGAGGTTGCTGCTGCTGTCCACTAGTTTGGTCCATGTATATGCGACTACTGACTGAAATTCCAGAGATAAGGAGGTACAGAGCTATCAGTGCACCGCGACTCTGTCTAAAATTCCACAACTCAATTTCTTACCCTGAGGCTGAGGTTGCTACTGTTGTCCAGTGTCCACTGATTTGTAATGGTCCAAAGGATTCTTGTCATTTTCGCAGCAATTTCTTACCCTGAGGCTGAGGTTGCTACTGCTATCATTATGCATGGATCCATGGTTGCTTTGAGATTCGTGCTGTTTTTCGGTTTGTTGTTAAAATATAACCGCCCTCCCCGGTTTCGACATGCATCATCATGTTTCATTATGAATCAATAAAAAGAATGCACTTGTTTTGGACCGGGTTTGCTGATACACGGCAACACACAATCAAACATTAAGGCACACTTTGAAATGAGAAGAAGAAAAAAACACAATGTAATGCTTTGAAACAGGAAAAAATAAATCTAAAAATAGTAAAAAAAAAAAGTAGCACAAATCCCAAAGCAACCACAGATGAAGGATCCATGCACGAGATATCCCGTGCATGGTAGAATTGTTTCTCTCGTCTTCCTAGAGCCTTTGTAGGACACATCATGTAGCAGCAAATTTATTTCTAACATCTCCGCTATGTGATACAGTAGGTTCACCCATCAGGTGGCTCCACCTCAGCATGCGCGGCTATGCATCTCTCTAGTATTTTGAATGCCTTTATCTGAATTTTCATGTATTTTCTAATATGTTTGATGGGCTCCATCAATGTTTTTTTTAAGAACAAAGATATTCAAGGTATTTTTTGCAAAAGCTCGAAAAAGAGTCAGGTGTCTAATATTTGGCATTTTTATTCAAATTTGTTCAGTCATTTCATTAGCATCCCAAGAAAATCACTTTTTAACGTTTTGAATTATTTTATTGGCACTTTATTGGCTTACAAAGTTGGAGACTCGCTTGTTGCTAAAACACTACCCGACCTTGGTCTGCCTTTGGTGGAGAGGTGAGCTTGGAACATCCTCCCAAATGGGAACCATGGAGAGGTCGATAGCTCCCTTGAGAGGGTAACGACACAACGCGTCAGCGTCGTAGAGTACAACTAAGCGGACATGGGTTTTCACCTAGAGCACAAGCAAGGGGAGGAAGGGAAGAACCGCAACGGTGCCCCCAGGAGAGGCACGACACCAGCAGGCGTCACCGCCGCTGAAGCCAAAGTGTTGAGAGTTTGCTTGGTATCTTCCTCTTGGATTGCAGGAATATTACCACGAAGGCCACCATGAAAGGAAGCCTACTACAACTGAATATGGACCTGGACGGTAGCAAGTCTACAATCACATTCATGGTTACAAGAACTCGGCCTTAACAAAAATAAATAGAAAATGTGTGAACGTGGCAGGAGATTGCATTCGCAGTCGATACGAATCCATGCGCGATCAGGCACACAGCTATCATCATCGTCTCCAACTCCCCATATATTGAGAAGAGTAAGAAGAGTAAGTTTTCTACATGAGGAAGGAAACATACATACAATGATCCAGGTGCCCAGCTTTTAATCAGTCACAAGAGTTCATACAGGACACATAGGGTAGGGCTGCCGTTTACGAAGAATGCAAAATTAGTTCATACAAAAAATTTGACTTACAAAAGACTAGGGCAGCAAAAGACTGGAACATCAGCAGCAGCTGTAGAAAATGGAGTTCTCTGCATTTCTTACATCATGTTTTGTTTTGTCTCCACCTGAATCACCATATATAATACATTCTTTCAACCATGTATTCATGCTAACAATGTTTTGACACAAGCGCAAATAACACTTGAGCATTAACATGCTGCTATTCATATATTTAAATAATACTATCTTCCAGAAAAATTATTACATTCTACAAATTAAGCAGTTGGTGTTCTACATTTAACTGCAAGCTTTTATTACACATTTCCACATAAAAGTTCACAGGACTCGGGAAACATAAGAATCCAAGATCTCATCCTCCTCCGAGATCTCAGTCAGCTCGGATAACAAAGGGTAAGAATCTGGGACAGCGGTGTGCTCGTCGTCGCAGAAGAATGGCCTTGAAGGCATTTGCAGGCCATCGAATCCACCTTCCAGCATCTCTATAACCTCGCTCATTGTTGGTCTGTCATGAGACTTCATCTGAATGCACCATAACCCAACGATGCACAGCTTCCTCTCCAACTCATGCATGTCAGCGATGGGAGATATCTCAGACACTTCTTGTTCAGTTAGTCTGTCATACACCCATGACGGGTAGTACGCTTGGCTCGAGTTTGGTGCATTTGGGTCGGCGTTCCTTCTTCCTCCAGCCATCTCCAACAACAGCATCCCAAAGCTGTAAACATCAGACTTGCTCGATATGACACCAAAGCTTCGAGATATCATCTCAGGAGCTATGTACCCAACAGTTCCCCGTAGGGCTCTCGATGGCACAAAACTCTTGTCCCTTGGGTACAGTTTGGCGAGACCGAAATCAGCAACTTTTGGGACAAAATTGCTGTCTAGAAGGATGTTGTGCGGCTTGATGTCAAAGTGGAGAATCTGCATATCACAACCTCGATGCAAGTAATCGATCCCTCTAGCAATGCCCAAAGCAATCTCATTTAGCTTGTCCCAAGAGAAACTCTTCTCTACCGAGAAGATGTACTTGTCAAGAGAACCTCGAGGCATGTACTCGTAGACAAGCGCCCTTCTCATTTCATCTGAGCAGAACCCCACAAGACGGACCACATTGATGTGGTGGATCATGCCGATGGTGGACACTTCACTGATGAAGTCTTCTCCATTGCAGTTGGAGCTGCCCTCTAGCATCTTGATGGCAACATGAACATTGCCTGGCAGTAACACGCCCTTGAACACGGAGCCATAGCCACCTTGGCCTAGCTTGTCTCTGAAGTGGCCTGTGATTGCAATGATGTCGGTGTAGGCGTACCTCGTCGGCCCAATCATTTGCTGCATCCGAAGGAACTTCTCTACAGCATCAATGGATATCTGTGTTCTCCAAAATTTGTGGCCAAGGAATATCCATACTGTTAATGGCATAAACAAGAACCTGAGTAACACCATTAATGCTGCATGGAAGATTTGGCGGACACAATTAGTTTTAAGGCATACAAATACAAAAATCGTATCCATGATTATTAGAAGTAGATAATTCCCACATACCAAGGATGTACTTCACGACATCAATGATGGACACTACAGTTACTGCAACCCAAAAGAGCTTAGTACGATATGAGTAATCATTTACACACACTAAGAACTCTATCTCACTCCAAACAAAAGCACCACTCTTGTTCATGATGCCTGCCATAGATATTAGCTCATGGAAGTAGCTGCAAGTCACATGATTGTACACAAAGAAAAGGATTAAAGAGGGTAATACTGTTCTAAATAATTAAGATGCAGGCCAAATTCAGAAGAAAATGAATCCCACAAGGCAGTGTTATACAGTCTACATTACCCAGAGTGCCAGCTCACCTGATCGAATCATTCAAGCACGTCCTGGTGATCTGAGAACTTGTCCGGGGTATACCATCCATTGGAAAGAGGATATGAAATCCTTTCCGCATGATTTGCCTGATATGTCCGTAACTTGAATTAAAGTAACAAAAATTTTCTGTTCTTAACCCCTGACCATCAAAGGGAATCATGCCCAAGTATCCGCAAGAGGGCTCAAGATCTCCAATCACACACTTTCTAATAGAGACATAAACATATGAGTTGCTCGCCCCCAGGCAAGTAACAGGCTGGTACATGCTATTATCTGTTATTGCTCGCGAACAATTAACAAAGCATGCCCAGACATCTTCCTCAGTGATCAAATCAATGTGGCCTCCTGAATCAATTGGATGTGGAGCATTTGAATAGGGGATCTCATTCCACTGAGGAAGAGGACAACTGCTATTCATGTCCAAGTTGGCGTCCATGACCCTGAAGGAAGAAGCACTGTAGTTGATTTCAGTCACAAAGTATGTCCCTGTGTTGATCTTAATTGTAGCCTTGGGGCCATTACAAATCAACTCATATGCTTCAACACCACATTCAGGTGGGTCACCTGGATGACGGAAAGGATATGATATGTTCCTAAGATCACCACAAGAGAAAGGAAGACACGAGTTCCCCCCAACATTTGTTGTAAGGACTGCAAGAAAAGAAGAAAACGTTAAGACTTTCAGCATAATAAAACTATGGAATGTACCAAAGTTTGGTGCGAAGGTTTCACGTATCCAACACTTGGATAGCATGATCAGTTTGTTTGCAGAGACGACTGCCTCCGTATATATGGTCGTGATTTCTTTTCTTTTCTGTATGGAAAGCCTACTGTTCCAAATCTTCTTTTGTGCAGTCAACATCTGCATTCTTTTCTCCGTCAATTTTTCCACGCTTCATCACTTTCCACATGGCTGATGACTGACGAGACAGGGCTGTAGTGCAGTCACACTCAGAATCAGTAGAACACGTCTCCTCAGGCACCGCTATCATGACAAACAAAATTGATCTAAAAGTCATGACAATCATAACTTCTATTGCTAGTAAATGATAACGAATAAGTCGCCAGCCCCATCCCTTCATTGTTCCAGTTTTACAATAAGTAGCAGCTTCCTTGATTGGCTTCATCTTCACTTGTGTCTATGCTTCTTCACACAAATATGACTAACCTCTTTGCCGCAGCTGTGTTCCTCTCTCTTCTTCTCAAAGATGGAATCAACATAGCCACGGCATGGGAAGATGAAGACTTCTTCAGATATTGCCCACCATCTTGGTGCCACGAACATGGCCCAGAGATCAGGTTTCCTTTCCGGCTTAAATCCAGCAATACATCATGTGGTGTACCATCCCTCTTCTTATCATGCTCTTCAAAACAAGACACCATCCTAGATCACCCAGATCTTGGTCCCTGCCAAGTGACTGCGATAGATTACAAGCGTCAGGTTATGAAGATAACCCCGCTTGTAGACTTTTTATCGACATGCCCTCTTCAGAAGATTAAATCAAAAGGCCATTCCTGTTTTTATGCTTTTGATTCATCTTATGATTCATCTGCAATACACTACTTCCACGACCAAGGAAGCATAGTGAGCTGTCTGAGAGAATTCACGCCAAGTATCGAAGCCGATCTTATTGTTGGTCCAATTCCTTGCCTTAGCAACGCAACCCACTTTTCGTATCTGGTGGATGCTAGTGTGTCCATGTATGTTCTTGCATTGGACTGCAAGGTCACCTCTGATGGTGTCATTCTGATACCCAAAACCGACAACCCTATTGATGGCAAAGTACTCGATCACTCAACGTTCAAGGAAAGGGCAGAAAGAATCCTCAGTTTTACTGAGACCATGGTGAGCTGGTATGTTCACCTCCGTCAGCAACACCCCTATGACGAGGGCTACAATTGTCAACAATGTGAAGAACATGGGCAACGCTGCGCATTCAACTCACAAAGGAACGTCACATTCTGCATACGTAACCCTCAAGGTATCTTTTTGAACTGGACAAAACCTGTTAGAACTTGCAGTTTTATTTTGTAATGGAGCTCTACAATCCACGAGTAATATTTTACTGTTTTTAGCTTAGAATTTCCTCAGTCTACATTTCCATGTATTTAAAGTTACACGAGATTTGCTGTCATTTTTCTTTCTTTCACAATAGAATTACGTACATATCATTTGAGCAGCTTAACTTTTTTCCACATGAGCACTTCAACTAGCTTGAGTAATCACACCGAGGCATCAAATTATCACGAAAACAAATATCATAGAAATAATAAAGTGGAAATAAATATGTTCTTCTCGGAAAAAAAACTGAAAGAAATATGTTCTATTCATGTAACAGTCATTTGGTCTCAGAACAGAAATAAATATGTTAGATAAGATGTGAACGAGATTTCTCCTAAAAAAGGCACAATCATTGTATAAGTGCACCTAAAGAATTTAAAATTCATCTATCCCTCTAGGGCAACTCTATCATATCCCACTAGGGCAATGCATTGGAGCGACACTAGACACTAGGTAGTACTAAAACAACATGTTGGTTCTAGATCGTTTTTCAACAAGTACATTCTATATGTTTGCTGAATTATCCACTGAATCTCATTCTCTTCTTGGTATTTGCAGGTTCACGTATCAAAGTCATTGCAGGTACTGCTCCAGCCCAGTTCTTTTCTACTTCAGAGGAGGAAAAAATTATATATAATAAATAAAGCTTTCAATTATGCACAAATTTATTGCAGACTACTTTAACTCTAACATCCTCTTATCCCGATCACAAACACTAAGTAAAGCCTTTCAATCATAATGCAACTTTCTGATTACTAATTCTCATTTATCCAGCTACATCATCGGTGGCCACGTTAGTTGTTCTTTTGTCGATGGTGGCCACTGCCCTTTATTTTTCCCTGAAGACAAGATATAACGAAGAAATACATTTGAAGGTTGAAATGTTTCTTAAGACATACGGCACATCAAAACCCACGAGGTACACTTTCTCTGAAGTTAAGAAAATAGCAAGACGGTTTAAGATAAAGGTAGGGCAAGGAGGATTTGGCAGTGTATACAAAGGAGAGCTACCAAATGGAGTGCCTGTGGCAGTCAAAATGCTAGAGAGCTCTACAGGAGAGGGGGAAGAATTCATCAATGAAGTTGCAACCATTGGACTAATTCACCATGCAAATATTGTCCGTCTCCTAGGCTTTTGCTCTGAAGGAACGAGACGAGCTCTTATTTATGAATTCATGCCTAACGATTCATTGGAGAAATACATATTCTCTCATCAGTCTAATATTTTTGAAGATATCCTAGGGCCCGATAAAATGATAGATATTGCTTTAGGCATCGCTCGAGGAATGGAGTACCTGCATCAGGGGTGCAACCAACGCATCCTCCACTTCGACATCAAGCCTCACAACATCTTGTTGGACTTCAACTTCAAGCCCAAAATTTCAGACTTTGGCCTAGCAAAGTTGTGTGCAAGGGACCAGAGTATCATTACCTTAACTGCAGCAAGAGGCATGATGGGCCACATTGCACCGGAGCTATACTCACGGAACTTTGGGGGAGTATCATACAAGTCTGATGTATACAGTTTTGGCATGCTAGTGTTAGAAATGGTGAGTAGAAGGAGGAACTCGGACCCAAGTGTGGGTAGCCAGAACGATGTGTACCTCCCGGAGTGGATCTATGAGAAAGTAAGCACTGGGCAGGACTTGGTAGTTACTTTGGACAGGGCACAGGAAGAGAAAGAAATGATCAGACAACTTGCCATTGTGGGACTATGGTGTATCCAGTGGAATCCAAAGAATCGACCATCAATGACAAAGGTGGTAAACATGTTAACCGGGAGGTTGCAGAATCTACAGATTCCCCCAAAGCCATTCATCTCATCAGCGGTGTAAATCGCAGAAAACATGCTGCCACAATTTAGTAAATACTGGAGGCATGTACTCTGTCCATGTGTTGCACATCGATGGATATCACTAGCATGCGCAATATATTTCGGTCTTTCCACTACATTAGCACCTGATGTATGAATAATGATCCGTCGCCATGTAATACTACTACTAGCTATTTGTAATCAGAATTACAGCGAACTTTACTTGGATTGTAGTAATAGTTGGAAATACAGCAATCTGTTGGTTACCTTATTCTGATGTTCCGGTGATTTATCTCTATTTCAGAATTTCCCGCAGTGCATTCCTCATCAGAGAACCCCTCATGAAAAATGGTTGTGCCCTCTGGTTGCCACCATAGTTGTGCCGAGAATCTCACAGGGTCATTCAATAGTTGCACTAATCATGCCTTATCTTAAAAATCTCAACAATCCATAGCACTAGCATGTAAAAAATATCGATCTTCCCCCTCTGTTAGCACCTGCCACCTGATGTATGAATAATCAGTCATCACCGTGTACTAGTACTAGTACTAGAAACTACTTGCAACATATTGGAGTGGCATCGAGCTTTATTTGCATCTTGATGACAGTTAAAATTACGGTGATCCGTTCGTTGCCTTACTCTGCTGTCCCACAGTTCAATATTTTCTACTATGTGACAAGTTGAGGTATGAGAAAACAGAGAGCGAATCAGATTACTTTATCCTGAGTTCCGGACATTGCTGTGACGCAACCACACACAAATTTTTCTTGTGTTGTCCATTGCTTACCCTCGCAGCTACAAGGGGATCTGCAGGCAGGCAGGAAAGGATCTGCACTTGTGCAGGTGCTAGAAATTCTAAAATAAGTAAAGGTTGTCCCCAACCTTGTACTACTAATAAAGGGACGCACAGTAAGGAGGTTGGTTACCATGACGAGGAGGGAGCTTTCCGCCCAACGCCCTCTTCATAGCAGTTATTACAGGAGGACGCTGATGGCATCACAGAAATCCTTATATTCTAGTACTCTCTCCGTAAACTAATGATTTAAATGTTCTTATATTTTTTACGGTTGCACAAAGGCAATTTGCATAGCCATCACTCCACCGACTCAATGGTTTGTTTTCAGTTTACATGTTGTTACTATGGTTATTACAGGGCTGAAATAAAGAAGATAATGCAGCTGAGACTGAGGAGGTTGCTGCTGCTGCCGCCGTCCACTTACTTTGTACTGGTCGATACGAGTGAAAGGGCTCGTCTTATCTTCAATCCCTCGCAGCCATTTATCTACTGGTGATGATACGAGACTGGACGGGAGCTACTCTTCAGTCACACCCGTTATTGCAAGAACACGACGGGCCAAGAGGGTCGCATTCGCACATTTGGAGACTCTGACGGACTGAATTCCTCCAGGACCAGGTACACAGCTATCACCGGTACATCACCACTTTATTTGTACCAGCTAGACAAGCAGCTAGGCTAGTGCTCATCTCTTCTATTCTTTTTCTTCTTCAGGACACCATGCAACTTCTAGGCTACCTGTGTTTACCACCACCACCAGAGAAAATAAAACAAAATAGTACAGTCGGCAGCGACAACAGTTTGTTATATTATTATTATTATTTACCTCTAGTGTTACGGAATCCGTTATATAGACTTAGCTGGAACTGCAAAAGTGCTATTCTTTTTTGTTATTCTCTGCAGAAAGTGAGGCAATTTCAATTTGTATGCTCGATTTCAGGGCTGAAATGAAGACAACGCAGCTGAAATTGAGGAGCTTGCTGCTGTCCACTTGCTTCCTACTGGTTCATATATCTCCACCGCATGAAATTGGAGTATCTGCATGCCTCAAAAAAATGAGAAAAAAAATAAAAACCAACGAACCTGCCGATGAAGAATGGGGCTACTTCAAAGTTAAACGGGAGGATTAGCAAATTACTCTGTCTCGGTTTTATTATGCAAATAACTCGTTGCTTGAAATATCCGGCACTTGAGGTTCTGTGTCTTTCAAACTTGTACCTGATAATTGTATGGATTTAGACAAACATGTCTGGGCAAAAGAAATACTACCTCTGTACCAAAATATACGACGTTTTGCTAGGCTAAACTAGCTTCAAAAACGTCTTATATTTTGATACGGAGGGAGTATCAAAGTATACGTTGATACAAAAATAGCACTTGGCTTCTGAACTTTTTAGGCGACACACACCAGCTTTATCATGAAATCCATGGCAAGAGTTAATGTAAGGGAAACTGGAGTCCCAACACAAAGGTTTTAGCATAACAGAAAACACAAAGCAGCACAAAGGTTCTGCTGCTCTGCTAGCTATTACATGTTTCCACCTATAAGTACATAATCGTATCGATACAACTATACAACCATTATTTCAATATTTTTATGAGCTAAGTGCATCATCCCGTGCATTACATCACACATCAATATTTTCACTCATGTCCTCCTCGGAGATTTCAGTCAGCTCAGACGACAAATGGTAAGCATCTTCAGTTTGGACGTGCCCTTCATCACAGAAGAATGGTCTGGAAGGCATTTGCAAGGTATCGACGCCGCCTTCCAGCATCTCTATTGCATCGCTCATCGTCGGCCTGTCATTAGACTTCATCTGGATGCACCATAGTCCGACGATGCACAGCTTCCTCTCGAACTCATGCATCTCAGCAGCACGAGATATCTCACCCATCTCTGGTTCAGTTAGCCTATCATACACCCATGATGGGTAGTATGCCTGGCTTGAGTTCGCTGCATTCGGGTCGGCATTCCTTCTTCCTCCAGCCATCTCTAGCAGCAGCATCCCAAAGCTGTAAACATCAGACTTGCTCGATATGATACCAAAGCTCCGAGATATCATCTCAGGAGCTATGTACCCAACAGTTCCCCGTAGGGCTCTCGATGGCACAAAACTGTTATCCCTTGGGTACAGCTTGGCGAGACCGAAATCAGCTACTTTTGGAACAAAATTGCTATCAAGAAGGATGTTGTGCGGCTTGATGTCAAAGTGAAGAATCTGCATCTCACACCCCTGATGCAGGTAGTTGATCCCTCGTGCAATGCCCAAAGCGATCTCGATGAGCTTGTCCCAGGAGAAACTCTTCTCAGCTGAGAAGATGTACTTATCCAGAGAACCTTGAGGCATGTACTCATAGACAAGGGCCCTCCTCATCTCCTCTGAGCAGAACCCAACCAGACGCACCACATTGACATGGTGGATCCTGCCAATGGTGGATACTTCACTGATGAAATCTTCTCCATTGCAGCTGGAGTTACTCTGTAGCATTTTGACAGCAATATGGAGATTGCCTGGGAGTAGAACACCCTTGTACACAGATCCGTAGCCACCTTGGCCCAGCTTGTCTCTGAAATGGCTTGTGACTGCAACGATGTCTGTGTATGTGTACCTCATCGGGACGATCATTTGTTGCATCCGAAGGAACTTCTCAACCGCATCAATTGTGATACTTGTTTTCCAGTAGTTGTATGCAAGGAAGATCAATACCGCCAGGGGTGCCAGCATAAATCTGCATAGTACTTTATAAACAGGTTCATTCGTTTTAAGGACAGTATGAAGGAAGCACAATACGATAGCTTGGATCAACAAGTGACATACCAGCAATGAACTTCACGAGCCACATGACCAAACCTAGTATTATATTGATGTAGACAACATTGTGCTGAGGTAGAAGAGCATCGGCCACGCATAACCCAAAAGAGTAGTCAATAGTAAAAAAGAAAGCAGCCCCAATAGGATTTCGTTCACCAAGTTCGCTGCAAGACCATGGGACATTGCCGCCATGGTATGAAAATGGAATTTAAGGAGGATTAACGTGTATAAGAATCAAATAGAAAAAAAGTGCAATACCAAACTCACCGTATCAACTCCATTAGGCATTCAGTGAGGGCCCCCCTAGTCACAGGAAATCTAAGAGCGAAGCCATTCTTCATGAATTCTATGGTATCTGCATAACTTGCGTTCACTAGTCGTGGAGTATCCTGACTACCCAAAGGAGTCATTGCTAGATATCCACAAGAAGGCTCGAGGCTCCCAACAGCATAAGAGTTTATGCCAGTTAACACATAAACAAACGAATAGCTGGTGCTCATGCAAGTGACGGGCATGTACATACCATTGTTCCTTTCTTCCTGAGAACATCTAACAAAGCTAGCAACATTGTATGCATCAAGCACTAACTCAACTCCACGGTCTAAGTTATAACTCCACTGAGGAAGAGGACACCAGTTGGGTAAATCCAAAATGGCGTCTACAACCCAGAAGGTAGAAATGTTACCAATGATGCGAGACACATGGTATGTTGCATTGTTGATGCGAATGGTAGCCTTGGTATCACTGCAAACTAGCTCGTAAGATTGAAAACCACACCAGGGAGGATCACCTGCCTGGCGAAATGGAGACGATACGTTCCTAAGAGGGCCACATGAAAAAGAAGGACAATCATGCCGATGATGTCGCCCTTGAACATGATTTGGAACAAGAACTGCAAGCAGAAAAAAAATACAGTTGAGGCTTCCAAAGCAGTGAGATGGTGGAACGCAATAGATCTTGCCATGGCAGACTGGTTCAAAGAACTGCATATGCATGTATAATACGATACAATAACTGGTTAAGAAAATTAGCTGCCTGATGACTCGCTGGCTGTATATGGTCGTGGAGGCAAAATAAGAAGAAAATTTGCAGTTGGTCTACTGGATGTGACATTCCATTCCACACCCAATTGTGTCCAATAGTCACAGTGATGTACCAGTTGTGGTGAAAAGGAAGCCACACATTATTGGTCTTCGTTTGTAGTGAAGCTACTTGAGGTCGAATCTCTGTGCCTAATCTACACTGACAGCAAGCCAGCAATGAATGGTGGTGCTTCTTCATTTATTTATTTATTTGATACACAACACGTCAGAAGTTTCATTGGCAATTGAAGCCCCTCCTTATCCACACAGCTATCATGGCAAGCAAACCATAGGTTCTCACTTAATAATTTCATTATAGGCACTCACGACGGTGAGATGGTGGAATTGGAATGTACTCACAACGCCATGGCAGACTGGTTCAGAGAGCAACACATGCATGTACTATATAATACTCCCTCCGTTTCTAAATATAAATATTTTTAGAGATTCCACTATGGACTACGTACGGAGCAAAATAAGTGAATCTACACTCTAAAGTGTGTCTATATACATCCGTATGTAGTTCGTAGTGGAATCTCTAGAAAGACATATATTTAGGAACAGAGGAAGTACAGTAACTGGTCAAGAAAGATTAGTTCCTAATTAAGATGACTCCACGGCACTATATAAATATATGGTCGTGATGGCACTGGCTGACTAAAAAAACTGCAGTTGCTCTTCTGGACATGACAGAAGAAAGCAGGTACGCCCTTCCAAATCCTGTTATATCCTAGTTATACATTATTACTCTTTGTTTGTAGTAAAGTCATTGGAGGTCAACACTCTCTGACTAATCAATAAACCACGTTAGAAATTTCAAAGGCAATTGGAATTCCTCCTTGTCCACGTAGCTATCATGACAAGACTGACTAAGCAACATAACAGGGCAGAAGTTTCATTGGCAATTGAAATTGCTCCTTATCCACGCAGCTATCATGACTAGACTGACTAAGCAACGTAGCACGGTAGAAGTTTCATTGTCAATTAGAATTCCTCCTTATCCACGCAGCTATCATGACAAGAACAACATAATTCCTTACAAGTGCTCCTTGTTAGACTCATGTGCTTCTCTTTCTTTGCCTTCATCTCCAATTCTATCACAACAGTATGCCAGGACTTCTCTTCATAGTGCTGCTGATCTCTCTTCTCGCCAATATAAGATATGTTGCCACTTCACTGGATGATGAAAACTTCTTCAAGAGTTGTTCACCTAGTCGGTGCAGCAAACATGGACCAGAGGTCCGGTTCCCGTTCCGGCTTGCAACCCAACCTCCATCTTGTGGTGCACCAGGTATGCAGTTATCATGCTCTGGACAAGACGCCATCCTGTATCACCCAGTTCTTGGCTCCTGCAAAGTGACTGCAATATTTTACAAGGATCTAGTCATAAACATCAGTCCAGCTGTAGACTCATCACCTCACTGCCCACTTCAGAGACTCATCTCAGCAAATCTATCAACTGATGTGTACAAACCTCAAAAGTTGGAAGTTGCCAGCTTAGTAGGTTGTTCAAGAGATGCTATACCAATAGATCTATATGGTATAGTGGGCCCAGTCGCTTGTCTCGTTAACAAGGCCATCCAGTTCTGGTATTTGGTAAACCCCTACGCATACATGTCTGTTCTTCCTTCGGAATGCATGGTTGTTTCTAAGGACATCCCGATGCCATATCCTAGTCAGCCTCGCGGATACTCCATATTCCAGAAGGTCGACAACACTGCAACCTTCGCGTATAAGGCAAATAGGATCATCAGCTTTGGTGAGATGTCATTCTCTTGGTACTCTAGTAACATCACTAGTGTTTGCCAACAGTGTGAAAAAGAAGGTCAACAATGTGGATTTAACTCACAACGGGATCAAGCTTTCTGCAAGCGTCATGGTATTGTTTCTTTCCCTAGCTAGTCATGTACCGTTATAGTGTCTCAATTTCTTTCTAATGGCATTTCAGAACTTTTATATTTCCATCTATTCGCTTGCCAATCCCGTATGTTCCAAATTTATAGCACTCAGCAAGATTTTACCTATAGCGAAAATTTTCACGTGATTGCACTGGAAATTAGTCCAACGGTTAGCCAGTAACAGCCCGCTGTGCAGCTCAAGACCAAACTTTGTTTGGGCATAAGCTCTTTGTCTTCTTTTTGCCCAAATTAGCAAGGCTTGTAACTCCTTTATTATGTCCATTCTTCCTTTTTGCTTCTGCACAAAGTAAGCATTCAGAAGGTGATTTTAGTCCATGAAATTTGGCACTGTATGGATGTGAGGTGCACCACCATCAACAAATCTAACATTGTTAACATTTGAATATTAACGCTTCCATACTGCCAAATAAAATCCCTATTTCAGGATTTCACCAAATCAGACGTAAATGGTTTTTAGGACATAATTTGGTCGTGCTGGATTAAGTTCCGATAATTACGATAATTTGAACCGAGCTGGTCCAAAAAACAACCATTGACTTGGGCTTCTTAAAATATAGGTACACTGGATTGGCATAGATCATTAGTATTTTTAGAGTTGGATGGAGCTAGACAGCAGGTTCTTAGATTGGAACTTTAGACTATTGTAGATTTTATTGGAAAAGAGTAATCGCTACTAGAATTATGTCTGTTCGTGCTAATGCAGTAGTCCTGAGTATGGGTTATACAAATGCTATACCCATCACAAGGTATTAATAATAACAAGATTATTTAGACCATTCACACAACAAAATCGTACAGTGCTAACAAAGTTGAATCTGGAACAGATTCCTATAAACCTGTGTAGTGCTAACAAAGTTGAATCTGGAACAGATTCCTATAAACCTGTGTTGGTTGCAAAGTTGTCCATGTGCACCTCTGTTATGATGATCTTAAGGACTGTTGGATTAAACACTTTTGTTATCTCTAGACATAATGGAAAAAAAAATGGCAAGCACCTGATTTTGTGCTAGCACAATTTTTTTTGTTTTGCTACAGAATGCAAACTTGTCAAGAATACTCAACATGTTTCCATTCACGGCATACAATGGTCTTTATTCGAATTAAGTTGGCATAAATAAATTTACTAAGCCAAGCAACAGGTTATATTTTTCCTTACTACTCAAAGAATGAACATCAAAATTTATATTTGAAAATATCACCATTGACCTATATGGTTCTTTCAGACATATACACACTCATGGATTTCTATCAGTGCTTGTGAAAAGATACCAGTTTTTATGTCTCATGCCATACTCCCCGATCTCCCGTGTTGGTTAGAAGCAGGGCTACGTTGCAAGTATAGGTCAGACGTCCAATAAATAGCATGTGCAGCAATGTATAGATATACTGACTGTAAACTTGACATTTGCAAACATCCATTTTAATAAACTTTTATTAACTTAAATCATGTTCGACATTTCAAATATCCAACTGGAATAGCAGATAAAGATATTGGATACTAACCAATAAGCACGGATGCGTTTGGTTTCTGCCCCCAGCTGCCCTGCCAATATTGGTTCCCATCAATTTTTTAGAAGTAGTTTCTTATGTTTTTGTCCACATTAAATCATGGGAGAACTTATTGTTTCATTCTTACATACAGGTATGCAGGTCGTCCCAATTGCAGGTAATGCTGCAACTCCTCTCCGATTCCATTATAAGTGTTCTTAACTTTTTACTCATATAAGAAATAGCCACTGAAATTTAACTTGAGTGAACACAGTGCGGTGTGGATTTAACTGAGGTGCGTCAATTCCTACCACCTTAAATTTCATGTTCTCTCATTGCAATAAGATACAATATATCCCTCGGAAAAGAGAAGTGTTGAGGGAGATTTAATCATGGGCTCATAGATAACACTCCAAATGCAGCTAGCTAATTTCCTTTCCTTTAAATCAGCAGCATCATATGTAGCTGCATTTGTAGCTCTTTCATTGATGGTAGCCACAACGCTCTACCTCTCACTGAAGTCAAGGTACAATGAAGAGATAAATATGAAGGTCGAAATGTTTCTCAAAGCATACAGCACATCGAAACCCACAAGGTACACTTTCCCTAAAGTTAAGAAGATAGCAAGACGGTTCAAGGATAAACTGGGCCAGGGTGGATTCGGAAGTGTATACAAAGGTGAGCTACGAAATGGAGTGCCTGTAGCAGTCAAGATGCTAGACAGCTCTACAGGAGAGGGAGAGGAATTCAGTAATGAAGTTGCAACCATTGGACTGATCCACCATGCAAATATCGTTCGTCTCTTGGGATTTTGCTCTGAAGGAACAAGACGGTCTCTGATTTATGAATATATGCCTAACGAGTCACTGGAAAAATACATATTCACACATACTACAAATATTTCTCGACAACTCCTAGCACCCAACAAAATGCTAGATATTGCCTTAGGCATCGCCCGAGGAATGGAATACCTGCATCAAGGCTGCAACCAGCGCATCCTCCACTTTGACATCAAGCCACACAACATCCTGCTGGACTACAACTTCAATCCAAAGATCTCAGACTTTGGCCTTGCTAAGCTGTGTGCAAGGGACCAGAGCATCATTACCTTAACTGCAGCAAGAGGCACCATGGATACATCGCACCAGAGGTATACTCTCAGAACTTTGGAGGGGTGTCTTACAAGTCAGATGTGTACAGTTTTGGCATGCTGGTGTTGGAAATGGCGAGCGGACGGAGGAACTCGGATCCAAGTGTTGATAACCAGGATGAAGTATATCTCCCGGAGTGGATCTATGAGGGAGTAATCAGTGGGCATGAATGGGAGCTTACTTCGGAGATGACAGCAGAAGACAAAGCAAATATGAGGCAACTGACTATTGTAGCCCTGTGGTGTATCCAGTGGAACTCGAAGAATCGGCCATCAATGACAAAGGTGGTAAACATGTTGACGGGGAGGTTGCAGAACCTACAGATTCCCCCTAAGCCCTTTGTGTCATCTGAAAATCATCCTAGTAGAACATAAAGCACGCAGAACATGCTGCCTTGATTTGGTACATATTGCAGACATGCACCTAGTCCATGTGTTGCACAGCAATACATAGCACTAGGATGCAGTATATTTGCATGTTTCCACTCTATTAGCACCTGATTGTATGAATAACCGTCCGTCCCCATGTAATAGTACTACTAGGTATATGCAAGAACATATGACAACCACATCGAACTTTATTTGGATTGTAACAGTTAAAAGTACAACAATCTGTTGGTTACCTTGCTCTGCTTTTCCACTGATTTATCTCCAATTCAGTATTTTTCCGCAGTGCATTCCTCCTCACTGGGCTCCCCAGGAAACATGAGTACGCCCTTTGATTGCCACTTTCATTGTGCGGAGAATATCACAGGATCATTCCACAGTTTGATTAATCATGCCTTATCTTAAAAATCCAAGCAATCCATAGCGCTAGCATTGAACACAATTCGATCTTTCCCATCTATTAGCACCTGCCACATAAAGTAGGAATAGTCAGTCAGCACTGTGTCATGGTAGCAGTAGCTAGTATTTGCTACATGTCTGAATCACATCGAGCTTTATTTGCATTTTGACAGTTAAAAATGCATTAATCTGTTGGTTACCTTATTCTGCTGTTCCACGTGCAATGTGCCACTTTACATCGCGCTGAGAATCTCAGAGAATCATGCATCCTACAGGCAGAATTTCATGTCATTTCCAGTCCCACAACAGGAGCAACAATCTTACAATGTGAATGAATGTATGAACCTGAATTGGATTTTGCATTCCGTACTAGGATTCGGAAACGCAAAGCGAAAGGGGAACAAAAAAAAGGGAGCTTGCTAGTACCTTAGATGAGGAGGCGGCGGATCTCGAATGCAAAGCAGCGAGATTCCTCGGGAGGCCGCCAGCGCCGGAGAAAGGGCGCTCCGGTGGGGCATGGCTGCAATAGGGGAGACGTGGAACTTCTCAACTGGAACCGCGATTTGGCGGCCTACTCCACGATGGCCGCCGGCGCCGCCACCGCCGCCGCCGCCGGAGCAGAGAGCACCGCACCGCCGGGGGGCGTGCAGAGAGCACCGCATCGGTCGGACTCCTCTGTCTGCAACAAGAGACCCAGCCCGCTAAGTTGGAACCAAGGGCCCAGCCCATCAACACCACGACAGAGCACGCGCCTAGGCTCAAGAAGAGAGACCTGCTGTTTTTCTCTACTCGAGAGACTTGGTAGGTTCCGGATTTTTTTCATCTTCCCTCTCACCTTCGTCTGGTTTTTTCGGTATTCCGTCCCACCTCCTATATAAACTAGGTGTCTTCGCACGTAACCCCCTCCAGATAGCGGAATAAACCGGGCCAACGAAAGAGGTCGATCGAGACTCCCACACACGTACAGAAAAAAAAAGTCGGACGAAAGAGGCCCGTCGCCACGCGCGTTCGAAGGACGCTCCAGCCGCCAGGTCTTCGCCATCGCGAACCCTAGGTCGCCTTCATCCCGGAGCCCTTCGCCACCACCAGTAGAAAACATGCCTTACGTTTGCCCCTTTAGTCCCGGTTTGGTTTTGGTCCGGGACTAATGTGACCATTAGTACCGGTTCCAACGGCTAGGAGCGGTTGAATCATTAGTCCCGGTTCATTTGGGACCTATAGTCCCGGTTTGAGACACAAACCGGGACTAAAGGGGTGGTGGCAGGCTGGTGTCAGGCTGGGGCCCCACGAGCCCCTTTAGTCCCGGTTTGTGTCTCAAACCGGGACTATAGGTAGACCTTTAGTCCCGGTTTGTATAACCAACTGGGACTAAAGCTGTCCCTACACTACTAGGAAAAGGCTTATTAGTGGCGCACCTGTTTTGGCCATTAATGGCGCACTACAGGTGCGCCACTATCATCACGCCATTAATAACATATACTAATGGCGCACCCCTGGTGCGCCATTAGTATACCAGACTATAGTGGCGCACCAGGCAGTGCGCCATTAGTAAGTCACACGGTGCGCCATTAGTATGCCTCCCAGGGGGCCATATTTACCTTGTGCTCTGGGTTACTAACGGCGCACTAACAGATAATGCGCCATTAGTATTTTACAGCAGTGCGCCACTAATGTGCTGTATGGTGCGCCACTAGTATTTAATATTAGGAATTATTTTTTTTCTTTTCTGATATTTGCGCAGGTTCATATATATTAGTGCACAGAATATAGACAGCACAGAATATATTAGTGCACAGAATATAAACAGCAGATTCATCGAATACAATAGAAGATTAGTCTCTGAATACAATTCATCATATTAGCTAGTCTCCGAATTCAAAAGACCGAACAAAGTTAGAACATTTACAAGTCTCGAGCTAGACCGCGAGTAGCGAGTTTGTCCACATTACAAGTCGATATCGATCATCTAAACTACCATCACATAGAAGAGAGCTGCGGTCATCACGATGAGCATCATCGCGATGAAACTGGTCTTCATCCGGTTCCTCCTCCGCTCCCTCCTCTCTCCCGCTAGATAGTGCGCGTATCTAGCTTCCGCCTCCGCCCTAGTGGTCTACCCTTTGTAACTGTTACCGCTGAAACGGTAAACCTGTTTCCGACACTCCTCCCAGTCGTCGTAGACTCCGGGAACCTTACCCTTGTACACGACATACGACGGCATCTCTATGCACTAGACAAACAAAACGTTAGTAGCAATTCACAGACAATACATAAGCAATATATAAGTATGCAACAAAAGGATCGGAAGAGAAAAGCAACACATTAATAGCACGATTCGTGGTCCTACTAATAAATAGCATCGATTACATATAAGTTGAACGACTGTCCAAACTAGAGAGCTAATCGATATTTCAGAACTACATACCATCACTACTTTCGACTCGACTCAGGGACCGGAGCGTGGATGAAGCCGCCGTCTATCGTGATGGTCATGAAATCGCGGTCGTTGTCAGCCTGCATTTGTAGCGTTGTTTCTATGTCACTGTTGGACGGTTGATATCTAAGGTAGAACTGCCCCGAGGTACGAAGGACATCTTGATGGATGATTTCCGCAAACTCCGTCTGGATGCGAAAGAATTCTTGTCTGATGTCCGTGTCCTGGATTGCCGACAAGCTTGCGGCCCAATCTTTGAGATTATTTGGTAGCAGAAGGTGATCATGGTCCCGCACGATCGCCCGCAAGTGATGGAGGGCGTAGTAGGCATCCTTCTGACCGCCAGGCGGCTGCTTGACGCAGGGGAACGTCGTAGTGTGGGCGAACACGTGCTTGCCGTACCTACGAATTGGCCTCTTGAAGGTGCCTCCAGATCTGGCGTAGCCGGGGAGAACATCATCAAGAATTTTCTTGATATTTGTGTAGTCTTTCTTCGACTGACGGTCCGAGTCAAAATACGTGGCCATGGAATATTTCGGGCTTAAGAGGATGAGTGTGCAATGTGTGTCACTGCACAAAACACGGAATGTTAGAAAAAAAAAGAACGATCGAAATCTAAGAAATCATATGTTACGGGGCGATGAGGGGATGACTTACTCGGGAAAGTAAGTCACGAGGAAGTTATCCTTATCTGGGTTCGCCAGAATGACGCCTTCGAGGTATGAACTCGCGACTTGCCGGTCCCCAGCACTGCCCAAGATCTTGGCACGCATGTAGAAGGGGTCGACTATCACGATGTCCGGGGTCTTGTCTCTAATGATCCGCATCTCCATACTCAGCGAAAATAGCCGAACGAAGGTGTAGTGCAGCGGATGAAGGTTAAACATAGCGAAGATGTCATCAAACCGCAGGACGATCATACCCCCGATGGCGCTATCCACAAAGCCCTTGCCCTTTGGCACCTTGGCCACGAAAACCGGGTATGCCACATCATTCTCTCGGAGACGCCGCTTCTCCAAAGAAAGAACACTGTCATGCAGACTCCGCATAGCACCGGTTGCAGCATTGAGCAGATTAGTCGGTAGCATCGGCCTACCCGCCACATGCACCCTCCTCGAGACATCCTTAGGTGAAGGTGGCCCGTCCTGAGCACGGATCGTACTCGGTGCCGGCTGGCTCGCACCCTTAATCTTTCATTTCCGTCCCTTCTTCTTCTGCTGTAATGGGATCGAGTTCTGTTGAGAGACCGCCTTCTTGAGTGTGTTGGGGCTGATAATATTTCGCACCTCGGCTATCTGAGGCTCGGTGAAGGCGGCAGCTGGAGGCGTCTCCTGAGAACTGAACGCCAGACGACGCCTGTTGCAATTGGGTTTCTCCGCGGTACCAGCTAGATCGCGATCGTCTTTTGCAGGGTTGGGTTCTTGAGAAGGAGGCCCCAAGAATTCCTCATCGTACCCATGTTCGTTGAAGTACTTATCGACTTTGGTAAATGTACCGTCGTCGTCGTCGTCGTCGTCGTCCGGATCCTGTGCCATATGCATGCCCGGATCCTGTGCCATATGCATGTCCGGCATGTCCGGTAGCGTTGCGGCGGTCTTGCCATGGCTTGGCGCCGGCACGACTGGCGGTGTTGTCTGTGGGGTGGTGTCCCCCGCCCCCAAACGAATCTGGCTCTTCGGCCAAAGCAGGGGCCAGCTTAAGCAGGCGCTGAGGGTCATCACATCGTCTTCGTCGGCCCCAGCGGGTCGAAACGGAGGTAACAAGTCGTCGCAGCCCCGCAGCACCCGAACCAGTTGAACCCTATACACGGTGGGTGGCATCGGATTACCGTGGAACACGCGGCTGCCCGGTTGAACGATCCTGGCCTTGGCGACATCGATCAGCTCGCCATCCACGAAGTGCAGAAGAGTGCATGGAACGTCGGCGACGCCCTGCGAAAACATGTAGGGCGTCAAGGATGCCCAGTCAAAGGCAAGGAGATGAAGTCATCGGCCGAGAGGCTTAATTAGTTACCGTGATGGCGTCGAGCTCGGCTAATGTCGAGGCACCGCCAACGGCGGGCGTGCAATTGACGGAGGGGCCACTTGCTGCCGAGGTGCCGGCTGGCGTATTCTTCCCACACCCGGGTGCATTAAGCTGCAATGCCGGCGCCGCCGCGGGAGACACCAATGCCGCCTCCGCCGGAGACACCAATGGCGCCGCCGCGGGAGACACCAATGCCGCCTCCGCCTGAGACACCAATGGCGCCGCCGGCACGTTGCGCGAGTTGCTGCCCGTGAAGCTGGGAATCGGGGGCGGCCCCTGTTGGCCGCCCGCCACCCACGCCTGCAGCCCAGAAACCAAGGTAGGTATAATGGCGGTGATCGTCGCTCCCAGTTGGTCTCGCACTTGCTCTTCGACCATCTCCGGAATCCGCGCCACTTGTGCCTTGAGTTGTTGAACCTCGCGCTGCTGGCTTTCCGAGCTGGTCTTTCTCTCCTTTCGCCCAACGGTATAGTATTCCGACCATTTCGTGGACAAGCCTTTGCCGGCCACACGACCAGCTGACGACGGCTTACTGAGCTTATCCTTGTTTTTCATTATGTTCAACGCCCTATTTAAAGGGGTGTCAAAAGGGGAGCTCTGAGACGACCCCGCGCTACTGCTTTCAGTGTCCTGCGGAAGGAACGTGAACCATTTAGAAATTTGGCTTCATTAATTAGAATGCAACCATATGGCCGGAGCTAATTACGCGGGGGTGTATTCCTTACCAGAACACGCTCAAGCGCCTTCGTCTTCGGATCCGTGGTAAGCTCCTTGGTTACCGGGTCAATCTTGTACCGGGCCCTGACATAGTTCCTGGTCTGCTTGTCACCGTATTTCTCGAAGCGGGGCGGTAGGCCTTGCTCGGCACGCTCCACGTCCTCCTTGTCCCATATAGGTTCCGCCACTCTGTAACCGCCGGGACCGAGTTTGTGGACCCCTAAGTTCAAGTCCCGCATATCTTTCCCCCACTGACTTGATTCCCCGGATGCGTTGCTCTCGCACTTGATCTTGAACTCCCGGTAGTCATCTTCGCTGATCGAAGGATTTTTCTCCTTGATCTTCTCATAACTATCACCTTTTTCAATCATGCTCTTCACCGCGCCTCTCCAAGTAGCCAGGGCCTTGCTCATCTTCGTGAGGGCGGCACTGTTCACTTTATTCCCTGAGAGGCGTGTGTTTGCGAAGTCACCGGGGAACTTGTATCGTTCGTGCAGCTTCGTGAAGAGGAGGTTGCGCAAATTCCCTCGGTCACGATGCCTTAGGTTCTCGGTGTTGATCGAGACGGTGCTCCGGAGAATGCACCCGAGCTGTCCCGCGTACCCCTTGACTATTTCTTTGGGCGCCGTTGGATGCCCCTCGGATGACAATTCAGTAAATTCCTCCTTGACGGTGCCGAGCACGTTCGGGCGCCGGTCCTTCCGTTGCCTCTTCGGTTGGCTGCCATCTGTGCGTGCGCCGCCATCATCAGTGGTGGCATCCTCGGCGGCACCATCAGTGGTGTCATCCCCGACGCCACTAGGGGTTGTGTAGTCGGGATCGGTGTCTTCCGCGGCGTCCTCATAGCGGTGAGGGTCTCCCTCCATCTCCTGGGATAGCTCCCAGAATGGCTTGCCGCCCGAACCGCCGACCTCATCGTTGTGGGCCATGTTCGCTCTAAATAGGAAAAAAGTTTGGACCTGTTAGTGTGTTGTTGCTAAGGTCCAAGTCCCTTCCTAACCCCCTTCTTCTTGTCTCCTCTCACTATCTCTCTCACACACATGTAGTTTATCGAGTGATGGACAAAAAAACAGTTGATCCTACTTAATTAAGTACTAAGATACCCCGGCCCATGCATTAGTCGCAAGTACCCCATATGTCCTATTTTTAGCAAAGTCATGCTAAAATTCACGGAAAATTTCAGCATGACCTTTGCTGAAAATAGGACATATGGAGTACCCGAATTTGCCGGAACGGAAGTTAATCGACATTCCGGCAAACTCAAGGGCCTCTCGGGGTACCTGCAAAATCATTATCCCACCCCCAAAGTGCCGTCAGTAGCCACAAAAGATTCCACCCAAGCGGAGCTCGTCTCAATAACGAGAATTTGTATTGACTATTAATGCCGCATCGAGGCGATACAACCTTAAGAGTTCACACCCAGCCTCTATAAATCGTGTTGGTATGAATGAATTAAAATGATAAATATAAATTAGCCATGAGAAAAATGCGGACTTTGACAAAATAGTCTGCAATTAGGACAACGCCACGCCGTCCATACTTGCTTTCGATGAGAACACTTCAGTTTTACAGAAAAATAGTAAGAGTTTCACTTGCTTTGGCAAATAACATGAACTGCAGCCATATAACATCAAACTGCTTTGGCAAATAACATGAAATTGTAGACATGTGGGAGGGGGGAGGGGGGAGTATTATTCTCACAACATTTGTTGCTCTCAAATAAATATCTCTTCATGTTTTGTAGTAATATAATGCAGAAGGTGTTTTCAGAAGTTGAGGAAATGGCAAATAGGTACCGGGAGCAGCTTCCAGTTGTCTCTCGGAACACTAAATTAGATTATGACCTTCCAGGGGGAACTATTCCGTTTGATAATGAAGCGACACTTTATGCAAACTGGAAATGGTTCAAATTTCTGAGGCATGCCAAATCTGGCGACAAAAATGATAGAACATAGTTGCTGCTGATGTTTATTTCATGCACTGGATATTGTTTCAGCTTCCCAACAAATTTGATCCACATATGTGCAAATTGACGAAACATAAGTTCATGAGACCTCTGAAGAGTGCATCAGCAAAGGATGAAGAAAAGAGCATTGGAAGACAGAGAACAAAAATCTTCAGCAGCAACATTTGATCCAAACAAACATCTCAGTAGCCAAACATCTCAGTGCATCAACATTGGAAGTCGACCAAAAAAACTGTAATCCCAACGTCTTGGCATTAGCACAAACACATAATGTGCAAATCTCCACTCATATATGAACAAGCAACGGGATATTAATCACCCCAGTAGTACAATTTCAATGTCCAAGATTCTGCATCATTCAGCATATTTTGCATATTCTACATCAATCGTTATACTCGCAATACTAATCTAATGAACATGAGCCAACCCAGCACTCAAATCAGAAAACAGAGTAGTGCATATTTTACTTCCACATTTTCACAAACACTTAAAGTGCATGATCTGTCCAACCTAGTATTCCAAGCAAATTAATGGAGAGACACAGGGAAGAGGGGTGGACAGAGGGGAGTTCGTGCTTACGGGGTTGAAGCCTGTGGTGGTGTTGATGGTGAGGGAAGATGTCGTCGGGCAGAAGACTACGAGATGGGAGGAGGAGGCCGAGCTTGGGGCGTCGGTTGCACGGGCAGAGCTTGTTGGGGTTGGAGAAGAAGGCAGTTGACCTTGCGCCGCTCTACTGCAGTCTCTACCACCGCTGCTTCCCTCCCCGACGCGGCCGCGCCGCCACCACCACCACAAGGGACGCCGATCTGCTGCAGAGGAGGGGCGCGCACGATGAGAGAGAGAGAGGGAGGGAGGGAGAGAGAGAGGAAGGGAGGGAGAGGGAGGCCACCGGAGCGGAGGGGGTCACCGGAGACGAGTGAGCGTAGGGGACGGCGCGGCGGGGCGGCGGTGGAGCGGACGCGGGGGGCGAGGGGGATCTGGCGAGGGAGAGGGACAGCGCGAGATGGACAGAACGCACCTATACACACAGAGGGGGGAAGGTTAGCAATGGCGCACCATCTAGGGGTGCGCCATAAAAACATGAATAGCAATGGCGCACCTTCCCCTGGTGCGCCATAAAAACAGTGATAGCAATGGCGCACTTTTAAGGGGTGCGCCATTACTATTAGTACTAATAGGTTAAAACAATTGCGTGTGTGGCTATGGACAGAACCACTTACATGGCCTAGTGGTTGGTCCCTTGATACATTAAGCAAGTCACCCGGCCGGCCAGGTTCGAATCTTGGCAACCCCATTTTTTGCACCTTTTTTAAAATTTTATTTTAACCTTATGATAAACATCCAAACACTTTAAAATAAACACATGGCAATTTTAATACTCCCTCCATTCCTAAATATAGGGCGTATAATTTTTTTACAATGCATCTCCTTTACTCAATCACAATATAGAATCATTTACAATGCTATGGCATGGTTGAAATCAAGTGAGATGAAATAACAGTCATCAAAGATTGACATGAAATAACAGTCATCAAATTAAGATTGAGTTTGCATGTAAAGTAATATAATATATGTTTAAAAGATCTTTAATAATATTTCGAATTAGACCACGTACTTAAACCATTGTGATAATTTAAGATTTGAGATAAAAGAAACGGAAAATGCAAATGGAGTGATAAAACCATTGTGCAAAGATTTAGAATTAGATGACATGGTTGAAATCAAGTGATACATGTAATAATTGAGCTTGCCACTGACACACACACACGTGGCCGACACGTCGTGATTCGATCTTAGCTATCTTTTCACAATCTTCTTGCCCTTCTTTCTCGCGGTTGAATAATTTAGCCCCGGAACCCCTTGAATTGATCTTCTCTTGAACGGACGTCCTTTAGGTAGGGTGGTCCTGCTTCTTCTTGTGGTGTATGGTACTTCATCGTCGTCGTCATCTTCCATCTTCGGGTCGCCGTACTTGTCGAAGTCTTGCTCATTGGCGACTCCATCCATTCCGATGATGTTCCTTTTGCCTCTCCTCACGACAACACGACTGGGCTTTGGCGGGTCGGTAATGAAGAAGCATTGGTCCATTTGGGAAGCCAGTACCCATGGCTCATTTTTCGCGGTGACGTTTGCGCCCGCGGTCTTGGATTTGGCTTCGGGTATAACCATGGTGGTGAAATACCGGTCTTCTTTTAGGACGCTCTTAGCCCATCTGACACGGAACATCGGGACCTTCTCTCCAGCGTAGCTTAGCTCCCAGATCTCCTCGATCCTTTCGTAGTATCTGTCCTTGTCGTTACCGGTGTAGGATTCCATCGTTACCCCGGAGTTCTGATAATCGCTCTTCATGTCCTTTCCATCGGTGTAGAATGTGTAGCCGTTGATATCGTACGCCTCATACGTCATCAGGTTGTGCTCGGCGCCCTGTGACAAGGCGAATATTAGTTTTTCTTCCGCGGAAGAATCCTCATGTAAAGGGTACGACAGAAGCTTCTCCTTGAACCAACGCGTGAAACATGAGTTGTGCTCTTTGATTATATCTCCGTCCGTCCTCTGTTGGCCTCGGTCATTGTACGTCTTCTCAATAAAGGTTTTGTGCTCTACCACCCAAGGATCGACCACGTCTATGTGTTGTAGCGCGACTAGGTTTGCTCTTTCAAAGTCGGCGAGTCGACCCTCGAAGTCGACATGCATTTCGCGGCGACCCTCGCGGTGACCCCATCCAGCGAGCCTGCCGAGGTGCCTGTTGACGGGCAGACCAACGGGGTTCTCGATGCCTAGATAATTCGTGCAGTAGGAGATGCACTCTTCGGTCAGAAAGCCCCTGGCTATGCTTCCCTCTGGACGTGACATGTTGCGAACGTATCCTTTGATGACACCATTCATCCTTTCGAACGGCATCATGCTGTGCAGGAACGTCGGCCCGAGTTGGATGATATCCTCCACGATATGGACCAGCAGATGCACCATAACGTCAAAGAATGCGGGCGGGAAGTACATCTCAAGCTCGCATAGTATCACCACGATCTCTTCCTGTAGCCTTCTGAGTTGCCTCACGCCAACCGACTTCCGAGAGATGACGTCGAAAAAGCTGCATAGGCCAAATAGCGTTTCACGGACGTGCGCGTCCATGATCCCACGGATTGCAACTGGAAGTATCTGCGTCATCAGCACGTGACAGTCGTGAGACTTCATCCCGCTGAACTTCTGCTTCGCTGAGTCTAGGTATCTGCTTATCTTCCCCGCGTAACCGTAAGGAAGTTTTACTCCTACGAGGCTGGTGAAAAACTGCTCGATCTCCTCCTGACTTAGAGTGAAGCATGCGGGAGGGCAGTCATTTCCGATCTTCTTGGCCTTTTTGCCTTTGCGACGACTTTCCGTGTCCTGCTTCGCCTCATCATCATCATCATCATCATCATCATTACCGTGAAGCTCCTCCCTGATGCCCATTGATTTCAAGTCTGCCCTTGCTTTCGGCCCATCTTTGGTCCTCTCTGGCATGTTGAGCAGGGTACCAAGCAGACTCTCGCACACGTTCTTCGTGATATGCATGACATCAAGGCTGTGAGGCACACGGTGGATCTTCCAGTACGGCAAGTCCCAGAAAACAGACCTCGTTATCCATACCTTCAGCAGCGGCTCTGGCGCCTTTCGCTTCTTTCCCGGCTCTGGTGCCTTTCCCGGCGGTGGGCACGCTTTCCAATTTTTCAACAGCTCGTCTATTTCCTCGCCGCTCCTCGTACGCGGGCGTCTTCGGGGTTCGGTTTCACCATCGAACAGATCCTTGCGTTTTCTCCATGAGTCATCGTCGCGAAGCCACCTTCGATGTCCCATGAACACGGTTTTCGAAGACCCGGGATCTCTATCTAGCTGGCGATACGTTGTGTCATCCATGCACCTGACGCATCCAGAAAATCCGTGGACCACCTGCCCCGCGACATATCCGTAACCGAGATAGTCGTGCACCGTCGTGAGCAGTGCGGCTCTCATAGGGGAATATTCTTTCTCTACGGCATCCCACGTATTGGCTGGCGTTTTCCACAGCGTGTCTAGCTCCTCTTTCAGCAGCCCCAGATACAGATTGATGTCGTTCCCTGGTTGTTTCGTCCCTTCAATTAGCATACTCATGTGAATGTACTTCCTCTTCATGCACAACCAGGGGGGAAGGTTGTACATCCACACAAACACAGGCCAGGTGCTATGTGTGCTTCTCTGGCTGCCAAACGGATTGACTCCATCGGTGCTCGCGCCCAGCACGATGTTCCTTGGATCGTCCCCAAATTCTGGGTGTTCGAAGTTCAACGCTTGCCACTGGCTCGCATCCTTAGGGTGACTCAGCATCTTGTCTTTTTTATTTATCTCCGGATCATTTCCGTCATCTTCTCGCTTCTTCTCCTCCCTATCCGCGTGCCAACGCAGGAGCTTTGCTGCCTTAGGGTCCGCGAAATACCGCTGCAGACGAGGAGTGATCGGAAAGTACCACACCACTTTTCGAGGAGCTTTCTTCCTCTTCTTGTATCGAGTGACGCCGCACACCGGACATATGGTAGACTTCGCGTGCTCGTCCCGATAAATGATGCAATTGTTCATGCACACATGGTATTTCACGTGCGGTAAATCCAGAGGACACACGATTTTCTTCGCCTCCTCGATACTGGTCGGGCACTTGTTCCCCTTGGGAAGACGTTCGTGCCAGAATGACATGTTCTCGTCGAAGCATGCGTCGGTCATTTTGTGTTTTACCTTCATCTCCAGAGCCATGAGCGTTACTTTCAGGCGGGTATCCTCGGGCCTGCATCCTTCATACAATGGAGTAACCGCGTCTATCTCCAGTTGATCCAGCTTGGCTTTCTCTCGGGCGGCAGCTCTTGCGTTATCCGTCTGCTTGAGAAGCAGCTCTTGAATATGAGGGTCCTGCACCCAGCCCATCGATGGTCCATCGTCGTCTGCTCCGGCATCTTCATCTTCATGATCATGCCCTTCGTCTTGATCTTCCTCACCATCATGTCCGGCATCTTCTACATGATGACTGTGTACTGCATCACCGTCGTGATCATGTCCTGGAGATTCTTCGTCTTCTCGCCCGCCCTCGCCGCGGTGGTTGTCTTGCTGCCCTTCCTCATTTCTTGCCTGGCCCCCATGGACGACTTCATAGTCATCTTCATCACCTTGCCACCGATAGCCATCCATGAAACCACGCAAGAGCAGGTGGTCCCGCACCTGCCCGGAATCCGGGTCCGCAATAAGGCTCTTCAGCTTGCATCTTCGACACGGACATCTTATCTCCGTCTCGTTCTTTTGAAGCATCTCGGCCTTCGCGGAGCTCAAAAACCTATTCACGATGCCTTCGGTCATCGTGCGGACCATGGTCGCCTGCGGGGTAGAGCTAAACGATATTTTAGAACCAAGAAAAAATTTGGCATGACTTTGCCTAAAAATAGGACCAAAAAGAATGCATAGTGCCAAATTCTCGCCGAAACGGAAATGAATCAACATTCCGGCAAAATATTGGCAACTATCGCATTTCAAATACCGGTACCTGCAAACACAAACATATATGCAACACCACAAACATATGCAACACCACAAACATACGTAGATCTAGCTAGGCCATAAAAAGTGCATGTGCACGTTGTTGGAGGGAGAAAAAAGTAGATCTACAACATAAAGAAAGCTTTCCCCTTACTTACCTATCAAAAAAAGGAAATTTAACCACTTAATTTGGGTGAATCTATGGTGCAAATGAGGTGAGGAGGAGGAGGCAGCCGAGACAAGCTTGGAGGAGGAGGTGGAGAGCATGAAGTGGGGAAAGTGAGTGTGGTAGGTGGCTGTCCAAAATATCTAGCTGGTCTCAGGTTACTAATGGCGCACCACCTAAAAATGCGCCATTAGTAAACCTGGTTACTAATGGCGCACCAGTTAGGGGTGCGCCATTACTAGTTTTGAAAAAAAAAAGTAAAAAAAAAATTGTTAGTAGTGGCGCACGGAGCGTGTGGTGCGCCATTACTAGTTAAAACTAGTAATGGCGCACTGTGCCCTGGTGCGCCATTAATAGTTTTGGAAAAATAAAATAAAATAAAATTTGCTAGTAATGGCGCACCGTGTGTCTGGTGCGCCATTAGTAATGAGGACACTAATGGCGCACCTGTATCTGGTGCGCCACTGCTATATAGCAGTGGCGCACCACATACATGGTGCGCCATTAATGTCCATATCAGCTATAGCCCTTTTCCTAGTAGTGCTATATAAACCCATCATCCAACCCGAGCCCATTTCTCTGTTTTCTCCATTCCCCTCTCTGTTCTTCCCCTTAGCTCGAGCTCATCCCTCCATTTTTTCCAAGATTTGTCAAGATTTGAGGCACCCCAATCCATCCAAGTGTTCACAAAGGCACCCCACGAGCCCCTTTAGTCCCGGTTTGTGTCTCAAACCGGGACTATAGGTAGACCTTTAGTCCCGGTTTGTATAACCAACTGGGACTAAAGCTGTCCCTATATAAACCCATCATCCAACCCGAGCCCATTTCTCTGTTTTCTCCATTCGCCTCTCTGTTCTTCCCCTTAGCTCGAGCTCATCCCTTCATTTTTTCCAAGATTTGTCAAGATTTGAGGCACCCCAATCCATCCAAGTGTTCACAAAGGTTAGCAACTTTGTCCTTTCATCTCTCATTGCTAGATCAGCTCGTGCAATGCATTATAAGTATAGTGATTTGTGGGTTTTAGTTTGGGTGTAATTATGTGGGAGTTTTTTTGATTTATATGCAATTTGAGCTCAAATTAACTTCTTAGTTTGCATATGTGTGTAGGTTTGGTTTACTTAGTGTCTTCCCGTCCCCGTCCTAACCACCGTCGATCGCCCGCACCGTCCCATCGCCGGCACCACCTTGGTGAGCCTCTTCTTGTTCTTATCCTTTTTATAAACAAAATCGTATTTGTATGATTTAGATAGTTACTTGCATAATTTTCTTACTTGTATGATTGTTTGTTATATATAGTGCCATGGTTTTGATATCCGTGCCCGTCGGCCCTCGTCCGGTTTACGATTCGGATGTGGTATATATATTCTCTTTTATAACTATTTGTTGCATTTCGTGTTAATAACAATTATGCCCATCAAGTTGACATAGATATTTTTATCTAGGAGGTAGTTGAACCGGAAATTCCAACCGATCCTATTGTCGAGAAGTTAAATTTAGTTGAAAAAGAAAACGAGGATTTGAAAGGAAAATTGAAAAGAGTTGAAGAAGAGAAGATGAAATTGGAGTTGTACGTTGCCGATGTCGTCGATGATCACAAGATCAAGATGGATGCAATGCGCTTGAAGATTAGAAAGATTAGAAAATATGCCATTAATAAAGAGGCTTGGTATCATTATGATGTTGGATCAATTGTTACCTTAGTTGCGATTTTGATCGAATTTGTTGTTCCATTTAGTTTTTTTAGCTAGATAGTTGTATGTTGTTTTATGAGAATAAGTGTGTATGAACTTGTATTAATTTGGTCTTTTCGGTATTGTGTAATGAAGATGAACCGGCAATGGATGTACAATGACCGACGCTCTCCCCAGTTCATTAATGGCGTGCATAGTTTTTTGCGTGCCGTTGAGGCAAACAAGCGGGACGGTTTTATGTGTTGTCCATGTGGTGTGTGTAAGAATGATAAGACTTACTCTAGCTCAAAACACATTCACGTCCACATGTTTACGTCCGGTTTCATGTCTGGCTATAATTGTTGGACCAAGCACAGAGAAAGAGGGGTTCTAATGGAAGAGAATGAAGAAGAAGAGGATGATGACAACTATCCTAGGTTTCCTGAATATGATGGTACTACAATGGGGGAAGAGAATGAAGAAGAAGAAGCTGAGGCATCAGATGAGCCCGCTGATGATCTTGGTCGGGCCATTGCTGATGCAAAGAGAAACTGCGAAAGTGAAAAGGAGAAGTTGAAGTTGCAGCGCATGTTAGAGGATCACAAAAAGGGTTGTACCCAAATTGCGAAGATGACAACACAAAGCTCGGTACCACACTGGAATTGCTGCAATGGAAGGCAGATAATGGTGTATCTGACAAGGGATTTGAAAAGTTGCTGAAAATAATGAAGAATAAGCTCCCAAAGGACAACAAATTGCCTGACAGTACATACGAAGCAAAGAAGGTTGTCTGCCCTCTAGGATTAGAGGTGCAGAAGATACATGCATGCCTTAATGACTGCATCCTCTACCGCGGTGAGGAGTACGATAATTTGAATGCATGCCCGGCATGCGGTGCATTGCGATATAAGATCAGTCGCGATGACCCTGGTGATGATGTTGAGGGCGAGCGCCCGAGGAAGAGGATTCCTGCCAAGGTGATGTGGTATGCTCCTATAATACCGCGGTTGAAACATTCGTTCTAAAACAAAGAGCATGCCAAGTCGTTGCGATGGCACAAAGAAGACCGTAAGAAAGACAGGAAGTTGAGAGTACCCGCTGATGGGTCGCAGTGGAGAAAAATCGAGAGAAAGTGCTCGGACTTTGCAGATGACCCAAGGAACGTATGGTTTGGTTTAAGTGCAGATGGCATTAATCCTTTTGGGGAGCAGAGCAGCAAGCATAGCACATGGTCTGTGACTCTATGTATCTATAACCTTCCTCCTTGGTTGTGCATGAAGCGGAAGTTCATTATGATGCCAGTGCTCATCCAAGGCCCTAAGCAACCCGGCAACGACATTGATGTGTACCTAAGTCCATTAGTTGATAAACTTTTACAGCTATGGAATGGAAAAGGCGTACGTGTGTGGGATGAGCACAAACAGCAGGAATTTGACCTGCGAGCGTTGTTGTTTGTAACCATCAATGATTGGCCTGCTCTTAGTAACCTTTCAGGACAGACAAACAAGGGATACAATGCATGCACGCACTATTTAGATGATACCCAAAGTATATATTTGGACAAATGCAAGAAGAATGTGTACCTGGGACATCGTCGATTTCTTCCAACCAAGCATGCCTTAAGAAAGAAAGGCAAGCATTTCAAAGGTGAGGCAGATCACCAGAAGATGCCCGTCCTCCGTACTAGTGATGATATACTTGATATGTCCAAGGATTTACAAGTAATCTTTGGAAAGGGTCCTGGCGGACAATCTGTTCTGAATGACGCCGAGGGACGCACACCCATGTGGAAGAAGAAATCTATATTTTGGGACCTATCCTATTGGAAAGTCCTAGAGGTCCGCTCTACAATCGACGTGATGCACGTCACGAACAATCTTTGCGTGAACCTGCTAGGCTTCCTGGGAGTGTATGGGAAGACAAAAGATACACCGGAGGCACGGCAGGACCAGCAAAGTATGAACGCAAAAGACGGCATGCATCCAAAGCAGTATGAAGGTCCTGCCAGCTACGCTCTTACCAAAGCAGAGAAGGAAATATTTTTTGAATGCCTGCTCAGTATGAAGGTCCCGTCTGGCTTCTCGTCGGATATAAAGGGAATAATAAATATGGCAGAGAAAAAATTCCAGAACCTAAAGTCTCATGACTGCCACATGATCATGACTCAATTGCTTCCGGTTGTGTTGAGGGGGCTTCTACCAGAAAATGTTCGATTAGCCACTGTGAAGCTATGTTCATTCCTCAATGCAATTTCTCAGAAGGTAATCGATCCGGAAATCCTACCAAGCTTGCAGAATGATTTGGTCCAATGTCTTGTCAGTTTTGAGTTGGTGTTCTCACCATCCTTCTTCAATATTATGACGCACATCCTAGTTCACCTAGTCGAAGAGATTGCCATCCTGGGTCCTGTATTTCTACACAATATGTTCCCCTTTGAGAGGTTCATGGGAGTCTTAAAGAAATATGTTCGTAACCGTGCTAGGCCAGAAGGAAGCATCTGCAAGGGCCATGAAACAGAGGAGGTTATTGAGTTTTGTGTTGACTTTATTCCTGACCTTAAGTCGATTGGTGTTCCTCAATCGCGGCATGAGGGGAGACTGCGTGGAAAAGGCACGCTTGGACCAAAATCAATAATATGTAGGGACGGGCAATCTTGGGCGCAAGCACACTACGCAGTTCTACAAAATTCTACCTTGGTGACCCCGTATATCGAGAAACACATGGATATTATACTCTCCAAGAACCCGGAGCAGTCTGATCCCTGGATTAAACGTACACACATTGAGGCTTTCGGCGGTTGGTTGCAAACACATCTCATGAATGACGACATTGTTGAATATGAGCTGTACTTGTTGGCCAAGAGACCATCTTCGACTATATTGACTTTCCAAGGATACGAGATAAATGGGAATACATTTTACACGATCGTCCAAGATAAAAAGAGCACCAACCAAAACAGTGGTGTCTGCTTTGACGATGCAGCAAACACCAATAGGGAAAAGGACACATATTATGGTTACATAGAGGAGATATGGGAACTTGACTATGGAAGTGATTTGAAGGTCCCTTTGTTCCGGTGCAAATGGGTCAATCTGACTGGAGGAGGGGTAATGGTAGACCAGCAGTATGGAATGACAACAGTGGATCTCAACAATCTTGGGTACACAGAGGAACCATTCGTCCTAGCCAATGATGTGCCGCAGGTTTTCTATGTGAAGGACATGTGTATCAAACCAAGAAAGAGAAAAGATAAAAAAGCGGATACATCATACGATGAGCCAAAGCACCACATAGTTCTTTCAGGGAAAAGAAACATCGTGGGAGTGGAGGACAAGACAGACATGTCAACAGATTATGAAAAGTTTGATGAAATTCCTCCCCTCACAGTGAAGACTGACCCAAGCATCCTGTTAAATGATGAAGATTGTCCATGGTTACGGCGCAATAAGCAAGGGAAACACGAGAAGAAAAAGTTTTATACCCCAAGATCCCACTCTGGGATGTGATTGTCTTCACCGTCGTCACTTTTCTTCTCTAGTGAGTAGCCGAGATGATCCAGTTTGTACACGAAGTGCATCCAGTTTTGTTGTATCCCTCTCAACTTTTTAGCACATGCTATGTGGGTGAAATGATGATAGCATGCCAAGTTTCAACCTTTTCAGAGTTCATTTGTAGTGTTTTCTAATTTCAGGGTCGTTTAGCTCAAAAAATCATTAAATGCATGAAAAATAGCAAATGAAGTTACAAAGGGTTGAAATTTGAAGATGTGGCTTAGAATGGTGCATATTGAAAGCACAAAAATTCTGGAGTTGAAACAAGTTTAAAAAAAATGAAATGCCTTTGTAACAGATGAGTTTTCGTCCGAAACCCTCATACTTCGAAGGAGATGGTCCAGTTTGTACACGAAGTGCATCCAGTTTTTGTTGTATCCCTCTCAACTTTTTAGCACATGCTATGTGGGTGAAATGATGATACCATGCCAAGTTTCAACCTTTTCAGAGTTCATTTGTAGTGTTTTCTAATTTTAGGGTCATTTAGCTCAAAAAAATCATTAAATGCATGAAAATAGCAAATGAAGTTAGAAAGGGTTGAAATTTGAAGATGTGGCTTAGAATGGTGCATATTGAAAGCACAAAAAGTCTGGAGTTGAAACAAGTTTAAAAAAAATGAAATGCCTTTGTAACAGATGAGTTTTCGTCAAACCCTCATACTTCGAAGGAGATGGTCCAGTTTGTACACGAAGTGCATCCAGTTTTTACCGTAACCCTCTCAACTTTTTAGCACATGCTATGTGGGTGAAATGATGATACCATGCCAAGTTTCAACCTTTTCAGAGTTCATTTGTAGTGTTTTTTAATTTCAGGGTAGTTTAGCTCAAAAAAATCATTAAATGCATGAAAAATAGCAAATGAAGTTAGAAAGGGTTGAAATTTGAAGATGTGGCTTAGAATGGTGCATATTGAAAGCACAAAAAGTCTGGAGTTGAAACAAGTTTAAAAAAATGAAATGCCTTTGTAACAAATGAGTTTTCGTCCGAAACCCTCATACTTCGAAGGAGATGGTCCAGTTTGTACAGAAGTGCATCCAGTTTTTGTTCTATCCCTCTCACCTCTTTAGCACATGATATGTGGGTGAAATGATGATACCATGCAAAGTTTCAACCTTTTTAGAGTTCATTTGTAGTGTTTTCTAATTTCAGGGTCTTTTAGCTCAAAAAAATCATTAAATGCATGAAAAATAGCAAATGAAGTTACAAAGGGTTGAAATTTGAAGATGTGGCTTAGAATGGTGCATATTGAAAGCACAAAAAGTCTAGAGTTGAAACAAGTTTAAAAAAAATGAAATGCCTTTGTAACAGATGAGTTTTCGTCAAACCCTCATACTTCGAAGGAGATGGTCCAGTTTGTACACGAAGTGCATCCAGTTTTTGCCGTAATCCTCTCAACTTTTTAACACATGCTATGTGGGTGAAATGATGATACCATGCCAAGTTTCAACCTTTTCAGAGTTCATTTGTAGTGTTTTTTAATTTCAGGGTAGTTTAGCTCAAAAAAATCATTAAATGCATGAAAAATAGCAAATGAAGTTGGAAAGGGTTGAAATTTGAAGATGTGGCTTAGAATGGTGCATATTGAATGCACAAAAAGTCTGGAGTTGAAACAAGTTTAAACAAAATGAAATGCCTTTGTACAAAATGAGTTTTCGTCCGAAACCCTCATACTTTGAAGGAGATGGTCTAGTTTGTACACGAAGTGCATCCAGTTTTTGCCGTAAACCATCTCAATTTATACCATACCAAGTTTCAACCTTTTCAGTGTTCATTTGTAGTGTTTTTTAATTTCAGGGTAGTTTAGCTGAAAAAATCATTAAATGCATGAAAAATAGCAAATGAAGTTAGAAAGGGTTGAAATTTGAAAATGTGGCTTAGAATGGTGCATATTGAATGCACAAAAAGTCTGGAGTTGAAATAAGTTTAAAAAATGAAATGCCTTTGTAACAGATGAGTTTTCCTCAAACCCTCATACTTCGAAGGAGATGGTTCAGTTTGTACACGAAGTGCATCCAGTTTTTGCCGTAACCCTCTCAACTTTTAAGCACATGCTATGTGTGTGAAATGATGATACCATGCCAAGTTTCAACCTTTTCAGAGTTCATTTGTAGTGTTTTTTAATTTCAGGGTAGTTTAGCTCAAAAAAATCATTAAATGCATGAAAAATAGCAAATGAAGTTAGAAAGGGTTGAAATTTGAAGATGTGGCTTAGAATGGTGCATATTGAATGCACAAAAAGTCTGGAGTTGAAATAAGTTTAAAAAATAAACGCCTTTGTAACAGATGAGTTTTCGTCCAAAACCCTCATACTTCGAAGGAGATGGTCCAATTTGTACATGAAGTGCATCTAGTTTTTGCCTTAACCCTCTCAAGTTTTTAGCACATGCTATGTGGGTGAAATGATGATACCATGCCAAGTTTCTACCTTTTCGGAGTTCATTTGTAGGGCTTTTTAATTTCATGGTCATTTAGCTCAAAAAAATCATTAAATGCATGAAAAATAGCAAATGAAGTTAGAAAGGGTTGAAATTTGAAGATGTGGCTTAGAATGGTGCATATTGAAAGCAGAAAAATCTGGAGTTCATTTGGGTGTTTTTGATTAAAACAAATGAAGGTATAAAACTAAAAGAGTTAAACAGAATCTGGTTTTGATTAAAACACCTATTTAAGTTATCCTAAAAATTCCCAAATTTAACATAATGATAAAACATAGTAATATTAAACAACAGGAGAAACAATCACTCAAAAATCTAATTTTAAACTAAAGTTATTCACAAACTAGTGATTCACACAAATTTCAAAAGAATTCAAATTTAAACTATTTAAATTTCAAAACTACTGGCACTAACATAAAGTTTGTGATTCACTAAAAAACTATAAATATTCTAACAGTTATTCCAAATCTAAAAACAGAAATTAGAAAAACAAAACAAAACAAAAAAGAGAAAATACACCTGTAGTCCCTGTTGGATCCACCAACCGGGACTAAAGGTCCCTTCCTGCGCGGAATTTGGGCCGCCGAAAAGATGGGCCTTTAGTCCCAGTTGGTGGCTCCAACCGGGACTAAAGGGTCTTTAGTCCCGGTTGGAGCCACCAACCGGGACTAAAGGTCCTGGGGTATTTAACCCGCCTTCTCCTTCCTCTCCTCACTTTCTCCCCCCGATGCCGAACCACAACGCCGCCAGGCTGCCGGACATCGCCGTCGTTGTTCCGTCGCCTCCTCGCCGTCCCCGAGCCCGTTGACCATCGCCGACTGCCTCGCCCTCCTCCCCGAGCCCACTGACCGTCGCCGATTGCGTCGCCCTCCTCGCAGGTGAGCTCCTGCCGTGCTCCCCCTCCTCCTCACCTCCTCATCCTCCTCCTTCGCGGCCACCGCGGCCGCGTGCGCCGGCACCGCCGCCCTGGTCGCCCCCTCGCCCGCTGCCGCCACATTCGTCGCCGAACCCCGGCCTTGCATCGTCGGCCTCCTTCACGATTTAGTTGTTTAGTTAATTTAGTTGTTTTAGTTGTTTAGTTTTTTTATGTTTTAGTTAATTTAGTTTTTTTATGTTTTTATTGTTTTAGTTGTTTAGTTTTTTTAATGTTTTAGTTGTTTTAGTTAATTAAGTGTTCATATTGTTTTAGTTAATTTAGTTGTTTTATGTTTTAGTTGTTTTCTGTTTTAGTTTTATGTTTTAGTTAATTAAGTGTTCATATTGTTTTAGTTAATTAAGTGTTCATAGTGTTCATATTGTTTTATGTTTTAGTTGTTTTAGTTGGAAATAATGTAGTATCGTCGGTCGTCGGTGACGCGATATCGAGGAGTCCCCAACGATCGTCGGTGAGGGAGAGTACCCGACGGTCGTCGGTGAGGAGTCCCCGGCGATCGTCGGTGAGGAGTTGCATAGCGTAGCCGTTTTAGTAAATGAGACTTTTTATTAGGCATTAGCTATTTTATATTAGGCAGATATATGATGCTTAGATGTTTAAATGTTTAGTTGCATAGCGTAGCCGTTGAGTCGACGATGCCCGGCTGATGTCTAATACGCAACTTTATTCTTATAGACTTTGTTGGGCCTCCAAGCGCAGAGTTTTGTAGGACAGTAGCAAATTTCCCTCAAGTGGATGACCTAAGGTTTATCAATCCGTGGGAGGCGTAGGATGAAGATGGTCTCTCTCAAACAATCCTGCAACCAAATAACAAAGAGTCTCTTGTGTCCCCAACACACCCAATCCAATGGTAAATTGTATAGGTGCACTAGTTCGGCGAAGAGATGGTGATACAAGTGTAATATGGATAGTAGATATATGTTTTTGTAATCTGAAAAATATAAAAACAGCAAGGTAGCAAGTAACAAAAGTGAGCAAAAACGGTATTGCAATGCTTGAAAACAGGGCCTAGGGTTCATTCTTTCACTAGTGCAAGTTCTCTCAACAATACTAACATAGTTGAATCATATGTAAATCCCTCACGTGCGACAAAGAGTTCACTCCAAAGTCACAAATAGCGGAGAACAAACGGAGAAATTATTGTAGGGTACGAAACCACCTCAAAGTTATCTTTTCCGATCAATCGTATGAGATATCCCTATAAGTGTCACGAACAGCCCTAGAGTTCATACTAAATAACACCGTAAGATACACATCAACCAAAACCCTAATGTCACCTAGATACTCCAATGTCATCACGAGTACCCATGGGCTTGATTATATGATATGCATCACACAATTTCAGATTCATCATGTTCAATCCAACACAAAGAACTTCAAAGCGTGCCCCAAAGTTTCTACCGGAGAGTCAAGACGAAAACATGTGACAACCCCTATGCATAGATTCCCAAGGTCACGGGGCCCGCAAGTTGATCACCAAAACATACATCAAGTGGATCAATAGAACATCCCATTGTCACCACGGATATCCCATCGCAAGACATACATCAAGTGTTCTCAAATCCTTTAAAGACTCAATCCGATAAGAAAACTTCAAAGGGAAAACTCAATTCATCACAAGAAGATAGAGAGGGGAAAACTCCATATGATTCATCTATATTAATAAAGCTCGCGGTACATCAAGATCGTTTCATCTCAAGAACATGAGAGAGAGAGAGAGATCAAACACATAGCTACTGGTACATACCCTCAGCCCCGAGGGTGAACTACTCCCTCCTCATCATGGAGACCGCCGGGATGATGAAGATGGCCTCCGGTGATGGTTTCCCCCTCCGGCAGGGTGCCAGAACGGGCTCCCGATTGATTTTTCGTGGCTACAGAGGCTTGCGGCGGCGGAACTCCCGATCTAGGTTTCTTTCTGGAGGTTTCTTGATTTATAGGAATTTTTGGCGTCGGTCTCACATCAAGGAGGTGCCCGGGGGGGCCACAAGACAGGGGGGCGCGCCCCCTGGCTTGTGGCCAGGTGGTGGACCGCCTCCGGTTGATTCTTTCGCCAATATTTTTTATATTTTCCAAAAATATTCTCCGTAAATTTTCAGCCCATTCCGAGAACTTTTATTTCTGCACAAAAAACGACACCATGGTAGTTCTGCTGAAAACAGCGCCAGTCCGGGTTAGTTCTAATAAAATCATACCAAAATCATATAAAATTATTATAAACATGGCATGAATACTTCATAAATTATAGATACGTTGGAGACTTATCACCGGCCAGCATCCTCGTCGTCGACTTGGTGGCAACAACCTGCTTGAGAGGCGCCATGTCCGGGACTGGGCTCCGCCGGGCTGGCATTGGGAGGTGCTGCCTTCCGGGGCACGCAACTTGGTGAGGAATCAGGGTCCCGTCGTCGACCCGGAGGTTCTTTGGTGGCGGTCGCTTGGACCAGTGTCGGTGCAGAGGGAGCCGGCCCCCGCGGAGGTGGTACGTCGCAGTGTCAGGGAGGAGGACGAGCACGTCTGACGCTACATGGCTGCGTTGGATGCCAGGTTCTCCAATACCTGGCAGGTTCTTCAGGGATCTCACCCGAGCTATGATCCTGTCATAGTTCCTTCTCTTTGGGTGTCCACCGCCTGCGCCGCGAGACGTTAACTAGATCTGTTTTAGTGATATTATATAATAATATTCAAGATGTATTAGTGATAATATTCGATGATGTATTAGTGATATTATATAATAATATTCGAGATGTATTACTGATACTATTCGATGATGTATTAGTGATATTAATTATATGATCATATTGTTGCATTGCCTTGTATTGATTTGCATATCTCCGGTTTTGCTTATTGAATGCATTCTAATTGTTTTATATTTGTTCTGGATTAGTTAAGCTATGGACGTTAGAGATGGAGACCGTGATCAAGAGAATGTCATGTACGACTTGATACGCTCCGGAAACGAAGAGAATGAAGAAGTACATGATGGCTCACAATACCTTAACTCATCCGGTGAGGGAATTGAGGAAGAACAACCAAGAGACGAAGTGGAACCAGCTGACAATGATGGCGAAGAGGAAATTTTTGTCCATTCAACAAAGTCAGGCGAGGTATTAATTTGCCCTCTGGTGATCATCAGATGTATTGATTGATTTGTATATATTAACGAATCTTTCTTCTTTTAGCCCTCCGGATCGAGCAAATCTTCTACAAGGGTTAAACGTGGCCCGGCAAAAAAGTTGAAAGAAGGCATAAAGTTCAACATCGATTAAATCAGAGAAGATGGCGAACCGATTGCTCCTAAAATTAATGCAGACAAATTTATACGTCAATGCGGAGTTATCGTTAGGGACCAAATCCCGATCACCGTTCAAGAATGGAATAAGCCAAAAGATCCCGGAGTTCCTTTTGTCAGCGAAAGAGCAAAAAATCTGCTTTGGGAAGCACTCATGAAACGTTTCACCCTACCAGAGGGTCAATTCGGTATTATGCAGAATGAAGATTTTTGAATTGAAAAGAGATGGAGTCTATGGCATTGGGTTCATTGACCCAAATACCGTTAATGAAAAGGTGTTAACTACTTACTATAAAGACACGGAGAAAATGTTGATAAGGTTTTTGAAGGCCCTAAATACCAGACCAGAAATACTTTTACCTTACAACTTCAGATGAGTGTTACTGTCTTGTACTACAAATTATCTTTTTGCTTATATATATATATATATATATATATATATATATATATATATATATATATATATACTCGATGTTAAGTGTATAGTTGATGAGTTATGCGTGCCCGCTTATATAAATCGTGCCCGCAGCTTCCATTGGATCCTGCTAATCATTAGAGTTGACGATGGAACTGTTGTAGTACTGGACTCACTACGTAAAGACCCTAAAGAATACAGAAGCCTGCATTCGATGCTCGACAGGTAATTTCAATCATTAACGCACTATGTTGGCCTCTTTAGTTCGTTTCCTGATATCAAGTAATTAGTAACTCCTTTATTCATTTTCTTTGCCGGGCAGTGTTTGGAAAAAGTTCATCAAAGAGGTTAGAGGTGAATGGAAGCCAGAGCTGAAATGGCGAAAGTCCAAGGTATTTAAGTAGTACTAGCTACGTCCGCGCATCTCTTTAATTATAGTTTCAATACCATTATCATGCTTGATTATTATCTGATTGAATTCTATTCTCGTAAAGTACATGAGGCAGGAACAAGGGACTAATTTATGTGCATACTACGTTTGCGAGAACATTCACTTTATGACCGAAAGGACCAAAACTACAAGAGATCTTTGGGTACGTAAACACCATTCACATTTTTTATCATGATCTAATATATATACAAACAACTAACATATATTCATATTGATCTCCTTCTTTAAAGATGCAAGAGATGCGGGATAAGCTCCTACCAAAGGACCGCATACGAGCAATTCAAGAGGAAATTGCGGGTTTTTTGCTTGAGCAGGTCATATCTCCCGACGGAGAATACCATTACACCTAATGCCTACATGTAATGATTTGCAAATTGTAGGAGAAATTCTATATACCAAATTGTACATATGTGTATGCATGGTCGTACGAAAAGTTCTATGTATATGATTGGTTCTACAAGATATTCTATTATATATGCATAACGTGTACAGTATGTAGTAGCGTAAAATATGTTTGAAATGAAAAAGAATTAAATCGGATACACAAAATGAAAATGAAAAATAAACAAAAAAACCTAAACCCATAATTAAACCCCAAAGCCCCTAAATCTTTAGTCCCGGTTGGTGTTACCAACCGGGACTAAAGGTCCCCATTTCCTGGCGCCCTCTGCCGACCATGTGGCAGGGGTTTAGTCCCGGTTCATAGCCAACCGGGACTAAAGGCTTGGACCCTTTAGTCCCTATACATTAGTCCCGGTTGGGGAACCGGGACTAAAGTCCCTTCCCAACCGGGACTAAGGGCATGTTTTCTACTAGTGCACCATCCCTTCGCCGCCACAGCCATCCCTGATCCATTCGCCGCTACCCCGGATCCCTTTGCCACCATCCCGTCTCCTGTATCTTGTTGGTCGTTACCTCTCAACGGCGGCTACCTTGGCGGCATGCAGTTGCGGGAGAGATGGATCCACATCCTCTTAAAAATAGCCTCGACGCCCTCGTCTAATTTGTGGCGGCGGTCATGGCACTCCCTTCTCATGCCGCCGAAGAGGCTCCCGGGGCGGCCGACGACGCCTTTAGAGGCCTTCCGGAGGCACAACTTGTCGATCCTAAGGTGGGGCGGCGACGTGGTCAGCATGGCCGTCGTCTGGTTCAGGAGCGGCCTTCGGTGGCTGAACAACCAGACGCTGGAGCACGTGTGGGTGGCCTCTGGCACGGTCCTCACCAACGGTGGGGGCTCGTCAATGCTGCAGTGCTACAGGGCGGTGGCCGGGATGGTCCGCAATGGCGCCGACTTTGCGGGCCTCATCCTCACCGGCAACGTGGCCTTCGGCCTCCCCATCAACCGCACCCTCGCCATCTCCCGTCCCAGGATCTGCAAGTCACTCTCCGTCCCGCGCGTTTGTAGAGGTCGGTTTCTACTTACACCAATTTAATTTCATAGAAGAAAATTACTTCTGATTAACGAAAAAAGTTCTTGTCTGTTCCATGCTTGTGATATGCAGATACAGCAACGCGGATATATCACCAACGTATCGATAATTTATGAAGTATTCATGTCATATTTACCTATGTTTACAATACTCTTATATGGTTTTGATGTATTTTATATGATTTAATTAGAACTAACCTCGCCTGACACTGTTTTCAGCACAATTACCGTGATGTTGTTTTTATGCAGAAAATATAAGTTCTCGGAATCGTCCGAAACTTTTTGACGATTTTTTTCTGGACAATATGAGAAATACCGGAGCAAAGAACCACCGGTTTGGGGAGGCACCTACTAGCCACAAGACAACAGGGTGCGCCCACCCCCCTGGACGCGCCCTGATAGCTTGTGGGCCCCTCGTGTCTCCAGTTAACGTGATTCTAACGTCGAAAAATCCTTTATATACAGAAACCCTTAGAAATAAACCTAGAACTTCCACTCCGCCGCCGCAACTCTCTGTACCGAAGAAAATTCATCTTGAGCCCTGTTCCGGCACCCTGGCGGAGGGGGAAATCTTCACCGGTGGTCATCTTCATCAACATGGTGAAGGCCATGATGATGAGGGAGTAGTTCACCCTCGGGGCTGAGGGTATGTATCAGTAACTATGACTTTGATCTCTCTCTCTCTTTCTCGTGTTCTTGAGATGTCACGATCTTGATATCACAATGTTTTATTTTTTCAAAAACTAGAACAATTTTTAAAACTCTGGACTTTTAAGAACACACGAACAAATTTTGAAAACACGAACATAAAAATGAAAAAGCGAACACTGTTTTAAACTTGGAACAAAATTGGAAGAAAGCAAAAAAAATTTAATCTGTGAACAATTTTTCAGAAAGGGGACATTTTTTTTAACTCTGAACAAAATTTGGCAATGCGAACATTATTACCAATTGTGAACATTTTATGAAACTAAAAAAAAGTTTTGAAACTCAAACCATTTTGGAATTAATAGAAACAATTTTCAGCATGAGAACAAAATTTTGAAAATCTGAACATTTTTGAGTTTGTGTACAAATTTTGAAACATGAACGTTTTCGGAATTTGTGATATTTTTTGGAAACGGGAATATTTTTAACTTTGTGAACAATTTTTCAAAACGAGAACATTTTCTGAAATTCCCAAACAGTTTTGATTTCGTGATTTTTTTTAAATGGGAACATTTTTTAAAATTATATAAAAACATGAACAGTTTTTGAAAAACATAAACAAATTTCAAATTTCCGAACATTTTGGAGAAAAAATACAATTTTTGTAAAAAGTGAATACATTTTAAAATACATGAAACAAAATATTGAAATTCTGAATATTTTTATAGAAGACATTAACTAAATTCTGGAATCAAATATTTTTGGAATAAGTGAACAAAATTTAAAAATTTGAAGAAAGTTTGAAAGTCTGCACTTTTTTATGAATTCTTTGAAATTATTGAAAAAAATAAGAACAGAAAAAAGAAATAGGAAAAAATAAAAGAAAAAAGTGAAAAATAATAACCGGAACAAAGCAGAAGTAGAAACCAACAAGAAAAAACCTGATTCGGGAACCTTCTAAAAGGTTGCCAAAACCAGTAACAATACTGTACAGACAAAAAAAAGCTCAGCTAGAAATTGGGCCGGCCCACTGCCTCGATCGCTCGCGCAACCCTGTGCGAAGTGTCGACATTACGACGCAGTGAGCGGTGTATAGGACTCCCATAAACAGGCCCCGTTGCAAAATTCGTGGAGGTGTCTTTACCTTTGGATAAGCCAGAGTTGGGCTTATGGGTCGGGCTCCCATGCAAAACCGATGATTAGGAAATCAGAATTTGAAATGGGCCGGAGTCGAGATTGCTGGGCTGGTCAGCGTTCAAACTCCCCAGGCCGAGCGGCACCTGGTCATGCTCTTGCATCGCCGCCGCTAGCCGGAGAAGTTGTATGGTGAGTTCAAACGACGGAGAGAACACAGAGAGCTCCTATTCATTAACTTGTCTTTTTATTATTGTATATTTTAGGAAATTTCATAACGAGAAATAAACTCCCAGGAGAAGCTTTGGTGTGAGGTTATTTGGATTTGGGAGGGTGCATGCTTGTTGGTTGGACTGTATGGTGTCAAAATTTCAGCCCTGTAAATTGTTCATGTGGGCCTAACTACTAGCCCATGTAACTTGACGAATCCATGTGAATTTGGAGAACCTTGTGGTGATATGGGCAATGTTTCAGCAGTTGTGCAGTGAGAACTAGTGATGAATGCATGTTTGCTGATTATTGCTTCCGGGCAGTGTTCTTTATTTTTTTCCTCTGAACTAGATAGGAATGGGAGGGCTATGCTAAGTACACCACGGTATCCTCGGCAATATATAGAGTCGCTACTGCCTCATGTTGCAAACGACTGAAGGAGGAGACATTAAGATGTTATATCTACTCGGCCTGGGCCTTGCAATGGACAAATAATTCTAAGTTTTGCGAAATTGGCTGCTTGAGCCAGTATAGAAAGGCTCAAAATCATTAAAAAAAACTCATAGATGGATATTCTCGGCTTACTGGGATTTTGAATTTTTATGTTGGGTTTCTTGTACCTTCATTATTCTCCTAAGCCTTCGGATCAATGTCAATTATCTCCATCTCCATTTTATTTAGGACAGTAAAACCGAACCTAAACCGAGCAATCTCACGCCCTCATGATTTCTGGCCGTTAGATCTCACATTAGGGACATTTCTGGCCGTTAGATGCTCTGTCCTAAGGGGCTGCTACTCCACAAGAAAATTCTGAGATTTGTGGTTCATCGGGCCTTTTTGTCGGCCCATTAACCTCTACGCCAGTCGCGACGTCTCGATCGACAAAATCAGATCGACGCTCTTCTCCCGACCTCTCGTCTCTCTCACGACCAGGCGACAACATTCCTAGGGTTCGAGCCGGCGTGGAAGATGGCTCGGCTAGGCAGCCGACGTCCACCAAAGACTTCCATCGGGTGTCGTCCCGGTCCTCCTCCGGACCTTCCTTCCATCATTTCTCTCTCTCCAGGAGGCTGATCCCTTCGCGGTGTTCAGCTGCCATCCAAGATCTGGAGGAGGAGGCCCGGCGAAATCGAGCGTGTTTGCAGTGGCTCGAAGGTTGTGGGGTGCGGCCGCTTGACCTCGCCACTACCAGCAGGACTGAGGCGCAGGCTCCACCTCGCGTGGTCATATCCGGCACATCCACTGCAGGTTCGTGTTTCCCCATTCTTTCTCCTACTGCTACCTGATACCTCTACTTGTTCTAGGATTTTTGAAGTTCATTTGTCATGTGTGCTGTATTCTAAAATATCGACTAAAGAAGACGGTTCTTTCTATGCCAAAGATCTTTTGTTGGTACAAGAATCTGTAGGGAAGAAAGAAAGAAAATTTATGTGAATGCCAAGTTTGGATTTGTAGCGAACAAATGGATCATGCCAATGCATACTATAGCAACGATATACATCAAGTTGCTTTTAGAATTTGATTGAATTACTTCAGAGTTACTGAATAACCGAACATTAAAACATCCAAGAAAGTCTTCCGTTTGTTTTGATCCTACAGGAGCCCCTGCAGCCCTACTGTTCTTGATCCCAAATCCCATGACCAAGCCCCCACCTCCTGGTCGTCCAATGAAGAAGTCTGCTTCAAAAAAGTGAGTTCTCTTAATCAGTATATATGGCCTCTCTTCACATGTCCTTTCTTCATATTTAAGAGGCCCTCAAGCTTTGATAGTTTTCTGATAGATATGGAGTTTTAATTTGATAGTCCCAACAACAGTGGGTACTCATGGAGTTATCTATTTTTATTGTAAATCTGACATACTTTTTTCGCCTTTTATCATGGTGAGCTTTATTAATGGATGATATGTGCCATGTTTTTCTTCTACTTATTTTTCTTCATTTTCATGTGAAAGTATATGATATATCTTGGGTATGGACGATTTATTTGCAGAATGTCCCAGAATTTGTGAATCTCGGTGTGCAAGAATCAAAACGAATGCTGAAACATGACTTTTGCTGAAGGTACTTATTTTTCTTCCGTTCCCAAGAATTTCCTCATGTTTGCTTCTAAAACGTTACTTAGCAAGGCTTATGTGATTCATGGAGTTTACTTAGCAAGGATAATATTACCAGTTTATAACTTTTTTAAAGAAGCAGACAAGAAGGGCAATCTACATTAAAATAATGAGACGTGTCATAATTTCGACATTGGTTTACAAGCTGGGCATTCTTTTCTTTTCCTTATTTTTCAGCGTATAGATTTAATTGTAGCAACATATGTTTATGCTTTACAGTCTGGCGTCTAACCAGGACTATAGCTTTTTTGGCTTTATTTCTTCCTCGTTCATGATTCTCCTCTTCCCCAATTCTTCTTCCATCTATGGAATTTGTTTTGTTCACTGATGAGGCCTTGTGCCAAAATGCAGGACGAATTCGAGCAACAAGTTGCTCTGGGTCAAGCAGCACATCAACTAATTCATCGTGTACTTTTGCTTTACCGAAATACAAATTTTAAATTTATTTACCTAATGTATAATTGGCTAATTGCACTGTCCATGGTTGTCAGGCTATAGCCAACTCAATCTTTGACGCTCTTGCGGATGGCAGCAATCTAATCACTCAAAAATATAACTAAATACGTTCACCTGTCCTTGCTCAACTTTTACTACACTAACCTATCACTATATTTATTTGATAGGTAAACACAAGCAGTAACAACAAAGAACACGAGGACAATGAGGCGGACAACACTGATGTAAATGAACAGTGGAGTGCAGATTTCACCTATACTTGATGCAACGGTACAACCATTTCTTACTTAGTTATACCCTTGACTAAAATTATTTACTTCATTACCACCGTGATTTTCTTGTAATAATTAAAGGAACACATAGCACCATCTTCTGCCAAGTAACAAGAAGCACCATCTTCTGACATTGGTACTGCAAGCAAAAATGATTCACCCAGAACTAGCAAGAAGTCCTACAAAAGGTCTAAGCTACAATTTAGAACCTTAAATTGCTCCATGTCCGCTCAATATTTATTTACAAACAATTCTGTGGATTACAGGGCTGGAACTGAAGCCAACAATTCGCCTTCAGCAAAGAAGATGCACTAACACTAAAAAGAGCTTGGATCAGCATTTGAAGTGCTAATAAAAGGAATGGCGATGTTCTGCATAAGTCCATATTTTCGAGTGATTTAGTTTCCCACTAATAAATATATCGCATGTGTATGAATGCTACTGCCTGATCAGAACAACTTTGTCTTCTGTGCCCTGAATAATTAAACATGCAATTCTACACATATGGTTATTCTAACTCTCAATAATGTTTTGTTCGATAGCTCTGGTGTCTATTCCTATAATAAAATGCACCGATTCATATTCTACTATTCTACCAAGAATATTTCACTCTCCATGCTATATTATCTCAAATTGTATTAGCATAACAAAATGCACCTTTTCAGTTTCCAGTTAAACTTTCTCCTCGCATGAGCAGAAGCTAACATTTGATCTGACCATCTTAGTCTCTAAAATCAGAAATCTTACCCTGAATTCAGCAGTGAAAGCAGCAGACCTATAGTGCCCACCACTGAAAAAATTGAAGCCTGGAGCTCCTTCTTCCTCTTGGTTCCTCCTTTTCCGAACGCAGGTGGAGTCACAGTAAATGCAGACAACTTTATTTATCACTTATCCAAAAATTATTTACTAATAAGCTACAGATATGTGGCGCAAAATTCCCGCAAAAAAAGATATATGTCGCAAAATGATAACTGAATAATTATAAATGCTTGTATATTACACACCAATTAAACAAACCATATAATGACCATTAGGCTAACCTATCACACGCCATTCTTAAGTATAGAAATTCTATAGTACAAGGTAAAATTCCAATATAAAAGTTAATCAACAACATGTCTACATATATCTGTACATTTGCTCATTTGTATCACTACCTAACATTAAATTGCAACAATAGACGGGCGCAGCAACGCGCGCCAGCATGATCTAGTTAGGACAGTAAAACTGAGCCAATTCCTTGCTCTCTCACGACATAGAGGTTTCTGGCCGTCCATTTGCATGATATTTAAGATCTTGGCCGTCGTATCTAATCTCTGTCCCGACCTCCACCGAACGTTTCATTTTACTGGGCCAATTGTCCTAAATGGGCAGCTGCTCCGGAGGCAAAATCCGAGCCCTCTGGTTCACCGGGCTTTTTTGCTGGCCCAACAATGCTCATTCTTGCGAGCGTGCGCCAGAATGGCCAACCACTTGGTCAATAAAAAATGCGCTCGATACTCCCTGCGAGAGAAAAAGGGATTCAACTGGGCAGCCCAATTAGCTACCGACCGAGTGGATCTTAAGCGGTTACGCTAATCCGAATTGATCGGTCGCTGCGGTGGACTGAAAGGATGAGCGGATCGTTCTCTGACAGAGAGGAGGGGAGACGACGCAGGAAGATGGAGAGGCGACCCCGCCCAACGCCCCGGAGACGCAAGCAGCCGCGAACCAGCTTTGTGCGGTAGGTCTGGTCCGGACCTCCGGACCACACGCCGATGCACCTTCACGCCAATCATCCCGTGGCTGTTCGGTTGTTCCTCTAGCGAAACTGCTCTGCTAGGGTTTGAAGACAGCAGTCACTTTCAGTTTCTCTTGCATTCATGGCGGATGATGTGTGCCCCTTGCCATCGCTGATTAATGAATGTCTCTTTGTTTTCTCGTCCTTCTACTGTCTCAGTACGTGTATATATACTTCTTACCCTACAACTCTAAACTCGCAGTTTTCAGTCCGACGATAGAACATCCATCAGCATGGTGCTTTGCTAGGTTCCTTCGTATCTTCATTTTTCCCATTCATATGCTATTCCTTCTTCCACCCAATGATTATGTTGTGCTAATATCCTCCTGATTAAAAATTTGTACGGGTGCTGTTCATACTGAAATTGAGTCAGGCAAATCTTGGATATTGATTCTCATGATCTTTTATCTCTGGAATTCTTTAGCTGATAATCTCCAATTGTTCTTGGACAGGTAAAAAAGCCTTCCATAATCACTTCTCCCGATCTTTGTACTCTGCCCGTTCGTCCACGTCCACCCCCAGCACCGCTATGCTTAGCAGAAACCGAAGTGGCAACCGTGTTGACTGGTTAGCGGAAAACTCCAGAACAGGCGGTCATGCCTGTCTGCGCCCTTCAGTGTCTATAAGCACATCCACGGCCCCTCATGTTGTGGTCGCTGCAATGTATACCACAAAAGCTAGGTGGTGCTGGATTGATCAGTCATGAATCAGTAAATCGCTGGGGTGTAATTTATGAAGAGTTCCATTCTACTGAATTATATTTTTTACCTGAATATGTTCCAGATTGCAATATTGTCCAGTGAGATACTTGCTGTCTATCTTGAGTTTGTTTCTGGGCGTTGTATACATAAGTTGCTCAAGAATATGGTCCATTTGGAGAGGCCTAATTCCGGATTTACATTGCACGGATACCCTCTGGCATAATGTAGTGCAGATGTATTGGGCAGTCATCAAAATACATAAGAGAGACTGCCCTTTCTATTGATAAAGCTACATGTTTTTCTTAATCCTTACTGATTAAATTACCTTTCTCTCAGCTTTTGAAGCAAAAAACTGTCGAAAACTCTGTTTGCAGCCTGATCCAACTGCGCGTCGAACTGCTGCTCAATTAATAGAGCATCCTTGGGTCACAAACCATGCTTTAGTTAGGAACTTCAAGTCTGACATTACTAAGGATATGTCTGAATCTAAAATTGGTAGCAACAAAAATGTGTGTTGGCCTTTAACTTTTTCTGCCGCTATGGTTGTATTTCAGGTAAAGACAAGTATGGAGTTGTCATCCTATTAGAAACTTATCACCTCTATGGGTTACAAATCGTTGGATGAGGAACTTAGTTATCAGCATGAACATCTTTCATTCCTTCAACTTGCGGGGACTCTTGCCACGTACTATATTCCCTTTTACTCCTTGTGCTAAAAATGTGTACTACATCTCTTTCATTGTCTACGGAATATATTAATCTGGTTTGTCTGTAGCACATCGAGTTAACATACGAACACGTCCGTGCTGATGTTACCATGCTCTAGCTTGTTTCTGTAGTACATGCAATCAACCCGGATTTGCTTGCCATCACCTCATCTAACATATTCGGTAGGAGCGGCCAACTACAGCCTATATCATATGCGACCAAGCAACTTTCTCACAAATTCATGGCTTGAATCCCTCGGCAAAAAGAATAAAAAATTGTTCTCCAAGAAGATTGTAGAGATATGGATATAAATGTTTTCTATGGTGAGATAAAATATATTCCATAGTGAATTAGATGTCTCTTCTCTGTATCTTCGCCTCTGGATGTAGCTACCTCCTCCTTGTAAAATTTCACGGAATGAGTTGTACAGTTTTTAACGACTAATCCTCATCTATTTTGAGGCATCTAATTCATTTTTATATATATCCTCCAGATTTTGTCCAATATTTACATATATTTATTTCAAAATAGACGGGCGCGGCAACGCGCGCCATCAACGATCTAGTTCTAATCTCTACCTAGTTCTAATCTCTACCTAATAATAAAGCACGGATAACTTCTGGTCGTACGTCGTCGGCGATTTTGCAAAAAAGTCCCTCGGTTTCTGCGAATTCAACCCGCAGTCCCTGTTTTAGTGGTACTCTGGGAAGACGTTTCGATTTTGCACAAAACACCCTGGCCACGCCGGCCACTTCCGGCGAGCTCCGGCGCCGCGCAGCTCGGCCCCGAGCTCCCCACGCTCCGCTCCTCCCTCCCCTCCGGCCAGATTAAAAACGATTCGAGCTTGTCTTCTGGTCGCCCGATTGGCCTTCGAACGTGCTCCTGAATGGTTTCAACAAGCGACCAAACTAATCAGCAAACAGAGGTGAGGAGGATGAGGCATACACGACTTGATCAAAGAAGGGAACGTTGGTGAAAACAATGACAAAGTCTCATAAACCAGAGAAGGAGGATTTGGGCGCGGCCATGGCGGCATGAGCAGCTAGAAAGAGAGAGAGAGAGAGAGATGCGCGGGAGCTCGAGGCGAGCCGAAAGGAGCGAATAGAATGAAACGCCCAAGCAAGGCAAGCCCGGGCCGAGAGCAGAGGAAGAAGGGGCACCGGCCGGGAGCACGTCGTGCACGACGGACACCGCCGCCACCGGCGCTTCGCTCGACGGACCCAAGCAAGGCAAGTCTGCGTCAGAGCAGAGGAAGAAAGGGGACGGACACCACCGCCATCGGCGGTTCGCTCGACGGACCCGCGATTTGCCGAAGAGCGGGAGAGAGGGGCGGGGAGCCACAAGGCTGGATCTCGGCGCGACCCAGTCCTACTTGCCCCGGCGTCCTCCTCTCCTGGCCCAGGCCGGAGACCCCCGCGGCCGCACGTCCAGGAGTGGAGCGTCGGCGTGGAGACGACAGGGCTAGGCAGGCGACGGATCCGGTTGCTCCAGCATGGATCCGGCGGCAGGTCGGACGGATCGACGGAGAGGTGGCCGGAGGCAGCGGGGTGCTGCGGTTCCATGGCGACTACCTTCCTTGGACTGGAGAAAACAGAGATTAGAGATAGGGGGTGGATCCATGGGAGAGGACGAGAGGAGCGGGGAGCCACAAGGCTGGATCTCGGCGCGACCCAGTCCTACTTGCCCCGGCGTCCTCCTCTCCTGGCCCAGGCCGGAGACCCCCGCGGCCGCACATCCAGGAGTGGAGCGTCGGCGTGGAGACGACAGGGCTAGGCAGGCGACGGATCTAGTTGCTCCAGCATGGATCCGGCGGCAGGTCGGACGGATCGACGGAGAGGTGGCCGGAGGCAGCGGGGTGCTGCGGTTCCATGGCGACTATCTTCCTTGGACTGGAGAAAACAGAGATTAGAGAGAGGGGGTGGATCCATGGGAGAGGACGAGAGAAGCGGCGGGCGGCAGTTGAGAGGCGGCTCACGGCTCGGGGCTCAGACGCTCCAGCCATAGTTGGAGGAGGCAGCGTTGGGGGCAAAAGGGAAATCTGTGAAGGGTGAAATGGGATAGAAACGAGTGGTGGCCTTCGTCCTAAGAGATAAGATTGACTAAAAAATAGACATAAGGTTGCGTAGTGCATACAACACACGTTGCCAGATATTTGTGTTCTTAGGTTCGATTTTGCTTTGTTTGTTTCCCCCTATTAGGACTTGAATATTGTCCCCTTAAAAAAAAAAGGACTTGAATATTGGAAGACTAAACGAAAAGTATAGACCAAGGAAAAAAATATAGCGTGCACGTCCAATGAATATAAATTGCCTCTAGGCATTGTTGAGCCCGGTTCATAAAAGTGCAAAATAAACCATCAACGTCAAAACACAGATGTTTACATGTCATGGCAGTTGAGTCTTTAGTCGATCTTAGTGAAGCCAGTACGATAATTAATCTGTTGCTGTGATACATTTTTTCACCCGACATCGAGGATCGGATCTTTTTATACTGAAGTGAGACGAAAAATGTTGTCTGTATAGCAGTGCTCTTACTTCATCATCGCTTTTCTACTTCCTAAATTGTTAATTAATCCATGTTTGTGCTATCAGTATAGTAATCCAAAGATAGCATTGTTCATCTGATTGGATGACTATGATTTATGTTCCATGTTTCGAACAAGCATCCAAGAGAATCCTATTGTTCAATTATCCATTATTTTTTCATCAACAAACTTATCCTTTAACCGGCCAACCTAATTCGTGACATTTGGTGTTTATTTTGCAGCGAAGCACATCAATTTGTTTTCCCCCGTTGCAACGCACGGGCATATTTGCTAGTACATTATAACTGAGCACCTTTCCTGCCCTCTCAGGCCATTATCTTCCAGAGCCATTGGATTTCATGCGCCGCACGTCTCTGGTCATTCGATCTACCTGCGCTCCATGTTTCTCGCATCGTGGGCTGTCTGTCCTAAGTGGACGCTGCTCCGGAAGAATTTTCCAAGCCACGTGGTTAATTGGGCCTCTCCCGTGAAGCCCATGTCAGCGATTCCCACCTCCCCTTTGCTCTCTCGGTCCCTTCCTTCCGCACTATCGGCCTAACCTAGCCGCACACCTTTCCTTCCGCACTCTCGGCCTGACCTAGCCGCATCGGTGACGGCAGAGTGAGCAGCGGGCGGCGACAACGGCGAACCACCACCTTCCCAGCAGCGTGGATCAACGCACTGCCTTCCGCTCGACCCTGGCTCGCCTCCGTCCGCGAAGGCGACAACCAGCAGCGGTTGTGCGAATCGAGTGGGGGAGGATCCTCTCAGTTGAGCTTCCCTCTCCCAATTGTGATGCACCGTGTATTTTGTTAGTTACTCGAATCGCTATCCAATTGTCGAGGATCTTCGCCGTGTATCTGGTTAGTGACCAATTCTTCGGTGCCAACACACGCGCGCAAGCGTCAAGTGTTTGGCGATGGGGTCCCGTTCGGGCGACGCTACTGTCAGAGTTGGGCGGCCTCGGCAGGCTGGCGTGGCTCTGCTGTGATTCTGAATGACGGGAGCATTGTGGTGAACCTACGAGATCCCTTGAGAGAATTGATTGTCCCCGGATTGAGGACCTGCTAGAGTCACGGCTCCAACCCTGAAAAACTAACAGTCATGGCCTTGGCGTTGTTGAATCCATCTTCCGCTACTGTGTTGGGATGGAGTGTGGCAGGTGGTATTCTCAACATCCATGAACCTTGCCCGTGATAGCATTTTACAATGGAATACGCCAGCCCACTGACCAATATCACATCTACAGAATTCTTCTATACATATATCGTTTAAAAACTGGTGAACCATTTTACATATCCCTGTCAGTTCTTGTTTGGTTCAATAATCAAGTCTAGCTTCAATTTGTTCATCCCAGGTAATCCAGTCAATGGCTAAGCTACATTCTACATTTATCCCCATATGATCTGGTTTTCTGCATTCCTAAATTGGTATGATACTATTTTTCCTTCTTCAACGTGTGAAAGTTTATATAAATGCTAAGAAAGCAATAAACATCAGAAGCTGTAGGACCGAGTTCTGTTCTTTGTTGAACAGAGGCAAAGGTACGATTCTAACATTACATTTTTCTTCTCTCATTTATTCTTATTTCTTCACATTTAGTTCCATTTTCACTTTGTGAGATACGAGGTCCATTTCTCTCTTTTCACTCATTTTGAGTAGATGCCCCGTTTGGCTATGTGTGGTGTGGTTGATCTTCAACAAAATTGCCACAGGGATTGGGTTAGTGCACAACCATATGATAAATGTACTCTCAGATAATGATCTATTGCTCATACCAATTCCACAATTGGAGCTAGCTAATTGTAACTGACCTTTTTAATCAGTATGGGCAACATGCTGTATTTTTTGTTACTTTAAGCTTCTTTCACAAATCGGCTTATATGCTTCCTTGCTTAGAAGCTTAATTACTTGATGGGTGCATCAACTGTTGTTAGTAAATGCTAACCGATAAAGTAGCAAAGTTTATTTTCTCCTAGATATATTAGCGTGAACTAATATATAATGCGACACATGGCATTTACCAGTTTCCTGGAGTTATATATTAACTCTGAGTTGACTGATAAATATTAATCACAAAAGGACAATAATTTGTTGTCGCACTTATTATGTAGTAGTTTTCAGGAGTCCTGTATGGACCCTTTGAAATTTTGTGTTTGGCTCAGCGCTTAAAGTTTTTTTTTATGTTGCCAAAATCACAGGTTGACTAATAGAGCGTACCAACATTTTTTATATGGACATCTCAAGGACAATTTATTATGGTAACTTGGCCCGTGGGTATTCCAATGTCTAATCTAATCTTCTTGTGGGATTTCCAAAAGACAAAGTATACTACCAGGAATTTGATGTGATAATCATCTTTTGTTCCTAACCAAAAAGATCAGCTACCATACTCACAGGTGGCAATATATTAATCGGCATCTTTGTTCAATCTCTCAGAAGAATTAAAGCTTATTATGGTTGATGTTGTACGATCTTTGTTTACATGAGAGAAGTGATTTTTTAAGTACAGTTCAGCTTTAGATAATGAAGTTTTCAATATGAACTTACCTTTGCTCGGTGCTTTTCACAACAAAACATATATATTTTTTTCGTTGATGCTCTTCAAGTATCTATCACTTCTCAAAAAGGAGATCACATGAGGTATAATACGCTCAATTATTTACTTGGTATCCATAGTTCTACTTTTTTTACCAAGTTACGTCCTATGGAATCTTCTTATTCATAATACAGAAAATGGAGCCTTTTTAGTGCACGGATCTTTCTGTTTAGTACATGCCCTGAGACGGCAGAAAATTGAATATACTCAACAGAAGGCCTACCTTAATTTTGGATACAGTTTGAAACTTCTTGACTTGAAAGTTGAAAACAACAACATAGTTCTAGAGCTTCTGGTATACGAGAAGTATTGATAGTAGCAAGTTAAATATGTTAGCACGATTATGTAGATGTTTCTGAAGCAGTTTGTGTCACAGGTTGGTTGCGCCCAGTATATTGACGCACTGATGTACGAAGAATATGAGAACATCCTATTCTGCTTAGCTGTAATCTACAATTTGGTCGTGGGGATGGTTCCATCGAAGTACACAACTAAGACTCAATAGCAACACATGTTACTAGAGCTCTTTGCTTATTTCTTAACCTAAGAGAAGGTTTACAGATATATAATCCTAATACTGCTTCGAGTCTGGTCGATCCTCCATTCAGTTCACATTTAAGAATCCCATACTAAAAACTTAATATGCTGCAAACAAATAATGATGGTTAATAACTTATTAATATATTGAGGATGGATGGCATAGAAACTTATATACAGAATTCTCTGTAGCTTCATTAAAAAACAGTATACTTTAACCTGTTGCAATTCCATTTTTGTGAAAAGAAAAAAATAGGCACCACATCAGCTATGCATTTAATCAGTTGTACCACGTTATGATGTTCATGTGAGTGCCAAGTTTCGAGCATATTGCAAAGTGTGATAATAGAGTTAGTGTCTAGCTTTAGCAGCTTTAGTTGCTCCATAAATCAGGCCAAGCTTCCAAATTTGAGCAGTTACTGAAACCCTAGCCCTGATATCATTAAATATCATATTGTATTTCATGGTAGTATGTGTCCTTTCGACAAAGTATTGTATGTCTTGATGTCATTAAATAATGTTATTATATGGTTTCATGGCCTCTACAAGAATCTCCCAAATGTTGGCAACCGCCTCAAGATTGTTTGGACATGTGAATGGTCCGGCTTAAGTATATCGGAACCATGTTTTTTCTGCACAGTTTAAATTAAACTCTTAAGATTGTCCAAGCTACTAAGTCAGTTGACAATGACTTTCAGGGCCAATTTTGGATGCTCTTGAATTTATGCTACCACTGGAACCTAGCTTGGTGCTGAAATATTAGAATATCTTAGTTCTGCCATCATTGTGGCAATGTAGACATTGTGTATTAGAATTATCAGTGCATAGGCTATTTTGGCTTATGTTTGGTATCATGTTTAAAATTTGTATGGTTTGTAATCTCCCAAATGATCGATTTTTGTTTCCCATTGTGTTTTTGTTCTAACGCTTTGCTACCATTTTATTGGAGACAGTTAGTTTCATCATATACCCTAATTGCTCCTTTCCGACGCGTCATTGCGCTAGAAACTACTATTGCATAGCTGATGTTTTAAGCCAACCTGGTTGTCACTAAGTTCATTGTGTCAAGTGAGGTGTACATCGAGAGCACATGGGCTTTCATTCTGAACTATGATTGAGAGGTCACTATGAAAGATCTATAACATTTAATTTGTTGACGCAACTAATAATTATGTTAGATTGCTATGGAACATTTTTTGTTTCAAGTTGTTCACTATGCAGATGCAGTGATAGAATGGTTGGACCATTAGTGCAATGCTGGTGTGTGCTTCTACAACATAACCAGAAGAGAAACCCCAATACACATACAATAGAATAATTCACTTGGAATAACACAAAACTGTATACAAATTACTTCTTGTCAATTTAATTACGTAGTAAACATCGTTGTATATACATCAATCCATAACATTATATTACCAAAATCAACGGGCGTGGCAACGCGCGCCATCAGTGATCTAGTCTTACTTCATATATACAACATACTCCCTCCATATCAAAACGTAAGACATTTTTATAGGTTTGTTTAGCCTACAAAAACGTCTTATATTTTAGTACTGAAGTAGTAAAAAAACAAGACTACAATAATATTGTACTAAAACTGCATTGTTTCAAAGGGATCGACATAAGTGGTATTTTTGCATATGTAAAAAAAACAAGCAAGGAAGATATATATCCTCACTATGAGTGCATGCAATTGTTTGAGGTTGAAATGGCATATTTATCTCAAACATCATCTTACAATGCGGGTTTATGCATTGTTTTCAAGTTATTTCAAAATCTTATGACTTTGAGTCGATCACATAATACACAACATGGTTGAGAAGCACAAATCAACTTTACTCAATCTCGTTGACTTTGATGGCATCCACCAATGCCCATCTCAATAGAATCTGCTTGTATATATAAATAAGTTCCTACACAGACACTTTGGTGTAGTTTAGGTAGAAAGAACAGCTGTAGGGCACAATGCCCCAACTTAACTGTCAAAATGGGCCGGCATGTGTTTATGCCACTAGGTTTGGGAAGGATTGAGAATGCAGTTACGGTAAATGATACTTGTGAGCCTAATCGTAACTGGTGTTTCTTGGTGAATCCATGGCGCCGGCAAACTGAATGCAAGCTAACCACAAGAAGACGAGCATGTTGTCGTCGCAACCTGTGACACCATTGAGAGTGAATAACATGAATTATATGTATTAGTCGCGTGACCGATGCTGTATATATGCATAATGAGGAATTGATGTAGATGGTACAAAAATAAATACAAATTTGTCTAGCTATAGTTCCGTGGGTGGTAGAGCACAAAAATACTATATGTGATCCATCAATTAATTTGCACTTTGGATCGGTAACTCCTGTAAATTAAGATAAGAGTTGTGTATGGGATTTCTCCGAGACATATGCTTTACCAAAAAGTACTTTGTTTCACAAGTCGTTGGCTCTCGCGAGGAATTTAGGTTGAGAAGCTAAACTCAATGCCTAAAATACCCTTGAAATTAAAACCTGACATGTATGACTAATTACCGACTACGAGATAATAGTAGGTTTTGAACTTGTAGAGTGCCATTAACAAACGACAAAAAAAGAGAGAAAATACCACTATTAAAGTAGGTTCAATATATCCTGATTTGAAGTATGAATTGCTAGGAAGGGCATGAACACAGAAAATGCTTGGGTGCGCAAGGGTGCCATGTGAACCCCGGTACCATTTTGTTCACGGTCCCTAATGTAGTCTATTGGTTGTTGGCTATGAGAGGAATCCATTTACTTAATCTCACTGACTTTGATGATGGCTACCAGTGCCATCTTCATAGTAAGCCGGGAAGTATATAAGTAAGGTCTCATGATAAATCTTGGCGTAGTTTAGGTAGAGAGAACACCATGCAGGGCACTACGCGCCAACTTAGCTACCAAGATGGCATGCATGTATGCCACTAGGATTGGGATGGATCAAGAATCCAGTCACGTGAATTCATTGTTATCAGCATAACCATAGCCAGTAGGTCTCTTGGTTTGAGCAGCCGGTCCTGAGTCCTAGTTGGTATCCTGTTCGATGCCATTGGAGCTACCAGTCTATTATTTCTCCTTGTGCCTTTGTTGCTTGAGGTGCTAGTTCGGCGTCAACATCCACTGTGTTGTGTGATGGGGAAAGGGTCATAACTTTGCCTGGATTTAACTGTTGCCAACAACGTTGATGTCATTAGGCATTTTTTGCCTTCTTGGAGGTGCCACCTTGAATCCCTACTCAGTTGGTGTCTTCAAGTGGTAGTGTTTTTTGGGGTTTTGTGGGTGGACCCATAGTTGTCTCTTTGAAGCCTATATCATGGTTGCTTGCCAGTACTTGATTGCTAGTAGGAGCAACACTTGTTGAGGAAAACTTATGGTATTTGCAAGGATCAATAGATCTTCTTCCTTTTGAAGCTAAGCTTTGTGTTATTTGTTTACCTCTCTGTGCTTGTATCTCTAAGCAACAATATTTTTCTTTTGTTATACATGTAAGTGAGAGAGTTGAGTGGCATAGCATGGAAAGACTAGGTTGTGTTCATAATTAAACCATATATCCTGCCATAACAACCAGATACTTTGGCATGAATCATTAATGAACTTCCTCATAGATCAAACTGAAGTCCACCAAATGCTCAATCTTTTCTCTTTGATGGAAGTCTTAGTCTATTCTTGACGAAAGGAACTCCCGACCTTTTGATGGACTTGTGAGCTAGGTTGTATTCATCCTGCATTTCTCTTAGTTAAATCCCACTAGGGGGTATTCACGATTCCTCCAAGACCCGCCACCGATTGCCGCTCCCTAATCCATACACAGACTTGACCGAGTGTTTGATTGTACATAAGGTGTATCCAATGGAACCCAAAGAACCGGCCATTCGATGACGAAGGTGGTAAACATGTTGACAGGGAGGAACCTGTAGATTCCCCCAAGCCCTTTGTCTCGACTGACAATCACATGATGACGAAGGTGGTAAACATGAAGACATTTTTTTGCCCAAACTTTCTCTAAACGGTAGTTATTTTACGGATACCGAATCTGTTGGAGTTGCTCTAAGAGGTCTATACATAACTAGAAATGTAATTGTTTCAGAGGCTACGGAATGACATATATATGTCCATACACCACCCTATAATTAATGTGGTTTTATGCATTATCTCCAATTTATTCCAAACTACATAAGTTGTTGAGAAGGATAAAACCACTTTACTCGACATCACACTAACTTTGATGTTGGCCACCAATGCCCATCTTTGTATTAAAGGTGCATGTAAATACATACATCCTAAACCGGGATGGTGTATAAATAAGCTCTCATGAGAACACTTCAGCATAGCTTAGGTAGAGAGAACACCATGCAGGGCGCTATTTGCCAAGTTGGCCATCAACTAGGGGCGTGTATATATGCCACTGGGCATGGAAGGATCGAGAATTCGGTTACTAGTTCTCCTTATTGTCGGCATAGTCACAATCATTGTAATCTTGTCAATCCATGGTGTCATCCAATGCATGTTGAAAACGGTGCAGGGTATCACTTATATGTGGCCAGCTAGATATTGTGCACACTGACTATCTGGAGACTACACCATTTTACCATGGTCACACTCCATTGTGTCCAAGCAAAACGAAGGCACAGAAGAGGTATAACAACTCATGAACAACGAGAAAGTCAAGCAATTGCCCTTCACGTCGGATTAATTTTAGTTCTAGAGTGTTACTATATGGATAGCCACCTAGGATGTACAATTAGAATTAACTCAATTTTACATAGTATTGTTCAGAACATGTTTATTTTCTAAAGGACACATCGGTACCTATTTTTTCATAGCTGAAGAGCATGCTTCTTTATGAAATTATCCTAGCACTAGCGCTATCATAGCAGCGACGGAAAAAGGCATGCGATATTTCATATTGATTGATATACTATTGATTGAACGGTTCAAGAAGAAAAATCTGGGTCGAACATAAAAAGGGAAAAAAATCCTGGGTCATGACTCATGAGGGACTTTTTAAAATATTGTAATTATTTGCAAAAAAATTAAACTACAGGGAGGAAATAAAAAATTGATTTATTTTTTGATCACTAATGTTTTATAAATATTATAATTATTTGCAAAATTTCAGAAATTGTTTCAAAAATCCGGGTTGCTAATGTTTTGGAGAAACATTAATTTATTTTTTAGTCAAATTTCTATCACTTAATATGTTCATTTTTACACAGAGACCATGTCAATTTTTTTTTGATTCATATTGTGTTGTAGTAGATGTCTCCAGTTCTTTACAGGGATTCATACTAAGCGCTAAAGTATTGGCGAAACGTTATTTCACAAAATTTCTCGTACTTAACAAGTTCATTTTACAGTACAAGTCATGCCAAAAAAAAATCGGATGTTGCGGGTACACACCGGGATTTTCAATATTGCATCGGCATCAAAACGAATAAAACCGATCAAACCAGGTCCACATTCCACGAACCTGTAGCTGGTACCCCAGCTCTGAACCATTGTTGGAGGGTTTGCTATGAGCGACGTGATCGGTCTTGGTGTCAGTGGCGGAGCTTAGTGCAGTGCTGGGGACTGCCCCCCCCCCCCCCCCCCCCCCCCCCCAAGATTAGCACATGCATGCATAAAAATATTAGGAAAAGATTTTGATTGTGAAATTTTACATGTTTACCCCCCCCCCACTAGGCTATATATTCCATTTAGCCCCCCCCCCCCCCCCCCCCCCAAAGATCTTGCTCAAGCTCCGCCACTGCTTGGTGTAGTCTCTTTTGGGATCCAATTATGACCCCAAATTTCTATAGCCAATGCGGTTGTTAGATGTAAAAATTGCTTACACAGGAACACTTTGCTTTTTTATTGGACTTTTTTAATGGGTCCAAATAAATAATCCCTATTTTTAAAATGTTTAGTGGATAATTCTTAAAAAAATAAGTGTTTATTATATAAAAAATCAGCATAAATTAAGCCACACCTCTCCTCTGCCTACTGGTTAGAGGTAGAAGATTTGGCTGCCCCTATGGGTTGGGCCTCTTCTGTTGGGCCAGCCAGGTAAGTGACCCATGTAGGTTTCCTCTTTTATTTTATATTTTCTATTTTATGTAATTGTGTTGAACTCTGTTTTCAAACCAAATCATTTTATATGCTTCTGAAAATAATAGATGAAATATATCCAGAGCCATATACAAATTTCTAGAATTGTTGGAGCTATAAATTGTTTTTAGGAATTTATTACTTCAAAGCCCCAAACATGATTTTAAAAATATGCACCATTTTTGGTAGAATATGAAATATTATTACAGAAATGATGAACAATTTTGAAAGGCATTATGGGTTATTTGAAAATATTTGAATTTGAACCTAGTTGAATTAATTTACTGGTAGGGTTTAGAACAATCCCCATTTCAAGTTTAAAGAAATTTAAACATGATGCATCATTGCAAGGCTATCTAGTGCATACCATAACTAGGGTTGTGGCATGGATCATGTTCTTGCTGAAGGTGGTGAACTGAAGCTTTGCTTTGGGGATGAAAAATCCGGAGTTCAACCTTGTGTTGGACTCGTCATCATCGGCGCACGTGCGAAGATTCCTTCTTGAAAGGGTAGCCTAGGAGTTGTATGTTTTCCGTTTTGATTTCATCTTGTATCGTAGGTTTAGTGGATATTTGGTTGAGTTACTGTCACGAGGCATGCAACCTCAGGTTTTCATTTTGATTTTTTTTCCAGGTCAACGTTGTTCGACAGCATGATTTTACATCCTTAATAATATATGGTTGTGTGCATCGCTTGATGTAGAGGCCTGGGATTATCCTCCTTTCAGAAAAAAAAGTGGAGGTTGGTTTGCAAGCAGGAATGGGAACCAGACCTCTATGGTCAACACTATTAAGAGAAGTTGTGGCATTACCGTTGTGATGTAATGGAGATAAAGCAAAGAAATAGAAGCCTGTGGGTGTTACAAGGATAGCCTGTAACGGGATTAAGTGAGAGTTTATGTTGTGCTTGTCATGATCGCTGCATGGACAATGAAGTTTCTGGCGTGCTGTGTTTTAGAAAAATGAAGCATTACCATTCAGTGCTTGCTTGCTATCAGTGTTGATTAGTCAAACAAAGAGTAATAATGGATGGCTTTATTTTCCACAACTGGCACATCACCTTAACTGGACACAATTGGATTTGGAACGAAGTACTCGCTTTCCTCTGTCACATCCAGAAGACCAATTGTATTTCTTCTTCTTTTGAGTCGGTCAATGCCATCACGACCATATATTCGTATACAGCCAGCAGGGAGTCATCTTAGGCACCTAATCTTTCTACCCAGCTATTCTATCATATACATGCATGTGTGGTTCTCCGAACCAGTCTGCCATGGCGAGATCTATCGCGTTCCACTTCCACCATCTTACTGCCTTGAAAGCCTTAATTGTCTTATTTCTTCTTCCAAATCATGTTCAAGGGCGACATCATCGGCATGACTGTCCTTCTTTTTCATGTGGCCCTCTTAGGGACGTATCATCTCCATTCCGTCAGGCAGGTGATCCACCCTGGTGCGGTTCTCAGTCTTACGAGCTAGTTTGCAGTGATACCAAGGCTACAATTCGCATCAACAATGCAACATACCATGTGTCTCGGATCAACATCCACTACAATGTTATTGTTTCTTTCAGGGTTGTTGACGCCGTCTTTGATTTACCCAACCACTGCCCTCTTCCTCAGTGGAACCGGCCTTTTTATGAACACAAATATGGTCCAGATTACGACCCCCTTATAGGTGAATTATTGCCTTTTACATACAGTGTCGCTAGCTTTGTTAGATGCTCTCAGGAAGTAAGGAACAATGGTATGTACATGCCCGTCACTTGCATGAGCACCAGCTATTCGTTTGTCTATGTGTTAACTGGCATAGACTCCGGAGCTGTTGGGAGCCTCGAGCCTTCTTGTGGATATCTGGCAATGACTCCCTTGGGTAGTCGGGTAGCGAATGCAAGTTATGCAGACACCATAGAATTCATCAGGAATGGATTCACTTTTCAATATCGTGGAGGGGGCATCACTAAGTGCATAACGCAGTTTAGAAGGTGAGTTTGGTATAGCACTTTTTTTTCTATTTGATACCTGTACACTTTAGTCTTTCTGAAGTTCCATTTCCGTACCGTGATGATGTGCCATGGTCTTGCAGCGAGCTTGGTGAAGTAAAAACTGTTAAGGATTGGTTTTTGTTCCTTGCTACTGCCGACCTCTATTTCGGGGCATGCATGATCGATGCTCTTCTAGATCAATTACCGCATAACAATGTTTACGGTATTTTTTACTCCCGTATGATAGCTGCTGCCTTGTGGCTCGTGAAGTGGATTGCTGGTACGTCAGATTTATATATATATTATTACCTCTTGATGATCCAAGCTATGGTATTGCGCCTCATTCATGCATTCATACTGTCATTAAAATGAATGAACCTGTTTTTGCAGTGCTATGCAGGTTCGTGTTGGCACCCATGGCTGTGTTAATTTTCCTTGGCTACAAGTATCTGAAAACAAGGGTAACCATCGATGCGGTCGAGAAGTTCCTCCGACTGCAACAAATGCTTGGTCCGACGAGGTACGCCTACACCGACATCACCGCAATCACAAGCCATTTCAGAGATAAGCTGGGTCAAGGAGGCTACGGATCCGTATTCAAGGGTGTGTTATTGCCAGGCAATGTTCATGTCGCAGTCAAGATGCTAGAGGGTAACTCCAGCTGCAACGGAGAAGACTTCATCAGTGAGGTCTCCACCATCGGCAGGATCCACCATGTAAACGTGGTGCGTCTCATGGGTTTCTGCTCAGAGGAGATGAGGAGGGCTCTGGTATATGAGTACATGCCTCGAGGTTCTCTCGACAAGTACATCTTCTCTGCCGAAAAGATCTTCTCCTGGGACAAGCTTAACGATATAGCCTTGGGCATTGCCAGGGGTATTAACTACCTGCATCTGGGTTGTGACATGCAGATTCTCCACTTTGACATCAAGCCGCACAATATCTTGCTTGACAACAATTTCATCCCCAAAGTTGCTGATTTCGGTCTCGCCAAACTATACCCAAGAGACAACAGTTTTGTGCCATTGAGTGTCCTACGGGGAACAATTGGGTATATAGCTCCTGAGATGATATCTCAGAGCTTTGGTGTCATATCAAGCAAGTCTGATGTTTACAGCTTCGGAATGCTGCTGCTGGAGATGGCTGGAGGAAGAAGGAATGCCGATCCAAACGCAGCAAACTCGAGCCAGTCTTACTACCCATCATGGGTATATGACCGGCTAACTCAGCAAGAAGCGGGTGAGATATCTGTTTCTGTTGCTGACATGCATGAGCTGGAGAGGAAGCTGTGCATTGTTGGACTATGGTGCATCCAGATGAGGCCTCAAGATCGTCCAACAATGAGCGAGGTTGTAGAGATGCTGGAAGGGGGCTCCGATACCTTGCATATGCCTTCCAGGCCATTCTTCTGTGACGAAGGGCACGCCCATACTGATGATACTTAACCATTTATCCTCCGAGTTGACTGAAATATCCGAGGATATGAGTGAAAATATTAATGAGTAATGCAATAATGTATGATGAAGTTGATTCACTTCACTTGCAAAAAGTTATGGTTGTATTAAATAATTGTTTCCGACTCGTGAACTTTTATGCTGAAGCATGTCATAGGTACAGTAAGTAGCAGCTCGAGGATGGAGGGGTATTACTTCCAACTGCAGCATCCATGATAGCAAGGTTCTAAACTGGAATCATTGTTCTTTTTGGAAGACATGTATCTATTATTACGAATCTGAAGATATTATTAGGCATAGTAATATATAGCTTGCGGAATCTGGAGTGACATTTGCATGCACCTGCTGTGAAGAGACAACACTGTTAATTAGCATGGATGTTGCACTGTAAGTAATGTATTTTGTCATGTGTATCTAGTAGAAGACCTACATGCTCATTCTAAAGAAAATGCAGATCACCAGCTGCAGCTAAGTCGGTATAAAGTTATCAGTAACTGGGTTGGCGGTAAATAACACAAACTGTTTTCTTTTTTTGCGGGAAAAAAATATAAATTGTTGTCGTTGCAGACTGTACTATTTATTTTTATTTTTTCTCATGGTTTATCATGGTAATCACATTTTTCTTAACAGTAGTAAACATAGGTAGAAGAGAAAAGAGAAGAGATGAGCACTACTGATAGCTTATTCACAGCTGCTTGTCTTGGTGGTGCAAATAAAATGGTGTTGTGCCGGTGATCACTAGTAGAAAACAGGGCTTTCGTCCTAGCCGGATCGAAGCAATAGTCCCGGTCGCGTTACGAACCGGGACTAATGTGAGCATTAGTCCCGGTTCGAGCGGCTAGGACGCCGGACGGGGCTCGGCAGGCATCACCAACCAGGACTAAAGGGGGTCCCCTTTAGTCCCGGTTGGTGTCTCCAACCGGGACTAAAGTGTTATGAAAAAGTAAAACGGCTATAACTTTTGCATACGATGTCGAAAAAAAAACTTTAATATATCAAAATGTTCAGCACGAGAAACTGGTTTAATTACTAAAGGTCTTTTTCCAGTTTTCTTTTGTTTTTCGCTTTATTTTATTTTTTTTGTACTTACAACGAAATATTTAGAGTTTTTGAGCGAAATTTGTGTAAATCACTAGTTTGTGAATAACTTTACTTTGAAGATAGATTTTTGAGTGATTCTTTTTCCTGCTGTTTAATATTAGTGTGTTTTATCATTATATTCAATTTGGTAATTTTTAGATTATTTTAAATAGGTGTTTTAATCAAAAAACAGATTCTGTTTAGCTCTTTTAGTTTTATAGCTCAAAAAATCAATAAATGCATGAAAAATAGCGAATGAAGTGGAAACGGTTGAAAATTGATGATGTGGCTTTTAATGGTGCATGTTTAACGCACAAAAAGTATGGAGTTGAAATAAGTTTAAAAAAATGAAATGCCTTTCTAACCGATGAGTTTTCGTCCGAAACCCACATACTTCGAAAGAGATTGTCCAGTTTATACACAAAGTGCATAATGTTTTTGTCGTAACCATCTCAACTTTTTAGCACATGCTATGTGGGTGAAATGATGATACCATGCTGTAAGAGCACATTTCTTCAAGACTATGTTGATGCTTAATGCTCATCCTTATACTAGTCTTCTCAAAGTGCTTTGTCATGACTCACACACATCATTTTGTTTGAGCCTAGTCTTAAATTGCCTCTTGTACATGTTGCTCAACCATATGTTTGGTGCAAGTGATATTCTTATTGTCTTATCTACTTGCTTGCACTTATTGTGTGTTTCTATTGATTTTGGGGGAGTGATGATCCTATTTTGTGCACTTGTATTCAAATACAAAAAAATTCTTAATTGTGCACAAATCATGGGGAGCTCCTCTAGTTTCTTTATAAACACTCTTTTGCCCATATCATAATATCTTGTATTCATGTGGCTGGTAGGACCATGTGATTGATTGTTCCAATTGGTATCTTTTGATTGCTTGCTTCACTCTAGTGTATGTCTTTGTGCCATACGATCCTTTTTGCAATCTTTGGATCCTCAATATAGTTTGTTTTCCTCCAACTACTTATCATTGGATATGTGTATTTCATTGCACTCATATTTTGAGAAATACACACCTTTTGGAGGAACACCTATTATATTGGCTTTCTAAGCTTTTCGCCCATTTTAGCAATCGATGCCAATGGGGGAGAAGTTTAGAGAGTTTAGTTTGGAAAGCTTAGAGAGTTTTGCTTTTATTGCCTAAGCATTTGCATCTCACATCCATGCATTGCTTTGCATTTGTGTGTGCCTGGTTGTGCTTATTTTCTTATATAAACTCTCTTGAAAGTGGTTGTCATCAATTACCAAAATGGGGGAGATTGTAAGAGCACATTTCTCCATGTGTGGTTTTGGGTAATTGATGACAATCCCTATGGACTAATGGTTGCCTTAAGTTATATTCGAAGGATTTGTCCATAGGCACTTCTTGAAGTCCATCTGTTGGTTTCAAGGAGTTTATATGGTGACCAAAGGTGGTATTCAAGGTTTTATCCAAAGATTGGTCATAGAGAAGATAAGATACAAGGTTGATCAAGACTAAGTCAAAGAGTGAATCAAGTTGATCAACACACAAAGCGTACAAGATGTACCGAGAGGGATCAAGTGATCCCATGGTATGGTAAGCATTGTCCATTACGCTTTGTGTACTAACCCATGTTCCCTGTGAGTGTTCTTTGTGGGGTTAGGTATGTTTCCATGGGCGAGCATCAATAAGAAGATCCCATACAATCCATGGAGGATGACATCAAGTGGTGATCGTCATCAAGGTTGCGGTGTGCAAGTTCAAGCGAAGCATCACAGAGAGATCATGCTTGAAGCTTGCCGTCCATTGTGGTGACAATGGACTTGTGAAGATGTGCCGAAGAGTGGCTCACCCATAGTGGAGTATGGGGGAGCAATCAACTAGTCTTCATCAAGCCAACGCAATCAAGAAAGGTGGTCCATCTTGAGGAAGTCAAGATCGTCATCATCTAGCTCAAGTGGACTATGCGCAAGGCTAAGGTTTGACCTTGATAGGGTTTTCTATTTTACCGGTCTCATAGTGGTAGTTGGGAGACTGGGTTATAGGATAGATTGCCGTACTATCAAGGGGGGCTCTCAAGTGAGTAGCTTGATCGTATCGTTCGTTGAGAGCTCAAACCATTGCATTCTTGGCATCATCATCTTTCTTGGTTCTTGGTTGGTTTTTCTCTTTGTGGGTTCTTGAGCTTATGGTCAGCTTCATGACAAGCTCAAGTTCATCGAAAACGGAGTCCTTATGCATCTTCTATGATGTTTTCGATGTTGGAGTTTTTGCCGGTTCTTCATTGATAGAGGTTTCACATCTCTATACCATTGGCATTTTTATACTGCCTCTTCTTAAGAAAACCAGCTTGGATAGCTCTTGTCGTCCTGAATCCAACAAGCTTGAGTTTGCTCAATTCGGAGCTCATTTGCAGAAGTTATGGCAGTTCAGGTTTTATTGTATCCTTCTGTTGTGCTTGGGCAGTTTCTCTGCACCCAAGCGGTAGTACCGCTGGGTACCACGGTAGTACCGCTTATGCGGTAGTACCGCTGCATACTTCCGTGGCACTACCGCTTGATGTTTCCCCGAGCGTGCAGCTCTCTGTTGCCGGTTTGCATTTCACGGCAGTAGCACGGTAGTACCGCTCTAGCGGTACTACCGCCCGTACTACCGCCGCCACTACCGCTTGCGGGGTTTCCTCAGTGCACGCTCCTGTTTCCTTTTTACCCGATGCGGTAGTAGAGCGGCACTAGAACGGTAGTACCGCTTTGTACGGTACTGCTGCCCTGGCTGCCTCTACTACTGCTGCCTCTCCTGGTCTAAAACCCCTAAGCGGTAGTACCGCTAGGGGCAGCGGTAGTACCGCTCAGGCGGCACTATCGTTTGTACTCTGTGTATTTTAGTCCTGGGCATGGTAGTGTTGGGGAACGTTGCATGGGAAACAAAAATTTTCCTACGCACACACAAGATCTATCCATGGTGATGAGCATCTACGAGAGGGAGAGTGAATCTACATACCCTTGTAGATCGCTAAGCGGAAGCGTTTAAGAAACGCAGTTGATGTAGTCGAACGTCTCCGCGATCCAAATCGCACGTCGTCCCTCGATCCGATCACGAACTAGTGCCGAACGGACGGCACCTCCGCGTTCAACACACGTACGGCTTGATGACGCCTTCACCTCCTCGATCCAGCGAGCGATGGTGAAGTAGTGGTTGAGTTCCAGCAGCACGACGGCGTGGTGATGGTGGTGAGGAACAATCTCTGCAGGGCTTCGCCAAGCACTACGGAGATTATGACGGAGGAACTAGAGGGTTAGGGTTGCCGCACACGGCTTGGGGAAATCTTGATGTATCTCGTGTGCTAGCCCTGCCCCTCTATTTATATGTTGAGCCTTGGGGTCTAAACTTGGAGTAAAAGCCTCCTCCAGGTCGGTTTTGCCCGCAGGAAAAGAGTCCAACTCGGATCCCTGCCGAACCGTGCACAGCCGCGCACAAGCGGTAGTACCGCTCACAAGCGGTAGTACCGCTTGGGCGGTAGTACCGCTTCACACAAGCGGTAGTACCGCTCGGGCGGTAGTACCGCTTCACACAAGCGGTAGTACCGCTTACGCGGCAGCAAAACTACTTTTTGCATTTTCCAATACCTCGTGGGCTTTATCCCTTTGTCCCATATAAAGTGTTGCTGCACCCGAACACTTCGGTAAACATCCGGAACCCCTTCCGGTGAACTCCGGAACTCTTCCGGAGATCAAAACACTATTATCACATATATCAATCTTTACCTCCAGACTATTCCGGAGATCCTCGTCATGTCCGGGATCTTATCCGGGACTCCGAACAACTTTCGGTCACCAACATAATAACTCAATTATACTAATCGTCACCAAACGTTAAGTGTGTAGACCCTGCGGGTTCGAGAACTATGTAGACATGACCGAGACACCTCTACGGCCAATAACCAATAGCGGGACCTGGATGCCCATATTGGCTCCTACATATTCTACGAAGATCTTTTATCGGTCGAACCTCTATGTCAAGGATTCAGTTAATCCCGTATGCTGTTCCCTTTGTTCTTCGGTATGTTACTTGCCCGAGATTCGATCGTCGGTATCACTATACCTAGTTCAATCTCGTTACCGGCAAGTCTCTTTACTCGTTCCGTAATACAAGATCCTGTGGCTAACTCTTTAGTCACTTTGCTTGCAAGGCTCAATGTGATGTTGTATTACCGAGTGGGCCCTGAGATACCTCTCCGTCACACGGAGTAACAAATCCCAGTCTTGATCCATGCCAACCCAACAGACACCCTCGGAGATATCTGTAGAGCACCTTTATAGTCACCCAGTTACGTTGCGACGTTTGATACACACAAGGTATTCCTCCGGTGTCAGTGAGTTGCATGATCTCATGGTCAAAGGAACAGATACTTGACATGCAGAAAACAATAGCAATAAACTGACACGATCAAATGCTACGTTTACAGTTTGGGTCTTGTCCATCACATCATTCTCCTAATGATGTGATCCCATTATCAAATGACATCTCATGTCAATGGCTAGGAAACCTTAACCATCTTTGATCAACGAGCTAGTCAACTAGAGGCTTACTAGGGACACAGTGTTGTCTATGTACCCACACATGTATTTGAGTTTCCAATCAATACAATTATAGCATGGATAATAAACGATTATCATGAACAAGGAAATATAATAATAACCAATTTATTATTGCCTCTAGGGCATATTTACAACAGTCTCCCACTTGCACTAGAGTCAATAATCTAGTTCACATCACTATGTGATTTACATTGTAATGAATCGAACACCCATGCAGTTCTGGTGTTGTTCATGTTTAGCCCTTGGAAGAGGTTTAGTCATCGGATCTGCAACATTCAGATCCGTGTGTACTTTGCAAATATTTATGTCGTCCTCCTTGATGTAATCGCGGATGGAATTGAAACGTCGCTTTATGTGTCTGGTCCTCTTGTGAAATCTTGGTTCCTTGGCTAGAGCAATGGCACCAGTATTATCACAAAACAGAGTCATTGGGTTAAGTGCACTAGGCACTACTCCAAGATCTGTCATGAACTCCTTCATCCAGACACCTTCCTTCGCCGCCTCCGAGGCAGCGATGTACTCCGCTTCGCATGTAGAATCTGCTACCACGCTTTGCTTGGAACTGCACCAGCTAACCGCACCCCCATTAAGAATAAATACGTATCCGGTTTGTGACTTTGAGTCATCCGGATCAGTGTCAAAGCTTGCATCGACGTAACCCTTTACGACGAGCTCTTGATCACCTCCATAAACGAGAAACATGTCCGTAGTCCTTTTCAGGTACTTCAGGATATTCTTGACCGCCGTCCAGTGTTCCATTCCTGGATCACCTTGAAACCTTCCGACCATACTTATGGCAAGGCTGACATCGGGTCTTGTGCACAGCATTGCATACATGATAGAGCCTATGGCCGAAGCATAGGGGATGACACTCATCTTTTCTCTATCTTCTGCAGTCACTGGGCATTGAGTCTTACTCAACTTCACACCTTGCAATACAGGCAAGAACCCCTTCTTGGACTGATCCATTTTGAACTTCTTCAAAACTTTGTCAAGGTATGTGCTTTGTGAAAGTCCTATTAAGCGTCTCGATCTATCTCTATAGATCTTGATGCCTAATATGAAAGCAGCTTCTCCTAGGTCCTTCATTGAAAAACTCTTGTTCAAATATTCCTTTACGCTTTCCAGCATTTCTATATTGTTTCCAATCAGTAATATGTCATCCACATATAATATTAGAAATGCTATAGAGCTCCCACTCACTTTCTTGTAAATACAAGCTTCTCCGTAAACTTGTATAAACTCGAACGCTTTGATCACCTCATCAAAACGAAGATTCCAACTCCGAGATGCTTGCACCAGTCCATAAATGGATCGCTGGAGTTTGCAAACTTTGTCAGCATTCTCTGGATCGACGAAACCTTCTGGTTGCATCATATACAACTCTTCCTTAAGGTAACCGTTAAGGAACGCTGTTTTGACATCCATCTGCCAAATTTCATAATCGAAAAAGGCAGCTATTGCTAACATGATTCTGACGGACTTAAGCATCGCTACGGGTGAGAAGGTCTCATCGTAGTCAACTCCTTGAACTTGTGAAAAACCCTTTGCCACAAGTCGAGCTTTATAGACGGTGACATTACCGTCCGCATCCGTCTTCCTCTTAAAGATCCATTTGTTCTGAATGGCCTTACGCCCTTCAGGTAATACTTCCAAAGTCCATACTTTGTTTTCATACATGGATCCCATCTCGGATTTCATGGCCTCTAACCACTTCTCGGAATCCGGGCTCATCATCGCTTCTCCATAGCTCGTAGGTTCATCGTTGTCTAACAACATGACTTCTAAGACAGGGTTGCCGTACCACTCAAGAGCAGTATGCGTCCTTGTCGACCTACGAGGTTCGATAGCAACTTGATCCAAAGCTTCATGATCATCATCATTAACTTCCTCTTCAGCTAATGTAGGCTCCACAGAAACAACTTTCTGCGCTGCGCTACACTCAGTTTGAAGTAAAGGTTCAACAACCTCATCAAGTTCTATCTTCCTCCCACTCAATTCTTTCGAGAGAAACTCTTTCTCAAGAAATGTTCCGTTTTTAGCGACAAACACTTTGCCTTCGGATCTGAGGTAGAAGGTATACCCAACTGTCTCTTTTGGGTATCCTATGAAGACGCATTTCTCCGCTTTGGGTTCCAGCTTTTCAGGCTGAAGCTTTTTGACATAAGCATCACATCCCCAAACTTTAAGAAACGACAGCTTTGGCTTCTTGCCAAACCAAAGTTCATATGGCGTCGTCTCAACGGATTTCGATGGTGCCCTATTTAAAGTGAATGCAGCTATCTCTAATGCATAACCCCAAAACGATAGTGGCAAATCGGCAAGAGACATCATAGATCGCACCATATCCAATAAGGTTCGATTACGACGTTCGGACACACCATTACGCTGTGGTGTTCCAGGCGGTGTCAATTGTGAAACAATTCCACACTGTCTTAAGTGACTGCCAAACTCATAACTCAGATATTCTCCTCCTCGATCAGATCGTAGGAATTTAATCTTCTTGTTACGATGATTCTCAACTTCACTCTGAAATTGTTTGAACTTTTCAAATGTTTCAGACTTGTGTTTCATTAAGTAAATATACCCATATCTACTTAAGTCATCAGTGAAGGTGAGAAAATAACGATAACCACCGCGCGCCTCAATACTCATCGGACCACACACATCAGTATGTATGATTTCCAATAAGTCACTTGCCCGTTCCATTGTTCCAGAGAACGGCGTTTTAGTCATCTTGCCCATGAGGCATGGCTCACATGTGTCAAGTGATTCAAAATCAAGTGACTCCAAAAGTCCATCAGCATGGAGCTTCCTCATGCGTTTTACGCCAATATGACCTAAACGGCAGTGCCACAAGAAAGTGGTATTATCATTATCAATTCTACATCTTTTGGCATCAATGTTATGAACATGTGTATCATTACTATCGAGATTCAATAAGAATAAACCCCTCACATTGGGTGCATGACCATAAAAGATATTACTCATATAAATAGAACAACCATTATTCTCTGATTTAAATGAGTAACCGTCTCGCAATAAACAAGATCCAGATATAATGTTCATGCTTAACGCAGGCACCAAATAACACTTATTTAGGTTCATCACTAATCCCGACGGTAATCGAAGAGCGAGCGTGCCGACGGCGATCACATCAACCTTGGAACCATTTCCCACGCGCATCGTCACTTCGTCCTTTGCCAGCCTCCGTCTATTCCGCAGTTCCTGTTTTGAGTTGCAAATATGAGCAACCGCACCGGTATCAAATACCCAGGCACTACAACGAGAGTTGGTAAGGTACACATCAATATATATACCTTGTTTGTTGTTGGCCGCCTTCTTGTCAGCCAAATACTTGGGGCAATTCCACTTCCAGTGTCCAGTTCCCTTGCAATGAAAACACACAGTTTCTGGTTTGGGTCCAGCCTTGGGTTTCTTTACGAGAGGAGCAACTGCTTTGCCACTCTTCTTGGAGTTACCCTTCTTACCCTTGCCATTTTTCTTGAAACTAGTGGTTTTATTGACCATCAACACTTGATGCTCCTTCTGAATTTCAGACTCAGCGGCTTTCAGCATCGCAAACAGCTCGGCGACTGACTTGTTCATCCCGTGCATGTTATAGTTCAACACGAAGCTCTTGTAGCTAGGTGGCAATGATTGAAGAACTCTGTCAGTGATAGCCTCTGGCGGAAGGGGCATCCCTAACTCAGCCAGACGGGTGGAGTACCCAGACATTCTGAGCACGTGATCACTGATAGACCCGTTCTCCTCCATCTTGCAAGCATAGAACTTATCGGAGATCTCATATCTCTCGATCCGGGCATTCTTCTGAAAGATAAACTTCAACTCCTGGAACATCTCATATGCTCCATGACGTTCAAAACGTCTTTGAAGTCCCGGTTCTAAGCCATACAACATTGCACATTGAACTATTGAGTAATCATCAGAACGAGCCTGCCAGGCGTTCACAACATCTAGAGACTCAACTGGAGCGGGTGGATCACCAAGCGGTGCATCAAGGACATAAGCCTTTTGGGAAGCCGTAAGGATAATCCTTAGATTACGGGCCCAGTCCACAAAGTTACTTCCATCATCTTTCAACTTAGCTTTCTCTAGGAACGCATTAAAATTCAGGGGTGCTACTGCGTGAGCCATGATCTACAACATAAATATAGCAAAGACAACTTAGACTATTGTTCTAGATAATGAGTTTAGTTAATCATATTACTTAAAAACTCCCACTCAAATTGACATCCCTCCGATCATTCGAGTGTAACATGATCCAAATCCACCAACTCAAGTCCGATCATCACGTGAGTTGAGGTGGTTTCAATGGTGAACATCTTCATGTTGATCATATCTACTATATGACTCATGTTCGACCTTTTCGTCTCTTGTGTTCCGAGGCCATGTCTGTACATGCTAGGCTCGTCAAGTTTAACATGAGTGTTCCGCACGTGTAACATGGCTTACACCCGTTGTATGCGAACGTAGAGTCTATCACACCCGATCATCACGGCGTGTCTCGAAACGACGAACTTTCGCAACGGTGCACACTTGGGGAGAACACAATTTTATCTTGAAATTTAAGTGAGGGATCACCTTATAATGCTACCGTCGTCCTAAGCAAAATAAGATGCATAAAAGGATTAACATCACATGCAAATCATAAGTGACATGATATGGCCATGAACTTGTGCTTTTGATCTCCATCTCCAAAGCACCGGCATGATCTCCATCGTCACCGGCATGACACCATGATCTCCATCATCTTGATCTCCATCAACGTGTCGCCATAAGGTTGTCGCGCCGACTGTTGCTTCCACGACTATTGCTAACGTTTAGCGATAAAGTAAAGCATTACATAGCGCTTAATGATTGACACGCAGGTCATACAATAATTAAAGACAACTCTATGGCTCCTGCCAGTTGCCGTACTCATCGACATGCAAGTCGTGATATTCTATACAAAACATGATCATCTCATACATCACATATATCTCATCATGTAATTGGCCATATCACATCACAACATACCCTGCAAAAACAAGTTAGACGTCCTCTAATTGTTGTTGCAAATTCTACGTGGCTGCTACGGGTTTGCAAGAACCGTTCTTACCTACGCAAAACCACAACATGGTGTAGTGATTGCTTTTTGATCTTCTAAAAGAACCCTCTTCATTGAAATCGATTCAACTAAAGTGAGAGAGACAGACACCCGCTAGCCATCTTTATGCAACAAAATTACATGTCAGTTGAAGGAACCTGTCTCGCGTAAGTGTACGCGTAATGTCGGTCCGGGCCGCTTCATCTCACAATACCGCCGAATCAAATATCAACTAGTAACGACAAGCAATATGTATACACCCACGCCCACAACTCGTTTGTGTTCTACTCGAGATCTCATCTACGCATAGACCTGGCTCTGATACCACTGTTGGGGAACGTTGCATGGGAAACAAAAAATTTCCTACGCACACACAAGATCTATCCATGGTGATGAGCATCTACGAGAGGGAGAGTGAATCTACATACCCTTGTAGATCGCTAAGCGGAAGCGTTTAAGAAATGCGGTTGATGTAGTCGAACGTCTCCGCGATCCAAATCGCACGTCGTCCCTCGATCCGATCACGAACTAGTGCCGAACGGACGGCACCTCCGCGTTCAACACACGTACGGCTTGATGACGCCTTCACCTCCTCGATCCAGCGAGCGATGGTGAAGTAGTGGTTGAGTTCCAGCAGCACGACGGCGTGGTGATGGTGGTGAGGAACAATCTCTGCAGGGCTTCGCCAAGCACTACGGAGATTATGACGGAGGAACTAGAGGGTTAGGGTTGCCGCACACGGCTTGGGGAAATCTTGATGTATCTCGTGTGCTAGCCCTGCCCCTCTATTTATATGTTGAGCCTTGGGGTCTAAACTTGGAGTAAAAGCCTCCTCCAGGTCGGTTTTGCCCGCACAAGGTCGGTTTGGCCCGCAGGAAAAGAGTCCAACTCGGATCCCTGCCGAACCGTGCACAGCCGCGCACAAGCGGTAGTACCGCTCACAAGCGGTAGTACCGCTTGGGCGGTAGTACCGCTTCACACAAGCGGTAGTACCGCTCGGGCGGTAGTACCGCTTCACACAAGCGGTAGTACCGCTTACGCGGCAGCAAAACTACTTTTTGCATTTTCCAATACCTCGTGGGCTTTATCCCTTTGTCCCATATAAAGTGTTGCTGCACCCGAACACTTCGGTAAACATCCGGAACCCCTTCCGGTGAACTCCGGAACTCTTCCGGAGATCAAAACACTATTATCACATATATCAATCTTTACCTCCAGACTATTCCGGAGATCCTCGTCATGTCCGGGATCTTATCCGGGACTCCGAACAACTTTCGGTCACCAACATAATAACTCAATTATACTAATCGTCACCAAACGTTAAGTGTGTAGACCCTGCGGGTTCGAGAACTATGTAGACATGACCGAGACACCTCTACGGCCAATAACCAATAGCGGGACCTGGATGCCCATATTGGCTCCTACATATTCTACGAAGATCTTTTATCGGTCGAACCTCTATGTCAAGGATTCAGTTAATCCCGTATGCTGTTCCCTTTGTTCTTCGGTATGTTACTTGCCCGAGATTCGATCGTCGGTATCACTATACCTAGTTCAATCTCGTTACCGGCAAGTCTCTTTACTCGTTCCGTAATACAAGATCCTGTGGCTAACTCTTTAGTCACTTTGCTTGCAAGGCTCAATGTGATGTTGTATTACCGAGTGGGCCCTGAGATACCTCTCCGTCACACGGAGTAACAAATCCCAGTCTTGATCCATGCCAACCCAACAGACACCCTCGGAGATATCTGTAGAGCACCTTTATAGTCACCCAGTTACGTTGCGACGTTTGATACACACAAGGTATTCCTCCGGTGTCAGTGAGTTGCATGATCTCATGGTCAAAGGAACAGATACTTGACATGCAGAAAACAATAGCAATAAACTGACACGATCAAATGCTACGTTTACAGTTTGGGTCTTGTCCATCACATCATTCTCCTAATGATGTGATCCCGTTATCAAATGACATCTCATGTCAATGGCTAGGAAACCTTAACCATCTTTGATCAACGAGCTAGTCAACTAGAGGCTTACTAGGGACACAGTGTTGTCTATGTACCCACACATGTATTTGAGTTTCCAATCAATACAATTATAGCATGGATAATAAACGATTATCATGAACAAGGAAATATAATAATAACCAATTTATTATTGCCTCTAGGGCATATTTCCAACAGGTAGTACCGCTTAAGCGGTAGTACCGCTCTATGGAGCGGTAGTACCGCTTGGCTGCGGGCTGGGTAGATAACGGTTGGATTTTCTCCCCCCTATAAAAGGGGGTCTTCTTCCCCAATGCATTTTATCTCTTGAGCTCGTGTTCTTCCCCCATTGTTGACCTTCTTCGAGCTTGCTAACTCTCAGTCCCTCCAATGATTCTTGCTAGTTCTTGAGGGAAAAGAGAGAGGAGATCTAGATCCACATTTCCACCAATCACTTTCTCCTCTAAGTGAGGGGAACCCCTTGGATCTAGATCTTGGAGTTCTTGGTGTTCTTCTTTGTTCTTCCTCTCATTTTCCTCCCTAGCATTAGTTGCTTTGGTGGGATTTGGGAGAGAAGGACTTGGGCACTACGTGTGCCCTTGCCATTGCATTTGGTGCATAGGTTTGAGTTCTCCACGGTGATACGTGGAAGTGAGAAGTTGAGTAGCTTATTACTCTTGGGTGTTTGAGCACCCTAGAGCTTGTTCCTCTTGGGTGCCTTGGCGCCCTAGACGGCTTGGTGGTGCCTCGGAGCTCAATCATTGTGGTGTAAAGCTCCGGGCAAGCGTCGGGGTCTCCAATTAGGCTGTGGAGATTGCCCCGAGCAATTTGTACGGGTACTGGTGAACCGCCCCCAAGGGTTGCCAAAGTGTACGGGTACCGGTGACCGCCCCCAAGGATCGCCATTTGTACGGGTTCGGTGACCGCCCTCAAGGGTCCCTTAGTGGAATCACGGCATCTTGCATTGTGCGAGGGCGTGAGGAGATTACGGTGGCCCTAGTGGCTTCTTGGGGAGCATTGTGATGATGATGTGGCTTTGAATGGTTGAAAATGCATGAAAAATAACGAATGAAGTGGGAAAGGGTTGAAAATTGATGATATGGCTTTGAATGGTGCATGTTGAACGCACAAAATGTCTGGAGTTGAAACAAGTTTAAAAAAAGTGTTATGAAAAAGTAAAACGGCTATAACTTTTGCATACGATGTCAAAAAAGAAGTTTAATATATCAAAATATTCAGCACGAGAAACCGGTTTCGATGGCAACCGCCATAGGCTGTTTTGTAAATTTTTAGAATCCTTAAATTCCCAAATGAAAAAAAGTTATCCTCAAATTTAAGTTTTTTTGAATTTTTGGTAAAACTACTTATTCAATAAATATTAGTGTTACTAAATAATTATTGTTTTATAGAATAATAGTTTCAAACTCAAATGGTGAAACGTGTGACATCATGCTCAAGGGCTTAATAGGATTGATATTATACATATAACATAAATTAATTGAATAAGTAGTTTATTTTTTTTAAACGTTTTTAATTCTTTTAGATTTTTGAAATTCGAAAAGAATAAAAATTCAGATTTTAAAAATTATTATTTTTTAAGTAAATGATGTCATATTTGTATTCCTCACATTTTTCTGATAATAATGGATATATTATTTGTCGATTTTCGATTTACAGATTTAAAGATATTAATTATGCCATATTAAATGAATAAATGACAAAAAATGAATAAAATAATATTATTACTTATTTTATTTTCATTGAAATTCAATATTATTATTACTTATTTTATTTTGAACTTTTTATTATTTTGGTTTTTTTTTTTGAGAATTTTTTACTTTTTTTTGAATTTTTTGCCTTTTTTTGAAGTTTTTTAGAGTTTTTATATTAATTATTGTTGTTTGTTAATCATTGTTGTTTATTTTAATAATTGTTTGGAATTCAAAAAATTAAATCATGTGACATCAAGACCTAAGGGTTAATAGGATTGATAGCTCACTATTGTCAAGAAAACAACAAGCGCAGACTTGGAAACTAGGAAAGATAGAACTCGAAAATTAAGCGTGCTGGGGTTGGAGCAGTGAGAGGATGGGTGACCGGCCGGAAAGGTAGACAATTTGGAATGAGTGATTAGAGATTAAATTGTTAAATAATTCAAAGATTTGAAAATCAGAAAAAAAAATGTCAAAAAAATAAGTTTTTTTTTAAATAATAATACACCAACCGGGACTAAAGGTCGTCCAGCCCCCGCTCCAGAAAGCTGCCACGCGGAGCTCCTTTAGTCCCGGTTCGTAATTCAACCAGGACTAAAAGCAGAGGCCTTTAGTCCCGATTTTTTTGTCCCGGTTGCAGAACCGGGACTAAAGGCCCTCTAGAACCTTGACTGATGCCCTGTTTTCTACTAGTGGATAGCTGCGTACCTGGACCTGAAGGAATTCAGTCAGTCAGAGTTTCCAAATGCACGAACGCGACCCTCTCGGCCCGTTGTGTTGTCGGGACTACAGTGTGACTGAAGACTAGCTGCCGTCCAGTCCCGTATCATAACCAGTAAATAAATGGCAGCGAGGAATTGAAGATGAGACGAGCCCTTTCGCTTATACCAACCACTACAAAGTAATTATCATGCTCTGGTCAGGACACCATCCTGTATGCTTGGCAGCTCTTCTCTGAGAGTGAGATCTATACTGCTGTCCACTTACCCTAAGAGTGAGGTTGCTACCGCTGTCCACTGCTCTGTAATGGAAGGCCTCATCATTTTCACCACGATTTTCTTGGACGGCAGAGTCTACAGTCACATTCATGGTTACAAGAATAATTTTGCGAAAATAAAATAAACAGAGAAGAGTAACAAGAGTAAGTTTGTTACAGGATGAAGGAAATATACATACACTGAGGCCAGCATGCCAGGACGCCAGCTTTTAATTAGTCACTAGGGGTTCCCATAAAGAATGGGCAATAGTTCATGTTTGGTACAAAGCCTTTTAGCATAGCAGCAAAAAGAAAAACATCAGAAAAACAAAATTGTACATGAATCAAATAGATTTTACTTCACCAGAATACATTCTTTCAACTCTGTGTTCACGCTACCAATGTTTTAACAGTTTTTGCTTCACCAAACTCCCTGCAAGACCAGGGCACATCGCCACGATATGGAAATAGAGCTTAAGAAAAACAAAAGTGTACATGAATCAAATAAAAAAAAGTGAATCACCATATATGTGTTCATAAAAAAGCCGATTCCACTGGGGAAGAGGGCACCGGTTGGGTAAATCCAAGACAGCGTCAACAAGCCAGAAGTTAGCAATGATATTGTAGTTGATGTTGATGCAAGACAAATAGTATGTTGCATTGTTGATGCAAACTATAGCCTTGGTATCACACAAACTAGCTCCTAAGACTGAAAATCATACCAGGGTGGACCCCCTTCCTAACGGAATGGAGATGATACATCCCTGAGAGGGCCACAAGAAAAAGAAGGGCAATCATGCCAATGAAATCACCCTTGAACACGATTTGAAACAAGAATAGCAATCACAGAAAAGAAAGTTAAGGCTTTCAAGTGTAAATAGCATAAAACTACCACATTTGGGGCTAGGGTTCCGGAAAACTAACACCTTTTTGAAATTCCCTAAAACCTACCACTATTTTGGTTCGCTGTTCCAAAAAACTACCATGTTGCACTGATGACTGTGTTAGTTAATTTTAATCATGTTGATGAAAAATTGGGTCCACTCGACAGGTCTGACGTGGCATAAAAGTCAACACCGCTAGTTTTGACTATTAGGTTGACCGTTATGACAGGTGGATCCCACATGTCGGTCCCTTCAAAAAATATAAATGTAATCGGGTCCCTGTAAACTTTTTTATAAAACACAATCAGGTCCCTGTAACTTTTTTATAAAAAGCAATCGGGTCCATGTAGCTTCTTTATAAAAAGCAATTGGATCCATTTGGCCGTGGCAGCACCGGCCATGGTGGTAGCCGGCCGTGCTGCTGCTGCTTGCCGCACTGCACATAGTTGAAAGAATGTATTATCGTGCTTCAAGGCAGTGAGATGGTGGAAGTAGAACGCGATAGATCTCGACATGGTAGACTGGTTCACAGAACCACACATCCATGTATACGATATAAGAACTGGTTAAGAAGATTAAGTGCCTAAGATAGCTCCCTGCAGGCTGTATACAAATATATGGTCGTGATGGCAATGGCATTGACTGACTCAAAAGAAGAAGAAATGCAGTTGGTCTTCTGGATGTGACAGGAAAGCCAGTACTTCGTTCCAAATCCAATTGTGTCCAGTCAAGGTGACGTGCCAGTTGTGGAAAATGAAGCCATCCATTATTACTATTTGTTGGACTAATCAACACTAATAGCAAGCAAGCACTGAATGGCAATGCTTCATTTTTCTGAAACACAGCACGGCAGAAGTTTCATTGGCAACTGGAATTCCTCCTTGTCCACACAAGCCCAAAATAAATTTTCACTTAATTCCACTGCATGAGCTTCTCTCTTTGCCTTCTTCATCTCCATTCTGTTACAACAGTATGCCAGGACTTCTCTTCATAGTGCTGCTCATCTCTCTTCTCGCCAATGGAACCCATGTTGCCACAGTATGGGATGATGAAGAATTCTTCAAGAATTGTTCACCAAGTCAGTGCAGCGAACATGGACCAGAGGTCCGATTCCCATTCAGGCTTGCAACCCAACCTCCACCTTGTGGTGCACCAGGTATGCAGTTATCATGCTTTGGACAAGACACCATCCTGTATCACCCAGTTCTTGGCTCCTGCAAAGTGACTGCAATATTTTACAAGGATCTAGTCATAAACATCAGTCCACCTGTAGACTCATCACCTCACTGCCCACTTCAGAGACTCATCTCAGCAAATCTATCAACTGATGTGTACAAACCTCAAAAGTTGGAAGATGCCAGCTTAGTAGGTTGTTCAAGAGATTCTATACCAATAGATCTATACGGTATAGTGGGCCCAGCCGCTTGTCTTGTTAACAAGGCCATCCAGTTCTGGTATTTGGTGAACCCCAACGCATACATGTCTGTTCTTCCTTTTGACTGCATGGTTGTTTTATAAGGACATCCCCATGCCATATACTAGAAAGATTCATCAGTCATACTTCAAGTTGAAGAAGCTCAGCCACACTGCAACCTTCAAGTATAGGGCAAACAGAATGATCAGCTTTGGTGAGACGGCATTGTCTTGGTACTCTAGTAACATCACTAGTGTTTGCCAACAGTGTGAAAAAGAAGGTCAACAATGTGGATTTAACTCACAAAGGGATCAAGCTTTCTGCAAGCATCATGGTATTGTTTCTTGCCCTAGTCGAAATCATGTTCCCTTATGGTGTCTCAATTTCTTTCTAATGACATTTCAGAATTTTTATTTCCCCATCTATTCTCTTGCCAAGCTCATATGTTCCAAATTTTTAACAGTCAGCAAGATTTTTACCTATAGCGAAACTTTTCACGTAACTGTACTGCAAATTAGTCCAGCAGTTAGTCAGTCACAGCCTGCTGTGCAGATCACTTTAGATCTCGAGAACAAACTTTGTTAGAGCACAAGCTCTTTGTCTTCAATAAAATTTACTTTTGTGGCCTCCCCTACAGTTTCAGTGCAAACAAGGACAGGCTCTAGGTTCACATCCCTGGGCGTACCCTCAAAAACTTGTCTGGAGACGGCAGTGCGAAACAATTATGCTTAACTCTTTTCCAAAATTCTAAAAAAAAAACCCATAACTGCCCACTGTGAAGATCATTTTAGAATAGAAACCAAACTTTGCTTGGGCATAAGGTGTTTTTTTCCTAGATTAGCAAGGCTTCATATGGACTCTGGTTATCAGTAACTCCCTTATTATTTCCTTTCTTCCTTTTTTGCTTCTGCCCAAAGTAAGCATTCAGAAGATGATTTTAGTCCATGAAATTTGGCACTGTATGGATAAGGTGCACTGATGACCATCAACAAATCCAACATTGGAACATTTGAATGTTAACACTTGCATAATGTCAGATATATTCCCTATTTCAATAGTTCAAACAAATTAGACGTAAATGGTTTTTAGGACATAATTTGGCTGTGCTTGATTAAGTTCCAATAACTTAAGAGAATTTGAACCGAGCTGGTCGAACATTAAAAAAATCATCGACTTGGGCTTCTTCGATTTTAATATTTGGTACACTGACCTGGCACCAGGTTCTTAGTTTGGAACTTTAGACTACTAGTTGTTTGGAAAAGAGTAGTTACCATTAAAATTATGTCCATTGGTGTTAATGCAGTAGTCCTGAGTTTGGGTTAAACAAAAAAACTATACCCAGCACAAGGAATTAATAATAACAAGATTATTTAGAACATTCACACAACAAGATCATACAGTGTTAATAAACCTGTGTTGGTTGCAAATTGTCCATGTGCACCTCTGTTATGATGATCTTCAGGAACGTTGTATTAAACATTTTTGTTCTCTCTAGACATAATGGACAAAAAATAACGGCTAGCACCTGATTTCCAGTTGACATATATTTTGTTTAGAGAATGCAAACTAGCCCTGATACTCAACATTTCCATCCACAATGTGCAATGGTCTTTATTCGTGTCAAGTTAGTGTAAATTTATGAAGCCAATCAACAAGTTATCTTTTTCTTTACTACTCACAGAATGAACATCAAAAGTTATATTTTAAAATATCACCATTTACCTATATGGTTTTTTATTACATATATACACTCATATTGATTTTATCAGTGTGTGTGAAAAGATACCAGTTTTTATGTCGATGCTATATTTCCCCATCTCCCATGTTGGTTAGAGACAAGATAGAATGTGCAGCAATGTATATATGTACAGACTGTAAACTTCACATTTATAAACATCTATTCTAATAAAGTTGTATTAACTTAAATCATGTTCGACATTTCAAATATCCAACTAGAATACCAGATAAAGATATTGGATACGAACCAATAAGCACGTTTCTGTAGTATTCAAACGTTCGTAGCAGTTTCATGTTACTAGATCTACACAAAAGTTATGAGAAATATGAGAAAAAAATTGGTACATATCGATCTATATAACCTATACATATGAGATCCAATATACACGAAGGATGAAGCTAACAGGAAGCAATACTATATGCCCCTTCTATACCCACATATCAAATCTCATGAAAGAAAATCTGGAAGCAGTGGTTCCTATCAAATTTTTAGAAGTACTAGCTTATTATGTTTTTGTCTACACTAAATCATGGAAGAACTCATTTTATCATTCTTACATGCAGGTACAAAGGTCATCCCAATTGCAGGTAGTGCTGCAACTCTTCTCCATTTCCATTATAAATGTTCTTAACTTTCACTCATGAGAAATAGCCACTGAAATTTAACTCGAGTCAAATCTGTGTGGGGTGAGTTTAAGTGAGCTGCGTCAATTATTGCGACCTTAAATTTAATGTTCTCTAATTGCAATGAGATGAGATATATCCCTCGGAAAAAGAAAGTGTGGGGCTGCGGGAGATTTAATCATGGAGGCACAGCTAACAATCCAAAATGCAGCTGGCTAATTTCCTTTCTTTTAAATCAGCAGCATCATCTGTAGCTGCATTTGTAGCTCTTTCATTGATGGTAGTCACGACACGCTACCTCTCATTGAAGTCAAGGTATAATGAAGAGATAAATAGGAAGGTCGAAATGTTTCTGAAGGCATATGGCACATCGAAACCCACAAGGTACACTTTCCCTGAAGTTAAGAAGATAGCAAGACGGTTCAAGGATACTGGGCCAGGGTGGATTTGGAAGTGTGTACAAAGGCGAGCTACCAAATGGAGTGCCTGTAGCAGTCAAGATGCTAGAGGGCTCTGTAGGAGAGGGTGAGGAATTCATCAATGAAGTTGCAACCATTGGACTAATCCACCATACAAATATTGTCCGCCTCATGGGCTTTTGCTCTGAAGGAACAAGACGTGCTCTGATTTATGAATATATGCCTAACGAGTCACTGGAGAAATACATATTCGCACATGTTTCTAATATTTCTCGACAACTCCTAGCAAACAACAAAATGCTAGATATTGCTTTAGGCATTGCCCGAGGAATGGAATACCTGCATCAAGGGTGCAACCAGCGCATTCTCCACTTTGACATCAAGCCACACAACATCTTGCTGGACTATAACTTCAACCCGAAGATCTCAGACTTTGGCCTTGCCAAGCTGTGTGCAAGGGACCAGAGCATCGTTACCTTGACCGCAGCAAGAGGCACAATGGGATACATAGCACCAGAGCTTTACTCTCGGAACTTTGGAGGGGTGTCGTACAAGTCGGATGTGTACAGTTTCGGCATGCTGGTGTTGGAAATGGTGAGGGTCGATACGGCCACCAGTTGGAGGTGGCTTTCCCCTTTGGGGATAAGCCTGAGTTGGGTCGGGCTCCCCTGTATAAATGGGCCGACCCGCGGTCTGGATAAATTATATGGCGGGCTGTGGAACGACGGACTGCTCATATTGGTTGGGCAGCCTTATGAAAAAAACCAAGCCACTAGTACGTTATTACCTTGTCCTCAAAAAAAAAAACTAGTACGTTATTACCTTTCCCTCAAAAGGAAAAAAGAGTACGTTATTACCTAAAAAAAGACGGAAATGTTACTCCTACCTAAAACACCAAGCCACTAGTACGTTACCTAATAAAAAAGGAGCATGTAGATACTGAAATGAAGAAACATAAGGCGACTGATATAAATCTCAGAATTAGCAAAATTGTCATTCTCCAGAAGAAGAAACATAACTGCGGAAAGTCTATATCGTAACTACAAGTGTACACAATCGTTTCAATGGCTAGGAAATGTCATGTATATTTTTGGCACATCATCCTATAACGCAGGGTCATGCACTATTTCCAATTTATTTCAAACCCTTGTCAATTTGAGCTAATTACATAAGACTTAGGAGTAACGTAATTGAGAAGGACGAAACCTCTTTGATGGCAGTCACAAATGCCCATCTTCATATTTAAGGTGCATGCAAATGTGGTCCATCCTAGGCTGGGATGGTGTATAAATAAGCTCTCATGACAACACTTCGATGTAGTTTTGATAGAGAGAATGCCATGCACGACACTATGCGCCAACCTGGCTGCCAGTTGGGGGTATGCATATATCCAGTTAGGCTTGGGAAGCATCCAGAATTTGATTACCACTATCCCTTCTGGTATGACTTGTCGCAAAATGGATCTGTTTATCATAAAGAGATTCGTTGTTCCTGACCAGTGGAATCTTGCGAATCTGTGGCGTCACCAAACTCATGTTAAAAACCGAGTAGGGTATCACTTATATGTGCGAGCTCACATATTAGGACTATCGTGCATCAACAGAATATGTTGCACTGCCAAAATAGTGTGGCCATGTCCAAGCGAGTTGAAGGTGACAAATAGCTCAAACGACGCACCCACGGCCAGAAGGCTAACCATTTTCCTTCATGCAGAGTTAACTAGATGATACCCCGCGCGCTGTTGTGGAGATCTCTTGCAATGTTTTTTTGATGAAATTTAAAAATAGTTATGATACATTGTACTTGATTGTTATATGCTCCCTCTCGCTCAAAATATAAGACGTGGAAGAGGAAGTAGTTGTGAATATATATAGAATTACAACTAGTATTTTCCATGCATGACCCCTTTTGGGAGTTGGAAAAAATAAAACATATAGAGAAACATATTTGTGAGGACAAAATTAATCAAGACCAGCCGTCCTTCAAGAGAGAGCAACTTGCCTTTTGAACTGTTCAACCTTTTCTCAAATCACTCATCTACATGTTTTCACTCTGCATTAGTGAGACGTCGATAATGAATCCGAATTCCCAAATATTTAATCAGAAAATAACCTTGCGCACAACTAAGTAGGTTAGCGTAATTATATCACTGCCTCACTGTGTTGTCCAAAGCAGCACAATTTCTTTTGTGGAAGTTAATGTCAAGGTCTGACATCTGCTTGAACGCTGAAAGCAAGAGTTTCAGGTTTTGAGCCTTATCGAGTTCATGTTCTATAAAAAGAATCGTATCATCGACATATTGCAGAATAGAGAGACCATCATCCACAAAGTGTCGCACTACTCCTATAATCTTATGTCATCTTCGGCACGATTAATCATAATAGCTAACATGTCAGCAACAATGTTAAATACTATTGGATACACACTAGTAGAAAACGGGCCCTTAGTCCCGGTTCGTAAGGGCCTTTAGTCCCGGTTTTCCAACCGGGACTAAGCAATCGGGACTAAAGGCCCCCACTTTTAGTCCCGGTTGGATTACGAACCAGGACTAAAGGGGCTCCGCGTGGCAGCTTTCTGGAGCGGGGACTGGAGGACCTTTACTCACCAACCGGGACTAAAGGAATTTTTTTGAATTTTTTTTTGAAAATTTTCGAATTTTTTTTATTTTTTTTTTCGAATTTTTTTATTTGTTTTAAATTTTTTTATTCTGATTTTCAAAATTTTGAATTATTTAACAATGTAATCTCTAATCACCCCTCCTCTCACTGCTCCAACCCCAGCACGCTTAACTTTCGAGTTCTATCTCACCTAGTTTCCAAGTCTGCACTTGTTGTTTTCTTGACAATAGTAAGCTATCAATCCTATTAACCCTTATGTCTTGATGTCACATGAGTTAATTTTTTGAATTCCAAACAATTATTAAAATAAACAACAATGATTAAGAAACAACAATGATTAATTTAAAAACTCCAAAAAACTTCAAAAAAGGCAAAAATTTCAAAACAATTCTCAAAAAACAAAAAATCCAAAATAATAAAAAGTGTAAAATAAAATAAGTAATAATAATATTGAATTTCAATGAAAATAAAATAAGTAATAATATTATTTTATTTATTTTTTGCCATTTATTCATTTAATATGGCATAATTAATATCTTTAAATCTGTAAATCGAAATTCGACAAATAATATATATATTATTATCAGAAAAATGTGAGGAATCCAAATATGACATCATTTATTTAAAAAATAATAATTTTTAAAATATGACATCTCCGTTTCGAAGTATCAAGGTTTCAAACGAAAACTCATCTGTTACAAAGGCATTTCATTTTTTTAAACTTATTTCAACTCCAGACTTTTTGTGCGTTCAACATGCACCATTCAAAGCCGCATCATCAATTTTCAACCCTTTCCCACTTCATTCGCTATTTTTCATGCATTTATTGATTTTTTTGAGCTAAATGACCCCGAAATTGAAAAACACTACAAATGAATTCTGAAAAGGTTGAAACTTGGCATGATATCATCATTTCACCCACATAGCATGTGCTAAAAAGTTGAGAGGGTTACGGCAAAAACTGGATGCACTTCGTATACAAACTGGACAATCCCTTTCGAAGTATAAGGGTTTTGGACGAAAACTCATCTGTTACAATAGGCATTTTATTTTTTTTAAACTTATTTCAACTCCAGACTTTTTGTGCGTTCAACATGCACCATTCAAAGCCACATCATCAATTTTCAACCCTTTCCTACTTCATTCGCTATTTTTCATGCATTTATTGATTTTTTTGAGCTAAATTACCCCGAAATTGAAAAGCACTACAAATAAACTCTGAAAAGGTTGAAACTTGGCATGGTATCATCATTTAACCCACATAGCATGTGCTAAAAAGTTGAGATTGTTACGGCAAAAACTGGATGCACTTTGTGTACAAACTGGACAATCTCTTTCGAAGTATCTGGGTTTCGGACGAAAACTCATCTGTTACAAAGGCATATCATTTTTTTAAACTTATTTAAACTCCAGACTTTTTGTGCGTTCAACATGCACCATTAAAAGCCACATCATCAATTTTGAACCCTTTCCCACTTCATTCGCTATTTTTCTTGCATTTATTGATATTTTGAGCTATAAAACTAAAAGAGCTAAACAGAATTTGTTTTTGATTAAAACACCTATTTAAAATAACCTAAAAAATTACCAAATTGAATATAATGATAAAACACACTAATATTAAACAGCAGGAAAAAGAATCACTCAAAAATCTATTTTCAAAGTAAAGTTATTCACAAACTAGTGATTCACACAAATTTCGCTCAAAAACTCTAAATATTTCGCTGTAAGTACAAACAAAAGAAAATAAATAAAGCAAAAAACAAAAAAAAAACTGGAAAAAGACCTTTAGTAATTAAACCAGTTTCTCGTGCTGAACATTTTGATATATTAAAGTTTTTTTTTCGACATCGTATGTAAAAGTTATAGCCGTTTTACTTTTTCATAACACTTTAGTCCCGGTTGGAGACACCAACCGGGACTAAAGGATAGACACCAACCGGGACTAAAGAGTATCTCCCGGTTGGAGACACCAACCGGGACTAAAGGGTATAACCGGGACTAAAGGGGGTGATACCCTTTAGTCCCGGTTGGTGTCTATCCTTTAGTCCCGGTTGGTGTCTCCAACCGAGACTAAAGATAGACCCTTTAGTCCCGGTTGGAGACACCAACCGGGAGTAAAGGGTATCACTCCCTTTAGTCCCGGTTGGTGTCTCCAACCGGGACTAAAGGTCCCATTCGAACTAGGACTGATGCCTGCCGAGCCCCGTCCGGCGTCCTAGCCGATCGAACCGGGACTAATGCTCACATTAGTCCCGGTTCGTAACGCGACCGGGACTATTGCTCCGATCCGGCTAGGACGAAAGCCCTGTTTTCTACTAGTGACATGGGGTCACCCTGATATAGTCCTTTCTTTTTTTGGATGTACTGGCCTATGTCATCATTGCCTTACAGTAACACTACTTCTAGCAACAAAATTTTGGATCCACTAACGCCATTTATCGAAGAATCCTTTCATTCTTAGGGTCTAATGAAAGAACAGCCAATTGATATTTTCATGGGCGTTGTAAAGACTATCTTGACTAATCCACTCAAGTTTTATCCATGCATCTTGTGAATGGTCTCGTGTAGGAATACAACTCTATAGAGTATATTTCTTCCTTGCATGAAGGTCATGTGGTATGGCCGGAGGACATTGTCAACAATCGTGTTGAGCATCTTAGTAGCCAATTTGGTGAAAATCTTAATGCTAACATTAAGGAGACATGTGGGTCTATATTGTCGGATCTGCTCAGCATCCTTAATTTTTGGCAACAAAAGTATTTTGCTAAAAGTAAGTCTGGATAGGTCCGGTTGACCGGCATGAAAACAGTTGAACTACTTTAAAACATTAATCTTGATGATATCCCAAAAATATGATAGAATCTTACGGGTAAACCATCATGGCCTGGAGTTTTGTTACGTTCCATTTGGAACACCACAACTCTCACCTCCTCTCCGGAGAAAAGTGTCTTGAGTATATCATTCTCTTCTATCGTAAATTGCGGAATATCATATGTTCTCATAAAGGGTCATATGACGCCAGGAATAGAGATTTGTAGTATTTGGTGATATAAGTTTTGAGCTCTGCCAGACCTTCGATCCGCCCCTCATCTTGTTGGATGACCTACCAAACGTGCCCTATATGTCACACCTTACCTTACTAATACATGTTACAATTGTCTCGACTTTATTTCAAAACATTATGAATTTGGGGCAACTGATCAATACACAAGAATTGTTGACCGGGACCAAACCACACTAAGTTTGATGGCACCCACCAATGTCATCTTCATATTGAAGGTCCTTGTAAATAAGTCCATCCTACATCGGGATGGTATATAAAGGAGCTATCATGAGAACACTTTGGTATAGTATAGGTAGAGACAACATAATGGACAACACTTTGTGCCAAGTTGGCTGCCAACTGGGAGCATGCATAGATATACTAGGCTTGGGAAGGATTGGGAATTCAATTACCACAACTCGTTCTTGACGGTCTGGTCATACTCTGTGTAATCTTGTGAAGTCAAGGTGCCACCAAAGTCATGTCAAAAACTAAGTAGGGTATCACTCATATGTGCCCAGTTGCATGTTTTGCCTCTCATGCATCAAAGATCATGTTGCCTTGCTGATGTCACACTGCGGTCCGGAAGTGAGATGAGGGTGTCGAAGACCTGCAAGAATGCATGCATAATGAAGACGATGAGCAACTGCCCTTCGTGTTAGCAGCGCTCGATCTCAATACTTGGGGTTAGTCTTTTTGCTGGCTTATAGAATAAGCTGAAATAAGCTGCCCATTGTTGGAAATATGCCCTAGAGGCAATAATAAATTGGTTATTATTATATTTCCTTGTTCGTGATAATCGTTTATTATCCATGCTATAATTGTATTGATTGGAAACTCAAATACATGTGTGGGTACATAGACAACACTATGTCCCTAGTATGCCTCTAGTTAACTAGTTCGTTGATCAAAGATGGTCAAGGTTTCCTGGCCATAGACATGAGATGTCATTTGATAACGGGATTACATCATTAGGAGAATGATGTGATGAACAAGACCCAAACTATAAACATAGCATATGATCGTGTCAGTTTATTGCTATAGTTTTTTGCATGTCAAGTATCTGTTCCTATGACCATGAGATCATGCAACTCACTGACACCGGAGGAATACCTTGTGTGTATCAAACGTCACAACGTAACTGGGTGACTATAAAGATGCTCTACAGGTATCTCCGAGGGTGTATGTTGAGTGGGCATGGATCAAGACTGGGATTTGTTACTCCGTGTGACGGAGAGGTATCTCAGGGCCCACTCGGTAATACAACATCACAATAAGCCTTGCAAGCAATGTGACTAAGTGTTAGCCACGGGATCTTGTATTACAGAACGAGTAAAGAGACTTGCCGGTAACGAGATTGAACTAGGTATAGAGATACCGACGATCGAATCTCGGGCAAGTAACATACCAAAGAACAAAGGGAACAACGTACGGGATTAACTGAATCCTTGACATAGTGGTTCAACCGATAAAGATCTTCGTAGAATATGTAGGAACCAATATGGGCATCTAGGTCCCGCTATTGGTTATTGACCGTAGAGGTGTCTTGGTCATGTCTACATAGTTCTCGAACCCGCAGGGTCTGCACACTTAAGGTTCGGTGACGTTTCGGTATAGTAGAGTTATGTATGGTGGTGACCGAAGGTTGTTCGGAGTCCCGGATGAGATCCTGGATGTCACGAAGAGCTCCGGAATGGTCCGGAGGTAAAGATTGATATATAGGAAGTCCTGTTTTGGTCACCGGAAAAGTTTCGGATATTTCAGTAGTGTACCGGGAGTGCCGAGAGGGGTACCGGGGACCATCGGGAGGGGTGTCTCGACCCAAAGGACCTCATGGGCTGTGGGAGGAGTCAAACCAGCCCCTAGTGGGCTGGCCTAACCCCCCACTAAGGCCCATGTGGCTTTGGGTGGAAAAAATCCAAAGGAGGAAAGGTGGAAAGGGTTTCCAAGTGGAGAGGAGGAATCCTACTCCTAATAGGATTGGAGTAGGACTCCTCCACCTCCAATTTCGGCCAAACCTTGAGGGTTTGAGGCTGCCTCCTCCCCTCCCGCCCTCCTATATATACTAGAGGATTTAGAGGGAAGAGCTAACCCTAATTGCCACGTGCTCCCTCTACTTCATCTAGATCGGTTTCTCCTCTAGTCTAGTTTCAGCGGTGCTTAGGCGAAGCCTTGCCGAAATTGTTCCACCACCATCGCCGCCGTGCCGTCACGCCGCCGGAGAACTCTTCTACCTCTCCGCTACCTCTTGCTGGATCAAGAAGGCGGAGATCGTCATCGAGCTGTACGTGTGCTGAACGCGGAGGTGTCGTCTGTTCGACGCTAGATCGGAAGGACCGTGATCAGGATCGCGAGACGATTCGTGATTTGATCGCAGGACGGATCGTGATGGGATCGCGGGATGGATCGAGATTGGATCGCGAGATGGATCGTGATGGGATCGCGGGACGCTCGGCGATTTGGATCGCGAAGACGTTCGACTACATCAACCGCGTTTCTTAACGCTTCCCGCTTAGCGTTCTACAAGGGTATGTAGATCCACTCTCCCTCTCGTAGATGCTCATCACCATGGATAGATCTTGCGTGTGCGTAGGAAATTCTTTGTTTCCCATGCAACGTTCCCCAACAGTGGCATCATGAGCTAGGTCTATGTGTAGATGAGATCTCGAGTAGAACACAAAGGAGTTTGTGGGCGTTGATATTCAGATTGCTTCCTCCCTTGGTCTTTTCTTGTTTCGGCGGTATTGTGGGATGAAGCGGCCCGGACCAACATTACTCGTATATATGCTTACGAGAGACCGGTTCCATCAACTGACTTGTAACTTCGTTGCATAAAGATGGCTGGCGGGTGTCTGTTTCTCCCACTTTAGTCGGATCGGATTTGACAAAGGCGGTCCTTGAGAAGGTTGAATAGCAATTTTTGTATCACCGTTGTGGTTTTTGCGCAGGTAAGAATTGTTCTTGCTAGATACCCATAGCAGCCACGTAAAACTTGCAACAACAATTAGAGGACATCTAACTTGTTTTTGCAGGGTATGTTATGATGTGATGTGGCCAATTACATGATGAGATATATGTGATGTATGAGATGATCATGTATTGTATAGAATATCACGACTTGCATGTCGATGAGTACGGCAACCGGCATGAGCCATAGGGTTGTCTTTAATTATTTTCGCCGTTTTTGCTTTACTTTATCGCTATGAGTTAGCAATAGTCGTGGAAGCAACAGTCGGCGCGACAACCTCATGGTGACACATTGATGGAGATCAAGATGATGGAGATCAAGATGATGGAGATCATGCCGGTGCTTTGAACATGGAGATCAAAAGCACAAGTTCATGGCCATATCATGTCACTTATGATTTGCATGTGATATTAATCATTTTATGCATCTTATTTTGCTTAGGACGACGGTAGCATTATAAGGTGATCCCTCACTAAAATTTCAAGATAAAATTGTGTTCTCCCCGAGTGTGCACCGTTGCGAAAGTTCGTCGTTTTGAGACACCACATGATGATCGGGTGTGATAGACTCTATGTTCACATACAACGGGTGCAAGACAGTGTTGCACGTGCGGAACACTCGGGTTAAACTTGATGAGCCTAGCATGTACAGACATGGCCTCGGAACACAAGAGACCGAAAGGTCGAACATGAGTCATATAGTAGATATGATCAACATGAAGATGTTCACCATTGAAACCACCTCATCTCACGTGATGATCGGACTTGAGTTGGTGGATTTGGATCATGTGTCACTCGAATGACCGGAGGGATGTCAATTTGAGTGGGAGTTTTTAAGTAATATGATTAACTAAACTCATTATCATGAACATAGTCAAAATGTCTTTGCAAATTATGTTGTAGATTACTAGCTCGCACTGTAGCTTCCTTGAATTTTTATATGTTCCTAGAAAATAGAGTTGAAAGATGATGGTAGCAATAATGCGGACTGGGTCCGTGATCTGAGGATTGTCCTCATTGCTGCACAGAAGGCTTATGTCCTTAATGCACCGCTCGGTGCGCCACCCCCTCAAGCGTCGTTTGTAGATGTTGTGAACATCTGACAGGCACGTTCTGATGACTACTTGATAGTTCAGTGCGTCATGCATTACGGCTTCGAATTGAGGCTCCAAAACGTTTTGAACGTCACGGAACATATGAGATGTTCTAAGAGCTGAAATTGGGATCTCAGGCTCGTGCCCGTGTTGAGAGGTATGAGACCTCCAACAAGATTCTTTGCCTGCAAGATGAAGGAGAATAGCTCAATCGGTGAGCATGTGCTCAGATTGTCTGGGTGCTACAATCGCTTGAATCGAGTGGGAGTTGATCTTCTAGATAAGATAGTGATTGATATAGTTCTCCAAGTCACTGTCACTAAGCTACTAGAGCCTGTGATGAACTATAAAATGCCAGGGATAGAAATAATGATCCCTGAGCTATTCGCGATGTTTGACACCGCGAAGGTAGAAATCAAGAAGGAGCATCAAGTGTTGATGGTTAGTGAAACCACTAGTTTCGAGAAGGGCAAGGGCTAGGAGGGAAACTTCATGGATGGCAAGTCAGTTGCTGCTCCAGTGAAGAAACCCAATGTTGAACCCAAACCCGAGACTAATTTCTTATATTATGAGGAGAACGGTCGCTGAAGCGGAACAACCCTAGATACTTGGTAGATAAGAAGGCTGGCAACGTCGATAGAAGTATATTTGATATACGTGTTATTGATGTGTACCTTGCTAGTACTCCTAGTAGCACCTGGGTATTGGATACCGGTTCGGTTGCTAAATGTTAGTAACTCGAAATAAAAGCTACGGAATAAACGGAGGCTAGCTAAGGGTGAGGTGACGATGAGTGTTGGAAGTGTTTCCAAGGTTGATGTGATCACCATCGCACGCTCTCTCTACCTTCGGGGTTAGTGATGAACCTAAATAAATGTTATTTGGTGTTTGCGTTGAGCATGAACGTGATTAGATCATATTTATTGCAATACGGTTATTCATTCAAGTTAGAGAATAATGGTTATTCTGTTTACATGAATAATACCTTCAATGGTCATGCACCCAATGAGAATGGTTTATTGAATCTTGATCGTAGTGATACACATAATCATAATATTGATGCCAAAAGATACAAAGTTAATAATGATAGTACCACATACTTGTGGCACTGCCGCTAAATGTCATATTGGTGTAAAACGCATGAAGAAACTCCATGCTGATGGATCTTTGGACTCATTCGATTTCGAATCGGTTGAGACATGCGGACCATGCCTCATGGGCAAGATGACTAAGACCCCGTTTTCCGGTATGATGGAGCGGGCAAGTGACTTATTGGAAATGATACATGTTGATGTATTCGGTCCAATGAGTGTTGTAGCATGCGGTGGATATCATTATTTTCCTACCTTCACTGATGATTTGAGTAGATATGGGGATATTTACTTAATGAAACACAAGTCTGAAACATTTGAAAAGTTCAAACAAATTCAGAGTGAAGTTTGAGATCATCGTGAAAAGAAGATAAAATATCTACGATATGATCGTAGAGGTAAATATCTGAGTTACGAGTTTGGTATACAACTTAAGACAATGTGGAAGGTGTTTCACAACTCACGCCACCTGGAACACCATAGTGTGATGGTGTGTTCGAACGTCGTAGTCGTGCTCAATTGGATATGGTGCGTACTATGATGTCTCTTATCGATTTTCCACTATCGTTTTGGGGTTATGCATTAGAGACAACTACATTCACTTTAAAAAGGGGCACCATCTAAGTCCGTTGAGATGACACCGTATGAATTTTGGTTTGGCAGAAACCTAAGCTGTAATTTCTTAATGTTTGGGGCTGCGATGCTTATGTGGAAAAGGTTTTCAACCTGATGAGCTCGAACCCAAAGCGGACAAATGCATCTTCATAGAATACCCTAACGTAACAGTTGGGTAAACCTTCTATCTCAGATCCAAGCACAAAGTGTTTGTTGCTAAAACGGGTCCTTTCTCGAGAAAGAGTTTCTCTCGAAAGAATTGAGTGGGAGGAAGATAGAACTTGATGAGGTTGTTGAACCTTTGTTTCAACCAGAGAGTAGCGCAGCGCAGAAAGTTGTTTCTGTGGAGCCTACATTAGTTGAAGAGGAAGTTAATGATGATGATCATAAAGCTTCGGATCAAGTTACTATCGAACCTCGTAGGTCGACAAGGACGCGTACTGCTCCTGAGTGGTACGGCAACCCTGTCTTAGAGGTCATGTTGTTGGACAACGATGAACCTACGAGCTATGGAGAAGCGATGATGGGCCCGGATTCCGAGAAATGGTTAGAGGCCATGCAATCCGAGATGGGATCCATGTAAGAAAACAAAGTATGGGCTTTGGAAGTACTACCTGAAGGGTGAAAGGCCATTCAGAACAAATGGATCTTTAAAAGGAAGACGAACGCGGACGGTAATGTCACCGTCTATAAAGCTTGACTTGTGGCAAAGGGTTTTTCACAAGTTCAAGGAGTTGACTACGATGAGACTTTCTCACCCGTAGTGATGCTAAAGTCTGTTGGAATTATGTTAGCAGTTGCTGCATTTTTCGATTATGAAATCTGGCAGATGGATGTGAAAACATCATTTCCTTAACGGTATCTGTGAGGAAAGGTTGTATGTGATACAACCGGAAGGTTTTGTCAGTTCTAAGGATGCTAAAATATATGAAAGCTCCAGCGATCCTTCTATGGACTAGAGCAAGCATCTCGGAGTTGGAATATACGCTTTGATGAGGTGATCAAAGTTTTTGAGTCTATACAAAGTTTATGAGAAACTTGTATTTACAATAAAGTGAGTGGGAGCACTATAGAATTTCTGATAAGTATATGTGGATGACATATTGTTGATCGGAAATGATGTAGAATTTCTGGAAAGAATAAAGGGTTGTTTGAAAAGGAGTTTTTCAAAGGAAAACCTGGAATGAAGCTACTTAAATATTGGGCATCTTGATCTATAGAGGTAGATCAAGACGTCTGATAAAACTTTCAATGAGTACATACCTTGACAAGATTTTGAAAGAGTTCAAAATGGATCAGTCAAATAAAGAGTTCTTGCCTGATTTGTAAGGTGTGGAGTTGAGTGAGACTCAAAGCTCGACCACGGCAGAAGAAAGAGAAAGGACGAAGGTCGTCCCCTATGCCTTATCCATAGGCTCTGTATAGTATGCCATGCTATGTACCGCACTTGTGTGTGCCTTGCCATGAGTCTGTCAAGGGGTACAAGAGTGATCCAGGAGTGGACCACTGGACAGCGATCAAGATTATCCTTAGTAACTAGAGGACTAAGGAAATATTTATCGATTATGGAGGTGATGAAGAGTTCGTCGTAAAGGGTTACGTCGATGCAAGCTTTAACACCAATCCGGATGACTCTGAGTAGCAATCCGGATACGTATAGTGGAGCAGCCATTTGGAATAGCTCCAAGTGGAGTGTGGTAGCAGTGTCTACAGTATGACATAGAGATTTGCAAAGTACACACGGATCTGAATGTCGCAGACCCGTTGACTAAAGACCTCTCTCACATGCAAAGCATGATCGAACCCCAGAACTCATTGGGTGTTAGATTCATAACAATGTAAAACACATGGTGATGTGAACTAGATTATTGACTCTAGTGCAAGTGGGAGACTGTTGGAAATATGCCCTAGAGGCAATAATAAATTGGTCATTATTATATTTCCTTGTTCATGATAATCGTTTATTATCCATGCTATAATTGTATTGATTGGAAACTCAAATACATGTGTGGGTACATAGACAACACTGTGTCCCTAGTATGCCTCTAGTTAACTAGTTCGTTGACCAAAGATGGTCAAGATTTCCTGGCCATAGACATGAGATGTCATTTGATAGCGGGATCACATCATTAGGAGAATGATGTGATGGACAAGACCCAAACTATAAACATAGCATATGATCGTGTCAGTTTATTGCTATAGTTTTCTGCATGTTAAGTATCTGTTCCTATGACCATGAGATCATGCAACTCACTGACACCGGAGGAATACCTTGTGTGTATCAAACGTCACAACGTAACTGGGTGACTATAAAGATGCTCTACAGGTATCTCCGAGGGTGTCTGTTGAGTGGGCATGGATCAAGACTGGGATTTGTTACTCCGTGTGACGGAGAGGTATCTCAGGGCCCACTCAGTAATACAACATCACAATAAGCCTTGCAAGCAATGTGACTAAGTGTTAGCCACGGGATCTTGTATTACAGAACGAGTAAAGAGACTTGCCGGTAACGAGATTGAACTAGGTATAGAGATACCGACGATCGAATCTCGGGCAAGTAACATACCGAAGAACAAAGGGAACAGCGTACGGGATTAACTGAATCCTTCACATAGTGGTTCAACCGATAAAGATCTTCGTAGAATATGTAGGAACCAATATGGGCATCCAGGTCCCGCTATTGGTTATTGACCGTAGAGGTGTCTTGGTCATGTCTACATAGTTCTCGAACCCGCAGGGTCTGCACACTTAAGGTTCGGTGACGTTTCGGTATAGTAGAGTTATGTATGGTGGTGACCGAAGGTTGTTCGGAGTCTCGGATGAGATCCTGGACGTCACGAGGAGCTCCGGAATGGTCCGGAGGTAAAGATTGATATATAGGAAGTCCTGTTTTGGTCACCGGAAAAGTTTCGGATATTTCAGTAGTGTACCGGGAGTGCCGGGAGGGGTACCGGGGACCATCGGGAGGGGTGTCTCGACCCAAAGGACCTCATGGGCTGTGGGAGGAGTCAAACCAGCCCCTAATGGGCTGGCCTAACCCCCCACTAAGGCCCATGTGGCTTTGGGTGGAAAAAATCCAAAGGAGGAAAGGTGGAAAGGGTTTCCAAGTGGAGAGGAGGAATCCTACTCCTAATAGGATTGGAGTAGGACTCCTCCACCTCCAATTTCGGCCAAACCTTGAGGGTTTGAGGCTGCCTCCTCCCCTCCCTCCCTCCTATATATACTAGAGGATTTAGGGGGAAGAGCTAACCCTAATTGCCACGTGCTCCCTCTACTTCATCTAGATCGGTTTCTCCTCTAGTCTAGTTTCAGCGGTGCTTAGGCGAAGCCCTGCCGAAATTGTTCCACCACCATCGCCGCCGCGCCGTCGCGCCGCCGGAGAACTCTTCTACCTCTCCGCTCCCTCTTGCTGGATCAAGAAGGCGGAGATCGTCATCGAGCTGTACGTGTGCTGAACGCGGAGGTGCCGTCCGTTCGGCGCTAGATCGGAAGGACCGTGATCAGGATCGCGAGACGATTCGTGATTTGATCGCGGGACGGATCGTGATGGGATCGCGGGATGGATCGAGATTGGATCGCGAGATGGATCGTGATGGGATCGCGGGACGCTTGGTGATTTGGATCGCGAAGACGTTCGACTACATCAACCGCGTTTCTTAACGCTTCCCGCTTAGCGATCTACAAGGGTATGTAGATCCACTCTCCCTCTCGTAGATGCTCATCACCATGGATAGATCTTGCGTGTGCGTAGGAAAATATTTTTTTCCCATGCAACGTTCCCCAACACCCATTACCCAACTTATTCTAGAAACACAATCAAATTTATTTATTTAGAAGCTTACTAATTAAGACTTGACAAGTAGGCTTCTAGAAATATATATTTGGTTGGGCTTTTAGAATAATCTGGGTAGGGGACAACTTATTCTAGAAGCACAAAAAATCACCAAAAGAACTGGCCCTTGGTCTCAGATTGTGGTAGTCCCTGCTTTTTCAGTTGGTAGTCTACAGTTCGATTTTAGTCCATGCAAGGAATAAAGTTTTAAGGGTAGTTCTCGAGGAAGGCTAATATTTGGTCCTTCTCAACCTATAGTCCACAAAATAACCTTCAATTTAGACTTTTGACCCACAGCTACAGTTGTTGAACTAATAAGTCCATATCCAAGCCTGACGAAACTGAAACCACTTTGTCTACGCGTTCCTCCGGCTCATACTAGAACCAACCACCGATTTGGACTATGTATATAATACTATATACTATGTAGTTATACCCCTACTATTAAGTAAATAAGTATTCTTGGTCCGTTATGCTATCTTGTAGAAAACCCATGGATGTTTTCGATAATCAACTTGCAGTCCAATTTTAAGTCAGATTTTTGTTCTTGCAGAAATCCCTTGATGTTTTTTTTAATCAACTCGTACTTCAGTTTTAAGTCAGATTTTTGTTTTTTGCAGGAAATCTCCTGATATATTGGTGAATCGAACCATAGTACATATCAAATGCTTTTTAATATCCATATTTTTTAAACCCTAACTCCAAATTTAACTTGTTGTATATGGAATTTAATTAAAATAATGCATAGAATCTGAATATAATGTTATGTTACATGTTAATTATTTTATTAAATGTTATATAGGATGCAATCTTAATCAATAGTGCATGATTCGTCTATCTTTTATACTGGCGTCGATCCGGATTGAAAATGAACACCTGAACAAAATGATAATAGGAGACGAAAGAAACATCTATAACCATACATGCAAGTTCGCACAAACCTCACAGAAAAAAACAGATATCTCATCCTATGCCGAGGGAGACGCCATAAAGTTGACAACATTCAAGTGCATTGTGATTGTATGAACGCTGAGGCCACCATCGGCGAGGGTGAAAAGGAGAATAAATAGTAAGTCAGAAGAGATGCCATGTGTTGAAATAAAGGACGTGGACCTGTTGGGGTTGAGTCACGGTTATTGTGTCAGGAGTGCGGTATTTTTCCATGTTCAACGAACATGCTCTTTTACTAGTCCCATAAAAAAAATGTGAGATCAAAGAAATGGAAACCTTGATCAATGAAATAAAAGGGTGTTTTTTTAACATAGTACATACGCAAGCGCTCATATATACGTGCTTACACTCACCCCTATGAATGCACACACGCACATTCTACCCCTATGAGCACCTCCGAGAGACTGAGCCGGCATATCATCTTGAGATTTACGAAGTCACCGTAGGCGCCTCGTTGTCGACGGGAATGTCTCCTCCTGCTGAATGCGCATCGACGGAAATCCCGAAATAAATCCAGGAATAATGCGAGCACTAGGACTTGAACCCTGATGGGCCGGGGATACCACTGTCCCTTTAACCATTCAACCACATGTTGGTTCGCAAATAAAAGGTTGTTTAATTAGCCATTGAATGTGCACCTGCTGCTCATCGCCGTCCGGATCCGGCGAGGGGTGGCGCGCCACCGCCCCGGTGTGGCCTCCTGCGCGAAGGAGACACCCAGCGCCGTCAGCATTGACCAGCGACGTGGGATGCACGTGGGTTTAATTGCATTTTTACTTTTTGATTCGGGGGTGTCTATGTAAAATCTAAGGACTAGTTTGTAAATTTGGATTAAAATTGATCTGACACGAAATGCTACGACGCGTAGGCAAAAAAGGGCCCCAATTGTCATAAACGTGCCCAGTCGAGTCAAATCCGCCGATCAGTGTTATTTGCAAAATGTTTACGATAGATATGTGCTTTTCTGCCAAAAAAATGTGACGTGGTGTTTTCTGCAAACATAATCTTCAATGTGGTGGTTTTATGCAATTTACTCCTGCAGGAGAGAAATGAACAAAGTGAGGGATGTGCACGTTTGGTAAGTGCTATATAATGCCGGTATAAGCTAGAGTCACTCCTTAGGAGTTTGAAGGAATTAGAAACTCCCGTCCCGACGAAGTTTCAGCAACACCTCTATGGTGTAACCACATTTAAGATGTTAGGCGCTGTATGGTTGCAGGTGTTTTTCCTTGTCCCACATTGGGCTAGATTGATAAGAAGTAGACGATTAGTCAAATTGGCCTCCGCTTGATTAGGATTTAGGATATGCATATGGATGTAGATTTGTTGATGTGAGGCATTAGCTTTCAATTTAATCTATTAGCCGGCCGGCCGGTGAAGATTTTCAATATCGCTTGTGACATCTGGCTATGGCTAAGCTAATTGGTCTTTTCGATAATGGCTAAACTAATTTTTTTTGTGTGACAGTAACCTACAAAGTCTAGCTAGTCTACAGTCAATAAATTGTATTTGCCTCGATCAGCTAAAAAAGTTTCTTCTTAAGATATCTACTCCTTTTTTGTTTATAAGTATTTGGTATAACTGTATAAGTAAGCAGGTGACGGTGACATCTTTGGCATAAGGCCGGACTTGTAAGACAAGACTTTGAGGTCCTCAAAACTACTAGCTAGTTTATAGGAGATCAAAACAAGGAAGTCACCTACCGCGCCGATCGATTGCAGGTAGCAGGTAGCAGTTAGGAATCGCTGGTGCTGATCATCAAGATTTACGGAGTCAAGGCATTATATTAGCTGTACCGCGGGCGATTATTAGTTGAATTTCTTGGCCGGCGATGAATATTAAGTCCTGATGTCGATTAGTTTAATCTTTAATGTCTCCGCCGGCGATGATTATTAAGTCGGGCCGTTTGCAAATAGACAAATGTCAGAGCTCATGCTTGGCTAATTTTGTTTTGTTTCATACTCAATACGACAAGCTTCTTACAGGCTAATTGTCTCCTCTCGTTCATTACATCGCACATGAAAATTTTCACTCATCCTCCTCAGAGATTTCAGTCAACTCGGATGACAAATGGTAAGAATAATTGTTCAATATATGGTTTGCATGTATATTGTATATCCTGGCCCACCTCCTAGTCCTTGTATAGTAGAGGTTGAGGCCCACATTGTACATCATATATACGTGCTTATGCACCCGATCAATACATCAAGAGTTGCATTGCCAAACTTATCTTTCTACAATAATCCTTTGTTATGGATGTGCCCTTGATCACAAAAGAAAGGCCTAGCACAAGGCATCTACAAGACATTGACGCCACCTTCCAGCATCATTCTTCCACCGGCAATCTTTACCAGCAGCATCCCGAAGCTGTGAGTTTCAGCAGTTTTTACGGGAATATAAGGGAAACTGAAGTTCCTACTTCCTAGCACAAAGATTTGAGCACAACAGAAAACCCACAGCAGCACCAGGAGCAGGAGCGAAATTTCATGTACTGTATATCATCATGCATGAATAAGATGGCATGGACATATCATTAGTAGTTCTTCTACTCCGCTAGCTATTACATCTACACACCACTCCGGAAACACAGCAGATGGTTTCATACTTGATACAAACATTATTTCAAGAAAATATCACTAGCTAAGTGCATCATTTCCTTCATTACATCACACATCAATATTTTCACTCATATCCTCCTCAGAGATTTCAGTCAACTCGGACGACAAATGGTAAGTATCCTCGGTATGGACGTGCCCGTCGTCACAGAAAAATGGCCTCGAAGGCATCTGCAAGGTATCGACGCCGCCTTCCAGCATCTCTATAACCTCGCTCATCGTCGGCCTGTCATGAGATTTCATCTGGATGCACCATAGTCCGACGATGCACAGTTTCCTCTCCAACTCATGCATCTCAGCATCAACATGAGCAGATATCTCACCCACATGGTCTTGTTGGGTTAGTCGGTCATACACCCACGCCGGGTAGTACGCTTGCCTAGAATTTGCTGCGTTCGGATCGGCGTTCCTTCTTCCGCCAGCCATCTCCAGCAACAGCATCCCAAAACTGTAGACATCTGACTTGCTCGATATGACGCCAAAGCTCCTAGATATCATCTCAGGAACTATGTACCCTATAGTTCCCCGTAGCGCTCTCGACGGCACAAAACTGATGTCCCTTGGGTATAGTTTTGCAAGACCAAAGTCGGCAACTTTTGGGATGAAATTGCTGTCAAGAAGGATGTTGTGCGGCTTGATGTCAAAGTGGAGAATCTGCATGTCACAACCCTGATGCAAGTAATCAATCCCTCTGGCAATGCCCAAAGCAATCTCATTTAGCTTGTCCCAAGAGAAATTCTTCTCGGCCGAGAAGATGTACTTGTCAAGAGAACCTTGAGGCATGTACTCGTAGACGAGCGCTTGTCTCATTTCCTCCGGGCAGAACCCCACTAAACGCACCACATTAACATGGTGGATCCTCCCAATGGTTGAAACTTCACTGATAAAATCTTCTCCATTACAGTTGGAGTTACCGTCTAGCATCTTGACCGCGACATGAACATTGCCTGGTGATAGCACACCCTTAAACACGGATCCGTAGCCTCCCTGACCCAGCTTATCTCTGAAATGGCTCGTGACTGCGGTGATGTCAGTATAGGCGTACCTTGTCGGGCCAAGCATTTGTTGCATTTGGAGGAACTTCCCGACTGCATCAATTCTAATCTTTGTTTTCCAGTACTTGTAGGCCAGAAAGATCAACACAACCAGGGGTGCCAACAAGAACCTGCATAGATCTCCCTCAACTAAGCAAGGTTGCATAGGGTTTAGTGGCAACATGAATAAGCACTTGTGATGATGAAGAAATTAAATTAAGAACACAAAATTCTTAAGTACCGGCAGTCAATGTCACAATCCACATAGTAATTAGTATGGCGTTCCGCTCGTTTCCAACATAATAAGGAAATCCAGTCACATCAAATACGCAGTCGGCGAAATCTCCCTCAACCAGAAGAATTCCCACAATCCAATCCTTGATGCTCCTTCCAGATACTGGCCCTTCATGAAACTTGCTGCAATAGCACGATTGTATGAAAAATTGGAATGAAAGTGGACCCTAACAGTTTTGGGACAAGGTAGCCAGGTATACACAGGCAAGAAATAAAACAACAGTGTGCAGATGTCAAGATCGGTAACTCACCGAATCTCACGCCTTACGCATGCGTTGATGCTCCTCTTTTGATATATGAAAGGAAATAGAATAGCAAATCCACTTCTCATGGATTTCACGACTTCTGCATAACTTGCATTGTCTAGCACCCCGCTGTCCCAAGGCCGAGGAGTCATGGTCAAGTAAGCACAAGAAGGCTCGAGATACTCCATTGAATTAGATTCATGACCAGTTAACACGTAAACATAAGTATCATTGGTGCTCAGGCAAGCTACAGGCATGTATATACCATTGTCCTTTACTTCCTGAGAGCATTTAAGAAAGCAAGCCTGACTATGTACAAGGGGATCCAGTTCGACTTCCATGTTGGCATGGTATGTAGAGGGAGGACGATTCCACCGAGGTAAAGGGCAGCTGTTGTATAAATCCATGTCAGCATCGATGACCCAGAAGGAAGAACCACTGTAGTTGATGGCAGACACATAGTATGTTGCATCGTCGATGCGAATTGCAGCCTTGGTATCACTGCAAATTAGCTCATAAGATCGATAACCACACCCAGGTGGATCACTTGCCTGGCGAAATGGGGATGATACATTTCTGAGAGGGCCACACGAGAAAGTAGGACAATCAGGCCAATGATGCCGCCCTTCGACCTGATCTGCAGCAAGAAGTACAAGCATAGACAAGATAGTTAAGACCTTGAGAATAGTGCGCATCGCCATGGCAGACTTGTTCACAGAAGCACAGACGTGCATATGAATGGCTGAATAAGTGTGTGGCTGCCAAAGTTAAAAATAGAACTCTAAAGAATGGACATTACGTGGTGTTGCTGAGTAGGAGACTTGGCTATTAGCTGCCAACTAAAGTTGGGTACATAACACCTACTGGCTCATCTAAGTGACAGTGATGTTCTTGACCGACGACCTCTTGATTAACAGAAGAGTCCAATTGTGTTACTATAGCATCCTGTACTGGTCCAATCCTGTCCTAGTCATGGTAACAAGGAATTCAGTGCCTTGAGAAAATGACAAATAACAGGGACCAAAAAATGGATAGTAAAAAATAGCATTCATTTGAGATATTGATTTAGTCATTAACTAGGCATGTTTTGCAAATATGAAAACCTAAGGCTGATCCAATTCCTCATTTTTATCTAGTTCTAGTTGGAATACTTCGCTGAAACCCTCCTAATAAGAAACTAACCCCCAGAATATCTTCAAACCACGTGCAGATTAAATGGGCAGATGCATTGATATTTCCCCTGGTTTCCATTGCCTGAAGATTACAAGTTATAATGGACATCATTTAAACCGCATCTGACTGAAAAATACTAAAATAAACTAAGAACTGGAAGCTTTTTCTTTACTGGACTAACTGAAAGCATTTCCATAACGCCAGGTCGATTATTTCAGACAATGACTGGGCTACAGCCACAGTTAAGCTGTCATCACAACCAGCCAACAAGCCTTATCACAATTGAAACCTCTGCAAATGGTGCTTTAATTACCATGTCAAGCTCACGAGTTTATTGCACTAGAATATTGCAATTATTTCTGACAATGGCTGGACTACAGCCACAATTTAGCTGTTGTCACAACCAGTCAACAAGCCTTATCACAATTCAAACCTCTGCAAATTGTGCTTTACCATGTCAAGCTCACCAGTTTCGCCTAGTTAGATGTGTACAATTCTGTCAAAGACTAGTAATATAGGATGGAAGAAAAATGAGGATGTCCAGGTGGCCAAATCAAAAGAGTGGTCTAAACAAGATTCATTTATTTCCAGAACCACAGAATTTTCCAAGCCACAGAACAAGGTGGACGGTTCAGTGGTAGGTGGAATTCCTACTTGGACGCACAACTATCATGACGACCATAACATCAGTGGTACTCATTGGAGGTTAAAGCAGACAAGTAGGCAAGTTAGCAACTTCCTATACTCCCTGCCTTCCCTTCTTCCATCCTTACTCCAGTATACTTCATGGACTTGCCTAAATTTCTTGTCGCTCTGCTGCTGATCTGTCTTCTCACTTATGAATCCTATGTGGGTGCAGCATCGGAAGAACAAGATTTCTTACAAACTTGTTCATCCCACCGGTGCAGCAAATATGGACCTGAGATCCGGTTCCCGTTCCGGCTTTTGAGCCACCCACCATCGTGTGGCGCCCCAGGCATGCAGTTATCATGCTTTGGGGATGACACAATCCTCGATCACCATGTTCTTGGCTCCTGCAGAGTTACTGAGATCTATTACAGGCACCGTGTCATCAACGTCATCCCACTTGTTGAACCATCAACGCAGTGCCCCTTTCAGAAGCTCATCTCAGCAAACTTAGGAACTGATGTGTACAAACAACTTCAATCATCACAAGAAGTTATGACCCTGGTACGTTGTTCAAGAGATTTCACACCAGTAGATCAATACGGTATAGTAGGCCCAGCCTCTTGTCTCAGTAACAACGCTAGCCAATTCTGGTATATGGTGGGATCTTATGCATACATATCTGATCTTCCATGGGACTGCGTGGCTGTTTCTAAAGGCATCCCCATACCCTTCACTTATGATAAACATGGCCCGAACTATGATGAGCACACCTTGAAGGCAAATACAGTCCTCAACTCTGGAGAGACAACATTCACTTGGCACCTCAATAACATTACCGATCTCTGCCAACAGTGTGAAGATAAAGGTCAGCACTGTGGATTCAGCTCACAAACCCATCAAGCTTTCTGCCTGCACCATGGTATTGTTTCTTTTACTAGTTGAAACCCGCAATTTTACTTTGGGAGCACACTAATTTTTTGTCTCTCCATCTACTAGTTTGCCAATCTCCTATATTCTGTTGTTAAGTGTACTCAATCTTTCCGCGGGGTTTTCACCTGTAACAAAACTATTTAACAGAATAAATTGTAATGCCAATTGGACCAATGGATAATTTGTGCAAGCACATAATCACCATGTTCGCACCCATGGATGTTTCCACAAAAACTTTGGTCAAGTTATGGCAATGCTAAGTTATGAGGGTTAACTATTGTAAAATTCACACTAAAAAAGATAAGAGATAAATCTTATTTGACCATTCTGCAGATATTTCATTTTCAGATCTAAAGACCAAGCTTAGTTTGAGGCAGCATAAGGTCTAGCTTAGTAATTTCATCAACTGTGCAACTATAATTATCTTATTCTTGCTATGTTGTTGACTTCTGGAGTGGTGTAACTTCAGTTCGAAAATTCTGTTTTCAAATATGTGCATTTAACAACGTAAATCATGTATAAATAATTAAATATTCACATTCATCTATATGTGTATCAGTGTTTGTGGAAAGCTATCACATATTATGTCTGTACATTGTAAGAAGTATTTCGAGCAGAATTCAATCATCACATACAGAGGTTCTACCATGATGTACTAACCATTAACTTCATATATGTATGAATATTAATTTTAACAAACTGGCATTGAACCAAAATTACATTTTGCAACAAAATGCAAAATAAAGATGCTGAATACTAAGGAATAAGAACATAGCTGTATGTGTTCCAACATTTGTAGTGATTTCTACTATATATGTTCTTCCTATATCCACATAGAGGACTCGCATAACAATCAGGAGTTGGTGGTTCCTTACATATTCTGGAGGCAAAACTAATGATCTTTTTCCTACATGCAGGTACACATGTCATCCCAATTGCAGGTAATGCTGCAACTCTTATTCTTTTACCCATTCTAAATGAAATTCTTATTGCTTACCGTTGTAACTCTTTTGTGTTTTCTCGGTGCAATAAGAGTCAGCAATGCATGGCTTCGTATCTGAATGCAACTCGCTAATTTCCATTGCTTTTAATCAGCAGCATCATCCGTAGCTGCATTTATAGTTCTCTCAATGATGGTGGCCACCGTGATATATATCTCCTTGAAGTCAAGGTACAATGAAGAGATAAATATGAAGGTTCAAATGTTTCTCAAGGCATATGGCTCATCGAAACCCACAAGGTACACTTTCCCTGAAGTTAAGAAGATAGCAAGACGGTTCAAGGATAAACTCGGACAGGGTGGATTTGGAAGTGTATACAAGGGCGAGCTACAAAATGGAGTTCCTGTGGCAGTCAAGATGCTAGAGAGCTCTATAGGAGAGGGAGAGGAATTCATCAATGAAGTTGCAACAATTGGACTGATCCACCATGCAAATATTGTCCGCCTCTTGGGCTTTTGCTCCGAAGGAACAAGGAGGACTCTTATTTACGAATTGATGCCTAACGAGTCTCTAGAGAAATACATATTCACACATACTACCAATATTTCTCGACAACTCCTAGCACCCAACAAAATGCTAGATATTGCTCTAGGCATTGCCCGAGGAATGGAATACCTGCATCAAGGGTGCAACCAGCGCATTCTCCACTTTGACATCAAGCCACACAACATCTTGCTGGACTACAACTTCAACCCGAAGATCTCAGACTTTGGCCTTGCTAAGCTGTGTGCAAGGGACCAGAGCATCGTAACCTTGACTGCAGCAAGAGGCACTATGGGATACATCGCACCGGAGCTATACTCTCGGAACTTTGGAGGGGTTTCTTACAAGTCAGATGTGTACAGTTTCGGCATGCTGGTGTTGGAAATGGTGAGCGGGCGGAGGAACTCAGACCCAAGTGTTGAGAACCAGGACGATGTATATCTCCCGGAGTGGATCTATGAGAGAGTAATTAGTGGGCATGAATGGGAGCTTACTTCGGAAATGACAGCAGAAGACAAAGCAAAGATGAGGCAACTGACTATTGTAGCCCTGTGGTGTATCCAGTGGAACCCGAAGAATCGGCCATCGATGACAAAGGTGGTAAACATGTTGACGGGGAGGTTGCAGAACCTACAGATTCCCCCTAAGCCCTTTGTGTCGTCTCAAAATCATCCTACAACATAAAAGCACAGAGAACATGCTGCCTTGATTTGGTACATATTGCAGACATGCACTTAGTCCATGTGTTGCACAGCAATACATAGCACTATGATGCAGTATATTTGCATCTTTCCACTCTATCAGCACCTGATTGTATGAATAATCGTCCGTCCCCATGTAATAGTACTACTAGGTATATGCAAGACCATATGAGGACCACATCGAACTTTACTTGGATTGTAACAGTTAAAAGTACAACAATCTGTTGGTTACCTTGCTCTGCTTTTCCTCTGATTTATCTCCAATTCAGTATTTTACCGCAGTGCATTCCTCCTCACTGAATTCCTTGGGAAACATGGTTACACCGTCTGATTACCACTTTCATTGTGCGAAGAATATCACAGGATCATTCTACGTTTTAATTAATCATGCCTTCAAATCTCAGCAATCCATAGCGCTAGCATTGAATACATTTCGATCTTCCCCATCTACTAGCTCCTGCCACCCAAAGTATGAATAATCAGTCAACACTGTGTCATAGTACTAGTAGCAGTAGCTATTTGCTACATATCTGAATCACATCGAGCTTTATTTGCATTTTGACAGTTAAAAATACATTAATCTGTTGGTTACCTTATTCCTCTGTTCCACAATTGAGTATTTTATACAGTGCATTCCTCCTCAGCAAGTTGTGAGCAGGACAACGTGCCACTTTGTATCGCGCTGAGAAAATCATAGATAGAATAACCAGCTGAACAATCTACAGTGCATTCCCAATCTCATGCCATTTTTAGTCGCACGACAGGAGCAACAATCTTACAATGCGAATGAATGTATGAACCTGAATTTGATTTTGCATTTGGTAATAAGATTCGGAAACGCAAAGCGAAAGGGGAACAAAAAAAGGGAGCTTGCTACCTTAGATGATGAGGCGGCGGCGGCGGATCTGCAAGGCAGCGAGATTCCTCGGGAGGCCGCCAGCACCGGAGAAAGGTATGGCTGCAAGAGGGGAGACGTGGAACTTCCCAACTGGAACCGCGATTTGGCTGCCTACTCCAGGATGGCCGCCGCCGCCGCCGCCGGAGCAGAGAGCACCACCGCACCGCCGGGGGTCGTGCAGAGAGCACCGCATCGGACTCCTCTGTCTGCAACAAGAGACAGAAAAAGCCCGCTAAGTTGGAACCAAGGGCCCAGCCCATCAAGACCACGACAGAGCACGCGCCTAGGCCCAAGAGAGACCTGCTGTTTTTCCATTTCGATAGTACTAGTAAGTAAGATCCCTCACCTCACCTCAAGAACCCCTCAAAAAAAAAAAAAACCTCACCTCAAGAAAAAAAAGTAAGATCCCGTGAGAGACCTTAATTTGGTTTCTGCTTCTTCAGAAAACTCGCAGCTCCCCTTGAGACTTGTGATCTGGCTCATTTTTTTAAGAGAGTTTTATCCAAAACAAATTTGAACGACATTCGACATTTCAAATTCAAATAGTAGTTGTTGTAGAAAAGTCCTATAAGTATGAAGGAATTACATACATCTTGCTAGCATTTATGCTTGAGATCATGGAAAAAAAAGACACTCTTTACGTGCACAAAGATATTATCAAAGGCTAGAAAAGTGCATGTGCGTTGCAACAGATCCATAATAGACTACTATATTTTCGCGAACTTGCAAAAAACGAACCTAGTTTTGGTACACATCACATGTCGTGCCCTCTGTTCTTCTCTCGCATGGCATAGGGGGAGAGGACAAAAAGGGATGCCGTGCGAGCGAGTGGCTCACACGACGCCCCGTGCGAAGGGATAAGGAAGCGGCCTACTACCGAGGGCACATGGCCAACTTTTCTGAGTGGAAATGTGCGAGCGTGCGAGGGTGACCGGCGTAAGATTAGGCCGGTTGATGGGAAGGAAGCGTTTTCCTAATAAACATGCCATGTTTTCAAAGACACAAAAATGCAATGGTTTTAATAGGACTTTTTTTGCCATGCTACATGTAATAAAAATGCACATAACAAGTTTAGAAAAATCCCCTCTAAAAGAACTTCGTCACCGTAATCGACCTGTTACAGTAGTTGCTCGCGAAAGCTACAAATAAAGGTCTCCTTCATTGTCTTCGCAGATGTAGAGAGGTTGCCCCCGCCATCCTCTTGAACTGCGAAATCAAAGCGATTCCTGTTGATGGAAGAAAGGCTAATTTCGTTTGAGAGGACTGACCATTACTTTGTGCATCTCTCTTTACGCTGACAACGCGACAATTTTCGTCGCCCCCATTAAAGAGGACATCCGTGAAACAGAGGAGCACGTGGGTTGCTAGCTGTGTGATCAGCTCGAATCGACCTTGCGTGGTTTTTTTTGGGAGGGAAATCACTCGATGTTCCTAGTGTAACGTCCCCCCTTTTTTCTTTCCTCGACGATGTTGTCCGCTGGCGTGTAGCGATTTGTAATTAAGGCTGCTCTAGCCGCCGGGCGTTTTTTTGCCCTTCACCGCCAGGTTCCCCACCCCCACACATGTGGTCAATTTATCAGGTGGAGACTTGATGTATCCCCTGTCGATTACCTCAAAAAAATACACACAATAAAGAGGGAGAACATACCATAAAGCGGAAACATTCCTCATTATAGGACGTCTTCCTTTCAGTTTTCCCATACTGAATTTTCAACTCTAACAAGGGGCTCTTGTAGTGGCCAAGCTTCTTTCGAATGGCCTCCATAATCTCTTTCTTGCGGGATGCCCCCTTTCTACTTTTTTTTAATTCTATCATAATCTGGTTGAACAAGGATCAAAACGTAAACACTCGGTCAGTATGGAATGTTTGATAAGTTGCCTGGACAAGACAACACTAATAGATCTTCCGTATGCAAGCTGTTACTTTTTATATAGAAACAATGACACTAAAAAAATGTAGAGCTATTAGGTCGCGAAATGTTTTTTCATGAAATAAGTAATTATACTAATTCAACGTGGCCAACCCGCATAGTGCCTTTAAATTGTTAGTAAGAATTAGAGGTTTGAATGTGCAGTTCTCTAACATGCTATATATTATAGCTGATAAATAATTAGCTTGGTGTTACTGTCTTTACTATTCAGTTCTTTCCATCTCTTCGACTTCGTCTTCGGTCTTCTTACCCTTCATTTCAGAGGCTATACTTTTAATATCACCCCAACCATATTTCTGACATGCACAAATAAATGTGTTGAAGTCTCCCGTTGTCCATGATGCAAAACCCTGAAATTCTATACCGTTGATAGGCAAACAAAGTTAGAGAGATGACAGAAACAAAAGAGCAAGCAGAAAGGTAAAAGCCAGAAACTTGGCTTTGGTGTGCTTGCATTATGATTCTAACCTCTTCTAATAAGCGACCCTTCTCTCCCTGATCCTCTGGTGTCAAAGGCTTTGACAGATCTGAGCATCTCATGAGAATAACAAAGTTAGTACAATACACTTGCTTTGATGTTGTAATACAACCTTGGAAAACCAAGAGCCGGCAATACCTTCGTCTTCCCCCTCAATGGTACCTTTCTTCATTTTTCCTTTGTGCATCAAAATTTTCTGATGTTAAGCAACAAGACCACATGTGATAGTTGCCGAAAAATATATTGTGAAATAAAGAGAAAGCAATATTTTTTGGGGATCAATATGTAACAGGCACAATGTAACAAAAAGCAAAACTTGAGTTAACTAGTATCTCAGTACCTACCAGAAACTACAAAAAGAATAATCTGGATGAGAAATTACCTTATTGTACCACTTTTCCTTTTCGCACAATTCATTTAACCTTTGCTTGTTGATAATCCCCAAGTGCAAGGAATCATCGTAGCAATTAATTCCCAAAGGTGGAAGTGATAAGTATGGAGTGTCGAACCCACAAGGAGCTAAAGGTAAGATCAATATTCTCTCAAGTCCTATCTGCCACTGATACGACTCTACGTACGCCGAACGTTTGCTTCCAACTAGAAACGAGAAATAAAACTACGTTGTGGGTATGAAGAGAATAGCTTTGCATGATATCGGAGAACTAAAATATAAAAATAGGTGCTGTTATCATAAGGTTAGAATATATTACAATATATTACAAATAGCGAGTGTGGAATAATGATGGGTCGGTGTGCGGAATTGTCCTAGGCAATTGTTAACAAGATCGGTAATCATAATTGCAATTTTATATGAGGGAGAGGCCTAAGCTAACATACTTTCTCTACTTGGATTATATGCACTTATGATTGGAACTCTAGCAAGCATCCGCAACTACTAAAGATCATTAAGGTAAAACCCAACCATAGCATTAAAGCATCAAGTCCCCTTTATCCCATACGCAACAACCCCCTTACTCGGGTTTAAGCTTCTGTCACTCTAGCAACCCACTATAAGCGAATCATGAACGTATTGCAACACCCTATAGCGGGAATCCTTCACGTGTGTGCGGCACGGAAGGCACCATAGGACAACACCAAAATAAACATACAACTCAAACCAATCTAGATCATCAATCAACCCATAAGACAAAAGAAATCTTCTCAAAACATCATAGGATGGCAACACATCATTGGATCATAATATGTGGCATAAAGCACCATGTTCAAGTAGGGGATTACAGCGGGATGCGGGAGAGTGGACAGCTGAAAAGATATGAGGACGGTGATGAAGAAGGTGATGTTGATGAAGACGATCACCGCGGCGATGGTTCCCCCGTTGGCACTCCGGCGCCACCGAGAGAGAGCGGGAGAGGGTCTCCCCCTTGTGCTTCCTCCTCCATGGCCTCCCCCTAGGTGGGGAGAGGTTCTCCCTCTGGTCCTTGGCCTCCATGGTGATGATGGCCCCTCCGTCTTCCTCCTCCATGGTCTTCGGTGATGGTGACCCACTCCGGCAGGGTGCCGGAGAGGGCCAAGATTGATTTTTCGTGGCTACAGAGACTTGCGGCGGCGGAACTTCTGATCTAGGTTTCTTTCTGGGGGTTATGGGATTTATAGGAGTACTTGGCGTTGGAATCAAGTCAGGGGGACTCCCGAGGGGCCCACAAGCCAGAGGGGCGCGCCCTAGGGGGGGCGCCCCCTAGGCTTGTGGCTTCCTCGGGACTCCTCTCCGGTATCTTTTTGCTCCAGTATTTTTTATATTTTCCAAAAATATTCTCCGTAAATTTTCAGCCCATTCCGAGAACTTTTATTTCTGCACAAAAAACGACACCATGGTAGTTCTGCTGAAAACAGTGTCAGTCCGGGTTAGTTCTAATACAATCATACCAAAATCATATAAAATTATTGTAAACATGGCATGAATACTTCATAAATTATAGATACGTTGGAGACGTATCAGCATCCCAAGCTTAATTCCTGCTCGTCCTCGAGAGGTAAATGATAAAAGAAATAATTTATGAAGTGTGAATGCTAGCAAGTGCACAAGTTTGATCAATGACAATTCCAATTACTTTTTCTAGCATCAATATAAACCATAAACAGTAGCTCATCTCATAAAACTTTTCATGATCAAGTAACAAACTATTCACATGTTAAAGTATAGACCATAAAGTTTCTTGAAAACTAACAAACCATATTCCTAGTCATCGAACAATTGCAATTCATCTTATTTTCAGGAAGGGTCTATGTAAGAGCTTTGATTTAGCAAATTCCACATACTCAACTATCATATAGTCTTCCATGATTATTGACACTCAAAGCATATTTTTAGAACAAATAGCATCCATCGAACACAGAGAAAGATAGGGGCTTAATGTTTCGCCTCCCAACTTATTTATCATATAGATAATTGTCAACAATAATAATTCATGATTAAATATATTTGTATGGATATATATGTATAGATCATTCCCCGACACATGACGCTTGCCAAGAGAAAAAGGCGAAATATAGGAAGTGGTGAAGATCACCATGACTCTTGCATAAAGGTAAGTACTAGAAAGTAAAAGATAGGCCCTTCGCAGAGGGAAGCAGAGGTTGTCATGCGCTTTTTGTTTTTGGATGTGCAAACCCTTAATGCTAAGGAACGTCACGTTGTATTGCCCTTTGTGATAGCAACCTTTATTATGCAGTCCGTCGCTTTTATTTCTTTACCATCACAAGTTCGTACAACGCTTATTTTCCCTTACAATAAAAGATCATGCATATTTAGGACCAATTTTTATTGCTTTTTGCACCGATGACAACTTACTTGAAGGATCTTACTCAATCCATAGGTAGGTATAGTGGACTCTCATGGCAAAACTGGTTTAAGGACGTTTGGATGCACAAGTAGTATTTCTACTTGGTGCGGAAGTTTTGGCTAGTATGAGGTGGAAGCAAGCACCACATGTTGGAGGATCCATAACAATATAACTTCTATACAAATATACCCAAACATAACTCATTAAGTTGTCTTCCTTGTCCAATTTTAACTAATTTGCTCGAGTTTGAAAATAATTAATGAGCTCACAATCATAGAAGATGTCCAAGATAGTATATTTATATGTGGAATCTCTCTTCCTTCAATATTCTTTCATGAATTGTTCAAGTGACCAATGCGGTGTTTACTAACTTTCAATAAATTTTACCACCTATACTTATTATGTGTGAAGTCATTACTCCCCATGGGATAAGTATATGAAGCATATTTAATTTCAGATTTATGATATTCAATTCATTCAACCATTTACTCATAGGATATAAGTGAAGCACGAGAGTGAATGACAAACTACTTCAAAAAGATATAAGTGAAGATCAATGCGTAGTCAATTAGTTAAATAGCCATGTGAGGACTCTCTCTCTTAAGAATTTCATATCTTAAGCATTTTATTACACATCAAGCAAAAGAAAAATAGCACTCCAAGAATAGCACGCATCATGTGAACGAATAAAAATTTAGGCTCAACATAGGCTAACCGATAATTGTTGATGAAGAGAGGTGGGATGCGTAGCATCCCCAAGCTTAGATGCTTGAGACTTCTTGAAATATTTACTTGGGCTGCCTTGGGCATCCCCAAGCTTGAACTTTTGAATCTCGTTCAATCCTCTCATATCCCGGTTTCACCTAAGTCTCAAAAACTTCATCCACACAAAACTCAAAAAGAACTCGTGAGATAGGTTAGTACACATAAGAACAAATCAACACTTCATGTACTGCCAAGACATGTTGTACAATAATTTCCAAACATCATCTACTGTTTACTATCGTTTCCACAATTTATATCTACCAATATAGGCTATGGAGACTATAGGATAAGTAGATAACAAAACTATGACAGCAATCTGTCTAAACAGAACAGTCTGTAGCAATTTATTAAACCAGTGTACTTATGTAACTCTAAAAATTATGAAAATTTAGGACACAATATAAAATTTATATGACAATACTGTGTAAAAATTTCAGAAACTTACCCCGTTCCAGTAAAATATGAAAATTCAAACACTACAGCAAAAGTTTCTGTTTTTACACAGCACACAGCAAACATGCAATGCAAGCATCCTAAAGGCAATTCTTGGAACTGTTTATTGACAAACAAGATTATAAATAACACCTAACAGAAAATAACAAAATATAATGACGCTCCAAGCAAAACACATATTATGTGATGAATAAAAATATAGCTCTAAGTAAGATATACCGATAATGTTGGAGACGAAAGAGGGGATGCCTTCTGGGGCATCCCCAAGCTTAGGCGCTTAAGTATTCCTTGGATATTACCTTGGGGTGCCTTGGGCATCCCCAAGCTTAGGTTCTTGTCACTCCTTATTCTGCTCATATCGGTGTCTCACCCAAAACTTGAAAACTTCAATCACACAAAACTTAACGGAACTTCGTGAGATGGGTTAGTATAATAAAGATAGATCATTCACTTAGGTACTGTCAAGACAAGGTTCAGAATTGTTCCCACATGATACCTACTGTATTATACCATTCCCATAATTTATACCACTAAATATAAGCTATGGAAACACTAAAACAAGCAAACTATGCATGCAAAACAGAATCTGTCAAAAACAGAACAGTCTGTGAAGATCTGTAGTATAACCATACTTACCTGTCTCTCAAAATTCTGAAAAATTAGTAAAACCTGAATAATTTGTATATATAGACTATGTGAAAATTTCAGATCATTATCACGTTCCAGTAAAAAATGAAAATTCCTGTACTGGAGTCAAAAGTTTCTGTTTTGGTTCAGCATCAATTCTACTCATCTTGTGAGTCATCCCAAAGGTTTTACTTGGCACTTTATTGAAAGAAAACATATAAAACATAGATAATACAGTAGCATAATCATGATAACACACAAAAACAGTAGGGGTAAATATTGGGTTGTCTCCCAACAAGCGCTTTTCTTTAATGCCTTTTTAGCTAGGCATGGCATTTTAATGATACTCTTCCAAGCCTAATTCCGATGATAATTTTATTCATACTCTAAAAGATATAAGTGAAGTTCATAGAGCATTCTACAATTAATATAGATTAACCAATATCCAAGCTCAAAATATATAAGTGAAGCACACGAAGCATTCTATAAAGCCATATTTAAAAGATTTAAGTGAAGCACAAAGAGCATTCTACAAAGCCATACTCAAAAGATTTAAGTGAAGCGCATGAAGCATTCTACAAATCAATGAAGGACTATCTCATACTAGAAGGGTGCATAAAGGAAAAGAAAAACATTAAAGACGCATATCATGTGAACAAAACAAAAACCGAGATATACCGATAATTGTTGAAGAATAAAGATGGGATGCCTTCCGGGGCATCCCCAAGCGTAGATGCTTGAATCTCCTTGAAATATTTACTTGGGGTGCCTTGGGCATCCCCAAGCTTGAACTCTTGTCTCTCCGTATTCTTCTTATATCGATACCTTCTCGATCTTCGAACACTTCATCCACACAAAACTTAACAAAACCCTCGTGAGATCCGTTAGTATAATAAAGCAAATTACTACCTTTACGTACTATTGTAAACTCATTCCAATTTCATATTAGCATTATATCTACTGTATTCCAACTTCACCATGGTTCATACCCCCTGATACAACCCATAGATTCATCAAAATAAGTGAACAACACATAGAAAACAGAATCTGTCAAAAACAGGACAGTCTGTAGCAATCTGGAAACTTTGTATACTTCTGTAACTCAAAAAATTCTGAAAAATTAGGAAAAATTAAAAAATTTATATATAAGTACTGTGTAAAAATTTCAGCAACTTTTGACATTTCAGTAAGAAATGTAAATTCATGCACTACAGTCAAAGTTTCTGTTTCTGCACCGCACATAGCAAACAAGCAATCTAATCATCCTAAAAGCAAATCTTGGCACATTATTTTGTAATACAATGGATATATACAAGGTGATAATTATTTTTGAGAAGCTTCCATGAAAAATTCTACATTCTTTCCATGAGCATGAACACAAGTGTTCAAGGTCGACCCTCACTTCTCCAATGCACAACCTTCCAATCACTTCTCTTTTTGAAAAACTTCTTAGGCATAAGAGGCAAGTAATCTTTTTGTATTTTTCATTATTTAATTTTTTTGTTTGTTTCACCCACAACTAAAGAAAGCAAAAAGGGAAAACAAAATGTACTTAGTGAATAAAGCAAACAAGCACACACAAGAATAACAACCCCACACTATTGCTCCCCGGCAACGGCGCCAGAAAAGAGCTTGATAATCCCCAAGTGCAAGGAATCATCGTAGCAATTCCCAAAGGTGGAAGTGATAAGTATGGAGTGTCGAACCCACAAGGAGCTAAAGGTAATATCAATATTCTCTCAAGTCCTATCTGCCACTGATACGACTCTACGTACGCCGAACGTTTGCTTCCAACTAGAAACGAGAAATAAAACTACGTTGTGGGTATGAAGAGAATAGCTTTGCATGATATCGGAGAACTAAAATATAAAAATAGGTACTGTTATCATAAGGTTAGAATATATTACAATATATTACAAATAGCGAGTGTGGAATAATGATGGGTCGGTGTGCGGAATTGTCCTAGGCAATTGTTAACAAGATCGGTAATCATAATTGCAATTTTATATGAGGGAGAGGCATAAGCTAACATACTTTCTCTACTTGGATTATATGCACTTATGATTGGAACTCTAGCAAGCATCCGCAACTACTAAAGATCATTAAGGTAAAACCCAACCATAGCATTAAAGCATCAAGTCCCCTTTATCCCATACGCAACAACCCCCTTACTCGGGTTTAAGCTTCTGTCACTCTAGCAACCCACTATAAGCGAATCATGAATGTATTGCAACACCCTACAGCGGGAATCCTTCATGTGTGCGCGGCACGGAATGCACCATAGGACAGCACCAAGATAAACATACAACTCAAACCAATCTAGATCATCAATCAACCCATAAGACAAAAGAAATCTTCTCAAAACATCATAGGATGGCAACACATCATTGGATCATAATATGTGGCATAAAGCACCATGTTCAAGTAGGGGATTATAGCGGGATGCGGGAGAGTGGACCGCTGAAAAGATATGAGGACGGTGATGAAGAAGGTGATGTTGATGAAGACGATCACCGCGGCGATGGTTCCCCCGATGGCACTCCGGCGCCACCGAGAGAGAGGGGGAGAGGGTCTCCCCCTTGTGCTTCCTCCTCCATGGCCTCCCCCTAGGTGGGGAGAGGTTCTCCCTCTGGTCCTTGGCCTCCATGGTGATGATGACCCCTCCGTCTTCCTCCTCCATGGTCTTCGGTGATGGTGACCCCCTCTGGCAGGGTGCCGGAGAGGGCCAAGATTGATTTTTCGTGGCTACAGAGACTTGCGGCGGCGGAACTTCTGATCTAGGTTTCTTTCTGGGGGTTACGGGATTTATAGGAGTACTTGGCGTTGGAATCAAGTCAGGGGGACTCCCGAGGGGCCCACAAGCCAAGGGGGCGCACCCTAGGGGGGCGCCCCCTAGGCTTGTGGCTGCCTCGGGACTCCTCTCCAGTATCTTTTTGCTCCAGTATTTTTTATATTTTCCAAAAATATTCTCCGTAAATTTTCAGCCCATTCCGAGAACTTTTATTTCTGCACAAAAAACGACACCATGGTAGTTCTGCTGAAAACAACATCAGTCCGGGTTAGTTCTAATACAATCATACCAAAATCATATATAATTATTGTAAACATGGCATGAATACTTCATAAATTATAGATACGTTGGAGACGTATCACTTGTTATAAAACTGGAAATCATGCATGACACAGAAGTCAAAGGCGAGTCAATGATAATGCTATATAATGGAACCATTGGTTAGCTTTCAAGAAATGAAGAAATTTACAAGTGCTGCATTCCTCGAATCCTTGGCCCCCTTGGCATTGCTGGCCGAAATATTTCACTAAAGTACTTGGTGTCAGAGTACCTACATAGGACACACTACAAGAAATTATGTCATTTATGACACCGTATTTTGATCGTTGAATGGTCGTTGTTCTTGATTTATGACCATTTTATGACAAAATTTGGATGGTCAACAGTTGGCCATCACCAAACAAACTTGACCTTTCTCATATTTTGGTCATGAGATCTACAACCAAAATGCTATGGTCATTAAATCTTTGACCAAAATTTTGGTCATGGGTTAGGTACCTAAGCCACGTAAGATATTACATGGCAGGCCGACGTGACACATGAAAGCCACGTAAGATCTGAGATGGCATGCTGAAGTGGCACGTGTAGTGACATAGAATCTGACATGGCATCATATTCTTGCCCAGTTCTACATGGGCCCAGCCGAATTGGCCCATTCATTTTTGTAAGGCCATAGTCAATTCGGTCCATTTATTTTGAAGGCCCTAATCAATTCGACCCATTTATTTCAAACACCATAATCATGTCAACCCAATTGTTTCGTTCAAATAGTTGAATTGGATTCTGACGAGGCATTATTTCAAACGGTTCAGCTCCAGAAAATCACGTTTTTGAGATAAGCAATCAAGTAATGAAGTACCAGCTAAACTCAAATATTTACACATGAAATACATATTTGTTTCAGCAACATGTATAACATAAAATGTAATATACATCATCCCTCAACTGCTCAAAACATCTAAGGCCAACAAGTCATGGCCAAATAGGTCACGCAAAACAGTTTATCACATGAATTATCTCAAAATGAGAAACGAAGCTTCTTCTTCCCTCAACTTCTGAGTAGCTGGATTGTAGAACATCGTGTCATTTCAAACGATAAAACATTAGAAGCATACAGAATATAAGGGAAAGACATATTACCATTTTACATTAAGCAGTCAACATAAACAAGATAGCAAGGCATGTTTGCTCCTACAGAAAGTTCAGAAATGTATTAGTTCTATGTCAGCTACTAACACTTTCTGCAAAAGAAGCTAAGATGAACAATTATTAAGTCGAGAGTTGTGAATCATGTATCCTTATCACAAAATAAAACAAACATCAACGACATGGGAAGCACAACACAAAGCTCAAGATCAACCAACCCAAGCTGATCATTGCAAACTATAAGAGGGATGTTACCCTAACACAAACAACACGCGCACATGTAAAAGTATGCAGCAGAGTAGACATACTATCTCTATTAAGCCTCAACCTCCTGTGATTCTTACTTTTTGTAGTTTGTTCCTACAGAAACACAGTTTGTAGCACAACTGCTCTGAAGAAATCAAGTTGTGCTTTACATAGAAAAATTCTGGACACAGCATATAAATAGCAGATTTCACATTACCTTTCATTAGAACAGATTCTGCTAAAATATCTAAATAACAGATTTCACATCTACACTATATCAAATTTTACATAGTTTGGTACTGTGAGAATATATGTTACTTTTAATAGATTATTTAAAATACAATAAGCTGATCCCATAGTGCAAAATAGCAAGTATAGCATGGCAAGGGATAAATTTCCTTCTGTTACAAAAAATGTTTTATATGGCAAAGGCAAGGCAGTGAGAAAAGGACATTCATTCTAGACTTGCAACAAGAAGAGAAAAAACTACACATATGGCTGATAATAGCAAAGAACAACAAATAACATATTTCTCTATGCTGACCTCCTAAACAGTATCAACTTGTTTAAGCTATAATTACATGGTGCCAAATTCATACCCAGTTGCCAAAGAATTCAGGACATCTATAAATGATCATAGTTTACAAACAGAATAGCTTGGCTATGAAAAAAACATTAGTTGCACACTATCAGTGGCATGGTATAGTTTGCATAATTGTGTACAGATATTTAACAAATCATGTGACATGTCAATATGCTACAGCCCATTCCACAGACAGAGAGGATTCTGCCGGGCATGGTATAACACACTATCAGTGGCATGGTATAGTTTGCATTAAGGACATATCATTTGAAAGAGAAATTTAACAGCATGCCGCAGGTTGAGGCAGTAGGATTCTGCCGGGCCCTGAGGCAGAGAGTGCATTTTCTTTTGTTACTGGATACTTGCATTCAGACAAACGATAAATAAAACATATGCACCACATAACAGATCACATGTTCACATTTTTTTAAATGGTGGTTTCCAATATATGTCATTCTAGTATATGATCTTGAATTGTAAGATTTGCAGATTCTAAAGCTTGCTTTGTAAAGAAAAAATGCATTCAGAGGTGCATCTGAAGGGTAACACAGTAATATAAACTTCCCGTTTGCATACAAAAGTAATCATTTTAGTTTGGCTAATGGAGTATAAGTTGATTTTCCAGTAGTTCTAAATTTTAAGGAACACAAAAATAGTAATTTTCTTACTTCTAAGGAACACAAAAACAGTAATTCAAACTCAAGAATGTTCATCTGAAGGCGAATACCTCTAAACCAGAAGCTAAATCTACAGCTTTGTCAGGACGAATGTTACTAATGATATTTCCATCTTGATTAGAACACGGACACTACAACCTGTTCACTGTTCACATGGGTCAGAATCAAAATCATCATACATATAATTGTTACATTGTAACATTGAAACTGGGAGCTTCAACATAATAAGAAAAACTGTTATTCGTGCAGCAAAGTTAGTCATTTAAATATACCTGGGCCTCTGATTCATTGGCTTATAAATGAATACATAACACACTCAGATATAGACCCAAATTAACCATTCACATGTACAAGCTAAATACGAAATATAAGCATTACTATCACGCTATTCATCCACAACTACCAACTGCTTCAAGCCACAAATTATGTCTTCCAAATGGCCTAAATTACCATAGGAAAGACCTACTACCTCCATCCGCGATTTTTAGTCCCGCGGACCAAAACTCCAGGACCAAGGCAACCACAGTTAACTGCATGCACAACGTTTAGATAAGAATTAATTGCTGCGATTCATGTGGATGTGTTTACGTGCTTAGCAGTAATTGGCTGGATACTTCTTCGAAAATAACTAACAGTGGAGATTTAATTGGCTGCATGCATTTGGCCATAACTACCACGCGCATGCACTGTCTGGCCTCACGAACGCGTGCTTGCGGCCTCGCTGGCTCACGGGTCACAGCTGCATCACAGTGCTTTGCCAATAGTAGAGACCAGGGCATCATTAATTGCACATTGGAAAACAAATCACGGCCTAATATTTACAGACAAGGCTCGGGGGCTCAGGGGACTAAAAATGCTGGACCAATGTAGTACATCCCTAAACCAGCACAACCAGCAGCTGCAGGAAAAGGAGGAATCATGGGGAATACATCTTGTCAATGGCATTTGAGGGACATAAGCTAATCCACAATGGCAGCAGAACTAACATTTAGAGCATGCTGCATCGATTTCACAAGAGCAAGCATGATATTGCATCCCATGAGGTGTGGAGGAGGATCTCTGACCATGAACATAGCAGCACCTCGTCTTCACCTCGTCTGGTAGCTGGCATGCGCCTCGTCAAAGAGAATGAGGTCCCCGATGAACTCCGGGTCGCCATCGTCCCTGACTTTGCCTTGGCGGCCACTACCCGAGTAGTCCACGTGTCCTCGTCCCCGGTGAGGATCCATCATCGCCTCCCTCGGTGCCTGCAAAGAGAGAGAGATCCAGATAGAGAAATCGTGAGAGAGAGAGAGAGAGAGAGAGACTGCCAGATCCAGCGAACCCTAGCCAGTAGCCGGAGGGAGGTGAACCGTCCTGGAAGAGCTTGTCGCCGTGTTCACGTGGTAGATCAACGGGACGACACAAGGTCGGAGACGGCAGGAGGCCGGAGCTAGCCGAGGGCAAGGGGGCGTGCGGAGGGCGGCTCGAGCACGAGACGGAGCCGCCGGCAAGGACCTCGGCCCACAGAAGAGCAGGGCATCGAGGACGAGGTCGCGGGCAAGGACGGATCGGGAGGCGCGACCTTGGGCTGGCCGCGGTCATGGCGGCGCGTCGGCCGCTCGGGGCGGAGCAGGGAGCCTGGGCAAGGGAGGCCCGTCGCCATCAGGAAGAGGGCCAGCGGGGAGCATAGCAGGGGCCGGAGGCCATGCGAGCGCGGGTGGCAGAGGGGATCGCCGGTGGAGGTGATGGAGATGGAGAGATATAGGAGGTGGGAGTCAAGATGGCAACGGGGACGAAACCCACCGGGTTTTTCCTTCTCAAACCCATCCCCACGAGAAAATCGCAAACCCGTCCCCGTGCCCGTCAACGTGCGCGGGGATAGCTTTTTGCCCATCCCCTAAACCCATCGGGTTTTCTAAACCCACGGGGAAACCGACACATTGAAGCAAACATTGTAGCAGCAACACAAAATCGCGAGACGGAGGCTGCGGGAGGCGAGATCGAGCGTCAGTGGTGGGATTTCTAGGTTTAGGTGTGCGAGAGGAAGGCTACGGAGTGACTGTGAGGCTGTGACCTAGCGAGGCTGGGGCTGGGTGTGGATTTGGAGCTGGGGTCTGGGACACTGGGGCTGGGACGCTGGGTGGGAAGGTGTGTAGTCGAGGCTGACTGGCCCAATACGCTTAGTGTAGTATTTTGATGGGGATGACGGGTTTCGGGTTCGGGTATTACTGAAACGGGTTTGAACCCGCGAAACGTGTCGGGTTTTATACTTTACCCAACAGCAGCCCCGCGGGGTTAAAAAGGCGCCCATCCCCGTCCCCTAATAGGGTAAAAACCCGCGGGGACGCGGGTTTCGGGGCCCCATTGCCATCTTGAGGTGGGAGGGAGGTGGAGGCGGCGATCTGGAAGGGGAGGAGAGGAGGAGACCTCTCGCTCTCTCTCTGTGCACCGAGCGAGGCAGAAAGGAGGGGTTTGCGGTTGGTGGATGTGGATTGATGGATGGATGGATGTTGGATGGATGGATGGATGGATGCCAGCCATGTCATCGATCCACGCCACAAATGTTTCCACCAATGACAATTAAACTTATGTAATTGTGTTTCTTTTGTTTCTTATGTATTTTTTCACCAATGTAAAGCACCTATCAAATATTTTTTGCAGCAAACTATGTTCCTTTACAAAATGGTTTAAAGCAAATTTAAATCCTCAAACAATTGAAACAAAACATCTACAAAATGCTTTAAAAATATTAGACCGCATTTCATCTACAATTAACAAAATGTAATTGGGTTTGAATCAAATTTGTTAACTGTAGATGTTCCTTTACAAAATGGTTTGAAGCAAATTTGTTAATTGTAGATGTAATTGGGTTTGAAGCAAATTTAAATCCTCAAACAATTGAAAGAAAATTATGTTCCTTTACAAAATGTATAGTGTTGAAATCCCGCTATGTTCTTTTATTTTCTCGGTATTCTAGGTGACCCCACGTGTAAAGCGGGCCCTGCATGTTAGTGAATCCCAGTGGATCGCACTTATCAATGTAGATATACTTCGTTGTCCTCCACACGTAGGATAGATCGACATGCATGCACGACACGCGGGTACACATAGGTAAAATAGATGGCGTGGCTGTCTAGTCACACCCATTCAAGCATATGACCTTATTACTTTGGTCAATAAGGACCCAAAATAAGACCATGGATAATGATACACTAGTTTATGACCATTTGATCAATCAGACCTTAACCTTTTGACATAAATGGTCGTAACGGTGTAGAGTTTGGGCCCTCCTTTGACACCTCACGACCATTTTGTAAATTTAGGTCACAGATCTATGACAAATTGACCATGGTCAATATATTTTTGTCATAACCGGGCATATTTCTTGTAGTGACAGTTAAAATAAGGTAAAATAAGTATTATACAGTGTCTGCCACGAGATATAAATGAAAGGGTTGCATACCTTTTTTTTCCTCCAGGCGTGCTTTTCCACGTAGCCGTGGTGTAACAGTCTTGTCATCACTAACATGTTTCTAGGAATCATCCTTGTTATCATCCTTGAAGCAGTCATGGAGGAGAATTCAGTTGGTGATGAGCAAGAAACTTAAAAAATACAATTTACAGCACATGAATTGAATGTATGAATTATTACCTTCTCATCACCAATTTTTTTTGATTTACTATATGCATAGAAAAGGGTGTTTGGTAGGTGGACAAAAGACACAGGGCTGCAAATAGACAGAGAAATAGGGACAGGCACATACGCTCATTCCGATTAAATTTAATGGCGCCCTTAGTGATTTTTTCCATTTTTGCATTAGATTATGCTGTTGTCTCCTCTCCTTTAGCTATAATACAGTTAATATCCCTATCTATTATTGTGCTGTCCTCAGAACTGAAAACCTTTTCAGCACCCAACCATGCCATTTCTTGAAGGTCATCATTATTGACTGCTGAACAGAAGAGAAAGTTATCAGAAAAATTTCTTATCCAACTACTAAATAAAAATGCTTGAACAAAGCAATGAGTATCAAAAACCATACTTTTCTGCTCTTCTAATCGTCCGTGCTCAAAAATCAAAGCATCCAACACTAGATTTTTAAACGATGTCTCAATCAACTTTTCCTCGACGGTGTACCGTAATATAAAATTTAGGATATGTGAAAGGTGATTGAGACAGAGTTTAAAAAGCTAGTGTTGGATGCTTTGATTTTTTGAGCAAAGACGATTGGCTGAGCAGAAAAGTATGGTTTTGATAATCATTGCTTTGTTCAAGCATTTTTCTTTAGTAGTTCGATATGAATTTTTTCTAATAACTTTCTCTTCTATTCAGCTGTCCATAAGGATGACCTTCAAAAAATGGCACGGTTGGGTGCTGAAAAGGTTTTCAGTTCTGAGCACATCACAATAACGGATGAGGATATTGACTGTATTATAGTTAAAGAAGTGGAGACAATAGCAGAATATAATGCCAAAATGAAAAAATTCACTAAGGGTGCCATTAAATTTAATCAGAATAAGCGTATGTACATGTCCCTGTTTCTCTGCCTATCTGCAGCCCTCCGTCCTTTGTCCACCTACGTACAAAACACTTTTTCTATGCATATGGTAAATCAAAAAAAATTGGTGATGAGAAGGTAATAATTCATACATTCAATTCATGTATTGTAAATTGTATTTTTAAGTGTCTTGTTCATCACCAACTGAATTCTCCTTCGTGACTGCTTCAAGGATGATAACAAGGTTTATTCCCAGAAACCTGTCACTGATGACAAGACTGTTATGCCACGGCTACGTGGAAAATCAAGCCTTGAGGAGAAAAAAAGGTATGCAGCTCTTTCATTTATAGCTTGTGGCGCACACTATATAATACCCATTTGACCTTATTTTAACTGTCATATGTAGGTCCTCTGACACCAAGTACTTTAGTGAAATATTTCGCCCTTGTAGGTGATGCCCTTTACTGGCCTCATGTTGTGCATACGGGAGACGCCATACTTGAGTTTGATTTTTGCACGCAGAAACTTACGGTGATCAAGGGGCCTCGTTGTACAAATATATATGATGCTGACTACTTTCATATCGTTGGGGCAGAGGATGGTGCTATTTGTCTTGCAGCCATGTCTCGCCTTAAGTTTCAAAGGTGGCACAGGAAGCTCGATTGTCGGGGTGTTACCATATGGTTGAAATGTAAGACTGTTTCATTGTGCAAACTTCTTAAAATCCCTCCTCGGACTCTAACAAGGAATGAATGGCTCAAAGTTGTGGGGTATGACCAGGATACCGATGTAATCTTTTTAGCTAGGCACGACAGTGTATATATGGTTCAGCCCAAGTCAATGCAAGCCAGGAAACTTAATGGAACCGGTTCTACATATCACTGATGTACTTTCACGAGTTCCTATCCACTAGGTAATTGCTCATACTTGGTCTTAATATCTTAGGAGTAACTGAATCTAGTGATTTCTTGCATACAGTTACTGTCATTCTTAAATCTCCACTTACAACTTGAACTCAGTAAGCAATTTCCTGTGATTTATTATATGTTATATTTCAATGTGTGTGTCTTTTGTATTGGAAGATAACAAATCAAATGTCAAATGATTAACATAGTTGGCTAATTTGAGGGCCCCTAGCTAGTTTTTCTATTTATTGTTTCTCTGTTGAATTCATACTTTCTTTAAATAATTTTCATTTCCCATTTGTTCACGACCCCTTCTGTAGGTTATTTTATGTTTGTAGCACATAGAAATAAATTGCATTTCTTGTCTTGGAATGCATTCATTTAAAACTGAATAGCCGATAACACTTTTGTTTCTAGAGTTTGCTTTAGCATAATTTTGTCTGGTTAAGCATTACGAGGAGTGAGTTCACATGATAAAATTTACAGGTCGTGTATTTGTCCATACAAGCTAAATTCTTAATTGCGAGGTAGCTAAGTATGCTGCTTGTATGAATGTTCTTTGCATTTTACAACATATGTGGTTTTGTTCATCTATTGCTAGTGGCAAGAGTGACTTAGAACACATCAGTAGAAATAAGTTACATATGTGAATTATTTTGCCCGAGTTACATTTCTCAGCTCATCTTTCTAACAGTCTCATGCTGCCTTCTCTTATCCATTTGTCCTTATTCTAGAACTGTTGTTAATTGGTGAGCTCTTATGCTTCTAGGCACATCCATCGCCGGTGGAACTGATGGAGCTGAAAGTTAAGATGACTCTGATTTGATGTCCTAATGTGCTGAAACGGTTCAACATGTAAGATCTTCTGGATATAATTTGTGAGATTTGGACTGTTTGCTCTTCCCTTTGAAAGATATGTGGTGGCCAATGTGGGTAGCATGTACCATCAATCTCCTGTCCATTTGGCTATAGGGATTTGCACATGCTAATAACATGGAGAAGCAACTAAACTGGTGGTGAGGGGCTAAGTAAAAACCCGACTCATGTTGGATTATAAATTATATGGAGATGATCCAAATGCCGTATGTCTAGAGTTCTCCCTTGGTATAACTTTTGCATAATCCATAAGTTTGAAGAAAAATATTAGTAGCACATTTCGCTATTGCAGACATCAGTCACTTCATTCAACTCCATCACCTAAAACAATCGTGTGAAAAGGCTAAAGGATTTATGATTTTGTCATATATATAGCCAGTAATATGATATGACTATTTTTTTAGCGGATATGATATGGCTCTGCTTTATGTTGCTGAGTTAATCATGAGTCTGTACGCATGGCTTGTTCATACAATGTTACAATGCTACTACTATTAGGTTATGCTAGTATTTGTATTGGGCTAACAAGATTGATGATTTTGTTTCCCCAGGTGAAAGAAAGGGTTGCTGCGGTTGTTCGTTGTCATTGGGTTTGTCACATCGCATCAATGTGGTCGACGGTGTTATAATTTTACCTAAAAGGCTAAAACGACCTACCGCGGCTTAATGTAGAAAGATGCTTTTGAATATGCAATCCAGGGAATTTGAGCTTACCCTACTATTATCTGAAGTCGGATTCCTTCATCTCTTGTTTTTGCTAGCTACGTGCTTGTGCTTGGCAGCTCTTTTGTTGAGGAATGAGAGTTTCATCTTACACTAGTATTATCACCTAAGCTTGTATATATGTTTATGTGTGCTTCATAGTTGTGGTTCGAAAAACATGTCATTCCTAGGATTTTTACCGTTTGGCATTGTTGGGTGGACAAAGCCAATGTGCTTATGTTGGCAGCAGGGCCGGTACAAAGCATTTCTTGGCACGGGGCGATGTGAAAACAATTCTTTTTTCATACTAAACTTGTATACTTATTTTAAACTAAATGTATCATATTACAGTTGTAATTAATATATTTTTATTACTTAGCCACACAAGAATGTTTCCAAATAATAGTTATATTATTCATTGCTATACAGTTGTAATGTGTAATGTATATTATTGAAATTTTTTATTCTAGAATATTTTATAGGATGTAGCAATTTTTTTTATTGTTGAAACAATGCTGAAAATTTATTTTCTAATATTGCATAAACGATGTAGTTTTTACATATTTGCATATCTATGCATGTGTTCATATATCTTTTACTATATTATTGAATATTATGGTAGAGGTTTCTAAATCGTATACACACTAACTAATTTTTTAATAGTGGTTTATAGTGTATATTAAGCAGTCATATCCATGGAAACTTTTAGGGCATATGAAATGTGACTTGCAAGTTGCGTTCAGTAATAGAATCATCCAAGAACCTAATATGTGTGTCCAGATTCACTTAGTTTCAATTAGTGCAAACGGAAATAATTTTCTACCCATGGTGGTAGCTACACATGGCCCCAATTTTATCTCTATTATTTTTTGTAAATGATTTTGGACCATGAAAAATAACTCTATAGCCAAAATATCGTGACTTTGGACCAGCCAGGCAAGAAAAAAGGCACTTGTGCGAAAAAGGCAAGCGAAAAGACTAAGGGAAGTGAGAAAAGGCCCTTCCTACACAACGAAAAGGCACTTGTGTCAAAAAGGTAATAAAAATACAATGAGAAGTGAGAAAAGGTCATTTCTATACAACAAAAATGCACTTATGCTAATGCCATAAGAAATCGGACACCTCATATATAAAAACGACACTTATGCCAAAAGGTGTGTAGCTACTACCATGCATAGGAAATCGCCAAAGGGTGCAAATAAGATGTCTTACAGATTTATCAAATCAAAATTTGTGCATTGGTTTAAATGTTGAAATCTAGTTATAATAATTTTCATTATGATACTAAGATGTCCATCATAAAGAGATAGTCTATTTGAACTCAACTTCGCCAGTCGGATTAGTTTGCCTATGCATGGTATAACTTATTAGTATGTGGTGTGAACTTAAGCTTCTGCGAATTGAGGCTTTATTTTATCCATTTAAATATCTTGCACATGTTATGTATACTTGTATAGTGTTTACAAGTTTAAGTTTTCGTTGGGGCCCTCCCCTCTTGGGGCCCGGGGCGGTCGCCCCTTTTGCCAGGCCTATGGGCCGGCCCTGGTTGGCAGGAAGTGGTGGGTGGACAAAGTCGATGTGTTTATGTTGGCAGGAAGTATAGTTCAGCTGAAACGTGGTTTGCACGGCAGAGAATCGGATCAGACCAAATCAAACAAAATCTGCATCCATTCGACCAAAACGAACCCTTGTAAGCATGGTTTGGGTCTTGGTCTAGAAGTTATTTCGACGTTTACACATCTGAAATAATTGCTGTGGAAATTTGGTTGAGAGATACGGGACTTTATTTGCCCTGGGGGAGCGAGGTTCCTGCTGTTGTCCACTTATTTTGTACTGGTACTGGTACATTTGAGGCTGCTGAAGATGCGGGTCTAGACGGCAGCGAGTCTACGGTCACACTCAAAATTGGATTCTTAGCTGTAATTCACTGCTGGGCTTCCAAGTCGTGTCGAGCGTGTTTTATACGACTGAATTTTCTTGCCCCTTGAGACTGTCCACTGAATTCCTTGAGAACTATGACTGAAATTGATATCAGCTGGATTGATCTCTGACTGAAATTCCAAGTTGCTGCAAGGTTTATATGACTGAACTTGATGGAGTTGTTTTTTTCTCGTTTTGAACTTACCCTGAGACCGACTGAGGCTGCTACTGATGTCCACTGATTTTGTAATGGAAGGACTAGTCAGTTCTGCAGCAATTTACTTGATGTTGATGATACTGATCGAGCCTGGAATTTCATTTTCGCAGCAAGTCTACAATCACATTCATGATTTTCTGCTGAAGTTGCGGGACACAATTAAGGTAGCAAGTTTACAGTCGTACTTGTAATCGCAAGAACACATACGGCAGGAGACCACATCCTTGGCTTGTAGTCTTTTGCTGGACTTCCATGTCATTTGACTGTTTTTATACGGCTGAAAATAACGCAGATTAAATTGGAATGCCTTAGCAATTTATTCTCGGTCTACAAGTCATTTGAAGTTTACATGTTTGAAATTATTGTTGTAGAAATTTCGATGGCAGAGATGGCACTTTCCTTGCCCTGAGAACGAGGTGCCCTGGGAGCGAGGTCGCTGCTGCTGTCACGTTATTTGTAGTGGTTCATATGAGCCAGAGCACTCTTCCTTCTCGCAGTGGCTGTTTACTGCTGAAGATATGCGGGGCTGGGTGGCAGCGAGTCTACAACCGCATTCGTAATCGCAGGAATATATATGGCCGGGGTTGCATTCTAGGCTTGTAGTTTTCTGCTGAACTTGGAGGTCATTTGAATGTCTTTTATACTGCTGAAATTACTGTCGATTAAATTGAAATGTGCGTGACAGCAAGAAAACCAACTTTCTCAATACAAATTTAATATTTTACATGCATGATCAATTTTTTTCATCATTTTTTTAATACATGGTAACATTTTTTGAATGCTTGATTAACATTTTTCAAACACTTATTCCACAGTTTTTCAAATGCTTGCTTAACATTTTTTAAATAGGTGATAAAATGTATTCATACACATTTTATTTTTTCGTATACATTTTTCTTATACGTGATAAACCTTTTCTCAATACACATTTAAAAATTTCCAAATGTTTTATGTAGAGTCATTTTTAAATATATATATTTAGAATATTTAGAAGTAACAAATTAAAAGGAAGAATGTAAAAAACGAAAAAAATAAAGAAATCAAAAGAAAAACGAAGCTGTTGTTCCTACATGTCTGGGCTGACCCACTCGATTCGACCATTCAGCGAGGATTCCAACCATGTCGCTGAATGCGAGATATAGGGGCGACCAGAGGGGTAACGGGATGAGCCCTGAAACATTCGGCCAGATCCTGTTTGCATATACGGCCCATTCACCTTGGAAATGATAGTGGGCTTGGTGTAGATGCGGCGATTTCTGCTGACAAGAAGTGGAGTGCGGCAGCAGCTATCTTCAGGTCTGAATCTGGGGAGTTCATGGGGGCTTCGGCCCTAGTTATGCATGGGGTTCATGACCCTGCATGTGTTGAAGCAATCGCCTACAGAGAAGCGTTATGTTTAGCTCAAGATCAAGGTGCTACATCAGTGTTGATTGCCTCAGATTGTCAAGGAGTGATTCGAAGTATAGAAGAAGGAAGCCGTGGAGAAAATGCCATGATTATAAGGGAAATTTCTGATCTGAGAAGGACAGTTCCAGGAGCTGTCTTCAAACATGAATTTAGGGATTCGAATGTTGATGCTCATAGTTTAGCTAAGTACTCTTTAAGTCTTAGTCCGGGCCGCCATGTGTGGCTTTTGGAGCCCCAAGGCTGTGTAAGCAGAACCATTATTTAATCAAGTCCGGGTGTGTTTCTCAAAAAAAAAAAAAGGAGTCAAAAGAGACTCCCCTCGATAAAAAAAGGAAAAGAGATCAGGCGAATCGCTAATTGCTTACTTGATGAGGTTGTGAGCATCAAAGTTGTGATTTCTACGTTCAAAAACAAAATTACATGAAATAAAACTAGAACTACGGGCTGTTATTTCATGTACAATCTCTCCATGAGGCCCTCGCGTCCCCATCTTGATGTCATTGATAACTCCGTGGCAATCCAACGCGACGATGAAATTTCTGAATGTCCAGGTCCTCAGCCAAAGAAAGAGCTTCTCTGCAAGCATATGTTTCGAGGATTGTTGGGTCACTAATGCCATGGTAAACAACCGCCGAAGCTCCTAGAAAAATGCCATCGCTATCACGGCATAGAGCTGCCCCCTGCCCCCCCCCCCCCCATGCATGTTGCTAGGAACAACACCATCCACATTCATCTTTGCTTCACCGTTGGCTGGAGGTAACCATCGCTGAGGGTGCACTTGAGGTGGGCTTGGCACTATCGAGTCCGTTTTGGAGACCGGTAGTTGCTGAAGCTCCGCCAAAAAATTGTTCACAAAAGATATCGTCTGTTGTGGGCTTTGAAAGATTCCTTCGTATACGGCTTTCCTCCTTGTGAACCACAATGCCCACAATGTCACAGCCATCTTTGTGAAACTCAGAGTGATCCAGCACATTAGAGAGTTCAAACATTAAATTCTTGGCGCTAGGCTCTTCACAATATGCCATCTTTGCCACTAGCTCCTCTTCCGAGAGTGCCCAAACGCACCTTGACATAGCACATGGTAAGAGTGCATGCCTCCATGAATCATCACAGCCACACAACGGGCAAGAGTTCCGTTGAGTCATGTTTCGGTGATTTAGCACATCCGTGCTGGGCAAAGAGTGACACCCCAGCCTCCACATCAAAATTTTAATTTTGGATGGCACCTTTATTTTCCAAAGATCAGACCAGGCTTTCTCATCTCTTGCATTAGACGTCGTCACGCTTCTACCTTCAAGCCATTCCTCCCTTTTGTTTTTACTAAAAATTTGTACATCGAGCTCGCTGTGAACTTGCCCTTCTTTTCTGGAGACCATGCCCAAAAGTCCTCGATGTTGCGGGTGCACACCCAGATTTTCAATATTGCATCGCCATCAAAACGAATAAAACCGATTGAACCAGGTCCACATTCCACAAACCTGTAGCTGGTCCCAACAGATCTGAAACCATCGTTGGAGGGTTTGCTATGAGCGATGTGATCGGTCTTGGTGTAGTCTCTTTTGGGATCCAATTGTGACCCCAAATTTCTGTAATCTTTCCATTGCATATGCGGTTGTTAGATGTAAAAATTTGCTTACACAGGAATGCTTTGCTTTTTTATTAAACTTTTTTATAGGGTTCCAAATAAATAATCCCTATTTTTTAAATGTTTATTGTATAATTCTTAAAAAATAAGTGTGTATTAGAAAACAATTCAGCCACACCTCTCCTCTGCTGGGCCAGCCAGGTAAGTGACCCATGTAGGTTTCCTCTTTTATTTTTTATTTTCTATTTTATGTAATTGTGTTGAACTTGGGTTTCAAACTAAAAAAAATTATATGCTTCTGAAAATAATAGATGGAATATATCCAGAGCCACATACAAATTTCCAGAATTGTTGGAGCTATAAATTGTTTTTAGGAATTTATAACCCCAATTCAAATTCATTTATGACTTACTTCAAAGCCCCAAACATGATTGCACCATTTTTGGTAGAATATGAAATATTATTGCAGAAATGATGAACAATTTTGAAGGGCATTCTGGGTTATTTGAAAAGATTTGAATTTGAACCGAGTTGAATTAATTTAGTGCTAGGGTTTAGAACAATCCCCATTTCAAGTTTAAAGAAATTTAAACATGATGCATCATCGCAAGGTTATCCTAGTGCATACCATAACTAGGGCTGTGACATGCATCATGTTCTTGCTGAAGGTGGTGAATTGAAGCTTGGCTTTGGGGATGAAAAATCCGGAGTTCAACCTTGTGTTGGACTCGTCATCATCGGCGCACGTGCGAAGATTCCTTCTTAAAAGGGTGGCCTAGGAGTTGTATGTTTTCTGTTTTGATTTCATCTTGTATCGTAGGTTTAGTGGATATTTGGTGGAGTTATTGTCACGAGGCATGCGGCCTCAGGTTTTCTTTTCGATTTTTTTCCAGGTCGATATTGGTCGACTGCTAGATATTCCATCCTTAATAATATATGGTTGTGTGCATCGCTCGATGCAGAGGCCGGGGATTATCCTCCTTTCCTAAAAAAACAAAGTGGAGGTTGGTTTGCAAGCCGGAATGGGAACCAGACCTCTGGTCCATGTTTGCCACACCGACTTGGTAAACAATTCTTGAAGTTTTCATCATCCCATGCTGTAACAACATAGGTTTCATTAGCGAGAAGAGATATCGCCAACACTATAAAGAGTAGTTGTGGCATTACCGTTGTGATGTAATGAAGATGAATCAAAGAAAGAGAAGCCCGTGGGTGCAAGGATAGCCTGTAACGGGATTAAGTGAGAGTTTATGTTGTGCTTGTCATGATCGCTGCATGGACAATGAAGTTTCTGGCGTGCTGTGTTTTAGAAAAATGAAGCATTACCATTCAGTGCTTGCTTGCTATCAGTGTTGATTAGTCAAACAAAGAGTAATAATGGATGACTTCATTTTTCACAACTGGCACATCACCTTAACTGGACACAATTGGATTTGGAACGAAGTATTGGCTTTCTTCTGTCACATCCAGAAGACCAACTGCATTTCTTCTTCTTTTGAGTCGGTCAATGCCATCACAACCATATATTCGTATACGGCCAGCAGGGAGTCATCTTTGGCACCTAATCTTCCTACCCAGTTATTCTATCATATACATGCATGTGTGGTTCTCCGAACCAGTCTGCCATGGCGAGATCTATCGCGTTCCCCATCCACCATCTCACTGCCTTGAAAGCCTTAATTGTCTTATTTCTTCTTCCAAATCATGTTCAAGGGCGACATCATCGGCATGACTGTCCTTCTTTTTCATGTGGCCCTCTTAGGGACGTATCATCCCCATTTCGTCAGGCAGGTGATCCACCCTGGTGCGGTTCTCATGCTTACGAGCTAGTTTGCAGTGATACCAAGGCTACAATTCGCATCAACAATGCAACATACCATGTGTCTCGGATCAACATCCGCTACAATGTTATCGTTTCTTTAGAGGTTGTTGACGCCGTCTTTGATTTACCCAACCAGTGCCCTCTTCCTCAGTGGAATCGGCCTTTTCATGAACACAAATATGGTCCAGATTACTACCCCCCTAGAGATGAATTAGTTCCTCTTTCATACCGTGTCGCTAGCTTTGTTAGATGTTCTCAGGAAGTAAGGAACAATGGTATGTACATGCCCGTCACTTGCATGAGCACCAGCTATTCGTTTGTCTATGTGTTAACTGGCATAGACTCTGTTGCTGTTGGGAGCCTCGAGCCTTCTTGTGGATATCTGGCAATGACTCCTTTGGGTAGTCGGGTAGCGAATGCAAGTTATGCAGATACCATAGAATTCATGAGGAATGGATTCACTCTTCGATATCGTGGAGGGGGCATCACTACGTGCATAATGGAGTTTAGAAGGTGAGTTTGGTATAGCAATTTTTTTCTATTTGAATCCTGTATACTTAAGTCTTTCTTAAGTTCCATTTCCGTACCATGACGACGTGCCATGGTCTTGCAGCGAGCTTGGTGAAGTAAAAACTGTTAAGGATTGGTTTTTGTTCCTTGCTACTATTGACCTCTTTTTCGGGGCATGCATGATCCGTGCTCTTCTAGTTCAAGTACCACAGAACGATGTTTACAATCCTTTTATGATAGCTCCTTTTATGATAGCTGCTGCCTTGTGGCTCGTGAAGTGGATTGCTGGTACGTCAGATTTATATATATTATTACCTCTTGATGATCCAAGCTATGGTATTGCGCCTCATTCATGCATTCATACTGTCATTAAAATGAATGAACCTGTTTTTGCAGTGCTATGCAGGTTCGTGTTGGCACCCATGGCTGTGTTAATTTTCCTTGGCTACAAGTATTTGAAAACAAGGGTAACCATCGATGCGGTCGAGAAGTTCCTCCGACTGCAACAAATGCTTGGCCCGACGAGGTACGCCTACACCGACATCACCGCAATCACAAGCCATTTCAGAGATAAGCTGGGTCAAGGAGGCTATGGATCCGTATTCAAGGGTGTGCTATTGCCAGGCAATGTTCATGTCGCGGTCAAGATGCTAGAGGGTAACTCCAGCTGTAACGGAGAAGACTTCATCAGTGAGGTCTCCACCATCGGCAGGATCCACCATGTAAACGTGGTGCATCTCATGGGTTTCTGCTCAGAGGAGATGAGGAGGGCTCTGGTATATGAGTACATGCCTCGAGGTTCTCTCGACAAGTACATCTTCTCCGCCGAGAAGAGCTTCTCCTGGGACAAGCTTAACGATATAGCTTTGGGCATTGCCAGGGGTATTAACTACCTGCATCTGGGTTGTGACATGCAGATTCTCCACTTTGACATCAAGCCGCACAACATCTTGCTCGACAACAATTTCATCCCCAAAGTTGCCGATTTCGGTCTCGCCAAACTATACCCAAGAGACAACAGTTTTGTGCCATTGAGTGTCCTACGGGGAACAATTGGGTACATAGCTCCTGAGATGATATCTCGGAGCTTTGGTGTCATATCAAGCAAGTCTGATGTTTACAGCTTCGGAATGCTGCTGCTGGAGATGGCTGGAGGACGAAGGAATGCCGATCCAAACGCAGCAAACTCGAGCCAGTCTTACTACCCATCATGGGTATATGACAGGTTAACTCAGCAAGAAGCAGGTGAGATATCTGTTTCTGTTGCTGACATGCATGAGCTGGAGAGGAAGCTGTGCATTGTTGGACTATGGTGCATCCAGATGAGGCCTCAAGATCGTCCAACAATGAGCGAGGCTGTAGAGATGCTGGAAGGGGGCGCCGATACCTTGCATATGCCTTCCAGGCCATTCTTCTGTGACGAAGGGCACGCCCATACTGATGATACTTATCATTTGTCGTCCGAGTTGACTGAAATATCCGAGGATATGAGTGAAAATATTGATGAGTAATGTAATAACGTATGATGAAGTTGATTCACTTCGCTTGCAAAAGGCTGAAGTTATGGTTGTATTAAATAATTGTTTCCGACTCGTGAACTTTTATGCTGAAGCATGTCATAGGTACAGTACAGTAGGTAGCAGCTCGAGGATGGAGGGGTATTACTTCCAACTGCAGCATCCATGATAGCAAGGTTCTAAAATGGAATCATTGTTCTTTATGGAAGACATGTACCTATTATTACGAATCTGAAGATATTATTAGGCATAGTAATATATAGCTTGCAAAATCTGGAGTGACATTTGCATGCACCTGCTGTGAAGAGACAACACTGTTAATTAGCATGGATGTTGCAGTGTAAGTAATGCATTTTGTCATGTGTATCTAGTAGAAGACAGACATGCTCATTCTAAAGAAAATGCAGATCACCAGCTGCAGCTAAGTCGGTATAAAGTTATCAGTAACTGGGTTGGCGGTAAATAACACAAACTGTTTTCTTTTTTGCGGGGAAAAAATATAAATTGTTGTCATTGCAGACTGTACATTTTTTTTATTTTTTCTCGTGGTTTATCATGGTAATCACATTTTTCTTAACAGTAGTAAACATAGGTAGAAGAGAAAAGAGAAGAGATGAGCACTACTGATAGCTTATTCATAGCTGCTTGTCTTGCTAGTGCAAACAAAATGGTGTTGTGCCGGTGATAGCTGCGTACCTGGCCCTGAAGGAATTCAGTCAGTCAGAGTTTCCAAATGCACGAATGCGACCCTCTCGGCCCGTTGTGTTGTCGGGACTACAGTGTGACTGAAGACTAGCTGTCGTCCAGTCTCGTATCATAACCAGTAAATATATGGCTGCGAGGGATTGAAGATGAGACGGGCCCTTTCGCTTATACCAACCACTACAAAGTAATTATCATGCTCTGGTCAGGACACCATCATGTATGCTTGGCAGCTCTTCTCTGAGAGTGAGATCTATACTGCTGTCCACTTACCCTAAGAGTGAGGTTGCTACCGCTGTCCACTGCTCCGTAATGGAAGGCCTCGCCATTTTCACCACGATTTTCTTGGACGGCAGAGTCTACAGTCACATTCATGGTTACAAGAATAAGTTTGTGAAAAATAAAATAAACAGAGAAGAGTAACAAGAGTAAGTTTGTTACAGGATGAAGGAAATATACATACACTGAGGCCAGCATGCCACGAGGCCAGCTTTTAATTAGTCACTAGGGGTTCCCATAAAGAATGGGAAATAGTTCATGTTTGGTACAAAGCCTTTTAGCATAGCAGCAAAAAGAAAAACATCAGAAAAACAAAAGTGTACATGAGTCAAATAGATTTTACTTCACCAAAATACATTCTTTCAACTCTGTGTTCACGCTACCAATGTTTTAACAGTTTTTACTTCAGCAAACTCGCTGCAAGACCATGGCACATCACCACGGTACGGAAATGGAACTTAAGAAAAACAAAAGTGTACACAAATCAAATAGAAAAAAATGAATCACCATATCTGTGTTCATAAAAAAGCCGATTCCACTGAGGAAGAGGGCACCAGTTGGGTAAATCCAAGACGGCGTCAACAAGCCAGAAGTTACTAATGATATTGTAGTTGATGTTGATGCAAGACACATAGTATGTTGCATTGTTGATGCAAACTATAGCCTTGGTATCACTAAAAACTAGCTCCTAAGACTGAAAATTGTACCAGGGTGGATCCCCTTCCTAACGGAATGGAGATGATACATCCCTGAGAGGGCCACAAGAAAAAGAAGGACAATCATGCCAATGAAATCACCCTTGAACACGATTTGAAACAAGAATTGCAATCATAGATAAGATAGTTAAGGCTTTCAAGAATAAATAGCATAAAACTACCACATTTGGGGCTAGGGTTCCGGAAAACTACCACCTTTTTGAAATTCCCTAAAACCTACGACTATTTTGGTTCGCTGTTCCAAAAAACTACCACATTGCACTGATGACTGTGTTAGTTAACTTTAATCGCGTTTATGACAGATTGGGTCCACTCGTAAGGTCTGACGTGGCATGAAAGTCAATACCGTTAGTTTTCACCATTAGGTTGACCGTTATGACTGGTGGAGCCCACATGTCGGCCCCTTAAAAAAATATAAAAGCTATCGGGTCACTGTAACTTTTTCTATAAAAAGCAATCGGGGTCCTGTAGCTTTTTCTATAAAAAGCAATTGGGGCCCTATAATTTTTTTATAAAAAAAATCGGGTCCCTTTTGCCGTGGCGGCGTCGGCCATGGTGGTGGCCGGCCGTGCTGCTGCTGCTTGCCACGCTGCACAGAGTTGAAAGAATGTATTATCGTGCTTCAAGTCAGTGAGATGGTGGAAGTGGAACACGATAGATCTCGCCATGGTAGACCGGTTGGAGAACCACATATCCATGTATATGATATAATAACTGGTTAAGAAGATTAAGTGCCTACGATAACTCCCTGCGGGCTGCATACAAATATATGGTCGTGATAGCATTGACTGATTCAAAAGAAGAAGAAATGCAGTTGGTCCTCTGGATGTGACAGAGGAAAGCCAGTACTTCGTTCCAAATCCAATTGTGTCGAGTTAAGGTGATGTGCCAGGTGTGGAAAATGAAGCCATCCATTATTACTCTGTTTGACTAATCAACACTGATAGCAAGCAAGCATTGAATGGCAATGCTTCATTTTTCTGAAACACAGCACGGCAGAAGTTTCATTGGCAACTGGAATTCCTCCTTGTCCACACATCTATCATGACAAGCACAACATAAACTCTCACTTAATCCCGTTACAGGCTCTCCTTGTAACACCCACGGGCTTCTCTTTCTTTGCTTCATCTCCATTACATCAAAACGGTATGCCACGACTTCTCTTCATAGTGCTGCTCATCTCTCTTCTCGCCAATGGAACCTATGTTGCCACAGCATGGGATGATGAAGAATTCTTCAAGAATTGTTCACCAAGTCGATGCAGCAAACATGGACCAGAGGTCCGGTTCCCATTCAGCTTTGCAACCCAACCTCGCCCTTGTGGTGCACCAGGTATGCAGTTATCATGCTCTGGACAAGACACCATCCTGTATCACCCAGTTCTTGGCTCCTGCAAAGTGACTGCAATATTTTACAAGGATCTAGTCATAAACATCAGTCCACCTGTAGACTCATCACCTCACTGCCCACTTCAGAGACTCATCTAAGCAAATCTATCAACTGATGTGTACAAACCTCAAAAGTTGGAAGTTGCCAGCTTAGTAGGTTGTTCAAGAGATTCTATATCAATAGATCTATACGGTATAGTGGGCCCAGTCGCTTGTCTTGTTAACAAGGCCATCCAGTTCTGGTATTTGGTGAACCCCGACGCATACATGTCTGTTCTTCCTTTGGACTGCATGGTTGTTTCAAAGGACATCCCCATACCATATACTAGAAAGATTCATCAGTCATACTTCAAGTTGAAGAAGGTCAGCCACACTGCAACCTTCAATTATCGGGCAAACAGAATGATCAGCTTTGGTGAGATGGCATTCTCTTGGTACTCTAGTAACATCACTAGTGTTTGCCAACAGTGTGAAAAAGAAGGTCAACAATGTGGATTTAACTCACAAAGGAATCAAGCTTTCTGCAAGCGTCATGGTATTGTTTCTTTCCCTAGTCGAAATCATGTTCCGTTATGGTGTCTCAACTTCTTTCTAATGACATTTCAGAATTTTTATTTCCCCATCTATTCTCTTGCCAATCTTGTATGTTCCAAATTTCTAACAGTCAGCAAGATTTTTACCTATAGCGAAACTTTTCACTTAACTGTACTGCAAATTAGTCCAGCAGTTAGCCAGTCACAGCCTGCTGTGCAGATCACTTTAGATCTCGAGAACAAACTTTGTTTGAGCATAAGCTCTTTGTCTTCAATAAAACTTACTTTTGTGGCCTCCCCTACAGTTTCAGTGCAAACAAGGAGAGGCTCTAGGATCACATCCCTGGACGTACCCTCAAAACCTTTTGTCTGGAGATGGCAGCGCGAAACTATTATGCTTAACTCTTTTGCAAAATTCTAAAAAAAAAACATAACTGCCCGCTGTGCAGGTTATTTTAGAATAGAAAACAAACTTTGCTTGGGCATAAGGTCTTTTTTTCCCGATAATCTAGGGAAAAAAAGACCTTATGTCCACGTTCGTAGCAGTTTCATGTTACTAGATATGCACAAAAGTTATGAGAAAAATGAGAAAAAATTGGTACATATCTATATAACCTATACATATGAGATCCAATATACACGAAGGATGAAGCTAACAGGAAGCTACACTATATGCCCCTTCTATACCCACATATCAAATCTCATGAAAGAAAATCAGGAAGCAGTGGTTCCTATCAAATTTTTAGAAGTAGCTTATTATGTTTTTGTCTACACTAAATCATGGGAGAACTCATTTTGTCATTCTTACATGCAGGTACGAAGGTCATCCCAATTGCAGGTAGTGCTGCAACTCTTCTCCATTTCCATTATAAATGTTCTTAACTTTCACTCATGAGAAATAGCCACTGAAATTTAAATCGAGTCAAATCTGTGTGGTGTGAGTTTAAGTGAGCTGCGTCAATTCTTGCCACCTTAAATTTAATGTTCTCTCATTGCAATGAGATGAGATATATCCCTCGGAAAAAGAAAGGGTGGGGCTGCGGGAGATTTAATCATGGATGCACAGCTAACTATCCAAAATGCAGCTGGCTAATTTCCTTTCTTTTAAATCAGCAGCATCATCTGTAACTGCATTTGTAGCTCTTTCATTGATGGTAGTCACGACACTCTACCTCTCATTGAAGTCAAGGTATAATGAAGAGATAAATAGGAAGGTCGAAATGTTTCTGAAGGCATATGGCACATCGAAACCCACAAGGTACACTTTCCCTGAAGTTAGGAAGATAGCAAGACGGTTCAAGGATAAACTGGGCCAGGGTGGATTTGGAAGTGTGTACAAAGGCGAGCTACCAAATGGAGTGCCTGTGGCAGTCAAGATGCTAGAGGGCTCTGTAGGAGAGGGAGAGGAGTTCATCAATGAAGTTGCAACCATTGGACTAATCCACCATACAAATATTGTCCGCCTCATGGGCTTTTGCTCTGAAGGAACAAGACGCGCTCTGATTTATGAATATATGCCTAACAAGTCACTGGAAAAATACATATTCACACATATTTCCAATATTTCTCGACAACTCCTACCACCCAACAAAATGCTAGATATTGCTTTAGGCATTGCCCGGGGAATGGAATACCTGCATCAAGGGTGTAACCAGCGCATTCTCCACTTTGACATCAAGCCACACAACATCTTGCTGGACTACAACTTCAACCCGAAGATCTCAGACTTTGGCCTTGCCAAGCTGTGTGCAAGGGACCAGAGCATCATTACCTTAACTGCAGCAAGAGGCACCATGGGATACATCGCACCAGAGCTATACTCTCGGAACTTTGGAGGGGTGTCTTACAAGTCAGATGTGTACAGTTTTGGCATGCTGGTGTTGGAAATGGTGAGCGGACGGAGGAACTCAGACCCAAGTGTTGAGAGCCAGAATGAGGTATACCTCCCGGAGTGGATTTATGGGAAAATAACCAGTGAGCAAGAATGGGAGCTTACTTTGGAAATGACAGCAGAAGACAAAGAAAAGATGAGGCAGCTGACTATTGTGGCCCTGTGGTGTATCCAGTGGAACCCAAAGAATCGGCCGTCAATGACAAAGGTGGTAAACATGTTAACGGGGAGGTTGCAGAACCTGCAGATTCCTCCTAAGCCCTTTGTGTCGTCTGAAAATCATCCCACAACATAGCACAGCAATGCATAGCACTAGGATGCAATATATTTCCATCATTCCACTCCATTAGCACTTGATTGTATGAATAAATCGTCTGTCCCATATAACACTGTACGTACTACTAGGTATAAGCAAGAACATATGCGAACCACATCAAACTTTATTTGGATTGTATGACAGTTAAAAATACAGTAGTTCATTGCTTACCTTGTTGTGATGTTCGGATGATTTATCTCCACTTGAGTACTTCCTGCAGTGCATTGCTCCTCACTGGGCTCCTCAGGGAACATGATTGCGCCCTTTGATTGCCAGTTCCATTGTGCTGGAATATGTTTCGATCTCCCCCCTCTACTAGCACCTGCCAGCTAATGTGTGAATAACCAGTCATCTACGTGCAATAGTACTAGTAGCTATTTGCAGCATATCGGAGTCAAATGGAGCTATATTGTTTGCATCTTGACAGTTTAACATGGAGCTTTATTCTGCAGTTCAGTATTTTCTAGTACAATGCAATCCTCATCAGTACTGGTACTTCCTGCCGTGATTTTATCCATTGTGTAGTTCCAGGCTTCAGTATTTTCCACAGTGCATTCCACATGAGTACTAGTATTTCCTGATGTGATTTCCTTGAAGTTAAGAAGATAGCAAATACATAGATCCTGTAATTTTATCCCTCTTTCCCTCGTACATACTCCATTGTGCAGTGTAGCAGCCATTTCCTTGCCCAAATCACAATACAGAGATCATGTAACTAACACAGAGATGCCACTAGACCAGTTACTACCAGATACAGAGACTACTCACCATGGCAGAGAGCTCCCGTCCCGCCGGAGTCCCTCGTCAGAGCAGAGGAATGGGGGGCGCTTCGCTGAGACGCGAGGCAAGACGAGGAGCTCGCTTAGCCGTCGGCCAATTCGAGCGGGACCTGCCCGGCAAGTGCGACGGCCGCGCAGAAGCACGCCGGGGGAATCGGTCGCCGGCAGCGGGCCTCCGGCCGCCGTCCGCCACCTAGGGTAGGGTATAAACGGGCCCCCGTTGCAAAATTTGTGGATGCATCTTTCCCATTGGGGATGGGGGGGTAAGCCAGAGTTGGGCTTTTGGGTCGGGCTCCCCTGTAAAAATGATTGGCAAAACCAGATTGTGTAATGGGCCCTGGAAACAACGAAAGGAGTTTTGTTATACACTCCATAAACTGGATCATTCTTTTGCAACGCTTGTCTATCTTGTTATGAGCAAATTGCAGTGACAATAATATATGTGCACTTAAATTCCACGTGATGTCTCGACTCCCGATGAATAAATATCAACTGATTGGTGGGAAAGGACGACTCCCATGTACTCGATCTCTTCGACTTGCAATAGCATCCGACAATGGGAGGTTGATGGCATCCACCAATACATTTGACACAATCTCGCTAACTTTGATAGCATCCATCAATGCCCATCTCCGTATTGGTGAATGTGTCCATCCTAAGACTACCCACAATGGGAAGTAACATAGAGTAGTACTCCCTCCGTCCGGGTGTATAAGTCATCTTAGGAGTAGCACCATGACCTAGGTGGCTGTAGATTGGCTGAGGAGGAGCACCGTGGCCAGCTTAACTTCCAATCAGAGCGCTGCACAAAAGGAAGCAAAATCAGCATTTAATAGGATGTCTTTTCAGCTCTCCATGCAGGCCCACGTATGTGAGTACTCCAGCCGCGATCAACGCCCAGCATGCAAAACTGTCTTCAATATCCTGCCTAACCAACGCCCAGCCGCGATGCATGCATTGGTCGTTCTCGTGCGAGCGCCTCCTCTTCCTCCCCGCGCATCTTCTTCCTCGGCGCGCCTCCTCTGGCCGAAAATTTTCAGTCCAAATCTTCCTCCCGCGTATCCTTCTTCCTCCCCGCGCCTCCTTTAGCTCCAAATTTTTGGTTTTAGATCAACCGCGCGAAACTGTGAAATACATCTATAAATAGGTTACCCCATGGCTGCAACTTGTCACATTCATCTTCCTCCTCCCGTCAATGGTGACCTTCGATCTCAACGAGCCACCACCAGTAGATGAAGTAGTGGGGGATGGAGAGGATGGAGCAGGCCGTGGTGGAGAGGATGGAGGAAGCTGGCCGCCGCCACCAGAAGCGCTGGTGGTAGGTGCTCGAGCTCGAGGCACAGCAGATGCCGTCGTCCTAGGTGGTCGCCGGCCGCCACCTCTAGGCATGGCAGGCCGTCCGCGTGGCGGCTTCTTCTGTACCAGCGGTGATACGACGCCAGGGCTCCCACCGCTCGGCCTAGTTCGTCGTCCTCGCGCCGTCTATACTCCAAGCATCGGCGATGCAGCGTCGGACATGCCACCGTCCGGCCTCCTTGGACGAACCATGCCAAGCTTTACGATAGGCACGGCAGGAAGCGAGCCAGTCGTCCCCGTGCGCCGCGTTGGGCTGTCCCGTAGGCCTCGCGGCGGTTGTACCGGTGAGGCAGGATCCAGTCGTGGTGGCGGGAGCAATCAGGCACGAGGTGCAGCCCGTCCTCGGCGTCCTCGCGGTGGTGCATCGAGTGGATCGGCTACAGGCGGGAGCAGCGTTGCGGGTTCTCCTGCTGGACGTGACGACGGTGACGAACAAGTGCGAGGCGGCAACGTCGGCACGAACAATGTGCAAGCTCCAGCAAGGACATATGGCCGTAAGTAAATAAGCTGCCATGGCAGCGTTTTTGTACTCATGGCAATGATTATGTTTATGCAATACTCATGGAGTAACTTAGAACCATTGCCGTGAGTATGTGACTTAAAATTGCTGCCATGACATATTTTAGGACCTCCAAGGAGCAGTAGGGGTCGAGGTTCAAGAAAAGGCAGTGGCAGTGGGACTTCGCGCACCCCTGGTGTCGAAGAAAATGGCGTGGGCATTGGATACGCTGGTGGCTTCGATAGCAACTACACGTAAGTGCATTTGCATTACACATTCTAATTTATATTTGGTTCACTATGCACTAAACAGAAAGCTTTTATGTGTACAGCTTTGGAAACTTTCAATCTGCTCATGATGCTGGTGTCTTTGAGCACATGGACGCTTGCCCGCCTCTACCAGAGTTTCCACTAGCCCCAAAGAAGATACTGGACCTAAGTAAGTCATGCAACATATGACATGCAGCATGTCTTTGCAATGAAACATTTTCTTGTAAGCATGGATGAAATCTGATTGTCTATGCATCAAATAATATTTGTGAATCAAGACATATTTAATCTAATTTTTGCTATAGTCGGAAATATATTTTTAAGTCATTTGTCTTCTTGAATAGATGTACTTGCCAACAAAAAGAAAAGGAAATACTACGACGCCAACCAGAAGAGACACATCTATGCCATGATCTTGGCCAGGAGTGGTCTTGGTAGAAGGAAGAGGGGAGTAAGTAAAGAGGTTGCCCGTCTATGTGAATGTTCAGTGAGGGTTGTGCAAAGGATATGGAAACAAGGGCGAGAAGGTGGTTCCGTTAACGCCGTCATCGATAGGAGAAAGCTAAAGTGTGGTAGGCAAAAAATTAAGCTCAACGCCGATGCCATGGAAGCTATACCACATGAAGAGCGTACAACAATACGGTGCCTAGCTGCTGCACTTAACATGAAGAAGAGTACGGTGCATCGTAGGCTTAAAGAAAAAGAATTCCGTCGTCATACTAGTGACTTGAAGCCCGCTTTGAATGTAGACAATATGAAGGCTCGTGTGGAGTACTCTCTTATGCACCTTGAGCCATCAAGCTTGGCACATAAGCCTACTTTCAAGGCTGGGTACAATGTTGTCCATATAGATGAGAAATGGTTTTATCGGACGAGGAAGAACCAAAAACTTTATTTGACCAACAAGGAACCAAACCCTCAGAGGCAAACAAAGAACAAAGGTCACATAGAGAAAATAATGTTCCTTGCAGCCATGGCTAGGCCTAGGTACAATAGTGCTGGTGAGTGCACATTCGACGGCAAGATAGGGGTATGGCCATATGTGGAATGGGTAGCGGCACAAAAGGAGAGTAAAAATAGGAAAAGGGGAACCATGGAACTGAAGCCCTCCACAAGTGTTGGTAAGATATCTCAATTCTATTATTGTCATGTTGTCAAAGAGTACAATCTTATTAAGTTCATGTTTCCATCATTTGTTTGCTCTTTGTGTAGGCAAGGAAAAGAGCCGTGAATACCTAATTAAGTACGTTTTGCCGGCGATCAAGGAGAAGTGGCCAGAAGAAGACCGTTGGAATACAATTTTTATTCAACAAGACAATGCGAAGACACATGTTGATGTGGATGACCCCTACGTTCTTCGTGAAGCGAGAAGAGGTGGTTGGGACATTAGGATGATTTTTCAACCACCTAATTCGCCCGACACCAATGGTTTGGATCTTGGTTGGTTTAACTCTATTCAAGCCATGTTTCAACGAAAAATGCCGAAGGACCTCCCAGATATTGTGAAGAAGGTGGAAGAATCTCTTGAAGAATATCCACATCAACGTCTAAACAGAATTTTCTTAAGCCATCAAGCTTGTATGAGAGAGATAATCAAACATAAAGGGTCCATTCACTATGCGTTGCCCCATTTGAAGAAGCAGTCACTTGAGGCGACGGGAGACCTTCCAATCAGATTGGATATCGATCTAGAGTACGTGGAAGCTGCGAGAGAGTTCTTCGCCACTCCATGAAAAATTTATGTGATTGTAATGCATCATGTGAGGACATGCTTTTTAGTCTTATGTCAAAAAAACTTGTAATGCATGAGGTTGTAATGAAACTTTATCATGGCATTTTATATTTCGTATGGAACATCACTCTTGTTAGTTTTATGAAAATTTGTATAACTGAACAATAGAGTCTGATTTATATTCTAGTTCTCGTCAACACAATGAAACTAACAACCATTGTTACTGCATGCCACTCTTCCTTCTCGACATAAAATGATAACTTACAACCATATTTTCAATGCAAATTCATACACCGAAAAATATAAGCGAGCAATTCATCTTCCTTCTTGACATACTTACTCTACGAAGTCATCCTTCGGTGGCTTGATCGAACCATCCATGTTGAAGTACTCGGAGCTATCCAAGTGAAGCACAGTTTTTTTCCTCCATGGCGCCCATCTTCTTCTCCATGGCGCCCATCTGCTGCTGGACGCCCTCCTCGTCCATGCCTCTCTTCCTTGCCTTCACGATCTGATCCTTCATGGCGCCCATCTTCTTCTCCATGGCGCCCATCTTCTCCTCCATGGCGCCCTTCACCTTGCTGCAAGTCTTCTCCATGGCGCCCGCATCCTCCCTCATCTCCATGGATCCAATTTGGAAACCTTCTCCTTCCATGGCGAACAGCCTGCTTTTTCTCTCCTACCCCGTTTTTCCTTCTGCCATGGCTTATAAAGGATGGGAAGAACAGCATGCACGGCATGCAGATTTCGTTTCACACTAGAGAGGAGGTAAAACGGGAGGAGAGGGGTTTCCACGGGGGGAGAACGAGGCAGCGGAGGGAATCGAGGAGCAAACAGAACGCTCGTGAATGAGGCTGGGAGGGGAACGAGGAGAATTTAATGTTACACGCCTAAACGTTTTGGGAAAATCTGGTTTTCGTAAGATGACTTATACACCCGGACGGAGGGAGTAACATCCATATGTTACTACTCCCTCCTTTCCGGTTTATAGGGCTCAATTCAAAAATCTCACCAACCAAGGTCGATGGTGAGTGGTGGAATATTTTTGGTAGTTTGCAAAAGTACTCATTTAATGCGCTCCTTTTCCTCAAAAAATTGTGTTTACCAATGCTTTAATTGTAATGCATGCATGTGTAACCAATAAATAAGCAAGACCTTTTACATGCATTGGCTAGTTTTCTCTTAAGCCTTGCATGCGGCAATTTAATGCACCTCAAAATCTGAACATGTGATGAGAAGCAATAGAAATGAGACTTGTAAAAAGGAAAAACACAAATTTTGAGTTAAGCCCTATAGGGCTCAATTCAAAAATCTCACCTACCAAGGTAGATGGTGAGTGGTGGATAGTTTTTGTAGTTTGCAAAAATACTCAATTAATGTGCTCGTTTTACTCAAAAGGTTGCTTTTATCAACGCATTAATTGCAATGCAGGCAAGAACTTTAACATGCATTGGTCAATCTTTTTTTAATCTTTGCATGTAATGATTTAATGCACCTTGAAATCTGAACATGTGATGGGAACAACAAAAATTAAGACTTATAAAACGGAAAAACTAAAATTTTGAGATAAGCTCTATAAACCGGAAGGGAGGGAGTCCTACTCTAAGTTACTATCTCCACAGTGGTTAGTAACATAGGGGTAGTAACATTGAGTCTTTCATTTATTAGCTTATAGACTCATCTTGTCTTGGTATGTGTTATGTTACTCATAGTAGTAGTAACATAGTATGTTACTCAATTTCCCTCTCTTCTCATTAATTAGCTGTCACATCATATTTTTTGCTTAGATGACATTTATGGTACTACCTACGTTACTCCCATTGTGGGTAGTCTAAAGGAAGTAATATAGACAAGCTCTCATGAGAACACTTTCGTATAGTTCAGGCAGAGAAAACACCATACAGGGCACCTCGTGCCAAGATGGCTGCCAACGGAGGCGTGGATGTATTGCTTGGACTTTGGAGGGATCGAGAATTGGTAACTCATACTTAGCTGCCCAACTGTTTATCTCGGTTTGAGCGGCACATCATGAGTTAGTAGACTGCGATGGCGGCATGCCAAACAAAAAAGGCTCAGCAAAACTGAACGTATAGTACACTCCTGACATAACAGCTAGAGCGGCACATCAAGAAGGGAACGACACTGGGAGCGCCGTCGCCGCCCAACAGAGTTAGGGCTTTCGCCCCGGAGACCTAGAGGAAGGGGAAGTGGAGGGGGCAGTCCATACCGACGCCTCCAGGAAGGGGAACGGCGCCCGCAGGCGTCGCCGTCGGCGCGGCCGGCCATGCCGGCCATGGATTTCGCCAGGACCGCCCCAACCCCACAAGCCACCCCTGTCCAGGTACCGACGACCACAAGAGGCACCACCCGGCCAGAGGGGCCAGCACGCCAATCAGGGGAGGGGAACGCCACGGATCTTGTGTCGCCAGCCGCCGAAGCAGCAACCAGCCGCCCACCTCCACCACCAAGATCCCGCCGCCCATGCGACCAGGGACCCCGGATCCGTCGTCCGCACCGCCGGAGGCCGCAGATCCGGCGAAGCCTCACCAGAGGAGCCGCCGCTCCGGTCCAGGACTCCCCACGGAAGGGCAGGGCAGCCGAGAGCCCCGCTGCCACCATCCTTGGCAGCGCCCCGGGCTAGCCCGGCAGCTGCCTCAGGCGGTGGCGAGGATGATGGGGGAAGGGGCGCCTGGCGACGGCCTAGGGTTGTCGCCCCCCGAGTCACCCAAGCGGGGCGACGCGAGGGTAGGGGAAGGGAGTGATTCACATGGTTTGACAAAAAAGGCTCAGCAAAACTGAACGTATAGTACACTCCTGACATAACAGCTACACTTCTTAAATAGCAGCTGCTAAGCTGTCCTTCAGAACAACAGCTTGAGCATGGTCCTGAGACCCCATTGCCTCCGGCGTCCCAGGTACCTAGCAGACCGACAGTCCATCGCTTCTTCACGCTGCGCAGAGCCAGCCAGGGAGTTTCCATCGCCTTGTCTTCCATGAGTAGGAGACACTACAGCAGTGTTGTGAGCATAGTTTGTGAAATTTGAACTGTTTGATTCCCTCTATGAAAAATATCCGGCTTCCAATCTGGGCATGCACCCTCAAACTACTAACCATTCGGCCATTGGGATTCACACATACTAATAATAATTTGTACACGCATAGCTGATCATGAGTTTGTACATGCATCTTGTTCACATACTATGTTACATAGGTGCTTCTGTTAAATTTTATCTTTATTTGTACTGGGTTACTTGGAGATTAACGCTTTTGTGTTCTCCAGGGTGAAGAAAGGGCTGCTGCAGTTTTTTTATTATCAATGAGTTTGTCATGCATCAACGTGGTCGGCAGTGTTATGTTATCTGAAAAACTTACCAGGTGTGCGCGTTAGTCTAGCTAAGTATCTAATGTAGCAAGATGCTTTTGAATACCCATGTATTATTTCAAATCGGATTTCGTCGTCTGTTACTTCAGGCTGTGCTTGTGCGTGTGTGTGGCAGCTATTCTATTTAGCCAGGACAATTCTAGCCACATGTATCACCAAAACGTGTGTGTTAGTGTGCTTCTCAGCTGTGGTTTGGAAAGCATGCGAGCGCCCCGTCGATCTAATGTGATCATGATCCACTGCTCTCTCTCTCTCTCTCTCTCTCTCTCTCTCTCTCTCTCTCTCTCTCTCTCTCTCTCTCTCTGCCTGGAGACTAATAGCTGAAAATTAATGGGAGGAGTGCAGCGCTGATGAAAATAACTGCTGCACTGTAGTATGTTTGGTCTGAACTAACTGCATTCCAGGAAATTGCTCCTTTAATTTCTGATGAAAGGAAGTTGTTTTGTTGTCAAAGCTCTCATGGTTGTTGGCTACAATACTCAACCTCACTAACTTTGATGATGGCCACTAACGGCACTTCGATGGTGCATGGCTACCAGACTACTAGTGCCACCTAGACACTGAAGGCACATCTAAATGCATCCATCTTAAGCCAGTATGTTATATAAATGAGCTCTCATGAGAACATTATATTGGGCGTTGTTTAGGTAGAGAGAACAACATGCATGCCACGATGCGCCAAGTTGGCTGCCAAGTAGGGGCATGCATGTATGCCACCGGGATTGGGAAGGATCAAGAAATCAGTTGTGATAGCCCATACTGATTGGGATGATCGTAACAGGTTCACCTGTTTGAATGTTGATCGCAAGCCCTAAGGAGAAGCCTATATCGGCACCATCACATGGGAGCTATGCGTGTTTCCTCCCCCACAAAGTTCTTCCATAGGACGAGCTACACGGTACCTGTTATCTGGACGATCCGTCTGCATTGTGATACGTGCATCTCAGAGCATCACATGTAGTGCATCTGTGTGCTTAAGTTTAATTAGGGAGGAGTTGTCCTGTCCAGACGAACAGTGATAAAGTCTGCACAGGCGACTCGTGGCCCTTGTTGCCGATTGAGAGCATCTCCAATGGTTGTAAGATAGTTGTTGGTAGTCTTTGCCACATAGGATTTTTGATGATGTGTCATACAATAAATGAGGAAAGAGAGCAAGATTGTATGTAAATTAACCAACACCCCTTGCACAAGCTCCAATGTAGAATGAGAGAGCACCTTATTTATTATCTTACATCCTATTGGGCAAACTAGATACAACCTATTGGAGTAGTTGTATGTTAAGGTGTTGGTTGATGACATGGCATATTTTACCAACAAGCTAACCAACAAACTGTTGGAGATGCCCTGATGTGACCCTACCTGACGCAATTTATTAAAATGTCCAGCGTTCGAACAACTAGTCTGCACAGTCAGCCAACCCATCTTTCAACTGTTGGCAGATATTTAAGTGCATGTCACCTGTCCAAGTCCCTCCCTTTAACTCCCGAATGTCAGGTGAGACTAGCACATTCATGCTCCCATGCTCCCAGTTTCAAAAAGTCAAATTTAGTTGTTTCAGAAAATCACGCAAAAAATTGTGAATGTTTATATCACATTTATCTTTAGCTCCTAAAAATTTCAGATCCCAATTCGAAAAACACAAAGAGAAAAATAAAGACAAATCTAACATGAATAGTGTCAATGAAGACAAACGAATGAATTTGACACTATTCACATCTGAATTTGTCTTTTTTTTGTTTCTTCACGTATATTTTGAATTTGAATCTGATTTTTTAGGAGATGTAGACACATGTGTTGTAAAGATTCACAATTTTTTTGAAGCATCTAAATTGGACTTTTAGAAATTTGAAGCATGGCACCATGTATGTTTTGGTATCATTTGATATTTCCTCTTCACTGTATACAAGGCACATGTTGCAAGACAAAAGTGTGGGAGACAGTGCACCAGACGGGTCTCACACGCTTGCTTGTGGACAAAAGCATGCAGCAGGACATGGGGACATGGTACACCATGTCGTGTATGGTATCCTAATAGGGATCAGAGTATTAGGCGTTGGTGCAGCTGCTGATTTCCCAATCCCTGCACATATCCAAATGCACCTGAGCCCATGTTTGACGGTGATAGGGCGCCGTGTAGCTCGTCCTACAAAAAACCACTACCCCCCCCCCCCCCCGCCCCCCGCGTGTTTGATGCTTCTGTCGCAAGGTTACCGTTGAGGCGCCCAAGTGAAGATTTTTTTTCAAAAGTACTACATATTTTTGAACAAATTCGAAAACCATATGTCATAATTGAAAAAAAAGCAAAAATAGCACCCCGTCGGCCTCAGGTGGGCCGAAGGGGGGCCTGTCGGCCTGGGGCAGGCCGAAAAGCGGGCTGTCGGCCCGGGGCAGGCCGAAAGGCACCTGTCGGCCTCCAGGAGGCCGACAGGCCCCTGGATAAGGCCGACCGGCCGAGACCTTCTTCCTCTCAGCACTCCTTTCACCCTCCCCCGTCATCCAGGCTCACCAGCTCCATCTCCCCCTCCCGTTGCTCTCTGGTGCTTGCACCCCCAACGCCGATCTCTTCGCTCGTCCACCCATTTTCGTATCGAACCCGCGTAAACAATAGATCAGGGCTCTCTCCGCCGGCGTACGGTATTTTTTTTTGCTTCCAACACAATCAAATGTCAACTTTCAACTCGGTTGTGGATTCAGTTCTTATTGGTAACTGTTTCTTTGCAGGTAAATGGCTTGCCCATTTTGTCGAGCTCCAAGTGGTCCTTGCTCTGCCTTTGATTCTGGTGCGTCTGTATTCACTGTGGTGCTGGATCGTCGATGTTCAAGGCGTGTTGTAAGATTCTATATCTTGTTTATCTGATTGTGGCATTTGGTTGATGGTGTTTTGGTTGTAATGTATTCGAATGCCTTTGTTTATATGATTATGATGTTTGCTTCCATTCTTGTTGTAGTATGTTCCGTGCAGTGTTAGATCACATCTTGCTCGGTACATTGAGGAGTGCAGAGCTTTAGCTATTCGGAGGGGTGACACAGATATTGATCTTGCTCTTCACAACAGTGAGGGTAACTTATACCACGTTCTGTTTACACATGGTCGGGTGAGCAGTAAATTCCATGGTCCTTCCTGGGAGGAACTTGTGAATGATTATGGTCTCCGTCATCGTGACATGATGACTGTTAGGCTTGAGCACTATGGAACATGGTGTAGTGTTGATTTTCATCGGGATGGCGTTATGCTGTTCCCTTTACCCTGTGTTGGTAAGTTTTTTATTTGAGTGATTTTAAGTTTTGTTTTAGCTTATACGATTTGTTGTTGTGCTCAATTTGTGAAATTATTTTTTTGTAGCTCTTGAGGATCTGAGTGAAACTCAGAGGGAACTTGTTGACAGTTGTTTTTATAGTCGTGGTATCTTCGGTCTAAATTATCACCAAATGTTTGTCATGTCCCGACAGCTCTTTGTTGACAACTACATATTGTGTACTCCTTTTGTTCATAGGATTGATTCCATGAATGTCAATGGTCAACATATGGTGAGCTTTGTTTTTGGCTACTGTATATTTTTTTTTCTTTGCTCTAGTATACTGTTTTAAATTTGTAAGCTCAACATCATATAACTTGATGTTTTTTGTCAGGTTATTCCGACCATGGTTGTTCGGAGTTTGACGGAATTTGTGTCAATTCCTAGGACCGGTTCTTTAACTCTTGAAATTACTTTGGATTCTGAAGATGATGATATATCTGTGAGCATTCCTTGTTCCTACTTTATTGGCTTGGGTGATAGAATGGTGTTCAAGAAGGAAGGCTTCGGTAATTTTCTTCGGGCATCGTCTATTGAAGTCAACAATTTGGTGCTCATAACCTTCAAAGAGCGTGATCAGGAGCTAGTTGTTGTTTTCAGTCATCTGCCACAGTGATCGTACTATCTCGCCCTACTATCCCCCCATTTTCTTTTCCCGCCCTACTATCCCGCCATTTTCTTTCCCGCCACTTTTTCTCCCGCAATTTTCTTTCCCGCCTATCTTTCCCGCCTTTCTCTCCCGCCATCTTCTCTTGTGAACCTATATAACCACATCCGCAGTAAGGTGGGTGAGCAGGCCCTTCTGTCCCCCCTTTCTCTCACGCCTTTCGCTCCCGCCATCCTTTCGTGGAGATGTCTCATCCTCATTATCCTTTTGATCGTAGTTTTCACTCTGGTATGTCCGATCGTCTTCTCAAACTAGCCGCCAATTTCAAGATGGATGATAGAGTAGTTCCATGGGAGGAACTCATCAGTAGTGACACCATAATGAATGAGTTGGCTCACTCATTAGCTAGGAGTGGGTGGCCTCCCAGGACATTTGAGGAGATACGGAAATAACTTCTCAGGTTGCATGGCAGATGGCAGAAGGTCAAACTGCATAAGAGTGAATCTTACATCAGGCTTGGGAGGAAGAATTCAGATTTATGGTCAGCAGACAGTGAGGACGAAGACGACCTCTTCATGCCGAGCAGCAAGGTCAAGACTACCTTATCGCCGAAGGCCAAGAGTTGTACTTCGACAAAGGGCAAGAGATCTGCATCGACGGAGGAGGAGGATGATGCATTCATGTAGTACTGTTTTGTATCGTACTGTTTAATTTCAGTTGTAATGTTTAATTCAGCTGTACTGTTTAATTGAGTTGTAATGTTTAATTCAGTTGTACTGTTTAAGTCTCTCTAAACCAATTGACAAAACTTTGTACTGTAGTTTTGTTGCCACCGACGGCTTCTCCCTCGGCCAGCTCGCTTTTCCCTTGCTTTTTCCCATGCGCAGACGCTGATTCCGATGCCCACACTGCAGCAAAATGCGCTGGTTTCCACATTGGCAGACTGTAGTGATTGGCAGACTGTAGTGATTGGCAGACTGTAGTGATTGGCAAAACGTAGTGATTGACAGACTGACGCTGATTCCTGTTGTCTGCTTTGTCAGATTCCTGCTGTCTGCGGACGCGCGTGTTTTATTTTCTTCTGCCGACAACACAGTGCTCCTCATCTTTATATACGAGATGCCCATGCCTGCTCTCTCACGCTCTTATCTTTGCTTCTGCCCACACTGCTTGCTCTTTCTCACTCTCTTCTTCATCGTCCAGCCGCACTTCAAATCACCAACGCGCTAGTCATTATGAGTTTGCCTTGCTCGGATCAAAGCATTAGGCCTACGAAAATGAAGAGTGCGACTTTGCCTCGGGGGGTGGAAGTACTTCGTTGTTGGTGTGGCGATCTGTGCAAGGTGAAGGAGGTGACGGATTTTTCAGATTGGTTGGGCATGAAGTTTTTCATGTGCGCCAATTATGAGGAAGATCCACCCGTTGCTACTTCACCGTACATCAGGCCTCCGGTATGTTTCAGTCACGAAGAATAAACATGTTGTTGAGATTATTGTTGATTTGATATTTCTATTTCTATTTTTGTTGTAGTCTCCTCCGCCTCTGTGCATGTACTATCGTTGGATTGACACGAAAAAACCGGACTGGGCGGTGACCGAGATTCGTGAAAGAGGTCGTCGTGCATGGGCAAGTTTGGACGTGGAAGAGCGGCGCGCGAAGGCGGCAGCAGAGGAGAAAGCAGAGCAGGAGAGAGAGTGGCAAGAGTACTGTGTGAAGCAGAGGGCTTTTCTTGATGAGATGAAAAAGAAAAACCGAGAAGAGGGACTACGGCTGGCGGAGGTTTACCGACAGCGAGAGGAGGCCCGTGAGGCTGAGAGGCAGATAAAGAAAGAAAGGGCTCGTGCAGCCAAGGCAGCAGAAGAAGCTGGTGATGGAAAAAGAAAATATCCCCGTTGGACTCAGTAGATTTATGTTATTGTATCCTAATGTTCGCATTGCAGAAGGTTGTATCTTAAAATTCGTACGAAGTTGTATCTTAATTTCAACATGTTAATTTTTATGTATCTTGTGGACTCAGTAGATTTATGTTTAATTCAGTTGCAATGTTTAATTCGGTTTTAATGTTTAATTCAGTGGTAATGTTCAATTTTAGTTGGATGCATTTAGTTCGCAGTACAAGTGTTATCTCTCTAAACCAATTGACCATTGAAATAAAACATGAATACGTCTCATACATAAGTAGATAGTAATTTGTCCCATACATAAAATAGACATATGTCTCATACATAATTAGATAGGCATGTCTCATACAAAGATAACCATTTCACTGCTGCGGACGGCGACGAATCTTGGGCTTCCTCGGACGAGGACCGGAAGGCGATAAGCGCTCACGCGGTGGACGAGTCTCACGATGACCACGACCATAGGCCGCCTCGTCTGTCTGTGTCTGTGTCTCCTGCGTGTATGGTGGTGGTGGAGTGGCAAGAACTGTCTCCGAGAAATCATAGGTGTTTGCAGCTCGGTCATCGTCGTCGCCGTCGCCGGCAAAGAACGAACCAGCACCAGTAAACATCGGTGACTGGACTGCAGTCATGAGCGGTTGCGACTGGCTGCCGACTGCGGTAAAGTAAACCATGTAAAATATATTTACGAGGCTATAATGTAAAAAAGAATGTGCAAAGTAGTGTTACCTAGGTCCATCTGGTTAAACCAGGAAGAGCCCCCGGGTTCTGAAGGATGTGGCTGCTGGTAGAAATAGCCACCGGGATATGAAGGAGGTGTCTGCTGCCAGGAAGAGCTCCCTGGTTGTGAGGGGGGTGTCTGTTGCCAGGAAGAGCTCCTTGGTTGTGAAGGAGATGACTGCTGCCAGGAAGAGCTCCCGGCGTGTGAAGGTCGAGGTTCCGAACGCTGCACAGAGGGTCGAGGTTCTGGACGCTGCAGCGAGGGGCATGGCGGAAGCTGTGTTGCACGAGTGTTAGTAACATCCGAAGATCGTCTACATGTAACAGATGCGTAAATCCCGCGTAGCTTCCCTTGGAGACCCTTCCACAGTGAGATGTGCTCTCGCTGTGAAATATTATCACCTCTCTCAACGCGTTGCAATATAGCGGAAACCTCGTCTAGCGCCTCAGATGTCAATTCACCCTATGAACAAGAAGTTAACCAATTGTAGACGTTCACGTTCAGGAAAAACTAAACATGTGAGAACCATAGCACATACCGCGTGGTGTCTGGTTCCCACAACTGAGGCAGTTGGGAACAGATCGCTGGTGAGAGGGGCTTCGATATGACCAGGAGCTGATGATGGAACCAAGTAGATCCTTGTGCTCTGCCGGTAACGCTGCAGATACAACCCGAACCTGTCCCAGTCAAAGGCCCGAACTTCATCCCAGAAATTTGTCGGCGCAGTGGTCACATGGTTCTCCGTGAACATCGTCTTGCCAAACAACCACATAATGTATGCCTCTAGGGATCGGTCAATCTGTGCCTCTGACAACTGAACATTGGGATATCCTAACGAGGCAATCTGAAACTGGCTCAACCACCTAAAAAGAGGCCCGTGACGATCTTTGCCTAGCACCGTAGTAGTTGGCACAGCAGCCAAAAAACGGCGATGCATCGATGCTAGCCAATCAGGTTCTGGCTCTAAAGGACCTATGACAGCACCGGCCAGAGGTAATCCTAACAAGTAAGACACATCCTGTAATGTAGGCGCCATCTCTCCCCAGGGAAAGTGAAACGTATGTGTCTCTGGTCTCCATCTATCTACTAAGCAGGTAAGGAGTGACCTGTCGTAAGAGAAGCGTGAAACATGCTTCTTCTGTAACTGCATTGGTTCACCTGCCTCATCCAATTGTGCAAGATCAACCCACTCATCCAATGTACCCTCAACCAGCCATGCCAAGGGTAGAAGTCCAGCCCAATTTAACCTACACAATAAATAGAATGTAGCTTACAGTTAGCGGCTATCAAAAGGATGTCAAACATAGTAAGTCTTTATACCGACACATACCTATCAACCCATGAAGGGTGTATCATCCAGTTAGACTTTGGGGTGCGAGTGATCACCACGCCTAAGTTCGTGCCCGATTCCATAAGTGCGCCTCGGTGCCCTCTATCGATATTACCATTAAGCAATGGATACGAAGCCATATCTGCAATCACAACATAGTCAAAACATATTACAGAATAAAACATAGTCCGACATATTACACGTTAAAACATAGTCCACACATATTACAAAATAAAACACAGTCCGACATATTACAAAATAAAACACAGTCCGACATATTACAAATAAAAACATAGTCCGACATATTACAAATAAAAACATAGTCCGACATATTACAAATAAAAACATAGTCCGACATAGGCCGACACATTATATAGCTTGTGATATATTTGTTCCTCGACCGCCCCTTCGGCCTCGACTGCCACGACCACCACGACCACCTCTTGCTACTGTTGTCGCAGTGGTCGATGTGGAAGCACTCGTCGATGTGGAAGCACCGTCTTTGTTCAGGTCGGGACAATATTTCATCCTATGCCCATAAGTCGCGCATAGCAAACATTGTCTGGTTGCTCCACCAGCTTCAGATTGGTCCATATCGTTTCGGATGCGCTTTACCTTGCGTCTGCCCCTGCTTGTTCGCCGAAGTCCTGGATCCGGGATGTATACTCTCTCACCATCGTTTACCTTGTTGAAATTGCCGACGACCCTAAACCCTGTCATCTCACCTGTCCAGACATTGAGTACTGCCTCTTTTGAATAGTACGGAGACACGAAGGATATAGCGTCCAACTGAATCTGGCCACAGGCAGCCAACACATGTGAGCAAGGCAGGTGCAACAACTGCGGTTTGTTGCATGTACACTCACAGGTTGGATAAAATTCCGTTCCAATTTTAACCTCATGCGTCTTCACCTCATTTGCAGAACCAAAACCATCAGTAGGAAGCTGAACCTCATACCTCCTTTCCTGATTACCTATGAGTGTGACAGTGTGCTTTTTTGCTTTCTTTATCTTATGAGCCATGTACTCCATGACACGGCTATAATAAGGTGTGTTCTGATTAGCTGCAATATGCTTCTTTGCTAACTCGTGCCTTTCTCTGAAATATCTCAAAGTGCCATGGAATACTCCCTCCACAATAGCTGTCAGTGGCAATGCTCTATTCCCTCTGAGTACAAAGTTGTACACCTCTGCAAGATTGGTTGTCATGTGGCCATACCTAGCTCCATGGGTGTCATGCAGCAAAGACCAATTCACTGGAGGCTCTTTCTCTATCCACTCAGAAAAATTCTTTATTGCCCTGCCCTTCTTTCTCTTAGTATTAGGAGGGTCAATTGCTGGCAAGTCACACCTACTGGCTCCTCTAGCTCCGCCATGAGTGTTGCTAATTTAACCTGATCTGCTTCCATTTTCTTCCTCGCGCGGACCTGCTTCTTAGTGAACTCATCAAGTTTTGACCAAATAAAATGGTATTTACGCTGCTGGTTCTGCTTGCATAATTTTTTGAACAAGTTCATCAACCGCTTGTTCTTGAACTGTGAGAAAAAATTAGCCCCAAGATGGCGCATGCACCACCGGCTCTGCAAGTCCTTCCAAGGTGTTGGTTCGTCAGCAGTTGGATTCCTTAGTGTCTTCACGGCCTTCAATATACCAGGATGCCTGTCATGAATGACACACACGTTTGGTCGGTCCTTCACGATCGCAATTTTAACTTGCCGGAAGAACGATACCCAGCTCGGAAAGTTCTCACCCTCAACAAATGCCATGGCTAGTGGGATGATTTGATTGTTCCCGTCCACACCAATAGCAGTCAGGATTTGCCCTTTGTACTGACCAGTCAGGAACGTACCATCCACAAACATCACAGGAGGACAATGCCGGAAAGCTTCGATGCACATAGCGAAAGAGAAGAATACTCGTTTCAACACCTTGTGATCTGGTATAATGTCCAACCTCGTGTGTTGTATGTTAACATAAGTGCCGGGGTTCCTCTCCTTCAGTATGTCAAGGAGACGGACAACATTATCATATGAGTCGAAGAATGTCCCAAACCTTTCCTCCATAGCCTTCTGCTTAGCCCTCCAAGCCTTCCCATATGGAATGTCATAATTCCATCTGACCTTCACTGCTTTCTGGATATGTTTTGCTTCCATATCTTTCTTCTCAACTATCTCAGTATACATGAGTTGCGCTATGAGAGTTGAAGTCAGGTTTGGATGACGAACCAACAGGTTTTTCCTCACACAATTATGTGGGACCACATTGGTGACAACCCAGTGGATGTTATACTTCGGCACGTGCCCGTGCACCTTCCCAGAACAACCTGTTTCAACACACTTCACGGTATATTTTGTTGGACTCGATATGTGTGTCCGGAAAACCCTCTGCGTAGACATAGCCCACTTTATCACCGCATACTTCAATTTTTTCTTTGTGTCAAACATAGCCCCGATCTGGACTTGGTTCACATTATATTGCCATGGAGTCTCATGGCCATCGTTGACAGTAATGCCGGCGGATATGTCATGATCCCATGCTGAAGGAATGGGTACCTCCACTTCATCCTCGGAATTTTCTGAATCCAGATCCTCCGCAAACCCATCCTCGTCCTCTTCCTCCATCACCCTCTGCATTTCATCGCTGCAGTCATCGCCATCAGCAACACCAGAGCCCGTATCATGACCACTAACATTGTGTGGCACATAATCTGACTCTTTCTCGGCTTGACTAGCATCCACATCCGGTGGCTGTGACCCGGACACATAAATCGCGTTAGCAACTTGACTACCCTCGCCTGGTTCATACCCCATGTTGACTTGTACGAAATTCTCCTCCTTCGCCACAGGTTGCACTAGGGCATATGGGTGGATTCTTCGGTCTCTGGAACGACTTAACAGGGACAACCACTGCTGGCTCCTATCTATCGGCATCAACTCCCACTTGACATTTTTACAGGATTTGGTCCACAATGCATGAATACTGACGGAACAGTCTTCAGGATCCAGCCCAAAACTAGTAGTCAACCAGTGCTTCAACTGCCTAATGTCCAGTCTGTCCGGGTCTGAAAGTGTCATGACGCCTTTTTTAAACTCGCTAAGATCAACCCCCAACTCATTATATCGAACATTACCAGGGCCGTAATAAACAGTCAAATTTACGGATTCTGACATTTTCACCTGTGGTAGACATTGCCAGCTTCTCATTATTCGCAACGAACAAATTTATACTAAAATAAACCTACATTAAAATAAACCTACGTACACTAAAAAAACCTACACTAAAAAGAATCTACACTAAAATAAACCTACACTAAATAAACCTATACTAAAATAAACCTACACTAAAATAGACCTACACTAAAAAAAACCTATACTAAAATAAACTAAAATGACTACTAACATAAACTAAATATACTTACACTACCAACACGTACACTAAATGTACACGTACATGTACACTACATAAACTAATTTTACGTACAATATAAAAACTAACCTAAACTAAAAAAAATCGGTATACCTTCGACGCGTGTGTCCCCTTCTTCTTCCTCTCCACCCCACCACCTCCTCACCATCCACACCTCCACCACCCCACCATGGCTCCTCCAAACGAACAAAATACTATACCATGGCACAAAATGAGACCGTACGCCGGTGGAGATGGGTATGATCTATTGTTCCACCGGATTGAATAGGAAAATGGGTGGAGGATGGAGGAGATCGGAGGGGGGGCAAATTCGGTTTAGAAAACGAGAGAGGGAGAGGATGAACGCAGCAGCGAGGAGGAAGAAGGGCTCGGCCGGTCGGCCTTATCCAGGGGCCTGTCGGCCTCCTGGAGGCCGACAGGTGCCTTTCGGCCTGCCCCGGGCCGACAGCCCGCTTTTCGGCCTGCCCCAGGCCGACAGGCCCCCCTTCGGCCCACCTGAGGCCGACGGGGTGCTATTTTTGCTTTTTTTCAATTATGACATATGGTTTTCGAATTTGTTTAAAAATATGTAGTACTTTTGAAAAAAAATCCCCAAGTGAAAGCTTTACGTACATGACCTCAATTGTTGTCCAAAGCAGCAAAGCCCCCGTGCATACTTTCATTCATGGAGGCATTGCCCATAATCCCCTCATCCGCCAGTCTCAAAGTTTCTGCTTGAATTGGTACATAAGCTGACGTCGTTGTTGTTGTACAAGTGGCACTATTTCTTTGAATTTCTGCGGGTGTGAAGACCGCATATGCATGGGCGTACTCGTGGAGAAGGATGTGCTCTCTTCTGGCACGTACAAGTGGCACTTTAGGGCATTATTTTATCGGAATAACGTCTGTTATGTGCGTGAAGCCTTTACCCCGTCAGGTCGCTAATGCCCATTGGCGCGAAGGAGCAACCAAAAAAATTTTATGGCGAAAATGACCGACCAAAAAAAGTAAAAGCACTTCGCAATTTAGATAATTCCTCTTCAGACCAAGCAATTTAGATAACGACCTCGGAAATCACAACTGATAACTCCAAATATTTGAATAGTGGCTATCACATCTAACCGAGATCTAAAATTACCTTCGATTTTGACATCTGGTTTGCACTTAGGAGGTGTAATCGCTCGACAGCAACTCAGCGGTAGCACAAAAATCTCGTCTTGGCATTTCACTCATGATCGTATTGTCAATCCCGTTGTCCATGGTCTCGCACACCTAGTCGCTCAGTGCCCTAGCCGAGTAGCATCGTCACCTCAACGGTTGTTGCATGGCTCTGTATTCCTTCATGGACTTGATGCTCCATTGATTGAATAACGAGTCAAGCCAATATCAGTCGGTTAGCATAAGTTCAAGAAGTAGCACCGAAGCCCAACTTAATTTTTTTTTTTTGAAAAGGAGGATGTACCCCCGGCCTCTGCATCTGGGCGATGCATGCAGCCACTTTATTAATTATTCACAAAGACTTACAAAGTAATACATCAGTAAGCCTGGAGCCACCATCTTGACAACACTTGTCGCTACTCCTAACCCCTTGATGCAGGGGTGCCGAATGTCCGAGCTTAATACCAAACAGACATCACACCAAAACCTAACATCTAATGCCGGATGCCCCACCCTAGCCACATACCAGGATTGGGTCACACACCGGTATGGCTCACTCACCGAGGCCGCCACCGCCGTCTTTCATCGATCCATCTCCAGAGCAGATATTGATGCACAAACCTTGCCAGCCTGCCGTCGACGCCACCATGGCGCCAGACAGCGCCACCGCCCTGCGCTCGACCATCCAGCCGCATCCATCGACAATATCCAGCTGCACCATGCCGCCAATACTCGTCGTCATTGATGCGGTAGATACAACACCGCACCAACTGGCAACCTGCACACCATCGCCACTGCTGGAGCTACGCGGAGCCCACCACCCATAGCAACTCCCCCCCGAACACGAGGTCCTCCCAAGACGGCGCCTCCATGGAGCATAGGACGCGTAGGACGCTGCCACCGCCCAATCCAGATGAATTTTAGACTTTCGTTCGGGAGGGGTTCGGGGGTGGATAGGACAGACCTCGGCTTCGCCTCCACGGAGGGTAACGGCGTCGAGTGACGTCGCTGATGCCGGGCCGAACAAGCTGACCAAAGTTTCCTCCAGTCCCATCCTATACCACCAAACCTCTGTCTGCTCCAGATCCGGCAACGAGCCGAACCGCAACCTGCAGAGATGAAAGAGCCATGGGGCTCAACCCACTAGGAAGGAGGATCGAGAAGAGCCCATCGTAGATCTCTAGACGCCGAATCCATCGATCCGACGTGGCCAGCGACGACCACCACCACCCCGCGGCGGCCGACGGCGTCCAAAGACAGGATCCAGATGGATCCGATCTGGATCCGGCGGCACCAGCGACCACCAGTCATGCCCAACGCAGCCACAACCTCGCCACAAGCAGGCTGTCGCCGCCGCGCCGCGCACGACGCCGCCGGGTGACCCGCCCGCCGTGCCGCCGGACCCCACGCTCGCCCGACGCTCCTCCCGATCCCGCTGTCCCGCGCCAGCCGAGACGGAAAGGGTGGGAAGAAGCCCCGCCGCCGCCCTGCCGGCCAGGCTTCGCCTGGCGGCGCTGTGGACGACGGCGAAAAGGGGGAGAAGCGGAGGAGGGCCAAGAACGACGGCTAGGGTTTCCCTCCGGGTCGGCCGCGGGGGCGGCGCGAGGGACAAGGGGACAGGGGCCGAGCAGCAACCAGCCGAAGCCCAACTTAATAGCACACTGATTTGATAATTTCAATACCAAAACAACATAAGAGCACACTGATTCATCCATGTACGTGTAGATACTAGCTTGAGGTGCATTGATGCAGCTGGATGCGGTTGCACAAAATGAACGACATGTGCAACATGTCATGCATGTTTACATATCTTACCCAGAGCGCAGGTGGGGACATATTTTTAAAGACAGATTATGTGTCATGAGTAAATCTTGTACCTCGCTTGAACAATCCATATAGTACATCATTTTCAGGATTTTTGGTCTCCAGACGAAAGAAATGGTGTTGTACTTTTTGTGTCCCTGATAAAGCTCTGTTGGTTACAAAGGACGAATCAATTTTACTCAAGCCTGCTAATTTTATGGCGGCATATATCTTCGTCTTCATAGAGAAAGCATTAGTAAATGTGACCATCCTAAAACAAGGATGGTATATAAATGAGCTCTCGTGAGAACACTTTGTCATAGTTTAGGTAGAGATAATCATAAGGGCGCTATGTGTCTACTTGACTTCCAACTGGGGGGCATGCATCCATGCCATTGGGCTCGGGATGAATCAAGGATCAATGATTCAGCCATGGTAACTCATACTTATCAGTCTAGTAGCAGCCGTATGGTAACTTTGTGAATTCATGACGTCAGCAAACTCGTGTTTCAAGCTAGTGTATCAATCCCTTGTATATTGTCCAATTAGATATTGGGCCTATTGCGTGTGAAACTGTGAACAGATGGGAATGGCGACGCAACTTAAAGGAAATCGTGTTTGGTAGTATAAAAATCCAAACTAAATCCTAGCACGTCCAAGCTAAACTGCACCATAAATCTGTATTTCATAAAAAATTCAATTTCGAACTGCACACTAAAATAGCAAACAAGGGGTACAATAAAGATCTAGCAAGTTAGCTGATTATAAGTTAACATACTATTTTTTGTATTTTTAAAATGTGATCAAGAACTCATAAACTCAAGGATTTATGTAGTCTTTTTATGAGTGCTACAACACTCCATACACTAGTACATCATTATTTTTCAGCGCTTTTCATTTCTATGTGCTAGCATGACAATAATATTATTTCACTTAAATCGCACGTGATGTCTACGTTCTTGACAACTAAACATTGGCTGGTTGGGGACAAAGGAAGACTCTAGTGTACTTGATCTCTTTGACACGTGACATCGACAACAATTGGATATTGAAGGCCCATACATGAAATGGTTCCATCTGAAGCTTTGAAGGTGCATAAATCGGCTTTCACGAGAAGCGTTGGTGCACTATTTTAGCAAGAGATTATTAGTATTTTCATGAAAGTATAAAGAATTTAGTTATATCTTCTCTCTCATGAAAGCCTAACTAGTAACCCATGTAATTTGACTAACCCATGGCGGATTTGGAGAACTATGTGATGATGGCGCAATTTCAGTTTCCATCAGCATTGAATCATATGTTATGATAGCATGCTTATTTACTTTTGTGACAAACAAGATGGGAAGGGAAAGGCTCCACTAGTATGTTATGGTTTCGACAACAATAGAGTTGCGCATACCTCATGTAATAACCTGTGAAGTGGGAAACACAAAGATATCAAAATATATGGTCAAAAGTATGGAGTATCAGAGACATGCTAAGAGATTGTATATTGTACAATGATGCTATCTTAGTAGTACCACATAAGATAAACACTGAGGTGGAGGAAGTGGAAGAAGTAAAATAAAGGCTAGCCTTCGCTTAATTAAGAGATGATCTCTAAGCATAATATCTCTGATCACATATTTAGGAATATATAGTTATCGAAGATAAGACTAAGAGTTAACCAATTGTACACATATTTTTGTTGTCATCTTTGAATTATGTGAAAGGCTTAAGATAAGACAGCCTTATCAACCATCGTACATGCCCTAAAATGCCCAGCTTTACTGTCTTAAAAATTGGCATGGGCTTTGCAATGGACCGATAATTCTAGTCTCTGCAAAATTGGTTGGCTAGGCCACCATTAAAATTTCCCAAAACTCAGAGATAAATATTCCTTGGATGGTGTATTTTGTGGACCATGAATTTCTATGGTTGCAGTTTTCTTGAATCTCTCCATGTCAATCTTACTTCATATATATATATATATATATATATATATATATATATATATATATATATATATATATATATATATATAACTTACTTAATACAAAACACTGTAGTAAAATTGCATGGTTTTAAAGGGTGCAATTTCAGCCGTGTTAGTAATGTGCAATGTAAGGTGACTGATATTTATGAAAATATAATACAACTGATAAGTAGCAAATGCGAGCAAATCTCTGGATGCAAAAAAAATGGAGGAAGGTCTATATTGTAACTACAAGTGTACACGATTGTCCGAGAGGTTGCCAAATGACACACACACATCACCCTATAATTAGGGGTGGGGGTTTCATCATTTCCAATTTATTTCAAAACCTTATGACTTTGAGCCAAGTGCATAATACACAAGCCTGTTGAGAAGGACATACCCACTTTACTCGGCATGTCACTAACTTTGATGGCAGCCACCAATGCACATCTCCATACTAAAGGCACATACAACTATGTTCGACGTTGAGATGCTATATAAATGAGCTATCATCAGAACACTTTGGGTGTAGTAACGCTTGTCTGCGTTCGTGTCATGTGTTGTACCCCTGTACTCATTCTACTTCTTCTTTCAATGAAATGATAGGCAAACTTTGCGTATTCGTGAAAAATATGTGTCATAGTTACATGGCTAGAAAAAATAGTAGTGAGTTGTAGCTAACATGCATGAAGTGATTGAATGGCACTGATGCATGCATACAATAATGCAATTTTTTAACTCATTACATAAATGCGTGACTTCCTTATGTGTCATGGTTGCGTGGCTAGGAAAAATAGGTAGTGGGTTTTAGCTATTTAGGAGCAGAGGATAAATACTTAGCACGAATAATGGATTGTTTTTTCCTGTGGGTAGTCTAATATAAATTTTATACAGCATTCATTTCCTGGTGGTTTGTGTTGACGCTAATTGGAGAAGAATTTTCCAATTGTGCACATGTGTGTATTCTTTGTGACGTTGTTCTGGGAGCCAGATGGCCTGTTTTGCTCGTGAGACCTTTGGTCAAACTGGCTCTATTAATGGCTTGATGTTTTCTTTTTAAATAGGGGGACACGAGGCTCAGACGTCATTAGAGATTCAAGGAAATTCGTGTAAAACTCTAGTACATCAGACTACATGAACATTTAAAGCTAAAACCTCTCAGTATGTCAGACTACATGGAGACAGGAAGCAGCAAATTGACCGACCAAAATGTTCTTCTTTTTATTTTCATTTACACGGTTTTGCTTGGCAGCTGTTCTCTTCATCCAGGAGCAGGTTTTGTAGTGCACTTCCAACTTTGTTAACCATCAATATCTCCTACAAATCATAAAAAAAAAACAAATAAACATGACTAATTTTCTCCTGCGGATCTACTCATATATAATGAAAATTAAATTGTTGTTGAAGACATGTCACGAAGAAAAATATAGCAAAGCTGGAAAGTCCTATCCATTGTTCACTTAGGCCTTTCTCCAGCAAAAAGTACCAAGACTCTTCGTGTCGCCGTCGTTGTTGTCACATCACCAATGCCACCACCGACTGGGCCGCCTACCAGCTCTCGAGCCGCCACCAACGGTCATTGGCTACATCAATGTTGTGGAGGTTACTAATTTTAACACCACATCCTACTTTAAATCTTGATGATCTTGGTAGCATCTATGATAAAAAAAAGGAGAGCTCTAAGGCATGTACAGAGGTGCTGCAATATGAACACAAATACCATATTCTAAATCTAGATTATCTAGATAGTTGGCATCACCATCATTTCAATTGTTGTTCGTGTTACTCAGATGCTTGAACCCAGCCAAAACGATAGTAGTTGTTTGCCAATGTGCATGGTCCCTATGTTGGCAGTCATATATTTACCATTCAAAAACTAAAACAGTCTCTCAAAAGCTAAATACAAATGATATTCGTACCTCTTGAACCATTTCAGCACATTAGCAAATAAAGCTAGACAGTCATCCCAAAGAACCATGCATCACATCCAAAAACAATGACTATGCTTATATACATAAAAGTTTAATTATATAGTTAGATGAAAAGACAAATGGATAAGGGAAGTCAACAGTAGTCAATTACATAGTTGAGCCAAGAAATAACACTTGAGCAGAACAACTCATTTCTATAATTGAGTTTCTATATATCTTACATATTGATTCAACGGAAGTGTTGATCTGGATTTAAGATTAACAACCAGGTTAAAGTAAAATAAAGCCCTAACCATAAAATACAACTATATTTATGGCGCCAAACATGCCAACTGAGTTAACCATTTGACATTTGATTTTGTATCTAGAAGAGTGAAGTCATCTATATTGGATGATAACATATACTCCCTTCGTCCTAGAATAAGGGTCGTCGCAAAATTAGCACAAAGTTAGTATAACTTTGTACTAAATATGTGATACTTATTTTGGGACGGAGGGAGTACTAAGCAATACAACTGTAAGTTTGTCTATCTAGAACAGGAAAAATGATAACCAAATTTCATCTGTTATTGAACACTTAAAACTCAAATGAAAGTATTCAAGCAATCTTGTATAGGACATAACCAGATCATAGTCCTACATTATGAGGACTTAGGAAGAACAATCACCTGGTGCATAGAAACTCTTGAAAGGATGATATTGATAGTTTATATAATGACTGGTTTCATAAATTTTCTTGCAATGCATTGAATTAAGTTGAACCATATAGACACCATTATGCATATATAAAAATATTGCTTCTGTATCCTCATCATACTCCAGCAGCCGCCCCTTATTTCTCTTAATTCGAGGAGTGACACTAGTAGAAAACAGACCTTTTGTCCACATCATTAGTCCCGGTCTGGTTTTGTACCGGCACTAATGTGACCATTAGTCGCGGTTCGTGACAGGCATCATTAGTGCCGGTTCGTTCCGGACCTTTAGTCCCGGTTCGTGCCATGAACCGGGACTAAAGGGGTGGTGGCAGGCTGGCGTCAGCCTGGGGCCCCACGATAACCTTTAGTCCCGGTTCGTGCCACGAACCGGGACTATAGGCTAACCTTTAGTCCCGGTTTGTGTCTTGAACCGGGACTAAAGGTCCCCTATATGAACCCTTCGGCCAGCCCGAGCTCTCTGTTCTTCCCCTTTCCTCTCCTCTGGTTCTTCCTCTCTTCCCCGAGCTCATCCTCCATTTTTGCCAAAATTTGTCAAGATTTGGAGGCACCCCATCCATCCAAGTGTTCACAAAGGTTAGCAACTTTGTCCTTTCATCTCTCATTGCTAGATTAGCTCTTGCAATGCTCTATAAGTATAGTGATTTGTGGGTTTTAGTTTGGGAGTATTTATATGTGGTAGTTTATTTGATTTATATGCAATTTGAGCTCAAATTAACTTCTTACTTTGCATGTGTAGGTGTGGTTTACTTAGTGCCTTCCCGTCCCCGTCCTAACCACCGTCGATCGCCCGCACCGTCCCGTCGCCGGCACCACCTTGGTGAGCCTCTTGTTCTTATCCTTTTTATAAAAAAAATTATGTTTGTAAGATTTAGATAGTTACTTGTATAGTTTTCTTACCTATATGGTTGTTTGTTATACATAGTGGCATGGTTTTGATATCCGTCCCCGTCGGCCCCCGTCCGGTTTATGATTCGGATGTGATATATACTCTCTTTTATAACTGTTTGTTGCATTTCGTGTTTATGACAATTATGCCCATCAAGTTGACATAGATATTTTTATCTAGGAGGTATGTGAACCGGAAATTGCAACCGACATAGATATTCTTGTCAAGAAGTTAAATTTAGTTGAAAAAGAAAACGAGTATTTGAAAGAAAAATTGAAAAGAGTTGAAGAAGAGAAGATGAAACTGGAGTTGTATGTTGCCGATGTCGTCGATGATCACAAGATCAAGATGGATGCAATGCGCTTGAAGATTAGAAAATTTAAAAAATATGCCATTGATAGTGAGGCTTGGTATCACTATGCTGTTGGATCAATTGTTATCTTAGTTGCGATCTTGATCGCATTTGTTGTTGCATTTAAATGCTTTAGCTAGAGAGTTTGTATGTTGTTTTATGAGAACAGGTGTGTATGAACTTTATGTATGAACTTGTATTAATTTGGTCTTTTCGGTGTTGTGTAATGAAGATGAGCCGGCAATGGATGTACGATGACCGATGCTCTCCCCAGTTCATTAATGGCGTGCATACTTTTCTGGTTGCGGCTGAGGCAAACAAGCGGGCGGATGGTTTTATGCATTGTCCATGTGCTGGCTGTAAGAATGATCGAAATTACTCTAACTCAAGAACCATTCATGTCCACATGTTTGAGTCCGGTTTCATGTCCGGCTATAACTGTTGGACCAAGCATGGAGAAAGAGGGGTCCTAATGGAAGAGAATGAAGAAGAAGAGGATGACGACAGCTATCCTGGCCATGGGTTCCATGAATACGATGGTACAACAATGGGGGAAGAAGCTGAGCCGGCAATGCGGGAAGGAGCTGAAGAAGAGGCATCAGATGAGCCCGCTGTTGATCTTGGTCGGGCCATTGCCGATGCAAAGAGAAACTGCGCAAGTGAAAAGGAGAAGCTGAAGTTGCAGCGCATGTTAGAGGATCACGAGAAATTGTTGTACCCAAATTGCGAAGATGACAAGAAAAAGCTGGGTACCACACTGGAATTGCTGCAATGGAAGGCAGAGAATGGTGTACCTGACAAGGCATTTGAAAAGTTGCTGAAAATAATGAAGAATAAGCTACCAAAGGACAACGAATTGCCCGACAGTACGTACGAAGCAAAGAAGGCCGTCTGCCCTCTAGGATTAGAGGTGCAGAAGATACATGCATGCCCTAATGACTGCATCCTCTACCGCGGTGAGTACGAGGATTTGAATGCATGCCCGGTATGTTGTGCATTGCGCTATAAGATCGGCCACGATGACCCTGGTGATGTTGAGGGCGAGCGCCCCAGGAAGAAGATTCCTGCCAAGGTGATGTGGTATGCTCCTGTAATACCACGGTTGAAATGTTTGTTCCAAAACAAAGAGCATGCCAAGTTGATGCGATGGCACAACGAAGACCGTAAGAAAGACGGGAAGTTGAGAGTACCCGCTGACGGATCGCAATGGAGAAAAATCGAGAGAAAGTGGAAGGACTTTGCAAAGGACGCAAGGAACGTATGGTTTGGTTTAAGTGCAGATGGCATTAATCCTTTTGGGGAGCAGAACAACAATCATAGCACATGGCCTGTGACTCTATGTATCTATAACCTTCCTCCTTGGTTGTGCATGAAGCGGAAGTTCATTATGATGCCAGTGCTCATCCAAGGCCCCAAGCAACCCGACAACGACATTGATGTGTACCTAAGGCCATTAGTTGAAGAACTTTTACAGCTGTGGAATGCAAAAGGTGTACGTGCGTGGGATGCGAAAGAACAGGAGGAATTTGACCTACATGCGTTGCTTTTTGTAACCATCAATGATTGGCCTGCTCTCAGTAACCTTTCAGGATAGACAAACAAGGGATACCACGCATGCACGCACTGTTTAGATGATACCGACAGTATATATTTGGATAAATGTAAGAAGAATGTGTACCTGGGGCATCATCGATTTCTTCAGAGCAGGCATCCCGTAAGAAAGAAAGGCAAGCATTTCAATGGTGAGGCAGATCACCAGAAGAAGCCTCGCCACCGTACTGGTGATGAGATACTTGATGTGGTCAAGGATTTAAAAGTAATCGTTGGAAAGGGTCCTGGCGCACAATCTGTTCCGAATGATGCTGACAATCGGGCACCCATGTGGAAGAAGAAATCAATATTTTGGGACCTACCCTATTGGAAAGACCTCGAGGTCCGCTCTGCAATCGACGTAAAGGCTAAGTATGTTGACGCTTAAGAAGCGACAACGAAGTTGTTGAATCATATAGTTCATTCATGAACTTAGTATGGTTCCAAGATGGCTTTGGTCTATGTGACACTATTGCAGATAGTTGCTCCATAGCTCAGTCTGAGGAATCAGGTTTCGACCAATGATTCACACATATGCAAAGCCAAGTCCACACAAAATATGAATTTTGTGAAAGCGTGAAAACGCAAGGATAAGCAAAGTTACACACGGAGCTGAAGTCGTCAGAGCCGTTGGACACCAGGCTATACCACATGCGAAGCATATTTTACACCAGTATGCCATAGGTGTAAAGTGCATTAGCATTAACTAGATTATTGACTCTATTGCAAGTGGGAGTCTGTAGGAGATATGCCCTAGAGGCAATAATAAATGTTATTGATTATCTCCCTGTTCATAATTAGGTTTATATTCCATGCTATAACTGTTATGGTTCTCGAGACTGCAATAACCACGAGGCTCGGAGGAAGACTCATATGCACGTGTGGAATAATAAAAGGTAAAATGTATTCCTAGCCTGGCCTCTAAGACTGGCTCAAGTATTGCATGATGATCCTGTTTTCCTGATCATGGGCATGGCTATGCCGGCAATTTTGAGGGCACAATGTTAGAAGAACATTTGTGTTGAATCGACACGAATTGATGTTATGCTATGAGATTCATTCGTCATAAGTTAATGGTTTATAACACAGAGATGGTTAACGTTTGCATAATTCCTTAGACCATGAGGGTATCGAGTTTCTTCATGCTTGCTTCATGAACTTTGGGGTTTGTTAAACGTCATCCGTAAATGGGTGGCTATTACGGCGGCTTACGGGTTCATGGAAAAGTATGTCAAGTAACTTGATAGCTCAAGATTGGGATTTGCTCCTCCGACGATGGAGAGATATCTCTGGGCCCTCTCGGTGTTACGGTATCCATCATTGTCTGGCCAGACACTTTGTGATTTGATCACAGGGATGCCGGAACACGGGAACGAGAAAAGAGAACAATACCGGTAACGAGGTAACTGGCATAGTGGACAAGTTGTTGATCCACGGGGATGCCAACATGTCTCACCTCGGGTATTTGTAACATATCGCAAAGCAACAAGGATAGCACACGGCAACTGGAGGTTCACTCGAATATTCATTCGTGTGGGTATAGGGGTCAACATGGGTGTCCACGGCTCCGATGCTGATCATTGATCGGAAAGGGTTCCGGGTCATATCTATACTTCACCGAACCTATAGGGTCACATGCTTAAGGGTCATCTATCTACTGAATACTAGACAGGGAGTCTGAGAGAAAATCACCGAAAAAGTTTCGGACACCGGAAAAGTTTCGGACAGCGGAAAAGTTCCGCAGAGAGAACACCGGAACAGTTTCGGTAAAACTGAAAAGTTGTTTCAGGGGATACCATTAAGTCAAATTGGTTTCGGCACATGCCTGATAATTCTTGGAGGGTGCCAGAATCATTCTGGAAACTTCTGGGAATTTTCCGGAGAAAAACCGGAAATGTTCCGGAGCTGCCGGAACCGCTTCGGATGCTTTTCGCAGATGAAAATCACTAACCCGGAATTGTTCCGGAATGCATTGAAAATTATTTTAGTGGGTACTGGAAATGTTCTAAGCCCACATAAATATTTTCAGATCGAATGGACGCTGAAAAATGTCGTCGTGAATAGTGAAAGTGCATTTTGGGTTTTTCTGCTAGAAGGAAATCACTTTTGGTGAGAGATAAAGGTGTGTGAAAGGTGGTGCCCCCCCCCCCAAGGGGGCAGCACCAAATTTTGTCCATAGGTGGTGGGGAGGGCCCCCTTGGGGTTTCCTTCCACCTCATGGTGGATATGTTCTACACACACCCTTATGTGGCATTTGGGTGAAAAGATCTTAAGCCCCTTTTGGTCTTTTTACCCCTTGCCTCCACCCCTTGGCTTTCCTATAAATAGGAGGTGAGGGGGCTGCCCAAAGATCATCCTTGCTCTCATACACAAGCCATGCATGATCTGGCCTTCTCTCTCCCTCCCAGCGAAATAGTTTCGTAAAGCCGAAAGGCTGTCTGGGTTCTGGTAGGAACTAGTTCTGGACGGCGAAGCCCTGCCGGATAGATGACACCGTATGTGTGCAACTCTGCAGAGAGATCGTGGTTTCGGTCTTAGTTCGAGAGTTCCTCCCGAAGGGCTATCCGTGTGACCGTCCAAGTTTCGAAGGTCCTCCCGAAGGGCTGTCCGAGTGACTGTTCGAGTTTCGATGGTCCCCCCGAAGGGCTGTCCGCGACACCGTCCGGGGGACTGTCCGACCGCCTCCCGGAGGGCTGTCCGTGGGGCGGATGAGGGTATACATCCTCGCGGTTGGGAGGTTGTAAATCCTAGCTGCGGGGATCTGCACCGCCGATCGTCATCGACTCTACTTCCGCTGCGCTACGAGTCGGTAACGAAAAGGATCAAACCTTGTATGCAGTCTCCATAGTATTCCTGGGCTGGTGCGTAGGTCGGAAAATTTTTATTTTCTGCTGCGTTACCCAACAGTGGCATCAAGAGCCGTGCTATGCGTAGATGCAGGTTGCGATCTAGAATACATAGAGATGTATGGGTGTTGCACAATATAATTAGGTAGTAGATGAGATCTATTACTGAAAATTATTTGTGATGGTAGCAGATGAAATCTGTTACCCGATGTTCTTGGTGCTTCCCTAGAATTTGCGTAGTCCTGATCTTGACGGCATGGTGGAATCTCACAAAGTTCTGGCAATCCGCGATCCTTTCATGCTGCTCCTGAGTATGCTGATTGACAGATCAACGAAGTGCTAACAGTTCTTTGGGTTCCACCATAGTTGAGAAAGATGGATGTTTCACAGATGAAAGGGCAATGCAGATATGATCTGCACGGGGGTCACGCGTATGACGAAGTTCAGTATGGGGCTCAAGATTTTATTATCTCGTGTTTCATACACCCCGCAATGTTAATCTAGCGACTTGGATTATCATGCTTGATGATGGAAGTTGGTAACTTCGGTTTGTTTCGAAACCTTAGAACCCACGTAAAATAAAATTTTGCATGAACCAATTAGAGGCATCTAACTTGGTTTTGCAGGTTGGTTTGCATGTGCATATGATGTGGTATAGCAGTGTTCATAATAATTTGATTATGTATGAGATGACTATATGATGTAAATTGATTAACATGACCTGTGTGTCATGATTCGGCATGATGGCTGGAGCCATATGATTGCACTTTAATGACATGCGTGTCAACCTTATGTAATGCACTTATTTTATTAGCTATAGAGATAGCAATATTATCTGGTGCATCGACAAGGTGGTGGCAATCTTCGCGAAGGTGAACACCGACGCGAATGCCGAAGACGAAGAAATGAAAGACTTCTCCGTCAGAAAGGGCTATACCATATCATGCTATTATGAATTGCCTGAGATGTTTATCCCTTATGATGCACCCTTCTTGATTGCGCGGTAGTTGCTTCTTATTAGGGTGATCTCTCACAAAAATATCAAGTAGTTAGTATTCTCCCAAGTGTAGCACCGTCACGGCACCTAACTTTTCGAGGTGCGCCATGGATGCATGGGTACGAACGATTAGGGATGTGTGAGGCGGGTGAGGTCAGACCTCGCAGCAAGATCACTTGGTTGTCTTGACGTTCATGGTAGGATCGTCCTGAGCTCGGAACACACGCATTGAAAGATGAACAAGAGTCACATAGAGATGTGATCGGCAAGTTGGCCTACTGATTAAAATTCCCGTCATGAGATGATGATTCTATGGCGATGAATTGAAGTCTGGATCTTGTATCACTCAAAATCAATTATGAGAGATATTGATTTGAGTGGGAGCGCACTATAGAATTAACTTGTTTAATTCTCAGTGCAATTAATTTTGAACACTGTCTAAGTGTGGTTTGCATAATAGTTGTAGAATAATGGCTCGCGTTTCCACCTTCCCTATTAAAATTGAATAGCTGTTAAATATCTGGTTAAAAGTTTATGGTTGGTAACATAATGTGAGGATTGTCCTCTAGAGTGCCGAGAAGGATTTTGTCCTATCGCATACTTTCGGTATTCTCCCGCTAATGCTATGGATCATGTGACTCTCGTCCTTCGATCCAAAAGCTAGAATTCCTTTTCAGTCAAAGTGCAATATGTGTGCTTCCATGAGACCCGAACTTCAAAAGTTTGGATAGTTATGTGATATTCATGGAATCTGAAAATCATTTTCAGAGACAGACAAAGGCTAAAAGATATGAGATATCCAAAGCAGTGTTTGTTTGCAAACTGTTAGTAAAAGAGTTTACTATGCATTAGACTGATAAGAGAGGGATCCAGGAGAACGCCTATCATATGATAAAAGGTGAATAAAACAACAACTTAAAGAGAAAGGAAGTGTCCGAAGGGTGTTAGTAAGACTTTCACGCCTAGGAAGTCCAGGGCTAACGCCACTCTTAAGTTGGATCCTTCTTCTGAGAGTAGGAGAAATACTAAAAGTTAAACAGTTAGAAGTTTAAAGGCAAAAGGATAGAAGACTGGAATATCCAGCTCATGTATGAATGTCATACAGGTTTTTGATGTATAGAAGGCTGGTTAAAGATATAGTTCTTGGGAATTATGGTTAAACATGTTAATCACTAATTCTTGGGTATTGTGAGTTAATCACAAAGATACCCGCTCGATTGCATTCTGTTGCAACTCGATGTAAGAACTACTATGGCCTGAAAGACTAGCCAGGAATGAGGTTTAGATACACGCAGGGAACATAGTAAATGTTACTATGCCTTCCATAGGTGTATTCCCTATGTATTTACTTTCATAATTCATTTTTACAGTTTCACACTCTAGCCCTTTGCATAAGGTATCTTGCAAGAAGTTTGTTCATAAGAGAACTTTTGATGTTCGGTGTTATGAATAACATAAGGGCCATACTTTCATTATGAATAAGACATATGTTATGAATATTGATAATAATACATTACCTCTGGGTTTACTTTCATAATTCATTTTAGAGTTTCATACACTCTAGCCCATTGCACAATGTTTGTTGCAAAAGAGTTGTTCATAAAAACAACAATTGTTGTTCAATATTATGAATAACACGAAGGGCCATGCTTCCATCTTAGATGGGATGTATGTTATGAATATTGATGGAAATATGATACATCCATAACACTGACGCTAAATGTCGCAAGACTAAAAGAATACCACACAAGTGTGGCACTGCATTTGGTCACATTGGAGAAACCCGCATGGAAAATTCCATTATGATGGATTTTGAAGTCGTTTGATTTTGAATCATCTGACACTTGCAACTTTCCTCTGAAAAGTGAAGTGACTGAAATACCGTTCACAGGCCATAAGGAACGAGCAAAGAACATATTGGTGATCATACATTATGATGTGTGTAGTCCAATAAATGTTGTTGCAAGTAGTGGATTTATCTATCTTCAGAAATGACTCAAGTAGATATATGGATATTTACTTGATGAGACGTGAGTCTGGATCTTGTGAAATCATTCGAAAGGTTTTCAAAATGAGTTAAGAAAATATTGTAACAAGAAAATTATGTTTCTACAATTCGATTGCAGAAAGGAATATTTGAGTTACGAGTTTAGCGAATGTCTGATGAGTTGTGAAAGGGGTTTCATAACTTGCACCTCCCGGAACACCACTGCAAGTGGAAACTCCGTGAAGATGTAATCGAACCATTTATGACATGGTAAGATCAAAGATGACATAAATAGGTTTGCCATTATCCCTTTTAAAGAGTGATGCTTTAGAGACTGCGGCTTTTACACTGAAAAGAGATCCATCAGGTCTGTTGAAATGACGCCATGGTATGGTACGCCCAACCATGTTATATCTTTTCTTAACATTTGGAATATGGGGCTTGTGTAAAAGGTTACAAACCTATTCCAAATCAGACAAGTGCTACTTTGTAGGTTATCCCAAGTCATTGGGTATTCCCCCACCACTATACCGAGGCAAAGGATTTTGCCTCAAAACGGTATGCTTTTAAAGAGAATAGTTCTTACAAAAGGTGAGTGGGAGGACAGTGCAACTCGACGAGATAACCAGTATCTTCGTCATCAGATCAAAGGAAAAAAACCTTGGAAGTTATTCCGGAGTTTCCTACTGTGACTAATACGGAAGTCTCTACAATAAAATGTATGGACTTCAGTCGAACTTGCAGCTGAACCCCGTAGGCAAGGCTCGTGCAAACCTCTCAGGTGCGCAAACGAGATATTGTTGTTGGACAACAGTATACCTATGATACACAAGGAAGCGGTGATGGGCCCTGACTCCGGAATTGGCTAAATGCCAATATAATCTGAAATAGTTTCCATAGACTTGGCTCCGCCGGGCTGGCACTGGGAGGTGCTACCTTCAGGGGCGCGCAGCTTGGTGAGGAACCCGGCCCCGGGTCCCATCGTCGACCCGGAGCTTCTTTGGTGGCGTTCGCGTGGGCCACTTTTGGTGCGGAGGCAGCCGGCCCCGCCGGAGGTGGTACGTCGCCGTGTCAGGGAGGAGGACGAGCACGTCCGTCACTACATGGATGCATTGGACGTCAGGTTCTCCAATACCTGGCAGGTTCTTCAGGGATCTCACCCGAGCTATGATCCTGTCATAGTTCCTTCTCTTTGGGTGTCCACCGCCCGCGCCTCAGGAACCGCGAGTGAACTAGATTCTTCGATAATATTCGATCTGTATTAGCTAGTGATAATACTCGAGATGTATTCGAGATTATATTCGATGATGCATATTATATGAATTATTCGAGATGCATATTATGTACTATGATTCAGTTTTTCCTTATTGATTGCATGCATTCTAATTTGAATACTAAATTGTTTTATCTTTCTTCTGGATTAGTTAAATAAAAGCTATGGATAATACCGGCAGAGAAGGAGAAGAGTCTCTGTTCGACATCATACGCTCCAAGAGCCCAGAGCATGAACCTGAAGATGATGACGGCTCGCAATATCTGAACAATTCCGGTGAGGGTTGTATGATATTTGATGAAGACGAACGAATAGATGAAGGCGACTACAACGATGTTGACGAAGAAAATGTTCTTCAAATAACAAAGACCGGCAAGGTATATTTATTATATAAGCCATCCGGTGATCATTACATGTCTTAATTGATTTGTATGTACTAACGAATCGATCTTTCTTCTTTTAGGCCTCCGGATCGAGCAAATCTTCTACAAGCGACAGGGTAGTTCGAGGCCCGGCCAAAAAGTTGGATAAAGGCGTAAAGTTCAACATAGATTCCATCAAAACATCAACCGGCGAACCGCTTGAACCTAGTAAAAATGCGACCAAGTTCAAGAATCAATGCGGAGTTATTCTCAGGGACCAAATCCCGATCTCCGTTCAAGAATGGAAAAAGCCAGCAAAGGGAGATCGAGCAGGTCGAGTTACTTTTGTCGACGAAAGAGCAAAATATGTGCTTTGGACTACGCTCATGGAACATTTCACCCTACCAGATAATTTGACAGATGCATATCTGAAGAAAGTCAGAAACTATGCTCTTAAAAAGATGGCGATCGCATTCAACATCTTCAAGAAAAATACATGGACTAAGTACGTCAAATCCGGAAAGAAGACTCCAGAATTCACGGGAGCACTGGTGAAGGCAAAAGATCACTGGGACGCTTTCGTGAAGTTCAAGGAATCGGAAGAAGCTCAGGAACGGTCAAGAAAAAACAAGATTAATGCTGCGAAAAAGAAGTGGCACCATCATATGGGGCCAGGTGGCTACTAGGTGGCCCTGCCTAAGTGGGATAAATCTGAGCAAGAGATGATTAGTGCAGGGGTCAGTCCAGTTACATTGACATGGCCCCCCAGGTGCAGGACATGGTTTTATGCGCATGGGGGGATGTTGGACCCAGAGACAGGGCTGGTTATGGTGAAGGCAAGTCTTAAAGAAGCGACAGACGAAATACTTATAGCAATAGAAGAAGCTCGAACGGGGGTGTTCACACCCAATAGAGAGAACGACGAGCTTACGCGTGCCCTGAAGAATCGTGAACACCCGGGAAGAACACGAGGCAAAGGTGTTGTTCCGTGATTTGAGGGGTTTGCGGATTGGAACGACGACTATAGAAGCCGTGCGAGAAAGAAGATGTAGGAGGAGTGTTAGTGCAACTAGTGCCCCTTAGTGATTTTTGTGTATTGAAGACTTATAGGTTAAGAGACTGATGCATTTGTAAGTGTACACAGGCTCTATAAGTCGCTGAGGAGTTTGATATATTCAGAGATTATCGACCCCTAAAAATGTATGTCTTCAACTGAAGACTTTGGTGAAGACTTTGCTGAAGACTTTGGTATTCCCTGAAGACTTTGAAAAAGAAGAAGTTGGTGTGACCTTGAAGATATGAACGAGGACTATGAAGCGTGAAGACTTTTGTTTTCGTAGTTTCATTTCCTTTCTTTGAGTCATAGGAAACACCGTACTGTTAAAGGGGGCCGAGGTAATACTAAGGAAAATTTCCAACTGATGCTCAACTCAAAAGCCTCAACCTATCCAATCCTTCGAGTGAAGCCTTTGGAAATCTCTTGCAGTTCGGTCAAGTTCTTCAGTGACAGAGACGATGATCTTCTGGTCTCTGAGGAAATTGGTCTGACTGAGGAGTTAGGATTTCGCCAGTGCGAATTGCCTACAAGTGAGGAACATGATAAGCCTGAGGACTTTCATAGTTCGAAATTCCGACCGTTGCTGTGCTAAGTGCCAGCTGTCCCCAATCATCCTATCCACATAACGGTCATATCATTGGGGGCATTTATGTCTTATCATGTCGGGTTGCACCCAGGCTAGAAATAGGCACCCCCCACAACCACTAGTTAGTTGGCTGCTCCGAGAGAGAACTGACACTTGTCATTTGAGAGCATCCCATTCCTCGAGGACTTTGAGAGAAAATCATCAGTTAGGAAATACCCCAAACCAAACCACCAAACCCAAAGTGATTGAGCATCACTGAAGAAATTGTTCCTGTGTGGAACCGACGCTTGTTACCTTTGAAGACTGTGTTTCTTCGAGACGGTTAGGCGTCATGGTCTAGTGCATCCTGCAGTCAATTGGGGATCACGAAGTGACCTTGGTCTAGAGCATCTAGCAGTAAATTGTGGATCGCCGGGTGACCAGGTTGTGAGGGTTTTGGAAGTCTACCCTGAAGACTTACCACGATTGTTGGGCGAGGTCTGTGTGACCTTAGCTCAAGGAGAATACGGTAAGGACTGTGTGTCCTGGGACTGTGTGTCTTCTGGTTTAAATACGAGGCCGCTCCAAACCAGACGTATGACTGTCACAGCAGTTGGAACTGGGTCATCAAATCATTGTCTTCATCGAGCTACCTGGTTCTATTTCCTCAACCCTTTCATTTCCTCATATATGTGTTGATGAAATTTATCGTTACTGTTTGAAGAATTTGACTGAAGACTTTCTCAATTTCCTCACCCCAAATTCTTCAAGTTACCTTGTTCCTCACCTGCGTATCCTGTATCACGCTACCTGTAATCTGTGCATGCTTTATTTCATCACGATGACCATGCTACTGCTATGTTTCGCATGCACCTGAGTACTTATTCCGCTGCAAGTTATTCATCACATTTCAAATTCCTCAAGTTGAAATTCCTCAGTGATGAATTTGTAAAAATCGCCTATTCACCCCCCCTCTAGTCGATATAACGCACTTTCAAGGACAAGAAGAAGACGGAGGAAGCACTCCGCCTTGAAGGCCTAGAATCAAAGCACCTGGAGTTGGAACGATTTGTCAGGCGGCAGCAGGAGCAGATCGACTCACTCAGCAAGGAAAGGGCGTCTCAGCGGCAGCATGAGCAGATCGATCCAGCATTGGATTGCACCGTCCCATCTATGCCGAGAAGCAGCGTGGGTTCCGCCCCGGCCGATATCGATAATGCACTGCTAGCTAGCTACCCTGTGGATGATATCAAAGACAGGACTAACTGTGAGCTACACATGAAAGTGAAGAACTTATCCATGAAGGTGGCGAACGGCTATGCTTTAGCAAATCCCCCTGAAGCAACCTTCCATTGCAATCCCATTCCAGCAGGCTATGCTCGTGTCGGGGTTGATGAAGTGATGTCAGGATATAACGAGCTACAACTTGACATTCTTGGAGGTGACGAGGAGAGAACACTGGGAGAGGCCATACATCGTATCATTCTATGGAAAAAGGATTGCATCGTCTTCCCAAGGCCACCGACTCCTCCTCCTCCAAGTCCGCCACCGCGTCTGTCGACTCCTCCTCCTCCAAGTCCGACACCGCGTCAGCCGACTCCTCCTCCAAGTCCGGCACGGCGTTAGCCAACTCCTCCTCCTCCAAGTCCGCCGGCACCGCATCAGCCGACTCCTCCTCCAAGTCCGGCACGGCGTCAGCCTAAGCAACAGCGGAAGAGAGAGGCCGCAGCTACGACGGCTAGCGGTACAACAGGCAAGAAATTCAAATATGGTCCAGATCTCAAGCCTCTTCCGAAGTTGTCTTACCACCTGACTCAGGAGGAACTCGACGACGCATGTGATGCCCAATTGAAGGCCCATTTTGCACCGAAACCGCCCGCGCCGCCAAAGGAGAAAGTACATGAGCATGTCTCACAACACTTTATTGATATGGCTGCACCGGCTGACAATCAGAAGGACTTCGACTATGTGCGGTCTATCAAGAAGTCATATTTGGCAGGGCAAAAGGAGTCGAGCTCGAGCTCGAGCCAAGCAGTTGGCAAAAAAAGCAGGAAAACTGTTCCCCAGCTGGGAGAACAGGCAGTGCAATCGATCCCCCCGCTCATTGTACAAACAACTGTGAGTACCGCCGATCCGCAGGTAATAACCGACGATCTTAGAAGGCAGGCTAAAGAGGCCGGTGTCACTGTTGAACAACTCCTAGGCCTTGAGGGAATCCTCGGGATTACAGAGGAGGAAGTAAAATGGCAATCTGTCCGCAGCAAACCTCTGGTCAAGCCTGACGAAGTCAAGCTTCTACCAACGAGAATGTACGATTTGCATACGTGGTACATGCAAAAAACAGCAAATACCAATGAAGAGTCCCTCATGGTGAAAGTCAAGAAAAGGCATTACTTCCATAAAAAAGATGTGTGGATTCATTATTCAGAGTTGTTACAGTTATTCAATCAAGACGCACTCGACAAATCTATCGTCAGTTGCTATTGTCTGTAAGTGATTTCTTTCAGTAATTTAAGTCTGTAGCTAGCTAGCTGTGCTCTCGTTCATTACCTATAATTATCCTCACTATATTCTTTTCTGTGGTATTATGCAGAATGAAGATGTATGAAATGAAAAAAGCTGGACGCTATGGCATTGGGTTCATTGACCCAAATACGGTTAATCAGGCGATATGGGAAGATCAATATTCGAGAAAAGACACAGAGAAATCCCTGCTAGAGTTTTTGAAGCAACTAAACACCCAACCAGAAATACTACTTCCTTACAACTTCGGGTGAGTGTTACTATATCTTGTACTACAAATTCTATTTTTTGCTTAATTACTAGATGTTAATAAGTGTAGTTGATGAGTTATGCACGTGACCGCTTATTTATACAAAACGTGTGTGCATGCAGTTACCACTGGACACTAGTAGAAAACAGACCTTTCGTCCCGAGCATTAGTCCCGGTCTGGTCACGAGCCGGTACTAAAGATGGTATTAGTCCCGGTTCGTGCCGGCTCCAACGGCTAGGAGCAGGGCGACCTTTAGTACCGGCTCGTGAGCGATCTTTAGTACCGGTTCGTGTCACGAGCCGGTACTAAAGGGGGCGTGGCAGGCTGTTGGTCAGACTTGGGCCCCGCTTGCACCTTTAGTACCGGCTCGTGATACCAACCGGTACTAAAGGTTTCCCTACTAAAGACTTTAGTTGCTTCAAAGGGAAACCTTTAGTACCGGTTGGTGTCACCAGCCGGTACTAAAGACTTCCTACATATACGCTTCGTCCGCAGCGGATCGAAGGGAATCTCATTTCTCTGTTTTCTCCCCTGTTCTTCTTCTTGCTCGAAGCTCATCCTCCATTTTGCCAAGGATTTGTCAAGATTTAAAGGCACCCCATCTATCCAAGTGTTCATAAAGGTTAGCAACTTTGCTCCTTCATCTCTCATTGCTAAATTAGCTTGTGGTATGCTCAAAGATATGTGATTTGTGGGTTTTAGCTAGGTTTTGGAGGAGTGATCATTATGTGGGAGTTTATTTGATTTATATGCAATTTGAGCTCAAATTAACTTGTTAGGTTGCATATGTGTAGGTCTGGTTTATTTGGTGCCTTCCCATCCCCGTCCTAACCACCGTCGATCGTCCGCACCGTCTCGTCGCGGCACCGGCCACCTTGGTGAGCCTCTTGTTCTTCTTAAAACCTTTTTGTTAAAAAAAATTACTTGTATGATTTAGATAGCTGCGTGTACGATTTACTTACTTGTATCATTGTTAGTTATTCTATAGTGTCATGGTTATGGTATCAGCCAACGTCGGCCCTCGTCCAGTCTATGATTCAGATGTGGTATGTCGTTATCTTTTATAACTATTTCACACATCATCTAATGTCTATGACAATTAATTATGCCACCAAATTGACGTAGATGTTTTTATCTATAGGAAGTAGTTGAACCAGAAATTCCAACCGACTATGCAATTCTGGTCGAGAAATTAACACAAGCTGAAAAAGAAATTGATCATTTAAAAGAAAAATTGAAAAGAACTGAAGATGAGAAGATGGGACTGGAGTTGCATGTTGCCGATATCGTCGATGATCACAAGAACAAGATGGCTGGAATGCACTTGAAGCTTAGAAAGATTAGAAAATATGCCATTGATAAAGAGGCTTGGTATCATTATGCCGTTGGCTCAATTGTTACTTTAGTTGCGATTATGATCGCATTTGTTGTTGCATTTACATGTTTTAGATAGTTGTATGTTGTTTTATGAGATGTATGTATGAACTATAAGTATCTATTATTTGCAGTAATAACATTTGGTCACTGCTAGCTCTACTTTTGGTTGTAATGTGATGATGAAGTTGTATTAATTTGGTCACTTCGATGTTGTGTAGTGAACATGAGCCGGCAATGAATGTACGATGATCGACTAAGTCCAGGGTTTCTTAATGGCCTGCATGATTTTATTCGTGTGGCTGAGGCAAACAAGCAGAATGGTTTCATGTGTTGTCCATGTCGTGACTGTAAGAATGATAGGAATTACTCTACCTCAAAAACCCTTCACTACCACCTGCTGAAGTCCGGTTTCATGTCCGGCTATAGCTGTTGGACCAAGCACGGAGAAAGAGGGGTTATAATGGAAGACAATGAAGAAGAAGAGGATGATGACAACTATCCTTTCGCCGATACAACAATGGGGGAAGCTGAAGAAGAGGCATCAATGGGGGAACCTGAAGAAGAGGCATCAGATGAGCCCGCTGATGATTTGGGTCGGGTTATTGCTGATGCAAAGAGAAACTGCGAAAGTGACAAGGAGAGGTTGAAGTTGAAACGCATGTTAGAGGATAACAAGAAATTATTGTATCCAAATTGTGAAGATGACCAGAAAAAGCTGGGTACCACGCTGGAATTGCTGCAATGGAAGGCGAAGAATGGTGTAACTGACAAGGGATTTCAAGAATTGCTGATAATGATAAAGAAGATGCTTCCAAAGGATAACGAATTGCCTGAAAGTACGTACGAAGCAAAGAAGGTTGTCTGCCCTCTAGGATTAGAGGTGCAGAAGATACATGCATGCCCTAATGACTGCATCCTCTACCGCGGTGAGGAGTATGAGAATTTGGATGCATGCCCGGTATGCGGTGCACTGCGCTATAAGATCCCCCGCGATGACCCTGGTGATGTGGAGGGCGAACGCCACAGGAAGTGGGTTCCTGCCAAGGTGATGTGGTATGCTCCTATAATACCACGGTTGAAATGTTTGTTCCAAAACAAAGAGCATGCCAAGTTGTTGCGATGGCACAAAGAAGAACGTAAGAAAGACGGGATGTTGAGAGCACCCGCTGATGGGTCGCAGTGGAGAAAAATTGAGAGGGAGTTCGAGGACTTTGCAGATGACGCAACGAACTTATGGTTTGGTCTTAGTACAAAGGAGGTAATACCCAAGGAAGTCCAAGAGCACTTTATGGAACACTTTATTGATCGACCCCCGGCATATGTCGAGCGTATGCCGACACACTATGAGCGACAGATTCAGAAGGCAAGTGAGCAGAGAAGTCGGCCCAGCCCAAGGAAGAAGTCGGGAAGTACGGCATCAACGACAGGTGGTACTACTACCGGGAAAACAGTTCCCCAGCTCGGAGAACAATCCAAGCAATCGATCTCTCCGCTCAAGGTGAGTACCAATCCAAGCACGCAATCGATCCAACCAGTCGACGTGCAAGGCAACTCAATCGACCTCGAAGAAGTAGAGGCTGCAGGTCTCACTCTTGGCCAAATCCTTGGCACCGAGGAATTCCGCGGGTACGGTGCAACTGAGTACGCAATGCAATATGCCGTCGGAAAACCACTTGTCACACCCGAGCAGTACAAGGAACTACCAACTGCGATGCGACGGTTGCATGATTGGTACCTGCGTGAAGCAAAGCGAGGGGAGACGGCGGTCATGGTCAAAGTAAGGAAAGAGCATTACGTCAATGCATGTGACATATGTCTTGAATTCTCAGAACTTTTCCAGTTATACCACATGGACTCTATCGACAAAACTCTCATCAGTTGCTATTGTCTGTAAGTGATTTATATCTTTAATAATTTAAGTCTCTAGCTAAGATATCGTTCATTGGCTTATCCTCACTATATATGTTCTTTTCTACGCTATTATGCAGATTGAAGATGTGGGAATTGAAACAAGAGGGAATCGATGACATTGGGTTCATCGAACCAAATACCGTTAATGGTCATGTGGTAAAACATTATGCCAAGGACACAGAAGATCTCTTGGAAAAATTTCTAGAGGCACTAATGAATACCAAATCTACTATAATATTTCCTTACAACATGGGGTGAGTGTTTACTCTCTTGTATACTACAAATTCTATTTTTGCTTACTAGCTCGCTGTCAAGTGTAGTTGATGAGTTATATGCATGCCTGCTTAATTATATAAACTTCTGTGCAGAGACCACTATATCCTCCTAAATATTATCCTCGCGGATGGACTTGTTCAAGTGTACGACTCACTAGATACACTAGAACAATCATACGTGGACTTGTATTTTATGATACAACGGTAATTTCAATCTTTATCGACCTCGCTTTCTTTCATTATTTCCTGATATCAAAAGTAATTATAATAACTCTTTCGTTCTTTTTCTTTGCCGCGTAGTGTTTGGAAAAAGATGATAGAAAAAAACCATCACGGTCGTCAATGGAAACCGAAGCTAAAGTGGAAAAGGATGCAGGTAATTAAGTAGTACTACTAGGTCCGCGCATCTCTTTAATTCTAGTTTCAATACCATTATCATGCTTGATTATTAATTATCTTATTGAATTCTATTCTTTTGCAAAGTGCGCGAAGCAACCACAGGGGACAAATTTATGTGGATACTTCCTCTGCGAGAACATTCGCATCCAGACCGAAGGCCGTATACGTCGCAGAGGAGCACGTGGAAGACAACTCCAGGTTTGGCAGATGATGTCGAAGCTCTCACCCGAGCAACGCTTTGTAGCACTTCAAGAGGAATTTGCAGCATTTCTTCTTCAACATGTCATTGATGTAAACGGAGAGCACTATTACTTACCGCCGCCTCAATAATGCCAGCAAATCAGTAGTAGAAAACTGAGATTTCATCCGGAGCACTAGCTAGCTAGTCCCGGCCGGGTTTTGGGCCTTAAGTTATAAGTCCAGAATATATATGGATGTGTAATTCCATTTGTATATGTACTGTGTATGAGATATTGTATATTATATTACATATATATATATATATGCATCAACTTGTGTAATTAATGTTTACAGTATGTAGCACCGTAAAATAAATTTGAAATGAATGGAAAACACAATAAATAGAGAGGAAAACTAAAACCTAATTAAAAGCGGAAAAAAAAAACAGAACACTTAGTACCGGTTGGTATCACCAACCGGTACTAAAGTCCTCCACCACCAGCCCACGCAGGCAGCCACGTGGTGGGCCTTTAGTACCGGTCCGTGGTCCAACCGGTACTAAAGGTCTGGACCTTTAGTCCCGACCCTTTAGTACCGGTTGGGGAACCGGTACTAAAGGCACATCCCGACCGGGACTACTAATCGACATTCTACTAGTGGGATCTTGTTAATCATTGAAGTTGACAAGGCAAAAGTTGAAGTACTGGACTCACTATATAAGAATCCATCTGAATACGCAACCGTGAGGGGGATGGTCGACAGGTAATTTCAATCATTATCGCACTATGTCGGCCTCTTTACTTCATTTCCTGATATCAACTAGTTAATAACTCCTTTATCCATTTTCTTTGCCGGCGGGCAGGGCTTGGGCCAAGTTCGTCAAACAGGTCCCAGGCGACTGGGAACAAAAGATGACATGGGTGCGACCCAAGGTAATTAAGTAGTACTAGCTAGCTACGTCCGTACATCTCTTTAATTCTAGTTTCAATACCATTATCATGCTTGATTAATTATTACCTGATTGAATTTTATTCTCGTAAAGTGCATGAAGCAGGAGCAGGGGAATGCTTTATGCGCATACTACGTTTGCGAGAACATTCGCATGATCACGTCTGAAAGGAGCAGAAACGAAAGAAATCTTTGGGTACGACGTTTGCCAGAACACTATCCATAATTTTTTTATCATGATCTAGCTAATATATATACACACAACTAATATATTCATCTTGATCTCCTGATTATAGCTAAACGAGATGCGGGGCTAGCTCCTACCAACGGCTCGCGTACGAGCAATTCAAGAGGAAATAGCTGGATTTCTGGTCGACCAGGTCATAGATCCCAAAGGAGAATACCATTACAAGATCAAGAAGAAGTAATGCCCTGCATATATGTAATGATCCGCAAATTGTAGGAGAAATTGTATATACCAAATTGTATATATATATATGTATGTGTGAATGGTCGTCGTACGAGAAATTCGATGATATATATATATATGATCGGTTCTACGAGAAATTCTATTTATATATATATGCACAACGTGTACAGTATGTAGTAGCGTAATATATGTTTGAAATGAAAAATAATTAAATGGAAAACACAAAATTAAAAGGAAAAGTAAACCATAATTAATTCATAAACCCCCGAAGAATTAAAAGGAAAAATAAACCAAAATTAAAAGAATTAAATACTTTTAGTCCCGGTTGGTGTTACCAACCGGGACTAAAGGTCCCCCAGCCCTGGCGCCGGCAGGTGCCACGTGGTGGGCCTTTAGTGCCGGTTGGTGTTACCAACTGGGACTAAAGGTCCCCCAGCCCACGGCGCCGGCAGGTGCCACGTGGTGGGCCTTTAATGCCGGGCCGTGTTGAACCGGGACTAAAGAGGGGGGGGGCTTTAGTCCCCACCCTTACGAACCGGCACTATAGGCCGATTCTGCACTAGTGTGATCCCAAGACCTTCATCTGCCAGATTTGAATGCTATTATTAGATAATACGGCAAGGCCTACATCGCCATCTTCTGCCTTGATGATCCGATGTTTGCGGGGTTCATTAAGAGCTGTAGGTCCCTCGATCATGGCTAGGGTCTGCCTATCCAAATCAAACTCAAGTATGTTATCTTTCATGGACAACCAATAAAGTGCACTACCAATTAGGGCCCCTTCAATATGAGCATCAAAAAGCGCACGTGGAGCCGATGTTGAGATGTAATTACCCCATATACCAGTCTCCGAGAAGTAAACGCATGCTATGATTTGGTCATGATTTTTGTACGTGGACACCAGCGCCACCGTGTATGGGCTGGACCGACAGCTACCATGCACGTGGTCATGTCCTGTTGCGGCGCAGAGTACCGCTCCATTGAGATGGCCACCGGTTCTCTTGAGTTCAGGCGGCATGGGCATTCGGTGCTGCTCACCCTTGATGGGCTCGCACACAACGATATCTTTCAGCAGCTTGTCTTCGACGAGGACACGGCCGTGCCGGCAATCAAGCACACGGTTATGGCGGCGCTCACTGCAGCGTCCAAGGTCAAATCGCTCTGGAGGGATGCAGTCAGGAGGGTCTAGGATTGCGGTGAACACGATCTCCTTGTCACTGCACACGAAGGCACCGAGGAGGGGCGGCTTCTGGTGGTGGGCACCAAAGTGGTGGAGAAACCTAGGGTTGATGGCAACTTGGCAAGTCCCCGTCATCGCTTGCAGACTGCAGAGGCGCGTGGCAGGGAGGATGGTTGTGGAGGGAGGCGGACGAGGATCTCCTCTAGGAGATCGTCATTGTCCAGCGGGAAGGCAGGCACCGCCGACGAGCTGCTGCTGCTGAGCCAGCGGCGGCTGGTAATTTCGCCGCTCATCTCTCGACTGGGGGTCGATTTGAGACGACAGAGGAGACAGGGACGTTCGCGCACGTTCTTTCTACTAGAACTAGAAATTCTTCCTTAAATCTGATCTAGCTAGGAACCTGAATTGTACGTGTGGTAAAAAAAATTACATAAAAGGAAAATCTGATTTCTGGCGGACGTATATGGACGTGGCTAATTCTTTTGTAGTTCTCCGAACTAGGAACCTTTTTTCTTTGCGTGGAATCTGGGGATATTAATTTATTCAACAAAAGAACACCTAACACCTGTGACAGTCTGCCATTAGGCTTGGGAAGGAAGTTCAGAATCCATCCAGTTCTCGGTGACTGAGAGGCAGGCTTAGCCTGTGCCAGAAGGTTGGATGATCATTCTGGATACATGTTTTGAATAATGGAAGAGCTAAAACAGGAAGATAAATCCCTGATTTCCAGTAGAAGCGGAGCCACAACCGAGCGGGAGTTGTGAAGAGAATTCCAGAGGTTCAGTACCTCCATGCTGTCCATCTCCATCATGATGTTCTGAAAGTCTCTAAGCTTGGCGAAGATGACGCCGTCGCATACAGATAAACACCTCAGCTATCAGGGGATCTGTCGCCACATCATGAGGTTTGCACCATGCTCCCAGCAATCATGTTGAAGAGCAAGCCACTCCACCCTGCCTAACTTGCTACTGATAATTGCAGTGGTGCCAATCTTGATCAAGCCTACGCCCGGCCGGAGAGAGGGGGAGGGGGGGGGGGGGATAACAGAAGGTTAAACATGTCGGAGTTTCAGGATAGGTAGAGTTTCTCTTATGATACGTAGGGAGTTTAACAGATCAATCCTTTCGCGTTCATACGTCGCTGCTGGAAAAACCGTTTTTGCCGAGTGCACTATCCTTTGTCATGTTCCCTTTCACGTGCTCCCAGTGGTGCTTAACATTGCCGAGTGGGAAACTCGACGAAGTGTTGGACTCGGCAGAGGACAGACATTGTCGAGATCATTCCTTAAAACACTCGGCAAAACGCCAATTACTCGGCCTATACAGTGTTCGCCGAGAGTAGATGAATTATTGAATTGGCATAACCAACGTGCCATGTGTACCTCCCGTCAGCGGCTGCCGCTCCATGACGGTGGGGCCCCTTTGCCGAGTACCCAAGAAACTGAACTCGTCAAACATTTGCACCCTGCTTCGTCTTCCTTTTCTTTTAAAATGCATAGCTGCTTCCTCTAACCTCTGCAGCGAGAGGTCCCTTAGCTACTGCCGCCACCCACTCCACAGAGCTCCTCCACATATGCCGCCGCCGTCGAGACACAGATCCTCCGTCGCAGCCCCCGCCCGAGCCGGCGCCACCGTTCCGATGGATCTGTCATTTTCGGCTCGAGCTTATATTAGTTTTTCCTCTAAGTCAATTCCATCTACCATCGACCCATCGTAGAATTGCCTTGGCACTTTATTCCACTATGTTGTGCCGAGAGATTTGCCTTTTCCGAAGAAAATTTAAATATGCTATTTCACCCCACTCCCACCCCCCCTCTAGTTGATATATTTCGATAATACAGGAACCCAATCTTGTGATGTTTTCTACATGATTGCTCGCATATGATTATTGTGATCATTAAATGTTACACTTCTGCTCATAGTTTTAAATAGCCGGCTATAGCCCCGCTATAGCCTTGCTATAGCCTTTTCAGCAGGGTGCCGCTAAATGATGTCATGTACAAATTGGCCGCTATAGCCCGCTATAGCCCACAATAGCTCCGCTATAGCTTATTTGGAGGTCCGCCGCTATTTGGCATAGCCCGCTATTTAAAACATTGCTTCTGCTAGATTAGTTAGCAAGTGCACCTTTGCTAGATGGACGAATTTATGGTCGTATTATTTTAGCATATGTATGTTTGAATATGCTTGCTTTCTATATTTGATGAAGCCAAATCAAATGTCAAATGGTTGACTTAGTTGGCAAGTTTGAGCCGGAAATTGGTAATGGAGCACGAGTTCCATGAAGCCCTTAGTTTGAAAATTTCGACAATCAATTTTTTACATAGCTCGGATCAAAACGTATTTTGTGATGAAATTTTACATACATCTAGTGTAGATCTATAAGTAATTGTGTATTTATTTTCAGATTTTTTGAAACTAAAAGCCGTTGATTTTTGAATATTTTGGCCTCCATAGAGTCCCGAACCGAAAACCCACTCTCAGACGCATGCACATAGATAGTGTTCCCAGACAGTAGCAGGGTTACTTGTTCCAGGATCACACATGCACACACTTTATTACTGGTCCGATAATAATCCTTAAATATTGTGAAAAAGAGAAGAGAAAGGCTAATAGTGCCGACGTATTGAATCAAATGAACTTGCTGAACTGAAAATCCGAGTGTATGTATCCATTGTTCACTGATTCTCTTTTTATTTCTCGAGTCATTATTCACTCACTCGAGCTGCCGGTTGCACTTGGTGGGCAGGGGCATTAGCATAGCATAGCAGCAGACGGAAAAGAAAAAACCCCAGTCCCCACTCTCCCCAGTGCGTTCCTTCTTCCTCTAGCCAGCCAGCGAGCTAGGTCTTGGCGCCGCCGAGATGAGCCACCTCCACCCCGGCCGTTGCCGCAGCGCGCGTCTCAGTTCCCAGACCCACGCGAGTGAGGACGGCCCCGGCCTTCCCCGCCCACGCGGCACGCGCCGGAGCACCCAGATCGACGTCATGCAGGATGGCGCCGACATGAACCACATCCAACCCGGCGACGCAGCCCGCGCCTGCATCCACTGATCCACTCTACCGAGGAGGGCGACGGGATGGCCCGCCACCGCGGCACCTCGCTGGAGCCGCCTGCCTCCCTGCCGCTGCTGGACGACGACGATATGCTCCGGGAGATCCTCCTCCGCCTCCCGCCGCAGCCGTCCTCCCTCCCGCGCGCATCCGCCGTCTGCAAGCGCTGGCGAGGCATTGTCACCGACCCCAAGTTCCTCCGCTGCTTCTACGTGCACCACCGGAAGCCGCCTCTCCTCGGCGTCTTCCATTTCCGCGACATCTTCATGTTCACATCGCTGCTGGACCCTCCCGACCGCATCCCTCCTTAGCGCTTCGACCTCGGCCGCTACGGCCGCCCCTCTCTTGGGATTGTGATCGATTGCCGCCATGGTCGCGTCCTCGTCCAAGGAATGGCGGAGAATGAGGTCATTGTGTGCGACCCCATCAGTGCCATCACCACCAGGCAGCACTGCATGTCCCTTCCGCCGGAGTTCGGCAAAACCCCCATCAATGCGGTGGTGCTATGCGCTGCCAGCGAACAGGGCCACTTCCACGGCGGTTGCCACTCGAGCCCCTTTAAGGTTGTCTTGGTGAATATGTGCAGTCCGAGGCTTTCATCCCCCGCCAGGCGATTTCGTCGAGGGAGCGACGGGGCCCACATACCGACATCAAGGTGGTCGTGGAGGTGGTGGCCGGTTTTTTGGACGGAAACCCCCTCGTCGCGCTTTACATGCTCAAACGGTGACTGAAACTCCAGCGACGAGCAACGGAGGAGCAGCCAACTCGGGCACCAAACCAGCGACTTCGACGGGTGTCCTTCCAGGGGCTGCGACATTGGCAATTAAAGCTCTAGCGGCGGTCGAGGTACCGGCCGTCACAACGGCCAATGACAAAGACAAAGAGCGAGAAGGACAGTGACAAATCTGATAATGTTCGGGCAAATAAAGCGGCTCGCAAAAAAGAAAAGTTGACTTGCTATAGATGTGGTGTGCTTGGTCATTTTGTGATGGACTGCACAGCGGAGTTGTTCGATATTTGTCTGAAACCAGGACACAGTGACACAGCCTGCCCGCTGCTGCAGGCGCCTAAGCCGGTGCTCAACATATACGGAGTTTGCCAGAGCAGACTTATGTTCTTTGAGACCCCACACTCTGCTTCAGCTATTATGCCTCCTCGTCTCGAGAGCTCGAGGACAGGTTTGGTCAAGGTCACCAATGGTACGCTCACGGAAGAACAAGTTTCTCAGCAGCTCAGGAGGCTGGTTTCTGAGTCATACCACTGGGCTCCGGTCAGAGTGGAAGAGCAGGTATTCCGAGTGGAGTTTCCTAGGAGAGAGGATCTTCATCGCCTGTTGACTTTTGGGGTCAGCAAAGTGAATGGGAGCAAATGCATGTTAGAATTTGAGGAGTGTAAGAAACCCGAATCAACAGGATCATCCTTGCAGAAGGTTTGGATCAGATTATCAGGCGTTCCAGAGATTCTTCTGAATGATTTCCTTATTGTCTGGAGCCTTGGTTCATTGTTGGGGAAGACAGAGAAAGTCGACATGCCATTCATGCGCAAACATGGGATTGCCAGACTGCTAGTGAGTGTGCTTGACGTAGAGTATGTGCCTGATTATGTACCTTGGTTTTATGATGGTTTGCATTATGACCTTGACGTAGAGATTGAGGAGGAAATTCAGCGGGAGACACATGATGATGACGTTGACATGATGGATGGCGGTGATGGGAGTGGGAATCAGGGAGATGCGAACCCTGATGAGCATGCTGATGGGTCCACTCATAAGGGCCAAACTCCTTCGTCGTCTACAGTTGCAGATACGACACATGATAAGGGGACTGCACCACCTTCGACACCCATGGCTTCTCTCCGTTTCGGTTCCTTTCAGGCGGTGTCTGCGCCCAGTCGCCTCTGGGGGGACAGGGTGGAGATTGAGGACTTTGATGCCATTCCGATATCTGATGCTTGCCTTGTACATGATCAGTTGTCTGAGGATGCTGGGTCGCGCGTACAGGTATCTCGGCAGCACTGGCCTTTAGATGGGGGAGTGAGAGAGGATGGTTGCGGGCGGGAGGCTCCGCGACTTGCCTCACCCCTATTTTGCTCATCTTCTACTGGAGGAGCGACTGGTGGAGGCAATGGGCACGAGGCCCACCCACGGTCACCTCGTTCACTGACTCCTTCTCGGGCGGCGCCTCTGAGCCGTGATGACGGGGCGGTGGGGCCGGTCAGCAGCGGGCAGGAGGCCCGCCGACCTGGTCAGCCTCTACCGCGTCCGTCGTCTCCTGCAGGAGTGGGTTTTCACGGCAACGGGCAGGAGGCTCGTGCGCCCCCACCTTGCTCTTCGCCTGGCACACGACGATGGAGAGGCAGCAGCTGCAGATCGGGGAATCGGTAGCTTGGGCTGCGGCTGATTCTCCGGTACACACACCTTCCCCGGGCTCTTGCCCGGTCACTGTCGGGACTGAGGCAGGAGGCCAAAACCCTACAGTGATATCCATGGAGGATGTGATCTCATATGGTGGGATACCGGATCCTACATCTGGTGATCGACGCTTTAGTCACCGCATCCAGGGGCAGCCGGATGCTGTTGACATGCAGCTAGGGCGTGCTATGAGGGCCGACAAGCTTCGAGATGTCGAGGAAACTACAGGTATGTCTGTTAATACTAGTTGTTCAATCCTCCATTTTTCTGATACAGAAATTCTTCAAAATGCTAGCGACCTAGGAATTTCTCTTGGTCGTAGTGGCAAACAAATAGCTAAATCAATTAATGACATTTTAGACTTAGAAGCGGACAGAGCCATAGAGATCATTCAAAACCTAGCAGCGGTCAAACCTATGAATGAGACGGATATCAATAATTTGGGAGGCACAGCCTTACAGAGTTTACGTGATGATTTATTACACGTAGAGGGAGTTGAAGAGGATGAGGAAGACATGGGATCAGAGGGGTATATGGCCTCTTCGATTGCCGATTGTCGTCCACATGAAACATCCTCACAGAGCAACACAGAAAACATACAGGATAAACCTAAGAGACCTTGGAAAAGGAAGGTTTATCCTGTATCAGCGGTACGGAGAAGTGCGAGAGTGAAGCAAAATAAAAAATTTCATGATGAAATATGAAAGGAATCTTTTGGAACAGCAGAGGTCTAGCAGACTTGGCTAAAAGGAGGTTTCTTAGAGATGCATCGTTAGAGCATAAGCTCGATTTCATGGCTTTACAAGAGACGGGTAGAGATAACTTCACATCACAATTTCTCAACACTTTATCAGGAGGTGTTGATTTTGATTGGCACTGTTTGCCGCCAAGGGATAGATCTGGGGGGATCTTGCTTGGGGTAAAGTGTGAAACATTAGAGGTGTTGAGTGTGGTATATGGTGAGTTTTCCGTCAAATTTCGTGTGAGGTCGAAAGTTGATGGCTTCAGGTGGGCTCTGGTGGCCGTATATGGGGCGGCGCAACCTGAGCTGAAATCTGAGTTTCTCGCCGATTTAGTGAGAATATGTGGAGAAGAAAGACTTCCCATTATGGTTGGGGGAGACTTTAATATCATTAGAAGACAAGAAGAAAAAAATAATGACAACTTCGATGGAAGATGGTCACTTATGTTTAACATGGTTATCGAGAGTCTCGATTTGAGGGAGATTGACCTCACTGGTAGACAATTCACATGGGCAAACTCACTACCGGTACCAACATATGAGAAGTTGGACCGGGTACTGACCAGTGTAGAATGGGAACAGAAGTACCCGCTGGTTTCAGTACATGCTTTACAAAGAGCCATCTCAGATCACACGCCACTCATGGTTGATTCTGGGGAAGCGAATCATGTGGGTAATAGAAATATCTTCTCTTTTGAATTAGGTTGGTTCGAGAGAGAAGGATTCATGGATCTCATAGCTACCGAATGGGCTAGGGAATCTGGTGGATCTTCCAACATGGAAAGATGGCAAAACAAAATCCGACACTTGCGTCAGTTCTTGAGAGGCTGGGCCAAGAATCAAAGAGGAATTTACAAAGTGGAGAAAGATAGACTTATTCGGCTGATTGATGAGTTAGACGTGAAAGCTGAGTCTACTCTTCTCAACATGTCAGATCGGAATAATAAGATTGAGGCTGAGAAGAAATTGCAAACTCTTCTGAGAGAGGAAGAGATGAAATGGGCACTTCGAGCTAAGGTGACGAAGGTGGTTCAAGGGGATGATAACACACAATTCTTTCATATGATTGCAAATGGCAAACATAGGAAGAAGAGAATAATTCAATTGGAGCAAGATGAGGGTACAATTGTAGGACATGAGAACCTGAAATTGTACATTTCTGAGTATTATAAGAAATTATTTGGTGCAACCGAAGAGAATTTTGTCTGTTTGGATGAGAGCAAAACACATGACATACCTCAGCTAAATGCTGATGAGAATGAGATATTATCAGCTCCCTTTACGGAGAAAGAGGTGTTCGACGCAATAGCACAAATGAAACAAAACAAGGCACCGGGCCGGATGGATTTCCGGCAGAATTCTACAAAAAATGCTGGCATATTATTAAGGGTGATCTTTTGCCTATGTTCCATGATTTATGTAATGGTCAGTTACAGCTCTTCCACCTTAATTTTGGAACAATAACGTTGTTGCCAAAGAAGGTGGAGGCTATCCGTATTGAGCAGTTCAGACCTATTTGTTTGCTCAATGTCAGCTTCAAAAATTTTACAAAGGTGGGCACGAATAGATTGACGCAAATAGCTCATTCGGTAGTCCAACCAACACAAACAGCGTTCATGCCTGGGAGACACATCTTAGAGGGGGTTGTTGTCTTACATGAAACGTTGCACGAAATTCATACAAAGAACCTGGATGGGGTTATCTTTAAGGTGGATTTCGAGAAAGCGTATGATAAAGTCAAATGGCCATTTCTTCAACAGGCCCTGCGTATGAAGGGGTTCAACGAATCCTGGAGGGATCAGGTGGATGCTTTCATACAGAAAGGTAGTGTGGGGGTTAAAGTCAATGATGACATATGTCATTTCTTTCAAACACATAAGGGATTGAGACAGGGTGACTCCATGTCTCCGGTGTTGTTCAACATAGTAGCAGATATGTTGGCAATACTTATTGGCAGGGCTAAAGAAAAGGGCCAAGTAGGAGGACTTGTTCCTCACCTGGTAGAGGGGGGAGTGTCCATACTACAATACGCAGATGATACGATAATCTTCATGGAACACGATATGGCAAAAGCAAGGAATATGAAACTTGTTCTTTGCTTATTCGAACAGCTATCTGGGCTAAAAATTAATTTTAACAAAAGCGAATTGTTCTGCTTTGGGAAGGCAAAGGAGGAGCAAGATGCTTACAGGCAGTTATTTGGATGTGAAATGGGATCACTACCGTTTAGCTACCTTGGGATTCCTATTCATCATAGACGATTGACGAATAACGAACGGAAATGTATCGAGGAACGATTTGAAAAAAGATTAAGTTGCTGGAAGGGTAAACTTATGTCCTATGGAGGGAGGCTAGTGTTAATAAATTCGGTTTTAACAAGCCTGCCGATGTTCCTCTTGTCTTTCTTTGAAATACCGGTAGGGGTACGAAAAAGATTAGACTTTTACCGATCTCGTTTCTTCTGGCAAAGTGATGAGGCTAAGAAGAAATACAGATTGGCACGGTGGGATATTATATGCAGACCCAAAACCAAGGGGGTCTTGGCATTGAAAATCTAGAAGTGAAGAACAGATGCTTGCTTAGCAAATGGCTATACAGGTTATCTACGGAGACCGAAGGGATGTGGGTTCAAATACTGAAGAATAAATACATACAATCCAAAACATTAGCTCAGGTTACAGCTAGACCAAATGATTCACCTTTCTGGAAGGGGTTAATGAAGATGAAGGTAACTTTCTTTCAGAGGGTGAAATTTGTAGTTGGGGATGGTTCTACTACAAGATTTTGGGAAGACACATGGCTTGGGGATACTCCATTAGCACTTCAATATCCTTCACTGTATAATATTGCACAACGTAAGGAAGACTATGTGGCCACTGTTCTACAATCGGTTCCTCTCCATATGCAATTCAGGCGAGCTTTAGTGGGAGCACGATGGAACTCGTGGTTACACCTGGTTAGGCGACTGATGCATGTTAAGCTTTCTGACCAGCCGGATAGTGTTCGTTGGACTTTAACTGCGAATGGTATATTCTCTGTAAAGTCCATGTACACGGATCTGATAAACATTGGACCGCTCTCGAGATCGTTGCATATTTGGAGAATCAAAGTACCGCTTAGAATCAAAATTTTCATGTGGTTTATACACAAGGGTGTGGTACTAACCAAAGATAACTTGACAAAACGAAGATGGGTAGGCAGGCCTAATTGTTGCTATTGTGATCAAAATGAAACAATAAGACACCTCTTTCTAGATTGTCCTCTTGCAAAACTATTATGGCGAACTGTTCATATAGCCTTTAATGTTAATCCACCAACATGCATTAGTTCGTTATTTGGAACGTGGCTCGATGGAGTAGACGTTGCTATAGCGAATCTTATCCGGATCGGGATATGTGCAGGGCCGGCCCTGGGGCAGGGCGAACGGGGCGGCCGCCCCGGCCCCCAAAAGTCAGGGGCCCCCTCCCAGGTACGTTTACGTAGGCTAGTGTACGTACGCTACAGCAGTACAGGTTGATTTCATCGAGCGGAAAGAAATATTGCAACCGAACTCAGTGAGAGAGCGACGTATCAGACGAGGAAAAAAAAGAGATGTGGGCCTGGCCTATGTTCCCATCACGTACATGCACAGGAAAGGAATCGCTGGATTCCCGATTTCCTTTTCCTTCGGATCGTCATTTCTTCCTCTGACTACAGACCGCTGTTCGCCTGTTCGTCTTGTCTAATCGCCGACGTCGTCTTCGACTCTGCGTCGCTGCGCCTGCGCTTTGCGGGCTGCGAGACGCCAACTGCCTCGATGTGCCGCCGAGGCGCCGCAGGTACGTCTCTCCTTGCCGTCTGCGGTCTGCCCTCACGTCCTCACTTGTTCTAGTGTTTTCCTTCCTGTCTTTTTTAATCCCGATTCGCCAAATCAACAGGTCAATAGGGATTTGTTGGCTGGGTGATCAAATCATTGAGCACACATAGCTAGATTAGATTGCAGAGAGAAGGTAGTCAAGGTACTATACTATGCCCTACCTGATTTGGTCATGATATTATATTTAGATCTTCTGTAATTAATCTAATATTTTAATTAGCTTTGTGCTAATTGTGCTAATTGTAAAAGCTAATTATTCCTTTCAATTTCGGCAAGATCATGTCGGGTTCGGGTAGAAAATATCCATCCGGAAGTCAAAAAAGAAAAAAGAAGCTGGAGGTAGATGAGGAGAAAGAGGCATTGAGTGGATCCCTTTTTAAATATTATAAGCGAGCACTTCAAGAAATCCAGAGGAGTTGGCGATAGTTCTTGTGGATGACCAAACTAATGCCAATCGGAAAGATGACGATCATACTCCTACAGAAGACGATGTAGACATCAACATGGATGATACCAATGTGAGTGATCATGAGCCCATATTTAATTCATCTCCGGTAGAATCTGCTAGTGTTGATGAGGAACCGGTTATTACCGTGGATATTTATGATCGAAACAATTGGGGTAGTCTTGATAACAAAGCTAAGGACATATTGATACATTGAAAAAAAATTGCTTGATGAAATTGATATTGATACCATCATTAGCGATTTTGCATCTTAGAATGTTAGGAGAAATTTTTGAAGGTAGTATGTAATACATTATGTGATATGCACATTGATTTTGGGTGCACTTAATTATATTCTTTGATAAAAATTATCTATATATAATGATTACTAGTTAGATATTTATACTAAGGGCCCCGAAGGGCCCCAGATTATAGTTTCGCCCCGGGCCCCTGAAACCTTAGGACCGGCCCTGGATATGTGCTCTATTTTGGGCTATATGGAATACCAGGAATGATATGATTTTTAATGGCAAGAATTTCAATAACTTTTTGCAGGTTATCTTCAGAGCAACGTCTTGGATCCGTACGTGGTCGTTACTCAGCCATGCGGACTCCAGGGAGCTTATGGCTATTGGGTGCAACCGGTGGGAGATGGTCGCACGGGTTATCTTCAACCGGTTTGGATGGCGTGCTAACAATAGGCTAGGTGTATAGGCATCGTAGTCTACTTTTAGTTACGCCGGATGTGGCAGTTTATTTATCTTTACTTCATACTTTTTGTTAAGCGCTTGAGCGCTTTGTGGATCTAAGACCTCGTTTTGAACTTGTTTAATAAGATGGCTGCATGCATCGATTGATGCAGAGGCCGGGGGCTTCGTTCCTCCTTTTCCAAAAAAAAAAAAATGTGCAGTCCGAGACCCATTGCCTCTGTTTACTCCTCTCCGACTGCCACCTGGGGCAACATCATCTCAACAGTGTCTCCGTGTAGCCTTTGTATTACTGCCTATCACGGATCACTTGTTGGTAATGCACTCTACTGGTTGCAGCATGAAATTGACAATGGCATACTTGCATTTGATTTGGATGAGCAGAGTCTAGCTGTTATCAGGGGACCTACCATTACACTTGATTTCAACCGTGATGTTGGTCAGATCATCCAGGCCGAGAATGGCGCTCTTGGCTTAGCCATACTGTCTTACCCTCGCCTCCAAATGTGGCAGAGGAATGTCAATAGTCATGGTGTTGCCATATGGGAGATGTGGAAGACCTTTGAAATACATAACATTCTTGGACTCCCTCCTCACATTATGGAATACTCTAAGCTGTCGGGATATTGTGAGGATACTGATGCAATTTTTATCTATGTGGACGGCAATGCATACATGGTTCAACTTAAGTCCATGGAATGCAAGAGACTTGATGGAACCCATAATATTATGGGAAACGTTTCCAGCCGGAGCGCCGGCCGAACGCTCCGCCGGACGCGTGAGACACGTCCGATCAACCTAGATCCAAAGACCCCCGCAGCGCCACGTGGACACGTCCTTAGTTTTTTTTTTCCAGTGTTTCCACCGATTGCTACACTGGGATTCATTTGCTACAAGCAGGGGTCGACTCCATTTTCGGGGCGGCGACAGGGGCGGCGGCCGCTCCGGCGACTGGAGGGCGACGGCGGTGGTCGTGGCTGGAAATCAGAATCGGCGGCGGCGGCTGCGTTCTCTAGCGATCTATGGCTCCCCCGGAAGGTAACCCCTCTCGTTCTCCCCAATTTCCCCCCTCTCCCCTCATTCTCGCTAGGGTTTCGGGGTGTCGTCGGTGGGGCTGCAGAGGAGCGGCGAGGGCTCGGAGGTGGACGCGGTGGTGGGCGCGGCCTTCTTCCCCCGCGACCACACCTTCTTCCAGAGCAGCGCCCGCGAGGTCCTCAACCTGGAGCGTCGGCCGAACGCTCCGCCGTGGTGGGCGCCGTAAAGGAGCGGCGAGGGCTTGGAGGTGGACGCGGTGGTGGGCGCGGCCTTCTTCCCCCGCGGCCACACCTTCTTCCAGAGCAGCGCCCGCGAGGAAGAACATATTTTGCTTGGCACCTGCTGCTGCTTTTTTCTCCATAACTTAGATCAAAGTGTTGCAGATTCAGTTTTTGGACTAGCAACTCCCTCGTGTGAATCCCTCATTGAATTTTCTGGAGATGAGGATCACAATGCCACCAGTAGATGCTTAAATCCTGTGTGAATCGAGTGCCAACAGTAGATTCCTCGGCTACTCCTCGTGTGAATCCCTCATTAAATCGAGCATAGAGGCTTAGGCGGTGTCCACCAGTAGAGTAGATTTAGCAAACAACAGATGCAACAATGCATATTGATGTTGGTTCCGGGACATATTAGCATCTCAGGATTAGCAAATTACTATCTGCTTGTGTATGTGGCAATGCGATTTAATTTTCATGGTATGTGTTGCACTGATTGTTTTTAGTTGCTACCTACTGTTTGTATGTTGCACATGTTTTCAGTTTTTTAGTGTGTGCATATATGTGTTTTCTAGCTAATTTTATGTTGCATCATTGGTCCTGATTGAGTTCTTTTTTCTCTCCTTTGTGCAGTTGTTGCAGGCACATCTGCTGAGGATGAGGGGAGTAAGAAGGTTAAGAAGAAGATCAAGAAGAAAGAAAATCTATGCGGGTTCAAGACGAGGTTTAATTCGAAACGGCTAGGTGATCTTGCGGAGCAGCTATCACCGGCGAAACAGAGTATCATACGCAATGGCCCCTTTGGGGATTTGCTGGACATCAAGCCCTTCAAGGTTCCACATGCACTTATTGAGTTTGTTGTGATGAACACAAACCATGCACTTCGAGAGTTCAAGTACAAGAATAAATCTATCAAGTTCAGCAAAGACATGGTGAAAAGGATTTTCAATGTGCCATCGGGTGATAGTCCCGTGAAGCTTCTTAAGAAGAGCGATGAGCATGACCTTCGTAGCATTTACAAGGACGGGAATAGAGCGCCAATTGCCCATGTTTTCAAGTTGCTCAAAGATTGCAGCGACACGGACGAGTCTATGATAAAGAGAACATGGGCACTCATCGCATTGGCTATAGTTGTTTGCCCAGGCACCGGGAACATGGTCAACCTTGAGTATCTAGCTTCCCTTGAAAACATGGATTTGGTGCAGAACCTTGCTTGGGATGAGCACGTATTGGCACGAGCTATGGAGGAGGTTTCGGTCTTTCAAGAAAAGAAGAGGGCACAAGCAACAATTGAAAATCCAAAAGAATTTCAGATCTGCTCATGTCTGCCCATGTTAGCGGTATGCAACGTTTTCAAGACAAAACACCTCCTTTCCTTTTCATTGATGCAAATACATCTGTGTAGCTTGCATTCATGCTTTTTTGTTGTCTATTTGTTATGCAGATTATATACATGGATCATCTCGATATCCCGCCCGGCATCCCAAATGAGCATATCATAGATTATTCTGTGCCAAGGATACGCTATGTTTGTCAAAAGGATTTCGACTGGGTGGATAGAGTTGACAAGAACAAGCTTACTCTTGTGCAGCCTTTCTATGGGAAGCACACACAAGTATTATCTCTTCATCCATATATGTTTCTTTCGTGTCATATGTTTTGTTTTGTTAATGAGCATGTCATAGTAATTCAGCCTATGGATGCACACAGTGGATGCAGCAAATAGGATGCAGCATGTAGCAAATTTGTATGCTGGCTGTAGCAAATGCACAATATGGATGCAGCAAATAGGATGCAGCATGTAGCAAATTTGTATGCTGGCTGTAGCAAATGCACAATATGGATGTAACATCATATTAGCAGACAACATTAAGAAACATTTTCTTATCAAAACTGCCAGTTTCAGATTTTTTGTTGCTAGCTACTGTTTTGTTTGTTGCACATGTTTTCAGTTTTTTTAGCGTGTGCATATATGTGCTTTCTTCTAGCTACTGTTTTGATGCATCATAGGTTTGCTTCCATTTCAACATGGCAACCAATTATTATTCCTCATGTTTTTTTTCTTTCTTTTTGTTCCTAGTTTCGGAGTCTGTGCAACACGCCCTATGCACCACTACTTATTGGTCCAGGAGTTGATCCTGAAGCAGCCACTGGGCAGGGGGCTGGTGCTGAAGCAGCTAATGGCCGAGGAAGCCAAAATGAAGCACCTGAAGCTCAAGCAAATGTTGAGGTTCAACCAAATTTATCCTCATCGTTCGATGATTGGCTCCAACAACCGTTTCCTAGCACGGATAATCTCAAGGTACTTTTTCTACAAAAGATGCATGCATTATTTTGTTTCAAGATACATGTGAAATGACTAGTTTTGTAAACACATGCCTTTTTGTAGGTACCGACTAAGTTCCAATCGTTGTATGACAAGCACAAGGAAATTTTCTCAACGGAGGTTGATGATGCATTAGGCAAGTTTGGGCAGAGTTTAAAGGGGTTGCAATCCAACCGTATGGCTGCTATGCTTCGTGACATGGGAGATGCCATCGCAAATACCATGGATGATGCTCGTGATAAAGAGAATGATGCTCAACATGAAGCTCAAGCTGCAGAACCAACCGTGGACGATGCTCGTGAGAAAGAGGATGCTCAACATGAAGCTCAAGCTGCAGAACCCACCGTGGACGAAGCTCGTGAGAAAGAGAAGGCTGCTCAACATGAAGCTCAAGCTGCAAAACCTACCGTGGTTGATGTTCATGAGAAAGAGAAGGATGCTCAACATGAAGCTCAAGCTGCAGAACCCACTTTGGACGAAGCTCGTGAGACAGAGAAGGATGCTCAAGCTGCAACTACTGGCACTGGTGATGAAGCTGAAGGTGCAGCTGCTGACATCGTGTTGAACAAAGATCAAGTTATTGGGGAGCAGGAAAAAAACCAAGAAGTTGCAACAGATGTTGGTCACACTCATGAGCAACAAAGAGTGAGCATGGAGGTGGAAGGAGATGTGCCACCTCAGAGTCCCCCACTGTTCTTTGATGCACCCAGGAGCGCAACAGCCGGTGTTTGGGATGATGAGCCTTCGTGTGAGCTGTTCCCAAAGGGTTCCGAAGATTACGAGTTGATGCATGGTATGGACGAGCCTACAAACAGGAACAAAACATGCACACCTCTCTATACCAACATCCCTGTTTTTCCTGTTTCAGATGATGATGGCAGCCCTACTATCCCAGGTATGCTTCCTTCCTCCGTCATCTCTTTTTTGATCACCTTGTTTCATGTTTGCATCTTTTTTTTGTCCACGTTATTTTCGTGTTTGTGTGATTGCAGCAAATTCTCATAAAATCGCTCCTAGCTTACCCGTTTCACCCTTACATACATGTATCTTTGTTGCAGCTGATATGATGGTCGCTGCGGACGAGCACCCCATTGATGTGAGCAGTGGACCTAGCACTCACGACAAGAACACTAGGAAGAAGAGGATGGCTAAAGTTCCAGCTGTCAAAACAAAGGGAAAGAAGCAGAAGGTCGAAGTTAAAGAAGATAAAGTTGCAGCACTTTATGAGAAGTATATTAAGCATGGGAAACCACTAAGGAGGTCAAAACCCAATGAACTACCGTGAGCTACCTATCCCCTATCTAGTGTCTTAATTTTTTGTTGTTGAAACAAATTATTCATCGCTTGCAACTATGGTACCAGGAGACCTTTCATCAAAATAGGTGGGTTTTATGTTGGGTACAAGAAGTTTCTTGCATGCCTGAAGCCCCGTGGGGAAATGAATGATGAGATTATGTCGCTATGCATCGAGCAGCTCAATCTCGCATCTTATGCAACAACCAATAGGGATGTAAAAAATACTTCTTCTCAGTCCATGGGGCGGTAAGTCCCATAAAAACAAAGTAATGCTTCATGCTTTTTTCACTTTGCATGCAGCACACACTAATCCTTTTGTTGCTATTTTCAAGCAGTCTCTACTCAAGCAAGACCCATCAGTTTTCCAACCAAATGCCCTCATGGCTGAGCTTGAAAGGGCTGTGATTAAGTTCAAGGTTCAAAAATACGACCTCGTAAGTTCCCGCGAGCCAGAAACCTTCTATCCTTTGACGAGTTTCTATCCACCAGGTGATTGCTCATCCTTCTTTACATGGTAGGAGTAACGCAATCTACTTATGTTCTGTACATGGTTGTTCGAATACAACTATTGTGATTCTTAAATATAAACTCACCACTTGAACTTAATAAGCGATTTCCAATATTATAAGTGTAGAACTTAGTTAGTAATTGCCCCTTTCATAGTTGGACGGACTTATAGCCGTATTTTTAATATATGTTATCTTATATGTAGTTTTCTTGATTTTCAAGGATATCAAATCAAACTTCAAATTAGTAACTCAGTTGGCACATTATTAACCACAAACTTGGTTATATTCTTTTGCCCATTATTAGTTTTTGATCTTGGCATTAATCTTAACTCCATATTGATACTTTCTAAAATAATAGTGATTTTTTTATTTGGTTATGACCCCTTCTGCTGGGCACAATTACTTTGTACATTTGTATCAAATAAAAGAAATTGGATTTCTTCTCTTGGGATCTACTCCCTCCGTCCCAAAATAAATGACTCAAAAATGACTCAACTTTGTACTAAAGTTAGTACAAACTTGAGTCATTTTTGAGTCACTTAATTTGGGACGGAGGGAGTATTTATTTGAAGGAGAATTCCCAACATTACTTTTATTTCTAGAGTTTTTTTGTCATAATTTGTCTGGTTGACTCGAGGAATAATGAGTTTACATGAGTAAAAAATTTAGGCCATGTCATTTTTTCTTCTTACTATCTAAATTCTCGATTATGAGGCAGCTAAGTATACTGCTTCTTGGAATATTCCTTGCATTATATTACATAAGTGGTTTGCTTTATCTATTTCTAGTATCAAGAGTGACTTATAAGTGAGTTATTTTCGGTAATCCACATATGATCCCAAGCTCATCTACTCCTGATAAACAGTAAAATAGACAAAATAATAGTAAACAATATAAAAACTGAAATTTCTGACATCCAAGATGCTCGAGTATGCTAGGAGCGTGCAAATTTTCGTTGTGAAATGACTTTCGAGGGGATGCAGACAAAATAAAATCAGGTCACCAAGGTGCCTTTTTTCAAAGTTTCTTCGAGAGCCGAATTTTACCTTTTTTTGCTCAAGTTATGTTTGCCAGCTCATCTTTCTAACCAAGGTTTTTTTAAGGCGGTAAGGCATCTAAAGGTGATCAACCCCCACCTTACCGCCTAATGGACACTTAAGCGCCTAAGGTGGACAAAATGCCAAGACGCTGCCAAGGCGCATTACCGCTTAAGTGATGCCTAAGCATCACCTTATGAACGCCTTAAAAACCATGCTTCTAACTGTCTCCTGTTCCTTCTCTTTTTCATGTGCCTTTATTGTGGAACTATAGTTAATTGCATGACTTCTCATGATTCTAGGCACAAGCATTACTGCTGGATGCAATGGAGCGGAAGTGTTAGCATGACTATCTGGTTTGATGTGCTAATGTTTTGAAACATTTGAACTGGTAAGAGGATTTTCTGATTGTAGTTTGTGAGATTTTGACTTTTTTTTTTCGAAACGGAGGCAAAAGATTTGCCTCATCCATTAAATAAGAGGAGAATAGAGTTTGACAGTTTGCAAGTGACCCTACAAAAACGGCATGGCAATTACTCTCGTACAACAATACGCCCTAGTTTCTTAGCACCCGCCGTAACCCATAGGTTGGCCTCAAGCAAGATATTTTGGAGAAGAATGGGTGGCGGCGCACTCTTGTGGCGAAACACCCGGGCGTTTCTCTCATTCCAAAGAGTCCAAGAGACGAGCATGGTGAGGGAGGCCATCGCTCGTCTGTCGGGGTTTCGCATGTCGGTTCTTCTATCCCACCAACGCATAAGAGAGTCCTCAAGGTGCCAATCGGAGGTGTCAATGTGCGCAAGACCAAACTTGTCAATGACCGATCTCCAGAGTCTAATGGAGAAGCGGCACTTGACGAAAAGGTGGATGCCCGATTCTTGCTCCCTTTTGCAAAGTGGGCACAACCCACAATTTTCCCAACCGCGCCGCTCCAACCGGTCCGCGGTCCAAATCCGGTCTTGCAAGGCCAGCCAAGCGAAGAATTTGACCTTTGGGGGAGCCCAAGCTTTCCAGACCATGTAGTGAATGGGCGAGTGTGTCAGGCCAAGGAATTGCGCCTTATAAGCAGTGGCCGCCGAGTATATCCCATCTACAACATGTTTCCAAACAATGTCGTCCTCAACCTGGTCGTCAAGGTGAAAGTCATGCAGAAGTGTCCAGAGCGAGAAAAGCTCTCGGACGTGGGCGGCGGAGACGACCGTGTCATGCTTGATGTGAGTCATCCAAGCGTTCCCGCGTATGGCTTCCCGCAGCTTCCAACTCTTCCTTTTCGAGGCTTCAAAAATAAGCGGGGCAACATCCTTGGGCTTGCGACCAAGCAACCACGGGGAGTCCCAAAAAGGTGTTTTAGCACCATTTCCGACGATGATTGTTGTTGAGGCATATAAGAAATCCAGGTCTTCGTCGGTGCAAGGGTTGCCCAATCCGACCCAAAGTTTGTTAGGCTCCTTCCATTCGTACCAAAGCCATCTCAGCCGCAAAGCCCGAGCAAACTTGTCGGTGTTGAGGACCCCAAGGCCTCCATAACTCGTAGGCCTGCAGACCACGTCCCAATTGACCTTGCATTTTGCACCGGTCGTCCTGTCCGAACCAGACCAAAGGAAGGCCCTCTCCACCTTGTTGAGGTTATGAAGTGTGCCCTGTGGCACAATGAGAGGCGTGATGGAGAAGACCGCTTGAGAGGTGATGACCGATCTGACAAGGGCAGTGCGTCCAATGGTTGTGATGGTTTGTCCCTCCCAAGTTACCAATTTCCCAGCGGCCTTGTCTTCGAGATATTGGAAGTCGATTTTTCGAAGTTACCTGACCGAAAGCGGGAGGCCCAAATATTTTATTGGGAACATGGCGCGGGTCGCCGGGATGCTACTCAGAATATGCCCCAGCGGAAGATGATTGCATCGAATGGGCACCACTGAGCTCTTGTGGAAGTTGGTGCAAAGGCCTGTCACCTCGCCGAAACCCCTTAGGATGACAGAGAGGTTGTCAACGTCCCTCTTGATTGGGGCCATGAAGATGGCCGCGTCGTCCGCATAGAGGGGGGTTCTCATCATGGCACCGCGCCCGCGTATCTTGTGTAAGATGCCTTTACGAGTTGCGATGGCGAGGATTTGTTGAAGGGGGTCGATTGCAAGGACGAACAACAGCGGTGATATCGGGTCCCCTTGACGAAAACCGCGGCCATGCTTGATCGGGTGGCCCGGAAGCCCATTGAGGAGGATGCGCGACGAGGATGATGAAAGCAGAGCGGCGATCCAATTCCGGAATTTGCAAGGGAACCCCTTGCGTTGTAAAAGGTCAAGGATGTATTCCCACTTGACCGAGTCAAATGCTTTTCTAATGTCGAGCTTGAAGAGGAGGGCGGAAGTCTTGCGTTTGTGCAACCGGCGCGCGAAATTGCGAACATACATGAAGTTGTCATGGATACTCCTCTTCTTTATGAAAGCACTTTGGGCGTTGGAGACGAGCGTGTCCATGTGGGGGGCAAGCCTCAAGGAAAGAATCTTGGCAATAATCTTGGCAATGGCATGCACGAGGCTAATTGGACTATAATCGGAGACGCCTTCCGCCCCATCCTTCTTGGGCAACAACACCACATTGGCCGAGTTGAGCCATTGCAAGTGGGAAGTGTGGAGGGAGTCAAAATGTTGGATGACACGCATGAGATCATGCTTGATGATATCCCAACACCGTTTGAAGAAGATGCCCGTGAAGCCGTCCGGCCCGGGTGCCTTGTCATTCGGCCTCGCTTTTATGGCCGCCAAAACCTCATCTTCCGTGATGGGGTCACCGAGATCATGTAAATCATGGGGTTGAATGTTCAGCTCATCACAATTGAAGTCAACGTTGCTTGTGCTACCTCTGCCCATGACCTCCGAGAAGTGGTTGTGGATTATCTCTGCTTTTTGTTCATGCTCGGTCACCCAACCATGTGCATCCTTGATCCTATGGATGTGATTCTTTCTTCTCCTAGCGTTGATACGACGGTGGAAAATTTTTGTGTTAGCATCGCCATCCTTGAGGTTTGCGATCCTAGCGCATTGGCTCTTTCTTGCCCTCTGCAGGACCGCCAGACTAATCACCCGCCTCTTAAGCCTAGCGCACAGGTCCATCTCCTCCGGGGATAGTAGTCGATCCTCTTGCGCAATGTCCAGCCGAAGAATGATCATGTTGGCTGCATGTAGCTGAACCTTGGCCTTGGAGAAGATGCGCTTGCTCCACTCGGTGAGGCGGAGCGCCGTTTTTTTGAGCTTATGATGAAGGACATGGTACGGCTCAGAGTGACTAACCCTCTCGGTCCAAGCATTTTGGACGACCTCTTGAAATCCGGGCAAAGATACCCAGAAGTTCTCGAATTTGAAGGTACGCGGGCGCCTCGGGCCCTTGTCGTCGGCGAGCAATAGCGGGCAGTGGTCGGAGAGGGAAGACGACAGGGCGTGTAGCAAGTGACTGTTGTGAGTGGTGTCCCACTTGGCGTTGCAGAAGAAGGAATCAAGCTTGCACAAGGTGGGGTTGGCGCGTTCGTTACTCCAAGTGAAGCGTCTGTTCTGTAGGTGGATTTCCTTGAGCTCACATGACTGAAGTGTCGAGCGAAAGCAGTTAATTCTGTTCGTGTTGACATTCCTTTTATTCTTGTCCCTCGCCCTGTAAATTTGGTTGAAGTCCCCGGCGACCAACCAAGCCACATCCGCGAGAGGTTTGTGGTTGAGCAACTCCGTAAAGAAGGCGTCTTTGCATGTCGAGTCAGTGGGGCCATATACCGAAGTGAGCTTGAAGCAGGAGCCCGACGCACGTATACAAAACGTGGCCGAAAGGCAGTATGCCGAGGCGACAATGTGGGAAGCATCAAGCAGGTTCTCATCCCATAGCAGGAGGATACCGCCCCTAGTACCGGTAGCCGGACGCTGAGCATAGCCAGTCAGTCTGTTCCCCCCAAGGGACGCGACGATGAATCTGTCCACAGCAGACAACTTGGTCTCCTGGAGGCAGACTAGCTGGCACGAGGACTCAGTTAACGTTGCCTTAACTGTAGCTCTCCGGTCTGGACAGTTAAGCCCTCGCACATTCCAGCTGATTGTGTTTATTGGTTGTATTGTCTTTGATCAACAACCTGACCCTTCAAGTCTGGACGAAACCCACCAAGTGGGCATACACATGCAAGTACAGGATGGAAGCAGAAATGCTTAAAACAAGGCCAGAGGCCATTCTCAGTTAGCACGTACAGAGCAAAACACACACCACAACCATAGCTGTAGCCAACGACCAGGTTCAGACCCTTGCAGAATAAAAGAAGTTGCACTAACATGGGGAACAAAGCACCCAACAACATCTATGAGCTGATCACACCGATCAGACGCCCACGTCCAGCGAGCTAACACCATCAGCTGCACCCACAGTGTCGAGGACCCCCGCTCCACCATAGCCGATCAGAGCATCTTCTACAGCTGTAACAGCACCGTTGTCGAGCTCGAAGAACTCTCGCATGGCCACAATCACCTCAGGAGATTTCTCATCGGAAAATATCTGGTCACATGCACTGTCAAACTACGGTCATAAAAATGGTGGTCATGCTAAGTAATTTGGTTGTTTCATATTCTATAAGTTGAAAGCAATGCATTTCTAGCCAATTTTATTAGCATAATCACCATTCTTATCATTCAACTCCCCCACACAACAAATGTGTCAAAAGGCTTTTGTTGTCAGTGGTGTTCTGGGGGGTGGAGCTAGTAATATGAAATAGCTCTTCCTTTTTTGAGGGGATACGATGTAGCTCTTTTTTTATTTTGCTGAGCTCATCATGAGTTTGTACTGTCTTCTTTTTCGCTTGCTAGTTTATACTGTCTTGTTCATACACTGTGTTACATAGGTGCTATTATAAGATTTTATCTTTATCTGTACTAGTTACTAGAAGCTTAACACTTGTTTTCCCCAGGTGAAGAATGGCTGCTGCAGTTGTTAGTTGTCACCGAGTCTGTCGCGTCGCATCAATGTGGTCGTTGGTGTTTTTATGTTATCTGTGAAAAAGTTATCGTGTCTTATTCGAGTCAAGTATGTAATGTACTAAGATGCTTTTGAATACCTAATCCAGGGAATTTCGGCCTATACTGGTATTATTTTAAGTTGGATTTGGCATGTCTTGCTTTCTTCTACATGCTGTGTGCTTGGCAGCTCATCTCTAGAGCCTAGACTTGTATATTTGTCTGTGTTATTTCGACATTTAGACGTCTGAAATAATTGTTGTCGAAATTTGGTTGAGAAATACGGGAGTTTATTTGCCCTGTGAGCGAGATTGCTGCTATCCAGTTATTTTGTAGTGGTACATATGAGCCAGAGAATCATTGTTCTAGCAGCGGCTGCTGAAGATGCGGGTCTGGACGGCAGCGAGTCTACAGTCGCACTCGAAATTGGATTCTTAGCTGTGATTCTCTGCCGGGCTTCCAAGTCGTCTCGAGCGTGTTCTATAGAACTGAATTTTCTTGGCCCCTGTGACTGTCCACTGAATTCATAGAGGGCTATGACTGAAATTGATATTAGCTGGATTGATCTCTGACTCTGATTGAAATTCCAAGTTGCTGCCATTTACACTATGTTGATGGTACTGGGCCTGGAATTTCATTTTTGCAGCAAGTCTACAATCACATTCATGATTCTCTGCTGAAGATGCCTGACACATACAGGCATACGGCAGCTGAGTCTACAGCTGTACTGGTATTCGGAATAACACATACGGCAGGAGGTCACATACGGAGTAGTTTTATGCTGGACTTCCAAGTCATTTGAATGTTTTTTTTTTTGCGAAAGCATTTGAATGTTATTTATATGGCTAAATTAACGCAGATTAAATCGGAATGCCGTGGCAATTTGTTCTCGGTCTACAAGTCGTTTTGACGTTTACATGTCTGAAATTATTGCTGTAGAAATTTGGATGACAGAGGAGGGACTTTCCTTGCCCTCGGAGCTCAGAGTGAGGTAGGTGCCCTGGGAGTGAGGTTGCTGCTGCTGTCCAGTGATTTGCAGTGGTTCATATGAGACAGAGCACTCGTCCTTCTTGCAGCGGCTGTTTACTTCTGAAGATGCGTGACTGGACGGCAGCGAGTCTACAATCGCACTCGTAATTGCAAGAAGAAGTACGGCAGGAGGTTGCATTCTTGGCTTGTAGTCTTCTGATGAACTTTGAGGCCATTTGAATGTTTCTAATACGGCTGTAATTACCACCAACTAAATCGGAATGCGTGTGACAGCAAGAAATCCAACTTAATTTCCTTACCCTGAGACTGAGGTTGCTGCTGCTGTCCATGTATATGCGACACTGGACTGCAGGTATATCCACACTCACATGACCACTGACTGAAATTCCAGAGATAAGGAGGTACAGAGCTATCAGTGCACCGCGACTGAACACTGACTGAAATTCCGCAACTCAATATCTTACCCTGAGGCTGAGGTTGCTACTGCTGTCCACTGATTTGTAATGGTCCAAAGGATTCTTGTCATTTTCGCAGCAATTTACTTGATGATACACTGACCTGGACCTGGACGATAGCAAGTCTACAATCACATTCATGGTTACAACAACTCGGCCTTAGCAAAAATAAATAGAAAATGTGTGAACGTGGCAGGAGATTGCATTCGCAGTCGATACGAATCCATGCGCGATCAGGCACACAGCCATCATCATCGTCTCCAACTCTCCATATATTGAGAAGACTAAGAAGAGTAAGTTTGCTACATGAGGAAGGAAACATACATACAGTGATCCAGGTGCCCAGCTTTTAATCAGTCACAAGAGTTCATACAGGACACATAGGGTAGGGCTGCCGTTTACGAAGAAAGCAAAATTAGTTCATACAAAAAAATTGACTTACAAATGACTAGGGCGGCAAAAGACTGGAACATCAGCAGCAGCTGTAGAAAATGGAGTTCTCTGCATTTCTTACATCATGTTTTGTTTTTTCTCCACCTGAATCACCATATATAATACTACATTCTTCCAACCATGTATTCATACTAACAATGTTTTGACAGCAAGCGCAAATAACACTTCAGCTTTCACATGCTGCTATTCATATATTTAAATAATACTATCTTCCAGAAAAATTATTACATTCTACAAATTAAGCAGTTGAAGTTCTACACTGAGCTGCAAGCTTTTATTACACATTTCCACATAAAAGTTCACAGGACTCGGGAAACATAAGAATCCAAGATCTCATCCTCCTCCGAGATCTCAGTCAGCTCGGATAACAAAGGGTAAGAATCTGGGACCGCGGTGTGCTCGTCGTCGCAGAAGAATGGCCTGGAAGGCATTTGCAGGCCATCGAATCCACCTTCCAGCATCTCTATAACCTCGCTCATTGTTGGTCTGTCATGAGACTTCATCTGAATGCACCATAACCCAACGATGCACAGCTTCCTCTCCAACTCATGCATGTCAGCGACGGGAGATATCTCACACACTTCTTGTTCAGTTAGTCTGTCATACACCCATGACGGGTAGTATGCTTGGCTCGAGTTTGGTACATTTGGGTCGGCGTTCCTTCTTCCTCCGGCCATCTCTAGAAGCAGCATCCCGAAGCTGTAAACATCAGACTTGCTTGATATGGCACCAAAGCTCCGAGATATCATCTCAGGAGCTATGTACCCAACAGTCCCCCGTAAGGCATTGGATGGCACAAAACTGTTGTTCCTTGGGTAAAGTTTGGCAAGTCCAAAATCAGCAACTTTTGGGACAAAATTGCTGTCAAGAAGGATGTTGTGTGGCTTGATGTCGAAGTGCAGAATCTGCATCTCACACCCCTGATGTAGGTAGTTGATCCCTTGGGCAATGCCCAAAGCAATCTCATTGAGCTTGTCCCAAGAAAAACTCTTCTCGGTTGAAAAGATGTACTTGTCAAGAGAACCTCGAGGCATGTACTCATATACAAGCGCCCTCCTCATCTCCTCTGAGCAGAACCCGACCAGACGCACCACATTGACATGGTGGATCCTGCCAATGGTGGAGACTTCACTGATGAAATCTTCTCCATTGCAGCTGGAGTTACTCTGTAGCATTTTGACAGCGATATGATCTCCTGGGAGTAGCACACCCTTGTACACAGATCCGTAGCCACCTTGGCCCAGCTTGTCTCTGAAATGGCTTGTGACTGCAACAATGTCTGTGTAGGCGTACCTTATCGGGCCGATCATTTGCTGCATCCGGAGGAACTTCTCAACTGCATCAATTGTGATCCTTGTTTTCCAGTACTTATACGCAAGGAAGATCAATACCACCAGGGACGCCAACACGAACCTGCACAGTACTTTTCAGACAAGTTGGCATGCCGTTAGTTAGAAAGTCAAGTTGTGTATACACGATTATAGCTGCGACGATTTAGAAAGGAAATTATCACATACCAAAAAGGAATTTGGGGATATCAATAGCAGATATTATGGCTCGAACCTCCACATACTGGTTATGCGTTGTTGATGGTTCTGCATAACGAAAATTACTTTTCAAGCATTTTAAGAACTGTATCTCACTCCAGAAAAAAGCACGAATCTGATTCATTGTATTTGCAGCAGACACGTGCTTCCTGAAGTAGCTGCAAGTCATTGAATGGAAAAAGATTTAAGAGAAGATGCAATATTTAGTTGATTATAAAATAAACCAAATTCGGGAGGAAATAGAAACACAGGTTCTGATCACCACACTCCAGAGGCCAGAGGGCAGACTCACCTTGTTGAATTGTCCAGGCAATATTTGATGACCGTAGAACGGCTGGGCGGCGAAGGAGCTATTGAAGGAAATCTAATACGAACTCCCTTCCTTATCAAGCGCATGATATCTTCGTAACTTGCATTTGGTTCCTGTTTGTATGGGATTGACGGACCATCAAACGGTGCCATGGCCAAGTATCCACAGGAACGCTCAAGATATGAGATCTCACAACGATAATTGTCAGACCAGACATAAACAAATGAATTGCTCGCACTAAGGCAAGCAACAGGCTTGTATCGACTGTTATTCGTTATTGCTCGCGAACAATTAACAAAGCATGCCCAATGATCTCCAACGTCCAAAATGATAAGGTCATGTGAATCTTGTATCTGCTCTGGGTAAGAGTAGCTAGCAGGAAGAGGGCAGCTGCTGTTCGTATCAAAGATAGTGTCCACGACCTGGATGGACGGATCATAATCATAGTTGATGCCAACCACATAGTATGTTGCATCGCCTCTGCGAATTTTAGCCTGGCTATCACTGCACTCCAGCTCAAAGTATGGAGAACCACACCCAGGTGGATCACCTTGCCGACGAAATGGATCCGATAAGTTCTTGAGATGTCCGCAGGAGAAATGAGGGCACCCTTCTTCCCCCTTGACATCTGCTACCAATGCTGCAAGCACAGATAAGATAGTAAATGCTTGCAAGGTAATGGAACAATAAAGTACACCAGGGTTCGCCATGGTAGCTTCGCAGATCGATATCCTGGTTCTGGAGAAGATTACAGGATACTACTTGTTTTTCCTGAGGTGGGGATACTATTGGCCGTAGGAAAAAAGTATGTCGAGCAATACAGGAGGTGAAAGGAAGATTTTTTTTTCTCTCCTCCCCTATCTACTTGGTAATATATAGTTCATATTCCCCGGAGATTTGGGTCAGATATTGCAGTTATACTAGGATTTCCACACAGTGCCCCTTTCCACACGTCGGGCGTGCTTCTAGTCGAAAGGTGTCCCTCGACAGAAAAACATAGTCGTCGGTACAGCATGACTCTGACCAAAACTTAGCTGGGGTTGGAAGTTGGAACAGAAGATTTAGACGCCACTGGTTGGAGTCCTCCCGAGTCGCTCCCGCGGGCGACTCCGGGAGGCAACCCCAGCGCCACCACTTACCCAAAAAGGCTTTCGTCCCGCTTTATATATAAAGCAACCATCATCAGCAACCCGGTATAGACGCACGCCACCACAACACACGCACACACACAAGGCAGGATACATAGGTGCTGAGCACAGCAACACCACCCCTAGCACTACAAGAGCAACCGGGGTCCTCAACCTCTGCACTTTGTCGCCGACGACGGCGATGCTCGTGGGCGACATTATCTTCTTGAAGACGTCGTCGTGGTGCTCCTTCCCGTGCTTGGGTTCCGGGTGAAAACCCTTGTCCGTTGGACTCGACAGCGGCGACGCCTGTCGCCGTTTCCCCTCCTGAGGGCATTGTCGTGGAGCTTAGGTGTTCTAGGGTGTTGTGTGGCTGTGTTCTCAGGTCTTCCTGTGTATCTTTCAGTCTCGTAGTCTCTAACGGTCTGCGTTTCCCGTGTATCCTGGGATCGGCTTTGTAAGAGGGTTGCCTCACCATCTTGTATTGTTCGGCCGTATACTTTGTGTGGTTGTTGCTTTATATATAAAGCGAGGCGAAAGTCTATTTCGAGAGTCTCCACTCATCTCCCCCATCCTCGCCATCGCAGCCGCACCCCCTCTACCTCCTTCCCGTCTCCTTCTACCACCGCATGCCTACTACGCCCATTCGCCACCGATGACGCCACCGCCGGCGGGTACCCGTACGACGGCTGGGCGGTCGATCTGGACCCCTATGGCTACGAGACGCACAGGACGCTGCCCACGTGCTCCATCATGTGATCTATGCGTGCAGTTGGACGTTCGACCGGCAGCAGTGTGCCTGTTGCATGCATGTATATCAGATATTAGATCGAAGAGTTTTGAATTTTTCTTTGAGAGAAAGAGTTTTGGATTTAATTAGTCGGTGAGTGAGTTGATCATAGGCCAATTAATGCATGGCTCCATCGGATCGATGAGCGAGCAGGGAATGGTATTTTTTTTTTTGAATGTACTGCTGCCTCTTGCAACCAACCATGAGCCTGTACAATTTTGGGTTTCTCATTCTGAATGCCGGATCAATCAATGAAGTGTGGGTTTCGATCATCTCGTGTTGAATTTGCTTCCCTTCTTAGTATGAACTTTTTTTTACAGTACCATGATGTAGTAGTAGTAGTGCAGTACTACCACGTAAATCATGCTGAAGAGTAGAAGCTCTTTTTCTTTATAGAGAAATACATGTAACTTAGTCAGACTTAATGATTGATCTTCTAAGCACACCTTTAATGGACACAATTTCTCGGTATGGTACTTTTTTTTTTAGAAAAGGAGGATTACCCCCGGCCTCTGCATCTGGACGATGCATACAACCATTTTATTAATTATTCACAAAGATCTTACAAAGTAGTATATCAGTTTGTCTGAAGCCACAATCTTAACAACAACTGTCGCTACTCCTAACCACTTGATGAAGGGATGCCGATAGTCCGAGCCTAATACCAAACAGACATCGCACCAAAGCCTAACATCTAACGCCGGAGCCCCCAACCGAGCCACATACTGGGTTTGGGGTACAAACCGGTCCGACGCACTCTCATGTGTCGTCGCCGTCGTCTTCCACCAATCCATCTTCAGAGTAGAAACTAACACACCGACCTTGCCAGGCCTCTATGCCATCGACGCCACCATGACGCCAGAGAGCGTCCTCCTCCTGCGCGAGTCCATCTCCACGCATCGGACACCGAGTCTCCGCTGCGCCACGCCGCCGAGATCCACCACCATCAATGAGTAAGATGAAGCACCGCTCCATCAAAAAAGAAGCCGTCCACTGGTCTCTCGAGTCCATGTACACCTCCAAGTATGACGTCCCCAAGGGGGAAACGACACCAGAGCGCCGCCGGCATCCGATCTACTGATCTAGGGTTTCCCCCGGAGATAGCGGATAGAGGTCTTGAGCTTCTCCACGGCGATGCCCTCAAGAAGGTAACGACATAAAAGAGTGCCGCCATCGCCGGTCTTGGTAACAAGCCGAGAACGAGATCTTCTAGATATGGTACTAAACTTAGGGGGAGAATCTATTTTTTGTTTATCTGGTAAATTTGTTCCGTGGGCCCAAAATTAAACCTTACTGTTTTTGTTCCTTCGCAGATTCAAAATGAGAAAGCAAGAAGGTGCTTGAACAATATGAGAAAGAAAGATCGGGACCCCTTTTCTCAGAAGTTTACTAATGTAGATCCTTTGGGAGTAAAATTCTTGGAGAAGCCATTAGTCTTTGATCCAAAGGACCGACCAACTAATGAAGAAGTGATCTTTTGGTGCCTTTTGGTCGAACGGTGGTGGCATGCTCCATGTCGGGGTGTCCACGCACATTGCCGATACCAACGAATGGGAGGTGCAAGAACGGCCTGCTGGTGTACGTGTGTTTTCGTAACTTTAAGTTTCCCTATACAACCCTAAATTGAATTCTAAAATTGATAATTTTTTGGTGAACTTTTTGAGCAATGTCATCAGATTTTAGCTAATTAGCTTAGTCTCAGTCCAGAACTTCCTTGGGCAATGACGGGTGAGTACTGGAGGGAAGCTATTTCATTATGTATATGGATTTTCCTTGGGCAATATATACGTGACATTTACCTTCTTACTAATTGTCATTGACTTTTCAGAAACTTCTGCACCTAGGAGATACTATACTACATTGATCAGGTTTTCTGAAATGAAGTTGTCGATCACACAAATCTTGTTGAATTAAAAAAAAAAGTTAACATGTTTTGTTTTCAAACATTTATTCAGTTCTTGTACAGATCGAGTCCCTAATTCCTCCTCATGAAGCCATACATTAATGCATATTCCTATTTATAGATGTTCACCCATCGTTCATTTTCTTCTATAAACTCGATGTTGTCTATGTACAACATTAGTATTCATTTTCTTCTATATTTTCTTCTATATTGCTTCCTTGGAGTAGAGTCTACCATCGTCACCGATGGATAGATTACCACATAGCACGATGAAATTTAGTTCTATCTGTAGTCTTTGGTTTTCACACCAGTTATTGCAGCTATATGGATAGTCTAGCTGATGTTCTTGGTTCCTTCTTACAAAAGATTTATGGTATGGTAGAAATCACGAGGAAAAATTGACACCATAGAGAGTGTAAGGTACTATAAAAAAGTGTAGGCTGGAAAAAAAGTCAAACTCTCTTCCCCTCTCACACAAAAACAAGTCAAACTGAAAATCTGTTGAGACCCCTCCCCCCCTCCCCCGAGTCGCTCCCGCGAGCGACCTCGGGGGGCAACCCTAGCCGCCACCGCTCCGGCCCCTCCTCCCGTCCTCCCTCCCCCGCCGCCGCCGTGAGTCGCCGCCAGGCAAAGGCCGGCCGACGAAGGTGGCGGTGGGGAGCTTCCCCTCGGCGTTGTCGGCGGCTGGCGCGGGACAACGCGTGGCGCGGGGGCGTCGGGTGGCCGCGGGCCCGGCGAAGCAGCGCTGGGAGCGCGGGGCGGCGGCTGCATGGCCTAGCGGCGGCGTGACGGCGCCCTGGGCCTGGACGGCGCGCGGCGGCTGCGGTGTGACCTCCCCATCGGGTGGCGGCGCCTGGGGCGACCCGGGCCAGAACCGGCTGGATCTGGCACCGGCGGCTCGTCCTTCGACGGGGGCTACGAGCGGCATCGATCTTCGGTGGTGGTGGACCCGTGGCGGAGCTTGCAACGGCGGCTGGACGTGCGGGTGTGTGCCCGGCGGCTTCGGCGCTTGGAGCTCGTCGGGCGGTGCGGTTTGGGCAGTGGCCCGGTGTGTCTGCTGCTCCGGTCATGGGTGGATCCATGGCAGCTTGGTAGGTCAGCTGCGGTGGCGGCTGGCATGTTCTGGCGTCGGCTCGTCCGTAGGCGGCTTGTGTCGGCCTTCGATCCCTCTCCTCGTTGTTCGGGCGCTACTTTCGTCGAAGGGTTGGCCCTGTCCCAGCTGCGGTCCATCACTCGTCTCGCACCGAGTGCTGCAGGACCGAGCTCATCTCGCGCCCGGTGCTGCAGGACGTGTCGATGGAGGCCAGTTTTGGCCGGCCTATTGGGTCTCGGCGCTGGGGGCCGCCTAGGGGTGCGAAAGGCGGGACCTTTCCGCTCGTCTCTTTGTGGGGGTAGCGGCGGGTCTCGGGTGAGGTGGTGTCAAGGTCTTGGATGCCTGGGCGGCGGCCCTGGTGGTGGTAGCGCGGTGCTCATGGGCAAAGCCCGTGGCTTGGTGTTGCCCAGTGGCCATGACCGTGTGGGCGGTGTGGTAGCCGGGGTGTGGCTTTCGGTGGCGGTGAGTGTTGGTCGGGGTCAAAACATGTTCTATATTCGGACGGACCGGCGGCGGCGAGGCTCGTTCCCTTCTTGAAGGCGTCATCGCGGCTCTCATTGCCTGTCGTGTTGCTCCAGGGGAAACTCTGATCCTCGGATCGGGCGGTGGCGGCACTGCGGTGTCGTAACCTTCCTGAAGGCGCCGCCTTGGAGCCCATGGTTCGTCGTATGCGGCTTCATCTCTTCGCGGTGGCATGTTCACGATTGAAGCCCCCGGTTGCTCTTGTAGTGCTAGGGGTGGTGTTGCTGCACTCAACGCCTATGTATCCTGCCTTGGATGTGTGCGTGTATTGTGGTGACACGTGTTTGTACAGGGTTGTTGAGGATCGTTGCTTTATATATAAAACGGGACGAAATCCTTTTTGGGTAAACAAGTCAAACTCTCTTCCCCTCACACGTAGTTATTATGTAAATCATTTGCTTATTATTGCTACTTTGTAACTGGCTCGTATGTTAACAAAACTGCATTGCTAAGTGTCTGAAACATGAAGTGTGGACGTGGTAAGCCAGGGGATTCTCAGATAGATGTGCCGTTGATGGCGGTGCCAAGCTTGGATTGGAGAGCCGGAGATAATTGGTGGAAGAAGAAGAAGAAGAGCGATTTAATGGTAACAAAAGTCGACCATGTTGCTCTATGTGCATGAGGATCCTAGAGGTATATATATTTGATATGAATGTTGTTGGAGCACTATAATTTTTATGCCCCCGTTGCAATGCATGGCCCGCACAGTGCCCCTTGAAACACAGGGGTAGTGCTTCTAGTCGAAAGGAATCCCTCGAGCAGCATGACTGACCAAAATGAAGCTGGAGTTGGAACAGAAGAGTGACCGGAATTTCCACAGTATGCTAGAATTTCCACGGTGCCCCTTACTGCACGGAAAGGATTCTTATTTAATTATTGACGGGATATACATGGACCGCAGAAATTCTACAACCACACATTCGCAGTTGGAATTCGTCCACGATAATTAAGGGTACAGCACGACTCTGAAAGTCTGAATGCTACTTGAAACTAAGCATAAGTGATGCCTTTTTTGTACGTGCAACACCTTGCTTCATATACATCTTCCGATTCCTCAGTCCCCTCCACCCTCATTACAGTACAGCAATATGAGTAAATTCCTTGTTGCAGCTGCCCTGCTATCTCTCATCAACCATGGAGCCGACTTGGCCACAGCGTGGGATGATAAAGATTTCTTCAGATACTGTCCACCGTCCAATTGCAGCACACATGGCCCGGAGATAAGGTTTCCTTTCCGACTTAAATCCAGCAATACATCATCATCATGCGGTGCACCATGCATGGAGTTAGCATGCTCTGGCCAGGACACCATCCTAGTTCACTCAGTCCTTGGACCATGCAAAGTGACCGCCATAGATTACAGTAGTGGTGTCATGGATATCACCCCGCTTGTATACTCCTCATGTCCGCTCAAGAAGCTCTTCTCTAGAAGCATATCTAGAAGCATACCGATTGATGCCTATGCAGAGAACCAGAGCCCATGTCCGGACATATTTTTTGAGTACAATATGACCCTAGTATGCTGTCCGAGAGAGTTCACGCCAAGCAGTATTGATGCTGCCGATAGCATTGCTGGCCCAGTCTCCTGCCTTAGTAATGCAACCAACTTCTCGTATTTGGTAAATCCTTATCGACCCATTTCCATTCTTCCGTCGGACTGCAAGGTGTGCTCAGATGGCGTCGTCCCGATACCCATCTACTACGACCCGAGATCCATCTACGACGACGGACCATCAACCTTCAAGTTAAGTGCGGAAAGGATAAAGCTGGAATGGCATGTAAGGGGCCAAGGCATCTGGTGCCCAGACTGTGAACAGCAAGGGAGACACTGTGCATTCAGCTCGCAAAGGAATCAAACATTCTGCATGTCTCATGGTATTGCTTCTAACTGGCCGAAAGTACCATATAGTTGTACCTACCTCGTTTATTTTGTTATAATGTTTTAAATTTTATATTGTTTTGCAGTTTCTAGTTTTTAGTGTACAGTTGAGTGCGTCTGAATTCTCCAAAGATTTGTTGTCTTGTGTTTTGGTTCTTTTCTTTGCTTCGTAGCCTTGCAAGCATAGCTTGTTAGCTTTTATTTGTTGCCTTTCGGTTTTGAGTTTTCTTTCTGGGTTTGGTATGTATCTTTGTTCCATCTCGGCACACTCCTTAATATGAATTCACATGCATTTCATGCTTGGCCGAGAAAAAGGAAAATAAATCATTTGAGTCGCTAGTTTGAGAATTCACACTGAGGCGCCCAAATATGATAAAAGAGATCCGATATAAATAATTAAGCTGAAAGATATTATGTTTTATTCTTCTATCATATCAAGCACGGTCCTTACAAAATTCAGAACTCCAATTGTTGTTCAAGTCCATTGCTACAGAATGAACCCAACAAATCACCATATAAAGTTAAACCTGCAACAACATCCTATTCAATGAACACAATATCAGCAAGAACCCTGAGTTCTAGATATCGGCATCATAGGCAAAATGAATAATGAAATACTATAAACCACACAAACACACAGAAGAACGAAATAGTTTCTGCACACTTCTTTTTTGTTCAATAAACTATTATCCATATCTCATTATCCTTTTTTGTATTTGCAGGTTCGCATATCAAAGTTATCGCAGGTACAGTTGCAACCCATGTCTTTCTGCACTTCACTTGAAGAAGAAAAATAAAAAGAAATAAATATTTCCATTATGCATAAAATTCTTCTAATTGGTCATTGGACTCTTTTGTTATCTTATACACATGATAATCACTACTTCAATATGCTTATTTCCTATTTCTCTGTTTATTCAGCTACATCATCGGTGGCTGCATTTGTTGTTCTTTTGTTGACGGTGGCCACTGCACTTTATCTTTCACTGAAGACAAGATATAATGAAGAGATACATTTGAAGGTCGAAATGTTTCTCAAGACATATGGCACATCAAAACCCACAAGATACACTTTCTCTGAAGTTAAAAAAATGTCAAAACGGTTTAAAGAGAAAGTAGGGCAAGGAGGATTTGGAAGTGTATACAAAGGCGAGCTACAGAATGGAGTTCCCGTGGCAGTCAAGATGCTAGAAAACTCTACAGGAGAGGGAGGAGAATTCATTAATGAAGTCGCAACCATCGGGAGAATACACCATGCAAACATTGTCCGGCTCCTCGGCTTTTGCTCAGAAGGAACTAGGCGCGCTCTTATTTATGAATTCATGCCTAATGACTCATTGGAGAGGTATATATTCTCGAATGATTCTAATATTTATCGACAACTCCTAGTACCCAAAAAAATGCTAGATGTTTCTCTAGGCATTGCCCGAGGAATGGAATACCTGCATCAAGGATGCAACCAGCGCATTCTCCACTTTGACATCAAGCCTCACAACATCCTGCTGGACTACAACTTCAACCCAAAGATCTCAGACTTTGGCCTAGCAAAGCTGTGTGCAAGGGACCAGAGCATTGTCACTTTAACTGCAGCAAGAGGCACAATGGGCTATATTGCGCCGGAGCTATATTCAAGGAACTTTGGGGGGATATCCTACAAGTCAGATGTATACAGTTTTGGCATGCTGGTGTTAGAAATGGTTAGCGGAAGGAGGAACTCGGACCCAAATGTCGGGAGCCAGAACGATGTCTACCTCCCGGAGTGGATCTATGAGAAAGTAACCACTGGTCAAGACTTGATTCTTACTTTGGAAATGGCATTGGATGAGAAAGAAAAGGTCAGACAGCTTGCCATTGTGGGACTATGGTGTATCCAGTGGAACCCAAAGAATCGGCCCTCAATGACAAAGGTGGTAAACATGTTAACCGGGAGGTTGCAGAATCTACAGATCCCACCTAAGCCGTTCATCTCATCTGAAAATCATCCTGTGGTGTAAATCATGGAGAACATGCTGCCACAATTTAGTAAGTACTGGAGGGATGTACTACTCCGTCTATGTGTGGCACATCAATGCATATCACTAGCATGCAATATATTTAGATCTTTCCACTACCTTAGCACTTGATGTATGAATAATGATCCGTCGCCATGTAATACTACTACTAGCTATTTGTATTCAGAATCACATCGAACTTTCTTTGGATTGTAACAGTTAAAAATACGGTAATCTGTTGGTTACCTTATCCTTGATGTTCCGGTGATTTATCTCCATCGAAGTATTACCTGCAGTGCATTCTTCCTCTGAACTCCCCACTTCCTCGGGAAACATGACAAAGCGTTCTGTTTCCCATTTTCATTCTGCTGAGAATCTCACAAGATCACTGGACAGTTTGATTAATCATGCCTTGTCTCAAAAATCTCAGCAATCCATAGCACTAGTTTGCATTGAATATATTTTAATCTTCCCCCTTTACTAGCATCAGCCAACTGACGTATAAATCTCAGAACTTTGTTTGCATTATACTGACAGTTAAAACACAACAGTATGTTGGTTACCTTATCCTGATGTGCTGTCTGCTGTCCCGCGCATGAGTATTTTCTACAGTGCATTCCTCCTCAATAAGCTGTGAGCAGGACAACTACATTTAGATTGGGGGTACAATTCGTAACAAAACATTCACCGATGCAAAAAATGAAAGGAGATGGAACAAAGAGGGTTGCTACCTTGGGCGTCGCAGATGAGGAGGTGGCGGCGGATCTCCACTCGATGCAGCGAGATTCCACGGGAGGTCGCCATCGCCGGAGAAAGGGCGCCCTTGTCGTGGACTGGAAGCGCGGTGCGGCGGTCTACCGGGAGGGCCGCCGCCGCCGCCTGAGCAGAGCACCGCCGGGTCGTGGTAGGAAGAAGAAGTGCATCGGGCTCCTGTCTCCATTCTGCAAAAATGACACCAGTAAAGTTGGAACGCCAAGCCCAACAAAAGCACGTGACGGGCCCATGGATGCCCAATATATCACGGCCCAATCCCACGATCGAATAAAAAGTAAGCCCTAAACGCCAGTCACTCCACTTTATCCTCCACAATACTCTCGAGCTTTTGCGGCGCATAACTGGGCGTCGTGATGAACTGATGCCGCCGTTCCCGAATCCACGAGAGCGAGGGTGACGCAGGAATGCTGCGCCGCTGCCGCCACTTCGGCTCTTGGACGCCGCTTGACTCTTTGCCGGACGATATGCTCGAGGTGATACTCCTTCGTCTGCCACGACAGCCTTCATCTCATCCGCGGGAGTTCAGTGATAGACGCGATAACCACCAAACCACCTCACATAGTGTGATTACATAAATGGTTTTCCGTCATCATCTTTGTTCATTTTCTTTTCTATTTTTTCCTTTTTTATTTCTTTTTAAATTCACAAACTTTTTCTTCAACTGGATGAACTTTTCTTCAAACTCATGAACATATTTTAAAAAAGATGTACTTTTTCAAAATTTGTGAACACTTTTCCAATTTTGAGAACTTAAAAAAAATGATTAACTTTTTAAAAATTTGCGAACTTTTTTTGAAAACTATGACTCTTTATTCAAAATTGATAAACTACTTCCAAAATCTATGAACAGATTTTAATTTATGAATTTATTTTAAATTAATGGACTTTTTCCATAATTGATGAGTTATTTTCAAATTTGATTTACGTTTTTAGCAAAATAAATGAACATCACATTTGTGAATTTTTTTCTCAAATCCATGAACATATTTGAATTCATGATTTTTTGCAAAAATATAGTTTTTATTTTTTTCGTATTTTCCAAAAGTCAACGGTTGACCGATCACCTGGTCAACCGTCGATAGGTCAATCGTTGACTGACGAAACAAAAACGAAGAAAAGAAAACTGCTGCGTATTGAGCAGCCGAGGGAGGGACAAACTTTGTTGGGTCGCGGCCCGCTTGGAGGCGCACGTGATCACCGGCCCACATTGCTCGCGCTGAAGGTGCCCTATAGATGCAATTGATAAAGTATTCAAAACGAAGAAAAGAAAATTTCTTTTTTACCTTTTCCTTTTCTTTTCGTTTACTTTTCTATTTTTGTTTTTACTTTTACTTTTCTTTTCTTAAATCATTGAACTTTTTTCAAATCCATGAACTTTTTTTCAAACCATGAACTTTTTACAAATCCAAGAGTTTTTTTAGTCCCGCCAAATTTTTGATCCCTTGAACTTTTTTTGAGTTTGTGAAATTTTTTCTAATCCGCGAATTATTTTTTAATCCTGTTATTTTTTTAACCCCTTAATTTTTTCAAGCTCGTGAACTTTTTCAAATCCTGACTTCTTCTGAACTCTTGAACTTTTTCAGAGTTCGTGAACATTTTTTGAAACCGTGATTCTTTGTGAATTCCTTGTTTTCTTAACAAAATTGCTGATTTTTTAAATAAATAAACACCTTCTTCTGAAAAGTTAACGGGTAATGCTAATGCTAACTTATTCCCGTTTGCACTCATATTCCGCATTCAGTGTTGGGATCGTTCACGATAATTGAGAAGTGCCTTTCTTTCACCGCTACCACGTAATGCAACATGACTCGACATCCAACCTATATACTCTCTTTTAGACCATCTTCCTCCAGCCATACAGATAGAGATAGGAATGAGCTTCCATCTCTTCACTCTCTTTTCCGATTTCCAAATGCAGTGCTGTCTTTATTGCCGACGACTAGGTACGTCTTTACCACAATTAATGGATCCATGCTAGGGATCCGAGTTGGAATTTCCTGTTGGATGAAAGAATTAGATTGGATGCATCGATAACTTTACTATCGTGCACCTGGCACATATATATAGGTACATAGGGGATGCACGACTGCCTTGTGTCCCAAGTAACATACACAGATAGACATGGCAGGTGCAATCTACACAGCCTAGACCTATATACGTACACGCAACATATACATGTTCAACACCCCCCCCCCCCCGCGCGCGCGCGCAGTCGAAACGTCGCCGGAGACGCAGAGACTGGACCGAAACTCCTCAAAAGTGGACGTCGGAAGGCCTTTGGTCATGACATCGGCGAACTGCTGTGTGGTAGGAACATGTAAGACTCGAATCCATCCAAGCGCAACCTGTTCACGAACGAAGTGAATATCGAGCTCAATGTGCTTCGTTCGGTGATGATGAACTGGGTTGGCGGAGAGGTAGACGGCGGAGACGTTGTCACAGTAGACAATCATAGCCTTGTGCATCTCACAAAGCAACTCCTGAAGAAGCTGACGTAGCCAGGAGCATTCAGCAACAGCGTTAGCTACTGCCCGATACTCTGCCTCAGCACTTGAGCGAGAGACCGTAGGTTGTCGCTTAGATGACCACGATATCAGCGAGGGCCCGAGATAGACGCAATAACCGGATGTAGAACGACGAGTGTCGGGGCAGTCTGTCCAATCTGCATCAGAGTATGCGACGATGTCGGTGGAGGAGGAAGCCGTCAGAGTGAGCCCCATGGTCATAGTGCCGCGTATTACCGAAGAATACGCTTCACCAGAGTCCAATGAGAATCACGAGGAGAGTGCATGTGAAGGCACACCTGTTGGACCGCATACTGGAGATCCGAGCGTGTAAGTGTCAGGTACTGCAAGGCGCCGACTATGGAACGGTAGAACACACCATCTGGAGCCGGAGAATCTTCCAAGGCGGACACCTTCGCCTTGGTGTCGACAGGAGTAGAGGCGGGCTTGCAGTTAAGCATGCCAGCGCGCTCGAGAAGCTCATGGGCATACTTCTGCTGATGCAAGAAGAACCCATTGGGACGCCGTACCACCTCGACGCCAAGGAAGTAGTGTAGAGCTCCGAGATCCTTGAGAGCAAACTCATCACGGAGACGAGCCGTGAGCTGACGCAAGAGCTCGGGAGAGGATGCCGTCAGGATGACGTCGTCGACGTAGAGGATGATGTCCAAATTCTAGTGTTAACCATCTGATTATCGTTGGGACTAGAAATCCTATTAGCTACTGGGAGCCCTTTTCTAGTGGGAATGTGCTAGTTTGAGCTCTTTTTATTTTATATACAATTGTATGTTATTAAAAGTTGGTACTTTCCAACTTTTTAAATGAAGCAAGAGAAAAAGAGTTAAACCTGACCAATTACTGCCCCCTGGGCAGGTCGTACCATTGTGGGAAATATCTTCCGAGTAATTGTTGAAGAACTTGGTTGAAATTCTCAATAATTACATTATTTGTAGTAATGTGATACATAAATATTCCCTCAATTTTAATCTGATTGGACAAACTGAAGTATAAAATTTTGAGAAAACAAAAAACATTTATATTGAAAGAACAATGGATGCCTGCAATCTAATTAATAAAAAAAAAATACCTGTAAAGTGTTTGTGAGTTTTTTGTAAACATTTGGTGATGCTATAACTGTTTTACATTTTCAGGCTTCCCAAGAAAATTCCGTTGTTGATTTCAAGGATTGGCAAATTCCACTTGGCCGTCGTTTTAGGTGAAATCCTCTTGGCAATTTCATTACCGTTTGTGAAGTGCTCTATTTATCTCTTACATACAGTTTAGTACATAATATTTTGACAAGGAATGCAACATTAGATTAATACTTCAATAAATTATATCTAGTTTCTTCTTTGTAGAACTAATATTTACCTAACATTAAGTGTTAGCAATAAGCTTCGCTATTGCTATATAAATCACAAGTGGTAATAACGTGTGGTCAAATGATTTTAAAAAATCACCAAGGAACCAAAGTTTGCTTGTATCCCATGTGGTATTGGATGGCTTCACAGTGTGCCATCAAAATAGATCTGAGCAGTTTGTGTTAGGTGGGCCTGCCCATTATTGAATATCATTGTTCCTATTAGAGAAATTGTAGCCTTTATACTATATTTACTTTGCTTGCAATTGGAGGATCAATATATAGTTCATACACATATGTCTATTACAAAAAAAGAATCTTACAATTTAATGTTGCTCAACACCATATATCAATGTGTTAACGTCTAGCTTACCAAGTGCAGTCACTATGACAGTATGACTCGTCACATTGTTGTTCAGACTATATGCGGCAGTTCCTTGTATGACAATTGAATTGATTTCTCTTACCAAGTGGAGCTTTTATTTTAGATCACTCAAGCTATGGATGGTATTGAGGCTTTATGGCGTGGAAAACCTGCAGAGCTATATCAGAAAGCACATACAGTTGGCTAAACAGTTTGAACATCTTGTATTATCTGATTCAAGATTTGAGGTAACAGAGAAAATAAACCAGTTAGTACATCTATTTAATGATACTATGGAACTCTCTGTTTCTGTAGTTCAAAAGAACATCATGTTTTCTTCTTCCATTGGAAATCTCTATTTTATAGAGTTCTTATTTACTTCACTAATTTAGGTAGTAACTCCAAGGAACTTTTCCCTTGTGTGTTTCCGCCTTCTGCCCCCAACTTCGGAGGATGACAATGGCCGTAACCTTAACTACAGCCTAATGGATACCTGTAACTCAAGTGGAAAGATCTTCATATCACATACGGTTGGTTATTAGCAGATCCTTCAATGATCTCCATATGTATTCATGAAGCATAAATATCCACTGATTTCCTGTGTGGTACTTTTTTCTTCAATAGGTTCTTTCGGGAAAATTTGTCTTGAGATTTGCCGTTGGAGCACCACTGACCGAGGAGAAACATGTGGATGCTGCTTGGAAGCTTTTGCAAGATGAGGCCAGCAAGATCTTAGGAAGTTCGTAGATTATAAATGCAGATGCTTATTGATTAAGCTCCACCATTTAGGCCTATTATCTTGATTAGCTTTTACAGTTGCTCATACAAACATTTTTGAAAGGTCCACATGAAGTCATAATAACAGTGATTACCGGCTTCATCGACCAAGGATTGTTAAAATAATATCAACCCCATATGGGTTCAAAAGAAGTACGAAATACAAACTTTTACCTTGTGAGAAGTAATTTGGGCTACCATCCAGACAAATTTGGGCTGACCACGATGTGCAAACTTTGGTTTAAGTAAGGATCCATCGGTGTAACAGATGGTCCTGAACTAAAGTTTACCGCACTAGTACCTTGATCACTAGGCGTATTTTTGCCAGTGTTTACATACTCACCCAACGCCTTAAAAATCTGTTGATTTGAGCCATTAATGCGTAGATCTATTGTGGCTAATTGATTGGTAGTAGACATGCTAGCACTTACAGAGGTGCCCTCGAGTAGAGGGGTGAGCCTAGCCTCGCCAGATTAAGTGATGACGCTTTTACGGTCTTTCTTGAAAGCCGCCATGAACACCTCCATATCTTCTTCTTATTTATTCCTCTGTATCTCTTTGAGTTGCTCCTTGAGTTCATCTTCTCATTGATTCTGCAACGCGCCGATCTCCTCTTGGCTTTGATCGCGTCAAAGAGTTGGTCCAGCATATCATCAAAGGCAGGCCATATGACGTTATCGATACTGATCTTAGAAGTCCTAGGAATTTTACCATCGGCCATAATGAACCGATTCAAAACGTCCCCAGCGGAGTCGCCAAGAAGTGTTTTGCACATGAACACATCTTTGCGTTTCATTTCATTCAAAAGATAGAGTTTTGAGTTACAATCCACCTAGGAGGCAGGGACAGAGCAAAAGAAAAACATCAATGAACGTCGATGCAGCTATTGCAGTGTTTCTAGATCATCCATGGGATGAGCAGGGTCATGGACGCTAAGCCTTTGTGCATTGAGCCTCGTTGTTGGGCGACAGGTCAATCTCAGCCAAACAAGGACCTCTGGATAACAAATTAATGTTGTATAAACACAAGAAGGCAACGTATGTGCCGCTCTTATATTCCGTTCTACGTGACTGCGCCGACAACCATGATTAGCCCGTCCTAATGGGCGTTTTGTTTGCATAATCTAGCATTCGTCCTCTTATCTTGTAATCCTCTCAGTCTAAATACTGTTCAGACACATCATCCAGAGTTTAGGTTCTTTAGATATGAAATCTGCCAAGAAGTTCGTAGTAGCCTTGTTCGGTTGCTAGGGGTTCATTCCCCACATGGAACCAACTTGCAGGAATTGGGTTGATCCCCTCATGTCGCCCAAACCGCCACCAATCCCTTCCCAACCAATCTGCACAATCCCGCATCTAAACTCTGTTCGGTTATTCCTTGCCATGAGCTAGCAGCAACACACGAAAATAATAAAACAAAGATATAGAGCGCTCAAAGCTGAATAGCTCGTGCTAACCTCAACTTTTTTGAGAATGACCACGCATTATATTATATAAACATAGTACAATCAGTTCAAACATATATGGAGATTGCAGTAAGTTTTAGGTTTTGCCGTGCCCTCTCGGCAGGCCATCCATCTCTATTTTATATCATCGATCAACATACAATAGGTTACAATCAATCAGATCCTAAGATCGTGGGATATGCTAACTATCTAGCTTGAGGATCAAGTCATATATGGTACAGCTATGTATACATGTTTACATTCCCCCTCAATCTTAACCTGTACAAACAAGGTTCAGATTGTGAGACAACAGCTCAAGCATCTGACGTGTAGCTGGTTTTGTGAAGCCGTCAGCCACTTGATCGCCAGAAGACACGAACCTGACATCAAGAGACCCCAATGCAACCTTCTCTCGGACAAAGTGAAAGTCTACCTCAATATGTTTGGTTCGTGCATGGAATACTGGATTTGCGGTGAGGTAGGTGGCGCCAAGATTATCACACCACAACACTGGTGCTCTTGGCTGTGGAACATGGATTTCTTTGAGTAAAGAGTGGACCCATGTAACCTCAGCTGCTCCGTTTGCCAATGCCTTATACTCAGCTTCTGTGCTCGACCTAGAGATAGTTGGTTGTTTTCTGGAACTCCACGTCACAAGTGTAGGACCAAAGAAGACGGCGAAACCACCTATCGACCGTCGATCATCAGGGCTACCTGCCCAATCAGCATCTGTGAACACGCTCAACAATGTGGATGCTGATTTTCGGAAGTCCAGTAGTGGCTCTTCCTCTGATATACCGCAAGATGTGTTTTACAGCTTCCCAATGCAGATCCGTGGGTTTGGACAAGAACTGACAGACCTTATTGACTGCAAAAGAGATATCCGGCCGTGTAAGAGTGAGATACTGCAGTCCCCCAACAATACTGCGATACCGAAAAGCATCATCACCATTCAGCGGCGTACCCAAGGTACTAGAGAGCTTGTCGCTGACGGACATGGGCGTAGAAACTGCTTTGCACTTCTCCATGTGTGCCCGATGAAGTAAATTTTCAGCGTACTTGTGCTGAGACAAGGTCATTCCCCCTGAAGTGTATGCAGCTTCAAGACCAAGAAAATAACGCAATGTGACAAGGTCCTTGATGGGAAAACTGCGGGCCAAATTCTTCAGAAGAGTCTCAACCATACGGGAGCATGAACCAGCAACAACAATGTCATCCACATATACTAACATAAGGACAGTGATGCCAGCATGATGGTACACAAATAGTGAGGTGTCGGCGACAGATGGAACAAATCCCAATTGCTGAAGCTTGTCACTAAGACGAGAATACCATGCTCGAGGAGATTGTTTGAGGCCATATAGTGACTTCCGGAGTTTGCAAACAAAACGGGGATGTTGAGGATCTTCAAAACCGGGTGGCTGTTGCATGACGACATCTTCATCAAGGAAACCGTGCAAGAAGGCATTGCTCACATCAATTTGTCAGAGGGTCCATCCACGAGAAACAGCCAAAGAAAGAACAATGCGAATGGTGGCAGCTTTGACAACAGGGCTAAAAGTCTCATGAAAATCAATGCCAGACTGTTGTGCGAAGCCTCGAGCAACTAACCGAGCTTTGTATTTATCCAAGGACCCATCAGGATGTTGCTTGACCTTGAAAATCCACTTGCAAGACACAATGTTTGTGTTGGCTGGCCGAGGTACAAGAACCCATGTCTCGTTTGCTTGCAAGGCTTGAAATTCGACCTCCATTACAGCACGCCAAGACGGATCAGCGACAGCGTCTCGGTGAGAGGCTGGTAGAGCAAAGAAAGCACGGCGCCTGGGATCATAGCGAACTGTGCCATCAGTGTACTTCCGTGGTCGTCGAATTCCTGCTTTGAGGCGAGTGATGACGCCACCAGGTGATGCTGAAGACGCGGACGCAGAGGCATCACCATCAGGTGCAGCAGCGTCAGGCTGCTGCTCGTTGTCGATCAGACCATGCTCGTGAGCCAGCACATGGGCTGTGCGAGCTGGTTCGGGCGGGGAGGCCGGCTCATGGGCCGTGCCAGGCGAGCCATGCGAGGAGGCCGGCTCATGGGCCGTGCCAGGCGAGCCATGCGAGGAGGCCGGCTCGGACGTGGTGCCACGGGAGGCGACGCCATGCATCCCATGTACGTCGATCGTAGGCGATGTCATGAAGTCCATCGGCGCTCCGCTGGTTCATGCATCCAAAGTATCAGGAGCTAACAGAGACAAGTTGTAATTTCGCAATGGTGCATCCTGAACTACTGGCTTAGATGAAGGAAACATTGTTGGATTAATTAAGAGATCAATATTAGGACGAGGTCCGGAAGCAAAAGGAAACACCTTTTCATCAAACACAACGTCACGGGATGTATAAATACGACCCGTAGAGCGCTCGAGGCACTTGTACCCTTTGTGAAAGGAGCTATAGCCGAGGAAAACACACAACTTAGATCGGTACTCGAGTTTGCGGGGATTATACTTGCGAAGACTAGGCCAACATGCACATCCGAAAACACGTAAAAACGAATAATCGGGCTGAATTTTCACGAGGCGGAATAAAGGTGTATGGTTGGCAATGACGCGACTAGGCATGCGATTTATGAGATAGCAAGCAGTGAGAAATGCTTCATCCCAATGTCGAAGGGGGAGCAATGAATGCGCCAAAAGAGCCAAACCGGTCTCAACAAGGTGGCGATGTTTGCGTTCGGCATTACCGTTTTGCTAGGATGTGTGAGGACATGATACGCGATGAGAGATGCCTATACGCTGAAAATAAGCATGAAGTCGCTGATACTCTCCACCCCAATCCGATTGAACAGATCGAATTTTGGAGTTGAAGAGACGCTCTACATGAGCTTGAAAACGATAAAAAATCTGTTCAACATCAGATTTATGTTTGATAAGGTAAATCCAGGTAAAACGGCTAAAATTATCGATAAAGGAAACATAGTATTTGTAGCCACCAGATGAGGCAATTGCAGGACCCCAAACGTCGGTATGAATAAGTTCAGGAGGATAAGTAGTAATTCGAGATTACAAAGTATAAGGTAATTGATGACTCTTAGCTCGTTGACATGCATCGCACACAAATGACTCAGAACTAACATCACACGGGAGTTTATTTGACCGAACGACTGACTCGACAATATTATTGGAGGGATGCCCTAAACGTTGGTGCCATTGGTTGGAGGAGACTCGAGAACTTGCGCAGGCTTGGCGGAAGGATGAAGATGACGCACGATCAAGCGGGATGGGGTAGAGGACGTCACGACTTCTACCGTGGAGCAGAATTTTCCTCGTGGCCTTAACAAGAAAATAGTGACGGTGAAATTCAACAAAAACATAATTATCAGAGACAAGACGATGAACAGATAACAAATTTTTGTTGATTTTTGGTACGTGAAGGACATTCTTTAGGGCAAGATTATGATTTGAGCCAGAAAGTAAGGAGCGACCAATATGCGAAATTTGCAAACCTGATCCTTTGGCAACCTGCACCTGGTCGCGTCCATTGTAACGCTCGTGTATAGTCATACGGTCGAGCTCGGAGGTGAGGTGATCCGTGGCCCCCGTGTCCATGTACCAATGGGGGTCACCACCCGATGAGCTGCCTCTATGGCCACCGTAGTAGCCGCCAGTGTGAGAGCCACCGCCATGGTGATAGCCACCATGGCCATGATGATAGCCTCCGTGGCCAGCATGGTAGCCGGCATGATTCCCGCCGCCGTGGCCTGGCGCGAGGTGGTAGTCGTCGGCCTGGTATGCATGATTGAAGCGTTCACGGCAGCGTAATGCCTCATGCCCAAACTTGCCGCACACCTGGCACTTGGGGCGATAGCGGCCGCCTCCATTGCCGCGTCCGCGTCCACCGCGGTTGCCGTAGCCGCCACCGCCTTGACCGCCGCGGTTGCCGCGGTTACCGCTGCCGTTGTTGCTGTTACGCTGGTTGGTGTGGGCGTTGTTGTTGTTGGAGCCGGTGCGGGCGACGTTGTTGGCCGAGGATGAAAAATCATCACGAGAGCTTGCACGCAGATTCTGACGTGCCTCATAAGTCATAACTCAACAGGAAAGAGTAAAAATCCGTGAGTGTTACCGAAGTGTTGACGATGGTGAGCGAGGCCATGCGAGCGTCAAAGTCTTCTCCGAGGCCAGCCATGATGTAGCTGATGATCTCGTCGTCGTCCAGTGGATGTCCGACGCTTGCCATGGTGTCGGCATAGCCCTTCATCTTGGCGTAGTATTCAGCGACCGTCATGTCGCGTTTCTTCTCCGCTGAGAGCTGCGGGCGGATGTTGTTGACGGTTGCGCAGTTGGTGGCGGAGAACATGGCGTTCAGGGCAGTCCAGAGCTCGTGCACAGAGGTCGGGGTAGTCATCTGCCCGAGCACCTCTTCCGTCATGTTGGAGAGGAGCGCACCAAGAACTTGTTGATCTTGGAGGAACCAGAATTCAAGGACTCCTCCCACTCAAAAACTCCCTCTGTACCTGTTCAAGTATGGAGAACTGGTTCATCAGCTTCTACAAGCTAGAAAGTGGAGTTAGCTCATAATTTCAAAACCCCGAGTTACTGCAGGTAAGATAACCCAGTGCTTGGGGTCTACAGGCGTTCAAAATTTCAGAGTCAACTTTTTAGCAAGGTTATGAAAAGTGAAATCACAGGTTGCTGTAGGCAAAGACAACCCAGCACCTCGGAGCTACAATATTTCAAATGCTAAGTAAGCTAGAATTGGCTAAGTCCCGAGTTGCCGCAGGCAAAGACAACCCGGCACTTGGGGGCTACAAGCATGAAAAGTTTCAAAGCTATATTTCAATGCAAGGTTATAAGTAATGAAGTCCTAGGTTGTCACTGGCATTGAAATTTTCTAAACTAGATTCAAGATCAAAAATTTAAGCTAAAAAGTCCCAGGTTGCTGCAGGCAAGACAACCTGACACTTGGGGGCTACACAGCTTAGAAGTTTTTACAGAGATTTACAGCTTACGAGATTTACAGCTTAAGAAATTTACAGCTTAAGGGATTTACGGCTTAAAGAGATTTACAGCTTAAGAGATTTACGACTTGATGCAGGCATAGAACCCGGCACTTGGGGGCTACACAGTTGAGTTACAAAAACCTCCAAGTCATCACAAGGTGACAAACTTGGAGCTTGGGGGCTACAGAGCCAACATTGGAGGTTCCAACACGCTCAAAGTACTTGGAGGAAAGGAATTCTACATCATCATCATCTTTTCTTTTGTCCTTTACAAGGGAAACTGGTTTCTCAGATATCAGGTTTGCCTCCATAGTTGTTTCCTGGGTTATGTGATCAGGAACCCCATGGTCCTGTAGACCTAGATTTCCTGTTGCCAGGTCTTGAATTCCCCCCCCCCCCCCCCATAACCACGTATTGAGGACTAGTTTCAGAGTTGGGGTTTGGAGCAGTAGCAGAGACATGTGTGGTTTTCAGCGTAGCTTGGGCCCTGACAAAGGCGAACCGAGTTAGAAAATATTCAGAGGAAACCTAGAAAAATTATTTAGGTTACATGATAAAAACATGGCTTACCCAGTATTTATGGAGAAATCACTATGCACGCAGGAGGCTTCGGAGTGTGGAGATTTGGAGCGATAAGAAAAACTCCATGCGATCCTCGTTTGACCAGCTGAAAATGGGGAGATAAGCTCTCAAACATTGTTATCAAAACAGGCTTTGAGCAAAGGTTTGAATAGATAACAAAGAGTGGGCAACGGAGCAAGCAAGCTTCCCTTGGCCAGAACCGGCATTTCGAACGGACTCTGGGTTAAGCCGGTTCATAGTGCCAAGCACGATAACCTAGATTTTTTACCTTCATATGTGCATTTTATCTTATTTCCAGGAGCTTACCATGGACAGCTAAAACCAAGGATTTGTGTCCATGCTAACCTGGGGGCTAATGTTGGTGGAATTACCCATGGTCCAAAACCTCGCAGGATGAGACCCGGCATGGGCAGGAGGCCCAAAGCCGGCTTTTCCTGAGAGCTATCTAGGTCGAGACTTCGCAGGACTGGCACACCCGACGAAGAGACAAGACCCCGCAGGAGACCAGACCCGGCTTAGAATCTGGGTCTGGACGAGACCTCGCCGGAGACCAGACCCGGCTGAGAATCTGGGTCTGGACGAGACCTCGCCGGAGACCAAACCCGGCTTAGAATCTGGGTCTGGACGAGACCTCGCCGGAGACCAGACCCGGCTGAGAATCTGGGTCTGGACGAGACCTCGCCGGAGACCAGACCCGGCTTAGAATCTGGGTCTGGACGAGACCTCGCCGGAGACCAGACCCGGCTGAGAATCTGGGTCTGGACGAGACCTCGCCGGAGACCAGACCCGGCTGAGAATCTGGGTCTGGACGAGACCTCGCCGAAGACCAGACCTGGCTTAGAATCTGGGTCTGGACGAGACCTCGCCGGAGACCAGACCCGGCTGAGAATCTGGGTCTGGGCGGAGACGAGACCCAGCCGAAAGTCCAAACCCAGCTGAGAATCTGGGTCTGGGCTGAGACGAGACCCAACTAAAGATGAGACCCAGTCGGAAGTCCAAACCCGGCTGAGAATCTGGGTCTGGGCAGAGACCTCCAAACTTGGAAGACACGAAGGACCTGGCGGACTTAGTGTAGGACTCCAACTTCGGGAATAACCCAGATTGTCGTGTAAGCCCAGGAACCCGACCACTATATAAGGAGGTTCCTGAGGCGCAGATAACCAAGCTCTAGATTTCAGGTTACAAGCTGAAAACTCTCGAGACATTGGTAGCCTGAATCGCACCTTGTAATCGAGACCTGTATTATCAATAGCAATCAAGCAGGAGTAGGTTTTACCCTCAATAGAGGGGTCGAACCTGGGTAAACTCGCGTCTCTCGTTCCCGACATAACCCTTCCGAGGTTTCACCTCTTGCCAATGGCCTCACAACAAAGTTCACCTATGAGGACACTTGCCGTGACAACCCCATGACAGTAACAGTGAATGTAAACGAAGTGGACAGCAGTGCTAAAAACACCGTACGCATAGGGATGGATGTAAGGGCGTTGCATGAATGAGATTAACCATGTAATAGATTTAACAAAGGGCAGCACAAATATATGAGAGAGTATCCAAGTCACTAACTGTCATAGGCATGTATCCCGGAAATAGTCATACGTGTAGGGTAACGCAGCAGAAAACAAAAATTTTCCGACCTACGCACCAGCCCAGGACCACTATGGAGACTGCATACAAGGTTTGATCATTTTCGTTACCGACTCGTAGCGCAGCGGAAGTAGTCGATGACGATCGGCGGTGCAGATCCCCGCAGCTAGGATTTTACAACCTCCCAACCGCGAGGATGTATACCCTCATCTGCCCCGCGGACAGCCCTCCGGGAGGCGGTCGCACAGTCCCCCGGACGGTGTCACGGACAGCCCTTCGGGAGGACCTCCGAAACTCGGACTGTCACTCGGACAGCCCTTCGGGAGGACCTCCAAAACTCGGACGGTCACACGGACAGCCCTTCGGGAGGCACTCTCGAACTAAGACCGAAACTACGATCTCTCTACAGAGTTGCACACATACGGTGTCATCTATCCGGCAGGGCTTCGCCGTCCAGAACTAGTTCCTGCCGGAACCCAGACGGCCTTTCGGCTCTACGAAACTATTTCGCTGGGAGGGAGAGAAGAATACCAGATCATGCATGGCTTGTGTATGAGAGTAAGAGGGTGTGAGATGGCAGCCCACTCACCTCCTATTTATAGGAAAACCAAGGGGGAATATCCCTTTCTCAAAAGGAATATGCCTTTGGAATATCCCTTTCTCAAAAGGAATATGCCTTTCTCAAAAATATCCCAAAAAGCACTTTCACTATTCACGACGACATTTTTCAGCGTCTGATCGAACTGAAAATATTCATGTGGGCTTAGAACAATTCTAGTACCCACCAAAATAATTTTCAACGCGAGCCGGAACAATTCCGGTTTAGTGATTTCATCTGCGAAAAGCATCTGAAGCGGTTTCGGCAGCTCCGGAACATTTCCGGTTTTCATCCCGGAAAATTCCAGAAAGTTTCCAGAATGATTCTGGCACCCTCCAAGAATTATCAGGCATGTGCCAAAACCAATTTGACTTTATGGTATCCTCTGAAACAACTTTTCAGTTTCACCGGAACTCATCCGGTGACCTCTCTGCGGAACTTTTCCGCTGTCCGAAACTTTTCCGGCGTCCGAAACTTTTTCGGTGATTTTCTCTCAGACTCCTTGTCTAGTATTCAGCAGATAGATGACCCTTAAGCGTGTGACCCTATAGGTTCGGTGAAGCATAGACATGACCCGGAACCCCTTCCGATCAATGATCAACATCGGAGCCGTGGACACCCATATCGATCCCTATACCCACACGAATAAATATTCGAGTGAACCTCCAGTTGCCGTGAGCTATTCCTGTTGCTTCGCGATATGTTACAATTACCCGAGGTGACAAACATCGGCATCCTCGTGGATCAACACTTGTCCACAATGCCAGTTACCTCGTTGCCGGTATTTTTCTCTTTTCTCGTTCCCGTGTTCCGGCATCCCTGTGATCAAATCACCCTGTGTCTGGCCAGACGATGATGGATACCGTAACACCGAGAGGGCCCAGAGATATCTCTCCATCGTCGGAGGAGCAAATCCCAATCTTGAGCTATCAAGTTACTTGACATACTTTTTCATGAACCCGTAAGCCGCCGTAATAGCCACCCATTTACGGATGACGTTTAACAAACCCCAAAGTTCATGAAGCAAGCATGAAGAAACTCGATACTCTCATGGTCTAAGGAATTATGCAAACATTAACTTCCTGTGTTATTAACCATTAACTTATGACGAATGTATCTCATAGCATAACATCAATTTGGGTCGATTCAACACAAGTGTTCTACCAACAATTGTGCCCTCAAAATTGCCGGCATAGCCATGCCCATGATCAGGAAAACAAGATCATCATGCAATACTTGAGCCAGTCATAGAGGCTTGACTAGGAATACATTTTACCGTTTATTATCCCACACGTGCATATGAGTCTTCCTCCGAGCCTCGTGGTTATTGTAGACTCGAGAACCACAGCAGTTATAGCATGGAACATAAACCGAATTATGAACAGGGAGATAATCAATAACATTTATTATTGCCTCTAGGGCATATCTCCTACAATAAGTGCTTGCAATAAGAACTTGCACGACATTTTTTGTCCTACCATTCCATTGCTGCGGGGCCAATTTGGAACTAATGGTAATTAAGGTACTTGTTTTACCAAGTACCGGATCAAAGCATTAACACTCAATGGATACATGTAATCCTCAAACTAAAATCCATCCCCTCCGATATCCCAACCTGTCACCTTGGGGTCTCGGGTTCCGGACAATAGTAGGTGCATACAACTCGTAGATATGATCCAAAACAACAATTATATTCAAGAAAACATAACATGTTCAGATCTGAAAACATGGCACTCGGGCCCTAGTGACAAGCATTAAGCACTCCAAGTTGCAACAACGATAATTAACAACAATAGTGGATACTAGGCATCAAGCCCTAACAATCTTATGAACTATTACATGATCAGCCACATCCAATCCTACCATCCCCTCTGCCTACAGGAGGGAATTACTCACACATCGAAGGGGGAATCATGGATGGTTGATGGAGAGGTGTTGGCGATGACGATGTCAACGATCTCCCCTCTAATCCCCGTCCGGGCAGGGTGCCAGAACAGGAACTTCGAAGTCCCGAACTAGGGTTTCGTGTGGCGGCGGAGCTATGAATCGTATTTGGGAAAATCCTTCGGGGCTTCTCCATTTCGGGGACGAAGCAACATTTCGGGGCAGATTCTGGAGAAGTTTTTCAGTTCGGTGACTGATAAATTCACGTACATCATCGGCACACTCGAGCAGCTTTACGACATCGACAACATGACCATAACGGAGGCGATCGGACGCTTGCGGACGTGGGAAGAGAATGCTCGTGGCTGTCGAAAAGGCAACGGAGGAGGTAGTGACCAACTCATGTACTCGCGTGCAGATTGGGAGTCCCCGAGTAGCAACGGAAGGCGCAACGTTGGCGAAGGATCAAGCAACGCGAAGCGCGGCGGACAAACTGAAGAAGGCAAAGGAAAAGGCAAGCCACAAGGTCGTGGTAAGGCGGACCGGTAAGGTGGACCGATCTAAAGAGCGGAAGCCATGGACCTTGGATATGTCCGAGGTCAAGTGTTATAACTGCAATGAGATGGGTCACTTTGCGAAGGATTGTCCGGAGCCTAACAAGAGGGATATCAAGGCAAATTTGGCGAAGCAGGAAGACGAACATCCAGGTCTTCTGATGGCCGAAGTTTGTGATCTCGTGGATCCTAACAAGTGGGAGATCAAGGCAAATTTGGCGAAGCAGGAAGACGAACGTCCAGGTCTTCTGATGGCCGAAGTTTGTGATCTCGTCCAAACGGTGGTTGTGAAACCAAGCCGGAAGGTGCTACTTCATGAGAAGAAAGTAATACCGAAGTTATTCGGAAACCAGGACGTGTCATGGTATCTAGACACGGGTGCCAGTAACCACATGACGAGGTGCAAGGAGAAGTTCCTCGAGCTGGAATATGATGTTCAAGGCTCGGTCAAGTTCGGTGATGGTACAAATGTGGAGATTTGCGGGCAAGGTTCTGTCCTCTTTGAGGGTCTCACAGGAGAACATCGCATAGTCACCGGAGTGTACTACATCCCACGGCTTCGAAACAACATCATCTCTGTCGGGAAACTTGACGAGAATGGATGCAAGGTGGATATTGAGAACGGAGTGATGACGATCTTCGACAACCTCCGAAACGTGCTAGCCCGTGTAAATCGCACATGGAACAGGCTCTATATCCTCAACCTTGGTCAATCTCAACCGGAGTGTTGGCTCGCCAAAAGTGATGATGATTCGTGGTTATGGCATGCTAGATTTGGACATGTTAACTTCTACGCCTTGTAGAAGATGTCGAAGATGGAGATGGTATCTGGGATGCCGTTTATCGACCATGTTGATCGAGTATGTGATGGGTGCTTGGTTGGAAAACAGCACCGTGGGCCGTTCCCTGCTCAGTCTACCTATCGTGCAAGTGATGCACTCGAGCTACTCCATGGTGATCTATGTGGCCCTATCACCCCAGCAACTCACGGAGGAAAGAAGTATTTCTTCCTAGTGGTAGATGACTACTCGAGATATATGTGGGTCGTTCTCCTACGATCTAAAGATGAGGCGTTTGAAGCGTTCAAGAAGCTGAAGGCTGCAACGGAGATGCAACACAAGCTGAAGGTTCGTGCTCTACGGACAGATCGTGGCGGAGAGTTTACGTCGAACGAGTTCAACGACTACTGCGAGAAGATTGGCATAAAAAGGTTCCTCACGGCACCTTATACGCCATAGCAGAACGGGGTTGTTGAAAGGCGCAATCGAACCGTTGTTGACATGGCGAGAAGTTTACTCAAGAGCAAGAACTTGCCGGGAACCTTGTGGGGAGAAGCTGTCTCGACGGCGGTCTATCTTCTCAATAGGGCTCCAACGAAGGCGGTGATCGGAAAGACTCCGTATGAAGCAATTTACGGACGTAAGCCGAATGTGTCTCATCTACGGACATTCGGGTGCGTGGCCCATGTGAAGACGGTGGAGCCGCATCTCTCTAAGCTTGCTGATCGTAGCACCAAGATGGTGTTCATCGGATACGAGAGGAGTTCCGGCACCAAGGCATACCGCTTCTACGATCCACGAACCAAGCGTCTACGAATTTCACGCGACGTTGTGTTTGCAGAAAACCAAGCGTGGAATTGGAGCGCAGCAGCCGACGATGCTCCAAACGGTAACATATTCACAGTTGATCTTCCAACTGATGATGATGCAGGGGAGGACGTCCAGGTGGTTGGCAAGACGCTCAACCAAGGTGACCGCAATGGCGGTGATCACCATGGTGCCGACACCGACGACGACGCGCATGGGTCGCAAGGTAGCGACAACGACGCGCACGACACGGGCGGAGATCTCGGCGACGACATCGACAATGAGACGCGTAGTGACAATTGCAATCAAGATGATGGTCACGGTCACGACGACTACGCCGACGACGCGGATGTCAACGACGTGGATGCCAGCGATCCGGCATCTACCACGCCCGGGACTCAGTCGTCTTCCTCAAGTGCATCGACGCCGACACAATTTGTGTCGCCTCCTTCGCAAGCCACAACGGATTCTTCCGGGCCTCGTCGCTACAAGACCCTCAAGAAAGTCTACAAGTACGCAAAGCCAGTTACGCTCGAGTACTCCGGACTATGTTTGCTCGGAGTTGAGGAGCCAGCGAACTTCGTAGAGGTGAGCAAAAGTTCAAGTTGGACGCACGCCATGGATGAGGAGATGAAGGCGATCGAGAGCAATGGCATGTGGACTTTGGTAACCCGACCTCCGAACCAAAAGGCTATAGGTTTGAAGTGGGTTTACAAGTTAAAGAAGGACACGAAGGGTGCCATTGTGAAGTACAAGGCAAGACTCGTCGCAAAGGGCTACGTACAACGTCAAGGAGTTGACTATGAGGAGGTGTTTACACCGGTTGGTCGAATCGAGACGGTGAGAGTGCTCCTAGCTTTGGCAGCACAAGAGGATTGGAAGGTTCATCATATGGATTTTAAATCCGCTTTCCTCAATGGTGACCTCACTGAAGAAGTGTACGTGGAACAACCCCTCGGCTACGAGAAGAAAGGCGAAAAAGGAAAAGTTTACAAGCTCAAGAAGGCACTTTACGTGCTAAGCAAGCGCCAAGAGCTTGGAACTCAAAGTTAGACCAAAGTTGGGTCCCGCTTGGATTCAAAAGATGTCTCCACGAGAATCCAAAAGACGGTCTACCAAGCACCGAAGAACAGGTGAAGGTTGAAGACACGATTAAGGAGGAGCGTTGGTGTCAAGCTATGGATGAGCCGACAATAGCAAAGTCGATGACTGGGATTCTACGAGGAATGACGAAGGCAATGCCCAGGGTAAAGCCTAGCAGCAATCGTGTTTGGGATCCAGGTCGTAACGAGGAAGTCATGCTTAAGGGGGTGAATGTTAGAGTTAAGCACGACTCGGTTAGCTTGTCCGGCACGGATAGGAAATAGTCACCGTGTAGGTATAGGTTTAGTAGCTAGGTTTGCTGCTATATATACTCACGCGTACCCCTTGTAAACACCACAACGAAAATAGCAATAAAGAGAAAAGAGCCAGGAGCGACAAGCCCCTGTAGCTATCACCAAAAATCTCCCGATCAGTTTTTCCGTCTACGTTCGCAAGTTCCGCCGAGAGACGATCGATTGATCTAGTTAGCTAGCTCAGGTCCACGTAAAGAAGCTTACGACCGCCGGCCAGTTCACGTATACGTCTACGTGTACGTGTGTGTGCAGCTTGAGAATCAATCAAGCCACGTCTAGCTAGCTTTGCACTTCGTGTGCATAGTTCCTGGGTGGTTTTGATCTAGAGTTTAAAAGCCAACACCCCACGGCCACGGCCACGGCCACGGCGACGGTGCCGGCGCCGGGGACGAGGACGAGGACGAGGACGCGGACGACGAGTGGGAGGAGGACGGTGCTGGTGCCGGTGCCGGGGACGAGGATGAGGACGGGGACGGTGCCGGTGCCGGTGCGGGGGACGACGACGGCGACACAGAACCGCCGGCGAAGAGGCAGAAGAAGAACTAGTAGTAGTACTAGGCTATTAATAGTAGTATTAGAAGTAGTAGTATTAGTACTAAATTAAGTATTATTAGTATTATACACTTTTGTATGTAATTAGGCTTTTGTATGAAGAAGAAGTACTAATATAACATAATTAAGTACTTTCATTTCAGTTTCAAGATTCATTATTATTAGTATATAATTAAGCATTTAGACTACGGAACCACGCTATTTAAATTTAATCTGATTAATCGTCAAATTTGTTTCCAAATATATAAAAGATTTTAATCGCCGAATTTATTTCCAAATCTAATTATCAGCTTAACAATCGGGTTTATACGCTGCTTAAACACGCTGTCAACTAGCGAGGTGTGACTCAGCACCGTCAGGGTCCCACTCGTGTGACTCAGCACCGTCAGGTTCCCACCCGTCAGAATGCAGCCAAGATTTGGTCAACGGCCCACCTTGACCCGACGGGAAGAGCCGTTCGGCGCCCTTGCGCTGCTTGGGGAGCAAAGTGGGGCAAAAGTGAGGAAAACATAGGCCCTGGTACACCAGTGAGGAAAACATCGCCAAGTGGGGCACCAAAGTAATTTTCCCTATCATCAACTATGAAAAAAATGTCAAACAACTATTTTTTTAAACACAAAGTAAAACACGCCCATAATGATAAAAGTTCACATTCTGCTAAAAAAGGACACAAAAAGCTTCGAGTGAAAAACTGTAAAAAGAAGAGGTATATACTATGAAGATTATATTTAATTATCATGGATTTCGCCGCCATATATGGAAGTTCATTTACTTCGATTCAGGGAGTTCACATGTTTCGGTAGGCCGATTCTCTGACATGATGTATATGAGAGAAAACAGTAAAAAAAAAAGGCACATCAGTATGTTAACCTATAATTATGAAATTCACATACTACTAAAAATACACTATAATTATTAATTCAACTTTGAGAAGTTCACACCCACGAAAAATGAGAAGTTCACATCTGGGCAGTCACTTATTTTTCAGTTCATAAGTATTCAGAAGTTCACATGATGCCATACTACTAGGAAAAGGGCTATAGCTGATATGGACATTAATGGCGCATCATGTATGTGGTGCGCCACTGCTATATAGCAGTGGCGCACCAGATACAGGTGCGCCATTAGTGTCCTCATTACTAATGGCGCACCAGACACACGGTGCGTCATTACTAGCAATTTTTTTTTCCAAAACTATTAATGGCGCACCAGGGCACAGTGCGCCATTACTAGTTTTAACTAGTAATGGCGCACCACACGCTCCGTGCGCCACTACTAGCAATTTTTTTTTACTTTTTTTTTCAAAACTAGTAATGGCGCACCAGGGTATAGTGCGCCATTACTAGTTCAAACTAGTAATGGCGCACCAGGGTATAGTGCGCAACTACTAACAAAACTAACAATTATTCTTTTTATTTTTTTTTGCAAAACTAGTAATGACGCACCACATGACAGGTGCGCCATTAGTAACCAGGGTTACTAATGGCGCATTTTAAGGTGGTGCACCATTGGTAACCTGAGAGCAGCTAGATATTTTGGACACTCACTTTCCCCACTTCATTACTAACTTTGACAAATTTCACCAAATGCACCCCCCGTGGACCGCCTTTTCAGTTTTAAAAAAAATAAAAGAAAATGATGGAAATGTCAAAAAAATAAAAGAAAATAAGCTTCCCATGTGATATGTGGTCTAGTTGTGTGGAAAATTTACAAATATGAATTTCGACTTTATTTGCAAAATCTCTCTGGAATTTAGTAAAATGGGCATAACTTTTGCATACGAACTCGGATTAAAAAGTTTTTTATATGAAAAATCATCTACTCGAAAAGTTACATCCGATTTCAACCGGGGAACTCTGTTGAAGATTTTTAGAATCCCCAAAAACCTAACAGAATAAAAGATACGAGGCTTTTAAGATCTAGAGGGGAGAAAATGGAAAAAAATTCAAACTTAGTAATGGCGCACCATCTGCTAGGTGCGCCACTAGTAACAGAAAAAAAAATTGGTTTTCGAATTTTTTTTTTTGAAAAAATGTTCAAAATATGATACGTAATATGACCGGGAAGTTTGAAATATTTTATCAAGATTTCATCACACTCATGACCATGAACAAAGTCCTAGACATCAACAAGGTTTAATAGGATTGATATGATAGATATATCAACAAGTGCTTGTTAGGTGAGCTGGTGCTGGGTTGGATAGAACTGAGAAGTTAAGCGTGCTCGGGCTGGAGTAGTGTCAGGATGGGTGACCTTCCGGGAAGTTTGACCACGGAGTGCGATTTGACTTGAGATTAAGCATATTGACCCGAGATTAAGCATAGTGACCCGAGATTAAGAAAAAAACGAAAAAAAATTCTGAAAAAAATTTGAGGCGTAATTTGAAAAAAAAAATTCTGAAAAAAAAATTGAAAAAAAATTGTTAGTAATGGCGCACTTCTATGTGGTGCGCCATTACTAAGTCAGATAGATTGTTAGTAATGGCGCACTTCTATGTGGTGCGCCATTACTAAGTCAGATAGTAATGACGCACTTCTATGTGGTGCGCCATTACTAAGTCAGATAGTAATGGCGCACCAGGGGACATAGTAATGGCGCACTGCCAGGTGCGCCACTATTGTCTGGTATACTAATGGCGCACCAGGGGTGCGCCATTAATACTTGTTACTAGTGGCGTGATGATAGTGGCGCACCTGTAGTGCGCCATTAATGGCCAAAACAGGTGCGCCACTAACAGGCCTTTTCCTAGTAGTGCCAAACAGGAAGTTCACCTATAACTGTCTCTAGCATGCTTGCTTATTCATGCATGATACAAAAAATTGAGTTCACCCGCCACATTATACATACAGTGCATCTAAAACAACCTTAAATTAAACCAAAGCTTACGCAGCAACATCAAAATTTTTTTTGGGGGAATAACTAAAAATAAAGAAAGCAACAAGTAAGATAGTAAAATTCAACAAAGGGTTTGCTTGTAACCTCCAATTTCTGACGGAGACCTAGGATCCATATCCCGCTAGCCGAAGAAAGACAATGACGATGTGCAAGTAAACACGGAGATGCGGGAAAGGGGACGACCGAAACGGGAGAGAAACGCCGCCGCGCGACGCCACAAATAACTATAGAACACCAAAGCGGGCCCTCGCAGCACAGAATCGGAGCCGGAAATCCCTCTCCGGCGACGAACTGCAAACTCCCTACAACTAACAAATAGGGGGAGTGGCAGGAGTTGGGTGTGCGAGACGGCAGCGCGACGCCAGAGGTTGATAAGAACGCCGGGGATGGAGGGGGTGGAGTAGTGGGGGAGAGGGAAGTTGCGCTGAGAACTCCGCGGGGAAGGGGGTTTTCAGGAGCGAGAGAGAATTTCTCCTTTTTTCTTCGGGCAGCGATGGACACGCGTCAAACATAGAAAAACACATTAAAAATTGTGTTATGTCCAGACGCATATACGATTAAAAAATAAAAAATAAAAATAAAAGGGAAGTTTGTATGCATATGCCGCAAAAAAACTAACTACTGATTGTAGGTTTATATGTATCTTCATAGAAAAAAATTATAAATCAATGTATGAAAAAGGAAAAACCCCCTATCCCCCCCTCCAACCATTGAACCAGGACATCAATTATTATACTCAGAAAAAAAGATAATTAAATTAAGAAAGGGGAGTTCAGATAGTTAGCTCGTCGAAGTACACTACCCTGATTTTTAACGTCATGCATGTCAGACAATGAAAGTAAAAAAAACGGAAGTTCGGAGTACTCGTTTTGCGAGGTTCAGAATAAAAAAAAAACAGTGTGTTGCATGTGCAAAACAAAAGTGTGTTAACATTACAGAACAAACCCCGAAAAATTGAAAAATTGTTCAAAATAGTAGCTTATAGAAGATCAAAGGCTGATAGTGTCTGAACATTCAGTCATTACAGAAAAATAACAAAAATAACAAATGATAACACAGAATACAAAATCTTTATATAATGACTTTCCACCGAAACAAAACCCTACAACAAAAGTTCACAATGAGAACTTATGGAAGTTCATAGGAAGGGAAACACACAGTGGAAAAAATAAAAAATAGCTAAAAATATAATATATAAAACTTATTCTGCTACCTAAAAAAAATCTATCACTCCCTCGCTCTCTTCTTCAATGAGTGGTTGTAGAGTGAAAAGAATCCCCTCTCGTATACATCTAGACGCCTCTAGATCTCGTACGCTGCATAAGCGTCCCTGGCAGCGTACTCAATGTGCAGGGGTGAATTTTTCCACATCTCGTGCTCCTTCTGCCTAAAACCGTCCTTCATCTTCCTGTAATACTCATCTATCACCGCAGCAGCTACATCCTTCAAACCTTGCTTCTTTGATCTCGGCTTCTCGTTGTCGGGGTCCCTCCAAATACTCTGGATGTCCTTGAAGCTGCAAGGAGTGAGATAGAAGCCAGACCGGCCCATGACTATCCTGTCTTGAGTAATGTCAAAGCCAGCAAACCTGTAGTGCCAATTATCCAGGAACGAGCGAAGCCTATCACTATCTTTATCAGCGTGGCACGCATGATAAACGAAGCACTCTACCCCTACGCACAACTGGAGCACAACAACTTTTTGAGGATAAAAATAAGATCCTCGGCAGCTGGTGTACTCCACATCAACTCCGACGATCTTCGTCTTCGCAACAGCTAGCATACCTTCAACCTTCTCCACCCACGCATCAACGCTCTCAGCCTTGTTCGTGTACACCACATTGATCTCTGTGGTTCCGTGACAAGGTACCTTGATCTCATCACAGAACACCATTGCTTTTTGGGAGATCTACAAATAGAGAGCAAAAATAATATTTAGCTACCGTAGGCTCGCGAATATGAGATGCGAACAAAACCGAACACCTTGCTTATATATGGCCTTGTTGGGCAGAAACCACCCCCGGAGAAAAAGGGGCTCGTGGCAAAAGATAAGATAAGGCATATTGATTATCGTGAACAACCCGCCTGGTAGAACGCTAACAAACCCATGAAAAAACAGCGACTAGATAATCACAAAAAATAAAAAGGGCCCATCCCAACAATAGGAAAAAAAAAGGATGTAGAAAAACAGAAGTCCGGATAAAATTTCTTACTTGCCGTGAACAACCAGCCATTTTTAAAAAGACATGTTCTGATATAACAAAAACGGAAGTTCAGATATATCTAAAACAGAAGTCCGGATAATTTTTTTCAATACCACTCTGATTGTGGATCTTAAAAAAAAGAATGGGGAGGGGGGCCCAACCCCCAACCCCCCCCCCCCCCCTTCCCTCCCCCTCTCACCATTACCACTCAGCCGCGGAAAAAGAATAAAAAAGTCGATAAATCTCTTATAATAAAAATCGTTACAAACTCTATAAAACTAAAAAAGCGAAGTTCACATTATCCGATTAGAAAAACCAGTTTATTCGTCTTATAGAAACAAAAAGATAAAATGTACGTATGGTTAACATTTTCATTTTTAACAAACAAAAAACAAAAAGAAACGGAAGTTCAGTTATTCAGTTTTTCGAAGTTCAGTGTGTGATTTTGAGTATTAAAAAAAATAGTCTTCTCCTTCCACCAACCAGTAGGGCCTGCCGTCGTCGGCGAGCAGCAGATGCCCCCTCTCTGCCGCACTGCACAGAATCTACGCGCGCGCAGACGCACCTCGCACTTACCTCCGCTTTTTTCGCATGCATAGAATTGACAAAAATCATCATCCCCCTCCCCTCCCTTCCCGCCCCCACCCCCCCTTATACGGTCGCTGATCTGCCTCGCCAACGCCCTCCTCATCGAATGAACAACACAGTCCCCCGTATGCAATCGCCATTTTTCCATGCCCACCTTCACACGGAGACGACGAAGCTCACGCGAACAGCGGCGTCCTCTACATAGAAAAGCCGAGATCCATCTTTCGCCCGTGCTCCTCGACAGCAGCGACACCTTAACCTCCCCGCGCAGCCGCCCGTAGAACGCGCCCCGTGGAGGATTCCCGGCCACCCCTGACGGCGATCTCCGCCACATCGGAAACATCGAACCGCGCACACCCTTCGCGCTTGTTGCGGGCGACGCGAAAAAAAAGAAAAACATCGAGCTAAGCTCGGTTGCGAAAATCATGTACAGTTCCAAAGATACAGGGTGGTTTCAAAAATCATGTACTCCTGGGTGTAGTTACACCCACGTCTCATATACTGCCGTATGGACGTATGTATCATACTTTTTCGGTTTGATTATGTTCATACAATATATTTAAGATACTCCAAAACAAGTTACATAAAAAATTTAAATTGAGCATGTTTTTTTGCACTATATATTCAAAATACCGTTATATTTGTACTTATAAAAGGAGTATGTAGAAAAATTGTACATACACTAGTAGAAAACAGGGCTTTGGTTGAGGCCAGGATAAGGGCATTAGTCCGGTTCACTCACGAACCGGGACCAAAGGGGGCATCAGTCCCGGTTCGTGAGGCCAGGGCGCCGGCCGGGCCTCGGTGGCCATTGGTCCCGGTTCATCTGACACCTTTGGTCCCGGTTCCAGACACGAACCGGGACCAATGGGCCTCGCTCCTGGCCCACCACCTTTAGTCCCGGTTTGTGGCTGGAACCGGGACCAAATATCTGTCTTCTGTCCCGGTTCTAGCTACAAACCGGGACTGAAGAGCAGCCTATATATACCCGCGCGCTCAGCTCAGCTCACTGCTCTGTTTTTTTGGGAGAGGTGTGGGAGAGGTGTGTTGTGCTCTAGCTCACCTCCTATGCACATGAGGTGTTCGATGAAATGCCGGAGCCACACTTACGATTTCTCCTCTCGAAGCTCCTTGTCCAAGCTCCATTTTCCTCAAGATTTGTCTAGGTTTGCCGGTCCGTCCTGTCCCGTCCCCGTCCTCACCGCCGTCGATCGCCCGCGCCGATCTTGTCGCCGGCACCACCGTGGTGAGCCTCTTGTTCTTATCTTCTTTGTAAAAGAAAAAAAATTCATACTTGTATGTTTAGATAGATACTTGTATAATTTTCTTAATTTTATTATTGTTTTAATGTGATGATGAACTTCTATTAATTTGGTCACTTCTCTATTCATGATGTTCTGTAATGGTTTTTGACACACTTAATTATATGTAATGCACGCAGATGAACCGGCAATGGATGTACGGTAACAGACGCACCTCCGAGTACATTAAGGGCGTGCATAATTTTCTCGAAGTGGCTGAGGCAAACAAGCAGAATGGTTTTATGTGTTGTCCATGCCCTATCTCTGGGAATACGAAGTCTTACTCTTCGTCGAAAACCCTTCACGTCCACCTGCTTGAGAAGGGTTTCATGCCACACTATAATGTTTGGACCAAACACGGAGAAAGAGGGGTTATGATGGAAGACAACGAAGAAGAAGAGTATGATGACAACTATGTGCCCCCTGAATACGGTGATACTGCAATGGGGGAAGCTGAAGATCAAGATGAACCAGACGATGTGCCCGATGATGATCTTCGCCGGGTCATTGTTGATGCACAGAGAGAATGCGAGACTGAAAAGGAGAAGTTGAAGTTCGATCGCATGTTAGAGGATCACAAAAAACCGTTGTACCCAAATTGCGAAGATGGCAACACAAAGCTCGGTACCACACTGGAAATGCTGGAATGGAAGGCAGAGAATGGTGTATCTGACAAGGGATTTGAGCAGCTACTGAAAATAATGAAGAATAAGCTTCCAAAGGATAACGAATTGCCCGGCAGTACGTACGGAGCAAAGAAGGTTCTCTGCCCTCTAGGATTAGAGGTGCAGAAGATACATGCATGCCCTAATGACTGCATCCTGTACCGCGGTGAGTACGAGGAATTGAACGCATGCCCGGTATGCGGTGCATTGCGGTATAAGATCAGACGAGATGACCCTGGTGATGTTGAGGGCGAGTGCCCCAGGAAGAGGGTTCCTGCCAAGGTGATGTGGTATGCTCCTATAATAACACGGCTGAAACGTCTGTTCAGAAACAAAGAGCATGCGAAGTTGATGCGATGGCACAAAGAAGACCGTAAGAAAGACGGGAAGTTGAGAGCACCTGCTGACGGGTCGCAGTGGACAAAAATCGAGAGAAGGTGGCGGGACTTTGCAGGTGACGCAAGGAACGTATGGTTTGGTTTAAGCGCGGATGGCATTAATCCTTTTGGGGAGCAGAGCAGCAATCATAGCACCTCGCCCGTCACTCTATGTATCTATAACCTTCCTCCTTGGTTGTGCATGAAGCGAAAGTTCATTATGATGCCAGTGCTCATCCAAGGCCCTAAGCAACTCGGCAACGACATTGATGTGTACCTAAGGCCATTAGTTGAAGAACTTTTACAGCTGTGGAATGGAGAAGGTGTACGTGTGTGGGATGAGCACAAACAGGAGGAATTTGACCTGCATGCGTTGCTGTTTGTAACCATCAACGATTGGCCTGCTCTCAGTAACCTTTCAGGACAGACAAACAAGGGATACCATGCATGCACGCACTGTTTAGATGACACCGAAAGTATATATTTGGACAAATGCAGGAAGAATGTGTACCTGGGGCATCGTCGATTTCTTCCGACCAACCATCAATGTCGAAAGAAAGGCAAGCATTTCAAAGGCGAGTCAGATCACCGGAATAAGCCTAAGACCATTTGGTTCCGGAATAAGCCTAAGATCACCGGAATAATCTCTCTATTAGCAGATCACCGGAATATTCTAATGGTATATACTTGATGTTGAAAGTTGGCATGGTATCATCATTTCACCCACATAGCATGTGCTAAAAAGTTGAGAGGGTTACGGCAAAAGCTGGATGCACTTCGTCTACAAAATGGACAATCTCTTTCGAAGTATCAGGGTTTCGGACGAAAACTCATATGTTACAAAAGGCATCATCATAATAGTTGTGGAGAGAAAGTCTTCACTTTTTCTTCGCTTGTGTCCTTTGCTTATTGCGCCGTAACCATGGATAATCTTCATCGTTTAACAGGATGCTTGGGTCAGCCTTGACTTTGAAGGGAGGAATTTCATGAAACTTTTCATAATCTTCAGACATGTCTGTCTTGCCCTCCACTCCCACGATGTCTCTTTTTCCTGAAAGAACTATGTGGCGCTTTGGCTCATCGTATGATGTATTCGCTTCCTTATCTTTTCTTCTTCTCGGTTTGGTAGACATGTCCTTCACATAGAAAACCTGCGCCACATCATTGGCTAGGACGAATGGTTCGTCTGTGTACCCAAGATTGTTCAGATCCACTGTTGCCATTCCGTACTGTGGGTCTACCTGTACCCCGCCTCCTGACAGATTGACCCATTTGCACTGAAACAAAGGGACCTTAAACTCATGTCCATAGTCAAGTTCCCATATGTCCACTATGTAACCATAATACGTGTCCTTTCCCCTCTTGGTTGCTGCATCAAAGCGGACACCACTGTTTTGGTTGGTGCTCTTTTGATCTTGGGTGATCGTGTAAAATGTATTCCCATTTATCTCGTACCCTTTGTAAGTCAATACAGTCGAAGATGGTCCCCTGGCCAACGAGTACAGCTCATCAGAAACAGTGTTGTCACCCATGAGACGTGTTTGCAACCAACTGCCGAAAGTCCTGATGTGTTCACATGTAATCCAGTCGTCACACTGCTCTGGGTGTTTGGAGCGCAGAATATTCTTGTGTTCATTGACATACAGGGTCACCAAGGTAGAATTCTGTAGAACTGTGTAGTGTGCTTGAGACCAAGAATGCCCGTCCGTACATATTATTGAGTCCGCTCCTAGCGTGCCTTTTCCAGTCAGTCTCCCCTCATACCGCGATTGAGGGAGACCAATCTTCTTAAGGTCAGGAATGAAGTCAACACAAAACCCAATGACCTCCTCTGTTTGATGGCATGTGGAGATGCTTCCTTCTGGCCTATCACGGTTACGAACATATTTCTTTAAGACTCCCATGAACCTCTCAAAGGGGAACTTATTGTGTAGAAATACAGGGCCCAGAATGGCAATCTCGTCGACTAGATGAACTAGGATGTGCGTCATGATATTGAAGAAGGCTGGTGGGAACACCAGCTCGAAACTGACAAGACATTCCGCCAGATCACTCCTTAACCTTGGTAGGATTTCTGGATCGATCACCTTCTGAGAGATTGCATTGAGGAATGCACATAGCTTCACAATGGCTAATCGAACGTTTTCCGGTAGAAGCCCCCTCAATGCAACCGGAAGCAGTTGCGTCATAATCACGTGGCAGTCATGAGACTTTAGGTTCTGAAACATTTTCTCTGCCATATTTATTATTCCCTTTATATTCGACGAGAAGCCAGACGGGACCTTCATACTGAGCAGGCATTCGAAGAAGATTTCCTTCTCTTCTTTGGTAAGAGCGTAACTGGCAGGACCTTCATACTGCTTTGGAGGCATGCCGTCTTTTTCGTGCACACGTTGCTGGTCCTCCCGTGCCTCCGGTGTATCTTTTGTCTTCCCATACACGCCCAAGAAGCCTAGCAGGTTCACGCAAAGATTCTTCGTCACGTGCATCACGTCGATTGCAGAGCGGACCTCTAGGTCTTTCCAATAGGGTAGGTCCCAAAATATAGATTTCTTCTTCCACATGGGTGCGCGTCCCTGAGCGTCATTCGGAACAGATAGTCCGCCGTGACCCTTTCCAAAGATTACTTGTAAATCATTGACCATAGCAAGTATGTGATCACCAGTACGGACGGCGGGCTTCTTCCGGTGATCTGACTCTCCTTTGAAATGCTTGCCTTTCTTTCGACATTGATGGTTGGTTGGAAGAAATCGACGATGCCCCAGGTACACATTCTTCCTGCATTTGTCCAAATATATACTGTCGGTGTCATCTAAACAGTGTGTGCATGCGTGGTATCCCTTGTTTGTCTGTCCTGAAAGGTTACTGAGAGTAGGCCAATCGTTGATGGTTACAAACAGCAACGCATGTAGGTCAAATTCCTCCTGTTCGTTCTCATCCCACACACGTACACCTCTTCCATTCCATAGCTGTAAAAGTTCATCAACTAATGGCCTTAGGTACACATCAATGTCATTGCCGGGTTGCTTAGGGCCTTGGATGAGCACTGGCATCATAATGAACTTCTGCTTCATGCACAACCAAGGAGGAAGGTTATACATACATAGAGTCACATGCCATGTGCTATGCTTGCTGCTCTGCTCCCCAAAAGGATTAACGCCATCTGCACTTAAACCAAACCATACGTTCCTTGGGTCACCTATAACGTCGCTCCATTTTCTCTCAATCTTTCTCCACTGCGACCCGTCAGCGCGTGCTCTCAACTTCCCGTCTTTCTTAAGGTCTTTTATGTGCCATTGCATCAACTCGGCAAGCTTTTTGTTTCTGAACAGACGTTTCAACCGTGGTATTATAGGAGCATACCACATCACCTTGGCAGGAACCCTCTTCCCGGTGCGCTGGCCCTCAACATCACCAGGGTCATCTCTTCTGACTTCATTTGCTATTTTTCATGCATTTACTGATTTTTTTTTGAGCTAAATGACACTGAAATTGAAAAGCACTACAAATGAACAATGAAAAGGTTGAAAGTTGGCATGGTATCATCATTTCACCCACATAGCATGTGCTAAAAAGTTGAGAGGGTTACGGCAAAAACTGGATGCACTTCGTGTACAAAATGGACAATCTCTTTCGAAGTATCAGGGTTTCAGACGAAAACTCGTCTGTTACTAAGGCATTTCATTTTTTTAAACTTATTTCAACTCCAGACTTTTTGTGTGTTCAGTATGCACTATTCGAAGCCACGCCATCAATTTTCAACCCTTTCTGACTTCATTTGCTATTTTTCATGCATTTACTCATTTTTTTGAGCTAAATGACCCTGAAATTGAAAAGCACTACAAATGAACTCTGAAAATGTTGAAAGTTGGCATGGTATCATCATTTCACCCACATAGCATGTCCTAAAAAGTTGAGAGGGTTACGGCAAAAGCTGGATGCACTTCGTCTACAAAATGGACAATCTCTTTCGAAGTATCAGGGTTTCGGACGAAAACTCATATGTTACAAAAGGCATCATCATAATAGTTGTGGAGAGAAAGTCTTCACTTTTTCTTCGCTTGTGTCCTTTGCTTATTGCGCCGTAACCATGGATAATCTTCATCGTTTAACAGGATGCTTGGGTCAGCCTTGACTTTGAAGGGAGGAATTTCATGAAACTTTTCATAATCTTCAGACATGTCTGTCTTGCCCTCCACTCCCACGATGTCTCTTTTTCCTGAAAGAACTATGTGGCGCTTTGGCTCATCGTATGATGTATTCGCTTCCTTATCTTTTCTTCTTCTCGGTTTGGTAGACATGTCCTTCACATAGAAAACCTGCGCCACATCATTGGCTAGGACGAATGGTTCGTCTGTGTACCCAAGATTGTTCAGATCCACTGTTGCCATTCCGTACTGTGGGTCTACCTGTACCCCGCCTCCTGACAGATTGACCCATTTGCACTGAAACAAAGGGACCTTAAACTCATGTCCATAGTCAAGTTCCCATATGTCCACTATGTAACCATAATACGTGTCCTTTCCCCTCTTGGTTGCTGCATCAAAGCGGACACCACTGTTTTGGTTGGTGCTCTTTTGATCTTGGGTGATCGTGTAAAATGTATTCCCATTTATCTCGTACCCTTTGTAAGTCAATACAGTCGAAGATGGTCCCCTGGCCAACGAGTACAGCTCATCAGAAACAGTGTTGTCACCCATGAGACGTGTTTGCAACCAACTGCCGAAAGTCCTGATGTGTTCACATGTAATCCAGTCGTCACACTGCTCTGGGTGTTTGGAGCGCAGAATATTCTTGTGTTCATTGACATACAGGGTCACCAAGGTAGAATTCTGTAGAACTGTGTAGTGTGCTTGAGACCAAGAATGCCCGTCCGTACATATTATTGAGTCCGCTCCTAGCGTGCCTTTTCCAGTCAGTCTCCCCTCATACCGCGATTGAGGGAGACCAATCTTCTTAAGGTCAGGAATGAAGTCAACACAAAACCCAATGACCTCCTCTGTTTGATGGCATGTGGAGATGCTTCCTTCTGGCCTATCACGGTTACGAACATATTTCTTTAAGACTCCCATGAACCTCTCAAAGGGGAACTTATTGTGTAGAAATACAGGGCCCAGAATGGCAATCTCGTCGACTAGATGAACTAGGATGTGCGTCATGATATTGAAGAAGGCTGGTGGGAACACCAGCTCGAAACTGACAAGACATTCCGCCAGATCACTCCTTAACCTTGGTAGGATTTCTGGATCGATCACCTTCTGAGAGATTGCATTGAGGAATGCACATAGCTTCACAATGGCTAATCGAACGTTTTCCGGTAGAAGCCCCCTCAATGCAACCGGAAGCAGTTGCGTCATAATCACGTGGCAGTCATGAGACTTTAGGTTCTGAAACATTTTCTCTGCCATATTTATTATTCCCTTTATATTCGACGAGAAGCCAGACGGGACCTTCATACTGAGCAGGCATTCGAAGAAGATTTCCTTCTCTTCTTTGGTAAGAGCGTAACTGGCAGGACCTTCATACTGCTTTGGAGGCATGCCGTCTTTTTCGTGCACACGTTGCTGGTCCTCCCGTGCCTCCGGTGTATCTTTTGTCTTCCCATACACGCCCAAGAAGCCTAGCAGGTTCACGCAAAGATTCTTCGTCACGTGCATCACGTCGATTGCAGAGCGGACCTCTAGGTCTTTCCAATAGGGTAGGTCCCAAAATATAGATTTCTTCTTCCACATGGGTGCGCGTCCCTGAGCGTCATTCGGAACAGATAGTCCGCCGTGACCCTTTCCAAAGATTACTTGTAAATCATTGACCATAGCAAGTATGTGATCACCAGTACGGACGGCGGGCTTCTTCCGGTGATCTGACTCTCCTTTGAAATGCTTGCCTTTCTTTCGACATTGATGGTTGGTTGGAAGAAATCGACGATGCCCCAGGTACACATTCTTCCTGCATTTGTCCAAATATATACTGTCGGTGTCATCTAAACAGTGTGTGCATGCGTGGTATCCCTTGTTTGTCTGTCCTGAAAGGTTACTGAGAGTAGGCCAATCGTTGATGGTTACAAACAGCAACGCATGTAGGTCAAATTCCTCCTGTTCGTTCTCATCCCACACACGTACACCTCTTCCATTCCATAGCTGTAAAAGTTCATCAACTAATGGCCTTAGGTACACATCAATGTCATTGCCGGGTTGCTTAGGGCCTTGGATGAGCACTGGCATCATAATGAACTTCTGCTTCATGCACAACCAAGGAGGAAGGTTATACATACATAGAGTCACATGCCATGTGCTATGCTTGCTGCTCTGCTCCCCAAAAGGATTAACGCCATCTGCACTTAAACCAAACCATACGTTCCTTGGGTCACCTATAACGTCGCTCCATTTTCTCTCAATCTTTCTCCACTGCGACCCGTCAGCGCGTGCTCTCAACTTCCCGTCTTTCTTAAGGTCTTTTATGTGCCATTGCATCAACTCGGCAAGCTTTTTGTTTCTGAACAGACGTTTCAACCGTGGTATTATAGGAGCATACCACATCACCTTGGCAGGAACCCTCTTCCCGGTGCGCTGGCCCTCAACATCACCAGGGTCATCTCTTCTGACTTCATTTGCTATTTTTCATGCATTTACTGATTTTTTTTTGAGCTAAATGACACTGAAATTGAAAAGCACTACAAATGAACAATGAAAAGGTTGAAAGTTGGCATGGTATCATCATTTCACCCACATAGCATGTGCTAAAAAGTTGAGAGGGTTACGGCAAAAACTGGATGCACTTCGTGTACAAAATGGACAATCTCTTTCGAAGTATCAGGGTTTCAGACGAAAACTCGTCTGTTACTAAGGCATTTCATTTTTTTAAACTTATTTCAACTCCAGACTTTTTGTGTGTTCAGTATGCACTATTCGAAGCCACGCCATCAATTTTCAACCCTTTCTGACTTCATTTGCTATTTTTCATGCATTTACTCATTTTTTTGAGCTAAATGACCCTGAAATTGAAAAGCACTACAAATGAACTCTGAAAATGTTGAAAGTTGGCATGGTATCATCATTTCACCCACATAGCATGTCCTAAAAAGTTGAGAGGGTTACGGCAAAAACTGGATGCACTTCGTGTACAAAATGAACAATCTCTTTCGAAGTATCAGGGTTTCAGACGAAAACTCGTCTGTTACTAAGGCATTTCATTTTTTTAAACTTAATTCAACTCCAGACTTTTTGTGTGTTCAGTATGCACCATTCGAAGCAACGCCATCAATTTTCAACCCTTTCTGACTTCATTTACTATTTTTCATGCATTTACTGATTTTTTTGAGCTAAATGACCCCGAAATTGAAAAGCACTACAAATGAACTTTGAAAAGGTTGAAAGTTGGCATGGTATCATCATTTCACCCACATAGCATGTGCTAAAAAGTTGAGAGGGTTACGGCAAAAAGTGGATGCACTTCGTGTACAAAATGGACAATCTCTTTCGAAGTATCAGGGTTTCAGACGAAAACTCGTCTGTTACTAAGGCATTTCATTTTTTAAATAACCTAAGAATTACCAAATAGAATATAATCATAAAACACGCTAATATTAAACAGCATAAAAAAGAATCACTGAAAAATCTACTCTTAAAATAAAGTTATTCACAAACTAGTGATTCACACAAATTTCAAATAATTCAAATTTAAACTATTCAAATTTGAAAACTACTGGCACTAACAGAAAGTTTATAATTTTTTTTACCTAAAGCAAAAAGATTAATTCACAAAGAAACTCTAAATAAAGCAAAAAAGAACTCAGAAACAAAAGAAAATAAATAAAGCAGAAAAAAACAGAAAAATAAATAAATTAAAAAAAGCCCGTCTATTGGGCTGCCACGGCCTGCATACGACTAGAAAACCAATCTCTAGTTGGGACTGGATGCAGGCCCGTACGGCCCAGTAGGCCCCACTGGGAGGCAGAGGTGTGGTAGGCCCAGTAGGCCTGCATTAGAGAGGAGCTCGACACGGTAGCCGCGGCGGGGCTTATAAACCGGTGCGAGCTCCTCTCAACTAGCGAGGTGGGACTAAACATTTCAATACGGGAAGCCAGGCCTTTAGTCGCGGTTGGTGCCAACAACCGCGACTAAAGGCCCCCCTTTAGTCCCGGTTGGAGCCACCAACCGCGACTAAAGGGGGTCGCTCACCGCCGCTTCGGCTGGTGAAATTCACCTTTAGTCCCGGTTGGTGGCTCCAACCGGGACTAAAGGCCTCCTTATATATATACAACACTTTAAAAAATTTCAGTTCCTCTGCTTTCTTCGACCTCTTCGACATCGCCGCGCCGTCGCCGTCTCGCCTCCCCGACGCCGGAGCTCGTCGCCGCCCCCGACGCCGGCCGCCCGCGCCTCCTCGCGCCGATCCCCGACGCCGCCCGCACCCGCTCCTCCCCGAGCCCGGCCTGACGCCGCCCGGGACGCAGCCCGCGCCCGCTCCTCCGGCCCCGAGCTCCTCGCCGTCGCCGCCCCCGACTCGCCTCGCCTCGCCGTCGCCCCGTCGCCCCGCTGTGAGCCCCCCCCTCTCCCCCCTCTCCCTCGCCCCCTGTGCCGCCATGGCGGCCGCCGGCCCCTCCCCGAGCCCCCACACACACACGTATATGCATGAACACACACACACACACACACTAGATGATTAGATGATTAGATGTATAGATGATTAGATGATTAGATGCAAGAATTTTGATGTATAGAAAAAAGTTAAGGAATTTTGACATTTGAGGAATTTTGACATAGATGCAAGAATTTTGACATTTTTTTCACTAGATGATTAATTAGATGTATAGAAAAAAGTGAAGGAATTTTTACATTTTGATCCAATATGTATAGAAATTAGTATATATATATGTATGAATACAATGTATAGAAAAAAGTTGATGAATTTTGACATTTGATCCAATGTTTAGCAATTAGTATTTGCAAAAGTTGCATATTTTCATGCTGTACTTGCAAAAGTTTGTTATGTATTTGCAATTAGTATATGTATGTATACAATAGATTCTCTTAGTCCTTTAAGGGATTTATCAAGAATGCCCCCATTATGGATGTGCACAAGTTGATCCAATGTTTTTCTGATCTCATGCATCTACCCTTCTATATGTCACGTTTTGTCTAGCTAGCTAGTGTCAAAGGATTCAAAAAAACCATGGCTTCATCATTAGCCGGAAGTAACAGGCGCATGATGGTACGAAGCTTTTCAAAGTTGTTTTGAAACGGAGTTCTTGATAGAATAATTAGTTTTTTTGGTACGAAGTTCAGCAAAGGCCTTCCGAATAGCGATATTCGGAAGGCTCTTGCTGAACTTCGTACCAAAAAGCTAATTATCCTATCCGGGACTCCGTTCCAAAACAACTTTGGACAGCTTCGTACCATCATGCGCCTGTTACTTCCGGCTAATGATGAAGCCATGGTTTCTTCCTTTGACACTAGCTAGACAACGTGACATATAGAAGGGTAGATGAGATCAGGAAAAATATGGACCATTTTCTGCACATCCACAATGGCGCCATTTTGTTAAATCCCTTAAAGGTTAAGAGAATCCGTTAGGATTCTCAAGGTTCCTCGTATATAAGAAATCACAATCAAGCATTTAAAAAATGTTAAATTTGCATAGAATTTCTTCTCGGAGTCAACGATGCCCGGCCCGCATCCTCGTCGTCGACTCATTCGCGACGACGTCCTGCTTCAGAGGGGCAACGTTCGGGACTGGGCTCCGCCGGGCTGGCACTGGGAGGTGCTACCTGCAGGGGCGCGCAACTTGGTGAGGAACCCGGCCCCGGGTCCCGTCATCGACCCGGAGCTTCTTTGGTGGCGTTCGCGTGGGCCACTTTCGGTGCGGAGACAGCCGGCCCCGCCGGAGGTGGTACGTCGCCGTGTCAGGGAGGAGGACGAGCACGTCCGTCGCTACATGGATGCGTTGGACGTCAGGTTCTCCAATACCTGGCAGGTTCTTCAGGGATCTCACCCGAGCTATGATCCTGTGATGGTTCCTTCTCTTTGCGTGTCCACCGCCCGCGCCTCAGGAACCGCGAGTGAACTAGATTCTTCGATAATATTCGATATGTATTAGCTAGTGATAATACTCGAGATGTATTCGAGATTATATTCGATAATATTCGAGACGATTTATTCGAGATTATATTCGATGATGCATATTATATGAATTATTCGAGATGCATATTATGTACTATGATTCCGTTTTTCCTTATTGATTGCATGCATTCTAATTTGAATACTAAATTGTTTTATCTTTCTTCTGGATTAGTTAAATAAAAGCTATGGACAATACCGGCAGAGAAGGAGAAGAGGCTCAGTTCGACACCATACGCTCCTCCCCGAGCCCAGAGCATGAACCTGAAGATGATGACGGCTCGCAATATCTGAACAATTCCGGTGAGGGTTGTATGATATTTGATGAAGAGGAACGAATAGATGAAGGCGACGACAACGATGTTGACAAAGAAAATGTTCTTCAAATAACAAAGACCGGCGAGGTATATTTATTATATAAGCCATCCGGTGATCATTACATGTCTTAATTGATTTGTATGTATTAACGAATCGATCTTTCTTCTTTTAGGCCTCCGGATCGAGCAAATCTTCTACAAGCGACAGGGTAGTTCGAGGCCCGGCCAGAAAGTTGGATCCTGGCGTAAAGTTCAACATCGATTCCATCAAAACATCAACTGGCGAACCGCTTGAACCTAGGAAAAATGCGACCAAGTTCAAGAATCAATGCGGAGTTATTGTCAGGGACCAAATCCCGATCTCCGTTCAAGAATGGAAAAAGCCAGCAAAGGGAGATCGAGCACGAGTTACTTTTGTCGACGAAAGAGCAAAAGATGTGCTTTGGACATCGCTCATGGAACATTTCACCCTACCAGATAATTTGACAGATGTAGATCTGAGGAAAGTCAGAAACTATGCTCTTAAAAAGATGGCGATCGCATTCAACACCTTCAAGAAAAATGCATGGACTAAGTACGTCAAATCAAAAAAGAAGACTCCAGAATTCACGGGAGCACTGGTGAAGGCAAAAGATCACTGGGACGCTTTCGTGAAGTTCAAGGAATCGGAAGAAGCTAAGGAACGGTCGAGAAAAAACAAGATTAATGCTGCGAAAAAGAAGTGGCACCATACTCTGGGGCCAGGTGGCTACCAGGTGGCCCTGCCTAAGTGGGATCAATCTGAGCAAAAGATGATTAGTGCAGGGGTCACTCCAGTTACATTGACATGGCCCCCCAGGTGCAGGACATGGTTTTATGCGCATGGGGGGAAGTTGGACCCAGAGACAGGGCTGGTTATGGTGAAGGCAAGTCTTAAAGAAGCGACAGACGAAATACTTATTGCAATAGAAGAAGCTCGAACGGGGGTGTTCACGCCCAACAGAGAGAAAGACGAGCTTACGGGCGCCCTGAAGAATCCTGAACACCCGGGAAGAACACGAGGCAAAGGTGTTGTTCCGTGGTTTGAGGGGTTTGCGGATTGGAACGACGACTATAGAAGCCGTGCGAGAAAGAAGATGCAGGAGGAGCAGAAGAAGAAGGAGGAAGCACTCCGCCTTGAAGGCCTAGAATCAAAGCACCTGGAGTTGGAATGATTTGTCAGGCGGCAGCAGGAGCAGATCGACTCACTCAGCTAGGAAAGGGCGTCTCAGCGGCAGCATGAGCACATCGATCCAGCATTGGATAGCACCGTCCCATCTATGCCGAGAAGCAGTGTGGGTTCCGCCCCGGCCAATATCGATAATGCACTGCTAGCTAGCTACCCTGTGGATGATATCAAAGACAGGACTAACTGTGAGCTACACATGAAAGTGAAGAACTTATCCATGAAGGTGGCGGACGGCTATGCTTTAGCAAATCCCCCTGAAGCAACCTTCCATTGCAATCCCATTCCAGCTGGCTATGCTCGTGTCGGGGTTGATGAAGTGATGTCAGGATATCACGAGCTACAACTTGACATTCTTGGAGGTGACGAGGAGAGAACACTAGGAGAGGCCATACATCGTATCATTTTATGGAAAAAGGACTGCATCGTCTTTCCAAGGCCACCGACTCCTCCTCCTCCAAGTCCGCCGCCGCGTAAGTCGACTCCTCCTCCTCCAAGTCCGGCACGGCGTCAGCCAACTCCTCCTCCTCCAAGACCGCCGGCACCGCGTCAGCCGACTCCTCCTCCAAGTCCGGCACCGCGTCTGCCGTCTCCGCTGACTCAGCGTGCTCCGTCGCCTAAGCAACAGCGGAAGAGAAAGGCCGCAGCTACGACGGCTAATGGTACAACCGGCAAGAATTTCAAATATGGTCCAAGCCTCAAGCCTCTTCCGAAGTTGTCTTACCACCTGACTGAGGAGGATCTCAACACCGTAGTGGATGCCCAATTGAAGGCCCATTTTGGACCGAAACAGCCCCCGCCGCCAAAGGAGAAAGTACCTGAGCATGTTTCACAACACTTTATTGATATGGCTCGACCGGCTGACAATCAGAAGAACTCCGACTATGTGCTGTCTATCAAGAAGTCATATTTAGCAGGACAAAAGGAGTCGAGCTCGAGCTCGAGCAAAGCAGTTGACAAAAAAGCAGGAAAACTGTTCCCCAGCTGGGAGAACAGGCAGTGCAATCGATCCCCCCGCTCATTGTACAAACACCTGTGAGTACCGCCGATCGGCTGGTAATAACCGACGATCATAAAAGGCAGGCTAAAGAGGCTGGTGTCACTGTTGAACAACTCCTAGGCCTTGAGGAAAATCCCCGGGATTACAGAGGAGGAAGTAAAATACCAATATGTCCGCGGCAAACCTCTGGTCAAGCCTGACGATGTCAAGCTTCTACCAACGAGACTGTACAATTTGCATACGTGGTACATGCAAGAAACATCAAATACCAATCAAGAGTCCCTCATGGTGAAAGTCAAGAGAAAGCATTACTTCCATAAAAAAGATTTGTGGATTCATTATTCAGAGTTGTTTCAGTTATTCAATCAAGACGCACTCGACAAATCTATCGTCAGTTGCTATTGTCTGTAAGTGATTTCTTTCTGTAATTTAAGTCTCTAGCTAGCTAGCTGTGCTCTCGTTCATTACCTGTAATTATCCTCACTATATTCTTTTCTGTGGTATTATGCAGAATGAAGATGTATGAAATGAAAAAAGATGGACGCTATGACATTGGATTCATTGACACAAATACGGTTAATCAAGCGATATGGGAAGATGAATATTCGAGAAAAGACACAGAGAGATTCCTGCTAGAGTTTTTGAAACAACTAAACACCCAACCAGAAATACTACTTCCTTACAACTCCGGGTGAGTGTTACTATATCTTGTACTACAAATTCTATTTTTTGCTTACTAGATGTTAATAAGTGTAGTTGATGAGTTATGCACATGCCCGCTTAATTATACAAAACGTGTGCGCATGCAGTTACCACTGGATCTTGTTAATCATTGAAGTTGACAAGGGAAAAGTTAAAGTACTGGACTCACTATATAAGAATCCATCCGAATACGCAACCGTGAGGGGGATGGTCGACAGGTAATTTCAATCATTATCGCAGTATGTCGGCCTCTTTACTTCATTTCCTGATATCAACTAGTTAATAACTCCTTTATTCATTTTCTTTGCCGGCGGGCAAGGCTTGGGCCAAGTTCGTCAAACTGGTCCCAGGCGACTGGGAACAAAAGCTGACATGGGTGCGACCCAAGGTAATTAAGTAGTACTAGCTAGCTACGTCCGTGCATCTCTTTAATTCTAGTTTCAATACCATTATCATGCTTGATTAATTATTACCTGATTGAATTTTATTCTCGTAAAGTGCATGAGGCAGGAGCAGGGGAATAGTTTATGCGCATACTACGTTTGCGAGAACATTCGCATGATCACGTCTGAAAGGAGCAGAAACGAAAGAAATCTTTGGGTACGGTTGCCAGAACACTATCCATAATTTTTTTATCATGATCTAGCTAATATATATACACACAACTAATATATTCATCTTGATCTCCTTCTTATAGCTGACGGAGATGCGGGGCCAGCTCCTACCAACGGCTCGTGTACGAGCAATTCAAGAGGAAATAGCTGGATTTCTGGTCGACCAGGTCATAGATCCCAAAGGAGAATACTATTACAAGATCAAGCAGTAATGCTTGCATATGTAATGATCCGCAAATTGTAGGAGAAATTGTATATACCAAATTGTATATATATATGTATGTGAATGGTCGTTGTACGAGAAATTCGATGATATATATATATATGATCGGTTCTACGAGAAATTCTATTTATATATATGCTTGCATATGTAATGATCCGCAAATTGTAGGAGAAATTGTATATACCAAATTGTATATATATATGTATGTGAATGGTCGTTGTACGAGAAATTCGATGATATATATATATATGATCGGTTCTACGAGAAATTCTATTTATATATATATATGCACAATGTGTACAGTATGTAGTAGCGTAATATATGTTTGAAATGAAAAATAATTAAATGGAAAACACAAAATTAAAAGGAAAAATAAACCATAATTAATTCATAAACCCCTAAAGGATTAAAAGGAAAAATAAACCAAAATTAAAAGAATTAAATACTTTTAGTCCCGGTTGGTGTTACCAACCGGGACTAAAGGTCCCCCAACCCACGGCGCCAGCAGGTGCCACATGGTGGGCATTTAGTGCCGGGCCGTGTTGAACCGGGACTAAAGGGGGGGGGCCTTTAGTCCCCACCCTTTAGTGCCGGTTGGAGAACCGGCACTAAAGGCCCTTACGAACCGGCACAAAAGGCCGTCCAGAATTCCAGTTTTCAGAGATTTCCCTCTTTGTGATGTACCTTGCATATTCAGAGAGAAAAGACATAAGAATTGTATCATAATAAGGAATAATGGACAAGAATGACATAAATATCAATAGCAATTCATGATGCATAATGGACGTATCATGGTGCGGGGTTGATTCAAGTCAGTGTACACGTGAGACAGATTGAATTCGACGGGGCGCGGGGTGGCACGTACAACCACCATGGAGTCATGTTGAAGGTGGAGCGGGAGTTTGATGGAAGACTTCACTTTGTGCTGATGGAGGGGCTATGGCGTAAGAATTCGGAGAGTCGAAGCCTATTTCAGCGGGAAAGCGAGAGACACGTGGTTCAGACTGGGTACCAGTGGTGTGATAGAAACGTGATACTCGGCATCGATCGGTGATGATCGGTGGTTCTCTGCAGTGGGGGTTAAGTGGTGTGGGTTCGCGACCTTGGAAGACAACAGAGGCTCGACGCGGTGATAGCGGTGAGGCGTGCGGTAAGCACGGAATACAGTGACAGTCCAAGACACTGGTGGTCAGACAAAGTGTGCAGATGGTGCTGAAGTAGTGTTGACGAGTACCAGATTCAAGTTGGTGACTGGGTCTATCGGTGCTAGTTGGCGGACGGGAGTTAACCATGGGAAATCTAAGAAAGTGGCGGAAAGTCTGGAATTGCCAAAAGCTGAGAGAGTACATCGCCGTATATTTTGTGATGTTCAGTGCACATGGCAAAGTGCGGATGACAAGACAGAAAGAGGCGGAGTGCTATAACGGTGGGACATGTCAGAGACTATCCGAAAAAGGGGTGAGACAACTGCGAATTTGACTCAGGGTGACACAGGGCGACGATGAAATTCCTTCAAGTTTCAGAGAGATGGTCAAGAAAGAGCGGTGATGTTGAATTCAGATAACTCTTATATGTGGCGTCCAATATGTGAGTTGTTCACTTTCGTATAGATCAGTGATCGGTGTATGATGGCGTTGAACGGATACTCTGGAAGCTGGAAGCACAAAGTAGGGTAATGAGAAACTTAATTTTGCTCGAGTGTTGACTGTGAAAAAGGTAAGAAGGGACTACAGTTGCAGGTGGATTCACATGGAGTCTGGGAGTAGCAGTGGTGCTCATGGTATAATCTCAAGTCCAATGTACATGGAGGTTCGACGCATGGATGAATCCAAGGTGGTGGAGAATATTCGTCAAGGTGGAGTTTGTTAGAATTGTGTCGAATATATTTGTACAAGGTAGGTTACAGTTTGACTTGGAGTCGTACGGTGTGTAGATAGGGTACGGAGTCGTATCCTAATAGGACACTTGTATCGTAGGCCTCTTATATAATGTGAGTTAGACACACGATGTAATATATGCAAACATAATAGCGCAGACACGCAGAGGGAGCCGGCGGCGTGTGCCGGCGCCCGAGTGGCCGGGGTGCGGTATTGTGACGGTGTCACAGGGAGTAGCGCCCGTAGTCAGGCCCCGGGGATGTAGCCGAGTTCAGTGAACCTCGTTAACAAATCTTGGTGTTATGCCTCATGTGATTGCTTAGTTCTTGGATGATCGACTATGCGCCTCGGACTAATTCTAACACCTCCGTCGTCTGCAGACGCTGGTGAGGTCTCGAAGATGCGGACAAAATGGGTTCCTGATTTTTGATAGCTGAAAAGCATGTTCTTTTTTTTTTACAAAATGATCCTAGGACTAGCACCACAATAGCAGAGAGACACCCCAATTCATTCCTACAAAGCCACGTGTGGTTTTCATATTGCTTGATATTATACCATCGGCAGCTGAGAACAGTGAAAGAAGAAAAGTATGGTTTTTTTGGACAAGGGATAGGATCCTAGGAGGCAGATGACAAACTTTCAAAAAACAACTGGGTGATGAGGTAGTAACATGCCCCACGACTAGTAGGCGGTAGTAGGCCAACCAATTGTCGCTCCTCTTCCTCTTGGTCTTAGCGGCACCCACAATTCCATTCTCATATCCATGCAAGCGAAGAGGTCCCCGGAATGACCCAATGCGACTACCCTATGGAGGTGTTTGTCTCCCTGCTAGATGATGGTGATCTCCTAGGAGAGATCGTCATCCGCCTCCCGCCGCAGTCGTCCTTCCGCGCACCTCTTTCGTCTGCAAGTGCTAGAGATAACTTGTCACTGATCCCAAATTCCTTCACCGGTTCCTCGTTCACCAGTGAAAGCTGCCCACCTCGACGTCTTCGCGACAGGAAGATCACACTCACCCCCAACCATTGCGGTTCATACAAAATGCTTGGAAACTTAATTACTACTTCTATATAAATAAATATAATTACTTACTCTGTAAACTAGTATAAGATGTTTTAGATCACTAGAGGAATACTTTTTTGGAACAAAATTTATCGCCGTATTACTTTACTTTATGTTATGTTTCAATGTGCTTGTCTGTTGTATTGGAAGATACCAAATCAACTGTCAAATGATTAATTTAGTTGGCTAGTTTGAGCGCCCAAGCTAGTTATATTCTTTATCTATTATTACCATCATCTGTTTTGATCTTTTTTTGGGTTTAACTCCATAAATTCATTTTTTTGTTGAATTCATACTTTCTGAAATAATTTTGAGTTCTCATTTGTTCATGACCCCTTCTGTAGGTGATTGTTACATTTGTAGCACATAAAAATAAATTGCATCTCGTCTTGGGATCCATTTATTTGAAACTGATTACCCAATAACACTCTAGAGTTTGTTGTTTTGACATAATTTTGTCGGGTTGACATTACAAGGAATGAGTTCACATGAGAAAAATGTATAGGTCATGTTTTTTTTTCTTTCTTAAAAGCTAAATTCTCCATTATGAGTTAGACGAGTATACTGCTTCTATGAATGATTCTTGCATTTTACAACAAATTTGGTTTTGTTTTATCTACTGCTAGTGTCAAGAGTGACTTATAACACTTCTGTAGAAATAAGTTATATTGGTGAATTATTTTGCTCAAGTTATATTTCTCAGCTCATCTTTCTAGCTGTCTCATATTGCCTTCTCTTATCCATTTGTCCTTATTGTGGAACTATTGTTAATTGCTGGAGCTCTTATACTTCTAGGCACAGACATTGCTGGTGGAACTGACGGAGATCAAATGTTAGGATGACTCTGGTTTAATGTGCTAATGTGCTGAAACGCTTCAACAGGTAAGAAGATCTTCTGAATATAATTTGTGAGATTTGGACTGTTTGATTTTCTCTTTGGAAGATATGTGGTGGCCAATGTGGGTAGCATGCACCCTCAAACTACTGTTCATTTGGCTATAGGGATTTGCACATGCTAATAACATAGAGAAACAACTAAAACGGTTGTCAGGCTAAGTAAAAAACGACTCATGTCGGATCATAAATGATATGCTGATGATCCAAATGTCATATGTCTATAGAGTTCTCCCTTGGTTTAACTTTTTCATAATCCATAAGTTTAAAGCAGTATATTAGTTGCTATTACAGACATCAGTCACTTCACTCAACTTCATCACCTAAAAAAACCATGTGAAAAGGGTAAAGTATTAATTTTTTTGTCATATATAGCCAGTAATATGATATGACTTTCTTTTTTGAGGGTATATGATATAGCTCTACTTTATGTTGCTGAGTTGATCATGAGTCTGTACGCATGGCTTGTTCATACAATGTTACAGTGCGACTACTATTAGGTTATGCCAGTATCTGTATTAGGCTAACAAGATTAATGGTTTTGTTTCTCCAGGTGAAGAAAGGGTTGCTGCGGTTGTTAGTTGTCATTGGGTTTGTCACATCGCATCAGTGTGGTCGACAGTGTTATATTTTACCTAAAAGGCTAAAACAACCTACCGTGCCTTAATCTTGGCAAGCATCTATTGTGGGAAGATGCTTTTGAATATGTAATCCAGAGAATTTGAGCTTACCCTAGTATTATCTCTAGTTGGATTTCCGTTGTCTCTTGTTTTTGCTCGTACTTGTGCTTGGTTGCTCTTCTGTCGAGCAATGAGAGTTTCAGCTTACCCTAGTATTATCACCTAAACTTGTATGTTTGTGTGTGCTTCTTAGACGCGTGGTTTGAAAAGCATGTCATCCCTAGAATTTTTACAAATTGTCATTGTAGAGTGGGCAAAGTTGATGTGTTTATGTTGGCAGGAAGATGTAGTTCAGTTGAAATGTGGTTTGCAAGGCAGAGAATCAGATCAAATCAAGTAAAATCTGCATCCATGGATCAAAATGAACCTCTGTAAGCACTGTTTTGGTCTCGGTCTACAAGTCATTTCGACATTTACATGACTGAAATGGATGCTGTAGAAATTTCGATGACAGAGTTAGGACTTTCTTTTCCCTGAGATGAGGTTGCTGCTGCTGTCCAGTTATTTGTAGTGGTTCATATGTGCCAGAGGACTCGTCATTCTCGCAGCGGCTGTTTACCGCTGAAGATGCGGGATTGGATGGCAGCAAGTCTAAAGTCCTACTCCAAATTGCAGGAACACGTATGGCAGGAGGTTACATTCTTAGCTGTAATTCTCTGCTGGGTTTCCAAGTCATCTTAAGCGTGTTTTATACAACTTGCAGGAACACGTATGGCAGGAGGTTGTATTCTTGGCTTGCAGTTTTCTGCTGGACTTCCAAGTCATTTGAATTTTTTTATACGGCTGAAATTAACGCAGATTAAATTGGAATGCCGTGGCAATTTGTTCTCGGTCTACAAGTAGTTTTGATGTTTACATGTCTGAAATTATTGCTGTAGAAATTTGGATGAGAGAGACGGGACATTCCTCCCACTGAGAGTGAGGTGACCTGGGAGCGAGGTTGCTGCTGCTGTCCAGTTATTTGTAGTGGTTCATATGAGCCAGAGGGCTCGTCGTCCTTGCAGTAAACAGATGCGAGACTGGACGCCACCGATCTACAATCGCACTCGCAATTGCAGGAACATGTACGGCAAGAGGTTGCATTCTTGGCTTGTGGTTTTCTGCTGAACTTTGAGGTCATTTGAATGTTTTTTATATTGCTGAAATTACCGCCGATTAAATTGGAATGCATGTGACAGCAGGAAATCAGCTTAATTTTTCTCATACTGAGCTGACAGTGAGGTTGCTGCTGCTGTCCACTACTTTATATATGCGACACTGGACTGCAGGTGACTGAAATTCCAGAGAGATAAGGTACAGAGCTATCAGTGCACCGTGACTATTGACTGAAATTCCACAAATCAATTTCTTACCGTGAGGCTGAGGTTGCTATTGCTGTCCAAAGGAATCATAATTTCTGCAGCAATTAACTTGATGATACACTAGACCGTGACGGCAACGAGTCTACAATCACATTCATAGTTACAACAACTTGGCCTTATTAGTAAGAGTGCACGTGCAACGCACGTCTAAACGTTGATGAAGTAAGTTCACATGTTATAAATTTACAAAAAAATAAAATGAAATGCATACAAAATAGCATGTCACACAAACTGTATTTTTAAAAGTGAGACACTCGATAGCGTTGCGCCGTCCCGTACCTTTTTTTTTATATAGGGCCAAGATGATACAATCGGAAAATAATTCACACTTGATATCTGTAAAATAAGATGTACACAACAACTATTTGATTGATCAAAGCAGATTTGTACTCACTCAAGGTCCGGCGCTGTGATGACCGAACGTCAATGCAATTGAGACAACCCTAAATAACATAGAATTATGCAATTTCGGCATTGGTCAACCAGAAGACAACTCGTCTTCTATAGGTAGTTTGGCAACACCTAAACATAAGAGAACTCTCTGCAGACACCGATGCTTGGCTAAATTTCAGAAACATCCCTTCGGTTAGATCATCTAAAATTGCACAACGCTCATAAATACTGTCGGTTCTAGACCAGTCTCCATTGAAGAATCAGTGTGACTTCGCTGAAACAAACTACACAGTAGTTGACACAATAGCCTTGATCATTGTGACCACCCTACGAAGCTGCCATTCTATCCAGAAATCTCCAGGAAAAATCGAAATCAAAACCCGAGACATGTTACGACGGGATTATCTCGTAAAATATGCACCTAACGGAACATGGATCAAATTTGAAAAACATCCAGCACACACATACTGTTAGATGAAAGCCATGGTTATTTAAAGTAAATTGATGCACTTGTGATTGCTATTCTGGCACATCATATGCAAGTGGTCATGTCTTTATCTCGGCACAGCAACACTAAAGTCAATTCCCCAGTTATAAGAACTTTGCTCTCAAGGCATCCACATTCTGTGGGTCAAGAATAAAATCAGATAATGTGTCTCTGGTAAGGGCAATTTCTGGGTACAGTATGGTATCTGTAATATAATAAAGCATACAGTGAGTTACAACATAAGAAACATTTCTGATGGAGAGTACAACAAAAGCTCACCTCAGAGCCTGATTGCTTTAGTTTTACTATTTGACTTCCCTTCAAGTGAGCATATTGTTTTTTCTAATTCCTTTTAAGAGAGAATATGACGTAGCGCTTCATGATATTCACAAGGAAAAAGATGGGGCAATAAGCATTAACATTTGTTCAATAACTGCATGCTGAGTAACTCTATTATTCAACTGAGCCAAGGAGCAGTGCCTGGCTGGGTAAAGGATGGTGAGTCTAAAATGGTCTGGCAACAAGGTCACATTGCGTACTTCATATGTTTCTCTTGGGAAAAAATGCTGCACTATAAGAAGTAAACAAGGAAAAAACAAAAGGGCCAATGGTGAAATGATCTACATACCCAAATCAAGAACAACTAATTCAACTTCCAGCTCAATTTGAATGTTCTATGATGGATCGTGAGCATCTCCTCAACATCATCCCTTATGCACGGAGGTACAAATACGGTTGGAGGCTTCAAATTGTAGAGACCACGGGTTGCTATATACACTGGAAGACCACCCTGAAAAGTTACCAGTATACCACATAATAACAGATCTACTAATGTTCTTTCTCTAGTGCAAGTTGATGTGAACGTGGAAATATAAGAATTTGTAACTAATTCTCATGAGAAAGATATGGTGTTATCACGTCGTAGCAACGATGGTAAGTCAGTACTGGAGCATATGGGAACACTAAAATAGTAAAGAACAGAGCATCTCACCTTACTTTGCAGTCCAGCAGAGAAATAAGATGGCATGATTAAGAAGATATTGCTAACCCTCAAATGATCACGATGTGGTCGAGGTGGGCGTGGGTGGTGAATATGTGGTCCAGGGGCACGGCGAAGAGCATATTTTAATGGTGATGTAAAGATTTGTGCTGCGCTCTCAAGAACATATTTGTTGAAGCAAGCATGACTCCTAAAAAAGTCTGCTTACCTCTACCTCAATTTCAATATATTTGTATCAATAGTAAGATGCTTTAAATCTTGTAGTCTCAACTAATGCTGGTTTCGAAATATGAGATAGACTGGTAATGAAGCTGCAACAATATGGAGTAAAATAGATTTACTGGTTTCAGTCAAGCTACACCTAAAAAGGAAGTCCATTTATTTACTGGAGTTACAAATTCAAGGTGATACCTTACCGTGCCGTTGGCTTGCCTAATTCCCCCCTCTTTGCTTCCTTGAGCTCCTCCCCCTTTTCCCTTTTCCTCTTCATTATCCTGCAACAAAGCAACGGAGTTTGACATGCATCAGACTTTCACAAATCACAAAGTTAACTTTGGAACTTCATATAATATTTATTATTTCCATGTAGTAGAGTCGGGCATCTTAAGATCAATCATCTGCAAGTTTTGCAACCTAGACATTGTGGATCTGCACAAGTAGCAGTAACAGTGCCCACACCTGCAAATTAGTGGAAACAAGAACCTTGCCGTATCTTGCACACAGTGCACACGAACATAACTGCTGGTATGCAGGAAGGGCCGAAGGAGACTCAGGTAGTATACTTATACCTGTAGACAATCGAATCGGCAGAGCCGAAGGAGACTAAGGCGGCGCCGAGTGCAGGAACTGTTCCACTGGCGGGGCAGAGGAATAACACATCGTTGCTAAGGGTGGAGGTGTGGTGGAGTCTTTGTTGACGGCCGCGTGGAGGACGGAGGAGACGCCGCCGGCCGTGTGGAGGACAGAGGAGTCGCCGCCGGCCATGTGGGGGATGGGTTGGGGGCAGGCGCGGAGCGCCACAGGAGAGGCGGCCGGGCGGACGCCGACGGCTAGGGGCGCTAGGGAGGCGGAGGGATGGGCCACCGGCGGGCGCCGTGCGCCACAGGAGAGGCGGGCAAGCGGGGGCCGACGGTGAGCGGCGCGTGGGAGGTTGCGCTGGCGGCGTGCATCGTACGACATAGAGGAGAGCAGCGCAACTTGGGGATGAACCAATGCTGATTGATATATTTTCTCCTAGGATAGGATGAATGCTGATTGTCGTCGCGGCTTGCAGGATCGCGGGCGGCGACCGGGGTCGAATTGGGGAAGCGCAAGGGAGGAGGGAAAGGGAGGAGCGGCGGCGCAAGTTGCTGCGGATATTAGGGTCGGGGAGGCGATCCGGAAATCAGGGAGTTGCGGGCGGGCCGCAGGGATCGGGGATGCGGAGCGGTAGGATGATTGGCAAACCATGGCGTCTGCTCGGCAGAACATTTGATCTCAGGCGTTGATCTGGGTGGCAGACCATTGACGTAATATGGGCAGTAGGATGTGTTTAAGTTGATTTGATCGGAGGGTCCTGGTTACCGCATGTACAGTTGGTTGTGTTGCTTTAGGGGAATTTGTGTTTGCTCTTTTAATAGTAGTAGAGAAGAAATAAGTGTGCACCCGGCAGGAGGACATCATCGTCTCCATACACTGACAGTGACAGGAGCAAGAAGAGCAAGTTTGCTACATGAGGAAGGAAACATACTTACTACAGAAATTTTGACTTTAAAAACACCGGGGCAGCAAAAAAGAACATGGATTCGCTGCATTTCTTACATCATGTTTTGTTTTGTCTCCACCTGAATCACGACAATACATTCTTTCAACCATGTATTCGTGCTGACAATGTTTCAACACAAATCCCAAATAACACTTCAGCTTTCACGAGCTATTATTCATATATTTGAATAATACGTGTCTTCCAGAAAGATGAATACATTCAACCAATTAAGTGGCTGGAGTTATACATCCTCTTTAACTGCTAGATTTCATTACACGTGTCCACATAGAAGCTCACAGTACCCGGGAAACATAAGAATCTGAGATCCCATCCTCCTCTGAGATCTCGGTCAGCTCGGATAACAAAGGGTAAGAATCCGGAACAGCGGAGCTCAGATAACAATGCTTTACCAGCAAGTGCAAATGTACTCATATACTCGAATGATATGTGTCTTCCGGGAAGAGGATTACATTTCAACAATAAGGCAGTTACAAGTTTCTGCATAAAAGTTCATGGAACTCAGAAACGTAGCACTTCATTTCGTAAGACTTAAGAAATAAATTATATGCTACTCATCCTCCTCCGATATCTCCGTAAGCTCGGATAACAAAGGGTAAGAATCTGGAACAGCGGTGTGTTCATCATCGCAGAAGAATGGCCTCGAAGGCATTTGCACACCATCAAAACCACCTTCCAACATCTCTATGACCTCGCTCATCGTCGGACGATCTTGGGACCTCTCATCTGAATGCACCATAGTCCAACAACACACAGCTTCCTCTCTAGCTCATGCATCTCAGCAACAAGAAATATCTCACCCGCTTCTTGTTCAGTCAGGCGATCGTACACCCATGATGGGTAGTAAGACTGGCTTGAGTTTGCTGCGCTCGGATCGGCGTTCCTTCTTCCTCCAGCCATCTACAGCAGCAACATCCCAAAGCTGTAAACATTAGACTTGCTCGATACAACGCCAAAGCTCTGAGATATCATCTCAGGAGCTATGTACCCAATAGTTCCCCGTAAGGCGCTCAATGGCACAAAACTATTGTCCCTTGGGTACAGCTTGGCGAGACCGAAATCAGCAACTTTGGGGACGAAATTGCTGTCAAGAAGGATGTTGTGCGGCTTGATGTCGAAGTGTAGAATCTGCATGTCACAACCCTGATGCAGGTAGTTGATACCCCTGGCAATGCCCAAAGCAATCTTGCTGAGCTTGTCCCAAGAGAAACTCTTCTCGGCCGAGAAGATGTACTTATCCAGAGAACCATGCCTAGCGTGCGAAAAAGGTAAGGTACGGCGGTAGATTGGAGAGCAGGAGGGCGAGGACTGAGCCGTAGCGGCTCAGTGGTTGGGAGCGCAGTGGCGCACCAGCCCGCCCCGAGTTCGATCCCCAGCGGGGACGAATTTCGGGTGTCTCACGGGGGCACAGGAACAGTAATCCGCTTTGAGAAGCCTCTCTCCGCGCCTATGAGCCACATGAGGATATAGAAATCCTGTACCGGGCGCTCTGGATATAGATTGTAGGTCTAGTTTAGGCTCCCAGCAGGGGGTGTGAGTGTGGTGTGCGTGCGTGTGATGTGCCTTAAGGAGGCAGCAAAAAAAAAAAGACAGCAGGAGGGCTGAGCACGCCGCGGAACAGGCTGACCGGAGGGTTCCGTCTGCTCATCTATCGGCATGATGGGTGATGGATGCACGGCCCGATGTTTGTAGCTAGTAGCTCTAAAAATTGTTCTTCATGGTTCTACGTTTGATTAAGCGGCGAGCCGGGGATTGTTAAACATAATTGAGCCCTCCCTGAGTTGCTCTGCATAATCAACGGTGTGAACATAAATTGTGACGCTGAACAAAAGTTTTATCAACTAATTTACTTATCAGCGAATCATAGCTTGGGTGTAGGACACGCAGCCACACCTGATGTTCTCCCATGTTCGGGTTTATCTGTCTCCAAAAAAGAACGATTTTCTTATTCCCGGTCAATAGACAGCGCGCGGCGCTGCAGGCGTGTCTGCGCGTGGGTGACAGCTTTGTCATGGACAGATGTCAAGACGAGACAATGACAGTTTCAATAACTACAGTGGGTCCAGCTACGATAGATCACTGTGCACACGCCATGTCTCGTGGCGCTGTATCTGCACATTCTTTACTTAACGCTTGCATGTTGGGGCTGATTGTGGATTAGTTGATAATTGATTGCGTTTAATTATCAATTGTACACACGAACTATATAGCGTGTTATGTTATTATGATATTATATACACGATGTTAATTAATACTTATACGAGTGGTGTTCCATTCAAAACATCCCTGCATATAAAATGGTTTGTTTTTCATTAGGAATGGTGGATGCTTGAAAGAAATCTTCCTTCCGATGGATTGAACATGAAAATACGACAAGAAATATTACTAGAAGCAAATAACGAAGAACAGGAAGGAACACTTGTCTCATTGACGACAGTAATCGTTGGCTAATCAAACTGGTTGGTGTGTTACAAGTAACTAGTAGAACGCACGTGCGTTGCCACGGGCTGCATTAGCGACATCTTTTTCACCGTTAAAGTGTTATCCTTTTTTTTCTCCCAACTAAAAATGTTATTTGAATTTAAAATCATAACCTTACAGGTGGAGAACTTATACAAAAATATCGTCTTGTGTTTAAAACCATACAACCGGAGAATTTTAATAAGGTCATGAGAGAGACATGCAGAAAGGAACATAGTACTAAGGTACTATGCTTCGCCACGGATCCAAGAAAGATATGAATGTCAAACGGACGTGGATTTTCTGCTCCCGAACTCATTTGAGCTCGGTGAACAGTAAAATCGAAATAAATTCGAAAACGTTAAAAAAGTTCGGAATTTTTTTTGTGAACAACGTTGAGAAAAGTTCCAAGTGCATGCAAAAATTTGGCTTGAAATAACATTCCTATAAGGCTTGGCAAAAAAACAAAATCGATACTCTGAAAATGCGTAAAAAAAATTCATGCCAAATTATTTCAGGCCAAATTTTTAATGCACTTAGAACTTTTGTCAATGTTGTTCACAAAAAAAATTCAGATTTTTTTTGAATTTGTTTTGATTTTACTGTTCACCGAGCTCATTTGAACTCGGGAGAAGAAGGGCACTTTCCAAGTCAAACTATAATAATTTGCTCATATACATTATGTGTAATTTAGACATAGATCTATTGAAGTCCAGCAATAATAATGATGAACACCGATGTAGTCATAATTTTAATCACAACATATGTTTGAAATATTTGTTGGTTATAGAAAAAACAAACAAATATAACATGGTTCTTTTTAAAACTTAGAACTATTGCTTCCAAAGATGGTTCCCTCGGTATGAGAATCAATCTGAAGTTGCGCCTTCGAGTAAACTATGATGACAAGGGGCTTTCAATCAAGAACCATAATTTGGTTGACTGCCCACAAAAGTCAAAACTATTCTTTACAACTTTATAAAAAACTACAATTAATCCAAAGATAATTATGAAGAGAGATTAGTAAGTAAAACTAAGTCATGACTTAAATATTGAAGGGAGAAAATGATTGTTTTTATTCCAAAGATGAATACCCCGGTATAATAAGCATAGTATTGTGCAAGCACTGATAGCAATACAAACAACAGTAGCCTCTCAATCCCTCGCTATCTCTCTATAGCTCTCTACTACTCTCTTGTATTCCTCTCCCAAGACCACACACGACAGCAACAGCACGCTCAATCTCTCTTCTTCCTCCCAAAATCAGCAGCAGATCTCTGTTCTTCCTCTCAAATCAAACATCAATAGCCCATGCACCGCCGACCACGACATCCATCACTCCATCGTGCATCCTGTCTTCTAGATGCACTGCACGCATGCACCACCGCCCGCCTCTCTCTAAAACGCCTCAACCCCGCCCCACTGCGATCAAGGCAGACAAAGAGAGTACTCTGGCCTTTATTAACTTTATTAATTGATACATGGTCCATCAAGGAGATTACTTAGGCCAACATTCATCAACAAGAAAACACCACGTATGGCACAAGTCTGTTAGCTTCCTGGGGTAATGCTGGAAGGTCTTCACAACCTAGACAAGTTTGAAAGGTTATAGCCTCGACTTATAGAATAAAATGAATTTTACTGCACACACATGAAGATACATTACATCTCTATTATTTTCTGCTCTTATTCTTCTCAATCATATAGCGAACTTTTTCTTTAGAATCAGAGTGAACTCTTTATACTGCTTGCTCCCATGTCCCGGACAATGGAAAACTTATCCTCCTCCATGATCTTAAACACTTGTGGGTAATTTCCTCCTTCATGCCTTTGAACTCTTTAACAGTGCACTGCAGCTCCTGCATCAATGAGGAGGCGTGCCTTGTTAGTGCACTACAACTTCCACATCGATGAAGTGGCGCACTCCATCTCCTGGAGATAGACAAGCCACCGGTGCAGCCGCTGAACCCTCTCATCCCCACTGTAGTATAACACTGCCCCACTGTAGGATTGTTGTGTGGCAACGCACGGGCAACCATGCATCTATTGCTGATTGGGATGGTGTGCATAGAACTACATGCTGAACTTTGGTTTGGCTAGATAAGTACTTGCACGTAGCATGCCTATATCACTATTTCCATAGATCAAGGTAATTCAAATGCATTAGACTGGTCCGATGTGGGTCACATGTACACTTACTATTATACAATTGTACAATTGGAATGGGCAGAAATGACTGATTAAAAGTAGGAATGCCCGGTGTGTAGCGAAGTTCAAATCCTACATAGGAAGGAGGTAAAAAAAGATAGTTTGGCGATTGGGTACATACCATGCTTACCAGTCGGTCAAGGGCATTCATGTCGGCCTTCCAGCCAAGCAGCAAGCACACCACCTCCCCCAACCACTCGAGGTCATCATGTATAGCACCGTGTGAGCTCCTCAAACCCGCCCATGCCCCTGGCATCCGTGACCAACAGCCACATTGTCGTGTTCACCGATGGCCTAATCGCCAGATGGTAAAGTATCAAACAATATGAGCAGTGTCCTAATCAGCCATGTAGATACTTCACTGATTTAAGAATCTTTCCCTGACATAACATATTTTGAATTTCCTTCGCACATGTTTGACTGACATAAATATTGAAATTCCTTTGCCATAGTAACATAACTGAATCAACGCCTGCAGAGAATGTAATTTTCATCATAGGTAATCTACAATGGAGTATCATTTTCAGAAAATAAACAACATACTGACCAAAATATATTAAAAAGTAAATTGTACAAGATTCATCTTACCTTATGCTTGGGAAGAGCCTTTCCAACCATTTTCTTGGTTCATCTGTCTCTAGTATGGCACAAGCCAACTTCCCTCTATTTGTAGTCTGTAGAAATGATCCCAGTATAAGGTTGACAAGCAAACAACTCACATGTTGCTGGATTTTTTTTACTAATTAAACATTTTAGTAAACATGTCTGACCTGTAAAAAGGCTTGGGTCTTCTCTGTTTTATAGTGCAAACCTGAACAACTGAAAATAAAAATACATGTTGGGTAGAGACCAGCTGAAACATGGCTTATGTGGGGGGGGGGGGGGGGGGGGGGGGGGATGGAGTTCGTTGTCACTGCTCGCTGAAGGTTGATAACATCACTGGAATTTTAATCGTCGGAAGCTCAGAAGCTAATTTAAACCCTTTGTCAAAAGCCAAAACGGTGGCGACCACATCACATCCCTTGAGATAGAAGATTAGAGAACTGACCATCAAGATGGAAACTGGGACGATGTTGGTAGACGACGTCAAAATCGGGGCAAGTCATATTGTGCATCTGATGCGTAGGACATTACCAAACGAAGAACGGTGGCTTAGCCAGTTCACGAACCCATGTCGTCCACTCCTCGTCGACTCTCGTTCCTTCGCCCGCATCACAAGTCGGGCATCAACGACAGTCCCCCATTGCTACTAAGCACGACCTCCAATGACACAACACCAAAGTTGCAAATTGTCTTGATTGGACTACAACATAGAAAACATCATTCAAATGGCAGATTATAAATATGTAAGAGAAAATTATACTGCGCTATCGGATATATTAGATAATACTTGTCTTCTCCATGCTGCACACAACAAAGAATGCTAGATTTTGATCGAGGCCTTGAGTTAACCGATGTTTGGTAAATAAATGATCGCGATCCAAAATCTGTACCTGTTCAACTGTCATGCTATAAGCACCTCATGTAAAAAGTCTCCAATAGAAAGTAATGTTACTGATGGTTATGTAAAAATGAACCACATAAAATCATATATCCATCCAATGTCACAATCTTTGGCCTAGTCAATCTTAACTATACAATCAAAGGTAAAACTCATATCTTGCAAATCTCAAGAAACACACACTGGACAATTTGGTGAGATCTGCTACTCCTATTACTTAATCGTGCAAGCACCCATCATACCAGGTCCATTATTGACATCCAGTGAACCCAAAGATTAGCATACCCAGTGGCCCACTGATCTATGGTTATCCTTTAGACACCCCAAGATGCAATATTCTAGAGTTCTACACAAGTTGATTGTATCAAAATGAACACAGGTTCGCAACACCTAATTCAGACTTAGTTAACGTTTCTGAAGATCAGCCGTAGAGAGAAGAGCAAATGATTCATGATAAGTGGAGCATCACTCGCATCCAAGAAGGAAAGGACGATTTCACATGAAGGTCAGCAAGTACAAAGAGAAACATCTTGAATAAAGGTTGAAGCATAAATAGGACCTGATTTGAAGCTGGAAATGCTCAATCATCTCAAATTGATGTATGCCTTCCTAACGTGCTTCAATTCTTGGAAGAACCTGCATACTATTCTGACACTGAATATGACAGGCATACAAACTTTTGCACCCTCTTTGAGGTCATTAACACTGCCCTGACCATCAACCTTGAAAGTCTCAATTATTAAGAGATGTTCTCTCTCCTGTAGAGACAAGTAACATCAATCAATATCGACAAACAAAATGGCACAAAGCAGCAAGGAATTACTGCGATCTCCTCTCTCTCATTTTTCTCATCCCCAAGAATCTACATCATATTCTGAATCTAAGGAGCATTGTCACAGGTATGTACCTGTAAAGAGCAAGTCAAGGGACCATTTGCAATGTAAAAATCATCAAATCTATCATGTACATGCCCAGCTGATTAGTAACGTCAGAATTTTTCTTCTCAATCTAAGGAAAGGTTACAACTAACCCATGATATACAAAAGTAAAAATATATATTAAATAAGCTCATATACAATATATATCAAAAAATTAAAATTAAAATGGGGAATATTGAAGATTACATTTTTTTTAACCAAAAGAACTTATTTGGAATCGCGTGCCAACCATTTGCAATGAAACGAGGAGACCCTCAATGTGAATTTCACTTTAACAACATTCCCATCGATTTGAGCCTGTGAATATTAGCAGGTTCGAATCTTTAAGGCCACCCATTTTCCTGAACTGTAAAATGAAACGTAGTTGGGCAGGGCAGAGCTGGATTCATACGCCATCCATGTAAAGAAGCGCCTTCTCGGCATCAGCTCTCATTTTGAACTCGATGTATCCATACCCACGAGGAAGATTGACCTGAATCAAAGCCAATGGAAATAGATAGTTATGATATAACAATGGTCACAGCATTTCCCCTAGAGTCATAATAACTTCTAAACTCATCCTCTCACCGCCTTGTCCATGGACAGCTCCACATTGACAACCTCGCCATAGTTCTCTGCAGCACGGCACAACGGTGGTGGCAATGGCTCAACAGCAGCGATGCATTCAGAGAAAGAAGACGTGTAGTGTACATAAGCACTAAGAACAGAACTTCACCATAGTTCTCCGCAGCACAATGGTGGTAATAATCAGCACAATGCAGCCATACATATTCAGAGAACGAAGTGCGCTGCAGCATAAGCACTAAGAACTGAACTTCAAGCAGTAATCGAATCACACACGAACACACAATGGTGGTAATCAGATAACGGGGGCGGCAAACAACAACAGCAATGCATTTGGAGATCGAAAACGTGAAGCATGAGTACTACTAAGAACTGAACTTGAAGCAGTAACCGAATCACACGCAGAGATAGAGAGAGGAGGAGAGGAGAGTAGTGGTTCTGCAGACCGAAGATCTCCCAGAGATGGCCCTTTACGGGAGAGGCGGCTGACAAGGAGGACGAGCGACGACTCGTCGGGGACCGGAGCAGGGGAGGGCTTCCTCAGTGCCGGAGGAGGAGGAGGCGAGGGTTTCTTGGGCAGCGGCGGGGGCGAAGACAGACGGCCTCCCTTCGCCCCCTCTCGCGGCGGGGAGCGGCCCCTCCGCGCGGCGGGCGAGCTGCGAGGAAACAAAGCAAGCAATGAGAGACTGGTTGAGCGAGAAGGAGGGGAGGGGGGAGCGGGGGAGTGAGTTCCGACGGCGTGGCGCGGCTGGCTGACCTGCGGTCGGGAGGGGAGCGGCTGGGGGAAGGGGAGGAGACCGAGGAGAAGGAGGAGAGAGAGCCGGAGGAGGAGGAGGAGAGCGAGGGGGAGCGGGAGCGGCGGCCCGCCATCGCGTTTCGGCAAGCCGGAGATGTCGCTGGAGCCAGGAGGCGTGTCGGTCGCTCCGTCGATGGAACTACGGGAGATTGAGGATGTGTAGTTTGGGCGGGCAGTGGAGGTTCTGCTGGTGGTGGAGGGGCGGCGGCGCGGCGAGGTGGAAGTGAAGGGAGGGGGTCGAGCCGATGGAGGTGCTGCTGGTGGTGGAGGGGCGGCGGCGCGACGAGGTGAAAGTGGGAGGGGGTGGAGGCGGAGGAGGTGAGTGGGAGGCGCTGTTGGCAGTGGCGGCCATCTAGGGTTCGGTCGCTCGTGGGAGAGGTGAAACCCTGTGAGCGGCGGCTGACCAACAGGAAAAAAAAGACCGTAGGAGGAGAGAAAAAATCGGTAGGGAGGATTGGGCTAAAAAAATCGGTGGGAGGAGGCTTGGATCGATCGATGGGGTGGGGTACGAACGAACGAAACCACGTACGGACTGCTCCTTTAGGAGTAGAGATAGGTCGAATAAACTAATTGATTCAAAGTTGTATGTGGAAGATGCACTGGGCTGACTTTTGGGCAGCTCGTGAGTGCGTACTGTTAGGTTGATCTCCTCCCGTGTGGGTCCAACGGCACACCGGGCTCTTAGATCCGCGCCCTGATCGGGGGCGCCCAACCCACTATGGTTGACGGGGCCCTGTCACCTGCGCAATATAAAGGGGTGGGGGCCGGCGGCACGCAACACGAGGTTCGTCGCGAGCTGCACACCCCACCGACACACCTACCGATCTAGGTCAGCGCAACGGTGACGGGAAGCACCGCTGCCACTGCCCAATCACCATCGGCGCCGTCGCCCTCCACCATGGCCACCCCGTCGGGCTCATCGAGCCAAGGAGAAGGTATCCTCCCACATCTCTCTGTACTCACATCACAATGCATAGACAAATCAATGAACAAAGATCAAACTACCGTTAATCTCTAGCCTAGGTGATCTTAGAGGATCTATCAATAGTTTCAGAGCCCGAGTTAGTTTTAGATTTTTTCGGTAGTAAAGAAATCAAAGTTCTTTTTCCCCTCCCGAAGAACCCTATTCACAGGGCAAAGAAATCCTCACCGGGGAAGGGCATTGGGCTCGCCGAAAAAGTAGCGCCGCCGATGTGCCGCGCCGTTCCTCTCAACCCCGATGCGCATCGACTAGCGAGGCATCGGGAAGAAGAACAAACCCCACCAGGGGCAAAGGGCACCGGTTGCCAAACCACTCGACGGCGGCGCGCTCACCACAAGGGGAACGCGCAACCGGCGAAGCGGATGGCAACGGCGCCACCGCCGGGTACTCCACCGTCGTCGTATACAGCGAAGCAGAGGGGGAGCGGGCGCAGCTGCGCCTTGTTCTCTCTGCCACATGAAGAGGTGGATGTAGAAAGCAAGGAGGGCGAAGAAAAGGAGGCTCGCGCAACGCGGTGGCTTTCGACGCCGTCGGCGGCGGCCGGACGGAGGCTCGCCGGTGGCCGGGCTTAGCCCCTACGGGAGAGAAACGAAGAGTGGCGAGAGAAGAAAGAAATGGGTTAGGGTTTCGGGACGATCGACCGGGGGCTGGTTTTGATCCAGCGAGGAGCGCGGGTGACCGTCGGATCTCATCGGACGGCCACGATCAAAAGCCTAAGTCGGTCGCGGGCTTTTGGGCCGAAAGGAAAAGGGGGGAAGAGCCGGCGGACCAGGCCGGAGCCGGGCGCGCTCGCTGCGGGCCTCTGGGCCGAAAGGGGAGGAGGCGCAGCCACGCGCGCTGGGCCGAGGCAGGCTGGGCTGCCGTTTTCTTTTTTGACGTTTTATTTGTTTTTTGTCCAGTTTGGGCAAATTTTATACAGTTTTCTCTATTCAAAATTATCCAACGGAAATTTTGTTTAGAAAATAGAAAAGTACAAGAAATGCTTCTGTAAAGTTCATGAATTTTATTCATGTTTTTCGCTGCAAAATAAATAAAAGTGCTCTTTTAAAAGGTAAATAGAACTAAAGTGAAATTAAATTTTAAGAGCATGTTAAAGTAATTATTGAAACAATTATAATTCTGTTATTTTATGACCAACGTTGTTAATAACATAATCATGATTTATTGATGTTAAATGTGCATTTAGTTTCTATTTTTTTCCCAACGGTGATATAGTTTTAATTGCACAAACGGTTGTATGTTTTAATTTTGACCAACATTGGATTAATGCATGCAATTGTTGTTATGATCTCACTTCGTTGTGGTTTTCAGGAGGGTACTACTTGATGAGCTGCATCAAGGATGTTCCAACCCTCAGAGGTGACAACTACACTGAATGGAGAAAGAAGGTCGACTTGGCTTTTGTTTGTGCTGAGGTGGACTGGGTTGTGGACACTCCACAGCCGGTCAGACCAACAGAGCCAATCAGAGATAGAAATGATGATGATGCTGCTTGGGACAAAAGGAGGAGGGATTATGCTCCAGTGGAGATGTCATATACCCTCGACAACCAAAAGTGGCTCATCGCCAATAAAAAATGCATGGCTTTCATAAAGAACTCAATTGAGAACGATATTGTGGGCTCAATTGCAGAGTGTACTTCCGTAGGGGAGTTTCTTGAAAAGATAAAGAGCCAGTTCACTGGTTTTTCAAAGATATATGCTACCCAGTTGCTAAAGCAGCTGGTGACAGAAAAGTATACAGGCGGTGGACATGGCATAAGAGAGCACATCCTCAGGATGAGCAACATGGCAGCTAAGCTTAAACCCGTGGATTCGGACTTGGAGCTCAAGCCTGCACTCCTTGTTCACCTAGTTATGGTTTCACTGCCAAAAGAGTTTGACACTTTTGTTGTCAATTACAACATGTCGCCTGTAAAATGGGACATTGAAAAGACTATAGCCATGTGTGTTCAAGAAGAGGAAAGACTTAAAACCACACATGGTGGTTCTCTGAACTATGTGAAGGATAACAAGAAAAGGAACTACAATCAAAATAGCAATTCTTCCCCTTCAAAGGCACATGGAAAAGCTCCCACGCAATATCAGCATCAGCAGAAGCCTTTTCCAGTGGACAAAGATACTTGTCTCCACTATAAGAAGACTGGGCATTACAAGAAAGATTGCCCTGATTGGCTAAAGTCAATAATGGCAAAGAAAGGTAACAACATTGTTTCCTTTGTAAATGAATCCTTGTATACACAGTTTTTGAAATCTACTTGGTGGATTGACTCAGGTGCAACTGTTCATGTTGCAAATTCATTACAGGGATTCCATTCGACGCAGACTACACAAAGAAGCGAAAGAAGCATTGAAGTTGCAAATGGAGTTCAAGCAGAAGTTGAAGCTGTCGGCGACATCTCCTTGGAGTTAGCTGATGGATTCATGCTTCTGCTTAGAGATGTTTTATATGTTCCTTCATTTCACAAAAACTTAATTAGTGTTTCATGTTTGGACAAAGATGATTATGAATGTTATTTTGGACATGGCAAGTGTGCCATATGGTTTAATAATGCTCATGTGGGTGTTGCTTTACTTCACAATGAGCTTTATTTATTATCACTACGTGAAAAAGTGTATTATGTGTGTAATGTGAATGAGCATGTTTCCGCGTCGAATAAAGAACAAAAGAAAAGAAAGAGAACTCATGATTCATCGAAATTATGGCACTGTCGCTTGGGCCATATTTCGAAGGGGAGAATAGAAAGACTAGTTAAAAGTGAAATTCTTCCTCCATTAGAGTTCTCAGACTTAGAATAGTGCATAGATTGCATTAAAGGAAAGTATGTAAAACAAATCAAAAAGGGTGCAAACAGAAGCACAAGAACACTAGAAATCATTCACACTGACATTTGTGGACCATTTCCTGTGAAAAGTGTGGATGGCTATGACTCGTTCATAACATTCACAGATGATTACTCCCGATACTGTTATATTTATCCAATCAAAGAAAGAAATGAAGCGTTGGATAAATTTAAGATATTCAAAGCTAAAGTTGAAAATCAGCATGACAAAAGAATAAAGATAGTGAAATCTGACCGTGGGGGGGAGTACTATGGTTGGCACACTCCATATGGCCAGGTCCCTGGTCCTTTTGCAAAGTTCTTACAGGAGACTGGCATTGTGGCCCAGTATTCAATGTCGGGCGAGCCTCAGCAAAATGGAGTAGCTGAAATGCGTAACCGTACACTTATGGATATGGTGCGCAGCATGATGAGTTACTCCGCCTTGCCATTGGGATTACGCATGGAAGCGCTTAAAACCGCTATTCACATTCTCAATAGAGTACCAAGCAAGTCGGGGCCCAAAACACCGTACGAGTTGTGGACAGGAAGAGTGCCCTCCCTACAACACTTCAGGGTGTGGGGGAGCCCAGCTGAGGCCAAAATGTTTAATCCAAACATTGCAAAGTTAGATCCCAAAACAGTAAGTTGCCACTTCATTGGCTATCCTGATAGACCAAAGGGTTTTCGTTTCTACTATCCAGATAGATACACAAAGTTTGTAGAAACAAGACATGCAGTCTTCTTAGAGGACGAAATGATGAGGGGGAGCATGGTAGCTCGGAAAATTGATCTTGAGGAGAAGAGGGTGCATGCACCTAATCCGATGATTCAGGAGCCATTTTTCTCACTACTGTTGGGTAACGCAGCAGAAAACAAAAAATTTCCGACCTACGCACCAGCCCAGGACCACTATGGAGACTGCATACAAGGTTTGATCATTTTCGTTACCGACTCGTAGCGCAGCGGAAGTAGAGTCGATGACGAACGGCGGTGTAGATCCCCGCAGCTAGGATTTTACAACCTCCCAACCGCGAGGATGTATACCCTCATCCGCCCCACGGACAGCCCTCCGGGAGGCGGTCAGACAGTCCCCCGGACGGTGTCGCGGACAGCCCTTCGGGAGGACCTCCAAAACATGGACTGTCACTCGGACAGCCCTTCAGGAGGACCTACGAAACTCGGACGGTCACACGGACAGCCCTTCGGGAGGCACTCTTGAACTAAGATCGAAACTATGATCTCTCTACAGAGTTGCACACATACAGTGTCATCTATCCGGCAGGGATTCGCCGTCCAGAACTAGTTCCTGCCGGAACCCAGGCAGCCTTTCGGCTCTACGAAACTATTTCGCTGGGAGGGAGAGAGGAAGCCAGATCATTGCAATGGCACTTGTATGTGAGAAAGAGTGAGTTTGTGGGCAGCCCACTCACCTCTATTTATAGGAAAACCAAGGGGTAAAGTGGCCATTTCCAAAAACCCAAAAATGCCCATGAAGGAACACTTCCACAAGGGCATATTAGGGAAGTAATGAAATAAGTGGGGCCCCATGGTGGAGCCCAACATGTGGCCGGCCACCATCTCTTGGGGGCCCCCCAAGGGGTTTGGTTTGCTTAGCCTCCAAGTCCTTCTAGAAACCTTTTGGAAATATCCCAAAAGGTGAATTTCCATAAATATCCCAAAAAGCACTTTCACTATTCACGGCGACATTTTTCAGCGTCTGATCGAACTGAAAATATTTATGTGGGCTTAGAACATTTCCAGTACCCACCAAAATAAGTTTCAACGCCATCCGGAACAACTCTGGTTTAGTGATTTTCATCTGCGAAAAGCATCTGAAGCAGTTTCGGCAGCTCCGGAACATTTCCGGTTTTCATCCCGGAAAATTCCAAAAAGTTTCCAGAACGATTCTGGCATCCTCCAAGAATTATCAGGCATGTGCCAAAACCAATTTGACTTTTTGGTATCCCCTGAAACAACTTTTCAGTTTTACCGAAACTGTTCCGGTGTTCTCTCTGCGGAACTTTTCCGCTGTCCGAAACTTTTCCGGCGCCCGAAACTTTTTCGGTGATTTTCTCTCAGACTCCCTGTCTAGTATTCAACAGATAGATGACCCTTAAGCGAGTGACCCTATAGGTTCGGTGAAGCATAGACATGACCCGGAACCCCTTCCGATCAATGATCAACATCGGAGCCGTGGACACCCATATTGACCCCTATACCCACACGAATGAATATTCGAGTGAACCTCCAGTTGCCGTGTGCTATCCCTGTTGCTTCGCGATATGTTACAAATACCCGAGGTGAGACATGTAGGTATCCCCGTGGATCAACAACTTGTCCACTATGCCAGTTACCTCGTTACCGGTATTGTTCTCTTTTCTCGTTCCCGTGTTCCGGCATCCCTGTGATCAAATCACCCTGTGTCTGGCCAGACGATGATGGATACCGTAACACCGAGAGGGCCCAGAGATATCTCTCCATCATCGGAGGAGCAAATCCCAATCTCGAGCTATCAGGTTACTTGACACACTTTTCCATGAACCCGTAAGCCGCCGTAATAGCCACCCATTTACGGATGACGTTTAACAAACCCCAAAGTTCATGAAGCAAGCATGAAGAAACTCGATACTCTCATGGTCTAAGGAATTATGCAAACGTTAACCATCTCTGTGTTATAAACCATTAACTTATGACGAATGAATCTCATAGCATAACATCAATTGGGGTCGATTCAACACAAATGTTCTTCTAACATTGTGCCCTCAAAATTGCCGTCATAGCCATGCCCATGATCAGTAAAACAGGATCATCATGCAATACTTGAGCCAGTCTTAGAGGCCAGACTAGGAATACATTTTACCGTTTATTATCCCACACGTGCATATGAGTCTTCCTCCGAGCCTCGTGGTTATTGCAGACTCGAGAACCACAGCAGTTATAGCATGGAACATAAACCTAATTATGAACAGGAAGATAATCAATAACATTTATTATTGCCTCTAGGGCATATCTCCTACAGACTCCCACTTGCACTAGAATCAATAATCTAGTCAATGCTAATGCACTTTACACCTATGGCATACTGGTGTAAAATATGCTTCGCTTGTGGTATAGCCTGATGTCCAACGGATCTGACAACTTCAGCTCCGTGCGTAACTTTGCATATCCTTGCGTTTTCACGCTTTCACAAAATTCATATTTTGTGTGGACTTGGCTTTGCATATGTGTGAATCATTGGTCGAAACCTGGTTCCTCAGACTGAGCTATGGAGCAACTATCTGCAATAGTGTCCCATAGACCAAAGCCATCTTGGAACCATACTAAGTTCATGAATGAACTATATGATTCAACAACTTCTTTGTCGCTTCTTAAGCGTCAACATACTTAGCCTTTGTTATAGAATTCGCCACAGTATCTTGTTTGGAACAATTTCCAACTACTGTGCCACCATGTTGTGTATTACACAAAACCCTTAACTTGAATCGAAAATCGCATGGAGCATTGATGAAGACTGTATCGATGTAATTACTTACAACGAGCACTTCATAGTCTCAGCTTGCGAGAAAACATGTCATCAGTACTGCTCTAGTACTCAATGACATCTTTCACTGTTGTCCCATGATCAGTACTTTGATCACTTTGGTATCTATACTCGCAACAACTTGGGAGTATCGGACATATCTGGTTGATTTACATACCATGGAATACATGATTAATCCAAACACAAGAGTGTGTGGAATCTACATCATGTATTTTGCTCATCAGTGTTTTGAGACACCGAGTCTTGCAAAACTCTTTCCATGTGACTTCGGCAAGAATCACTCCTTGGCGTTTTTAAATGCTAAAATTTTTTAGCATCTTGTCAATATGTATTCATAGCTTAGCCCTATTAGGTAAATCTATCTCCATAGATCATCATGCCTAATATTGAGGCTATTTAGCCTAAGCACTTCATCGAAAAACTATTTTCAAATGAAGTCCTAATTCGTGTCAAGAAATTTATTTCTAATTTTAACAATGTGATAAGTACACAAGGTTTTTATAAATATTATCATGCTCCCACTTACTTTCTTGAATCACAAGCATCTTCGATACCCATTTGATGAAGTCAAACCCCTTTGACCATTCCATCAAAAACGAAGATTCCAACTCCACTTTGCTCTCTTCTGTTCATTGCTGGAACTCTGAAGTTTGCATACTTACTAGCATCCTCTGGATCGACAAATTACTTTGGACTGTATCACATACAAGTCCTAGGTTTCATTTCCATCAGACGGAAATCCTTTTGTCATCCATGTTTCATATCTCATGATTGAAATATGTATTAATTGCTAGTTCAACCCGAACCGACTTTAAGCATCGCTACGGTGAGACAATCTCATCCAAGTCAACTCCTTGAACTTGTTATTGCAACAAGTCGAGCTTTATGGATAAAACATTTTATCCGTATCAGTATTTAGTTCCATAAATATTCGTTAGACTCTAAGTCTTCCGAAAGGTGTATCAAGATTTTAATCTCGAATCACTTATATGGAAACTATCTCGGATTGTATTGGCATTTAGCCAATTCCGGAGTCAGGGCCCATCAATGCTTCCTTGTGTATTTTAGGTATACCGTTGTCCAACAACAATATCTCGTTTGCGCACCTGATAGGTTTGCACAAGCTTTGCCTACGTGGTTCAGCTGCAAGTTCGACCGAAGTCCATACATCTCATGTAGAGGCTTCCGTATCAGTCGTAGTAGGAAACTCCGGAATCACTTCCAAGGTTCCTTTCCTTTGACCTGATGACGAAGATACTGGTTATCTCATCGAGTTGCACTGTCCTCCCACTCGCCTTTTGTAAGAACTATTCTCTTTAAAAGCATACCGTTTTGTGGCAAAACCCTTTGCCTTGGTATAGTGGTGGGGGAATACCCAATGACTTGGGATAACCTACAAAGTAGCACTTGTCTGATTTGGAATAGGTTTGTAACCTTTTACACAAGCCCCATATTCCAAATATTAAGAAAAGATATAACATGGTTGGGCGTACCATACCATGGCGTCATTTCAACAAACCTGATGGATCTATTTTCAGTGTAAAAGCCGCAGTCTCTAAAGCATTACTCTTTTAAAAGGGATAATGACAAATCTATTTATGTCATCTTTGATCTTACCATGTCATAAATGGTTCGATTACATCTACACGGACTCTCCACTTGCAGTGGTGCTCCGGGAGGTGCAGGTTATGAAACCCCTTTCACAACTCATCAGACATTCGCTAAACTTGTAACTCAAATATTCCTTTCTGCAATCAAATTGTAGAAACATAATTTTCTTGTTACAACAACTTCTACTTCATTTTTGAAAACCTTATGAATGAATTCAAAAGATCCAGACTTACGTCTCAACAAGTAAATATCCACATATCTACTTGTGTCATTTCTGAAGATAGATAAATCCACTACTTGCAACAACATTTATTGGACTACACACATCATAATGCATGGTCACCAATATGTTCTTTGCTCGTTCCTTATGGCCTGTGAACGGTATTTCAGTCACTTCACTTTTCAGAGGAAAGTTGCAAGTGTCAGATGATTCAAAATCAAACGACTTCAAAATCCATCATAATGGAATTTTCCATGCGGGTTTCTCCAATGTGACCAAATGCAGTGCCACACTTGTGTGGTATTCTTTTAGTCTTGCGACATTTAGCGTCAGTGTTATGGATGTATCATATTTCCATCAATATTCATAACATACATCCCATCTTTGATGGAAGCATGGCCCTTCATGTTATTCATAACACCGAACATCAAAAGTTCTCTTATGAACAACCTTCTTGCAAGATACCTTATGCAAAGGGTTAGAGTGTGAAACTCTAAAATGAATTATGAAAGTAAACCCAGAGGTAATGTATTATTATCAATATTCATAACATACGTCTCATTCATAATGAAAGTATGGCCCTTATGTTATTCATAACACCGAACATCAAAAGTTCTCTTATGAACAACCTTCTTGCAAGATACCTTATGCAAAGGGCTAGAGTGTGAAACTCTAAAATGAATTATGAAAGTAAATACATAGGGAATACACCTATGGAAGGCATAGTAACATTTACTATGTTCCTTGCGTGTATCTAAACCTCATTCCTGGCTAGTCTTTCAGGCCATAGTAGTTCTTGCATCGAGTCGCAACAGAATGCAATCGAGCGGGTATCTTTGTGATAAACTCACAATACCCAAGAATTTAGTGATTAACATGTTTAACCATAATTCCCAAGAACTATATCTTTGACCAGCCTTCTATACATCAAAAACTTGTATGACATTCATACATGAGTTGGATATTCCAATCTTCTTTCTTTCTGCCTTTATACTTCTAACAGTTTAACTTTCAGTATTTCTCCTACTCTCAGAAGAAGCACCCAACTTAAGAGTGGCGTTAGCCCCGGACTTCCTAGGCATGAAAGTCTCACTAACACCCTTCGGACACTTCCTTTCTCTTTAAGTTGTTGTTTTATTCACCTTTCATCATATGATAGGCGTTCTCCTGGATCCCTCTCTTATCAGTCTAATGCATAGTAAACTCCTTTACTAACAGTTTGCAAACAAACATGGATTTGGATATCTCATATCTTTTAGCCTTTGTTTGTCTCTGAAAATTAATTTTCAGTTCAATGAATATCACATAACTATCCCAAAACTTTCGAAGTTCGGGTCTCATGAAAGCAAACATATTGCACCTGACTGAAACGGAATTCTAGCTTTTGGATCGAAGGACAAGAGTCACATGATCCATAGCATAAGCGGGAGAATACCGAAAGTATGCGATAGAACAAAGTCCTTCTCGGCACTCTAGAGGACAATCCTCACATTACGCTTACCAACCGTAAAGTTTTAACCAGATATTTAACAACTATTCAATTTTAACAGGGAAGGTGGAAATGCGAGCCATAATTCTACAACTATTTTGCAAATCACACTTAGACAGTGTTCAAAATTAATTGCACTGAGAATTAAAAGAAGTTAATTCAACAGTGCGCTCCCACTCAAATCAATATCTCTCATAATTGATTGTGAGTTATACAAGATCCGCATTTCAATTCGACGCCATTGACGGGTTCATCTCTGATGACGTGAATTTCAATCGGTAGGCCAACTTGCCAATCACATCTCTATGTGACTCTTGTTCATCTTTCGATGCGTGTGTTCCGAGCTCAGGACTGTCCTGCCTGAACGTCAAGACAACCAAGTGATCTCGCTACGAGGTCTGACCTCACCCGCCTCACACATCCCTAATCGTTCGTACTCATGTGTACATGTCGTACCCCGAAAAGTTAGGTGCCGTGACGGTGCTACACTTGGGAGAACACTAACTACTTGATATTTTTGTGAGAGATCACCCTAATAAAAAGCGACTACCGCGCAATCAAGAAGGGTGCATCATAAGGGATAAACATCTCAGGCAATTCATAATAGCATGATATGGTATAGCCCTTTCTGACGAAGAAGTCTTTCATTTCTTCGTCTTCGGCATTCGCGTCGGTGTTCACCTTCGCGAAGATTGCCACCACCTTGTCGATGCACCAGATAATATTGCTATCTCTATAGCTAATAAAATAAGTGCATTACATAAGGTTGACACGCAGGTCATTAAAGTGCAATCATATGGCTCCAGCCATCATGCCGAATCATGACACGCAGGTCATGTTAATCAATGTACATCATATAGACATCTCATACATAATCAAATTATTATGAACACTGCTATACCACATCACATGCACATGCAAACCATCCTGTAAAACCAAGTTAGACGCCTCTAATCGGTTCATGCAAAAATTTATTTTACGTGGCTTCTAAGGTTTCGAAACAAACCAAAGCTACCAACGTCCATCATCAAGTATGCTAATTCAAGTTGCTAGATTAACTTTCCAGGGTGTATGAAACACGAGATAATAAAATCTCGAGCCCCATACTAAACTTCGTCATACGCGTGACCCCCGTGCAGATCTTATCTGCATTGCCCTTTCGTCTGCGAAACATCCATCTTTCTCAACTATAGTGGAACCCAAAGAACTGTTAGCACTTCGTTGATCGGTCAATCAGCATACTCAGGAGCAGCATGAAAGGATCGCGGATTGCCGGAACTTTTTGAGATTCCACCATGCCGTCAAGATCAGGACTACGCAAATTCAAGGGAAGCAACAGGAACATCGGGTAACAGATTTCATCTGCTACCCGCACAAATAATTTTCAGCAATAGATCTCATCTACTACCTAATTATATTGTGCAACACCCATACATCTCTATGTATTCTAGATCGCAACCTGCATCTACGCATAGCACGGCTCTGATACCACTGTTGGGTAATGCAGCAGAAAACAAAAAATTTCCGACCTACGCACCAGCCCAGGACCACTATGGAGACTGCATACAAGGTTTGATCATTTTCGTTACCGACTCGTAGCGCAGCGGAAATAGAGTCAATGACGAACGGCGGTGCAGATCCCCGCGGCTAGGATTTTACAACCTCCCAACCGCGAGGATGTATACCCTCATCCGCCCCACGGACAGCCCTCCGGGAGGCGGTCAGACAGTCCCCCGGACGGTGTCGCGGACAGCCCTTCGGGAGGACCTCCAAAACTTGGACTGTCACTCGGACAGCCCTTCGAGAGGACCTACGAAACTCGGACGGTCACACGGACAGCCCTTCGGGAGGCACTCTTGAACTAAGACCGAAACTACGATCTCTCTACAGAGTTGCACACATATGGTGTCATCTATCCGGCAGGGCTTCGCCGTCCAGAACTAGTTCCTGCCGGAACCCAGACAGCCTTTCGGCTCTACGAAACTATTTCGCTGGGAGGGAGAGAAGAAGCCAGATCATTGCAATGGCACTTGTATGTGAGAAAGAGTGAGTTTGTGGGTAGCCCACTCACCTCTATTTATAGGAAAACCAAGGGGTAAAGTGGCCATTTCCAAAAACCCAAAAATGCCCATGAAGGAACACTTCCACAAGGGCATATTAGGGAAGTAATGGAATAAGTGGGGCCCCATGGTGGAGCCCAACATGTGGCCGGCCACCATCTCTTGGGGGCCCCCCAAGGAGTTTGGTTTGCTTAGCCTCCAAGTCCTTCTAGAAACCTTTTGGAAATATCCCAAAAGGTGACTTTCCATAAATATCCCAAAAAGCACTTTCACTATTCACAACGACATTTTTCAGCGTCTGATCGAACTGAAAATATTTATGTGGGCTTAGAACATTTCCAGTACCCACCAAAATAATTTTCAATGCCATCCGGAACAATTCCGGTTTAGTGATTTTCATCTGCGAAAAGCATCTGAAGCGGTTTCGGCAGCTCCGGAACATTTCCGGTTTTCATCCCGGAAAATTCCAAAAAGTTTCCAGAACGATTCTGGCATCCTCCAAGAATTATCAGGCATGTGCCAAAACCAATTTGACTTTTTGGTATCCCCCGAAACAACTTTTCAGTTTTACCGAAACTGTTCCGGTGTTCTCTCTGCGGAACTTTTCCGCTGTCCGAAACTTTTCCGGCGCCCGAAACTTTTTCGGTGATTTTCTCTCAGATTCCCTGTCTAGTATTCAACAGATAGATGACCCTTAAGCGAGTGACCCTATAGGTTCGGTGAAGCATAGACATGACCCGGAACCCCTTCCGATCAATGATCAACATCGGAGCCATGGACACCCATATTGACCCCTATACCCACACGAATGAATATTCGAGTGAACCTCCAGTTGCCGTGTGCTATCCCTGTTGCTTCGCGATATGTTACAAATACCCGAGGTGAGACATGTAGGTATCCCCGTGGATCAACAACTTGTCCACTATGCCAGTTACCTCGTTACCGGTATTGTTCTCTTTTCTCGTTCCCGTGTTCCGGCATCCCTGTGATCAAATCACCCTGTGTCTGGCCAGACGATGATGGATACCGTAACACCGAGAGGGCCCAGAGATATCTCTCCATCATCGGAGGAGCAAATCCCAATCTCGAGCTATCAAGTTACTTGACACACTTTTCCATGAACCCGTAAGCCGCCGTAATAGCCACCCATTTACGGATGACGTTTAACAAACCCCAAAGTTCATGAAGCAAGCATGAAGAAACTCGATACTCTCATGGTCTAAGGAATTATGCAAACGTTAACCATCTCTGTGTTATAAACCATTAACTTATGACGAATGAATCTCATAGCATAACATCAATTCGGGTCGATTCAACACAAATGTTCTTCTAACATTGTGCCCTCAAAATTGCCGGCATAGCCATGCCCATGATCAGGAAAACAGGATCATCATGCAATACTTGAGCCAGTCTTAGAGGCCAGACAAGGAATACATTTTACCGTTTATTATCCCACACGTGCATATGAGTCTTCCTCCGAGCCTCGTGGTTATTGCAGACTCGAGAACCACAGCAGTTATAGCATGGAACATAAACCTAATTATGAACAGGGAGATAATCAATAACATTTATTATTGCCTCTAGGGCATATCTCCTACAACTACCTATTGTAACTCCACCCATGACCACTATGGGAGAAGACCCGGAACCTGTCCGTCAGGAGCCGACTGAACCCGTTGTTGAGCATGAAAGGGAGGTGCAGCAGCCAATTTTAGAAGATGTGCCGGAAGTTGAGGGACAGAATGTGCCAGAGAATGAGGCCCTTAGAAGGTCTAATAGAACTAGAAGATCAGCTATTTCTACAGATTATAAAGTTTATAACACAGAAATGGTTCATATGGAAAGTGATCCCACTTCATATGAAGAAGCCATGAGAAGCCCTCACTCATCGAAGTGGCTGGAGGCAATGGAAGACGAGATGAAATCGATGAGTTCCAAAGATGTTTGGGACTTAGAGAATATTCCTAAAGGGGTCAAAACAGTAGGCTGTAAATGGGTCTACAAAACTAAGTACGACTCTAATGGGAATGTAGAAAAGTATAAAGCACGACTTGTGGCAAAAGGATTTACACAAAGAGAAGGGATAGATTACAATGAGACATTTTCCCCAGTCTCATGTAAGGATTCCTTCAGAATCATAATGGCATTAGTTGCACATTTTGATTTAGAGTTACATCAAATGGATGTAAAGACGGCATTTCTGAACTGGGATTTAACAGCTCCAGAAGCTGCAGAGAGGTGAAAGCTGGAAAGCCAATAGCCAGAATTCTTTTGGCAATAGTGGAATAGCCAGCTAATACTGGTGCAAGCTCGGGTATCGAGCAACAGTTTTCGCTCCGCTCGTGCGTGGCACTCCTTGCTTGCGGAGCGGCATATCGGAAAAAGAAGGATTGACTTTCTATACGGGCCCGTCCCCTCTTACCCCTAACTAACAATTATGCTGCTCTCGCCTTTTTGTAATCTTATCTTTCAAAAATGCACTACTTTGAATAAAAGCCATCCTTTCCATCGACCAGCCTACGAGCAATACCTCGTAGAGTCCAAAGCTCCAGCTCAAAGAGTTCAGGAAGACCAACCATCCACACTTGATTAGCTACTGTGCACTTCACCAGAACATTGCACTAATGTGGAACTCAATCTCCTATTTTTCCAAGTGAAAGCCGGGCCGACGAACCCCGTGTCAACAAAGCCCCAAGTCTGTGATCAAATTATTTTTGATCTTGTCCCTTCCTTCGATTGCTTTGTTAAGGGAACAGTTCATTGGATCTTCTACGGCTCCCACCTCTGTTTCGGCACCGGCTCCTAAAAAAAAGTACTAGGAATGGCGAATGGTTCGATTGAGGCTAACTAATTTGTAGGAAGGTACTGGACTTTTGGATTTTAAAAAAGTTTCAGAAGATATATCTAATGTAGATGGTGATTGATAGAGCAATTCTTGCTCATAAGTTCCTGTATGAGTACTGCGCCTAACATAAAGCTTGTGACTGGTAAAGGTTTACATTAAACAACCCAAGGGTTTTATCATGGAAGGCAAGGAAGATATGGGATGCCGCCTGAAGAAATCTATTTATGGATTAAGGCAAGCCTCTAGACAGTGGTATCTAAAGTTTAATGAGACAATTAAAAGATTTGGATTTAAAGAAAATATTGAGGATAACTGCATTTATGCAAAGTTTAAAAATGGGAAATATATTTTCCTAATCTTGTATGTGAATGATATCTTGCTTGCTAGCAGTGATGTTAGTCTGCTACAAGAAACAAAGAAGTTCTTGTCCTCAAATTTTGATATAATAGATCTTGGTGAAGCATCATATGTTTTGGGCATAGAAATTCACCGAGATAGGAAAAATGGAGTTCTAGGACTATCGCAGAAAACATATTTAGAAAAGGTTCTTAAAAAGTATAATATGCATGCGAGTAAAGCCACACCTGCTCCTATAGTCAAGGGCGATAGTTTTGGGAAATTCCAATGTCCCAAGAACCAGTACGAGATCGATCAAATGAAAGCAGTACCGTATGCTTCGGCTGTTGGAAGTTTACAGTATGCACAAGTGTGCACTCGCCCTGACTTTGCTTTTATCACCGGGGTACTCGGTAGATATCAAGAGAATCCAGGCACATAGCACTGGAAGATGGTAAAGAAAGCATTGCGTTATGCGCAAGGCACAAAGGACTACATGCTAACATACAGGAGATCTGATTCCCTAGAGATAAGAGGATATTCAGACGCAGATTTTGCGGGAGACAGAGATGATAGAAAATCCATGTCAGGATACGTGTTCACTCTCGCTGGAGGGGCTATTTCGTGGAGAAGCTCCAAACAGTCAATAGTTGCATCGTCCACGATGTATGCAAAATGTATAGCATGTTATGAGGCCACGGGGCAGGCGATATGGTTAAAGAAATTTATACCCAAATTGAAAGTGGTAGATTGTATTAACAAACCACTAAAGATGTACTGTGACAACCAGCCCGCGGTATTCTATGCTCACAATAACAAGTCGAGTAATGCTGCCAAAACAATAAAGATAAAGTATTATGTTGTGAAAGATAAAATCCAGGATCACACTAGAAGTCTCGAGCATATAAGGACAAAGGATATGCTTGCGGATCCGCTTACAAAAGGGTTACCACCCAATGTGTTCAAGGAACACTTAGCCGGCATGGGTTTAAGGGAAAGCCTATGATTCCTGGATCATGAGAGGCCCAAAAGGAACAGATTTGTTTCAAAACAGAGATGTATGTTATAGCTGTCTGATTCTATCGGCAATTGAGCTGTGATGATGAAACATGTTATATGTCTTGATCTGTGATGAAACGAGTAAAGTAAAAAGTATATGGTTAAAAGAAAAGTTGAGATCAAGGGGGAGAATGTTAGGTTGATCTCCTCCCGTGTGGGCCCAACGGCCCACCGGGCCCTTAGATCCGCGCCTTGATCGGGGGCGCCCAACCCACTATGGTTGACGGGCCCCTGTCACCTGCGCAATATAAAGAGGTGGGGGTCGGTGGCACGCAACACGAGGTTCGTCGCGAGTTGCACACCCCACCGACACACCTACCGATCTAGTTCAACGCAGCGGTGACGGGAAGCACCGCCGCCACTGCCCAATCACCATCGCCGCCGTCGCCCTCCACCATGGCCACCCCATCGGGCTCATCGAGCCAAGGAGAAGGTATCCTCCCCCATCTCTCTGTCCTCACATCACAATGCATAGACAAATCAATGAACAAAGATCAAACTACCGTTAATCTCTAGCCTAGGTGATCTTAGAGGATCTATCACATAGGACCTGTGCCGCGGAACATCGGAGACGGGTGTGAGCTAGTGCCTAGATTCGGCAGCTGGGAGGGGCGATTTTTTGTCAGATAAAACCACCTACGCTTTCGTATTGACAGAAAAGACCACTTGCAATCCGTATTGACAGAAAAGACCACGTACATTGTGGCGGCAGATGCGCCAGCCGACACGTGACGCCGCCACGGGCAACGGCGGCAGCTCTCACAGGATTTCATACCAGCGCAGAAGCTGGAACGGAACGGCGACGCGGTGGTGGGCCCTGCCGCCACTCCCTCAGGCGGCAGCATGTGATCATGCTGCCGCCACCTTCTGTGGCGGCACTTTCTGCATGCATGCTTGGCAGCATGTGACGTGGGAGCTGCCGCCACCGGCTATGGCGGCACCTTCTGCGTGCAGGCGTGCAGCCAAACTAGCTCGCAACGATCGGACAGCTAGCTAGCTAGCTAACCAGGCACGTAAAGAAGCAAAGATGCACCGCATCATCGGCTAGCTTGCCACGATTGAACAGCTAGCTGCCAACCAGGCACGGAAAGAAGCATGCATGCAGAAAGTGCCGCCACAGAAGGTGGCGGCAGCTTCCACGTCACATGCTACCGCCTGAGGGAGTGGCGGCAGGGCCCACCATCGCGTCGCCATTCCGTTCCAGCTCCCGCGCTCGCTTGAAATCCTGTGGTAGGCGAGCTGCCGCCGTTGCCCGTGGCGGCAGATGCTGTCCTCTCGGCCCGTGGCGGCAGGTGTCACATGTCAGCTGGCGCACCTGCCGCCAAAGCATACGTGGTCTTTTTTGTCAATATGGATTGCAGGTGGTCTTTTTTGTCAATACGAAAGCGTAGATGGTCTTATGTGACAAAAATTTGGGAGGGGCTATGGTAAGCGAAATACGCGGGCCGAAAGCGTCTAGAAGGGGACAGCGTCCGCGAATACAGGAGGAGCTCGAATCCCGATGAGATCTAGACGGTGAGGATAGCGGCCGACCGGAGGCACGACCTCTGTTAGGCATTATCAGGCAATAGCCGGCTAGTTAAAATTATGCTTACAAAAGGCAAAATAATTGTATAGATGTGCCTAAAAATGTAAAACTGTATCGTATCCCATAAGAGCAGTGTATTGCTGCGGGTGGACGACAGTCCTTCGAAACCATTTTGTCAATTTTATGCATTGACAACTTTTTCTAGAAGTATAATTTGAATTTGTTCACTAAACTATTATCCATGTCTCATTCTCCTCTTCTGTATTTACAGGTTCGCATATCAAAGTCATTGCAGGTACGGTTCCAACCCATGTCTTTCTACACTTCACATGACGAAAAACATGAAAGAAAAAAATCTAACCATTATAAAATTCTTCTAATTGGTCATTATTCTATAACATTCTCTTATACCTATGACAATCACCATGTCAATATGCTTATTTCCTGTTTTCTGTTTATTCAGCTACATCATAGGTGGCCGCATTTATTATTCTTTTGTTGACAGTCGCCACTGCACTTTATCTTTCACTGAAGACAAGATATAATGAGGAGATACATTTGAAGGTCGAAATGTTTCTCAAAACATATGGGACATCAAAACCCACAAGGTACACTTTCTCCGAAGTTAAAAAGATTGCAATACGGTTCAAGGAAAAGGTAGGGCAAGGAGGATTTGGAAGCGTATATAAAGGCGAGCTACCAAATGGAGTGCCCGTGGCAGTCAAGATGCTGGAGAGCTCTACAGGAGAGGGAGAGGAATTCATCAATGAAGTTGCAACCATTGGACTGATCCACCATGCAAATATCGTCCGCCTCTTGGGATTTTGCTCCGAAGGAAGAAGACGGGCTCTGATTTATGAATTCATGTCTAACGAGTCGCTGGAGAAATACATATGCCCACATGACTCTAATATTTTTCGACAACTCCTAGCACCCACCAAAATGCTAGATATTGCTTTAGGCATTGCCCGAGGAATGGAATACCTGCATCAAGGGTGCAACCAGCGCATTCTCCACTTTGACATCAAGCCACACAACATCTTGCTGGACTATAACTTCAACCCGAAGATCTCAGACTGTGGCCTTGCCAAGCTGTGTGCAAGGGACCAGAGCATCGTTACCTTGACCGCAACAAGAGGCACAATGGGATACATAGCTCCAGAGCTTTACTCTCGGAACTTTGGAGGGGTGTCGTACAAGTCGGATGTGTACAGTTTCGGCATGCTGGTGTTGGAAATGGTGAGTGGCAGGAGGAATTCAGATCCAGGTGTTGAGATCCAGGATGAGGTATATCTCCCGGAGTGGATCTACAAGAAAGTAATCAGTGGGCTGGAATGGGAGCTTACTTTGGAAATGACAGCAGGAGACAAAGAGAAGATGAGGCAGCTGACTATTGTGGCCCTGTGGTGTATCCAGTGGAACCCGAAGAATCGGCCATCAATGACAAAGGTGGTAAACATGTTAACAGGTCGGTCGGTTGCAGAACCTGCAGATTCCACCTAAGCCCTTTGTGTCGTCTGACAATTGCCCTATGCCTCAAAACACGACAAACACATGAATATGCACTGTGTTTTTCTGTATTATTATTACTTCCCTCCGTAAAGAAATATAAGAACGTTTAGATCACTACTTTAGTGATCTAAATGGTCTTATATTTCTTTACGGAGGGAGTACATGTTAACTTGCACTTTTATGTTGAATGTTAATTCGACTAGATACTGAACTGAGCTACATGTGTCACCTGGTCTGTACCTTATTAGTATTATATTGTAATGCTACATGGGTCACCTGAACTGTACCTTATCATGTTGTAATCCTATTAATTAGAAACATATGACACTGGATTTGTCAACCTTTGAATAATGAGAATTTGTAAGATTATACTATCCTGTCATCGCTGTGATTTTATCCCCTTTCCCTCAGAAACTGTAGCCATTTATTTCCCTGTCAGAATCGCAAGATGGCCATGGAAGCTCTTTCTAGTGCAGTGATGATGCGCAAATGGCCTCAGATAATCATGCCACAGCCCCAGCTACTAGTAGAAAGTAGAAACGCAACATCTCTGTTCAGAAATCAAAAGTAGAGCAAAGGGGATTACTCACCATCGCAGATAGGTAGCTTCCGCGGTGAGACGCGAGGGAGGGGGGGTACTCGGGAAGACGAGCCGGACGGCCTCCGGCGGCCAGGCACGGCTTGACTGCATCGCCGGAGTAAGCACTCGCCGGCGGCCGGCCGCCGGCTAGGGTCGATACGGCCACCAGTTGGAGGTGGGTCGGGCTCCCATGTAGAAATGGGCCGGTCCGCGGTCTGGATAAATTATATGGCGGGCTGTGGAACGACGGACTGCTCATATTGGTTGGGCAGCCTTATGAAAAAAACCAAGCCACTAGTACGTTATTACCTTGTCCTCAAAAAAAAAAACTAGTACGTTATTACCTAAAAAAAGAGGGAAATGTTACTCCTACCTAAAACACCAAGCCACTAGTACGTTACCTAATAAAAAAGGAGCATGTAGATATTGAAATGAAGAAACATAAGGCGACTGATATAAATCTCAGAATTAGCAAACTTGTCATTCTCCAGAAGAAGAAACGTAACTGAGGAAAGTCTATATCGTAACTACAAGTGTACACAATCGTTTCAATATGGCTAGGAAATGTCATATATATTTTTGACACATCATCCTATAATGCAGGGTCATGCATTACTTCAAATTTATTTCAAACCCTTATGAATTTGAGCTAATTACATAAGACATAGGAGTAACGTGATTGAGAAGGACGAAACCTCTTTGATGGCAGTCACAAACGTCCATCTTCATATTTAAGGCGCATGTAAATGTGGTCCATCCTAGGCTGGGATGGTGTATAAATAAGCTCTCATGACAACACTTCGGTGTAGTTTTGATAGAGAGAATGCCGTGCATGGCACTATGCGCGAAGCTGGCCGCCAGTTGGGGGTATGCATATATCCAGATAGGCTTGGGAAGCATCAAGAATTTGATTACCACTGCCCCTTCTGGTATGACTTGTCGCAAAATGGATATGTTTATCATAAAGAGATTCCTTGTTGCTGACCGGTGGAATCTTGCGAATCTGTGGCGTCACCAAACTCATGTTAAAAACCGAGTAGGGTATCACTTATATGTGCCAGCTCACATATTAGGACTATTGTGCATCAACAGAATCCGACGGCACCATAACCATGAGCACATACGTACTATACTAATTTCGATGAAATTAAATTGTGAAACCCATGATTGCATAATTAAACTATAAAATGAGCGTACCGTTATTGAGGCATGGACCTCATGTGCAAGAGGAATTGAGCACGGCCAGGGGCTTAAAGCATCGCAGAGACTGCACATCTAGTCATCTACCAGAGACCTCCAAAAGCAGGATGCCAACCATCACATCACCCAACTGGTGAGCCACGTGATACACATAACACATTCTTTGGTAGATGCACATAGGTTATAGGGCATGGATATGGGTTTCTAATTACTTATCGAGCCCACATAATTGTCCACAAGGGACTGCCGTCGCCTCTTGAATGAACTATTCATCGATGGAGTTGTCTCACCCTATGAATTCCTTAATAGTGCTCGTCCTTGCTTTGTTGGAGTCATGTTCTGTTCATATCAAGTTTGAAGTCAGATCAAAATAGTACGAAAATCAACGTCGGTATTTCATTTGCAAACAATACAAGTCTCTTTATTAATGGCAGATCCATGCAGAGCTGCAGAATGGATTGAAGTTTTAGGTTTTGCCTTGGCCTCTTCTCCCCTTCATTGCCCGCCTCTCTTCTTCATCATCATATTCTTGATTTTCTTTCTCAACTAGTCGGATAAGGGCGTGACACCGCCTAGCCAACTCATCACTAGTTCTAGACTTAACAAACCAATCGAATCCAACAGAGGTAGACTCGTGAATGGCATCTTTCAGTTCATCCCATCTTCCGTATCCAAGTTCGTGTACCTTGCAAATTTGGAACGTAGCACATACACCATATTAATTAGTAGCATGTCATCACTACTCATCAAATACACACAATAACTAGATGCCAAGCGACGTCGCGCCAATGCGGCTGCTCTAGGTGACCAGCACACTGGAGAACGTTCGTGAAAATTTGGCAGCCACCATGATCCCTCTTTGTTGCTAGGAGCTTTGGAAGCAGCGCCACGATGTGGTGTTTAGGGGCATGAAGCCAGACCGGCAGTGGCTCATTGCGGCGAGGCAAGAAACAACAAGGTTGTGGCGCTGTCGTCTACCAAGCAAGCCCGGTGGTCTGTTAATGCATTGGAGCTCGATGTTCCTGGTGTAATGTCCCCCCTTTTTTCTTTCCTCGACGATGTTGTCCGCTGGCATGTAGCGATTTGTAATTAAGGCTGCTCTAGCCGCCGGGCGTTTTTTTGCCCTTCACCGCCAGGTTCCCCACTCCCACACATGTGGTCAATTTATCAGGTGGAGACTTGATGTATCCCCTGTCGATTACCTCAAAAAAAATACACAATAAAGAGGGAGAACATACCATAAAGCGGAAACATTCCTCATTATAGGACGTCTTCCTTTCAGTTTTCCCATACTGAATTTTCAACTCTAACCAGGGGCTCTTGTAGTGGCCAAGCTTCTTTCGAATGGCCTCCATAATCTCTTTCTTGCGGGATGCCCCCTTTCTACTTTTTCTTTAATTCTATCATAATCTGGTTGAACAAGGATCAAAACGTAAACACTCGGTCAGTATTGAATGTTTGATAAGTTGCCTGGACAAGACAACACTAATAGATCTTCCGTATGCAAGCTGTTACTTTTTATATAGAAACAATGACACTAAAAAAATGTAGAGCTATTAGGTCGCGGAATGTTTTTTCATGAAATAAGTAATTATACTAATTCAACGTGGCCCGCATAGTGCCTTTAAATTGTCAGTAAGAATTAGAGGTTTGAATGTGCAGTTCTCTAACATGCTACTATATATTATAGCTGATAAATAATTAGCTTGGTGTTACTGTCTTTACTATTCAGTTCTTTCCATCTCTTCGACTTCGTCTTCGGTCTTTTTACCCTTCATTTCAGAGGCTATACTTTTAATATCACCCCAACCATATTTCTGACATGCACAAATAAATGTGTTGAAGTCTCCCGTTGTCCATGATGCAAAACCCTGAAATTTTATACAATTGATAGGCAAACAAAGTTAGAGAGATGACAGAAACAAAAGAGCAAGCAGAAAGGTAAAAGCCAGAAAGTTGGCTTTGATGTGCTTGCATTATGATTCTAACCTCTTCTAATAAGCGACCCTTCTCTCCCTGATCCTCTGGTGTCAAAGGCTCTGACAGATCTGAGCATCTCATGAGAATAAAAAAGTTAGTACAATACACTTGCTTTGATGTTGTAATACAACCTTGGAAAACCAAGAGCCAGCAATACCTTCGCTTCCCCCTCAATGGTACCTTTCTTCGTTTTTCCTTTCTGCATCAAAATTTTCTGATGTTAAGCAACAAGACCACATGTGATAGTTGCCGAAAAATATATTGTGAAATAAAGAGAAAGCAATATTTTTTGGGGATCAATATGTAACAGGCACAATGTAACAAAAAGCAAAACTTGAGTTAACTAGTTTCTCACTACCTAGCAGAAACTACAAAAAGAATAATCTGGATGAGAAATTACCTTACTGTACCACTTTTCCTTTTCGGACAATTCATTTAACCTTTGCTTGTTATAAAACTGGAAATCATGCATGACACAGAAGTCAAAGGCGAGTCAATGATAATGCTATATAATGGAACCATTGGTTAGCTTTCAAGAAATGAAGAAATTTACAAGTGCTGCATTCCTCGAATCCTTGCCCCCCTTGGCATTGCTGGCCGAAATATTTCACTAAAGTACTTGGTGTCAGAGTACCTACATAGGACAGTTAAAATAAGTATTATACAGTGTCTGCCACGAGATATAAATGAAAGGGTTGCATACCTTTTTTTCCTCCAGACGTGCTTTTCCACGTAGCCGTGGTGTAACAGTCTTGTCATCACTGACATGTTTCTGGGAATCATCCTTGTTATCATCCTTGAAGCAGTCATGGAGGAGAATTCAGTTGGTGATGAGCAAGAAACTTAAAAAATACAATTTACAGCACATGAATTGAATGTATGAATTATTACCTTCTCATCACCAATTTTTTTTTGATTTACTATATGCATAGAAAAAGGTGTTTGGTAGGTGGACAAAAGACACAGGGCTGCAAATAGACAGAGAAATAGGGACAGGCACATACGCTTATTCCGATTAAATTTAATGGCACCCTTAGTGATTTTTTCCATTTTTTGCATTAGATTCTGCTGTTGTCTCCTCTCCTTTAGCTATAATACAGTTAATATCCCTATCTGTTATTGTGCTGTCCTCAGAACTGAACACCTTTTCAGCACCCAACCATGCCATTTCTTGAAGGTCATCCTTATTGACTGCTGAACAGAAGAGAAAGTTATCAGAAAAAATTCTTATCCAACTACTAAATAAAAATGCTTGAACAAATCAATGAGTATCAAAAACCATACTTTTCTGCTCTTCTAATCGTCCGTGCTCAAAAATCAAAGCATCCAACACTAGATTTTTAAACGATGTCTCAATCAACTTTTCCTCGACGGTGTACCGTAATATAAAATTTAGGATATGTGAAAGGTGATTGAGACAGAGTTTAAAAAGCTAGTGTTGGATGCTTTGATTTTTTGAGCAAAGACGATTGGATGAGCAGAAAAGTATGGTTTTGATAATCATTGCTTTGTTCAAGCATTTTTCTTTAGTAGTTCGATATGAATTTTTTTCTAATAACTTTCTCTTCTATTCAGTTCTCCATAAGGATGACCTTCAAAAAATGGCATGGTTGAGTGCTGAAAAGGTTTTCAGTTCTGAGCACATCACAATAACGGATGAGGATATTGACTGTATTATAGTTAATTAAAGAAGTGGAGACAATAGCAGAATATAATGCCAAAATGAAAAAATTCACTAAGGGTGCCATTAAATTTAATCAGAATAAGCGTATGTACATGTCCATGTTTCTCTGTCTATCTACAGCCCTCCGTCCTTTGTCCACCTACGTACAAAACACCTTTTTCTATGCATATGGTAAATCAAAAAAAATGGTGATGAGAAGGTAATAATTCATACATTCAATTCATGTATTGTAAATTGTATTTTTAAGTGTCTTGCTCATCACCAACTGAATTCTCCTTCGTGACTGCTTCAAGGATGATAACAAGGTTTATTCCGAGAAACCTGTCACTGACGACAAGACTGTTATGCCACGGCTACGTGGAAAATCAAGCCTTGAGAAAGAAAAAAAGGTATGCAGCTCTTTCATTTATAGCTTGTGGCGCACACTATATAATACCCATTTGACCTTATTTTAACTGTCATATGTAGGTCCTCTGACACCAAGTACTTTAGTGAAATATTTCGCCCTTGTAGGTGATGCCCTTTATTGGCCGCATGTTGTGCATACGGGAGACGCCATACTTGAGTTTGATTTTTGCACGCAGAAACTTACGGTGATCAAGGGGCCTCGTTGTATGAATATATATGATGCTGACTACTTTCATATCGTTGGGGCAGAGGATGGTGCTGTTTGTCTTGCAGCCGTGTCTCGCCTTAAGTTTCAAAGGTGGCACAGGAAGCTCGATTGTCGGGGTGTTGCCATATGGTTGAAATGTAAGACTGTTTCATTGTGCAAACTTCTTAAAATCCCTCCTCGGACTCTGACAAGGAATGAATGGCTCAAAGTTGTGGGGTATGACCAGGATACCGATGTAATCTTTTTAGCTAGGCACGACAGTGTATATATGGTTCAGCCCAAGTCAATGCAAGCCAGGAAACTTAATGGAACCGGTTCTACATATCATTGATGTACTTTCACGAGTTCCTATCCACTAGGTAATTGCTCATACTTGGTCTTAATATCTTAGGATTAACTGAATCTAGTGATTTCTTGCATACAGTTACTGTCATTCTTAAATCTCCACTTACAACTTGAACTCAGTAAGCAATTTCCTGTGATTTATTATATGTTATATTTCAATGTGCGTGTCTTTTGTATTGGAAGAAAACAAATCAAATGTCAAATGATTAACATAGTTGGCTAATTTGAGGGCCCCTAGCTAGTTTATCTATTTATTGTTTCTCTGTTGAATTCATACTTTCTTTAAATAATTTTCATTTCCCATTTGTTCACGACCCCTTCTGTAGGTGATTTTATGTTTGTAGCACATAGAAATAAATTGCATTTCTTGTCTTGGAATGCATTCATTTAAAATTGAATAGCCGATAACACTTTTGTTTCTAGAGTTTGTTTTAGCATAATTTTGTCTGGTTAAACATTACGAGGAGTGAGTTCACATGATAAAATTTACAGGTCGTGTATTTGTCCATACAAGCTAAATTCTTAATTGCGAGGTAGCTAAGTATGCTGCTTGTATGAATGTTCTTTGCATTTTACAACATATGTGGTTTTGTTCATCTATTGCTAGTGGCAAGAGTGACTTAGAACACATCAGTAGAAATAAGTTACATATGTGAATTATTTTGCCCGAGTTACATTTCTCAGATCATCTTTCTAACAGTCTCATGCTGCCTTCTCTTATCCATTTGTCCTTATTCTGGAACTGTTGTCAATTGGTGAGCTCTTATGCTTCTAGGCACATCCATCGCCGGTGGAACTGATGGAGCTGAAAGTTAAGATGACTCTGATTTGATGTCCTAATGTGCTGAAACGGTTCAATAGGTAAGATCTTCTGGATATAATTTGTGAGATTTGGACTGTTTGCTCTTCCCTTTGAAAGATATGTGGTGGCCAATGTGGGTAGCATGTACCATCAATCTACTGTCCATTTGGCTATAGGGATTTGCACATGCTAATAACATGGAGAAGCAACTAAAATGGTGGCGAGGGGCTAAGTAAAAACCCGACTCATGTTGGATTATAAATTATATGGAGATGATCCAAATGTCGTATGTCTAGAGTTCTCCCTTGGTATAACTTTTGCATAATCCATAAGTTTGAAGAAAAATATTAGTAGCACATTTCGCTATTGCAGACATCAGTCACTTCATTCAACTCCATCACCTAAAACAATCGTGTGAAAAGGCTAAAGGATTTATGATTTTGTCATATATATAGCCAGTAATATGATATGACTCTTTTTTTAGCGGATATGATATGGCTCTACTTTATGTTGCTGAGTTAATCATGAGTCTGTACGCATGGCTTGTTCATACAATGTTACAATGCTACTACTATTAGGTTATGCCAGTATCTGTATTGGGCTAACAAGATTGATGATTTTGTATCCCCAGGTGAAATAAAGGGTTGCTGCGGTTGTTCGTTGTCATTGGGTTTGTCACATCGCATCAATATGGTCGACGGTGTTATAATTTTACCTAAAAGGCTAAAATGACCTACTGCGGTTTAATGTAGAAATATGCTTTTGAATATGCAATCCAGGGAAGTTGAGCTTACCCTACTATTATCTGAAGTCGGATTCCTTCATCTCTTGTTTTTGCTAGCTACGTGCTTGTGCTTGGCAGCTCTTTTGTTGAGCAATGAGAGTTTCATCTTACACTAGTATTATCACCTAAGCTTGTATATATGTTTATGTGTGCTTCATAGTTGTGGCTCGAAAAACATGTCATTCCTAGGATTTTTACCGTTTGGCATTGTTGGGTGGACAAAGTCAATGTGCTTATGTTGGCAGCAGGGCCGGTACAAAGCATTTCTTGGCACGGGGCGATGTGAAAACAATTCTTTTTTCATACTAAACTTTTATACTTATTTTAAACTAAATGTATCATATTACAGTTGTAATTAATATATTTTTATTACTTAGCCACATAAGAATGTTTCCAAATAATAGTTATATTATTCATTGCTATACAGTTGTAATGTGTAATGTATATTATTGAAAATTTTTATTCTAGAATATTTTATAGGATGTAGCAAAAAAATTTATTGTTGAAACAATGCTTAAAATTTATTTTCTAATATTGCATAAACGATGTAGTTTTTACATATTTGCATATCTATGCATGTGTTCATATATCCTTTACTATATTATTGAATATTATGGTAGAGGTTTCTAAATCGTATACACACTAACTAATATTTTAATAGTGGTTTCTAGTGTATATTAAGCAGTCATATCCATGGAAACCTCTAGGGCATATGAAATGTGACTTGCAAGTTGCGTTCAGTAATAGAATCATCCAAGAACCTAATATGTGTGTCCAGATTCACTTAGTTTGAATTAGTGCAAACGGAAATAATTTTCTACCCATGGTGGTAGCTACACATGGCCCCAATTTTATCTCTATTATTTTTTGTAAATTATTTTGGACCATGAAAAATAACTCTATAGCCAAAATATCGTGACTTTGGACCAGCCAGGCAAGAAAAAAGGCACTTGTGCAAAAAAGGCAAGCGAAAAGACTAAGGGAAGTGAGAAAAGGCCCTTCCTACACAACGAAAAGGCACTTGTGTCAAAAAGGTAATAAAAATACAATGAGAAGTGAGAAAAGATCATTTCTATACAACAAAAATGCACTTATGCTAATGCCATAAGAAACCGGACACCTCATATATAAAAACGACACTTATGCCAAAAGGCGTGTAGCTACCACCATGCATAGGAAATCGCCAAAGGGTGCAAATAAGATGTCTTACAGATTTATCAAATCAAAATTTGTGCATTGGTTTAAATGTTGAAATCTAGTTATAATAATTTTCATTATGATACTAAGATGCCCATCATAAAGAGATAGTCTATTTGAACTCAACTTCACCGGTCGGATTAGTTTGCCTATGCATGGTATAACTTATTAGTATGTGGTGTGAACTTAAGCTTCTGCGAATTGAGGCTTTATTTTATCCATTTAAATATCTTGCTGATGCTATGTATACTTGTATAGTGTTTACAAGTTTAAGTTTTAGTTGGGGCCCTCCCCTCTTGGGGCCCGGGGCGGTCGCCCCTTTTGCCCGGCCTATGGGCCGGCCCTGGTTGGCAGGAAGTGGTGGGTGGACAAAGTCGATGTGTTTATGTTGGCAGGAAGTATAGTTCAGCTGAAACGTGGTTTGCATGGCAGAGAATCGGATCAGACCAAATCAAACAAAATCTGCATCCATTCGACCAAAGAGAGTGGATTTTCAGCTCCCGGGTGCCTAGGCACCCTCTATGAACAGTAAAATCAAAAAAAAATAGAAAACAAAATCAAAAAAATCTGAAACTTTGCAGCATCAAATATGATCACAATTTGTAGGTGTTTGCAAGTTTTCATGCCAAAAAACTATTCGAGGAGCTCTACACACGAAAAAGATTTCAGTGCTTGAAGTTTTGAGCACTTTTAGCACTGAAATTTGAAACTCGTTTGTACATCTTTCTCTACATGCTATTTTGGCATGAAAACTTGCAAGAACCTACAAACTTTGTTCATCTTTGATGCTGCAAAGCTTCAGATTTTTTTTATTTTTTTCTATTTTTTTTATTTTACTGTTCATAGAGGGTGCCTAGGCACCCGGGAGCTATCACACCTTTCTCTTCAAGCAAAACGAACCCTTGTAATCATGGTTTGGGTCTTCGTCTAGAAGTTATTTCGACGTTTACACATCTGAAATAATTGCTGTGGAAATTTGGTTGAGAGATACGGGACTTTATTAGCCCTGGGGGAGCGAGGTTCCTGCTGTTGTCCACTTAATTTGTAGTGGTACTGGTACATTTGAGGCTGCTGAAGATGCGGGTCTGGACGGCAGCGAGTCTACAGTCACACACAAAATTGGATTCTTAGCTGTAATTCTCTGCTGGGCTTCCAAGTCGTGTCGAGCGTGTTTTATACGACTGAATTTTCTTGCCCCTTGAGACTGTCCACTGAATTCCTAGAGAACTATGACTGAAATTGATATCAGCTGGATTGATCTCTGACTGAAATTCCAAGTTGTTGCAAGGTTTATATGACTGAACTTGATGGAGTTGTTTTTTTCTCGTTTTGAACTTACCCTGAGACCGACTGAGGCTGTTACTGATGTCCACTGATTTTGTAATGGAAGGACTAGTCAGTTCTGCAGCAATTTACTTGATGTTGATGATACTGAGCCTGGAATTTCATTTTCACAGCAAGTCTACAATCACATTCATGATTTTCTGCTGAAGTTGCTGGACACAATTAAGGTAGCGAGTTTACAGTCGTACTTGTAATCGCAAGAACACATACGGCAGGAGACCACATCCTTGGCTTGTAGTCTTTTGCTGGACTTCCATGTCATTTGACTGTTTTTATACGGCTGAAAATAACGCAGATTAAATTGGAATGCCTTAGCAATTTATTCTCGGTCTACAAGTCATTTGAAGTTTACATGTTTGAAATTATTGTTGTAGAAATTTCGATGGCAGAGACGGCACTTTCCTTGCCCTGAGAACGAGGTGCCCTGGGAGCGAGGTCGCTGCGGCTGTCACGTTATTTGTAGTGGTTCATATGAGCCAGAGCACTCTTCCTTCTCGCAGTGGCTATTTACTGCTGAAGATATGCGGGGCTGGGTGGCAGCGAGTCTACAACCGCACTCGTAATCGCAGGAATATATATGGCCGGGGTTGCATTCTTGGCTTGTAGTTTTCTGCTGAACTTGTAGGTCATTTGAATGTCTTTTATACTGCTGAAATTACTGTCGATTAAATTGAAATGTGCGTGACAGCAAGAAAACCAACTTTCTCAATACAAATTTAATATTTTACATGCATGATCAATTTTTTTCATCATTTTTTTAATACATGGTAACATTTTTTGAATGCTTGATTAACATTTTTCAAACACTTATTCCACAGTTTTTCAAATGCTTGCTTAACATTTTTTAAATAGGTGATAAAATGTATTCATACACATTTTATTTTTTCGTATACATTTTTCTTATACGTGATAAACCTTTTCTCAATACATATTTAAAAATTTCCAAATGTTTTATGTAGAGTCATTTTTAAATATATATATTTAGAATATTTAGAAATAACAAATTAAAAGGAAGAATGTAAAAAAAGAAAAAAAATAAAGAAATCAAAAGAAAAAACGAAGCTGTTGTTCCTGCATGTCTGGGTTGACCCACTCGATTCCACCATTCAGCGAGGATTCCAATCATGTCGCTGAATGCGAGATATAGGGGCGACCGGAGGGGTAACGGGATGAGCCCTGAAACATTCGGCCAGATCCTGTTTGCATATACGGCCCATTCACCTTGGAAATGATAGTGGGCTTGGTGGTGGATTTACGGGGAGTCCTAGACGTGTGTAGTAGGAGTCAAAAGAGACTCCCCTCGATAAAAAAAAGGAAAAGAGACCAGGCGAGTCGCTAATTGCTTACTTGATGAGGTTGTGAGCCTCAAAGTTGTGATTTCTACGTTCAAAAACAAAATTACATGAAATAAAACTAGAACTACGGGCTGTTATTTCATGTACAATCTCTGCATGAGGCCCTCACGTCCCCATATTGATGTCATTGATAACTCCATGGCAATCCAACGCGACGATGAAATTTCTAAATGACCAGGTCCTCAGCCAAAGAAAGAGCTTCTCTGCAAGCATATGTTTCGAGGATTGTTGGGTCACTAATGCCATGGTAAACAACCGCCAAAGCTCCTAGAAAAATGCCATCGCTATCACGGCATAGAGCTGCCCCCTGCTGTAGCGACCCGACCTGAAATGGTCGAATCTCTTGTGTTTCCGTACCATCCCAAGATCATGCTGGTACACACACGATACATCAATGTATATATCAAAGGGAAAATCACACAACTTTATTAATCAAAAATCTCATATCGAGTCCTTTATTACAATAAAGATTACAATAAAGTGGCTGAAGGCCAACTCATGAGATAAACTAATCAACATCTTGCGGAAGCTTCAAAGGTAGTTGAGTCCATCTGACTCCAAGGGCATCTCACCGAGCGTAGAGCGTATCCTCACTCCTGGTCGGAAAAGTACTCTGCAACATGATACGTTGCAGCCGTGTAGGTCAGCATATTGAATATGCTGGCAAGTCACAAAAGAGAGGGGATGAAAATATCAACTATACTACATGCATATATGGCAGGTGGGGCTGAAAGTTTAAGTTTAGCGTAAAGCAAATTTTTCCTACAACAAGAGAGGGGCAAAGCGAAAATTATTACTACAATGTTGGTTGTTTAATGAGAAGGTTCCACCAACCTTTTCTCATACCCAAGTTATCAATAAAACCCACATCATTAAATTATTTGTGTTGAGAATTCCTGATAGTTTCAGTTCCTTTGGCTCAAGTTGTCCATGACCGTGGACATGGCTAATCGATTAGGTTTGAGTACTCTCAGAGTTTTGCACACGTTCCCCACAAGATTTGATCGCCTCCGTTGACATCCTCGCACTGCAGGGTGTTTGCAAATTTTTGAAAAGCAAAAGCAAAAGAATAGAAATGAATTTCCATATTTCAAATAAGAACTCCAGATTTTTTATTCACTCACAAATATTATGCAAACAATATGATGTGATGCTTAACTATATTTCGTAACATTCCAAAATGAAATTTTGGGATGTTACAAACCTACCCACCTTAAGATGAATCTCGCCCTCGAGATTCGGGTTGGCTAGAAAATAGGTATGGATGGTCTCGACGAAGATCTTCTTCTCGTTCCCAGGTGGCTTCTTCCTCGGTGTGGTGACTCCGTAGAACCTTGCAGAACTTGATGATCTTGCTGCGGGTAACTCTGTTGGCAGTCTCGAGGATCCTGACGGGCTTCTCCTCATAGGTCAGATCACTATCAAGCTGTATGGCCTCTAGGGGCACTATGTCTCTCAAAGGAATATCAGCCATCTCAGCATGGCATTTCTTCAACTGGGAAACATGGAAGACGTCGTGTACTCCGGACAATCCCTCCAGCAATTCCAGCTTATATGCCACTTCGCCTCTACGTTCAAGAATTTTGTAGGGGCCTATAAATCTGGGTGCTAACTTTCCTTTAACACCAAACCTCTTGATTCCTCGAAGTGGGGACACACGGAGATATGCTCGGTCTCCCACTTCGTATGTCACCTCCTTGCGTTTGCTATCAGCATAGCTCTTCTGTCTGGACTGAGCTATCTTGAGTCGGTCACGAATCAGCTTGACCTTCTCTTCGGAATCTCGGATAAGATCGGGACCCAAAAGTTTTCGGTCTCCAGCACCATCCCACAACAATGGTGTTCTGCACCTCCTTCCGTATAAAGCTTCGAAAGGGGCCATCTTTAGACTGGTCTGATAACTGTTGTTGTATGAGAACTCTGCATAAGGTAGGTTATCATCCCAACTAGACCTATAGTCTAGTGCACAAGCTCTCAACATGTCCTCCAGAATCTGGTTGACTCTCTCGGTATGTCCATCTGTCTGCGGATGAAAAGTTGTACTGAACTCCAGCCTCGTACCCAAAGTTTCATGTAATTGTTGCCAAAACTTTGAGGTAAATTGTGTTCCTCTATCAGACACGATACTCCTCGGAACTCCATGCAGACATACGATCCTGGTCATATATATCTTGGCTAACTTAGCACTGGTATAGGTGGTCTTCACTGGAATGAAATGAGCCACCTTGGTCAAGCGATCGACCACTACCCAGATGGAATCATAACCTGAACGGGTCCTGGGTAATCCTGTGATGAAGTCCATACCAAGCTTCTCCCATTTCCACTCGGGTATCGGCAAAGGTTGAAGTAACCCTGCTGGTTTCTGATGTTCTGCCTTTACTCGCTGACAAACATCACATACTGCGAATACCTGTCCACCAGAAACTTTCCTTCAAATCCAGGTACATCTTGGTGTTGCCTGGGTGTATCGAGTATGGTGAATCGTGGGCTTCTTGAAGTATCAACTTCCTGAGCTCTGGGTCATTGGGTACATAGATACGGTCCTCAAACCATATAGTTCCGTGTTCATCTACATGAAAACCTTTAGCTTTCCCATCCTTCATTCTTTGCTTTATCTCTGCTATTTCCTTGTCCGACTTCTGGGCTTCATGGATTCTTCCGGTCAAAGTGGACTTAATCTCCAGTGTGGCGACATATCCTCTCGGAACTATCTCCAATTTGAGCTCTCTGAGATCGTCGGCTAACTCCTGGGGTAATCCTCCCACTATGAGTGTGTTCACATAACTCTTACGGCTCAAAGCATCTGCTACAACGTTTGCCTTCCCTGGGTGATAATGCAATCTCATGTCATAGTCCTTGATTAACTCTAGCCATCTCCTCTGTCTAAGGTTCAACTCCTTCTGCGTGAAGATATACTTCAGGCTCTTGTGATCGGTGTAAATACCACAACTATTTCCGATGAGGAAATGTCTCCAGGTCTTGAGTGCGTGCACTACGGCTGCTAACTCCAAATCATGTGTGGCATAGTTTAACTCATGAGGTCGTAGCTGTCTGGATGCATATGCTACAACTTTTCCCTCCTGCATGAGCACTCCTCCAAGTCCTTGACGTGAAGCGTCACAATAAACCTGGAAGTCCTTCCGAATGTTCGGCAAAATAAACACTAGGGCTGTGACCAAACGTTTCTTCAACTCCTGGAAACTGGCCTCACATTTCTTGGTCCAAATATACTTAGACTCTTTCTTCAATAACTCCGTCATGGGCTTGGCTATCTTCGAGAAGTTCTCGATAAACCTCCGATAATATCCGGCAAGTCCGAGGAAACTGCGGATCTCCTTAACTGAGGTGGGTGACTTCCACTCGGTGACTGCTGCAACCTTAGCGGGATCCACGGCTATTCCATCTCCAAAAATAATGTGTCCAAGAAATCCGACTTCCTTCAACCAAAATTCACATTTGCTGAACTTGGCATATAACTGATCCTCTCGGAGCTTCTCCAGAACTAAACGCAAGTGTTCCTTGTGTTCTTCCTCGCTCTTGGAGAATATCAATATATCATCGATGAACACCACGACAAACTTTTCCAGATATTCCATAAATACCTTGTTCATCATACTCATAAAATAGGCAGGAGCATTAGTCAAACCAAAGGACATGACTGTATACTCATATAGGCCATACCTTGTGGTGAAGGCTGTTTTGGGTATATCCTGTTCACGAATTTTCAACCGATGATACCCTGATCCACTAGTAGGAAAACCCCCATTTGTCCCGGTTCGTAAGGGCCTTTTGTCCCGGTTCTGGAACCGGGACTAAAGGGTCGGGACTAAAGCCCAAAACCTTTAGTCCCGGTTGGCTTACGAACCGGGACTAAACTCCCTCCACGTGGCCGGTGCTGGGAGCCCAGGCAGGAGGACCTTTAGTCCCGGTTGGTAACACCAACCGGGACCAAAAGGCAGGACCTTTAGTCCCGGTTGGCAACACCAACCGGGACCAAAAGGCACTGGGGTTTTTTTTTGTTTTTTTCAAATGGGGGGGGGGGGGTTCGAGGGTTAATTTAGGGTTTCATATTGCGTTAGCTAGCTAATAGAGAGAAGTGTCCCGATCATCATCATCATAGTCATCTAACCAACCATACTTAATTGTTCTTAGAACTACTCGTTATCATGATAACAAGTCATACTCGATCATCATCATCATAGTCATCTAACCAACCATACTTAATTGTTCTTAGAACTACTCGTTATCATAATAACAAGTCATACTCGATCATCATCATCATAGTCATCTAACCAACCATACTTAATTGTTCTTAGCACATGATCATGAGTATTAGCTAGGACCTAACTACCCGGCCTCTCTTAGGTAAAATAGCATAAAACAAGATAAGCCCTGACTCTCCATTATGGAGAATGGAGATTATCCTGTCTCCAATTCTTGCACGTCGCACAATGTTGCTTCCAAGTAGCTCCCTACGATCGACCATACAATTTTTCCAATCTTTGATTGTCATGTCTTCATCGGTTTTACAAATCCGGTATGGACAACAGTGATGCATATGATGACCTGGTAGTAAGCTCATAACATCAAGGTGACCTTTCGGAAACATCAGATGAGGCACACAATCATTCGGGATTTTCTGTTGAAAAACATAGTAATAACTTCGTAGTTAGCAATGTAGTTTAGTTTTAAAAATAATTTATGCAAAAGATGCACGGATGTCGTAATAGTAAAAAATCTTACCATGCGATCTCCATGGATGTTACCGTAGTTCAACACGTGCACTAGTGGCACGTATTGACCATAATGTGTAGGAGTTTGATAATAGGTATTGTAATTCTGAAGATCATTAATAAATGCGATAAGATGATTTTTCTCCTGACAAGTTAATTCTGCGTCATCGGTGTAGTAGGTTCTGTCTACCATCTTCCGTACATTTTTTGAAGAATGAAAATAAGCTATCAATGGAAATAAGCTGTCAACTATTTTGAAATAAACAATATAAATTACATAATAAATATGTTTAACAAACTCACTAGGAGGCAGAATCGGAATCATAATAAATATGGTTGAGAAACTCACATAATGGTGGAACTGGAGGCGCCTGCACATCGACCCAGATGTCGATATTACCTTCAATTTCATCTTCCGGACGAATATCAAAGGTGATAAGCATATTAGGCTCAAATGCATAAGCCTTGCATAGTGCTTGCCAACTTTTGCATTCAAAATAGGAGTAGGTGTCTGCATTGAACAATTTTACGGCAAAAGTATAACCATGCTCGGTCCTCAAGTGAACTCTCTTTACCTCCATACTTTTTTTAGTATTGAAACCAATCTTATCCAAGACATAAATTCTTGCATGGCAGGGGATACGCTAGTAGAATAGTAAAAAATTAAAATTATAAGTTCAAGCAAAAGAAGCAGAAGTCATGCTTAATTACGAAAAAAGACTTGTCGTTGTGACTTACTGTATCCACTTCGAAGGTCTCATCCAGCACGATGCTGAAGCGCCTACCATCAACTAGGTGAGTCGTCTCGCACAGACCGCGCTCGTCTTCGCAGTATTCACACATACCGAATTCCCTTTCGCTATCGTCGTCAGACATTTCCTATGTTCATAGTTGAAACATTTAAAATCGATCGAAGGCAACTACCAGGAAACTGATCAACACACAGATCACTATTACTCAAAATATGCAACGGGTTGACTTTAGGTCTGTCGATTCTTCCCTTCCTAAACTCTCATCTCACGTATATGGTGGGCACTCCCTCTGATATTGCGACCGTCGGTGATGGTGGCTCCTCCATTCGTCCCCGAGTGCATTACACCAAAATGTCTAGCACACGGGAACGAAGGAGAAGCGACCCCCACGACAACAGTCGGGATTCATACGAAAACTTATCTGTTACAAAAGGCATTTCATTTCTTCACATGTAACTGCAGTGATATTCTAGATCAAAGGCATCATCATAGTAGTTGTGGAGAGAAAGTCTTCACTTTTTCTTCGCTTGTGTCCTTTGCTTATTACGCCGTAACCATGGATAATCTTCATCGTTTAACAGGGTGCTTGCGTCAGCCTTGACTTTGAAGGGAGGAATTTCATGAAACTTTTCATAATCTTCAGACATGTCTGTCTTGCCCTCCAATCCCACGATGTCTCTTTTTCCTGAAAGAACTATGTGGCGTTTTGGCTCATCGTATGATGTATTCGCTTCCTTATCTATTCTTTTTCTCGGTTTGGTAGACATGTCCTTCACATAGAAAACCTGCGCCACATCATTGGCTAGGACGAATGGTTCGTCTGTGTACCCAAGATTGTTTAGATCCACTGTTGTCATTCCGTACTGTGGATCTTCCTGTACCCCGCCTCTTGACAGATTGACCCATTTGCACTGAAACAAAGGGACCTTCAAATCATGTCCATAGTAAAGTTCCCATATGTCCACTATGTAACCATAATATGTGTCCTTTCCCCTCTTGGTTGCTGCATCAAAGCGGACACCACTGTTTTGGTTGGTGCTCTTTTGATCCTGGGCGATCGTGTAAAATGTATTCCCATTTATCGCGTACCCTTTGTAAGTCATTACAGTCGAAGATGGTCCCCTGGCCAACGAGTACAGCTCATTAGAAACAGTATTGTCACGCATGATACGTGTTTGCAACCAACTGCCGAAAGTTTTGATGTGTTCACATGTAATCCAGTCGTCACACTGCTCCGGGTGTTTGGAGCGCAGAATATTCTTGTGTTCATCAACATACGGGGTCACCAAGGTAGAATTCTGTAGAACTGTGTAGTGTGCTTGAGACCAAGAATGGCCGTCCCTACATATTATTGAGTTCGCTCCTAGTGTGCCTTTTCCAGTCAGTCTCCCCTCATACCGCGATTGAGGGAGACCAATCTTCTTAAGGTCAGGAATGAAGTCAACACAAAACCCAATGACATCCTCTGTTTGATGGCCCATGGAGATGCTTGCTTCTGGCCTAGCGCGGTTACGAACATATTTCTTTAAGACTCCCATGAACCTCTCAAAGGGGAACATATTGTGTAGAAATACAGGGCCCAGAACGACAATCTCGTCGACTAGATGAACTAGGACGTGCGTCATGATATTGAAGAAGGACGATGGGAACACCAGCTCGAAACTAACAAGACATTGCACCAAATCACTCCTTAACCTTGGCAGGATTTCTGGATCGATCACCTTCTGAGATATTGCATTGAGGAATGCACATAGCTTCACAATGGCTAATCGAACGTTTTCCGGTAGAAGCCCCCTCAATGCAACCGGAAGCAGTTGCGTCATAATCACGTGGCAGTCATGAGACTTTAGGTTCTGGAACTTTTTCTCTGGCATATTTATTATTCTCTTTATATTCGACGAGAAGCTAGACGGGACCTTCATACTGAGCAGGCATTCAAAGAAGATTTCCTTCTCTTCTTTGGTAAGAGCGTAGCTGGCAGGACCTTCATACTGCTTTGGATGCATGCCGTCTTTTTCATGCACACGTTGCTGTTCCTCCCGTGCCTCCGGTGTATCTTTTGTCTTCCCATACACTCCCAAGAAGCCTAGCAGGTTCACGCAAAGATTCTTTGTCACGTGCATCACGTCGACTGCAGAGAGGACCTCTAGGTCTTTCCAATAGGGTAGGTCCCAAAATATAAATTTCTTCTTCCACATGGGTGCGCGTCCCGCATCGTCAGTCGGAACAGATAGTCCGCCAGGACCCTTTCCAAATATTACTTGTAAATCATTGACCATATCAAGTATGTGATCACCAGTACGGAGGGCGGGCTTCTTCCGGTGATCTGCCTCACCTTTGAAATGCTTTCCTTTCTTTCGACATTGATGGTTGGTCGGAAGAAATCGACGATGCCCCAGGTACACATTCTTCCTGCATTTGTCCAAATATATACTGTTGGTGTCATCTAAACAGTGTGTGCATGCGTGGTATCCCTTGTTTGTCTGTCCTGAAAGGTTACTGAGAGCAGGCCAATCGTTGATGGTTACAAACAGCAACGCATGTAGGTCAAATTCCTCCTGTTCGTTCTCATCCCACACACGTACACCTCTTCCATTCCATAGCTGTAAAAGTTCATCAACTAATGGCCTTAGGTACACATCAATGTCATTGCCGGGTTGCTTAGGGCCTTGGATGAGCACTGGCATCATAATGAACTTCCGCTTCATGCATAACCAAGGAGGAAAGTTATACATACATAGAGTCACAGGCCATGTGCTATGCTTGCTGCTCTGCTCCCCAAAAGGATTAACACCATCTGCACTTAAACCAAACCATACGTTCCTCGGGTCACCTGTAAAGTCGCTCCACTTTCTCTCGATCTTTCTCCACTGCGACCCGTCAGCGGGTGCTCTCAACTTCCCATCTTTCTTACGGTCTTTTTTGTGCCATTGCATCAACTCGGCATGCTTTTTGTTTCTGAACAGACGTTTCAACCGTGGTATTATAGGAGCATACCACATCACCTTGGCAGGAACCCTCTTCCCGGTGCCCTGGCCCTCAACATCACCAGGGTCATCTCTTCTGATCTTATACCGCAAGGCACCGCATACCGAGCATGCGTTCAAATCCTCGTACGCACCGCGGTAGAGGATGCAGTCATTAGGGCATGCATGTATCTTCTGCACCTCCAATCCTAGAGAGCATAGAACCTTCTTTGCTTCATACATACTGCCGGGCAATTCGTTATCCTTTGGAAGCTTCTTTTTCATTATTTTCAGTAGCGAACTAAATCCCTTGTCAGATACACCATTGTCTGCCTTCCATTGCAGCAATTCCAGTGTGGTACCGAGCTTTCTGTTGTCATCTTCGCAATTTGGGTACAACTCTTTTTGTGATCCTCTAACATGCGATCGAACTTCAACTTCTCCCTTTCACTTTCGCATTCTCTCTGTGCATCAACAATGACCCGGCGAAGATCATCATCGGGCACATCGTCTGGTTCCTCTTGATCTTCAGCTTCCCCCATTGCAGCATCACCGTATTCAGGGGGCGGGTAGTTGTCGTCATCCTCTTCTTCTTCGTTGTCTTCCATCATAACCCCTCTTTCTCCGTGCTTGGTCCAAACATTATAGTGTGGCATAAAACCCTTCTCGAGCAGGTGGAAGTGAAGGGTTTTAGAGTTGGAGAAAGCCTTCGTATTCTCACAGACAGTACATGGACAATGCATAAAACCATTCTGCTTGTTTGCCTCAGCCGCTTCGAGAAAATTATGCAGGCCCTCAATATACTCGGAGGTGCGTCGGTCACCGTACATCCATTGCCGGTTCATCTGCGTGCATATCATGAATAGAGAAGTGACCAAATTAATAGAAATTCATCATCACATTAAAGCCAAAGTACAGTAGTGACCAAAATAAATACATAACGTTCATACATAGTTCTCATTATTGAACAACATATAGCTCTCTAGAGCATCTAATTAAAACATACATTGAAACTATAAAATTTCTATGTCGGTTGGAATTTCCAGTTCACATACCTCCTAGATTAAAAAATATATGTCACGTTGGTCGGCATAATTGTCATAAACACTAAATAAAACAAATAGTTATAAAAGATAATATATACCACATCCGAATCATAGACCGGACGAGGGCCGACGTGGGCGGATACCATGACCATGGCACTATATAATAACAAACAATAATAAAAGTAAGAAAATTACACAAGTATCTATCTAAATGATACAAGTAAGAACTTTTTTCTTTTAGAAAGAAGATAAGAAGAAGAGGCTAACCACGTTGGTGCCGGCGCCAAGATGGACGCGGGCGATCGACGGCGGTGAGGACGGGGACGGGACAGGACGGACCGCCAAACCTAAACAAATCTTGAGAAAAATGGAGATTGGACAAGGTGCTTCGAGAGGAGAAAGCTTAAGTGTGGCTCGGGCATTTCATCGAACACCTCATGTGCATAGGAGGTGAGCTAGAGCACCACAAAGCTCTCCCCTCGCCGGCCAGAAAAACAGAGCAATGTGGAGTGCTCTGCTCGCTCGCGGGGGGGTATATATAGGCATCTCATTGGTCCCGGTTCGTGGCTGGAACCGGGACTAAAGGACCCCCTTTGGTCCCGGTTCCAGCCACGAACCGGGACCAATGGTTGTGGGCCAAGAGCGAGGCACACTGGTCCCGGTTCGTGTCTGGAACCGGGACCAAAGGGTCCAGACGAACCGGGACCAATGCCCCACGAGGCCCGGCCGGCCCCCTGGCCTCACGAACCGGGACCGTTGCCCCCATTGGTCCCGGTTCGTGACTGAACCGGGATTAATGGGTTGGCCCGGCCTGGACCAATGCCCTGTTATGTACTAGTGATCGAAGATCAATTTTGGAGAACACTTTGGCTCCCACTAGCTGATCAAACAAATTGTTTATCATCGGCAGAGGGTACTTGTTCTTGATAGTCACCTCGTTCAATGCACGATAACGACTACCATTCTCAAGGTTTTATCCTTCTTCTCTACCAAAAGAACTGGGCTCCCCAAGGTGACGAACTTGGGCGAATATACCCTTTGTCCAATAACTCCTTGATCTGCTTCTTGATCTCTTCCAGGTCATTAGCTGGCATCCGATAGGGTCTCTTGGATATTGGGGCTGTCCCTGGCAATAACTCAATTAGGAACTCAATCCCTCTATCTGGTGGCATGCCTGGTAATTCCTCCGGGAATACATCTGGGAAGTCTTGTACAACCGGCATTCCTCCTAAACAACTCATGTAAGGGAATTCAACCGAGTACTCTTCGGTGTGCGTCGGGATACATACTTAATCCTCTTCTGTTCTGGGGTGGTGAGCAAAATAGACTTGATGGGACAGTCAAGGTTCCCTTCATACTTGGTCATCCAATCCATGCCTAGGATTACATCCAATCCCTGTGACTCTAAGACGATGAGGTCGGTGGGAAATACATGGTTACCAATGTTGAGGTTCAATGCGTGGCATCCTATCCCTGTCGTCATCATGCCTCCTGGGGAGCTGACCTTAATGGGATGACTAAGGGTTCTAGTGGGCAAACCATACTTTTCCATAACTACCCTTGATATGAATGAATGAGTTGCACCAGAATCAAAAAGTACCAATACTGGACGTGAATGTAACAAAAACTTACCAATCACAGTCTCGGGCTGATCATAGACTTCCTCCACATCAATGTGGTTCACCTGAGCACGGGGAAAAGGATTGGGCTTCTTAGCTGATGAGTTGCCATTGCCGTTTCCATTTTCCTGCTTGTTCTGGGGACATTCAGTGGCATAGTGCCCTGTCTTCTGGCACTTGAAGCAGGTGATATGGCTCAGATCCTTCTGAGCTGGAGCGGGACGGTGCTGGTTGCCATTGCCATTTCCATTGCCATTTTTGAAATTGTCATTGTTGGGACGATTATTCCCTTTTGCTCCATGGTTGTGGCCTCCATGGTTGTGCACGGCATGAGTGTGTCCTCCATACTTACCGGTCCCTGGTCCGGTATTCCCTCAGTACGGGGATTAGCGGGGCTTCTGCTGAGCTCCAGAGTAAGACTTCCCCTGTCCATATTTCCTCTTGCGCTCTCAATTTGCTGCTGCTTACCCTCTAAGATGAGGGCATTGTCTACCAGCTCCTGGTAGTTGTTGAAAGTAGCCACAATCAGCTGCATGCTCAACTCATCGTTGAGTCCCTCCAGGAATTTCTCCTGCTTGGCTGCATCATTAGCCACATCTCCTGGTGCATAACGGGCCAACATGCTAAATTCATCCACATACTGGGCCACAGAGCGATTCCCCTGGCGTAAGTTGCGGAACTCATGCTTCTTCAGACTCATGGCTCCAGCTAAGACATAAGCGGTGCGGAAAGCCTGCTTGAACTTCTCCCAAGTCACACCGGCAATGGGGTACGTGGTGGTGTAGTTCTCCCACCATGAAGCTGCTGGGCCTTCAAGTTGATGTGCGGCAAAACGCACTTTCTCAGCCTCAGTGCATCCAGCGGTGATGAGTTCCCTCTCCATCTTGCGGAGCCAGTCATCTGCCACTATGGGCTCAGTGCTGTTGGAGAAGGTCGGAGGATTCAGCCTCAGAAAACGGGTGAGGTTGTTGGCCTGGGGTGGAGGGTTGTTGTTGTTGTTGTTGTTGGCCTGGTTCTGGATCAACAGCTACATCAAGGTATTCTGCTGCTGGATGAGTTGGGCGAGTTCCGGCGGAAAGTTGGTGCTGGGGTCACGTCTCGGAGGCATCTGGTGTTTTCAGAGTGGTGAGGATTATAATAGAACAAGGGTCTAAAGAGAAAATTCACTACCCATATGCAATGCAACAAACATTAACACACCAAACACTCATTCATTTATTCAACTCAAAAGGTTCACACTCGAGATACAAGTCTCATCACTAACGAAACACCGACCTACGATTCAACGAGAAAATAAAAGATACATGGTGGTCATGTCTGAAGTTCTCCTCAAAACTCCATGGTGGTGCGTCCTCCTCCGGTGGTGCTCTCCTCATAGTCGTCCTGGTTGATGACCAAAGGGGCATCGTCACCTTCAGGGTGAAGGTTTTCTCCCATGTCCAGCTACTCCTCTAGATTTGCAACGAGAGTCTTTAGGTTCTTGATCCTCTCTAAGAAGTCCTTTACTTCATCTTTGTGCTCGTAGTGGGCTTCTCGTGCTGCATCTTCGAGTTCAAGTTCACGGGTCTTCAGTTGCTTGATCGTATTCGTGTCCTTGCGTACACGGAGCTCCAGGGTCCTGATGTGTGTCTCCAAGGTTTCGACATAAGCACGAACGGGGTCTTTAGTCATGATGTTTATGATTTCTCCATTTGCACCTCTGCGGCAGACCATGCTGAGGCCTGGCGAAATGGTACCACCCCTGTATTCCTCCTGGATACGTCCGAGGGCACGGTGAATCTCCATGTCCCTTCCGAGAGTCTAGCTGGGTGCAACAAACCTGAAGTTGATTATTGGCTCTGTGCGATTTCCAAAGCTCTTTCCGGGGATGTGCACCTCAATCCTGTAGCGTGCGTCTGCTGGGTAAGACATGATGGCAGTCCCGGTGATGGTTGGCAGAGCAATCCTTATGTACTTGGTGATCTGCACCAGCTCTTTACCGAAGGGCATGGTTGCGTCCGGCTGGCAAAACTCCGTGAACAAAACTGGGTGGAAGGTGGCCATCTAAAAATGTTGGAAAAATCGGAGAGAAGTCAGAAATGAGCAGATGAGAATATAGGAAATTTTAAAGACATAAGAAAAATGATTTTCTTCCTAAGGCTTTTCCAATCCTAGAGGTTACGTCCTACGGTCAGCGTGTGCTCTCATACCATATCTGTAGCGACCTGACCTGAAACGGTCGAATCTCCGGTTTTTCCGTACCATCCCAAGATCATGCTGGTACACACACGGTACATCAATGTATATATCAAAGAGAAAATCACACAGCTTTATTAATCGAAAATCTCATATCGAGTCCTTTATTACAATAAAGATTACAATAAAGTGGCTGAAGGCCAACTCATGAGATAAACTAATCAACATCTTGCGGAAGCTTCAAAGGTAGTTGAGTCCATCTGACTCCAAGGGCATCTCACCGAGCGTAGAGCGTATCCTCACTCCTGGTCGGAAAAGTACTCTGCAACATGATACGTTGCAGCCGTGTAGGTCAGCATATTGAATATGCCGGCAAGTCACAAAAGAGAGGGGATGAAAATATCAACTATACTACATGCATATATGGCAGGTGGGGCTGAAAGTTTAAGTTTAGCGTAAAGCAAATTTTTCCTACAACAAGAGAGGGGCAAAGCGAAAATTATTACTACAATGTTGGTTGTTTAATGAGAAGGTTCCACCAACCTTTTCTCATACCCAAGTTATCAATAAAACCCACATCATTAAATTATTTGTGTTGAGAATTCCTGATAGTTTCAGTTCCTTTGGCTCAAGTTGTCCATGACCGTGGACACGGCTAATCGATTAGGTTTGAGTACTCTGCAGAGTTTTGCACACGTTCCCCACAAGATTTGATCGCCTCCGTTGACATCCTCGCACTTCAGGATGTTTGCAAATTTTTGAAAAGCAAAAGCAAAATAATAGAAATGAATTTCCATATTTCAAATAAGAACTACAGATTTTTTATTCACTCACAAATATTATGCAAACAATATGATGTGATGCTTAACTATATTTCATAACATTCCAAAATGAAATTTTGGGATGTTACACCTGCCCCCCCCCCCCCATGCATGTTGCTAGCAACAACACCATCCACATTCATCTTTGCTTCACCGTTGGCTGGAGGTAACCATCGCTGAGGGTGCACTTGAGGTGGACTTGGCACTACTGAGTCCGTTCTGGAGACCGGTAGTTGCTGACACTACAAGAAATATGATCGATAATGACCCACCATTTTCGTCATTAAATCGTCATTGTTTTAGATTTATGACCTTCTTATGACCAAAATAAGAAGGTTCAACAGTTGGCCGTCAAGAACGAACAAAGATGACCTTGCCTTGATTTTGGTCATTATCCCTATGACCATAAACAATTGGTCACGAAATCTATGACCAAAAAATTGGTCGTGACCCATGCACCTGATCCACGTATGATCTGACCTGGTTGAGCTGACATGGTGCCATCCACGTGGCACATGTGGTGACATGGCAAAAAATATGACATAGACATCACACGTAATCTAACATGGCACTGACATGGCATTATAGTGGCCCAATGGGCCATACGGCCCATTTATTTCAATTAGGCTGTCATTATTTTGCAATCCCAACAATACTGGACCATGGGAATTCTCTTTGCTTTTTAGGATTTTTTTAAAAACAAATTTTTACTATTTTTTCTACCAGTTGTGTGGCCTAATTAGCATGGGTCGTGGCCTGTTTCAGCTCATCTTCTATCAACAAAAAGATATTTGCATTACAATACATAATACTCACTACAAATTAAAATGGCAAATAATAGCTTGCAAAAGTCAATATTTCATCAACTTACAACCCAACATAACATAATAAACAACATCACATCAAAGGAAAGTTCCATTATGTTCAAACATGAAGTACACTTCTTCCAACTTCCAGTTGGAGCTGTTCTACATGGACGTCAACACCACCTACGGATCTGTCCTAGGAAGCGGCTAGTCATCCACGCACCTCATACTCATAATGTACGTGCAACCATATTACAAGATGAATACATTAGCAGCCATATCAAGCATGGTAAAATCATTTTAAATAAAAAGGTGTATGAAATTTGCGAGTGAACAATACACAATTTCACTGAACCAAAATGATACAAGTTATGACAGGAAGAAATTAGAAGCTATGTAAAAATGTCCAGTTAGTTCACACATGCAAACAATACTTCCACTGAGCAATGGAACAACAAAGGACCATCTTTTTTGTACTGCTCATATAAAACGACTTAATCAAGCTGGAGCAACAAAGGATACTAATACAACAAAAATGGAAGAACATGAGCAACTAAACCAGCACATATTAAATGTTTTAGTTAACAGGAATAAACAACTCAGCACGATTCTTTTAATCCCAACATTAAATGGAATTAATACATTGGTAGCAGCGTAGGAGGTTAAGCAAACCATATGTCATGCAAAGCACAATTTCTCATGCACGCGACCATTATCAACCAGTACTGACTTCCTAACTGGAAGTGTTGCCTCAAAAGGTTAACAGATTCAAGCCAACGTATACAGATAACCATCTCAACATGAAAACTTTTCAAAGCTCATACTCATAGCACTGTGGATAAACTCAATTTTATCTGGACGTATCAAACAAAATCGATACATACATATATGACAAAATATCCTAACAATAAACTGAAAAATTGGTTGCTACAGACCTATGGTGGAGACAACTTTTACCTGGGAAGAGAACATAGCAGCAAGTCAATACTTCTTCCAACTTGAAGCAATAGCTTTTTCCAAATTTTGGTTGGAGCTCTTGTACATGGACGTTCAACAACACCTTTGGATACACCTGACTTGATCAATTGTAGCTCTTGCATATCACCATGAAGTACTCATTTATACCTACAACCGTGTTAGAGGACAAAGTTAGAAGCGAATAACAAGCATTGTATAATCATTCAAAATGAATAAGCTTCCCTTAACCAGACTACTTGGCAAATGATGAGTTGCACGTCCTAAGCTCCATATACACTTGCAGATAAATATTAGAATCTATTATACGGAACAAGTATTTTTTCCATTTCCTGTTGCAGAGCACAAATAAATAAATGACAGTTTTTTCAGTTCTCCGGTTCTAAGAATTCTAGTTCAACATTAAATGCAAACAATTTGTAAGTAATAAACACGCATAAACGAGTAGCAAATTTCCATAGCACCAAAAAATAGGAAGAAGGTACGAGGGGCGAACAAAGTATCCACCAGCTCAAAAAAGCATAGTTAAAAAAGGCACGCCTAAGCGAGCGCTTAAGTGCGCTTAGGCTCTAGGCGATAGCAAAACACCTAGCGCATAAATGCGCTTAATCTATGCATAATTGCGCATAAGCATCCGCTTTAGTCAGAAAGCGCAAGGGAGTGGCAAAACGCACAATTAACACCTAGCGCTTTTTTGAACTATGCAAAAAAGTGAGGTTGGCGTCGTGGCCGGTAAGTGTGGCACCACATACAGGCTTGCCGGCGGTGGTGAAAGAGAGTGGTTGGTGTGTATCCGCTTGTTCTCCCCAATGGGCAAGACCGGAATCCATGCACAAAATCAGTATGGCATGGAACTGATGCACGGTATTGCCATCAGACTAACTCATAATATTATATATAATTTCAACACTTTGCAACCTTGCATTAAGTATTATAGTGGTTACAAAACTTAAGCAGTGAAGAGGGCAGCATGCTTCTTCACTTGACTAGACTTACAATATAGAGCGCTTGAACAACACAATATGAATAAGCAGCATACCACCCCATGAAGAACACTCACATCAATATTTACTTATAGAACAGAATGGGGGGAGGATAGGGATGTAAATGGCAAATAAGTGGCAGCCACAAGTCCCATTTATTTAGCTTCTTCTAGCTTCATAGTTCATTTTTCTCAACAAAAAAACAATTTTTTGAACTACTAGACAATTAGTGGGTTTAAATGGGATTAAATGGGACCCAGTTCTCATCCCTAGGGGAGGAAGAGCATTACTACCTGGACAGTATCTCAGAAGCAACTTACCACCTGGACAGTGCAAACTAGATCTGGAATATAAGAAAACTAACATGTCAACCAAGGTGAGATTGAGTTTCACATTGCCAGATAAAAAACAAGACCGAGGAGGCATTACATGGATGGATGTGAATCCATGGAAATGGAAAGAAATTTTGTCCAAGGGGGTAGGGGGCATAATAGCATGTTTTAGAAGCTGTTGTTCTTCCATGGAGGCTTTTGTATATCACCATGATGCAGTCGTAATATACATCCAACTATAATACATGAAGAAATTAGAACCTATCTCAGGCATGGTATTATCATTGGAAACTGAAAGTTGCTTGAAAATTTCAAAGAATGCAAGATAAATAATTTAATTTTAAAGAACAAAAATAATATGATTCCGTGAATGTTATTATAATGCAAATGTTTCCCATAAGCAAAATAGCACACATGATGAGCTGTAAATAACATAGCTATTCTAGCAATCAACGATATGGCACACTTCACGTCGTGGAGAACCTATTGACAGATATACATAAAACATCATAATATAGGTGATGACCCACAAGTATAGGGGATCTATCGTAGTCCTTTCGATAAGTAAGAGTGTCGAACCCAACGAGGAGCAGAAGGAAATGACAAGCGGTTTTCAGTAAGGTATTCTCTGCAAGCACTGAAATTATCAGTAACAGATAGTTTTGTGATAAGATAATTCGTAACGGGTAGCAAGTAACAAATGTAGCAAAGGTGCAGCAAGGTGGCCCAATCCTTTTTGTAGCAAAGGACAAGCCTGGACAAACTCTTATATAAGGCAAAGCGCTCCCGAGGACACATGGGAATTTCTGTCAAGCTAGTTTTCATCATGATCATATGATTCGCGTTCGTTACTTTGATAATTTGATATGTGGGTGGACCGGTGCTTGGGTGCTGCCCTTACTTGGACAAGCCTCCCACTTATGATTAACCTCTCTCGCAAGCATCTGCAACTACGAAAGAAGAATTAAGATAAATCTAACCATAGCATGAAACATATGGATCCAAATCAGCCCCTTACGAAGCAACGCATAAACTAGGGTTTAAGCTTCTGTCACTCTAGCAACCCATCATCTACTTATTACTTCACAATGCCTTCCCCTAGGCCCAAATAATGGTGAAGTGTCATGTAGTCGACGTTCACATAACACCACTAGAGGAGAGACAACATACATCTTATCAAAATATCGAACGAATACCAAATTCACATGATTACTTATAACAAGACTTATCCCATGTCCTCAGGAACAAACGTAACTACTCACAAAGCATATTCATATTCATGATTAGAGAAGTATTAATTATCATTAAGGATCTAAACACATGATCTTCCACCAAGTAAACCAACTAGCATCAACTACAAGGAGTAATCAACACTACTAGCAACCCACAGGTACCAATCTGAGGTTTTGAGACAAAGATCGGATACAAGAGATGAACTACGGTTTGGAGAGGAGATGGTGCTGGTGAAGATGTTGATGGAGATTGACCCCCTCCCGATGAGAGGATCGTTGGTGATGACGATGGCTTCGATTTCCCCCTCCGGGAGGGAAGTTTCCCCGGCAGAACAGCTCCGCCGGAGCCCTAGGTTGCTTCTGCCCAGGTTCCGCCTCGAGACGGCGGCGCTTCGTCCCGAAAACTCTCTTCTGATTTTTTTCAGGTCAAAACCCTCCATATAGCAGAAGATGGGCACCGGAGGGCTGCCAGGGGGCCCACAAGCCACAGGGGCGCGCCCTGGGGGGTAGGGCGCGCCCCCCAGGCTTGTGGCCTCCTGGTGGGTCCCCTCTGGTATTTCTTTCGCCCAATATTTTTTATATATTCCAAAATAATTCTCCGTAACTTTTTACGGCTTTTGGAGTTGTGCAGAATAGGTCTCTCATATTTGCTCCTTTTCCAGTCCAGAATTCCAGCTGCCGGCATTCTCCCTCTTCATGTAAACCTTGTAAAATAAGAGAGAAAAGGCATAATTATTGTACCATAATGTGTAATAACAGCCCATAATGCAATAAATATCAATATAAAAGCATGATGCAAAATGGACGTATCAACTCCCCCATGCTTAGACCTCGCTTGTCCTCAAGCGAAAGCCGAAATCGATAAATATGTCCACATGTTCAGAGATAGAGGTGTCGATAAAATAAAACACGGACATGAAGGCATCATGATCGTCTTTAGAACAGCAACATATATTGACATATAATTTCTTATGCTAAAGTGACAATTCATTCACAAGGTAAAGTATGAATCAGAAACTTTATTGAAAACTAACAAACTATGATCTCAGTCATTGAAGCAATTGCAATTTGTCATAACATCGGAAAGAGTCAATATAAGAGCTTTTCAGCAAGTTCACATACTCAACTATCATTTAGTCTTTTACAATTGCTAACACTCACGCGATACTTATGAGATCAAAGTTTCTATCGGACACAGAGAAAGATAGGGGCTTATAGTTTCGCCTCCTAACTATTTACCTCGAGGGTAATGTCAACAATAATAGTTTTTGATAACCTACATCCGAGTGGATATATATGTCTAGATCATTCCCCAACACATGACGCTTGCCAAGAGAAAAAGGCGATAAAAAGGAAGTGGTGAAGATCACCAAGACTCTTGCATAAAGGTAAGTACTAGAAAGTAAAAGTAAAAGATAGGCCCTTCGCAGAGGGAAGCAGAGGTTGTCATGCGCTTTTATCGTTGGATGCATAATATCTTAATGCAAAGGAACGTCACTTTATATTGCCGCTTGTGATAAAGAACTTTATTATGTAGTCCGTCGCTTTTATTTCTTCCATGTCACAAGTTCGTATAAATTTTGTTTTCCTCACACTAATAGATCATACATATTTAGAGAGCAATTTTTATTGCTTGCACCGATGACATCTTACTTGAAGGATCTTACTCAATCCATAGGTAGGTATGGTGGACTCTCATGGCAAAACTGGTTTAAGGTTGTTTGGATGCACAAGTAGTATCTCTACTTGGTGCGGAAGTTTTTGCTAGTATGAGGTGGAAGCAAGCGTCACATGTCAGAGGATCCATGACAATATAACTTCTATTTGGAAATAAGCAAACATAACTCATTATGTTGTCTTCCTTGTCCAACATCAACTTTTTAGCATATAATATTTTGATGAGTGCTCACAATAACAAAAGATGTCCAAGATAGTATATTTATATGTGAGACTTCTCCCTCTTTATTACTTCCTATTAATTGCAACAATGACCAAAACTATGTTTGTCAACTAACAACAAGTTTCATGCGACATACTTCTTATATGTGAAGTCATCACTCCCCATAAGGTCATCATATATACTCTTTGATTTTATTCTATTCTTCTTTTTATTTCTTTTTCCCAAGATCATAGCAAGCAAGCAAAGCCCTCAACTTAAAACTACTTTTTATTATATAACTCTTGGACTCGATTACATAGGGGGAACATAAAGCAAAACTCAAAGCTAGATCACACTAAAACTTTATTCTACTAGATCAAGATATAACCAAAAGGATCGAACTAAGAAAAACGATAAAAGTAAAAGATGTGATGATGATACGATACCGGGACACCTCCCCCAAGCTTGGCACAAGCCAAGGGGAGTGCCCATACCCATGTGTTTAGTTGTCTTTCTTCTTAGGTGGTGATGTGATATTCTTGGCGATGATGCCCCTCAGAATGCGATTCTCCTCCTCAAGCCTGTTATTTTGCTTTCTAAGATCCATTATTTCCTTGCGAAGTTTTCCAGTGACGGTTAGAGCTCCCATCACCCTTGGATGTTTCATTGCTGCGGAGGAAGAAGCAACACTCTTTTTCATATTTTCATAAGTAAGAAATTTAGCATTGGGAGGGATGACCGAATTCGGAATTGCTGAGCTCTGAAGTTCCTCCAACATGGCTCCAGGTTGTAGACGAGAGGTAACTTCTTGGTCTTCCTCCATGGCATCCACCCTTTTCAAGTCGGCCTCCATCTCTTCCTCCGTGGCCTGCCCAAAGTGGTTGGCTTCGCTGTATGCTCCGGGCCCCGGTGTCGGGTGAGAGACACGGCTCTCCCCGACCGACTCTTGCGAAGACATCTTGCTCTAAATCTGCTGCAGAAACAGCTCAAAACGAAAACAGGAGGTATTGTCGTGATACGAAGGTCAAAACCTTCGGGAGATTATATAATGAATTTTTACCGACCTAAAGGAGTATACCACAAGAAAACGGAGTCCGGAGGGTACACGGAGTGGCCACAAGCCAGAGGGGCGCGCCCCCCTGGCTTGTCGCCTCCTCGTGCACTTTTCGGACTACTTCAAATTTTCCTAATTTATTAAATATTCCAAAACAGAGAAAAATTGCTATTGGAAAACTTTTGGAGTTGGTTTACTTACCGTACCACATACCTACTCCTTTTCGGAGTCTGAAACGTTCTTGTAGACATCCCTTATGTACTCCTCCGGGGTTATGGTGTTAATAATATTGGTTTCTACATTTACGGGAGTACCTGAGATATAATGTTTGATTCTTTGCCCGTTTACCACCTTCGGATTTGTGCCTTCGGCGTTGTTGATCTTGATGGCACCGGAACGATATACTTCCTCGACAATGTAAGGCCCTTCCCATTTAGAGAGAAGTTTTCCTGCAAAAAATCTTAAACGAGAATTGTATAGCAAGACATGGTCACCTACATTGAATTCACGCTTTTGTATCCTTTTATCATGCCATCTCTTAACCTTTTCTTTAAACAACTTGGCATTCTCATAGGCCTGGGTTCTCCATTCATCAAGTGAGCTAATATCAAATAACCTCTTCTCACCAGGAAGTTTGAAATCATAGTTGAGCTCTTTGATTGCCCAATAAGCTTTATGTTCTAGTTCTAGAGGTAAGTGACATGCTTTACCATAGACCATTTTATACGGAGACATACCCATAGGGTTTTTGTAAGCAGTTCTATAAGCCCATAATGCATCATCAAGTTTCTTAGACCAATTCTTTCTAGATCTATTAACAGTCTTTTGCAAGATCAATTTAATTTCTCTATTGCTTAACTCTACTTGACCACTAGACCGAGGATGATATGGAGATGCAATTCTATGATTAACATCATACTTAGCAAGCAATTTACGGAAAGCACCATGAATAAAGTGTGAACCACCATCAGTCATTAAATATCTAGGGACTCCAAATCTAGGGAAAATAACTTCTTTAAGCATTTTAATAGAAGTGTTATGATCAGCGCTACTAGTTGGAATAGCTTCTACCCACTTAGTAACATAATCAACAGCAACTAGAATATGGGTATACCCGTTGGACTTTGGAAAAGGTCCCATATAATCAAAACCCCAAACATCAAATAGTTCAATAACAAGTGACTAATTCATAGGCATTTCCTGACGTCTACTAATATTACCAATTCTTTGACATTCATAGCAAGACAAGACAAATGTACGAGCACCCTTGAAGAGAGTAGGCCAATAAAAACCAGATTGTAATACCTTGTGTGCAGTTCTATCTCCAGCGTGGCGTCCTCCGTAGGCCTTGGAGTGACACTTGTGTAGGATCTGTTCCTGTTCATGCTCAGGTACACAACGTCTAATAACACCATCTACTCCTTCTTTATAAAGGTGTGGATCATCCCAAAAGTAATGTCTTATATCATAGAAGAACTTTTTCTTTTGTTGGTATGTGAAACTAGGTGGTATAAATTTAGCAACAATGTAACTAGCATAATCAGCATACCATGGAGCATTACGTGAAGCATTTATGATAGCTAATTGTTCATCAGGGAAGCTATCATCAATAGGTAGTGGGTCATCAAGAACATTCTCTAACCTAGACAAGTTATCTGCTACGGGGTTCTCAGCACCCTTTCTATCAACAATATGCAAATTAAATTCTTGTAGCAAGAGAACCCATCTAATAAGTCTAGGTTTAGCATCTTTCTTTTCCATAAGGTATTTAATAGCAGCATGATCAGTGTGAACAGTAACTTTGGAATCGACAATATAAGGTCTGAACTTATCACATGCAAACACAACAGCTAAAAATTCCTTTTCAGTAGTAGCATAGTTTCTTTGAGCACTGTCCAGAGTTTTACTAGCATAATGGATAACATTCAATTTCTTATCAACTCTTTGTCCTAGAACAGCACCAACAGCATAATCACTAGCGTCACACATGATTTCAAAGGGTAGGTTCCAATCAGGTGGTTGAACAACAGGTGCAGTGATCAAAGCTTTCTTAAGAATTTCAAATGCTTCTACACAATCATTATCAAAAACGAATGGAACATCTTTCTGCAAGAGATTAGTGAGAGGCCTAGAAATCTTAGAGAAGTCTTTAATAAACATCCTATAGAAACCAGCATGACCAAGGAAACTTCTTATACCTTTGATATCCGTAGGACACGGCATTTTTTCAATAGCATCAACTTTAGCTTTATCAACTTCAATACCTCTTTCGGAGATTTTGTGTCCCATGACAATACCCTCATTAACCATAAAGTGGCACTTCTCCCAATTCAAGACAAGATTAGTTTCTTCACATCTCTGCAAAACTCGATCAAGGTTGCTCAAGCAATCATCAAAAGAAGTTCCGTAAACGGAGAAATCATCCATGAAAACCTCAACAATCTTTTCACAAAAGTCAGAGAATATAGGAGTCATACATCTTTGAAAGGTAGCAGGTGCATTGCATAAACCAAAAGGCATACGTCTATAAGCAAAGGTACCGAAAGGACAAGTAAAAGTGGTCTTCTCTTGGTCCTCTTTTGACACAGGTATTTGAGAGAAACCAGAATAACCATCTAGAAAGCAAAAGTGTGTGTGTTTGGATAGTCTTTCTAGCATTTGATCAATAAAAGGTAGAGGGTAATGATCTTTCCTAGTATCTTTATTTAATTTCCTAAAATCAATTACCATTCTAAGTGCATACCATAACTAGGGCTGTGACATGCATCATGTTCTTGCTGAAGGTGGTGAATTGAAGCTTGGCTTTGGGGATGAAAAATCCGGAGTTCAACCTTGTGTTGGACTCGTCATCATCGGCGCACGTGCGAAGATTCCTTCTTAAAAGGGTGGCCTAGGAGTTGTATGTTTTCTATTTTGATTTCATCTTGTATTGTAGGTTTAGTGGATATTTGGTGGGGTTATTGTCACGAGGCATGCGGCCTCAGGTTTTCTTTTCGATTTTTTTCCAGGTCGATATTGGTCGACTGCTAGATTTTGCATCCTTAATAATACTAGTCGTCAACCCGATGCACGGGCTAGATTTTTTAAAATGAATGACTTAGAATTTACGTGATGTTTACTAAATAAAGAATAAAAAGGTATTGAAGACATTGTGTAAGAACTATCCACATGCATATGATCGATTTACACAAACGTTGCTACATAGTGGGAAGCTCTACCAATTGGTATAGGGTCAGAACCCACGGAAATAACGCAAAAGTATTTTTCATCAGAATAAAAATACATATGAACGTCGACATATATCTTAACACGTCCATTAGATGGAACCCACTTAGTTTTATTGTTTCAACAATGAGTCACTTCTCGAAGTCCTCATGCAGGACCGTGTGCGCTATTATAAAGACAACTCCATAGAGCTTTGGACCATCCAAGCTAACAAATAAGGATCATGTGCCAAGGTACAACATGCATGTGTGATTAGGTACGGCAATTATTAGGAGAGGTGTACTTATGATAAATGAAAACTAAATCAACTAAACACTATTTATGTGGAATGTTGTAATCACTATGATTTTCTTCGTATCTAATCAAATACTTGTACATATAATATGTGAACTGAAGTGATGAAATAAATCTTAACAAAAAGAAGAATATGCATGGGAAAAGCCTTTGAATAGTTCCGGACATATAAATATCATCTTGAGTGGTAACACAAGGATGTAACTTAGCATCCACAAACTGAACTAACCTGCATATTTATACTATGCGTTGTTTTAGATGGTTTACCTTTTGTCAAGTAAGTCATGAGCAAACTCCATCGTAAAAGGGGAAAAGATAAAATTCGGACTACAAAAATAGAGAAAGAATGCATAATACTTCTAGTTCTAAGAATATATTACACAGTTGAACACATAGTTGAATAAATCACTCATGTTTACAACCTACCATTTTCTAAACCACAACGTGTATCCCTATCTCTGTCAAATACTTGAATTCCAGCATATTGACGACCTAACTAAAATTGCAAACATAGGACAAACGGGATCCTAGAAATAAAATGAACATAGACCCTCTCTAAGACGATTATTTGCAGGGGACAACTATGAAACGTAAAAGCTCATGCAATAACAAAGAAGAATTGATCATTAGCAAGCATGAGGGTAGCAAGGTTGATCAACCATGTTAATTACTAAGAATATGACAATACTTAACTAACTCTCAAGAGATCAAGAGACAGTCCGATGAGACTGAAATGTGAACAACATAAGGAATTCCCTGAGTTGCCCCAGAAGTTCTTTGGACCACTTTCTTTTAACAGGTATGCAAGCATCCATGTGAAATTGAAAATAAATATTTCTAGGCAATAACACAAAGATTGCTTCAGCTGAAAAAAGACTTCAAACTCGACTACAAAGATGCATATTCATACTCTATGCAGTTTTGGATGATTTACCTTTCTCCTATTTAGTCATGAGCGAAATTCCCTGGTAAAGAAGAAAGCTGTGATTAAGCCTACAAAAATAGGCAAATAAATAAGACTTCGGAGAATATCTTGTTATCTCACGCAGTTAAACAATTGAAGTAGTATAAATCGCGCTCTTGTCGATGACACTGGATAGCTTAATTACCTTTCTAATCGCCCAAAGGAGCCTACCTAAATAGAAAACACAACAATAATACATTTAATACTATCGTACAGAGTTAAACACTTGTAGTAGTATAAATCACACTCTTGTTGATGATATTGGAATATGGCCATTGTACTAACCCACATCATGTACCATCTATGCCCAATATTCCCCATGTGTAAAACGATTATTTTGAGCTAAAAACTTTGGAAACTTTAAGGCTCCATGAAATAACAAATCAAGAAGAATTAGTAAAGAGAGCACGTGAGTAAAACCATAGAGACCACATGACTAACTTTCAGGATGTCAAGAGAAGGTGGAGTTCAATTGAAAATATGGATGTAAGAAAACACCCCCCTGTGTTTGCTTCAAGAAGGTAGCACCCAATTTTACATGGTATGTAAGCCCGCATGTAAACTCACTCTTGTAAATGACCCTAGATAGCTTACCGTTCTAATCACCCAAATTAAGGAGCCTACAGGAATAGATCATACACGCGCAGTTAACACAAAAATAATACCTTAACAATATCTTACATGCACGGTTAAGCACTTGTAGCAGAATAAATAAAACTCTTGTTACCGACCTTGGAAATCTCACCACTGTTCTGACGCACATAATGTACTGCTATCTTTGAAGAATACTCTCCTTCTGTAAACGACTATTTTGGGCCCAAAATTTCCGAAACGTCAAGTCTACGCCTAATCTGAAATTAAGAAGAATCAGTAGAGAGAATGAGGGAAAAACCTTAGAGATCACATGACTAACTTCTAGGATATCAAGAGAATGTGGAGTCTAAAGCAACCCATCATGTTGCTTAAGTTGGTAGCGTCACACAGTTTTACACGGTCTGTAAGCCCACATGTAGACTCCAAAACATGCAATTTGGATTGAGTAAACATGACCGTCGTAGCACATTATATGGTGGAAAATAAGTATAAATAGTTAATTAATTAATGGCAATAAAGCTAATTATTTACGCATGCAGCTCCAGGAAGACATCTTCGCCTAATTCTGACTACCATCTTTGACCCCGAAACCGACGACCACATCCCATCATTCCAACATAGCATCAGCTCAAGCGGGACACCATGAGAAAAAAGAGTAATAGCATACTTCGATCAATCTTCATATCATTCAAACATGTACGTTATACCGAGAATGATATCCAAGCACCTGCGGATTAATCAACAGAGATTTTTAATTTAAGCTCAGTGTGTAGGAATGCCCATAGTAGCAACAAAGTTGATAGACATAATCACAAACCACTGTCACATTGATCAACAAAGGCCTTCAAGTCAAATTTGGCGATTGCATAGCAGCAACAGAGTTGGTAGAAACGATATCAAAGTAGACTGCCATCAACACATAAAAATCCATGGATGGCAGTCAGGATCAATGCTAAAGGATTGGATCGCAGGTAGACTGCAGTCAACATTCGTCAGTTAATAATTAATAAAATATAGTTATACTATAAGAATAAAAGTATTATCCTATTTAGAGAGAAAACAATTGTAATCAAATACCTAGGTTAGAAACAAAACCTGCCTGGGAGCTGAGCCTTTGCCGAGACTGGAGCCTCGCATGCAAAGGAGATACATACAGAATAACAGAACAATGGCGAGACCTGCAGTGAGAGAAAGCTATTGGCAAGGTGATCAGACCTAGAGTAATGCACGGGAAAATACTGCATAGACCAATCAGCTGGACGTGCTATGATGATAGATGGAGGGGCTAGGTGGTGAGAACTGAGAACCTTTATGAGGAGCATTGCCAATGCTTTGTAGGAGAACCTAGCCATCATGGTCAAACCTTCGCGTGGAGGAGATGCGGCGGAGCAGCAAAATAGAGGAAGGAGGTGGGAAACGGGAGAGCATGGGCAACGTGGGCTGTTAGGGGATTTAGGTACGGTTAGATTGAAAAGATCTAAGACGTTTAAAGAAAAAAACTGGATCTGATAGCTACGTTTGATTTTAACTTTCCAGGATTAAACGTGGATGCTAATGTGGACCCACCAAATCAGCGCCTCCTATTTTTGCATCTTCTAACCGTGAAAGGTTCATGGGCTTATTTTTCTTCGGAACTGAGCAGATTTCAGCGGAGAATTGTAAGGGTTAATCTAAACCGTAATAATTCGGCCCCACATAGATGAACGGCTCTTAATTTGTAATTAACGTGGTAATTTCTAGAGAGTCCCTAATTAGTATAAGTATAGAAGTATAGATATGGTTGTGTGCATCGCTCGATGCAGAGGCCGGGGATTATCCTCCTTTCCTAAAAAAACAAAGTGGAGGTTGGTTTGCAAGCCGGAATGGGAACCAGACCTCTGGTCCATGTTTGCCACACCGACTTGGTAAACAATTCTTGAAGTTTTCATCATCCCATGCTGTAACAACATAGGTTTCATTAGCGAGAAGAGATATGGCCAACACTATAAAGAGTAGTTGTGGCATTACCGTTGTGATGTAATGAAGATGAAGCAAAGAAAGAGAAGCCCGTGGGTGTTACAAGGATAGCCTGTAACGGGATTAAGTGAGAGTTTATGTTGTGCTTGTCATGATCGCTGCATGGACAATGAAGTTTCTGGCGTGCTGTGTTTTAGAAAAATGAAGCATTACCATTCAGTGCTTGCTTGCTATCAGTGTTGATTAGTCAAACAATGAGTAATAAGGGATGGCTTCATTTTTCACAACTGGCACATCACCTTAACTGGACACAATTGGATTTGGAACGAAGTATTGGCTTTCTTCTGTCACATCCAGAAGACCAACTGCATTTCTTCTTCTTTTGAGTCGGTCAATGCCATCACAACCATATATTGGTATACAGCCAGCAGGGAGTCATCTTAGGCACCTAATCTTCCTACCCAGTTATTCTATCATATACATGCATGTGTGGTTCTCCGAACCAGTCTGCCATGGCGAGATCTATCGCGTTCCCCATCCACCATCTCACTGCCTTGAAAGCCTTAATTGTCTTATTTCTTCTTCCAAATCATGTTCAAGGGCGACATCATCGGCATGACTGTCCTTCTTTTTCATGTGGCCCTCTTAGGGACGTATCATCCCCATTTCGTCAGGCAGGTGATCCACCCTGGTGCGGTTCTCATGCTTACGAGCTAGTTTGCAGTGATACCAAGGCTACAATTCGCATCAACAATGCAACATACCATGTGTCCCGGATCAACATCCGCTACAATGTTATCATTTCTTTAGAGGTTGTTGACGCCGTCTTTGATTTACCCAACCAGTGCCCTCTTCCTCAGTGGAATCGGCCTTTTTATGAACACAAATACGGTCCAGATTACTCCCTCCCTAAAGGTGAATTAGTTCCTCCTTCATACCGTGTCGCTAGCTTTGTTAGATGCTCTCAGGAAGTAAGGAACAATGGTATGTACATGCCCGTCACTTGCATGAGCACCAGCTATTCGTTTGTCTATGTGTTAACTGGCATATACTCTGGTGCTGTTGGGAGCCTCGAGCCTTCTTGTGGATATCTGGCAATGACTCCTTTGGGTAGTCGGGTAGCAAATGCAAGTTATGCAGATACCATAGAATTCATGAGGAATGGATTCACTCTTCGATATCGTGGAGGGGGCATCACTACGTGCATAATGGAGTTTAGAAGGTGAGTTTGGTATAGCAATTTTTTTCTATTTGAATCCTGTATACTTTAGTCTTTCTTAAGTTCCATTTCCGTACCATGACGACGTGCCATGGTCTTGCAGCGAGCTTGGTGAAGTAAAAACTGTTAAGGATTGGTTTTTGTTCCTTGCTACTATTGACCTCTTTTTCGGGGGATGCATGATCCGTGCTCTTCTAGTTCAAGTACCACAGAACAATGTTTACGGTATTTGGTACTCCGGTATGATAGCTGCTGCCTTGTGGCTCGTGAAGTGGATTGCTGGTACGTCAGATTTATATATTATTACCTCTTGATGATCCAAGCTATTGTATTGCACCTCATTCATACATTCATACTGTCATTAAAATGAATGAACCTGTTTTTGCAGTGCTATGCAGATTCGTGTTGGCACCCATGGCTGTGTTAATTTTCCTTGGCTACAAGTATTTGAAAACAAGGGTAACCATCGATGCGGTCGAGAAGTTCCTCCGAGTGCAACAAATGCTTGGCCCGACGAGGTACGCCTACACCGACATCACCGCAATCACAAGCCATTTCAGAGATAAGCTGGGTCAAGGAGGCTACGGATCCGTATTCAAGGGTGTGCTATTGCCAGGCAATGTTCATGTCGCGGTCAAGATGCTAGAGGGTAACTCCAGCTGTAACGGAGAAGACTTCATCAGTGAGGTCTCCACCATCGGCAGGATCCACCATGTAAACGTGGTGCATCTCATGGGTTTCTGCTCAGAGGAGATGAGGAGGGCTCTGGTATATGAGTACATGCCTCGAGGTTCTCTCGACAAGTACATCTTCTCTGCCGAAAAGAGCTTCTCCTGGGACAAGCTTAACGATATAGCCTTGGGCATTGCCAGCGGTATTAACTACCTGCATCTGGGTTGTGACATGCAGATTCTCCACTTTGACATCAAGCCGCACAATATCTTGCTTGACAACAATTTCATCCCCAAAGTTGCTGATTTCGGTCTCGCCAAACTATACCCAAGAGACAACAGTTTTGTGCCATTGAGTGTCCTACGGGGAACAATTGGGTATATAGCTCCTGAGATGATATCTCGGAGCTTTGGTGTCATATCAAGCAAGTCTGATGTTTACAGCTTCGGAATGCTGCTGCTGGAGATGGCTGGAGGAAGAAGGAATGCCGATCCAAACGCAGCAAACTCGAGCCAGTCTTACTACCCATCATGGGTATATGACCGGCTAACTCAGCAAGAAGCGGGTGAGATATCTGTTTCTGTTGCTGACATGCATGAGCTGGAGAGGAAGCTGTGCATTGTTGGACTATGGTGCATCCAGATGAGGCCTCAAGATCGTCCAACAATGAGCGAGGTTGTAGAGATGCTGGAAGGGGGCTCCGATACCTTGCATATGCCTTCCAGGCCATTCTTCTGTGACGAAGGGCACACCCATACTGATGATACTTACCATTTATCCTCCGAGTTGACTGAAATATCCGAGGATATGAGTGAAAATATTAATGAGTAATGCAATAATGTATGATGAAGTTGATTCACTTCACTTGCAAAAAGTTATGGTTGTATTAAATAATTGTTTCCGACTCGTGAACTTTTACCGAAAAAGGCTTTCGCCCCGCTTTATATATAAAGCAATGATCAACAACAGCCCGGTACAGACGCACTCCACCACAACACACGCACACACCCAAGGCGGGATACAGAGGCGCTGAGCGCAGCAACACGACCCCTAGCACTACAAGAGCACCCGGGGCTCCACCAGTGAACACGCCACCACGAAGAAATGAAGCTGCATACGACGAACCGTGCGCTCCAAGACGGGGCCTTCAGGAAGGTTACGACACCGAAACGCCGCCACCGCCCGATCCGAGGATCAAGGTTTCCCCTGGAGCCACACGACGGGCAATGAGAGCCGCGACGACGCCTTCAAGAAGGGAACGAGCTACGCCGCCGCCGGTCCGTCCGAAGATAGAGCAGGTTTTCACCCCGGCCAACACTCACCGCCATCGAACGCCGCACCCCGACTACCACGCCGCCCACACGGCCATGGCCACCGGGCAGCACCAAGCAACGGGCTCTGCCCATGAGCACCGCGCTACCACCACCGGGGCCGCCGCCCCGGCATCCAAGACCCAGACACCACCTCACCCGACACCCACCGCTACCCCAACCGAAGAGATGATCGGAACCCGGGGCAAACAAGCCTCCATCGATTCGTCCTGCTGCACCGGGCGCGAGACGAGCCTGGTCCTGCTGCCGGGCGCGAGACGAGCTCGGTCCTGCTGCCGGGCGCGAGACGAGCTCGGTCCTGCTGCCGGGCGCTAGACGAGCTCGGTCCTGCAGCCCGGGCGCGAGACAAGCGATGGGCCGCAGCGTGGAGAGGGCCATCCCTGCAGCGGAAATAGCACCCGGACGACGAGGAGATAGATCAAGGGCCGACACAAGCCGCCTACAGACGAGCCGACGCCGGTACATGCCAGCCGCCGCCGCAGCCGACTTGCCAAGCCACCGTGGAGCCACCCACGGCCAGAGCAGCAGCCGCCCCGGGCTACTGCCCAACCCGCGCCGCCCGGCGAGCTCCAGGCGTCGGAGCCGCCGGGCACGCACCCGCGCATCCAGCCGTCACGAAGCACCAATCCTCGAACATCATCCCCAACGCCGGAAGGACGGAAAGGCCCCATCTTGAGCTGGAGACCCCGACCTCCCATGAACCAGCCCGTCGGGGGCCACGGGTGGCGCCGCCAGCCACCAGGGAGGCCGGATCTGGCGCCCATCTAGCCGGATCGAGGCAGAGGCCGAGGGGGAAGGTTCCAGAGACGACGGGAGGAGGGATCCGCCGCCGCCCGATCCGCCGGGACCAGCCACGACGCGCGTCACCGCCGCCGCCCACAGCCCTTCGCACCGCCACCCGAGGGCCGCCGCCAAGCCGTCAGCACCCGCGGCCGCGCCGCCGCGCCCCGTGCTCAGCGCCGCGCCACCACCCGACGGCCACGGCCCGCGCCGCACACCACCGAGAGGGGGAAGAAGAGAGGCCCGCCGCCGCCGGCGTTGGAAGGGCTTCGCCCGCCAACGCGCCGCCGGCGGCGGCGAGGGGAGAGAGGGAGAGGTGGGGAGGGCTCGGCTGGGCGGCTAGGGTTTCCTCCCCGGGCGCTCGCGGGAGCGCCACGGGAGAGGAGCTTAACAAAGTCTCTGTGGCACCCTCGTGAACTTTTATGCTGAAGCATGTCATAGGTACAGTAAGTAGCAGCTCGAGGATGGAGGGGTATTACTTCCAACTGCAGCATCCATGATAGCAAGGTTCTAAAATGGAATCATTGTTCTTTATGGAAGACATGTATCTATTATTACGAATCTGAAGATATTATTAGGCATAGTAATATATAGCTTGCGGAATCTGGAGTGACATTTGCATGCACCTGCTGTGAAGAGACAACACTGTTAATTAGCATGGATGTTGCACGTAAGTAATGTATTTTGTCATGTGTATCTAGTAGAAGACATACATGCTCATTCTAAAGAAAATGCAGATCACCAGCTGCAGCTAAGTCGGTATAAAGTTATCAGTAACTGGGTTGGCGGTAAATAACACAAACTGTTTTCTTTTTTTGCGGGAAAAAAATATAAATTGTTGTCGTTGCAGACTGTACTATTTATTTTTATTTTTTCTCATGGTTTATCATGGTAATCACATTTTTCTTAACAGTAGTAAACATAGGTAGAAGAGAAAAGAGAAGAGATGAGCACTACTGATAGCTTATTCACAGCTGCTTGTCTTGCTGGTGCAAATAAAATGGTGTTGTGCCGGTGATCACTAGTAGAAAACAGGGCTTTCGTCCTAGCCGGATCGAAGCAATAGTCCCGGTCGCGTTATGAACCGGGACTAATGTGAGCATTAGTCCCGGTTCGAGCGGCTAGGACGCCGGATGGGGCTCGGCAGGCATCAGTCCCGGTTCGAATGAGACATTTAGTCCCGGTTGGAGACACCAACCGGGACTAAAAGGTATCTTTAGTCCCGGTTGGAGACACCAACCGGGTCCCGGTTAGTGTCTCCAACCGGGACTAAAGTGTTATGAAAAAGTAAAACGGCTATAACTTTTGCATACGATGTCGAAAAAAAAACTTTAATATATCAAAATATTCAGCACGAGAAACTGGTTTAATTACTAAAGGTCTTTTTCCAGTTTTGTTTTGTTTTTCGCTTTATTTATTTTCTTTTGTTTGTACTTACAGCGAAATATTTAGAGTTTTTGAGCGAAATTTGTGTGAATCACTAGTTTGTGAATAACTTTACTTTGAAAATAGATTTTTGAGTGATTCTTTTTCCTGCTGTTTAATATTAGTGTGTTTTATCATTATATTCAATTTGGTAATTTTTAGTTTATTTTAAATAGGTGTTTTAATAAAAAAAAACAGATTCTGTTTAGCTCTTTTAGTTTTATAGCTCAAAAAAATCAATAAATGCATGAAAAATAACGAATGAAGTGGGAAATGGTTGAAAATTGATGATGTGGCTTTTAATGGTGCATGTTGAACACACAAAAAGTCTGGAGTTGAAATAAGTTTAAAAAAATGAAATGCCTTTCTAACAGATGAGTTTTCGTCCGAAACCCACATACTTCGAAAGAGATTGTCCAGTTTATACACAAAGTGCATAATGTTTTTATCGTAACCATCTCAACTTTTTAGCACATGCTATGTGGGTAAAATGATGATATCATGCCAAGTTTCAACATTTTCAGAGTTCATTTGTGGTGCTTTCTAATTTCGGGGTCATTTAGCTCAAAAAAAATCAATAAATGCATGAAAAATAGCGAATGAAATGGGAAAGGGTGGAAAATTGATGATGTGGCTTTTAATGATGCATGTTAAACGCACAAAAAGTCTGAAGTTAGAATAAGTTTAAAAAAAATAAAATGCCTTTATAACAGATGAGTTTTCGACCGAAACTCTCATACTTCGAAAGGGATTGTCCAGTTTGTACATGAAGTACGTCCAGTTTTTGCCGTAACCCTCTCAACTTTTTAGCACATGCTATGTGGATGAAATAATGATACCATGAGAAGTTTCAACCTTTTCAGAGTTCATTTGTAGTGCTTTTCAATTTCAGGGTCATTTAGCTCAAAAAAATTAATAAATGCATGAAAAATAACGAATGAAGTGGGTAAGGGTTGAAAATTGATGATGTGGCTTTGAATGGTGCATGTTGAACGCACAAAAAGTCTGGAGTTGAAACAAGTTTAAAAAAAGGGTTATGAAAAAGTAAAACGGCTATAACTTTTGCATACGATGTCTAAAAAGAAGTTTAATATATCAAAATGTTCAGCACGAGAAACCGGTTTCGATGGCAACCGCCATAGACTGTTTTGTAAATTTTTAGAATCCTCAAATCCCAAAGGAAAAAAAGTTATCCTCAAATTTAAGTTTTTTTGAATTTTTTATCAAACTACTTATTTAATAAATATTAGTGTTACTAAATAATTATTGTTTTATAGAATAATAGTTTCAAACTCAAATGGTGAAACTTGTGACATCATGCTCAAGGGCTTAATAGGATTGATATGATACATATAACATAAATTAATTGAATAAGTAATTTATTTTTTCTAAACGTTTTAAATTCTTTTAGATTTTTGAAATTCGAAAAGAATAAAAATTCAGATTTTAAAAATTATTATTTTTTAAGTAAATGATGTCATATTTGTATTCCTCACATTTTTCTGATAATAATGGATATATTATTTGTCGAATTTCAATTTACAGATTTAAAGATATTAATTATGCCATATTAAATGAATAGATGACAAAAAATGAATAAAATAATGTTATTACTTATTTTATTATCATTGAAATTCAATATTATTATTACTTATTTTATTTTGAACTTTTTATTATTTTGAATTTTTTAGTTTTTTTTTTTGAATTTTTTGCCTTTTTTTTGTTTTTTAGTGTTTTTAAATTAATCATTGTTGTTTGTTAATCATTGTTGTTTATTTTAATAATTGTTTGAAATTCAAAAAATTAAATCATGTGACATCAAGACTTAAGGGTTAATAGGATTGATAGCTCACTATTGTCAAGAAAACAACAAGCGCAGACTTGAAAACTAGGGGAGATAGAACTCGAAAGTTAAGCGTGCTGGGGTTGGAGCAGTGAAAGGATGGGTGACCGACCAGGAAGGTAGATGATTCGGAATGAGTGATTAAATAATTCAAAGATTTAAAAATCAGAAAAAAAAATAAAAAAAATGTCAAAAAAAATATATTTAAAAAAAAAAATAATACACCAACCAGGACTAAAGGTCCTACAGCCCCCGCTCCAGAAAGCTGCCACGCGGAGCCACTTTAGTCCCGGTTCGTAATCTAACCGGGACTAAAAGCGGAGGCCTTTAGTCCCGATTGTTTTGTCCCGGTTGCAGAACCGGGACTAAAGGCCCTCTGGAACCGGGACTGATGCCCTGTTTTGTACTAGTGGATAGCTGCGTACCTGGACCTGAAGGAATTCAGTCAGTCAGAGTTTCCAAATGCACGAACGCGACCCTCTCGGCCCGTTGTGTTGTCGGGACTACAGTGTGACTGAAGACTAGCTGCCGTCCAGTCCCGTATCATAACCAGTAAATAAATGGCTGCGAGGAATTGAAGATGAGACGAGCCCTTTCGCTTATACCAACCACTACAAAGTAATTATCATGCTCTGGTCAGGACACCATCCTGTATGCTTGGCAGCTCTTCTCTGAGAGTGAGATCTATACTGCTGTCCACTTACCCTAAGAGTGAGGTTGCTACCGCTGTCCACTGCTCTGTAATGGAAGGCCTCATCATTTTCACCACGATTTTCTTGGACGGCAGAGTCTACAGTCACATTCATGGTTACAAGAATAAGTTTGTGAAAATAAAATAAACAGAGAAGAGTAACAAGAGTAAGTTTGTTACAGGATGAAGGAAATATACATACACTGAGGCCAGCATGCCAGGACGCCAGCTTTTAATTAGTCACTAGGGGTTCCCATACAGAATGGGCAATAGTTCATGTTTGGTACAAAGCCTTTTAGCATAGCAGCAAAAAGAAAAACATCAGAAAAACAAAATTGTACATGAATCAAATAGATTTTACTTCACCAAAATACATTCTTTCAACTCTGTGTTCACGCTACCAATGTTTTAACAGTTTTTACTTCACCAAACTCCCTGCAAGACCAGGGCACATCGCCACGATATGGAAATAGAACTTAAGAAAAACAAAAGTGTACATGAATCAAATAAAAAAAGTGAATCACCATATATGTGTTCATAAAAAAGCCGATTCCACTGAGGAAGAGGGCACCGGTTGGGTAAATCCAAGACGGCGTCAACAACCCAGAAGTTAGCAATGATATTGTAGTTGATGTTGATGCAAGACAAATAGTATGTTGCATTGTTGATGCAAGGAAAAGTAGTGGCTGCACCCACCTTCGGTGCACCCACGCAAGAAAACATATCAAAACATTTCAAAAAAAATCGAAACTTTGTGGAAATGATTTTGAACAAATGTTATGGACACCTGCAAAGTTTGGTGGTCAAACAACATTCAAAGAACTCTGCACAAAAAAGACAAATTTACGAAATCTGCTCAAACAGTACACTTACATTTTGACTAATTTTCAGTGATTTTGTCTTTTTTGTACAGAGTTCTTCGAATGTTATTTGACCACCAAACTTTGCAGGTGCCCATAACATTTGTTCAAGCTCATTCCCACAAAATTTCAGATTTTTTTGAAATGTTTTGATACGTTTTCTTGCGTGGGTGCACCGTGGGTGCACCGAAGGTGGGTGCAGCAAAACCACTCTCTTGATGCAAACTATAGCCTTGGTATCACACAAACTAGCTCCTAAGACTGAAAATCGTACCAGGGTGGACCCCCTTCCTAACGGAATGGAGATGATACATCCCTGAGAGGGCCACAAGAAAAAGAAGGGCAATCATGCCAATGAAATCACCCTTGAACACGATTTGAAACAAGAATAGCAATCACAGAAAAGAAAGTTAAGGCTTTCAAGTGTAAATAGCATAAAACTACCACATTTGGGGCTAGGGTTCCGGAAAACTAACACCTTTTTGAAATTCCCTAAAACCTACCACTATTTTGGTTCGCTGTTCCAAAAAACTACCACGTTGCACTGATGACTGTGTTAGTTAATTTTAATCGTGTTGATGAAAAATTGGGTCCACTCGACAGGTCTGACGTGGCATAAAAGTCAACACCGCTAGTTTTGACTATTAGGTTGACCGTTATGACAGGTGGATCCCACATGTCGGTCCCTTCAAAAAATATAAAAGTAATCGGGTCCCTGTAAACTTTTTTATAAAAAGCAATCAGGTCCCTGTAACTTTTTTATAAAAAGCAATCGGGTCCATGTAGCTTCTTTATAAAAAGCAATTGGATCCATTTGGCCGTGGCAGCACCGGCCATGGTGGTAGCCGGCCGTGCTGCTGCTGCTTGCCGCACTGCACATAGTTGAAAGAATGTATTATCATGCTTCAAGGCAGTGAGATGGTGGAAGTAGAACGCGATAGATCTCGACATGGTAGACTGGTTCACAGAACCACACATCCATGTATACGATATAAGAACTGGTTAAGAAGATTAAGTGCCTAAGATAGCTCCCTGCAGGCTGTATACAAATATATGGTCGTGATGGCAATGGCATTGACTGACTCAAAAGAAGAAGAAATGCAGTTGGTCTTCTGGATGTGACAGAGGAAAGCCAGTACTTCGTTCCAAATCCAATTGTGTCCAGTCAAGGTGACGTGCCAGTTGTGGAAAATGAAGCCATCCATTATTACTATTTGTTGGACTAATCAACACTAATAGCAAGCAAGCACTGAATGGCAATGCTTCATTTTTCTGAAACACAGCACGGCAGAAGTTTCATTGGCAACTGGAATTCCTCCTTGTCCACACAAGCCCAAAATAAATTTTCACTTAATTCCACTGCATGAGCTTCTCTCTTTGCCTTCTTCATCTCCATTCTGTTACAACAGTATGCCAGGACTTCTCTTCATAGTGCTGCTCATCTCTCTTCTCGCTAATGGAACCCATGTTACCACAGCATGGGATGATGAAGAATTCTTCAAGAATTGTTCACCAAGTCAGTGCAGCGAACATGGACCAGAGGTCCGATTCCCATTCAGGCTTGCAACCCAACCTCCACCTTGTGGTGCACCAGGTATGCAGTTATCATGCTTTGGACAAGACACCATCCTGTATCACCCAGTTCTTGGCTCCTGCAAAGTGACTGCAATATTTTACGAGGATCTAGTCATAAACATCAGTCCGCCTGTAGACTCATCACCTCACTGCCCACTTCAGAGACTCATCTCAGCAAATCTGTCAACTGATGTGTACAAACCTCAAAAGTTGCAAGTTGCCAGCTTAGTAGGTTGCTCAAGAAATTCTATACCAATAGATCTATACGGTATAGTGGGCCCATCCGCTTGTCCTGTTAACAAGGCCATCCAGTTCTGGTATTTGGTGAACCCCGACGCATACATGTCTGTTCTTCCTTTGGACTGCAAGGTTGTTTCTAAGGACATCCCCATACCATATACTAGAAAGATTCATCAGTCATACTTCAAGTTGAAGAAGGTCAGCCACACTGCAACCTTCAAGTATAGGGCAAACATAATGATCAGCTTTGGTGAGACGGCATTGTCTTGGTACTCTAGTAACATCACTAGTGTTTGCCAACAGTGTGAAAAAGAAGGTCAACAATGTGGATTTAACTCACAAAGGAATCAAGCTTTCTGCAAGCGTCATGGTATTGTTTCTTTCCCTAGTCGAAATCATGTTCCGTTATGGTGTCTCAACTTCTTTCTAATGACATTTCAGAATTTTTATTTCCCCATCTATTCTCTTGCCAATCTTGTATGTTCCAAATTTCTAACAGTCAGCAAGATTTTTACCTATAGCGAAACTTTTCACTTAACTGTACTGCAAATTAGTCCAGCAGTTAGCCAGTCACAGCCTGCTGTGCAGATCACTTTAGATCTCGAGAACAAACTTTGTTTGAGCATAAGCTCTTTGTCTTCAATAAAACTTACTTTTGTGGCCTCCCCTACAGTTTCAGTGCAAACAAGGAGAGGCTCTAGGATCACATCCCTGGACGTACCCTCAAAACCTTTTGTCTGGAGATGGCAGCGCGAAACTATTATGCTTAACTCTTTTGCAAAATTCTAAAAAAAAAACATAACTGCCCGCTGTGCAGGTTATTTTAGAATAGAAAACAAACTTTGCTTGGGCATAAGGTCTTTTTTTCCCGATAATCTAGGGAAAAAAAGACCTTATGTCCACGTTCGTAGCAGTTTCATGTTACTAGATATGCACAAAAGTTATGAGAAAAATGAGAAAAAATTGGTACATATCTATATAACCTATACATATGAGATTCAATATACACGAAGGATGAAGCTAACAGGAAGCTACACTATATGCCCCTTCTATACCCACATATCAAATCTCATGAAAGAAAATCAGGAAGCAGTGGTTCCTATCAAATTTTTAGAAGTAGCTTATTATGTTTTTGTCTACACTAAATCATGGGGGAACTCATTTTGTCATTCTTACATGCAGGTACGAAGGTCATCCCAATTGCAGGTAGTGCTGCAACTCTTCTCCATTTCCATTATAAATGTTCTTAACTTTCACTCATGAGAAATAGCCACTGAAATTTAAATCGAGTCAAATCTGTGTGGTGTGAGTTTAAGTGAGCTGCGTCAACTCTTGCCACCTTAAATTTAATGTTCTCTCATTGCAATGAGATGAGATATATCCCTCGGAAAAAGAAAGGGTGGGGCTGCGGGAGATTTAATCATGGATGCACAGCTAACTATCCAAAATGCAGCTGGCTAATTTCCTTTCTTTTAAATCAGCAGCATCATCTGTAGCTGCATTTGTAGCTCTTTCATTGATGGTAGTCACGACACTCTACCTCTCATTGAAGTCAAGGTATAATGAAGAGATAAATAGGAAGGTCGAAATGTTTCTGAAGGCATATGGCACATCGAAACCCACAAGGTACACTTTCCCTGAAGTTAGGAAGATAGCAAGACGGTTCAAGGATAAACTGGGCCAGGGTGGATTTGGAAGTGTGTACAAAGGCGAGCTACCAAATGGAGTGCCTGTGGCAGTCAAGATGCTAGAGGGCTCTGTAGGAGAGGGAGAGGAATTCATCAATGAAGTTGCAACCATTGGACTAATCCACCATACAAATATTGTCCGCCTCATGGGCTTTTGCTCTGAAGGAACAAGACGTGCTCTGATTTATGAATATATGCCTAACAAGTCACTGGAAAAATACATATTCACACATATTTCCAATATTTCTCGACAACTCCTACCACCCAACAAAATGCTAGATATTGCTTTAGGCATTGCCCGGGGAATGGAATACCTGCATCAAGGGTGTAACCAGCGCATTCTCCACTTTGACATCAAGCCACACAACATCTTGCTGGACTACAACTTCAACCCGAAGATCTCAGACTTTGGCCTTGCCAAGCTGTGTGCAAGGGACCAGAGCATCATTACCTTAACTGCAGCAAGAGGCACCATGGGATACATCGCACCAGAGCTATACTCTCGGAACTTTGGAGGGGTGTCTTACAAGTCAGATGTGTACAGTTTTGGCATGCTGGTGTTAGAAATGGTGAGTGGAAGGAGGAACTCAGACCCAAGTGTTGCAAGCCAGAATGAGGTGTACCTCCCGGAGTGGATTTATGAGAAAATAAGCAGTGAGCAAGAATGGGAGCTTACTTTGGAAATGACAGCAGAAGACAAAGAAAAGATGAGGCAGCTGACTATTGTGGCCCTGTGGTGTATCCAGTGGAACCCAAAGAATCGGCCTTCAATGACAAAGGTGGTAAACATGTTAACGGGGAGGTTGCAGAACCTGCAGATTCCTCCTAAGCCCTTTGTGTCGTCTGAAAATCATCCCACAACATAGCACAGCAATGCATAGCACTAGGATGCAATATATTTCCATCATTCCACTCCATTAGCACTTGATTGTATGAATAAATCGTCTGTCCCATATAACACTGTACGTACTACTAGGTATAAGCAAGAACATATGAGAACCACATCAAACTTTATTTGGATTGTATGACAGTTAAAAATACAGTAGTTCATTGCTTACCTTGTTGTGATGTTCGGATGATTTATCTCCACTTGAGTACTTCCTGCAGTGCATTGCTCCTCACTGGGCTCCTCAGGGAACATGATTGCGCCCTTTGATTGCCAGTTCCATTGTGCTGGAATATGTTTCGATCTCCCCCCTCTACTAGCACCTGCCAGCTAATGTGTGAATAACCAGTCATCTACGTGTAATAGTACTAGTAGCTATTTGCAGCATATCGGAGTCAAATGGAGCTATATTGTTTGCATCTTGACAGTTTAACATGGAGCTTTATTCTGCAGTTCAGTATTTTCTAGTACAATGCAATCCTCATCAGTACTGGTACTTCCTGCCGTGATTTTATCCATTGTGTAGTTCCAGGCTTCAGTATTTTCCACAGCGCATTCCACATGAGTACTAGTATTTCCTGATGTGATTTCCCTGAAGTTAAGAAGATAGCAAATACAGAGATCCTGTAATTTTATCCCTCTTTCCCTCGTACATACTCCATTGTGCAGTGTAGCAGCCATTTCCTTGCCCAAATCACAATACAGAGATCATGTAACTAATACAGAGATGCCACTAGACCAGTTACTACCAGATACAGAGATTACTCACCATGGCAGAGAGCTCCCGTCCCGCCGGAGTCCCTCGTCAGAGCAGAGGAATGGGGGGCGCTTCGCTGAGACGCGAGGCAAGACGAGGAGCTCGCTTAGCCGTCGGCCAATTCGAGCGGGACCTGCCCGGCAAGTGCGACGGCCGCGCAGAAGCACGCCGGGGGAATCGGTCGCCGGCAGCGGGCCTCCGGCCGCCGTCCGCCACCTAGGGTAGGGTATAAACGGGCCCCCGTTGCAAAATTTGTGGATGCATCTTTCCCATTGGGGATGGGGGGGTAAGCCAGAGTTGGGCTTTTGGGTCGGGCTCCCCTGTAAAAATGATTGGCAAAACCAGATTGTGTAATGGGCCCTGGAAACAACGAAAGGAGTTTTGTTATACACTCCATAAACTGGATCATTCTTTTGCAACGCTTGTCTATCTTGTTATGAGCAAATTGCAGTGACAATAATATATGCAGAGGCGGACCACGGAAAAAAATTAAAGTGGGGCGAAGTCTCACTAAGAATCTTTTTGATGCGAATCAAAAGAGTCAATACATATTAACAATAAGCTTTGAAAGAATGTACATACGCTTAGCTTTTAGTAACATGACATTGTTCAAAAATCTAAAAACTGCAATTTTGAGGGGCAATTATATGGATCAAAAGCTGCTGCTACTACTGATTCGTGCTTGTTGCCTCATTCACCTTGGGGCTTGGGAAGTTGGGCAGTGGCTGGAGCCGCCGCTTGCCCCCCGTTGAGCACCTAGGCCAGCAGCTGGAGCCGCCGCTTGCCTGTCGCCGTTGGCTGCCCGCCTGCCCAGCCGTCGCCTCCCCGCAGCCCCGCCTGCCTCGCCGTCCAGAGGAGTGCTGCCGTCGCCTCCCCGCCTGCCCCGCCGCTCGGACCTGCGACCGGACCAGCCGTCGGCGCCGTTAACTGCCCCGCGCCGCCGCCTGAACCTGGAGTCCTGAACTCCGCTGCCGCCGCGTAGCCGCGCTAGGGTTTTCATGGCTGTGGCGCTGTGCGTCGCGTGGAAACAGAGAGGACCAGAGGAGCAGAGTGGAGGAGTGTGTGCGTTTTTCGTGGCTGGTTGGCCCATTGCGTGGCTGGTTGCCTGGGTTAGTTGGCCCATTAGTATTATTACTAACTATAAATTTTTTTTTGCTCCAAATTAAGGTATGGCAGGTGCCATACCCTGCCCACCGGGGAGGTCCGCCAGTGAATATATGTGCACTTAAATTCCACGTGATGTCTCGACTCCCGATGAATAAATATCAACTGATTGGTGGGAAAGGACGACTCCCATGTACTCGATCTCTTCGACTTGCAATAGCATCCGACAATGGGAGGTTGATGGCATCCACCAATACATTTGACACAATCTTGCTAACTTTGATAGCATCCATCAATGCCCATCTCCGTATTGGTGAATGTGTCCATCCTAAGACTACCCACAATGGGAAGTAACATAGAGTAGTAACATCCATATGTTACTACTCCCTCCTTTCCGGTTTATAGGGCTCAATTCAAAAATCTCACCAACCAAGGTCGATGGTGAGTGGTGGAATATTTTTGGTAGTTTGCAAAAGTACTCATTTAATGCGCTCCTTTTCCTCAAAAAATTGTGTTTACCAATGCTTTAATTGTAATGCATGCATGTATAACCAATAAATAACCAAGACCTTTTACATGCATTGGCTAGTTTTCTCTTAAGCCTTGCATGCGGCAATTTAATGCACCTCAAAATCTGAACATGTGATGAGAAGCAATAGAAATGAGACTTGTAAAATGGAAAAACACAAATTTTGAGTTAAGCCCTATAAACCGGAAATGAGTGAAAGGAGCCAAGGAGCCCTATAAACCGGAAAGGAGGTAGTTCCTCCTTTCCTGTTTATAGGGCTCAATTCAAAAATCTCACCTACCAAGGTAGATGGTGAGTGGTGGATAGTTTTTGTAGTTTGCAAAAATACTCAATTAATGTGCTCGTTTTACTCAAAAGGTTGCTTTTATCAACGCATTAAGTGCAATGCATGCAAGAACTTTAACATGCATTGGTCATTTTTTTTTTAATCTTTGCATGTAACGATTTAATGCACCTTGAAATCTAAACATGTGATGGGAAATAATCAAATTGAGACTTATAAAACGGAAAAACTAAAATTTTGAGATAAGCCCTATAAACCGGAAGGGAGGGAGTACTACTCTAAGTTACTATCTCCACAGTGGGTAGTAACATAGATGTAGTAACATTGAGTCTTTCATTTATTAGCTTATAGACTTATCTTGTCTTGGTATGTGTTATGTTACTCATAGTAGTAGTAACATAATATGTTACTCAATTTTCCTCTCTTCTCATTAATTAGCTGTCACATCATATTTTTTGCTTAGATGGCATATATGTTACTACCTACGTTACTTCCATTGTGGGTAGTCTAAATGAAGTAATATAGACAAGCTCTCATGAGAACACTTTCGTATAGTACAGGCAGAGAAAACACCGTACAGGGCACCTCGTGCCAAGATGGCTGCCAACGGAGGCGTGGATGTATTGCTTGGACTTTGGAGGGATCGAGAATTGGTAACTCATACTTAGCTGCCCAACTGTTTATATCGGTTTGAGCGGCACATCATGAGTTAGTAGACTGCGATGGCGGCATGCCAAACAAAAAAGGCTCAGCAAAACTGAACGTATAGTACACTCCTGACATAACAGCTAGAGCGGCACATCAAGAAGGGAACGGCACTGGGAGCGCCGTCGCCACCCAACAGAGTTAGGGCTTTCGCCCCGGAGACCTAGAGGAAGGGGAAGTGGAGGGGGCAGTCCATACCGACGCCTCCAGGAAGGGGAACGGCGCCCGCAGGCGTCGCCGTCGGCGCGGTCGGCCATGCCGGCCATGGATTTCGCCAGGACCGCCCCAACCCCACAAGCCACCCCCTGTCCAGGTACCGGCGACCACAAGAGGCACCACCCGGCCAGAGGGGCCCGCACGCCAATCAGTGGAGGGGAACGCCACGGATCTTGTGTTGCCAGCCGCCGAAGCAGCAACCAGCCACCCACCTCCACCACCAAGATCCCGCCGCCCATGCGACCAGGGACCCCGGATCCGTCGTCCGCACCGCCGGAGGCCGCAGATCCGGCGAAGCCTCACCAGAGGAGCGGCCGCTCCGGTCCAGGACTCCCCACGGAAGGGCAGGGCAGCCGAGAGCCCCGCCACCACCATCCTTGGCAGCGCCCCGGGCTAGCCCGGCAGCTGCCTCAGGCGGCGGCGAGGAGGATGGGGGAAGGGGCGCCCGGCGGCGGCCTAGGGTTGTCGCCCCCCGAGTCGCCCAAGCGGGGCGACGCGAGGGTGGGGGAAGGGAGTGATTCACATGGTTTGACAAAAAAGGCTCAGCAAAACTGAACGTATAGTACACTCCTGACATAACAGCTACACTTCTTAAATAGCAGCTGCTAAGCTGTTCTTCAGAACAACAGCTTGAGCATGGTCCTGAGACCCCATTGCCTCCGGCGTCCCAGGTACCTAGCAGACCGACAGTCCATCGCTTCTTCACGCTGCGCAGAGCCAGCCAGGGAGTTTCCATCGCCTTGTCTTCCATGAGTAGGAGACACTACAGCAGTGTTGTGAGCATAGTTTGTGAAATTTGAACTGTTTGATTCCCTCTATGAAAAATATCCGGCTTCCAATCTGGGCATGCACCCTCAAACTACTAACCATTCGGCCATTGGGATTCACACATACTAATAATAATTTGTACACGCATAGCTGATCATGAGTTTGTACATGCATCTTGTTCACATACTATGTTACATAGGTGCTTCTGTTAAATTTTATCTTTATTTGTACTGGGTTACTTGGAGATTAACGCTTTTGTGTTCTCCAGGGTGAAGAAAGGGCTGCTGCAGTTTTTTATTACCAATGAGTTTGTCATGCATCAGCGTGGTCGGCAGTGTTATGTTATCTGAAAAACTTACCAAGTGTGCGCGTTAGTCTAGCTAAGTATCTAATGTAGCAAGATGCTTTTGAATACCCATGTATTATTTCAAATCGGATTTCGTCGTCTGTTACTTCAGGCTGTGCTTGTGCGTGTGTGTGGCAGCTATTCTATTTAGCCAGGACAATTCCAGCCACATGTATCACCAAAACGTGTGTGTTAGTGTGCTTCTCAGCTGTGGTTTGGAAAGCATGCGAGCGCCCCGTCGATCTAATGTGATCATGATCCACTGCTGCCCTCTCTCTCTCTCTCTCTCTCTCTCTCTCTCTCTCTCTCTCTCTCTCTCTCTCTCTCTCTCTCTCTCTCTCTGCCTGGAGACTAATAGCTGAAAATTAATGGGAGGAGTGCAGCGCTGATGAAAATAACTGCTGCACTGTAGTATGTTTGGTCTCAACTAACTGCATTCCAGGAAATTGCTCCTTTAATTTCTGATGAAAGGAAGTTGTTTTGTTGTCAAAGCTCTCATGGTTGTTGGCTGCAATACTCAACCTCACTAACTTTGATGATGGCCACTAATGGCACTTTGATGGTGGCTAGCAGACTACTAGTACCACCTACACACTGAAGGCACATCTAAATGCATCCATCTTAAGCCAGTATGTTATATAAATGAGTTCTTATGAGAACATTGGGCGTTGTTTAGGTAGAGAGAACAACATGCATGGCACGATGCGCCAAGTTGGCTGCCAGATAGGGTCATGCATGTATGCCACTGGGATTGGGAAGGATCAAGAAATCAGTTGTGGTAACCCATACTGGTTAGGATGATCGTAACAGGTGCACCTGTTTGAATGTTGATTCCGAACCCTCGGGAGAAGCCTAGATCGGCACCATCACATGGGAGCTATGGGTGTTTCCTCCCCCGCAAAGTTCTTCCATAGGACGAGCTACACGGTACCTGTTATCTGGACTGTTCGTCTGCATCGTGATATGTGCAGCTCAGAGCATCACACGCAGTGCATCCCGTGTGCTTAAGTTTAATTACGAAGGAGTTGTCCTGTCCAGGCGAACAATGATAAAGTCTGCACAGGCGACTCGTGGCCCTGGTTGCCGACTGATGTGACCCTACCTGACGCAATTTATTAAAATGTCCAGCCTTCGAACAACTAGGCTGCACAGTCAGCCAACCCCTCTTTCAACTGTTGTTGCAGATATTTAAATGCATGTCACCTATCCTAGTCCCTCCCTTTCACTCCCGAACGAGAGCATATCTGGTGATACGGCTTATTTGGTGATACGATGCACCGGTGTATTCTGGGCCACTAGATCACGTTCAGTGGGACAGGATGCATGCATATGAGTTGGCCAGCAACCCCACTTCGAAATATGCAAAATACACCCCAAATTATTTTCTTAATTAAACGCGAGGCCCTTCTCTACTAGCTGCACTTTCGTTGACCGTTTGAAAAATGCCTCAGTTTCAATATGCACACATACACACACAAACACACACACTCAAATCCAGAGCTCCTCTCAAGTCTTGTTAATATGAAAATTGAGAGACTTAATATACGAAACTAGTCTGTTTTTGTTCATGGATTCTCTTGTATTTTTTATTTATTATATTACTTTCAATTATGAAAATCTATAAAAGTACTATTTTTATTTTTTGTGGTTCGTCTTCACAAATTCCATGCCTGTTCTAATCCGTACAATATAAAAGAAAACTGATGCGGCTGGACAAATGACCCATATATATTATCTTTGCTTCCAATAAAGCTAATTGAGTTTTTTAGAGAACATGCGAAGACGCATTTACATTTGCATTTATCTTGAAGAGGAGTGGAATCTATTTGAGTGAATATTTTGTTTGAATTAAATGCACCATCTCACTGATAGGGGCATTTTGGCATCCAGGAGCATATGCTCCTGGTTTTGAAAACGTGTTTCAAACATATTTTAAAATTTCACAAATTTTGGCACGCACATCTCGACATTCTACATTCTCGCAAAATGGTTTTGCGAAAAACCGACAACTTTTGTGTCGCGTGTGAAAAAGACAAAATCAATGTTTCAAATGGCCACTAGTGCAGAATCGGCCTATAGTGCCGGTTCGTAAGGGCCTTTAGTGCCGGTTCTCCAACCAGCACTAAAGGGTGGGGACTAAAGCCCCCCCCCCCCTTTAGTCCCGGTTCAACACGGCCCGGCACTAAAGGCCCACCACATGGCACCTGTCGGCGCCGTGGGCTGGGGGACCTTTAGTCCCGGTTGGTGTTACCAACCGGCACTAAAGGCCCACCACGTGGCACCTGCCGGCGCCGTGGGCTGGGGACCTTTAGTCCCGGTTGGTAACACCAACCGGGACTAAAGGCCCACTATTTCCTTCTTTTTTTTGGTTCATTTTTCCTTTTAATCTTTAAGGGTTTATGAATTAATTATTGTTTATTTCTCCTTTTAATTATTTTTCATTTCATACATATATTACGCTACTACTACGTACTGTACACGTACGTTGTGCATATATATATATATATAAATAGAATTTCTCGTAGAACCGATAACAACTCATCATGCTCATATATATAACAACTTAGCATCATACATCATCATAATAATAAATAACTCATCATTGGTATCATAATAACAAGTCTTACTCGATCATCATCATCTTAGAACTACTCGTTATCATAATAACAAGTCATACTCGATCATCATCATCATAGTCATCTAATCAACCATACTTAATTGTTCTTAGCACATGATCATGAGTATTAGCTAGGACCTAACTACCCTCTCTTAGGTAAAATAGCATAAAACAAGATAGGCCCTGACTCTCCATTATGGAGAATGGAGATTATCCTGTCTCCAATTCTTGCACGTCGCACAATGTTGCTTCCAAGTAGCTCCCTACGATCGACCATACATTTTTTCTAATCTTTGATTGTCATGTCTTCATCGGTTTTAGAAATCCGATATGGACAACAGTGATGTGTAGGATGACCTGGCCGTAAGCTCATAACATCAAGGTGACCTTTCGGAAACATCAGATGAGGCACACAATCCTTCGGGATTTTCTGTTGAAAAGCATAGTAATAACTTCGTAGTTAGCAATGTAGTTTAGTTTTAAAAATAATTTATGCAAAAGATGCACGGATGTCGTAATAGTAAAAAATCTTACCATGCCATCTCTATGGATGTTACCGTAGTTCAACACGTGCACTAGTGGCACGTATTGACCATAATGTGTAGGAGTTTGATAATAGGTATTGTAATTCTGAAGATCATTAATAAATGAGATAAGATGATTTTTCTCCTGACAAGTTAATTCTGCGCCATCGGTGTAGTAGGTTCTGTCTACCATCTTCCGTACATTTTTTGAAAAATGAAAATAAGCTGTCAACTATTTTGAAATAAACAATATAAATTACATAATAAATATGTTTAACAAACTCACACGGAGGCAGAATCGGAATCATAATAAATATGGTTGAGAAACTCACATAATGGTAGAACTGAAGGCGTCTGCACATCGACCCAGATGTCGATATTACCTTCAATTTCATCTTCCGGACGAATATCAAAGGTGATAAGCATATTAGGCTCAAATGCATAAGCCTTGCATAGTGCTTGCCAACTTTTGCATTCAAAATAGGAGTAGGTGTCTGCATTGTACAATTTTACGGCAAAAGTATAACCATGCTCGGTCCTCAAGTGAACTCTTTTTACCTTCATACTTTTTTTAGTATTGAAACCAATCTTATCCAAGACATAAATTCTTGCATGGCAGGGGATACGCTAGTAGAATAGTAAAAAATTAAAATTATAAGTTGAAGCAAAAGAAGCAGAAGTCATGCTTAATTACGAAAAAAGACTTGTCGTTGTGACTTACTGTATCCACTTCGAAGGTCTCATCCAGCACGATGCTGAAGCGCCTACCATCAACTAGGTGAGGCTTGTCGCACAGGCCGCGCTCGTCTTCGCATAATTCACACATAACGAATTTCCTTTCGTCGTCAGACATTTCCTATGTTCATAGTTGAAACATTTAAAATCGATCGAAAGCAACTACCAGGAAACTGATCAACACACAGATCACTATTACTCAATATACAACGGGTTGACTTTAGGTCTGTCGAGTCTTTCCTTCCTAAACTCTCATCTCACGTATATGGTGGGCACTCCCTCTGATATTGCGACCGTCGGTGATGGTGGATCCTCCATTCGTCCCCGAGTGCATTACACCAAAATGTCTAGCACACGGGAACGAAGGAGAAGTGACCCCCACGACAACAGTCGAGATTCTTCCTCTCTCATATTTCGACCGTCGGTGATGGTCGCTACTCCTTCTTTCCCTAGTGCATTACAAATATCTAGCACAAGGAAAAGAAGGAGAAGCGACCCCACGATAACAGTCGGAATTCTTCCTCTCTCATATATATATATATATGGTGGACACTCTCCCTCACCGAAAGACACACAAGGAGCCGAAACAGACCTAAAGTCAACCCGTTCCATATATTGAGCAATGCCATAGAAAAAATGCCCTATGTTTTGCCGGAATATCATTTAATTTCCGTTCTGGCAAATCACAAGCACTCGATATGTCCTACATTGTAGCACAAGTCATGCTAAAATTCATGAAAAATATGAGGCATGACCTTTGCTAAAAACAGGACATATCGAGCGCTTGTAAAAATTCCTATATATGCAATGTCATTTTATTAGGAAATTTTGAGCAAAATATCATCTTTTCAATTATAATGTCCCATTTCCTAGGTTATAACTACACTAATAATATTCCTTTCTCAATAAAAAATCCCGAAAAATTTCTCAATTATAATTTCCTATGCAACATTTTAGTATGCAAATTTTTTCTGTAATATGATATACAACATTATATACTTCTAAGCAACATTTTAATAGGTTAGGGACATTATATACTTCTAATTAAGCAAAAAAAATCTAATTAAGCATATATACTAATTATAGAAAAACAACATTATATAAAAAATAGAAAAACAAAATTACATAAAGAAACACTAATTAAGCATATATACTAATTAAGCATATAAAAAATAAAACATGTGTGTGTGTGTGTTCATGCGTGTGTGTGTGCGGGATCGACGGGAGGGCGGCGCCCATGGCGGCAGGGCTCACAAGGGGGCGACGGCGCGCGAGGTCGAGGAGGGGCGGCGACGGCGATGGCGAGGTGCAGGGGCGGCGACGGCGACGGTGACGGCGGCGTCGAGGTGCGCGGATGACGGCGACGGCTAGGTACACGGCGCGGCGGCCACGACGTTGAGGTGCGGCGACACGGACGAACGGCGGCGTCGAGGTGCGGCGGCGCGGACGGACGGCGGCGTCGAGGTGCGGCGGGGCGCGGACGGACGAACGACGACGACGACGAGGGGCAAGGGTAGGGGCGCGCGCGGACGTCGACGGAAGGCTGGATTTTGGGAAATTTTTATAAGTGTGGTATATATAGAGGACCCTTTAATCGCGGTTGGTGGCTCCAACCGCGACTAAAGGGGGTCTTTAGTCGCGGTTCGAGCCACCAACCGCGACTAAAGGTCTGGCTTCCCGCCGCTTCGGCTGGATGAAATTCACCTTTAGTTGCGGTTGGTGGCTCCAACCACGACTAAAGACCCCCTTTAGTCGCGGTTGGAGACACCAACCGCGACTAAAGGGTTGTGTGCCAGGCGCGGAGCATGGTGGATGTTTAGTCCCACCTCGCTAGTCGAGAGGAGCTCGGACCGGTTTATAAGCCCCGCCGCGGCTACCGTGTCGAGCTCCTCTCTAATATGCAGGCCTGCTGGGCCTATCACATCCCTCCGCCCCGTGGGCCTACCGGGCCGTACGGGCCCGCATCCTGGCCCAGTCGTATGCAGGTCGTGACGGCCCAGTAGGCCGGCTTTTTTTAATTATTTTTTTATTTTCTGCTGTTTATGAGTGAATCTTTTTCTTTATTTAAATATTTTCTTTGTGAATCTTTTTGCTTTAGGGAAAAAAATTATAAACTTTCTGTTAGTGCTAATAGTTTTCAAATTTGAATAGTTTAAATTTGAATTATTTGAAATTTGCGTGAATAACTAGTTTGTGAATAACTTTACTTTAAAAATAGATTTTTCAGTGATTTTTTTTCTGTTTAATTTTATTGTGTTTTATCATTATATTCAATTTGGTAATACTTAGGTTATTTAAAAAAATGAAATGCCTTTATAACAGACGAGTTTTCGTCTGAAAGCCTGATACTTCGATAGAGATTGTCCATTTTGTACACGAAGTGCATCCAGTTTTTGCCGTAACCCTCTCAACTTTTTAGCACATGCTATGTGGGTAAAATGATGATACAATGCCAACTTTCAACCTTTTCAGAGTTCATTTGTAGTGCTTTTCAATTTCAGGGTCATTTAGCTAAAAAAAACAGTAAATGCATGAAAAATAGCAAATCAAGTCAGAAATGGTTCATCGGTGTTTCCATCGTTGGGTCCCTGCATACGGTCCGACGGTGCATTTCCTATGCGGACACTCACGAGCCACCGTCAGGCTGTATGCAGGGGAAACCGTGTGTTTTGTTGATCTATCTAGAAATCCTTTCATTTTCCGACGGTATATTTCATTTTTCCAACTCCATTTTTACAAAGACACTTAGAAAGAAACAAAAGACAAATAGAAAGGATGATGCTCAATTGGCGGTGAAGCCGGTCACATCCCAGAGTGGGATCTTTGGGTATAAAACTTTTTCTTCGCGTGTGTCCCTTTGCGTCGTAACCATGGACAATCTTCATCGTTTAACTTGATGCTCGGGTCAACATTCACTCTGAAGGGAGCAATTTCATGAAACTTTTCATAATCTTCTGACATGTCTGTCTTGTCCGCCACTCACACGATGTTTCTTTTCCCTGAAAGAACTATGTGGCGCTTTGGCTCATCGTATGATGTATTCGCTTCCTTATCTTTTCTTTTTCTTGGCTTGGTAGACATGTCCTTCACATAGAAAACCTGTGCCACATCTTTGGCTAGGACGAATGGTTCGTCTGCGTACCCAAGATTGTTGAGATCCACTGTTGTCATTCCGTACTGGGGAGAGCATCGGTCATCGTACATCCATTGCCGGCTCATCTTCATTACACAACATCGAAAAGACCAAATTAATACAAGTTCATACATAAAGTTCATACACACTTGTTCTCATAAAACAACATACAAACTCTCTAGCTAAAGCATTTAAATGCAACACAAATGCGATCAAGATCGCAACTAAGGTAACAATTGATCCAACAGCATAGTGATACCAAGCCTCACTATCAATGACATATTTTTAAAATTTTCTAATCTTCAAGCGCATTGCATCCATCTTGATCTTGTGATCATCGACGACATCGGCAACATACAACTCCAGTTTCATCTTCTCTTCTTCAACTCTTTTCAATTTTTCTTTCAAATACTCGTTTTCTTTTTCAACTAAATTTAACTTCTTGACAAGAATATCTATGTTGGTTGGAATATCCGGTTCACATACCTCCTAGATAAAAATATCTATGTCAACTTGATGGGCATAATTGTCATAAACACGAAATGCAACAAACAGTTATAAAAGAGAGTATATACCACATCCGAATCATAACCCGAACGAGGGCCGACGGGGACGGATATCAAAACCATGCCACTATGTATAACAAACAACCATATAGGTAAGAAAACTATACAAGTAACTATCTAAATCTTACAAACATGATTTTTTTTATAAAAAGGATAAGAACAAGAGGCTCACCAAGGTGGTGCCGGCGACGGGACGGTGCGGGCGATCGACGGTGGTTAGGACGGGGACGGGAAGGCACTAAGTAAACCACACCTACACATGCAAAGTAAGAAGTTAATTTGAGCTCAAATTGCATATAAATCAAATAAACTATCACATATAAATACTCCAAACTAAAACCCACAAATCACTATACTTATAGAGCATTGCAAGAGCCAATCTAGCAATGAGAGATGAAAGGACAAAGTTGCTAACCTTTGTGAACACTTGGATGGATGGGGTGCCTCCAAATCTTGACAAATTTTGGCAAAAATGGAGGATGAGCTCGGGGAAGAGAGGAAGAACCAGAGGAGAGGAAAGGGGAAGAACAGAGAGCTCGGGCTGGCCAAAGGATTCATATAGGGGACCTTTAGTCCCGGTTCGAGACACAAACCGGGACTAAAGGTTATCCTATAGTCCCGGTTCGTGGCACGAACCGGGACTAAAGGTTATCGTGGGGCCCCAGGCTGACGCCAGCCTGCCACCACCCCTTTAGTCCCGGTTCGTGGCACGAACCGGGACTAAAGGTCCGGAACGAACCGGCACTAATGATGCCAGTCACGAACCGCGACTAATGGTCACATTAGTGCCGGTTCAAAACCAGACCGGGACTAATGATGTGAACAAAAGGTCTGTTTTCTACTAGTGGGCCTTTTCACGAGACATTTTTTGTATATATTACACAAGCCACAAAAATTGTCCGCTTTCTGTGAAACTTGGCATGTGCACATAGAACATCAAGATGTGCTCGTCAAATTTTTCTTCGGAATATTCTGACATCTTGAAAAGCTTATTCTCGTGGCAGGAGCATATGCTCTCATGTGCCAAAGTGGATTTCTGCATCTCACATATGTTGTTAAATAAATAATGGACAAGTCTAAGGAAATCTAGACATCTTTATCTCCTGATTGCTTCAAGCCTCACGCTCAGTTATGAGTATATCAAGGGTGTTATTTGAATATTTCCCGATGGAGGAGCTGGGCATCACATGCACATTCATCCTGTCCCTCCGAACATGATCTAATGGTGCATGTACAGTGGAGCACCGTATCACCCCACTGGCCGTATCACCAGATACTTTCTCACTCCCGAACGGTGAGACTAGCACATGCATGCTCCCATGCTCCCAGTTTCAAATAGTCAAATTTAGTTATTTCAGAAAATTACGCAAAAAATTGTGAATGTCTACATAAAAAAATTTCAGATCCAAAATCGAAAAACACAAAGAGAAAAAAAAGACAAATCTAACATGAATAGTGTCAATGAAGACAAACGAATGAACGGTGACACTTTTCACATCTGAATTTGTCTTTGTTGTTTCCCCACGTATATTTCGAATTTGAATCTGATGTTTTTAGGAGATGTAGAAACATGTGTTATAAACATTCACAAATGTTTTTGAAATTTTTTGAAGCATCTAAATTGGACTTTTAGAAATTTGAAGCATGGGACCGTGTATTTGTTAGTATCATCTGATATTTCCTCTTCACTGTATACAAGCCACATGCTGCAAGAAAAAAGTGTGGGAGACAATGCACCTGACGGGTCTCACACGCTTGCTTGTGGACAACAGCATGCAACAGTTGATGGTACATCATGTCATGTACAATATCCTAATAGGGGTCAGAGTATTAAGGATTGGCGCAGCTGCTGATTTCCCAATCCCTGCACATATGCACCTGAGCCCATGTTTGACTGTGATGATAAGGGGTGGCGTGTAGCTCGTCCTAAAAAAACCACTCCCCCCCCCCCCCCCCCCCCCACCCACCCACACACACACACACACACGTTTGATGCTTCTGTCGCAAGGTGAGCGTTGAGGCGCCCAAGTGAAAGCTGTACGTACATGACCTCACTTGTTGTCCAAAGCAGCGAAGCCCCCGTGCATTCTTTTATTCATGGAGGCATTGCCTATAATCCCCTCATCCGTCAGAGTCTCAAAGTTTCTGCTTGAATCGGTACATAAGCTGATGTCGTTCTTGTAGTAAAAGTGACACAATTTCTTTGAATTTCCGCGGAGTTGCTACGTGTCCAGACCGCATATGCACGGGTGTACTCGTGGAGAAGGATGTGCTCTCTCCTGGCATGTACAAGTGGCACTTTAGTGCGTTATTTTATCTGAGTATCATCTGTTCTGCGCATGAAGCCTTTACCCCGGCAGGTCACTAATGCCCATTGGCGCGAAGGAGCAACCAAACTTTTGTGTGGCGAAAATAACGGACCAAAAAATTAAAAGCACTTCGCAATTTAGATAATTCCTCTTCGGACCTAGCAATTTAGATAATCGACCTCGGAAATCACAATCAAGAACTCCAAATATTTGAATAGTGGCTACCCCATCTAACCGTGATCTAAAATTACCGTCAATTTTGACATCTGGTTAGCATGTAGGATGTGTATTGGCTCGACAGCAACTTAGCGGTAGCACAGAAAATCTCGTCTTGGCATTTCACTCATGATCGTATTGTCAATCCCAGTGTCTATGGTCCTGCACACCTAGTCGCTTAGTTCCGTAGCTGAATAGCATCGTCACCTCATCGGTTGTTGCATCGCCCTGTATTCCTTCATGGACTTTATGCTACATCGATCGAGTAACGAGTCAAGCCAATATCAGCCGGTTAGTTTAAGTTCAAGAAGTAGCACCGAAGCCCAACATAATAGCACACCGATTTGCTAATCTCAATCCCAAAACAACTTAAGAGCACACTGATTCATCCCTGTACGTACGTATAGATACTACCTTGAGGTGCATTAATTCATGCAGGATGCGGTTGCGCCAAATGAACGACATGTGCTGCACATGTCAAGCCTGTTTATGAATCTTACCCAGAGCGCAGGTGGGAACGTGTATTTTTAAAGACTGATTATGTGTAATGTTTAAATTGTCATCTCCAGACGAAAAGTAATGGTGTTGGAGTCTCCGTTGGTTATAAAGGACGAATCCATTTTACTCAACCCCGCTGAATTTATGCCGGCACATATCTTTGTCTTCATAGCAAAAGTGTGTGTAAATGTGTCGTGTCCATCCTAACACTGGGATGGTATATAAATGAGCTCTCATGAGAACACTTTGTCATATACTTTAAGTAGAGATAAGAATGAGGGCACTATGTGTCAACTTGACTGCCAATTGGGGGGCATGCGTATGCCATTGGGCTCGGGATGGATCAAGGATTCAGCCATGCTAACTCATACTCATACTAACTGCCATGCTAACTCATACTCATCAGTCTAGACGTAGCCGTATGGTAACTTGGTGAATTCATGACGTCAGCAAACTCATGTTGCAAGCTAGGTACCCATCCCTTGTATATGTCCTATTGGATGGTGGAGCCATTACGATGTCCAGATGTCCAGAAGCTCACAAGTTGCCTGGCAGCGTTGAGTCGATTCATTTCTCGTCTCGGTGAGAAGGCATTGCCTTTATACCGACTGATGAAGAAGTCTGATACGTTCGAGTGGACTCCAGAAGCTGAAGCAGCGTTTGTCGAGCTCAAAGCCCTGCTTTCCACCCAGCCGGTGCTTACTGCTCCGCACAGCAAAGAGCCCTTGCTCCTGTACATCGCGGCCACTAATCAGGTCGTCAGTATGGTTCTCACTGTCGAGCGAGAAGAGGAAGGCAAAGCTTACAAAGTCCAACGTCCTGTTTATTACATTTCTGAAGTGTTGACTCCTTCAAAGCAAAGGTACCCACATTACCAGAAGCTCGTATATGGTATATATCTCTCAGCAAAGAAGGTGGCACACTACTTTCAAGATCACTCAATTTCAGTCATCAGTGATGCTCCATTGTCTGAGATCCTCAACAATCGAGATGCGACTGGTCGAGTGGCCAAATGGGCTATTGAGCTCCTTTACTTTGATATCAAGTTTGAAGCGAAAAAGGCAATCAAGTCTCAAGCACTTGCTGATTTCCTGGCCGAGTGGATAGAACAGCAGCAGCCAATCCAAATTCACTCGGCACACTGGACCATGTTCTTTGACGGCTCAAAGATGCTGAATGGGTCTGGTGCTGATGTAGTATTGGTGTCCTCAAAAGGCGATAAACTCAGTTATGTCCTGCAGATTCACTTTGATTCTTCCAATAACGAAGCTGAATATGAAGCACTCTTATACGGGTTGCATATGGCCATCTCACTCGGAGTCCGGCGCCTGATGGTATACGGTGACTCTGATTTGGTGGTCAATCAGGTGATGAAAGAGTGGGATGTCAGGAACCCTGCTATGACTAGATATTGTAATGCAGTAAGAAAGCTTGAGAAGAAGTTTGAAGGTTTGGAGCTCCATCATGTTCCCCGAGTGAAGAATCAGGCAGCTGATGAGCTAGCAAAGATTGAATCCACTCGGAAGCCTGTCCCCAGCAACGTGTTTCTCGAGCACCTACATTCTCCTTCAGTGCAAGAAGATTGTGAACACGCCGGAGCCCAAGATAAAGAAAATTGTGTTCGCTACTACTCTCTCCGTCTCAAAATAAGTGTTTCAGTCTTTGTACAACTTTATACTATACCTAGAGTTACTTTGGAACGGAGCGAGTATAAAAATCCAAAATAAATCCTACCACGTGCATGCTAGACTGCACCATAAATCTGATGTATTTCATTAAAAAAATCAATCATGGACTGCACACTAAAATAGAAAATAATTGACGCAATAAAGACCTAGTAGTTGTTTTTCCATATTGTTCATTGCTCTCGGGCCTGTAATAAGATTGCGAACGTTTTAGCGCTGCATGGGTCGGGAGCTAGAGCCCCAGGGCGTATGGCCGGTCTTGCCACTAACTTTGCTCCATCTTTTGTTGCCAGCGTTCTTGCTCGGCGCGTTGATTATTGAATGAGATGTTCCAAGTTAAAAAAAGGTTACTTGATTGACAGTTAGCATACTATTTTTTGTATTATAAAATTGTGATCAAGAAATTATAAACGCAAGGATTTGTGTAGTCTTTTTTAGGAATGGTACAACACTCCATAAGCTAGTACATCATTATTTTTCAGCACTTTTCATTTCTATGTGCGAGCATGGCAATATTATAATTTCACTTAAATCTCACCTGATGTCTACACTCTTGACAACTAAATAGTGGCCAGTCGGTGATAAAGAAAAACTCTAGTGTACTTGATCTCTTTGACTTGTGATATTGAGCGACAATTGGATATTGAAGGCCCATACATGAAATGCTTCCATCTGAAGCCTTCAAGGTGCATAAATAGGCTTTCAAGAGAAGCTTTGGAGCACTATTTTAGCAAGAGATTATTAGTATTTTCATCAAAGTATAAAGAATTTAGTTATGTCTTCTCTGGCATGAAATCCTAACTAGTAACCCATGTAATTGGGCGAACCCATGGTGGATTTGGAGAACTACTTGATGATGGTGCAATTTCGGTTTCCATCAGCATTGAATCATATATTATGGCAGCATGCTTATTTATTTTTGCGAACAGACAAGATGGGAAGGGAAAGGCTCAACTAGTATGTTATGGTCTCGACAACAACAGCGTTGCTCATACCTCATGTAACAACCAGTGAAGAGGGAAACACAAATATATCAAAATGCACGATCAAAAGGGTGGAGCATGAGAGACATGCTAAGAGAGTGTACATTGTACAATGATGCTATCTTATCAGTACCACATAAGATAAATGTAGAGGTGGAGAAACGAGAAATAACTAAAAAAGGCTAGCCTTCTCTTAATTAAGAGACGATCTCTAAACATAATATCTATCATCACATATTTAGGAATAGATAGTTATAAAATGTAAGACAAATAGATAACCCATTGTAAACATACTTTTATCGTCATCTTTGAATTATGTGAAAGGCTTAAGATAAGACAGTCTTATCAACTATTGTACATGCCCTAAGATGCCCAATTTTACCATCTTAAAATTAGGTATGGGCTTGCAATGGACCGATAATTCTAGTCTCTGCAAAATTGGTTGGCTGGGCCACCATTAAAAATTCCCAAAACTCATAGATAAATATTCTTGGATGGTGTATTTATGGATCATGGATTTCTATGGTTGCAGTTTTCTTGAATCTCTCTGTGTCCATCTTACTTCATATATAACTTACTTAATAAGACTACAAAACATTGTAGTAAAAGTTCACGGTTTTAACGGGTGCAATTTCTGCCGTGTTAGTAATGTGCAATTTAAGGTAACTAATATTACGAAAATTTAGTACAACTGAGAATTAGCAAAAGCGAGCAAATCTGTGGATGCAGATTTTGTTTTTGAGGAAGGTCTATATTGTAACTACAAGTGTACACGATTGTCTGAGTGGTTGCGAAATGACACACACACATCACCCTATAATTGTTTTTTTTTGCATCATTTCCAATTTATTTTAAAACCTTATGACTTTGCGCCAAGGACATACCCACTTTACTCGACATGTCACTAACTTTGATGGCAGCCACCAATGGACATCTCCATACTAAAGGCACATATAAATATGTCCGACACTGAGATGCTATATAAATGAGCTATCATGAGCACCCTTTGGGTGTAGTATAGGGAGAGTGGTGGAGTTTAGGAAGGAAAAACACAATAGAGAACACTAGGAAGGAAAAACACAACAGAGAACACTGTGCGCCAAGTTGGCCACTAACTTGGGGGCATGAATACATGCCACTAGGCTTGGGCAGGATCGAGAATTTAGTAGCCACCGGTACATCTTGTTCACGTAGTCATAATCAGAGCAATATTGTAAATTCATGATGCCAACAAACTCATGTTAAAAACTAAGTAGGGCATCACTTATATGTGCCCAATTACAGACTAGGCCCATCGTCCATCAGAACCCCATGATGCGCTGCAAAGGTTACAATGCGGAGTCCAAGGGAGACGAAGGTGCCAAGAAATTGTAACGACATGTGCATAACGAAAAGGTCGAGCAATTGACCTTTATGTGGAGTTAACTATAGTCGTGGAGTATTACCATATGGATAGCCATCCTCGGATGCATAATTAAAAATAACTCAGATTTATAGTTTTGTCTAGATCAGATTTGGTTTTTGAAGGGCAAATCGGTTACTAATGATTTTTTATAGCTTAAAATCATGCTTTTTAATAAACTGTCCTAGCACTCGCACCACCATAGGGGAGAGAAACATCCATGCATTCATATTAACAAACAGTGCAATTCAGTTAGCTAGAAGCGCTCACAGCGTTTTGACGCTCTCAGCCGTCAGATCACTCAAACGTACGTGCTAGATCAACTCAGGAGTCCTCCAATCATTCACTCGTGGCAGGTGCTGTTTCACGGGCCGCTACTCCGCAGAGCTAGCGTTCATTTCTGTCTGTAATCAGGCCATAAAGGCCCAGGTCCAGTCGAAGCGCTATCCCCCACCCTGAGCAGTTTGTTTGTCTTAAAAACAAACCCAAACTGTTTGTTTTCTACTCCTAAGTCCGTGATGCGGCGCCGTTACCTCGTCCGCGATGTGCCGATGTCGTCCTCCATCCTACCGACGAGGAAGATTGGCCGCAATTTTATGCTTCCTAGATTGGCCACTCCCCCTCAGTTTTTTCTTGGGGCGAATGCTCGCGAAACTTAATTAGGGGTTGTTTGACAACTTTCCTCACTTTGTCACACCTCAACTTAGACAACTTTCATCAAGTTAGGTGTATGTTTGCTTCTTGCCACAACTAAGACAAGATTTGTTTTATTAGCAGTAAGCGCCGCATGTCATAGATACAAAAAGTGTGGCAAGATTCCCTAGAGGCAAGCCAAAGTATGACTAAAATTTTGAGCACCTCAAGTAAGGTAAGTGTGGCAGAATAATGTGGCAATATATTGCAAAGATAGTGACAACCAAAACAGACCCTTAATCGCGCCCTTGAGTGAAATGGATAAGAGAATTCAACAGTTGTCAATTACATAGTTGAGCCAAGGAATAACACTTGAGAAAAACAAATCATTTCTATAATTGAGTTTCTATATGGGTTACATATAATTGAGTTTTCTATATATGGTTTTAAGATTAACAACCAGGTTAAAAATAAAACAAAGTTCTAGCCGTAAAATATAACGATATTTAAGGTGCCAAACCTGCCAACTGAGTTAGCCATTTGACATTTGATTTGGTATCTAGAAGAGTGAAGTCTGTCTATATTGGATGATAACATATACTAAATAATACGGATATAAGTTTGTCTATCTAGCAAGGGGAAATAATGCAAATTTAAGCTGTTATTGAAGACTTGAGAATCAAAATAAAAGTATTCAAGCAGTCTTGTATAGAACATAATCAAATCATAGTCCTATAATATGCGGACTAAGGAAGAACAATCAGCTGGCGCATAGAAACTCTTGAAAGGATGATATCGATAGTTTATATAATGACTGGTTTCATAAATTTTCTTGCAATGCATTGACGTAAGTTGAACCATATAGACACCACTATGCATATATAAAAATATTGCTTCTGTATCCTCATCATACCCCAGCAGCCGCCCCTTATTTTTCTGAATTCGAGGAGTAATCCCAAGAGTTACGGTATTCCGCAGCAACCATGTGATAACACCTTGACAATTGACCTTCCTCTGCCACTTTTGAATGCTATTATTAGATAATACGGCAAGACCAACATCGCCATCCTTTGCCTTGATGATCCGATGTTTGCGGGGTTCATTCAGAGTTGTAGGTCTGTCGATCATGGCTAGGGTCTGCCTATCCAAATCAAACTCAAGTATGTTATCTTTCATGGACAACCAATAAAGTGCACTACCAATTAGGGTCCCTTCAATATGAGCATCAAAAAGCGCACGTGGAGCCGATGTTGAGATGTAATTACCCCATATACCAGTCTACGAGAAGTAAACACATGCGATGATTTGGTCATGATTTTTGTACGTGGACACTAGCGCCACCGTGTATGGGCTGGACCGACAGCTACCATGCACGTGGTCATGTGCTGTTGCGGCGCAGAGTACCGCTCCATTGAGATGGCCACCGGTTCTCTTGAGTTCAGGCGGCATGGGCATTCGGTGCTGCTCACCCTTGATGGGCTCGCACACAACGATATCTTTCAGCAGCTTGTCTTCGACGAGGACACGGCCGTGCCGGCAATCAAGCACACGGTTATGGCGGCGCTCACTGCAGCGTCAAGGTCAAATCGCTCTGGAGGGATGCAGTCTGGAGGGTCTAAGATTGGGGTGAACACGATTTCCTTGTCACTGCACACAGTGCCGTAGCCAGAATATCTACACGTCCCAGGCCGTCTTCGTTGGTACAGTGTACGATTATAGCTACAGTCAACAAAGGTTTTCTCCTCCACGCCCCAGGCCACGGCCCGGGTAGCCTGGGGCCTGACTAGGCCCCTGACTGCACACGAAGGCGCCGAGGAGGGGCGGCTTCTGGTGGTGGGCACCAAAGTGGTGGAGAAACCTAGGGTTGGTGGCAAGTCCCCGCCATCGCTTGCTGACGGCGGAGGCCCGTGGCAGGGAGGATAGTTGTGGAGGGAGACGGACGAGGATCTCCTCAAGGAGATCGTCATTGTCGGGCAGGGAGGCAGGTGCTGCCGACGAGCTGCTGCTGATGAACCGGCGGCGGCTGGTAAGTTCGCGGCTCATCTCTCGACTGGGAATCGATTTTGGAGATGAAAGAGGAAACAGGGACCAAGAAGACGTTCGCCGCGCGTATACAGACGTGGCTAATTCTTTCGTGGTTGCATCCGAACTGTAGAATTAGAGAACTGTTTTTTTTTTTTTTTGGCATGGATAGAATTGGAGAACTCGAGGCATTGTATTCATTCATGTGCTGTGTATATATACACTTAATAGAGGCCTAACCGAACCCATACATATCACTGTTTTAAATAGCGGGCTATAGAAAATAGCCCCGACCCTCAAAATGGGGCTATAGCCGGGCTAAACGGGGCTATAGCCGGAAATTGTACGTGAATTCATTTAGCCCCGAGATTCTCAAAAGGCTATAGCCGAGCTATAGCCGGGCTATAGCCGGCTATTTAAAACTATGATACATATATTGATATACATACTCCCTTCGTCCATAAATATAATGTTGGAGTTAAACACGACAAGATGTGTCCATGTCTGACGGTACGTGCATGTACGTGTCCGTGTTGATTTCCTATCCTTCACCGAGTAGGAATAGATTAGTTGGTAGGTTAGCTAGCTAATATATATACTCATGTATACCCCTGTACTTTGTGCCGATCAGAGAGATCAAAGCAATAAAGAAAAGGCCAGGAGCGACAAGCCCCTGTTGGCAATCAATATTGGTTTCGCGTGTGTGCGTGTGTATTGGCTAGAATCGATCAAGTGGAGGAATCGTTCTGGTTGCTAGCTTAGCTTTGGCTAATCGCAGGTAGTACACATCTGGAAGTAATCAGCTCGTGTGCTATTTCGGTGCGCGCACGTTTTGATCGGCTTGGGGCTGAAACCATGACAGTCAGCGAGCTTCGTTCGTCGTCAGTCATATCACCGTTGCCGGAAGTACTCGGCACGGTCTGGGCCAACATATAAGTCTTTTTAAAGATTTCACTAAAGACTACATACAAAGCAAAATAAGTGAATAAACGCTCTAAAGTATGTTTATATACATAAAAAGATTTATATTTAGGAACGGATGGGGAACAAATTATAAACCGTGGTCGACGTGATGTAGGAGGTCAGGATACAAACAGAATACATGCGATATGCCATCCGCTAAACCCCCCCCCCCATGGGATGGACCGACAACTTGACATATACTGCAGATATGTTGTAACATAAGACAATAGTGGCTTGGTTGGTCGCGCACGTGTGGCGACCGAGCGCGGCAACTCTAGCGGCCTCGTCTCCCGCCTGCCCGACTCTCTCCTCGCAGCCGCCAGGCAAAGCCCGATAGGCATCGACGGCGGCTGGGCCTCTTCTACCCTCACGCGCTGGTGGCACGCACTGAATTTCTACATCGGGTAGTGGTGCCACGCTGGCGGCGGGGCACAGTGGCTGAAGGCGTGGTGGAAGGCGACAGGTCTGCGGACGTGCTGCTTCGCCCAGCGCCTGGCCAGGGTGCGGAGGGATGTTCGCATGGCGCCCCCCTGGCAGCTGCGTCGACTCGACCTGGCTCGGCCAGATTTGACTGCCTGTGCCACGGGCAATGCGAGGCTCCCGCGGTGGTTGTCCGGTGTTATCCTCCATGGCGGTTGAACCTGGTAGGGGCTCGTCCCTGCTTCGGCTAAATTGGAATTGTGTTTGGAGTTCCCGGTGGATACACGGGGCGTCGGCATGCTCGTTGCTATGGTGGCGGCACTTGGCGTTTGGTGACGGCATGCGAGTGGTGGTGGTGGCCTTCCCTCTCTTGGTTCCATGTCGGTGGCATGCATATTGACAGTTCAGTGGAGGTGGCTATGGCCTAGGGCTCGCGCTTGGGCGGACCCGATCTAGTCCCGAGGAGGGTCGACGACCACGCACCGGGCAGGGGTGGTTGGGTGCGGTACGGGCGGCACCTGTGGGCAGTGGGTTTTCTATCCTCACTGTGACACCCTGATTTTGGCAACTTTTTTTTCCAAAATATTTTGAGTTTTATTTGCAAATATTGGTTGGTTTTGAAATCGTGTCAGTTGATTTGGAGCTATGATTCTTTGAATCTTTTCCCAAGTAACCCAAAACCATCATCATATTGCCAAAACCCTTTCACACCTCTCTTGGATCAATTTCCAATATTCAATCTTTTCCAATAATTCATTTTCTTTATTTGGGTAATAAGGTCATCACTATGGCTTGTGAAGCAACCTATAGTTTGGATGATCAATAAATTCCCAAACTTGTGCCACACCTTCTCACCATCATATAATCCCATAATCTTCAAAAATATTCCATTGCCCAATGTAAAATTTTGGCCAGAATAATTATTTTCTTTCTGGTCAGAATTTGTCAGTTGTGAAGCAACCTCTATTTTCCTATCTTAGAAAATTCTCAATAAATTCCCCAAGCTCCTAGGGATCCTATCTAGCCATAATATCCAAAAATATCATTTGGTCCAGTACAAGTTTCCAGCAGCAAAACTCTGTCAAGTTTCTGTTTGTTTCAAACCTTTGTGAAGGAAGTGCTAGCTAGAGGTGCCCATTTGCTTCCAAATTTTTCTGGCATCTTCTATATCTCAAATCACTTCCCTCCACCAAGTTTCATCATCAGCAGAGCATCCATGTGAGTGCCACAAGCAGAATAAGATTCTGGACCAGAATGGTAGTTTGCAAAGGAGCTATGTTCAAAACTTGTTCAAACCTTCTCAAACTTTGCCAGTTTGGAGTCCTTCCAACATAAACCATTCCAGACATATCCAGTGATCCTATCCCTAATCTATATCTCCTCTGGAATCTCCTCAATTATGCTATCAGGAGCTGTAGCTGATGCTACCCATCAAACCAGAGTGAATCTGGTCAAGGCAGAGGCATAGGGAGGCTAGATGGTCGAAGGACGACGCTGTGGACATGGTGCGCCAGGCTTGCATTGCCTTCTGGTGGCCGCACCCGTGGTGAGCATGGTGCTGGCATGCCAGAGCACGCGCTCTGCATGGCGCCCGAGCCGGAAATGACCCGTCCCTGCCGCCCCGCGTGGCCCAGCTTGTCCACACGTGCCGACGTCGTCCCCTCCTTCCACCTAGCCCTCTCCCGCAGCTTCTCCTCGCCGGAATCGCCCTCGGCGGACGCCACGGTGCTCGGGCACTGTGGCGCCCGTGCGGCCATAGTGGGTGAGCTGGCCGTCGTCTTCCTCGCGAGCCGTCCCTTCGCCCATTCAATGCCCCTGCCCTCTCCCATCTCCTCATCGCTTCCGGCCAGCCAGCGCATCGCTCTGGCTCCGGCGACGTGTCCCGAGCCTCGCCGCTTCGGGAGAGCTCGGCCACGCTCGCCTCTGGCCAATAAAAGCCCTGCCCAGCCCCTCCAGAGCTCCTCACCCCACTTCGCCCTCTTCCAATCGCCTCCAGAGCGCACCAGCAAGAGCCGGGGGCTCGTCTCCCTCAGCTCCGGCGAAGGCTCCGCCGCTTGAATCCCCTCTGTCGCCAGCCACCTCCACCTCGTCCCAGCCTCACCTGAGAGCGCCAGCGAGATCAGCAAGTCTCCCTGACCCTTCCCGAGCCCCTGCCCAACCGGATTGCTGCCGGAGTCGTCGTCGCCGACGACCCCCGAAGCATCCACCCGCCGGAGAGGAAGGGGGCGACGCCGTCCGTCCACCTCCGGAGGAGCTACGGGTAAAGGAAGAACCGCCGTTGAGCGCCCGTTCCATTCCCGCAATCGCCTGACCTCACCGCCGTCCCTATCGCCGGTGAGCGTCGCTGGTGAGCCGCCGCTCCTCCCTGCCTCTCTCTCCCTCTATTTAAACAGACCGGGGCCCCACCCGTCAGCGGCTCAGACCCGCGCCCGAAGCGGTATGAGTGGAAACGTATTCCCACTCTACGCCTTCGACGTGGCCCCTGTCAGATTTCTGTTTTTTTTAATTTAAATTCCATATTTGACCAGAAACTTTGACCTTAAATAACTTTTTATCTATAGCTCCAATTCATTTGATTCTTTTTGCATTGTGTTGGTACTGAACCCCTTTAATTTCTGACAAATTTTGATATTTTTCCAATGTTCACAGAATTTCTGGTTAATAAAAAGGCTTTATGTTATATTTTCCTTTGCCATTTTGGAATATTTTCAGAAGGAGATTCTTGTGGTTTTGAAGACCAGGAGTGTTTGAACAACCCAACAGAGCAAGGCAAGCCATGATACCCATTTCATGAAGCATTTTCAATAGCATTGCATAATTCCATGCATTATGCTTACTTATTTGCTTTAGGTTAAATCATAATTAAATAATTTAAATAGTTAGTTGCCTATTATGATAACCACTATATTTGCAAGATGAAATTAGTGGTTGATCTTGAGTCACCTGTCCGGGCTTACCCGTGCAACCACATTTCCCGGTATGGGACGGCCTTGACTTGGTCTGATCGCCTGCTCTTTCACCGGTACCTCCAAAGAGGGAGGGTTATGCGTGCATGCTACCCTGATCAGGTAGGCAGCGATAACCCTGTGAGCCAGTTGAGTTTTGTGCCGGCGTCCCCGTTTGGGACAGTTTAGTTTGGCCACGACGGTGGCAGGTGTCATGAGGACACAAGGGCCACCCAGGGCAGGACTCCGGGGGAGGATGAATGCCGGTGGTACGATGGAAGAGTCACGGGTCAGACAGGTTTCGTTGAAGCAACGCTGGTCCACCCGAATGGGATCACGAGGCCGGGTGCTTCATGGTGTGGGTAAAGTGCGCAACCTCTGCAGAGTGTAAAATCTATTCGAATAGCCGCATCCACGGTATTGGACAGCCCGTCCAGACCTCACTAGGTGGTCAACCGTAACAATGTTAGTAATGATGGAAGAACTCTTCGCTTGATCGGAACTACTCGATGGCTTGTGAGTTTTCCGAGGGTTGTGAGACAACCCGGAAGAGAGTAAGTTGATACCGGAGCAGTAAGTACAATTGCTTAACTATTAAACCTGTTGTTTGCTATGCTATTGTTTGCTGCATTACTTGGTTGTCGTGAGCTTGCGAGTACATTCAAAGTACTCACCTGGCGTATCATGCCAGATGCAGGAGAAGCCGAGGACGGAGGTCCCGACGGTTCATGCTACGTTAACTAGGATGTGTCCACAGCAGTGTCCATGTGGATGGAGTTGCGCTATGTTCCGCTACGCCGTAAAAGTACTTAGTAGTTCCGAGGCCCTGCTATGTTCCATAAATAATGTAGATACTGTCATAGCACCGAGCATGACTTCGGCCTCGCTATCATTGTAAAATATGAGCTTGTATCCGAAATCTATCAATAAAGCCAGTTCAGTTCTGTTCCAAGTTGTTGTGTGTTTCCAGAAACATGATCTCTGGCTGGAAACACTAGTAATCCGGTTCTCTGAGCCGGGGTGCCACAACGCTTGGTATCAGAGCCGCGCTGACTGTAGGACACCCTAGTTAACCCGCGCTAGAACCGCGATTAGTGTAGGACCTTGAGTGTGCATCTTGCTTGCTGCATTTGATTGTTGCATGGCATGCATCATGATTCATTGTTTTACTAACCGTGGCATTGTGAGTGTAGATGGCACTAGTTCCATACCACTATCATCATGAGCCTGCACCATCCACCTTTCCTGTACTACTCCGGAACGTCTGGCTTCGACTGTACCCTCATGGCGAAGATCCATTGTACCAGGTGTTTCGGGAGCAGCTTGCTGAGTCAGTGTACGAGTATCATGCAGAGGCTTACCTGATCGCGAGCTCGGTCCTTGGTAGCTATTCTCGCTCTTCCAAGGGCGAAATGGCTTCTACTCCGGAGCTGGTGATCCAGTTTGCTACGATGGAGGCTCTCACTGACTTACGTTTCCACGAGGTTGAGATGCAGACTCATCCAGGTTTCTTCCACTACCCCACCCTGTCGCCTATGACAGGGCGAGTCATTTTCTCTCCTGTTGACCCGGCGTGTGATCATGTGACTGCCGTTCTATCTCATTATCTGAACGCCAGCTATCGCACGATCATATCCTTGGCTGAGGAGTTGTCTCGTGTCCAGGCGGCACTTGCAGCCGTGACTGCAGTACCACCTCCACCTCAGCCTGCCTATCCACCTATATATCCCCCACCAGTTTCACCTCCACCTAGGTTTAATACTCCTTCTAGCTCCACTGTGCCACTAGGCTTTTCGTCTGGTAGCCGTCGTGAGACCCCGGCAGAGTGGGCCTCACTCCTAGCCACTCCAGCTGCTCCGATGCTGAGGCGTCGTGCTCCTTCTTCCTTGGAAGGAGAACCGTCCCTGCAGCGTCGTCGTGTTTCCTTTGATCCGGAGGACGTGGTCCATATCATCACCTCCGACTCCGACTCAGGATCTGACGACGAGGAGTCTTTAGTTTGCCAGTGTTCGTGCCATCCGCACCACTAGAATGGAGGCTTGAGCTGTAGTGCATGCATCTTTGCATATGTCAACTGCCGTATGAGCAGTCTAGCCATGATATTTCCTCTACTAGCTTGCCATGTATGATGTTGGGTTATCTTGTATAATTATGTTGTTTGCTTTATTCGCTTTTTCATGCATGTTTCCTTCGGGTGACATATTTCTGTGTTTCACTTATGGGTGTTGCTCATCGATTCGGTATTTTGCAATGGGAACAAATTTAGGATGAAGAGAAGTTGTGGCCAAGGCGGCGATGGAACCCCCGTTCGTCGATCCGCCAGACAAACAGGACAACCACCAGAAGATTTACCACCTCCACCACCTCAAGCACCGACCACTGATCAGATCATGAGGATGTTTGAGGAAAAGAGGAACCAGGACCTCATGGAATTCCTGAAAAGTATGCAGGCTGTAGTAGGTTAGAACAACAACCAAAGTGGAACACACTCTAGGTTGTCAGACTTCCAGCGCACTAAGCCACCCAATTTTGGTCAAGCTCTGGATCCTATAGAAGCTGATGACTGGCTGAGGACCATTGAAAAGAAGCTGGACATAACCCGTTGCAAAGAAGCAGATAAGGTCCCTTTTGCCACTCACTACCTAGAAGGGCCAGCAGCTATATGGTGGGATAACACAAAGGCAACATGGCCCTCCGCGGAAGATATATCCTGGGAAAAGTTTAAGGAGGCATTCCGCAAGTATCATATCCCTACGGGTATAATGAAGGTGAAGCAAAGGGAGTTCCTTGCTCTTACCCAAGGAAATATGTCTGTGGCCGAGTACCTGAACAAGTTCAACAATCTGGCACGGTACTCCACCCACAACGTGTCCACTGAAGAAAGGAAGATAGACCGGTTCCTGGGAGGACTGAACCACACTCTCCGTTGTCAACTCTGCATGCTGGACTTTCTGGATTTTCAAACTTTGATAAACAAGGCTTTCATAGCTGAGCGAGAACACAAGTCTGGATATGATGACCGCAAGCGGAAGTTTGAACCCAAGAGGGATAACAAGGAGCAGTTTGCGCAGAAGCCGCGCACCTGACAGCCAGGTCCATCTGAATACAAACCCACATGGAGCAGTGGCAACAACAACAATAAGATGGTGACCCAGAACAAGACCTTCGGCAAACAGCCAGTGCTAGAGGATTGCCGCCGCAACAACACTTGCTTTACTTGCGGCCAAAGAGGACACTACTCCAAACAGTGCCCCGCCAACAATGGGAAGCCATCCTCCAATGCCAAGCCGAAGGTCAACACTATTGGACGCCGCCCCAGTCAAAACTTCTGCCACGGACGCGTCCAACATATCTCCGCTGAGGAAGCCCGCGAAGCTCCAGAAGTAGTCCTTGGTATGTTTTCTGTTAACGACATACCTGCAGTAATTCTATTTGATTCTAGGGCTTCCCATTCGTTTATTTCGCGGAGTTTGGCCACTTGCACAAATTTTCTCCTTCGATTTTGGATAAAATCATGGTGGTGCAATCCCCTGGCTCCCTGCTCTGAACAAATCTAATATATAGAGATCTGGAAATTTTGATCCATGGAGTTAAATTTCCAGCTGCACTCATCGCCATTGAATCTTCGGGATTGGATGTAATACTGGGGATGGACTGGTTGACACTCCATCAGGTATGCATCAATTGTGCCACCAAGACCGTGACACTAGCTAATCCGGTAGGACAAACAGTCCAATTCCTTGCCAGCAGAATGACGTCAAGAAAAGGAATGGCATACCAAGCTACCGGTACGGATATGAACTTGATTCCGGTAGTTTGCGAATTTCCAGATGTATTCCCAGAAGAATTACCAGGGATGCCACCCGATCGGGATTTGGAGTTCGCAATTGAGGTGATTCCCGGTACGGCTCCAATCTACAAGAAATAGTACCGCATGCCAGGTCCAGAGCTGGCGGAACTAAAGAAGCAGTTGGATGAATTGCTACAGAAAGGGTACATTCGCCCGAGTATCTCGCCATGTGAGGGAGTCCTGGACTAAGCGGTCCTCGGGAGGCCGGCCTATGTCTTATGGGCCGGACTGTATGGGCCACTTGCCGAACACTGGAAGAATTGAAGACCTCGTCTTCAAGAAGGAAGCTTCGGGAATCGTGGATTGTTCTCCACGTTAGGAATAGCGAATAGGCATGTTTATCCCTTCGACGTGTAACCGACCATGTGTAAACCCTAGGGACCCCGGCATCTATATAAGCCGGAGGGTTTTAGGATGTAGGGGAGAACTGATCTAGGGTTTTAGTCATACGATCTCGTGGTAGATCAACTCTGTAAACTCCATACACTCAATATAATCAAGTAGGACGTAGGGTATTACCTCCATAGGAGGGCCCGAACCTGGGTAAAACCTTGTCCCCTTTGTCTCCTGTTACCATCGATCCAAGCATCACAGTTCGGGACCCCCTACCCGAGATCCGCCGGTTTTGACACCGACATTGGTGCTTTCATTGAGAGTTCCGCTGTGATCGTCAGAAGGTATCGATGGCTCGCCTTGTCATTAGCAGCAAGATCTGTGCCCGGGGAATCCTCGCCTCGCATCAGATCCGCGCGAGTGGTGACACCACGTCACGCTCTTGCCCGATCGGCCATCCGTGCCAGATCGGAAACTTTCCCCCTGACCAAAGGATCAGGTTCGGAACCCTAGAGTTCTCAACTGATTCTTGGAGAGAACCTGTACTGATGGAACCTTACACCCCTACGGCGAAGCCCGCAGACCCCGACGCCTCGGCGCCAGGGACATCGGGCCTCGTTCCCGGAGAAGGAATTGCTATCTCCGGACCGTTAGGGCCACCCGATCCGGTCTTCGCCACTGGATCTATCACGATTGAGCGGAATCCGAGAATGCTCTCGCGCGACTCTGGAACCGCGACGCCGCATACTGATCTTACTCGCTTTAGCGACACGCATCCCACCATCGCCTCGTTTCTCAACGAGTTGTTCGATCGTATGGAGACTATGCGGATAGCCGATGACCAGCTACCGGTCTATGACCGGCTCGGGCTTAAACCCGACGATAGGGAAATTCACATCCCCATGGTCACCCACTTTGTCGCCACTGTCGAGTGTCCGGCCGGGGGCTCGACCTCCCAGCTGCCGGAATTAAAAACGATTTATACTCCAGTCTCCGATCACCGAGACCCTGCCGACAACCCGGACTCTGGCGTCCGCTCCGGAAGCAGCCCTATATCGACCCTTGACCTATCACACAGTTCGGAATCCGTGATTCCGAACTCCTACCGTGGCATGGAGTCAAATTCTCTCCCACCCACCTCCCAAGCCGATGACTCAAACATCGCACAGGAGCCCAAGTCTTCGGACCTACCGGACATTGTGCATTTATCAGGGGAGTCGGTCCATCATCACTGGGCTAGACTGGTACTCGCTAGAAACAAAGTACGGGGCTTCAGTGATCAAGACGTAATGGCAACCTTCAAACATAACTGCCATGACAAGGGAATCCTCAATGCCCTGGCGCGGCGACACATTATCGACTTTGCCAAACTGTCAAATTTGGTACAGAAGTATTGCGCCATGGAAAGTGCGTGGCATGCTGAGCGGCTATTTTCGGAACCCATCCCTACCGAATACCCTAGAGGAGAACGGCCCAAGAGGATACCTCCGAACCGACCAGCCAAACTCGAGCCCGCCAAAAAGAGGAACAGGCCCCTTCCAGGGGTCAGCACTGTCCTGGATAGATTGATGGACAAACCCTGCCCTATACACTCCGTATTGCTGAACACAGCTCCAACTCACAGCCTCATAACTTGTTGGGTCGTCAGGCAGATCGCAAAAAGCGGCGAAGCCATTCTTGAGGCATCACCATCTAACCGGCGCTCTGCAATGCCATCGGAATCTAACGCCGAAGTACTGACGATCTATGAAACATTCCCATCAAGGAACAGGAGGAAAAGAGCTCTCAAAGAACTCGAACAGGTGTATCACGTGGCAGCAACAAGTGCATGGGCAGACATACCCATCACCTTCAGAGATACTGACCGACCAGCCATTCTTCCCGGTCATTCACCGGCCGCACTAGTCCTGAACCCCATCATTGATGGCTTCAGGCTACACAAGGTGCTGATGGACGGCGGCAGTGGTTTAAACCTAATCTACGAAGATACTTTACAAAAAATGCAGTTCGACCGATCTCGCGTCAAACATAGCAACACAACTTTTCGGGGGATAATCCCGGGGAAGGAGGCGCGTTGTTCAGGATGTGTCACCCTGGATGTAGTGTTCGGCACCCCCGACAACTACCGATCTGAAGAGCTTCTCTTCCACATCGTGCCCTTCCCAAGTGGCGATCACGCCCTATTAGGACGTGCGCCTTCACAAGATTCCAGGCTATACCACATTACGGGTATATGAAACTTAAGATGCCAGGACCAAACGGAGTAATCACAGCTGCTAGTGACCCGAACATAGCCCTGCGTGGCGAGAACAAAACAGCGGCACTTGCCCTTGAGGCTCTAGCCGAGACCTTTGCTGCAGAAGAGATGACCACACTCCACTCTACGGTAGACAAAGATGATGTGATTCTCAGCAAGAGACCCAAATCTACATCCTTCAAGCCATCAAAGGAAATCATTAAATTTCAGGTACACCCGACGGACCCAAACAAAACAGCGTCCATCGGAGCTCAGCTCGATCCTGCAGTGGATGAAGCACTACGAGCTTTCTTACAAGAAAACTAGGACATCTTCGCCTGGCACCCTTCCGATATGCCCGGCATCCCACGACGGCTTGCAGAACATAGTCTGAATATCATCGCAGGCTTTAAGCCCGTAAAACAGACTCTACGCCGCTTCTCCGAGCCCAAACGACAAGCTATGGGTGAAGAACTTGCCAAATTACTAGAGGCCGGATTCATTCGGGACATTAAGCACCCCGAATGGTTGGCAAACCTGGTTATGGTACCAAAGAAAGATAGATCCTGGCGGCTATGCGTCGACTTTAAAGACCTCAACAAGGCCTGCCCCAAGGAACCTTTCCCTTTACCACGAATAGACCAGATTATCAACGCCACAGCCGGACACGACTCGCTGTGTTTCCTCGATGCTTATTCCGGATACCATCAGATTAAAATGAAGGAATCCGATCAAGCGGCAACCGCATTCATCGCCCCGTACGGGCCCTTTTGCTTCAACACAATGCCTTTCGGGCTAAAAAACAGGTTGGAAAAACAGTCGAGGCGTACGTGGACGACGTGGTCGTTAAAACCAAACACGTTAGCAATCTAATCGACGACTTAAGGCAAACCTTTGCTAACCTACGCGAATACGATATCCGGCTCAATCTGGAGAAGTGTGTATTCGGCGTTCCCGCGGGCAAATTGCTCGGATTCATCGTTTCCCATAGAGGAATAGAAGCGAATCCGGCCAAGATCCGCGCCTTATCCGAACTTGTTGTTCCCACAGAGCTAAAGCATGTCCAGAGATTGGCGGGCTGCATGGCGGCATTAAGCCGCTTCATCTCCCGCCTCGGTGAAAAAGCTTTACCACTGTACAAGTTGCTGAAACGGACCAAGAATTTCGAATGGACCGATGAAGCAAAGGCTGCGTTAGAAGAAATCAAGACACTCCTGGCAAGTAACCCTATACTCACAGCACCAGGCGCTGGTGAGCCCATGTTATTATACATATCGGCCACCAACCAAGTCATTAGCGCGGCGCTCGTTGTCGAGCGAGAAGAGAAGGGACACAAATTCCATATACAGAAGCCGGTATATTATGTGTCAGAAGTACTAACACAATGCAAGTCTCGATACCCGCACTATCAGAAGATAGCCTATACAGTTTTTATGGCCTCATGGAAACTACGACACTACTTCCAAGAGTGTTCGGTTACGGTGGCATCCGAAGTCCCCTTGAATGATATAATGAACAACAGGGACGCCACCGGCCGTATAGCCAAATGGGCGATCGAGCTCCTCCCTTTCGAGATTACCTACAAACCACGCCGAGCTATTAAATCTCAGGTATTGGCAGATTTCCTCGCCGAATGGACAGAAGCCGAACTCCCCCGAGAATATAGTACATACTCCCATTGGACGATGTACTTTGATGGATCCAAAACTTTGGCTGGACTGGGGGCTGGAGTCGTTCTCACATCCCCACAGGTGATAACGTCCGATACGTGTTGCAGATTATGTATGCCGACTCCAACAATGCAACCGAATACGAAGCCCTCCTGCACGGTCTTTGGATGGCAGCCTCAATGGGCATAAAGCGGCTGGAAGTATGAGGAGATTCCAATTTGGCCATCTCTCAAGTCAACGGCGAGTTCGATGCTAAGAATCCAAAGATGGCGGCATATAGAGACGCCGTCCTCAAGATATCCGCACGGTTCGAGGGGCTGGAATTCCACCACGTCGCTAGAGACGACAACCAAGCTGCCGATGTATTAGCTCGCTTAGGAGCCAAACATGATCCTGTCCCACCAAACACCTTTTTGGAACGGCTCTTTAAGCCATCTGTGGTTTGGCTAGATCAGGAGGACGCCGATCCGTCCAGTGCAGACAAGGTTGTTCCCCCTGTAAACGAACCAAACGACCAAATCATCGGCGGCTCCGTCATGGACGCGACGCCCTCGGCTCACGAAGTCATGGCAGTAATCGCGCCATGGACCGAGCCTTTCCTCGCTTACCTCCTTCGCAAAGAGCTTCGCGACGATCAGACGGAGGCACGGCGCATAGTTCGGTGCTCCAAAGCCTTTAAGGTACACGAAGGAGAGTTGTACAAGAAGAGCACCACTGGAGTACTACAACGGTGCATTTCCAAGGAAGAAGGGCGGCAGCTATTAGCCGAAGTCCACGCAGGGATGGGCAGTCATCACGCCGCAGCAAGAGCCTTGGTAAGCAAGGCCTTCCGGGCTGGGTTCTTTTGGCCCACAGCTCGGGCGGACGCCCAGTCACTTGTCAAATATTGCGTGGGGTGTCAACTTTTCGCAAACCAAAGTCACATGCCCGCAATAGCTCTTCGGACTATTCCGATCACCTGGCCCTTCGCGGTCTGGGGGCTGGACATGGTCGGACCACTTAAAGGGGGGACCAAGAGGAATAAATACTTGCTGGTCATGGTCGACAAATTCACCAAATGGATAGAGGCCAAACCCGTTAAATCGGCCAAATCCGGACCACTAATCGACTTTATGTCCGGCGTGGTACACCGTTACGGTGTCCCGCACAGTATAATAACTGATAACGGATCCAATTTCACGGCCCAGGAGGTCAAACACTGGTGCGCAAAGATGGGCATCAAGCTCGATTATGCCTCGGTTTATCACCCGCAGACTAATGGACAAGTCGAACGTGCAAACGGCCTCATAATGGGCGGCATCAAGCCAAGTTTGGTCCGGTCTCTTCAAGAGTCCGATTGTCAGTGGGTAGAGGAGCTCGACTCCGTTCTATGGGGCTTGCGCACCACCCCGAATAGATCAACGGGATACACACCGTTCTTCATGGTCTACGGGGCTGAAGCGGTCCTTCCGTGCGATATCATTCACGACGCACCAAGAGTGCGCATGTACGAGGAAAGAGAAGCCGAGTTAGATCGGCAGGACGACTTGGACGCGTTGGAAGAGGAGCGTGATATAGCTCGGGCCCGTTCTACTTTTTATCAGCAGCAGGCCCGGCGTTACCAGAGCAGTGAGGTCAGGGCACAATCATACAACGTGGGCGAACTAGTCTTACGACTACCGGAGAAGCAGAAGCATAAACTCAAACCCAAATGGGAAGGCCCCTTCATCATCGACGAGGTACTCACAGGAGGAGCTTACCGTCTTCGGAACCCGCAGGACAACCGCCTTGAACCAAACCCATGGAACGCAGCTCGTCTTCGGCGCTTCTACGGTTAGACCGGTGTTGTCACACTTTTTACATTTCTTTTTTCTTTCTTTTCCTTATTATTTCTTCTCCCTGCCACCGTGCTTTCTGGTAGGAGTTATTTCTTTTTCTCCCCAACTTTATGTTCGGCTTAACCGATCTTGTACTAATAATTTTTCGGCCTATACCTTTAAGTGCTATATCCGAACATAGTACCCCGGGGCTTCCTTTCTGGAGCCAGTGCTTTTGTGTCATCAGCACCTGTGTACATTTATTGTGTACGCATACTTTCCTTGTCGTTCGATACGCCATCTTATGCATCAATTCGAACTAAGAATTTGCCAAGCTGGGTTGCCTTGCTCCTGTGCTTACCCTCTACGTTCCCGATTGTTCGGCTAGAGGGTAAAGGGAGCACCTCTGCGATTGCTACGACCGGGTAATCCGGATACGTACCTCAGACGGGTGAAGCCAAAAGCTAGCTATCTTAAGTAAACAATTGATCGGCTACGACGGATTCAGCTATGCTCATTCATGACCATTATTTGGGTTTTTCCCTTTATACAAGCCCTTGGCCGCACACTAACAATGTACGGCTTTTCTCCTACGGATTCCGTAGCACCCCTGAAGAAAGGTATCGATAGAGTTACTATTTTCTTCAGAAGATGTTAATTACGCTCAGCAGTAATATAACATATCTCCCTGTGTGCTTTCTGTCTGTTCGTACCACATGGCCGGATTGCCTGGTTCCCCGAACATAGTTCCCTCCCCTTCGGGTGATAACTTACAAGGAACACTCCCGAGCTCTTAGCACAGGAGGTTAAAGCCGATGGCCGGTTAAGACAAAGTTCACAACAGAGACGGAGTAGTTTTTCGATGGTCAAATACATAGCTACATATGATGATACATCTGGCTGCCGATTGAGATTATCAATTATGGTGTCCAGGGAGCAGTCTTGTTGCGAGAGACGAGCGGCCAGCATCACCTGGTCATATACCAGGTGGAGTGGCACTTCTTGTCCATCTGCCCCCACTGGTCCAACCTGAGCCATATGCTCGGGGTCAAGTCCAGTATAGCGGGTCTTGATCATTGCCCACGCCTCTCGTGCTCCCTCTCGGCAAGCTGATGTCTTCCACAGCTCGAACATAGCTCTGGCTCCCTTGAAGCGGTCGAGTAGCTCGGTCATCCTCTCCGGAGGGTGCTCGGCAGGCCATAATGCCTTCACCATGCTTTTCATGGCCTTCCGCGCCCGCTCATGAAGGGCGGACAGCTCCTTCAGCAGATCCCACTGATAGGATCCGATTTCCTCTTCGGGTCACCCGGACAACAGACCTGCATATGAGTCACGGCATGCGTGTCACACTTCACTTATAAGAGTTGCTCCCCGATGTTAAAATCGTTCTTACCGAACATGCCTCTCTGCAAATTCTGGTTTTCCCCCTGAGCCTGGGCCAATTGAGCCTTTAATCTTTTGATTTGTTCGGCTTGTTGCCCGTTCTCCTCCTTCAGGCGGTTCTTCTCGTCCAGATGATGTCGTAAAACGCGATGGCCAGCTTCCAGCTGGGACTCGGCATATTGCTGAGATTCTCGGGCTACATCCAAATCTTTTTGTAATTGCCCTATTGATTCAGCTGCTACATAGTACCCTTGCGTAAGCACGGGGATATACTAAAGATCAGCTGAATATATACACTCACCGTGTGCCTCCCGAGTAAAGCTCTTCACTTGCTCCAGTTCGGCCTTCAAAGTGTCGACCTGTGTCCGGCTGGTTTCCAGTTCCTTGGCCAGCTGCTTGCACTGTTGCTTCGAGGCCTGCATTGCTAGTCAATTAGTACGGGGATCCTTAAGTCGGTCGTACCGACCAATTTAAGGCTCGGGGGCTACTGAGTCTACACAAGTGTTCGGACTTTAACAAAGAACTGCTTACCTGCAGGCCGGACGATATCAATTTAACTGCCTCCCCGAACCCAGCTCGGGCGGCCCCGAGATATGCATCCGCTGTGCGCAGCGCACCAAACTCTTGTTCGGAAAAGGCCGGATGACGCAAGGCTTCTCGTCGCCGCCGATGATGCATGGCGCTCCCAACCTCCGATTTGGCGACTGATATGGCATCCCCAGAATCGGCTGGGTCGGGATAGACGGAGGGGGCTCCTGTAGCAGGATCGGCATGGGTGGAGGGCCTAGAATCTTGAGCACCGCCGGGCGTTCTGGCAATGTCTTCGGCGGGTGACGGCCGGACCCTTTGCCTAAACGTTTTGGCAAAATGGTCTCTTGTCAGACCTTATCAAATCGTGATATTAAATCAAACGGTTAGGCGAAATACCTTTGGGATGAAATCATGGGAGCACTCGTCCCGGTGGCCGGCTCATGCGAGGGTTCCTGGTTGTTTTCCAATCCAGGTGCTGCCGCGGCTGCCGGTGTGCGTCGCGCGGATCTACGGCGCTTGGGCGTGGGAGCTGGTGTGTTGGGGTTGGTAGAGGACACTTACCTCTTGCGCGAAGTTTTCTTCTTCTTTGTCACAGGAGAAGGGAAGGACCCAGGGTAATCGGCAATGATAGCCACCTTGGTGCCGTCGAGGCCCTCTTGGTAGAAAACCCCGTCCTCAAGTTCAATCGATAGATCTGGGTCTTCATGATAGCCGGATCGTCGTCACGGGAATAGTCTTCGGGCTGAGGGGCCGGGCGGCGTACTGTCTCGATAAAGCTCCTCTATTCCTGTTTACATGAACATAAAATACTTCGGTCAAAAAAGGGACGAATAAAGAGTCCGAATTGTGGTCATGGGATTGAAGAGCTCACCCATTCGATGGGATTATGGCTCGAGTGTCCCTCTTTGGTCGACCGCCGAATGAAATCTTCTTGCTCCCCTTTGTATAGGTCGGCAAGTACGGCGGTTAATGCCGTTTGATCGGCAGGACCCTGTCTTCGGGAACGAGTGGTATCGCTCGTCCCGTTGTATCGCCACAAGGGGTGTACCCTCTGTTGAAGGGGTTGGACGCACCGGGAGATGGCGGCGGACATAACATCTATCATGGTCAGCTTATGATGGGCCAGTATTCTTACACGCGCCGCTAAGCGCTGCACCTCAACGCTGTCTTCTTGGGACGAACTCTTCGGGCGCCAGTTGTACCTCTTCCTCAAGGGGGCATCCGAGTAGTCGGGCAGACCTTTCCGAGCTGGATCGAATAAAGGGACGTCCTCGATATAGAACCATTCCGAAGTCCATAGTTCGGATTCCGTCGGTGTCCCCACAGGGTATCCTGTCCCCGCTATGCGGCATACTTCGGCTCCGCCGATCTCGAAGATAGTCTTATCCCTGGTGCGAGGGACAAGGCAGAAGTATTTCCTCCACAACTCAAAGTGCGCCTCGCAGCCCAGGAACATCTCGCAAAGGGCGACGAAACCCGAAATGTGCAGAATAGACCCTGGAGTGAGGTGGTGGAGCTGGATCCCGTAAAACATTAGTAGCCCTCTCAGGAACGGATGAATGGGAAACCCGAGTCCTCGCAAAAGGAATGGCACAAAGCACACATTCTCCCCTTTATGCGGATGGGGGAAATTCTCTTCGAGGACCTCGCCGTTGAACGACGTCAAACCGGCGCGGATGGCTGTCAGATCCGAGGAAGGAAGATACCCTTGGGTCTCGAGGTCGCAGAGTCGAAGAAGCGACACGGAGCAGCTGATCGAGTCCCCGGGATGGGATCCGTAAGGATCCGAGGAAGAACTGGGGGCGCCCGCCATCTTTGGTGGAGACCTTTCGCTGGAAGTTTTGTCTAGTGGGGAAGAAGAGGTTGTGGCTCGGACCACGACTCAGTTTGTTTAAATAGGCAGATCCTCATTTGTGTTAAGGGTAGTTTCGTACAAAGCTACTAGGCTGCTCGTCTCCCCACGACGCGCGGAGCCCAAGAAACATTGATTGGCTCTTTGACGATTGGCCTTCGGGGCCGAGCTATTCGTGATATACGGACGATCTATGATCGGGAGAGATTACACGTCGACAGAGGCCGAACTATAGCCCGGCCGATCATAATTTGGAAAAGGTCGAACTCGCCTCGCAAGCCGAAGACTCTGATCACTCGAAGCAGCGGGAGCCTGGACCCTTGGCGTTGGAGGCTAGTTCGGGGGCTACTGAGGGAGTCCTGTACTAAGGGTTCCTCGGGAGGCCGGCCTATGTCTTATGGGCCGGATTGTATGGGCCACTTGCCGAACACTGGAAGAATAGAAGACCTCGTCTCCAAGAAGGATGCTTCGGGAATCGTGGATTGTTCTCCACGTTTGGAATAGCGAATAGGCATGTTTATCCCTTCGACGTGTAACCGACCATGTGTAAACCCTAGGGACCCCGGCGTCTATATAAGCCGGAGGGTTTTAGGATGTAGGGGAGAACTGATCTAGGGTTTTAGTCATACGATCTCGTGGTAGATCAACTCTGTAAACTCCATACACTCAATATAATCAAGCAGGACGTAGGGTATTACCTCCATAGGAGGGCCCGAACCTGGGTAAAACCTTGTCCCCTTTGTCTCCTGTTACCATCGATCCAAGCATCACAGTTCGGGACCCCCTACCCGAGATCCGCCGGTTTTGACACCGACACCATGGGGATACCAGTTCTGTTTGTCAAGAAGAAGGATGGAAGTCTACGAATGTGCATGGACTATCGCCAGCTGAACGAGGTCACTATCAAGAATAAATACCCGCTCCCTCGCATTGATGACTTGTTCGACCAGCTGAACGGAGCACGAGTATTTTCCAAGATTGACCTCCGAACCGGGTATCATCAGCTGAAAATCAGAAAGGAAGACATACCCAAGACAGCTTTCACCACCCGATATGGCCTGTATGAGTTTACAGTCATGTCATTTGGACTGACGAATGCTCCAGCATATTTCATGAGCATGATGAACAAGGTCTTCATGGATTTCCTGGACAAATTCGTGGGGGTGTTTATTGATGATATCCTGATATATTCCAAGGATGAAGAAGAGCACAAACAACACCTCCGTGCCGTCTTGGAAAGGTTGAGAACCCATCGGCTGTACGCCAAGTTCAGTAAGTGTGAATTTTGGCTAAAAGAGATGGGATTTCTAGGGCACATTCTGTCAGAACAAGGAGTAGCAGTGGACCCAGCAAGGTAACGGCGGTATTAAATTGGAAGGCACCAGCCTCGATGACCGAAGTCCGTAGCTTCCTGGGATTGGCAGGCTACTACCGTCGGTTCATATAAGGCTTCTCCAAGATAGCCAAGCCACTGACGGAATTGCTCAAGAAAAATCAAAGGTTTGTCTGGACGGCGGCGTGTGACAGCAGCTTTCTAGAACTAAAGACAAGGTTGACTACAGCACCTGTCTTAGTTCTTCCAGACATCAACAATATCTTTGACATATACTGCAATGTTTCCAGACGTGGAATCGGCTGCGTATTAATGCAAGAAGGAAAGGTTGTAGCATATGCGTCCCGACAGCTACGACCTCATGAGGAGAACTACCCTACGTATGATTTGGAGTTAGCAGCCGTGGTTCATGCCTTGAAGATTTGGAGGCATTATCTCATTGGACAACGTTGTGAAATATACATGGACCATAATAGTCTCAAGTATATTTTCACCCAACCTGACCTAAATCTCAGGCAGCGAAGATGGCTTGAACTAGTCAAGGACTATGACATTGGAATAAACTATCATCCGGGGAAAGCCAACGTGGTTGCTGATGCTCTCAGCAGGAAACTGGGCACAGTGAATGCACTAATGGGAAGTCTCCATCCAAGGTTACAAGAAGAGTTCGCTGAGCTCAATATGGTGCTATGCGGCCCAATCACCCCGGATACGATGGAAATTACTCCAACCCTCATGGAAGAAATTAAGAAGGCCCAAGAGCCAGATGAGGAAACAAAAGAAATCAAGGAGTTGATTCCAAAAGGGAAGGCCAAGTCCTTCCGTGTGGATGACCAAGGCACCTTGTGGTTCGAGAAGCGGATATGCGTGCCCGATCAGGATAATCTGAGACAACGAATACTCAGGGAAGCATATGAGTCCGCATACTCTATCCACCCGGGAGGTACAAAGATGTATCAGGACTTAAGAGAGGCATTTTGGTGGCCAGGAATGCGAAGGGATATAGCATACTATGTCGCCTGCTGTGACATATGCAACAAAGTCAAGGCCGAACATCAGAAACCCGCTGGGTTACTGCAACCTTTACCGGTTCCCCAGTGGAAGTGGGATGACATATGTATGGATTTCATCATTGGACTACCCAGGTCCACGAGAGGCAATGATGCTATCTGGTTCATTGTGGATATACTCACGAAAGTGGCTCACTTTATTCCGGTAAAGACCACTTTCAATGCAAACTAGCTTGCACAACTCTACATGTCCCGGATAGTCAGCCTTCATGGAGTACCCAAGTCTATCACCTCAGATAGGGGCTCCTTATTCACCTCAGCATTCTGGTCGCGATTGCACCAAGCCTTGGGCAACATGCTGAAGCATAGCACGGCGTACCATCCGCAGACAGATGGACTGACCGAAAGAGTGAACCAGATACTGGAGGATATGCTTCGGTCATGTGCTCTCACTATGTACCCAAATGGGAAGACAGCCTACCATATGCGGAATTCTCCTATAACAACAGTTATCAGACAAGTTTGAAGATGTTACCGTTCGAGGCACTATACGGGCGGAAGTGCCGCACCCCTTTGAATTGGTCCCAGACAGGAGATAGCCGTATCTTTGGCACGGACTTGATGCTCGAAGCTGAGAAGCAGGTCAAGGACACTCAGGATCGTCTTCGAGCAGCCAAGTCCTGTTAGAAGAGCTATTATGATCCAAAACACCGGGAAGTGACCTTCGAGCCCGGAGACTATGCTTACCTCCGAGTCACCCCCATGAAGGGAGTGAAGAGATTTCATACCCGGGGAAAGCTTGCGCAAAGATACATTGGTCCCTTTCCAGTGATTGCCAGAAGAGGCAGAGTGGCTTACCAGTTGGAATTACCACCAGAGTTGTCTGATGTTCATGATGTCTTCCACATATCACAGCTAAGAAACTGCATTGCACCACCAGTCAAGCAAGCGGATATGAGTGAGTTGGAACTGGCTAAAGATCTGACCTATGAAGAGAAGCCTGTCAGGATCCTAGATGAAATGGAAAGAACTACCAGGAGTAAGGTGCTCAAGTTTTACAAGGTACTATGGGAGCACCACACTGAGGAAGAGGCTACCTGGGAAAGAGAAGATTTCCTAAGAGCTGCATACCCCTACTTGTTCCCTGAGCAACCGAATCTCGAGGACGAGATTCATTCTAAGGAAGGTAGGTTTGTGACACCCTGATTTTGGCAACTTTTTTTTTCCAAAATATTTTGAGGTTTATTTGCAAATATTGGTTGGTTTTCAAATCTTGTCAGTTGATTTGGAGCTATGATTCTTTGAATCTTTTCCCAAGTAACCCAAAACCTTCATCATCTTGCCAAAACCCTTTCACACCTCTCTTGGATCAATTTCCAATATTCAATCTTTTCCAATAATTCATTTTCTTTATTTGGGAAATAAGGTCATCACTATGGGTTGTGAAGCAACCTATAGTTTGGATGATCAATAAATTCCCAAATTTTTGCCACACCTTCTCACCATCATATAATCCCATAATCTTCAAAAGTATTCCATTGCCCAATGTAAAATTTTGGCCAGAATAATTATTTTCTTTCTGGTCAGAATTTATCAGTTGTGAAGCAACCTCTATTTTCCTATCTCAGAAAATTCTCAATAAATTCCTCAAGCTCCTAGGGATCCTATCTAGCCATAATATCCAAAAATATCATTTGGTCCAGTACAAGTTTCTAGCAGCAAAACTCTATCAAGTTTCTGTTTGTTTCAAACCTTTGTGAAGGAAGTGCTAGCTAGAGGTGCCCATTTGCTTCCAAATTTTTATGGCATCTTCTAAATCTCAAATCACTTCCCTCCACCAAGTTTCACCATCAGCAGAGCATCCATGTGAGTGCTACAAGCAGAATAAGATTCTGGACCAGAATGATAGTTTGCAAAGGAGCTATGTTCAAAACTTGTTCAAACCTTCTCAAACTTTGCCAGTTTGGAGTCCTTCCAACATAAAACATTCCAGACATATCCTGTGATCCTATCCCTAACCTATATCTCCCCTGGAATCTCCTCAATTCTGCTATCAGGAGTTGTAGCTGATGCTACCCATCAAACCAGAGTGAATCTGGTCAAGGCAGAGGCACAGGGAGGCTAGATGGTCGAAGGACGATGATGTGGACATGGTGCGCCAGGCTTGCGTGGCCTTCTGGTGGCCGCACCCATGGTGAGCACGGTGCTGGCATGCCAGAGCGCACGCTCTGCATGGCGCCCGGGCCGGAAATGACCCATCCCTGCCGCCCCGCGTGGCCCAGCTTGTGCACACGTGCCGACGTCGTCCCCTCCTTCCACCTAGCCCTCTCCCACAGCTTCTCCTGGCCGGAATAGCCCTCGACGGCCGCCACGGCACTCGGCCACTGTGGTGCCCGTGCGGCCACAGTGGATGAGCTGGCCGTCGTCTTCCTCGCGAGCCGTCGCTTCGCCCATTCAATGCCCCTGCCCTCTCCCGTCTCCTCATCGCTTCCGGCCAGCCAGCGCATCGCTCTGGCTCCGGCGACGTGTCCCGAGCCTCGCCGCTTCGGGAGAGCTCGGCCACGCTCGCCTCTGGCCAATAAAAGCCCTGCCCAGCCCCTCCAGAGCTCCTCACCCCACTTCGCCCTCCTCCAATCGCCTCCAGAGCGCACCAGCAAGAGCCGGGGGCTCGTCTCCCTCAGCTCCGGCGAAGGCTCCGCCGCTTGAATCCCCTCTGTCGCCAGCCACCTCCACCTCGTCCCAGCCTCACCTGAGAGCGCCAGCGAGATCAGCAAGTCTCCCTGACCCTTCCCGAGCCCCTGCCCAACCGGATTGCTGCCGGAGTGGTCGTCGCCGACGACCCCCGAAGCATCCACCCGCCGGAGAGGAAGGGGGCGTCGCCGTCCGTCCACCTCCGGAGGAGCTACGGGTAAAGGAAGAACCGCCGTTGAGCGCCCGTTCCATTCCCGCAATCGCCTCACCTCGCCGCCGTCCCTATCGCCGGTGAGCGTCGCTTGTGAGCCGCCGCTCCTCCCTGCCTCTCTCTCCCTCTATATAAACAGACCGGGGCCCCAGCCGTCAGCGGCTCAGGCCCACGCCCGAAGCGGTATGAGTGGAAACGTATTCCCACCCTACGCCTTCGATGTGGCCCCTGTCAGATTTATGTTTTGTTTTTAAATTCCATATTTGACTAGAAACTTTGACCTTAAATAACTTTTTATCTATAGCTCCAATTCATTTGATTCTTTTTGCATTGTGTTGGTATTGAACCCCTTTAATATCTGACAAATTTTGATATTTTTCCAATGTTCTCAGAATTTCTGGTTAATAAAAAGGCTTTATGTGATATTTTCCTTTGCCATTTTGGAATATTTTCAGAAGGAGATTCTTGTGGTTTTGAAGACCAGGAGTGTTTGAACAACCCAACAGAGCAAGGCAAGCCATGATACCCATTTCATGAAGCATTTTCAATAGCTTTGCATAATTCCATGCATTATGCTTACTTATTTGCTTTAGGTTAAATCATAATTAAATAATTTAAATAATTAGTTGCCTATTATGATAACCACTATATTTGCAAGATGAAATTAATGGTTGATCTTGAGTCACCTGTCCGGGCTTACCCGTGCAACCACATTTGCCGGTATGGGACGGCCTTGACTTGGTCTGATCGCGTGCTCTTTCACCGGTACCTCCAAAGAGGGAGGGTTATGCGTGCGTGCTACCTTGATCAGGTAGGCGGCGATAACCCTATGAGCCAGTTGAGTTTTGTGCAGGCGTCCCCGTTTGGGACAGTTTAGTTTGGCCACGACGGTTGCAGGTGTCATGAGGACACAAGGGCCACCCAGGTCAGGACTCCGGGGGAGGATGAATGTCGGTGGTACGATGGAAGAGTCACGGGTCAGACAGGTTTCGTTGAAGCAACGCTGGCCCACCCGAATGGGATCACGAGGCCAGGTGCTTCATGGTGTGGGTAAAGTGCGTAACCTCTGCAGAGTGTAAAATCTATTCGAATAGCCGCGTCCACGGTATTGGAGAGCCAGTCCAGACGTCACTAGGTGGTCAACCGTAACAATGTTAGTAATGATGGAAGAACTCTTCGCTTGATCGGAAGTACTCGATGGCTTGTGAGTCTTCCGAGGGTTGTGAGGCAACCCGGAAGAGAGTAAGTTGATACCGGAGCAGTAAGTACAATTGATTAACTATTAAACTTGTTGTTTGCTATGCTATTGTTTGCTGCATTACTTGGTTGTCGTGAGCTTGTGAGTACATTCAAAGTACTCACCTGGCATATCATGCCAGATGCAGGAGAAGCCGAGGACGGAGGTCCCGACGGTTCGTGCTATGCTAACTAGGATGTGTCCACAGCAGTGTCCCCGTGGATGGAGTTGCGCTATGTTCTGCTACGCCGTAAAAGTACTTAGTAGTTCCGAGGCCCTGCTATGTTCCATAAATAATGTAGATACTGTCATAGCACCGAGCGTGCCTTCGGCCTCGCTATCATTGTAAAATATGAGCTTGTATGCAAAATCTATCAATAAAGTCAGTTCAGTTCTGTTCCAAGTTGTTGTGTGTTTCCAGAAGACATGATCTCTGGGCTGGAAACACTGGTAATCCGGTTCTCTGAGCCGGGGTGCCACACTCACGAGCGTGGTGGTCAATATTAGGGTCAGGACACTGCCTTTCTGCCGGGCAGATCACGTTGTTGGCCACAAGCATGGGTCGTGTGAGTTTGCTCGGTGACGTCCATTGATATTCATGGGGTAGTGTCTCTCCCGGTTCACCAGTACTGGCTGGGGACAAAGGTGTGGACGACACCTACCGTGGAGGCATGGACCAGGACTCTATGACAGATGCTGGAGTACGAGTGAAAGGAGACACCTTTTACTCTTTCCTTCAGTGTTGATGCACCATGATATGGATGGCTGGTGGTATCACGGACATTTATGCATGGCGGAGCCTCCGCATGGCGGCTTGCATGGTTGGCTCTCCGAAAGGCACTATGGTGATGGTGGTGGCTTTCCCTCTTGGTCAAGCAGGCGGCTGGAGGTGTAGCGACGAGTGTTTATATGTTATTTGCAAAACTAACTTACTAAGTGTGTACCACCTGGTTTATATAGTTGTTAAACACTTGTCATGTACAACAAGCTTCTAGGATACCATTTAAAAAAAATCAATTTTAAATGTTTCAATAAATTCTGAAAAAATCATGAATGTTCACAAGGAATGTGTCTACATCCCCCCAAAAAAATCAGCTTCAAATTCGAAATGTTCATTGAGAAACAAAGAAGACAAATTTAGATGTGAATAGTGTCAATTTTGCTTTTGTCCATTGTGACACTATTCATGCTAGTTGTTATTTTTTTTCTCAATGTGTATTTCAAATTTGGATCCAATTTTTTTAGGGGTTATAGTCACATACGTTGTGAACATTCACAACAAATTTCAGAATTTTTTGAAACATCTAAAATTGTTTTTTTGAAGTTGGTATCATGGGAGCATTTTAGGTGTGGTATCACCTGATACTCACCCGGTAAAATATCCAGTGATACCATAGCCTAAATGCTCCCATGATACCATTTCTAAAAATTCAATTTTAAATGTTTCGAAAAATTCTGAAAACAATCATGAATGTTCACAAGGAATGTGTCTACATCCCCATAAAATTTCATTTTCAAATTCGAAATGTACATTGAGAAATAAAAAAAGACAAATTTAGATGTGAATAGTGTCAATTTTGCTTTTTTTCCTTTGTGACACTATTCATGCTAGATTTGTTATTTTTGTTTCTCAATGTGTATTTCAAATTTGGATCTGTTTTTTAGGGGTTCTAGTAACATACGTTGTAAACATTCACAATAAATTTCAGAATTTTTTGAAACATCTAAAATTGTTTTTTTGAAGTTGGTGTCATGGGAGCATTTTAGGTGTGGTATCACCTGATACTCACCCGAGGCGCATCCATCCAGGAGATTAGTCTAGGTAGTTAGGTTGTTGATTGTATCTTTATCTTATCAAACCGTAGCTATCCTTCTCTGATTTTCCTTGTACCTCGAGTTGTAATCTCAACCAATTGTGTATGCACATCAGAGATAAGCCCTGCATATAAATAGGAATGCTTCGCTCCCAACAACGTAAGATGCTTCCCGCAATCTCACATAGTATACAGATCTTACCTCTTCCATCTTATCTAGCTTTCATCTCCACCCAAGCTTCGCTGTGTATTTCTCTAGTGCTTCCCAAGCTGTTCTCAATGGCCAAGTCACGGAGAGGTTTAACCACACCAACTACATGCTCTGGCGTGCGCAGATCCTCAGCGGGGCGGGGTTCTTGGGCTACCCAATTTTACAGTTTTGTTCAGAAAATATATGTTTTTTGAATGACACAACCGCTTCTTGATTACTGATAGCTGCAACGAAATTATACCGAGTTGATTATTATAGTAATACTGCAGGTTCTAAAGGTATATTTTCATTCATGTTAGTAACGTGCAATTTGAAGTGACTGATATTTACGAAAAATTCGTACAAATGACAATTATTAAAAGTGTTGTTCTCCAAATGCAGAAAAAAGTGAGGAGGTCTATAATGTACCTACAAGTGTACACAATTTGTCGAATCGCTAGGAAATGACATATATGTCCACACATCACCCTATAACATGGCGGCTTTATGCATCATTTTCAATATAATTTAAAACCTTATGACTTTGACCCGACTGCATAATACACAAGTGTGGTTGAGAAGGACAAAACAACTTTACTCAACAACTCACTAACTTTGATGACAGCCACCAATACCCATTTCGATATTAAATGCGCATGTAAATACATCAATTCTAAGATGGAATGGTATATAAATGGTCTAAGATAAGAACACTTTGGTGTAGTATATAGGCAGAGAGAAGACAAATGTAGAGCATAGTACACTAAGTTGGCCGCTAACTGGCGGCATGCATATTTTGCCACTATGCTTGTGAACGATCAAGAATTCAGTCACCATGCGTCCATGTTGTTGGCCTACTTCTAGTCGGTGTAATCTTGTGAATCCATGATGCCACCCAATCCACGTTGATTTGGTACATCCCAAAGAGGGTTTCGCACTTGTCAATCCAGAGGCGAACGTCCGTGCCATCACATCAAGGAAAAGAAATCTTGAGGATCCACACCCTTCATTATTAGATTCATGCAATTCCTCAAACACGGGATCAAGCAGAGGAGTGGGTGGGGATTCCTTGCGGCTCTCTCCCATTTGTAAGAAGCTGTGATGCTGGTTCACGCAATGGTCCACCAATAATACCGCTTGGATCTTACGGAGTGGAAAGCATGGAATTCGCAATTACAATATCTATGTGCTAATCAAATCATACGTGCACACTCACATACTGAGCCTATGGTGCACCAACTGAATAGTCCACGCTGTCAATATCACACCGTGGTGTCAAAGCGAGACCAAGATCACGACGAGTTGAGACCGTGCATGCATAACCAAAAGGCTGAGCAATTGTCCTGCATGTCGAGTTAATTATACGTGTATATTGTTAGCATATAGATAGGCTTCTAATATCCATAGTTTAATAGGGGAACAACTCAGTTTCATAGTTTTCTTAGAAAAGATTTGTTTTTTGAATGACAAAACCACTTCTTGATTATTGATAGCTGAAATGAAATCCATCTAACACTTTGTACATGCTTCCTCGAATACCTTTTATTGTAATTCGTGAGTGTTCACTACTCAATACCATAGCAACTACCCGTTTCGAAAAAAATATGCCATAGTAACTAACAACCAATGCCCAGTTTGCAAGTGTCACTTTGCTAGATAAATGAGCATATAGGTTTACTAATTTATATAATCATTCAATGTAGTTTTCACCTATGTACAGTCTTTGCGGACACTGAATTAAGTGTCAAATGACTCAGACAGGTGGCACTTTTCAGAACCTCAAAGCTAGTTATATTCTTTAATAGTTTGATTAGTATTTGTCCCTATGTTAATCTTGTTATAATTTCAGCAACAAAAGAACGACTGTCATTGAATCCAATAATTCTGAAATAACAGTTTTCTTTACACTTGTTAAAGACGCCTGCTGCAAGTGGCTAGTACATTTGTACAACACAAAAATATATTGAATATCTATTATATAATCCGGCTTGTCTTATTTAAGGTTGAGTACACAATTTGCTGCTAGAGCCTATTAGTTAGGTTGGTCATCTGTCAGTTTTGTCCTATATGTCATGAGTCATGAGTCGTTATTAGATATGAGTTACATGAAAAAAACTGGACACTTTCTCTATATTTTCAACTTAATGCATAAGTCACTAGCAACTTAAGCTTAATTAGCAATCGTTCCATTGCAAGGTAGGCAAACTTATGGCAGTTTTATTTATGTTATTACTCAATGTAGCTAAATTCATTCTTGGGACATCCTATTGTCTGTTATTACTCAATGCAGTTTTATTATTTATGTATAAAAATAGGAAACGTTTTCCATTAAAGTACAAAAATTTATTGCTGCCTGTTCTGACTCTAACATCCTCTTGTCTCCATAAGAAACAGTAAGTACAGCCTTTTAATCCTGATGCAACATGCTGATTACCTATTCTCTTTTATTCACCTACTTCAACGGTGGTCACATTAGTTGTTATTTTGTCACTAGTAGAAAACAGGGCTTTCGTCCTAGCTGGATCGGAGCAATAGTCTCGGTCGCGTTACGAACCGGGACTAATGTGAGCATTAGTCCCGGTTCGAGCGGCTAGGACGCCGGATGGGGCTCGGCAGGCATCAGTCCCGGTTCGAATAGTCCCGAATGGTGTCTCCAACCGGGACTAAAGGGTCTATCTTTAGTCCCGGTTGGAGACACCAACCGGGACTAAAGGGCCAACCGGGACTAAAGGACTAAAGGGTTCCGGACTAAAGGGGAACCCTTTAGTCCCGGTTGGTGTCTCCAACCGGGACTAAAGTGTTATGAAAAAGTAAAACGGCTATAACTTTTGCATACGATGTCGAAAAAAAAACTTTAATATATCAAAATGTTCAGCACGAGAAACTGGTTTAATTACTAAAGGTCCTTTTCCAGTTTTTTTTTGTTTTTTGTTTTATTTATTTTCTTTTGTTTGTACTTACAGCGAAATATTTAGAGTTTTTGAACGAAATTTGTGTGAATCACAAGTTTGTGAATAACTTTACTTTGAAAATCGATTTTTGAGTGATTCTTTTTCCAGCTGTTTAATATTAGTGTGTTTTATCATTATATTTAATTTGGTAATTTTTAGGTTATCTTAAATAGGTGTTTTAATCAAAAACAAATTCTGTTTAGCTCTTTTAGTTTTATAGCTCAAAAAAACAATAAATGCATGAAAAATAGCGAATGAAGTGGGAAAGGGTTAAAAATTGATGATGTGGCTATTAATGGTGCATGTTGAACGCACAAAAAAGTCTGGAGTTTAAATAAGTTTAAAAAAATGAAATGACTTTGTAACACATGAGTTTTGGTTCGAAACCCAGATACTTCGAAAGAGATTGTCCAGTTCGTACACAAAGTGCATCCAGTTTTTGCCGTAACCATCTCAACTTTTTAGCACATGCTATGTGGGTGAAATGATGATACCATGCGAAGTTTCAACCTTTTCACAGTTCATTTGTAGTGCTTTTCAATTTCGGGGTCATTTAGCTCAAAAAAATCAATAAATGCATGAAAAATAGCGGATGAAGTGGGAAAGGGTTGAAATTGATGATGTGGCTTTGAATGGTGCATTTTGAACGCACAAAAAGTCTGGAGTTGAAATAAGTTTTAAAAAATGAAATGCTTTTGTGACAGATGCGTTTTCGTCCAAAACCCTGATACTTCGAAAGGGATTGTCCAGTTTGTATACGAAGTGCATCCAGTTTTTGCCGTAACCCTCTTAACTTTTTAGCACATACTATGTGGGTGAAATGATGATACCATGCCAAGTTTCAACCTTTTCAGAGTTCATTTGTAGTGCTTTTCAATTTCGGAGTCATTTAGCTCAAAAAAAAATCAATAAATGCATGAAAAATAGCGAATGAAGTGCGAAAGGGTTGAAAATTGATGATGTGGCTTTGAATGGTGCATGTTGAACGCACAAAAAGTCTGGAGTTGAAATAAGTTTAAAAAAAATGAAATGTCTTTGTAACAGATGAGTTTTCGTCCGAAACCCTGATACTTCGAAAGGGATTGTCCAGTTTGTACACGAAGTGCATCCAGTTTTTGCCGTAACCCTCTCAACTTTTTAGCACATGCTATGTGGGTGAATTGATGATACCATGCCAAGTTTCAAAGTTTTCAGAGTTCATTTGTAGTGCTTTTCAATTTCGGGGTCATTTAGCTCAAAAAAGTTAATAAATGCATGAAAAATAGCGAATGAAGTGGGAAAAGGTTGAAAATTGATGATGTGGCTTTGAATGGTGCATGTTGAACGCACAAAAAGTCTGGAGTTGAAATAAGTTTAAAAAAAGTGTTATGAAAAGTAAAACAGCTATAACTTTTGCATACGATGTCGAAAAAAAAGAAGTTTAATATATCAAAATGTTCAGCACGAGAAACCGGTTTCGATGGCAACCGTCGTAGGCTGTTTTGTAAATTTTTAGAATCCTCAAATTCCGAAAGGAAAAAAAGTTATCCTCAAATTTAAGTTTGTTTGAATTTTTGGTCAAACTACTTATTCAATAAATATTAGTGTTACTAAATAATTATTTCTTTTTAGAATAATAGTTTCAAACTCAAATGGTGAAACGTGTGACATCATGCTCAAGGGCTTAATAGGATTGATATGATAGATATAACATAAATTAATTGAATAAGTAGTTTATTTTTTTAAACGTTTTTAATTCTTTTAGATTTTTGAAATTCGAAAAGAATAAAAATTCAGATTTTAAAAATTAATTTTATTTAAAAATAAATAAATGATGTCCTATTTGGATTCCTCACATTTTTCTGATAATAATGGATATATTATTTGTCGAATTTCAATTTACAGATTTAAAGATATTAATTATGCCATATTAAATGAATAAATGGCAATAAATAAATAAAATAATATTATTACTTATTTTATCTTCATTGAAATTCAATATTATTATTACTTATTTTATTTTAAACTTTTTATTATTTTGGATTTTTTGTTTTTTTTGTTTTTTGAGAATTTTTGATTTGTTTTTTGAATTTTTTGCCTTTTTTGAAGTTTTTAAATTAATCATTTTTGTTTGTTAATCATTGTTGTTTATTTTAATAATTGTTTGGAATTCAAAAAATTAAATTATGTGACATCAAGACCTAAGGGTTAATAGGATTGATAGCTTACTATTGTCAAGAAAACAACAAGTGCAGACTTGGAAACTAGGGGAGATAGAACTCGAAAGTTAAGCGTGCTGGGGTTGGAGCAGTGAGAGGATGGATGATCGGCCGGGAAGTTAAGCGTGCTGGGGTTGGAGCAGTGAGAGGATGGGTGACCGGCCGGGAAGTTAGACGATTTGGAATGAATGCTCCACGCTGGAGCAGTGAGGAGGGGTGATTAGAGATTAAATTGTCAAATAATTCAAAAATTTGAAAATCAGAAGAATTTTTTTTAAAACAAATAAAAAAAATGTCGAAATAAAATGTCGAAAAAAAATTTAAAAAAAATTCCAAAAAAGTTACCAACCGGGACTAAAGGTCCTCCAGCCCCCGCTCCAGAAAGCTGCCATGCGGAGCCCCTTTAGTCCCGGTTCGTAATCCAACCGGGACTAAAAGTGGGGGCCTTTAGTCCCGATTGCTTAGTCCCGGTTGGAAAACCGGGACTAAAGGCCCTTACGAACCGGGACTAAAGGCCCGTTTTCTACTAGTGTGTCAATGGTTGCCACTGCCCTTTAATTTTCACTGAAGACAAGATATAACGAAGAAATATATTTGAAGGTTGAAAAGTTTCTTAGGACATACGACACATCAAAACCCATGAGGTACACTTTCTCTGAAGTTAAGAAAATTGCAAGACGGTTTATAATAAAAGTAGGGCAAGGAGGATTTGGCAGTGTATACAAAGGCGAGTTGTCAAATGGAGTGCCTGTGGCAGTCAAGATGCTAGAGAACTATACAGGAGAGGGAGAAAAATTCACCAATGAAGTTGCAACCATTGGACTAATTCATAATGCAAATATTGTTCGTCTCCTAGGCTTTTGCTCTGAAGGAACGAGACGAGCTCTTATTTATGAATTTACGCCTAACGATTCACTAGAGAAATACATATTTTCTCGCGACTCTAATATTTTTGAAGATATCCTAGTGCCCGACAGAATGCTAGATGCTGCTTTAGGCATCACTCGAGGAATGGAGTACCTGCATCAGGGGTGGAACTAACGTATCCTCCACATCGACATCAAGCCTAACGACATCATGTTGGAGTTCAAATTCAATCCCAAAATTTCAGACATTGGCCTAGCCAAGTTGTGTGCAAGGGACCAGAGTATCATTACCTTAACTGCAGCAAGAGGCAGGATGGGCTACATTGCACCGGAGTACTCACGGAACTTTGGGGGAGTATGATACAAGTCTCATGTATACAATTTTGACATGCTAGTGTTAGAAATGGTGATTGGAAAGAGGAACTCGAACCCAAGTGTTGGTAGCCAGAACGATGTGTACCTACCGGAGTGGATCTATGAGAAAGTAAGAACTGTCATGACTTGCTAGTTATTTTGGACATGGCACAAGAAGAGAAAGAAAAGTTCAGACAACTTGCCATTGTGGGATTACCCAGTGGAACCCGAAGAATCGACCATCAATGAAAAAGGTGGTAAACATGTTAACCGGAAGGTTGCAGAATTTACATATGCCCCCAAAGATATTCAACTCATCTGAAAATCCTCCTGTGGTGTAAATCATGAAGAGCATGCTGCCATAATTTAGTAAACACCGGGCCGTGTCCGTCCATGTGTTGCACATCAATGCAGATCACCAGCACGCAATATATTTTGATGTTTCCATTATATTAGCACCTGATGTATGAATAATGATCCATCGCCATGTAATACTACTACTAGCTACTAGTACATGGTACAGGTTGAAGGATTATTATTCTGAAATGTCGTGCCTTTGGAGCGACTGAAGGCATTTTTATTTAGTACATAATCATATTATCAATATATTTAACGAATAACAAGATCATGTAAATTCCATACACATGCATCATACACTGATTAGTCTGATCAATTAGAAGTTCACGCAAAAAAAGTATTGGTGAAACAAAGGAAAATTTGGGTCATAATAATTTATTTTTGAGTAAGACAGTACAGACTGAGCCATTAGATCTTGAGATTGACGAAGTCATCACAGATGACTTGCTAACGACCGCGACGAAAACGTCCCCTCCCACTGAAGGATTATCCGCCTTAATGAGACAAACTTATGCCAAACCTGAAGTTTAATCTTAAATGGGTTGTGCGTATAACCATCATCCTAACCATCCAATTACAAATTGGTTCTCGACCATAATTTTGTGAAATTTGTTTATAAGAGAAGGTAATATTGTTTGTTAGTTACAACACATATTAAGCTCTCTTTTTTTCTTTTATCTAAACACTTGGATGTGAACTGTCAGAGTGTGCGTTGCTCCATGGAGTATTTTTGTTTTCTCTCACCACGTTGCCTTGTGCTAGTAGTACTACTTTTTCCTCTAGATGAATAGTGCTACACTGCTACTGTTGGGCACCCTCTCTCACGGGCACGGGAGCCTGCCAGAGATTTCTAGTGGCACTGGCAAGAGGAAGAATAGCTTGCAACACTCTGACGGTAGCAGTCTGCAGCACAACACGAGGGTGCCTCCCACCGCGAATCCAAGCATCGTGGGCCGTCTGATTACTTTATCCAATGGTCTGCATTTGGCCACGTGGTCCTTTATCTAAAGCAATTGAACGTGAGCCGTCCAATCACAAAGATCCAACGGTTTATATAACTTGACACTCGTATACTATATAGGAGTATAGATTTGTATTTTTTGTATTCCGAATCACATCAAACTTATTTGGAATGTAAAAAACAACTATAAATACAGCAATCTCTTGGTTACCTTCTTCTGATGTTCCGGCGATTTATCTCTAGTTCAGCATTTCCTGCACTGCATTCATCCTCACTGAGTTCCTCGAGAAACATGATTAGGCAATCTGATTGTCACTTGGATTGTGGTGAGAATGTCGGAGGATCCAGGCCACCTGATGTAATAATAATCAATAGTTTTATTTGCATTTTGACAGATAAAACGTATAAAACTTATCCTCCTCAGTAAGCAGGCCATTTTAACCGCAGGACAAAACGGAAGGAGTTGGAACAAACGAGCGTTGCTACCTTCGGCGACGCAGACGAGGAGGCCGCCATTGCCGGAGGAAGGGCGCTTGGGGGGGGGGGGGGGGGGGGGGGGCATGGCGGCAATAGGGACCCCTGGAACTTCTCAACCGGAAGTCCGATGTGGCGGCTTACTGGGATCTGAGAACTCTATGCCCACTAAAGGACGACTTCCGCAGGCGTCGCCGGAGCAGAGCACCGCACCGCCGGGGGTCGTGAAGGATAGGAAGAAGATTCGCATCGGGCTCCTCCTCCGCCCGCTAAAAGTAGGAACAAAGGGCCCAGCCCATCAAAACCACTAGGCCCAGCAAAGACCTGCTATGTTTTTCTTTTCCGCCGTTGGCTATTCACATCCTTTTTCTCTTTATTACTATTTATACAGCTCGGAAGTAATATTGCATTTACCCAAAAAGATACATATATTTTGCTCTTTAGTAGTATACGTGAATTTTTAATGGATTAATTGAAATACGCAAGTATATATTTTACAATTTTAGAAATAAAGATCTACCAAATTAGTTGATTAGCAATTACTACCCATGACCTGGTTTATTAGCCCCCTTCATATTTTGTGTTAAATTTTAACCATAGATTTAACTAACATAATGTTAGTGCATGCCATAAAGAATTACGTTGTTGGATTCGTATTTGAACATACTTTCCAATGATTTTATTTTTTGTGAAATGCATTAACATTTTATTAGTTAAATAAGGTCAAAGTATGACACAAAATACGAAGGGCACTAATAAACCAGGACGGAGGTAGTAACATAGTAATTTAAAAAAAAAACTATAAATAGAAGGACTTTTGTACTTTTAGGAGTGCTACGACACTTCATAAACTAGTATACATAATATTTTTCAGCAGTTCACACATTGCTATTTTGTTTACATGAGAATGATCAAATTTCACTTAAATGTCACGTAAGGTCTTCGTAAACACCAACCGGTTGCTAGTAAAGGACGACCCTAGGGAACTCGGTCTCTTTTGACTTGTGACAGAGACCGACAATTTTACATTGAAGGCACATTTGGGTTGCTACGAACATAGGAATCCAGACTCTACTTGATTTGATCTTCAATTTTGACCTTCACCAGTCAGAAAAAAGAATAAAGACCCACTTATTCCACTCGGAGAGTCCACACAATGTTCGAATCCTTTTACTCCAGATGATGAAGACCCAATTGGATTTGTCAAGAACGAGCTAACAACTACCGGGGACATACATCAAATGCTTTCATCTCAAGCTCTGAAGGTACATAAATAAGCATTCAAGAGAAGCTTTGGTGCACGATGATGAATGGAAGTATCAAAACTGGATTATGCCTTCTATGTCGTGAAAGTGTAACTATTAACCCGTGTGACAAGCCCATGGAGTATTTGGAGAACTACGTGACAATAAGTGCAATTCCATGTCACCTCAGTTCTGAATCATAATGACAGCATGTTGTTTTTCTTCTGTGAGAAACGAGACAGGAAGGGAAACACTACACTAGCACTAGTATGTTATGATCTCATTAGCAGTAGAGTTGCTCCTACCTCGTGTTCCAGCCAGTGCAGCAAGAAACACAATGACGTATTTTTTTGAAGAACCTCATTGCGAGGGGGGGGGGGGGGGGGGGGGGGTAACATCCTGCTGTTCATTTAGAAGAAGAGACATGGTTTAGTTTATAAGTAAAACCGGACCCAAAAACAATATGCGGATGACACTATTCTCTTTATGGATAATGACCTAGATAAAGCAAGAAACCTCAAGCTGCTTTTATGCGCATTTGAGGAGCTATCTGGTCTTAAAATTAATTTTCATAAGAGCGAGCTTTTTTTGCTTTGGCAACGCTACAGAGTCGGCGACTGAGTATGCTGACATTTTTGGCTGCCAGCTCGGACAGTTCCCGATTCGGTATCTCGGTATTCCGATTCACTATCGGCGCTTAACTATCGTTGAGTGGAAGTATGTGGAAGAGAGACTTGAGAAACGGCTAGCCAGTTGGAAGGCCAAGCTCTTGTCATATGGGGGACGATTGATTTTGATCAATTCCGTCCTTAGCAATATGGTTCTATACATGTTGTCTTTCTTTCACTTACCGAAAGGGGTTCTTCAGCGACTGGATTACTTTAGATCCAGATTTTTTTTGGCAATGCGATAATGAATCCAAGAAATATCGGCTGGCTAGGTGGATTGTATTATGCCGCCCTAAAAGTCAAGGGGGCCTTGGAATTCAAGATCTTGAGATAAAAAACATCGCTCTTCTGAGTAAATGGGTCTATAAATTACTCACTGAAAATGGAGTGTGGCAGGAAATCATTCGTAACAAATACGTGGGGTCCAAAGCTATCTCTCAAGTTCATTGGAAACCCGGTGATTCACATTTTTGGTATGGTGTCATGAAGGCCAAGGAATTCTTTTTCCAATTTGGTACTTTCTCAGTTAGGGATGGTTCTTAGGTCCGATTCTGGGAAGATACCTGGCTAGGCACCACCCCACTTATGATGCAGTACCCAAATTTGTACAGGATTGTGAGACACAAATTTGTCACAACAAGTGTTGGGACAAGAAAACCCCGACATTTCTTTTCGTAGGGACCTCTTTGGCCCTCGCTTGGCAGCATGGAATGAATTACTCTCTCGTCTGGAGGATATTCAACTGACAAGCGAGCCGGACAAGTTTCGATGGAAACTGCATCAGAATGGCAGTTTCTCGGTGAAGTCCTTGTACGATGCAATGGTTCATAGTGATGTTCCCGTTGATAACAATAAATTGTGGAAGCTAAAAATACCTCTAAGAGTGAAGATATCCTCTGGTTTTTAAGAAGAGGGGTCATCTTAACTAGAGATAACCTGGCACGACGTAACTGACAAGGTAGTAAAACATGTATCTTTTGCCAACATGACGAGTCTATTAAACAATTATTTTTTGAGTGTAAATTCGCTCGGGCAGTATGGGCCATTGTTCAAGTAGCTTCCAATCTATACCCCCCACGTAGTGCACGTAACATGTTCGTCAATTGGTTGAGGGGTATTGATAAACAATTTTCTACGCATATTCGTGTGGGGGCGGCTGCCTTATGTTGGGCATTGTGGCTTACCAGGAATGATGTGGTTTTTAATAATAAATGTGTTTCTTCTTCCGTGCAGGTTATTAATGCATGTACACGATGGCTCCGTACTTGGTCTATCCTGCAGAGGCCGGAGGACAGAGACCTTTTTATGATGGCGTCTACCCGGCTGGAGCGTACGGCCAGGGAGGTTTTCTCCCTCCATGGATGGAGGTGTAATCTCCGGATAGGATCTACCCCACCCTAGGCTGGATTGATTTATTTTTGCTACAAAACAATTTTTATTTTTGGTCTTTTGGACTTGTTGGCTGTGTGCATCATGCTATGTAGAGGCCGGGCATTCTTTCGATGCGGTTGTATCATCTTGATAAATCAATTCAATGAAATGTCCTTTATCTAAAAAAAAACCAAACATTCCAGGTTAATTCTGGAAAACTAGTGAAAACCCGAAAAGAGAAGAAAAAAACGCAACAACGTTTTTATTTGGCATGGGCTTTGTAGTCAACGAATAATTCTAGTGATTGCAAGCTTGGGCCACTATAAAACAAATGTCCAAAACGGAATGACTCATCGATGGACATTCTCGTGTGGTTGTAGGGTAACGCAGCAGAAAACAAAAAAATTCCGACCTACGCACCAGCCCAGGACCACCAGCTCAAGGAAGCACACATATTGCACTTGACTGAAAACGGAATTCTAGCTTTTTGGATCGAAGGAGGAGTGTCACATGATCCATAGTATTAGCGGGGGAATACCGAAAGCATGCGATAGGACAAAGTCCTTCTCGGCATTCTGGAGGAAAATCCTCACATTACGTTACCAACCGTAAAGTTTTAACCAAATATATAACAACTATTCAATTTTAATAGGGAAGGTGGAAATGCGAGCCATTATTCTACACCTATTTTGAATATAACACTTAGACAGTGTTCACAATTAATTGCACTAAGAATTAAAAGAATTAATTCTAAAGTGCGCTCCCACTCAAATCAATATCTCTCATAATTGATTGTGAGCGATTCAAGATCCGCATTTCAATTCAACGCCATTGATGGTAGCATCACAGATGATGAAAATCTCAATCGGTAGACAAACTTGCCAATCACATCTCTATGTGACTCTTGTTCATCTTTCGATGCGTGTGTTCCGAGCTCATGACTTTCATGCCTGAACGTCAAGACAACCAAGTGATCTCGCTGCGAGGTCTCAACTCACCGGCCTCACACTTCTCTAATCGTTCGTACCCATGGTAGCATGGCGCACCCCGAAAAGTTAGGTGTCGGGACGGTGCTACACTTGGGAGAACACTAACTACTTGATATTTTTGTGAGAGATCACCCTAATAAAAAGCGACTACCGCGCAATCAAGAAGGGTGCATCATAAGGGATAAACATCTCAGGCAATTCATAATAGCATGATATGGTATAGCCCTTTCTGACGGAGAAGTCTTGTATTTCTTCGTCTTCGGCATTCGCGTCGGTGTTCACCTTCGCGAAGATTGCCACCACCTTGTCGATGCACCAGATAATATTGCTATCTCTATAGCTAATAAAATAAGTGCATTACTTAAGGTTGACACGCAGGTCATTAAAGTGACAATCATATGGCTCCAGCCATCATGCCGAATCATGACACGCGGGTCATGTTAATATTACATCATATAGTCATCTCATACATAACCAAATTAATATGAGCACTGCTATACCACATCATATGCACATGCAAACCTTCCTGCAAAACCAAGTTAGACGCCTCTAATCGGTTCATGCAAAATTTTATTTTTCGTGGCTTCTAAGGTTTCGAAACAAACCGAAGCTACCAACGTCCATCATCAAGTATGATAATTCAAGTTGCTAGATTAACTTTCCAGGGTGTATGAAACACGAGATAATAAAATCTCGAGCCCCATACTAAACTTCGTCATACGCGTGACCCCCGTGCAGATCACATCGGCATTGCCCTTTCGTTTGCGAAACATCCATCTTCCTCAACTATGGTGGAACCCAAAGAACTGTTAGCACTTCGTTGATCTGTCAATCAGCATACTCAGGAGCAGCATGAAAGGATCGCGGATTGCCAGACCTTTGTGAGATTCCACCATGCCGTCAAGATCAGGACTACGCAAATTCAGGGGAAGCAACAGGAACATCGGGTAACAGATTTCATCTGCTACCCACACAAATAATTTTTAGTAATAGAACTCATCTACTACCTAATTATATTGTGTAACACCCATACATCTCTATGTATTCTAGATCGCAACCTGCATCTACGCATAACCTCGCTCTTGATGCCACTGTAGGGTAACGCAGCAGAAAACAAATTTTTTCCGACGTACGCACCAGCCCAGGACCACTATGGAGACTGCATACAAGGTTTGATCATTTTCGTTACCGACTCGTAGCGCAGCGGAAGTAGAGTCGATGACGATCGGCGGTGCAGATCCCCGCAGCTAGGATTTACAACCTCCCAACCGCGAGGATGTATACCCTCATCCGCCCCACGGACAGCCCTCCGGGAGGCGGTCGGACAGTCCCCCAGACGGTGTCACGGACAGCCCTTCGGGAGGACCATCGAAACTCGAACAGTCACTCGGACAACCCTTCGGGAGGACCTTCAAAACTCGGACAGTCACTCGGACAGCCCTTCGGGAGGCACTCTCGAACTAAGACCGAAACTACGATCTCTCTACAGAGTTGCACACATACGATGTCATCTATCCGGCAGGGCTTCGCCGTCCAGAACTAGTTCCCACCGGAACCCAGACAGCCTTTCGGCTCTACGAAACTATTTCGCTGGGAGGGAGAGAGAAGCCAGATAACATCAGATGGCATGTGTATGTGAGAAAGAGTGAGTGTGGAGAGTGCATCTCCACCTCTATTTATAGGAAAACCCAAGGGGTAGGGTGACACTTGAAATACCCAAAATGCCCTTCACAAGGGCACGAAGGTAAAAGAAAGTGGGCAGCCCTTATCCTTCCATGTCATCCCTAAAGATATTTGTGAGTAAAGCCCCAAAAGGTGGCTTTCCATAAAGTAATCCAAAAAGCACTTTCACTATTCACGACGACATATTTCAGCGTCCGTTCGAACTGAAAATATTCATGTGGGCTTAGAACATTTCCAGTACCCACTAAAATAATTTTCAACGCGATCCGAAACAATTCCGGTTTAGTGATTTTCATCTGCGAAAAGCATCTGAAGCGGTTCTGGCAGCTCCGGAACATTTCCGGTTTTCATCCCGGAAAATTCCAGAAAGTTTCCAGAACGATTCTGGCACCCTCCAAGAATTATCAGGCATGTGCCGAAACCAATTTGACTTTATGGTGTACTCCGAAACAACTTTTCGGTTTAGTGATTTTCATCTGTGAAAAGCTACTAAAGCGGTTCCGACAGTCCGGAACATTTCCGGGTTTTGTCTTTGAAAAATCTCAGATGTTACCGGAACAATTCTGGTACCTTCCAATAATTTCCAGGCATGTGCCGAAACCAATTTGACTTTATGGTACACTCCGAAACAACTTTTTGGTTTTACCGAAACTCTTCCGGTGTTCTCTCTCCGGAACTCTTCCGTTGTCTCCGAAACTTTTTCGGTGAATTTCTCTCAGACTCCCTGTCTAGTATTCAATAGATAGATGACCCTTAAACGTGTGAACCTATAAGTTCGGTGAAGTATAGACATGACCCGGAACCCCTTCCGATCAATGATCAACATCGGAGCCGTGGACACCCATATTGACCCCTATACCCACACGAATGAATATTCGAGTAAACCTCCAGTTGCCGTGTGCTATTCCTGTTGCTTCGCGATATGTTACAAATACCCGAGGTGAGACATGTTGGCATCCCCGTGGATCAACAACTTGTCCACTATGCCAGTTACCTCGTTACCGGTATTGTTCTCTTTTCTCGTTCCCGTGTTCCGGCATCCCCGTGATCAAGTCACAAAGTGTCTGGCCAGACGATGATGGATACCGTAACACCGAGAGGGCCCAGAGATATCTCTCCATCGTCGGAGGAGCAAATCCCAATCTTGAGCTATCAAGTTACTTGACATACTTTTCCATGAACCCGTAAGCCGCCGTAATAGCCACCCGTTTACGGATGACGTTTAACAAACCCCAAAGTTCATGAAGCAAGCATGAAGAAACTCGATACTCTCATGGTCTAAGGAATCATGCAAATGTTAACCATCTCTGTGTTATAAACCATTAACTAGTGACGAATGTATCTCATAGCATAACATCAATTCGGGTCGATTCAACACAAGTGTTCTACCAACATTGCGCCCTCAAAATTGCCGGCATAGCCATGGCCATGATCAGGAAAACAGGATCTTCATGCAATACTTGAGCCAGTCTTAGAGGCTAGACTAGGAATACATTTTACCGTTTATTATCCCACACGTGCATATGAGTCTTCCTCCGAGCCTCGTGGTTATTGCAGACTCGAGAACCATAGCAGTTATAGCATGGAACATAAACCTAATTGTGAACAGGGAGATAATCAATAACATTTATTATTGCCCCTAGGGCATATCTCCTACAGTGGTGTTTATGTGGAACTGTGATTTTGTATGTTGCTTACATTTTTCTTGAATCTCTACCGTTTTCTAAGCCTTTTGATGTATATCAAACTATCACATCTCTGCCTTACTCCATATATAACTTACTAATAAAAGTGTATAACGTTGAATTAAAACTGCACAGGGGTACAATTTCAGTCATGTCAGTAATGTGTGCAACTTAAGGTGACTGATATTTATGAAGCTTTCATACAACCGAGTATTCTCAAGATTGGATAGTTCTCCAGAAGTGGGAAAACATGTGAGAAAGGTCTATATCATAACTATGAGTATACACAATTTTTTGAGAGGCTAGGAAATGACATATATGTCCACTCACCATCCTATTAATGCCCATTGATGCATTATTTTTTATTTATTTCAAAACCTTATGACTTTTGTCGACTGAACATTACACATGCGTGGTTGAGAAGGACGAAACCACTTTACTCATTGTCACTACCTTTGATAGTGGCTACCAATGCCATCTTCATATTAGAAGTGCATGTAAGTGTGTCCATCCCACATTCGAGCGGTATATAAAGGAGCCCCGGAACACTTTGATGTAGTATAGGCAGGGAGAACACAATGGAGAACACTTTGCACTAGGTTGGCAGCCAACTGGGGGCATCCATATATACCACTGGCACTGGGCTTGGGAAGGATCAAGAATACTGTTACCACTCTCCCTTCTGGTGAGCCTCGTACTCTATGTAATCTTGTGAATGGATGGTGCCACCGAACTCATGTCAAAATTTGACAATGGTATATTGTACCCATCGTGCATCAAAAGAGCATGTTACGCTGCACTGCCTACATCACGTCTCGGTACCCAAGAGAGATGAGGGTGCCGAAGAGCTGCAACCATGCATGGACAATGAAAAGGCTGAGCAATTGCCCTTCATGTCATGTTCAAAATGAATGGACTAGAGGTCCCAAAAACCGAAATCACTAATTGACGAGTACTCCTTTCAGGGATCACTTCCAGCTCCACAGGTTACGGCAAGTGGCACACCGCATGTGTGACACTTGTCACAACCTGGGAGTTTTCCCTTTTTTCGTAGATCCGTATTTTCAAAACGTTTTATCTCTTAAACCGTGCATCAAAATCTTGAACCGTTTTCACCGTGGGTTCCTCGCGTTGAGATTTTCAAAACTAGATCCCATGTTGATAGGTTTTGACGAACTTATTTTTCACGAAAAAACCGGACGAAAACAACCGGAGACGAAAAAACCGTGCCTCTCGTGGTAGAAAAAAAAAGGAAAACACGTTTTTTTTCCTTTCCGAGAGGCACGGCCCTCTCGCGATGGCAAAACCGTACCTCTCGCGGAAGCAACACCGTGCCTCTCGCAAAAAAAAAACGAGTTTTTTTTCCTTTTCGAGAGGCACGGCGGTGCCTCTCACAAAAGTAAAACCGTGCCTCTAGTGGAAGAAAAAGTGTGCCTCTCGCAAAAAGAAAAAAAAGAAAAAATATGTTTTTCCCTTTCCGAGAGGCACGGCCGTGCCTCTCGCGAAAGCAAAACCGTGCCTCTCGCGGAAGCAAAACCGTGCCTCTCACGAAAAAAAACAGAAAATGCGTTTTTTCACGCAAAAAAAATTGATTTTTTTTTTCGTTCAAAAGTTAAGAAAGACCGATGAAAAACCGGAACACCAAAAAAACCCGAAAAAACCCAATCTAAAAAGCAGAAAACACGTGCGAAAAAATAAAATAAAATAAAATCCGAAGGAAACGCTCAGAGCGCGACACGTGGCAGCGGCTGAGAATGCACCAAGTGGCGCCGCGTGGGAGTGATCGTTGGGAGGCTTCCGAGGGAGTGCTCGCTAATTAGTTGCTGCCCCCAAAAACGTTACCACTAAGTACGCAGCCTGCTAAGAAAGAACCAAGGGCCCAGCCCATCAATACCAAACCAGAGCACGCCCCACTATACCCACCAGAGACCTGTTTTGTTTTTCTTTTCCGTTGTTGGCTATTACAGACCGTCACACCCTTTTTTACTCTATATATACAGATCCGATGTAATACTACTTTTACCAAAAAAAATTGCTCTTTACTAGTATATGTTCATTTTTATGAATTTATTTGAAACATGTAAATGTATATTTAGAATTGTAGATATAAAAATCTAGCAAATTAGCTGATTAACAGTTAACAAAGTAATTTGCAAATAAAATTAACAAATTATAAATAGAATGAGTTTTGTAGCTATTTTAGGAGTGTTACAAGATTCTATCAACTAGCACATCATTGTTTTTTAGGGATTCACATTTCTATTTTGTGAGCATGACAATAATCCACTTTCACTTAAATCTCACGTAATGTCTACACTCCTGATAAATGCTCACCCCCCCGCAAAAAAGGGGTAAATACTCACCAACTGGTTGGTGGTAAAGGGCGGCCCTTGTGTACTCACTAGTAGAAAACAGACCTTTTGTGCACATCATTAGTCCCGGTCTGGTTTTGAACCGGCACTAATGTGACCATTAGTCGCGGTTCGTGACGGGCATCATTAGTGCCGGTTCGTTCCGGACCTTTAGTCCCGGTTCGTAACACGAACCGGGACTAAAGGGGTGGTGGCAGGGTGGTGTCATCCTGGGGCCCCACGATAACCTTTAGTCCCGGTTCGTGCCACGAACCGGGACTATAGGCTAACCTTTAGTCCCGGTTTGTGTCTCGAACCGGGACTAAAGGTCCCCTATATGAACCCTTCGGCCAGCCCGAGCTCTCTGTTTTTCCCCTTTCCTCTCCTCGGGTTCTTCCTCTCTTCCCTGAGCTCATCCTCCATTTTTGCCAAAATTTGTCAAGATTTGGAGGCACCCCATCCATCCAAGTGTTCACAAAGGTTAGCAACTTTGTCCTTTCATCTCTCATTGCTAGATTAGCTCTTGCAATGCTCTATAAGTATAGTGATTTGTGGGTTTTAGTTTGGGATTATTTATATGTGGTAGTTTATTTGATTTATATGCAATTTGAGCTCAAATTAACTTCTTACTTTGCATGTGTAGGTGTGGTTTACTTAGTGCCTTCCCGTCCCCGTCCTAACCACCGTCGATCGCCCGCACCGTCCCGTCGCCGGCACCACCTTCGTGAGCCTCTTGTTCTTATCCTTTTTTATAAAAAAAAATCATGTTTGTAAGTTTTAGTTAGTTACTTGTATAGTTTTCTTACCAATATGGTTGTTTGTTATACATAGTGGCATGGTTTTCATATCCGTCCCTGTCGTCCCTCGTCCGGTTTATGATTCGGATGTGGTATATACTCTCTTTTATAACTATTTGTTGCATTTCATGATTATGACAATTATGCCCATCAAGTTGACATAGATATTTTTATCTAGGAGGTATGTGAACCGGAAATTCCAACCGACATAGATATTCTTGTCAAGAAGTTAAATTTAGTTGAAAAAGAAAAGGAGTATTTGAAAGAAAAATTGAAAAGAGTTGAAGAAGAGAAGATGAAACTGGAGTTGTATGTTGCCGATGTCGTCGATGATCACAAGATCAAGATGGATGCAATGCGCTTGAAGATTAGAAAATTTAAAAAATATGCCATTGATAGTGAGGCTTGGTATCACTATGCTGTTGGATCAATTGTTACCTTAGTTGCGATCTTGATCGCATTTGTTGTTGCATTTAAATGCTTTAGCTAGAGAGTTTGTATGTTGTTTTATGAGAACAAGTGTGTATGAACTTTATGTATGAACTTGTATTAATTTGGTCTTTTCGGTGTTGTGTAATGAAGATGAGCCGGCAATGGATGTACGATGACCGATGCTCTCCCCAGTTCATTAATGGCGTGAATACTTTTCTGGTTGCGGCTGAGGCAAACAAGCGGGCGGATGGTTTTATGTATTGTCCATGTGCTGGCTGTAAGAATGATCGAAATTACTCTGACTCAAGAACCATTCACGTCCACCTGTTTGAGTCCGGTTTCATGTCCGGCTATAACTGTTGGACCAAGCACGGAGAAAGAGGGGTCCTAATGGAAGAGAATGAAGAAGAAGAGGATGACGACAGCTATCCTGGCCATGGGTTCCATGAATACGATGGTACAACAATGGGGGAAGAAGCTGAGCCGGCAATGCGGGAAGGAGCTGAAGAAGAGGCATCAGATGAGCCCGCTGATGATCTTGGTCGGGCCATTGCCGATGCAAAGAGAAACTGCGCAAGTGAAAAGGAGAAGCTGAAGTTGCAGCGCATGTTAGAGGATCACGAGAAATTGTTGTACCCAAATTGCGAAGATGACAAGAAAAAGCTGGGTACCACACTGGAATTGCTGCAATGGAAGGCAGAGAATGGTGTACCTGACAAGGCATTTGAAAAGTTGCTGAAAATAATGAAGAATAAGCTACCAAAGGACAACGAATTGCCCGACAATACGTACGAAGCAAAGAAGGCCGTCTGCCCTCTAGGATTAGAGGTGCAGAAGATACATGCATGCCCTAATGACTGCATCCTCTACCGCGGTGAGTACGAGGATTTGAATGCATGCCCGGTATGCTGTGCATTGCGCTATAAGATCGGCCACGATGACGCTGGTGATGTTGAGGGCGAGCGCCCCAGGAAGAAGATTCCTGCCAAGGTGATGTGGTATGCTCCTATAATACCACGGTTGAAACGTTTGTTCCAAAACAAAGAGCATGCCAAGTTGATGCGATGGCACAACGAAGACCGTAAGAAAGACGGGAAGTTGAGAGTACCCGCTGACGGATCGCAATGGAGAAAAATCGAGAGAAAGTGGAAGGACTTCGCAAAGGACGCAAGGAACGTATGGTTTGGTTTAAGTGTAGATGGCATTAATCCTTTTGGGGAGCAGAACAACAATCATAGCACATGGCCTGTGACTCTATGTATCTATAACCTTCCTCCTTGGTTGTGCATGAAGCGGAAGTTCATTATGATGCCAGTGCTCATCCAAGGCCCCAAGCAACCCGGCAAAGACATTGATGTGTACCTAAGGCCATTAGTTGAAGAACTTTTACAATTGTGGAATGGAAAAGGTGTACGTGTGTGGGATGCGAAAGAACAGGAGGAATTTGACCTACATGCGTTGCTGTTTGTAACCATCAATGATTGGCCTGCTCTCAGTAACCTTTCAGGACAGACAAACAAGGGATACCACGCATGCACGCACTGTTTAGATGATACCGACAGTATATAGTTGGATAAATGTAAGAAGAATGTGTACCTGGGGCATCGTCGATTTCTTCAGAGCAGGCATCCCGTAAGAAAGAAAAGCAAGCATTTCAAAGGTGAGGCAGATCACCGGAAGAAGCCTCGCCACCGTACTGGTGATGATATACTTGATGTGGTCGAGGATTTAAAAGTAATCTTTGGAAAGGGTCCTGGCGAACAATCTGTTCCGAATGATGCTGACAATCGCGCACCCATGTGGAAGAAGAAATCTATATTTTGGGACCTACCCTATTGGAAAGACCTCGAGGTCCGCTCTGCAATCGACGTGATGCACGTGACAAAGAATCTTTGCGTGAACCTGCTAGGCTTCTTGGGCGTGTATGGGAAGACAAAAGATACACCGGAGGCACGGGAGGACCAGCAACGTATGCACGGAGAAGATGGCATGGATCCAAAGCAGTTTCAGGGTCATGCCAGAAGAGAAGGAAATCTTCTTCGAATGCCTTCTCAGTATGAAGGTCCCGTCTGGCTTCTCGTCGAATATAAAGGGAATAATAAATATGACATAGAAAAAGTTCCAGAACCTAAAGTCTCATGACTGCCACGTGATTATGACGCAACTGCTTCCGGTTGCATTGAGGGGGCTTCTACCGGAAAACGTTCGATTAGGCATTGTGAAGCTATGTGTATTCCTGAATGCAATCTCTCAGAAGGTAATCGATCCAGAAATCCTACCAAGGTTAGAGAATGATTTGGTGCAATGTCTTGTCAGTTTCGAGTTGGTGTTCCCACCATCCTTCTTCAATATCATGACGCACGTCCTAGTTCACCTAGTCGAGGAGATTGCCATTCTGGGTCCTGTATTTCTACACAATATGTTCCCCTTTGAGAGGTTCATGGGAGTCTTAAAGAAATATGTTCATAATCGTGCTAGGCCAGAAGGAAGCATCTCCAAGGGCCATGAAACAGAGGAGGTCATTGAGTTTTGTGTTGACTTTATTCCTGACATTAAGCCGATTGGTGTTCCTGAAACGCGGCATGAGGGCAGACTGGGTGGAAAAGGCACGCTAGGAAAGAATTCACTAATATGCCAAGACGGGCATTCTTTGGCGCAAGCACACTACACAGTTCTACAAAGTTCCACCTTGGTGGCTCCGTATATCGAGCAAGACAAGAATATTCTACGCTCCAAACACCCGGAGCAGTCTGACGACTGGATTACACATGAACAAACAGTGACTTTCGCCGGTTGGTTGCAGACACGTCTCATGCATGACGACACTGTTGAAGATGACCTGTACTTGCTGTGCAAGTTACCATCTTCGACTATATTGACTTTCAAAGGGTACGAGATAAATGGGAATACATTTTACACGATCGCCCAAGATAAAAAGAACACCAACCAAAACAGTGGTGTCCGCTTTGATGCAGCAAACATCAATGGGCCAAAGGACACATATTATGGTTACATAGAGGAGATATGGGAACTTGACTATGGACTTGGTTTGAAGGTCCCTTTGTTTCGGTGCAAATGGGTCAATCTGACAGGAGGCGGGGTAAAGGAAGACCCGCAGTACGGAATGACAACAGTGGATCTCAACAATCTTGGGTACGCAGACAAACCATTCGTCCTAGCCAAAGATGTGGCACAGGTTTTCTATGTGAAGGACATGTCTACCAAGCCAAGAAAAAAAAAGATAAGGAAGCGAATACATCATACGATGAGCCAAAGCGCCACATAGTTCTTTCAGGGAAAAGAAACATCATGGGAGTGCAGGACAAGTAAGACATGTCAGAAGATTATGAAAAGTTTCATGAAATTGCTCCCTTCAGAGTGAATGTTGACCCGAGCATCAAGTTAAACGATGAAGATTGTCCATGGTTACGACGCAAAGGGACACACGCGAAGAAAAAGTTTTATACCCAAAGATCCCACTCTGGGATGTGACCGGCTTCACCGCCAATTGAGCATCATCCTTTCTATTTGTCTTTTGTTTCTTTCTAAGTGACTTTGTAAAAATGGAGTTGGAAAAATGAAATATACCGTCGGAAAATGAAAGGATTTCTAGATAGATCAACAAAACACACGGTTTCCCCTGCATACAGCCCGACGGTGGCTCGTGAGTGCCCGCATATGAAATGCACCGTCGGACCGTATGCAGGGAATCCGAATGATTTGTATTCGGTTGATGAACTAAAGGATTTCTAGATAGATCAAAAAAACACACGGTTTCCCCTGCATACAGCCCGACGGTGGCTCGTGAGTGCCCACATATGAAATGCACCGTCGGACCGTATGCAGGGAATCCGAATGATTTGTATTCGGTCGATGAACTAAAGGATTTCTAGATAGATCAAAAAAACACACGGTTTCCCCTGCATACCGCCCGACGGTGGCTCGTGAGTGCCCGCATATGAAATGCACCGTCGGACCGTATGCAGGGAATCCGAATGATTTGTATTCGGTCGATGAACTAAAGGATTTCTAGATAGATCAACAAAACACACGGTTTCCCCTGCATACAGCTCGACGGTGGCTCGTGAGTGCTCGCATATGAAATGCACCGTCGGACCGTATGCAGGGAATCCGAATGATTTGTATTCGGTCGATGAACTAAAGGATTTCTAGATAGATCAACAAAACACACGGTTTCCCCTGCATACAGCCCAACGGTGGAAATATGAAATGCACCGTTGGACTGTATGCAGGGAATCCGAATGATTTGAATCCGAATGAGTACACACACTAAGTGTCGAACATGTCTGAGAGGTGGGCTATATATAGGGTCGTGTGCCTCTTTAGTCCCGGTTGGTAGCACGAACCGGGACTAGTCGTTATAGTGCTGATCCAACAGCTCACAAGCGCTTGAAAGAAACACACGATCCGTGTGCTTCTTCCTGATTGGTACGACCTTCACCGCCCAAGGTTATAAAGATATGCAAAAATGGACAATCTCTTTCGAAGTATCAGGGTTTCAGACGAAAACTCGTCTGTTACAAAGGCATTTCATTTTTTTAAACTTATTTCAACTCCAGACTTTTTGTGCGTTCAGTATGCACCATTCGAAGCCACGCCATCAATTTTCAACCATTTCTGACTTCATTTGCTATTTTTCATGCATTTACTAATTTTTTAGAGCTAAATGACCCTAAAATTGATAAGCACTACAAATGAACTCTGAAAAGGTTGAAAGTTGGCATGGTATCATCATTTCACCCACATAGCATGTGCTAAAAAGTTGAGAGGGTTACGGCAAAAACTGGATGCACTTCGTGTACAAAATGGACAATCTCTTTCGAAGTATCAGGGTTTCAGACGAAAACTCGTCCGTTACAAAGGCATTTCAATTTTTTTAAACTTATTTCAACTCCAGACTTTTTGTGCGTTCAGTATGCACCATTCGAAGCCACGTTATCAATTTTCAACCCTTTCTGACTTCATTTGCTATTTTTCATGCATTTACTGATTTTTTTGAGCTAAATGACCCTGAAATTCATAAGCACTACAAATGAACTCTGAAAAGGTTGAAAGTTGGCATGGTATCATCATTTCACCCACATAGCATGTGCTAAAAAGTTGAGAGGGTTACGGCAGAAACTGGATGCACTTCGTGTAGAAAATGGACAATCTCTTTCGAAGTATCAGGGTTTCCTACGAAAACTCGTCTGTTACAAAGGCATTTCATTTTTTTAAATAACCTAAGTATTACCAAATTGAATATAATGATAAAACACAATAAAATTAAACAGAAGAAAAAATAATCACTGAAAAATCTATTTTTAAAGTAAAGTTATTCACAAACTAGTGATTCACACAAATTTTAAATAATTCAAATTTAAACTATTCAAATTTGAAAACTACTGGCACTAACAGAAAGTTTATATTTTTTTTTACCTAAAGCAAAAGGATTCACAAAGAAACTCTAAATAAAGAAAAAAACAACTCAGAAATAAAAAAAATTAAAGCAGAAAAAAAATGAAAAATAAATAAATTAAAAAAATCCCGCCTACCGGGCCACAACGACCTGCATACGACTAGAAACCCAACCTGTCGTTGGGCCAGGACGCAGGCCTGCAAGGCCCAGTAGGCCCACAGGGAATCGCAGCAGAGGTAGGCCCAAAGGCCTGCATTAGAGAGGAGCTCAATGCAGTGCCCGCGCCGGGGCTTATAAACTGGTCGAGGCGCCCCTCGACTAGCGAGGTGGGACTAAACTTCCACCGCAGTGCGCCGTGCCAGGAACAGGTCTTTAGTCGCGTTTGGAGCCACCAACCGCGCCTAAAGGGATTCGCTTCCCGCCGCTTCGGCTGGTGAAATTCACCTTTAGTCGCGGTTGGTGGCTCCAACCGCGACTAAAGGGGGGTCTTTAGTCGCGGTTGGAGCTACCAACCGCGACTAAAGGTCCTCCTATATAATCAGCAGTTGAAATTTTTTCATTTTCCCTCTGCTTCTTCGTCTCTTCGACCACTGAACAGAGGAGATCGCCGCTGCGCGACCCCGACGCACCGCCTGCCCCGACGCCATCGCTGCCCCCAACGCGCCGCCCACGCCGTCGCCGCCCCCGACGCGCCGCCCCTCGTCGCCGCCCCCGTCGCGCGCCGCCCCCTCCTCGAGCTCGCGCGCCGTCGCCGTCGCAGTCGCCGTCGCCCCGCTGTGAGACCCAGCCGCCATGGAATTTTTTTTATAAATGTTAATTAGATGTATATAATGTTAATTAGATGTATAGAAATGTTAGATATTAGGGTATACTAATAATGTTAATTAGATGTATAGAAATGTTAATTAGAATTTTTTTAGATGTTAATTAGATGTATAGAAATGTTAAATGTTAATTAGATGTATAGAATTTTTTTAATAAATGTTAATTAGATGTATATAATGTTAATTAGATGTATAGAAATGTTAATTATAATTTTTTTTCATAAGAATTTTTGCTCGGAGTCAACGATGCCTGGCCCCCATCCTCGTCGTCGACTCGTTCGCGATGACGTCCTGCTTCAGAGGGGCAACGTTCGGGACTGGGCTCCGCCGGGCTGGCACTGGGAGGTGCTACCTTCAGGGGCGCGCAGCTTGGTGAGGAACCCGGCCCCGGGTCCCGTCGTCGACCCGGAGCTTCTTTGGTGGCGTTCGCGTGGGCCACTTTCGGTGCGGAGGCAGCCGGCCCCGCCGGAGGTGGTACGTCGCCGTGTCAGGGAGGAGGACGTGCACGTCCGTCGCTACATGGATGCATTGGACGTCAGGTTCTTCAGGGATCTCACCCGAGCTATGATCCTGTGATGGTTCCTTCTCTTTGGGTGTCCACCACCCGCGCCTCAGGAACCGCGAGTGAACTAGATTCTTCGATAATATTCGATCTGTATTAGCTAGTGATAATACTCGAGATGTATTCGAGATTATATTCGATAATATTCGAGACGATTTATTCGAGATTATATTCGATGATGCATATTATATGAATTATTCGAGATGAATATTATGTACTATGATTCAGTTTTTCCTTATTGATTGCATGCATTCTAATTTGAATACTAAATTGTTTTATCTTTCTTCTGGATTAGTTAAATAAAAGCTATGGACAATACCGGCAGAGAAGGAGAAGAGGCTCTGTTCGACCTCATACGCTCCACGAGCCCAGAGCATGAACCTGAAGATGATGACGGCTCGCAATATCTGAACAATTCTGGTGAGGGTTGTATGATATTTGATGAAGACGAACGAATAGATGAAGGCGACGACAACGATGTTGACGAAGAAAATGTTCTTCAAATAACAAAGACTGGCGAGGTATATTTATTATATAAGCCATCCGGTGATCATTACATGTCTTAATTGATTTGTATGTATTAACGAATCGATCTTTCTTCTTTTAGGCCTCCGGATCGAGCAAATCTTCTACAAGCGACAGGGTAGTTCGAGGCCCGGCCAAAAAGTTGGATAAAGGCGTAAAGTTCAACATCGATTCCATCAAAACATCAACTGGCGAACCGCTTGGACCTACGAAAAATGCGACCAAGTTCAAGAATCAATGCGGAGTTATTGTCAGGGACCAAATCCCGATCTCCGTTCACGAATGGAAAAAGGCAGCAAAGGGAGATCGAACAGGCCGAGTTACTTTTGTCGACGAAAGAGCAAAATATGTGCTTTGGACTACGCTCATGGAACATTTCACCCTACCAGATAATTTGACAGATGCAGATCTGCAGAAAGTCAGAAACTATGCTCTTAAAAAGATGACGATCGCATTCAACACCTTCAAGAAAAATACATGGGCTAAGTACGTCAAATCCGGAAAGAAGACTCCACAATTCACGGGAGCACTGGTGACGGCAAAAGATCACTGGGACGCTTTCGTGAAGTTCAAGGAATCGGAAGAAGCTAAGGAACAGTCGAGAAAAAACAAGATTAATGCTGCGAAAAAGAAGTGGCACCATCATATGGAGCCAGGTGAATACCAGGTGGCCCTGCCTAAGTGGGATAAATCTGAGCAAGAGATGATTAGTGCAGGGGTCAGTCCAGTTACATTGACATGGCCCCCCAGGTGCAGGACATGGTTTTATGCGCATGGGGGGAAGTTGGACCCAGAGACAGGGCTGGTTATGGTGAAGGCAAGTCTTAAAGAAGCGACAGACGAAATACTTATTGCAATAGAAGAAGCTCGAACGGGGGTGTTCACGCCCAATAGAGAGAACGACGAGCTTACGCGCGCCCTGAAGAATCGTGAACACCCGGGAAGAACACGAGGCAAAGGCGTTGTTCCGTGGTTTGAGGGGTTTGCGGATTGGAACGACGACTATAGAAGCCGTGCGAGAAAGAAGATGCAGGAGGAGAAGAAGAAGAAGGAGGAAGCACATCGCCTTGAAGGCCTAGAATCAAAGCACCTGGAGTTGGAATGATTTGTCAGGCGGCAGCAGGAGCAGATCGACTCACTCAGCCAGGAAAGGGCGTCTCAGCGGCAGCATGAGCAGATCGATCCAGCATTGGATAGCACCATCCCATCTATGCCGAGAAGCAGCGTGGGTTCCGCCCCGGCCGATATCGATAATGCATTGCTAGATAGCTACCATGTGGATGATATCAAAGACAGGACTAACTGTGAGCTACACATGAAAGTCAAAAACTTATCCATGAAGGTGGCGGACGGCTATGCTTTAGCAAATCCCCCTGAAGCAACCTTCCATTGCAATCCCATTCCAGCAGGCTATGCTCGTGTCGGGGTTGATGAAGTGATGTCAGGATATAACGAGCTACAACTTGACATTCTTGGAGGTGACGAGGAGAGAACACTAGGAGAGGCCTTACATCGTATCATTCTATGGAAAAAGGATTGCATCGTCTTCCCAAGGCCACCGACACCTCCTCCTCCAAGTCCGCCGCCGCATCAGTCGACTCCTCCTCCTCCAAGTCCACCGCCGCGTCAGTCGACTCCTCCTCCTCCAAGTCCGGCACCGCGTCAGCCGACTCCTCCTCCAAGTCCGACACGGCGTCAGCCAACTCCTCCTCCTCCTAGTCCGCCGGCACTGCATCAGCCGACTCCTCCTCCAAGTCCAGCACGGCGTCAGCCTAAGCAACAGCGGAAGAGAGAGGCCGCAGCTACGACGGCTAGCGGTACAACAGGCAAGAAATTCAAATATGGTCCAGATCTCAAGCCTCTTCCGAAGTTGTCTTACCACCTGACTCAGGAGGAACTCGACGACGCATGTGATGCCCAATTGAAGGCCCATTTTGCACCGAAACCGCCCGCGCCGCCAAAGGAGAAAGTACCTGAGCATGTCTCACAACACTTTATTGATATGGCTCGACCGGCTGACAATGAGAAGGACTCCGACTATGTGCGGTCTATCAAGAAGTCATATTTAGCAGGGCAAAAGGAGTCGAGCTCGAGCTCGAGCCAAGCAGTTGGCAAAAAAGGCGGGAAAACTGTTCCCCAGCTGGGAGAACAGGCAGTGCAATCGATCCTCCCGCTCATTGCACAAACACCTGTGAGTACCGCCGATCGGCTGGTAATAACCGAAGATCATAAAAGGCAGGCTAAAGAGGCCGGTGTCACTGTTGAACAACTCCTAGGCCTTGAGGAAATCCCCAGGATTACAGAGGAGGAAGTAAAATGGCAATATGTCCGCGGCAAACCTCTGGTCAAGCCTGACGATGTCAAGCTTCTACCAACGAGAATGTACGATTTGCATACGTGGTACATGCAACAAACAACAAATACCAATCAAGAGTCCCTCATGGTGAAAGTCAAGAGAAAGCATTACTTCCATAAAAAAGATGTGTGGATTCATTATTCAGAGTTGTTATAGTTATTCAATCAAGACGCACTCGACAAATCTATCGTCAGTTGCTATTGTCTGTAAGTGATTTCTTTCTGTAATTTAAGTCTCTAGCTAGCTAGCTGTGCTCTTGTTCATTACCTGTAATTATCCTCACTATATTCTTTTCTGTGGTATTATGCAGAATGAAGATGTATGAAATGAAAAAAGCTGGACGCTATCTCATTGGGTTCATTGACCCAAATACGGTTAATCAGGCGATATGGGAAGATCAATATTCGAGAAAAGACACAGAGAAATCCCTGCTAGAGTTTTTGAAGAAACTAAACACCCAACCAGAAATACTACTTCCTTACAACTTCGGGTGAGTGTTAGTATATCTTATACTATAAATTCTATTTTTTGCTTAATTACTAGATGTTAATAAGTGTAGTTGATGAGTTATGCACGTGCCCGCTTCTTTATACAAAACGTGTGCGCATGCAGTTACCACTGGATCTTGTTAATCATTGAAGTTGACAAGGGAAAAGTTGAAGTACTGGACTCACTATATAAGAATCCATCCGAATACGCAACCGTGAGGGGGATGGTCGACAGGTAATTTCAATCATTATCGCACTATGTCGGCCTCTTTACTTCATTTCCTGATATCAACTAGTTAATAACTCCTTTATTCATTTTCTTTGCCAGCGGGCAGGGCTTGGGCCAAGTTCGTCAAACAGGTCCCAGGTGACTGGGAAAAAAAGCTGACATGGGTGCGACCCAAGGTATACCTGATTCTAGTTACGTCCTTGCATCTCTTTAATTCTAGTTTCAATACCATTATCATGCTTGATTAATTATTACCTGATTGAATTTTATTCTCATAAAGTGCATGAAGCAGGAGCAGGGGAATGCTTTATGCGCATACTATGTTTGCGAGAACATTCGCATGATCACGTCTGAAAGAAGCAGAAACGAAAGAAATCTTTGGGTACGACGTTTGCCAGAACACTATCCATAATTTTTTTATCATGATCTAGCTAATATATATACACACAACTAATATATTCATCTTGATCTCCTGATTATAGCTGAACGAGATGCGGGGCCAGCTCCTACCAACGGCTCGCGTACGAGCAATTCAAGAGGAAATAGCTAGATTTCTGGTCGACCAGGTCATAGATAGCAAAGGAGAATACCATTACAAGATCAAGAAGTAATGCCCTACATAGATGTAATGATCCGCAAAAATTGTAGGAGAAATTGTATATACCAAATTGTATATATCTATGTATGTGAATGGTCGTTGTACGAGAAATTCGATGATATATATATATGATCGGTTCTACGAGAAATTCTATTTATATATATATGCACAACGTGTACAGTATGTAGTAGCGTAATATATGTTTGAAATGAAAAATAATTAAATGGAAAACACAAAATTAAAAGGAAAAATAAACCATAATTAATTCATAAACCCCTGAAGGATTAAAAGGAAAAATAAACCAAAATTGAAAGAATTAAATACTTTTAGTCCCGGTTGGTATTACCAACCGGGACTAAAGGTCCCCCAGCCCACGGCGCCGGCAGGTGCCACGTGGTGGGCCTTTAGTGCCGGGCCGTGTTGAACCGGCACTAAAGGGGGGAGGGGGGGGGGCTTTAGTCCCCACCCTTTAGTGCCGGTTGGAGAACTGGCACTAAAGGCCCTTACGAACCGGCACTATAGGCCGATTCTGCACTAGTGACTCGATCTCTTCTGACCCGTGACAACGACCGACATTTTGACAACGAAGGCACATACATTCAAGAGAAGCTTTGGTGCACTATTTTTGCTAGAGATTGTGAGGATTAATTTGCATGAAAGTATATCAAGAAACTCTAAATATTAACCCCAAGTAACTTGACGAACCCATGGCGGACTAGCTAGGAGAACTATCCCATAGTTTTGCCTGTTCTGAATCATTCTGACAACATGCTATGTTTCTTTTGTGACAAGGGAAAGGGAAATACTACTCTAGTATGTATGGTATCATCAGAAATAGAGTTCCTCCTACCTTATGTTGTGGGCAGTGGAACGGGAAACACGAATATGTTGTTGCTACTTGGCACGGTCTTTGCAGTGGATGATTAATTCTAGTTGTTGCCAAGCTAGTTGCTTGGACCACTATAAAAAATGCCTACAACCGTAATAACAACTCATGGATGGATACTATGGGATGGTGTGTACGTGGAACAACAAATTTGTATGATGCTCGCGCTTTTCTTGATCTCTATCATTTTTCTAAGCCTTTGGATGAATATATCCAATTATGTCCATCAATGTACTTCATATATAACATACATAATGAAAATTGTATATGAGCATCACCAACGCTGACCCATAAAATGGACACCGTATCCGTTCGCGAACAGGGGGGGCAGTCCGCGGACACGGTTACGGGAGCCGGCCATCAAACACTACCCGCATACATTTCAAACGATGTTTCAACATACCAAACAAAATTCATTAAAACTGGATGATATTCATACAAACCAGACGAACATATTTACATTTAGGACATATTTTAAGATAACTATACCCGGCTACGGAAAAGGCCGTAACAACTCTTGGATGGATGGATACTATGGGATGGTGTGTATGTGGAACAACAAATTTGTATGTTGCTCGCGCTTTTCTTGATCTCTATAATTTTTCCAAGCCTTTGGATGAATATCCAATCATCTCCATCAATGTACTTCATATATAACATACAGAATAAAAATTGCATAACATTGTACCAAGATTGCATATCTTTAAAGGGTGCAATCCTGATATTTACGAAAATTTCATACAGCTTAGAATTAGCAAATGTGTCATTTTTCAGATGCGGATTACAAGTGAGAGGGGGGGGGGGGGGGGGGGGGGGCCTGTAGCATAACAACTAACAAGTGTACACAATTATTTGTCTTTGAGGGGTTAGAAATGACACACACACACACACATATATATATATATATATATATACATGTGTGTGTGTTTGTGTGTGTCCACACACTATCCTGTAACTTGGTTTACGCATTGCTTTCAAGTAATTTCAGAACCTTTTAACTTTGAGCCGATTGGATAATACGGAAGAGTGCTTTCTAAAGGACGAAACCACTTTACTCGATGTCTCATTAACTTTGATGGCCTCCACCAATGCCCGTCTACATATTAAAAGGTGCATGCAAGCCATCCATCCCTAAGCCGTGATGGAATATACATGAGAACACTTTGATATAGTTTAGGTAGAAACAACACTGTGCACAACAGAATGCACCAACTTGGCTGGCAACCGGGGACAATGCATGTATGCCACTGGGCTTGGGAAGGGTCAAGAATTTAGTTACCACTTCATTTCTCTGTTGGTGTAAACGTCACCGGTGTAATTTTGTAAATCCGTGGCACGAACAAACTTACGTCCACAACTGGGTAAGGTATCACTCCTATCTTCCTAGTTATGTATTCGAGCCATTGTGATACAGAGGAGCGATTTGTGCAACCAACATCATGTCTCGGTATGCAAGAAACAAGTTGAAGATGGCAAAGAGCTCCAACAACACATTCACGAAGAGAAGGTCGAGCAATTGCCTTTCATGTTGAGTTTGCGGAATATTACCGTGTGGATAAAGCCATATATTCTACAGTACAAGAAGGCAAGGAGTAAGATTTACACTTTTTTTCATGTTTGTTTTTTGAAGCACAAATTCAGTTCCTAAATATTTGGTAGCTGAAAGGCATGCAAATAAGATCCTGACTCTAGCACTGCCCCAACTGAGAGACGCATCGATTCATACATGATGTACAACGATGTGAATATGGATCTTTTGTTCTAAAGTTTAAAATGAATGGACCAGTAGTTGACTGTAAAATGCAACTCCAATTCCAGAACCAAATGGGCAACATTGACTTGCCTGCGACACATGCCTCCCCGCTTGAAGACGATGATCTTCTGCGGCAGATCCTGCCCCGCCTCCTGCCAATATCCTCCTGCAAGCACTGGCTGTGTAACACTACCATGCCCAGATCCCACTTCCGCTTCGTGTCCACCACGGGACGTTACCCATCTCTACCCCTTCTAGAAGATTGCCCTAATTAGAAGCTGGGAATCAGCTGGGTGATGGCCTGCATGTGCACATGGTTGTTGTAGCACTTTCGTGATAAGTAAGTATCGAACCCACATAGAGCTGATAGGAAGGCACCACAAACCCCACAACTACGATGTCACTTAACACATCTACATATGCACCCAAAACAGATTTTGGAAATAGTCTACTCTATCGGTTGCTAGGGAAACTAGATAAAAAAAGGGGATTTAACTAAACTACTAACAAGAAGATAAAAACAGTAACTAAATGACACTAAGTTAATAAGGATGGTACTTGAGTAGTAAAGCGTTCTCTAGGGTTCCGTAATCACTATCACATATATGAACTATCGTATCATCTATTCACTGGTCAAATGCATAAGTGGGCGGAGCCGGGTACAGAACATGTTCTACTCTAGGTAGACTTTCTGCAACGTACGCCACTAGCGAAGTGTCCCCCAGCTTGTTACCACTACGATAATTAAGGGGTTTCATGTGGACGCAACCTCTCTAAGGGGGGAATCAAGACTTTTACTATCTATCTAAAAAAGACTTTTACTGTCACCTCAAATTACCAATCCACGACCCTCACAACAATAGTAATATATATACTCCACGGCGACAAGGCATAAATGTGAGTGAGCGCTCCTCTCAACATTCCTAAAGGCTACTAACTCAATTATGAACAAAAGATATTGGATCACATCAAGTATCATATTTGGTTCAACCATATCTCTGGGAACTAGTACAACCACTCAAACATTGACATAAAGGTTAGGGACAAATTACAAGCCGACATTAAGCAGGTGAAGGGAGAAGGTGTGATGGTGATGGTGGAGACGGTAGCACGGTGTCGATGATGATGATGGTGCCCATGCCGGTGGTGATGGAGATGAGGGCGGCGCCGGTGACAGCGTCGGTGCGGGTGCGATGGCAGCGGCCCAAAGGCCAGCGCCCATGGTGGCGGAGCCTCCTCCTTCTTCCCTTGATGTTGTCCCTCCTTCTGCGGTGATGTAGGAGCAATGGAGATGGTCTTGGATGTTGATGATGAACGGAAAAAAAATGACTTTTTCCGACCTCCGAAATGGCTAAGTCTGGCCCCTGGGTGTCTCCGTATTGAACCCGTCTTTGATCCTTTCATCGTGCTTGGTCCTAGGTTGCTCCAATACACCTGTAGACACAAGAAAACTAAAAAACTAAAAAAACAAAATAAAACACTAAATGTACGATGCTCACAAGGTGACGTGTAAGTACTTGTAATTATGCATAATGAAGAACTATTTGGATCAATGGAACATGATATATAGAGATAGAAGATGCAAAAAATGAGCTCTAAAAATGCATAAAATACGGAGCTATCAACCTCCCCACGCTTAAACAAAAGATCCATATGATCGATGTCAATGCAATGAGTAGTGATCGCCATGCAAGTAGGGTGTGCATAGAGCTATGAATATATGAAGGCTCTCCTATGGACTAAGTAGGTGCATCTAAATTGCTTGCTCATGAAGGCCTCAAGCTTTTGATGATGCTTGCCATCGAAATATACGAGCCAGGTTATATAGTGTAGGTTCGCACTAGTATTAAACATGAAGTGGTATACTAAAAGGGATAATGTTGTTGTTCCTTCTTTCTTTCTCACGTTTTTTATTTCTTTTTTTCCTTTTTGTGTGGCACCTCTGTGGTGCATATTTTATTCTCTCTCTCTCTTAGTTTTTTCCTTTTCCCTTTTTTTGTAGTAGCAACACCTTATAATGATGAACAATACAATTTACAATGACTCACTTCAGTTGAACGTCATCATAACTCAAAACTGAAAACATGAGAGTAACTCTATATGATGAATGCCTCTATCAGTGTACCAGTATGTGCAATGATCCGGCGTACCATAGACATAAAAATGGACAAGCCATGAAAATATCGAGCTGGCCATTAGGGATGGCAATTGGCCCCCATACCCCGCAAACCCATGGAAATTTCATCTGTTAGGGGGTCGGGATGGCGAATTGTTTCCCATATGGATATTTACCGAATTAATTTATTTCCCATCAGGTACAACGGGGATGGGACAATGCCCTATTCCCCATACCCAGTACCAATTGGGGACCCGCTTTTTAGCTATGACACTACAACCACCTTAAAATTTTCACAAACAAACTTGTGAAACACAAAAAAAACTAAAGAAAACCTTTAACCTACATCACGTCCCCACCTCAACTGCCACCATGACCAAGAAGTACGTACGACCTATATCGACATTGGTAGAAAGGGAACAAAATCATGTATGAGTATTTATTTATGGGGATGGAGACCCTAATGGGGCCCCGTTCCCTAGTGGGGCATTGGTGTGGGGGAAATATCATCCCCAGTCATGTAAACAAGGATGGGGATGGGATGATGGGGAATAGATGGGGATGTGGATGTTCTAAGCATCCCCATAGGGGATTGTCTATTTGGGAACGTTGCATGGGAAACAAAAAAAATTCTACGCACACCCAAGATCTATCTATGGAGATCAACAGCTACGAGAAGGAGAGTAGATCCACACACCCTTGTAGATCGCTAAGCGGGAAGCGTTAAGAAACGCGGTTGGTGTAGTCGAACGTCTTCGCGATCCAATCACGATCCGTCCCGCTATCCAATCTCAATCCGTTCTGATCTAGCGCCGAACGGACGGCACCTCCGCGTTCAGCACACGTACAGCTCGATGACGTCTCTGCCTTCTTGATCCAACAAGCGGGGGCGGAGAGGTAGATGAGATCTCTGGCAGCACGACGGCGTGGTGGCGGTGGTGATGGAGTTGTCCCGGCAGGGCTTCGCCAAGCACTACCCGAATCAATCTAGAGGAGAAAACGATCTATCGGGGAGCGAGAGGCTGCGCCGTGGCTTGTGGTGCTGCAGCCCTCCCTCCCCTCACATATATATAGGGGGAGAGGAGGGGGCCGGCCGCCCTAGGGTTTCCCTTAGGGTTTGGTGCGGCGGCCAAGGGGTGCCTTGCCACCCAAGGCAAGGGGTGGCGGCCACCTTTGGGCTTGGCCCCCCAGCTCCAGCCGCATGGGCCTATGTGGGAAGGGCTGGTGCGCCCCCTCTCACAGCCCATGGGTCTCTCCGGGGCAGGTGGACCCACCCGGTGGACTCCCGGAACCCTTCCGGCAACCCTGTCACAAAATCGGTAAGTCCCGGAACTCTTCCGGAACTCAAATACCAACTTCCTAAATATCAATCTTTACCTCCGGACCATTCCGAAACTCCTCGTGAGGTCCGGGATCTCATCTGGGACTCCGAACAACTTTCGGTGACCAACATATATATCTCAACAATACCAAATCATCACCGAACGTTAAGTGTGCAGACCCTGCGGGTTCGAGAACTATGCAGACATGACCGAGACACCTCTACGGTCAATAACCAATAGCGGGACCTGGATGCCCATATTGGTTCCCACATATTCTATGAAGATCTTTATCGGTCGAACCACAATGTCAAGGATTCAATCAATCCCGTATGCAGTTCCCTTTGTCTATCGGTATGTTACTTGCCCGAGATTCGATCGTCGGTATCTCCATACCTAGTTCAATCTCGTTACCAGCAAGTCTCTTTACTCGTTCCGTAATATAGGATCCCATGACTAACTCCTTGGTCACATTGCTTGCAAGCTTCTTGTGATGTTGTACTACCGAGTGGGCCCGGAGATACCTCTCCGTCATACGGAGTGACAAATCCCAGTCTCGATTCACGCCAACCCAACAGACACCTTCGGAGATACCTGTAGAGTACCTTTATAGTCACCCAGTTATGTTGCGATGTTTGATACTCACAAGGCATTCCTCCGGTGTTAGGGAGTTGCATGATCTCATGGTCATAGGAACAAATACTTGACATGGATAAAGCAGTAGCAATAAACTGACACGATCAACTGCTATGCTTATGGTTGGGTCTTGTCCATCACATCATTCTCCTAATGGTGTTATCCCGTTAGCAGATGACAACTCATGTGTATGGCCAAGAAACCTTGACCATCTCTGATCAACGAGCTAGTCTAGTAGAGGCTCACTAGGGACATGGTGTTGTCTATGTATCCACACATGTATCTGAGTTTCCGATCAACTTAATTCTAGCATGGATAATAAACGATTATCATGAACAAGGAAATATGATAATAACTAATTTTTTATTGCCTCTAGTGTTGGGGAACGTTGCATGGGAAACAAAAATTTTCCTACGCACACGCAAGATCTATCCATGGTGATGAGCATCTACGAGAGGGAGAGTGGATCTACATACCCTTGTAGATCGCTAAGCTGGAAGCATTAGGAAACGCGGTTGATGTAGTCGAACGTCTTCGCGATCCAAATCGCAATCCGTCCCGCGATCCAATCATGATCCGTCCCGCGATCCAATCACGGTCCGTCCTGCGATCCAATCACGGTCCTTCCGATCTAGCGCCGAACGGACGGCACCTCCGCGTTCAGCACACGTACAGCTCGATGACGATCTCCACCTCCTTGATCCAGCAAGCGAGGGTGAAGAGGTAGATGAGTTCTCCGCCAGCACAACGGCGTGGTGGCGGTGGTGGTGGAGCTGTCCCGGCAGAGCTTTGCCAAGCACGACCGAGACGATCTAGTGGAGAACAGATCTAGAGGGAGAGAGAGGCAGCCGTGGCTTTTCAGGTGAGGGCTGCCCTCAAATCCTCTACTATATATAGGAGGAAGGGAGGGGAGGAGGCAGCCCAAAACCCTCCACCAAGGAGGGTTCGGCCGAACCATAGGGGAGGAGTCCTCCCCCAACTAGGACTCCTCCTCCCACAAGGGAGGTGGAGTCTTGGGAGGACTCCTTCCCACTTGGCCTCCTCCTTTCCTATTTCGCATGGGCCCCTTAGGGGATGGCCGGCCAGCCCACCAGGGGCTGGTGCGCCACCCCCTAGGCCCATGTGGCCCTTGGGGTGAGTGGGCCCCTCCCGGTGGACCCCCGGAACCCTCCCGGCACTCCCGGTACACTACCGGTGACGCCTGAACTTTTTTCGGTGACCAAAACGGGACTTCCTATATATCAATCTTTACCTCCGGACCATTCCAGAGCTCCTCGTGATGTCTGGGATCTCATCCGGGACTCCAAACAACCTTCGGTCACCACCATACATAACTCAATACTACCGAAACATCACCGAACGTTAAGTGTGCAGACCCTGCGGGTTCGAGAACTATGTAGACATGACCGAGACACCTCTACGGTCAATAACCAATAGCGGGACCTAGATGCCCATATTGGTTCCTACATATTCTATGAAGATCTTTATCGGTTGAACCTCTATGTCAAGGATTCAATTAATCCCGTATGTTGTTCCTTTTGTTCTTCGGTATGTTACTTGCCCGAGATTCGATCGTCGGTATCTCTATACCTAGTTCAATCTCGTTATCGGCAAGTCTCTTTACTCGTTCCGTAATACAAGATCCCGTGGCTAACTCTTTAGTCACTTTGCTTGCAAGGCTTATTGTGATGTTGTATTATCGAGTGGGCCCTGAGATACCTCTCCGTCACACTGAGTAACAAATCCCAGTCTCGATCCATGCCAGCTCAACAGACACCCTCGGAGATACCTGTAGAGCATCTTTATAGTCACCCAGTTACGTTGCGACGTTTGATACACACAAGGTATTCCTCCGGTGTCAGTGAGTTGCTTGATCTCATGGTCATAGGAACAGATACTTGACATGCAGAAAACAATAGCAATAAACTGACACGATCATATGCTACGTTCATAGTTTGGGTCTTGTCCATCACATCATTCTCCTAATGATGTGATCCTGTTATCAAATGACATCTCATGTATATGGCCAAGAAACCTTGACCATCTCTGATCAACGAGCTAGTCTAGTAGAGGCTCACTAGGGACATGGTGTTGTCTATGTACCCACACATGTATTTGAGTTTCCAATCAATACATTTAGAGCATTGATAATAAACGATTATCATGAACAAGGAAATATAATAATAACCATTTTATTATTGACTTTGGGGCATATTTCCAACAGTCTCCCACTTGCACTAGAGTCAATAATCTAGCTCACATCGCTATGTGATTTACATTGTTATGAATCTAACACCCAATGAGTTCTGGGGTTCGATCATGTTTTGCACGTGAGAGAGGTTTTAGTCAACGGTCTGCAACATTCAAATCCGTGTGTTCTTTGCAAATCTATATGTCATACTGCAGATGTTACCACACTCCACTTGGAGCTATTCCAAATGGCTGCTCCCTTATACGTATCCGGATTGCTACTCAGAGTCTTCCGGATTGGTGTCACAGCTTGCATCGACGTAACCCTTTACGACGAACTCTTTATCTCCTCCATAATCGAGAAACATTTCCTTAGTCCTCTAGTTACTAACAATAATTTTGACCGGTGTCCAGTGATCCACTCCTAGACCACTCTTGTACCCCTTGACAGACTCACGGCAAGGCACACACCAGGTGCGGTACACAGCATGGCATACTATACAGAGCCTATGGATAAGGCATAGGGGACGACCTTCGTCCTTTCCCTTTCTTCTGTCCTGGTCGAGCATTGAGTCTCACTCAACTCCACACCTTACAAATCAGGCAATAACTCTTTCTTTGACTGATCCATTTTGAACTCTTTCAAAATCTTGTCAAGGTATGTACTCATTGAAAGTCTTATCAGACGTCTTGATCTATCTCTATAGATGTCGATGCCCAATATTTAAGTTGCTTCATTCCAGGATTTCCTTTGAAAAACTCCTTTCAAACAACCCTTTATTCTTTCCAGAAATTCTACATCATTTCGGATCAACAATATGTCATCCACATATACTCATCAGAAATTCTATAGTGCTCCCACTCACTTTCTTGTCAATACAAGTTTCTCATAAACTTTGTATAAACCCAAAAACTTTGATCACCTCATCAAAGCGTATATTCCAACTCCGAGATGCTTGCTCCTGTCCATAGAAGGATCGCTGGAGCTTGCATACATTTTAGCATCCTTAGGACTGACAAAACCTTCCGGTTGTATCACATACAACCTTTCCTCACGGATACCGTTAAGGAAACGATGTTTTGACATCCATCTGCCAGATTTCATAATCGAAAAATGCAGCAACTGCTAACATAATTCCAACAGACTTTAGCATCACTATGGGTGAGAAAGTCTCATCGTAGTCAACTCCTTGAACTTGTCAGAAACTTCTTTGCGACAAGTCGAGCTTTATAAATGGTGACATTTACCATCAGCGTCTGTCTTCTTCTTAAAGATCCATTTGTACTTTAATGGCCTGTCGTTCAACGGGCAAGTCTACCAAAGTCCATACTTAGTTTTCATACATGGATCATTTCTCGGAATTCATGGCTCCTAGCCATTTGTTGGAATCCGGGCCCGCCATCGCTTCTTCATAGTCCGTAGGCTCAACGTTGTCTAACAACATGATTTCCAAGACATGATTACCATACCACTGAGGGCAGTACGTGTCCTTGTCGGCCTACGAGGTTCGGTAGTAACTTGATCCGAAGTGTCATGATCATCATCATTAACTTCCTCTTCATTCGGTGTAGGCGCCACAGAAACATCTTTCTGCGTCGTGCTACCATCCAACTGAAGTGACGGATCAATAACCTCATCAAGTTCTACCTTCCTCCCACTCAATTCTTTCGAGAGAAACTCTTTCTCGTGAAAGGACCCGTTTTTAGCAACAAACACTTTGCCCTTGGATCTGAGATAGAAGGTATACCCAACTGTTTCCTTAGGGTATCCTATGAAGATGCACTTTTCCGCTTTGGGTTCAAGCTTATCAGACATAAGCGTTGCATTCCCAAACTCTGAGAAATGACAGCTTAGGTTTATGCCAAACCAAAATTCATACGATGTCATCTCAACGGACTTAGATGGTGCCCTATTTAAAGTGAATGTAGTTGTCTCTAATGCATAACCCCAAAACGATAGTGGCAAATTGATAAGAGACATCATAGTACGCACCATATCCAATAGAGCACGACTACGACGTTCGGACACACCATCACACTATGGTGTTCCAGGTGGCGTGAGTTGTGAAACAACTTCCACATTGTCTTCAGTTGTATACCAAACTCGTAACTCAGACATTTACCTCTACGATCATGTCATAGACATTTTATCTTCTTGTTACAACGATCTCAAACTTCACTCTGAAATTGCTTGAACTTTTCAAACATTTCAGACTTGTGTTTCATTAAGTAAATATACCTATATCTACTCAAATCATCAGTGAAGGTAAGAAAATAACGATATCCACCACACGCTTCAACACTCATTGGACCGCATACATCAACATGTATCATTTCCAATAAGTCACTTGCCCGCTCCATCATACCGGAAAACGGGGTCTTAGTCATCTTGCCCATGAGGCATGGTCCACATGGCTCAACCGATTCGAAATCGAGTGAGTCAAAAGATCCATCAGCATGGAGTTTCTTCATGTGCTTTACACCAATATGACCTTGGCGGCAGTGCCACAAGTATGTGGTACTATCATTATTAACTTTGCATCTTTTGGCATCAATATTATGAACATGTGTATTACTACAATCGAGATTCAATAAACCATTCTCATTGGGTGCATGACCTTTGAAGGTATTATTCATGTAAATAGAATAACCATTATTCTCTAACTTAAATGAATAACCGTATTGAAATAAACACGATCTAATCACATTCATGCTCAACGCAAACACCAAATAACATTTATTTAGGTTCATCACTAATCCCGAAGGTAGAGAGAGCGTGCGATGGTGATCACATCAACCTTGGAAACACTTCCAACACACATCGTCAACTCGCCCTTAGCTAGTCTCCGTTTATTCCGTAGCTTTTATTTCGAGTTACTAACATTTAGTAACTGAACCGGTATCTAATACCCAGGTGCTACTAGGAGTACTAGTAAGGTACACATCAATAATACATATATCAAATATAGTTCCGTTGACGTTGCCAACCTTCTTATCTACCAAGTATCTAGGGTTGTTCCACTTCAGTGACCATTCTCCTCATAATAGAAGCACTTAGTCTCGGTTTTGGGTTCAACCTTGGGTTCTTCACTAGAGTAGCAACTGGCTTGCCATTCATGAAGTTTCCCTTCTTACCCTTGCCCTTCTCGAAACTAGTGGTTTTACTAACCATCAACATTTGATGCTCCTTCTTGATTTCTACCTTTGCGGTGTCAAACATCGTGAATAGCTCAGGGATCATTATTTCCATCCCTGGCATTTCATAGTTCATCACAAAGCTCTAGTAGCTTTGTGGCAGTGACTTGGAGAACTATATGAACCACTATCTTATTTGGAAGATCAACTCCCACTTGATTCAAGCGATTTTAGCACCCAGACAATCTGAGCACATGCTCACCGATTGAGCTATTCTCCTTCATCTTGCAGGCAAAGAATCTTGTTGGATGTCTCATACCTCTCAACACGGGCACGAGCCTGAGATTCCAATTTCAGCTCTTCACTACTAGGAAAAGGGCTATAGCTAATATGGACATTAATGGCGCACCACATATGTGGTGCGCCACTGCTATATAGCAGTGGCGCACCATGTGTAGGTACGCCATTAGTGTCCATATCACTAATGGCGCACCACACCAACGGTGCGCCACTACTAACAATTTTTTTTCCAAAACTAATAATGGCGCACCAGGGTCTAGTGCGCCATTACTAGTTTTAACTAGTAATGGCGCACCACACACTCTGTGCGCCACTACTGACAATTTTTTTTTTACTTTTTTTTTTCAAAACTAGTAATGGCGCACCAGGGTATAGTGCGCCATTACTAGTTCAAACTAGTAATGGCGCACCAGGGTATAGTGCGCCACTACTAACAAAACTAACAATTTTTTTTTTTTTTTGCAAAACTAGTAATGGCGCACCACATGACAGGTGCGCCATTAGTAACCAGGGTTACTAATGGCGCATTTTAAGGTGGTGCGCCATTGGTAACCTAAGAGCAGCTAGATATTTTGGACAGCCACCTACCACACTCACTTTCCCCACTTCATTACTAACTTTGACAAATTTCACCAAATGCACCCCCCGTGGACCGCCTTTTCAGTTTTAAAAAAAATAAAATAAAATGATGGAAATGTCAAAAAAATAAAAGAAAATAAGTTTCCAATGTGATATGTGGTCTAGTTGTTGGGAAAATTTACAAATATGAATTTCGACTTTATTTGCAAAATCTCTCTGGAATTTAGTAAAATGGGCATAACTTTTGCATACGAACTCGGATTAAAAAGTTTTTTATATGAAAAATCATCTACTCGAAAAGTTACATCCGAATAAAAGATACGGAGCTTTTAAGATCTAGAGGGGGGAAAATGGAAAAAAATTCAAACTTAGTAATGGCGCACCATCTGCTAGGTGCGCCACTAGTAACAGAAAAAAAAATTGGTTTCGATTTTTTTTTTAAAATGTTCAAAATATGATACGTAATATGACCGGGAAGTTTGAAATATTTTTTCAAAATTTCATCACACTCATGAACATGAACAAAGTCCTAGACATCAACAAGGTTTAATAGGATTGATATGATAGATATATCAATAAGTGCTTGTTAAGTGAGCTGGTGCTGGGGTTGGATAGAACTGAGAAGTTAAGCGTGCTCGGGTTGGAGTAGTGTGAGGATGGGTGACCTTCCGGAAAGTTTGACCACGGAGTGCGATTTGACTTGAGATTAAGCATATTGACCCGAGATTAAGCCATAGTGATCCGAGATTACGAAAAAAATTTTTTGAAAAATATATTTGAAAAAAAAAATTCTGAAAAAAAATTTGAAAAAAAATTGTTAGTAATGGCGCACTTCTATGTGGTGCGCCATTACTAAGTCAGATAGTAATGGCGCACTTCTAGGCATAGTGGTGCGCCATTACTATCTGTGATAGCAATGGCGCACCAAATGTGCGCCATTACTAACAGTTACTAATGGCGTGATGATAGTGGCGCACCTATAGTGCGCCATTAATAGCCAAAATAGGTGCGCCACTAACAGCCTTTTTTCTAGTAGTGCTTAGAACATCTCATATGTTCCGTGACGTTCAAAACGTTTTGGAGCCTCAATTCTAAGCCGTAATGCATGACGCACTGAACTATCAAGTAGTCATCAAAACGTGCCTGTCAGATGTTCACAACACCTACAAATGACGCTTGAGGGGGTGGCACACCAAGCGGTGCATTAAGGACATAAGCCTTCTGTGCAGCAATGAGGACAATCCTCAGATCACGGACCCAGTGCGCATTATTGCTACCAACATCTTTCAATTCTATTTTCTCTAGGAACATATAAAAACAAGGGAGCTACAGCGCGAGCTATTGATCTACAACATAATTTGCAAAGTCACTTTGACTATTTTCAAGATAACGAGTTAAATTAATCATATTACTTAAGAACTCGCACTCAAATCAACATTCCTCAGGTTGTCTAAGTGTGACATGATCCAAATCCACCAACCCAAGTCCGATCATCACGTGAGATGAGGTGGTTTCAATGGTGAACATCTCCATGTTGATCATATCTACTATATGACTCATGTTCGACCTTTCGGTCTCTTGTGTTCCGAGGCCATGTATGTACATGCTAGGCTCGTCAAGTTTAACCCGAGTGTTCCGCATGTGCAAAACTGGCTTGCACCCGTTGTATGTGAACGTAGAGTCTATCACACCCGATCATCACGTGGTGTCTCGAAACGACGAACTTTCGCAACGGTGCACACTCGGGGAGAACACAATTTTATCTTGAAATTTTAGTGAGGGATCACCTTATAATGCTACCGTCGTACTAAGCAAAATAAGATGCATAAAAGGATTAACATCACATGCAAATCATAAGTGACATGATATGGCCATGAACTTGTGCTTTTGATCTCCATCTCCAAAGCACCGGCATGATCTCCATCGTCACCGGCATGACACCATGATCTCCATCAATGTGTCGCCATGAGGTTGTCGCGCCAACTATTGCTTCTACAACTATTGCTAACTCATAGCGGTAAAGTAAAGCAAAAACGGCGAAAATAAATTAAAAACAACCCTATGGCTCCTGCCGGTTGCCGTACTCATCGACATGCAAGTCGTGATTATCTATACATAACATGATCATCTCATACATCACATATATCTCATCATGTCATTGGCCATATCATATCACAACATACCCTGCAAAAACAAGTTAGACGTCCTTTAATTGTTGTTGCATGTTTTACGTGGCTGCTACGGGTATCTAGCAAGAAAGAATCTTACCTAAACAAAAACCACAACCGTGATACAGAAATTGCTATTCAACCTTCTCAAGGGCCGCCTTTGTCGAATCCTCTCCAACTAAAGTGGGAGAGATAGACACCCGCCAGCCATCTTTATGCAACAAAGTCACATGTCAGTTGATGGAACCGGTCTCTCGTAAGCGTACGAGTAAGGTTGGTCCGGGCGGCTTCATCCCACAATACCGCTGAATCAAGAAAATACCAAGGGAGGAAGCAATCTCAGCATCAATGCCCACAAACTCCTTTGTGTTCTACTCGTGATCTCATGTACGCATAGACCTAGCTCTGATGCCACTGTTGGGGAACGTTGCATGGGAAACAAAAAAATTCCTACGCACACGCAAGATCTATCCATGGTGATGAGCATCTATGAGAGGGAGAGTGGATCTACATACCCTTGTAGATCGCTAAGCGGGAAGCGTTAAGAAATGCGGTTGATGTAGTCGAACGTCTTCGCGATATAAATCGCAATCCGTCCCGCGATCCAATCACGATCCGTCCCGCGATCCAATCACGGTCCTTCCGATCTAGCGCCGAACGGACGGCACCTCCGCGTTCAGTACACGTACAACAAGATGACGATCTCCACCTCCTTGATCCAGCAAACGAGGGTGGAGAGGTAGATGAGTTCTCCGCCAGCACAACGGTGTGGTGGTGGTGGTGGTGGAGCTGTCCCGGAAGGGCTTCGCCAAGCACGACCGAAACGATCTAGTGGAGAACAGATCTAGAGGGGGAGAGAGGCAGCCATGGCTTTTCAGGTGAGGGCTGCCCTCAAATCCTCTAGTATATATAGGAGGAAGCGAGGGGAGGAGGCAGCCCAAAACCCTCCACCAAGGAGGGTTCGGCCGAACCATAGGGGAGGAGTCCTCCCCCAACTAGGACTCCTCCTCCCACAAGGGAGGTGGAGTCTTGGGAGGACTCCTTCCCACTTGGCCTCCTCCTTTCCTATTTCACATGGGCCCCTTAGGGGCTGGCCGGCCAACCCACCAGGGGCTGGTGCGCCACCCCCTAGGACCAAGTGGCCCTTTCCGGTGGACCCCCGGAACCCTCCCGACACTCCCGGTACACTACCGGTGACGCCCGAACTTTTTCCGGTGACCAAAACGGGACTTCCTATATATCGGTCTTTACCTCCGGACCATTCCGGAGCTCCTCGTGATGTCCGGGATCTCATCCGGGACTCCGAACAACCTTCGGTCACCACCATACATAACTCAATACTACTGAAACGTCACCGAACGTTAAGTGTGCACACCCTGCGGGTTCGAGAACTATGTATACATGACCGAGACAACTCTACGGTCAATAACCAATAGCGGGACCTAGATGCCCATATTGGTTCCTACATATTCTATGAAGATCTTTATCGGTTGAACCTCTATGTCAAGGATTCAGTTAATCCCGTATGTTGTTCCCTTTGTTCTTCGGTATGTTACTTGCTCGAGATTCGATCGTCGGTATCTCTATACCTAGTTCAATCTCGTTATCGGCAAGTCTCTTTACTCGTTCCGTAATACAAGATCCCGTGGCTAACTCTTTAGTCACTTTGCTTGCAAGGCTTATTGTGATGTTGTATTACCGAGTAGGCCCTGAGATACCTCTCCGTCACACGGAGTAACAAATCCCAGTCTCGATCCATGCCAGCTCAACAGACACCCTCGGAGATACCTGTAGAGCATCTTTATACTCACCCAGTTACGTTGCGACGTTTGATACACACAAGGTATTCCTCCGGTGTCAGTGAGTTGCATGATCTCATGGTCCTAGGAACAGATACTTGACATGCAGAAAACAATAGCAATAAACTGACACGATGATATGCTACGTTCATAGTTTGGGTCTTGTCCATCACATAATTCTCCTAATGATGTGAGCCCGTTATCAAATGACATCTCATGTCTATGGCTAGGAAACCTTGACCATCTTTGATCAACGAGCTAGTCTATTAGAGGCATACTAGGGACACAGTGTTGTCTATGTACCCACACATGTATTTGTGTTTCCAATCAATACATTTATAGCATGGATAATAAACGATTATCATGAACAAGGAAATATAATAATAACCATTTTATTATTGCCTCTAGGGCATATTTCCAACATCTAGGGCATATTTCCAATAGTCTCCCACTTGCACTAGAGTCAATAATCTAGTTCACATCACTATGTGATTAACACGCAATGAGTTTTGGGGTTTTATCATGTTTTGCTTGTGAGAGAGGTTTTTAGTCAACGGGTCTGTAGCATTTAGATCTGTGTGCACTTTGCAAATCTCTATGTCATACTGTAGATGCTGCTACCACGCTTCACTTGGAGTATTCCAAATGGTGTTCCACTATACGTATCCGGATTGCTACGCTGAGCCATCCAGATTGGTGTCAAAGCTTGCATCGACGTAACCCTTTACGACAAACTCTTTATCACCTCCATAATCAAGAAATATTTCCTCAGTCCTCTTGGACCACTGTCCAGTGATCCACTCCTGGACCACTCTTGTACCCCTTGACAGACTCATGGCAAGGCACACACCAGGTGCGGTACATAGCATGGCATACTATATAGGGCCTACGGCTAAGGCATAGGGGACGACCTTCATCCTTTCTCTCTCTTCTGCCCTGGTCGAGCTTTGAGTCTTACTCAACTTCACACCTTACAAATCAGGCAAGAACTCTTTCTTTGACTGATCCATTTTGAACTCCTTCAAACCACCTTTTATGCTTGATGCCCAATATTGATCTATCTCTATGTACTCATTGAAAGTCTTATCAGGCATCTTGATCTATCTCTATAGATCTTGATGCCCAATATTTAAGTAGCTTTCAAACCACCTTTTATGCTTTCTAGAAATTTCTACATCATTCCAGATCAACAATATGCCATCCACATATACTTATCAGAAATTCTATAGTACCCCCACTCACTTTCTTGTAAATACAAGTTTCGTATAAACTTTGTATAAATCCAAAAGCTTTGATCATCTCACCAAAGCATAGATTCCAACTCCGAGATGCTTGCTCCAGTCCATAGAAGGATCGCTGGAGCTTGCATACCTTTTAGCATCCTTAGGATTGACAAAACCTTCTGGTTGTTTCACATAAAACCTTTCCTCAAGGAAACCGTTAAGCAAACGATGTTTTGACATCCATCTGCCAGATTTCATAATCGAAAAATGCAGCAAGTGCTAACATAATTCCACAAGACTTTAGCATCGCTACGAGTGAGAAAAACTCATCGTAGCCAAATCCTTGAACTTGTCGGAAACTAGTTTGCAACAACTCAAGCTTTACAAATGGTGACAATAACCATTAGCATCTGTCTTCTTCTTGAAGGTTCATTTGTACTTAACGGCCTGCCGTTCATCGGGCAAGTCTACCAAAGTCCATACTTGGTTTCCATACATGGATCCTATCTCGGATTTCATGGCTCCTAGCCATTTGTTAGAATCCGGTCCCACCATCGATTCTTCATAGCTCGTAGGTTCACTGTTGTCTAACAATATGGCCTCCAAGACAGGATAGCCATACCACTCAGGGGCGGTGCGATTCCTTGTCGACCTACGAGGCTTAGTAGTAACTTGATCTGAAGTTTCATGATCATCATCATTAGCTTCATCTTCAATTGGTGTAGGTGCCACAGAAACATCTTTTTGCGTCCTGCTACCATTCAACTGAAGTGACGGTTTCAACAGCCTCATCAAGTTCTACCTTCCTCCCACTCAATTATTTTGAGAGAAACTCTTTCTCGAGAAAGGACCCGTTTTTTAGCAACAAACACTTTGCCCTAGGATATGAGATAGAAAGCATACCCAACTGTTTCTTTAGGGTATCCTAAGAAGACACATTTTTCCGCTTTGGGTCCGAGCTTATCAGGTTGAAGTCTTTTCACATAAGCATCGCATTCCCAAACTCTAAGAAATGACAGCTTAGGTTTCTGCCAAACCATAATTCATACGGTGTCATCTAAACGGATTTAGATGGTGCCCTATTAAAATGAATGAAGTTGTCTCTAATGCATAACCCCCAAAATGATAGTGACAAATCGGTAAGGGACATCATAGTACGCACCATATCCAATAGAGCACGACTACGATGTTCGGACACATCATCACACTATGGTGTTCCAGGCGGCGTGAGTTGTGAAATAATTTCCACATTGTCTTAAGTTACATACCAAACTCGTAACTCAGATATTCACCTCCACGATCATATCGTAGAGATCTTATCTTCTTGTCACGATGATCTTCAACTTCACTCTGAAATTGCTTGAACTTTTCAAACGTTTCAGACTTGTGTTTCATAAAGCAAATATACCAATATCCACTCAGATCAGCAGTGAAGGTAAGAAAATAATATTATCCATCGCACGCTTCAACACTTATTGGACCGCATATATCAACATGTATTATTTCCAATAAGTCACTTGCCCGCTCCATCAAATCGGGAAACGAGGTCTTAGTCATCTTGCCCATGAGGCATGGTACGCATGTCTCAACCAATTCGAAATCGAGTGAGTCCAAAGATCCATCAGCATGTAGTTTCTTCATGCGCTTTACACCAATATGACCTTAGCGACAGTGCCACAAGTATGTGGTACTATCATTATTAACTTTGCATCTTTTGGCATCAATATTATGAACATGTGTATCACTACGATCGAGATTCTAAACCCTTCACATTAGGTGCATGACAATTGAAGGTATTATTCATCTAAACGGAATAACCATTATTCTCTGATTTAAATGAATGACCGTATTGCAATAAACACGATCTAATCATGTTCATGCTCAACACAAACACCAAATAACATTTATTTAGGTTCAACACTAATCCCGAAGGTAGAGGGAGCGTGCGATGGTGATCACATCAACCTTGGAAACACTTCCAACACACATCATAACCTCGCCCTTTAGCTAGTCTCCATTCATTCCGTAGCTTTCATTTCGAGTTACTAACATTAGCAACTAAACCGGTATCTAATACCCAGGTGCTACTAGGAGTACTAGTAAGGTACACATCAATAACACGTATATCAAATATACTTTTGTTGGCGTTGCCATCTTTCTTATCTACCAAGTATCTTGGGGCAGTTCCGCTTCAGTGACCGTTCCCCTCATAACAGAAACACTCAGTCTCGGGTTTGGGTCCAACATTGGGTTTCTTCACTGGAGCAACAACTGGCTTGCCATTCTCGAAGTTTCCCTGCTTGCCCTTGCCCTTCTCGGAACTAGTGGTCTTACCATCAACACTTGATGCTCCTTCTTTATTTCTACCTTTTGCGGTGTAAAACACTGCGAATAGCTCAGGGATCATCCATCCCTGGCATCTTATAGTTCATCATGAAGCTCTAGTAGCTTGGTGGTAGTGACTTGGAGAACTATGTTAATATCTTATCTGGAAGATCAACTCCCACTTGATTCAAGGGATTGTAGCACCCAGACAATCTGAGCACGTGCTCATCGATTGTGCTATTGTCCTTCATCTTGCAGGCAAAGAATCTTGTTGGAGGTCTCATACCTCTCAACACGGGCACGAGCCTGAAATCCCAATTTCAGCTCTTGGAACATCTCATATGCTCCGTGACGTTCAAAACGTATTTGGAGCCTCAATTCTAAGCCGTAAAGCACGACGCACTGAACTATCAGTAGTCATCAGAACGTGTCTGTCAAATGTTCACAACATCCATAGACGATGCTTGAGGGGGTGGTGCACCGAGCTGTGCATCAAGGACATAAGCCTTCTGTGCAGCAATGAGGACAATCCTTGCATCACGGAACCAGTCCGCATAATTGCTACTACCAACTTTCAACTTTGTTTTTCTCTAGGAACGTATCAAAATATAGGGGAGCTACAGCGTGAGCTATCGATCTACAACATAAACTGCAAAGATATTTTGACTATGTTCATGATAGTGAGTTTAGTTAATCATATTACTAAAGAACTCCCACTCAAATCAACATCCCTTGGGGTGTCTAAGTGTGACATGATCCAAATTCACCAACCCAAGTCCGATCATCACGTGAGATGGGGTGGCTTCAATGGTGAACATCTCCATGTTGATCATATCTACTATATGCACTACTAGGGAAAAGCCTAGCAGTAGCGCGGGTTAAGGGCCTGTCAGTAGCGCGGGGCACCGCGCTACTGCTACGGCGCCACAGCTAACTTGTAGCAGTAGCGTTGCTCCCCAGCGCTACTGGTAAGTAAATTATCAGTAGCGCTAGTCTCTAACCCATGCCACTACTAATTTTATGCTTTTTTTCTTTACTAATGACATCACTAGTGTAATTAGCAGTACAGTGGTGGACCCCATGTATCAGCAGTGTCAGTAGTAAGCAGAAGAGGATGGGTTTATATATATCATTATTGATGACAATTTGAGTTCAAACAGATAACTAGATTTCCAAAACCTTACAAGTCCAGACCGAACTGCTAGATCGAGACCAATAATGATAAAAGTATTAAACCTTAAACTAGAGCTTAATCTTACTACAATACTATTAATGAGCAGAATCTGGTGGTGCAGAATCTGATGGTGGTGGGGGCATTCTTAGCGGAAGTATCCCGACAACACTTCCCCACCGGGCACGAAGATGTCACTTGTTGTAGTGCCCATTCCATAACGAAGTGGGGACTACTCTGAGGTGGCATCTGAGCATGCTCTGCAGCGTTGGCCTCCACGAAGATGACGTCTGCTGCAACTTGTAGTTGTGTTTGGGCATAACTCTTGCACTCATTGACTTCGTACTCTCAGTGACTAGACTGAGTCTTCCGAAACATATTCTCCGCCTCTTACAGCTCCCGCATACAATCTCTACATCTGAACACTGCATCGTCAATCCTTTTTCCCCGCGCCAGCAACTTCCTCCGCCACTCCAACTCCTCTTCACGAGAACGTCTAGGAGACATGGAATCCATGTAAATTTGGCATGACATTTGCTTAACAATGGACATATTAAATAGCACAACGTCTAGGAGACATGGAATCCCTGTAAATTTCCCCGCGCCAACAAATCTCATGAAGAAATCACATCCACAGGAGCAACGGTTTAGATGCAATCATCCACGAAAGTTTGCAAGTTTAAACATTTTTTTATGGTTACGACGTGAAGCACCTTTGTAACACAATTTACAGCATGTGGATGAATTCCGATATGCATCCATCCATCCATCTAACCATCTAAACGCATCCATCCATAACCATCTAAATGCATCCATCCATCCATCTAACCATCTAAATGCATCCATACATCCATCTAACCATCTAAATGCATCCATCCATAACCATCTAAATGCATCCATCCATCCATCTAACCATCTAAATGCATCCATACATCCATCTAACCATCTAAATGCATCCATTCATAACCATATAAATGCATCAATCCATCCATCCATTAAGCTTTTCTAGCAGTGCAAAAACAGAGGGAGGAGGGAGAAGGGGGGAGAGTGGGAGAGAGGAGGGAGGGAGAGCTACCGCTGCGTGGATGGCCGGGACGGGGAGGGACGGGACAGGGGAGGGTCGCCGCATGGGGAGGGCCGGGACAGGGAGGGCCACCGCGTGGGGAGGGCCGGCACGGGGAGGGCCGCCGCGTGGGGTGGATGGCCGGGATGCGGGATCGCCGCGGCGAGGGAGATAGTGGAGAGGGAGATCTACACAGTGAGGAGTGAGGGGGCGCGGGCCGGGGAAGAAGATAAGGTACGACCTAGCAGTAGCGCAGTCGAGGAAAACATGCTATGGATACATATTTAGCAGTAGCGCTGGTTTACGTCAACCGCTACTACTAAGTGGGGCCCACAATATGCCACATCATAGCTTTAGTTGCAGCGACCGGTCAAACTTAGTAGTAGTGCCTTACCATAGAAACGCGCTACTATTATTCTGTTAGCAGTAGCGCTGTTTGAAGAAGGGCGCTACTACTATACCTAGCATGTCGGCAACGGGGTGGCAATTATATTAGTAGCGCATTTTATTCCAGCTGCGCTACTGCTATGTGGATACCAGTAGCGACCCTTGTGGCCACGCGCTACTGCTAATTAGCAGTAGCGCCATCTTTTAACCAGCGCTACTAATAAGATTCTGTGTATAAGGTTTTCCCTAGTAGTGATGACTCATGTTCGACCTTTCGGTATCCTGTGTTCCGAGGCCAAGTCTGTACATGCTAGGCTCGTCAAGTTTAACCCGAGTGTTCCGCATGTGCAAAACTGGCTTGCACCCGTTGTATGTGAACGTAGAGTCTATCACACCCGATCATCACGTGGTGCTTCGATTCGACGAACTTTTCCAACGGTGCATACTCGGGGAGAATACAATTTTATCTTCAAATTTTAGTGAGGGATCACCTTATAATGCTACCGTCGTCCTAAGCAAAATAAGATGCATAAAGGATTAAAATCACATGCAAATCATAAGTGACATGATATGGCCATGAACTTGTGCTTTTGATCTCCATCTTCAAAGCACCGGCATGATCTTCATCGTCACCGGCATGACACCATGATCTCCATCATTGTGTTGCCATCGGGGTTGTCGCGCCAACCATGCTTCTACTACTATTGCTATCGATTAGCGATAAAGTAAAGCATTACATAACGCTTAATGATTGACACGCAGGTCATACAATAATTAAAGACAACCCTATGGCTGTGATGACCCACAAGTATAGGGGATCTATCATAGTCCTTTCGATAAGTAAGAGTGTCGAACCCAACGAGGAGCAGAAGGAAATGACAAGTGGTTTTCAGTAAGGTATTCTCTGCAAGCACTGAAATTATCGGAAACAGATAGTTTTGTGACAGGATAATTCGTAACGGGTAACAAGTAACAAGTGTGACAAAGGTGCAGCAAGGTGGCCCAATCCTTTTTATAGCAAAGGACAAGCCTGGACAAACTCTTATATAAAGCAAAGCGCTCCCGAGGACACATGGGAATTAGTGTCAAGCTAGTCTTCATCATGCTCATATGATTCGCGTTCGTTACTTTGATAATTTGATATGTGGGTGGACCGGTGCTTGGGTGCTCCCCTTACTTGGACAAGCCTCCCACTTATGATTAACCCCTCTCGCAAGCATCCGCAACTACGAAAGAAGAATTAAGATAAATCTAACCATAGCATGAAACCTGTGGATCCAAATCAGCCCCTTACGAAGCAACGCATAAACTAGGGTTTAAGCTTCTGTCACTCTAGCAACCCATCATCTACTTATTACTTCCCAATGCCTTCCTCTAGGCCCAAATAATGGTGAAGTGTCATGTAGTCGACGTTCACATAACACCACTAGAGGAGAGACAACATACATCTCATCAAAATATCGAACGAATACCAAATTCACATGATTACTTATAACAAGACTTATCCATGTCCTCAGGAACAAACGTAACTACTCACAAAGCATATTCATGTTCATAATCATAGGAGTATTAATTATCATTAAGGGTTTGAACATATGAGCTTCCACCAAGTAAACTAACTAGCATCAACTACAAGGAGTAATCAACACTACTAGCAACCCACGGGTACCAATCTGAGGTTTTGAGACAAAGATCGGATACAAGAGATGAACTAGGGTTTGGAGAGGAGATGGTGCTGATGAAGATGTTGATGGAGATTGACCGCCTCTCGATGAGAGGATCGTTGGTGATGACGATGGCTTCGATTTCCCCCTCCGGGAGGGAAGTTTCCCCGGCAGAACAGCTCCACCGGAGCCCTAGATTGGTTCTGCCCAAGTTCCGCCTCGAGACGGCGGCGCTTCGCCCCGAAAGCTCTGTTATGATTTTTTCCAGGTCAAAACCTGAGACCTGCCAGGGGCCCAACAAGCCTGTAGGGCACGCCCAGGGGGGTAGGGCGCGCCCCCTGGCTTGTGGCCTCCTGGTGGGTCCCCTGATGTATTTCTTTCGCCCAATATTTTTTATATATTCCAAAATAATTCTCCGTAGATTTTCAGGACTTTTGGAGTTGTGCAGAATAGGTATCTCAGATTTGCTCCTTTTCCAGTCCAGAATTCCAGCTGCCGGCATTCTCCCTCTTCATGTAAACCTTGTAAAATAAGAGAGAAAAGGCATAAGTATTGTACCAAAATGTGTAATAACAGCCAATAATGCAATAAATATCAATATAAAAGCATGATGCAAAATGGACGTATCAACTCCCCCAAGCTTAGACCTCGCTTGTCCTCAAGCGAAAGCCGAAATCGATAAATATGCCCACATGTTTAGAGATAGAGGTGTCGATAAAATAAAATACGGACATGAAGGCATCATGATCATCTTTAGAACAACAACATATATTGACATATAATTTCTTATGCTGAAGTAACAATTCATTCACATGGTAAAGTATGAATCAAGAACTCTATTGGGAACCAACAAACTATAATCTCAGTCATTGAAGCAATTCCAATTTATCATAACGTAGGAAAGAGTCAATATAAGAGCTTGTAAAGGAAATCCACATACTCAATCATCTTTTAGTCTTTCACAATTGCTAACACTCACGAGGTACCTATGAGGTCAAAGATTCAATCGGACACAGAGGAAGATAGGGGCTTATAGTATTGCCTCCAAACCATTTACCTCAAGGGTAATGTCAACAGAAAATAACTCATGCTCACCCACTTCCGAGTGGATATATGTGTCTAGATCATTCCCCAACACATGACGCTTGCCAAAAGATAGAGGCGAAATAAAGGAAGTGATGAAGATCACCACGACTCTTGCATAAAGGTAAGTACTAGAAAATAAAAGTAACAGATAGGCCCTTCGCAGAGGGAAGCAGAGGTTGTCATGCGCTTTTATAGTTGGATGCATAATCCCTTAATGCAAAAGAACGTCACTTTATATTGCCCCTTGTGATAGGAAACTTTATTATGTACTCTGTCGCTTTTATTTCTTCCATATCACAAGTTCGTATAAAGTTTATTTTCTTCACACTAATAGAGCACACATATTTAGAGAGAAATTCTTTATTGCTTGCACCGATGACAACTTACTTGAAGGATCTTACTCAATCCATAGGTAGGTATGGTGGAATCTCATGACAAAACTGGGTTAAGGGTGTTTGGATGCACAAGTAGTATCTCTACTTGGTGCGGAAGTTTTGGCTGATATGGGGTGGAAGCAAGCGACACATGTTGAAGGATCTATAACCATATAACTTCTATTCGGAAGTAAGAAAACATAACCCATTATGTTGTCTTCCTTGTTCAACATCAACTTCTTAACATATAATATTTTAATGAGTGCTCACAATCATAAAAGATGTCCAAGATAATATATTTATATGTCCACCTCTCTTTCTTTATTACTTCCTTTTAATTGCAACAATGACCCATAACTATGTTTGTCAACTCACAACAAATTTCAATCGACATACTTCTTATATGTGAAGTCATCACCCCCCATAAGATCATCATATATCTCTTTGCTCTTTATTTTCTATACTTCTTTCTATTTCTTTTTCTCAAGATCATAGCAAACTAGCAAAGCCCTCAACTTAAAACTACTCTTTATTATATAACTCTCGGACTTGCTTACATAGGGGGAACATAAAGAAAAACTCAAAACAAGATCACACTAAAAATTTATTCTACTAGATCAAGATAAAACCAGAAGGATCGAACTAAGAAAAACGATAAAAGTAAAAGGTGTGATGGTGATACGATACCGGGGCACCTCCCCCAAGCTTGGCACAAGCCAAGGGGAGTGCCCATACCCATGTGTTTAGTTGTCTTGCTTAGGATGTGGTGGTGTTATATTCTTGGCGATGATGCCCCTTAGAATGCGATTCTCCTCCTCAAGCTTATTATTTCGCTGTCTGAGATCCATTATTTCCTTGAGAAGTTTTCCAGTGATGGTTAGAGCTCCCATAACCCATGGATGTTTCATTGCTACGGGGGAAGAAGCAACACTCTTTTTCATATTTTCATAAGTACGAAATTTAGCATTGGGAGGAATAACCGAATCCAGAATTGCTGAGCTCTGAAGTTCTTCCAACATGGCTCCTGGTCGTAGACGAGAGGTAACTTCTTGGTCTTCCTCCATGGCATCTATCCTCTTCAAGTCAGCCTCCATCTCTTCCTCTGTGGCCTGCCCGAAGTGGTTGGCTTTGCTGAAAGCTCCGGCCCCCGGTGTCAGGTGAGAGGCACGGCTCTCCCCGACCGACTCTTGCGAAGACATCTTGCTCTAAATCTGCTGCAGAAACAGCTCAAAATGAAAACAGGAGGTATTGTCGTGATACGAGAGTCAAAACCTTCGGGAGATTATATAATGAATTTTTTCCGACCCGAAGGAGTATACCACAAGAAAACGGAGTCCGGAGGGTACACGAGGTAGCCACAAGCCACAGGGGCGCCCCCAGGGGGGTAGGGCGCGCCCCCCTGGCTTGTCGCTTCCTCGTGCACTTTTTGGACTGCCATAAATTTTTCCAATTTTTTAAATATTCCAAAACGGATAAAAATTGCCATTGAAAAAGTTTTGGAGTCGGTTTACTTACCGTACCACATACCTATTCCTTTTCGGAGTATGAAATGTTCTGGTAGGTCTCCCTAATGTACTCCTCCGGAGTTATGATATTAATAATATTGGTTTCAACATTTATGGGAGTACCTGAGATGTAATGTTTGATACTTTGCCTGTTTACCACCTTCGGGTTTGTGCCTTCGGCGTTGTTGATCTTGATGGCACCGGAACGGTATACTTCCTCGATAATGTAAGGCCCTTCCCATTTAGAGAGAAGTTTTCCTGCAAAAAATCTTAAATGAGAATTGTATAGCAAGACATGATCACCTACATTGAATTCACGCTTTTGTATCCTTCTAGCATGCCATCTCTTAACCTTTTCTTTAAACAACTTGGCATTCTCATAGGCCTGGGTTCTCCATTCATCAAGTGAGCTAATGTCAAATAACCTCTTCTCACCAGCAAATTTGAAATCATAGTTGAGCTCTTTAATTGCCCAATAAGCTTTATGTTCTAGTTCTAGAGGTAAGTGACAAGCTTTACCATAAACCATTTTATACGGAGACATACCCATAGGGTTTTTTAAGCAGTTCTATAAGCCCATAATGCATCATCAAGTTTCTTAGACCAATTCTTCCTAGATCTATTAACCGTCTTCTGCAACATCAATTTAATTTCTCTATTGCTCAATTCTACTTGACCACTAGACTGAGGGTGATAGCGAGATGCAATTCTATGATTAACATCATACTTAGCAAGCAATTTACGGAAAGCACCATGAATAAAGTGTGAACCACCATCAGTCATTAAATATCTAGGGACTCCAAATCTAGGGAAAATAACTTCTTTAAGCATTTTAATATAAGTGTTATGATCAGCACTACTAGTTGGAATAGCTTCTACCCACTTAGTAACATAATCAACAGCAACTAGAATATGAGTATACCCGTTAGATTGTGGAAAAGGTCCCATATAATCAAAACACCAAACATCAAATGGTTCAATAACAAGAGAGTAATTCATAGGCATTTCCTGATGTCTACTAATATTACCAATTCTTTGACATTCATCACAAGACAAGACAAACTTACGAGCATCCTTGAAGAGAGTAGGCCAATAATAACCAGATTGTAGTACCTTATGTGCAGTTCTATCTCCAGTGTGGTGTCTTCCGTAGGCCTCGGTGTGACATTTGCGTAAGATCTGTTCCTGTTCATGCTCAGGTACACAACGTCTAATAATACCATCTACTCCTTTATAAAGGTGTGGATCATCCCAAAAGTAATGTATTAAATCATAGAAGAACTTTTTTCTTTTGTTGGTATGTGAAACTAGGCGGTATAAATTTAGCAACAATGTAATTAGCATAATCAGCATACCATGGAGCATTACGCGAAGCATTTATGACAGCTAATTGTTCATCAGGAAAGCTATCATCTATAGGAAGTGGGTCATCAAGAACATTTTCTAACCTAGACAAGTTGTCTGCTACAGGGTTGTCAGCACCCTTTCTATCAATAATATGCAAATCAAATTCTTGTAGCAGAAGAACCCATCTAATAAGTCTAGGTTTAGCATCTTTCTTTTCCATCAGGTACTTAATAGCAGCATTATCGGTGTGAACAGTTACTTTGGAATCAACAATATAAGGTCTGAACTTATCACAAGCAAACAAAACCGCTAAAAATTCCTTTTCAGTAGTAGCATAATTTCTTTGAGCACTGTCTATAGTTTTACTAGCATAATGAATAACATTTAGTTTCTTATCAACTCTTTGTCCTAGAACAGCACCAACAGCATAATCACTAGCATCACACATAATTTCAAAGGGTAGGTTCCAATCAGGTGGTTGAACAACAGGTGCGGTAATCAAGGCATTCTTAAGAATTTCAAATGCTTCTACACAATCATCATCAAAAACGAATGGAACATCTTTTTGCAAAATATTGGTAAGTGGCCTAGAAATCTTAGAGAAATCTTTAATAAACCTCCTATAGAAACCAGCATGACCTAGGAAACTTCTTATACCTCTGATATCCGTAGGGCACGACATTTTTTCAATAGCATCAACTTTACCTTTATCAACTTCAATACCTCTTTCGGAGATTTTGTGGCCCAAGACAATATCTTCATTAACCATAAAGTGGCACTTCTCCCAATTCAAGACAAGATTAGTTTCTTCACATCTCTGCAAAACTCGATCAAGGTTGCTCAAGCAATCATCAAAAGAAGTTCCGTAAACGGAGAAATCATCCATGAAAACCTCAAGAATCTTTTCACAAAAGTCAGAGAATATAGCCATCATACATGTTTGAAAGGTAGCAGGTGCATTGCATAAACCAAAAGGCATACGTCTATAAGCAAAGGTACAGAAAGGGCAAGTAGAAGTGGTTTTTTCTTGATCCTCTTTTGACACAGGTATTTGAGAGAAACCAGAGTAACCATCTAGAAAGCAAAAATGAGTATGTTTGGATAGTCTTTCTAGCATTTGATCAATAAAAGGTAGAGGGTAATGATCTTTCCTAGTAGTTTTATTTAATTTCCTAAAATCAATTACCATTCTATATCCTGTAACAATTCTTTGCGGGGTCAATTCATTTTTATCATTAGGAACAACGGTAATACCTCCCTTCTTAGGGACACAATGAACGGGACTAACCCATCTACTATCAGCAACAAGATATATTATACCTGCCTCCAGAAGCTTTAGTATTTCATTTCTTACCACTTCTTTCATCTTAGGATTCAACCGTCGTTGGTGATCAACAACTGGTTTAGCATCAGGCTCCATATTAATTTTATGCTAACATAGAGTGGGACTAATGCCCTTAAGATCATCCAGAGTATATCCAATAGCAGCACGGTGCTTCCTCAGAGTTTTCAATAATATCTTTTCTTCATGCTCTGAAAGGTTAGCACTAATAATAACAGGATATATCTCCTTTTCATCAAGATAAGCATATTTCAAAGTATCGGGTAATTGTTTAAGCTCAAACACGGGATCACCCTTGGGAGGAGGAGGATCCCCAAGTATTTCAACAGGTAAGTTGTGTTTCAAAATAGGCTGCTGATCAAAGAAAATCTTATCTATTTCATTCCTCTCATTCATATGCATATCATTTTCATGGTCTAGCGAATATTGTTCTAAGGGATCAGTAGGAGGCACAGCAATAGAAGCAAGACCAATAATTTCATCTTTACTAGGCAATTCTTTGTCATGGGGTTGTCTACGAAATTTAGAGAAATTGAACTCATGAGACACATCCCCAAAACTCACAGTAACTGTTTCTTTCTCACAATCAATCCTAGCATTAACAGTATTCAAGAAGGGTCTACCAAATATAATGGGACAAAAATCATCTTGTGGGGAACCAAGAACAAGAAAATCAGTAGGATACTTTATTTTCCCACACAAGACTTCAACATCTCTAACAATCCCAATTGGTGCAATAGTATCTCTATTAGCAAGCTTAATAGTAACATAAATTTCCTCTAGTTCAACTGGTGCAATATCATGCATAATTTCTTTGTATAAGGAAAAGGGAATTGCACTCACACTAGCACCCATATCACACAAGCCATGATAACAATGATCTCCTATTTTAACAAAAACAACAGGCACGCCAACAATAGGTCTATGTTTACCTTTAGTATCCGGTCTAGCAATTCTAGCAGCTTCATCACAGAAATGAATAACATGCCCATCAATATTATCAACCAAGAGATCTTTAACCATAGCAATACTAGGTTCAACTTTAATTTGTTCAGGGGGTGTAGGTGTTCTAGTACAACTCTTACGAACCACAGTTGAAGCTTTAGCATGTTCCTTTATCCTAATAGGGAAGGGTGGTTTCTCAATGTAAGCAGTAGGAATAACAGGATCAACATTATAAGTAATAGTTTCCTCTTCAACTTTAATAGGTTCAACTACTTTCACTTCAATGGGAGGATGATATTTAAACCACTTCTCCTTAGGGAGATCAACATGAGTAGCAAAAGATTCACAGAAAGACGCTACTATCTCAGAGTCAAGTCCATATTTAGTGCTAAATTCACGAAAAGCATCGGTGTCTATAAAGGATTTAACACAATAGAACTTAAGGTTTATACCTAACTCCTTACCTTCGTCGAGTTCCCAATCTTCAGAGTTTTGTTTAATTCTTTCCAATAAGTCCCATTTGAATTCAATATGTTTCTTCATAAAAGAACCAGAGCAAGAAGTATCGAGCATGGACCGATCATTATTAGAAAGCCGAGCATAAAAGTTCTGAATAATAATTCCACTCGGGAGCTCATGATTGGGGCATGAATATAACATTGACTTAAGCCTCCCCCAAGCTTGAGCGATACTTTCTCCTTCACGAGGCCAAAAATTATAAATATAATTCCGATCACGATGAACCAGATGCATAGGATAAAACTTCTGATGAAATTCCAATTTCAATCGGTTGTAGTTCCATGATACAATATCATCACATAGCCTATACCATGTCAATGCCTTCTCCTTCAAAATAAAGGAAAGACCTTCTTATTGACATCATCCTCGGGCAAACCTGCAGGCTTAAATATTCCACAAACTTCATCCACATAGATTAGATGCAAATCAGGATGTAGTGGTTCCATCTCCTGCATAAGGATTAGCTAGCAGTTTCTCTATCATACCCGAGGGAATTTCATAATAAATATTTTCAGTAGGTGCAGTAGGTTGAGGATCATCTCTTTGTGCTTCCTGTCGAGGTGAAGATACCCCGAACAAGCCCCTCAAAGGATTACTTTCCATAGTAACAAGTGACAGTAAATTTCAGCACAGTATATTAATTTTTCCTTACCAAGTTCCACTCACCAGAGGCGCTTCACTCCCCGGCAACGGCGCCAGAAAAGAGTCTTGATGACCCAAAAGTATAGGGGATCTATCGTAGTCCTTTCGATAAGTAAGAGTGTCGAACCCAACGAGGAGCAGAAGGAAATGACAAGCGGTTTTCAGTAAGGTATTCTCTGCAAGCACTGAAATTATCGGTAACAGATAGTTTTGTGATAGGATAATTCGTAACGGGTAACAAGTAACAAGTGTGACAAAGGTGCAGCAAGGTGGCCCAATCCTTTTTATAGGAAAGGACAAGCCTGGACAAACTCTTATATAAAGCAAAGCGCTCCCGAGGACACATGGGAATTACTGCCAAGCTAGTTTTCATCATGCTCATATGATTCGCGTTCGTTACTTTGATAATTTGATATGTGGGTGGACCGGTGCTTGGGTGCTGCCCTTACTTGGACAAGCCTCCACTTATGATTAACCCCTCTTGCAAGCATCCGCAACTACGAAAGAAGAATTAAGATAAATCTAACCATAGCATGAAACATGTGGATCCAAATCAGCCCCTTACGAAGCAACGCATAAACTAGGGTTTAAGCTTCTGTCACTCTAGCAACCCATCATCTACTTATTACTTCCCAATTCCTTCCTCTAGGCCCAAATAATGGTGAAGTGTCATGTAGTCGACGTTCACATAACACCACTAGAGGAGAGACAACATACATCTCATCAAAATATCGAACGAATACCAAATTCACATGATTACTTATAACAAGACTTATCCCATGTCCTCAGGAACAAACGTACCTACTCACAAAGCATATTCATGTTCATAATCAGAGGAGTATTAATTATCATTAAGGATCTGAACATATAATCTTCCACCAAGTAAACCAACTAGCATCAACTACAAGGAGTAATCAACACTACTAGCAACCCACAGGTACCAATCTGAGGTTTTGAGACAAAGATCGGATACAATAGATGAACTAGGGTTTGGAGAGGAGATGGTGCTGATGATGCCCCCCTGGCTTGTGGCCTCCTGGTGGGTCCCCTGATGTATTTCTTTCGCCCAATATTTTTTATATATTCCAAAATAATTCTCCGTAGATTTTCAGGACTTTTGGAGTTGTGGAGAATAGGTATCTCAGATTTGCTCCTTTTCCAGTCCAGAATCCCAGCTGCCGGCATTCTCCCTCTTCATGTAAACCTTGTAAAATAAGAGAGAAAAGGCATAAGTATTGTACCAAAATGTGTAATAACAGCCCATAATGCAATAAATATCAATATAAAAGCATGATGCAAAATTGACGTATCAGGCTGCTGCCGGTTGCTGCATGCATTGACATGCAAGTCAATATAAACTATTACAAAACATGATCATCTCATACAACAAATATATTTCATCATGTCTTTGGCCATATCATATCACAACATACCCTGCAAAAACAAGTTAGACGTCCTCTAATTGGTTGTTGCATGTTTTATGTGGCTGCTATGGGTATCTAGCAAGAACGATTCTTTCCTATGCAAAACCACGACAGGGATATACAAGTTGGTATTTACCCTTCTACAAGGACCACCTTCGTCGAATACGATTCAACTAAGGTGGGAGAGATAGACACCCGCCGGCCATCTTATGCAAACAAGTTACATGTCAGTCGATGGAACCGGTCTCATGTACGTGGACATGTAAAGTTGGTCCGGGCCGCTTCATCCCACGATACCGCTGAATGAAAATAAGACTAAGGAAGAAAGCAATCTGAATATCAACGCCCACAACTTCTTTGTGTTCTACTCATGCATATCATCTATGCACAGACCTAGCTCATAATGCCGTTGTTGGGGAACCTTGCATGGGAAACAAAAAAAATTCCTATGCACACCCAAGATCTATCTATGGTGATCAACAACTAGGAGAAGGAGAGTGGATCCACATACCCTTGTAGATCGCTAAGCGGGAAGCGTCAAGAAATGCGGTTGGTGTATTCGAACGTCTTCGCGATCCAATCACGATCCGTCCCGCGATCCAATCTTGATCCGTTCCGATCTAGCGCCGAACGGACGGCACCTCTGCGTTCAGCACACGTACAGCTTGACAACGTCTCCGCCTTCTTGATCTAGAAAGCGGGGGGGCGGAGAGGTAGATGAGATCTCCGGTAGCACGACGGCGTGCTGGCGTTGGTGGTGGAGTTGTCCCGACAGGGCTTCGCCAAGCACTACCGAAATCAATCTAGAGGAGAAAACGATCTATCGGGGAGGGAGAGGCTGCGTCGTGGCTTGTGGTTCTGCATCCCTCCCTTCCCTCACATATATACAGGGGGAGAGGAGGTGGCCGGCCACCCTAGGGTTTCCCCTAGGGTTTGGTGCAGCAGCCAAGGGCTGCCTTGTCACCCAAGGCAAGGGGTGGCGGCCCCCTTTGGGCTTGGCCCCCCACCTCCAGCTGCATGGGCCTATGTCGGAGGGGCGGCCAGCCCACCAGGGGCTGGTGCGCCCCCTCTCAAAGCCCATGGGGCCCTCCGGGGCAGGCGGACCCACCCAGTGGACCCCCGAAACCCTTCCGACATCCCTGTCACAAAATCGGTAAGGCCCGGAACTCTTTCGGAACTCAAATACCAACTTCCTATATATCAATCTTTACCTCCGGACCATTCTGAAACTCCGAACAACTTTCGGTCACCAAGATATATATCTCAACAATACCAAATCGTCACCGAACGTTAATTGTGCAGACCCTGCAGGTTCAGAACTATGCAGACATGACCAAGACACCTCTACGGTCAATAACCAATAGCGGGACCTGGATGCCCATATTGGTTCTCACGTATTTTATGAAGATCTTTATCGGTCAAACCACAATGTCAAAGATTCAATTAATCCCATATGATGTTCCCTTTGTCTACCTGTATGTTACTTGCATGAGATTCGATCGTCGGTATCTCCATACCTAGTTCAATCTCGTTACCGGCAAGTCTCATTACTCGTTCTATAGTACATGATCCCATGACTAACTCCTTAGTCACATTGCTTGCTGATACGTCTCCAACGTATCTATAATTTTTGCTTGTTCCATGCGGTTATATTATCATTCTTGGATGTTTTACAATCATTTTATAACAACTTTATATCATTTTTTGGGACTAACCTATTGGCATAGTGCCAAAGTGCCAGTTGCTGTTTTTGCTTGTTTTTTACTTCACAGAATAACAATACCAAACAGAGTCCAATCACGAAGAAACTTTTTGGAGATTTTTTCTAGACCAGAAGACACCCAGTGGGCCAAAGAAGAGCCAGGAAGGAGGGATGTGAAGAGCACAACCCACCAGGGCGCGCCAGCGGGCCCCCGGCGCACCCTGATGGGTTGTGCCCTCCATGGGGCCCCTCTCCACTACCTCTAATGCCTATAAATTCCCAAATATTCCAAAAACCCTAGGGGATTCAACGAAACACAATTCCAGCAGCCGCAAGTTCCAAAACCTCGAGATCCAATCTAAAAACCATCACGGAGGGGTTCATCTTCTTCATAGGTGCCTCTCCCATGATGCGTGAGTAGTCCACCATAGACCTACGGGTCCATAGGCAGTAGCTAGATGGCTTCCTCTCTCTCTTATGATTCTTAATACAATGGTCTCTTGGAGATCAATTTGATGTAAACTTTTGCCGTGTGTTTGTTGGGATCCGATGAATTTTGAGTTCATGATCAGTTTCTATCCATGAATATTATTTGAGTCTTCTTTGATCTCTTATATGCATGATTACTTATAGCCTCATATTTCTTCTTCGGATCTTTGGTTTAGGTAGGCCAACTAGATCGATTTTTCTTGCCATGGGAAGAGATGCTTTGGGATGGGTTCGATCTTGCGGTGTCCTTTCCCAGTGATAGAAGGGGTAGCAAGGCACGCATGTATCATTGCCATTAAGGATAACAAGATGGGGTATATTCCTACATGAATAGATCTTGTCTACATCATGTCATCGTTCTTATTGCATTACTCCATTTTTCCATGAACTTAATACACTAGATGCATGCTGGATAGCGGTCGATTAGTGGAGTAATAGTGGTAGATGCAGGCACGAGTCGGTCTACTTATCTTGGACGTGATGCCTATATAATGATCATCGCCTTGGATATCATCATGATTATTTGATCTTCTATCAATTGCCCAACAGTAATTTGTTCACCCATCGTGTGCTATACTCATGAGAGAAGCCACTAGTGAATCCTACGGCCCCCGGGTCTACTTTTCCAACATATTGCTTTCCGATCTATCTTTTTGCCTCTTTGTTTTCATATCTACAAAACCAAAAAATCCAAAAATATATTGCTGCACTTTTTATTTGCCCTTTCTATTTTGTGTTCTTGAGAGATCTATCTCTCCTATCTATCACTACCTAATCTATCTTTTTACCGTATAGAGATTGACAACCTCTCTTTCGCGTCGGGTTGCAAGTATTTCTTTTTTGTGTGCAGGTGCTGCTTATTGGGTGGTGGTGATCCTCCTACTGGTTCGATAGCCTTGGTTTCATAACTGAGGGAAATACTTACCGTCGCTGTGCTGCATCGTCCCTTCCTCTTTGGGGAAATACCGACGCAGTCTCAAGCCACGTCAAAGGAATTTCTGGCGCCATTGCCGGGGAGGAAGCGGTCTCTTCTACGTGCCTATCTTAGGCGCCGAGGAGACACCATCATCATCTACCAGGTTCCTAATCACAAATCTCATCTCCTTGCAATTACATTATTTGCCATTTGCCTCTCGATGTCCTCTCCCCCACTTCACCAATTTTCCTTTTTATTCGCCCTCTTTTTCGCTCGCCTTTTCTCTCGCCGGATCTCTTTTTGTTTGCTTGTTTGCTATCTTTGCTTGTGTTGCCATGTGCCTTCTATTTGCTTGCATCTTTGCTTGCTAAAAAACTATTGATATGGATATTCATCCACTTGCAAATCTTTTCAAAAGACCAAATTATGATGAACCAATTGCTAGTGAGTTGAATGCACTTGATTATCTCTATGAAGTTTTGTTTGAAAATCATGAATCTAAAAATTTTGATGAAGTGTTGAAAGAAGAAATTTATAAGGTGATTCATGATAGTCCCTTGAATGATGAGCATGATTGCAATGTTGCTAGTATGAATTCTCTAAATATCCATTATGCTAATGATATGCAAAGCCACAAGCTTGGGGATGCTATGATTGATGAAGATGATATTTTTTGTCCCCCAAGTTTTGATGAGCAAATTTATTATGATGATTGTATGCCTCCTTTTTATGGTGATGGTGATGACACGTATGCTATAATGAGTAATGATAACCATGAAAATTATCATCATGGTTTTAATTTGCAATGTGGTTATGTCAATCAAGTGTCCCATGCTAGTTATTTTCTTGAGTTTTCTCCCACTACCATGGATGATAAGGAATTTGCTTATGTGGAGAGTAATGTAAATTCTATGCTTGTGAATCATGAAAAGAATGATTTATGTGATATTTATATTGTTGAATTCCTTCATGATGCTACTGAAATTTATTATGAGGGAGGAACATATGCTTGTAGGAATTGCAATAATATCAAGTTTCCTCTCTATGTGTTCAAAGTTTTGAAGTTATGCTTGTTTTGCCTTCCTACACTAGTTGATTCTTGTTCCCATAAATTGTTTGCTCAAAAAATCCCTATGCATAGGAAGTGGGTTAGACTTAAATGTGTTTTTAATGAGATTCATGATGCTCTTTTGCATATTTCAATTACTACTTTTTATGTGAGCGTCATTGAAATCATTATGCCTAGTTAGGGGCGTAAAACGATAGCGCTTGTTGGGAGGAAACCCAATGAATAAATTTATTTTCTTCTTTTTATTTATGTTTTTGAGTGTTGGCACAATTATGCCTATGTTATGATTGTGTTTTTATGTTTTATTTAGTGTTTGTGCGAAGTAGAGCCTTTAGGATGATTCATAAGATGAGTAGAAGCGATGCTGAATCTGAAACAGAAACTTTGCGTCCATTATATGAATTTTCATTTTTTACTGGAACGTGATCTTGAGATAAAATTTTAACACAGTGTTTCTATACAAATTCTTTACGTTGTACTAAGTTTTCAGAATTTTGAGAGTTACAGAAGTATGGTTAGAGTATGGATTACTACAGACTGTTCTGTTTAAGACATATTCTGTTTTTTGTTGCATTGTGTGCTTGTTTTGATGAATCTATGGGTTATATTGAAGGGTACGAGCCATGGTAAATTTAAAATACAGTAGTTATAATGCAATAATAAAATATTAATGGGTTTGCAACAGCACCTAAAGTAGTGATTTGCTTTATTATACTAACAGATCTCACGAAGATTTTGTTGAGTTCTGTGTGATTAAAGTTTTCAAGTTTTGGGTGAGATCACGATGGATGAAGGAATAAGGAGTGAAAAGAGCCTAAGCTTGGGGATGCTACAGCATCCCCAAGATATATCCAAAGATAAACAAGAAACTATGCTTGGGGATGCCCCCGAGTGGCATCCCCTCTTTCTTCTAACAACCATCGGTATTTTACTTGGAGCTATATTTTTATTCGTCACTTATCATGAGTTTTACTTGGAGCGCCTTGTATCATTTGAGTCTTTGCTTGCTTTGCTTGTTAGTTTGTAATTTGTATCCTTGCTGGACACACCGATTTGAGAGAGCCAAAATTATGCTATCATTTGTTAGAATTGCTCTATGTGCTTCACTTAAACTTTTTGAGCTATAGGATTGATCTAGTGCTTCACTTATATCTTTTTGAGCACGGTGTCCTTGGAAATTTTTGTAGAAATACTCTCATGTTTCACTTAGATTAATTTGAGAGTTAATAAATTTTGAAGAAATCCTATCATGCTTCACTTATACTGTTTTGAGAGATGAAATCTTTATGCTCATGTGCTTCACTTAAATTTGTTTGAGCTTGTCAAAAAAGCAATGGCAATATATGAAACTAGTCCCAAAGTGATAGATATCCAAGGAGGATATAATAAAAACTTTCATGAAGATCATTGGACAAATTAAACTTGATTCTTTGTAATAGTTTTGAAACATGATGATAGTAATATGCGAGTCATGTTAGTGAGTAATCACTACTAGGATCCTAAACTTCCCCTAGGGTTGAAAAACTGTCGGCTATTTGCAAAAACCGTCGTCTACTAATATGGGCTACGGTGCCCCGTCGGCTATTTCCCGTAGGTGATGCTTGGTCGGCCATTAACATGATATACGACGGTACCGTAGCTTATAATATTTGCCTACGGCATGAAGCCGACGGTGGATGGTCGGCCCTTTGATATCTGACGATGCTCATATCCTACGGTTTCCCGTTGGTTATTGCAAATTTTGACAGTTTTATGTGCCCGTCATTGTTCTCATTCCCGAAGGTTCTCAGTGACCGTCATTGTTCTCGTTTCCGACGATTCCCAGCGACAGTCATTGTTCACGTTGCCGACGGTCGTCCTCCCATCGGCATATGAATAACCAACGGTACATATACACAGTTAGACTAGGGTGTGACCTACAGTATATATACACTATCGGACTAGGTTATGACCTACAGTATATGTATACCGCTAGCATTTATACCAACCGAGCATCCATTACCCTCGGTGTCGATTAAAACCGAGAGACCTTTGTCACTGTAGGCATAGTGTATAACCGAGAGTAAAAATATCACTGTTAGCCATCAGCTGCACTACATAATGCAATTGGGAGAGACAGAATTTGCACTATGAATCTGAAATTTGTGCCAATCCTATAAGTTGGCCTACAATGGCAACTATGCACAAAATAAATAGAATTTCTTTTGCGATGGAAATAAATAGAATTCATCCCAACATGATAAAAGAGCATACTTTACTCGCAATGTATCACACAAGTCCAATGGCAGTTGGTTCCAGGTTGAAAACTACAGAAGTCTGAATCATCCATATAGATAACATGAAAATGCAAAATAAAAAGGTAAATAAAAACAATCCATCCAAAAGTTTTTTCATAAGATAAATTATATTGAAACATCAATCCCGCTCTAAACTGCACCATGACCACGTTACTTCATCTCAACACTTCCATGAAGTCAAAGTCTTAATTATGTGCTTTCACTCTCGTCACTGATATTGCCACCCTCTAGCATTGGTTTGAGGGCCCTAAAAACGACCATACTAGTTGTAAGAGATGAAATACCCGTGATAATATAACAAAACGGATTTTTTTTTGTAAAAATACACAACATGTTACTAAAACAAGAGATGAGATTTTCTTGGAAACTGTTACTAAATATACAACTTGTCAACATATAAAAGGGCAAATGGCCCAAACATCTTGTGTACGTAACAAGATTTTAGATGTTCTGAATGCTAAAGTTTTTCTTTATCATGCTCAGCTTTTAGTAAATAGTAGAGTTGAAATCAAGATTATCCAAAGCAACAAATTAACACCTAGCTTTAAAAACTCAACACTAAACAATTATGTTTCACCAACGAAAGTACCACTCCTTTACCTTCTCTGTAGTCTGTACAAGTAGCAATATATAAGTACTTCAAATCAGGCAAATGCATAAGCACATGGCGAATTCAATATCTAGGATCAGTGGTTAACTCATCAAAGGAATTTACATGGACAATGTATAATAAATCCAATTCTTACATACCCGATAGCATTTCTCTACTACGACTTGTAATTACCCTAATTGTCAAATTTATTAACATTCGTTAGTTGTACTCTGTGAATATTAATTAGCAGGCTAAGAACCCATGCCCAAAGAAACAGAGAGAACCAATAAACAAACTCATGTTTCTCTTACCAGTTCAGGTCCAGTTTGATCAACTCTGTCTCGCCGCCTTGCTAACTCGTGATACAAATCACTATCACTGTAGTACTCATGTTTAGAATCATATGTGCCCTATATATTTAAAAATATATTAAATATTTGTTTTAGATCAAAATAAGATATTTACATTAGAATTCAAGTTTCTGGAACTCTACAGTTGAGGTCATCATTACTGTTTGTTACAATCAGTTAGTTTTGTGTTAAACTTACCGACTCATGTTGTGCACCTTCCTCCATTAAAGCATCATAGTCCAGACCTCCTCTATATATCAGTGCCTATAATACACACAATTAGCACAATCACCTTTCTTTGTACTTCTATTTACAACAGCAGTAAAGCTTACCCGCACAACTTGTGCCACACCTCGCAACTCTTTGTTCTCATGCCTCAATTGCTGATTTTCCCTCTGTAAACGCTCTTGTTCACGAGCAGATTGTTCCTGCTGTGATACCCTGATCTTTGTTGCCTTAATAATGGACTTGTCTATTTTGGTAAATGCCTCATCAGCAATTCTTAGTCTCCCATGTGGCATTCTACCAGTTGTTTCATAAATGACAGATCCGTCAAATTCTGGATGCTCCTCTTGCCAATTTTCCCCATGCATATTTTTCATTCCATTGTCGAAAGTTTCCTTTTCCAAGTAAGAAGAACCAGTAAGTAACATGAAGATTGGTAGACGAGTAGTGCAAAATGGAACTAAAAGGACGACAAACTACATAATATGCACACATGTTGAGCCAACAATGTAATGCAACCAAATATGAATATGTAGATTGATTACACGCAACATGCATAGGTTCGCAGACCATAAAGTATAATCGCAAAGACTAACCCAGCGATCAGAAGCTTTTTGGCTACACATCTCAACACGTTCATTGCCTCGCTTCAATCTGTGAGTGTGCTGCCAAGCACCAGCAAGTCCTGGGTCTTTACCTGTTTTTTGTTTCTGCATTATTAAGAGTGATAAGTGTTACCAAATATTATTCTTTAGTAATGAAATAGAGAAATATGCATTAGTGAAATAGTACCAGATACTGGCGTGTAGCCACTATGCTTCTTGCACCACTGCAATGGTAAATCGTGTCTCCATTAGCTAGCCTATTCCTCTTCCCACGTAAAGAATTGTTTCTGGACTCCTGAGTACTCCAATGTTCGCATAGTAAACGCCAACCATCATCGGTACCGAAGTCATCTGGCTTGGTCAAAATTAATTCTGCAACAGTTGGCGAGATATTACCCTCCTCATCTTTTTCCTCAATCACATTGCGACGCTTGTATAATCTTTTCATGGCTGCCTTCTTTTCCTCATGTATCATCTGCCTCTCTTTTTCAGCAAGGTTCAAATCCAAGGTTTCATCTGCATCACGTTGGTCTGATGGATTGCACTTAAAACGCCACTGTCAAAACAATAATGGCTTGATTTGAGAACAGATGAATCTACTAAGAAATCATAAATAATAAAGGATATTTAGATTACCATCAGACAAATTTAAGTGCTTTAGACTGATGACAGTACAAACTGAGAATTATGGTGTAGTGCGCTTTTAGTTTTGGCAACATAGATGGGCGTTGTTTATACGATATAACTACATTAGGGACAATCAGAACTGTTAGTTGTTCCTAACACACCTATTAAAGTCCAAGTTTCTGATAAAGTGGTGGGGTCGCAATCTTGAGACGAATAATCTCCAGAAGTGACAAAACTAATCAACTTACCCAAAATTCTTCTTTAATTCTCGATGCTGCAGTTTGCACACTTGGATTGCTGGACCACCTGTAGTCCTCCCAAGTCAATACAGGTTTCTTATTATCATCTGGACCAATTGGTTCCGGATATTACTGGCGTACTAATGCGCCTTGCACCGTTGAGGGTTCACAAGATTTGAACGGGTGCTTTTCCCATCGACTGTCATGAACACATACTTCAAAGCATTAATATTTGAATAGGCATCCAAGAAGAACTAAAATACTTTAAAAAGTTTAATACTAACATGCCAGAAGGTACAATGAGAGGTCGATCAATGAAGGTACCATGAAGGGTGCCTTCATATTGGAACACATCTAGTGAGCAACCATCATTTTGAACCTGCTTTCCTCCATTGTTGTATCTAGACTTCCTATTCCATGTAGTCTGAACATGGTCACTAAAGTACAAAGATACACAGTTTGTTATCTCTTGTACAATGCAAGCCTCCACAATTGAACCCTCCACTCTTGCCTTGTTGCGAACTTTCAATCGAACATGGTGCATTGCCCTACAATAAATAACTTGACATAAGAAAATTATAGCTAAAAGAAATCCACAACATTAGATTATTTGACATACCTCTCAAAGACGTACATCCAACGGTATGTCACAGGGCCCCCAACCCTTGCCTCATACGGGAGATGTACAATTAGATGTTGCATCACATTGAAGAAGCCCGGTGGAAACATTTTCTCAAGCTTGCATAACAAAATAGGAATCTCCTCTTCAAGTGTACGCATTCGTTCTGGATCAATCTCTTTGGCACACAATTGTCGATAGAAAAAACTTAACTCTGCTATGGCCCGCCATTCACTCTCTGGGATGAAGCCCCGTAGAGCAACTGGGAAGAGGCGCTCCATAATTATGTGGTGGTCCTGGCTTTTCAGTCCAACAAACTTTCCTCGGGCCAAGTTAACAGATCTTCTTAAATTAGCCGCAAAACCATCACAAAACATCAATTCTTTGAACCACTCCAGGATGGTTAGTTTGTCATCCTTACTCACACAATATTTCTCTCTTGGTTTCTGCCATCCACCATTCGGTTTCTGTGCTAACTTAAGTTTTGTTCTGTTGCATATTTCAGCCATATCAAGACGTGCTTTAATATTATCCTTAGTTTTATCCGGAATATCAAGGCACGTTCTTAACAAAGCCTCAGCAACATTTTTCCCATTGTGCATTCCATCAATGTTATGGCGAAGCAACAACTTTTTAAAGTACTCAGGCTGCCACAAACCACTTATGCCAATCCAGTTGTGCCCCTTCCCGAAATCAGCAAAGGTATTTTTTCCATTTTCATCAGGAACAAGGCTTTGGAGCTGTTCATATACCTCTTCCCCGGAGAGGCGCTTTGGTGGAGGCTCAAAAACTTTTGTTTTCTTACGGAAACAATTCGAACTCCTACGGAACACATGCTTAGCTGGAAGGAATCTCCTATGGCAATCAAACCAACATGGTTTATGCCCATTCTTGAAGGAAAATGTATCTATGTCACATCCACATATAGGACAAGCAAGTTTGCCATGTGTGCTCCAGCATGATACTAAGCGATAAGCAGGAAAGTCATGAATAGTCCATAACAGGGCTGCCTTCATGAGGAAGTTTTGTTTTCTGTGACAATCATAGGTAAGAGCACCATTTTTCCATAAGTCATCTAATTCATCAATCAGGGGCTGCATGAAAACATTTAAGTTCTTTCCTGGATGATCTGGTCCAGGAATTACTAATGCAAGGATCAAGTTATTTTGCTTCATGCACATTTCAGGTGGGAGATTGTAGGGAACAACAAAGACCGGCCAGCAAGAATATGAGGCTGCTGAAATACCAAAAGGTGTGAATCCATCGGTCGCTAGACACAACCGAATATTCCTTAGTTCCTGAGCAAAACCAGGAAATTATTTGTCTAGTTCCTTCCAGGCTTCTCCATCGGAAGGATGAACCATTTTTTTCTTGTTATTACGTGGCCTAGCATGATAGTCCATGTGCTTGGCAGTGCTCTGTGATATGTACAACCGCTGCAGTCTAGGTGTTATAGGGAGATAGCGCAAAACTTTGCGTGGTACCTTCCTGGATGTATTTCCTGTGGTTGTTTCCTCGTATCTAGGTTCATTGCAGATTGGGCACTTCTCTTTGTTTTCATTTTCTTTATAATAAATCATGCAGTTTTTGGGGCATGCATGGATCTTCACATATGGCATGGCTAGACTATGCACGAGCTTTTTTGACCTATGGAAGTTTGTAGGGAGCTCTTTTGCGGCATCATCTCCAATAACATCATGTATTAGGGTCATCGTTTCATTGTAACAAGCTTCTGACAAATTATGCTATGTCTTTATAGTCATTAGCCGTGCTACAGTAGACAAACGAGTTTGTGATGTCTTCGCGTGTAGTGGTGTGTCAGCTTCAACCAACATTTTGTAGAACTTTTGGGCAGCTTGTGTTGGTTCTTCACCTGGAAAAACTCCTTCCGCAGCAATTGCATCAACTAACATATCATCAATTCTATCAACATCTCTCACAAAATCGTCTTGCTCTATGTTTTCAGGTATATTAGGCTCCCCATGACTAGTCCATTTCTCATATCCTAACTGAAAACCATTGGCGCACAAATGGAAGGTCATCTCATCCCTTTTGCGCTTATGACGACAGAAACACTTAGTGCATGGACAATGTGATTTCTCATCTACAGTGGCTTCGGGCAATGAAAATGCATGATCCAGAAAATTCCCCAACCCCTGTCTCCAAGTTTCACTGAACAACTTTCCTTTTCCCTCTCTGTACATCCAACTACGGTTGTTGCCCATAGTGCTACACACATATATATATATGACAATTTGGGGTTTAAAAATTAGACATATTGAGGCATCAAAGTATTTGGAGAAAAAAAACTAAGCAAACGTATTAAGTAACATTGGCACGCTCAAGTTACAGATCTATGTTCAGTTTCTGTAAATTCGTATCTGCATCTTAAAAGGTTAAAAGTCATAACTAAAAAACAAATTCCATGTTGGATAAGCAAACATGTAAATCGGACATGTGAAAACGTAATCCATGAATGGGAAGTCACAAACAGTAGATCAAAATAAGAATGCGGAATGGCTAGCTAAGCATAATCACAGTTCACAACCAAACACAATTAGGAATGCAGTTTCAGAAGTGCGATGGCAACACAGAAATTCATAGATCGGGTCATCACGCACATGGCGGATATAGAAGCGTAGAGAAACACACGACGAAGAGCAAAGAGAGATACCTTATCCCTTCGGCTTCTAAACTAAAAAAATGTGTGGCTCTCCGCTTTAAGACATTTCGTTTCTAAGGAAGGTAGTTCTATCTCAGTTGGCACATGCTTCCTATTCATCTAGTCCCTCCATCCCAAATTAAATAACTCATTTTTATATTTTTTTAAGGGGTATCTCAATTTTATACTAACTTTTATACAAAATTATACTAAAGTTGAAACACTTATTTTGAAACAAAAAATGTCTATAAATTGATTAAGATATTATGCTCCCTAAATGATGTGGAGCCTCTTGGTGCATCAACATTGTGGGGGTCAAATTCACAAACATATTTAAAGTCCATGAACATTTTTAATTTTATGAATATTGTTAAATTTGCTAATTTATTTCAAGTTTGCGGATATTTTTTGAAATCCAAGACTATTTGAAAAAACATGTTTTTTAATATACAAAAAAATTAAAAACCTTTAAAAAAATACATGAACATATTTTTGATTTAACTAAAAATTTCAGGTAGCCGGTCTTTATGAGCTAGCAGTGGAGCCAGTGACGAAAAACTAAGCGAACGAGTAAAGAAGTGAACCAAATTGAGCGGGTGACAGCATCGTGTGTCGACCCAATTCGACGGTTTCAGCATGGAATAGGAGCTCCCAAGCTTATCTATAAAAGAGCTTTGAAGGGGACAACAACCACCGGCTGACACCAAGGCCGAAGGACACCACAACCACGCACCGAATGGCTCCTCTCTCTTCTCTGAAAAATAGTGTCTATAACATCAACCCATCATGGTATACGAATGGAAAAAACACCACCAAAACATAATTAAGACTCAACCCAATGCAGGTAAAATCAAAACAAAACAACCAATCACAATAACCTGCTAGTGAAAAAAAGACACTCCATCAGTGAAGAACGATGCGACGAAGCGCACGTTAGCCTCTGGTATGGATGATATATTCTTAACCTGGCACCTCCTAATTTGCACGTCGATCACTCATGTGAATTGATCTTGTAATATACCCAACCAAATTAATATGTTTATTGATTTAACTCCAATGTAGTTGTTATGACATCGCTTCATGCCGTCCCGGCAAGACGGCATTACGTTTCGCAGATCTGATTAGCAAGTCGGCAATATCGGTTGAATTTTACTCCCTCCATCCCATAATATCAGTGTTTTCGACACTACTTCATAGTGTCAAAAACGGCTCTTATATCGTAGTGTCAAAAACGCTTTTATATTATGGGACGGAGGGAGTAGAATTTTATTGCAGGGCTTCAATCGATAGTGGGTACATGCGTCTTTTTCCATTGACAATGTACATATTGGATGTCTACAAAGCGCAAGAACATGCCAGTGTATCTACAGTTCCAAGGTTATCGGATGCTTGGCTACTCCCTTTTGCGGTGCTCCGGTGACAATGAGGGACAACGACGAACAAGTAATTTTTCCTTTTCAATAATGTTGAAGTTCTCAGTTTAATATTAGATAAAGCAAGATAGTCTCTCACCTACTTCAAGAAACTAAATTTGGTCCTTCAACTTATGTCAAAATGATATGGATTGGGCCTTTTGTGATGCAGATGACGATGTCACGGCAATTTCACGCATGTGGCATGCCAACGTGAAAGGTCGAAAACATAGAAAAGGGGTAGGTAGGTCTCGACAAGCCAGGCGAGTTGTAAGCTTGCCTTGGGCTAGCATAGGTTGTTAGTTCGACAAGTGAATAGGTCGAGCCGAGTCAACCTACTAGGTTCCTATGAGCTTTGGGCCCAATCAAGGCTTGGATTGCTTTAGCTACTGCAAAAAAGGCTCGGAGGCTAACCTAGCTAAAAATATATTATTGCAAGCTTTAAAAAATGTTAGAGAATTAAAGTGATCATGGATTGCAAGATTATTCAACCTGGTTAAGCAACTTAGTTAAATCAACGAACGATTTTTGGAATTATAATGGTTATAAATCTCCAACAATGAGAGTACAAAACAATGGGACTCTACATATATGTTGTAAAACATCGATAATTTTTGTTTTTAAAAATCCTTACAATTTTGTTTTTGAAAAATATATTCATGATTTCTGAAGAGTGCAACATTCAACATCGACGAGGGTTTAATCACCTACAGTGAGATTAACAGTAGGCTATTCAGGATCACTGTCGGTTACATGTATTATGGACGGTGAATATACACCGTTGGTAAACAAAGAGAAGATACGGTTGTAGAATACCGATTGGCTTTCCCTACCACCTTTTCACTGTCGGCTATTTGCGTAGACTGTTGGCTATCATGTCAAATGACCGAGCAATGTTACCGCACCGTCGACTATTACAGAAAACCGTCGTTTATAATGACATATAACTTAGAGTTAGTTGTGCCCATCGGTTATGTGTTTTGACCGTTGATTATTTGATCAGATAGCCATGCGCTAAGAATAAACTGTCGGGTATAACACGGGATAACCATGGGTTGGTATGTACCAGTCGGCTAAGTAGTAACACCGTCGAGCAATATAGTGCATAACTATGTGTGCACAGGAAACTGTCGGTTATTCATCATACCCATCGGTTGATGCATCGTATGAACATGTGTTGTTTTATCCCCGTCATCTATTAATCAAGACCGTCGGTAATTAATGATCATAGCCTTGTGGATGACTTTAACTGTAGGGAAACTGGGGAACGGTCGGTTATTCCGGAAATCCCCTACGGTCTGTCGGTTATTTAATTTCACCGTCGGCAAAGATTAGATATCTAGTAGTGAATTATGCTTTAGTAGGAATATTGGTGTTAAGGTTTGTGATTCCCTATGCATGCACAAAATTCAATAGTTATGCAATGAAGCTACTTTGTCGTTTTCGTTGACAGGAAAGGAATGCCACCCAAAATATTTTTTCTCTCTCAATTTAAACCTTGAGCTCTGGCACCTCTACATATCCCTACTTCCCTCTGTGAAGGGCCTCTCTATTTACTTTATGCAATTTTTATTTTTACTTTGAGTCTCCATCTTCTCTTAAAGCACCAACTAGAGGGCACTATGATCGTACTTGAGCATTGGGCATAGCTAATATTTGAGTGTGTTTCATGAATGAATCAATGATTGAGCATGATGGGCTAGGGATAACTTTCTGTAGTGTTGATATTTTGAAAGACATGGTTGCTTGTTGACATGCTTGAGTATTGAAGTCATTATGTTAAAACTGGACTATTGCTTTGAATCATTTACAAGTCCAGATGTCCATGCTATACAAAATAAAAGAATATGAGATGAACATGTTAGGCAGCATTCCACATCAAAAATTCTATTTTTATCATTTACCTACTCGAGGACGACTAGGAATTAAGCTTGGGGATGCTGATACGTGTCCAACGTATCTTTAATTTTTGCTTGTTCCATGATGTTATATTATCATTCTTGGATGTTTTACAACCATTTTATAACAACTTTATATCATTTTTTGGGACTAACCTATTGACATAGTGCCAAAGTGCTAGTTGCTGTTTTCGCTTGTTTTTTACTTCGCAGAATATCAATACCAAACGGAGTCCAATCGCGACAAAACTTTTTGGAGATTTTTTCTAGACCAGAAGACACCCAATGGGCCAAAGAAGAGACAGGAAGGTGGGCTGTGGAGAGCACAACCCACCAGGGCACGCCAGGGGGCCCCCGGCGCGCCCTGATGTGTTGTGCCCTCCACGGGGCCCCTCTCCACCGCCTCTGATGCCTATAAATTCCCAAATATTCCGAAAACCTTAGGGGAGTCGACGAAACACAATTCTAGCCGCCGCAAGTTCCAGAACCTCGAGATCCAATCTAAACACCATCACAGAGGGGTTCATCTTCATCATAGGTGCCTCTCCGATGATGCGTGAGTCGTCCACCATAGACCTACGGGTCCGTAGGCAGTAGCTAGATGGCTTCCTCTCTCTCTTATGATTCTCAATACAATGGTCTCTTGGAGATCTATTTGATGTAAACTTTTGCGGTGTGTTTGTTGGGTTCCGATGAATTTTGAGTTCATGATCAGTTTTTATCCATGAATATTATTTGAGTCTTCTTTGATCTCTTATATGCATGATTACTTATAGCCTCGTATTTCTTCTTCGAATCTTTGGTTTATTTAGGCCAACTAGATAGATTTTTCTTGCCATGGGAAGAGGTGCTTTGTGATGGTGGGTTCGATCTTGCGGTGTCCTTTCCCAGTTACAGAAGGGGCAGCAAGGCACGCATGTATCGTTGCCATTAAGTATAACAAGATGGGGTCTATTCCTACATGAATAGATCTTGTCTACATCATGTCATCGTTCTTATTGCATTACTCCATTTTTCCATGAACTTAATACACTAGCTGCATGCTGGATAGCGGTCGATGTGTGGAGTAATAGTGGTAGATGCAAGCAGGAGTCGGTCTACTTATCTTGGACGTGATGCCTATATAATGATCATCGCCTTGGATATCGTCATGATTATTTGATCTTCTATCAATTGCCCAACAGTAATTTGTTCACCCACCGTGTGCTATACTCATGAGAGAAGCCACTAGTGAATCCTACGGCCCCCGGGTCTACTTTTCCAACATGTTGCTTTCCGATCTATATTTTTGCCTCTTTGTTTTCAGATCTACAAAACCAAAAACCCAAAACTATATTGCTGCACTTTTTATTTTCCCTTTCTATTTTGTGTTCTTGAGAGATCTATCTCTCCTATCTATCACTACCTAATCTATCTTTTTACCGTAGAGAGATTGACAACCTCTCTTTCGCATCGGGTTGCAAGTATTTCTTATTTGTGTACCCTTGGTTTCATAACTGAGGGAAATACTAACCATCGCTATGCTGCATCATCCCTTCCTCTTTGGGGAAATACCGACAAAGTCTCAAGCCACGTCACTTGCAAGCTTCTTGTGATGCTGTATTACCGAGTGGGCCCAGAGTTACCTCTCCATCATACGGAGTGACAAATCCCAGTCTCGATTCACGCCAACCCAACAGACACCTTCAGAGATACCTGTAGAGTACCTTTATAGTCACCCAGTTACGTTGCAACGTTTGATACGCACAAGGCATTCCTCCGGTGTTAGGGAGTTGCATGATCTCATGGTCGTAGGAACAGATACTTGACATGGACAAAGCAGTAGCAATAAATTGACATGATCAACTGCTATGCTTATGGTTGGGTCTTGTCCATCACATCATTCTCCTAATGATGTTATCCCGTTATCAGATGACAACTCATGTCTATGGCCAAGAAACCTTGACCATCTCTGATCAACGAGCTATTCTAGTAGAGGCTCACTAGGGACATGGTGTTGTCTATGTATCCACACATGTATCTGAGTTTCCGATCAATACAATTCTAGCATGGGTAATAAACGATTATCATGAACAAGGAAATATGATAATAACTAATTTATTATTGCCTCTAGGGCATATTTCCAACATTGTCACCATTGCCATCCGTACTAGCTATACTATGAGCATGCAAGGCAAATCAAAACATTTCTCTACTCATGTAATATAATACTCCCTCCGTCCCAAAATAAGTGAATCAAAAATGACTTGAGTTTGATGTACCTACAAAGTTTGCTACAAGTCTTAATGTTAAAGTGGGCAATGCACTGTACCGTAGAGGCTAGCAAAATAAGATGAACATAAGTGCAAAAGGATTCGAACTTGCTTTAGTTATAAAGAACTAAAATATTTACACAATAGTATGGCGGTGTTATGTTGCATAAGACTCAAAAGCTGAGTACCTTTGGGGGGATAGTTTGGTGGCGATAGCCCATTACATGTCACGGATGAGGCAAAGACGCTAATCAAGCCACCACTAGAGTCTACAACTTTTGTAATTAGGAGAAAGAAAGGCAATAGTTCAAAGGACTCCTTTATTGGATTTTTTATAAAAGAACATGGCAATTTTGCAAAAGATAACATGATTTCCAAATGCTATGGGCATCTCCAAGGCTGAACCACAAATTTCTATGGTAAATGTCTGTTTTTGTGTCTGGACAATGGTCCGCGGAGATGATGCGGGATGGAGCCATCCAATGCTTTACAAAGCATCCAGCTGGAAGGAGGAAAAGTAGGTGGGGACCGTGCATGTTAGGAGGAAAAGTAGGTGGGGACCATGCATGTGGTGGGCTATTTGTGTTGTGGTGTCTGGTTGGGTGGATAGAGAGAAGAGGGGGACCATGCATGTGCTGTTGGGAGGAGAGAGAGAAGAGAGGGAATGCATGTGATTGGTCAAAATGCATGTCCGGACTCCCGCAAAACTCCCCAACGTTTGTCACCATTTTGCCAGAATCCATGCGTACGGACTGCTAAGCGGACATATAGAGGTCCCCGTTGGTTGCAAGAGTGGTCCGGAAACTGCGGTCCGGATATATATCGGAGGTTTGAGGGTCCACCTTGGAGATGCCCTAAGAACAATAAATGCAAAGCAAACATGTCAAAACAGCGGGACACACTATTGCAAGAAAACCTTATGATAAAGAGCATTGCACAAGATACTACAGATGCAAAAGTAACATCCCCACGCTTAGAACTAAACTAGAAAAATTACGGAAGTAAAAAGAAATTGATGTTATTAAAAGAGAGTGCGATAAGTGGTTATCTCCCCAAGCTTACGTCTAAGCAAGGGTTAGAAACTTTTACTATTAAGGTGCATATGACCTCTCTTTTAATTGACGTGGACCTTGCTTCATGTGATCCTCTTGTTGTTGTCTGGCGGATGCCCTCTCATAGAACCTGCTAGAGAAGAACTAGAACAAAAACTAAATAATTTTATGCTTTTTTTATTTTTTGTAGCACGAAGGATTAGCAACACAAGTGATAAAACATGAGCCTCACAATGATCGATTCATGTACCTAAGCACCTAGCTTAAGTAAACAAACTAAGTCTAAGAGATGCCTACCCTAGGTCGGGATGAAGTGCGTTTGAGACAAGATAAAAACACAAGTGTGCATCCTCATACGTGTCCAACTAAAAAGAGAGATCTTCACTTAAGGCAAGAAACTCACTACTAAGCAACATTTTTTAGCATGGTTCATACTGAAAAACTTTAACCGGGCATGTTGAAGCAACCAAGTGGCTTACATAGATCTTTTATACGGTTGGCAGCATACCATACACATCACCACCCAAGATCCAAGCCCTGCAAAAATAGGCCGCGTCTAGGGAGCGACCGGTGGCTGGTTATCCTTCCCGAGCAGCCGACCAGAAAAGGTAAGAGCTTGCCCCCCCCCCACTATAGAAAAGGAATATTTTGGTCCCCCACGCCAGGAAACGCTCGACCAACCCCAACCGGTCCCCGCGCGCTAGCCTTCTCCCCAGCCGGTCCCGACGTGCTGGCCTTGGCACCTCCCAGTACATAAAAAGGGACCGAAGCCCCTAGATCAAGCAGTGGTCTCTTTCCTCACGAAAAAGCTTGCTCTAATGGAGGAAGAACAACAGATCGCCATGGGAGGGTTGAGTTGAAATCTGAAGTAATTTTAAGAGGAGAAAACCGCAAAAAAATACCTGTGAGTTATGCATCTCTTCCCTACCCTTCGTCCTCCTCTTTAGATCTTGCCCATAAAAGTGTTGTTGGGTGTGCAAAAACTACTGAGTTAGATCCACTTTTTACTGAGGCTAGGTCAAGAAAAAACTTGAGCAATTTTACTGGTAAAACTGTGCAACTAAATAAGCTGTGGTGGCCAACTTCTGTACAACCAAGTGCAAATGATTGGGTTGTTAGAAACTGTGCAACTAAAGTAGCTTTGCTGACCAAAAATGTAGTAATAAGTGCAACATACAACAAAAAAGGTAAAAGACCTTACAACAATTGAAACAACCTTGCGCAAAAAAATGGCACCAGGCAAAATAAGAGACCAATTTTCCCTGTGCCTAAACCGATAAGACAACCTTCTGTGGTTAAAAGTACCTGTGTGAAATTAGCAGTAAAATTGTGCAACATCATAATCTATATAGGGCAGCTTTTGTAGTATAAAGTGCAACATAACCTGTGCAGTTTATCAGGTATAACTGTGCAACCAATCAGACAGTGCTAAACTAACTTTTGAACTGCACAGTGCAACAAGCATTAAAAAACAGTGTTCCAGTTGAAAGCATATGTAAATGGTTCCACACACAGTTTTTGGCGACTGAAAGTAGACAAAACAAATGTATATGCAACAAAGTAGGCAAACATTGATTCTTCTAGTTAACTACAATACAAAAGCCAAACTTGAACTGTTCATCACTGAGAGACTGGTATGGTGTTCATTGCATCTTCTTGTGAAGCCTGGTTGTTATGTGCATAAAGTCCACAGCAACTCCATCAGAAAAATATCTGTATGCAAAAAGGATTCAGAACATAAACAAATCCATGTGAGAAAAAAAAGAAAACACTTCTTTTATGTGTTTTTGCCTGTGCACAATTTTAGTCTACAAAAATTAGCAAGTTGTACAACAAATATACAATAGAGATAAGTAAATTGAAAAATTGGGAAACTAACTTGTGCAGCTAGGTTAACTGACACTGTGCAACAATGTTACAGTCTTGTGCAACCAAGTAGTGTATCTTCTACAGCTTCAACAATTGATTATAGTGTCGATAGTTAAAAAATAGAAGTTAAGGTGTAGTCTTTTTTGTGTCTGTATGCAGCTATAAAAAGCTACAATTTGTGCAACTATCTTGACTGCTGCATGCAATTGTCCTGTAGTGTTGTGCAACTTATGTTGAGAACAACTAATTTGGCGCTGATTTGAATTTCATCTACTTATGCAGCTTTTGATCAGTTTCCTCCAAAAAGACATGTTAGTTCTCAATGAGCTGCCTCCTGATCTCAATGAGCTTCCTCCAAAGACCAATGAGGCTGATGATGTTGGTGCACGGCATGTACAATCTTCCATTTGCAGTCACAGTGGGTTTCCTAGTACTACTGTTGACATCGAAGGGCAGCCACCACCAACTAATAACCATGTAGTCGTCTCTTTGGAGTCGGAGGATCATACTCTAGTTGACACGGGCACTGAGGTTGCTGCTACTAGTCCAACTGACAGTGAACTGAGAGCAGGAGGTGGCAATGCTACTGTGTATGGAGATAATGAGGCTGGTTCCCAGCCAACGGAGCCCCATGTTGGCATGAGATTTGATAGCCTTGAAATTGCTAAGGAACACTACAACAGCTACTCCCCAGGGGTTGGTTTTTCTGTCAAAATGGACACTGCAAGGAGACAAAGTGGTACCAACATCTTGGAAAAATAGCAGTTTGTTTGCAACAAATATAGGAAGCCAAAAACTGATGATGGGGAAGAGTAGAGAGTGTCCCTATCCTTGATCCTATACCAGATCCCAAACCAAACAATGGTGATGAAGATATAGATGAAGAGCCACCAGTTTTTATAGAAGAAGAAGCTAGAGGTAACCAAAATAAGAAGAAGAAAAGGAAACGTGAGACAATAAAGCAGACTGGGTGCAAAGCAAATATGTTGGTCAAACTGATAGATGGACGGTGGGAGGTAATTCACTTTGTTCGTGATCACAACCATCCACTAGTCAACAAGCCATCACTGCACAAATATTTGAGGTCTCATCGAGGCATACCTCCAAAAGAGGCAGAATTTTTGCGAAATTTGTACAACTGCAACCTAAGTAGAGGTGAGTTCTTGACTCTTCTATTTCTTGTTTTTAGAAAAGATTTCCAGTTCTGATCTATGTGTTTGTGCAATTGCATAATTAAAAGCTATGCAACTAGATCTGTGTAGTGTGCAAATTAGTTATGCTATTGTGCAATTAATGTAAAAAAACTAAAAGAAATCAGAAAAATGAGAAAGATTTCTAGTTCTGTTATATGTCTTTGTGCAATTGCATAATTAAAAGCTGTGCAACTACATCTGTGTAGTGTGCAAATTAGTTATGCTATTGTGCAATTAATATAAAAAAATAAAAGAAATCAGAAAAATGAGAAAGCTTTCCAGTTCCGATCTAGATGTTTGTGCAATTGCATAATTAAAAGCTGTGCAACTAGATCTGTGTAGTGTGCAAATTAGTTATGCTATTGTGCAATTAATGTAAAAAAACTAAACGAAATCAGAAAAATGAGAAAGATTTCCATTTCTGTTCTATGTGTTTGTGCAATTGCATAATTAAAAGTTGTGCAACTAGATCTGTGTAGTGTGAAAATTAGTTGTGCTATTGTGCAATTAATGTAAAAAACCAAAAAATAAATCAGAAAAATGAGAGTTCAAAAGAAAGAAAAAGTATAGGATCTATATGATTGTCCAACTGCACATAACCAGGGCTATGCAACTGCACATAAAAGGCAGTGCAACACAATTCAAAAATGTTCACATTACTTGTCCAACTGTGCAAAAACAGTGAATTAAAACAAACAAAAAAATAAGACATGTTGTGAGAAATACTTCCAAAACAACATGTTTATGAAAACAAAGCCACGTGTGCAACTTAATTTCATATACTGTGCAGAAATGTCAAGTTTATAAAATCAATAGCTTTCTTGGTTTTTTTTGCAGGCCGTATGATGCATGTGTTGGAAATACGCCCTAGAGGCAATAATAAAATTGTTATTATTATAGTTCCTTGTTCATGATAAATGTTTATTATCCATTCTATAATTGTATTGACTGGAAACGTAAATACATGTGTGGGTACATAGACAACAATGTGTCCCTAGTAAGCCTCTATTGGACTAGGTCGTCAATCAAAGATGGTTGTGGTTTCCTAGCCATGGACAAGAGTTGTCATATGATGATGAGGTTACATCATTAGGAGAATGATGTGATGGACAAGAACCAAACTATGAACGTAGCATATGATCGTGTCAGTTTATTGCTGTTGTTTTCTGCATGTCAAGTATGTGTTCCTATGACCATGAGATCATGTAACTCACTGACACCAGAGGAGTACCTTGTGTGTATCAAACGTCACAATGTAACAGGGTGACTATAAAGATGCTCTACAGGTATCTCCGAAGGTGTCTGTTGAGTTGACATGGATCAAGACTGGGATTTGTTACTCCGTGTGACAGAGAGGTATGTCAGGGCCCACTCGGTAATACAACATCACAATGAGCTTGCAAGCAATGTGACTAAAGAGTTACCCACGGGATCTTGTGTTACGGAATGAGTAAAGGGACTTGCCGGTAACGAGATTGAACTAGGTATGGAGATATCGATGATCGAATCTCGGGCAAGTAACATACCGATAAACAAAGGGAACAACGTACGGGATTAACTGAATCCTTGACATAGAGGTTCAACAGATAAAGATCTTCGTAGAATATGTAGTTGCCAATATGGGAATTTAGGTCCCGCTATTGGTTATTGCCCGTAGAGGTGTCTCTGTCATAATTGCATAGTTCTCGAACCCACAGGGTCTACACACTTAACGTTTGGTGACGATATAAGTATAGTCGAGCTATTATGTTGGTGGCTGAAGGTTGTTCGGAGTCCCAGATGAGATATCGGACAAGACGAGGAACTCCAGAATGGTCCGGAGTTGAAGATTGATATATAGGATGAAGGGAATCGGAGTACGGAAGTGTTCCGGGGCATACCAGGGAACCGACGGAGTGCCGAAAGGGGTTTCGGGGGGTCCCGGCAAGTGTTGGGGGGGCATGGGCCAAGGAGAGGGGCACACCAGCCCACAAAGGGCTGGGCGCCGCGCCCCACCTCAGCCCACTCGGCTGGGATGTGGACCCCACCCCTAGCGCCGCCGTCCACCTCTGCCTTGGGAGGCGAGGCACCTAAGGGGGGCACCCAAACCCTGGCCGCACCAGACCTTGGAAGCCGGCCCCTAAGGGGAAACCCTATGGCGCCCCTCCTCCTCTCTTGCCCCTATATATAGAGAGGTAGAGAGAGGGGCAGCCACACCAGATCGTGCTACGGCGCTGCCTCCTCTCTCCCTCGTAGTTCTTCTCCTCCTCATATCGCGCGGCGAAGCCCTGCTGAGCTGTCACCACCACCACCTCACCACGCCGTTGTGCTGCCGGAGGGCTCGGGTTACTACTTCACCATTGCTCGCTGGATCGAGGAGGTGAAGGTGTCATCAAGCCGTACGTGTGTTGAACGCAGAGGTGCCGTCTGTTCGGCACTTGATCGTGAGTTCGTGGGACGGCTTGCGATTTGGATCGCCGAGACGTTCGACTACATCAACTGCGTTTCTTAACGCTTCCGCTTAGCGATCTACAAGGGTATGTGGATCCGATCTCCCCTCTGATAGATGCTCATCTCCATGGATAGATCTTGTATGTGCGTAAGAATTTTTTTGTTTCCCATGCAACGTTCCCCAACAGTGGCATCATGAGCTAGGTCTATGCGTAGATGAGATCACGAGTAGAACACAAAGGAGTTTGTGGGCGTTCATATTCAGATTGCTTCCCTCCTTAGTCTTTTCTTGATTCAGTGGTATTGTGGGATGAAGCGGCTCGGACCAACCTTACTCGTCCACGTACGAGAGACCGGTTCCATCGACTGACATGTAACTTTGTTGCATAAGATGGCTGGTGGCTGTCTGTCTCTCCCACTTTAGTTGAATCGGATTCAACAAAGGCGGTCCTTGTAGAAGGTGAAATAGCAACTTGTATATCACCATTGTGGTTTTGCGTAGGTAAGAATCGTTCTTGCTAGATACCCATAGCAGCCACGTAAAACATGCAACAACAAATTACAGGACGTCTAACTTGTTTTTGCAGGGTATGATTTGATATGATATGGCCAGAAACATGATGAGATATATGTGATGTATGAGATGATCATGTTTTGTATAGATTATCACGACTTATATGTCGATGAGTATGGCAACCGGCAGGAGCCATAGGGTTGTCTTTAATTTATTCTCGCCTTTTTGCTTTACTTTATCCCTATGAGTTAGCAATAGTTGTAGAAGCAATAGTTGGCGCGACAACCTCATGGCGACACGTTGATGGAGATCAAGATGATGGAGATCATGGTTTTATGCCGGTGAAGATGGAGATCATGCCGGTGCATTGGAGATGGAGATCAAAAGCACAAGTTCATGGCCATATCATGTCACTTATGATTTGCATGTGATGTAAATCCTTTTTATGCACCTTGTTTTCCTTAGGACGACGGTAGCATTATAAGGTGATCCCTCACTAAAATTTCAAGATAAAATTGTGTTCTCCCCAGTGTGCACCGTTGCGAAAGTTTGTCGTTTCGAGACACCACGTGATGATCGGGTGTGATAGACTCTACGTTCGCATACAACGGGTGCAAGCCAGTGTTGCACATGCGGAACACTCGGGTTAAACTTGACAAGCCTAGCATGTACAGACATCGCCTCGGAACACAAGAGACCGAAAGCTCAAACATGAGTCATATAGTAGATATGATCAACATGGAGATGTTCACCATTGAAACCACCTCATCTCACGTGATGATCGGACTTGGGTTGGTGAATTTGGATCATGTGGCACTCGGATGACCGGAGGGATGTCAATTTGAGTGGGAATTTTTTTTAAGTAATATGATTAACTAAACTCATTATCTTGAACAATAGTCTAAGTTGTCTTTGCAAATTTTATGTTGTAGATCAATGGCTCGCGCAGTAGTTCCCCTGAATTTCAATGCGTTCCTAGAGAAAGCTAAGCTGAAAGATGATGGAAGTAACTTTGTAGACTGGGCCCGTAATTTGAGGATTATCCTCATGGCTTCCCAAAAGGCTTATGTCCTTGATGCACCGCTCGGTGAGGCACCTGCTCCAGTGTCGTCTCCAGATGTTGCGAACACCTGGCAGTCGCGTTCGGATGATTACTCAATAGTTCAGTGTGCTATGCTGTATGGTTTAGATCCGGGACTTCAAAGGCGTTTTGAACGTCATGGAGCATATGAGATGTTCCAGGAGTTGAAGTTTATCTTTGAGAAGAATGCCCGGATCGAGAGGTATGAGACCTCCGATAAATTCTATGCTTGCAAAATGGAGGAGAACGAGTCTGCTAGTGAACACATACTCGGAATGTCTGGGTATTCCAACCGTCTGCTGGCTGAATTGAGAATTGCCCTCCCGCCAGAGGTGATCACTGACAGAGTTCTTCAGTCACTGCCACCTCGCTACAAGAGCTTTGTGTTGAACTATAACATGCAAGGGATGAACAAGTCAGTCGCCGAGCTGTTTGCGATGCTGAAAGTCGCTGAGTCTGAAATCCAGAAGGAGCATCAAGTGTTGATGGTTAATAAAACCACTAGTTTCAAGAAGAATGGCAAGGGAAAGAAGGGTAACTCCAAGAAGAGTAGCAAATCAGTTGCCCCTCCCATGAAGAAACCCAAGGCAGGACCCAAGCCAAAAACTGAGTGCTTTCATTGCATGGGTATTGGCCACTCGAAGCGGAACTGCCCCAAGTATCTGGCCGACAAGAAGGCGGCCAACACCAAACAAGGTATATATAATATACATGTTATTGATGTGTACCTTACCAACTCTCGTTGTAGTGCCTGGGTATTTGATACTGGTTCGGTTGCTCACATTTGCAACTCAAAACAGGAACTATGGAATAGACGGAGGCTGGCAAAGGACGAAGTAACGATGCATGTGGGAAATGGTTGCAAGGTTGATGTGATCGCCGTCGGCACGATCGCTCTTCGATTACCATCGGGATTAGTGATGAACCTGAATAATTGTTATTTAGTGCCTGCGTTAAGCATGAACATTATATCTGGATCATGTTTATTGCGAGACGGTTACTCATTTAAATCACAGAATAATGGTTGTTCTATTTGTATCAGTAATATCTTTTATGGTCATGCACCCAATGTGAGGGGTTTATTCTTATTGAATCTCGATAGTGATGATACACACGTTCATAACATTGATGCCAAAAGATGTAGAGTTGATAATGATAGTACCACTTTCTTGTGGCACTGCCGCTTAGGTCATATTGGTGTAAAACGCATGAAGAAACTCCATGCTGATGGACTTTTGGAGTCACTTGATTTTGAATCACTTGACACGTGTGAACCATGCCTCATGGGCAAGATGACTAAGACCCCGTTCTCTGGAACAATGGAACGGGCAAGTGACTTGTTGGAAATTATACATACTGATGTGTGCGGTCCGATGAGAATTGAGGCGCGCGGTGGATATCGTTATTTTCTCACCTTCACCGATGACTTAAGTAGATATGGGTATATTTACTTAATGAAACATAAGTCTGAATCGTTTGAAAAGTTCAAGCAATTTCAGAGTGAAGTTGAGAATCTTCGTAAGAAGAAGATTAAATTCCTACGATCTGATCGAGGAGGAGAATATCTGAGTTATGAGTTTGGCAATCACTTAAGACAATGTGGAATTGTTTCATAGTTGATGCAACCTGGTACACCATAGCGTAATGGTGTGTCTGAACGTCGTAATCGAACCTTATTGGATATGGTGCGGTCTATGATGTCTCTTGCCAATTTGCCACTATCGTTTTGGGGTTATGCGTTAGACACAGCTGCATTCACTTTAAATAGGGCACCATCTAAATCCGTTGAGGCGATGTCGTATGAAATGTGGTTTGGCAAGAAACCAAATTTGTCGTTTCTTAAAGTTTGGGGATGAGATGCTTATGTCAAAAATCTTTAGCCTGAAAAGCTGGAACCCAAAGTGGAGAAATGCGTCTTCATAGGATACCCAAATGAGACGGTTGGGTACACCTTCTATCTCAGATCCGAAGGCAAAGTGTTTGTCGCTAAGAACGGGTCATTTCTCGAGAAAGAGTTTCTCTCGAAAGAATTGAGTGGGAGAAAGATAGAACTTGATGAGGTTGATGAACCTTCACTTCAACCAGAGAGTAGCGCAGCGCAGAAAGATGTTTCTGTGGAGCCTACATCAATTGAAGAGGAAGCTAATGATAGTGATCATGAAGCTTCGGATCAACTTGCTATCGAACCTCGTAGGTCGACAAGGGCACATACTGCTCCTGAGTGGTACGGTAACCCTGTCTTAGAGGTCATGTTGTTGGACAACGATGAACCTACGAGCTATGGAGAAGCGATGGTGGGCCCGGATTCCGACAAATGGTTAGAGGCCATGAAATTCGAGATATGATCCATGTAAGAAAACACAGTGTGGACTTTGGAAGTATTACCTGAAGAGCGGAAGGCCATTCAGTATAAATGGATCTTTAAGAGGAAGACGGACGCGGACGGTAATGTCACCGTCTATAAAGCTCGACTTGTGGCAAAGGGTTTTTCACAAGTTCAAGGAATTGACTACGATGAGACTTTCTCGCTCGTAGTGATGCTTAAGTCCATCAGAATCATGTTAGCAATAGCTGCATTTTTCGATTATGAAATTTGGCAGATGGATGTCAAAACAGCGTTCCTCAACGGTTTCCTTGAGGAAGAGTTGTATATGATACAACCAGAAGGTTTTGTCGATCCAGAGAATGCTGACAAAGTTTGCAAGCTCCGGCGATCCATTTATGGACTGGTGCAGGCATCTCGGAGTTGGAATAAGCGCTTTGATGAGGTGATCAAAGCATTTGGGTTTATACAAGTTTACGGAGAAGCTTGTATTTACAAGAAAGTGAGTGGGAGCTCTATAGTGTTTCTAATATTATATGTGGATGACATATTGCTGATTGGAAACAATATACAATTTTTGGAAAGCGTAAAGGAATATTTGAACAAGAGTTTTTCAATGAAGGACCTACGAGAAGCTGCTTTCATATTAGGCATCAAGATCTATAGAGATAGATCAAGACGCTTACTAGGACTTTCACAGAGCACATACCTTCATAAAGTTTTGAAGAAGTTCAAAATGGATCAGTCCAAGAAAGGGTTCTTGCCTGTGTTGCAAGGTGTGAAGTTGAGTAAGACTCAATGCCCAGTGACTGCAGAGGATAGAGAAAATATGAGTGTCATCCCCTATGCTTCAGCCATAGGCTCTATCATGTATGCAATGCTATGCACAAGACCAGACGTCAGCCTTGCCATAAGTACGGCCGGAAGGTTGCAAAGTAATCCAAGAGTGGATCACTGGATGGCGGTCAAGAATATCCTAAAGTACCTGAAAAGGACTAAGGAAATGTTTCTCGTTTATGGAGGTGATCAAGAGCTCGTCGTAAAGGGTTACGTCGATGCAAGCTTTGACACTGATCCGGATGACTCTAAGTCTCAAACCGGATACGTATTTATTCTCAATGGAGGAGCGATAAGCTGGTGCAGTTCCAAGCAAAGCGTGGTAGCTGATTCTACATGCGACGCGGAGTACATAGCTTCCTCGGAGGTAGCAAAGGAAGGTGTCTGGATGAAGCAGTTCATGACGGATCTTGGAGTAGTGCCCAGTGCACTGAACCCAATGACTCTGTTCTGTGACAACACTGGTGCCATTGCTCTAGCCAAGGAACCAAGGTTTCACAAGAGGACCAGACACATAAAGCAACACTTCAATTCCATCCGCGATTACATCGAGGGAGGAGACATAAATATTTGCAAAGTACACATGGATCAGAATGTTGCAGATCCGTTGACTAAGCCTCTTCCACGAGGGAAACATGATCAACACTAGAAATGTATGGGTGTTAGATTCATTACAATGTAAATCACATAGTGATGTGAGCTAGATTATTGACTCTAGTGCAAGTGGGAGACTGTTGGAAATATGCCCTAGAGGCAATAATAAAATGGTTATTGTTATATTTACTTGTTCATGATAAATGTTTATTATCCATGCTATAATTGTATTGACTGGAAACGCAAATACATGTGTCGGTATATAGACAACAATGTGTCCCTAGTAAGCCTCTATTGGACTAGCTCGTCAATCAAAGATGGCTGTGGTTTCTTAGCCATGGACAAGAGTTGGCATATGATGATGAGGTCACATCATTAGGAGAATGATGTGATGGAAAAGACCCAAACTATGAACGTAGCATATGATCGTGTCAGTTTATTGCTATTGCTTTCTACATGTCAAGTATATGTTCCTATGACCATGAGATCATGTAACTCACTGACACCGGAGGAGTAACTTGTGTGTATCAAACGTCACAACGTAATGATAACCCACAAGTATAGGGGATCGCAACCGTTTTCGAGGGTAGAGTATTCAACCCAAATTTATGGATTTGACACAAGGGGAGCAAAAGAATACTTGAGAGTATTAGTAGTTGAGTTGTCAATTCAACCACACCTGGAGATTAAATATCTGCAGCAAAGTGATTAGTAGCACAGTAATATGATAGTTTGATAGCAGTAGTGACAGTAACAGTAGCGGTAACAGTTGTAGCAATAGTTTTGTAGCAGTTGGAACAGCAGCAGCAGCAGCAATAGTAACTTAGCAAGAATAATAAGTGGAAAGCTCGTAGGCACTTGATCGTTAACTCGTTGGATGATATTCACCATATAACAGTCATAACCTAGGGCGACACAGAACTAGCTCCAGTTCATCAATATAATGTAGGCATGTATTTCGTAAATAGTCATACATGCTTATGGAAAAGAACTTGCATGACATCTTTTGTCCTACCCTCCCATGGCAGCGGGGTCCATAAGGAAACTAAGGGATATTAAGGCCTCCTTTTAATAGAGAACCGGAACAAAGCATTAACACATGGTGAATACATGAACTCCTCAAACTATGGTCATCACCGCGAAGTATCCCAAATATTGTCACTATGGGGTTGACGGATCATAACACGTAATAGGTGCATATGACTAGGGAAGATCGGATCAAGAACATGGATATAGAGATGATAAAATAAACGGTTCAGATCTGAAATCATGGCACTCGGACCCTAGTGACAAGCATTAGGCATAGCAAAGTCATAGCAACATCAATCTCAGAACATAGTGGATACTAGGGATCAAGCCCTAACAAAACTAACTCGATTACATGATGAATCTCATCCAAGTCCTCACCGACCAGCAAGCCTACGAAGGAATTACTCACTCCCGGTGGGGAGCATCATGGAATTGGCGATGGAGATGTTGGAAATATGCCCTAGAGGCAATAATAAATTGGTTATTATTATATTTCCTTATTCGTGATAATCGTTTATTATCCATGCTATAATTGTATTGATTGGAAACACAAATACATGTGTGGGTACATAGACAACACTGTGTCCCTAGTATGCCTCTAGTTAACTAGTTCGTTGATCAAAGATGGTCAAGGTTTCCTGGCCATAGATATGAGATGTCATTTGATAACGGGATCACATCATTAGGAGAATGATGTGATGGACAAGACCCAAACTATAGCATATGATCGTGTCAGTTTATTGCTATAGTTTTTTGCATGTCAAGTATCTGTTCCTATGACCATGAGATCATGCAACTCACTGAAACCAGAGGAATACCTTGTGTGTATCAAACGTCACAACGTAACTGGGTGACTATAAAGATGCTCTACAGGTATCTCCGAGGGTGTCTGTTGAGTGGGCATGGATCAAGACTGGGATTTGTTACTCCGTGTGACGGAGAGGTATCTCAGGGCCCACTCGGTAATACGACATAACAATAAGCCTTGCAAGCAATATGACTAAGTGTTAGTCACGGGATCTTGTATTACGGAACGAGTAAAGAGAGTTGCCAGTAACGATATTGAACTAGCTATAGAGATACCGACGATCGAATCTCGGGCAACTAACATACCGAAGAACAAAGGGAACAGCGTACGGGATTAACTGAATCCTTGACATAGAGGTTCAACCGATAAAGATCTTCGTAGAATATGTAGGAACCAATATGGGCATCCAGGTCCCGCTATTGGTTATTGACCGTGAAGGTGTCTCGACCATGTCTACATAGTTCTCGAACCCGCAGGGTCTGCACACTTAAGGTTCGGTGACGTTTCGGTATAGTAGAGTTATGTATGGTGGTAACCGAAGGTTGTTTGGAGTCCTAGATGAGATCTTGGACATCACGAGGAGCTCCGGAATGGTCCGGAGGTAAAGATTGATATATAGGAAGTCCTATTTTGGTCACCAGAAAAGTTTTGGGTACTTCGGTAGTGTACCGGGAGTGCCGGGAGGGTACCGCGGGCCATCGGGAGGGGTGTCTCGACCGAAAGGACCACATCGGCTGTGAGAGGAGTCAAACCAGCCCCTAGTGGGCTGGCCGAACACCCCACTAAGGCCCATGCGGCTAGGGGTGGGAAAAACCCAAAGGTGGAAAGGTGGAAAGGGTTTCCATGTGGAGAGGAGGAGTCCTACTCCTAGTAGGATTGGAGTAGGAGTCCTCCACCTCCTATTTTGGCCAACCTTTGAGGGTTTGAGGCTGCCTCCTCCCCTCCCTCCCTCCTATATATACTAGAGGATTTAGAGGGGAGAGATAACCCTAATTGCCACGTGCTCCCTCTACTTCCTCTAGATCGTTTTCTCCTTTAGTCTAGTTTCGGCGGTGATTAGGCGAAGCCCTGCCGGAATAGTTCCACCACCACCGCCGCCGCGCCGTCGTGCTGCCAGAGAAATCATCTACCTCTCCGCCCCCTCTTGCTGTATCAACAAGGCGAAGATCGTCATCGAGCTGTACGTGTGCTGAACGCGGAGGTGCCGTCCGTTCGGCGCTAGATCGGAAGGACCGTGATCAGGATCGCGAGACGATTCGTGATTTGATCGCGGGACGGATCGTGATGGGATCGCGGGATGGATCGTGATTGTATCGCGAGATGGATCGTGATGGGATCGCGGGACGCTCGGCGATTTGGATCACGAAGACGTTCGACTACATCAATCGCGTTTCTTAACGCTTCCCGCTTAGCGATCTACAAGGGTATGTAGATCCACTCTCCCTCTCATAGATGCTCATCACCATGGATAGATCTTGCATGTGCATAGGAAAAAAATTGTTTCCCATGCAACGTTCCCCAACAGTGGCATCATGAGCTAGGTCTATGTGTAGATGAGATCTCGAGTAGAACACAAAGGAGTTTGTGGGCGTTGATATTCAGATTGGTTCCTCCCTTGGTCTTTTCTTGAATCGGCGGTATTGTGGGATGAAGCGGCCCGGACCAACATTACTCGTATGCTTATGAGAGACCGGTTCCATCAACTGACATGTAACTTTGTTGCATAAAGATGGCTGGCGGGTGTGTGTTTCTCCCACTTTAGTCGGATCGGATTTGACAAAGGCGGTCCTTGAGAAGGTTGAATAGCAATTTTTGTATCACCGTTGTGGTTTTTGCGTAGGTAAGAATTGTTCTTGCTAGATACCCGTAGCAGCCACGTAAAACTTGCAAGAACAATTAGAGGACGTCTAACTTGTTTTTGCAGGGTATGTTGTGATGTGATATGGCCAATTACATGATGAGATATATGTGATGTATGAGATGATCATGTATTGTATAGAATATCACGACTTGCATGTCGATGAGTACGGCAACCGGGAGGAGCCATAGGGTTGTCTTTAATTATTTTCTCTGTTTTTGCTTTACTTTATCGCTATGAGTTAGCAATAGTCGTGGAAGCAACAGTCGGCACGACAACCTCATGGTGACACATTGATGGAGATGACGATGATGGAGATCATGGTGTTATGCCGGTGACGATGGAGATCATGTCGGTGCTTTGAAGATGGAGATCAAAAGCACAAGTTCATGGCCATATCATGTCACTTATGATTTGCATGTGATGTTAATCCTTTTATGCATCTTATTTTGCTTAGGACGATGGTAGCATTATAAGGTGATCCCTCACTTAAATTTCAAGATCAATTGTGTTCTCCCCGAGTGTGCACCATTGCGAAAGTTCATCGTTTCGAGACACCACGTGATGATTGGGTGTGATAGACTCTACGTTCGCATACAACGGGTGCAAGCTAGTGTTGCATGTGCGGAACACCCGGGTTAAACTTGACGAGCCTAGCATGTACAGACATGGCCTCGGAACACAAGAGACCGAAAGGTCGAACATGAGTCATATAGTAGATATGATCAACATGAAGATGTTCACCATTGAAACCACCTCAACTCATGTGATGATCGGACTTGAGTTGGTGGATTTGGATCATGTGACACTCGAATGACCGGAGGGATGTCAATTTGAGTGGGAGTTTTTAAGTAATATGATTAACTAAACTCGTTATCATGAACATAGTCAAAATGTCTTTGAAAATTATGTTGTTGATTACTAGCTCGCGCTGTAGCTCCCTTGAATTTTTTATATGTTCCTAGAGAAATAGAGTTGAAAGATGATGGTAGCAATAATGCGGACTGGGTCCGTGATTTGAGGATTGTACTCATTGCTACACAGAAGGCTTATGACCTTAATGCACCGCTCGGTGCGCCACCCCCTCAAGCGTCATTTGTAGGTGTTGTGAACATCTGACATGCACGTTCTGATGACTACTTGATAGTTCAGTGCGTCATGCATTACGGCTTAGAATTGAGGCTCCAAAACGTTTTGAACATCACGGAACATATGAGATGTTCTAAGAGCTGAAATTGGGATCTCGGGCTCATGTCCGTGTTGAGAGGTATGAGACCTCCAACAAGATTCTTTGCCTGCAAGATGAAGGAGAATAGCTCAATCGGTGAGCATGTGCTCAGATTGTCTGGGTGCTACAATCGCTTGAATCGAGTGGGTGTTGATCTTCCAGATAAGATAGTGATTGAGATAGTTCTCCAAGTCACTGTCACTAAGCTACTAGAGCTTCGTGGTGAACTATAAAATGCCAGGGATGGAAATAATGATCCCTGAGCTATTCGCAATGTTCGACACCGCGAAGGTAGAAATCAAGAAGGAGCATCAAGTGTTGATGGTTAGTAAAACCACTAGTTTCGAGAAGGGCAAGGGCAAGGAGGGATACTTCATGGATGGCAAGCCATTTGCTGCTCCAGTAAAGAAACCCAAGGTTGAACCCAAACCCGAGACTGAGTGCTTCTATTATGAGGAGAACGGTCGCTGAAGTGGAACTGCCCTAGATACTTGGTAGATAAGAAGGCTGGCAACGTCGACAGAAGTTTATTTGATATACGTGTTATTGAAGTGTACCTTACTAGTACTCCTAGTAGCACCTGGGTATTAGATACCGGTTCGGTTGCTAAATGTTAGTAACTCGAAATAAAAGCTACGGAATAAACGAAGGCTAGCTAAGGGTGAGGTGACGATGAGTGTTGGAAGTGTTTCCAAGGTTGATGTGATCACCATCGCACGCTCTCTCTACCTTCGGGATTAGTGATGAATCTAAATAAATGTTATTTGGTGTTTGCGTTGAGCATAAACGTGATTAGATCATGTTTATTGCAATACGGTTATTCATTTAAGTTAGAGAATAATGGTTATTCTGTTTACAAGAATAAAACCTTCAATGGTCATGCACCCAATGAGAATGGTTTATTGAATCTTGATCGTAGTGATACACATGTTCATAATATTGATGCCAAAAGATACAAAGTTAATAATGATAGTACCACATACTTGTGGCACTGCCGCTAAATGTCATATTGGTGTAAAACGCATGAAGAAACTCCATGCTGATGGATCTTTGGACTCATTCGATTTCGAATCGGTTGAGACATGCGGACCATGCCTCATTGGCAAGATGACTAAGACCCCGTTTTCCGGTATGATGGAGCAGGCAAGTAACTTATTGGAAATGATACATGTTGATGTATTCGGTCCAATGAGTGTTGTAGCGTGCGGTGGATATCGTTATTTCCCTACCTTCACTGATGATTTGAGTAGATATGGGGGTATTTACTAAATGAAACACAAGTCTGTAACGTTTGAAAAGTTCAAACAAAATCAGAGTGAAGTTTGAGATCATCGTGACAAGAAGATAAAATGTCTACGATATGATCGTGGAGGTGAATATCTGAGTTACGATTTTGGTATACAACTTAAGACAATGTGGAATTTGTTTCACAGCTCACGCCACCTGGAACACCATAGTATGATGGTGTGTCCGAATGTCGTAGTCGTACTCTATTGGATATGGTGTGAACTATCATGTCTCTTATCGATTTGCCACTATCATTTTGGGGTTACGCATTAGAGACAACTACATTCACTTTAAAAGGGGCACCATCTAAATCCGTTGAGATGACACCGTATGAATTTTGGTTTGGCGGAAACCTAAGCTGTCATTTCTTAATGTTTGGGGCTGCGACGCTTATGTGAAAAAGGGTTTTCACCTAATGAGCTCGAAGCCAAAGCGGACAAATGCATCTTCATAGAATACCCTAACGTAACAGTTGGGTAAACCTTCTATCTTAGATCCAAGCACAAAGTGTTTGTTGCTAAACGGGTCCTTTCTTGAGAAAGTGTTTCTCTCGAAAGAATTGAGTGGGAGGTGATGGGGAACGTTGCATGGGAAACAAAAATTTTCCTACGCACACATAAGATCTATCCATGGTGATGAGCATCTACGAGAGGGAGAGTGAATCTACATACCCTTGTAGATCGCTAAGCGGAAGCGTTAATAAACGCGGTTGATGTAGTCGAACGTCTTCGCGATCCAAATCGCCGAGCGTCCCGCGATCCAATCACGATCCTTCCGATCTAGTGCCGAACGGACGGCACCTCCGCGTTCAACACACGTACGGCTTGATGACGCCTTCACCTCCTCGATCCAGCGAGCGATGATGAAGTAGTGGTTGAGTTCCAGCAGCACGACGGCGTGGTGATGGTGGTGAGGAACAATCTCTGCAGGGCTTCGCCAAGCACTACGGAGATTATGACGGAGGAACTAGAGGGCTAGGGTTGCCGCACACGGCTTGGGGAAATCTTGATGTGTCCCGTGTGCTAGCCCTGCCCCTCTATTTATATGTTGAGCCTTGGGGTCTAAACTTGGAGTAAAAGCCTCCTCCAGGTCGGTTTTGCCCGCACAAGGTCGGTTTGGCCCGCAGGGAAAGAGTCCAACTCGGATCCCTGCCGAACCGTGCACAGCCGCACACAAGCGGTAGTACCGCTTAACACAAGCGGTAGTACCGCTTGGGCGGTAGTACCTCTTCACACAAGCGGTAGTACCGCTTGGGCGGTAGTACCGCTTCACACAAGCGGTAGTACCGCTTACGCGGCAGCAAAACTACTTTTTGCACTTTCCAATACCTTGTGGGCTTTTATCCCTTAGCCCATATAAAGTGTTGCTGTACCCGAACACTTCGGCAAACATCCGGAACCCCTTCCGGTGAACTCTGGAACTCTTCCGGAGATCGAAACACTATTATCACATATATCAATCTTTACCTCCGGACTCTTCCGGAGATCCTCGTCATGTCCGGGATCTTATCCGAGACTTCCGAACAACTTTCGGTCACCAACATAATAACTCAATTATACTAATCGTCACCAAACGTTAAGTGTGTAGACCCTGCGGGTTCGAGAACTATGTAGACATGACCGAGACACCTCTACGGCCAATAACCAATAGCGGGACCTGGATGCCCATATTGGCTCCTACATATTCTACGAAGATCTTTATCGGTCGAACCTCTATGTCAAGGATTCAGTTAATCCCGTATGCTGTTCCCTTTGTTCTTCGGTATGTTACTTGCCCGAGATTCGATCGTCGGTATCACTATACCTAGTTCAATCTCGTTACCGGCAAGTCTCTTTACTCGTTCCGTAATACAAGATCTCGTGGCTAACACTTTAGTCACATTGCTTGCAAGGCTCATTGTGATGTTGTATTACCGAGTGGGCCCTGAGATACCTCTCCGTCACACGGAGTAACAAATCCCAGTCTTGATCCATGCCAACCCAACAGACACCCTCGGAGATACCTGTAGAGCACCTTTATAGTCACCCAGTTACGTTGCGACGTTTGATACACACAAGGTATTCCTCCGGTGTCAGTGAGTTGCATGATCTCATGGTCAAAGGAACAGATACTTGACATGCAGAAAACAATAGCAATAAACTGACACGATCAAATGCTACGTTTACAGTTTGGGTCTTGTCCATCACATCATTCTCCTAATGATGTGATCCCGTTATCAAATGACATCTCATGTCCATGGCTAGGAAACCTTAACCATCTTTGATCAACAAGCTAGTCAACTAGAGGCTTACTAGGGACACAGTGTTGTCTATGTACCCACACATGTATTTGAGTTTCCAATCAATACAATTATAGCATGGATAATAAACGATTATCATGAACAAGGAAATATAATAATAACCAATTTATTATTGCCTCTAGGGCATATTTCCAACAGTCTCCCACTTGCACTAGAGTCAATAATCTAGTTCACATCACTATGTGATTTACATTGTAATGAATCGAACACCCATGCAGTTCTGGTGTTGTTCATGTTTAGCCCTTGGAAGAGGTTTAGTCATCGGATCTGCAACATTTAGATCCGTGTGTACTTTGCAAATATTTATGTCGTCCTCCTTGATGTAATCGCGGATGGAATTGAAACGTCGCTTTATGTGTCTGGTCCTCTTGTGAAATCTTGGTTCCTTGGCTAGAGCAATGGCACCAGTATTATCACAAAACAGAGTCATTGGGTTAAGTGCACTAGGCACTACTCCAAGATCTGTCATGAACTCCTTCATCCAGACACCTTCCTTCGCCGCCTCCGAGGCAGCGATGTACTCCGCTTCACATGTAGAATCTGCTACCACGCTTTGCTTGGAACTGCACCAGCTAACCGCACCCCCATTAAGAATAAACACGTATCCGGTTTGCGACTTAGAGTCATCCGGATCAGTGTCAAAGCTTGCATCGACGTAACCCTTTACGACGAGCTCTTGATCACCTCCATAAACGAGAAACATGTCCTTAGTCCTTTTCAGGTACTTCAGGATATTCTTGACCGCCGTCCAGTGCTCCATCCCTGGATCACTTTGAAACCTTCCGACCATACTTATGGCAAGGCTGACATCGGGTCTTGTGCACAGCATTGCATACATGATAGAGCCTATGGCCGAAGCATAGGGGATGACACTCATCTTTTCTCTATCTTCTGCAGTCACTGGGCATTGAGTCTTACTCAACTTCACACCTTGCAAAACAGGCAAGAACCCCTTCTTGGACTGATCCATTTTGAACTTCTTCAAAATCTTATCAAGGTATGTGCTTTGTGAAAGTCCTATTAAGCGTCTTGATCTATCTCTATAGATCTTGATGCCTAATATGAAAGCAGCTTCTCCTAGGTCCTTCATTGAAAAACTCTTGTTCAAATATTCCTTTACGCTTTCCAGCATTTCTATATTGTTTCCAATCAGCAATATGTCATCCACATATAAGATTAGAAACGCTATAGAGCTCCCACTCACTTTCTTGTAAATACAAGCTTCTCCGTAAACTTGTATAAACTCGAACGCTTTGATTACCTCATCAAAACGAAGATTCCAACTCCGAGATGCTTGCACCAGTCCATAAATGGATCGCTGGAGTTTGCAAACTTTGTCAGCATTCTCTGGATCGACAAAACCTTCTGGTTGCATCATATACAACTCTTCCTTAAGGTAACCGTTAAGGAACGCTGTTTTGACATCCATCTGCCAAATTTCATAATCGAAAAAGGCAGCTATTGCTAACATGATTCTGACGGACTTAAGCATCGCTACGGGTGAGAAGGTCTCATCGTAGTCAACTCCTTGAACTTGTGAAAAACCCTTTGCCACAAGTCGAGCTTTATAGACGGTGACATTACCGTCCGCGTCCGTCTTCCTCTTAAAGATCCATTTGTTCTGAATGGCCTTACGCCCTTCAGGTAATACTTCCAAAGTCCATACTTTGTTTTCATACATGGATCCCATCTCGGATTTCATGGCCTCTAACCACTTCTCGGAATCCGGGCCCATCATCGCTTCTCCATAGCTCGTAGGTTCATCGTTGTCTAACAACACAATTTTTAAGACAGGGTTGCCGTACCACTCAGGAGTAGTACGCGTCCTTGTCGACCTACGAGGTTCGATAGCAACTTGATCCAAAGCTTCATGATCATCATCATTAACTTCCTCTTCAGCTAATGTAGGCTCCACAGAAACAACTTTCTGCGCTGCGCTACTCTCAGGTTGAAGTAAAGGTTCAACAACCTCATCAAGTTCTATCTTCCTCCCACTCAATTCTTTCGAGAGAAACTCTTTCTCAAGAAACGTTCCGTTTTTAGCGACAAACACTTTGCCTTCGGATCTGAGATAGAAGGTATACCCAACTGTCTCTTTTGGGTATCCTATGAAGACGCATTTCTCCGCTTTGGGTTCCAGCTTTTCAGGCTGAAGCTTTTTGACATAAGCATCACATCCCCAAACTTTAAGAAACGACAGCTTTGGCTTCTTGCCAAACCAAAGTTCATATGGCGTTGTCTCAACGGATTTCGATGGTGCCCTATTTAAAGTGAATGCAGCTGTCTCTAATGCATAACCCCAAAACGATAGTGGCAAATCGGCAAGAGACATCATAGATCGCACCATATCCAATAAGGTTCGATTACGACGTTCGGACACACCATTACGCTGTGGTGTTCCAGGCGGTGTCAATTGTGAAACAATTCCACACTGTCTTAAGTGACTGCCAAACTCACAACTCAGATATTCTCCTCCTCGATCAGATCGTAGGAATTTAATCTTCTTGTTACGATGATTCTCAACTTCACTCTGAAATTGTTTGAACTTTTCAAATGTTTCAGACTTGTGTTTCATTAAGTAAATATACCCATATCTACTTAAGTCATCAGTGAAGGTGAGAAAGTAACGATAACCACCGCGCGCCTCAATGCTCATCGGACCGCACACATCAGTATGTATGATTTCCAATAAGTCACTTGCCCGTTCCATTATTCCAGAGAACGGCGTTTTAGTCATCTTGCCCATGAGGCATGGCTCACATGTGTCAAGTGATTCAAAATCAAGTGACTCCAAAAGTCCATCAGCATGGAGCTTCCTCATGCGTTTTACGCCAATATGACCTAAACGGCAGTGCCACAAGAAAGTGGTATTATCATTATCAATTCTACATCTTTTGGCATCAATGTTATGAACATGTGTATTATTACTATCGAGATTCAATAAGAATAAACCCCTCACATTGGGTGCATGACCATAAAAGATATTACTCATATAAATAGAATAACCATTATTCTCTGATTTAAATGAGTAACCGTCTCGCAATAAACAAGATCCAGATATAATGTTCATGCTTAACGCAGGCACCAAATAACACTTATTTAGGTTCATCACTAATCCCGACGGTAATCGAAGAGCGAGCGTGCCGACGGCGATCACATCAACCTTGGAACCATTTCCCACGCGCATCGTCACTTCGTCCTTTGCCAGCCTCCGTCTATTCCGCAGTTCCTGTTTTGAGTTGCAAATATGAGCAACCGCACCGGTATCAAATACCCAGGCACTACAACGAGAGTTGGTAAGGTACACATCAATAACATGTATATCATATATACCTTGTTTGTTGTTGGCCGCCTTCTTGTCAGCCAAATACTTGGGGCAATTCCGCTTCCAGTGTCCAGTTCCCTTGCAATGAAAACACACAGTTTCTGGTTTGGGTCCAGCCTTGGGTTTCTTCATGAGAGGAGCAACTGCTTTGCCACTCTTCTTGGAGTTACCCTTCTTACCCTTGCCATTTTTCTTGAAACTAGTGGTTTTATTGACCATCAACACTTGATGCTCCTTCTGAATTTCAGACTCAGCGACTTTCAGCATCGCAAACAGCTCGGCGACTGACTTGTTCATCCCGTGCATGTTATAGTTCAACACGAAGCTCTTGTAGCTAGGTGGCAATGATTGAAGAACTCTGTCAGTGATAGCCTCTGGCGGAAGGGGCATCCCTAACTCAGCCAGACGGGTGGAGTACCCAGACATTCTGAGCACGTGATCACTGATAGACCCGTTCTCCTCCATCTTGCAAGTATAGAACTTATCGGAGATCTCATATCTCTCGATCCGGGCATTCTTCTGAAAGATAAACTTCAATTCCTGGAACATCTCATATGCTCCATGACGTTCAAAACGTCTTTGAAGTCCCGGTTCTAAGCCATACAACATTGCACATTGAACTATTGAGTAATCATCAGAACGAGCCTGCCAGGCGTTCACAACGTCTAGAGACTCAACTGGAGCAGGTGGATCACCAAGCGGTGCATCAAGGACATAAGCCTTCTGGGAAGCCGTAAGGATAATCCTTAGATTACGGGCCCAGTCCACAAAGTTACTTCCATCATCTTTCAACTTAGCTTTCTCTAGGAACGCATTAAAATTCAGGGGTGCTACTGCGCGAGCCATGATCTACAACATAAATATAGCAAAGACAACTTAGACTATTGTTCTTAGATAATGAGTTTAGTTAATCATATTTTAAAAAACTCCCACTCAAATTGACATCCCTCCGATCATTCGAGTGTAACATGATCCAAATCCACCAACTCAAGTCCGATCATCACGTGAGTTGAGGTGGTTTCAATGGTGAACATCTTCATGTTGATCATATCTACTATATGACTCATGTTCGACCTTTCGGTCTCTTGTGTTCCGAGGCCATGTCTGTACATGCTAGGCTCGTCAAGTTTAACCCGAGTGTTCCGCACGTGTAACATGGCTTACACCCGTTGTATGCGAACGTAGAATCTATCACACCCGATCATCACGGCGTGTCTCGAAACGACGAACTTTCGCAACGGTGCACACTTGGGGAGAACACAATTTATCTTGAAATTTAAGTGAGGGATCACCTTATAATGCTACCGTCGTCCTAAGCAAAATAAGATGCATAAAAGGATTAACATCACATGCAAATCATAAGTGACATGATATGGCCATGAACTTGTGCTTTTGATCTCCATCTCCAAAGCACCGGCATGATCTCCATCGTCACCGGCATGACACCATGATCTCCATCATCTTGATCTCCATCAACGTGTCGCCATAAGGTTGTCGCGCTGACTGTTGCTTCCACGACTATTGCTAACGTTTAGCGATAAAGTAAAGCATTACATAGCGCTTAATGATTGACACGCAGGTCATACAATAATTAAAGACAACTCTATGGCTCCTGCCAGTTGCCATATTCATCGACATGCAAGTCGTGATATTCTATACAACACATGATCATCTCATACATCACATATATCTCATCATGTAATTGGCCATATCACATCACAACATACCCTGCAAAAACAAGTTAGACGTCCTCTAATTGTTGTTGCAAATTTTACGTGGCTGCTATGGGTTTGCAAGAACCGTTCTTACCTACGCAAAACCACAACGTGGTGTAGTGATTGCTTTTTGATCTTCTAAAAGAACCCTCTTCATTGAAATCGATTCAACTAAAGTGAGAGAGACAGACACCCGCTAGCCATCTTTATGCAACGAAGTTACATGTTAGTTGAAGGAACCTGTCTCGCGTAAGTGTACGCGTAATGTCGGTCCGGGCCGCTTCATCTCACAGTACCGCCGAATCAAATATCAACTAGTAACGGCAAGCAATATGTATACACCCACGCCCACAACTCGTTTGTGTTCTACTCGAGATCTCATCTACGCATAGACCTAGCTCATGATGCCACTGATGGGGAACGTTGCATGGGAAACAAAAATTTTCCTACGCACACATAAGATCTATCCATGGTGATGAGCATCTACGAGAGGGAGAGTGAATCTACATACCCTTGTAGATCGCTAAGCGGAAGCGTTAATAAACGCGGTTGATGTAGTCGAACGTCTTCGCGATCCAAATCGCCGAGCGTCCCGCGATCCAATCACGATCCTTCCGATCTAGTGCCGAACGGACGGCACCTCCGCGTTCAACACACGTACGGCTTGATGACGCCTTCACCTCCTCGATCCAGCGAGCGATGATGAAGTAGTGGTTGAGTTCCAGCAGCACGACGGCGTGGTGATGGTGGTGAGGAACAATCTCTGCAGGGCTTCGCCAAGCACTACGGAGATTATGACGGAGGAACTAGAGGGCTAGGGTTGCCGCACACGGCTTGGGGAAATCTTGATGTGTCCCGTGTGCTAGCCCTGCCCCTCTATTTATATGTTGAGCCTTGGGGTCTAAACTTGGAGTAAAAGCCTCCTCCAGGTCGGTTTTGCCCGCACAAGGTCGGTTTGGCCCGCAGGGAAAGAGTCCAACTCGGATCCCTGCCGAACCGTGCACAGCCGCACACAAGCGGTAGTACCGCTTAACACAAGCGGTAGTACCGCTTGGGCGGTAGTACCGCTTCACACAAGCGGTAGTACCGCTTGGGCGGTAGTACCGCTTCACACAAGCGGTAGTACCGCTTACGCGGCAGCAAAACTACTTTTTGCACTTTCCAATACCTTGTGGGCTTTTATCCCTTAGCCCATATAAAGTGTTGCTGTACCCGAACACTTCGGCAAACATCCGGAACCCCTTCCGGTGAACTCTGGAACTCTTCCGGAGATCGAAACACTATTATCACATATATCAATCTTTACCTCCGGACTCTTCCGGAGATCCTCGTCATGTCCGGGATCTTATCCGAGACTTCCGAACAACTTTCGGTCACCAACATAATAACTCAATTATACTAATCGTCACCAAACGTTAAGTGTGTAGACCCTGCGGGTTCGAGAACTATGTAGACATGACCGAGACACCTCTACGGCCAATAACCAATAGCGGGACCTGGATGCCCATATTGGCTCCTACATATTCTACGAAGATCTTTATCGGTCGAACCTCTATGTCAAGGATTCAGTTAATCCCGTATGCTGTTCCCTTTGTTCTTCGGTATGTTACTTGCCCGAGATTCGATCGTCGGTATCACTATACCTAGTTCAATCTCGTTACCGGCAAGTCTCTTTACTCGTTCCGTAATACAAGATCTCGTGGCTAACACTTTAGTCACATTGCTTGCAAGGCTCATTGTGATGTTGTATTACCGAGTGGGCCCTGAGATACCTCTCCGTCACACGGAGTAACAAATCCCAGTCTTGATCCATGCCAACCCAACAGACACCCTCGGAGATACCTGTAGAGCACCTTTATAGTCACCCAGTTACGTTGCGACGTTTGATACACACAAGGTATTCCTCCGGTGTCAGTGAGTTGCATGATCTCATGGTCAAAGGAACAGATACTTGACATGCAGAAAACAATAGCAATAAACTGACACGATCAAATGCTACGTTTACAGTTTGGGTCTTGTCCATCACATCATTCTCCTAATGATGTGATCCCGTTATCAAATGACATCTCATGTCCATGGCTAGGAAACCTTAACCATCTTTGATCAACAAGCTAGTCAACTAGAGGCTTACTAGGGACACAGTGTTGTCTATGTACCCACACATGTATTTGAGTTTCCAATCAATACAATTATAGCATGGATAATAAACGATTATCATGAACAAGGAAATATAATAATAACCAATTTATTATTGCCTCTAGGGCATATTTCCAACAGGAGGAAGATAGAACTTGATGAGGTTGTTGGACCTTTGTTTCAACCAGAGAGTAGCGCAGCGCAGAAAGTTGTTTCTATGGAGCCTACGTTAGTTGAAGAGGAAGTTAATGATGATGATCATGAAGCTTCGGATCAAGTTACTATCGAACCTCGTAGGTCGACAAGAACGCGTACTGCTCCTGAGTGGTACGGCAACCCTGTCTTAGAGGCCATGTTGTTGGACAACGATGAACCTACGAGCAATGGAGAAGCGATGATGGGCCCGGATTCCGAGAAATGGTTAGAGGCCATGCAATCCGAGATGGGATCCATGTAAGAAAACAAAGTGTGGGCTTTGGAAGTATTACCTGAAGGGCGAAAGGCCAGTTAGAACAAATGGATCTTTAAAAGGAAGACGGACGCGGACGGTAATGTCACCGTCTATAAAGCTCGACTTGTGGCAAAGGGTTTTTCACAAGTTCAAGGAGTTGACTACGATAAGACTTTCTCATCCGTAGCAGTGCTAAAGTCTATTGGAATTATGTTAGCAGTTGCTGCATTTTTCGATTATGAAATCTAGCAGATGGATGTATAAACATCGTTTCCTTAACGGTATCCGTGAGGAAAGGTTGTATGTGATACAACCGGAAGGTTTTGTCAGTTCTAAGGATGCTAAAATATATGCAAGCTCCAGCGATCCTTCTATGGACTGGAGCAAGCATCTCGGAGTTGGAATATACGCTTTGATGAGGTGATCAAAGTTTTTGAGTCTATACAAAGTTTATGAGAAACTTGTATTTACAATAAAGTGAGCGGGAGCACTGTAGAATTTCTGATAAGTATATGTGGATGACATATTGTTGATCGGAAATGATGTAGAATTTATGGAAAGCATAAAGGGGTGTTTGAAAAGGAGTTTTTCAAAGGAAAACCTGGAATGAAGCTACTTAAATATTGGTCATCTTGATCTATAGAGGTAGATCAAGACGTGTGATAAAACTTTCAATGAGTACAGACCTTGACAAGATTTTGAAAGAGTTCAAAATGGATCCGTCAAAGAAAGAGTTCTTGCCTGATTTGTAAGGTGTGGAGTTGAGTGAGACTCAAAGCTCGACCACGGTAGAAGAAAGAGAAAGGACGAAGGTCGTCCCCTATGCCTTATCCATAGGCTCTTTATAGTATGCCATGCTGTGTACCGTACCTGTGTGTGCCTTGCCATGAGTCTGTCAAGGGGTACAAGAGTGATCCAGGAGTGGATCGCTGGACATCGGTCAAGATTATCCATAGTAACTAGAGGACTAAGGAAATATTTCTCGATTATGGAGGTGATAAAGAGTTCGTCGTAAAGGGTTACGTCGATGCAAGCTTTAACACCAATCCGGATGACTCTGAGTAGCAATCCGGATACGTATAGTGAAGCGGCCATTTGGAATAGCTCCAAGTGGAGTGTGGTAGCAGTGTCTACAGTATGACATAAAGATTTGCAAAGTACACATGGATTTGAATGTCGCAGACCCGTTGACTAAAGACCACTCTCACATGCAAAGCATGATCGAACCCCATAACTCATTGGGTGTTAGATTCATAACAATGTAAATCACATGGTGATGTGAACTAGATTATTGACTCTAGTGCAAGTGGGAGACTGTTGGAAATATGCCCTAGAGGCAATAATAAATTGGTTATTATTATATTTCCTTGTTCATGATAATCGTTTATTATCCATGATATAATTGTATTGATTGGAAACTCAAATACATGTGTGGGTACATAGACAACACTGTGTCCCTAGTATGCCTCTAGTTAACTAGTTCGTTGATCAAAGATGGTCAAGGTTTCCTGGACATAGACATGAGATGTCATTTGATAACGGGATCACATCATCAGGAGAATGATGTGATGGACAAGACCCAAACTTTAAACATAGCATATGATCGTGTCAGTTTATTGCTATAGTTTTCTACATGTCAAGTATCTGTTCCTATGACCATGAGATCATGCAAATCACTGACACCGGAGGAATACCTTGTGTGTATCAAACGTCACAACGTAACTGGGTGACTATAAAGATGCTCTACAGGTATCTCCGAGCGTGTCTGTTGAGTGGGCATGGCTCAAGACTGGGATTTGTTACTCCGTGTGACGGAGAGGTATCTAAGGGTCCACTCGGTAATACATCATCACAATAAGCCTTGCAAGCAATATGAGTAAGTGTTAGTCATGGGATCTTGTATTACTGAACGAGTAAAGAGACTTGCCGGTAACGAGATTGAACTAGGTATTGAGATACCGACGATCGAATCTCGGGCAAGTAACATACCGAAGAACAAAGGGAACAACGTACGGGATTAACTGAATCCTTGACATAGAGGTTCAACCGATAAAGATCTTCATAGAATATGTAGGAACCAATATGGGCATACAGGTCCCTCTATTGGTTATTGACCGTGGAGGTGTCTCGATCATGTCTACATAGTTCTCGAACCCGCAGGGTCTGCACACTTAAGGTTCGGTGACGTTTCGGTATAGTAGAGTTATGTATGGTGGTGACCGAAGGTTGTTCGGAGTCCCGGATGAGATCCTGGACGTCACGAGGAGCTCTGGAATGGTCCGGAGGTAAACATTGATATATAGGAAGTCATGTTTTGGTCACCGGAAAAGTTTCGGGTACTTCGGTAGTGTAACGGGAGTGCCGGGAGGGTACCGGGGGCCATCGGGAGGGGTGTCTCGACCCAAAGGACCTCATGGGCTGTGAGAGGAGTCAAACCAGCCCCTAGTGGGCTGGCCGAACCCCCCACTAAGGCCCATGCGGCTAGGGGTGGGAAAAACCCAAAGGTGGAAAGGTGGAAAGGTTTTCCAAGTGGAAAGGAGGAATCCTACTCCTAGTAGGATTGGAGTAGGACTCCTCCACCTCCTATTTCAGCCAACCTTTGAGGGTTTGAGGCTGCCTCATCCCCTCCCTCCCTCCTATATATACTAGAGGATTTAGAGGGGAGAGCTAACCCTAATTGCCACGTGCTCCCTCTACTTCCTCTAGATCGTTTTCTCCTTTAGTCTAGTTTCGGCGGTTCTTAGGCGAAGCCCTGCCGGAATAGTTCCACCACCGCCGCCGCCGCGCCGTCGCGTTGCCGGAGAACTCATCTACCTCTCCGGCCCCTCTTGCTGGATCAAGAAGGAGGAGATCGTCATCGAGCTGTACGTGTGCTGAATGCGGAGGTGCCGTCCGTTCGGCGCTAGATCGGAAGGGCCGTGATCAGGATCGCGAGACGATTCGTGATTTGATCGCGGGACGGATCGTGATGGGATCGCGGGACAGATCGTGATTGGACCGCGAGATGGATCGTGATGGGATAGTGGGACGCTCGGCGATTTGGATCGCGAAGACGTTCGACTACATCAACCGCGTTTCTTAACGCTTCCCGCTTAGCGATCTACAAGGGTATGTAGAGCCACTCTCCCTCTCGTAGCTGCTCAACACCATGGATAGATCTTGCGTGTGCGTAGGATATTTTTTGTTTCCCATGCAACGTTCCCCAACAGGAGAAGGGTTGGTGATGACGAAGTCCGAAGATTCCCCTCTCCGGAGCCCCAAACGGGCTCCAGATCTGGCCTCCCGATGAAGAACAGGAGGTGGCGGCGGCTCCGTATCGTAAAACCCGATGAAACTCTTTTCTTTGATTTTTTCCTCCGAAAATAGGATTTTATAGTGGCGGAATTAGGGTTTGTGGGGCAAGGAGGTGGGCACAACCCACAAGGGCATGCCCTGGTGGGTGCTGCTCACCCTGGCCCCCCTCTTCGGTGGATTTTGGCTCCAATAATTCACATATATTCTGAAATAATTCTCCAAAAAGTTTCATTCCATTCCGAGAACTTTTATTTCTACACAAAAAACAACACCATGGTAGTTCTGCTGAAAACAGTGTTAGTCCGGGTTAGTTCCACTCAAATCATACAAATTAGAGTCGAAAACAAGGGCAAAAGAGTGAGGAAAAGTAGATACGTTGGAGACGTATCACGTAACTGGGTGACTATAAAGATGCTCTACAGGTATCTCCGAAGGTGTCTGTTGAGTTGACATGGATCAAGACTGGGATTTGTTACTCCGTGTGACGGAGAGCTATCTCAGGGCCCACTCGGTAATACAACATCACAATAAGCTTGCAAGCAAAGTGACTAAAGAGTTAGCCACGGGATCTTGTGTTACGGAACGAGTAAAGAGACTTGCCGGTAACGAGATTGAACTAGGTATGGAGATACCGACGAACGATTCTCGGGTAAGTAACATACCGATAAACAAAGGGAAGAACGTACGGGATTAACTGAATCCTTGACATAGAGGTTAAACCGATAAAGATCTTCATAGAATATGTAGGAGCCAATATGGTCATCCAGGTCCCGCTATTGGTTATTGACCGTAGAGGTGTCTCGGTCATGTCTGCATGTTTCCCGAACCCGCAGGGTCTACACACTTAACGTTTGGTGACGACATAAGTATAGTCGAGCTATTATGTTGGTGACCGAAGATTGTTCGGAGTCCCGGATCAGATCTCGGACATGATGAGGAACTTTGGAATGGTCCGGAGGTAAAGATTGATATATAGGATGAAGGGAATCGGAGTCCGGAAGTGTTCCGGGGCATACCGGGGAACCGACGGAGTGCCGAAAGGGGTTTCGGGGGGTCCCGGTGTTGTGGGAACAAGCCTGACAGTAGAAGGTAGGGGTACGAAAGGAGAGGGCAGAGTCATAGCTACGGCGAGATTGTACACAAGAATGTATGAGTTCAGGCCCCTCTCGTGGAGGTAACAGCCCTACGTCTCATGTGCTCGGGAGCTTCTTGTCGAGTGGAATATATGTGTGGTTACAGGGGGTGCGAACCCCTGTGCTAGAGGGGAGGGGCGGCTTATATAGAGTGCGCTGCCCCTCATAAGTGTCCGGCATCGAAGGGTCAGTTTGTGGTCATTAAAGACGTACGTTACTGGTAACGTACACCATAAATGCTACTAAAGGTCTTGATGAATGCTTGCCCGTTAGCCTCCCTGGGGTGTCTCCTGGGCTCCTGTGGTCGACTGTCTTCTACTCCTTCCGAGTGAAGGTAAGCGTCGAGTGAAAGGTACCTCCGAGTGTGTATTGTCGAGTGACTTGTAAGTCTTGACGATTTCAGTCGGAGGTTTTCCTTGTAGCCCTTAAGCTTTCTGGGGCAGTGTCCTTAGGTAGGGCGTGTAGGTCAGGCCTATGACCCTACCCTAGGTACATATCCCCATCATTAGCCCCCGAATGGATCGGGGTTCGAGTGTAAAAGGTGTCAATGTAGGTTCAGACGAGACACAAATATTCCGAGTGCATTTTGAGGCTTCTCAGAAATCTGCGTCGATTGGAACCTTTATCGTTCGCCCTGATCAATTCTGTCTTGAAGTGCATCCGAGTGAAACTGAACTCGAAAACTGGTCCGAGTGAAACTGAGCTCGAAGTCAGGTTCGAGTGATCTGCAGGATCTTCTGATGTGACGGTTTGCTCCGTCGGGTCCGGATCTCACGGGATTTGAAATTTGGATAAGAGCGCGTAGAGCGGAGATGGCGTAACTGCTAAGGCAAGTGCAGGAACGACGCCTCGATTATCGCGCCGCCCATATCGCCACGTATCGCTCCTCCTCTGAATTCGGGATATCCAGATATCCGGCGGGCTCGCAGGTCAGTGGCCCACACGAGCGGGTATAAGAGGCGACGACGCCGGTGTTGGTAAAGTATTCTTCCCCCAAATCTGCTCTTCTCCTCCTCCTCCTCTGCCCTGCTCCGCTTCATCGACCGCCGCCGCCATGACGAAGAGCAAGACGGAGAAGCTCGAGCGCGCCAAGAAGGGAGGAGCCAAGGTGAAGAAGCCGTCGGGCGCCCGGTCGACAGTGCCGCCGGGGTGGATCCAGGGAGATTTCCTCCAATCGACGGTCACGGCGGAAGATGTGCAGAACCTCGTCGTCGACGGGCTGATAACTGTAGATTACTGGAGGTTGCCGAAGGGGGAGGTCGAGCCGGAGCCACGCGACGGCGAGCGAGTTCTGCTTCTCACCCACATCGAGCGAGGTTTCTCCATGCCACCCCACCCGTTCATCCGTACTTTCTTGAACTATTTCGGGGCGCAACTCCACCATCTTCCTCCGAATGCGATTGCCTATCTTTCCTGTTTCGTAACCTTGTGCGAATGCTTCCTGGGCTGTCCCCCACATTGGGGTTTGTTCAAGCACATATTCTCTGTCAGATCCCAATCCGTCAAGAAAGCCAATCCCAGTGATAGCAAAACCCATGTGATCCAACTGTGTGGTGGCTTAGGGATCCAGAAGAGAGATTGGAGTGCATTCCCCTCTATGACCTTTCCCGACTCTGTTCGGGGTTGGCAGTCGACATGGTTTTATTGCAAGGATGTTGCGTCACGAAATATGTCGACTGGACTTCCTCCTTTCACCTTGGATCGACCTACCACTCCCAAACCGCTGTATGTGACAAAGGTAGAGAAAATCCAGGTAGGGATCCTAGTGAACGTTGTATCTGAACTGATCCGCGATGGAGTGACTGGCTTGGACCTCCTTGAAACGTTTCTTAGTCGACGAATCCAGCCTCTCCAAGCCCGGGATCACACCATGTGGCATTATTCGGGCCCTGAGGATACCACTCGGACTCATCCTGAGGAAGTTTCCGATGAGACTGTTTCTCAGTGGCTCTAGAGCATCACTAGAGCCTGTGATAACCCAGAGGGATCCAAACGAATTCCGCCCTTCTCTCCTTTGAACCCACCGAAGAATTTGGTGAGTTATATCTCTGTCGATTGTTTTAATATTTTGTCGAGTAACTGGATCTTCAGTCGACTGAATTTGAAGCTTGTATCTTGTAGGAATTTACGAACATGTACTCGCCCGTGCCCAATGCAGAACATCCTGATGAAGAGGAAGGGAGCGTCGACGGCAGCGCAGACGGCGATTACGCCGACGACAGCGAGAGCAGCGACGATGACCTGGAGGAAGACGAGGTGGAGGCTCAGGTCCCTTCACACACCGAGCGTCGTACCAAGCAGCAGAACGACCCAGAGGTCGCCCCGAGCAAAACTGTGGCGTCGAGCACAAGGAACCCAAAGCGTGACCGTGCTGCAACATTGGGGTCGACTGAAAAGGCTGCGAAACAGCTCAAGCCGGACGCGCCAAAACCTCGGAAGGCCCTGCCTCGAATCAAGATAACCGTGCCTGTTGCCTCCACATGAGTGTTTATTTTCCTTATTCTGCTGTTGAAGAACTTCATGTTGATGCTGACCGAGGGAAATTTATCCGCCAGAGCTGCTACCTCTGTGACGTCACCCCAGCGGGATGATGGGGACCATATGGAAGTAGACACTCCTGATGCGGCCACCTCCCAACGAGGTATAACAACTCCACACTCTACTCTGTTTGTTGAAGAATAATTGTCGAGTGACTTGATTAAAATTGCCGATTGACAGCTGACGAAATCATCGAACTGGAAGATGATGAGGAGCCGCACCAGGGAGCGGAGGGTGAAGCTGTGCTTCTGGAGGCTCCACGCGTACGCACTGGGAGAACTTCGTCTCGCCAAACGCCCCGTGGGTCGACTGCTGCAACACCTCCAGCCCTTGTAACTCCGCTGTCGAGTGCTCCGCCAGCCACTTCAACTCTGGTGGCTTCAGCACCCATTGGACAATCTCAAGCACCTCCTGCTGCTTCAGTGACTGCAACAACTCACTCGACGCCTGCATACCCTTTGTATCACGTCCCGGAGGACCAAACCAGAGCTGCCAAGGAGGCCATGATCCAGGCTGGGCAAATGATGCTGCGAACAAAGGAGGCGTATGAAGCCAGCAAGTTAGCCTATGATGCCAGCTCAGCGCTTCAAGCCAACGTCCGAGTAAGTGCTATTGTAAGTTCATTTCCGATTGAATTCCTGTCCGTCTTGATTTTACACCCACTTGGTGTTTTCTTCGCAAGTAGATCAGGTAGTTTCTGGTCCAGTGGGGGCACGCTGAGTGCACCCACTGGGTGTAGTCCCCGAGACCGCTGTCGAATGACGAAGGCATCGGCGGGGGTCTTAAAGTTGTTTTGAAAGTTATTTCCATTCGACATGACAGACCTTGTCGAGTAAAAGTAGGTCCAGTGGGGGCACGCTGAGTGCACCCACTGGGTGTAGTCCCCGAGACCGCCGTCGAGTGCTTGCTTCGGCGGGGGTCTGATATAGACGATGTTCGCTTGCTTGCTTTCTTCTTTTATACTCTGACAGGCCAGACCTGGTCGAGTGTTTTTGTATCCAGTGGGGGCACGCTGAGTGCACCCACTGGGTGTAGTCCCCGAGACTACTGTTGATCGTTGACGATGGGCAGTAGTCTTAAGAACCATTCTGCTGGTTTCATGGACATCATTTCCATCAACCATGATATGACGCTGTATAGGGTTGTGGGGTGGGGCGGCGGGCTGCCTTTCAGTCGACTGCACTTGAACTTTTCCACTCGGGAGTAGAGAAATATTTATGTCGACTGAACCCCTTCTTTGCCGATTTCAGAAAGCTTGTGGGCTCGGGACCAAGTACGTCGAGCTGGAGAAGGAAAAGAATCGACTTCTGCTGGATCTGGAGCTGACGAACAACAACCTGGACCGTGCACAGACCGAATTGAAGACTTTGGGAGGTAATCTTTGTTAATCAATTGCATTATCACCTTCATCTTCCATCCTTTGAACCGAGTGAATCCACTCGAACAGACGTACGTGATGAGAACCGTCGTCTCCGAGCGCGACTCAACAATGCTATTTCTTTAGATACCATGAAGAAAGCGCTCGAGGACAAGGACAAATCACTTGCTGATGCTCAAAAGGAAGCGAAGGAGAAAACTGAAGCTGCTGAGAAGAAACTTGCGGCAGCCAGTAGACTGGAAGAAGAGAACGCCAAACTCAAGCAGGAACGATCTGACTGGATCAAAAAACTTGAAGCGCAGACCAAGGGAAGGAATACTCTGGAGAAACACTTGGGAGACTTCGCAAAGAAAATGTTCAGCATGCTCGAAGGTAACCTTCTTTTGTCGAATGGATTTCTTTGATTTTTCCAGAATGGCATTGTGATCACCTTTTCGCTTTCTCTTCGTGCAGAATTCTGTCAAGACTTCGAGAAAGAAACTGAAGAAATCGAGCCCAATCTGGACCCCACAAAATCACTCGTCGGAGACGCCGTGGCCATGGATATGTTTCGTCTTGAAGCTCATCTTAAGAACGTCCAAGAATTTATCACTCGGCCGAGGGCTGCATTCGAGAAGGTCGACAAGGAACTGTGGCCTGAAGATCCCCTCCAGACTGACCTTGAGTCAATGATGACTCGGCTCAATGAGATTCCCAGTCGAGTGCAGGCCTGGAAGAAATCTGCTGCCCGTTGTGGTGCTGACGTGGCACTTTCACTCGTCAGGGTTCATTGCAAGGAGGCTAGAGAGGACAAACTGAAGGATATCCGAGTGACCAACACGAAGAAACTTAAATTCGAAGATTTCATGGAGACTTTCATCGAAGCTGCCACTCGGATCGCCGACGGAATTGACCTGGATACCTTCGTCGAGCCCTCAAGTCCTACTGGAGCTTGAATCGGTACTTTGCTTGCGGTAAAAACTTTATTTGCCTCGGTATGCCGAGTGATGGTGTAACCGAGTAAACTTCGTTCAGGCCTTAAGCTTGAGAACTTCTCTTTGCGCGAACAAGTTTTTTGCTGCGCCAGAGATTCTAGTCTTACTCGCACTTCGCTTTCCGACATTTAGCTTGGCTGAATTTATTTAATTCTCGAATGGAACGGGCGTTCTGCACTCGAAAGAATTTAGGGCTTAGGCGAAGACTGGTTCGCGGCTAAGTCCCCGAGTGAGAGAATTGCTCTTTACTCGGAAAAGTTTTTGAACTTAGGCAAAACGGATTCGTGGCTAAGTCTCCGAGCGTACTGAATGTCAAACACTCGGAAGGGTTTTGAACTTAGGCGAAGACTGGTTCGCGGCTAAGTCTCCGTTTGTATTGAATGTCAAACACTCGGAAAGGTTTTGAACTTAGGCGAAACGGATTCGCAGCTAAGCCTCCGAGAGAGAGGATTGCTCTTCACTCGGAGTAATTTTTGAACTTAGGCGAAGACTGGTTCGCGGCTACGTCTCCGAGTGTATTGAATGCCAAACACTCGGAAAGGTTTTGAACTCAGGCGAAACGGATTCGCAGCTAAGCCCCCGAGAGAGAGGATCGCTCTTCACTCGGAGTAATTTTTGAACTTAGGCAAAGACAGGTTCGCAGCTAAGTCTCCGAGTGTATTGAATGTCAAACACTTAGAAAGGTTTTGAACTTAGGCGAAACGGATTCGTAGCTAAGCCCCCGAGAGAGAGCATCGCTCTTCACTCGGAGTAATTTTTGAACTTAGGCGAAGACTGGTTCGCGGCTAAGTCTCTGAGTGTATTGAATGCCAAACACTCGGAAAGGTTTTGAACTCAGGCGAAACGGATTCGCAGCTAAGCCCCCGAGAGAGAGGATCGCTCTTCACTCAGAGTAATTTTTGAACTTAGGCGAAGACTGGTTCGCAGCTAAGTCTCCGAGTGTATTGAATGTCAAACACTCGGAAAGGTTTTGAACTTAGGCGAAACGGATTCGCAGCTAAGCCCCCGAGAGAGAGGATCGCTCTTCACTCGGAGTAATATTTGAACTTAGGCGAAGACTGGTTCGCAGTTAAGTCTCCGAGTGTACTGAATGTCATACACTCGGAAAGGTTTTGAACTTAGGCGAAACGGATTCGCAGCTAAGCCCCCGAGAGAGAGGATCGCTCTTCACTCGGAGTAATATTTGAACTTAGGCGAATACTGGTTCGCAGCTAATTCCCCGAGTGTACTGAATGTCACACACTCGGAAAGGTTTTGAACTTAGGCGAAACGGATTCGCAGCTAAGCCCCCGAGAGAGAGGATCGCTCTTCACTCGGAGTAATTTTTGAATGCAAAATTGTGCGATCGGAATCGACAATAGACTGCGGAAGTCATCACTTAACAAACAACATTGTCTGGAATACTCTTATTACATCAAAGCAACTCAGTTATCAAGAATAAAAACGCCGAAGCAAATCCGCGTTCCAGGCGCGTGGCTCGTCAATATTTTTCTTCAAGTTGAAAAGGTGGTACGCTCCATTGTTCAGCACCTTGGTGACGACGAATGGGCCTTCCCATGCTGGGGCCAACTTGTGGGGTCGCTGTTGATCCACTCGGAGCACCAGATCACCTTTGTGAAACGAACGGCTCTTGACATGCCTCGCATGGAAGCGGCGAAGGTCTTGTTGATATATAATCGACCGGATCAGGTCCATCTCTCGTTCTTCCTCTAGGAGATCCACCCCATCTTGTCTTGCTTGCTCAGCTTCGTCTTCAGAGTAAAGATCCACTCGGGGAGAATTGTGAAGGACGTCACTTGGCAAAACGGCTTCAGCTCCATACACAAGGAAGAAAGGAGTGCGTCCAGTCGACCGGTTGGGAGTCGTCCTCAAGCCCCCACAGAACAGACGGTAATTCAGTGACCCAAGCTCCAGCAGCATGATCAAGATCTCGCATGAGCCGAGGTTTCAATCCTTGGAGGATAAGGCCATTCACTCGCTCAGCTTGACCGTTAGACTGGGGGTGCACAACGGATGCGTAATCCACCCGAGTGCCTTGAGAAGAGCAAAAGTATCTGAACTCTTCCGAGTCAAAGTTAGAGCCATTGTCTGTAATGATACTGTGGGGTACTCCATACCGAAACGTTATCTCTTTCATGAATTTGATAGCAGTGCGGGCGTTCAGCTTCTTGATGGGTTTAGCTTCGATCCACTTAGTGAACTTGTCGACTGCAACTAGTAAATGAGTAAATCCACTCTGACCTGTTCTAAGGGGTCCAACCATATCCAAGCCCCACACAGCAAACGGCCAGACGAGTGGAATAGTCTTCAAGGCAGACGCAGGTTTGTGTGACAGGTTCGAATAGAACTGGCATCCTTCGCAATGATCGACAATATCTTTAGCCATCTCGTTGGCGCGTTGCCAGCAGAAACCAGCTCGGTAAGCTTGGGCAACAATTGTCCTAGAGGACGCATGATGCCCACAAGTTCCCGAGTGAATCTCCTCCAAAATCAGTCGACCTTCTTCAGGAGAAATACACCGCTGAGCCACGCCAGTCACACTTTCTCTGTAGAGTTGTCCATCCATAACGGTAAAAGCCTTGGATCTGCGGACTATCTGTCGAGCTTCATCTTCATCATCTGGGAGTTCTCTCCTAAGGATGTACGCAATATATGGTACAGTCCAGCCGGGCGTGATCACCAAAATCTCCATGACCAGATCAATGACAGCTGGGACATCGACTTCAGTCGGATCAGAGGCGCTTTTTGCTTGCGGGGGCTCTTCAGTGAAGGGATCTTCCTGCACCGAAGAAGAATGAAGGTGCTCGAGAAATACATTGCTGGGGACAGGCTTCCGAGTGGATCCAATCTTTGCCAGCTCATCAGCTGCTTGATTCTTCACTCGGGGAACATGATGGAGTTCCAAACCTTCGAATTTCTTCTCGAGTTTCCTGACTACATTGCAGTATCCAGTCATAGCGGGGTTCCTGACATCCCACTCTTTCATCACTTGATAGACCACCAAATCAGAGTTGCCATATACCATCAGGCGCCGGACGCCGAGTGAAATGGCCATACGCAATCCATACAAAAGTGCTTCATATTCAGCTTCATTGTTGGAGGAATCAAAGTGAATCTGTAAGACATAACTGAGTTTATCGCCTTTTGGGGACACCAGTACTACGCCAGCACCAGACCCATTCAGCATCTTCGAGCCATCAAAGAACATGGTCCAGTGTGCCGAGTGAAGTTGGATTGGCTGCTGCTGCTCGGTCCACTCAGCGAGGAAATCAGCAAGAGCTTGGGACTTGATTGCTTTCTTTGCTTCAAATTTGATATCAAGATAGAGGAGCTCAATAGCCCATTTGGCCACTCAACCAGTCGCATCTCGATTATTGAGAATTTCAGATAACGGAGCATCACTGACGACTGAAATTGAGTGATCCTGAAAGTAGTGTGCCACCTTCTTTGCTGTCAGATATATACCATATACGAGCTTCTGGTAATGTGGATATCTTTGCTTCGAAGGAGTCAACACTTCAGAAATATAGTAGACTGGGCGTTGAACTTTGTAAGCCTTGCCTTCCTCTTCCCGCTCGACAGTTAGTACTGTACTGACGACCTGATTAGTGGCCGCGATGTACAATAGCAATGGCTCTTTGCTGTGCGGAGCAGCAAGCACCGGCTGGGTGGAAAGCAGGGCTTTGAGCTCGACAAACGCTGCTTCAGCTTCCGGAGTCCACTCAAATGTATCAGACTTCTTCATCAGTCGGTATAAAGGCAGTGCCTTCTCACCGAGACGAGAAATGAATCGACTCAATGCTGCCAAGCAACCTGTGAGCTTCTGGACGTCGTGCACACACTCAGGGCTTTTCATTCGGGTGATGGCACCGATCTTTTCAGGGTTAACGTCGATTCCTTTTTTGGAAACGAGAAAACCGAGTAATTTGCCACCGGGAACACCGAAAGTGCACTTAGTCGGATTTAACCTAATATCATACCTCCTCAAATTGGCGAATGTTTCAGCCAAGTCAGACAACAGGTCGGAACTTTTGCAAGACTTGACTACGATATCATCCATATATGCTTCAATGTTCCGAGGGATCTGATCAAGCAAACATTTCTGAATCATGCGCATGAAGGTAGCGCCAGCATTCTTCAAACCAAAAGGCATGGTGATATAGCAGAAACACCCGAATGGGGTGATGAAGGCTGTCTTTATTTCATCCGGACCAAACAGACGGATCTGATGGTAACCAGAATAAGCATCAAGAAAAGATAGACGCTCACATCCCGCAGTTGAGTCGACAATCTGATCAATGCGGGGGAGCGGGAAATGATCTTTCGGGCAGACCCGATTGATATGTTTGAAATCAATACACATGCGGAGTGAATTGTCCTTCTTAGGGACCATGACGACGTTTGATAACCACTCGGAGTGGTAAATCTCACGTATAAACTTGGCTGTCAAGAGACGAGCCACCTCCTCGCCGATTGTTTTTCACTTCTCTGTTGCCGACCGACGCAAGTGCTCCTTCACATGCTTGGCCTTCAGGTCAACTCTCAAACGGTGCTCAGCCAGTTCCCTGGGTACACCAGGCATGTCAGCAGGCTTCCATGCGAAGATGTCCCAGTTCTCACGGAGGAACTGGATGAGCTCGGCTTCCTATTTGCTGTCGAGTGTTGTTGAGATGTTGGTCGGGGCAGCAGTTGGGTCCTTCGGGTGAATGTTCACTTTCTTCACATCTCCTGCCGACAGAAAAGCTGACTCAGAAGCGGGCTTCTTAGCACGCAACAGATCGGCAGGATCAGCGTTTTTCTTGTATTCTTCCAATTCAACCATAGCCATCTGATGATCGGCAATCTTGGAGCCCTGCTGGAGGCACTCCTCAGCCCTCTGTCGATTGCCAGTGACTGTGATTACACCCTTTGGTCTAGGCATCTTCAACTTGAGATACGCGTAACATGGTCGGGCCATGAAATGGGCATAAGCCGGACGACCAAGGATGGCGTGGTACGCGCTCTGGAAGTCTACCACTTCAAACGTCAGTTTGTCTTTGCGAAAATGCTTGTCGTCACCAAACACCACATCCAACGCTATCTGGCCGAGTGAACGGGCCTTCTTCCCAGGGATTACCCCATGGAACTGCATGTTGCTTTCACTGAGCCGGGACATCGGAATGCCCATCCCCTTGAGGGTATCTGCATATAGGATGTTCAGACCGCTCCCGCCATCCATCAAAACTTTGCGGAGTCGAGTGCCCCCTACAACTGGGTCCACCACTAGCGCTTGCCGCCCGGGGGTAGCGATATGCGCAGGGTGGTCTGACTGATCAAAAGTGATAGCAGTCTGAGACCACTTGAGATATGCGGGGGTAGAGGGAACCGCCATGTTAACCTCCCTGTTGATAACTTTCAGTCGACTCTTGCTCTCAACATCAGCAAAAATCAACAGAGTGGCATTGACTTTAGGGAACTCTTCTTTCTCTTCTTCATCTTCTTTTTCAGGGTCTTTCTCACTCGACTGGCTCTCTTTGAATGACTGGATCAACAAACGGCACTGTCGAGTGGTATGTTTTGGCAATATTAAATTGCCCTCTTCATCTTTCCTCGTGTGGATTGCACACAGTAAATCCAAAACGTCAGTACCCGACTGATTCTTTGACTTCTTGGGGGTGAACTTAGCTTTGGACTTTCCTTTATTCTTGCCTTGTGCCGCCAGGGCGGCCGCTTCTGCCTAAGCAGGAGGATCAGCTTTGCGCTTCTGTTTCCGACTGGAATTCCCACCTGCATCATTGTCGACTATTTTTGCTTTACCGCTTCGGAGGCGGTCTTCTTCTTCTCCATTGGCGTACCGAGTGGCAATCTCCATCATCTTGCTCAGAGAGATATCACCCGTGCGACCAAACTTCAGATAGAGCTCTCTGTATCTAACACCAGCCTTGAAGGCACAAACAACTTGATGTTCGGAAACATTCTCCACCGTGTGATGCAAGGTGGACCAGCGCTGAATGTAGTCTCGCAAGGTCTCATTGGGCTTCTGAACACAGTGCTGCAACTCAATCAAACCAGCCGGACGTTTACAGGTGCCTTCAAAGGTTCTGATAAACACTCAGGCCAAATTCTCCCAGCAATAGATGCTAGAGGGAGCCAAACTATTCAACCAAGCTCTGGCCGAACCATCCAACATCAGGGACAAATGCTTCATGGCTATGTTGTCGTCACCTCCACCAATCTGCACAGCCACTCGGTAATCATCCAACCATGTCTCGGGCTTTGACTCGCCAGAAAACTTGCTAATTCCAGCCGCCAACCTGAAGTTGGGGGGAATCTCTGCAGAGCGAATGGCTCTGCTAAAATACTCGGGCCCAGATAGTCTCCGTTATAACCATCTCTGTGGGCTCTGCCTCTGTCGAGCCGCCTTTGAGCAAGGACATCTCTTGCGTCAAATCCAGGATTCCGCTCATCGCCGAACGGGCGCCTATCATCATTGTGCCGGAGCACATATGAACCACTCCGCGGAGGAGAAAGCACTCGACGGCGGTCATCGCGGTGATAACGGGGAGCAAACTGATCTCGCCCCTGATCTCTGTACCGATCATCACGGTAACCTCCGCCTCTGTGACGCGGAGGTGACCCAGGACTGTGGGCTGACTGAACTGTTTCCGCCCTGGGAGAATTGCTGTGTAACCTGTTCAGCGACTGAGAAACAGCCGCATTCTGCTACTGCGCTGCCTCAAGCAATGTCTTGATCTGCTACAAGCCTCTACCAGCCTCTGATCGTGACGGTTGAATAGAATCTGCAATCCTAGCAGCCGCTGCAACATTCAGAACTGGAGTACGAAATACCTCGACGTTATTTCGAGATCCACTCGGAAACAACTGTCGCTGATGTCGATTGGGCCGTGGTGGACGCTGCCCAGCACGCTCGTCGAGTGCCTCTTGCATCTCTTTGAGCCAAAGGCATGTAGCCTCCATGGCCTGGGCCTCAGCAGTCGTACCGACGATGGGAGTATGTAGAACATCCTCATCCCGGCGCTGCTGTTCATTCGATGTTCCACCAATCTCGCGCCTGGTGTGGTTGAAGCCAGGCGGCGGACTCTGATGAGAGCCAGCCATAAAAACTTCGGCCGCAGGGTCGCAGCTCTCGCACTCGGAAGGAATGTCGGACCGATCCGACGCCGAGTCGAGCACGCTGCGAAGTGACTCGGCGGGCTCGATGGCTGCAATCTGCGGGGATGAAACCTGGCGTGCCGCCGCATGTCGCACCCAACGCTGTAGCCGCGAACGACCGGATCGCTTGCGGCGACGAACAGCATGAAGGGCCGACACATACGGAGTTGACGGCTGAAGGAGAAGAACACCGCAGGAGCTTGCGCAGAAGTGTGTCGCCCCGCGAATCGGGAGCGCCTCAACGTCCAGAGGCGCTTCCTGGAGCCATGCCGAATCGTCGGCGATGAAGGTGAGCGCTCCGAGACGGATCTCGCGGCCCAGGAACAAATCACCGCCGGAAGACATGACGAAGGAGAAAAATATGCAACCTCGCCGGAAGTCGCTTAGACGCCTGCCCCATGGTGGGCGCCAACTGTCGTGGGAACAAGCCTGACAGTAGAAGGTAGGGGTACGAAAGGAGAGGGCAGAGTCCTAGCTACGGCGAGATTGTACACAAGAATGTATGAGTTCAGGCCCCTCTCGTGGAGGTAACAGCCCTACGTCTCAGGTGCTCGGGAGCTTCTTGTCGAGTGGAATATATGTGTGGTTACAGGGGGTGCGAACCCCTGTGCCAGAGGGGAGGGGCGGCTTATATAGAGTGCGCTGCCCCTCATAAGTGTCCGGCATCGAAGGGTCAGTTTGTGGTCATTAAAACGTACGTTACTGGTAACGTACACCATAAATGCTACTAAAGGTCTTGATGAATGCTTGCCCGTTAGCCTCCCTGGGGTGACTCCTAGGCTCCTGTGGTCGACTGTCTTCTAGTCCTTCCGAGTGAAGGTAAGCGTCGAGTGAAAGGTACCTCCGAGTGTGTATTGTCGAGTGACTTGTAAGTCTTGACGATTTCAGTCGGAGGTTTTCCTTGTAGCCCTTAAGCTTTCTGGGGCAGTGTCCTTAGGTAGGGCGTGTAGGTCAGGCCTATGACCCTACCCTAGGTACATATCCCCATCACCCGGCAAGTGTTGGGGGCATGGGCCAAGGAGAGGGGCACACCAGCCCACAAGGGGCTGGGTGCCGTGCCCCACCTCAGCCCACTCGGCTGGGAGGTGGACCCCAACCCTAGCGCCGCCGGCCACCTCTGCCTTGGGAGGCAAGGCGCCTAACGGGGGGGGGGGGCACCCAAACCCTGGCCGCACCACCCCTTGGCCGCCGGCCCCTAACGGGAAACCCTAGGGCGCCCCTCCTCCTCCCTTCCCCCTATATATAGAGAGGTAGAGAGAGGGGCAGCCACACCGGATTGTGCTACGGCGCTGCCTCCTCTCTCCCTCGTAGTTCTTCTCCTCCTCATATCGCGCGGCGAAACCCTGATGAGCTGTCACCACCACCACCTCACCACGCCGTCGTGCTGCCGGAGGGTTCGGGCTACTACTTCACCATTGCTCGCTGGATCGAGGAGGTGAAGGCGTCATCAAGCCGTACGTGTGTTGAACGCGGAGGTGTCGTCCGTTCGGCACTTGATCGTGAGTTCGTGGGACGGCTTGCGATTTGGATCACGGAGACGTTCGACTACATCGACCGTGTTTCTTAACGCTTCCGCTTAGCGATCTACAAGGGTATGTGGATCCGATCTCCCCTTGTGTAGATGCTCATCTCCATGGATAGATCTTGTATGTGCGTAGGAAAATTTTGGTTTCCCATGCAACGTACCCCAACAGCATGTGATGTCGGAGCTCTATGGCTCGGAGTTGATGGTTCCTTATGACCCTAAAGCAATAACAAACCTTTGCACAAGCTTTCGTAAGGATGACACGAAAGAGGGTGACAAGATTGAAACAATTGCACACTTCAAGGATATTCAGAAGACAAACCTAGATTTTTTCTACAAGGTGAAATATGATGAAGAGGAAAGAGTTGTTAACATTTTTTGGGTGGATGGCTTGGCAAGGAAGGCTTATGCCGAGGCGTACCATGACTGCATATCGTTTGACACGACCTGTATGACCAACATGTATAACATGCCCTTTGCCCCGTTCATAGGAATCTACCGTCATGGTCAATCTTTTTATGTTGGGCTGTGCATTTGTGAGGCAGGAGATGGCCTCATGCTTCGATTGGGTGTTCAAAACATTCCTGGAGGTAATGAATGGAAAGCCTCCTGACAACTTCATAACAGATCAGGATATTGCTATGAAGCTATCAATAGAAAACATCTTCCCTACGACTTGGTGAGCTCCGCAGGCTTATTGGCTTCATTTCTGGTTTATAACTCTGAACTAGGAACTTGGTGAGCTCCGCAGGCAAAGTGTGAGCTATGTTCACAAGACCACCAAACAGCCTCCCACAAATGTTTCACTTTTGGGATGGAGATCAACGCCTTGTTCAGCTTGACTAATCTCGCTGGGGAAGCCCTTAGCCTACGAGCCTGTGATGGGCCGATCTTCTCTGCATCGACTTCCGGATCTTTTGGACCAATTTCCTACCGAAAGAATAGATGAAAATTTGAAGAAATGGCAAGTTAGGAATTATTCTTGTGCAACTATATTTCTAAGCTTGCCAACAAAAAAGACTGGTGTTGGCAAGTGAATTAATATACTTTGGAAGAAGGCACAAAACAATCAAACATAAAACAATGAATGAAAAAAAATACAGTGTTAGAAACATGGCGATTACAAGAGGGGGGTGGTGCCAACTAATGTTGTATTTTGTGCATAACTATGCAAAATTTCAACTAATTCCCCTTGGGCAACAACTATAAAACTAAGGACCAAAACCTTAGAGCAGGGATGCCAAGTCAACTAACATTATTGTGCAACTATATCATCAAAGATGCCAACAGAAAACACTGTTGTTGCCAATTCAATTGTTATACTTGTGTAAAATGAAAAAAAGAGGCAAAATAAATCTAACTTACATTGTTAGCTACTGCAGATGTTGTTCCTACTTCCCCTTGAGCTGGAGACATCTTGCGTCTCTTCCGTTTTACTAAACAGAATTTTGCAGCAACCTATATATGCACAAAAAACAGCACCAAAAGCCATTTACTATGAGCCCACAAAAAAGGAAAAACAGTGAAATAATCAAAAATATCAAACGGGTGAATGCTCCTAGGTATGATACTAACTTGGTCATCATTTCCCTCCGTGTCATCATCGACACTGCGTGGTTTGCGCACGGCGGGCCTTTTGGCGTTTCGTCGAGCAACATGACTAGCTGAACCCTGCAATGATCAAAAAGGCATATAAACAAATAAAAAGGATGGTCAGCTGTAGGACGGAAGGAACTAAAAAGGATAAAAACAAATAGAGATGAAGAAATACCTCCCCTTCACTGCCATCCATTTTGTTGGTCTGCAAAAAAAAGACACAGAATGAGTTCATTGAGTACATCTGTTGATATAGAACTGCAGCCTAGTTGCACAATATAGAACACCTGGTTGTTAAACTACTGCAGCTAGTTGCATACTACTTCACTTTTGTTGCATATCAGAGCACCCCAGTTGCACACTGAGCCAGCTCCTGCTTGCGCAGAACTTTAAATCAGAAATAACAAAAAAAAAATCACTGACTAATATCACATTGGCTATTGATAAAAATTACAAGACAATAAAACCCTAGTTTGCAGATGAAATTGGCAAGTATTAATGAAAAAATGCACATAAAAGTCACCCCCTGGTTGCACACAAAAATAGAGCTAGAAATGCACTGTATATAACCTAGTTGCACAAACATAATGAAAACTGAACTATGCTACTGATACTGATAAATTGCACAATATTATGAAACTATTTCAACAACAAACGGAACCCTAGTTGCACAAAACCAAACAACTGGATACTGCCAACAACAAACATTTGGCTTCTATTACTAACAAATTGCACAGAAAAAAACATCCTAGTTGCACATTATAAGATCAATATCAACAGAAAATGCGCAAAATCAAACAGATCAAACATCGAGTCCACATCAGCAGAAAAGTCATGATAAATTGCACAAAAAAGTCACCCTGGTTGCACAAATAAATATAGCCAGATTGCACAACAGCAGAAAACAGTGCCAGATTGCACACCAGAGAGCCTTTGTGCTGATAAATTGCACAACAACAGAAAACAAGTTGAACAACCCATGGAACCCTAGTTGCACAAACACAAACACCAAAAACTGTAAACTTCTAACAATTAAATTTACCTAGTTTGAACATGAAAATTGGCTTCTATTACTAACAAATTGCACACAAAAAAGCATCCTAGTTGCACATTATACGAACAAAATCAACATAAAAAGCGCAAAAATCAAAGAGATCAAAACATTCAGTCATCATCAGAAATTGGCTAGTAGTAATGATAAATTGAACAAAAAAGTAACCCTGATTGCACAAATAAATATAGCCAGATTGCACAACAGCAGAAAACAATGCCAGATTGCACACCAGAGAGTCTTGGTGCTGATAAAATTGCACAACAACAGAAAACAAGTTGAACAATCCATAGAACCCTAGTTGCACAAACACAAACACCAAAACAACTTAAAAAAACTTCCAACAATTTAATTTACTTAGTTTGAACATCAAATTTGGCTTCTATAACTAACAAATTGCACACACAAAAGCATCCTAGTTACACATTATAAGAACAAAATCAACATAAATTGCGCAAAAACACAGGTCAAACGTCCAACCCACATCTTCAGGGGAGAATCGACCAAAAACGACCACCAATCAACAGATCACCATCCTCCATGGCAACATCACGACCATAGATCAGACCATCCCCATGGCGACATCATGGCGGCTCCCCTAACACGACCACGCATCCATCCTCCGCTCGTTCCTCCTCCGCATCCAGTACATTGCCGCCTACCTCATCACCTCGCCGCCCTCCCAACTAAGCCGCCGCGCGTCCTCGAACTACTCACCGTCGTGCGCCCTCTCTTCACCGTCGCCACGCGCCTCACCGTCGTCGAGTGCCTCGCCGTCGCCGCGCGCCTCGCCGTCGTATCCGTCCTCACCACGTGCGACCCCTCTTCGTCGTCCTAGACCTAGCCTTCGATCTAAACCTCGCCGGCAAAAACGCTAGGAGCGACAGGGGATTACCTGTGCCGCCTGAAGATCTCGCAAACCCGGCCTCTCCCTCGCCGTCCCTCCGGCTCTCCCTCGCCGAGCGCAACGGTGACGACGACGGCAACCGTCGAGACGAGGCGGAGAAGGGGGGGAGAAATGCGGAGAGTGGGGCGACAGAGCAAGTGGGAAGAACGGGCGACGGGCTAAACGGCTCGAAATTCAAAACCACGCCGCCCACCAACCCCACGATCTCTATGACTAGTGGGCCCAGGGAGAGACCAGGTGGGCGACTTGCCGCGGCCCGACCGGGTGCCACCTGGGGCTTCTCGGGCGTCCGATGCGACGCGATCGCAAGGCGCGCGTTCAGCCGCTCGCGACGGCCCGACTCCTCTGCTCTCGCACACTCCTCTGCTCGTACAGAAACGAACGCCCACCTCCTCTGCTCCCGCAACCCTAGCCGCCGCCCCGTCGCCGGCCGGCCGCCGTCCGCCTCCGCCCCTCATCTACGCCTCGTCCCGCAACTCTCCGTCCATCGCCGCTCGCAGCAGCTCCAACTAAAACGAGAGAGATTGGTACGTCCTCTGCTCACTCCTCTCGACCCCCAACCAAAATCCTCACCAGTGAGAGCCCGAGATGACCAGCCGCCGTCGCCGCCGCGGCACCTCGCCGGCGGCGCCTCAATCCCCACTCGAAGACGAAGATCTCCTGATGGAGATCCTACTCCGCCTCCCGCGGGAGCCCTCCTCCCTCCCCCGCACATCCGCCGTGGGCAAGCAGTGGGGACGCCTCGCCGCCGACCCCAAGTTCCTCGCCCGCTTCCGCGCCCACCACGGGAAGCCGCCTCTCCTTGGAGTCTTCGAGCTCGGCTACGAGATCAAGTTCCGGTCCTTCCTGGACCCTCCGGACCGCATCCCGCCGTAGCGCTTCTCCCTTGGGCGCTACAGCAACCCCCGGCGTCACAAAATGCTCGCTTGCCGCCACGGCCGCGTCCTCGTCGAAGACGGGATGCGGGAAGAGGTCGTTGTGTGTGATCCTATCACCGACAAGCAGCACAGGGTGTCCATTCCGCCTAAGTTCAACGAACCCTACCGCAAACTAAACGGCACGGTGCTCTGCGCTGCCGGCGACCAGGGCCATGTGCATGGCAGCTGCCACTCGTGCCCCTTCAAGGTGGTCTTGGTCTCCGAAGTCCGAACAGGGAATTCGAAGATTGCTTGTGTTTATTGCTCGGAGACTGGCATCTGGGGCGATATCATCTCAACAGAGGCTCCACATTATATTTTTAATGGGGATCCTACTCCTAGCACCCTTGTTGGTAATGTTCTTTACTGGCCGTCTAACTTTGGGCGAGACAACATACTTCAATTTGATTTGGACAGTCAGAACCTTACGGTGATCAAAGGGCCTCACTGTATGAATGATAAGTTCATCGTCGAATTTCAGATCATCCAGGCAGAGGATGGTGTTGTTGGTCTCGTCGTCTTGTCTTGCAATGACCTTCAAATGTGGAAAAGAAAGGTGGACTGTAAGGGTGTTGCCATATGGTTGAGGCAGAAGACTGTTGCGTTGCATAACATTCTTGAGCTCCCTCCTAAGATTAGGAAAAGGAGGGAACTGCATGGCCAATTTGTGGGTCACGATGAGGACAACAATGCAGTGTTGTTATATATGCACGGCAGTGTCTATATGGTTCAACTCAAGTCAATGCAATCCAATAAACTCAAGGGGATCGATTCTGCTTGGTACTTGCATCCTTTCACAAGTTTCTATCCACCAGGTGAGTGCTCATCCATGGTCTTTATATTTTAGGAATAACTGAATCTAGTTATGCTCTGGACATGACCATTCGCATATATATAGTTATTGTCATTCTTGAATGTTCAGTTGCAACTTAAAGTTGCTAAGCAATTTATGGCAGTAAAACTTAGTAATTATCCCTCTGCTTAGATGGACCGACGTATAGCCATATTTTTTAGTATCTATTGTCTTTTGATACAGTTGTCTTTTATCCATGAAAATAAATCAAATGTAAAATAAGTAACTTAATTGTCACGTTTGAAACCTCAAAGTGAGCTATATCTTTTTATTTATTATCTGTTTTGATCTTGTTATTAATCTTAACCCCATCAAAACAACTTCCATTCAATTCCAGCTTTCAGAGATAATAGTGATTTTGTCATTTGTTAATGACCCCTCCTGCATGTGATTGTTACATTTGTAACACAAGAAAGTCAAATTTCTTGTCTCGACATCCATTCATTTAAAACAAAAACAGAATACCTAGTGTCACTTTTTGTTGGTAGAGTTAGTTTTTTTTGGCATAATTTTGTCTTTTTGACATGACGATGAATGAGTTTACATGAGTATAATGGCCTTTTTTTCTTACCAGATAAATTTTCAATTATGAGGTAGCTAAGTATATATTTTCTATGAATATTCCTTGTTTTGTTAATGGCCTTTTTTTCTTCTTATCTCAAATGACTTATAACGCATCTACTTCTCACAAAAAATTAGAACATTTATAGAAGTAAGTTATTTCAATCAAATTAGAACATCTTTGCTACAGTCTCAAATGTGCCTTTTCTTATTCATTTTTCTTTATTTTCGAATTTATTGCCTGACTTCTTATGCTTATAGGCAGAACTATTACTGCTGAATATGGAGCTAAAATGGCAGGATGACTGTCTGATTTGATGGGCTGAAATGGTTCAACAGGTAAGAAGATTTTCTGAATATATTTTGTGAGATTTATATTATTTGATTTTTTTTCTTTGGATATTATATCGCGGCCAATGTGGGTAGCATGCGCCGTCAAGCTAATGCCCATTCAGCTATAGGGATTAATGCATGCTAATAACAAAGACAGATAGCTAAAATGGTGGTGATGCTAAGTAAAAATGGCTCATGTTGTAACATAAATGATATGCAAATGATCCACATATTGTATGCCGAAAGTCCTTCCTTGATCTGGCTTGTTCATATTCTATAAGTTGAAAGCAATGTATTAGTAGTCGATTTTGCTATTAGAAACACCAGTCTCATGATTCACCTCCCCCACCAAACAAATTTGTGTGAAAAAGCTGATAGCTTTGGTATTTTTCAAGAGATATAGCCAGTAATATGATTAATATGATATATAGTTCTCCTTTTTTATGGGGGGATATGATATAGCTATTTTCTATATTGTTTAGTTGATTTTTTGTTGTTGAGCTAATCATAAGTAAGTACACACGTCTTGTCCGTACACTGTGTTACATAGGTGTTTCTATTTGATTTTATATTCATCTATAATGGGTTACTAACAAATGAACACTTTGGTTTTTCTCTAGGTGAAGAATGGGCTGCTGCAGTTGCTAGTTGTCACTGAGTTTGTCGCATCACATTAATGTGGTGAGCGGTGTTTATATGTTATCTTTAAAAACTTACCGTGCCTTAGTCGAGGCAAGTATGTAATGTAGCCAGATGCTTTTAATACCTAATCTCTACTCCTAAAGGAGTAAAGGAGCAATGTGTGGACGTGATGGTAGGTTCTGTTTCGGTTTTTTTTCCGTCTCACCTTCGTTTGGTTTTTTTTTTCGTTCGTTTTTTTTATCCTTCCTCCCACCATCATATATTTAGTACTGTATTTATGTGAAAGAATGAATCCAGCGATTTATTTTCTCTTCATTTCTTTCTTTCAAATCAACACTTTCCTAACGTACAAAAGATCACATATCTAACTTTTCCAACTGATCTATCTAATTAATGCAAAAGAAAGGAAAGTATCTCTCTCACGATTGCATATATCTCTTTTTGTAAAAAAAGAGTGAAAATCTCTTTTTGTAAAAAAGGAGAGAATATCTTCACTCCTATCTTTCAAATCAACACTTTCCTAACATACAAGACATCACATATCTAACTTTACTAACTGATCTCTCTAATTAATGCCCTCTTTGTCGATTGTGTCTATCTCTTCCTTTATTTTTCTAATTGATTTACTTGCCACTAACCAACAAATTACCCAAGGATAATTTTGTCTAAAATTTTCTATAATGTTGTGCCTTGGTCACTGTGCCAAAAATAATCTATACTCCTAAACTCGCAGTACCTAGGTCATCATTCGTTTCGTCGTTTCCCCCTCCCACTAATTACTGATTTTTTTATCCCACGAAAAACCGATGGATGAACAGAAAAACCTGAAAAACCCTTACGTTGAAACCTAATGTACGCCCTCCCTCCCAATCTCATCCCGCAGCCGCCTCAATCCCCTTTCTTTCCCTCCTCCATGCCAGCGCGTACCGGGTCATTCGGTTCCTATACGCTGATGACCCACATGTATAGGGGATCAAATATAGTCCTTTCGATAAGTAAGAGTGTCGAACCCAACGAGGAGCAGAAGGAAATGATAAGCGGTTTTCAGCAAGGTATTCTCTACAAGTGTTGTAAGTAACGATAATAGATAGTTTTGTAGCAAGATAAATCGTGACGAGTGACAAGTAACAGTAGTAGCATAGGTGTTGCAAGGTAGCCCAATCCTTTTTATAACAAAGGACAGGCCTGAAAGTACTCTTATATTAAGCAAGCGCTCCCGAGGACACATGAGAATTATGTCTAGTCATGTTCATCATGTTGAGTTGATTCGCGTTCACTACTTTGATAATTTGATATGTGGGTGGACCGGTGCTAAGGTGCTATTCTTACTTGAACTAACAACCTACTTATGATTACCCCCTCATGGAAGCATCCGTAACTACGAAAGAAGAATTAAGATAAATCTAACAATAGCATGAAACATGTGGATCCAAATCACCCCGTTATGAAGCAACGCATAAATTGGGGTTTAAGCTTCTGTCACTCTAGCAACCCATCATCTACTTGATACTCAACAATGACTTCCCTTAGGCCCATAGCATGGTTAAGTGTCATGTAGTCGACGTTCACATGACACCACTAAGAGAAGTAACACCATAGATATCATCAAAATATTGAACGAATACAATCTTCAAATGATAACTTATAACAAGACTTCTCCCATGTCCTCAGGAACAATAGTAACTACTCACACCTCATCAACATGTTCAAGATCAGAGATGCAATAATAATAATTAAGGATCTGAACATAATTTCTTCCACCAAGTAATCCAACAAGCATCAACAAGAAGATGTAATCAACACAACTAGTAGCCCACAGGTACCAATCTGAGGTTTTGAGACAAAGATTGAATATAAGAGATGAACTAGGGTTGGAGATGAGATGATGCTGGTGAAGATGTTGGTGAGGATTGGTCCTCCCACGAAGGAGGAAGCGTTGGTGATGACGATGGCTTCGGTCTCCCGCCCACCCCCCTGAAGAGGAATTTCCCCGGCAGAATCTGACTGCCGGAGTGCAAAAGGGCCTCTGCCCAGGTTTCCGCCTCGAGACGGCGGCACTTCGTCTCGAAAGGTTGCTTATGATGTTTTCTAGGGTAAAACACCATATAGGAGAAGATGGGCGTCGGGAGGCCAGCCAGGGCCCCACCACACATCAGGGCGCGGCCTGGGGGAGCGCCCTGATGACTTGTGTCTGGCTGGTGGCCCCCCCTATGGTATATGTTTGTCCCATAATTCACATATATTCAATAAAAATTCCTCATGAAGTTTCAGGTCATTTGGAATCTTGTGATTTTTCTGCCTTTTTCTCGGTTTTCCGGCCCAAAATTCTAGTTTCCAGATAATTCCCTCTTTGTGATGCACCTTGCATATTCAGAGAGAAAGGACATAACAATTGTATGATGATAGGATAATGGACAAGAATAACATAAATATGAATAAGAAATCATGATGCAAAATGGACGTATCAACTCCCCCAAGCTTAGACCTCGCTTGTCCTCAAGCGAATGCCGACCTCGAGAGTAATGAACACATAATTTGAGAGAGAGGCGTCGATAAAAACAGAATACAGACATGAGAGCATAATGAATATTATTATAATAGCAAGCATTTCATCATATAGCTTTTCATATCCAAGTAAAGATCTATTCACAATTATCGAAGTATGAAGCATAAACCTTATTTACAACCAACAAACGGTGCCTTTAGTCATGGTGATAATCACAATTCATCATAATCAAGAGAAGAGTCTATATAAGATCTTTCATTGTAGCAAACCCACATACTCGACTATCATTTAATCATCTATGATTGTTGACACTCATTGCATATTTTTGGAGCTAATGTTTCTGCCGGACACATAGGAAGATAGGGGCTTCATTTGCCACCCAACTCATTTACCTCAAGGATAATGTCAACAATAATGAATCATGGTTTCTTACGTTCAACTGGATATATATGCCTGGATCTTTCCTCAACACGTGATGCTTGCCACTAAGAGAGTTTATAACTTAGAACAAGATAAGATATTGATGACTCTTGAATAAAAGTAAGAACTTTATGAAAGTGAAAGATAGGCCCTTCACAGAGGGAAGCAGAGGTTGTCATGCACTTTTATTTGATTAGATTTGCAATCCTTAATGCAAAGGAAATTCACTTTATATTGCCCCTTGTGATAGAGAACTTTATTATGCACTCCGTCGCTTTTATTTCTTCACCATCACAAGATCGTACAAAGCTTAATTTCCCTTTCAATAAAAGATCATACATGATTAAAGGCAATTTTTATTGCTTATGCACCGATGAAAACTTACTTGAAGGATCTTGTTGAATCCCTAGGTAGGTAAGGTGGACTCTTACAAAAAAAAAGAAATTGGGTTCAAGGGGTTAAGGATGCTCAAGTAGTATCTCTACTTGGTGCGGAAATTTTGGCTACCAAAAGTTCTAAAGGAAGCATCACATGTTAAAGGATCCATGCCTATATAACTTATATGCAAATGTAAGCAATCATGACCATTAGGCTATCTTCCATGTCCAACTTCAACACTTGATCATTATTTAATATTTGGTGAGGGTTCGTAATCATAGATGATGTCCAAGATAGTATATTTGTATGTGAATCTTCTCCTCTCTATCATAATCTTGCATAGATTGTAGCAATGACTAAGGTTATGTTTTTTCTATTCCCAACAATTTCATGGTTCATACTTTGTTTTTATGTGAAGTTATTACTTCCCATGGGATAAGCATATAATCTTTACTATTCTTTTTATTGTCATGCTATGATCATTGGTGCAAGAGAGTAAAGCACATGAACTCAACTAGTATTTATTATATAACTCTCACACTCAATTACAAGGATAGGTAGAACTCAAAGCAAAATACTAAGCAAAACAAATCTGAACCTTTATTTCTCTAAACCACGAAATAGCTAAAGATCAAACTAAAATAAAGGATGACGGTGAAAAGTGATGGTGATACGATACCGGGGCACCTCCCCCAAGCTTGGGACAAGCTAGGGGTTGTGCCCATACCCATGTACTCAAGTGATCTTCGGTGATGGTGGTGGTGTTGGAGTAGTGGTGCCCTTCTTCTCCAGCTTTTGCCTGAGGATGAAGTTTTGCTCCCTTAAATCATCGTTTTCTTGTTCGAGTTTCAAAACCCTTTTGCATAAGTTTGCCTTGCTTTCCTGTAGAAAACGAGACGGGATAAATTGGATCTTAGACTTGTTTACTCCATTGGGGAGGCTTGACTTCTTGAACTCCACATGCATATCTCCAGGTTGAGGAAACGGATCTTCATCTTCATCCGAACTAGCATCTGGACCGGGGTCTTCCGTCTCCTCCAGATCGGAATCTCCCTCCTCTTCTGTGGACCATAAGTAGGGGTAGATGTACCCAAAGATCTTTGGGTCCGCCACATAGTTAGACACATAGCTCTCTCCATCCGAATCTTGAGATGACATATTCTCGGTTCTGCTAGAAAAATAGCTCGAAACAAGAACAGGGGAGAAACTTGTGATGTGGTGGTCAAATCATACGGGAGTGTATATAATGATTTTTTCTAGGTCAGAATACGTGCTCGGGAAGAAATCGGAGTCGGGGAGGCACACGAGGGCCGCAGAAGCCATTAGGGCGCGCCCCGGTGGGGCACGCCCTGTTGGCTTGTGCCTCCCTTGTAGGTCCCCCTGACTCCATTTTATTTTTGGATATTTTATAAAATACTAAAACCATCAGAAATTATTTTTTTGGAATTTTTGGAGTTGGTTTACTTGCCGAACCACATACCTAACCCTTTTTCAGGTTTCTGGAGTGTTCCGGAAGGCCTCCCATATGTGTTCTTCTGGTGTTATTACTTGGATGACATGAGTCTCTTCATTAATGGGTGTACCTGAAATATAATGCTTGATTCTTGGTCCATTCACCACTCTCAGGTTTTTGCCTTTGAAGTTATTGATTTTTATAGCACTGGAGCGGTAGACCTCTTCGACAACGTATGGGCCTTCCCATTTGGATAAGAGTTAACCTGCAAAAACCTGAAACGAGAATTGTACAAAAGCACAAGGTCTCCTACATTGAATTCCCTTTTTTGAATCCTTTTGTCATGCCATCTTTTAACCTTTTTTAAACAACTTAGCATTCTCATAGGCTTGTGTCCTCCATTCATCTAGTGAGCTAATATGAAATATCCTCTTTTCCTGGCAAGTTTAAAATCATAATTGAGTTCTTTAATTTCCCAATAAGCCTTATGTTCTAGTTCAAGAGGCAAATGACAAGCTTTTCCATATACCATTTTATATGGGGACATCCCCATGGGGTTCTTATAAGCAGATCTGTAAGCCCACAAAGCATCATCTAATTTCTTAGACCAATCACTAGTAGAAAACATGCCATTAGTCCCAGTTGGGAAGGGCCTTTAGTCCCGGTTCCCCAACCGGGACTAAAGTATAGAGACTACAGGGTCCAAGCCTTTAGTCCCGGTTGGCTACGAACCGGGACTAAACCCTGGCCGAGTGGTCGGCAGCGGGCGCCAGGGCATGGGGACCTTTGGTCCCGGTTGGTAACACCAACCGGGACTAAAGGTTTAGGGGTTTAGGGGTTTAGGTGTTTAGGGGTTTAGGGTTTATTGTTTATTTTTCCTTTTCATTTTGTGTTTTCCATTTAATTCTTTTTCATTTCAAACATATTTTACGCTACTACATACTGTACACGTTATGCATATATAATAGAATTTCTCATAGAACCGATCATATATCATAAAATTTCTCGTACAAGCGATCATATATCATAAAATTTCTCGTACGACCACATGCATACACATATATATATACAATTTGGTATATACAATTTCTCGTACAATTTACAGATCATTTGCGGATCATGTAATGGTATTCTCCGTCGGGAGATATGACCTGCTGAAGCAAAAATCCCGCAATTTCCTCTTGAATTACTCGTATGCGGTCTGTTGGTCGGAGATGATCCCGCATCTGTGTCATCTATATATAAAGAAGGAGATCAATATGAATATGCATGTTAGTTGTGTGTATATGTATTAGATCATGATAAAAAAAATATGAATGGTGTTTACGTACCCAAAGATCTCTTGCACTCTTGCTGCTTTCGGTCATAAAGCGAATGTTCTCGAAAACGTAATATGCACATAGATTAGTCCCCTGTGCCTGCCTCATGCACTTTACGAGAATAGAATTCAATCAGATAATAATGAAGCATGACAATGGTATTGAAACTAGAATTAAAGAGATGCGCGGAGGTAGCTAGTAGTACTTAATTACCCTGGGCTTTCGCCATCTTAACTCTGGTTTCCATTCACCGGTGACCTCTTTGATGAAATGTTTCCAAACCCTGCCCGACGAACAAAATGAATAAAGGAGTTATTAATTACTTGATATAAGGAAATGAACTAATCAAGAAGCCGACATAGTGCGTTAATGGTTGAAATTACCTTTCGAGCAACGAATGCAAGCTTATGTAATCTTCAGGGTCCTTACTTAGCGAGTCCAGTACTTCAACAGTTCCATCGTCAACTCTAATGAGTAGAACGATCCAGTGGTAGCTGCACACACGATTTGTATAACCGAGCATGCATAACTCATCAACTACACTTAACATCGAGTATATATATAAGCAAAAATAGAATGTGAAGTACAAGACAGTAACACTCACTAGAAGTTCCAAGGTAAAAGTATTTCTGGTTTGTACTTTAGGGCCTTCGAAAACCTTAGAAGCATTTTCTCCGTGTCTTTAGGGTCCCTTCTCAACACTTCTTCATTAACGGTATTTGGGTCAATGAACCCAATGCCATAGACTCCAGCTCTTTTCAATTCAAAAATCTTCATTCTGCATAATACCACACAAAATAATATAGTTAGTATAATAACAGGCAATGAACGAGCTGAGCTAGAGACTTAAATTACAGAAAGAAATCACTTACAGACAATAGCAACTGATGATAGATTTGTCGAGTGCTTTTTGATTGAATAACTGCAAAAATTCTTCATTTTCAATCCACAGATGTTTTTCATGGATGTAATGCTCTTTCTCGACTTTCACCATGAGGCTCTCTCGCCCGTCCTTTACTGCTCTCATGTACCAGTCATGCAAGTTGTACATTTGCGTTGTTAGAAGCTTCTCGTCGTCAGGACTGACCAGAGGTTTCCCGGGGACATATTGCCATGCTATTTCCTTCGGATCCAACGGTGGAAATTCCTCGATATCTAGGAGATGTTCAACGGTGATACCGAGCAATCTAGCATTCTCTCTATCAGCGTCAGTTATTACCATGTTATTGGCACTCACCTTGAGCGGGCTAATCAATTGGACTGCCTGTTCTCCGAGCTGGGGAACAGTTTTCCCGCATTTACTGCTACCGCTCGACTTCTTTCTTTTGTGGGATTGATGATAGGACTTGGTAATACAGCGTTCATAGTCTGAAACCGGCCTTTTCTCCGCCGGTTTAGCTGCATCAATAAAGTGTTGTACGACCTCGTCGGGTACTTTCTCCTTTGGCGGCGGGGGCGGTTTCGGTCCAAATTGGGCCTGCAATTCGCTAGCTACTTGTACATCGAGTTCCTTGTCAGTCATATCGTAAGCTAACTTCTTTTTGGCAGGAGGCTCGGGTTTCTTCTTTGGTGCTCTCTTCCGCTTTGGAGACGACTGACGTGGCGGAGCTTGATATCGCGGACTCGCCATCCGCTCCGTCTCGGGGTGGGATGGATTCGGCTGGCGTGGCAGAGATAGATATGGCGGACTCACCCTGCGCTCCGTCTCGGGGTGGGTTGGAGTCTGCTGACGCGGCGGACTTGGAGGAGGAGTCGGTGGCCTTGGCACCGAGTTTGGAAACACGATGCATTCCTTTTTCGACACAATGATACCACGTATGGCTTCTCCTAGTGTTAGCTCCCCTTGACCTCTAGTGTGATCAAGCTCTAGTGTATCATATCCCGACAGAACTTGATCCACCCCGACACGAGCATAGCCAGGTGGAATCGGATTGCCGTGGAGGAGTGCTTCAGGTGCATTCGGTAAAGAAAAGCCGTGCGCCACCTTCATGGATATGTTCTTGAGTTTCATGTGTAGCTCACAAGGTGTCGACTCTAGGATATCATCCACGGGGTAGCGAGCCAGCAGTGCATCATCGGCCGGGACCCCCATGGAACCCACGCTGCTTTTCGGCATAGATGATGGAATGGTACCATCCAATGCTGTATCTGGTTGCTGCTGCTGCTGAGACGCGCCTTGCTGGCTAATTTTGTTGATTTGCTCCTGCTGCATGTTATATTTGCGTTCCAAGTCCTGAATCTGATCTACTTCATGCTTCTTCTTTCTGTCACGACTTCTGTAGCTGTCGTTCCAATCCTCAAACCCCAGAAGCCACGGAACCATGCCTTTGCCTCGTGTTCGTCCCGGGTGTTCAGGATTCTTGAGGGCGCGTGAAAGCTCGTCCTTCTCTCTCTCGGGCTCGTACACACCCGCTCGAGCTTCTACTATTTCTTTAAGTAACTCGTCTGTGGATTCTTTAAGACTTGCCTGTTCAAGAACCTCCAGTGTCTATGGGTCCAACTTTCCCCCATGTGTATAAAACCGACTCCTGCACCTCTCGGGCCAAGTCTCTGTTATTGGATTGATCCCTGCAGCCTTCATGTTTCTCTCAGATTCATCCCACTTAGGCAACCCAGACTTGTAGCCGCCTGGCCCCAGACGATGGTGCCTTGTTTTTTTGTCGGCATTTATCTTGTTTATTCTCGACCGTTCCTTAGCTACTTGTGATTCCTTGAACTTCTCAAATTCGTCCCAGTCATCTGCTAACTTCACATATTCTCCTTTGAATTCTGGAGTCTTGCTTCCGTCTTTCATGTAACTTTTCCATTATCTTTTCTTCCAAGACTAGAATTGTGTGGCCATCTTCTTAAGAGCACACTTCTTGACTTTCTCCCGTCGGACATCTGTGAGACCCTCTGGTAGGGTGAAATGTTTCATGAGCTTCTCCCAAAGCAGATTTTTTGCTCTTTCGCTGACAAAAGAAACTGCTTGGGTATCTTTTGGTTGATTCCATTCTTGAATGGTGATCGGGATTTGGTCCCTAACGATAACTCCGCATTGACGTATAAATTTGTCCGCATTCTCTCTAGGGGCAATCGGTTCGCCATCTGCTCTGATTTGATCGATGTTAAACTTTACGCCTTCTTTCAACTTTTTTGTCGGGCCACGTTTAACCCTTGTAGAAGATTTGCTCGATCTGGAGGGCTAAAAGGAAGAAAGATTTGTTAATATATACAAATCAATCAATACATCTGATGATCACCAGAGGGCAAATTAATACCTCGCCGGACTCTGTTAAATGGACAAAAAATTCTTCGCCATCGTCATTGTCAGCTGGTTCGCCTTCGTCTCTTGGTTGTTCTTCCTCAATTCCCTCACCGGATGGGTTAAGGTATTGTGAGCCATCATCTACTTTATTCTCTTCATTTCCAGAGCATATCAGGTCGTACATGGCATTCTCTTGATCATGGTCTCTGTCTCTACCGTCCATAGTTGAACTAATCCAGAACAAATATAAAACAATTAGAATGCATTCAATAAGCAGAACCGGAGATATGCAAATCAATACAAGGCAATGCAACAATACGATCATATAATATCACTAATACATCATCGAATAGTATCACTAATACATCGTCGAATATAATATCACTAATACAAATCTAGTTGACGTCTCACGGCGCAGGCGGTGGACACCCAAAGATAAGGAACTATGACAGGATCATAGCTCGAGTGTGATTCCTGTAGAACCTGCCAGGTATTGGAGAACCTGGCGTCCAACGCAGCCATGTAGCGTCGGACGTACTCGTCCTCCTCCCTGACATGGCGACGTACCACCTCCGTGGAGCTGGCTCCCTCTGCACCAACAGTGGTTCACGCGACCGCCATCAAATAACCTCTGGGTCAACGACGGGACCCTCATTCCTCACCAAGCTCCGCGCCCCGGAAGGCAGCACCTCCTAGTGCCAGCCCGGCGGAGCCCAGTCCCAGACATGGCGCCTCTCCAGCAGGTGGTTGCCACCGAGTCGACGACGAGGATGCAGGATGGGCATCGTCAACTCAACGGCTATGCTATGCAATCGATTCAACGGTTAGGCAAGATGCTATATATGCAATATGTCAATTAGCAAATCAGCAACATCTAAACATTTAAAACATACATTTAAACATGCATCTAAACATCTAAAAAATGAACAAAATTTGAGGAGGAAAGGCATTTTATCTAATATAAAACATACATCAATGCAACAATATAACATGCATTTTATCTAACATGCACATATCATCAACATCAAACATACATCAATATAAAACATATGTTTCTTTTCTCTGACGAATATGGAAATTTGTTCAATTAGCATACATAAATAAAAAAACAAAGGCGTGTGGCCTTTTTTTTGTTTACATAGTGACCGATCTCTTTTTGAACACAAGGACACATACACATCAACATAAAACATACAAATACAACAATACAAATATACATCGATATATTCTATTATTTTGTATTTTATTCTCCCGTTTGCTAGTACAAAAAATACAAATATGCACAACAATACAACAATACAACAAATACAAATACAAATACAAATTTGGAGGAGGACGGATCGGCTTACAAATATGCGGCGCCGGAGACGGATCGGAGCGCTGGAGGAGGATGTACGCCGGAGACGGAGGAGGACGTACGCCGGAGGTGGGGAGGAGCGGCGCCGGCGCTCGGGCTCGAGCCGCGGCGGTGCTTGGAGGAGCGGTCGGGGATCGAGGCAGGCTCGCGCGTGGAGGGAGAGGGGGTCGGGGATTGCGCGGACGGCCGGCTGGGAGGAGCGGCGCCGGCGGACCTGAGGGTGACGGGACGATCCGGCAGCCTGGCGGCATAGTGGTGGGATTCGGTGTCATGGGAGAAAATGAGGAGGGAGAAGGGGGGCTTAAATAGCCCGGGACCTTTAGTCCCGGTTGGTGGCTCCAACCGGGACTAAAGCCCCATTAGTCCCGGTTGGTGATACGAACCGGGACTAAAGGTCCTCCCTTTAGTCCCGGTTGGTGATACCAACCGGGCCTAAAGAGGCCTTTTCGGCGGCCCAAATTTGCGCGGGAAGGGACCTTTAGTCCCGGTTGGTGATACCAACCGGGACTAAAGGTCTATTTTCTCTTTTTTTTGTTTTTTTGTTTTTATATTTGGAATAACTGTTTTTATATTTGGAATAACTGTTAGAATATTTATAGTTTTTTAATGAATCATTTTGCTTTAGGTCAAAACAATTACAAACTTTCTGTTAGTGCCAGTAGTTTTCAAATTTAAATAGTTTAAATTTGAATTCTTTTGAAAATTTTGTGAATCACTAGTTTGTGAATAACTTTAGTTTAAAAATAGATTTTTGAGTGATTGTTTTTGCTGTTGTTTAATATTAGTATGTTTTATCATTATGTTAAATTTTGGAATTTTTAGGATAATTTAAATAGGTGTTTTAATCAAAACCAGATTCTATCTTTTTAGTTTTATACCTTCATTTGTTTTAATCAAAATCACTATTAATGAACTCTGAAAAGGTTGAAACTTGGCATGGTATCATCATTTCATCCACATAGCAAGTGGTAAAAAGTTGAGAGGGTTACGGCAAAAACTGGATGCACTTCATGTACAAACGGGACCGTCTCCTTCGAAGTATAAGGGTTTCGGACGAAAACTCATATGTTACAAAGGCATTTCATTTTTTTAACTTATTTCAACTCCAAACTTTTTGTGCATTCAATATGAACCATTCTAAGCCACATCCTCAAATTTCAACCCTTTCTAACTTCATTTGCTATTTTTCATCCATTTAATGAATTGATTTGAGCTAAATGGCCCTGAAATTAAAAAGCACCACAAATGAACTCTGAAAAGGTTGAAACTTGGCATGGTATCATCATTTCACCCACATAGAATGTGCTAAAAAGTTGAGAGGGTTACGGAAAAAACTGGATGCACTTCATGTACAAACTGGACCATCTCCTTTGTAGTATGAGGGTTTCGGACGAAAACTCATCTGTTACAAAGGCATTTCATTTTTAACTTATTTCAACTCCAGACTTTTTGTGCATTCAATGTGCACTATTCTAAGCCACATCCTCAAATTTCAAACCTTTCTAACTTCATTTGCTATTTTTCATCCATTTAATGAATTGTTTTGAGCTAAATGACCCTGAAATTAAAAAGCACTACAAATGAACTCTGAAAAGGTTGAAACTTGGCACGGTATCATCATTTCACCCACATAGCATGTGCTAAAAAGTTGAGAGGGTTACAAAAAAAACTGGATGCACTTCGTGTACAAAACTGGACCATCCCGGCTACTCACTAGAGAAGAAAAGTGATGACGGTGCAACCAATCACATCCCAGAGTGGGATCTTGGGGTATAAAACTTTTTTCTTCGCGTGTGTCCCTTGATTATTGCGCAGTCACCATGGACAATCTTCATCAGTTAACAAGATGCTTGGGTTAGTCTTCAGTGCGAAGGGAGGAATTTCATCAAACTTTTCATAATCTTTTGACATGTCTGTCTTGTCCTCCACTCCCACGATGTTTCTTTTCCCAGAAAGAACTATGTGGCGCTTTGGCTCATCGTATGATGTATCTGCTTTCTTATCTTTCCTTTTTCTCGGTTTGGTAGACATGTCCTTCACATAGAAAACTTGCGCCACATCATTGGCTAGAACGAATGGTTCGTCTGTGTGCCCAAGATTGTTGAGGTCCACTGTTGTCATTCCGTACTGCGGGTCTACCATTACCCCTCCTCCAGTCAGATTGGCCCATTTGCACCGGAACAAAGGGACCTTCAAATCACCTCCATAGTCAAGTTCCCATATATATCTCCTCTATGTAACCATAATATGTGTCCTTTTTCTTGGTGTTTGCCGCATCGTCAAAGTGGACACCACTGTTTTGGTTGGTGCTCTTTTTATCTTGGGCGATCGTGTAAAATGTATTCCCATTTATCTCGTACCCTTGGAAAGTCAATATAGTCGAAGATGGTCTCTTGGCCAACAAGTACAAGTCATCTTCAACATTGTCGTCATTCATGAGATGTGTTCGCAATCAACCGCCGAAAGCCTCAATGTGTGTACGTTAAATCCAGGGGTCAGCCTTCTCTGGGTTCTTCGAGCGTATAATATCCATGTGTTTCTCGATATACGGGATCACCAAGGTGGAATTCTCTAGAACTGCGTAGTGTGCTTGCGCCCAAGAATGCCCGTCCCTACAGATTATTGATTTTGGTCCAAGCGTGCCTTTTCCATGCACTCTCCCCTCATGCCGCGATTGAGGAACACCAATCAGCTTAATGTCAGGAATAAAGTCAACACAAAACTCAATAACCTCCTCTGTTTCATGGCCCTTGGAGATACTTCCTTCTGGCCTAGCACGGTTACGAACATATTTCTTTACGACTCCCATGAACCTCTCAAAGGGGAACATATTGTGTAGAAATACAGGACCCAGAATGGCAATCTCTTCGACTAGGTGAACTAGGACGTGCGTCATAATATTGAAGAAGGATGGTGGGAACACCAACTCAAAACTAACAAGACATTGGACCAAATCATTCTGTAAGCTTGGTAGGATTTCCGGATCGATTACCTTCTGAGAAATTGCATTGAGGAATGAACATAGCTTCACAATGGCTAATCGAACATTTTCTGGTAGAAGCCCCCTCAACGCAACCGGAAGCAATTGCATCATGATCACGTGGCAGTCATGAGACTTTAGGTTCTGGAATTTTTTCTCTGCCATATTTATTATTCCCTTTATATTCGACGAGAAGCCAGACAGGACCTTCATACTGAGCAGGCATTCAAAGAAGATTTCCTTCTCTGCTTTGGTAAGAGCGTAGCTGGCAGGACCTTGATACTGCTTTGGATGCATGCCGTCATTTTTGTGCACACGTTGCTGGTCCTCCCATGCCTCCGGTGTATCTTTTGTCTTCCCATACACGCCTAGGAAGCCTAGCAGGTTCACGCAAAGATTCTTCGTCACATGCATCACGTCGATTGCAGAGCGGACCTCTAGGACTTTCCAATATTCTAGCTCCCAAAATATAGATTTCTTCTTCCACATGGGTGCGCGTCCCTCAGCGTCACTCGAAACAGATTATCCGCCAGGACCCTTTCCAAATATTACTTGTAAATCCTTGACCATATCAAGTATGTCATCACCAGTACGGAGGATGGGCTTCTTCCGGTGATCTGCCTCACCTTTGAAATGCTCGCCTTTCTTTCTTAAGGCATGCTTGGTCGGAAGAAATCGATGATGTCCCAGGTACACATTCTTCTTGCATTTGTCCAAATATATACTTTCAGTCTCATCTAAACAGTGAGTGCATGCATGGTATCCCTTGTTTGTCTGTCCTAAAAGGTTACTAAGAGCAGGCCAATCATTGATGGTTACAAATAGCAACGCTCGCAGGACTAATTCCTGCTGTTTGTGCTCATCGCACACACGTACACCTTTTTTATTCCACAGCTGTAAAAGTTCATCAACTAATGGCCTTAGGTACACATCAATGTCGTTGCCGGGTTGCTTAGGGCCTTGGATGAGCAACCAAGGAGGAAGGTTATACATACATAGAGTCACAGGCCATGTGCTATGCTTGCTGCACTGCTCCCCAAATGGTATAATGCCATCTGCACTTAAACCAAACCATAAGTTCCTTGGGTCATCTGCAAAGTCCAGCCACTCTCTCTCGATTTTTCTTCACTGCGACCCATCAGTGGGTACTCTCAACTCCCTGTCTTTCTTACGGTCTTCTTTGTGCCATCACAATGACTTGGCATGCTCTTTGTTTTGGAACAAACGTTTCAACCGTGGTATTATAGGAGCATACCACATCACCTTGGCAGGAATCCTCTTCTTGGGGCGCTCGCCCAGAACATCATCACCAGGGTCATCGTGACCGATCTTATATCGCAATGCATTGCATACCAGGCATGCATTCAAATTCTCGTACTCACCGCGGCAGAGGATGCAGTCATTAGGGCATGCATGTATCTTCTGCACGTCCAATCCTAGAGGGCAGACAACCTTCTTTGCTTCGTATGTACTGTCGGGCAATTCGTTGTCCTTTGGAAGCTTATTCTTCATTATTTTCAGCAACTTTTCAAATCCCTTGTTAGATACACCATTCTTTGCCTTCCATTGCAGCATTTCCAGTGTGGTACCGAGCTTTGTGTTGTCATCTTCGCAATTTGGGTACAACCCTTTTTTTGTGATCATCTAACATGCGCTGCAACTTCAACTTCTCCTATTCACTTTCGCAGTTTCTCTTTGCATCAGCAATGGCCCGACCAAGATCATCAGCGGGCTCATCTGATGCCTCAACTTCTTCTTCTTCATTATCTTCCCCCATTGTAGTACCATCATATTGAGGACACCCAAGATAGTTGTCGTCATCCTCTTCTTCTTCATTCTCTTCCATTAGAACCCCTCTTTCTTCGTGCTTGGTCCAACAATTATAGCAGGACATGAAACCGGACGTAAACAGGTGGACGTGAATCTGTTTTGAGCTAGAGTAAGCCTTATCATTCTTACACACACCACATGGACAACACATAAAACCACCCCGCTTGTTTGCCTCAGCCACACGCAAAAAACTCTGCACGCCATTAATGAACTAGGGAGAGCGTCGGTCATCGTACATCCATTGCCGGTTCATCTTCATTACACAACACCGAAAAGACCAAATTAATACAAGTTCATACATAAAGTTCCACTACTAGGAGAAACCTTATAGGCAGGACACTAGTAGTAGCGCTGTAAAGTAACAGGCGCTGCTGGTAATTACCAGTAGCGCTGGATTTCAGCAGCGCTACAAGTAAAGACTTAGCAGTAGCACTGGAAACGTAAGGAGCGCTACGGCTAAGCGGGACCCGATGAGCCCACCGACACTATTGGTAGTAGCAGCGCTGCCCACAATAAAGCGCTACTAGTAAGCCTCATAGCAGTAGCGGTTTCTGTGAGGAAACCGCTATTGCTATGGGGCCCCATTTAGTAGTAGCGCTGCTCCTAGAAAGCGCTACTACTAAGCCCTATAACAGTAGCGCCCTATTGAAAATAGCGCTACTACTAATCGTGGCAGAGCTGCCTTTTCACCCACCCCCTCTCTCCCCCTTCTTCCTCCCCCCTTTTCCCTCTCCCCTCCTTTCCCCTCTCCCCTCTCTAAGTTTCTTCTCCACCATTATTGCCCTTCTTCTCTCTTCCTTCTACCTCTCTTCTCTCCCCATTAATGCCCCCTCCACCATAATTCTCCTCCATAAATGGCCTCTTCTAGCTCTATCTTCCACATTTATTTGCCTCTCCCTCCTTCCATACATATAGATCTAGCTAGATCATCTCTCTTCCTCTCCATAGCTAGAGTCTCATCTCTCCTCCCAACAACTAGATCTAGCTAGCTATTTAGCCATCCACTTTCGATCCCTATATAGGTAGCGAAGGCCTAATGATCTAATTAACCATGCACAATCTCTCTCGGGGTATAGGTGAGTAAAAAGTTGTGCATTTCAAGAATGGGAATATGTGTGTTTGCATTATGAAGGGATTTGTGTGAGTGACATGCCCCGTGAGTTGCTTATGTTTTGCCAAAATGTCGATTTATTTCTGTTTCGGCGAATTTCGAGCAAACTCGATATGTCCTATTTTTAGGCAAGGTCATGCCAAATTTTTATATGACTTTGATGCATGCATGCATTTTGTTTATAACCCTTTTGCTTGTTATACCGTGCAGTCATGAAGTTGAGTGGAAGGAAGGTGGAGCGATACTTGCAATCCGCGGTGATGGACATGTATGCAAACAATCGGACTGGGATTGGATGTCCGTGTACAAGATGCAAAGAAGGACTCATTTTGGACCCTTTTGAGCGTGGCACTTTGAAGGCACACCTACTGATGTATGGTTTTGATGGATGGCTATACTCGGTGGATAAGTGAAGATGATGATGAGGATTTCCACATGGCAGGGAATAATGACATGGGGCTAGACGAAGAGATGACCGGTCGACACGAAGACGATGGCGCTGGACATGGCGGCTGGCAAGAGTCCGGACATGGCAGCGGAGAAGATTCCAGACACTGCGAAGAAGAGTCCAGACATGGCGGCGGAGAAGATTCCGGACACGGGGAAGAAGAGTCCGGACATGGCGGAGATGAGGTGATGGACACGCCGCAGTCTTCGACGCTACTAAGTTCAGTCGTGCAGGACCCTCATGTTCGAGACCTCCTTCGCAAGAGTACGACTAGCGACAAAGCTGCTTTTAGAGAGGAGGCCAAGCAGGCGCAACTTGAAGTAGACTCGAAGACTCCATTGTATGACGGTTGCGATCCCGAGGTGACCCGCTTGAGTTTCACGCTCAAACTTCTAAAGACAAAGGCCAAATACAAATGGACAGACAAAAGCCTCGATGAGCATTTGAAGTATCTACATAATAATGGTCTTCCCACGGGAAACCTATGTCCTACTAGTGTCGACGAGGCCAAGAAAATCGGTTGCCCTCTTGATCTGCTGCACATTAGATACCACACATGCATCAATGATTGTATCATTTATCCGGGGGAGAACACGGAAAAAACTAGCTATACAGTGTGCAATGCTTCTCGATACAAGAAGGCAGGAAAGAAAGCTCCTCAGAAAGTTGTATGGTACTTTCCGATCACTCCCCGTCTGCAGCGGTATTTTGTCGATCCTAAGGAAGCAAAGCTCATGCGCTGGCACGGGGAGAGGAAGAACCCGATGATGGAGATGATCCGAAGCCGAGACACCTCGCAGATGCTAGCTAATGGAGAGCATTCAACGCCGAATATCGATTTTTCGGAGAAGATGCAAGGAACATCGTGCTTGGTGCGAGTACCGATGGCATGAATCCGTTTGGAAACCAGAGCACCAACCACAGCACATGGCCCGTCTTTGTATGGATGTACAACCTCCCCCCATGGTTGTCCATGAAGACAAAGTACATACACATGAGCATGCTGATTCAAGGGCCAAAACAACCGGGAAATAATATTAACCTGTATATGGGGCTTCTGAAAGAGGAGTTAGACACGTTATGGAAATCGCCGGTCAAGACATGGGATGCCAGCACACGAGATTATTTCTATATGAGAGCCGTGCTGATGACGACGGTGCACGACTATGTCGTTTACGGGTACACTTCAGGCCAGGTGTGCCACGGATACTGTGGATGCACGAGGTGCATGGATGATACAATGTCTCAGCAGCTTACGTCAACGAAAGATGGCGGGTCTTGGAAAATCATGTACATGGGGCATCATGGATGGCTCGAGAAGGATGGCTGAGCATCGAGGACCTCCACGTAAGAGGAGCGGCGCCGAAATCAACGAGCTGTTGAATAACTGGGAACAGTGCCCGGCACCGGGAAAGATGGAAAAGGCACCGGAGCCACTGCTGAAGGTATGGAAAACGTGGTCTGTTTTCTGGGACTTGGAGTACTAGCACAATCACGACATGCCTCATTGCCTTGATCAAATGCATATCACGAAGAATATCCTTGAGAGCTTGCTTGGCACACTGATGAACATGCCGGACAAGACCAAGGATGGGCCGAAGGCAAGTAAAGACTTGGAAGATTTGGAGATCAGGAGAGATCTCCACATGCCCCGTAAAAAGTCGACGGAGGAGACGGAGATGGAGGCGGAGGCGGGGCCAAGGGGGAGAATTATTGCCCCCCTTCTTGCTTCACCTTAATTACAAAGAAGATCGATCAATTCATGAAGTGCCTTACGGGAATCAAAGTCAGTTCCGGTTACTGTGGGAAGATAAGCAGATTTCTAGACACCAAGAAGAAAAGGTTCAGCGGGATGAAGTCTCATGACTGTCACGTGATGATGACGCAAATACTCCCGATTGCCATTAGAGGGATAATGGAGAAGCACGTCCGTGACACGCTTACTGGTCTCTGCACCTTCTTCGACATTATCTCTCGAAAGTCCATCAGTGTGAAGCAGCTCCGAAGGCTACAGGAAGAGATCGTTGTCATACTATGTGAGCTTGAGATGTACTTCCCGCCCGCGTTCTTTGATGTCATGGTGCATCTGTGTGTCCACATCGTGGACGACATCATCGACCTCGGGCCGACATTCCTTCACAGCATGATGCCATTCGAGAGGATGAATGGGGTCATCAAAGGATTCGTTCATAACATGTCCCGTCCCGATGGGAGCACCGTCCAGGGTTATCTGACCCAAGAGTGCATCTTCTTTTGCGAGAATTATATAGGCGGCAGAGACCCTGTTGTTCGTTTGCCCATCAATTAGCACCATGGGATGCTCGGAGGAGAAGATAGCAACAACGGCCGGAGGGAATTGCACGTGGACTACTCGGATCGACGGGGCGACTTTGACAGGGCTAACTTAGTAGTGCTACAACACCTAGATGTGGTAGATGATTATGTGACACTACACAAAGAAATCATCGCAAAGAAGTACCATGATCAGGGGATGCGCAAGACGGACGACGAAGTTACTGTAGAGCACAATGCCACTTTCTTGCGTTGGTTCAAAGAGCAAATTCTTGCTAATCCCCTGAAGAGGGCAGTTCGGACGGATTGCTCATACACGCCTTAGCACATGGCCCCATGCCCAAACTCGCGTCCTATCAGGCATACGATATCAACGGGTACACGTTCTACACGGAGGCCAAAGACATGGACAGTGAGTACCAAAACTCAGGGGTGACGATTGAATGCGTGACCGACGCCAACGGGACAACTGAAAGATTCTACGGAAGGGTCAAAGAGATCTGGGAGCTTGACTACACTGAATTGCACGCTGCGACGATGTTCCGTGTCAGATGGGCTAAGGATGTCGTAAGAGAAAACAAGTATTTCACTACCATGTGTATACCCGATGCGAATAGAGCTACTGTGAACGTTAACGTTATCGCCAAAACTAAGCCATGGGTACACGCTAAGCACGTGACACAATGCTTCTTCATAACCGACCAGACCAATCCCGGCCGTGTTGTCGTGAGAAGATGCAATAGGAGCATCGTCGGAATGGATGGAGTCGCCAACGAGGAAGACTACGACCAATACGGCAACCCTATGAGGGAAGATGACGATGACGATGAAGCATACATGAAAAGAAGAATCAAGACTACATTATGTAAGAAAGATCGTACTCCATGGTGCCGGAAAAGTCATAAAGAGGGGCTCAATTATACGTCAACGAACAAGAAAGGGAAGAAGCTCAATGTGAAACGTTGTCGACGCAGCTGAGAAACCATTATCTATATATATGTATCTATTTTGTGTATGCACTTAAGTAACCGTTATCGGTCAAATGATGTATACATATGGTTCCGGTGATATTCGCGCAGTGTGGGGAGGGAGATCGACGTTCTCGTCGACTGCGTGTCAGGCCGTCGGGAGATAAACAAAAAACAAAAACAAAAACAAAAGGGAGAAAGCAATACAAAAGAAAAAGAAAAGGAAAGGAAAGGAAAAAAAAGAAAACAAAAACTAGAAAAGGAAAATAATAAAAAGAAAAGAGCTAGCAGTAGCGCTGGTTAGGAACCAGCACTATAGCTAAGTTAGCTATAGCGCTGGTTCCTAACCAGCGCTACTGCTAGCTACACAAAGCAGTAGCGCTGAGTTAGAAACCAACGCTATAGCTAACTTAGCTATAGCGCTGGTTCCTAACCAGTGCTACTGCTATTTTGAGCTAACCCCCGTGCGGCCGGGCTCAAATTTTTCTAACTCCTCACTCCCCCTCTCCCCCTCTCCCCCACTCCCCCCTGTCGCCGCTGTCGCCCTGCCCACCGTCGCCACCGCCGCCCTCTCCCCTGCCCGCCCTCGACCTCATCGCCGCTGCCCAAGCCCGCCCTCGACCGCCGATGCCCGAGCCCGAGCCCGCCCTCGCCACCGCGCCGTAAGCCTATCCCCCTCTCCCCCACTCCCCCGTCGCCACCATCGCCACCGCCGCCCTCTCCCCTGCCCGCCCTCGACCTCGTTGCCGCTCACCGAGCCACCCGCCACCGCCCGAGCCGCCGCAGCCGCTGCCTCCTCTCCCTTGCCCTGCTCTCCTCTCCCCTGCCCTGACCTCCTCTCCCTCTCCCTCTCTTCTGCCCTGCTAGGGAAATTTAGGATTTAGGATTTTTTAGCATTTAGGATTTAGCATATAGGATTTTTTAGCATATAGGATTTAGCAAAAAGAAGAAGAAGAAGAAGAAGAAGAAGAAGAAGAATATGAGAAGAAGAGGAAGAAAGAGGAGAGGAGGAGAAGGAGAAGAGGAAAAAGTAAAAGAAGACGAAAAAGAAGAGAAGAAGAAGAAGAAGAAAGAGGAGACGAAGGAAAAGAAGGGAGGAGAAGGAGAAGAGGAAAAAGGAAAAGAAGAAGAAAAAGAAGAAGAAGAAGAAGAGGAGAAGAAGAAGAAGAAAAAGAAGAAGAAGAAGAAAAAGAAGAAGAAGAAGAAGAAGAAGAAGAAGAAGAAGAGAAGAAAAAGAAGAAGAAGAAGAAGAAGAAGAAGAAGAAGAGAAGAAGAAGAAGAAAGTGGAGATGAGGAGAAGGAGAAGAGGGAAAAGGAAAAGAAGAAGAAAAAGAAGCGAAGAAGAAGAGAAGAAGAAGAAGAAGAAAGAGGAGAGGAAGGAAAAGAGGGGAGGAGAAGGAGAAGAGGAAAAAGGAAAAGTAGAAGAAAAAGAAGAGAAGAAGAAGAAAAGAGGGGCAAATTTTTTTGGAAATTAGCTAGGGCAATTTTTGTAGGTATATAAAATAGCTATAAATAAAAAACAGTAGCTCCCTTCCGTTCCGACAATATGAACCCTATCTGTACTTGCTTTATATTTTGCAAATGTTTAGTGAGGTCATTTTGCAATATGAACCCTATGTGTACTTGTTTTATATTTTGCAAATGTTTAGTGAGGTCATTTTGCAATATGAACCCTATGTCATTGATTTCATTTGCTCCGAGTGGCCTATGTTTTGCCGGAATGTTGATTCATTTCCGTTCCGACAAATTTCAGGCGCTCCATATGTACACTTTTTAGCAAAGGTCATGCCGAAAATTTCCGTGATTTTTGGCATGACTTGTGCTAGAAACTAGCTAGGACATATGGAGTGCCCGGGATTTGCCGGAAGGGGAATGAATCAACATTTCGACCAAATATAGGCCCCTTTTTTCTTTTCATTATTCATTTCATTCCGACCAAATAATTGAACGAGCATACTTAAATAATCGTAGGAAACATGTCTGACCACGCGGAAGCCGGGGGTTCTGCTCGCCTCGAAGAAGACCCCGTCGAGGCAGCAAACAATTATTTCAGTTACCTGGACGAACACCAGTTGCGGGTGCAGGGTGATAGTGGCAACAACAACCCCGGCACCGACACCAACACCGGCACTGACACTGGCACTGCCAGCACCGACACCACCCCCTAGACCTGTGAAGGACCGAAGCCGAAGAGGGCACGAAAACCAAACGAGCTTGGCATCGGAAAAATTGTGGTCACGGCGATGCACCCCAAGAAATTAGAGCCACTGGCGCCGGAGGAAGCGCGCGCGTGCTACGACAATCAACTATGATGCATCCTCAGGGAAACCGCCAACATCAACGACGAAAAGTTGAAGAAGATACCACATATGGAGCACATGCTCCTAACGAAGTTGCACAATAGGTTCTTGTTCCCCGGGCGGACTGAAAGCCAACTTCTGTGGAAGGACGAACCCATGACAAAGATAAACAGCAAGGCGATGATGATGTTCACCAACGACTTGTCTGCCTGGAAAGTATGGGTGAACAAAGCGATTGCGAAGAATGAATCGTGGTCCAAGATTCATGCTGACAATCCGACACTAATGGAAGAGGACTTCGAAAAATTCAAGGAGACTTGCGCTAAAGAAGAAGTCAAGATAAAGTCGGAGAAAATGAAGGCGCTCCAGGCCAGGAACACGCCTCCCCACCGCCTCAGAAGCCGTGGTTACAAGTGGAAGAGGCATGTATGGGCCAAGGAGGACGCCGAACGTGAAAGTCACGGAATCCCAGACCCCTTGGCGGAGTTCATCGACCCGCAGGAGCGTGACTGGATCAGGGCCCGGTACAAATGGGACCCCATCGAGAAAATCTTTTACACGGACCTGAACACGAGGGAGTTCATGAGACTACTGGTAATTGTTATATTACCACCTTATATTAGCTTCCAATCAATTCGACAACAAGTTTTGTCACATTCGTAAACCATCTATGTTCCTTCTGAAGAAAGAGCAGCACCAAAAGGCAGCCGAAAGCGACGAGTCTTCTCAGTCGTCGGCGAGGCCCAAGTGGGACACCCCTTTCAACCGGGCCCTCAACATACTGAAAAAGGTGTCGGAGGATAAACCGTCGTCGTATGGAAATGTTCACGGCGTCGGAGATGGCGCCTCGTGGAAAACGTGCTACCACAAGAAGCCAGAGGAAAGAAGGCAGAGACGTTGCTTAGTCAACAGCAAATCGACGAGAAGGTTGCGCTTGCGGTCAATAAGGCCAAAGCTGAGACCAAAGCAGAGTTGGAACAGATAGTCGATGAAAGGGTCAATGCAGTGGTAGCGCACGTCACGACTGACTTCACATCTTCCATTACCAGCTTTATTCCGGCATTTTTCGAATGGAAGAAGAAAAATCCAGATAAAGGGCTAGCGGACTTTCCCCTTCCCAGCTACGTCGGGAGCAATCGGTGAACATCGCACCACCAGCACCTGCTCACGCCACCGCACATGCTCCCGTACCTGATCCCGCTCCTGTTCATAGTAGCCCATCCTCCATCTCTGGCCTGCTCGGCGGGGCTTTGTCTTTGGCTGAGCTCGACGCCCCCATGGTAATTACGCGTCATACCCTCTTGACCAGCATATCTATAGTCTTCCGTTTCAGTTGCCTTTCGGATGTTTAATGTCACAGACATGTCTTCGCAGGCCGATGAAACCCCGTGCACCCTACTGTATGGCATCAAAGGCCGGAAGGTGGACGTGGGAAAGGCAATGATCGTGAAGCCGAAGGAACGCATGTTACAGAACCGACAGATGCCCCATAGCGTCTTCAAAGTTTGCGTGCCCAGTGTCAAAGCATGCTTCGAGGATTTGCCTCCTCCGGGACAAGTTGTTGATGAAGAGACCCCTAAACAGATTGGCGCATTCAAGAGCTTGTTCTTGCCTTGGCTGAAGACTCTTCTTCGTGTCGAGGCGCCCGGTAGCACACCAACGACCACTCCTCAACAAGGTATGAATACCACCCCACCTACCCAATTACCTGCACCTGTCGTGGCGGGTGATCGCGGACGACGCGAGGGAGAGCCTCCATTAGTGCCAGATGACGTCGCCCCCGTCGAAGAAGCAAATGCTGATGATGTCATGAAGGAGGATGATGATGACCCTATCCAGTATATCAATACCGCCTTTGGCGATGCTCGGGACTCTGACTCAGGCTATGAGCGTGGAGATGATGATTTGATGCTGCCTGATTTGCCGGAGCCGGAACGTCCTAAGGCTGATTGCAAAAAGACTCTCTTCATGCGATCCTCGCAGGAGACGCCTCCAGATGCCGCCTCTACCTAGCAAGAACAACGCGAGGGCTGTCCACTGTTTAGCCCAACGACACTGGGGGTGGTGGTTAGGGAAGGTATGGTGGGCTCACTACCGCCACCCGTCAAGAAGCAAAGGAGGAGACCGGAGAGGAAAGGCTCTAAAGGCGCCATAGCTACTTCAAGCAGCCAGCCGCCTCTGAAGCCCCGGGAGGTAGACAGAATACCTATCATAGGTGCGGAGCGTTTCCATGTCGCCGGCCACCCGATCCTACCTCAGAAAGCGCTGGAGGACATACTGAACAATGATCTAAGGAGACTTCATGATGATGTGCTGACCAGAGAGAAAAACCTTCTCATCTCGAAAAAACCAGGATACCCGCTTTACGCGGCTCAGGTTCCGGGTGGGAGGTTATACGTCGATAGATGTCCCGCAGATAAGTTCATCCTGCGATTTGACTACATCTATGACATGTTCCACATGACCAAGCTGGATTTTCAGTTCATCCGCATGTATGCGCTGTATCTCAACTACATCATCTGGCGCGAGAACATAAAATATATCTGCGTCGCGGACCCGTACTATATGCACGAGAGCTTCTTGGTAGTCTGCAAAGAGCAGCGTGACTATGCGAGCAAGTACATCGTCGAGTTCATGGTCGCTAATAAGGACAAGGAAACGATTCTCCTGCCTTATCATCCCACGTAAGTCATCCGCGGATATCCTTTTGTAAGTTTTAATCATTCCTTTGCAAGCATGGAGGCTAATTTGAGGTGTACTTATTTTGCGTAGCGGGGGGGGGGGGGCGTCCTTATCTATCTGTACCCACAATACTCCCATGCTCTGTACTTGGACTCAGCGAAGAACATCAAGAAGAGGGATTACAGGCACATAAACAGTGTTCTCGATAGTGCCATTTTAACCTTCAGCCTTAGTGGTGGATATATCCTGGTGAAAAAGTACAGGAATAGAGGGCCACCTTTCGGCCAGAAGACCGACTTCTGCTGCATCCAGCAACCGAAAGATAGTAAGGCTAATGGATTGTACCTCATGCATCACATGATCGAGTACAGAAGGGATAAGCAATGCCTTCGCATGTCAGCTACTTCCAGCGATGCCGAGATTGTCAACTGGGCCACAAGCATAGGAAGGACACCGGATCATCGAATCCGAGCTGAGTTTTATCACGTATAGTGCGAACTTGCCCAAGTGATCATGAAGGAGGTCCTCGAAAAATCAGGGATGTTCTACCATGGGCCAATGAGTCGGGAGGATGTCCGAACACTGCTCAGCGCTCAGCGTCTGGACCTGAAGCCTTTCACGAAGCTCAGGTGCTTCGTCCCTGACTATGAAGATTGGAGCGCCGACATCGAGGAGTGATTGACGATGACAATGTGTATGTTTAATTAGTACTACTGTCTTTCTATGAACTAGCGTAGATCGCTCTAGTTAATTAGTTTGGGTATGAGGAACTTCCTTATTTATGTTTACTATAGGTTGCTTGTATTTTGCTAACTATGCCTCTTTGTGTTTCTCAAGTACATTATGTTGCATATTATCGTTGAATTCATCAACTTACGATGCAGGTACATAGATCGGAGATGGTGAAGGACTGCTACGCCATATTCATTGGGAGGGTCCCAGGAGTGTACGACCACTGGCCAGACGCTCAGGCCCAGGTGGATAGGTACCCGGGCGCTAGCCACAGAGGGTTCGACAGCAGAGCCGAAGCGGAAAATAGTTACTTGAGGTGGACGCTCCGGCAAGAGTGGGAGCGAAACCGGTGCCTCAAGAAGTACTACTTAGTCGCGCTCTTGCTCATACTTATCGCTCTTCTCTTCTGCATCATGGTTTAGAGATAGAGATGATGAAACTTGTGTGTGTGCCATGACTATATGCAGTTGCATTTATTCAAGACATGACATGACCTGTGTATCGCTATTTTCGAGATGTGATGATATTTGTGTAGGAGGTGGTGGCATGACGAGTCTCCTGTATGTGTATGATATGTTGAGAATAATGTATGTTTATTATGATATGATGAAACTACCGTATAGAGCATGCACAAATACGTAGAGGGGAATGAAATCTTAGCAGTGCTGGTTTAGCAGTAGCGCTGGTAAGTTGTAGCAGTAGCGCTGGTTTATGAGCAGCGCTTGTTGTAAACCAGTGCTACTGCTATTAGTACTTACCAGTAGCGCTGGTTTTTCAGCGCTACTGATAAACACTTAGCTGTAGCGCCTTAGCAGTAGCGTTGCCACTAGTGCTACTACTAAGGGGAAAACAAGCGCTACCACTAGGCTTTCTCCTAGTAGTGTTCATACACACTTATTTTCTCATAAAATAACATACAACTATCTAGATAAAACATTTAAATGCAACAACAAATGCGATCAAAATCGCAACTAAGGCAGCAATTGATCCACCAGCATAATGATACCAAGCCTCTTTATTAATGGCATATTTTCTAATCTTTCTAATCTTCAAGCGCATTGCATCCATCTTTATCTTGTGATCATCAACGTCATCGGCAACGTACAACTCCAATTTCATCTTCTCTTCTTCAACTCTTTTCAATTTTCCTTTCAAATCCATGTTTTCTTTTTCAACTAAATTTAACTTCTCGACAATAGGGTCGGTTGGCATTTCCGGTTCAACTACCTCCTAGATAAAAATATCTATGTCAACTTGGTGGGCATAATTGTCATTAACATGAAATGCAACAAATAGTTATAAAAGAGAATATACCACATCCGAATCGTAAACCGGACGACGACCGACGGGCACGGATATCATAACCATGGAACTATATATAACAACAATCATACAAGTAAGAAAATTATGCAAGTAACTATCTAAATCATACAAATATGATTTTTTAATAAAAATGATAAGAACACAAGAAGAGGCTCACCAAGGGGGTCCCGGCGACGGGACGGTGAGGGCGATCGACGGTGTTTGGGACAGGGATGGGAAGGCACACTAAGTAAACCACACCTACACATATGCAGACTAAGGAGTTAATTTGAGCTCAAATTGCATATAAATAAAAAAAACTACCACATAATTACACCCAAACTAAAACCCACAAATCACTATATTTATAAAGCATTGCACGAGCTGATCTAGCAATAAGAGATGAAAGGACAAAGTTGCTAACCTTTGTGGACACTTGGATGGATTGGGGTGCCTCAAATCTTGCGAAATCTTGGCAAAATTGAGGGAGGAGCTCGAGCTAGGGGAAGAACAGAGAGGGCAATTTGAATGTAGAAATTAGAGAAATGGAGTCGGGCTGGACGAAGGGTTTATGTAGGGAAAGCTTTAGTCCCGGTTCGTCATACAAACCGGCACTAAAGGTCCACCTATAGTCCCAGTGTGTTCCCGGTTTGTATCACAAACCGGGACTAAAAGGGCTAGTGGGGCCCCAGGCTGACACCAGCCAGCCACCACCCCTTTAGTCCCGGTTTGTGATACAAACCGGGACTATAGGTCTCTGATATGTTTCCAACGTATCTATAATTTATGAAGTATTCATGCCATGTTTACAATAATTCTATATGATTTTGGTATGATTTTATTAGAACTAACACGGACTGACGCTGTTTTCAGCAAAACTACCATGGTGTCGTTTTTTGTGCAGAAATAAAAGTTCTCGGAATGAGCTGAAAATTTACGGTGATTTTTGATGGACCAAAAGAGACCCCCGAAGCACCGGAGCTGGGCCAGGAAGTGACCGAGGAGGCCACAAGCCTGGGGCGCGCCCCTGGCTTGTGGACTCCTCAAGCACCCCCCTGACATGAGACCGACGCCAAAAATTCCTATAAATACCAAAACCCCCAGAAAGAAACTTAGATCGGGAGTTCCGCCACCGCAAGCCTCTATAGCCATGAAAAACCAATTGGAGCCCATTCCGGCACCCTGTCGGAGGGGGAAACCATCACCGGAGGCCATATTCATCATCCCGGCAGTCTCCATGACGAGGAGGGAGTAGTTCACCCTCGGGGCCGAGGGTATGTACCAGTAGCTATGTGTTTGATCTCTCTCTCGTGTTCTTGAGATGGCACGATCTTGATGTATCGCGAGCTTGATTAATATAGATGAATCATATGGAGTTTTCCCCTCTCTATCTTCTTGTGATGAATTGAGTTTTCCCTTTGAAGTTTACTTATCGGATTGAGTCTTTAAGGATTTGATAACACTTGATGTATGTCTTGCGATGGGATATCCATGCTGACAATGGGATGTTCTATTGATCCACTTGATGTATGTTTTGGTGATCAACTTGCGGGTTCCGTGACCTTGGGAATCTATGCATAGGGGTTGGCACATGTTTTAGTCTTGACTCTGTGGTAGAAAGTTTGGGGCACTCTTTGAAGTTCTTTGTGTTGGATTGAACATGATGAATCTGAAATTGTGTGATGCATATCATATAATCAAGCCCATGGGTACTCGTGGTGATATTGGAGTATCTAGGTGACATTAGGGTTTTGGTTGATCTGTATCTTAAGGTGTTATTTTAGTACGAACTCTAGGGCTGTTGGTGACACTTATAGGGATAGCTCATAAGATTGATCGAAAAAGATAACTTTGAGGTGGTTTCGTACCCTACAATAATTTCTTCGTTTGTTCTCCGCTATTTGTGACTTTGGAGTGAACTCTTTGTCGCACGTGAGGGATTTACATGTGATTCAACTATGTTAGAATTGTTGAGAGAACTTGCACTAGTGAAATTATGAACCCTAGGCCTTGTTTTCAAGCATTGCAATACCGTTTGTGCTCACTTTTATCATTAGTTACCTTGCTGTTTTTATATTTTCATATTACAAAAATCTATATCTACCATCCATATTACACTTGTATCACCATCTCTTCGCAGAACTAGTGCACCTATACAATTTAACATTGTATTGGGTGTGTTGGGGACACAAGAGACTCTCTGTTATTTGGTTGCAGGGTTGTTTGAGAAAGACCATCTTCATCCTACGCCTCCCACGGATTGATAAACCTTAGGTCATCCACTTGAGGGAAATTTGCTACTGTCCTACAAAACTCTGCGCTTGGAGGCCCAACACGAGTCTACAAGAAGAAGGTTGCGTAGTAGACATCAGTCTCGAATGAACCGGGACTAATGGGACCCGTACACCCCGACCACTTCTAGCTGTTGGAACCGGGACTAATGGACACATTAGTCCTGGTCCAAAGCCAAACCGGGACTAAAGGTTGAAACGGAAGGCCTGTTTTCTACTAGTGAATTCTACCTAGATCTATTGATAGTCTTTTGCAAGATTAATTTTAGTTCTCGATTGCTCAATTCAACTTGGCCACTGGACTGAGGATGATAAGGTGATGCAATTCTATGGTTAACATAATATTTAGCTAGAAGTTTACGGAAAGCACCATGAATAAAGTGTGAACCACCATCAGTCATTAAGTACCTAGGGACACCAAACCTCGAAAAAATAATTTCCTTAAGCATTTTAATAGAGGTGTTATGATCAGCACTACTAGTTGGAATAGCCTCTACCCACTTAGTAACGTAGTCAACATCAACTAAAATATGAGTATACCCATTTGAGGATGGAAAAGGTCCCATAAAGTTAAGACCCCAAACATCGAATGGTTCAACGGCAAGTGAATAATTCATAGGCATTTCCTGACATTTACCAATGCTACCAACTCTTTGACATTCATTACATGAAAGGACATACTTACGAGCATCTTTGAAAAGAGTAGGCCAATAAAAACCAGATTGTAATACCTTATGTGCGGTTCTGTCTCCAACATGGGGTCCTTCGTAAGGTTCAGAATGACACTTCCTTAGGATTTGTTCCTGTTCATGCTTAGGTATACAACATCCAATAATACCATCTACTCCTTCTTTATAAAGATGTGGGTCATCCCAAAAGTAATGTCGTAAATCATAAAATAATTTTTTCTTTTGTTGATAGGTGAAACTAGGAGGGATATATTTGGCAACAATATAATTAGCATAATCAGCATAACAAGGAGTACTATGTGAAGTATTTATAGAAGCAAGTTGTTCATAAGGAAAATTATCATCAATAGGCAGTGGGTCATCAAGAACATTTTCCATTCTAGAAAGGTTATCTGCTACGGGGTTTTTACCTCCCTTTCGATCAACAATATGCAAATCAAATTCTTGAAGCAAAAGCACCCACCTAATAAGTCTAGGCTTAGTATCTTTCTTTTCCATAAGGTATTTAATAGCAGCATGATCCTTGTGAATAGTTACTTTGGAATCAACGATATAAGGTCTAAACTTGTCACATGCAAAGACAACTGCTAAAAATTCCTTTTCAGTGGTGGCATAATTTTTTGAGCAGTGATACGTCTCTAATATATCTATAATTTTTTATTGTCCCATGCTGATATATTATCATTCTAGGATACTTTTTGGGTCATTATTTACCAATTTATTATATTTTTGAGCACTAACCTATTGACCCCGTGCCTAGTGCTAGTTGTTGTTTTCTGCGGGTTTTTTACTTTTCATGTTTACTGTACCAAACGAAATCCAATTGCCACGAAACTTTTTGATGATTTTTTCTGGACTATATGAAGACCTAGAAGCTTCGGAAGGAAGCCATGGGGCGCAAGAGGGCCCCACCACACATTAGGGCGTGCCCTCGGGGGGGGTTGCGCCCTGATATGTGGTGGCCCCCTCGGGCACCTCCCGACATCCCTCTTCGGCCTATAAATTCTCTAATATTTTGAAAACCCTAAAAGCAGTCCCGAAACCCTTTTTCTGCCGCCACAACTCTCTGTTCAGTCGCAAGGCAATCTGAAGCTCCGTTCCGGCACCCTGTCGGAGGGGGGATCGATCACGGAGGGCCTCTTCATCAACCTTGCTGCACTCATGATGATGTGTGAGTTGTTCACCACAGACCTACTGGTCCATAGCTAGTACCTAGATGGCAATCTCTCTCTCTTATGAATTTCAATACAATGATCATCACATCTTTGCTTTGATCTATCCGATGTTATCCTATTGTGCGGTGTGTTTGTTGGGATCCGATGAATTGTGGGTTTATGTTCAGATTATTCATGGAAAGTATTTGAGAGACCTCTGATATATATTGTCTCTTAATTGCATGATCATTATAGCTTCGTAATGCTCTCCGATCTATTGATATGCTTTGGCCAAGTAGATTGATATTTCATCGGTGGGAGTGGTGTGTTGTGGTAGGTTCAACCTGGTGAGTTTCTATATCCCAGTGACAAAGTAGGGGACAAGATGCGTATTTGTGTTTTTCCTACTAAGGATAAAATGATGGGGTTCATTCATAATGTTTGAGTTTATTTTGTCTACATCATGTCATCATTCTCCAAGCATTACTCTGTTTTACTTAATACTCTAGATGCATCCTGGATAGCGGTCGATGAGTGGAGTAATAGTAATAGGTGCAGGCAGGAGTCGGCCTATTTTCTTATGGACGTGATGCGTATATACACATGATCATTTCCGTGAAAATCGCATAACTATCCGCTTTTCTATGAATTGCCCAATAGTAATTAGTTTACCCACCGTAAGCTGCCTACATGAGAGATGTCACTAGGGAACACTATGGCCCCCGGGTCTATTCACTTATATATTCGCAAACGCTATTAGTACCTTGCTGCCTTTATTTACTTTTTATTTATTTTGCAATTTATATTTATCAACAATTATCTACACAACTCATTTGCTTGCAAATAACGAGATCAAGGGGATTGACAACCCTCTTGCCCGCGTTGGGTGCAAGTTGTTTGTTCATTTGTGTGAAGCCACTGAAGACGGTTGAGGATTGATATTCCTATTGGTACGATAAACCTTGGTTTCATTACTTAGGGAAATACTTATCCGGTTTGTGCTGCAATTACCCGTTCCTCTTCATGGAAAACCCAACGCAGATCACAAGTATCAGGAAGGATTTCTGGCGCCGTTGCCGGGGAATATAATCATCAACTACCAAGTAACTTCACATAAATTTTCATTCACTTGTTCTTCCTTTTATTTGCTGTTATATTTAGCTTGTCTCATAAAAAAATTAAAAAAATTTGTTGCTTGTTATTTGTTTACCTCTTTGCTTGCTTGAAGTAGTTATCATGTTCGATTTTGAGATTAGTGGTGTTTCCGCCGCTAGTGGGGAACCCCTTGAGCACCCAACTTCACCTTGTGCTAATAATGCTAAAAGAAATTTTGATGACTTTGCTAAGGAAAAACTTGATAATTTTGCGGATGATGATCTTTCTAAAAATGAACCCACTATGCAAACAAAGAAACTCCGTATAGGTAGTGGGAATATTATTGGCTAGAGTGTGATTCAAGATTTTTTTCACTTGTGCGGGTTCATTACCATTGATGGGGGGTTCCATTGTCACTAGAACTACAAGTTATGCGGATGCTATATCTACGCTCATAGCACAATTGGAAAGACATTTTTTCCACATGCATCCTTTCATACAATGGTTGTTTCTAGAATTCTCTAATATTCACGAAGCTCCTACTAAACATCTAGCCACTATATTTCTTGCTCACGAATTTGACAATATTAAACAAGAGGCTAGAGATATATTTTCTTATTATAGGATTAATTGTGAATGCCCACCAATAGAAGGAATTCTTTATGAATTGGAAGGGGTAAGAAAACTAAGATCCACGGACTATGTTGCTTATGATGAGAACCTTAGAAAGAAGGTTCCACCTAATTTTTTGGTTGATAAAATCTCTGAACATAATGATCAATTTGCTATACCAAAACTTGGAATGGTTTATGAGCTTGAGAGATAATTAATAAAATACCTTCATCAAAATCTTTACAATGAGGAAATAGTTATCCCTTATGAGAAACCTAAAGAAGAGTCTCCTATTCCTCCTGAAATGGATCTCTCGGACCCTTGTGTTTTGAAGTTTAGTCCCTTTAATTATTTTTTCTTACCAATTAGAAACTTGCTGCTAAAAGAAGGGAATATGATTATGGCATGACGGATAGTATCCGTGGATATTACAATACTTGAAACTATGCATTATGCCTAGTTAGGGACATAAAACAATATCGCTTGTTGGGAGGCAACCCAATAGTTATCTTAAATTTTTGCTTTAAACTTTCTGTTTATTTTTAATAGAACAATTATTGCCTATGTAACGATTATGTTTTTGTGTTTAAATTAGTGTTTTTGCAAAGTAAAGCCTTTGGGATGACTCACAAGATGAATAGAATCGATGCTGAAAGAAAACAGATACTTTTGACTCCAGTACAGGAATTTTCATTTTTTGCTGGTGCCTGACAATGATCCGAAATTTTTATAGTGTTTCTATACAAATTTTAGAGGTTTCCTAATTTTTCAGAATTTTTAGAGTTAGATAAGTATAGGCTCTCTACAGATTTCTAAAGACTGTTCTGTTTTAGACAGATTCTATTTTTGCTTGCATAGTTGCTTATTTTGATTAAACTATGGATTGTATCGGGGGGGGGGGGGGGGGGTATAAGCCATGGAGAAGTTAGAATACAGTACCTATTATGCATTTATTAAGTTTGAATCAATTTACAACAGTACTTAAAGTATGCAATATGTTTCTTATACTAACGGATCTCACGAGGTTTTGTTGAGTTTTGTGTGATTGAAGTTTTCAAGTTTTTGGTGTTATCTTGATGGAAAAAGGTATAAGGAGTAGCAAGAGCCTAAGCTTGGGGACGCCCAAGGCACCCCAAGGTAATATTTTAAAGGAGACTCAAGCGTCTAAGCTTGGGGATGCCCCGGAAGGCATGCCCTCTTTCGTCTCAAATCCATCGGTATGTCACTTGGAGCTATATTTTTATTCGTCACATGATATGAGTTTTGCTTGGAGCGTCATTTGCTTTTGTTTGCTTTACTTTCAGTTTGCCACAATCATTGTTTGCTAGACACACCTATTTAATAGAGACACACCATCATCATAATTTGTTAGAATACTCTATGTGCTTCACTTATATTTTTTGAGCTTAGCAGTTGCTCTAGTACTTCACTTATATCTTTTTGAGCATGGTGGCATGTAGATTTTATAGAAATGATTTCACTTTTGTTCTTCACTTATATTTTTTTGAGACTTGCTAAATAGTGACGGTAATTTTCATGGGTCATACAGACTAGTCCAAGAATATTAGGTATTGAAAGAGTGATAATCAAAACCATCATGTAGCACATATAAAGAAATTGTGGGTTAATGATATTGATGCAGTAATATGAAATAGGTGTGAGTTCATAATTGTTAAACCGTATAAGTGTCAATATTAAGAGGGGTGACCTTTTTGTTCATCTAAAAATTAAAGAGGCATGGTGATGATGTGTGAGCATTTCTATTCCTCGTTGAAATCCTAGTGTTGTTTCGGGTCGGAAGCGCGCGATGGTTAACTCCTACCAACCTCTTCCCTCGGGGCATGCGATTAGTTCTTTGATCTATGCTAAACTAATAAAACTTTGCAATAAGTGTATGAGTTCTTTATGACTAACGTGAAACCAGGGACATACGCAATCTCACCTTTTCGTAATTTGCTAGCCTCTTCGGTACCGCTCTTAGCCCGTTCTCACCTCGAGGATCGGTGCAAATTTCGCCGGTGCATCCAAACCCCGTGACATGATACACTCTGTTGCACATAAGCCTTATTATATCTTCCTCAAAACGGCCACCATACCTACCTATCATGGCATTTCCATATCCATTTTGAGATATATTGCCATGCAAATTCCATCGTCACTTCACATGACTAGTTCGTTCATCGTCATATTGCTTTGCATGATCATATAGAGTTGACATAGTATTTGTGGCAAAGCCACCCTCATAATGTTTTTGATACATGTCACGCTAGATCATTGCACATCCCGGTACACTGCCAGAGGCATTCATACAGAGTCATATCTTCATATCAGTTCTCCATATTGAGTTGTAAGTAAATAAAAGCGTGATGATCATCATTATTAGAGCGTTGTCCCAGTGAGGAAAGAATGATGGAGACGATGATTCTCCCATAAGTCGAGATGAGGTTCCGGACGAAAATAAAGATGTGGGGGGGGGGGGGCAAATGAGCCCACCATCCATTCAAAAAAATGAGAGAAAATGAGAGAAGGGACTTTGCTACTATCCTTTAGCACAATTGTGCCTCAAAGTGGCACCATGTTCCTCATGTAGAGAGTCTCATGATATATCACTTTCATATGCTAGTGGAAATTACCTATTCATTATTTCAAACTTGGCTTGTATATTCCTATGACGGGCTTTCTCAAATGCCCAAGTTCTTCATCATCAAGCAAGTTGGATGCACACCCCACTTAGCTTCATTTGAGCTTTCATACACTTATAGCTCTAGTGCATCATTTGCATGGCAATCCCTACTCCTTGCATTGACATCTATCGATGGGCATCTCCATAGCCCGTTGGTACGCCTAGTTGATGTGAGACTATCTTCTCCACTTCCTACCTAGTTGATGTGAGGCCTAGGACTCGCCGACGTCTCCGTCCCCAAACTCAAAACTACCCGCAATGGCAGCTGGCCACCGTCTTTTCCTGTTGGATGATGATGATTACCTTCGGGAGATCCTGCTCTGCCCCCACCCACAGACACACAACCGTGATACCTCCCGTGCATCTCTTTCACCCGCATGCATGCTGGCGAGGCCTCGTCACTGAGGCCAAGCTCCTCCGCCAGTTTCTTCGAATGCGACTAGTGCGACACATGGTCGTACTTAGATCCATATTAGACCCCTCCCAAACTGCATCCGGCTAGAGTGTTTTGACCTCGGACGTTGCTACAACAGGCAATGTTACTATCTGATCCAAAGAATTTTCTGTAAGCGCAATTTCTATCTCGATATACAAGTCATTCTAAACTTTTGCATGTCTATAAATAGCATGGTAGAAACTCGCAATATAGAGACATGACTTGCCTGCGAAGTTTGCCTAAGTGAGAGTGGGATTTGCTTTGCTGCTGCTTGTCCAATAGTTACTTCATACTGGTTCATGTTACCAAGGTTGTTTACTATTGCTGCTACGGTATGAGATTACATGCATATTAATTTGGAATGACATGGGTCGAACTTAATTTCTTACAATAAGATTGAAGTCACTACTTTGCAATGGTACGTATGCTGTGAGGACAACATGGGCACTGATATCCACCACAAAAGTTTCTTTTATTATTAAAACTTGCAAAAGCTATGCATGTAGTAAATTTTTACTGAAAAGTTTAATTTTCTTTTTAAAATGCAAAAGAATTTTTTGCACTAATAAAGGACAACTAGTCTGCCCATTTATAACCATTTTTTTAGAATAGAACGAAAAGAAACATCAGCTGTAATTCTTAGGTCATCCTTCTATGTCTGCACTACAAGCACAAAAATGCCCCTTCCCCTCCAACTCATGCAAGCTAGCAACACGAGATAGCATAAAACCTCATCTTCAATCTTTCGAAAAGCTTTCTTAGCTTCTTGATGTTTCGACATAATTCTCCAAATCCAACAACATGATGATTAATTAGGCCATCGACCAACATGTTTAGCTAAGCCAAGACACAAATGCAAAACATAAATTCCTTATTTGGCACTATCAAATTTTTAACTTTCTGACTTAACTCTGCAAAAAAAATCTCCCCTACATAACCTCGGATCTAAATTTCATTCTCAACCTTACACTACCGTCAATTTTTCCAGCTAACAAAGTTAAATGACACATGAAAGGACACTTTTTTGGCAGTGTCAAATAGTGAAGAAAGTGTGAAATAGGGAATCAATATTTTGGCAGTGTCAAATTAGGAATTCTCACACAAAACAAATCCCACTCTCGACTCACCGTGTGTTCCTCTTTCCTTTAGGTCTTGACGTCACCGAAATAATCCGCCATAGCTGAAGCGCTTGTCTCCTGATCCAGACCATTGCCATTGACGAGGGAGATGGACTAGTCTACCCACATGCCACACACATTTGTCGCCCGATCAACGCGAGTGAGGAGGTTGCCGAAATGGCCAGCCGCCATAGCAACGCGAGCCTCCTTTCCAAGATCCACGCCATTTAGGACGAAGATGGACTAGCCCACCCATGTAGCATATACCTCCGTCCCCAGGTCCACTCCCATGAGGAGTATGCCAGAGCGATCCGCCGCAGACAGCGCCGTCGTCGCTGCCCTCGCTCGAGGCACCTGACTCCCTACAGGACAATGACGATATGCTCAGGGAGAACCTCCTCTTCCACCCCTCGGGCATGTACTCTCTCCCTCGTTCCTCTACCACCCGCTGGTGAGGCATCCTCATCGACCCCAAACCTTTGGTTCTATGCACACCACCGCAAGCCGGCACTCCTCGACATCTCTGAGAATATCATCAAGTACGGAATTGTAATCACACACGTTCTAGCACCTGCTCCCGACTGCATACCTCTAGAGTGCTTCTCCCTTTGACGCCCCACCTCTCGGATTACCTATGTGCTTGATTGCCTCCACGACCGCGTGCTCGTCCAAGACCAGGAGCAGAAAGAAATCATTATGTGCGACCCCATCACCAATGAGAAGTGTCACGTGGCTCTTCCGTGCAAGTTCAAGTGGAGCTTTGTCGGAACAGTACTCTGCGCAACCGGCTACAAGATAGATTCCAGCCCCTTCAAGGTGGTCTTGGTGTCCCGGGAGGATAATCAGCCACCCGCCTACGTTTAGTCATCTGAGACTAACAGATGGAGCAATTCAAATCTCAGTTGATGCTCCAAATAATACTTATTTTCATGGTTGTCCTAGCAACCTTGTTGGCAATGTCCTTTACTAGCCGTTTAAGAATGGGAGAGGCCTTGAACTTGAGGTTGATTTGGATAGCCTATGTTTCAATTTTTTAATATAGATATTTCACAATTACTTTGCTTCAATTTTTTAAGTGCTCATCGTACATTTAAAAAATGTTAATGAAGTTTAAACATAATATTTGTGCAACTTATAAAAAATGATAATAGAGTCCAAAAAAAGTGTTTGCGACATTTGAAAAATGGTCACGGGTTCTAAAAAAAGTGTCTATAACATTTTTAAATGTGTTCATGTATCTTCCTTAAAAAACACTAATAAAAATGTTTCTCATATTTAAAAAAATTATTTATGTAATGTAAAAAACTGTTTGCGTAAGTTAAAGAAAATATTAACATTCGAAAAAATGTTGGGGAAAGTTTCAAAAAGGTTTATACAATGTAATAAAAATAATCCCTTTGCTAAAAAAAGTTTCCTACCATCCAAAAATCGGCAAGAAATATTTAAAATTATTATCATATACTCCAAAAATGTTAAAATATGTGTAAAAACTATTCATCATGTAAATGTTCAACGTTTAAAAAAGAATTTTACTTGTGTATATGAAAAATGTACAATATGTAATGAAAAACTCAACATGTATTTCAAAAATATGAAAAGGAAATATAAAAAAGAATAAAAAAATAAGACTCAAAGAAAACAGATAAAGGGAACGTAGAAAAGTATAATCCAAAAATAAAAGCATGGAAGATTTAAAACTGGTCCAAACCGGTCGATAGAACACTACTAGGGAAAAGCCTAGCAGCAGCACGGTTTTTAGGTGTATCAGTAGCACGGGGGCCCGCGCTACTGATAAGACGCTACAGCTAACTTGTATCAGTAGCGCTGGTTAACCAGCGCTACTGCTAACCGAGTTATTAGTAGCGCGCTTCTCTAACCCGCGCCACTGTTCAACGCACATATTCCTTTTTTTTATATTTATGTTGTATTTACACACGGTTACACGTATTAATATACAACATCAATAATTATTTTGCCAGCAACTACATTTAGATTAAAGTGGATGGATGCAAGTGATCATGTTGAATTAGAGGAAAATATGATGTTGTCGCAACATCATATTTTCCTCTAATTCAACATGATCGACAACATCATATTTTCCTCTAATTCAACATGATCACTTGCATCCATCCACCTTAATCACATATATGTCATATAACTCATCATCATCTTACTCATCTAACAACTCATCATCATCTTAATCATACCAAGTTAAAATCTCATAAAACAGAAAAACATCATAATAGTAATCATCCTAATCGATCATGCAAGTTAAAATAAACCAGAAAAACTTCTCTCTCAAAGGACCTAGTCCTCCCTCCTAGGTAAAATGACATAAAACAGAATAACACCTATGTCTCCATGATGAAGCAAAGAGATCCAACGGTCTTCAACTTGTGGCTTGCGATCCTTCTTTATTTGTCCCCATGCTTCAATTTGGAGCCGTCTTGGTGGTTTGCGCTCAGTCGAGTATGCAAAAGAGAACTCGGGCCTCATAGGGCTTTTAATTGTCATATTACCTTCGGCTTGCATCAACGGAGGCACAACTTCATTTGGCAGTTTCTGTTGAAAAACATAATAGTAGTCTAGTTAGCAATGTAATCAATACCATTTACGCAATAGTAGTTTAATTAATTAGCAACTCTTACCAAGATATTTCGGCGAATGTCATCCGCCCTCAACCTATGCACTAGTGTCTTGTACAATGTATAATTTGGGTCAGTTCCCAAATTATACGGGAAGATCTCCCTACCAACTAGGACACCAATAACAAAGTTGATAAGATCATCCTTCTCCTCCCAAGTTAGATGTGATCCATAAGTGTAGTGTGTCGTGTCAATTATTTTCTGTGTTTCACTCGAAGAAACGAAATAAGCTGTAAATTATAAATTAACAAATTTAGTATGGATGAACACCAACTATTTTTAAATATAGAATGCAAATTATTTGACAAATATGCATGGTTGATAAACTCACATGGAGGCAAAACAGGAAGCATATCGACATCCACCCAAATGTTGATGTTACCTTCAATATGCTCTTCAGAAGGAAGATCGAAGGTTATTTCCATATCCTCCTGAAATCCATATGCCTTGCAAAGAGCTTCCCAATTTAAGCACCCTAATTCTGTGTTATTAACTGCATTCATTACTTTGACCAGAAATGTGTGACCATGTTTAGTCCTCAGGTTGGCTCTCCTCGTCTCAAAACTCTCGTGCTCTTCGAAACCGAGCCTCTCCAAGAAATACCGTCTTGCATGACAGGGGATGAACTAGTCGAATTGTATAAAACAGAAATTACACGTTGAAGCAAAGAAACAGAAGTCATGCTTAATTACGAAAAAACACTTGTCATCGTTGCGTACGTAGAAACATCGAAGGTCTCGTCAAGCTTGATGGTGAAGAACATGTCGTCTCGCACCCCAGGCTGGTCGCAAAGACCCTTATCTTCGCCGCAGAGTTCACACTGTGTTCATGATTCAAAAATTACGGCATGACCATTGCTAATGTAAGACATATTGAGCGCCTAAAATTTGTCGGAACGGAAATAAATCAACATTCCGGCAAAACATAGGCACTAGGAGGGGGTTCCCAGCAATAACATACACACATGTCCAAATAGACCTAATTCAATATCGGTGGATTTTCGGTCCGTCGAGGCTTTCCTTAAATAACTCTCATATCTTATGGTGTGTTGGTGCGCACTCTCTCACACTGATATGGTGGTGTAGATATGTTGGTGGACACTCTCTCACACTAATAGTTCGACCGTCAGTGATGGGCGCACCTCCTCTCCTCTCCTTGCGCATTACACCGAGGTATATATCGCAAGAAGAGAAGAGGAGGAAGCGCCCCCCACGACAACAGTCAGGATTCCTCCATCAAGAACACACATGAAAGTCACACAAGGAGCAACGACAGACTGAAAGTCACACACACATTATACCAATATAATATCACTAATATATTTATAATGAACTCGAATATAATATCAGTAATACATTTATAATGAAGTCGAATATAATATCACTAATACATCATCTCGAATAATCCAGTTAATGCATCATCAAATATTAACTAATAAATCTCGAATATTATCATATAAGATCACTAATACAGATCGAATATCCTAGAATCCAAAGTGGAGGACGGTGAACTCGGTTCACTAGCGGTCTCTGAGTCGCTGGCGGTGGACACCCAAAGATAAGGAACCATCACCGGATCATAAATCGGGTGAGATCCCTGAAGAACCTTCCAGGTATTGGAGAACCTGGCGTCCAACGCCGCCATGTAGCGATGGACATGCTTGTCCTCCTCCCTGACACGGCGACGTACCAACTCCGCGGGGGCCTGCTCCCTCTGCACCGAAAGTGGCCCACGTGACCGCCAGCAAAGAAGCTCCGGGTCGGCGACGAGACCAGGATTCCTCACCAAGCTCCGAGCCCGGGAAGGTAGCACCTCCCAGTGCCAGCCCGGCGGAGCCCAGTCCCGGACATTGCGCCTCTCAACCAGGATGTCGCCGCCGACTCGACGACGACGAGGATGCGGGCCAGGCATCGTCGACGTCGAGACAAATTCCTATGAGAACATTTTCTTATCGTTTAATGTTTTGCTATTATAGAAATGCTTAATTTCTTAAACTCATGTTAGACTTATTTTTGACTCGGTTTTCCGAAATGCCGTTTCCCAGCAATTCCCGGCACTCGATATGCCTACTTTCTAGCACAAGTCATGCCAAAATTTTGACATTACCCTTGCTAAAAAGTGGACATGTCGAGCGCCTGAAATTCACCGGAACGGAAATGAAACAACATTCCGGCGAAACATAGGCCACTCGGATCATTTGCATATAACAGTAAGAAAAATATAGAACTTGAAGAAAATGCAATAAGGTTTTTCTTCACAATATTTGAAACTAAATTCAGCCTAGCTAAATTTCTGTCCTAATTTGAAAAGCTAGTTAATTTCATACTAATTAACTAGGTTCATACTACCTAATCTGTCCTAGGGTTCATACTAATTCATACAACATACCTAATATGTCCTAATCTGTCCTAGAGAGACAGAGAGAGAGAAGGAGGGGAAGAGGATTTACAAGGGGCTAGGGGAGGCGCCGGCGGCGAGGTGGAGCTCGGGGGAGATGCCGGCGGCAAGGTGGAGCTCGGGGGAGACGGAGGGTGCGCGGGCGGCGACGGACGGGGCACGGGCGGCGACGGACGGGTGCGGGTGGAGGAGCGGGAGGCGACGGAGGGCGCGCGGGCGGCGACGGACGGCGACGGCGGCGTCGGAGGAGAGGTATCGAATGGGGGGGGGGGGGGGGGAATGGGGATAGGGAGGAAAGAGGTGGAGGAGGAGGCGGCACGGGCCGGGGTTATGTCAAGATAGCAGTAGCGCGTTTTAGGAAACAACGCTACTGCTACCTGACGTATCTATAGCGCGTTTCAGGAACCAGCGCTACTGCTAAACCTAGCCTGGCGGCAACGGTGGGGCAATATTAATAGTAGCGCTTTTTCTAACGCAGCGCTACTGCTAAGAACTTAGCAGTAGCGCCTTTTATGGACGCGTGCTACGGCTATTTAGCAGTAGCGCCTCTTTTTATCTAGTGCTACTGCTAAGGTTCTGTGTATAAAATTTTCCCTAGTAGTGGAACCTTCCCAAAACTGCTTAGATGGGGTGCCCTTTCCTTACCATTTAGATGGGCTGCCCCAGTAAGGCAAGGGCACCCCAGCACGACCGAGGCGAGGCTATTATAGGTCTCGCAAAAGGCGAGAAAAAGCCCTGACGTTCCCCACCGGGACGGACAACAATTATCTCGAATATATACTGGGTCGGGCCCAACACCACTTTGCTAGGACCCAATGCCACAATCTTCTTGAATAAAACCATCTCCACGCGGAAGCCCCCAAATCCCAAACTCAAAATTACCCGTAATGGCGGCTGGCCACCGATTTTTCCTATTGGATGATGATGATCTCCTCCGGGAGATCCTGCTCTGCCTCCCCCCACAACCGTCACCCCTCCCGTGAATCTCTTTCACCCGCAGGCATGCTGGGGAGGCCTCATCACTGAGGCCAAGCTCCTCCGACAGTTTCTTCAAATGCGATGAGTGCGACCCATGAGCATACTTAGATCCATCTTAGACCCCTCCCAAACTGCATCCGGCTAGATTGTTTTGACCTTGGACGTTGCTACAAGAGGCAACATTACTATCTGATCCAAAGAATTTTCTGTAAGCTCAATTTCTATCTTGATAAACAAGTCATTCTAAACTTTTGCATGTCTATAAATAGCATGTTCAAAACTAGCAATATAGAGACATGACTTGCCTGCGAAGTTTGCCTAAGTGAGAGTGATATTTGCTTTGCTGCTGCTTGTCCAAATACTTACTTCGTAGTGGTTCATGTTAGCCAAGTTATTTACTATTGCTGCTACGGTATGTGATTCCATGGCTGAAATTACCACATATTAATTTGGAATGACATGGGTCAAAATTAATGTCTTACCCTAAGATTGAAGTCACTACTTTGCAACGGTTCATATGAAGTGACGGTATCAAAAACTTTTGTTGAGCACTAATATCCACCACAAAAGTTTCTTTTGTTGTTGAAAGGTGCAAAATCTATGCATGTATACGTCACAATTTACTGCAAAGTTCATTTTCCTTTTCCAAGATGCAAAAGCTTTTGTTGGTAATAATAAAGGATAACAAGTCTCCACATTTATAATAGTACCTTTGAGCATAACACAAAAAGAAACATTAGCTGCAGCTGCTGTAGAGGTTACAAACTGAGTATTGTGCATTTCTTAGGTCACACTTCTATGTCTCCCCTACAAGCACCACAGTGCATCTTCCTGCCTAACTCACGCATGCCGGCAACACGAGATAGCATAAAATCTCAACTTCAATTCCATCAATACAATGATTAATTAGGCCATCCACCAGCTTGTTTAGCGTAGCAAAACACAAGTGCAAAACACGAATTCCTTATTTGACATTGTCAAAATAGTCACTTTCCTCTTTGACACTAGAAAATATTTTCTTTCCTATCTAATATCGGATCTAAATTTTATTCTCAATCTTACAGGACCGTCAATTTTTCCAGCGAACAAAGTTAAATAACACATGAAAGGACACTTATTCTGGCAGTGTGTCAAATAGTGAAGAAACTGTTAAATAGGGAAGAAAGTATCAAATAGGGAAACAAATATTTTGGCAGTGTCAACTTAGGAATTCTCAGATGAAGCAAACGCCACTCCCCACTCACCATGTTTTCCTCGTTCATCTAGGTCTTGACGCCACCGGAATGACCAGCCGTAGCTATAGCGCGCGTCTCTTTATTCGGATCGTTGCCGTTGAGGTTGTTGATGAACTGGCCCACCCACATACCACACACCTTTGTCCCTAGATCCACGCGGGTGAGGAGGTTTCCCGAATGGCTAGCTGACACAACAAAGTAAGCCTCCTTTCCCACATCCACACCCGTGAGGAGGATGTCAGAACGACCCGACGTAGACAACGTTGTTGACACAAAACCTCATTGGAGGCACGTGCCTCCCTATAGGATAATGACGATATTCTCACGGAGATCCACCTCTGCCAACCCTTGGGCCTGTACTCAATCCCTCGCTCCTCTACCGCCCGCAAGCGCTGGTGAGGCCTCCTTATCGACCCCAGACCTCCTGTTCTATGCACACCTTGGCAAGCTACCCCTCCTCAACATCTTTGAGAATAGCACCAAGTATGGTATTGTGTTCACCCCCATTCCAGTCCCAGCTCCCAGCCGCATACCTTTGGAGCGCTTCTCCCTTGGACGCCCCCGGATTACCTATGTGCTCGATTGCTTCCCCAGCCACGTGCTCGTCGAGTAACTGGCGCATAAAGATGTCATTGTGTCTGTCCCATCACCAACGAGTAGTACCACATGGATCTTCTGTGCAAGTTCAAGTGGAGCTTTGTTGGACCGGTGCTCTGCACAACGGTCTACAAGGATAATCAATTCCCGTCCTACGTTTACTGTGAGACACACATATGGAGCAATTCAAATCTCAGCCGATGCTCAAGATAATACTTATTTTGGTAGTTGTCCTAGCACTCTTGTTGTCAATTTCCTTTACTGGTCGTTTTATGAATGGAAGAGGCGTTGTAATTGAGGTTGATTTGGACAACCTACGTTTAAAATTTAAATATACATCTTTCAAAATTACTTTACTTAAAAAAAAAATATTTTTTCATCACATTTAATTTTTTTAATGGAGTGCAAACATAATATTCATGCAACTTATAAAAATATATTAAAACATTCAAAAAAAGTGTTCGTCATATTTGAAAATGTTCACGTGTTTCAAGAAAAGTATAGGAAATTTAAAAAATGTGTTGATGTATTTTTCGTCAAAAATGTTTCATACCATTAAAAAATGTTCCTCGCATTTAAAACTATATTTATAGAATGTTAAAAACTGTTCGGGTATGTTAAAAAAAATTGTGCCATTCAAAAAACTGTTTTCGTGATATTTTAACAAAATGCTCACCGTGCCACACGACATGTATTTTAATGACATGCAACATTTTTTAAATTGGAAGCCAAAATTCAAGTGGAGCTTTGTCTGGCCGGTGGTCTGCACAACCGGCCACAAGGATAATCAACTCTCCGCCTACGTTTACTCGTTTGAGACACACACATGATGCACCAGATAATACTTATTTTGGTGGTTGCCCTCGCACTCTTGTTGTGAATTTCCTTTCCTAGCCATTTTATGAATGAAAGAGGCGTTGTACTTGAGATTGTTTGGACAACCCCACTAAGGCAAGGGTGCCCCAGTACCACCGAGGCGGGTCTATGATAGGTCTCACAAAAGGCAAGAAATATCCTTGATGTTCCCCACCAGGACGAACAACAATGATCTCAAATATATCCTGGGTCGGGCCCAACAACACTTTGTTGGGACCCAATGGCGCGATCTTGTTGAAAAAAAAACATCCTCACGCCAAAGTCTTCGTCCCAAAACTAAAGTTACCTACGACGGCGACAAGCCACCGGCTTTTCCTGCTGGAAGATGACGATCTCCTTCGGGAGATCCTTCTCCGCCTCCCGCCACATCCATCCCCCCCCCCCCCCCCCCCCCCCCCCCCGCCCGCGTGTCTCTATCATCCGCAGGGACCCTTGTGAGGTGGCCAGAAGGGGGCGGGGGTATGGCGTGCCCCCTGCCTTGTGAAGCATGTGGGCATCCTCTTCGAAAACCACATATATTCCCTAAAAAATCTCCATATAATTTTATCGCGTTTGGATTTTTGTGTTTGATATGGATTTTTTGGGAAATACAAAAACATGCAAAAAACAGGAGCTGGCGCTGGCCACTAGATTAATATGTTAGTCCAAGAAATCATATAAATTGTTGTCAAAATTATGTGGAAATAGTAGGATATTGGAATGAAACAATAAAAAATTATAGATACGACGGAGATATATCAATAGTTTTCACCCTAAGTGTCAAGTATCACCACAAGTTTGCTTGTTTTAGCATGCTTTTGGGTTTGTGGTTTTAAAAGGACGTCATCATGGGAGGTCTAATGCGATCATCATCCAAGAAGCAATATTTTTATTTGTCCTTGAGATTAATAGTAAGAAATCAATGGGAGAAGTGCAGGGTCCGCGGGACTAGTTACTGCAGTACATGATACGAGTGAAAAAACGTTATTTTGTCTGAAATAAATGAAATCTTTGAAATTTCTCTAGAGTGTTCGCATGCAACTTTCTGAACGGACATCCACACTTTTATTCTTGCAGAGAGATTTATGTATCGTCCAAACATAGTTTACATGGATTAGATTCAATTTGCATCTTACAAATCCAATGGTGATGCCACATAATTTTGTCTTATCCATATAAACATTCATAAGAACAGTTTCTATCTTGATGTCCAGGCCATTGTAAACTTTTGCACGTCTATAATTAGCATGGTAGAAACTTGTAATAAAGATACATGACTTGTCTGCCTAGTTTACCTAAGTGAGAGTTTCTTTGTTGCTGCTTGCCAATGCTTGCTTCATAGTGGTTCACGTTAGCCAAGTTATTTAGTGTTGCTGCTACTATATGTAATTCCACGGCTAAAATTAACGCAGATTAATATGGAATGACATGGGTCCAATTAGTTTGTTACCCTAAGATTGAAGTCACTACTTTGTAACGCTTCATATGCAGTGAGGATAACAAAACTTTGGTAGGGCACAATTATCCACTACAAAAGATTCTTTCGTTTTTCAAAGGTGCAAAAGCTATGCATATAGTCTAAATTAGTGCAAAGTTCATTTTTCTGTTCCAAAATGCAAAAGCTTTTTCTTGTACTCATAAAGGACAAATACTCTCCACATTTACAACGAAAGTTTTGAGAATAGCACAAAAAAACATCAGCTTCATCTCTAGCAGAGGTCATCATTTCTATGTCTACACTACAAGCACCACAATGCCTCTTCCTCTCCAACTAATGGGTGCTAGCAACACGACATAGAATAAAACCTCTTCAATATTTTGAAACGATTTCTTAGCCATTCGACTTTTCGACATAACTTTCCACATCCAACAACACGATGATTAATTAGGCCCTCCACCAGCATCTTTAGCTAAGCAAAAACACAAATGCAAAAACCAAATTCCTTATTTTACACTGTGGACACAATGACTTTCCTATTGGACATTACAAAACTGTTTTTTTCTATCTAACACCGGAAGTAAATTTCATTCTCAATCTAACACTACCGTCAATTTTTCCAGCTTACAAAGTTAAATGACACATGGAAGTACACTTATTTGGCAGTATGCCAGTTAGGACAGACAGTATTAAATAGGGAAGCCAATATGTCGGCAGTAATAAATAAACAATTCTCTCACGAAAGAAATGCAACCGTCACTCCCACGTGTGGTCCTCGTTCCTCTAAATCTTGGGGCCACTAGAAAGGTTAGGCGCCGTTGAGGCGCGCGTCTCCTTACCCAGATCACCACACCATTGAGGAAGGAAACGGACTGGCCCATCCACACGCCACACATTTACCCTAGATCCACCCAGTGAGGAGGTTGCCTAAATGGCTAGCCACCGCAACAACACGAGCCTCCTTTCCCAGATCCATGCTATTGAGGCGGGTGACAGACTGGCCCACCACGTGGCATGTGCCTCCATCCCTAGATTCACGCTAGTGAGGAGGGTATCAAAATGAACCGCCGGTCCGCCGCACATATCACTGCCGTTGCAGCACCTCGCCGGAGGTATTTTCCTCCCTACAGGACATCGACGATATGCTCAGGGACATCCTCCTATGTCACCCCTTTCAGGGACGGATCCAGGGGGGGCGTGCTGGGGCCATGACCCCCCCCTATGGTTGAATATTTTTACCTATATACCCTGTAAATTCATGAAAAAATTGCAAAGACACCCTTCAAACTAGTGTTTGGCCCCCCTAAAGTTTGGTTGTTTGTATCAGGCCCCCTCCTTCCATAGATCCTGGCTCCGTCCCTGACCCCTTTGACCTATACTGACTCTCCCGCTCCTCTACCATCGGCAAGTGCTGGTGATGCCTCCTCATTGACCCCAAGTTCCACCTTCGGTTCTATGCAAACTACCGCAAGCTACCCCTCATTGGTATATTTAAGAATAGCATCAAGTATGGTATTGTGTTCACCTAGTTTAGGCGCCAGCTCCTGACCGCATCCCTCCAGAGTGCTTCTCCCTTGGACGCCCCTAGGATTACCTATGTGCTCGATTGAATCCACGGTGACGTCCTCGTTGAAGATCTAGAGTAGAAAGACCTCATTGTGTGTGATCAGATCACCAATGGGAAGTGTCGCATGGCTCTTCCGTGCAAGGTCAAGTGAAGCTTCGTCGAAGCCGTGCTCTACATAGCCGGCTACAAGGTACAGTCCAACCTCTTCAAGGTGGGCTTGGTGTCCAAGGAATGTTGAGGATAATCAACTCCTCGCCTATGTTTACTTCTCGGAGACTAACACATGGCACAATCAAATATCAGCCGAGGCTCCAGATAATACATATTTTGATAGTTGTCCTTGCATTCTTGTTGGCAATGTCCTTTACTAGCTGTTTATGACTGGGCGAGGCACCATACTTGAGTTTGATTTGGACAACCTATGTTTAAAAAATTAAAATATAGAAATTCCAAAATTAATTTCCTTAAAGTTTTATAAGTGTGCATCGCATATTTAAAAAACGTTAGTGCAGTGAAAAATAGTATGGTGCAACTTATATAAATGTTAATAGCTGGAAATAAGTGTTGGTGACAGTTCAAAAATGTTCACGTCTTTCAAAATTGTTTGTGACATTAAAAAAATCTTTACAAAATGTAAAAATAGTGTTCTTGTCACTTCTATAAAAAACATTATACCATTACGAAAATGTTCTTCACATTAAAAAAATGTTTATATGATGTAAAAAAAGTTTAGTTAAGTTAAAACAATGGTGTGAAAATGGAGCCGATGCAATTTTAGTCTGCTGTGCGCCGCTTCCACCACGCCAACTGCGCAGAAGTAAAACCTACCCCTACAGTACACGGCCGAACAGGCTTCGCCCCGCTTTATAGATAACGCAACAACACCGAACAATACACGGCCGAACAATACAAAATAGAGAGCAGACTCTCAAAAAGCGGATCAAAAGATACAACAAGAAACCTATAGCTAGCCTACCACCTCGTAAAGGACCGACCGGCCACGGCACAACTCCACAGCAACGCCCCCAGGCGGGTGAGGGCGCAACGCGTCGCAGCTGTCGAGTCAGAGAACATATAAGTGTTTTCACCCGGAGCCCTGGAACATGGATGTAACCCATGGCTATGCCTTCATGAAGGAAATGGCACCCATGGGCACCGCCGTCGCTGGCGCCAAGCGCTGAGCTTTCGCTCAGGAACCCGCCATTACCACCAGGAGACGCCGCCAGTCCACACCACTATGAGAGGCAGGCCAACCAACCGAGATCCGAGCACCACTAGAGCATGCCAGAGCCTCCCATCCCTCACTGGTGCAGCGACGTGCTATACAAACGATTTTTAACCCTTTTCCGCGACGTAGTTCTAAACCGTCGCCTTGCCTGTGCGGGCGATAGGGGGGGGGGGGGGTCAATCCCACATGACATGGCAAAATCGTCGGCGATGGTGACCAACGAACGCAAACGTTTAGCAAAACGAAGCGTATGGGATTTCCGTATCTATCACAAACGAGAGTCACCTCTCACCCATTGGAGATATGACATCCTTCCCATACGGCCCATCCTTGCAACTCGTGTGAGATCACACTAACATCGCACGCGCAATTCTGTAGCGCACCATTTACGATGTGTACCAAATCGCAAATAGTTAATAATTGTAAAGCGTGTACGATAAGAAGACAATCACAGACATTTTGTCCTACAGTGTCGTTTGCGATATACGAAGATTCGCAAACGCTTCAACTGTCATACTCGTGTCGGATGCATACGACATAACAAATAATTAAACATTGTAAATCGTGTATGATAAGGAGACTGTCACAAAATATTTAGGTCTGCTTAACTGTTTTTGATATTGTCTAACATCACACACGGTTTGCAGACGGCAATTGTGTGCATTGTCGCACATGGTTTCTCTCTCTGAAACGTGTCGAATCATGAGGTATATCACACACATTCTGCTTTAAAAACCGTGTGTGGTGTAATGACCTGTAGAGCTTATTTTTCAGCTATTTTAATCGCTACAATTTAAAATTCTACAAGATTTGAATTTGATAGTAGGCTATTGCATTTTTCATATCTATCTTATATAGACATAGGTTCAACAACCAATGCATTATTCCATTCACATGTACATATGTTCAAGAATTACATCAAGAAATAATAATTACATTAGGACCAGATAAATAATGATGAACCACGGCTGCATACTTGTATTAAATACGGTAAATGAAGAGGCGAAAGACACTCTGGCAGTTGTACAAGGTGAAGCGGAATGCCCATATTGTGTCCTCCTCCATGCAGAATGCACGGACGACTCTAGGGCACCCCCTTGTGATGGCGGACCGCCCGTCCTTCTCTGTGTTGATGAGGACATGTATGTAGTCATTGTGGCCTGGTAGATATACTTTAACGTTTGCACGTCCACCAATCATGTAGTTTGAGAGGTAATCCTGAGTAAACTGCTTTGAGAACCACTACAAACAAAATAGATTCAGACATTGTAAAATTGTAAGCTAACAACTCATTATGGACAGTAAATAAGAAGGGTACAGAGTTCGTAGTTACCATCCTGGAGTTCATTGTTGTCTTGGATAAGGTGTAAAGAAATAGTTTAATTGCCATATTTTGTCCCATTTTATTAAAAACCTTTATAAGTTCCCTCACTTGATGCTGGTTCATGAATATCTCATTGCCCCATACGCAAAAAGGGTCGACACGCGGATCTTTACCAGTGACATATGTACCTACAAGCAACAAGTTAGTATTAGAAGGTAAATAGAAAATGCACAATGACGTTGTACAGTATTCCATGTCCCAGTATATAAGATCTTATTACATCCAAAATACTCACATATTTGATGTATTAACATCTTATACTTTGGGGCGGATGGAGTATATATATAAGCCATGTGATGAAACTAATCTCGATGAAAAACAATAGTTGTTCCCGATATTGTCCTGGGTAAGTACACCGAAAGGCATGTTAAGTACTGACAGGCTAAACATCAACCAAATATATGCATGGTAAACAACATGATCACAAAATGATAGCTTCAGTGTGCAGGTTTAAGCACGCTAGCTAAGTTAATAATAAGTGGAGATGCGTGTTAACTGCAATAGGCTTATCATTTAACAACAACACAATATAGTCATTCTAACTGGTATTGTGCACGTTTAAGGACACTAGTTATAGTTACATAAAAATGGAAAGGCTTGTGCTCACTACAACAAGCTTAACAGCAACCAAATATAGTCATTCTAACTGGTATTGTGCATGTTTAAGCACACTAGTTATAGTTACATAAAAATGGAAAGGCTTGTGCTCACTACAACAAGCTTAACATCAACCAAATATAGTGATTCATAGTGGTAGTGTTGAAATTGCATAGAATGTAGCTCGTGTTTACACACCAAATTTTATAACTGAACATCACATTGTGAAAAAACAGAAATAAACAGTGGGCGTGTTAACTACACCAGGCTTAACAGGAACCACATATGGCCGTTGAAACTGGTATGATGAAATTGAACTGGAAAGTACATACTTGCAGATGGAACTTCACAACATGAATAACTAAAATAAACAAAACATACTATATAGCAATTGAACCAGGACATCTGCCCAGTACAAACAACCGAGCTAGGAAAAAACAGTTAAACAAGGCATATGCTCACTACAACAGGCTTGATAGCAACAAAAAATAGTCATTCCAACTGTATTATTAAAATTGCATAGAACGTAGCCGGTGCTTAAACATGAAATTGTATAACTGAACATCACATGCGAAAGAACTAAAATAAACAGTGAACGTGTTAACTGCACCAGGTTTAACAGGAACCATATATGGCTCTTGAGACATTTAGCATGAGTGAAGTAATTTAACATGAGATGGGTTTCCTCACCTGTCACAGATGGGCTCATTCCCATTAGAAGGGCGCGGATTATGGGTGTGCTCCCTCTTTTCACAGATGGGCTCCTTCCCCTTGGAAGAGCAGGGATGCAGGGTGACCTCCCAGATGTCATGGATGGGCTCTTTCCCCTTGAAAGAGATGGATAGGGTGCCGTTGTCGGCGTCGGCGTCGGCGTCGTCAATGAGGTATGACTTGGCAGCTGACGATGCCGAGCCACCGTCATAGAACGTGTCCTTCAGAAATGACAAAAGAGGCTCCATGGAGATGAAGGAAGGCGAATTCTTGAGAGCGAAGCAGAGTAGATCAGCGCCTGGGCCTTGCATGAGGTCGACGGGGGTTGAACCCGAGGGGTCAGGGTAGGGCCACTTAAGCAGTGACATAGCCCGTGACAAGCCGTCACTGTCGACGAGCTCGACGTAGTAGCCGGCTGCACCGATATGCATCCATGCGGGAACCCGCTGTCTTACAGCCTTGTATTCGTTAGATTTCTCGGCGGCCTCGGAGGCCACCTCATCATCGTAGTCAGCTTCCCCGGCGGCCTTGGCGGTCACCTCGTCATCGTGGACAGCTTCCCCGGTGGCCTCGGCGGCCTACGCGGCCTCCTCGTCATCGTAGTCAGCTACCCCGGCGGCCTCGACGGACACCTCGTCATCGTAGTCAGCTTCCCCGGTGATCCCGGCGGGCACCTCGTCATCGTAGACAGCTTCCCCGGCTGCCTCGGCCGCCACCTCGGCATCGTCCATCGGAAAGGCCGCGATATACCTCCTTTAGGCCAGTCGCTCCTCGATCTCACCTGCAAGTGTAGCTGGGATTAGGCTGCGACGGTCTGCGATGTGGATCAGTGCAAATCTGTGAGGAAAGGGGGTGTTTAGCAGGCGCCATCTAAGAAATTCAAGACGGCGAGGGTACGGAGATGGGTTCGTAACCTGGACGGGGAGAGCAGGAGAGGTTGACCGTGGAACGCGGAGCGGGATCGGCGGCGGCGGCGGCGGCGAGGTAGCTAGGGTTCGAGTGAGGGAGTTGTGTGGGGTTGGGGTGGGAGGGGTCTAGGTGGTGTTTGAGGAAATGTCGCTGCTACTTTAAATTTTACTTGGAGGGAGTGAAAAGCCGGGACAAACTGAAACTTTTATGAAGGGTTTGAAGTGGCACCGAAGGAACAAACATCGCACACGGCCCGAACATAATACATGTGTGCAATTCAAAGAGATAAACCCGCGGAACCATCAATTTTTAAATTGATCAAGGTAGGTAACTATTTTTAAGATTTCTCTATACGGGTTGGTGCAAGGTGGTCTGTAGTTACGTGACAACTGACAACCACGGGTCGGGCATGGCACACAGTTAGCATGCGGGAACCGTGTCTACCACTCTACTGCGTACACAATCGCCCACAGTTGTCTCCTTCGACTCGTCTGCTATTTAAGTTTCAAAAAAAGACTACCCTGCCATTTATATAACAACATTGGAAATTAAACACGATAAATCTAGGGTCATCGCACAAACAGACCTGCTTGTGGACCAGATGTATGTATGGAAAGCTTGTTGTGGTGTTCAAATACGGAATGCACAACTTTCATGTGACACACAATGTCCTGCAGAGCACACGGCAATGTTGGCTTATCCGCCCCCCCCCACACATACGCGCGCCTTCGAGTCGGCGGAGGGATGATAGGTTAGTATATATATGAACTTACAAACTTATACTACAAGTGCAATTCACCCCACCGTAACACAAAACCAATAGAAATCCATCATGATCACCCCTCCCCCGTGTTTTAGTTCTGAGGGTAGATTGCGCTGGCCCACTGATGGGCGCGTCTTGGAAACTTCACAAGATGGGTGAGACCGCAACCGCATGTGTGTGTGGCTCAACTAATTACTTAAGGTGGTGTGATATTTCGTGTGTGCAAAACTTTTTGATGTGGCTCAAAAGTTGAACGGTATGTAGTACCTGACCTCATAAATACGTTTCGTGCATACGTAGTACTATTGTGATGCCCCTCCCCCGCCCCCGCCCCGCCCCACGCACACACATGCTTCGAATAAACACCACGACCTATATATATGTATCCGCTCAAACTTGTGTCTCGTATCTCACCATGAACTATATCGTAACAAATAATGAGAGGACTATATCTACATTGGTCAAATTAACCAGTAGTATATATGGGAAGGTTTAAGTGATAGACCTCATGGGTCCACAAATTCGGCATGTCGTCCATAACCACGCGAGGGAGTGTGTGTAGACAACACCCATACATGGCCCCAGACACATATGTATGAAAGCGTTGTGCGACGTTTTCAAATACCAAACGCACAACTTTCGCCGCCACATGTGTGTCTCTCGAACCAGAATGGCCATGTACTAAGGTTAACGACCCATGCATATATAGCCCCAAGCGCGTGTTGGGGAACGTTGCATGGGAAACAAAAATTTTCCTACGCACACACAAGATCTATCCATGGTGATGAGCATCTACGAGAGGGAGAGTGAATCTACATACCCTTGTAGATCGCTAAGCGGAAGCGTTAATAAACGCGGTTGATGTAGTCGAACGTCTTCGCGATCCAAATCGCCGAGCGTCCCGCGATCCAATCACGATCCTTCCGATCTAGTGCCGAACGGACGGCACCTCCGCGTTCAACACACGTACGGCTTGATGACGCCTTCACCTCCTCGATCCAGCGAGCGATGGTGAAGTAGTGGTTGAGTTCCAGCAGCACGACGGCGTGGTGATGGTGGTGAGGAACAATCTCTGCAGGGCTTCGCCAAGCGCTACGGAGATTATGACGGAGGAACTAGAGGGCTAGGGTTGCCGGCACACGGCTTGGGAAATCCTGATGTGTCCCGTGTGCTAGCCCTGCCCCTCTATTTATATGTTGAGCCTTGGGGTCTAAACTTGGAGTAAAAGCCTCCTCCGGGTCGGTTTTGCCCGCACAAGGTCGGTTTGGCCCGCAGGGAAAGAGTCCAACTCGGATCCCTGCCGAACCGCGCACAGCCGCGCACAAGCGGTAGTACCGCTTCACACAAGCGGTAGTACCGCTTGGGCGGTAGTACCGCTTCACACAAGCGGTAGTACCGCTCCGGCGGTAGTACCGCTTCACACAAGCGGTAGTACCGCTCCGGCGGTAGTACCGCTTCACCAAGCGGTAGTACCGCTTACGCGGCAGCAAAACTACTTTTGCACTTTCCAATACCTTGTGGGTTTTATCCTTTTGGCTCATATAAAGTGTTGCTGCACCCGAACACTTCGGTAAACATCCGGAACCCCTTCCGGTGAACTTCGGAACCCTTCCAGAGATCAAAACACTATTATCACATATATCAATCTTTACCTCCGGACTATTCCGGAGATCCTCGTCATGTCCGGGATCTTATCCGGGACTCCGAACAACTTTCGGTCACCAACATAATAACTCAATTATACTAATCGTCACCAAACGTTAAGTGTGTAGACCCTGCGGGTTCGAGAACTATGTAGACATGACCGAGACACCTCTACGGCCAATAACCAATAGCGGGACCTGGATGCCCATATTGGCTCCTACATATTCTACGAAGATCTTTATCGGTCGAACCTCTATGTCAAGGATTCAGTTAATCCCGTATGCTGTTCCCTTTGTTCTTCGGTATGTTACTTGCCCGAGATTCGATCGTCGGTATCACTATACCTAGTTCAATCTCGTTACCGGCAAGTCTCTTTACTCGTTCCGTAATACAAGATCTCGTGGCTAACACTTTAGTCACATTGCTTGCAAGGCTCAATGTGATGTTGTATTACCGAGTGGGCCCTGAGATACCTCTCCGTCACACGGAGTAACAAATCCCAGTCTTGATCCATGTCAACCCAACAGACACCCTCGGAGATACCTGTAGAGCACCTTTATAGTCACCCAGTTACGTTGCGACGTTTGATACACACAAGGTATTCCTCCGGTGTCAGTGAGTTGCATGATCTCATGGTCAAAGGAACAGATACTTGACATGCAGAAAACAATAGCAATAAACTGACACGATCAAATGCTACGTTTACAGTTTGGGTCTTGTCCATCACATCATTCTCCTAATGATGTGATCCCGTTATCAAATGACATCTCATGTCCATGGCTAGGAAACCTTAACCATCTTTGATCAACAAGCTAGTCAACTAGAGGCTTACTAGGGACACAGTGTTGTCTATGTACCCACACATGTATTTGAGTTTCCAATCAATACAATTATAGCATGGATAATAAACGATTATCATGAACAAGGAAATATAATAATAACCAATTTATTATTGCCTCTAGGGCATATTTCCAACAGTCTCCCACTTGCACTAGAGTCAATAATCTAGTTCACATCACTATGTGATTTACATTGTAATGAATCGAACACCCATGCAGTTCTGGTGTTGTTCATGTTTAGCCCTTGGAAGAGGTTTAGTCATCGGATCTGCAACATTTAGATCCGTGTGTACTTTGCAAATATTTATGTCGTCCTCCTTGATGTAATCGCGGATGGAATTGAAACGTCGCTTTATGTGTCTGGTCCTCTTGTGAAATCTTGGTTCCTTGGCTAGAGCAATGGCACCAGTATTATCACAAAACAGAGTCATTGGGTTAAGTGCACTAGGCACTACTCCAAGATCTGTCATGAACTCCTTCATCCAGACACCTTCCTTCGCCGCCTCCGAGGCAGCGATGTACTCCGCTTCGCATGTAGAATCTGCTACCACGCTTTGCTTGGAACTGCACCAGCTAACCGCACCCCCATTAAGAATAAATACGTATCCGGTTTGCGACTTAGAGTCATCCGGATTAGTGTCAAAGCTTGCATCGACGTAACCCTTTACGACGAGCTCTTGATCACCTCCATAAACGAGAAACATGTCCTTAGTCCTTTTCAGGTATTTCAGGATATTCTTGACCGCCGTCCAGTGTTCCATTCCTGGATCACTTTGAAACCTTCCGGCCATACTTATGGCAAGGCTGACATCGGGTCTTGTGCACAGCATTGCATACATAATAGAGCCTATGGCTGAAGCATAGGGGATGACACTCATCTTTTCTCTATCTTCTGCAGTCACTGGGCATTGAGTCTTACTCAACTTCACACCTTGCAAAACAGGCAAGAACCCCTTCTTGGACTGATCCATTTTGAATTTCTTCAAAATCTTATCAAGGTATGTGCTTTGTGAAAGTCCTATTAAGCGTCTTGATCTATCTCTATAGATCTTGATGCCTAATATGAAAGCAGCTTCTCCTAGGTCCTTCATTGAAAAACTCTTGTTCAAATATTCCTTTACGCTTTCCAGCATTTCTATATTGTTTCCAATCAGCAATATGTCATCCACATATAAGATTAGAAACGCTATAGAGCTCCCACTCACTTTCTTGTAAATACAAGCTTCTCCGTAAACTTGTATAAACTCGAACGCTTTGATCACCTCATCAAAACGAAGATTCCAACTCCGAGATGCTTGCACCAGTCCATAAATGGATCGCTGGAGTTTGCAAACTTTGTCAGCATTCTCTGGATCGACAAAACCTTCTGGTTGCATCATATACAACTCTTCCTTAAGGTAACCGTTAAGGAACGCTGTTTTGACATCCATCTGCCAAATTTCATAATCGAAAAAGGCAGCTATTGCTAACATGATTCTGACGGACTTAAGCATCGCTACCGGGTGAGAAGGTCTCATCGTAGTCAACTCCTTGAACTTGTGAAAAACCCTTTGCCACAAGTCGAGCTTTATAGACGGTGACATTACCGTCCGCGTCCGTCTTCCTCTTAAAGATCCATTTGTTCTGAATGGCCTTACGCCCTTCAGGTAATACTTCCAAAGTCCATACTTTGTTTTCATACATGGATCCCATCTCGGATTTCATGGCCTCTAACCACTTCTCGGAATCCGGGCCCATCATCGCTTCTCCATAGCTCGTAGGTTCATCGTTGTCTAACAACACAATTTTTAAGACAGGGTTGCCGTACCACTCAGGAGTAGTACGCGTCCTTGTCGACCTACGAGGTTCGATAGCAACTTGATCCAAAGCTTCATGATCATCATCATTAACTTCCTCTTCAGCTAATGTAGGCTCCACAGAAACAACTTTCTGCGCTGCGCTACTCTCAGGTTGAAGTAAAGGTTCAACAACCTCATCAAGTTCTATCTTCCTCCCACTCAATTCTTTCGAGAGAAACTCTTTCTCAAGAAACGTTCCGTTTTTAGCGACAAACACTTTGCCTTCGGATCTGAGATAGAAGGTATACCCAACTGTCTCTTTTGGGTATCCTATGAAGACGCATTTCTCCGCTTTGGGTTCCAGCTTTTCAGGCTGAAGCTTTTTGACATAAGCATCACATCCCCAAACTTTAAGAAACGACAGCTTTGGCTTCTTGCCAAACCAAAGTTCATATGGCGTCGTCTCAACGGATTTCGATGGTGCCCTATTTAAAGTGAATGCAGCTGTCTCTAATGCATAACCCCAAAACGATAGTGGCAAATCGGCAAGAGACATCATAGATCGCACCATATCTAATAAGGTTCGATTACGACGTTCGTACACACCATTACGCTGTGGTGTTCCAGGCGGTGTCAATTGTGAAACAATTCCACACTGTCTTAAGTGACTGCCAAACTCATAACTCAGATATTCTCCTCCTCGATCAGATCGTAGGAATTTAATCTTCTTGTTACGATGATTCTCAACTTCACTCTGAAATTGTTTGAACTTTTCAAATGTTTCAGACTTGTGTTTCATTAAGTAAATATACCCATATCTACTTAAGTCATCAGTGAAGGTGAGAAAGTAACGATAACCACCGCGCGCCTCAATACTCATTGGACCGCACACATCAGTATGTATGATTTCCAATAAGTCACTTGCCCGTTCCATTATTCCAGAGAACGGCGTTTTAGTCATCTTGCCCATGAGGCATGGCTCACATGTGTCAAGTGATTCAAAATCAAGTGACTCCAAAAGTCCATCAGCATGGAGCTTCCTCATGCGTTTTACGCCAATATGACCTAAACGGCAGTGCCACAAGAAAGTGGTATTATCATTATCAATTCTACATCTTTTGGCATCAATGTTATGAACATGTGTATTATTACTATCGAGATTCAATAAGAATAAACCCCTCACATTGGGTGCATGACCATAAAAGATATTACTCATATAAATAGAACAACCATTATTCTCTGATTTAAATGAGTAACCGTCTCGCAATAAACAAGATCCAGATATAATGTTCATGCTTAACGCAGGCACCAAATAACACTTATTTAGGTTCATCACTAATCCCGACGGTAATCGAAGAGCGAGCGTGCCGACGGCGATCACATCAACCTTGGAACCATTTCCCACGCGCATCGTCACTTCGTCCTTTGCCAGCCTCCGTCTATTCCGCAGTTCCTGTTTTGAGTTGCAAATATGAGCAGCCGCACCGGTATCAAATACCCAGGCACTACAACGAGAGTTGGTAAGGTACACATCAATAACATGTATATCATATATAACTTGTTTGTTGTTGGCCGCCTTCTTGTCAGCCAAATACTTGGGGCAATTCCGCTTCCAGTGTCCAGTTCCCTTGCAATGAAAACACACAGTTTCTGGTTTGGGTCCAGCCTTGGGTTTCTTCACGAGAGGAGCAACTGCTTTGCCACTCTTCTTGGAGTTACCCTTCTTACCCTTGCCATTTTTCTTGAAACTAGTGGTTTTATTGACCATCAACACTTGATGCTCCTTCTGAATTTCAGACTCAGCGGCTTTCAGCATCGCAAACAGCTCGGCGACTGACTTGTTCATCCCGTGCATGTTATAGTTCAACACGAAGCTCTTGTAGCTAGGTGGCAATGATTGAAGAACTCTGTCAGTGATAGCCTCTGGCGGAAGGGGCATCCCTAACTCAGCCAGACGGGTGGAGTACCCAGACATTCTGAGCACGTGATCACTGATAGACCCGTTCTCCTCCATCTTGCAAGCATAGAACTTATCGGAGATCTCATATCTCTCGATCCGGGCATTCTTCTGAAAGATAAACTTCAACTCCTGGAACATCTCATATGCTCCATGACGTTCAAAACGTCTTTGAAGTCCCGGTTCTAAGCCATACAACATTGCACATTGAACTATTGAGTAATCATCAGAACGAGCCTGCCAGGCGTTCACAACGTCTAGAGACTCAACTGGAGCGGGTGGATCACCAAGCGGTGCATCAAGGACATAAGCCTTCTGGGAAGCCGTAAGGATAATCCTTAGATTACGGGCCCAGTCCACAAAGTTACTTCCATCATCTTTCAACTTAGCTTTCTCTAGGAACGCATTAAAATTCAGGGGTGCTACTGCGCGAGCCATGATCTACAACATAAATATAGCAAAGACAACTTAGACTATTGTTCTTAGATAATGAGTTTAGTTAATCATATTACTTAAAAACTCCCACTCAAATTGACATCCCTCCGATCATTCGAGTGTAACATGATCCAAATCCACCAACTCAAGTCCGATCATCACGTGAGTTGAGGTGGTTTCAATGGTGAACATCTTCATGTTGATCATATCTACTATATGACTCATGTTCGACCTTTCGGTCTCTTGTGTTCCGAGGCCATGTCTGTACATGCTAGGCTCGTCAAGTTTAACCCGAGTGTTCCGCACGTGTAACATGGCTTACACCCGTTGTATGCGAACGTAGAGTCTATCACACCCGATCATCACGGCGTGTCTCGAAACGACGAACTTTCGCAACGGTGCACACTTGGGGAGAACACAATTTATCTTGAAATTTAAGTGAGGGATCACCTTATAATGCTACCGTCGTCCTAAGCAAAATAAGATGCATAAAAGGATTAACATCACATGCAAATCATAAGTGACATGATATGGCCATGAACTTGTGCTTTTGATCTCCATCTCCAAAGCACCGGCATGATCTCCATCGTCACCGGCATGACACCATGATCTCCATCATCTTGATCTCCATCAACGTGTCGCCATAAGGTTGTCGCGCCGACTGATGCTTCCACGACTATAGCTAACGTTTAGCGATAAAGTAAAGCATTACATAGCGCTTAATGATTGACACGCAGGTCATACAATAATTAAAGACAACTCTATGGCTCCTGCCAGTTGCCGTACTCATCGACATGCAAGTCGTGATATTCTATACAACACATGATCATCTCATACATCACATATATCTCATCATGTAATTGGCCATATCATATCACATCATACCCTGCAAAAACAAGTTAGACGTCCTCTAATTGTTGTTGCAAATTTTACGTGGCTGCTACGGGTTTGCAAGAACCGTTCTTACCTACGCAAAACCACAACGTGGTGTAGTGATTGCTTTTTGATCTTCTAAAAGAACCCTCTTCATTGAACCGATTCAACTAAAGTGAGAGAGACAGACACCCGCCAGTCACCTTTATGCAACAAGTGCACGCAGCGGTAAAACCAGTCTCGCGTAAGCGTACGCGTAATGTCGGTCCGGGCCGCTTCATCTCACAATACCGCTGAATCAAGTATCAACTAGTAACGGCAAGCAATATGTATACACCCACGCCCACAACTCGTTTGTGTTCTACTCGAGATCTCATCTACGCATAGACCTAGCTCTGATACCACTGTTGGGGAACGTTGCATGGGAAACAAAAATTTTCCTACGCACACACAAGATCTATCCATGGTGATGAGCATCTACGAGAGGGAGAGTGAATCTACATACCCTTGTAGATCGCTAAGCGGAAGCGTTAATAAACGCGGTTGATGTAGTCGAACGTCTTCGCGATCCAAATCGCCGAGCGTCCCGCGATCCAATCACGATCCTTCCGATCTAGTGCCGAACGGACGGCACCTCCGCGTTCAACACACGTACGGCTTGATGACGCCTTCACCTCCTCGATCCAGCGAGCGATGGTGAAGTAGTGGTTGAGTTCCAGCAGCACGACGGCGTGGTGATGGTGGTGAGGAACAATCTCTGCAGGGCTTCGCCAAGCGCTACGGAGATTATGACGGAGGAACTAGAGGGCTAGGGTTGCCGGCACACGGCTTGGGAAATCCTGATGTGTCCCGTGTGCTAGCCCTGCCCCTCTATTTATATGTTGAGCCTTGGGGTCTAAACTTGGAGTAAAAGCCTCCTCCGGGTCGGTTTTGCCCGCACAAGGTCGGTTTGGCCCGCAGGGAAAGAGTCCAACTCGGATCCCTGCCGAACCGCGCACAGCCGCGCACAAGCGGTAGTACCGCTTCACACAAGCGGTAGTACCGCTCCGGCGGTAGTACCGCTTCACACAAGCGGTAGTACCGCTCCGGCGGTAGTACCGCTTCACACAAGCGGTAGTACCGCTCCGGCGGTAGTACCGCTTCACCAAGCGGTAGTACCGCTTACGCGGCAGCAAAACTACTTTTGCACTTTCCAATACCTTGTGGGTTTTATCCTTTTGGCTCATATAAAGTGTTGCTGCACCCGAACACTTCGGTAAACATCCGGAACCCCTTCCGGTGAACTTCGGAACCCTTCCAGAGATCAAAACACTATTATCACATATATCAATCTTTACCTCCGGACTATTCCGGAGATCCTCGTCATGTCCGGGATCTTATCCGGGACTCCGAACAACTTTCGGTCACCAACATAATAACTCAATTATACTAATCGTCACCAAACGTTAAGTGTGTAGACCCTGCGGGTTCGAGAACTATGTAGACATGACCGAGACACCTCTACGGCCAATAACCAATAGCGGGACCTGGATGCCCATATTGGCTCCTACATATTCTACGAAGATCTTTATCGGTCGAACCTCTATGTCAAGGATTCAGTTAATCCCGTATGCTGTTCCCTTTGTTCTTCGGTATGTTACTTGCCCGAGATTCGATCGTCGGTATCACTATACCTAGTTCAATCTCGTTACCGGCAAGTCTCTTTACTCGTTCCGTAATACAAGATCTCGTGGCTAACACTTTAGTCACATTGCTTGCAAGGCTCAATGTGATGTTGTATTACCGAGTGGGCCCTGAGATACCTCTCCGTCACACGGAGTAACAAATCCCAGTCTTGATCCATGCCAACCCAGCAGACACCCTCGGAGATACCTGTAGAGCACCTTTATAGTCACCCAGTTACGTTGCGACGTTTGATACACACAAGGTATTCCTCCGGTGTCAGTGAGTTGCATGATCTCATGGTCAAAGGAACAGATACTTGACATGCAGAAAACAATAGCAATAAACTGACACGATCAAATGCTACGTTTACAGTTTGGGTCTTGTCCATCACATCATTCTCCTAATGATGTGATCCCGTTATCAAATGACATCTCATGTCCATGGCTAGGAAACCTTAACCATCTTTGATCAACAAGCTAGTCAACTAGAGGCTTACTAGGGACACAGTGTTGTCTATGTACCCACACATGTATTTGAGTTTCCAATCAATACAATTATAGCATGGATAATAAACGATTATCATGAACAAGGAAATATAATAATAACCAATTTATTATTGCCTCTAGGGCATATTTCCAACAGCGCGCCCACAGTTCGATCCGATAGGAGGGATTCAATGTGTATGATGCATTCGATTTTTTGTTAGAATTGAAATGTCGATGCATATATCAACTACGTATAATATATACACATATACCAACAAGAAGAATCCACCTTGGTCAAATAAACATCTCTACAAACACTTGTCAAAAAGTGACGACCACATGGACATGGTTGTGTCGGTGTGACGATGCCGATGACCACGTGAGAGAGTGTTTGACAAAACAAACGCCCACTCCATGAGGCCCACACATATATGTAATTAAGTGTTTGTTTAGTTAGTAACCAATGGAACTTTAATGCCACTTGCCTTAGAAATTGTAAGTCAACTTACGAAGAGGATCGATCACAAAAAATGGGGCTAGTTCTCATGGGGACCTTTCTATCCATGGGTTAGAGTTAGTTTGAGCTAGTTGGGGCTCAAATAGCCCTAAAGTATTCAAACATGGGGGTTAGATTGTAGCCAGTTGCATTTAACCCACACAAAAAAACTATCCCACCCAAGAGGTGCTAATTGGAGCTAGTTCTCATGGGGACCTTTCTATCCCACCAGCCAAGAGGTGCTAATTGGAGCTAGTTTTCGTGGGGCTCACTAAAAAATCACTGTTCTCTCTCCATCAAGTGCATCTATTGTCAATCTAACCCTGTCATCCAAACACCTCTTTGGCTAGAGTTAGTTTAGGGTTAGTCATGAGCTAGAAACTAACTCCAACCTCTAGCTAAGTTAGAGTATCCAAAACAGGGCCACACGCACGCATAACGAAAAGGATCCACATTGGTCAAAACAATATACAATATAGGTGCCACACATGGGCCCCATAGATTGACGCGTCACCGATTACCATGTGAGGGAGCCACACTTAGGACCACCAGAGATTATATGTGACACAAGCATATGCATGGGTATGTTTTTTTGATTCAAAATGCCAACTGCACGACTTTGATACAGTGCGTGCTTCACAAATTGGGAAGTCCCCACGCTAAAGAAAACTGCATGCAATATGCATGTCTCCTCCCACGCACCCCCTCAACTTTGATCGGTAGGAGGTACTCATGAGTACGTCACGTCAATCTTTGGTGTGGAATCTCACCATGATCTACCTCTACATAGAGCAGATTAACTTAACCCACCTTGGTCAAACCCCTACCGATGCGCGGCTCAAAAGTGATAGACCACATGCATGGACCCACGAATGTGGGGATCACTAGTAACGCACGAAGGATTATTGTCCGAGGGACCACCACCATCGTGTGCATGTGTCCTAAACACAGGCATGACGTGCCTTGTTAAACATTTCAATGCACAATTTTGATAATTTGGGGTGGCACTGCCTCACAAAACGGACAATCCCACACACACAGGCTAGTGCAAACAAGTGAAACGGAAAGAGGCCCCCACCCCCCGTGCGCGGCCACCACCGGAAACACCACTTCGAGCCGCGTCAAACTATTTTTACGCAGAAAACATGTGACACATCAGTCCGTGCTATAATTATAAAATGTCCACATATCATTCGAAAAATATGCAATAATTGAGTTTCCAGGAATTCCTTGGGGGAAATCATATGTCCCCTTGGGTTCATGTGTTTAGTCGCCATGCAATAAATGGTAAGGAACCTCAAACATCAAATTGACGGGGCACGTGTGTGTGTAATTTCTGGCCTAATTAGAGACAAATTTTAGATACACTTTTCTTAGAAACGGGAGCTTATTAAAGGTTGGTGCTTGGTACACACACTTGTCACGTTACCATCAGGAACGATTATAGTATTGAACCATGTGCGTTGGTCCCAACAAAATATTACGGGACGTGAGTTGACGGGACGCATGATGCAAGCAGTCCACGGCTCAGTCTGACCGTGAGGCGTGCGAGCAGGTGTGTAAATTGACCGGACGCGTGCGAGCAGGCCACTCTGGATCACCGGGAGACGTGCGAGCTGGTGTGTGAATTGACGGGGCACGTGTGAGCAGTCCTCTCCCCAGGCTAGCCGGGAGACGTGCGAGCAGTCCTCTGCGCGGGCTAGACGGGAGACGTGCGAGCAGGGGTGAGGCATGCGAGAAGACCGCTGCGCAGGCTCACCGGGAGGCGAGCCGTTTACCTGCCTCCCGCCTAGCTCCCAACCACTCTATATTAATCGCGTCTGTGCCGCTGGTTATCGCAGGCGGCCGAACTCCCCTCTCTCCACACAGCGCACCTACATCCTCGCCGCTGTTCCCAGTCGTAAACGCTCTCGAAAGTGTATCAGATGGCGACCTAGCGCACCATCGGAGGGAGTGGTGATGCGGGGGTCGAAGCCGGGGCCGGCGAAGCAACTAAGCATCTCTTGATGCTGGGCGACGAGGTTGCCCTCCCGGCCAATGAGGTCTCGCGCGGACAGAAGCACGGCAATGATGTCGTAAGCCCCGTCGTGCCTCCCCAGCAGGAGGCGGTGCTGCACAGAGACTACTACGACCTCTCTGATGACCACTCCACCAACGACGACTTCGACGGCGACAACTCCGACGACGACGGAGAACAGGTTAGACCCCCCCTATTTTGGTAACTATATCATAGGGTATCTCAGATTAGTTCTGTTTTCCGTCTTTTTTTTGTAATTCATCAAGGGTTCATGTTATTTCAATCCATGTAATCAGAGTAAGATTCGATGGATCCGTGTTAGTGTGTACGTATTGATTGTTTGGTAGGAATGATAAGTGACTTGGATAAGTGACAACCGTACATACGATTATGCTAGTATTATGTCTAAGGTTTTACAGTGATTTAATGGTTGACCTCTACAAATGATCATTTTGCTAATAATCTGTTTACATAGATGATTGTACATGTACCCATTTGTAAATAAGCACTGTATAAGAGCATGTAGATCACTACTTTAGTGATAATGTGGAGTAGTACTTACTTCAAAGTTCCTTGTTTGTTTGAAAATAATCGGTTCATGCATTTAAAGTCATTAGTTAATAATTTTGTAGCACTAAGTTGTTTGTGATATCATTTTATGCATTTTATTCTTCAATGTCATGATTTTGTATTATATGTATAGGTGCTATGTGACGACGTTGGCAGCGATAAGTACGACCAGAGAAGGTACAAGAAGCAAAAGCTCAAGGAGATCTATGCGGGAACGCATAATCGTCGTATCAGGACCCGGAATGGGGGCTTCGGATGCCCGTTCTGCGCCCAAAGGCTTAACCCCATGTTTGCAAGTATTCTAGCACATGCTAGAGGACGAGCCGTTGGCTCTTTCAAGAAGAAGTATTCTCGGAGGGTGGCGCACGCCGCGTACGCGGAGTACCTGGAGAAAGTTTACGTTGTTGGTGGGTATGATTAGGATTGAGTTATATATACATGTCCTGCTGCCAGCACTACCCTAGCTATCTATAGTTTGTGCGTCTTATATCTCTGCTTGAGTATGTTTATTATGTGTTGATCTAGATGTTGGTGAGACTCTGTTTTATGAACTAATACGTAGAGCAATGTAATTGCAGTCTTGAGCTGCAATCAGTTTGGTTGATGGAATATTTTTGCTTATCTTAGAGACCCCACACAATTTACTACTAGCAACTGTTTGCCCACAGCATGCACAACTACATTTTACTGTTGGCAGTTTTTTTACACTATGCATATTACGGTAAAAAATGCTTGACTTACTTGTAAACTTGTTGAATGCGGTAAAAGATCCAAGTGTCACACGAAAAGATGAAATCTGGAAACCAAAAACTTGGTTATTTTCCCGGATTGTAACCGGGTGCGAGGACTAACATTGTGCTACGACACGCGTGTGTGCTGATTGTCCAAAACGCATTCCCGCGCATCGAACGTCTGCGGCAGTAGGATTTACACGGATCACGGCTGTCCATTTACACCGTAGTTACACTTATCGCAAATGGCTGTGTCAGCTGAACCGTCGCCTCCGAAGCACATTATTATTCTGGCCGAGAAAACCCTCACCATTGTCCCCGCTTAAAAAAACCCGCACCGTCCTTCCCAGTCGCACCCGCACTGCATATTCCACACCGCTGCTTAGTGCTGAACTTGTACGCTGCCTTATGTCATTGCACACACATCGTTTTTACTAACCGTTTACCATTTAACACCCCCAATAATGGGAGCTTCTTCCAGCCGACGCGTGGCCAACCGAACTGGGCGGGAGGCTGTGCGCGTTTGCGCGCGGGAACGGGCTCACCAACTATACGTTGGTGGCACTTCGAGCCGCCACATGACCAAACGAACCGCCGGGAATGCTTGTTCGTGTGCTGGTCAATCTTGCACAGCAATCCTCTGCTGGGAACGCGGTGACAAGACGTGCCAATTACAGCCCGTCCAGCACCCATTTACTCCACTGCTCATTTAACCTATTGTCTCTCTTCAACCTTTCCGCACAATGCAAGAAGCACACCCACACTCCAAATACAGAGAGGATATCCTGCTCGGCTCCAATGGCGGAGCTCCCAGCGGCTGCCGATGACGAGCGGCAGTTCTCCATTCGTGCCTACGTGGACACCCACGTAAGGTTCAAGAACCTCACGGTGGTGTACACCAACGACCCGATCTAGGTGGAGAACTCCATCCACACCATGGAGCAATTACTTGTCTATGACAAGTACAAAGTGGTCGGCTTCGACCTCGAGGACACCGGCGGTCGTGCCAGGCATGATCAGAAGGTTGCCGTTGCCCAGCTATTTTTGGGCCATTACGTCCTCGTCTACCACTACTGCCTGGCCACAAGGCCTTGCGATCGATTTGCCAGGTTTGTCAATAGCCCCGACTAAATATTCGGTACGGTGGACACCACCAACGATGAAAAGGTGCTCAAGACGACTGGCTTGTCCTGCCGGAATCTTGTGAACATCCAATCCCTGTACGAAGATCTTGGGTGGCGAGGAGAAGCATAAGGACTCCCTGGTTGACCTCGCCATGGCCATCATAGACCCCTACTACAGAGGCATGAAGGATGTCTGCAAGAAGAAGGTTGCCTGGCACCGCACCTGGGTCCGAAGACTGGATGAAGATCACGTCAAGTACGCGGCCAAGGACGCGTACGTAAGCTACGAGATGTGCAGGCGAATCGTTGACATGAGGAAGTGCCTCCGTCCTGCGCCGATCGGCACCCCTCGTCACAAGAACTATAGATGAATGATTTGATGGTTGTCACTACTAGTTTAGTATGCATGTACTTGTTAATTGATGTGTGCAAATGTTATCTGTAGTCAGTAATGTAATTGGATGTTTATTTAGGTTATGCAATCATGATGTTGTTCTGTAGACAGAGCATAGATGCTATATGGCAGACATAGCAGATCACATTGCTTACGATTATAGAAACGAACACCTCGGTGATGATTTCAACAATCACAGACAATTGGGTGCGATCAAGTGTTTGTCCATAGGCCACATCACACACACCTTATTATTAGGAATCGTTTGTCTTTTTATCGGTCTTCCCACCTAATTCCGAGTAATGACCTGTTTGCCGGGTATCACACACATCTTGTTACGCAGAATCGTTTGTGTTACTTTTGATCAACACAAACAGTTCATCCAAACGACCTGTTTGCGGGGTATCACATACAGCCATGCAAATGACATCTTATGAGGGAGACTCTTATTTTGGTAGTACTATCTTTCCTTTCTATGCAATGGCCGATTAATATCTGGACATCAATATGCAATTGACGATTAATATCCGGACCTTAAGAAGCAGAACCACGACCGAGGGTATCCTGCGCGACTCCAATGGCGCTCCCAGTGGCTGCCGACGATGAGCGCCAGTTCACCATGCATGTGATACGTCTCCAACATATCTATAATTTTTGCTTGTTCCATGCTGTTATATTATCATTCTTGGATGTTTTACAATCATTTTATAACAATTTTATATCATTTTTTGGGACTAATCTATTGATATAGTGCCAAAGTGCCAGTTGTTGTTTTTGCATGTTTTTTACTTCGCAGAAAATCAATACCAAACGGAGTTCAATCGAGACGAATTTTTTTGGAGATTTTTTGTGGACCAGAAGACACCCAGTGGGACAAACAACTGCCGGAGAGGTGGGCTGTGGAGAGCACAACCCACCAGGGCACGCCAGGGGGACCCTGGCACGCCCTGATGGGTTGTGCCCTCCATGGCCCCCTTACGCACCGCCTCTGATGCCTATAAATTCTCAAATATTCAGAAAACTCTAGAGTAGTCGACGAAACACAATTCCAGCCGCCGCAAGTTCCAGAACCGTGAGATCCAATCTAAACACCATCACAGAGGGGTTCATCTTCCTCATAGGTGCCTCTCCGATGATGCGCGAGTAGTCCACCATAGACCTACGGGTCCGTAGGCAGTAGCTAGATCGCTTCTTCTCTCTCTCTTATGATTCTCAATACAATGGTCTCTTGGAGATCTATTTGATGTAAACTTTTGCGGTGTGTTTGTTGGGATCCAATGAATTTTGAGTTCATGATCAGTTTCTATCCATGAATATTATTTGAGTCTTCTTTGATCTCTTATATGCATGATTGCTTATAGCATCGTATTTCTTCTTCGAATCTTTGGTTTAGTTAGGCCGACTAGATCGATTTTTCTTGCCATGGGAAGAGGTGCTTTGTGATGGGTTCGATATTGCGGTGTTCTTTCCCACTGACAGAAAGGGCAGCAAGACACGCATGTATAGTTGCTATTAAGGATAACAAGATGGGGTCTATTACTACATGAATAAATCTTGTCTACATCAGGTCATCGTTCTTATTGCATTACTCCGTTTTTCCATGAACTTAATACACTAGATGCATGCTGGATAGCGGTCGATGTGTGGAGTAATAGAGGTAGATGCAGGCAAGAGACGGTCTATCTATCTTGGACATGATGCCTATATAATGATCATCGCCTTGGATATCATCATTACTATTCGATTTTCTATCAATTGCCCAACAGTAATTTATTCACCCACCGTGCGTTATACTCATGAGAGAAGCCACTAGTGAAACCTACGACCCCCGGGTCTACTTTTCCATCATATTGCTTTCCGATCTACTTTGTTGCAATATTTGTTTTCAGGTCTACAAAACCAAAAACCTAAAAATATATTGCTGCATATTTGCTCTCTTTATTTGTTTTCTTGAGAGATCTATCTCTCCTATCTATCACTACCTAATCTATCTTATTACCGTAGAGAGATTGACAACCTATCTTTCGCGTCGGGTTGCAAGTATTTGTTGTTTGTATGCAGGTGCTGCTTATTGGGTGGTGGTGATCCTCCTACTGGTTCGATAACCTTGGTTTCATAATTGAGGGAAATACTTACCGTCACTGTGCTGCATCATCCCTTCTGTAACACCCCAAAAACCGGGTTATCGATTTTTGTGCTGTTATTCCTTCCTAGCTTTTCTCTCCCAAAATTTTTCCTCTGGAAACTGGTAAGTAACCAGGTAAATCCAGACAGTCCCCAACTTCTCAGTGCCTTGCCATACTCTTGTGCCAGCCAACCCTTCGTTAGTAACCCCGACTCTCATTCAAACCCTAGTTCCGAAATATCGGGACTGGGAATCCCGCCTTTGTGTTTACAAAGGAGCTCTCATTTCCCTTGCTCTATTAATCCTCCCAAAATTTCCAGACATCCTCCTTCATCCATAAACCGTAGATGTGCAAAAATATTGCCAAGTCTTATGCAATATTTCTCATCTAGAATTAATTCCTTTTTCTGCCTTTCTGAGGAATTAAACCCAGGAAAATAACTATCCATCTCCAAAGCTCATCAAAACTTGTGGAGATATTCGTTGTGATCATGTTGAGCTCTCATAAAAATATTGGCTATAATTAAATAGTGGAAATTGCATTTTCCTATGTAAAGCCAATATCTCAATTTGGGGCCTTTCCAAAGGAACTACCATTTTGGTAGCCAGGAAAAATACCAAATAATTTGTGGAGCTTCTCATATCGATATCTTCTCCATTTCCATCAAAATATCAAGTTCCCCAATTCAAAATTTGAGCACCACATCCATTTGCAAATTCTGTCCAGATTTCCTGTTTGCAAAGGAAGTGCTTGATTCCTTGATCTCCTTGGGCTGAAATTTTGCAGGGTGATTCACTATGATAAATTACCCTTGTCCTAGAAAAATCAGCCCATTCCATCTAGCCAATCTTCCTCAGCAAATTTTTCAAGTTTCTGTCCAGATTGGAGCACTATGAAGGAAGTACCATTTCTACTTATGCAATTGGTAGGAAATTTTTAAAGTGCCTCCATATGCCTAAATTATTGATCTCCACCAAATTTGAGCCAAATCCATCTAGCCATTTGACCCCAGCTTCCTCATCTTCATTTCTGATCAGTGGGCAAGGTTACAAAGGAAGTACCCTCTAGACTGGTTCATTGGTGCTGAAACTTTGCAAAATTAGTCACCTTAGTAGATGATTGACCCATGCCAAGGATCTTGCCAAGAGGTGCACTGTGGTGGCCACACCACAGCACAAACACTTGGCTGCCAGCTGTTGTTTGACCTAGGTATAGTCACACCAAAGCTCCCTGTGGCTATCTGAGTGATCAAATCATCTTCTGGAAGGCTGTAGAAGACCCCAGACATAGTTTAGTTTCATATAGGGCGTGGCAACGCCGTGGCCACGCGGTGACCACGGGCAGAGCGTGCCAAAATCGCGCCCTGTGCGCCAGAGTCGTCGGGAGCGCCTCTCCAGCGAGCTCCAGCCTGTCCGGGAGCGTCGTAGAGCTGCCCATCGCGCGCGTGAACCTTTTGGAGCCCTCTCACTAGTAGAATGTCGATCAGTAGTCCCGGTCGGGATGTGCCTTTAGTACCGGTTCCCAAACCGGTACTAAAGGGTCGGGACTAAAGGTCCAGACCTTTAGTACCGGTTGGACCACGGACCGGTACTAAAGGCCCACCATGTGGCTGCCTGCGTGGGCTGGTGGTGGAGGACCTTTAGTACCGGTTGGTGATACCAACCGGTACTAAGTGTTCTGTTTTTTTTTCGCTTTTAATTAGGTTTTAGTTTTCCTCTCTATTTATTGTGTTTTCCATTCATTTCAAATTTATTTTACGGTGGTACATACTGTAAACATTAATTACACAAGTTGATGCATATATATATATGTAATATAATATACAATATCTCATACACAGTATATATACAAATGGAATTACACATCCATATATATTCTGGACTTATAACTTAATTAAGGCCCAAAACCCGGCCGGGACTAGCTAGCTAGTGCTCCGGATGAAATGTCAGTTTTCTACTACTAATTTGCTGGCATTATTGAGGCGGCGGTAAGTAATGCATCCCACTTAGGAATGGCTGACTTGTATCCACCTGACCCTAGTTTATGGTGATACTTTTTTTTCTTCGCATTTATCTGATTCTTTGCCGACTTCTCCATAGCAGCTTCCGATGTCTTGTACTCGATAAATGCGTCCCAGTGATTCCTTACCTTCTCGTATATTCCTATGAATTTGGGCGCCTTCTGGCCTCTAGCGTTGTACTCGGTCCATAATCTTTTCTTCCAAGTCTGGAACGCGCCGGCCATCTTATGGAGAGCAAACTCCTTGACTTTGTCCCTTTGGCGCTCCGAGAGAGTATCTGGTAGGATGAAATGCTCCATGAGATCTCGCCAAAGGGCATCTTTAATTCTTGTATCGACATAATTCACTCCTGGTTTTGGGTTGTTTGGTTGAATCCATTCTTGCATTGTGATCGGGACTCCATCCCTAACAACCACTCCGCATTGACGCACAAATGTCTTGGCATTGGCATCAGGGTGAGTCGGTGCGCCATCATGTTTGAAAGCATCAAGATTGAGCTTTACGTTGCCGTCCAATATTTTGGCACCGCCTCGTACCTTTCTACTAGATTGGCTCGATCCGGAGGGCTGATAATTAAAAGAAAAAAGATTTGTTAATATATATATATATATACAAATCAATTAATACACATGTAATGATCACCAGAGGCTAATATGTGTATATACCTCGCCGGACATTGTTAGTTGTTCCGGATTTTGGAACATAAGTTTTTCTTCCTCGGCCTCATATCCATCACCGTAATCGTTCAGATATTGTGAGCCGTCATCATCATGTGATTCACCCTGAAGGTCCGCTGGGTTTTCGGAGGAGCGTATCATGTCGAAGATGTCCTCTTCATGAGCTCTACCGGTATTGTCCATAGCTTAATAACTAATCCATAATAATATAGATAAAACAAATTAGTATTCAAAGTAGCATGCATTCAAGAAGCAAAATAACTGATAGTTAATTAATAATGCATCATCGAATACATATATAGTAGTTAATATATCGATCTAGCTAGAACCCTAGCGCCCGGCGGATATCGGGGTGGGCGGTGGACACCCAAAGAGAAGGAACCATCACAGGAACATAGCTCCAGTGAGATCCCTGAAGAATCTGCCAGGTATTGTCGGACCTGGCCTCCAAAGCTGCCATGTAGCGACGGACGTGCTCGTTCTCCTTGCTGACATGGTACTGTACCACCTCCGTGGGGGACTCAAGCCTCCGAATTGTCCGTGGCCCATGCGGCCGCCACCACAGAACCTCCGGGTCGACGACGGGCTGGCTCCTCACCAAGCTGCGCCGCCCGGAAGGCAGCACCTCCCAGTACCAGCCCGGCGGAGCCCAGTCCCTGACAGGGCCCCTCGGCTCAAGCAAGTGACCTCCTCCGGCTTCTCGACGACGAGGATGCGGGATCGGCATCGTCGACGTCGAGAAGAAACACTTAATTATGAAAACAAATTAAATATAACTTAGCAAAATTAACACTTAGCATCTAACAAATTAAATAACACTTAACAAATTAAATAACACTTAGCATCTAACAAAATTAACACATACCCTAATAACCTAAGAACCTAACTACCTAACTAACTAAACTAACCTAACCTAACTAACTAAGTAGCCCTATCATAGACACAGAGTTAATCTAGAGTTAAGATAAACTAAAACTAATTAGCTAGGGGGTCCCACCTGTCATAGACTAAAACTTAAACTAATTAAACTAAAACTAATTCACAGAGTTAATCTAGAGTTTAATTAATCAGTGGATTAGGGGGCGGCCCCACTTGTCATTGACTAGGGCCTGCCCAGTCAGCACAGTTGACTGGGTCAACAGGTCAACTGGGGCCCACGGGGCCACTGGCCAGCTACCCTGGGGGTGGGGCTGGCCGACCACGTTAGTAGGCCGCGCCGGAGTTGCTCCGGCGAGCCGCGCCGGAGTTGACTGGATCGGGTGGGCGCACGGAGGGGCAAGGGGGAGGGGAGAGGCTCACCGAGGGAGCTCGCCGAAGGGGGGAGGACGCGTCGGGGCGGCGAGGTCGGGGCGGCGCGCGGCGTCGGGGCGGCGGGGTCGGGGCGGCGGTCTCGGGGCGGCGCGCGGCGTCGGGGCGGCGGGGTCGGGGCGCCGCGCGGCGTCGGGGCGGCGGGGTCGGGGCGGCGGGCCTGGGGCAGCGAGCGGCGTCGGGGCGGCGGGCTCGTGCGCGACGGGCAGCGGCGACGGCAGATTTCGGCAGCCTCACGGCGTCGTTTTGTCCTTGTCCCGGTGCGTGGGTCGGCCCAGGACGAAGCGATAGTATTTATACCTAGGCACCCTTTAGTACCGGTGCATGGCTCGCACCGGTACTAAAGGTTCTTTAGTACCGGTGCGAGCCACGCACCGGTACTAAAGGTCCTCCCCAAAAAATGCGCGGGGCGGTGGACCTTTAGTACCGGTGCGTGACTCGCACCGGTACTAAAGGTTTTTTAATTCAATATTCATTATTATTTTCAGGAAAACCCCTAAACTTTAAAAAATCATAGAAAAAAATCTATGACTCCAATGGAAATAAATAATATATGAAAAAATATCAGAAAAGTATAAAGAATCTGTTTATGGCATTTCCATGCATGTTTGAACAACTTCAACTACTGTATAAGACAATTTGATTAAATGGCATTTGAAATGTCATATCTCGAGTTTGAAAAGCAGTATAAATGAACTCTGAAAAGGTTGTAACTTGGCATGACATCATAATTTCACGCACATAGCAACTTCTAAAGAGTTGAGAGGGTTACGGCAAAAACTGGATGCACTTCGTGTACAAATTGGACAATCTCTTTCGAAGTATGAGGGTTTCGGACGAAAACTCATCTATTACAAAGGGATTTCATTTTTAATAACTTATTTTAACTCCATACTTTTTGTGTGTTCAATATGCACCATTCAAAGGCACATCATCAATTTTCAACCCTTTCTGACTTCATTTGATATTTTTCATACATTTAATGATTTATTTTGAGCTAAATGACCCTGAGTTTGAAAAGCAGTACAAATGAACTCTGAAAATGTTGTAACTTGGCATGACATCATAATTTCACCCACATAGCAACTTCTAAAGAGTTGAGAGGGTTACGGCAAAAACTGGATGCATTTCGTGTACAAATTGGACAATCTCTTTCGAAGTATGAGGGTTTCGGACGAAAACTCATCTATTACAAAGGGATTTCATTTTTAATAACTTATTTTAACTCCATACTTTTTGTGTGTTCAATATGCACCATTCAAAGGCACATCATCAATTTTCAACCCTTTCTGACTTCATTTGATATTTTTAATGCATTTAATGATTTATTTTGAGCTAAATGACCCTGAGTTTGAAAAGCAGTACAAATGAACTATGAAAAGGTTGTAACTTGGCATGAAATCATAATTTCACCCACATAGCAACTTCTAAAGAGTTGAGAGGGTTACGGCAAAAACTAGATGCACTTCGTGTACAAATTGGACAATCTCTTTCGAAGTATGAGGGTTTCGGACGAAAACCCATCTATTACAAAGGGATTTCATTTTTAATAACTTATTTTAACTCCATACTTTTTGTGTGTTCAATATGCACCATTCAAAGGCACATCATCAATTTTCAACCCTTTCTGACTTCATTTGATATTTTTCATGCATTTAATGATTTATTTTGAGCTAAATGACCCTGAATTTGAAAAGCAGTAAAAATGAACTCTGAAAAGGTTGTAACTTGGCATGACATCATAATTTCACCCACATAGCAACTTCTAAAGAGTTGAGAGGGTTACGGCAAAAACTGGATGCATTTCGTGTACAAAATGGACAATTGAGCATCATCCTTTCCCCTGCACACAGCCCGACGGTGGCTCGTGAGTGCCCGCATATGAAATGCACCGTCGGACTGTATGCAGGGAATCCGAATGATTTGTATTCGGTCGATGAACTAAAGGATTTCTAGATAGATCAACAAAACACACGGTTTCCCCTGCATACAGCCCGACGGTGGCTCGTGAGTGCCCGCATATGAAATGCACCGTCGGTCCGTATGCAGGGAATCCGAATGATTTGTATTCGGTCGATGAACTAAAGGATTTCTAGATAGATCAACAAAACACACGGTTTCCCCTGCATACAGCCCGACGGTGGCTCGTGACTGCCCGCATATGAAATGCACCGTCGGACCGTATGCAGGGAATCCGAATGATTTGTATTCGGTCGATGAACTAAAGGATTTCTAGATAGATCAACAAAACACACGGTTTCCCCTACATACAGGCCAACGGTGGAAATATGAAATGCACCGTTGGACCGTATGCAGGGAATCCGAATGATTTGAATCCGAATGAGTACACACACTAAGTGTCGAACATGTCCGAGAGGTGGGTTATATATAGGGTTGTGTGCCTCTTTAGTCCCGGTTGCTAGCACGAACCGGGACTAGTTATAGTGCTGATCCAACAGCTCACAAGCGCTTGAAAGAAACACACGATCCGTGTGCTTCTTCCTGGTTGGTACGACCTCGGTCCTGGGAGTGGCTAAAATTTAGTCCCACCTCGCCAAGCGAGAGGGACTCGCGGCGGTTTATAAGCCCTGAGTGCAGCGACGAAGAACGATGAAGGAGAGGCGCAATGCTCACCTGCACGTTGCTTAGCTTCAGGCCTTGAGGAAATGGTGTAGACTGCACGGAGCTATCTGCAGTTTCTCAAGGCCTGAAGCTAAGCAACGTGTAGGTGAGCATTGCGCCTCTCCTTCATTTTTAATAACTTATTTTAACTACGGACATCATAATTTGGCATGACATCATAATTTCACATAATTTCACCCACCCACATCCCTGAATTTGAAAAGCAGTACAAATGAACTCTGAAAAGGTTGTAACTTGGCATGACATCATAATTTCACCCACAAAGCAACTTCTAAAGAGTTGAGAGGGTTACTGTTACACTTCGTGTACAAACTGGATGCACTTCGTGTACAAACTGTTACAAAGATACCATGCTAGAAAATGCATGCATGTCCTTCACATAGAAAGTGATGACGGTGAAGCCGGTCACATCCCAGAGTGGGATCTCGCGGTGTAAGACTTTTTCTGCGTGTTTGTCCCTTGCTTATGATTGCGCCGTAACCATGGAGAATCTTCATCATTTAACAGGATGCTTGGGTCAGTCTTCACTCTGAAGGGAGGGATTTCATGAAACTTTTCATAATCTTCTGACATGTCTGTCTTGTCCTCCACTCCCACAATGTTTCTTTTCCCTGAAAGAACTATGTGGCGCTTTGGCTCATCGTATGATGTATTCGCTTCCTTATCTCTTTTTCTCCTTGGTTTGCTAGACATGTCCTTCCCATAGAAAACCCGAGCCACATCATTGGCTAGGACGAATGAGTCGTCTGTGTATCCAAGATTGTTGAGATCCACTGTTGTCATTCCGTACTGCGGGTCTACCTGTACCCCGCCTCCAGTATATTTGACCCATTTGCACCGAAACAAAGGGACCTTAAGATCAGGTCCATAGTCAAGTTCCCATATCTCCTCTATGTAACCATAATATGTGTCTTGAAAGTTGGTTGCATCATAGCGGACACCACTGTTTTGGTTGGTGCTCTTTTTATCTTGGGCGATCGTGTAAAATGTATTCCCATTTATCTCGTACCCTTTGAAAGTCGTTACAGTCGAACTTGGTGTCTTGGCCAACCAGTACAGTTCATCTGTAACATCGTTGTCATTGATGAGCTTTGTTTGCAACCAACCGGCAAAAGTCTCCATGTGTTTACGTTCAATCCAGGGGTCAGACTGCTCCGGGTTCTTGGACCGTACAATATCCTTGTGTTCCTCCATATATGGAGTCACCAAGGTGGAATTTTGTAGAACCGTGTAGTGTGCTTGAGTGAAAGAATGCCCGTCCATATTTATTGCTTCTTTCTTTCCTAATGTGCCTTTTCCACCCAGTCTCCCATCATGCCGCGATTCAGGAAGACCAATCGGCTTAATGTCAGGAACAAAGTCAACACAAAACTCAATAACCTCCTCTGTTCCATATCCCTTGGCGATGCTTCCTTCTGGCCTAGCACGGTTATGAACATATTTCTTTAAGACTCCCATGAACCTCTCGAAGGGGAACATATTGTGTAGAAATACAGGACCCAGAATGTTAATCTCTTCGACTAGGTGAACTAGAATGTGCGTCATAATATTGAAGAAGGATGGAGGGAACACCAACTCGAAACTGACAAGACATTGGATCAGGTCATTCTGTAACCTTGGTAGGATTTCTGGATCGATTACCTTCTGAGAAATTGCATTGAGGAATGTGCATAGCTTCACAATGGCTAATCGAACATTTTCCGGTAGAAGCCCCCTAAGTGCAACCGGAAGTAATTGCGTCATAATCACGTGGCAGTCATGAGACTTTAGATTTTGAAATTTTTTCTCTGCCATATTTATTATTCCCTTTATATTCGACGAGAAGCCAGACAGGACCTTGATACTGAGCAGGCATTCAAAAAAGATTTCCTTCTCTTCTTTCGTAAGAGCGTAGCTGGCAGGACCTTGATACTGCTTTGGAGGCATGCCGTCTTTTTCGTTAATTCTTTGCTTGTCCTCCCGTGCCTCCGGTGTATCTTTTGTCTTTCCATACACGCCCAAGAAGCCTAGCAGGTTCACACAAAGATTCTTCGTCACGTGCATCACGTCGATTGCATTGCGGACCTCTAGGGCTTTCCAATATTCAAGTTCCCAAAATATAGATTTCTTCTTCCACATGGGTGCGTGTCCGTTGGCGTCATTCGGAACAGATTGTCCGCCAGGACCCTTTCCAAAGATTACCTGTAAATCCTTGACCATATCAAATATATATTCACCAGTACGGAGGCGAGGCTTCTTCCGGTTATCTGGCTCACCTTTGAAATGGTTGCCTGCCTTTCTTAAGATATGCTTGATCGGTAGAAATCGACGATGTCCCAGGTACACATTCTTCTTACATTTATCCAAATATATACTTTCAGTATCATCTAAACAGTGCGTGCATGCATTGTATCCCTTGTTTGTATGTCCTGAAAGGTTACTAAGAGCAGGCCAATTATTGATGGTTACAAAAAGCAACGTTCGTAGTTCAATTTCCTTCTGTGTGTGCGCATCCCACACACGTACACCTCGTTGTTTCCACAACTGTAGAAGTTCATCAACTAGTGGCCTTAGGTATACATCAATGTCGTTGTCGGGTTGCTTAGGGCCTTGGATGAGCACTGGCATCATAATGAACTTCCGCTTCATGCACAACCAAGGAGGAAGGTTGTAGATACATAGAGTCACCGGCCAGGTGCTGTGACTGGAGCTCTGCTCCCCAAAAGGATTCATGCCGTCTGTACTAAGACCAAACCATAAGTTCGTTGCGTCAGCTACAAAGTCCTCGAACTCCCTCTCAATTTTTCTCCACTGCGACCCATCAGCGGGTGTTCTCAACATCCCGTCTTTCTTACGTTCTTCTTTGTGCCATCGCAACAACTTGGCATGCTCTTTGTTTTGGAACAAATGTTTCAACCGTGGTATTATAGGAGCATACCACATCACCTTGGCAGGAACCCTCTTCCTGTGGCGTTCGCCCTCCACATCACCAGGGTCATCGCGGGGGATCTTATAGCGCAGTGCACCGCATACCGGGCATGCATCCAAATTCTCGTACTCCTCACCGCGGTAGAGGATGCAGTCATTAGGGCATGCATGTATTTTCTGCACCTCTAATCCTAGAGGGCAGACAACCTTCTTTGCTTCGTACGTACTTTCAGGCAATTCGTTATCCTTTGGAAGCATCTTCTTTATCATTATCAGCAATTCTTGAAATCCCTTGTCAGTTACACCATTCTTCGCCTTCCATTGCAGCAATTCCAGCATGGTACCCAGCTTTTTCTGGTCATCTTCACAATTTGGATACAATAATTTCTTGTGATCCTCTAACATGCACTTCAACTTCAACCTCTCCTTGTCACTTTCGCAGTTTCTCTTTGCATCAGCAATGACCCGACCCAAATCATCAGCGGGCTCATCTGATGCCTCTTCTTCAGCTTCCCCCATTGATGCCTCTTCTTTAGCTTCCCCCATTGTTGTATCGGCGAAAGGATAGTTGTCATCATCCTCTTCTTCTTCATTGTCTTCCATTATAACCCCTCTTTCTCCGTGCTTGGTCCAACAGCTATAGCCGGACATGAAACCGGACTTCAGCAGGTGGTAGTGAAGGGTTTTTGAGGTAGAGTAATTCCTATCATTCTTACAGTCACGACATGGACAACACATGAAACCATTCTGCCTGTTTGCCTCAGCCACACGAATAAAATCATGCAGGCCATTAAGAAACCCTGGACTTAGTCGGTCATCGTACATCCATTGCCGGCTCATATTCACTACACAACATCGAAGTGACCAAATTAATACAACTTCATCATCACATTACAACCAAAAGTAGAGCTAGCAGTGACCAAATGTTATTACTGGAAATAATAGATACTTATAGTTCATACATACATCTCATAAAACAACATGCATCTATCTAAAACATGTAAATGCAACAACAAATGCGATCATAATCGCAACTAAAGTAACAATTGAGCCAACGGCATAATGATACCAAGCCTCTTTATCAATAGCATATTTTCTAATCTTTCTAAGCTTCAAGCGCATTCCAGCCATCTTGTTCTTGTGATCATCGACGATATCGGCAACATGCAACTCCAATCCCATCTTCTCATCTTCAGTTCTTTTCAATTTTTCTTTCAAATGATCAATTTCTTTTTCAGCTTGTGTTAATTACTTGAGCAGAATTGCATAGTCGGTTGGAATTTCAGGTTCAACTACTTCCTATAGATAAAAACATCTACGTCAATTTGGTGGCATAATTAATTGTCATAGACATTAGATGATGTGTGAAATAGTTATAAAAGATAACGACATACCACATCATCTGAATCATAGACTGGACGAGGGCCGACGTGGGCTGATACCATAACCATGACACTATAGAATAACTAACAATAATACAAGTAAGTAAATCGTACACGCAGCTATCTAAATCATACAAGTAATTTTTTTTAACAAAAAGGTTTTAAGAAAACAAGAGGCTCACCAAGGTGGCCGGTGCCGCGACGAGACGGTGCGGACGATCGACGGTGGTTAGGACGGGGATGGGAAGGCACCAAATAAACCACACCTACACATATGCAACCTAACAAGTTAATTTGAGCTCAAATTGCATATAAATCAAATAAACTCCCACATAATGACCACTCCTCCAAAACCTAGCTAAAACCCACAAATCACATATCTTTGAGCATACCACAAGCTAATCTAGCAATGAGAGATGAAGGAGCAAAGTTGCTAACCTTTATGAACACTTGGATAGATGGGGTGCCTTTAAATCTTGACAAATCCTTGGCAAAATGGAGGATGAGCTTCGAGCAAGAAGAAGAACAGGGGAGAAAACAGAGAAATGATAGCCCCTTCGATCGGCTGTGGACGAAGCGTATATGTAGGAAGTCTTTAGTACCGGCTAGTGACACCAACCGGTACTAAAGGTTGCACTTTAGTACCGGTTGGTGTCACCAGCGGGTACTAAAGGTGCAAGCGGGGCCCAAGTCTGACCAACAGCCTGCCACGCCCCCTTTAGTACCGGCTCGTGACACGAACCGGTACTAAAGATCACTCACGAGCCGGTACTAAAGGTCGCTCTGCTCCTAGCCGTTGGAGCCGGCACGAACCGGGACTAATACCATCTTTAGTACCGGCTCGTGACCAGACGGGGACTAATGCTCGGGACGAAAGTTCTGTTTTCTACTAGTGTCTCCCTCTCGTCCCGTAGCTTCTGGCCGCCTCTGCCGTCGTCCCGAAGCTTCGGCCGGTGTCCCGAAGCTCCGGCCGCCGTCCCGCTCCTTCCCGAGGCTTCACCGCAGCTATTTAAGCGTGCCCCAAGCCCCCTCCTCGCCAGCAACTGCCCAGCCCCCTCCCTCGAGCCCCGAAGCCCTCTAATCCCCGCAATGGCCGAAGCCCTGCCGCCGGCACCCGCGAGGAATGCCAGCACCCTGACCCTCCCTCTCCTTCCCATCGTCGTCCTCAGCCTTCCCAGGACCCCGCAAGGTCGCCGCCGTCCTCCTCTGGCTCGGGGTAGCGCCGCCGGAGCCGCTCCCCGCATGGCCATGGCCGCCGCTCCTGCCGCCCGTGGGCGCCCCCTCCAGGGCCCTCCTGTCTCCCTGGCGACCGCCGCCAGGTGCGGGACAGTGCTGCGGGCTCTCCTGGCTCGCCGGCGGGCGCAGCCGAAGAGTAGAGCGCCGGCATCGAGCGAGGCCGGCCGGGGAGGGCCTCTGCCCACGTCGGAGCAAGTAGAAAACCTGGGGAGAGAGAGATGGGGCGGGTCCCGCCCGTCAGTGGGAGAGAGAGGAGTCAACCCCGGGTTTTAAGTGAAAGCGCATTTTAGATTTTATGTTTTCTGCAGTGGAAAGCGTATTCCTCCACGGTTTCCAAGTGGAGTACATTTTCTCTGCAGGAAAACGTATTTTCTGAGAAGACGCTTTCTGTTTTTGCGGACAGGGGCCTGTTTGTAGAAATCTTTTTACAGATTGATCCCTGATGTTCAAACCCCATAACTTCGCGACCGTAACCCCGATTGAGGTAAAACCAACGCCCATTTCTTTGTCCCGTCGAGCCCGTCATGTTGGTACTATTTACATATTGTGTTCACACAGTGGAAATAACTATCTTGCCCTTGCCCTATATATGTCCCCTCTGTGAGAGAACCCTTTCCGGCGAATTCTTCCGCGAGGTGATCGCACTTCTTTCCAGCGTATTCATCGATCCCCAGGTAAGCCAACCTCTTACCATGAGCTCCGGACTTGCATGATGACTTTGCTTGCACCCTGTGTGTTTGTCTGTATCACCTGTTTGTCTGCATTTGCATATATCGTTGTTGATATCAGTATTAGATACTAGTATTACTTTTCATCTAATGCCATGATTTGTTTCTATATTACCATACTAATAATAATAATATTGTTAATAACATTGACATGTTAGTACTATGGTTTGATCTCATGCCATGACGTTGAAGATTACTGTCTATGATTATTTTGGGGTTTCATCCGGCAGTCTGTGGATACAAATCAGTAGCAGTAGCTTGAGTTTATTGGTGATTGGATTGCTAAGATATCGGAGTGATAGCTATGACGGAAATATAACTCGGGAATAAGATACTTAGTGGTTGATCCTGAGTCACCTGTCTGGGCTTATCCGTGCAACCACATTTGCCGGTATGGGACGGCCTTGACTTGGTCTGATCGCATGCTCTTTCACCGGTACCAGCAAAGAGGGAGGGTTATGCGCGCGTGCTACCCTGGCCCGGTAGGCGGCGATAACCGTGTGAGCTAGTTGAGTTGTATGGGTACCCGTCCCCGTTTGGGACAGTTTTGTTTGGCCACGACGGTAGCAGGTGTCACGAGGACACAGGGGCCACCCAGGGCAGGACTCCGGGGGAGGATGAATGCCGGTGGTACGATGGGGGAGTCACGGGTCAGACAGGTTTCATTGGAGCAACGCTGGTCCACCCGAATGGGATCACGAGGCCAGGTGCTTCATGGTGTGGGTAAAGTGCGCAACCTCTGCAGAGTGTCGAATCTATTCAAATAGCCGAGTCCACGGTATTGGACAGCCCGTCCAGACCTCACTAGGTGGTCAACCGTAACAAAGATAATAATGATGGAAGAACTTGTCTTACACTCGGAAGTGCTCAATGAATCATGGGTATGTCGAGGGTTGTGAGACAACCCAGGAGAGAGTAAGTTGATATTTGGTAGAGTAAGTAATCTAAGCACCTAGTTTGATGATTGCCATACTATGTTAGATGCCTTATCCATACTATGCCATGCTTGATCCATGTTTTCCTGTTAATTCCATGCCATGTTTAGAATAAACTCCTATATAGCATAGGGCTTGCTTTGTCATCTGCCTGTTTGGATGCTATGTATTTGGTTGTCTTGCGAGTACATTCAAAGTACTCACCTGGCCTTGCACGTGGCCAGTTGCAGGAGAAGATCCGTCGTACTAGATCGTAACCCAGCCAGTCCTGTGAGTTATGGAGCCCAGCCAGAGACGTCGTTGCGGCTAAACCAAGACCTTAGCCGCCATCTAGATAGCCTTGGAGTTATGTAATATTGTTGTAAGTAACAGTATTGTAATACTCCAATATATTAATAAAGCCATTTTTGTGCCTAGAATTGCTGTATCATGTCTTTGGCGTGCGCCAGGTCTTATCCTGGGGCTGGCGTACATCGGCCCTCTATCGGGGTGCCACACCTTCCTCTTTGGGGAAATACCGACGCAGTCTCAAGCCACGTCAAAGGAATTTCTGGCGCCGTTGCCGGGGAGGTAGCGGTCTCTTCTACGTGCCTATCGTAGGCGCCGAGGGGACTCCATCATCATCTACCAGGTTCCTAATCACAAATCTCATCTCCTTGCAATTACATTATTTTCCATTTGCCTCTCGTTTTCCTCTCCCCCACTTCACCAATTTGCCATTTTATTCGCCCTCTTTTTCGTTTGCCTTTTTCTCGCCGGATCTCTTGCCTTGTCACTATGGCTAGTTCTTCCTTTATTGGGTGTACCCCCGATAATGAGGTTCTTAATTTTAAGTAAAGGGGAGGGGAGAACCTGAAAGATGCTTGGTATAGGATTTGCAATGCTCATAATAGATCTATCCATAATCAATCTACCATTGTTCTTCTTCGCAGTTTTTATGTTGGCATGACCACTTGGTATAGATTCGTCCTTGATACGATTACCGGTAGGAATTTCTTGATGTGTCCATCTTTGGATGCATTTAATGCTTTGGGAAGTTTAGTGGGATCACCACCTATCATGATCAATGAAACAACTTTAACTCTAGAACACGTTATGGAGAGATTAGATGCTATTGAAAAGAAGATGATTACAAAAGAACATCTTGAAGATTTGGATAAGAAATTGTATATTCTTGCTAATAAAATTGGGGCTATGGCGGGAGATGCCATTAAATTACTAAAGGCAAAAGAAACCGTAGTTAACGAAAGGGTAGAAGAAAGTTCTTACCGTATTGATAAGTTGGAAGAGATTTTTAATAATTTGGGTTCTGCCTTTTCTTCTATCAAAACTATTGAAAAAACTCCCATAAAAATTGGCAGAGACCACGCAAGTCACTAAGAACAAAGTTGCTACACCAAGTGGCCACAAAGGAGATCTTAAAATGATTAGTATTCATCCCGAGTTTGTTGAAATCATAAGAGATCCTATTTACAAGAATGAATTTTTTGGTTTTCTTACTAGGAGTGTTACCGTTCAGAATATGCAAGCTAAAGCCTTGAAGAAATCTAGTTGTGTGATTAAAGAGTTGAGAACCAAAGATGACAATACTTGAACCTATCCATTATGCCTAGCTAGGGGCGTAAAACGATAGCGCTTGTTGGGAGGCAACCCAATGAATAAATAATTTTTTGCTTTTTTCCTTTCTGTTTTTGAGTGTTGACACAATTATGCCTCTGTTATGATTGTGTTTTTATGGTTTATTTAGTGTTTGTGCCAAGTAGAACCGTTAGGATGATTCATAGGATATGTAGAAGTGGTGCTGAATCTGAAACGGAAACTTTGCGTCCAGTATATGAATTTTAATTTTCTTCTGGAACGTGATCTTGATCTGAAATTTTAACACAGTGTTTCTATAAAACTTCGTTACATTGTCCTAAATTTTCAGAATTTTTAGAGTTATATAAGTATGGATAGAGTACAGATTACTACAGACTGTTCTGTTTAAGACAGATTCTGTTTTCGTTGCATTGTGTGCTTGTTTTGATGAATCTATGGTTTTATTGGGGGGTATAAGCCTTGGTAAAGTTAAAATACAGTAGGTATAATGCAATAACAAAACATGAATGGGTTTGCAACAGTACCTAAAGTAGTGATTTGCTTTCTTATACTAACGGATCTTACGACGATTTTGTTGAATTTTGTGTGATTGAAGTTTTCAAGTTTTGGGTGAGATCACGATGGATGAAGGAATAAGGAGTAGCAAAAGCCTAATCTTGGGGATGCTACCGCACCTCCAAGATATATGCAAATAGAAACAAGCAACTAAGCTTGGGGATGCCCCCGAGTGGCATCCCCTCCTTCTTCTAACGACCATCGGTATTTTACTTGGAGCTATATTTTTAGTCGTCACATATCATGTGTTTTGCTTGGAGCGTCTTGTATCTTTGCTTGCTTTGTTTGTTAGATTTTCCTTTGTATCCTTGCTGTACACACCTATTTGAGAGAGCCACAATCATGCTATGATTTGTTAGAATTGCTCTATGTGCTTCACTTAAACTTTTTGAGCTATAGAATTGCTCTAATGCTTCACTTATATCTTTTTGAGCATGGTGTGTTTGGAAATTTTTGTCGAAATACTCTCATGCTTCACTTAGATTAATTTGAGAGTTAGTAAATTTTGAAGAAATCCTCTCATGCTTCACTTATACCTTTTTGAGAGATGAAATATTTATTCTTATGCGCTTCACTTAAATTTGTTTGAGCTTGCCAAAAAGCAATGGCAATATATGAAACTAGTCCCGAAGTGATATATATCCAAGGAGGATATAATAAAAACTTTGATGAAGATCATTGGACAAATTAAACTTGATTCCTTGTAATAGTTTTGAAACATGATGATAGTAATATGTGAGTCATGTTAGTGAGTAATTATGCTTAGTAGGAATATTGGTGTTAAGGTTTGTGATTCCCTATGCATGCACGAAAGTCAATAGTTATGCAATGAAGTTATATCCTACGTGTGGTGCATTATTCGGTGTTAGTTATGTTCAATGCTCACTTATGTGATTTTCCGTTTCTTGGTTTGGTTGCTTCCCAATCTATTTGCTAGCCTTCATTTGTATTAAGTAGAAATACTACTTGTGCATCCAAAATCCTTAAACCAAGTTTTGCCTTATGAGTCCACCATACCTACCTATATGTGGTATTTCCATGCCGTTTCAAGAAAATTTGTATGTGCCATCTCTAAATTTTCAAAATAAATTTTCTCTTTTGTGTGCCCGTACCGCTCATGAAACGGTGGGGAGTGTCCAATATTTTTCCATGCTAGATGTGTTATTCTCGAGATGAGTGTTTATTCACTTGTCATTGCATGAGAGTGCGGAGGTAATAGGGATGCCCATTCCCAAAATGAAAAAGAAAAAGAAATTACTTTATGTTGTAAAATAATAAATTGCGTGGAAAGTGTTGGTATGGAAGGCAACCGTGGATACGGCCTGCCATGGAAAGTGAAAGTTTGGTGGAAAAAGGAATAAACTTTATTTTCTGTTTGGGAACCGCCTATGATATATCTAGCATGGAAAGTATTGTGAGCTACTTTGTCGTTTTCGTTGACAGGAAAAGCATGCCACCCAAAATATTTTTTCTCTCTTAATTTAAACCTTGAGCTCTGGCACCTCGACAAATCCCTACTTCCCTCTGCGAAGGGCCTATCTATTTACTTTATGCAATTTTTATTTTTTCTTTGAGTCTCCATCTTCTGTTATAAGCACCAACTAGGGGGCACTATGATCGTACTTGAGCATTGGGCATAGCTAATATTTGAGTGTGTTTCATGAATGGATCGATGATTGAGCATGATGGGCTAGGGATAACTTTCTTTAGTGGTGATATTTTGAAAGACATGGTTGCTTGTTGACATGCTTGAGTATTGACGTCATTATGTTAAAACTAGACTATTGCTTTGAAACATTTACAAGTCCAAACGTCCATGCTATATAAAAGAAAAGAATGTGATGAACATGTTAGGCAGCATTCCACATCAAAAATTCTGTTTTTATCATTTACCTACTCGTCCTCGAGTAGGAATTAAGCTTGGGGATGCAGATACGTCTTCAACGTATCTATAATTTTTGCTTGTTCCACGCTGTTATATTATCATTCTTGGATGTTTTACAATCGTTTTATAACAATTTATATCATTTTTGGGACTAACCTATTGACATAGTGCCAAAGTGCCAGTTGCTGTTTTTGCTTGTTTTTTACTTCGCAGAAAATCAATAACAAACGGAGTCCAATCGCGACGAAACTTTTTAGAGATTTGTTCTGGACCAGAAGACACCCAGTGGGCCAAACAACTGCCAGAGAGGTGGGCTGTGGAGAGCACAACCCACCAGGGCGCGTCAGGGGGGCCCCGACGCGCCCTGATGGGTTGTGCCCTCCTCGGCCCCCATCCGCACCGCCTCTGATTCCTATAAATTCTCAAATATTCGAAAAACCTTAGAGGAGTCGACGAAACACAATTCCAGCCGCCGCAACTTCCAGAACCGTGAGATCCAATCTAAACACCATCGGAGGGGTTCATCTTCCTCATGGGTGCCTCTCTCATGATGCGTGAGTAGTCCACCATAGACCTACGGGTCCTTAGGCAGTAGCTAGATGGCTTCTTCTCTCTCTCTTATGATTTTCAATACAATGGTCTCTTGGAGATCTATTTGATGTAAACTTATGCGGTGTGTTTGTTGGGATCCGATGAATTTTGAGTTCATGATCAGTTTCTATCCATGAATATTATTTGAGTCTTCTTTGATCTCTTATATGCATGATTGCTTATAGCATCGTATTTCTTCTTCGAATCTTTGGTTTAGTTAGGCCGACTAGATCGATTTTTCTTGCCATGGGAAGAGGTGCTTTGTGATGGGTTCGATCTTGCGGTGTTCTTTCCCAGTGACAGAAGGGGCAGCAAGACACGCATGTATCCTTGCTATTAAGGATAACAAGATGGGGTCTATTCCTACATGAATAGATCTTGTCTACATCATGTCATCGTTCTTATTGCATTACTCTATTTTTCCATGAACTTAATACACTAGATGCATGCTGGATAGCGGTCGATGTGTGGAGTAATAGAGGTAGATATAGGCAGGAGTCGGTCAATCTATCTTGGACGTGATGCCTATATAATGATCATCGCCTTGGATATCATCATGAATATTCGATTTTCTATCAATTGCCCAAGAGTAATTTGTTCACCCACCGTGCGCTATACTCATGAGAGAAGCCACTAGTGAACCCTACGGCCCCCGGGTCTACTTTTCCATCATATTGCTTTCCGATCTACTTTTTTGCAATCTTTGTTTTAAGATCTACAAAACAAAAAACCCAAAAATATATTGCTGCATATTTTCTCTTTTTATTTGTCTTCTTGAGAGATCTATCTCTCCTATCTATCACTACCTAATCTATCTTATTACCATAGAGACATTGACAACCTCTCTTTCGCGTCGGGTTGCAAGTATTTGTTGTTTGTGTGCAGGTGGTGATTATTGGGTGGTGGTGATCCTCCTACTGGTTCGACAACCTTGGTTTCATAATTAAGGGAAATACTTACCGTCGCTGTGCTGCATCATCCCTTTCTCTTTGGGCAAATACCGAAGCAGTCTCAAGCCAAGTCAGCATGCCGTAGTGGACACGCCCTGTCTATTCGTGGTGTACACCAAACATCCGATCTGGATGGAGAACTCCAACGTCATGGACCTGTTACTTGACGAGGACAAGTACATAGTGGTCTGGTTCGACCTCGCGTCCCACCGCGTGCTCTGCTCTCGCGTCCCTGTGCGTGCTCTGCTCTCTCAGCCCTGCGCGTGCTCTGCTCTCGCGCCCCTCCGCGCGCGCTCTGCCAGCGGTTGGGGCCGGCCCACGATCACGTTCGGGGCTCCATATGCATGCGGTTGTGCCACGCGCGTCGCCCCATGCATTTACGTGCTCCACGATTGAATCACGCGCTGCAAAAACTACCATCCGGACGTGCCGGTTTTCCAAGACATCCGGCCCCCATTTATACCCAGGGCCATTAATGATAGTCTCTGCACGATTTTGATCGCGCCCCACAACACAATAAGCACACCCTGGACGACGCATGCAGAGAGGATGTCCAGCGGCGCTCCAATAGAGTTTGACGTGCATCATGTGGAGACCCACATGAGGAAGACAGACCTCACGGTGGCAAAAAGGGCCTTGCTGGCGTAGGCACCCTACGCCAGCAATATGACGCCACAGTTAAAAATTAGTGGTGGCGTTGGATTCGACGACAACACTATTCCATGCGTTTATGGCGTGCCTCTTGTCCAACGCCATCAGTAATGTACGTCAGTAGTGGCATTAGACGTTAGTGTTACGCCAGCAATGTAATTTTCAGATTTAAACCAAATCTGTACAGCAGCACAATATAGCAAAAATGACTGCATAATCAAAGATTTTGACAGTAATTAAACAGTACATTACAAATACCAAAATCTAAGTTCAAGAGTCATTATTTATTGACATTATTCAGAAAAGTATCAAAAAGAGGCATATAACGCAAGTACACACAAGTTCGGATAAATTAAAAGGAGGTGATATGGCATGCATGCCCTACTAGCAGCTAACTCAGACAATATGCCGAGCGGAGTCAGAATCGTAGTCTGGACTAAGTGGACCATCGTCATCGCTGCCAACAGGCCTGTAGTAGACCATGATCTCGTCATGATCGTAGTCAAGGTTGAACGTGGCTCTCTCCCCAGCTTCCATCTGGTAAGTAGTTGCAAGAGCTGTCCAACCAGAGCAACCGAAATAGGTGCGGTCTGACTCATTGGTGACAAGGCAACTGAAGTGTTCGGCCGTCAGCATCATTAGGGTGCATTGGAACGTGATGGTTGCATCAAGCGGAACTTGAAACTTCTCTAAAAAGTCACGCCTTGCCACGCAAGGGATGACCTGAGCGAAATTTGAAAAAATAACTAGTTAGACAATTTCGGCCACAAACGTAACATATGAAACTCAATCAGAACATGTTAAACTAAATCATATATATATATATATATATATATATATATATATATATATATATGACAAATTTTTCGTACTACCGGGTGTAGTTACTCCCACTTTTGTTTTGTACGTTCTGGGTAGTATCTGTCATATCGGAGTATATGTACGCGTAGTATGTAGTATATAACAATGTTTAGGTACTATATGTATTAGTTTTTTGGTAGTATGTACTATATTTTGAGCATACTCCTTTTTACGTACAAATATGTGCGTATTTCACAAATACAATAAAAATAATGGCTCACTTGTAATTTTTTCATATAACTCACGTACGAGTATCTTAGATATAGTATATGAACATACTAAAAATAATAAAGTAGCGTATATACTAACACATGGTAGTATATGAGACATGGGAGTAACTACACCCGGTAGTAGGAAGTATTTTCCCTATATATATATATATATATATATAGAGAGAGAGAGAGAGAGAGAGAGAGAGTAGCACTATTCTGATCCCAGGATCAGAATAACTATTTGGATCACACCGGCCCTATAAGGGCGCGACGAGGTGTTCCTCGATCCGGATAAACACCCGAATCGGTACAGAAAAAAGTCACACCAACCCACCCCCCACACCCTCTTCCTCTGCCCCGATCCACCACCGCCACAAGCACCCCCCACCCACCTCCGAACTGGCCGCCGCCCGTGGTGTCTCACCGGCCGCCGTCAGCCATGGATCACCACGCGCCGCCGCCAGCCGTGGATCCCGACACGCCGCCGACCCTGGACCCCACGCGCGCAGCCGGCCCTAGCGCTCGCTGCCGCCCTCAACCGGAGACGCCGCCGCCCGGCCCCGCCCCCAACCGGAGACGCGCTGCCACCGCCGACCATCTTCACAGTCGCCGCCGCCCACCACCCGACCACCTCCGCAACCACTGCTGACAACCACCTCCTCCGCCCTCCGCCCCGACCACCTCTGTCGCCGCCCACTCCGGCACGACCCGCCCCTCCCCCACTCCGGCGCGACCTGCCCCCCAGTCCGGCGCGACCTGCCCCCCTTCCTATGTGATCTACCACGTGTGCTCCGGCGCGCCCCGTCCTTCCATCCATTTGTTCGAGCTCCTCCCCACTCCAGATGCACTAACCACCCACCACTATCGAAAACTTCCACCGCGGTGCCATCTTCCTGCTCTGCTCCACCTGAGCTCTATTCCCCGATTGCACTCTCTCTCTCTCTCTCTCTCTCTCTCTCTCTCTTTGTTGTGTTCTTCAAATAGCATCAGCTAAGTGCTTCTTTGCTGCCCACTAGGTGTTTGTGCAAATGCCAACGAGGGAGCTGGAACGAAATTTACATGTTTTTGCGCTGATGAGAGAGTTGAAGACATTTTTTTGAAATTCCCACGACGGTCACCACCGCAGCGCCCAGATCCCCACTTCCACCATGCTCCGATGAAGTCTAGGCTTCCTTTTTTGGGCGGTTCAACTTGTTTTTGGTTTAGTTTCTTCTTTCTTTTGTGAGTTGCTATCTTGTTCTTGTTCATTTTGTTAATTCGACTTGTGTTCTTTGAAAAATGTGAACAAATAAGTATTCATGACAAGATCACAAGATGTTGTGATGGATGTAAGTATGCGCGAACAGCTACAGTTATCTTTTTTTCTACTTGCTACTGCAGAATTTGTTTTTATTAGACCTGTTGCTACTTCTAGAGCATGCGTTGGTTTTCCCATGAAGAGGAAAGGGTGATGCAGCAAAGTAGATAAGTATTTCCCTCAGTTGTTGAGAACCAAGGTATCAATCCAGTAGGAGATACAAGCAAGTCCCCAATAGTTGTACCTACACAAATAATCAAACTCTTGCACCCAACGCTGTAAGGGGGTTGTCAATCCCTTCACGGTTACTTGCAAGGATGAGATATGCTAGAGATAGATAGATAAGATTGTCAAAACAAAAAGTAAAACAAAAGTAAAAAGATTGCAGCAAGTATAGATCTGAAAATATAATATGGAAAATAGACCCGGGGGCCATAGGTTTCACTAGAGGCTTCTCTCATGAAGGCAAATAATATGGTGGGTGAACAAATTACTGTCGAGCAATTGATAGAAAAGCGCATAGTTATGACTATATCCAAGGCAATGATTATGCATATAGGCATCACGTCCGTGTCAAGTAGACCGAAACGATTCTGCATCTACTACTATTACTCCACACATCGACCGAATCATGCCTGCATCTAGAGTATTAAGTTCATGAAGAACAGAGTAACGCATTAGGTAAGATGACATGATGTAGAGGGATAAACTCAAGCAATATGATGAAAACCCCATCTTTTTATCCTCGATGGCAACAATGCAATACGTGCCTCGCTACCCCTACTATGTCACTGGGTGAGGACACCGCAAGATTGAACCCAAAACTAAGCACTTCTCCCATTGCAAGAATTACCAATCTAGTTGGCCAAACCAAACCCATAACTTGAAGAGACTTGCCAAGATATGAAATCATGCATATCAGAATTCAGAGAAGATTCAAATAATATTCATAGATAATCTGATCATAAACCCACAATTCATCGGATCTCGACAAACACACCGCAAAAGAGTATTACATCGGATAGATCTACATGAAGATCATGAAGAACATGGTATTGAAGAGCAAAGAGAGAGAAGAAGCCATCTAGCTACTAGCTATGGACCCGAAGGTCTATGGTGGACTACTCACGCATCATCGGAGGGGCAATGGAGTTGCTGTAGATGCCCTCCGTGATCGAATCCCCCTCCGGCAGATTACCGGAAAAGGCTCCAAGATGGGATCTCACGGGAACACAGGCTTCCGGCGGCGGAAAAGTATTTTCGTGGCTCTTTTTCGTATCCAGGGAATATTTGGGAATTTATAGGCCGAAGAATAGGGTTAGGAGGGCTGCCGTGGGGCCACAAGCCAGGGGGCGCCCCCCCCTAGGGCGCGCCCCTGTGGCTTGTCGCCACACGGCGGCTCCCCTGCCTTCATCTCCAAGTTTGGTGGGTTCCTTCTGGTCCAAGAAAAATCATTCCGAAGATTTTATTCCGTTTGGACTCCGTTTAATATTCCTTATCTGCAATACTCAAAAACAAGGAAAAAACAAAAACTGGCACTAGGCTCTAGATTAATAGGTTAGTCCCAAAAATAATATAAAATAGCATATTAATGCATATAAAACATCCAAAATAGATAATATAATAGCATGGAACAATAAAAAATTATAGATACGTTGGAGACGTATCAAGCATCCCCGAGCTTAATTCCTGCTCGTCCTCGAGTAGGCAAATGATAAAAACAGAATTTTTGATGTGGAATGCTACCTAACATATATGTCCATGTAATATTCTTTATTGTGGCATGAATATTCAGATCCTTTAGATTCAAAACAAAAGTCTAATATTGACATAAAAACAGTAATACTTCAAGCATACTAACAAGGCAATAGCGTCCTTCCAAAATAACATGGCCTCAGAAAGCTATCCCTACAAAATCATATGGTCTGGCTATGCTCCATCTTCCCCACACAAAGTATTCAAATCATGCACACCCCCGATGAACAAGTCAAGCAATTGTTTCACACCTTTTATGTTCTGAAACTTTTTCAACTCTCACGCAATACATGAGCGCGAGCCATGGATATAGCACTATAGGTGGAATATAATATGGTGGAGGTTGTGAGGAAAAAGAAGAAGATAGTCTCACATCAACTAGGCGTATCAACGGGCTATGGAGATGCCCATCAATAGATATCAATGTGGGTGAGTAGGGATTGCCATGCAACGGATGCACTAAAGCTACAAGTGTATGAAAGCTCAAAAAAGAAAACTAAGTGGACGTGCATAATGATGAAAATTCCACTAGCTATATGAAAGTGACAAAATAGGAGACTCTCTACATGAAGATCATGGTGCTACTTTGAAGCACAAGTGTGGAAAATGATAGTGGCATTGTCCCTTCTCTCTTTCTCTCATTTTTTATTTATTTTGTTGGGCATCTTTGGCCTCTTTTTTTTTTATTTAGGCTTCGCTGGCCTCGTTTATTTTTTTGTAAAGTCCGAAGACTCATCCCAACTTGTGAGGGAATCATAGTTTCCATCATCCTTTTCTCTCACGGGACAACGCTCTAATAAGAAAGATCATCACACTTTTATTTACTTATAACTCAAAAACAAAACATGACTCTATATGAATGCAAAAAATGAAAATGATGGTGCGTGTCATGAAAAACGGAACGGTGGAAGTTGCATGGCAATATATCTCGGAATGGCTATGGAAATGCCATAATAGGTAGGTATGGTGGCTGTTTTGAGGAAGGATATATGGTGGCTGTTTTGAGGAAGGTAGGTTTAATACACCGGCGAAAGTTGCGCGGTACTAGAGAGGCTAGCAAAGGTGGAAGGGTGAGAGTGCGTATAATCCATGGACTCAACATTAGTCATAAAGAACTCACATACTTATTGCAAAAGCCTATTAGTTATCGAAACAAGGTATTAGACGCATGCTCCTAGGGGAGAGGTTGGTAGGATTTAACCATCGCGCGCTCCCGACCCTCACACAAGGGATGACAATCATCAAACAAATCATGCTCCGACTTCCTTACATAACGGTTCACCATACGTGCATGCTACGGGAATCACAAACTTCAACACAAGTATTCCTCCAATCCACAATTACTCACTAGCATGACTCTAATATTACCATCTCTATATCTCAAAACTATATGCAAGGAATCAAACTTCTCATAGTATTCAATGCACTTTATATGAAAGTTTTTATTATATCCCTCTTGGATGCCTATTATATTAGGACTAAATTCATAACCTAAACCAATTACCATGATGTTTTAATATAAATCTCAAAATAATATAAGTGAGGTACGAGAGTTCAATTATTTCTATAAAATAAAACACCACCGTGCTCTAAAAAGATATAAGTGAAGTACTAGAGCATCATTGCCTAGCTCAAAAGATATAAGTGAAGCACATAGAGTATTCTAATAAATTCATGATTCAGCGTGTCTCTCTCAAAAGATGTGTGCCGCAAGGATGATTGTGGAAAACTAAAAATCAAAGACTCATATCATACAAGACGGTCCAAGCAAAACACATATCATGTGGTGAATAAAAATATAGCCTCAAGTAAATTTACCGATAGATTGAAGACGAAAGAGGGGATGCCTTCCAGGGCATCCCCAAGCTTAGGCTTTTTGGTATCCTTGAATATGGATTGGGGTGCCTTGGGCATCCCCAAGCTTAGGCTCTTTCCACTCCTTATTCCATAGTCCATCAAATCTTTACCCAAAACTTGAAAACTTCACAACACAAAACTCAACAGAAAACTCGTGAGATCGGTTAGTATAAGAAAAATAAATCACCACTTTAGGTACTGTTGTGAACTCATTCTTTGTTTATATTGGTGTAATATCTACTGTATTCTAACTTCTCCATGGTTCATACCCCCCGATACAACCCATAGATACATCAAAATAAGCAAACAACACAAAGAAAACAGAATCTGTCAAAAACAGAACAGTCTGTAGCAATCTATTGGCTTAGAATACTTCTGTAACTCCAAAATTTCTGAAAAATTAGGACAACCAGGGAAATTTGTATATAAATATTGTGTAAAAATATTCAGATCAAAATAACGTTCCAGTGAATTTACAAAATTCCTGGACTGAGCGCAAAAGTTTCTGTTTTTCAGCAGAATCAAATCAACAATCACCGTAGACCATCCCGAAGGTCTTACTTGGCTCAAACACTAATTAAAACAAGAAAACACAATTATTACAGAGGTAAATAATATGTGCAGAACATAAAAACATAAAGAAAAACAAACAAAAACAGAAACATAAATAAAGTTGGGTTGCCTCCCAACAAGCACTATTGTTTAACGCCCCTAGCTAGGCATAACGCAATAGACCTAGGTATTGTCATCTTTGGTATGCAATCCATAAGTAGATCTCATAATAGATTCATAAGGTAATTTTATTTTCTTTCTAGGAAAGTGTTCCATGCCTTTCCTTAACGGAAATTGGAATCTAATACGTCCTTCCTTCATATCAATAATTGCACCAATCGTTCTAAGGAAAGGTCTACCAAGAATAATAGGACATGTGGGATTGCAATCTATATCAAGAACAATGAAATCTACGGGCACATAATTCCTATTTGCAACAATAAGTACATCATTAATTCTTCCCATAGGTTTCTTTATAGTGGAATCCGCTAGATGCAAATTTAAAGAGCAATCATCAAGATCATGGAAACCTAGCACATCACATAAAGTTTTTGGAATCGTGGAAACGCTAGCACCCAAATCACACAAAGCATGGCACTCATAATCTTTCATTTTAATCTTAATAGTAGGTTCCCACTCATCATAAAGCTTTCTAGGTGTAGAAACTTCCAACTCAAGTTTTTCTTCAAAAGATTTCATCATAGCATCAACGATATGTTTAGTAAAGGCTTTATTTTGATTATAAGCATGTGGAGAATTCAACATGGATAGCAAAAAGGGAATACAATCAATCAAAGAACAACTCTCATAATTAAATTCCTTGAAATCCAAAAGAGTGGGTTCATTGCTATTTAAAGTTTTGACCCCTTCAATCCCACTTTTATCAATCTTATCATTAAGATCTATAAACTCTGAATCACTGGGACGTCTTTTAACTAAAGTTGACTTATCTCTAGTCCCATCTTTATTTAAATTTATTTTAGAAAACAAAGATTCAATAGGAGTCACATCAATCACTTTAAGATCTTCATCATTATTATCACGAGAAAACACTTTTTCAAGCCATTCACGCTTAGCACGCATTCTAGCGGTTCTTTCCTTACACTCATCAATAGATATTCTCATAGCTTTTAAAGACTCATTAATATCACGCTTGGGTGGAGTAGATCTAATTTTCAAAGAATCAATCTCAAGCGAAATTCTATCAACGTTCCTAGCCAAATCATCAATCTTGACAATGTTTCTTCAATCATAGCATTGAAACCCGTTTGCGAACTAATAAATTCTTTAATATTATTCTCAAGATTGATGATTTGGCTAGGAACTTATTATAATTTCCATAAGTATTGTTGTAGGAACTACCATAATTATTAGAGGAATTACTAGGAAACGACCTAGGATTGAAATTGCCTCTATACGCGTTATTACCAAAATTGTTCCTACCAACAAAATTCACATCCATAGATTCATTATTATTTCCAATCAAAGAAGACAAAAGGCATATCATTAGGATCAATAGGAACACTCTTACCAGCAAACAATTTCATCAATTCATCCATCTTTTCACTCAAAGTATTTATTTCTTCAATAGCATGCACCTTTTTACTAGTAGGAGATCTTTCGGTATGCCATTGAGAGTAATTTTCCATAATATTATCTTGGAGTTTAGTAGCTTCTCCTAATGTGATTTCCATAAAAGTACCACCCGCGGCAGAATCTAAAATATTTCTAGATGCAAAATTCAATCCGCATAATAAATTTGTATAATCATCCATAAACTCAAACCATGCGCGGGACAATTTCTAATCATTAATTTCATCATCTCCCAAGATTGTGCAACATGCTCATGATCAAGTTGCTTAAAATTCATTATATCATTCCTAAGGGATATGATCTTAGCGGGCGGAAAGTACTTGGAAATAAAAGCATCTTTACACTTATTCCATGAATCAATACTATTTTTAGGCAAAGAAGAAAACCAAGTTTTAGCACGATCTCGTAGTGAGAACAGAAATAGCTTCAATTTAACAATATCATTATCCACATCTTTCTTCTTTTGCATATCACACAATTGAACGAAAGTATTTAGATGGGATGCGGCATCTTCACTAGCAAGGCCAGAAAATTGTTCTTTCATAACAAGATTAAGCAAAGCGGCATTAATTTCATAGGATTCCGCACTAGTGGCGGGAGTAATCGAAGTACTAATAAAATCATTATTATTAGTATTGGAGAAGTCACACAACTTGGTATTCTCTTGAGTCATCGTGACAAAGCAAGCAATCTAGCACACAAGCAAACGAAAAGCAAACGAAAAGTCGAACGAAAGAGGGGCGAATAAAAAGGCAAATCTTTCTGAAAATCGTTTTAGAAGTGGGGGAGAGGTAAACGATAGGCAAATAACAAATAATGTAAATACAAGAGATGAGTTTGTGATGGGTACTTGGTAGGCTTGATGTAGATCTCCCCGGCAACAGCGCCAGAAATCCTTCTTGCTACTTCTCGAGCATGCGTTGGTTTTCCCTTAAAGAGGAAAGGGTGATGCAGCAAAGTAGATAAGTATTTCCCTCAGTTGTTGAGAACCAAGGTATCAATCCAGTAGGAGATACAAGCAAGTCCCCAATAGTTGTACCTACACAAATAATCAAACTCTTGCACCCAACGCTATAAAGGGGTTGTCAATCCCTTCACGGTTACTTGCAAGGATGAGATATGATAGAGATAGATAGATAAGATTGCCAAAACAAAACGTAAAATAAAAGTAAAAAGATTGCAGCAAGTATAGATCTGAAAATATAATATGGAAAATAGACCCGGGGGCCATAGGTTGCACTAGAGGCTTCTCTAATGAAGGCAAATAATACGGTGGGTGAACAAATTACTGTCGAGCAATTGATAGAAAAGCGCATAGTTATGACGATATCCAAGGCAATGATTATGCATATAGGCATCACGTCCGTGTCAAGTAGACAGAAACGATTCTGCATCTACTACTATTACTCCACACATCGACCGACTCCTGCCTGCATCTAGAGTATTAAGTTCATGAAGAACAGAGTAACGCATTAGGTAAGATGACATGATGTAGAGGGATAAACTCAAGCAATATGATGAAAACCTCATCTTTTTATCCTCGATGGCAACAATGCAATACGTGCCTCGCTACCCCTACTATGTCACTGGGTGAGGACACCGCAAGATTGAACCCAAAACTAAACACTTCTCCCATTGCGAGAATTACCAATCTAGTTGGCCAAACCAAACCAATAACGGAAAAGTATAGATACGTTGCAGATTACCGGAAAAGGTTCCAAAATGGGATCTCACGGGAACAGAAGCTTCCGGCGGCGGAAAAGTATTTTCGTGGCTCTTTTTGGTAACCAGGGAATATTTGGGAATTTATAGGCCGAAGAATAGGGTTAGGAGGGCTACCGTGGGGCCACAAGCCAGGGGGGGTGCGCCCCCCCTAGGGCGCGCCCCTGTGGCTTGCCGCCACACGGCGGCTCCCCTGCCTTCATCTCCAAGTTTGGTGGGTTCCTTCTGGTCCAAGAAAAATCATTCCGAAGATTTTATTCCGTTTGGACTCCGATTAATATTCCTTATCTACAATACTCAAAAACAAGAAAAAACAGAAACTGGCACTAGGCTCTAGATTAATAGGTTAGTCCCAAAAATAATATAAAATAGCATATTAATGCATATAAAACATCCAAAACAGATAATATAATAGCATGGAGCTATCAAAAATTATAGATACGTTGGAGACGTATCACCTGTCATTTCGTCAAAGTACCATTCTTCCGTATACATTTTCAAAAAAGTTCAGATGTGCCCAGTCTAAAGCATTCGACCTTGCTTTCTCTCACATTTGCTCCTGAATTAAAAGCAACATTTTGATTTTCGCACTAAATAAAGAATAGATCCGAAATGAGTGAAAAAGTTGTTCCATAATGAATGATTATATTATTTGTAAAGATAAAATTTCTTCGAGAATGATGAGTTTTTGCTCCTATGCGAAGAACTTCATGTACTTGTTTTTTCAGTAACTTAATGAATCAGCATGACATTTTTTATGATATTAGGTGTTACTACAAAAACGAGATGAACTTTGTGTGTATAATTTTTTGATGTACATATTCATTTTGATAATTCGAAAGTTCAACGACTTCCACGTCGCAAGTGTGAAAAACATTGAATTTAGGAGAGAAGCATCATGCCTAGAATATGGACATGGAATAAAAATCATTCATCAAGCAGCAGTACAGAGATACAGTTTATTTTGTTGTGGTCGCTCACGTCCGTTTCTAAAAAAAGCCTAGAGGTTCAATTTTAAAAGATGAAAAAGTTCAATGTTTGTTACAAAACCCAAAGAAGGTTAAATAAAAAAACAAAGCATCTCAAAACCCAAAGAAGTTCAAATTTTCAAAATGGAGCAGGTTGACATTTATTAAAAAACTAGGATTTCTTTAGTTACTAAAAGAAATAAAACCAGGAAGTCCAAAATTAAAAAAAGAAGCAGTTCGATGTTTATACAAATAAAGATTTTCTTTATTGTTAAATAATTAAAACAACAAGTTCAAAACTAACACTACAAGGATACACCGTATAAAGCAACACAAATTCTACAACATTTTAACTATACGTTGTAAAATTTATAATAGATACACATATATACGATGCACAGTATGCGTTGTAGATTTGCTGCTCATAACCCTATCGTGGTACCAATGAAAAAAAACCAGAGGAAAGGAAAGAGAGAGACAGGCGTGAGAAACATAGCCCCGGATTCCTCCCAAACCGCCGCCAGGCATCGCCTCATCTCTCTCCCACGACCCACCTCGCCTCCGCCCCTCCCCGTCGGCCCTGCCCTCCCCTCCTCCGACCTTGCAGATCTGGAGGCTGCCGGATCCGCTGCATCCTCGAACCACACTATCCCTCTCGCGTCCCATCTCTCTCTGTTCACACGGCTCCTCGCTGCGCCACCTGTGGCGGCTGATTCAGGCGATGTCCGGCGAATCCTGCCACCGCGAAGCACAGCCCGAGGTCCCCTCGCACCACGGTGAAGTTCCATCCGGCTAGATCCGGCGCTCGCGGCCACCAAAGGCCACCCGCAACCCTCCCCCCATGGCTAGGGATCCGGGCGTCGGCTCGGGCGCCGGTGGCCATGTCGTCCTCATCTCGTCTGGTGAGTGCATCCCCTCCCCTGGCTTCGTCCTGCCCCCTTTTTCTCTAACGTCTTCTCTTCTCTTCTCCTATGGACATGCAGGGAAGAAAGGCCAGTTGACAGCCTTGCTGCTGTTCGGGACGAAGGAGCCATGTAGGTTCCTCTTCCTCCTCCTCACTCTGGATTTAGGTGAGTTGGTCCACTCCTGTGACTTCAGGTGAATCGATCAGCAATATTCGTTTCGGTGAAAAACAGAAACCTGTAGCTGTCTTTCATTGTATGGTCCTATAAATTGCTGTTGCAAGTGCCCGGTATGATCAGCAAGATTGCCTCCCCATCGCCTTACAACTCGCTGCTACAAGTCCTCCGTATGGTCCTCAATGACAAGATGGGTTTGGGCCGGTCTACGCTCTCCTAATAATTTGCTTAGTGCTCTTTAATTTCCAGTCGTGGATGACGGGATGGTCATTTCTCCCAATTTCTCTGTTCGTAATCCAAGAGATAGAATGAATAGGTTGAAGTAAGGTGGACACTGTAGGCCCAGTCCCACCGATGAGTACCTCCAATGGCGGTGGCGATGAACGACGACGAACGACCACGACGAACAAGCGCAGTGCAAAGCTGACATAATCCTGGCCAATTTCCTTTACTCCAAGATTCACCGATGAACCGCAGTGCAAAGCTAGCCTCCTGCTAGCTAGCTGCTTTCCAATTGATTGAAGTTTTCTACGTACGTCACGTACGTACACCTGCCACAACACAACCTCACGCACGCATAAAAGAAGCTGATCGATCTTTACTTTTATCGAATCAGTGCCACCAGAGCATATCGCTCCTGGTGTTTGCTTTATTGCTTTGATGATTTGTTTACAAGGGAATATATGAGTATATATATACTAGCTAAAGCTAACTAGTGCTAGTCCTACTCGGTGACTACTTTGAGACCTACACGCACACGTACACATGTATTGAACCGCACAGGACACATGCACTTCATGTTTAACTCTTAACAAACACCAAGATATCCCACTGCAAAAGGAGAAGCAAAGAGCATGAAAAATAACATTTGTGGAGCATGGAGATCATGGCAGCGGAAACACAAATATACTGCTACCACACATTCATGTTTAACTCTGCCGGCCATAGTTCAACCTAAGCATGTGTTATTACGTACTCTCTGTCTTTTTTGTATGTTTATATCTCGCAGTTCCATCACTGCAAAGTTGTTGCATGAATTTACAACACCTAAAACTTCATTTTTTTATTCCCAGTTCAAAGATTGCATAGATTTATCTGAAGTAATCTAAAACATGTACATGATTATTAGCAAGCATATTTGCATTATCTATATGATGAAGTCTGTTTTCATTGTCTGCACTATATAAAAAGGTATTGAATACTCAGCGCATATATCTAATTTCCTAGCCTTTTTATTTCACTTATCCAGATTTTTTGTTGTTAGGCCCTACCTATTTGCCAAACAGTGTTTACCTTTTTTCTGGTCACTTTGGATATGATTCTGCCGCCACCGGCAACTGCTGGCGCTACCACCAGCCTCGTAGTCGCAGCCTCGCAGGTAACCCAGCAGCTTCTCATCTTTCCTCAACCTCTTCCCATTTTATTCTTCAAATTTTCTTCCATTAAGCTGCTGGTCTGCTCGATGTTGCTTGCTGGCTTGCTGCTCTTTGAATGCTTGTGCTGCTACTCCATGTTGTGCTTCTCTAGTTGTTTGAATGCTTGTGCTGCTAGTCTGCTAGGCTACTACTACTTGATTGAATAGGTGTGTACTTGTGCTTGTGCTGCTGCTTATGCTGGCGCTGCTGTTGCTTGTGCTTGTGTTGTTACTCTTGCTCAGGCTGATGCTGCTACTGTTTTGTTTGATGTGTTTTGCAAGATGGATGTAGCCTGCAATGACAACATGGCATGGGGGGATGACGATCAATCAAGCACTTGATAAAAGAGACACCAAATGGGGCAGTATTCCCTGTTCTGATCTCTTTCTCGTTAATTTTCTGTCTTAACTCTATATTACATGACATATACTCCCTCCATTCCTAAATATAAGTCTTTGTAGACATTTCAACAGGGGACTACATACGGAGCAAAATGAGTGAACCTACACCCTAAAATATGTCTACATACATCCGTATGTAGTCCAATAGTGAAATCTCTAAAAAGACTTATATTTAGGAACGGAGGGAGTATTATTTTATATATACTCGTCGTATCCTCGAATGGCTCTTTTTGGAAAATTTCGTATCTTGTATCCCCGTATTGTTCCCGTGTCCGTGCTTTTTGGTCTGCAGCAGTGAATTTTAAGGATACACAAAATATGAGCACGTTATGATTATATAAGGACTCACAAAATACATATTAGGCGATCATTTTTTTTAGTTTGCCATTCTTTTGCTAATATTTTGATTAAGATATATGGGAACAATGGGAAGCAAGAAGTTTTTGGTGGTTTTCTATATCAAGACATAATTAATATTACAAAATGAGTAAGGCTTCGATTTTCATATAAAATCTGATACACTAATTTAATTATCATAATAAGGAAACCAAGACCCTTGCGTGTTCTCTGTATAAGGAGCAAGAATAATGCAGTTTTTTTTTCCTTTGCCAAGGCTACCAAGATTTGAAATTCATGTACTCCCCCTATCCCAAAATAAGTGTCTCAACTTGGTACTAGAGCTAATACAAAGTTGTACTAAGCTTGAGACACTTATTTTGGGACGGAGGGAGTATTATTTTAACAGTATGTCTGAACATGATTTGAGTTTGCACTTTTAAGTTAAGGTAGCTTCCATAGTTTAGTTCATAGACCATTGGTTGATGTCATTTCTTTTCCTCTACATGCGGAACTAGATCATCCCATATAAACAATACATATTACTAGATTAGCGCACATGAAAAAAGTTTAGAATGTTTCACAAATTAATAACTAAATTATGTTTAGGTATAGTTATGAGCTCAACTGGTTGTACGCATTCTGTGCCCACAACAATGTTATAACTTAAACTGTAATTGAATGCTAATAAAGATAAATTTATAGAACATTCATGACCATGTTGTAAATGCCCTAGGCTCGATAGTATGACTAGAGCGTAGTTGGAATAATCTACATATATTATTAACCATATGTATTTTCTGAAACCTGCACAAAACAGATTGCCCTGCGCGCGGAATACCCTGCTAGTTTCTGAAATTACAAATAAATTCTGGTCAGCGCATGTCATTAAGGCACTTGTGAAAACTGAAGATTTAGTATGGAGTCACAAAAACTGCAATACTATCAGTAACGCAGAAAAAACAAAGATTGCATGGCCTTCAACGTTTGTATGTGTCTAATATCCTACCTATCACGACTTTCATGATGTCAATGCATTGTGTGTTAACAATTCATTTTTTTACTTATTTTTGTAGATTCAGAAGATATATGGATGATTATATGGGTGTGCATCAAGTATATTGCAATGATGACGATGATGTTCCGGTTCAAGATGATGATGATGGATGCTTTTAGTTTTAGTAATTAAATTGTAGCGATGTTGTTCCCGTTGGATGATGTTTCTCGGTTAAGTTTTAGTTCAGTTGTAGGGATGGTTATGGATGCTTTCAGTTTAAGTTTCACTATCTGGAAAATATTTAGATTATGCATCGCATTTGGCTGATGTTCCTCTTGTAATATCAACTATTGTAATCCAACAGTTCTATACAATATATGATTTGTTCCTCTCATGAGTATATCTTTTTTTCCTCACTTGATATACATAATTATTGTCATTATCTGGAGCATTAATTGAACTGCTGACATCACCTGAAGCGTTGCAAATTTTTTGTTGCCAAGCAATGAGATTTGGATTAATGTACATTAAGCACCAACATATAAAAGTGTTGTAGAAGTCGGTTTTATGTGTTGTACTCTTGCAACGATCCCTTTTACCAACGGCAGTATAAGCGTTGCATTATGCGCTAGCAACACTGGATAAGGCTACGCATGCCAAATCGTTGGTAAAGACGCTAGCAACGCATATATGGATTTTTAGATACGGAAAAATGCGTTGCTATAGGTGGGGTCTTGTTGTAGTGTAAAGAAACGTGAAGTTCAAAGTTTATAAGAGAATAAAAGTGTGTGTGTGTGTGTGTGTGTGTGTTCATGCGTGTGTGTGTGTGCGGGATCGACGGGAGGGGGCGGCGCCCATGGCGGCAGGGCTCACAAGGGGGCGACGGCACACGAGGTCGAGGAGGGGCGGCGACGGCGATAGCGAGGTGCAGGGGCGGCGACGGCGACGGCGACGGCGGCGTCGAGGTGCGCGGACGAACGGCGACGGCTAGGTACACGGCGCGGCAGCCACGACGTCGAGGTGCGGCGGCGCGGACGGACGGAGGCGTTGAGGTGCGGCGACGCGGACGGACGGCGGCGTCGAGGTGCGGCGGGGCGCGGACGGACGAACGACGGCGACGACGAGGGGCAAGGGTAGGGGCGCGCGCGGACGATGAAAGGCTGGATTTGGGGAAATTTTCGTAAGTGTGGTATATATAGAGGACCCTTTAGTCGCGGTTGGTGGCTCCAACCGCGACTAAAGGGGGTCTTTAGTCGCGGTTGGAGCCACCAACCGCGACTAAAGGTCTGGCTTCCCGCCGCTTCGGCTGGATGAAATTCACCTTTAGTCGTGGTTGGTGGCTCCAACCGCGACTAAAGACCCCAACCGCGACTAAAGACCCCCTTTAGTCGCGGTTGGAGACACCAACCGCGACTAAAGGGTTGTGTGCCAGGCGCGGGGCGGGGTGGATGTTTAGTCCCACCTCGCTAGTCGAGAGGAGCTCGGACCGGTTTATAAGCCCCACCGTGGCTACCGTGTCGAGCTCCTCTCTAATATGCAGGCCTTCTGGGCCTATCACACCTCTGCCACCCCGTGGGCCTACAGGGCCGTACGGGCCTGCATCCTGGCCCACCTACAGGTTGGGTTTCTAGTCGTATGCAGGTCGTGGCGGCCCAGTAGGCGGGCTTTTTTTTTTGTTTTCTGCTTTATTTATTTTCTTTTGTTTCTGAGTGAATCTTTTTCTTTGTTTAAATATTTTCTGTGTGAATCTTTTTGCTTTAGGGAAAAATATTATAAACTTTCAGTTAGTGCTAATAGTTTTCAAATTTGAATAGTTTAAATTTGAATTATTTGAAATTTGTGTGAATCACTAGTTTGTGAATAACTTTACTTCAAAAATAGATTTTTCCGAGATTCTTTTTTCTGTTGTTTAATATTAGTGTGTTTTATCATTATATTATATTTTTTAATTCTTAGGTTATTTAAAAAAATGAAATGCCTTTGTAACACACGAGTTTTCGTCTGAAACCATCATACTTCGAAAGAGATTGCCCATTTTGTACACGAAGTGCGTCCAGTTTTTGCCGTAAGCCTCTCAACTTTTTAGCACATGCTATGTGGGTGAAATGATGATACCATGCCAACTTTCAACCTTTTCAGAGTTCATTTGTAGTTCTTATAAATTTCAGGGTCATTTAGCTCAAAAAAAATCAGTAAATGCATGAATAATAGCAAATGAAGTCAGAAAGGGTTGAAAATTGATGGTCTGCCTTTGAATGGTGCATACTGAACGCACAAAAAGTCTGGAGTTGATATAAGTTTAAAAAAATGAAATGCCTTTGTAACAGACGAGTTTTCGTCTGAAACCCTGATACTTCGAAAGAGATTGCCCATTTTGTACATGAAGTGCGTCCAGTTTTTGCCGTAACCCTCTCAACTTTTTAGCACATGCTATGTGGGTGAAATGATGATACCATGCCAACTTTCAACCTTTTCAGAGTTCATTTGTACTGCTTATCAATTAGAGGGTCATTTAGCTCAAAAAAATCAGTAAATGCATGAAAAATAGCAAATGAAGTCAGAAAGGGTTGAAAATTGATGGTCTGTCTTTGAATGGTGCATACTGAACGCACAAAAAGTCTGGAGTTGAAATAAGTTTAAAAAAATGAAATGCCTTTGTAACACACGAGTTTTCGTCTGAAACCCTGATACTTCGAAAGAGATTGCCCATTTTGTACACGAAGTGCGTCCAGTTTTTGCCGTAACCCTCTCAACTTTTTAACACATGCTATGTGGGTGAAATGATGATACCATGCCAACTATCAACCTTTTCAGAGTTCATTTGTAGTGCTTATCAATTTCAGGGTCATTTAGCTTAAAAAATCAGTAAATGCATGAAAAATAGCATATGAAGTCCGAAAGGGTTGAAAATTGATGGCCTGCCTTCGAATGGTGCATACTGAACGCACAAAACACATAAGTACACTACTATTACAAAGATTCCCTTCGGTTTGTCCGAAGTGGGACTTTCCAGATATATAAGTCCGGAAACTAACTAGAGAAGCCGGTCAAATCCCAGAGTGGGATCTTTGGGTATAAAACTTTTTCTTTCGCATGTGTCCCTTTGCGTCGTAACCATGGACAATCTTCATTGTTTAACTTGATGCTCGGGTCAACATTCACTGTGAAGGGAGCAATTTCATGAAACTTTTCATAATCTTCTGACATGTCTGTCTTGTCCTCCACTCCCACGATGTTTCTTTTCCCTGAAAGAACTATGTGGCGCTTTGGCTCATCGTATGATGTATTCGCTTCCTTATCTTATCTTTTTCTCGTCTTGGTAGACATGTCCTTCACATAGAAAACCTGTGCCACATCATTGGCTAGGACGAATGGTTCGTCTGCGTACCCAAGATTGTTGAGATCCACTGTTGTCATTCCATACTGTGGGTCTTCCTTTACCCCGCCTCCTATCAGATTGACCCATTTGCACTGAAACAAAAGGACCTTCAAACCAAGTCCATAGTCAAGTTCCCATATCTCCTCTATGTAACCATAATATGTGTCCTTTGGCCCATAAGTTGCTTCAAAAACTCTAGCAGGAATCTCTGTGTGTCTTTTCTCGAATATTCATCTTCCCATATCGCTTGATTAACCGTATTTGGGTTAATGAATCCAATGCCATAGCGTCCAGCTTTTTTCATTTCATACATCTTCATTCTGCATAATACCACAGAAAAGAATATAGTGAGGATAATTACAGGTAATGAACGAGAGCACAGCTACCTAGCTAGAGACTTAAATTATAGAAAGAAATCACTTACAGACAATAGCAACTGACGATAGATTTGTCGAGTGCGTCTTGATTGAATAACTGAAACAACTCTGAATAATGAATCCACAAATCTTTTTTATGGAAGTAATGCTTTCTCTTGACTTTCACCATGAGGGACTCTTGATTGGTATTTGATGTTTCTTGCATGTACCACGTATGCAAATTATACAATCTCGTTGGTAGAAGCTTGACATCGTCAGGCTTGACCAGAGGTTTGCCACAGACATATTGGTATTTTACTTCCTCCTCTGTAATCCCGGGGATTTCCTCAAGGCTTAGGAGTTGTTCAACAGTGACACCGGCCTCTTTAGCCTGCCTTTTATGATCGTCGGTTATTACCAGCCGATCGGCGGTACTCACAGGTGTTTGTACAATGAGCGGGGGGATCGATTGCACTGCCTGTTCTCCCAGCTGGGGAACAGTTTTCCCGCTTTTTTTGCCAACTTCTTTGCTCGAGCTCGAGCTCGACTCCTTTTGTCCTGCCAAATATGACTTCTTGATAGACCGAACATAGTCGCAGTCCTTCTGATTGTCAGCCGGTCGAGTCATATCAATAAAGTGTCGTGAGACATGCTCATGTACTTTCTCCTTCGGCGGTGCGGGCTGTTTCGCTCCAAAATGGGCCTTCAATTGGGCATCCACTACGATGTCCCGTTCCTCCTCAGTCAGGTGGTAAGTCAACTTCGGAAGAGGCTTGAGTCCTGGACCATATTTGAATTTCTTGCATGTTGTACCGCTAGCCGTCGTAGCTGTGGCCTCTCTCTTCCGCTGTTGCTTACGCGACGGAGCACGCTGAGTCGGCGGAGACGGCAGACGCGGTGCCGGACTTGGAGGAGGAGGAGTCGGCTGACGCCGTGCCAGACTTGGAGGAGGAGTCGGCTGACGCGGTGCCGGCGGACTTGGAGGAGGAGGAGTTGGCTGACGCCGTGCCGGACTTGGAGGAGGAGTCTGCTGACGCAGTGCCGGACTTGGATGAGGAGGAGTCGACTGACGCAGCGGCGAACTTAGAGGAGGAGGAGTCGGTGGCCTTGGAAAGACGATGCAATCCTTTTTCCATAGAATGATACGATGTATGGCCTCTCCCAGTGTTCTCTCCTCGTCACCTCCAAGAATGTCAAGTTGTAGCTCGTGATATCCTGACATCACTTCATCAACCCTGACACGAGCATAGCCAGCTGGAATGGGATTGCAATGGAAGGTTGCTTCAGGGGGATTTGCTAAAGCTTAGCCGTCCGCCACCTTCATGGATAAGTTCTTCACTTTCATGTGTAGCTCATAGTTAGTCCTGTCTTTGATATCATTTACAGGGTAGCTAGCTAGCAGTGCATCATCGATATCGGCCGGGGCGGAACCCACGCTCACAAGTAGAAAATGGCCCATTTGTCCCGGTTCCAGAGGCCCATTAGCCCCGGTTCTGGAACCGGGACTAAATGGTCGGGACTAAAGCCCAAAACCTTTAGTCCCGGTTCGCTTACCAACCGGGACAGAAGGGGCTCCATGTGGCCGCTGAGGGGAGCCCAGGCAGGAGGACCTTTAGTCCCGGTTGGTCACACCAACCGGGACCAAAGGGCATCCACGCGTCAGCATCTGGCAGGAGCTGGGGTTTTTTTTTTGTAGGCGGGGTTGGGGGTTTTGGAGGGTTAATTTAGGGGTTTCATATTGTGTTAGCTAGCTAATAGAGAGAAGTGTCCTCTCTTTCTCCGTGCTTGGTCGACGCTAGGTACTATACATATAGAGAGAACTCGACGCTAGCTAATAAGAAAATGAAGGAAACCATTAATTACACAAGATCATCATGCTGAACATATATAGAGAGAAGTGACATCTCTTTCTCCGTGCTTGGTCGAACAACAAGTTTTCGTATATCTATCCGACGCTACTACATATATACAATATAACATCTTTTACAATCCCTAACATCATCTACCTAAGATCCAATCACAAACCCACATGGTATTCTCCGTCTTTAGGTATGACGTGGTCAAGAAAGAGTCCCACCAATTCCTCTTGAATTGCTTGTATGCGATCATGTGGTAGGAGTTCATCCCGCATCTGCTAGATCTAATTTAAAGAAGGGGGTCAATACATGCATATATATGAATAAAACTCAACACAATTGATGGTAATATATAGAATAAAATTGTGAATATTATTTACGTACTTCAAATTGTTTGTCAGAGAAGCCCCGCTCAGAGGTCGAGTGGCGAATGAACTCGCATACGTAGTATGCACATAAAACAGTCCCTTCTTTCTGGTACAAGCACTTTACGAGAATAGAGTTCAATCAAACTGATAAGCAAGCATGGTAATGATATATTGATGAAAATTTGAATGAATTAGAGATGCGCGGAACTAGCTAGTACTACTTACTTTGGGGTGCGTAAATCGCAACTCTTTGTTTAGACCGGGAACCTTTCGGGTGAACTTCTTCCAAACCCAGCCAGGCAAAGAAAATGATTACTTGATATCAGGAAATTAACGAAAGTTGCATGCCGATATGTTCCCGGTATTGACTGAACTTACTTCTTGAGCATTGCAGTCATGTCCGCATAATCCTCGGGATCTTTACGTCTTGAGTCTAAGACAGTTACTAATGCCCCGTCAAGCTTAATGGATAGCAGAATAAAGTGGAAACTGCGCACGCATATATAACTCATCAATTACATTACTTAACCTCAAGTAAGCGAAACCGAGTATACAGACAAGACAACAACACTCACTTGAAGTTGTAAGGAAAGTGTATTCCCTTTTGTTTTGATGTATAAGGAACGACTTTAGCAAGTTCTCCTCGGTCTCTTTGATTGAGTTTCGTACCGTCCATTCATTTACGGCATCTGGGCTAATGAACCCAACGTCGAAGATTCCTGCTTTTTTGCATTCGACGATCTTCAATCTGCATAATATAGTGAGGATAATTATATATACATGCAATGAACAAGCTGAGCTAGAGACTTAACTATAGAAGTAATACTTACAGATATTAGGAAGTCATGAGTTGTTTGTCGAGGGCCAGTTGATTGTATAACTGAAATAACTCCACAAATTCAATAGGCATCACGGGAAGTCCAATGAATTCGTGCTCTGGTTTCACTGCCACATACATAGTGTCTTTCCCAAACTCCCTGCAGGTTTTCATGTACCACTCATGCAATTTGTACATCATCGTTGTTAGAGGAGGATGATCAGGTTTGACGAGAGGCTTCCCGTGCACGTATTTATATTCTTCTTTTGTTACCTCAGCCGTTTCAAAAAATACATCATCCCCCAAGTAATCACCAGGATTGGTACCGGGCACCATCCCCGGATGATTAGCGACGATATCGCTAGACACCTTGAGCGGGGGGCACGATTGCTTCTCCTGTTCGCCGAGCTGGGGAATTGTTTTCCCACTTCTTCGTTCTGCTAACCTTGCATCACTGGAAGTACTTCCCGACCGCCGCGCTTCTTCATATGTCTTTTTAAGAATGCGGACATAGTTGGAATCCGGCGGAGGCGGTGGTGGTCGCTTCAGGGCATCGATAGTGCGCTTCACTTTCACCGGATCTAGCTTCTCCTTCGGAGGTGGAGTTTTCTTTGCAAAATGGTCCCTCACTTGGGCACGACATATGTCCTCGTTTTCCTGCTCGGTCCTCTCATATGGTAACTTTTCCAGAGGCTTGAGAGATGGACCGTATCTGAATTGCCTCCCAACTCTGCTTGTACTGCTAGCCGCCGGAGCGGCGGCGTCTCTCTTCCGTCGTTGCTGACGAGGCGAAGAAGAAGGCGGAGTGCTCTGACGCGCCGGAGGAGCAGGAGCGGCGGCATCTGTCTTCCGCCGTTGCCGACGAGGCAGAGGAGGAGGCGAACTGCTCCGATGCGCCGGAGTAGGCGAAGGAGGAGGCGGAGTGCCCTCACGCGTCGGAGGAGCCGGAGAAGGAGGCGGAGTGCCCTGATCACTCGCTGGAGGAGGAGGAGGAGGAGGAGGCGTCCAGTTTGGAAGATTGATGTACTCCTTCTGCCATAGACATGTACTCCTCAGAGCATGAACCAGCTGATTCTCCCCTTCACCTTTAGAGTGGTCAAGCTCGAGCTCCTCAAATCCCTCCATTACTTCATCCACCATCACAACAACATAGCCATGTGGAATCGAAAGGCAGCGAAAAGTTCCGTTGGGTTGAGGAGGTGCAACAGAGCCGACAGTCGCCTTGAAAGTGAGGTTTCGGCATTTCGTCATAAGCTCGCAATGTTGAGCCTCCGTGATAGTATCCACGGGGTAGCTAGGAGCCGTGAAGTCAGGCTGAACGGGCTCCGTGGAAGCCACACTGCTTCTCCGCTGAGATGGCGGGGTAGCTTTGTGCCGCTGAGATGGTTGCCGGCAACTCGCTGGCTCTCAAGTTTCTCTAGCTTTTGTAGTCTTGCATTGATCTTCTGCATGTCGCTCAGCTCTGCGTTCCTCTTTCCCTCCCGGCTTCTGTAACCGCATGCGTCGGGAAACCCAACCTTCCACAGAACGAAGCCTGGTGTGCCTCGTGTTCATCCAGGGTGCTCAGCATTCCCTAGGGCCTCAGTCAGCTCGTCCTTCTCTCTGTCGGGAATGAACGTCCCTTCCTGCGCTGCGGTGATATACTTCTGAAGCTTCTTGATGGGTATTGCAAGTTGCTCGTCCGTCCAACGGCACTTCCCTGTTCAATGTCTGTGGTTCGACCCCTTTAGCAATCAGGTCATTCTCAGCTTTGTCCCACAACGGCCGGGCTTTGAGGTAGCCACCTGACCCCGTGTGATGGTGATACTGCTTCTTTGCGGCATTGTTCTTGTTTGTCTCTTACATTTTCTTATTCTTGTCTGATGTCTTGTAGGCCACAAATGCGGGCCAGTGATCTCTTATCTTCTCAAATCGGCTGATGAATTCTGGAGTCTTCCCTTTGTCGACAAACTTTGATTTCTACTCATTTTTGCACCTCCTAAATAGATCTGTCATCTTCTTAAGAGCACACGCCTTGACCAGTGGCTCTATAACTGGCCTATTCGGATCCTCCTCTGGCGGTAGGGTGAAATTTGCCTTCAGCGCGCTCCAAAGATCATCTTTCTGTCTATCGGTGACATAATCACCTTCAGGGACGTCGTCGTCCTTAGGCTTATTCCATTGCTTGATGCTGATCGGGATGTTGTCCCTAACAATAGCTCCGCACTGAGCAAAAACTGCGTCCTTTGTCCTCTTGGGTTCAATCGGTAGGCCATCGTCCGCGAGTGCTGTGATCATGAACCTTTCATCCTTGCGCAACCTTCTCTTCGGACCTCGTCTCGTTACCGAAGTTTGGCTCGATCCGGAGGGCTATAAAAGAAGAAAGAAGACTTAATATATGTACATACCAAAACAATTAATGCATCAATTAGCTAGTCAGCACAGGTTTAATTAATATATATACCTCGCCGGACTTAGCAACAGCTCCCTCCTCCGTTCGGTCACCGGAGCCGTCATCATGGTCTCCTTCTTATTTCGGCATTCAGTCACCGGAGCCATCATGATCATGTCCTTCCTCCTCCATTGTTCGGTCACCGGAGCCGTCATCCTCTCCTTCCAGACCATCGGTGTCGTTGAGATACGACAAGACATCACGTCCGGCGAGGATTATCTCCCCTAACAACTGTTCTTGTTCCAAGTCTCTTTGATCCATAGTTTCTGCAAATATTACAACATGGCAATTAATATACAAACATGAATGTCCGACGTCCGGACCGCCTCTCTCATGAATGTCAAACAAGGGATTCTCTTAACCTTTAAGGGATTTAATTAACAAAATGGCGCCATTCTGGATGTGCATAAAATGGTCCATATTTTTCCTGATCTCATCTACCCTTCTATATGTCACATTGTCTAGTGTCAAAGGATTCAAGAAAACCATGGCTTCATCATTAGCCGGAAGTAACAGGCGCATGATGGTACGAAGCTATCCAAAGTTGTTTTGGAACGGAGTCCCGGATAGGATAATTAGCTTTTTGATACGAAGTTCAGCAAGAGCCTTCCGAATATCGCTATTTGGAAGGCCTTTGCTGAACTTCGTACCAAAAAAACTAATTATTCTATCAAGAACTCCGTTCCAAAACAACTTTGAAAAGCTTCGTACCATCATGCGCCTGTTACTTCCGGCTAATGATGAAGCCATGGTTTTCTTGAATCCTTTGACACTAGCTAGACAAAATGTGACATATAAAATGGTAGATGCATGAGATCAGAAAAAAATTGGATCAACTTATGCACATCCATAATGGGGGCATCCCTGATAAATCCCTTAAAGGACTAAGAGAATCTATTGTATACATACATATACTAATTGCAAATCTAACATTCATTTAACATTTCTATAACTAAAAGTATAACAAACTAACATTTCATCTAACATTTCATCTAAAAGTATAAAAAACTAACATTTCATCTAACATTTCTATAACTAAAAGTATAAAAACTAACATTCATCTAACAAAATGTATACTAATTTCTATACATTGGATCAAAATGTCAAAATGTCAACGACCTTTAGTCGCGATCTGAAATTCCTCAACTTTTTTCTATACATTGTATACATACATATATATATATATATACTAATTTCTATATATATACTAATTTCTATACATTGGATCAAAATGTCAAAATTCCTCAAATGTCAAAATTCCTCAAAATTTCTATACATACATTATACTAATTAATTCCTCAAATGTCAAAATTCCTCAACTTTTTTCTATACATCTAATCAACTAGTGAAAAAACAAATGTCAAAATTCTTCTAAAAAATGTCAAAATTGCTATACATATATACTAAAACATACAAAAATACATATAAATCATCTAACTTAAGAAAATGTGTGTGTGTGTGTGTGTGTGTTCATGCATGTGTGTGTGTGTGTTCATGCATGTGTGTGTGTGTGTGTGTGTGGGCTCGGGGAGGGGCGGCCATGGCGGCAGGGGGCGAGGGAGAGGGTTGAGAGGGAGGAAAGGAGCTCACAGTGGGGCGACGGCGAGGCGAGGCGGGTCGGGGGCGGCGACGGCGTCGGGGCAGGTGGCGCAGCGAGGAGCTCGGGGAGGAGCGGGCACGGGCGGCATCGGGGATCGGCGAGGAGGGCGCGTCCGGCGTCCGGGATCGGCGAGGAGGCACGGGCGGCCAGCGTCGGGGGCGGCGACGAGCTCCGGCGTCGGGGGAGGCGAGACGGCGTCTGGGCAGGCGCGTACGGCGGCAGCCTGGCGGCGCGGCGATCTCCTCTATAGTGGTCGAAGAAGCAGCGAACGAACTGTGAAATTTTTTCAAGTGTTGTATATATATGCGGAGACCTTTAGTTGCGGTTGGTGGCTCCAACCGCGACTAAAGGCCCCCTTTAGTCGCGGTTGGAGCCACCAACCGCGACTAAAGGTTATTTTCGCCAATCCAAGCAGCGGGAAGAGCAGACCTTTAGTCGCGGTTGGTGGCTCCAACCGCGACTAAAGGGGGCCTTTAGTCGCGGTTGGAGCCACCAACCGCGACTAAAGGTCTGGCTTCCCCTGTCGAATGTTTAGTCCCACCTCGCTAGTTGAGAGGAGCTCGCACCGGTTTATAAGCCCCGCCGCGGCTACCGTGTCGAGCTCCTCTCTAATGCAGGCCTTCTGGACCTACCGCACCTGTGCTGCCCTGCTGGGCCTACTGGGCCTTGCGGGCCTGCTTCCTGGCCCAACACGCCGTGGGGGCCCAATAGGCGGGCTTTTTTTTATTTACTTTTCAGTTTTTTTTTAATTTCTATTTTATTTATTTTCTTTTGTTTCTGAGTTTTTTTTGCTTTATTTAGAGTTAGGTCAAAAAAATTATAAACTTTCTGTTAGTGGCAGTAGTTTTCAAATTTGAGTAGTTTAAATTCCAATTATTTGAAATTTGTGTGAATCACTAGTTTGTGAATAACTTTACTTTAAAAATAGATTTTGCAGTGATTCTTTTTTCTGCTATTTAATATTAGCGTGTTTTATCATTATATTCAATTTGGTCATTCTTAGGTTATTTAAAAAATGAAATGCCTTTGTAACAGACGAGTTTTCGTCTAAAACCCTGATACTTCGAAAGAGATTGTCCATTTTGTACACGAAGTGCATCCAGTTTTTGCCGTAACCCTCTCAACTTTTTAGCACATGCTATGTGGGTGAAATGATGATACCATGCCAACTTTCAACCTTTTCAGAGTTCATTTGTAGTGCTTTTCAATTTCAGGGTCATTTAGCTCAAAAAAATCAGTAAATGCATGAATAATAGCAAATGAAGTCAGAAAGGGTTGAAAATTGATGGCATGGCTTCGAATGGTGCATACTAAACACACAAAAAGTCTGGAGTTGAAATAAGTTTAAAAAAGTGAATTGCCTTAGTAACAGAGGAGTTTTCGTCTGAAACCCTGATACGTCGAAAGAGATTGTCCATTTTGTACACGAAGTGCATCCAGTTTTTGCCGTAACCCTCTCAACTTTTTAGCAAATGCTAAGTGGGTGAAATGATGATACCATGCCAACTTTCAACCTTTTCAGAGTTCATTTGTAGTGCTTTTCAATTTCAGGGTCATTTAGCTCAAAAAAATCAGTAAATGCATGAAAAATAGCAAATGAAGTCAGAAAGGGTTGAGAATTGATGACGTGGCTTTGGACATAATATTTCGACGCGTTTCAAATGCCAAAACACATAAGTACACTACTATTACAAAGATTCCCTCCGGTTTGTCCGAAGTGGGACTTTCCAGATATATAAGTCCGAAAACTAACTAGAGAAGCCGGTCACATCCCAGAGTGGGATCTTTGGGTATAAAACGTTTTCTTCGCGTGTGTCCCTTTGCGTCGTAACCATGGACAATCTTCATCGTTTAACTTGATGCTTGGGTCAACATTCACTCTGAAGGGAGCAATTTCATTAAACTTTTCATAATCTTCTGACATGTCTGTCTTGTCCTCCACTCCCACGATGTTTCTTTTCCCTGAAAGAACTATGTGGCGCTTTGGCTCATCGTATGATGTATTCGCTTCCTTATCTTTTCTTTTTCTCGGCTTGGTAGACATGTCCTTCACATAGAAAACCTGCGCCACATCATTGGCTAGGACGAATGGTTCGTCTGCGTACCCAAGATTGTTGAGATCCACTGTTGTCATTCCGTACTGCGAGTCTTCCTTTACCCCGCCTCTTGTCAGATTGACCCATTTGCATCGAAACAAAGGGACTTTAAAACCAAGTCCATAGTCAAGTTCCCATATCTCCTCTATGTAACCATAATATGTGTCCTTTGGCCTATTGGTGTTTGCTGCATCAAAGCGGACACCACTGTTTTGGTTGGCGCTCTTTTTATCTTGGGCGATCGTGTAAAATGTATTCCCATTTATCTCGTACCCTTTGAAAGTCAATATAGTCGAAGATGGTAACTTGGACAACAAGTACAGGTCATCTGCAACAGTGTCATCATGCATGAGACGTGTCTGCAACCAACCGGCGAAAGTCACCGTTTGTTCATGTGTAATCCAGTCGTCAGACTGCTCCGGGTGTTTGGAGCGTAGAATATTCTTGTGTTGCTCGATATACGGAGGCACCAAGGTGGAACTTTGTAGAACTGTGTAGTGTGCTTGCGCCAAAGAATGCCCGTCCTGGCATATTACTGAATTCTTTCCTAGCGTGCCTTTTCCACCCAGGCTGCCCTCATGCCGCGATTCAGGAATAAAGTCAACACAAAACTCAATGACCTCCTCTGTTTCATGGCCCTTGGAGATGCTTCCTTCTGGCCTAGCATGATTATGAACATATTTCTTTAAGACTCCCATGAACCTCTCAAAGGGGAACATATTGTGTAGAAATACAGGACCCAGAATGGCAATCTCCTCGACTAGGTGAGATAGGACGTGCGTCATGATATTGAAGAAGGATGGTGGGAACACCAACTCGAAACTGACAAGACATTGCACCAAATCATTCTCTAACCTTGGTAGGATTTCTGGATCGATTACCTTCTGAGAGATTGCATTGAGGAATGCACATAGCTTCACAATGGCTAATCGAACGTTTTCCGGTAGAAGCCCCCTCAATGCAATCGGAAGCAGTTGCGTCATAATCACGTGGCAGTCATGAGACTTTAGGTTCTAGAACTTTTTCTCTACCATATTTATTATTCCCTTTATATTCAACTAGAAGCCAGACGGGACCTTCATACTAAGCAGGCATTCGAAGAAGATTTCCTTCTCTTCTTTGATAAGAGCGTAGCTGGCATGACCCTGAAACTGCTTTGGATCCATGCCGTCTTCTCCGTGCATACGTTGCTGGTCCTCCCGTGCCTCCGGTGTATCTTTTGTCTTCCCATACACGCCCAAGAAGTCTAGCAGGTTCATGCAAAGATTCTTCGTCACGTGAATCACGTCGATTGCAGAGCGGACCTCTAGGTCTTTCCAATAGGGTAGGTCCCAAAATATAGATTTCTTCTTCCACATGGGTGCGCGTCCGTCAACGTCATTCGGAACAGATTGTCCGCCAGGACCCTTTCCAAAGATTACTTTTAAATCCTTGACCATATCAAGTATATCATCACCAGTACGGTGGCGAGGCTTCTTCCGGTGATCTGCCTCACCTTTGAAATGCTTGCCTTTCTTTCTTACGGGATGCCTGCTCTGAAGAAATCGACGATGCCCCAGGTACACATTCTTCTTACATTTATCCAAATATATACTGTTGGTATCATCTAAACAGTGCGTGCATGCGTGGTATCCCTTGTTTGTCTATCCTGATAGGTTACTGAGAGCAGGCCAATCATTGATGGTTACAAACAGCAATGCATGTAGGTCAAATTCCTCCTGTTCTTTCTCATCCCATGCACGTACACCTTTTCCATTCCACAGCTGTAAAAGTTCTTCAACTAATGGCCTTAGGTACACATCAATGTTGTTGCCGGGTTGCTTGGGGCATTGGATGAGCACTGGCATCATAATGAACTTCTGCTTCATGCACAACCAAGGAGGAAGGTTATAGATACATAGAGTCACAGGCCATGTGCTATGATTGCTGTTCTGCTCCCCAAAAGGATTAATGCCATCTGCACTTAAACCAAACGATACGTTCCTTGCGTCCTTTGCAAAGTCCTTCCACTTTCTCTTGATTTTTCTCCACTGCGATCCGTCAGCGGGTACTCTCAACTTCCCGTCTTTCTTACGGTCTTCGTTGTGCCATCGCATCAACTTGGCATGCTCTTTGTTTTGGAACAAACGTTTCAACCATGGTATTATAGGAGCATACCACATCACCTTGGCAGGAATCTTTTCCTGGGGCGCTCGCCCTCAACATCACCAGGGTCATCGTGGCCGATCTTATAGCGCAATGCACAGCATACCGGGCATGCATTCAAATCCTCGTACTCACCGCGGTAGAGGATGCAGTCATTAGGGCATGCATGTATATTCTGCACCTCTAATCCTAGAGGGCAGACAACCTTCTTTGCTTCGTACGTACTGCCGGGCAATTCATTGTCCTTTGCTAGCTTCTTCTTTAACATTATCAGCAACTTTTCAAATGTCTTGTCAGATACACCATTCTCTGCCTTCCATTGCAGCAATTCCAGTGTGGTACCCAGCCTTTTCTTGTCATCTCGCAATTTGGGTACAACAATTTCTTGTGATCCTCTAACATGTGCTGCAACTTCAGCTTCTCCTTTTCACTTGCGCAGTTTCTCTTTGCATCGGCAATGGCCCGACCAAGATCATCAGCGGGCACATCTGATACCTCTTCTTCAGCTCCTTCCCACACTGCCGGCTCAGCTCCTTCCCCCATTGTTGTACCATCGTATTCATGAACCCATGGCCAGGATAGCTGTCGTCATCCTCTTCTTCTTCATTCTCTTCCATTAGGACCCCTCTTTCTCCGTGCTTGGTCCAACAGTTATAGCCGGAGATGAAACCGGACTCAAACAGGTGGACGTGAATGGTTCTTGAGTTAGAGTAATTTCGATCATTCTTACAGCCAGCACATGGACAATACATAAAACCATCCGCCCGCTTGTTTGCCTCAGCCGCAAACAGAAAAGTATGCACGCCATTAATGAACTGGGGAGAGCATCGGTCATCGTACATCCATTGCCGGCTCATCTTCATTACACAACACCGAAAAGACCAAATTAATACAAGTTCATACATAATATTCAGACACACTTGTTCTCATAAAACAACATACAAACTCTCCAGCTAAAGCATTTAAATGCAACAACAAATGCAATCAAGATCGCAACTAAGGTAACAATTGATCCAATAGCATAGTGATACCAAGCCTCACTATCAATGGCATATTTTTAAAATTTTCTAATCTTCAAGCGCATTGCATCCATCTTGATCTTGTGATCATGGACGACATCGGCAACATACAACTCCAGTTTCAGCTTCTCTTCTTCAACTCTTTTCAATTTTTCTTTCAAATACTCGTTTTATTTTTCAACTAAATTTAACTTCTTGACAAGAATATCTATGTCGGTTGCAATTTCCGGTTCACATACCTCCTAGATAAAAATATCTATGTCAACTTGATGGGCATAATTGTCATAAACACGAAATGCAACAAATAGTTATAAAAGAGAGTATATACCACATCCGAATCATAAACCGGACGAGGGCCGATGGGGACGGATATCAAAACCATGCCACTATGTATAACAAACAACCATATAGGTAAGAAAACTATACAAGGATTTTTTATACATGATTTTTTTTATAAAAAGGATAAGAACAAGAGGCTCACCAAGGTGGTGTCGGCGACGGGACGGTGCGGGCGATCGACGGTGGTTAGGACGGGGACGGGAAGGCACTAAGTAAACCACACCTACACATGCAAAGTAAGAAGTTAATTTGAGCTCAAATTGCATATAAATCAAATAAACTACCACATATAAATACTCCCAAACTAAAACCCACAAATCACTATACTTATAGAGCATTGCAAGAGCTAATCTAGCAATGAGAGATGAAAGGACAAAGTTGCTAACCTTTGTGAACACTTGGATGGATGGGGTGCCTCCAAATCTTGACAAATTTTGGCAAAAATGGAGGTGAGCTCGAGGAAGGGGAAGAACAAAGGAGAGGAAGAAGGAGAAAAACAGGGAGGAGTGTGCTCGGGCTGGCCGAAGGGTTCATATAGGGGATCTTTAGTCCCGGTTCGTGACACAAACCGGAACTAAAGGTGAGCCTATAGTCCCGGTTCGTGCCACGAACCGGGACTAAAGGTGATCGTGGGGCCCCAGGCTGACACCAGCCAGCCACCACCCCTTTAGTCCCGGTTTCCGGAACAAACCGGGACTAATGATGCCCGTCCCGAACCGGGACTAATGGTCACATTAGTGCCGGTTCAAAACCAGACCGAGACTAATGCTTTGGACAAAAGGTCTGTTTTCTACTAGTGAGTTGCATCTCGTCTATCTGTAGTCTCAAAGGTCCAATGGAGTAGTCAAGAACCTCGCTTACGTACTTCTGTACGAGATCAACCCATATTCATGTGAAGCAATATTTTCCCCCTGTTTTCTGTGGATCACAATATACACACACATGCATATTGATGTGAGCGACGCTAGAGGAGTTGAATTGTGCAAATTAGCTGAAAGCCAATCAATATGTACATACGTACCTTTCCACGGTTGGCACACATGTAGAACTCTCGTCTGGATTCCATTCCGTGTGCGACATATGCTTATCAAGAGGGCGACGACAGCCGCAAAGCAGCATAGGGCCGGTATCTTTGACGCTGGTGGCGTAGCAGCCGGATTGAACAGAAGTGGCGCTGCTGCGGTGGGATGATTCGCTGGACTGCATTGGTCATGGCGAGCTCATAGTGTAGCCAACAGGACCAGACGGGAGCTCGGCCAGGGCGGCGGAGTCCCAAACTTTCGACACGCTCCGTCAATGTGGGTCCATAACTAAGAGGAGCTAACTAGTTATTAGGGACAAGAATTGGAAGTGAATGTATTTTGAGAAGCAAGGGGCTTCCAACACCACAGGTTATATAGGCAAAACATAATGCTGGCGTTCACGAGCAGGGAACGCCAGAACTACATAATGTATCTATGGCGTGTCACAACGATCAACGCCAGCAACGCATCTCGACTGGTCAGCTCAGCAGGGCCCACTTTCTTGTGGCGTTCTACATTATGTCGACGCCAACACTAAGTGCACAACGCTGTCGTACCATTTCGTCCAACGCCATCGCTATTTGGAAATATTAGTGCTGGCGTTATTGGAAAATGGCACGCCACCAACAAGAGTTGTGGCTAGCCATTTCTCTACTAGTGGGTGGAGGCCTCCATCGACACCATGGAGCGGCTGATTGATGCAAATGACAAGTACAAAGTGGTCGGCTTCGACCTCAATTACACCGACGGTCGTGCCGGGCATTCTCAGAAGATTGTCGTCGCCCAGTTGTGCGACGGCCATCACGTCCTCCTCTACCACTACTGCTTGGCCATAGTGCCTTGAGAGCGTTTCACCAGGTTTGTCAACAGCCCCAACTACAGGTTCGCTACGGTGGACACCACCGACGATCCAAAGGTGCTCAAGACTTCGGGCTTGGACTGCCAGAAGCTTGTCGACATCCGCGGTCACTACAGGGTCTGGGGCCGCAAGAAGGACATGGACTCCCATGTTGACCTGGCCGAGGCCATCATCGACGCCTACTATGCTGACATGAAGGCTGAGTGCAACAAGAACAAGCCTGTCTGGCATAGGGGCTGGGTGAAGAAACTGGATGAATATCACCTCCAGACCGCGGCCAAGCAAGCGTACGCATGCTACGAGATGTTCAGGTGGATCGTTGACATGAGGAAGTGCCTCCTACCTGAAGACAATGAGGGATCGAGCCACAACCAGAGCGCTGGCGGCAAGCGTCACAAGAAGTAGATGATTTGATGATCGTTTCTCAATTCTCATACTCCCTCTATGCAGAAATATTTGTAGTTTTAGAGGGATACGTTTATTATGCATGTAATAGTTTATTAAGGTGTGCGCCAATGTTATGTGCACTACTAGGAAAAGGGCTGCTAGTGGCGCACCTGTTTTCGCTACTAATGGCGCACTACAGGTGCGCCACTAGCACCACGCCATTAGAATTTTTTACTAATGGCGCACCACTGGTGCGCCATTAGTATCTGGTATACTAATGGCGCACCATGCAGTGCGCCATTAGTATAGCCCACGGTGCGCCATTAGTATGCCTCCCAGGGGCCATATTTACCCATGTGCTTTGGCATACTAATGGCGCACTGGTGGATGATGCGCCATTAGTGTGCTCTGGCTTACTAATGGCGCACTATGTGGTGGTGCGCCACTAGTATGAATATTAGGGATTTTTTTTTTCGTTTCTGATATTTTCACAGGTTACAAAATATATTATTTGACAGAATATAGCTAGCACCACACAGCAACAGCAGATTCATCGAATACAATAGAAGATTAGTGTCCGAATACAATTCATCATATTAGTCTCCGAATTTAAAATACCGAACAAAGTTAGAACATTACAAGTCTCGAAACCGCGAGTAGCGAGTTTGTCTTCACATTACAAGTCGATATCGATCATCTAAACTACCATCACATAGAAGAGAGCTGCGGTCATCACGATGAGCATAATCGCGATGAAACTGGTCTTCATCCGGTTCCTCCAACGCTCCCTCCTCTCTCCCGCTAGATAGCGCGCGTATCTAGATTCCGCCTCCGCCCTAGTGGTGTACCCTTTGTAACTGTTACCGCTGAAACGGTGAACCTGTGTCCGACACTCCTCCTAGTCGTCGTAGACTCCGGGAACCCTACCCTTGTACACGACATACGACGGCATCTCTATGCACTAGCCAAACAAAACGTTAGTACCAATTCACAGACAATACATAAGCAATATATAAGTATGCAACAAAAGGATCGGAAGAGAAAAGCAAGACATTAATAGCATCGATTACATCTAAGTTGAACGACTGTCCAAACCAAAGAGACATACAAGTTCATCAAAGTTTAATTACAACATGAGCCAATCGATGTTTCAAAACTAGACATAGCATCACTACTTTCGACTCGACTCAAGGGACCGGAGCGTGGATGAAGCCGCCGTCTATCGTGATGGTCATGAAATCGCGGGCGTTGTCAGCCTGCATTTGTAGCGTTGTGTCTATCTCACTGTTGGACGGTTGATTTCTGAGGTAGAACTGCCCCGAGGTACGAAGGACATCTTGATGGATGATTTCCGCAAACTCCGACTGGATGCGAAAGAATTCTTGTCTGATGTCCGTGTCCTGGATTGCCGACAAGATTGCGGCCCAATCTTTGAGATTATTTGGTAGCAGAAGGTGATTATGGTCCCGTACGATCGCCCGCATGTGATGGAGGGCGTAGTAGGCATCCTTCTGACCGCCAGGCGGCTGCTTGACGCAGGGGAACGTCGTATTGTGGGCGAACACGTGCTTGCCGTACTTACGAACTGGCCTGGTGAAGGTGCCTCCAGATTTGGCGTAGCCGGGGAGAACATCATCAAGAACTTTCTTGACATTTGTGTAGTCTTTCTTCGACTGACGGTCCGAGTCGAAATACGTGGCCATGGAATATTTCGGGCTTAAGAGGATGAGTGTGCAATGTGTGTCACTGCACAAAACACGGAATGTTAAAAAAAACGATCGAAATCTAAGAAATCATATGTTACGGGGCGGTTGAGGGGACGACTTACTCGGGAAAGTAAGGCACGAGGAAGTTATCCTTATCTGGGTTTGCCAGAATGACGCCTTCGAGGTAAGAACTCGCGACTTGCCAGTCCCCAGCGCTGCCCAAGATCTTGGCACGCATGTAGAAGGGGTCGACTATCACGATGTCCGGGGTCTTGTCTCTAATGATCCGCATCTCCATACTCAGCGAAAATAGCCAAACGAAGGTGTAGTGCAGCGGATGAAGGTTAAACATAGCGAAGATGTCATCAAACCGCAGGACGATCGTACCCCCGATGGCGCTATCCACAAAGCCCTTGCCCTCTGGCACCTTGGCCACGAAAACCGGGTATGCCACGTCATTCTCTCGGAGACGCCGCTTCTCCAAAAAAGAACACTGTCATGCAGACTCCGCATAGCACCGGTTGCAGCATTGAGCATATTAGTCGGTAGCATCGGCCTACCCGCCACATGCACCCTCCTCGAGATATCCTTAGGTGAAGGTGGCCCGTCCTGAGCACGGGTCGTACTCGGTGCCGGCTGGCTCGCACCCTTGTTACTCTTTCTTTTCCGTCCCTTCTTCATCTGCTGTAATGGGACCGAGTTCTGCTCACAGACCGCCTTCTTGAGTGTGCTGGGGCTGATAATATTTCGCACCTCGGCTATCTGAGGCTCGGTGAAGTCGGCAGCTGGAGGCGTCTCCTGAGAACTGAACGCCAGACGACGCCTGTTGCAATTGGGTTTCTCCGCGGTACCAGCTAGATCGCGATCGTCTTTTGCAGGGTTGGGTTCTTGAGAAGGAGGCCCCATGAATTCGTCATCGCACCCATGTTCGTTGAAGTACTTATCGACGTTGGTAAATGTACCGTCGTCGTTGTCGTCGTCGTCTGGATCCTGTGCCATATGCATGCCCGGATCCTGTGCCATATGCATGTCCGGCATGTCCGGTAGCGTTGCGGCGGTCTTGCCATGGCTTGGCGCCGGCATGACTGGCGGTGTTGTCTTTGGGGTGGTGTCCCCCGCCCCCAAACGAATCTGGCTCTTCGGCCAAAGCAGGGGCCAGCTTAGGCTGGCGCTGAGGGTCATCACATCATCTTCGTCGGCCCCGGCGGGTCGAATCGGAGGTAACAACTCGTCGCAGCCTGGCAGCACCCGAACCAGTTGAACCCTATACACGGTGGGTGGCATTGGATTACCGTGGAACACGGGGTTGCCCGGTTGAACGATTTTGCCCTTGGCGACATCGACCAACTCGTTGTTCACGAAGTGCAGGAGAGTGCACGGAACGTCGGCGGCGCCCTGCGAAAACATGTAGGGCGTCAGGGATGCCCAGTCAAAGGCAAGGAGATGAAGTCCTCGGCCGAGAGGCTTAATTAGTTACCGTGATGATGGCGTCGAGCTCGGCTAATGTCGAGGCACCGCCAACGGCGGGCGTGCAATTGACGGAGGGGCCGCTTGCTGCCGAGGTGCCGGCCGGCGTACACCCAGGTGCATTAAGCTCCAATGCCCGTGCCGGCGTCGGAGACACCAATACCGGCTCCGCCGGAGACACCAATGGCGCCGCCTGCGCGTTGTGCGAGTTGCTGGCCGTGAAGCTGGGAATCGGGGGCGGCCCCTGTTGGCCGCTCGCAATCCACGTCGTCAGCCCATGAATCAAGGTAGGCATAATGCCGGTGAGCGTCGATCCCAGTTGTTGTTGCACTTGCTCTTGGACAATCTCCGGAATCCGCGCCACTTGTGCCTTGAGTTCTTGAACCTCGCGCGACTGGCTTTCCGAGCTGGTCTTTCTCTCCTTTCGCCCACCAGCGTTATAGTATGATGACCATTTTGTGGACAAGCCTTTGCCGGCCACACGACCAGCTGACGACGGCTTACTGAGCTTATCCTTGTTTTTCATTACGTTCAACGCCCTATTTAGAGTGCTGTCCCAAGGGATGCTCTGAGACGACCCCGCGCTACTGGTTTCAGTCTCCTGCGCCAGAACAAGCTCAAGCGCCCCGGTCTTCGGATCCGTGGTAAGCTCCTTTGTTACCGGGTCCTCCTTGTACCGGGCCCTGACATAGTTCCTGGTCTGCTTGTCACGGTATTTCTCGAAGCGGGGCGGTAGGCCTTGCTCGGCACGCTCCGCGTCCTCCTTGTCCCATATAGGCTCCGCCACTCTGTAACCGCCGGGACCGAGTTTGTGTTCCCCTAAGTTCAACTCCCGCATTTCTTTCCCCCACTGACTTGATTCGGAGGTTGCGCTGCTCTCGCACTTGATCTTGAACTCCTTGTAGTCATCTTCGCTGATCGAAGGATTTTTCGCCTTGATCTTCTCATAACTATCACCTTTCTCAATCATTCTTTTCACCGCGCTTCTCCAAGTAGACAGGGCCGTGCTCATCCTCGTGAGGGCGGCACTGTTCACTTTATTCCCTGAGAGGCGTGTGTTTTCAAATTCAGCGGGGAACTTGTATCGTTCGTGCAGCTTCGTGAAGAGGAGGTTGCGCAAATTCCCTCGGTCCTTATGCCTTAGGTTCTCGGTGTTGATCGAGACGGTGCTCCGGAGAATGCACCCGAGCTGAACCGAGTACCCCTTGACTATTTGTTTGGGCTCCGTTGGATGCCCGTCGGAGTCCACTTGAGTAAATTCCTCCTTGACGGTGCGGAGCACGTTCGGGAGCCGGTCCTTCCGTTGCCTCTTCGGTTGGCTGCCATCTGTGCGTGCGCTGCCATCATCAGTGGTGGCATCCTCGGCGGCACCATCAGTGGTGGCATCCTCGGCGGCACCATCAGTGGTGTCATCCCCGACGACACTAGGGGTTGTGTAGTCAGGATCGGTGTCTTCCGCGGCGTCCTCATAGCGGTGAGGTTGTTCCTCCATCTCCTGGGACAGCTCCCAGAATTGCTTGCCGCCCGAACCACCGACCTCATCGTTGTGGGCCATGTTTCGCTCTAAATAGGAAAAAAGTTTGGTCAAAAAGTTGGTTATTGTCAAGGAACAAGATCATGGTCTCATCATTTAGGGTTTGTCGACACCGAGGCATCCTAAAAGCTAAGCTTTTATCATTTAGGGTTTGTCGACGCCGAGGCACCCTAAAAGCCTAAGCTTTCATCATTTAGGTTCTTATCGACACCGAGGCACCCTAAAAGCTACTTAATTAAGTACTAAGATACCCCGGCCCATGCATTAGTAGCAAGTACCCCATATGTCCGATTTTTAGCAAAGTCATGCTAAAATTCACGGAAAATTTCAGCATGACCTTTGCTGAAAATAGGACATATGGAGTACCCGAATTTGCCGGAACGGAAGTTAATCGACATTCCGGCAAACTCAAGGGCCTCTCGGGGTACCTGCAAAATCATCACGACACGATGGTCGGAGAGTCCCAACTAGTACAGTTTATTTAATGCCAGTCATACACCATCTAAAATAGCAGTAGTATACCATTACCTACCCTGCTCAACAAACTCAAGGAAGATAGTAGTAACAACTTGCTGCACTGAACTACTGGAGTATGTTGATATTCACATCATACGGTGTTCATTTACATTGCCAAATCTGTCATAGCAGCTAGCACGTACTACATACAAAATATTCAATCTTGACGTGACTACATCTACATGGATCTTGGTTATGTATGTTGATATTCATACAGTCACAGTGTTCGTTTACACTAGTTAATCAATCATCTTCCCTAAAGAAGTTTCGGTTAGTCTTCGGCTAAAAAAATGTAGTTTCAGCCACAAGACATAGCCTGAGTATATACTCTTGACAGTACAGCAGCCATCCGTCTTGCTACAGAGTATATTCCGTCCAAGTCCGAGCATCGGTTGATATATACTATTGCTCTTTCAAAACTGAAAACCCCACTCTCAATCTCAAATATGCTGGTATGCCCTTCTATATATGAATTTCAAAGAGACTACTAGTATGCCATAGCAAATTAGTTTTGGAGGGCTTAAACGTCACATCATCAACTGATAAGATACAGATTCGCTTATGTGTTGCGGTGCATAGTGTGACAGAGACAAAACCCTCTTGGTTGCGCTGATCATGTACAACATCTGGCGCTAGAAGTGAAATTATGCATTTGCAAGTGTTAACCGGGAAGGGCTGGCTACTTGTGTACTGTCCTGTTTTTGCTATGTTTCAGTTTCAGAACCCGAAATCCTGCTGGCTTGTTTCTTTCCAAGAATTCGAGAGTAATCTGACGTATGCACAAGAAGAAATGAGAGATCTTAATCGACAGCCATGCTAGCTTTCAACTCACAGTTATGTCAACTCACAGGTAGTTATGCTAGCAAGGACCAACATTTAGTATCTATCAACGATTCCGCAAGTAAGAACCCAAGGTCGTGTTCGCTGGGAGCAGAGGAGGAGGGCAGAGGAAGGAGGAAGGAGGAGAGGTACCTGGGCGGGCGTGGCCGGTCGCCGGAGGGGTCGGGGTCGGGGTCGGGGTCGGCGGCGGCGGCGGCGTCGAAGGGATGGCTCGAGGGCGTCCGAGCTCGTCCGGGTCCTCGTAGTCGAAGAAGAAGACGGCGGCGGTCCTCCTGGGCGCCTCGGTTGGTCGTGGGGAGGCCGACGGCCACGTGCTTCGCGGGTCGGCGGCGGTCGTCGTCCTGCACCCCGTGCCCGGACTAAGGTAGAGGCGGCGCAGGGCAGGGGCCGACGCGGGGAGGCTGTCGGCGACGGCGAGGTCGCGGAGGCGTCGGCGATGGCGGAGCTGCAGTGGTGGGGGGCGCGGGGGCGCGGGGGCGGCGGCGCACGTAGGGGCGGCGGCGTCGTGGGTCGGGGCAGCGCGCGGGGGGGGGGGGGGGAAGTGGATCTGGCGAGAGGGAGGGACGAAGGGGTCGGGCGAGTTAGAGCTAGGGGGAAGCTTACTAATGGCGCACCCCCGAGCGGTGCGCCATTAGAAATCTTTTTTTTATAGCAATGGCGCACCCCTTAGAGGTGCGCCATTAGAAAGCTTTTTTTTTAGATAGCAATGGCGCACTACCCGAGCGGTGCGCCATTAGTATGTTTTTTTATTATTATTTTTTGTTGCTATTTTTTAATAATTTTTTATAAAAACAGTAATAATTTTTTTATTAATATGAAAAAATATCATCAAATTTGTTATTTGAAAATATCATCAAATGGGGGTGCTCGGCGGCGGCGGTGGAGCGGGGGAGGGTGCGGTGGGTCGTCGGCGGCGGTGGAGCGGGGGAGGGTGCGGGGGGTGCTCGGCGGCGGTGGAGCGGGCCGGGGAGGGTGCGGGGGGTCGGCGGCGGCGGTGGAGCGGGGGAGGGTGCGGTGGGTCGTCGGCGGCGGTGGAGCTAGTGGGGGAGGGTGCGGGGGGGATCGAGATCGAGATGGAGGGGGATAGCGATCGAGATGGAGGGGGATCGAGATCGAGTGTCCTCATGAATATTCAATATTTTTTCATATTGAATATGAAAAAATATCATCAAATTTGAAAAAATATTCATGAATTCAAAAAGTGCCCATGAAATTTAAAAATATTCATGAGTTCAAAAAGTGCCCATGAAATACAATCGAGAAATGAAGACTACGATTTAAATACAATCGATCTTAGCTAGCTATCTGTTCACAATCTTCTTGCCCTTCTTTTTCGCAAATGGAGTTCTTCTGTGGAACGGACGTCCTTTAGGTAGGGTGGTCCTGCTTCTTCTTGTGGTGTATGCTGCTACTTCATCGTCGTCGTCATGTTCCATCTTCGGGTCGCCGTACTTGTCGAAGTCTTGCTCATTGGCGACTCCATCCATTCCGATGATCTTCCTTTTGCCTCTCCTCACGACAACACGACTGGGCTTTGACGGGTCGGTAATGAAGAAGCATTGGTCCACTTGGGAAGCCAGTACCCATGGCTCATTTTTCGCGGTGACGTTTGCGCCCGCGGTCTTGGATTTGGCTTCGGGTATAACCATGGTGGTGAAATACCGGTCTTCTTTTAGGACGCTCTTGGCCCATCTGACACGGAACATCGGGACCTTCTCTCCAGCGTAGCTCAGCTCCCAGATCTCCTCGATCCTTCCGTAGTATCTGTCCTTGTCGTTACCGGTGTAGGATTCCATCGTTACTCCGGAGTTCTGATAACCATCGCTCTTCATGTCCTTGTCCTCGGTGTAGAATGTGTAGCCGTTGATATCATACGCCTCATAGGTCATCAGGTTGTGCTCGGCGCCCTGTGACAAGGCGAATATGAGTTGTTCTTCCGCGGAAGAATCCTCATGTAAAGGGTACGACAGAAGCTTCTGCTTGAACCAACGCGTGAAACATGAGTTGTGCTCTTTGATTATATCTCCGTCCGTCCTCTGTTGGCCTCGGTCATTGTACGTCTTCTCAATAAAGGTTTTGTGCTCTACCACCCAAGGATCGACCACGTCTATGTGTTGTAGCGCGACTAGGTTTGCTCTTTCAAAGTCGGCGAGTCGACCCTCGAAGTCGACATGCATTTCGCGCCGACCCTCACGGTGACCCCATCCAGCGAGCCTGCCGAGGTGCCTGTTGACGGGCAGACCAACGGGGTTCTCGATGCCTAGATAATTCGTGCAGTAGGAGATGCACTCTTCGGTCAGAAAGCCCCTGGCTATGCTTCCCTCTGGACGTGACATGTTGCGAACGTATCCTTTGATGACACCATTCATCCTTTCGAACGGCATCATGCTGTGCAGGAACGTCGGCCCGAGTTGGATGATATCCTCCACGATATGGACCAGCAGATGCACCACAACGTCGAAGAATGCGGGCGGGAAGTACATCTCAAGCTCGCATAGTATCACCACGATCTCTTCCTGTAGCCTTCTGAGTTGCCTCACGCCAACCGACTTCCGAGAGATGACGTCGAAAAAGTTGCATAGGCCAAATAGCGTTTCACGGACGTGCGCGTCCATGATCCCACGGATTGCAACTGGAAGTATCTGCGTCATCAGCACGTGACAGTCGTGAGACTTCATCCCGCTGAACTTCTGCTTCGCTGGGTCTAGGTATCTGCTTATCTTCCCCGTGTAACCGTAAGGAAGTTTTACTCCTACGAGGCAGGTGAAAAACTGCTCGATCTCCTCCTGACTTAGAGTGAAGCACGCGGGAGGGTAGTCATTTCCGGTCTTCTTGGCCTTTTTGCCTTTGCGACGACTTTCTATGTCCTGCTTCGCCTCATCATCATCATCATTAGCGTGAAGCTCCTCCCTGATGCCCATTGATTTCAAGTCTGCCCTTGCTTTCGGCCCATCTTTGGTCCTCTCTGGCATGTTGAGCAGGGTACCAAGCAGACTCTCGCACACGTTCTTCGTGATATGCATGACATCAAGGCTGTGAGGCACACGGTGGATCTTCCAGTACGGCAAGTCCCAGAAAACAGACCTCGTTTTCCATACCTTCAGCAGCGGCTCTGGCGCCTTTCGCTTCTTTCCCGGCTCTGGCGCCTTTTGCTTCTTTCCCGGCAGTGGGCAATCTTTCCAATTTTTCAACAGCTCGTCTATTTCCTCGCCGCTCCTCGTACGCGGGCGTCTTCGGGGTTCGGTTTCACCATCGAACAGATCCTTGCGTTTTCTCCACGGGTCATCGTCGCGAAGCCACCTTCGATGTCCCATGAACACGGTTTTTGAAGACCCAGGATCTCTATCTAGCTGGCGATACGTTGTGTCATCCATGCACCTGACGCATCCAGAAAATCCGTGGACCACCTGCCCCGCGAGATATCCGTAACCGAGATAGTCGTGCACCGTCGTGAGCAGTGCAGCTCTCATAGGGAAATATTCTTTCTCTGCGGCGTCCCACGTATTGGCTGGCGTTTTCCACAGCGTGTCTAGCTCCTCTTTCAGCAGCCCCAGATACAGATTGATGTCGTTCCCTGGTTGTTTCGGCCCTTCAATTAGCATACTCATGTGAATGTACTTCCTCTTCATGCACAACCAGGGGGGAAGGTTGTACATCCACACAAACACAGGCCAGGTGCTATGTGTGCTTCTCTGGCTGCCAAACGGATTGACTCCATCGGTGCTCGCGCCCAGCACGATGTTCCTTGGATCGTTCCCAAATTCTGGGTCTTCGAAGTTCAACGCTTGCCACTGGCTCGCATCCTTAGGGTGACTCAGCATCTTGTCTTTTTTATTTATCTCCGGATCATTTCCGTCATCTTCTCGCTTCTTCTCCTCCCTATCCGCGTGCCAACGCAGGAGCTTTGCTACCTTAGGGTCCGCGAAATACCGCTGCAGATGAGGAGTGATAGGAAAGTACCACACCACTTTTCGAGGAGCTTTCTTCCTCTTCTTGTATCGAGTGACGCCGCACACCGGACATATGGTAGACTCCGCGTGCTCGTCCCGATAAATGATGCAATTGTTCATGCAGACATGGTATTTCACGTGCGGTAAATCCAGAGGACACACGATTTTCTTCGCCTCCTCGAAACTGGTCGGGCACTTGTTCCCCTTGGGAAGACGTTCGTGCCAGAATGACATGTTCTCGTCGAAGCATGCATCGGTCATTTTGTGTTTTACCTTCATCTCCAGAGCCATGAGCGTTACTTTCAGGCGGGTATCCTCGGGCCTGCATCCTTCATACAATGGAGTAACCGCGTCTATCTCCAGTTGATCCAGCTTGGCTTTCTCTCGGGCGGCAGCTCTTGCGTTATCCGTCTGCTTGAGAAGCAGCTCTTGAATATGAGGGTCCTGCACCCAGCCTCCATCGTCGTCTGCTCCGGCATCTTCATCTTCATGATCATGCCCTTCGTCTTGATCTTCCTCATCATCATGTCCGGCATCTTCTACATGATGACTGTGTACAGCATCACCGTCGTGATCATGTCCTGGAGATTCTTCGTCTTCTCGACCGCCCTCGCCGCGGTGGTTGTCTTGCTGCCCTTCCTCATTTCTTGCCCGGTCCCCATGGACGACTTCATAGTCATCTTCATCACCTTGCCACCGATAGCCATCCATGAAACCACGCAAGAGCAGGTGGTCCCGCACCTGCCCGGAATCCGGGTCCGCAATAAGGCTCTTCAGCTTGCATCTTCGACACGGACATCTTATCTCTGTCTCGTTCTTTTGAAGCATCTCGGCCTTCGCGGAGCTCAAAAACCTATTCACGATGCCTTCGGTCATCGTGCGGACCATGGTCGCCTGCGGGGTAGAGCAAAACGATATTTTAGAACCAAGAAAAAATTTGGCATGACTTTCCCTAAAAATAGGACCAAAAAGAATGCATAGTGCCAAAATTCTCGCCGAAATGGAAATGAATCAACATTCCGGCAAAATATTGGCAACTATCGCATTTCAAATACCGGTACCTGCAAACACAAACATATATGCAACACCACAAACATATGCAACACCACAAACATACATAGATCTAGCAAGGCCATAAAAAGTGCATGTGCACGTTGTTGGAGCGAGGGAGAGAAAACAAGTAGATCTACAACATAAAGATAGCTTTCCCCTTACTTACCTATCAAAAAAAGGTAATTTAACCACCTAATTTTGATGAATATATGGTGCAAATGAGGTGAGGAGGAGGAGGCAGCCGACACAATCTTGGAGGAGGAGGTGGAGAGAATGAAGTGGGGAAAGTGAGTGTGTAGGTGTGGCTGTCCAAAATATCTAGCTGTCCCAGGTTACTAATGGCGCACCACCCATATATGCGCCATTAGTAACCCTGGTTACTAATGGCGCACCAGCTTGAGGTGCGCCATTAGTAGTTTTGCAAAAAAAATATAAAAAAAATAGTAGTGGCGCACTGTGTTGGAGGTGCGCCATTACTAGTTAAACTAGTAATGGCGCACTCTTCCCTGGTGCGCCATTGGTATTTTTGGAAAAATGAAAAAAAAACATTTGTCACTAATGGCGCACCGTGGGTCTGGTGCGCCATTAGTGTCTACCACACTAATGGCGCACCAACTCATGGTGCGCCATTACTATATAGTAGTGGCGCACCACATGTCTGGTGCGCCATTAGTAGCCATATCATCTATAGCCCTTTTCCTAGTAGTGGTGTGTATTGGATGCTTAATTTGGTTATGCAATCATGTTCTTCTAAACAGAGCATAGATGTTTGTGGGCAGATTGAGCAAATCACAGCGCATACGGAATAAACAACCATAACCGTCGGTGATTATTTCATCAGTCCCTGACAGTTCTTTATCCGGAACCTTTTGCCCACAACACATCCGAGTGGCCTGCGTACATCACACACATCTTGATCTGAGAAACTGTTTGTGTTATTTTTGCTTATCGCACACTGTTCATCCCAGTGGCCTGTATGTCGTCTATCACACACATCTTGATCTATGTAACCGTTTATGTTATTTTACCTCATCACAAACAGTTTATCTGAGTGACCTGTATGTCGTCTATCGCACACGTGATCATCTGGACAATCGTTTGTGTTCTGCTTGATCAGCGCAAACAGTTTATCGGGGTGAACTGTATGACGTACATCGCACACACCTGTATTTTGATAAGCCTTCGTGTTATATTATCCAATCTCAAACAGTTTATCTAGGCCAACTGTTTGCCAAACATCGCACACCCAACTATTTTTTAGATCTTATTTGATGGATATGCCATCGCACACAGTTTACGTCATTAGCGACAGAGCTATAACTATACCGTTTGTGATTTGGTCATCGCACACAGTTTTGTCGAAGGGTCTCTGATTGATGTGTCGCGTTAGCAGCATCCTGCAGTAGTGCCTATATCCTTGCCGCCCACACAACAACGAGGTGTAGGCACCACCGCCACCACTACGCCTGCCGGAAAGCCCATCATGAAGCCCACCATCCAGGGCCGCCGCCCAGGCTGCCTCTGACAACTCAACACCGACGCCATAACACGTGGCCGCCTCCCCAAACAGCCACAAGTCTCCACCTCGACCTGGATAGGGTGGGCCTGAGGCCATCGCGAAAGAGCAACCAGCCGCCGGCAGGGGGACCAAGTCCACCCCTGCCTAGGCGGCCAGCCTGCATCATCGACCAATTGTCAACAAGCGCTACCCGGAGGGGAGGGGGTCACGCCCTCAGATCCGGCAACTCCAGATCCAGACAGGGGGACCCCCATGACAGCCGGCACCTCCATCCACCCGGTGGTAGTTGGTACCTCCGGCCGTCAAGCAACTCCAGCTCCGTCGGCTCTCAGCAACTCGCTCTGCCCCCACTGCCGCACCACTGAGGGCCTCCGCACCAACCTCCAGCAACCCGCCGCCACGCGCCCGCGGTCGAAAATCGTCGCCGCCACCCGACCACGTCGGGCAAGCGCCACCGCCACCACGTCACAGACACCCCCACCGTAGCATGAAGGTGGCCGCCGACCGTATCCCAAGCCGTCCACAGCCTGCGCCACCGGACGGTCACCTCGGGAGCCGCCACTACTAGCCTCCTGAAGCAGCCCCGGCCCGCACCGCCACCATGCCGCTGTCAATTCCGACAGAAGAGACAGCCGACCGCAGCCAGGCCAGCCGCGGCCCTCCGCCCCAAGGAGCAGCACAGCTGCCGTCCCGTGGTCCGCATCACCTCCCGCGCCGCCAGCGCAGGACCAGCCACCGTGGCCACCACCGGAGCACCTGCCGGTGGCCATCGCCCTGCAGAGAACCCAGCCGGGTCTCCAGCTGCCACCCGCACTGCAGGATCTGGCCAGAGGTCTCGCCCCACGTTGCTGCCAGCCCGTCGGCGGCGCCCCTGACGCCTGCAACCGGCCGCCAGGAGAGACCACGCCACGCAGCCCCCCGCGCCGTAGCGTGACGTCCACGACCCCGCCGCCGCCGCCCGCCGCCGTGCCCCGCGTCAGCGCGCCGCCGCCGCGCCCCACAGCAGATCCCGCGCACCAGTGTCGAGGGGGGTGGGGGAGAAGCCCCGCCGCCGCCCACGCCGGCCGGGCTTTGCCCGGCGGTGCACCCAGGCGGCGGCGAGGAGAGGGGAGACCTAGGCAGGTGGCGCTATGGTTTGCCCTCCCGGTCGCCCGCGGGAACGACGCGGGAGGGGGGGGGGGGGGTTGCTTTCGCTCTATGAGTCTTGTTTTCTTCACTTGATGGCAAGTCTTCTTCTTCTTTTTTGTTCTTTTTTATTTTTGAGCCGATGGCAAGTCTTCTTTTGTGAAACCTAACGACCATGAATATATATGAGATTCTCTCGCAAAAAAAATGAATATATATGAGATTGACAAAAAAGGAAACGTGACCGACCATATAAGGTGGACGATAACGACCATGAATCCTAGTTCGGTACGTATGTGTGCGTCCGCCAGAACAACATCGCGTGCATGCAGATAAAAGTGAAATTTACTACAGATGCAACTGTTACCCACGTACGTACGTGACGCCCGTCCGGAAAATTTATCATCAGATTTGTGGATTCTGTTATTTATTCGCCTTGCGGTGATCGTCTTCTTCATATGAACGAATCCAACCTTTGAGCTCTCGACCCCCCAGCTCCAACCAGCATGACCAAGAAAATCAACCCCTCCCCGGAGGGGGCTTGCATCGCTGCCAGACAACGACGACGTGCTCTGGGAGATCCTAGTCCGCCTACCACCGAAGCCGTCATCCCTCCCCCGCGCGTCCGCGGTATGCAAGCGTTGGCATCGCTTCGTCAGCGACCCCAAGTTCCTCCGTTGCTTCCGCGCCCATCACCGAAAGCCGCCGCTCCTCGGTGTCTTCGCGAACCGGAGGGAGCTCGTGTTCACCCCACTCTTGGACCCTCCTGACCGTATCCCTCCCGAGTGCTTCTCCTTTGGATTATGCAGTGGCGGCAACCACCAATATAGTCTCCTGGATTGTCGCCATGGTCGTCTCCTCCTCAGTTATTGGCCACGTGGAGAGGTCGTCGTGTATGACCCCATCACCAGCGACCGGTGCCGTGTGTCCTTTCCTTCAGATTTCAGGAACTTCATCAACGGGGCAGTGCTCTGTGCTGCAGGCGACCAGGGACACGTGCACGGCAGCTGCCACGCCACTCCCTTCAAGGTGTTGTTGTTGTCGTCAATAAATAAGAGAGCCCTCGCCCGTGTTTACTCGTCAGAGACTGGCTCATGGGGCAATATCATCTCAGCGTCGACTTTATGTCAGCTTCATGAGGGCAGTTCTCCTGCTACCCTTGTTGGTAATGCCCTTTACTGGCCGCTTTTCACGCCTTATATTGGAATACTAGAGTTTGATCAGGAAGAGCAAAGCCTCGCTGTGATTAGGGGCCCTCCTTTTACAAATGAACTCAGGTATAGCAGCCGTCGGATCACCCAAGTTGAGGAGGGAGTTATTGGCTTAGCCATAGTGTCTTACAATTTCCAGTTGTGGCAAAGAAACGTCAATTCTCAAGGTGTTGCCACATGGCTGTTGCAGAAAACCATTGAAATGCATAGCATTCTTGGCATCCCTCCGAACAGTGAAGGATGGACGGAAGGGAGGGGAATTATAGTGGGATATTCAGAAGATACCGATGTAATTTTCATACATGCACTAGTGCAGAACCGGGATTTAGCACCGGTTCGTAAGGCCCTTTAGTGCCGGTTCTGCAACCGGCACTAAAGTGTGGGGACTAAAGGCCCCCCCCCCCCTTTAGTACCGGTTCAACACGAACCGCCACTAAAGGGCCACCACGTGGCATGAGCCCGCGCCGGGGGCAGGGAGACCTTTAGTACCGGTTGGTAACACCAACCGGTACTAAAGGATTTTTTTTTGAAATAAAGCAAAAACAGGCGGCCTACTGGGCCGGCACGGCCTGCATACGACTAGAAACCCAACCTCTAGTTGGGCCAGGATGCAGGCCCGTACGGCCCAGTAGGCCCCACAGGGCAGAAGACTTGCAATAGGCCCACAAAGGCCTGCTTAGAGAGGAGCTCGACACGGTAGCCGCGGCGGGGCTTATAAATCGGTGCGAACTCCTCTCAACTAGCGAGGTGGGACTAAACATTGTGCACTGCGGGTGGCAGCGCACCCCTTTAGTACCGGTTGGAGCCTCCAACCGGTACTAAAGGGGGGGGGTCTTTAGTACCGGTTGGAGCCACCAACCCGTACTAAAGGCCACCACCTCTTTAGTACCGGTTCGTGGCACGAACCGGTACTAAAGGTTCGCCACGAACCGGTACTAATGAGCGCCGCCCGGCTAGCCGTTGGAACCGGCACTAATGGTCACATTAGTGCCGGTTCAATTACAAACCGGGACTAATGAGCTTCACATTAGGCCCTTTTTCTACTAGTGATGTGGGCCACAATATATGCATGGTTCAACTGAAGTCAACGGAATCGAAGAGACTTGATGAACAAACTTGTTCACTCCTTTCGTACTATCCTTTCACAAGTTTCTATGCACCAGGTGCTTCCTCGTCCATAACCCTTATATTGGAGGAGTAACCTAATCTAGTTATATTCAATACATGGTTCCTCAAGCATTTGTTTGTACTATTTCTTAAGTCATCGACAACTTAGGCTTAATAGAAAGTGTTAGCAATTGTCCCAGTACTTGATAGTCAGACAATGTGAGCTTAACATAAATTGTCCCTCTGCTAGATAGTCAAGCGTAACTTATATATAGCTGGATTATATTTTGGTTTGTTATTTCAATGTAGCTGTCTTCATTTTGGGAACATCCAAATAGAGTTTCAAATGAATAAAATGTAAATTCTATGTTGATGAGTACTTAGTTGGCATGTTTGGAATATCAAAACCACCTATATTTTGTAACTAGTACTTTCATCTATTTTTAGTTTCATAATTTTCATAACCCCGTTATTCAATTTCCCTTGAATCCAATAGTTCTTTTTGTTCATGTCGAAAATAATTTTCTTCATCACTTGATAAATTAAAGAGAAAATACCCCATGTGACAAGTACATCTATAGGACACGAGAAATTACTGCATTTCTTGTCTTTAATTTGTTTCCATTTAATTCCAACACAATAACCAATAACACTTTTGTTTCTATGGTTTAGTAGCTTGGGCATGTTTTTATTTTTATATCTCCATGATGTGAGGAGGGATGGGTTTACATGATAAAAATGCTGGACAATATTTTTTGAGCAAAATTCTTCATTATCGAGGTAGCTACATATACGGATTTTTGGAATATCATTTGCATTTTACAGTAGACGTGGTTTCATTTTCTATTGGTAGTATCTACACAAAGGTTATTTTGCTAAGTTATATTGTATTCTATTTTTGTATAAAATTTCAGTTACGAATCATCCATGAATGTAAATTTAGTTCGCTCAAGGCATCTTATATATGTAACCGAGTAATTGTTGCATTCTCTTATCCATTGCCTTCTCATCGGAACCGTTGTTAATAATCTGAATTCTTATGCTTCTAGGTGCAACCATTAATTGTGAATCTAATGGACAAAATGCTCCATGATACATAAGATGATTTTCTGTTGCTAATGTGCTGAAATGATTCAACGGGTAAGAAGATTTTCTGAATATAGCTTATGAGAGACTTGGAGTGTTTGACATGCGCCTAGAGTTCCTGTTCCATTTGGATGTTTCTTATAATTTAAAATCTGAAAGGAATAGATTGGTCCGCTTCTTTTTGTTTCGACTTAGGCAAAACTCAACTTCAGGTTAACTGCCCACGTGACCTCACATGGGTAGAAGCCCTAAGAAACTTAATAGCTAATTTTGTTATTAGTAATACCAACATCAGTTGTAGCATTGAACTCCCACCCTAAAAATTTATAGTGTTAAAGGGGCTTCAAGGATTTATTTTTTACATCAGTATTCCTATGAGATGTATCCAGGAGATTGATATTTGTTACAATGTCTTTCCTGCAGGTGAAGGAATGGTTGCTGCAGTTCTCACCGAGTTTGATGCAATGCATCATTGTGGTCAGCACTGTTTATATGTTATCTATAAAAACATATCATGCAAGTATAGCCTAATGTAGTAACATGCTTTTGAACACCTAATCCCTGAAATTTCTGATTTCCCAATTATCATTTCAAGTCGGATTCCGCTGCATCTTGTTTCTTTACATGTTTTTGTTTGACATATTATATTTTCAGCAATGGGTGTTTCATATGGCCGATTATCATCCAGAGCTATATGTTTGTTTGTGTATGCTTTACAGATGTGGTATGAAAAGCATGCCGTCCATGTTCGTTCTAATGTGGTGGTGATCCATCGGTGCTCTCTTTTCCCCTCTTGCGCTTAATAGTCGGAAATTACTATAGTGCGTCCTAGGATATGTGACTAGAGAGTGTACAAAATGCTATTTGGTCTGAACTAATTGGATGCTAGGAAATTGCCGTGGAATGTGAGTGAAATGCGCCACTAGTCCATTAACTCAAACTGATTGCACGTTTTAGGCCACGAACTCGAGGATTGGTCGATTTAGGCCATAAACTCATTCATTTGATCAAATAAAGCCAAAACCTATCATTGGGAGAAAAAACCGGCCATGTGTCTGCCATGTCAGAGTTCCCTCAACTGCTCGTGAATTAATTATTTTTTATAGGGATCTATTTGCAACTTCTATAGATTTTTTTGACAATCAGTGCTAGCAGCGTATGGACGAAAAAGTACATCAAAAATTGCATTTACTATAAATCGAACTCAAGAGCTAAAGACCGATTGTCATCTCGCTAACCATTGGGAAATCAACAGATTTGTGTTTTACTGTGCAACCCACGTTATATATTACGTTGACATTATAATATGACAGGAATCATATCACGTCCCAATTAGCTCGTTTAACCTTCCTTTGATATTAAAGGTTTTGAAAGTACACAAAAAATATATATACACAAAGCACTTTACATTCTAGTGGTAAGCACACTTTTCCCTGTAGCTTAGGGTGTGTGGGTTCAAGCCCCATCCAATGCATTATGTGCTTATATATATTTTTATTAAAAAACGTAATTAAAAATATTATTTCAAAAGAAGGTTAAACGAGCTAGCAGCGACTTGATATGATCGCCAATGAAGGAAATTGAATGAGCTGTCATCTAACAGTACCAATCTAACACTATATAATATGGCCTGCGAATTAAAGCAGCAATTAGTTGATGTTCTAATGGTTAGTGAGACAGTTACCAAGCCAGGAGATCTTGAGTTTGATTCCTATGTTCAAAAAAGTTTTTATATATTTTAAAAACTAGACAATTTGCAAATAGATCACTGTAAAAAATAGTTAATTCACAAGCGGTTCAGGCAACGCTGACGTGGCAGCCACGTGGCTGGGTTTTTCTCTCCCGGGTCGGTTTTGGCCTTATTTGATCAAATTAACGGGTTTATGGTCTAAATTGATCAATTTCCGAGTTTGTGGCCTAAAGTGTGCAATCAGATTGAGTTAATGGACTAGTGACGCATTTCACTCGTAGAATGTGATGTAAAGCGGCATGTTGGTTGCGGAAAGTCCACATGTTCAGTCATTTTAGCGGAGAGCCAATATTTGGCCGAACCATGGTGTGAATCGTAGAGAATCATAACATGGCTGCAACCTGTTGATTCCGTGGTGATGCCATGTAATCTTGCTTATACCAGAACAAAGCCTTGTGACCCCTAAGCACGGATTCGGTTTCAGTCTGTAGACCTGCCAACCTTGTAGACGAGCTCGAGGGACTCTGTCTAGAATCACAAGAACATGCCAGGAGAGAGCCACGCACCCACGCACGCAACTACCATTTCAGTACATTGTTGCGTGCTAGTTCGAAGAAGAGTAGGATTATTTGTTAGGCATATTTGCTACAGGCGGTGTTTATTTATACCAACGGTTAATGACCAGGTGAGCAGCTTCTACTTGACAGAAAACGTCTTTACAGATTCAATAACAAGGTGAGACGCTTTCCTTTTTTGAATGATGCAAAAAGAGTTACCTGCGATGATAACACAAAGCAAACTAGCAGCCCTCATATTCTTTACAGATTTGTTTTTCCATGTATGTAAAGCACATATAGCGTTTACAGTGCCATGCATGTTTCGTCAGTTGGACATGCACCACCAGGTTCTTGCCGTCAGTTCCTTGGATAGCTGCAGCTGCTTTTGTTCCTAGTGGAGTATTAATTGTATTTGTTTTGCACACATTCAAATCCAACTTGAATCTGCACCGGCAGTGAAACACGTCGCCCTCCGGTAGAATGCTTTGCTCCTTATAGTAGCAGCTCCCTGCCTTTGTTGCCGCCCATAATAACGCCCAGAAGGACAAAAAATAAACGTGCGTGAGAAGAGAAATCATCTTGCAATCCTATGTAACTATACATATTGCTTGAAACCAACCAAGCAGGCACGCGCACACTTGGCAAAATGAAATTGCAGTTTGTGCAGAAGCTTGAAAACAACTGCTCCATCAGATGCTAGAAATCTTGTAGGATAGGAAAATGATTACACGTTGGCATGAGCATAGCAGCTGCCGGTCTACAGCGAGAGGAGAGGTCTGTATGTATGTAAGGCTATGCCGGCGATGGCTATGTTGTCGAGTTCTTGCCAAGAGGCGACGATTCCAGAAATTGTTGTTGTGACCTGAAAGGCGACGATTCTCAATTGTATGACCGAGCATGATTCTCAGGTGAGCTGCGGTTGGGCTCCGATTAGGCGGGTCCTGCCGTCCCGGCCACACAGTGGTTCTGAATTTCCTAACCGCCTCTGCTTGACATGCACAGTTACCACTGAATTAAACTCTCATCTTTGTACGTCGATGCATGGCTGCTCCTGGACGAAGATCCTGTGAATATAATTTGTGAGATTTGGACCATGATTCTCTCCTCGTATGTGGTGGATAGTGTGGGTAGCATGCACCCTCAAACTATTGTACATTCAGCTGTAGAGATTCACACATGCTAATTACATAAAGAAACAAATAAAATGATGGTGACGCTTAGTAAAAAAAACAATTCATGTTGGATCATAAATGATATGCAGATGATCCACATGTTGAATGCCCAAAGTTCTACCTACGTTTTGTTGTTTCACAATCTATAAGCCCAATTCATGTTGGATCATAAATGATATGCGGATGATCCACATTTTGGTATTATAAAAATCAGCCACCTCCTTTAGCTTCATCCCCTAAAAATTTAGTGTGAAAAAAGCGGAAGGGGTTTATTGTTATTTCCTACATAGCCAGTAATTTTATATTGCTCTTAACTCTTTTAGGAGTTATGATATAGCTCTACTTTATGTTGCTGAGCTGATCATGAGTTTGTACGGCACTCCTTGTTCATATGCTGCTTCAATCCATGTTTTAAATAGCATACTACGCCATTTAGCGGCGGCTCGACCAGAAGCTATGAAAAGCTATAGCGAAGCTAAGACCCATTTAGCTGTTTTCTTAAATAATCAAAACTTGAAAAAATAAGTGTATAATATGGCATTATATATGATATATCACATATACTTGACATATACACAGGTTCGCACATCAAAGTCCAAGCACCAATTGGGTGTCCTAGTTAATAACCATGCTTTACATCAATGTATCATATATACCAGAAACAAGAACAAAAAATAATTTAGAAAGGTGGTTATGTATAGAAGCTCAGCGGGCTAAATGACTCCAAATGTAGCGTTATACACTAGTAGAAAATAGGCCTTCCGTTTAACCCTTTAGTCCCGGTTTGGCTTTGGCCCGGGACAAATGTGACCATTAGTCCCGGTTCCAACGGCTAGGAGCGGTCGGGGGGCGGGGCACCATTAGTCCCGGTTCATTTGGGACCTATAGTCCCGGTTTGTACTACAAACCGGGACTAAAGGGGTGGTGGCAGGCTGGTGTCAGCATGGGGCCCCCACGAGCCCTTTCAGCCTGGGGCCCCCACGAGCCCTTTTAGTCCCGGTTTGTGATACAAACCGTGACTATAGGTGGGCCTTTAGTCCAGGTTTGTATAACCAACCGGGACTAAAGCTTTCCCTATATAAACCCTTCGTCCAGCCCGATTCCATTTCTTTGTTTTCTCAATTCGAATTCCCCTCTCTGTTCTTCCCCTAGCTCGAGCTCCTCCCTCCATTTTTGCCAAGATTTGTCTAGATTTGAGGCACCCCAATCCATCCAAGTGTCTACAAAGGTTAGCAACTTTGCTCTTTCATTTCTTATTGCTAGATCAGCTCGTGCAATGCTTTATAAGTATAGTGGATTTGTGGGTTTTAGTTTGGGTGTAATTATGTGGTAGTTTTTTTGATTTATATGCAATTTGAGCTCAAATTAACTCCTTAGTTTGCATATGTGTACGTGTGATTTACTTAGTGTGCCTTCCCATCCCCGTCCTAACCACCATCGATCGCCCGCACCGTCCCGTCGCCGGCACCACCTTGGTGAGCCTCTTCTTGTGTTCTTATCATTTTTATTAAAAAAATCTTATTTGTATGATTTAGATAGTTACTTGCATAATTTTCTTACTTGTATGATTGTTGTTATATATAGTGCCATGGTTATGATATCCGTGCCCATCGGCCCTCGTCCGGTTTATGATTCGGATGTGGTATATTCTCTTTTATAACTATTTGTTGCACTTCGTGTTAATGACAATTATGCCCATCAAGTTGACATAGATATTTTTATCTAGGAGGTAGTTGAACCGGAAATGCCAACCGACCCTATTGTCGAGAAGTTAAATTTAGTTGAAAAAGAAAACGGGGATTTGAAAGGAAAATTGAAAAGAGTTGAAGAAGAGAAGATGAAATTAGAGTTGTACGTTGCTGATGTCGTCGATGATCACAAGATCAAGATGGATGCAATGCGCTTGAAGATTAGAAAGATTAGAAAATATGCCATTAATAAAGAGGCTTGGTATCATTATGCTGTTGGATCAATTGCTACCTTAGTTGCGATTTTGATCGCATTTGTTGTTGCATTTAAATGTTTTATCTAGATAGTTGTATGTTGTTTTATGAGAAAATAAGTGTGTATGAACTTTATGTATGAACTTGTATTAATTTGGTCTTTTCGGTGTTGTGTAATAAAGATGAACCGGCAATGGATGTACGATGACTGACGTTCTCCCCAGTTCATTAATGGCGTGCAGAGTTTTTTGCGTGCGGCTGAGGCAAACAAGCGGGATGGTTTTATGTGTTGTCCATGTGGTGTGTGTAAGAATCATAAGACTTACTCTAGCTCAAAACAGATTCACGTCCACCTGTTTACATCCGGTTTCATGTCCGGCTATAATCGTTGGACCAAGCACGGAGAAAGAGGGGTTCTGATGGAAGAGAATGAAGAAGAAGATGATGACGACAACTATCCTGGGTGTCCTGAATATGATGGTACTACAATGGGGGAAGAGAATGAAGAAAAAGAAGCTGAGGCATCATATGAGCCCGCTGATGATCTTGGTCGGGCCATTGCTGATGCAAAGAGAAACTGCGAAAGTGAAAAGGAGAAGTTGAAATTGCAGCGCATGTTAGAGGATCACAAAAAAGGGTTGTACCCAAATTACGAAGATGACAACACAAAGCTCGGTACCACACTGGAATTGCTGCAATGGACGGCAGAGAATGGTGTACCTGACAAAGGCATTTGAAAAGTTGCTGAAAATAATGAAGAATAATGTTCCAAAGGCAGAGAATGGTGTACAGTACATACGAAGCAAAGAAGGTTGTCTGCCCTCTAGGATTGGAGGTGCAGAAGATACATGCATGCCCTAATGACTGCATCCTCTACCGCGGTGAGTACGAGAATTTGAATGCATGCCCGGTATGCAATGCATTGCGATATAAGATCGGTCGCGTTGACCCTGGTGATGATGTTCAGGGCGAGCGCCCCAGGAAGACGATTCCTGCCAAGGTGATGTGGTATGCTCCTATAATACCACGGTTGAAATGTTTGTTCCAAAACAAAGAGCATGCCAAGTCGTTGCGATGGCACAAAGAAGACCGTAAGAAAGACGGGAAGTTGAGAGTACCCGCTGATGGGTCGCAGTGGAGAAAAATCGAGAGAGAGTGGCCGGACTTTGCAGATGACCCAAGGAACTTATGGTTTGGTTTAAGTGCAGATGGCATTAATCCATTTGGGGAGCAGAGCAGCAAGCATAGCACATGGCATGTGACTCTATGTATCTATAACCTTCCTCCTTGGTTGTGCATGAAGCGGAAGTTCATTATGATGCCAGTGCTCATCCAAGGCCCTAAGCAACCCGGCAACGACATTGATGTGTACCTGAGGCCATTAGTTGACGAACTTTTACAGATGTGAAATAAAAAAGGTGTACGTGCGTGGGTTGAGCACAAACAGCAGGGATTTGACCTGCGAGCGTTGCTATTTGTAACCATCAATGATTGGCCTGCTCTTAGTAACCTTTCAGGACAGACAAACAAGGGATACCATGCATGCACGCACTGTTTAGATGAGACTGAAAGTATATATTTGGACAAATGCAAGAAGAATGTGTACCTGGGACATCGTCGATTTCTTCCGACCAAGCATGCCTTAAGAAAGAAAGGCAAGCATTTCAAAGGTGAGGCAGAACACCGGAAGAAGCCCGTCCTCCGTACTAGTGATGACATACTTGATATGGTCAAGGATTTACAAGTAATATTTGGAAAGGGTCCTGGCGGACAATCTGTTCCGACTGACACTGAGGGACGCGCACCCATGTGGAAGAAGAAATCTATATTTTGGGAGCTAGAATATTGGAAAGTCCTAGAGGTCGGCTCTGCAATCGACGTGATGCACGTGACGAAGAATCTTTGCGTGAACCTGCTAGGCTTCCTGGGCGTGTCTAGGAAGACAAAAGATACACCGAAGTCACGGGAACGTGTGCATGAAAACGACGGCATGCATCCAAAGCAGTATCAAGGTCCTCCCAGCTATGCTCTTACCAAAGCAGAGAAGGAAATCTTCTTTGAATGCCTGCTCAGTATGAAGGTCCCGTCTGGCTTCTCGTCGAATATAAGGGGAATAATAAATAAGGAAGAGAAAAAATTCCAGAACCTAAAGTCTCATGACTGCCACGTGATCATGACGCAATTGCTTCCGGTTGCGTTGAGGGGGCTTCTACCAGAAAATGTTCGATTAGCCATTGTGAAGCTATGTTCATTCCTCAATGCAATTTCTCAGAAGGTAATCGATCCGGAAATCCTACCAAGCTTATCGAATGATTTGGTCCAATGTCTTGTCAGTTTCGTGTTGGTGTTCCCACCATCCTTCTTCAATATTATGACGCACGTGCTAGTTCGCCTAGTCGAAGAGATTGCCATTCTAGGTCCTGTATTTCTACACAATATGTTCCCCTTTGAGAGGTTCATGGGAGTCTTAAAGAAATATGTTCGTAACCGTGCTAGGCCAGAAGGAAGCATCTCCAAGGGCCATGAAACAGAGGAGGATATTGAGTTTTGTGTTGACTTTATTCCTGACATTAAGCCAATTGGTGTTCCTCAATCGCGGCATGAGGGGAGACTGCGTGGAAAAGGCACGCTTGGACCAAAATCAATAATATGTAGGGACGGGCATTCTTGGGCGCAAGCACACTACACAGTTCTACAGAATTCTACCTTGGTGACCCCGTATATCGAGAAACACATGGATATTATACGCTCGAAGAACCCGGAGAAGTCTGACCCCTGGATTCAACGTACACACATTGAGGCTTTCGGCGGTTGGTTGCGAACACATCTCATGAATGACGACAATGTTGAAGACGACTTGTACTTGTTGGCCAAGAGACCATCTTCGACTATATTGACTTTCCAAGGGTACGAGATAAATGGAAATACATTTTACACGATCGCCTAAGATAAAAAAGCAGCAACCAAAACAGTGGTGTCCGCTTTGACGATGCAGCAAACAACAAGGAGAAGGACACATATTATGGTTACATAGAGGAGATATGGGAACTTGACTATGGAGGTGATTTGAAGGCCCTTTGTTCCGGTGCAAATGGGCCAATCTGACTGGACGAGGGGTAATGGTAGACCCGCAATACGGAATGACAACAGTGGATCTCAACAATCTTGGGCACACAGACGAACCATTCGTTCTAGCCAATGTTGTGGCGCAAGTTTTCTATGTGAAGGACATGTCTACCAAACCGAGAAAAAGGAAAGATAAGAAAGCGGATACATCATACGATGAGCCAAAGCGCCACATAGTGCTTTCTGGGAAAAGAAACATCGTGGGAGTGGAGGACAAGACAGACATGTCACAAGATTATGAAAAGTTTGATGAAATTCCTCACTTCACAGTGAAGACTGACCCAAGCATCCTGTTAAATGATAAAGATTGTCCATGGTTACGGCGCAATAATCAAGGGACACACGCGAAGAAAAAAATTATACCCCAAGATCCCACTCTGGCATGTGATTGGCTGCACCGTCATCACTTTTCTTCTCTAGTGAGTAGCCGGGATGGTCCAGTTTTGTACACGAAGTGCATCCAGTTTTTGTTGTAACCCTCTCAACTTTTTAGCACATGCTATGTGGGTGAAATGAAGATACCATGCCAAGTTTCAACCTTTTCAGAGTTCATTTGTGGTCCTTTTTAATTTCAGGGTCGTTTAGCTCAAAAAAATCATTAAATGCATGAAAAATAGCAAATGAAGTTAGATAGGGTTGAAATTTTAAGATGTGGCTTAGAATGGTGCATATTGAATGCACAAAAAGTCTGGAGTTGAAACTAGTTTAAAAAAAATGAAATGCCTTTGTAACAGATGAGTTTTCATCCGAAACCCTCACACTTCAAAGGAGATGGTCTAGTTTGTACACGAAGTGCATCCAGTTTTTGCTGTAACCCTCTCAACTTTTTAGCACATGCTATGTGGGAGAAATGATGATACCATGCCAAGTTTCAACCTTTTCAGAATTCATTTGTGGTGCTTTTTAATTTCAGGGTCGTTTAGCTAAAAAAATCATTAAATGCATGAAAAATAGCAAATGAAGTTAGATAGGGTTGAAATTTGAAGATGTGGCTTAGAATGGTGCATATTGAATGCACAAAAAGTCTGGAGTTGAAACTAGTTTATAAAAAATGAAATGCCTTTGTAACACATGAGTTTTCGTCCGAAACCCTCATACTTCGAAGGAGATGGTCTAGTTTGTACACGAAGTGCATACAATTTTTACCGTAACCCTCTCAACTTTTTAGCACATTCTACGTGGGTGAAATGATGATACCATGCCAAGTTTCAACCTTTTCAGAGTTCATTTGTGGTGCTTTTTAATTTCAGGGTCGTTTAGCTCAAAAAAATCATTAAATGCATGAAAAATGGCAAATGAAGTTAGAAAGGGTTGAAATTTGAATATGTGGCTTAGAATGGTGCATATTGAATGCACAAAAAGTCTGGAGTTGAAACTAGTTTAAAAAATGAAGTGCCTTTGTAACAGATGAGTTTTCGTCCGAAACCCCCATACTTCGAAGGAGATGGTCTAGTTTGTACACGAAGTGCATATAGTTTTTGCCGTAACCCTCTCAACTTTTTAGCACATGCTATGTGGGTGAAATGATGATACCATGCTAAGTTTCAACCTTTTCAGAGTTCATTTGTAGTGCTTTTTAATTTCAGGGTCATTTAGCTCAAAAAAATCATTAAATGCATGAAAAATAGCAAATGAAGATAGATAGGGTTGAAATTTGAAGATGTGGCTTAGAATGGTGCATATTGAATGCACAAAAAGTCTGGAGTTCATTTGGGTGATTTTGATTAAAACAAATAAAGGTATAAAACTAAAAGAGTTACAGAATCTGGTTTTGATTAAAACACATATTTAAATTAACCTAAAAATTCCCAACTTTAACATAATGAGAAAACATAGTAATATTAAACAACAGGAAAAACAATCACTCAAAAATCTATTTTTAAACTAAAGTTATTCACAAATTACTGTTTCACACAAATTTCAAATGAATTCAAATTTAAACTATTTAAATTTGAAAACTGCTGGCACTAACAGAAATTTTGTAATTTTTTTGACCTAAAGCAAAAAGATTCATTAAAAATATTAATATTCTAACAGTTATTCCAAATCTAAAAACAGAAATTAGAAAAACAAAACAAAACAAAAAAGGGAAAATACACCTTTAGTCCCGGTTAGGCCTACCAACCGGGACTAAAGGTCCCTTCCCTCCCGGAATTTGGGCCGACGAAAAGATGGGCCTTTAGTCCGGGTTGGTGGCTCCAACCGGGACTAAAGACCCTTTTTAGTCCCGGTTGGTATCACCAACCGGGACTAAAGGGTCTTTAGTCCCGGTTGGAGCCACCAACCGGGACTAAAGAGTCCCTCTATATATACAGGACTTTGCCGTTTCCCCAACCTCTCCCATTCTGCCCCCTCACGCCGCCCCTGCCCTGACGCCGCCAGCATGCCGGAGCTCCCCGCGCGCCTCTTCTCCCTCGACCTCGCCGTCGCGCTGCCAGGCTGCCCGTCTTCAACCTCCCGCCGGAGATCGCCGTCCCCGACCCGCTCGCTCCGGCCCCTCTTCTCCCTCGACCTTGCCGTCGAGCCCACTGTCGCCTCGACCTTGCCGCCGAGACCGCTGTGAGCCACTCTCCTCCCTCTCCTCCCTCTCCTCCCTCTCCTCCTGAAGCCCCCCTCCCCATCCGCCATTGCCGCCATGGCCGCCCCTTCCCGAGCCCATCCCCCACCTAGCCACCACCGGAGATGCCCGAGAGCCGCCGCCCCATCCATCTCCAGCGTAGGAGCCCCGCCGCCCCGTCCATCTCCGATGTAGGAGCCCCGCCGGTGCCGCAAACACACACACACACGCACACACACACATATTGTTTAAAAACGTGCAAATATTTTCTAATTGTTAGAACATCTTTTTAGTGTTATGAAATTTTTTGTGGTTGGTATGCAACATTTTTTCATTAAACAATGTGTTAAGAAAATTGTAGTAGATGGATAAGTAGATTGATATTGTTAGATGATTTTGTTAAATTATGATGTTTTTATGTTTTAGTTTTAGTTGTTTTAGGTAATTAAGTGTTCATATTGTTTTAGTTAATTTAGTTGGTTTATGTTTTAGTTGTTTTAGGTGTTTTAGTTCTCGAGTCGACGATGCCCATCCCGCATCCTCGTCGTCGAGTCGGCGGCGACCACCTGCTTGAGAGGCGCCATGTCCGGGACTAGGCTCCGCCGGGCTGGCACTGGGAGGTGCTGCCTTCTGGGGCGCGGAGCTTGGTGAGGAATGAGGGCCCCGTCGTCGACCCGGAGGTTATTTGGTGGCGGTCGCGTGGACCACAGTCGGTGCAGAGGGAGCCGGCCCACGCGGAGGTGGTACGTCGCCGTGTCAGGGAGGAGGACGAGCACGTCCGACGCTACATGGCTGCGTTGGACGCCAGGTTCTCCAATACCTGACAGGTTCTTCAGGGATCACACCCGAGCTATGATCCTGTCATAGTTCCTTATCTTTCGGTGTCCACCGCCTTCGCCGCGAGATGTCAACTATTCTGATGATGTATTAGTGATATTATATTCGATGATGTATTAGTGATACTATTCGATGATGTGTTAGTGATATTATATGATCGCATTTGTTGTTGCATTGCCTTGTATTGATTTGCATATCTCCGGTTCTGCTTATTGAATGCATTCTAATTGTTTTATATTTGTTCTGGATTAGTTAAGCTATGGACGGTAGAGACAGAGACCATGATCAAGAGAATGCCATGTATGACCTGATACGCTCCGGAAACGAAGAGAATGAAGAAGATGATGGCTCACAATACCTTAACCCATCCAGTGAGGGAATTGAGGAAGAACAACCAAGAGACGAAGGCGACCCACCTGACAATGACGATGGCGAAGAATTTTTTGTCCATTTAACAGAGTCCGGCGAGGTATTAATTTGCCCTCTGGTGATCATCAGATGTATTGATTGATTTGTATATATTAACGAATCTTTCTTCCTTTTAGCCCTCCGGATCGAGCAAATCTTCTACAAGGGTTAAACGTGGCCCGACAAAAAAGTTGAAACAAGGCGTAAAGTTTAACATCGATCAAATCAGAGCAGATGGCGAACCGATTGCTCCTAAAGAGAATGCGGACAAATTTATACGTCAATGCGGAGGTATCGTTAGGGACCAAATCCCGATCACCGTTCAAGAATGGAATCAGCCTAAAGATACCCAAGCAGTTTCTTTTGTCAGCCAAAGAGCAAAAGATCTACTTTGGGAGGAGCTCATGAAACATTATACCCTACCAGAGTGTCTCACAGATCTCCAATGGGAGAAAGTCAAGAAGTGTGCTCTTAAGAAGATGGCCACACAATTCCAGTCTTGGAAGAAAAGATTATGGAAAAGTTACGTGGAAAACGAAAGGAAGACTCCAGAATTCAAAGGAGAATATGTGAAGTTAGCAGATGACTGGGACAAATTTGTGAAGTTCAAGGAATCAGAAGAAGCTAAGAAACGGTCGAGAATAAACAAGATAAATGCCAACAAAAAAAAGTGGCACCATCGTCTGGGGCCAGGCGGCTACAAGTATGGGTTGCCTAAGTGGGATGAATCGGAGAGAAACATGAAGGCTGTAGGGGTCACTCCAGTAACAGAGACTTGGCCCGAGAGGTGCAGGACTTGGTTTTATGCACATGGGGGAAAGTTGGACCCAAAGACAGGGGAGGTTCTTGAACTAGCAAGTCTTAAAGAAGCCACAAACGAGTTACTTAAAGCAATAGCAGAAGCTCGAGCGGGTGTGTACGAGCCCGAGAGAGAGAAGGACGAGCTTTCGTGCGTCCTCAAGAATCCTGAACACCCGGGACGAACACGAGGCAAAGGCATGGTTCCGTGGTTTCTGGGGTTTGCGGATTGGAACGACAGCTACAGAAGTCGTGACAGAAAGAAGAAGCCTGAAGTAGATCAGATTCAGGACTTGGAACGCAAATATAACATGCAGCAGGAGCAAATCAACAAACTTAGCCAGCAAGGCGCGTCTCAGCAGCAGCAGCAACCAGATCCAGCATTGGATGGTACCATTCCATCATCTATGCCGAAAAGCAGTGTGGGTTCCACGGAGGTCCCGGCCGATGATTCACTGCTCGCTCGCTACCCCGTGGATGATATCTTAGAGTCGACACCTTGTGAACTACACATGAAACTGAAGAACATATCCATGAAGGCGGCGGACATCTTTGCTTGACCGAGTGGACATGAAGCAACTTTCCACGGCAATTTGATTACACCTGGCTATGCTCGTGTCGGGGTGGATCAAGTTGTGTCGGCATATGAAACACTAGATCTTGACTACCCTAGAGGTGAAGGGGAGCGGACACTGGGAGAAGCCAGGCGTTGTGTCATTTTATGGAAAAAGGAATGCATTGTGTTTCCAAACTCGGTGCCAAGGCCATTGACTCCTCCTCCAAGTCCGCCGCGTCAGCAGACTCCAACCCTCCCCGAGACGGAGCGCAGGGTGAGTCCTTCGAATCCATCTCCACCGCGCCAGCCGAATCCATCCCACCACGAGACGGAGCGCATGGCGAGTCCGCGATATCAATCTCCGCCACGTCAGCAGAGTTCATCCCACCCCGAGACGGAGCTTAGCGCGAGACGTCCGCGATATCAAAAAACAGCATCTCCAAAGCGAAAGAGAACACAGAAGAAACCGGCCGAGCCTCCTGCCAAAAAGAAGTTATCTTACGAGAAGGCTGACAAGGAACTCGATGAATCAGTGAATCTCGCTTTGCGTACCCATTTTGGACCGAAAGCGCCCCTGCCGCCAAAGGAGAAAATACCCGACGAGGTCGTACAACACTTTATTGATGCAGCTAAACCGGCGGAAAAAAGACCGGTATCAGACTATGAACGCTGTATTACCAAGTCCTATGCATCCCAGAAAAGACAGAAGTCTAGCGGTAGCAGTAAATGCAGGAAAACTGTTCCCCAGCTCGGAGAACAGGCAGTCCAATCGATCAGCCCACTCAAGGTGAGTGCCAATAACGTGGTAATAACCGACGCCGATAGAGAGAATGCTAGAATGCTCGGTATCACCGTTGAACAATTCCTAGAGATCGAGGAATTTCCACCATTAGATCCGAAGGAAATAGAACGACAATATGTCCCCGGGCAACCACTGGTCAGTCCTGATGACGAGAAGCTTCTAACAACGCAAATGTACAAATTGCATGACTGGTACATGAGAGAAATAAAGAACGGGATGGAGAGCCTCATGGTGAAAGTCGAGAAGGAGCATTACATCCATGCAAAAGATTTGTGGATTGAAAATGAAGAATTTTTTCAGTTATTCAATCAAAAAGCACTCGACAAATCTATCGTCAGTTGCTATTGTCTGTAAGTGATTTCTTTCTGTAATTTAAGTCTCTAGCTCAGCTCATTCATTGCCTGTTATTATACTCACTATATTCTTTTGTGTGGTATTATGCAGAATGAAGATTTTTGAATTGAAAAGAGCTGGAGTCTATGGCATTGGGTTCATTGACCCAAATACCGTCAATGAAGAAGTGTTGAGAAGTCACCCTAAAGACACGGAGAAATTTCTTCTAAGGTTTTTGAAGGCCCTAAAGTACAAAGCAGAAATAATTTTACCTTGGAACTTCCAGTGAGTGTTACTTTCTTGTACTACAAATTCTATTTTTGCTTATATATATACTCGATGTTAAGTGTAGTTGATGAGTTATGCATGCCCGCTTATAAAAATCGTGTGTGCAGCTACCACTGGATCCTTCTAATCATTAGAGTTGACGATGGAACTGTTGAAGTACTGGACTCGCTAAGTAAAGACCCTGAAGATTACAAAAGCTTGCATTTGTTGCTCGAAAGGTAATTTCAATCATTGACGCACATGTCGGCTTCTTTATTAGTTCATTTTCTGATATCATGTAATTAATAACTCCTTTATTCATTTTGTTTGCCGGGCAGGGTTTGGAAAAAGTTCACCAAAGATGTTAGAGGTGAATGGAAAGAGGAGCTGGGATGGCGAAAGCCCAGGGTAATTAAGTAGTACAAGCTACGTCCGCGCATCTCTTTAATTCTAGTTTCAATACCATTGTCATGCTTCATTATTATCTGATTGAATTCTATTCTCGTAAAGTGCATGAGGCAGGCACAGGGGACTGAAATATGTGCATATTACGTTTGCGAGAACATTCGCTTTATGACCGAAAGCAACAAGAGTGCAAGAGATCTTTTGGTACGTAAACACCATACATATTTTTTTTTCATTATCTAATACATATACGCACAACTAACATGTTCATATTGATCTCCTTCTTTAAAGATGCACGAGATGCGGGATAAGCTCCTACCAACGGACCACATACGAGCAATTCAAGAGGAAATTGCGGGATTTTTGCTTCAGCAGGTTATATCTCCCGACGGAGAATACCATTACCGGATCCGCAAATGATCTGCAAATTGTACGATAAATTGTATATACCAAATTGTATATGTATATGTGTATGCATGTGGTCGTACGAGAAATTCTATGATATATATATATATATATATATATATGATTGCTTGTACGAGAAATTTTATGATATATAATCGGTTCTACGAGAAATTCTATTATATATGCATAACGTGTACAATATGTAGTAGCGTAAAATATGTTTGAAATGAAAAAGAATTAAATGGAAAACACAAAATCAAAAAGAAAAATAAACAATAAACACTAATTAAACCCCTAAACCCCTAAACCCCTAAACCTTTAGTCCCGGTTGGTGTTACCAACCGGGACCAAAGGTCCCCATGCCCTGGCGCGCGCTGCCGACCATGTGGCCAGGGTTTAGTCCCGGTTCGTAGCCAACTAGGACTAAAAGCTTGGACCCTTTAGTCTCTATACTTTAGTCCCGGTTGGGGAACCGAGACTAAAGGCCCTTCCCAATCGGGACTAATGGCCTGCTTTCTACTAGTGATAGTGGGAAATAGCGGGCTTTCATTATTTTTAAATTAACGTTAGAAGTGCATAGCTAGCGGGGCAACTCTCAATCGGGTGTCCTTGTCCATCCGGTGAGAATATTGTCTGAATATAGTTTGTGTGGTTTCGATTATTTGATTTGTTTAATGAAAAATTTCCAGCTGCCAATGTGGGTAGCGTTCAGCCACAAATTCTTTCCATTTGGATAGACGATTCACAAATGTGTATAAGACTGGCAACAATTAAAATGATCATGGTGCCAAGGCAAAATGACTCTTTTTTAATTATAAATGATATCCAACTGTTGGTGTTTATATGGGCAATGTGTGCCTACCTGGCCATCTCTAGAGTTCTCCTTGGTTTGGCTGCTCCCGAATAGATAAGCCGAAGGCAGTATATGAGCAGTGCACGTTGTTATTACAGACATCAGTCATAGAATTTATCTACTTTTTTTGAACCATGCGGCATTCCACTCTCCCAACCCAATAAACTGCCGTGTCAAAGTGTTTCAAAGTTTCTCTTTGTTGTTGGTAATCCTAGGAGATGTTTGCAGGGATATTGGTTTTCTTTTACAGAAATCTTCTCTATGTTGCCGAGCTGGTTATGAGTTTGCATATACGTATTGTTCACACATTATGGTTAAACCATGTATACTGCATCGGTGCGACAGTTGTATTTTGTCTTTATATGTACCAGGTTACTAACAGATTGACGATTTTGTTTTGTCCAGGCGAAGGAATGGTTGTTGCGTTTCCATCGAGTTTGTTGTGTGGCATCAATGTGGTCAGCAGTGTTTGCATGTTATATGGAAAAATGAACTTACAAAGTGTGTGCCCTAGACTAGCCATGTTTCTTAAGTCTCGTGATGTATTTGAAGACCTAGTTTATATGTTATCCGCAAACCTGAGAATTTTAGTTTACCCTAGTCAGCTGATAAAATTAAGCCCCTTTGTGCCTCGCTGCACAGCACCAGCTCCCATTTTGTTATGTAAATTGTTTGCGTCACCTTGAATACACTATCTTATCTGGTTTTGTGGTTCAACTTCTGAAAATGTTTGGGTTTATAACTGCTGTTTGGAACGTCAATATGTGAAACAGGTCATTGAGTATGGGTCGTTCCTTGTTTTAGGCAAACGGCCGCCCGACTTCTTAAATTGACTTAATCTTGTACACATAATGTATTCTTAGTCTAGCCAAGATCAAGAAGCTTCTGAATATCTACAATCATAGGGATCCAGTTTCCCCAAGTTAGATTTTGTCTTTCCTCTTTTATTACAAGTTTGATTTCGTCTATCCTCCTTGTTCATACGCTGCTTCGATCAATGCTACTTGTAACTAAGACCAGTGGGTTTCATTATATGAAATTGGAGAGGGGCGCCTCTCTTTTGCTAAATAAAAGTTACATTTTTATGGCTGGTAGCTGTCCTCTCTTCTTCTAAGGGAGATTGAACTGCATTTATGATTTCTTTTGCCGTCATGAAATCAGACATTAATAAAGTAAGAACAATACATTGCAATACAAAGGGAAGGAATAACACTGTAGTTATCAGTCAGTTCCTAGGGCAGCTGCAATTGATGCTCCACGACGTAGGCTGCCGCCCCACAAAATCGGCGAGGTCTAACACTGTAGCTGGTTCTATGGACCGCTTTTAGAACCTTTTGTGTTTTTTCTTATTTCTTTTCCTACGTGTTTCTTTATCGATTTCATTTGGTTTCTTTAGTTTTATTTTTTTCCTTTTTTTTGCAAATATATATCATTTTTTAATACACGCGGTACATTTTTCGTATACATGTGTAACATTTCTTTATACATGTTGAGCATTTTTCAAGCACATGATATTTTCTTAAATACATGTTTGAAATCATTGAATAAATGCTACAAATTTATTAAAATACACGTTTTTTTTCCATTGGTAGGAAACATTATTTTTACGTGGTCATTTTTTAAAAATTTACAGTATTTCTAAATGAGTGAACTTTTTTTGAATTACGTGTTTTTCTAAACAATTAAAGTCTTTTTAATTTTTTAAATGCCACAAACGTCTTATGAAACTCATGAAGCTTTTTACTTAATGTTACAAACATTTTCTAAAAATTGCGCCTACAATTTTTTTTACATTGCGTTAACATTTCCCAATGCATGTTGAACGTTTAATAAAAATAGCAAATGAATTTTTATATATTTCGAGTATTTCCAAAATGTAAACAAAAGTAAAATAAGAAAACAAAAAAGGATAAAAAAAGGACAAACATAAGCTGAAGAAAGAACGAACAAACACCCCTGAGACTACTACTGGGCCGGGCCGAATAGTAGCGAGGTAGGGCACCACCCTGAGGCAAGATCTGCTTCTATCTTGTCCTAGGCGAGACAAAGCCACCCCCCCCCCCCCCCCCCCCCCTCCGCTTTGTTCAGGGAGATGGAGCTGAACCGATGGTCAGTGATGACTAGCCTCATGCCCAATTGGGTAATATGCATGGTTCCACCCATTTTAATACTAGATTTACACAACATGGAGGATAGTAACACAATATATTTTCAAATTATCCTAAAAATATATATTTTTGCATGTCATAGAGTTTATTTGTTCAAAGATAAAAGGTACATATGCAACCTTATCAAGGGATCTGCCGGTAAGGTAACCTGGTGTTCCGTTTTCCATCCGATTTACTCACGTCGCCAAGATACATTATCAGGGATTTACCGGAATCTACTCCGATAGTTGTGGCCTATATAGGTCCCGCAAGGTGAATTCACATATCATACAGTTGGCTCTGTCATGGTCTAACTAAGTTTGTAATGTCATGAGATGTTTTCTAATACCTAAGTGAGGGAGGTTCAGCTTCCCAAGTTACAATTCCAGTCAAATTCTATTGTATATTTTTTTACAGGCTTGCTCTTCGCTGGTCTTGTCTGCTATTTTTTGATTGCCCGATAGAAAGGAATGCACCCATTCATGCTTACTAGATGAAGTTTGTTTTGGCGAAAACTTCAAATCTAATGCCTCTTCAGTTGCTTGATATCAGCTACGATGGAAAGATGATTGTATATTAGCATGAAAATAACAGTTTGATTATGATGCAGTTAAGCTAAAGAATAGAAAGTAAGTGTAGAATAAGAAGTACACTTTGAGTTTATGCACTTCTATTTCAATGCATTTTGGATAATATGTTGGGACCAAGAATCTCGCGTGGCTCATTTATAAACATGGATGCTTATTATTATGACCAATGCATTGGTGAAATAGTTTGTGATATTCAGTGTGTAGGCACCCAAAATTCTATATAGTTAGATTTCAAATTTCCACAATGCTTTGGACAGAGACAGTCTTAAATATTTTAAGGTACATATAGTTGGATTTCAATGTGTGTTTCAACGATTGTTAAAAGGTAACGATATTTCAGAGACCTTCAGTAAATTATTTTGTGTGTGAAGCTCCTCCTATCCTTAACAAATACCTAGTTTTTAGCATCATGCTAATCAGCCATATATATGTCAGTTACCTAAGTTAGAAGTATAATTTGGCTTGCATAATTACCTTTGATTTATCTTGTGACTCTACTATTTATTCTGCTAGTAACATTCTTACAAGAAATATATACAATTGATATGTATATGTAAATATAATGTCAACATCATGTCATATAGTTATACTGATAACTATAGATTCTATAGTGTGTTGCCTCCATCAAAGAGGATTGGCTTTCAGAGGCATCGTGTTGTCCATGCTCTTTTTTGTCAGCACATTATTTGGTTGATTTTGGAACAAAATAATTTGGTACTTCAACGTGATGCTAGCTTCAATGATGGTTCATATAAAAGAGTATTTAGGCAAGCGGGATGCATCCCCTCCAAGTTCATGCGGGGAAACACGCTCAGGCCCTCCGTGCTCAACACTATTTCAGCTGTTAGTTATATCACTTAGAATGAGAGAATCGTCGTTTAGGACAGTGCATCGAACTTTCCTTACAATTTTTAGGGGCACATTTGTTTACCTTTTCAGGATCACTCCAAGCTTTATTAATAAGTGATAGAGAATTTTACAAAGCCTGGAGGCTCCAGGAACCAAGCATGTCTACCTGGAGCTAAATCAAGCGATAATCTCTCTACGCTATGGGCATCTCCATTAGTTTCTTTGGCCTCGAATTTATACACAACTTTATCTAAAGCCACAGTCATATCTCTAGTTTCTCTAACTATCATAGCATTTTCACCTAGAGACCCTTCATGAATACCTCGGACCACAAGGGAACTGTGTGAGGTAATAATAGTTAATCTCAATGGTAGCATCTCCGTCTAAGCAAAGTGCGTCCCTGCTTGCTATTGTTTCAATGATAGCTGGGTCCATACCGACATCGATGACTAGGGCCGAAGCACCTAGGTATTGTCCATCTACAGAGCGAAAAATGGCCGGAACTACACTCCTTCCCTTTCATTCAGATAAGGCTCCATCAACATTTCCTTTCACATCTTGTTTAGGACGAGGGATCCATAGATCTCTTTTAGCCGGCGGCTAATGTGATCTGGATACACCTCTTACGATGTCCGCCTCAAGATCTTGAAAATGAACCTTGTAAGAAAACGCATGTCGCAAACGGCGACTGGAGTATATTCTCATGAATGACGTGTTTGCGAGCGTTCCAGATTGCTCAGAGTGTCCCCATCATTTGCACGTAAACTTCTCTTGATAATCTGTCCGGCAACTCAAATAACCGGAGTTGTATTTCTTTGGTGACTACCAATGGGCTCTAATTGGTCTTGGCCCGGTGGCCTTAATAACCCTTCAGTCTTCAGGTTGCACCATGGTTTTTCGAAGTCTGTGCAGTCAATAAGAGTATTTCAATCATGAAAATCCATTTGTCTAGAGATCCTACTTTTTGGACACTATGGACCAGTCGGTATACAAAGCGTAGATATATAGAAGATGTGTGATTTTGCTAGAGTTACCGGTTTGTGCGTCAAGATGAGTATGAATCAGCCGCCTCAAATGTATTAAGTCAAGACATGTGAACTTTACAGGACCAAAAAAAGAGAAAAAGAGTTATTTTTGTAGGATAGAAAAGAAAAAAAGAGTTGATATGGTTGGTTAGTGGACGAACCCATGCCCCATGCAAGTGGCTCCGGTCGTGTAGAGACCTAGCCATGGCCCTCCTGGCCCCTAACTGCATGAAAACCCACAGGCATAGACATTTGAGGGCGGGCTTTCGGCGAGTAATACTCGCGACTGACAATGCCCGGCTAAGCTGTTGGGCACTGACATCCTGAGGCCAGAGTTACAGATGTGTTTATTCAATTCAAGTGTTCAGAGGGAACAGACCCACCAGCATCAGGCCAACCTCTGCATGGCCCAAACGACCCTGGTCTCGGCCCCTCACTGTACACTGCAACTCTCACATGGGTTGCGAGCCCACCAACCGTACCGCATCAACTCTTTGACCCTCCGTAGGGCTGGAGTGACAAGCGTGCACCACAACACCCGGCCAACACGGTGGCTGTGGCCCGCATATTTGTGCTGGTGTTTGCCTTGACGGGTTGGCGGTGTGGGACTATTATTATAACCAAATCGAAACCCCTTTGGCCACGAGCGTCTAGCCAATATTTCGTACTACCTTTAATTTTATGAAGAAGCTAATCAGTACAACGAATGATCGATCGATACGTATGTATACCTTCCGGTGAAGTATTGAGCGTACTACATGAACAATAAATAATCATCTTGGAGCTTATGTATATATACGCAGCTAGCTCGCTCTTCCGCTATCCACGGCGCTTGTGCTTTTTCAATAAAGAATGAAGCCATCAGATCTGCAATCAGCAAACTACAGTGTTCAGCATATCCACACGAACATTCCCATGACAACACATGGACGATGAGGATCTTCAACAACAACGTCTTCAGAAAGGGTGTGACAGTCAAGCGTTGTCGTCACCGGATCCAACCACAAGGCCAACATCTAGGTTTTCATCCTGAAGAATCAGTCCGAACATATCAGCGTAATGTCTTCAGCAAGATAATGATGTAAGAAAACAGCATCATTGCCAGGTATAACCACTCCGGTCTGACCAAGGCTTCCACCCAGGAGCTCGAGACCGGATGTTCGAGTAGAACCACCATCGAAGTGTCTCATGGTTGCTGACGCCACTTTTCCACTATTCCAGTAGTTACATGCAACGAAATCACCGCCACTGCACGTCCAGCCTTCATCTGTAATTTGTATCTCACCGCCGAAGTCAACCACCGGATCAAGAGGGATGAACCCTCTCGAAGATCTTTCTATGACCATCGCCGCCGTGGACCAGTAGGAAGTCATTACAGCATAGTTTGCAGTCACCACCATCCGGTCGATCAGATCTGGATCACCACCACCAAGCAGTGGACCATAGCCGCCGGAGCCACACGGAGGTCGCGCCCAGCTGGTCCGCGTTGCATAACTGATGAGTCTCTTTGTGATCGAGTACATGAGCCGAATGGATTGTCACCTTTTTCTTCAGAGGTGACCCTAAGTTATAGAACCCAGAGAGGAAGCCCATCTTTAAGAGAAAGATTTCTAACAAGCTTTACAAGAGTTATATTCTAGTTTTTAAACCAGATCAAATCAAGTTGCACAGTTGAACAATTATAAATAAAAATAGGCATAGGTATAAGGTCCTATTCTTACAACCATATGTTCACGAATGGGATTGTCATGATATTCGTTTGTGCTAAAACTAAACCTTACTATGGAAACTAAAAATGTACCTTGATGTGGAAAGGTACATTTGTTGCCACTTGCTTGCCGAAAATAGACAGTGAAATTCACGATATGCTAAAGCTCTTAATTTTTTTTCTGATGCAGGTTATTTTGATAAAATAATTCTCTATACTTGTAAATTAACTCTATTTGGGTGGGAATAAAAATATATTGTCATTGTTGATTATCAGTTTGATTTTGGGCAATATATAGGGAGAGCTAATATCCATCGAAGTTTCTTCTGATTTGACACCGCGTTGCGTTCAACTGTATCTCTACATGCCCTGTATTGACAAACATGTTGTTTTTGTGCTAGAGATTAAATATGAATATGCAGCTTTCATTATAATGCCCTGTTTTTGTGTTTCCATATCAGAAGTTTTGCTACACTATAGGAGTGATAGTCCATGGGTAGCAATTGTAGTGATTATATCAACACAAAGGCACTGTGTGAGGGGCTTTCGAACCTGGAGTCCAAGATAAATTTTGTTTCGAATTGGGAGATGCTCCATGTAGTTCTGTTTTTGGTTCTTGCCACTCCCATTCAGTACTACTATTCTACAATATAAAATTGTTTTAATTTTCACATTTTCTTCCAGGCAAGTTTAATATATTTCTTTACATTTGTACCATCTACTATTCAGTTAGTGCATCTTTGGTGCATTAACTCTCTCTGCTCATACTGGATGCAAGGTTTTCGCTTTGCCAGATTTCCTCATGGAAGGCTAAAACTTAGAAAGGCTTTGCACTATTTCTGTTGACAAATAATACAACTATAATGAAATAAATATGTGGTAGTTGAACTCCTGAGTTAGTGTGGTTTGAAAGGATTACTACCATTTGGAGAATTTTGCACTATTTGTATTTATATGTATGGACTTGATGAAATTAGAGGTGTTTTTCTTTTATTCCAGTTACCACATTAGCTTGGCTTAGTCATGGGTAGTGATGAATCAGAATGTTGTTCCCTCACAATTTTGCATGCTATGATTGGTTTGGATTTTCTTGGATACCTACAACGCTGAGAATTTATTTTTCAAATACTTAAAACCCATTTGTGTCTCAAGAATCAAGATACGTGGGCGCTACAGTTAATCTCTGTTGTTACTATCTATCCTTTGGTCTCATAATTTTCTTTGTACTGATGGACATGGCAATCTGGAGGGTGTGAGTATCCAGGAAGAATGAAGTGAAGAGAATTGATGCACTGATATAATGATAAAAGCAATACAATGCCATCCCAGTTTCTGTATAAACAAAGTGAAGAGCAATGTCACTAAAGAGAATAGTTCACTCCTAAACTATATATTTGATGGAGTATTTTATTTGGAATTTCCTTTTGACCTTCTAATTCAATTTTTCTTTTAAGTTCCATAAGAATTCTGAACTGCATACACTATAGAGTATTGTTAAAGACATGATTACTTATATCTAGACATATCACTTTGATGTGAGATGGTTGTAAATTAAAGAACATTATTACAATTGTTATTTACGTTCTTGAAGCTAGACATCATGGTGTTTCTCCCATTGTTCCCATAATTATTCCTTCAACTTTTGTTTCCTCGTGTCTGCTCACTGATTCCTTATTTTCCACTACTGGATATTTGCATGTGTCCTTAACTTTGCTTATTTTTCCATGAGATGCTAGACCCCCCTTCTTATCACTAAAATGAAGTATTTTTCTCATTACATTTGGTGTCAATACATTGGAAAGAGGGTTCAAAAACTGTATATTGTTAGGCTAATAATGTTTGGTTTTATCTTAGATGAAATGCATGTTTCTCAATAGACACAAACTACAATTGACTCAGAAGTACGATAGCGACATTTGCTTCTCCTAGGTATTTTGATTTTTTGACAATCAAATCTTTTGGTTCTTTCCATTTAGTGTCAGCCAATACCCATAAATTAGCTATAAGTAGTTTAAATTAAAATTTTGCCTTGTGGAAGTGTACCATATCATGAATTTAAGACATGGATCCTCGAATGATTTTGGTACTAATATAGTGCGAGGAGAAATACTTCCAATGTCATTGGCGCAATATGATTTTGGAAAATCCCTAGCTCACTCTTTGTCAATTATTTCTTTCTTCTTCTTTTGTATTACAATTCTAGTTTTTACTCTCCCTCTTGGCCTTTTTTTTATAGTTTTCATGCATTTTTCTATATCATTGCATAAGTGCATAGATTATTTCCAGTTCTTTCTTCCGACATAGTCCCAAACCCTAAATTTCCACAGGAATTCGGACTTCATGTTTTTACTTCATTCTTCCTAGAATTTGACTCCTTGTTTTTACACAAATTCTTAATACTATAATGCATCACTTTAATTAGACGGGCTCGGCAACGTGCGTCATGAACGATCTAGTAAATATTGAATATGATTACATTAAGTCTTTTTTGAAACTGATGTTTTTCAACAACTTGGTGCAAAATATGGACTTGATTACGAAATAATTGACAATTTTTTTAAATCATTTGATAAACATGTTGATCTCCCTAAGGAGACATTGTTCATATACCATGAACCCATTAAAGATGCTCGCAAAGAACTTATCATTGCTTGAAATAGAAGCTTATAATGTTAACCTTGTTTTGCCTACTGCTTATATTGAAAAGCCACATTTTCCTGTTAGGATTAAGGAAAACTCTATGACAACCAAAATGGTTAATTAAAATTATATTAAAACACCGACACATTATGAAAAAAATTAAAGTTGAACATGTAGTTCTTTGTTAAGGATTTTCTAGCTAAGAATATTGATGGACATGTTATTAAGTTATCGAAGTACGGTTCTAACATTTCTAGGGAAGACAAAAATGTTAGAGTCTTTTTATTGACTTTATATTTTTTAGTCTATTTTACTTCCCTCGTCACTATATTGGATTTATCTGTTACCCATTGTTGTTGCTTTGGTTTACAAACCTTAATGCCTCATGCGTGCGTGTCGTGTTCCTAGTGTTGCTTGTTCCTCGTTTTTTTGGAGGTTTCTTTTGCATCACTAGTTGATCTGAACATGCTTCACACGCCTGTAAGGCCTGTGGTTTCACCGTGAGAAATGGACGGGGGAATCCCTGATTTGAGACTTTGTAAAAAAGTTAGACTGTGTAATTTTTATTAAAACTTTCAATGTAGGTTTTTTTCTATACAATTGGTTTGGGTGTCAATCCCAGCTTTAATTTGATGCATTCGTTTGTGATCGGATATCACACAACAAAAGTATCCAAATTTTCAACAGGCACATATATGGATCTACCCGCCTTTGTAATAAGTTAATAATAACATCAAGAGAAACAAATAAAATGAACCAAACACAACTGCAAGGCTTCGAGCAAAAATATTATCAATACTATCTTATTCTTTATTTGTCCTTGTACATTTCTCTGTTTACCATGGAATCACACGTTGTATTGTATTGTTGTTTTTTAGAAAGAAGGCTTGCTCAGCATTAAATTAATAGCAACTACCTTAATAAATCAATCATGCAAACGAACAGAACAAGAACAATTTTTACTTGGTTATTACTGATCTATCACAAAATTTGGTTACACAAGACATGAAAATGGTTTTTTATCTATATTCGTGCCTTTGTAAGATATGAAATGATTATGACTACGAGATAATATTTGCATGATGAGTTTTTGTTCTAGATTATTCATGGTTCCAATAGATTGTTTGCTGATTAGTAGGTAGTTTAAAAAAAAGTTCTCAACACAACCCATCATTACAGAGCCTTGGTTTTCAAATAAAAGGTGAAAGAATTTGTTCTATCGCTTCATTTATTCTCCGTCACATCGAAACGTCTCCAATGCATCTATAATTTTTTATAGTTTCATGCTATTATATTATCAATCTTGAATACTTTATATGCAAATGTATGCTATTTTATATCATTTTTTGGGACTAACCGATTAACCCAGTGCCCAGTGCCAGTTCCTGTTTTTTTGCGTGTTTTAAGTTTTCAGAAAATCAATACCAAACAAAGGCCAAACACAAAGAAACTTTATCGTGAATTTTTCTGGACCAAAAGAGATCCTAGAAGCTTCGAGAGGCGGATAGAAGACCTACGAGGGAGCGGCGAGCTCGTAGGGCACGCCCCCCCGAGATCGTTGGCCCCTCGCAACTCCTCATGACCTAATTCCACTTTTATAAATCCTCAAATATTCTGAAACTAACACCACCCGAAACACTTTTTCTGCTGACGGAAGCCTTTGTTACGCCGCGATCCCATCTAGAGACCTTTTTCGGTACCCTGCCGGAGGGGCAATCGATCACGGAGGCCGTCTACATCAACCTTGCTACCTCCATGATGATGTGTGAGTTGTCCACCACAGACCTATGTGTCCATAGCTAGTAGCTAGATGGCTTCTTCTCTCTCCTTGATCTTCAATACTATGTTCTTCGTGATTCCCACAGTGATCTATCCGATGTAATCTTCTCTTGCGGTGTGTTTGTTGGGATCCGATGAATTGTGGGTTTATGATCATATTATTCATTGAAAGTAATCGAGTCTACTCTGAACTTAATTATGCAAGATTATTATAGTTTTGTATTTGTCTCGGATCTATCCGTTTGGTTTTGCCGACTAAATTGATTTATCTTCAGTGGGTGGTGCATTGTGATGGGTTCAATCTTGTGGTGCTCAATCCGAGTGATAGAAAGGGACATGACACGTATTTTTTTGCTACCATTAAGGATAAAACGACGGAGTTTATTCTTATTGATTGGGTTTACTTTGTTTACATCATGTTATCTTGCTCCAAGCATTACTTTGTTTGTCATGAACTTAATACCTAGAGAGGCAAGTATAGAAGCGCTTTCGAAGTGGAGTAATGGTAGTGGATGCAGAATCATTTTGGTCTACTTGTTTATGGACGTGATGCCTATATTCATGATCATTGCCGTGAATAACATGATAACTATGCGCTTTTATGTTAGTTGCCCAACAGTAATTTGTCTACCCACTTTATGATATGTGTTCGAGAGATAAGCCTCTAATAAAAACTATGGCCCCTGGATCTATTTAATCATATTGCTAAAAACCTAAAAATCTTTCTGGAATTATTTACTTTTATTTCCTTTCACTTTTTATATATCTATCATTATTAGAATTAATCCTTGTAAGTAACGAGTTCAAGGGGATTGACAACCTCTTGCCCGTGTTTGGTGAAAGTGTTTAGTTTTGTGTGTGTAGTTGCTGACGACGAGAGTTTGCCTTGATTATCCTACTGGTTCGATAACCTTGGTTCTCACAAAGGAAAATACTTATCGTTGCTATATTGCTTCACCCTTCTTCTTCGGGGAAAAACCCAGCATAGCTCACAAGTACCCCACATCATTATGATTTCTATGTGGCAAATTTGACGAACAGTTAACTCACCACTTTGGAGGGATGCCCTAAAATGAAGAGGCATGCCACCATTGCAACACAATTGACTTTATTGGACATGACTTTGGACAGTGGCCGAAAAATATGGTTACAATACAAACGCTATAAAAAGTAGGTTTTTTGGGGCTTTCATCTCAAAACCTCATGGGAGAACGGCTGCCTCGGAAAGATTTGGTTTCCGAGTAAGGTTGGAAGGAAGGCCCGTCTTGAATATATTCCCAGGCAGGCGAAAAGAAAGGTCCATCTGAGGTGTTTAATCTGTCTGAGGTTGTCTTTCATTCGGGCACATTTCTTTGTTATTTGTAACAACTCTTGTTGCTGCTATGTTGGTACAATACATAGTTGAGTCTTCCTACTATCTCCTCTGCATTGACGGTAAAGCCCTCCTCCACCTGAATATGAAAGTTAGTCAACCCACACAATTTTAACGCCAAAAGTCCCGAAGGACCTAGATGGTCATGTATATCAGAATTATACATATAAATATTGTACCTTTTTCCGTCGTTTCTCTAACTTAAGTGAGGAAGGATTGACACTTTTAAGTAGTGTATACTATGGCCTACGATCAAAAGTTCAAATATTTATACAATTTTATCAGTGAAACAACATTCTAATTTTGACTTATCTACAAAGATATTGTATCTAAAGTATTAGGTTCATATTATGTTATTTATTATGAAATATACCTTAATAATTTTTTTATAGCACAAAACTGTGGTGTAGATAAGATGACCGTCAAATTACTATCTTCGAGAATGTGTTGTGTCCTACCAGAAAGTTTACATTTAATTTGAATTCCATAAAGTACTATATTGGATCTCTGAAAGAAGGTACCATATTGGATATTAGAAAAATTGAAACTCCACTTCCAAATGAAACAATCTAATGTCTGTATGGAGAAATTAATTTTGAGTTGCTACTTGATAATTTCTTTGTCTTATTGTATTATACTTTTCAAGTGTGCATTTTATAGCATGGTCTGCATATCTATCTATGGAAAATACATGTAGTTGAGAATTAGGAAAGTGAATATTGAGAGGAATCCATCCGGGTAGAGAAAACACATTTCACATGGCCAATGGTGTCTTCAGCATCATAGATTGCCAAATAAGATAAAAGCTCAAGTGAGCAAAATTTTAGTTAACCAGTTTTCCCATTTCCCATAATACTGGGAAATAAGAATTTCTCATTAACCGCTAAGAAGCATCCACTCTAATAAGAGATTCACGAAAGCACACAAGAGTTGAAAAAAACTTGATAGGATGACTATAAATCTCGATTTGTTTTTGATGTCCGTAATAAAGAGCATAATAATGTTTTTACCTACAATGCAAGATATATCACTAGACTGGGAACCGAATACGTAGTTTGTTGGACATCCTACCTCCATCACGTAATGTGTGTGTGTGTGTGTGTGTGTGTGTGCGTGTTGAACAAATAAAACTATTCATTCATGTCTGCATGTATCTGCCCCACATCTAATCCTTCCAATCCCCAATAAAAATTGGTGTGGCGGCATGTCATGTGTTGCGTGGTGAAGGTGGTGGCGACAGGGGGAGGGGTGTGTGTTGTGTCCGTGGTAGATCTAGCCACGAGTGCAACATGGCATGATGGTGATGGACCTGGTCGGTGGTAACTGCAGTCATCCAAGTTATTTGTTATGTTATGATCCAAATTTATATGAGTATAAAGACTAACTTCTCACGAGCGGAGCTGAGCGGAGGCCTATAGCCGGGAGACTTGTGCCAAGGACGCCTGGGGGTGGTGCGAAGAGCCTCGGTGGTATGAACCTGTATTAACCTAGGTTACCGTTGTTATATATACAGCTTGTTAACCGCCGCACGACATAAGTTGATCCGTTGTAAATCCCCGACGTTTGTAACCTCTTCCGATATAGTGAAGATTTGTTGGTTGATGACTGTTGTTTATCACCTTTCATGTTGGAGGGTTTTCAACATTAAATCCTTATGTTAATTTTATTCTTCATTGTTTCGTTTGCCTAACGTATCTCTATCAGTTATGGTGGTCCAAGGGGTCTTTGGAAGTCTAGTTTCCTCACTAATGTGGCACATGTGGTGCACGTGTGATAGTGACAATTATCTAATAGAGCTAGCGTGGTCTTCCACTGGCCGTGCTTAGTCTTATGTTTGGCATGTGACATAACAGGTTGCTGGGCCTATTTGGCCCAGTGGATTATTACGTGTGGCGAATGAGTCCAAGGGAGTATTTCTCCATTTTTTGATGCGTTGTCGAAGAGTTCACCCCGAAATTTGATCATGACCTACGTTGTCGAAAGTGATAGCATGGATGGATCCCCTCCCTCTAGGTTTGGTGGGCTGGTGGCGTTGCGCATTTTCGGTGAAAATTTGATCCCAATGGGGCTCAATGCCGATGCCTTAACACCCATGAGTAGCTATTTTCTCTTTGAAGGTGTTGTCGAATAGTTTCTTCACACTTGCCCTGTGTCTTGTCGGTTCTCCGTCATTGGTTTGCAATTGGTGGCGGAGTGTGGTTTTTATTAATAGATAGCTGTGTTCATCATTGGAGTTTTTGCATGATTGCACCTAATCAGCCATGCCATTGTGAAGTTTTTGGCTTAGCATCCCTTATAAACTTGGTCTACTCAATCTATTCGTCTCGATGGAATCACACAAACATGCTGCCCTTTTCAAGGTACCATCATAAAAGTAATTATGAGAACTTGCCTTTGCCATGGTGGTTATAAAAACAGTGGACTCCGTGAATGGCATCACATTATTGTGGACGATGCAAAGGTGGAACTCCTCCAACTCCACTAGAACCCTGGCGACCAGACCCTTTCCATTTATTTCACAGTGGATCCTCAACATCACCTTGTTCCCTGAAAGCTTTGCCTCGATCTCGGGCAGCAGCTGGCTCCTCGCCGGCGTCCGGGCTGCCGAGTGGAACCAACGGGACCCCTCGTCGCCGTTTTGCGCAGCATGGCGGCTCGGCTCCCTGACGAGCACCACGGTCTCCACACTCCTATGGCTGCCGCCGGCCGCCTCGAGGGACCTGACCTTCTCTTGTAGCTCTTTCACATAGCTCGTTGCGTTGCTAAGAATCGTCCCCTTGTCCATCTGATGGACGCAAATTTTAAAAACATTGACACGTTAATTAACTAAGCATTGACCCCACTCGCAAATAGAAAAAGTAAAGAACTAAGCATTTCCTGAAGCAATATTAGGACACGTGGAAAAAGAAAAACACAGGGAAGTCAACGACCTTCTTGAGGCCGGGGATGACGGCGGAGAGCTCGATGAAGCGCTGGTTGGTCTTCTCCCGGCGCTTCCGCTCCGCCATGATGTGGTCTTGCGCGCAGGCGGCGGGCTTCCTTGCGGCGACCCTCCTCGTCGGCTGTGACACACCAGAACGAAGCGGTGCTCTGGCGGCCGGTGTGCCATCGCCAACGCTAGACGGCTGTGCCGCGTTGAAGTTCCAGTTCATGAACTGGTTGTTGGTGGTGCCGGTACTACTCATGCTGCCCGAGGCCGGGAACGATGTCAACGTGGAATTGCTGCCTTGCTGCATGGTCGCATCGGGGGAGGGACTGATGAGCCCCCCACCGCGATGGGTATCGGCCCCGGAGCTCAGCCTGTTCTACGCTTTCGCGAGCTCCGAGGAATCGCGGAGTGCCTGTAGGCATGGGAAGCCAGCCCTGTTCTTATCGGCTCCTCCTGGATCCTCCTCGTGCTGCAGCGTGCTACCCGCCCACTGCACGCTGGTGCAACATCAAGACAGACATTACACACGGCAGAAAAGAATTAATGGGAGATCGATGTGTGTTGTGGTTTTGTGGAACCTGCATCAGTGCTTACATCGATCGTTGGGTGATCAAATCAATCCCTGCAGATGCTCTGGAACCTGGCCTCTAGTCTCGGGGATTATAAGGAAGCGTGCTCACTATAGTGATTGCTCACACTAAGGCCCCTCTCTAGCCTAAAAGAAATAGGCCAACCGTAAACAAACAATGAGTCGTTGGATCCTGGTTATCTGGCCTGGATCTAGTGAAAATCATATTCTAGACGACAGCAAATTAAAGGTGCATGTGGTTGCACTACCGGTATAACCCTATATACCTACGGCCTTATCTATGCCGATGGCTTTTAGTCGGGGCCGTCGGCATAGCTAGATCTATGCCTACGGTGGCCGTAGGCATAGTTAGGCCGTCGGCATACATCGAGATATGCCTACGGTGGCCGTAGGCATAGCTAGGCCGTCGGCATAGAGGTGGCCCAGGCGGCGGGGGATAGACGGCGGGCTAACGCCGTCAACAATATGCCGATGGCCCTGACGGCGGCCGTCAGCATAGATATTATCTGTTTTTTTTACGAGGAGCTGCCACATGGGAGGACTATGCCGACGGCAAGGCTGTAGGCATAGTTTCCATCTACGTAGGCATAGACTTGCCATGTGGCACCTCCGGGTAGCCCCTGGCCGAGGACTATTATACCGTAGGCATAGATATTATTTGTTTTTCTTCTTTTAAATTATTTTTATTTTTTTAAAGTTAAAATTTGATTAATTTATATCTGACTTACCTAAACTTAAACATGGACAAATTATATATCAATTTGGGGTAGAATTTTTCATACATTATGAATATCCATTTTTTTTTGTTTTTCAGTATGTTAGAAATGTGACCTCGTGTACTTTTGCATATAGGTCCTTATACTTTGTTAAAATCACAAGTAATTGATACTTGCATCGATTTTGACAAATTTTATATGGTTTTTTATCAGAATCTTGAAAGGATTCTGTTGCTATACTATGTTTTCAAATTTGAGCAAACTTAAATCATGTTTGCTTCAGATTTACAGAATACACCCTTTTGTTTTGACTTTTTGTATATTCTTCATTCCTTGGCCAAACGAGACAAATTTTATATGTACATCCATCAGAGTGGTGGCAGGTGCAAACACCCAGCACGTGGCTCTGGAGTGTGACCCCCTTCACGGACGGCGCTGTCGTCGGAACTTAGAGGGGGGAAACGGCCACGTCGGGTCGACACGGAGGGAATCTTGTGGTGGGTTTGGCCCAGACCTTGTTCTGAAGTGTTCCTATCGGTTGACCTATCACAACCAGGTGAAAATGTCCATTGGTCAAACCCGTCCGGTGAAAGTCAAAGGGGTAGATCTCCAAGTCAACGGGGCCAGGGTTAGGCCGGCCGGGGTCTTGGGGGTAGCAATGCCACCAAAGCATCGCACCGGGTCCTTATACATGTCTTAAGGTGTGGTGGGATGTTTTAAGAGTCAATACGTGACTCCGGAGTGTGCCCCCCCTCACGGACGGCGATGACACCGTAGTAACATCTTGCAGTTCTGTTGTTGCATGAATTATCCTGAACACTCGGAGCGTGATCAATTCATGAGTTTTTTACACAGTGCAGATACATGTGATATAAGATGTGTGGTAACGTTTCATATTTTTTTGAGATGCACAAGTATGTGAAAAAATCCCCCGTTACGGATTGTTTTTCGCATGTCTACGAGAGTGGCCGGGGGCCTTCTAGGGGTAGCTATGCCACCAAAACATCGCACCGGGTCCTCTTACATGTCTGAAAATGTTGTGGCATGCGTAGACGCCCGTCGCACGGGTCCGGTGTGTGGCCCCCCCTCACGGACGGCACTGCCGCCATCACTTGGATGGGGGAAACATGCGCATCGGGTCGAGCCGGAGGGAATCTAGTGGTGGGTTGGGCCCAGACCATTTTCGGGAATGTTCCTATGGGCTGACCTATCACAACCAGGTGGAAGAGTCCATTGGTCAAAGCCTGTCCGGTGAAAGTCAAAGGCCTAGATCTCCGGGTCAACGGGGCTAGGGTTAGGCCAGTCGGGGGGCCTTCTGGGGGGGTGGTCTTAAAGAGTGGCGGTAGGTTCAAACATCTGACACCCAGCTCCGGAGTGCGACCCCCTACACGAACGGCGATAACAACGAGGTAACGTTCGTCGATTTTGCTCTTGCGTGAATTATTCTGAAGAGTGGGAGCATGATAAATTCATGAATTATTTACACAGTGTAGAGACATGTGATACAAGCTATGCGGTATTTTTTCATAATTTTAAAGGATGTCTAAGTATCTTAATTAACTGCTAGTTACAGATTGTTCTTCGCATGTCTACAAGTGTGGCCGGGGGCCTTCTAGGGGTAGCTATGCCACTAAAACATCGCACCGGGTACTCTTACATGTCTGAAAGTGTTGTGGCATGCGTACACGCCTGTCGCGCAGCTCCGGTGTGTGCCCCCCCTCACGGACGTCACTGCCGCCCTCGCTTGGATGGGGGAAACGTGCGCGTCGGGTCGAGCCGGAGGGAATCTAGTGGTGGGTTGGGCCCAGACCATGTTTGGGAATGTTCCTATGGGCTGACCTATCACAACCTGGTGGAAGAGTCCATTGGAGACGTGTATCTAGAGAACAGCGGGCAGGTGCTGCTGAAATTTTGTCTCGGAACGGTGTAGAGCATGGAGAAGTACTCAATCTACACATCCTCGGGTAGTATTAGGACCCTCTTTACCTATTAGAGATGTAGGTGGATTTAGTGTCGTTTCTCATCAACCTGGTAGAAAATATAAATTTGATGTGATTAATTTAAATGAATCCTTAATTTTGTTGTGTGGCTCCCAATAAAGCAGAGGATGGCAGATAATCAGTGGATGTACAGTGGTTTTATCCGTCGGAATCGAGTAACAACAGAGTGGGTCGCGAAAATCGATGTGTTTTTTAAGGATATATTCCGTCGTCCAATGAGAATTGTCCGAGAATGCCCCTATGCAAAATGTGGCAGACGTATCCGTAGAGATCGGTCTGAGATGACTACGCACCTTCGCACGTGGGGATATATGCCAGACTTTAGCAAGCCGATAAACTTTGTCGAGCGGGACCGTGGTAGAGAGGAGGTGATGCAACAACGCATCGAGGGTTAGAGACATGCTACATGATGTCTGTGCTGTAGAGATGGCACATGCGACACCTTCAAAGAATGAACGGAGGAGCCGGAGGAAGCCGCGAAGGCCTTCTTGGAGATCTTGGCATCGTCAAAAAAACCTCTTTATGAGGGTGCCAAACTCTCTCAGTTGGATGCCATCTCACAACTGATGGCAGTTAAGGCGGAGTACGGCTGTAGCCGAGCTGGCTTCGAAGCATTTTAGGGAGTATGGGCTAACAGCCTCCCTGAGGGTCATGAACTGCCGAATAGCATGTACGCTACAAAGAAACTCATGAAGGCGCTCTATATGGATTATGAGAAAATACATGTTTGTCCAAAGAATTGCCTTTTGTTTAGGCATGAGTATGCGTATGACAAGTACTGTAGGGAGTGCGGTTCCTCTCGGTATCTTGAGGTGGTCGATGAGGATGGTCAGAAGAAATAGCTAGACATCCCCGCAAAGGTTCTTCGGTATCTCCAATTCATAGAAAGACTACGGCGCCTTTTCATCACTGAGGAGTCTGCCAGAATGATGAAGTGGCACAAGCAAGGGAAAAGGTACCATCCAAATAAAATCGTACATCCATCAAAAGGTGAAGCATCGAAGTCATTCGATAGAGAATACCCCGAGGAAGCAGCTGAGGTTGGGAATGTCAGAATTGCTATATCAGGTGATGGGTTCAATCCATATGGCATGTCATCTAATCCATACAGTTGTTGGCCCGTGTTTGTTATTCCGCACAAGCTCCCTCCCGGTGCCCTAATGCAACGCAAGACCATGTTCTTGTCGCTCATCATTCCGAGGCCTGAATACCTGGGGAAGAAATTGGGTGTGTTTATGCAGCCGCTGGTGGATGATTTGCACCATTCTTGGTACTTCCCGAGGTTGACATACGACCGGCATCTGCAGAGAAATTTCTTGATGAAAGTTTGGTTGCAGTATTGCATGCATGACTTTCCCGGCTATGCCCTATTCTGCGGATGGTGTACAAGTGGGAGTTGATATGCAAGCTAGAGAAGATCTTTCCACCAGGCTTCTTTACTCTGATGACACATCTCATTTTGCACCTCACGAACGAGGTATTGTTGGGGGGCCCTGTGCAGAATCGTTGGCAGTATGGCCCTGAGAGACAGAACAAACATCTCTGATAAAATGTGGAAACAAAGGTAAGATTGAAGCTTCCATAGCTGAGGCAGTTATCCTAGAGGAGGTGTCAGATCTCAGGAGAACATACTATCCGGACCACGTTCCCACTCTGCATAATAAGGTGTCTCGATACAATACAACGCAGTTGAGTACTACGGAAGGGTATGAAAAATATACGAGCTTACATTCAGCCGTGGGCGCGAAACCCTAAGTCTCGCTATGTTCAAATGCCGATGGTTCGACCCACATGAGGGGCTGAGACATACGCCTTCTGTTGGTTTAGTCGAAGTTAAACCATCAACTGTCTATGCCGGAGCCGATCTATTTATTGCAGCTACCCAAGCCCGACAAGTTTATTATCTGCCCTACCCATGCCAGAAAGAGTACCTAAAGGGTTGGGAAGTTGTGTTCAAGGTGTCGCCACATGGTAAGCTACCGGACCAGAACGATGATGATTACTACAACATAAACCCCATGACATACGAGGTAGTCTTCTATCAAGAGCAACCTGATGATGTGGTCCGAATTGATGACGATGATGACTCGGGTGATGTTGATGTGGACCGAAATGATGACGATGCACGGAATGATGGTGAGGCCATTGTGAATCAAAAAGATGTAACTATGCTTGAAAAGTTAAATGAAGACGTTGACGACGAGGAAGAGCCCCCACTTCTGTCAGACAACGAAGATGATATGCGTGATAGTGATTGTCAGTGTACAAAGAACCAGGGTATCCATTACCCAGACTTGTGCGCGGGCAGCTCCCTGGAGCTGACAAAATTTAGTAAGACCTTGGAGTCAAATACAGCAGCATCAAGAAGATAGAAAGCCAAGGGCTGGAGCCCCGGCAAGATCTTGCCGGGCGGCTCACAGCCCCGACAAGCCCTGCGCCCGGCAAAGACCCCGCCGCTGCTCAAGCGCACCGCCCCAGGGCAACTACCAGCTTGTCCTCTAGCTGTTGTTTCCTGGGTGCGTGTCAGACGCTGACGGTGTGAGGCCTTAAGTGGTGCGATGGGATGGCTCCTTTTTCCATCTCCAAAAAAGGCAGGGACACCTCAACGGAGCATTAAATGCCCTTGTCCTAAGCCGTCAGTATTAGGTATGATAAGCACTGTAGATACTTTACACCTCATGTAGATACTGTGTGCCACCTTTGTACTTTGCCACTGTTGGTGACCCCTTCGAGAGTATAAAAGGAGGCCCAAGGCATAGCTACAGGGAGGCTTCTTCTTTGGCCAACTTTGCATGTGTAGCTGCTAGTTACTGTAGCGCTCCAAGAACTTGGCCGAAACACATCCAATACATCCAAAGCAGGAGTAGGGTATTACGCATCCTTGCGGCCCGAACCTGGATAAATTCCCACGCGTTGATCGTTCGATCTGCTCTCTGTGCAAACCTTCTTCCCCGCCGAATCGTAAAGAGATCTTTGTGACCCCATAGGTGTCGTTTCCGATATCTTTGGCGTGCCAGGTAGGGGAAAAGAGGTTGCGTGGACCTGATCTAACGATCAGCGCGCCAGTTCTTCATCATCTTCACCGCCATGGCCCCGAAGAGGAAGGGTTTCACGGCGGTTGGAGCGTCCGCATCCGCTGCACCTGTGCTTACGCACACGGGCGACGGCGTCGATGCGGGTGGAGGAAGTAGAGATCTAGAGCCTCCTCGACGCTCTGGTGATCGTAGCCAGGCGAGCGGCATCGTTCGCGCCGCCGCAACCAAGGACGGAGCCGTACTGCCAGCAGGCGGCACGATAAACTCCAGAGATGGAAGGGCGCCTTCCAAGACACCCACGCCGGCGCACACGCCGCGACCTTCTCAGGGCGCGCGTGGGGAGCATCGCCGCGACGTTGGTGGTTCTGGGCGTCCCCATGGAAAATCTCCTATGCGGGACCAACATGCACGACCACGTGCTGATGGAAGCGGCGTACGGACGCGGGACCGTGAGGTAGCTCCTTCCAACCTAGTTGGAAGTCAGAGCACCTCGCGTTCTTCGCACCTGTCGCCATCACCTACACGAGCAGAAGCGCTGGCGCGTGCACAGCTGCTTCTAAACTTTCCTCCTACCGCGGACAAGCTTGAAGAATGGAGGTCCGCCATCCAGAGCCTCGTTGGCCTCGCCAACGAAGAAAAGCCAGAGCAGGCGGAGCCTTCACGACGCCAGTCCGTCGAGCCGACGCGTGTAGGTGGAGAAAGGGCTGTGGGTGGTGCAACTACGGTGTACTCTCCCCCACAGCGGCAGCAGCGATCGCTGACTCGGCGGGTCGACACCCGTGATGATGATTCCACGGCGTCATCTGATCCGCGAACACGTCGCGACCAGCGCCAAGTTCTTCGGGAGAGAAGGAAGGAGGATGCTCGAACTACCATCGAGCGGCGACGGGAAGCGCGCCATCAATCTGACAAGCCCGCAGGGCCCACTGTTGACAAGCCTGCGCCAGGGTATCCTGTCGACCTACCTTACGAGGTGGGTTGTCCAGCGTTTACCCGTGAGCTGCGGCGAGTCCAGTGGCCCAACTCCCGCACTTTCAAACCAGAGCTCCCGGAGAAGTACGACGGCAAGACTCACCCATCCGAGTTCCTGAGCATCTACACCATTGCGGTGCAGGCTGCCGGGGCTCGTGACGACAAGATACTTGCCAACTACTTCCCGTTGGTGCTCAAGCCCAACGTCAGGTCGTGGTTGATGCATTTGCCGGAAGGTTCCATATCCTCCTGGGCAGATTTATGCCACGAGTTTGTTGGTGCCTTTACTGGTGGCCATCAAGCTCCTGGCCAGGAGAGTGATCTACACATCATCCCCCAGAAGGAGGGCGAAACCCTGCGCAAGTACATCCAGAGGTTCAGCCGCGTTCACCACAACATCCCAGACGTTCATCCCGCTGCTGTCATCAGCGCGTTCCTTCAGAACATGCGTTACCGCAGAATGCGGGAAGAGTTGGCGATGAACAAGGTCAAGGATGTCGCCGAGCTTTATGCCCTGGCCGACAGGTGTGCGCGCGCTGAAGAAGGGAGGAGGCTTCCCGGTGAAGGTGCTGGCGCGGGGGCCGACTCTGACGATGACGCGCCTGCCCCGACAAAGAAGGGTCGGCAGCGCAACAGGAAACGCAAGGGCAAGGCCGTGCTTGCCGTCGAGGGATCCGGCAGTCCTGGCGCCGCCAAGAAGACCAAAGTTGACGACCCCGGCAAAGATGTTGCCGGATGTGCCAACTGTCAGGCCTTGGCGGCCGCCGACAAGCCAGAGGGTTCCGGCAAGCAGTATTGCAAGATCCATCGCACCAAGGGCCATGACCTCCAAGAATGCCGACAAGTCGAGCAGCTTGTCGAGAAGCAGAAGGCCGAATACGACAGGCGAGATAAGGAGAAGGCTCAGAATGGTGCTGAGGGGTCCGGCAAGAAACGCGGTGGTCGAGGAGGCCGCCGCGGCAAGGCCAAGCAACAGATAGAGAAGCCCGCCAGAGGCCGCGACAAGCAAGAAGGGGGTGATGATGACGACATGGAAGAGGACGACGAGTCCAGTGAGCAAGAATTTCAAAAAGCCATGGACATGATGTGCGTCGACGGAGGTGCTTCCTTGCATTCTTCCCACCGCCAACTCAAACAATGGGCATGTGAAGTAAATGCAACAGAACCGTCTGTCGCCGCCCGAAAACCGCTGAAGTGGTCCAGCACGCCTATCATTTTTGACATCGAAGATCACCCTGATCGCACAACTGCAGTCGGGTGTTTGCCATTGTTGGTTTCACCAACAATCCGCAACCTCAAGGTGACAAAAATGCTAGTTGACGGCGGGGCCGGCTTGAACCTGATTTCACCTGAAGTGATCAAGAGGCTACAAATTCCTGATGGAGATCTCGAAGAAACAGGTTCGTTTCAAGGGGTCAATCCAGGAAGGAGTCAGCCCAAGGGAAAGATCACGCTGCCGGTAACATTTGGTAGCGACCTGAACTTCAGGACGGAGAAGATAGTGTTCGACGTCGCCAAGATTCCACTACCATATAATGGAATCCTCGGTCGCCCAATGCTGGCCAAGTTCATGGCGGCATCACACTATGCTTACAATACCTTGAAGATGCCCGGGCCGATAAGCGTCATCACTGTCAACTCCGACAAGAAAGATGCGCTTGTCTGTACCGATCAACTCTACCGGGAGGCAGTTGCAGCATCTGCCGACAAGACCATTGCTCCTACCCGTGAAGCTCCCGGGGGAAAGAAGACTGGTAAGGCCTCTCGCACACACTCCGGCAAGCGCACCTCTTCGGAGTGCTGCGCTCCCGTTGAGGACGTGCCTGAGAGCTCCACCGGCAAGAGTAAGAAATCCAAAGCAGCTCCACCAGCGACCAAAAAGGTGCCCGCCAAGGAAGATGGCACGGGGGGAACTTTCACCATAAGTTCCACCCTTGATGACAAATAGGAAAGCGCGCTCGTTGCCTTCCTGCGGGCGAATGTCGACGTGTTTGCATGGCAACCATCTGACATCCCTGGTGTTCCCAGGAAGGTAATTGAGCACCACCTTGCTGTCTGTCCTCACGCGCGGCCCATCAAGCAGAAGGTTAGGAAGCAGGCTTTGGAGCGGCAACAATTCATCGCCGAGGAAATCAAGAAATTGGAAGCGGCAGGTTTGGTCAGAGGAGTGCTTCACCCAACATGGTTGGCCAATCCAGTCGTAGTGCGCAAGGCGCATGGCAAGTGGAGGCTATGTATTGACTATACAGATATCAATAAAGCCTGCCCAAAAGATCCTTTTCCCTTGCCGCGCATCGACCAGATTGTGGACTCCACTGCTGGGTGCGACTTGATTTCATTCCTTGATGCTTACTCTGGATATCATCAGATCTTTATGTCAAAAGAAGACGAAGAGAAAACTGCATTGATCACCCCATGTGGTACGTACTGCTTTTTGCGTATGCCTTTCGTGTTGAAAAGTGCTGGTTCAACTTTTGCAAGAGCAGTCCAAATCGGTTTTGAACCTCAGCTACATAGAAATATGGAAGCCTATATGGATGATATACTAGTCAAAACCAAGGACAAGGCAATGCTCATTGCAGACCTGGAAGAGACATTTGCAAATTTGCGCAAGATCAATCTGAAGCTCAATCCTGAGAAGTGTGTGTTCGGCGTTCCATCCGGCAAGCTTCTTGGGTTCTTTGTATCTCACCGTGGGATCGAAGCAAATCCCGACAAGATCAAGGCAATTGAGCAGATTGAAGCGCCAAAGCGTGTTAAAGATGTACGTCGCCTTGCTGGCTGCGTTGCCGCGTTAAGTAGGTTCATCTCCAAGTCTGCTGAGCGCGCCCTGCCATTTTTCAAAATTTTGAAGAAGGCAGGTCCAATGAAATGGACTCCGGAAGCGGAGGCAGCGCTGCAAGATTTGAAGGGATACCTCTCCTCCCCGCCAGTTCTAGTTGCGCCGAGACCACAAGAACCGTTACTGTTATATTTGGCGGCAACGAATCAAGTGGTGAGTGCTGCGCTAGTGGCGGAGAGGGAAGCTGATGAAGAAACAGCGGCAGCAACGGGACCGACGAGTGACTTGCCGGGATCTTCCCCGGCAGAGTCTGGTTCCGGCAAGGCAGGACCTGTACATTCAGATGAGACAACACAGAAGAAGAAGATGGTGCAGCGCCCAGTTTATTTTGTCAGTTCCCTCCTGCAGGGAGCTAGATCAAGATATTCTGGTGTGCAGAAGTTGCTCTTCGGCCTTCTCATGGCCTCGAGGAAACTGCGCCATTACTTCCAAGCACATGAGATCATTGTCGTCACCCGCTTTCCGCTGCAGCGAATTCTACGAAATCCAGATGCAACCGGCAGGATTGTGGAGTGGGCGTTGGAATTGTCAAGCTTTGGTCTCAAGTTTGAAAGCACTTCGACTATTCAGAGCAGGGCTTTGGCGGAGTTCATTGCAGAATGGACGCCAACGCCAGATGACGAGGTTCCAGAGTCAACTCTCCCCGGTAAGGAAACAAATCAAGAATGGGTTATGTACTTTGATGGGGCTTTCTCGCTGCAAGGCGCCGGGGTTGGTGTGCTACTTGTCGCACCCACCGGAGAGCACCTCAAGTATGTAATTCAGATGCACTTTCCCCGGGAGAGATCGACGAACAATACTGCAGAGTATGAAGGATTGCTTGGCGGTCTCAGGATCGCGGCAGACCTTGGAATCCGGAAACTCGTCGTCAGAGGTGATTCTCAGCTTGTCGTTAGACAAGTCAACAAAGACTATCAGAGCCCATTGATGGAAGCTTATGTAGATGAAGTGAGGAAGTTGGAAGAGCGTTTTGACGGTCTGCAAATGGAGCACGTCCCTCGTGCAGAGAATAACATTGCTGATGACCTGTCAAAGCGCGCTGCCCTCAAGCTGCCTGTGGAACCAAGTACCTTTGTGCTCCGACTCACTCAGCCATCCGTGACACCATCAATCGGACAAGAGAAAAGAAGAAAGTTGAGTTCCGGAAAGTACTTCCCGGCAGAGCTCCCAGAAGCCGCCGGCAAGGAAGTTGCCGGGAACAACGCCAAGCTTGTCGGTGAGCGACGGGCTCCGGCAGGGCCGCAGGGCCTTGCCGTCGAGACGAACGCTCCCGCCAACCTTGCCAGGGAACAGAAAGATCCGACAGGCTCCCAGGCCCTTGCTCTCGAGACAACTGCTCCCACGGCAGAAGATTTGCCTTTAGTCCTTGCCGTCGAGCCTCAGGCTCCAGCATGGGCGCAGCATATCGTCCATTTCCTTCAGACAGGAGAACTACCCGAAGAGCAGGAAGAGGCAGAGAAAGTAGCCCGTCAGTCTAAAATGTACCAGTTTGTGGACAATGTTCTGTACAGAAAGAGACCGAACGGTGTGAAATTGAAGTGCATTCTTCGGGAGGATGGACTGGGGCTGTTGGCAGAAATACATGGAGGCATATGTGGCTCCCACATAGGATCAAGAGCACTTGTCGGCAAGGCGTTCCGGCAAGGTTTCTTTTGGCCTACTGCCCTCCAGGATGCAACTGCGCTAGTAACCAGGTGTGAAGCATGCCAGTTTCATTCAAAGAAGATACATCAACCAGCTCAGGCTCTTCAGACAATCCCTTTATCCTGGCCATTTTCGGTCTGGGGGCTCGATATCTTGGGCCCTTTCCCCCGTGCTACCGGGGGCTTTGAGTACTTGTACGTAGCAATCGACAAGTTCACAAAGTTGCCAGAGGTGGAAGCAGTGAGGAAGGTGATAGCACAGTCAGCCGTCAAGTTCTTCAAAGGAATAGTTTGCCGTTTTGGTGTACCCAACAGGATTATCACCGACAACGGCACACAGTTCACCAGCAATACCTTCATGCAATACGTCCAAGACCTTGGCGGCAAGATTTGTTTTGCCTCTTTTGCTCACCCAAGGAGTAATGGACAAGTGGAGAGGGCGAATGCTGAGGTGCTGCGGGGTCTCAAGACAAGAACTTTCGACAAGCTGCGCAAGTGCGGAAAGTGCTGGATTGATGAGTTGCCAGTGGTTCTTTGGTCAATCAGGACGACACCAAATCGAGCCACCGGCCAGACACCCTTCTCCCTAGTCTATGGGGCAGAAGCAGTTCTCCCCACGGAACTCATATACGGGTCACCTCGAGTGCTCGCTTATGATGAGCTTGAGCAAGAGCAGCTGCGGCAAGATGACGCGTTGCTCCTTGAGGAAGATCGTCTCTAGGCTGCTGTGTGAGTTGCATGCTACCAGCAAGCCTTGCGCCGCTACCATAGCCGCAAGGTTCATGCCCGGAGCCTTGAGGAAGGCGACCTTGTTCTTCGGCGCGTTCAGTCGGCCAAGAATTCCAACAAGTTGACGCCGAAGTGGGAAGGCCCTTACCGGGTAGTACGAGTCACCAGGCCTGGCGCGGTCTGCCTGGAGACCGAAGACGGTATTCCGGTGAGCAACTCCTGGAATATCGAGCATCTTCGTAAGTTCTATCCATAAGGCGCGGTCGCCGGGACTCCCGACAACCCCTTTTGTACAAGTCGTGCCGCTGTAGCACGTAATCCTTTGTACAAAGCCAGGCGCAGACCCTGTGCATAGTTAAATAAAGCTGAGTGTTTGCAAGTCTTGTTGATTTTCATGTTTGCTTATATGCATGTTCGTCTGAGATTTTGCATTACACTTATCCCCGACAAGTGCTAACGAACCGCCAAGGTTCCATATCTCTATTTTCTCTTCTTTCTTTTTCTAAAAGGTATAGAAGGCTACCTCACGTGCAGCTTTGCCGGGGGGGGAGAATGGTGGTATGGATACCAATGGGCGACGTTCAAGGAAGTCACTTTGTCGGAAGGAACGCAACAACGAAAAGCTAAGTTGCCCAAAATTTCAAACAGATTTTTATTTTAGTTGTTTCCCTTGAACGATTTCAACTTTTGTATGGAAAACCTGCACGCGAGGGAACCTTGTTGTGATCGGTTGCACCCTTAACCTGTTTCGAGTCCGCTCAACAGTTTAGGTGGCTGCACCGAAAGCACCAGGGTTTCTTGCCGGCAGCGGCCCCGCCAGCAGGCTGCTAAAGTCCCGCACCTAGCGCTCGCGGCAAGGGTGCGCGCACCGGCAAGTTTCCGAACAAGCGTAGGGCGAGTACACACAAATAGAAATCAAGCAAAGGAAATAACATAGCAGTCGTCCAAAACATAGCAAGTCATATTACAATAACAGTTGTCGCGATTCTAACATAAGGCAATATTGTCTTTGGCATGAGAGCAACGGCGACAAGGAACGAAGCGGCTAGTCCCGGCGGTCACCTTCAACTCGCTTGACGCGGCTTATCCTATCGATGATGGGCGCGATGAGCTCCTCTGCTGCTGTGAGGTCCGCGTCCTTCGGCAGGTGGTCGAAGACGTTGGAGAGATTGATGCTGGGATTCCTGAACACCACCTTGCTGCTCCAGAGCTTCAAGCACGTGGTCGAAGAATCTGGTCAGTTTGGTACTCTGGGGTGCTCTGTCATCAAGAGGCTCCTCCCTGTGATCTTCCAAGCCCATGATGGACAGCTGTGCGGCGAGCTTCCTCGCGACGTCGGCAAGATTCTTGGTCCAGTTCTCCATGCCCCTCACATAGACATTGTGCTCGAGGGCGGGGCTCTAGACCAGCGCTCGTTCATTCTGGAGTTCCTTGGTCAGAGCTTTCCCGTGGGCCTCTGCGGTTTTAAGGGACTCTGTCAGCTTGGTCAGCTTCAGCCTCAGCTCGGTGATGGATTCGTTGGCAGTGGAGAGCTCCTTGGACTTGTCAGAGACGGCGACCTGTGCCTCCGCCAGACTGTGAAGAGCTTCGCCTCTTTCGGTCTCGAGCGTTGAGACCTTCTTGCCGTGCTCCTGAAGTTCCTCCACGAGCTTCTTCACCCTCCTGACAAGCTCGTCCTTGGCGGCCTCTGCTGCTTTGGCGGCATCGACGGCCTCCTTCAGCTTGCCGGCGTGGTCGACAGCCAAAGCCTTCAGCACCTCCTCGTGCCTCTGCTCCAGCTCCTGAGTCCGCTGGGCGACGAGCTTTCCAACCTCCTCGTCCTTGGCACGGAGTTTCTCGGCGAGCGCCTTCTCTCGAGCTTCAAGTTCTTCATCATGAGCCTTAAGCTCGATGCGGAGCCCGTTCAGGCGCGCTTCCTCTGCTTCAACTTGCTGTTTGGCTTCGTCCTGTGCTTTTTCGATATCGGACTGCTTGAGGAGGAGTTCATCCCATTGTTGCTTCAGCTGCGCCTGGTTCGACATCAAGTCCTTGTAAGACTCATCAAACCAGCCCTGAACTTCTTCGACGCGCTTCTGGAAATCTGCCTCCACCTGGCTGGCAACCGCGGCCCTGGAGTCCAATTTTTCCTTGCGAGCGCGGTGAAAGGCCTGGAGCTTCTGGTAGTTGCTGTTTATTGCCAGGAGGAGCTTCTCTTCCTCAGATCTGTTGCGGCCGATGTTGGATTCGTCAACGACCTCAAGCCCGGCAGCGGTGATCACTTCCTCAAGAGTTTCTCCTTCAATTGGCGCCCGAATGCTTACTGCTCCCGGCAGGCTCACGAATAAGTTGTCGCCGACCCTGAGGTATTTGCTTGAAGAAGGAGTTTTAGACGATGGCGGTTGCTCTTCGGCGGCCGCCTCACCGGCAGCTGAGGACTCCGGAGCTGGCTCAGCGCTATGCGCTCCTGCGGCAGGAATGTCGTCAGTGTGGCTCCTGGACTCCTCGTCGGCCCTCCTAGCAGCATCCTCAGCGGCGGCACTCCTGGCGGCCTCCTCAGCTGCAGCGCTCCTGGCGGCCTCTTCAGCGGCAAGCTTGTCGGCTTCGGCTGCAGCGTCCCTGGCGATCTTCTCAATGGTGTCATCGACATTCATGTCCTCCTCCGATGGGATGTCTGAAAGCCAAAGAAGTAAAACAAGATGGAGATGAAGAGGAAGATCAAGAAGACAAAGAAAGAAAGATCAATTAATAGATGTCCAAGACAGGCAGCTCACCTGCGCCAGGCTGTCGGGTCAAAGGTTCTCCCTCCCCGACAACATCAGTTGCCGGCGTACGGTTGCCGATGCCTCCGCTTGCTGGCCCTTCATCGCGATAAAGCGAGCTCGAGGAGGTCTTGGCCGGAGACGCATCTCTGGGCGGTGTGGTTGATGGAGGCGGCATGTCAGGGATGAACTCTGGCGATTCTCCTTGTCGCCCTTCTCCTCCTGCACGTCCGGTGATGTCAGCAGTATAGATGCACACCCCGGCACTCGCCAGCGGAAAGAGAGTAATAGGCTCACGCTGGGGGCTGCGCCGGGGGCTGAGATGAGGACTACGTCACGGGCTGGGTGTTGGACTGGTAGTAGCCGTGTCTGGTGCACCTGAGGTGCCCACCGGCAGCTCCTCATCCGTTGAAGTCCTCGCCCTCTTCGCTGCCCTCTGCGCCAAGGTTTCTGCATCTCTGCGGGAACAAGTCAAAACAAATGATGAGATAAAGCAAAATCAGAGATTCAGAAAGCAGGGGAGCGGCAAGTATCTTACTCTTCGTCTTCTCCCGAGCTAAGGGCGGAAAGGTCGAAGGCGACCTTCGTCATGGTGCTCGCGCGAGGCGGTGGAGGGGAGCTCCTTGCTCGCTTGGTCGCGGCAGGTACGGTTTGCTGGTGAACTTCTTGTCGCTGCGGCGCCTTGCCGGCCGCTTCCTTGTCGGAGGTTGTGCTACTTGAGGAAGCTTGGCAGACCGGGACACCTGTAGCAGCACTCCGGAGGATGCGTCTGCTCTTCGGCTGAAGGGTCGAGGCTTCCTCTAGCAGTTCCTCCTCCTCTGTGTCTTCAGCAGGATGGTCCCCGGCAGACGTGTCCCCCTGTTCCCCAACAGTGTCGTCCTGCCCGGCAACCTCCTCCTCTTCTTCGCTGGATTCTTCTTCCACGAAGCCAGAGCCGCTAGCCTCGTCGGCAAGACCCGCCTCCTGCACTCTGCCGGCGATGTACGCCATCTCCCTTTCGGTGGTGGCAGCGACAAGTTTTTCGTCCTGAAGGATGGCCTTCTCCGACAGACCGTCAAAGAATTGATGGACCAAGTCGTCGGAGGGCACGACCCAGCGCTCGTCAACGCTATGGGCGTCAAGCACCGGCATCATGGCAAGAATTGAGCTCAGGCGAGAGTTGTTGCACAAAGGGACTACGCCTACCGGCAGATCACGCACCGCTGCACTCCCGAATAACTTTTGGCAGAGGGACCCGTGCTGCATGGTTGTCAAGTTGTGATCCAGCCCAGGGCGCAGCCTCATGATGTCCGCCGCGTTCTGGAATTCCCAAGCTGGCCTCCCCTTGTTCTGCAAGGGGGCAATGCGCCGGTGAAGGAAGTCGGCACCTATCATATCTACGGTCAGCCCGACATTCTTCAGGCGGAGGATTCTTGTCGTGGCAACTGTCAGCTTCGCGTCTTCGGCATCGAAGGCGCTCCACTCATTGTTGCGGGCAATCTTCGTCTCCCGCGGCAAGCAGAAAGGTTGAACCTCTTTTTCCACTGACTCCCGAACCCAGCACTATTTGCTCCGCCATTCCTCCCACCTTCGGCGGTAGGCCCCTTTTGGATAGACCTCCTTGGTTCCTGTCCGCGGGATCCAAGTGACGGAACCAGAAAGGGCCTCGCCCTTCTTGATTCGAGGGATGAAATAATGGCGGAACAGGACAGTGCTGGGATTTACTCCGGCGAAGTTTTCGCAAAGATGAGCGAAAACAGACATGCACGCTACGGCGTTTGGCGTAAAATCCAAGAGCTGGAAGCCGTAGGTGTTCAAGATGTCCTAGAAGAAGTCGGAGAAAGGGGGGCAAAGACCGCAATAAAAGTAATCGGCGAAAAAGGGATATTTCATTGGATCAGCTCTGGAAGCACCTGGACTCACATCGGTGGCCGGGTGCGCCTTTGAATCCACCGCACACATGAACAGATAATGCTCCTCCAGGGCCTTTCCATCAAGCCCCGGCGCGAAGACGACGTGCTTCTTCCGCAGCGCCACCAACTTGTTCTCCGCCGCCTTCTTACCCTTGCTTGCCTTAGGCGGCATGGCGGCTATGGCGGCTGGATGATGAGATTGGCGAGGATGTGGAAGCGGTGGGGGAATGGAGGAAGGCTCGACGAGGAAGACGGCGGTGGTTCCTAAGTCGCGAAAGGCGGAGGGTAAATGAGCCGCGGCCCTTGCAGATTCCTTTTTATGGGGAAGGCACAGGGCTGCCTCTTTACCAGAGGTAATAATAGAATTCCTCGCGAGCGTGCTGCTGCAGCGGTCACGTCGCGCACGCTGCCCACGTCCCGCAGTTAATGGGCGTCGTGGGCGGTGCAGTAAAGAAATGATTACATGAAGTAACTTCTACCACGCGTACCCGCGCACTATTTGGGCCTGGCCCAACGATGCCGCGTGCCCCTGTGTGGCCCAGGCCCGGGGGCTTCTGTGTCGGTACACTTGTGCACGAGCCCGTCGGGGTTATACCTGCGACAAGGCTTGCCAGGACGCTTGTGCAGGCTTGTCGGGATGCTCGCTTCAAGGCTTGCCGAGACGCCTGTACAAGTTCAAGATGCATCTGCGGCAAGTACAAGATCATAAAGACAAGGCCTCCAAGTTGAAGATAGCAATGGGACGTCTCCAGCAGACGGCAGCAATGGCAAGAATGCGTGCATGAATCGAGCATTGCTTTTGTGGTACCCTTTATGAGGGGTCCCGGGGGCTGGCTCTCCATCACATGGCACGGCCCCCTATTCTTAGGCCCGCGGCTCTTGTCGACACTCCGTACTATTTCTCCACATCATCGACAAGCTTGAAAAAATGGCAAGACCTCCGGCGAGCGCACCTCTTTGGAGTGCTGCGCTGCCGTCAAGGACTTGTCGGAGGGCCTCTCGGCAGGATGCTTGTCGGGGGGACAGCGAGAGAGAAATACATACAAGAGCAAAAGATTTTCAAGCCAAGAATTTTTCGAAGATAAGTACCCAGTGCATTTCTTCTTGAAGTAGCCAAGGACTACATTGGGTACGGTTCGATACATCAAAAGAGATCTACTACTACAGCGCGGCGACCGATCCGGGAACAAGGTCTCGTGGATGGAACATTGGGACCTAACTACGGCGCCGAGCGTGCCTAGTCGGAGTCCTCGTCCTTCACGCCGATGACGCTGTCCTCGTCGTCACCTCGCTGGAAGAGTCGAAGTCGCTGTCGCTCGAGCTCTCAGCGCAGCACTCCAGGCGAACGCCGGTCGCCCCAAAGAACCTCACGGTGAGGGTGTCGGCACCGACAAGCTTGAAGTGGAGCAGCTGCCTAGGGGCGAGGCCCCGAGAGCGGGCGAACGACTTCCACCCCCTGGTCAGAAACATGGCGCTACCAGGGGAGAGGTCGACTGCCACCCACCAAGGGCCGTTGCTACAGCCGTCCGCCGGGAGCCACAGGCCGCGCGGCCGGCTGCTCTCCATGGCTCTCGCGAAGGGGTCGGGGAGGCGCAGCCAGCTCCGGAGCCGACGTGGAAGTACCACGACGAACTCCCGTGTCTCCTCCCCCGCGTGGATTCCCGCATGAGGCTGCGGGAGAGGTGCGCTGCTGCGACTACCGCGCCCCGCCGGAGCCGACCTCGCGCGGCCTCAGGATGCAGACCCGATGCGGGAGCTTGGACCCGCCATCATCACCACTACACGCGCCGGGGTCCGAGGGCTGCTCCTCGTAGCGCTAAGCGAACCCCTGGCGCGGCCTCGTCCTCTCACCATCGTGATGCGGCACAGCGAAGGTGGTGGAGAAAGGCAGAAGGGAAAGGAATCGAGCAGCGGAAGATCAGGCGTTTGCAGATGGGTGTCCTTCTTCTTCCTTCGCCTCCCTTTTATAGGGCTGGGCGCTGAAGAAGGAGAGGGGCCGACCCTTCACGAATCCTGAGTAACACGCGTCACCCAAGGTGCGTCATCTGAGGCATTAATGCGGAAGCGAGCGGGCGCCGCCCTGTTCACCGTTCCCCTTCCCGAGGAAGAAGGCGGACCGTCTCGCTCAGATACTCCCAAGACCTGTAGCTATGCATCGTGGGGGAAAGCTATCAACCGCCATCATTGCTACGACCACGTGTACCTGCGCACTATTTTGGGCCTAGCCCAACAGCGCTGCGCGCGCATGTATGGCCCAGGCCCGGGGGCTCCTGTCAGTGTACAAAGAACCAGGGTATCCATTACCCAGACTTGTGCAAGGGTAGCTCCCTGGAGCCGACAAGATTTAGTCAGGCCTTGGAGTCAAATACAGCAGCATCAAGAAGATAGAAAGCCAAGGGCTGGAGCCCCGGCAAGATCTTGCCGGGCGGCGCACAGCCCCGACAAGCCCTGCGCCCGGCAAAGACCCCGCCGCTGCTCAAGCGCACCGCCCCAGGGCAACTACCAGCTTGTCCTCTAGCTGTTGTTTCCTGGGTGCGTGTCAGACGCTGACGGTTTGAGGCCTTAAGTGGTGCGATGGGATGGCTCCTTTTTCCATCTCCAAGAAAGGCAGGGACACCTCAACGGAGCATTAAATGCCCTTGTCCTAAGCCGTTAGTATTAGGTATGATAAGCACTGCAGATACTTTACACCTCATGTAGATACTGTGTGCCACCTTTGTACTTTGCCACTGTTGGTGACCCCTTCGAGAGTATAAAAGGAGGCCCAAGGCATAGCTACAGGGAGGCTTCTTCTTTGGCCAACTTTGCATGTGTAGCTGCTAGTTACTGTAGCGCTCCAAGAACTTGGCCGAAACACATCCAATACATCCAAAGCAGAAGTAGGGTATTACGCATCCTTGCGGCCCGAACCTGGATAAATTCCCACGCGTTGATCGTTCGATCTGCTCTCCGTGCAAACCTTCTTCCCCGCCGAATCGTAAAGGGATCTTTGTGACCCCATAGGTGTCGTTTCCGACAGTGATGATGATACCGGTCGAGGAATCGATTACAACAGTGATGATTCGTTTGGGTTCTAGCAGATGTACGTTTTACGTCTTTTTTGTATGTTTTATTAATATGCTTTCTTCCTTAGCATTTCTTCCTTATTAATATGTTTTTATGTCATTTTTGTATGCTTATTTATTTGTTATCCTTACTAATTGTTTATTCTCTTCTGAATGCAGGTTTGCTAAGCATGGGCAAGGGCAGGGCCGACGGCACAGGTTACCTAAGCAAACTCGTAGGAACTGTTACCCGGAGTGGAAGACACCGTGGTGTCCCCCCCCCACTACTTGAGGATGATACCTCACAGGAAGGTCGAGGGGTCGGGGGATGTGCCCCTAGAGGAGGACGGGGCCGGGGAAGAGCCCCTAGAGGAGGACGGGGTCAGAGCAAGAAACTGCGCTCCATGGCTGACATAGGGGGTCGTCTTTGAGGCCCTCCTATAGTGAGGTACCCTTTGAGTCCGAGGAGGAGGAGCTTGGCGAGGTGAGGGAGTACGAGGAGGAGGTTCGCGAGGAGGAGGAGACGGCGGGCGAGGAGGAGGAGGTTCAGGAGGAGGAGGTTGAGGAGGAGGAGGCAGGCGAGGAGGGTTGTGGCTGGGAGGAGGGTGGCGGGGAGGGGGGTGGCGGGAAAGAGTGGTTGCATGGTATTGCGCGACTACCTCGCCTTCCTGCGACTGAGGAGTAGAAGTGGCTCCTTGTTCCCATGGGGATAGAGTATGTGCCATACTAATCATATTTTGAACACATAATAATATTTTGATTGTACACATACTAATATTTTGATTCTTTTGCAGCAAATGGAAAGTTGTTGGAAATGGACGTCTTCGAAACGGCATTATCACTATCTTGTTGAAGCAGTTTTGGCCGGGGCTGTACAACCCGCAGCCTCAGCAGAACCCGGAGCTGCAGGTTTTGGCCACGAGCTGGGAGTACTACGAAGCTGCCAGCCTTTCGGGGTACGGGACGGCCGCTAAGGCCGTGATCCAAAAAAATTGGGTAAGTTCTCTTCAGAAGCACGAGTCTTAAGTTTCGTTCATAGTTTATCATCGAAATCACCTCCTGATGGCTTGTTTCATTTTGGCTTTATGCATGAATGTAGGAATTCTATAGATTTCTTGAGGACGACAAGGCGACTGCCGACGTGGTCTTGGTGCAGGCTGCGAGGAACAAGGCCCGTCAGATGCAGTACGAGGTACGCTAGGTGGCCATCTCGCACTACTATCACAACTTCTGTATGACTAACTTCTATCTCGCACTACTATCTCGCCACAAGAAAGTGCAGGTATATCTATATACATGAAACATTCTTCTTCTTCTATTTACCGTCATGTTCTTATGTATGACTAACTTCTGTTTGGCGTTACAGGAGGACAAGTTGCAGCGGCCGCTCTAAGACATCGAGGCGTGGAAGCTGGCCTGTGTGTGGAGTAAGTGCAAGGACGGCGAGGGCGAGTACTATGGCAAGACCGAGGAGAACCTAATGTTCTACACGGAGTAATATCAGAGGCTTCATCCTGGATCGGCTGTTGATGACCCCATACGACCGGAGACCGACGAGACCACGGTGGTCGCCATGCAACCAAAGTTGCATGGCCACTAAGGTGTTCTGGATAGCATGATCACTCCTTCTGTCTCCTACACATGGGTCTGAGCTGTTGGAAATATGCCCTAGAGGCAATAATAAAATGGTTATTATTATATTTCCTTGTTCATGATAAATGCTTATTATCCATGCTATAATTGTATTGATTGGAAACTCAAATACATGTGTGGGTACATAGACAACAATGTGTCCCTAGTAAGCCTCTAGTTGACTAGCTCGTTGATCAAAGATGGCTATGGTTTCCTAGCCATGGACAAGAGTTGTCATTTGATAACAGGATCACATCATTAGGAGAATGATGTGATGGACAAGACCCAAACTATGAACGTAGCATACGATCGTGTCAGTTTATTGCTATCGTTTTCTGCATGTCAAGTATCTGTTCCTATGACCATGAGATCATGTAACTCACTGACACCGTAGGAGTGCTTTGTGTGTATCAAACGTCACAACGTAACTGGGTGACTATAAAGATGCTCTACAGGTATCTCCGAGGGTGTCTGTTGAGTTGACATGGATTAAGACTGGGATTTGTTACTCCGTGTGACGGAGAGGTATCTCAGGGCCCACTCGGTAATACAACATCACAATGAGTCTTGCAAGCAAAGTGACTAAAGAGTTAGCCACATGATCTTGTATTATGGAATGAGCAAAGAGACTTGACGGTAACGAGATTGAACTAGGTATGGAGATACCGACGATCGAATCTCGGGCAAGTAATATACCAATAAAAAAAGGGAACATCATACGGGATTAACTGAATCCTTGACATAGAGGTTCAACTGATAAAGATCTTCGTAGAATATGTAGGAGCCAATATGGGCATCCAGGTCCTGCTATTGGTTATTAACCGTAGAGGTGTCTCGGTCATGTCTACATAGTTCTCGAACCCGTAGGGTCTGCACACTTAACGTTCGGTGACGTTTCAGTATTATTGAGTTATGTATGCTGGTGACCGAAGGTTGTTCGGAGTCCTGGATGAGATCCTGGATGTCACGAGGAGTTCCGGAATGGTCCAGAGGTGAAGATTGATATATAGGAAGATGGTGTTTGAGTTCCGGAAAAGTTCCGTGACCTGCGAGTGGTGTGACGGAGTGCCGGAAGTGTTCCGGGGGTCCACCAGGTGGGCCCACCTACTCCAGAGGGCCCCATGGGCTGTGAGAGGGTGTGGACCAGCCCCTGGTGGGATGGACGCACCTCCCACCTCAAGGCCCATGCGGCTAGAGGCTTGGGTTGGGCCAAAAGGGTGGGCTAGCCACCAAACTTGGTGGCCAAGCCACCCTGGCCGCCGCCCCACCTCTCTGGTTCGGCCGACCCTAGGGGGAAACCCTAGGGCGCCAGCCCCTCCCCTCCCTCCTATATATATTGGAGGGGAGAGAGGGAAGCCACCCAATCTGAAAAGCCACGGGCTGCCTCTCTCTCCCTCATCTGTTCTCCACTAGATCGTCTCGGTTGTGCTTGGCGAAGCCCTACCGGGACAGCTCCACCATCACCGCCACCACGCCATTGTGCTGGCAGAGAAATCATCTACCTCTCTGCCCCCTCTTGCTGGATCAAGAAGGCGGAGATCGTCATCGAGCTGCACATGTGCTGAACGCGGAGGTGCCGTCCGTTCGGCGTTAGATCGTGATTGGATCGCGGGTCGGCTTGTGATTTGGATCGCCAAGACGTTCGACTGCATCAACCACGTTTCTTAACGCTTCCCGCTTAGCGATCTACAAGGGTATGTGGATCCGATCTCTCCTCTCGTAGATGCTCATCTCCTAGATTGATCTTGGGTGTTCGTAGGAAAAAATTTGTTTCCCATGCAATGTTCCCCAACACGAGCTTCCAACCTGAGCCCGGGCATGAGGAGAGCCGTGCACAGCCCAGCTTAGCCATCCAGCATACTGTAAGTATTTTTCCTGTTATCTTCCTTTCATCTCACATTATTTTCTGCATTGCTATGATTTATGAGAAACATCGTATCATATTGTAGGCCTACGTTGACCTTGTCGAGGCTCATCATCAGGAGCTCCTCCACCACAACGAGAGAGTTCAAGAAAACGAGGACTACAACCGTCGCATGTTGACGGTTAGTTTTGCCCACTTAGAACCAACGTAAATAACTTTCATTTCTTCTGACCTTCGTGTTTGCTTGGTCAACTAACTTGCAAAATATGTTTGCAGCTATGCAAAACGGCACCGTTCCTACAATGGAACCACCACCACCACCTTCTGGACCGTGCCCAGTATTGCCTCCATTCGAAGAAGTTGTGGCACTACACAGTTGGACTCCGGTTAGTACATGGAGAAACTATTCAACCACTAGTTATCGTTCATTCAACACTATCACATGTGCCGTTACCTTCACTTTTTAAACATGTAGGCAACCGGTGGATCATCCGTTGGTGGCGGTACTGCTACTCCTGCTTCACAGAGCACACACACTCCACTCCACCTCGACGCTGCTGCGGCTGGTGCTTCTGCTGGCGACGCTTACGACGGTGGTGCTTCCGATGGTGCTGGTTCCGATGCTTGTGGTGGTGCTTAGGTGATCTTGTTAGGGATCACATTATTATGCTTTTCTATGACTTGTTGATATGACGCTTTTATGAGTTGTGTGCTGGTTTAGATGATGACGTTGATCTTGGCAACGTTGGGCGCTATGATCTTGTCTATGACGATGATGATGTTGTATAGATGGTGTTGTCAAATATGTGCCGTGTTGCCATATATGTATATGTGCTATCAATTTGAACGTGAAAAAACAAGAAATGTAAAAAAAACTTCCAGAACTATGCCTAAGGCAAAGCCGTAGGCATATCTACACTAGTAGAATGTCGACCAGTAGTCCCGGTCGGGAAGGACCTTTAGTACCGGTTCCCCAGCCGGTACTAAAGGGTCGGGACTAAAGGTCCAGACCTTTAGTACCGGTTGGACCACGGACCGGTACTAAAGGCCCACCACGTGGCTACCTGCGTGGGCTGGTGGTGGAGGACCTTTAGTACCGGTTGGTGATACCAACCGGTACTAAGTGTTCTGTTTTTTTTTTGTTTTCGCTTTTAATTAGGTTTTAGTTTTCCTCTCTATTTATTGTGTTTTCCATTCATTTCAAATTTATTTTACGGTGCTACATACTGTAAACGTTAATTACACAAGTTGATGCATATATATATATATGTAATATAATATACAATATCTCATACACAGTATATATACAAATGGAATTACACATCCATATATATTCTGGACTTATAATTAACTTAAGGCCCAAAACCCGGCCGGGACTAGCTAGCTAGTGCTCCGGATGAAACCTCAGTTTTCTAGTACTGATTTGCTGGCATTATTGAGGCGGCGGTAAGTAATAGTGCTCTCCGTTTACATCAATGACATGTTGAAGAAGAAATGCCGCAAATTCCTCTTGAAGTGCTACAAAGCGTTGCTCGGGTGAGAGCTTCGACATCATCTGCCAAACCTGGAGTTGTCTTTCACGTGCTCCTCTGCGACGTATACGGCCTTCGGTCTGGATGCGAATGTTCTCGCAGAGGAAGTATCCACATAAATTTGTCCCCTGATCTTGCTTCGCGCACTTTGCAAAAGAATAGAATTCAATAAGATAATTAATAATCAAGCATGATAATGGTATTGAAACTAGAATTAAAGAGATGAGGGGACCTAGTAGTACTACTTAATTTCCTGCATCTTTCTCCACTTCAGCTTCGGTTTCCATTGACGACCGTGATGGTTTTTTTCTATCATCTTTTTCCAAACACTACGCGTCAAAGAAAAAGAACGAAAGAGTTATTATAATTACTTTTGATATCAGGAAATAATGAAAGAAAGCGAGGTCGATAAAGATTGAAATTACCGTTCTATCATAAAATACAAGTCCACGTATGATTGTTCTCGTGTATCTAGTGAGTCGTAAACTTGAACAAGTCCATCCGCGAGGATAATATTTAGGAGGATATAGTGGTCTCTGCGCAGAAGTTTATATAATTAAGCAGGCATGCATATAACTCATCAACTACACTTGACAGCGAGCTAGTAAGCAAAAATAGAATTTGTAGTATACAAGAGAGTAAACACTCACCCCATGTTGTAAGGAAATATTATAGTAGATTTGGTATTCATTAGTGCCTCTAGAAAATTTTCCAAGAGATCTTCTGTGTCCTTGGCATAATGTTTTACCACATGACCATTAACGGTATTTGGGTCGATGAACCCAATGTCATCGATTCCCTCTTGTTTCAATTCCCACATCTTCAATCTGCATAATAGCGTAGAAAAGAACATATATAGTGAGGATAAGCCAATGAACGATATCTTAGCTAGAGACTTAAATTATTAAAGATATAAATCACTTACAAACAATAGCAACTGATGAGACTTTTGTCGATAGAGTCCATGCGGTATAACTGGAAAAGTTCTGAGAATTCAAGACATATGTCACATGCATTGACGTAATGCTCTTTCCTTACTTTGACCATGACCGCAGTCTCCCCTCGCTCTACTTCACGCAGGTACCAATCATGCAACCGTCGCATCGCAGTTGGTAGTTCCTTGTACTCCTCGGGTTTGACAAGTGGTTTTCCTTTGGCATATTGCATTGCGTACTCAGTTGCACTGTACCGGCGGAATTCCTCGGTGCCAAGGATTTGGCCAAGAGTGAGACCTGCAGCCTCTACTTCTTCGAGGTCGATTGGGTTGCCTTGCACGTCGACTGGTTGGATCGATTGCTTGCTTGGATTGGTACTCACCTTGAGCGGAGAGATCAATTGCTTGGATTGTTCTCCGAGCTGGGGAACTGTTTTCCCGGTAGTAGTACCACCTGTCGTTGATGCCGTACTTCCCGACTTCTTCCTTGGGCTGGGCCGACTTCTCTGCTCACTTGCCTTCTGAATCTGTCGCTCATAGTGTGTCGGCATACGCTCGACATATGCCGGGGGTCGATCAATAAAGTGTTCCATAAAGTGCTCTTGGACTTCCTTGGGTATTACCTCCTTTGGCGTCACGGTCTTCTTTGCAAAAAAGGCTTTCACTTGGCGGTCGCATTCAATGTCGTTTTCCTCTGGTGTCATGTCGTAAGGCAGCTTCCTTTTGGCCGGAGGCTCGGGTTTCTTCTTTGCTTTCCTCCGAAGAGGACTGCTAGTGGCCTTCCTCTTTTGGGAGCCCTGCTGGCGGGACCGCTGCCGGGGTGGAGTCGGCTCACGCGGCGGAGATCGATATCGATGATATGGACTCGCGTCGTGCTCCGTCCCGAGGTTGGGAGGACTGCTGGCGAGGTGGGGAGGACTGCTGGCGAGGTGGGACGCCTCTTGAGGTGGGGAGGACTGCTGGCGAGGTGGGGAGGAATGCTGGCGCTGCGATGCCTCTGGCTGGGATCCCTCGCGCTGGACATCGATACTCGGCGGAGCCGGTGGCCTTAGCGCCGTTTGTGGAAAGACGATGCAGTCCTTACTCCATAGAATGAGACCACGGCCGGCTTCTGCCAGTGTGGACTCCCCCTCACCTCCAGGGATGTCAAGCAATAGGTCATCATATGCTGGCTCTATTGCGTCCACTGCGACACGAGCATACCCAGCTGGAACCGGATTGCAATGCCAGAGAACACCAGGTGTATTTGGTAAAGCATAGCCCGTCGCGACCCGCACGGGTATGTTCTTCATTTTCTGGATTAGCTCACAAGATGTCTTCTCGGTGATATCATCCACGGGGGTGTGACCCAGCGGTGCCCCCGTGGAACCCACGCTGCTTTTCGGTAGTGTAGATGGGACGGGTTCCCCTGCCTCCTGCTGCGGAGTTTCCCTTTGCTGGGTCAGTAACTGTATCTGCCTCTGCTGCTGCTCGTACTTCTGTTCCAACTTTGAAAGTCGGTCTGCTTCCACCTTCTTTTTTCTCGAACGGCTTTTATAACTGTCCTGCCATCCCGCAAACCCCTCGTACCACGGAACAACGCCCACGCCTCGTGTTCGTCCTCCGTGTTCGGCATTCCCGAGGGCGAGTGTAAGCTCGTCGTTCTCTCTATCGGGGTGAAACCATCCTTCTTGGGCAGCTTTTATTGCTTCAATCAACTCATGTGATGCATGCTTCAGACTGGCCAGTGCAATAATCTTCCCTGTTGTTGGGTCCAACTTTCCCCCATGCGCAAAAAACCAATTCCTGCACCTCTTGGGCCACTTGAAGGTTACTGGAGTGATCCCTTCAGCAAGCATCTTATTCTCTAATGCATCCCACTTAGGAATGGCTGAGTTGTATCCACCTGTCCCTAGTTTATGGTGATACTTTTTTTTCTTCGCATTTATCTGATTCTTTGCCGACTTCTCCATAGCAGCTTCCGATGTCTTGTACTCGATAAATGCGTCATAGTGATTCCTTACCTTCTCGTATATTCCTATGAATTTGGGCGCCTTCTGGCCTCTAGCGTTGTACTCGGTCCATAATCTTTTCTTCCAAGTCTGGAACGCGTCGGCCATCTTATGGAAAGCAAACTCCTTGACTTTGTTCCTTTGGCGCTCCGAGAGAGAATCTGGTAGGATGAAATGCTCCATGAGATCTCGCCAAAGGGCATCTTTAATTCTTGTATCGACATAATTCACTCCTGGTTTTGGGTTGTTTGGTTGAATCCATTCTTGCATTGTGATCGGGACTCCATCCCTAACAACCACTCCGCATTGACGCACAAATGTCCTGGCATTGGCATCAGGGTGAGTCGGTGCGCCATTAGGTTTGAAAGCATCAAGATTGAGCTTTATGTTGCCGTCCAATATTTTGGCACCGCCTCGTACCTTTCTACTAGATTGGCTCGATCCGGAGGGCTGATAATTAAAAGAAAAAAGATTTGTTAATATATATATATATATATCAATTAATACACATGTAATGATCACCAGAGGCTAATATGTGTATATACCTCGCCGGACATTGTTAGTTGTTCCGGATTTTGGAACATAAGTTGTTCTTCCTCGGCCTCACATCCATCACCGTAATCGTTCAGATATTGTGAGCCGTCATCATCATGTGATTCACCCTGAAGGTCCGCTGGGTTTTCGGAGCAGCGTATCATGTCGAAGATGTCCTCTTCATGAGCTCTACCGGTATTGTCCATAGCTTAATAACTAATCCATAATAATATAGATAAAACAAATTAGTATTCAAATTAGCATGCATTCAAGAAGCAAAATAACTGATAGTTAATTAATAATGCATCATCGAATACATATATAGTAGTTCTTAGAAAAGATCTCATCTCATAATCTCGGATAATTGTTAATACATTGGCTAATCCATCGATCTAGCTAATACATCATAATAATACATATATAGTAGCTAATATATCGATCTAGCTAGAACCCTAGCGCCCGGCGGATATCGGGGCGGGCGGTGGACACCCAAAGAGAAGGAACCATCACAGGAACATAGCTCCAGTGAGATCCCTGAAGAATCTGCCAGGTATTGTCGGACCTGGCCTCCAAAGCTGCCATGTAGCGACGGACGTGCTCGTTCTCCTTGCTGACATGGTACTGTACCACCTCCGCGGGGGACTCAAGCCTCTGAATCGTCCGTGGCTCATGCGGCCGCCACCACAGAACCTCCGGGTCGACGACGGGCTGGCTCCTCACCAAGCTGCGCCGCCCGGAAGGCAGCACCTCCCAGTACCAGCCCGGCGGAGCCCAGTCCCTGACAGGGCCCCTCGGCTCAAGCAAGTGACCTCCTCCGGCGACTCGACGACGAGGATGCGGGATCGGCATCGTCGACGTCGAGAAGAAACACTTAATTATGAAAACAAATTAAATAAAACTTAGCAAAATTAACACTTAGCATTTAACAAATTAAATAAAACTTAACAAAATTAACACATACCCTAATAACCTAAGAACCTAGCTAACTAACTAACTAACTAAACTAACCTAACCTAACTAACTAAACTAACTAAACTAACCTGATAACCTAACTAACTAACTAACTAAATAGGGGTGTTGTGTCGTGGTCGGGGTTGGGGTGTCGGGGGTCTCGTGTCGGGGTGTCGTTTTCTTCTTCTTCCCCTCTTCTTCTTTTTTTCCTCTTTTTCCTTTTCTTCTTCTTCCTCTTCTTCCTTTTCTTCCTTTTCTTCTTCTTCTTCTCCTCCTCCTCCTCTCCTCTTTTTTTTTCTTCTTCTTCTTCTTCTTCTTTTTTTCTTCTCCTCCTCCTCTTCTTCTTCTCCTCCTCTCCTCTTTTTTTCTTCTTCTTCTTCTTTTTCTTTTTTCTTCTCCTCCTCCTCTTCTTCTTTTTCTTATTCTTATTCTTCTTCTTCTTATTATTTTTTCTTCTTTTCCTTTTTTCTTTTTCCTTTTTTTCCTTCTTCTTTTCTTCTTTTTTTTTCTTCTAGGTTTTTTTTACATTAACATCCACGTCACTACTAGGCCGCGCCGGAGTTGCTCCGGCGAGCCGCGCCGGAGTTGACTTGATTGGGTGGGCGCGCGGAGGGGCAAGGGGGAGGGGAGAGGCTCACCGAGGGAGCTCGCCGGAGGGGGGAGGACGCGTCGGGGCGGCGAGGTCGGGGCGGCGCGCGGCGTCGGGGCGGCGGGTCGGGGCGGCGGGCTCGGGGCGGCGCGCGGCGTCGGGGCGGCGGCGTCGGGGCGGCGGGCTCGGGGCGGCGAGCGGCGTCGGGTCGGCGGGCTCGTGCGCGACGGGCGGCGGCGATGGCGACGGGCGGCGGCGACGGCCGATTTCGGCAGCCTGACGGCGTCGTTTTGTCCTTGTCCCGGTGCGTGGGTCGGCCCGGGACGAAGGGTTAGTATTTATACCTAGGCACCCTTTAGTACCGGTGCGTGTCTCGCACCGGTACTAAAGAACCTTTAGTACCGGTGCTAGCCACGCACCGGTACTAAAGGTCCTCCCCAAAAAATGCGCGGGGCGGTGGACCTTTAGTACCGGTGCGTGGCTCGCACCGGTACTAAAGGTTTTTTAATTCAATATTCATTATTATTTTCAGGAAAACCCCTAAACTTTAAAAAATCATAGAAAAAAATCTATGACTCCAATGGAAATAAATAATATATGAAAAAATATCAGAAAAATATAAAGAATCTGTTTATGGCATTTCCATGCATGTTTGAACAACTTCAACTGCTGTATAAGACAATTTGACTAAATGGCATTTGAAATGTCATATCTCGAGTTTGAAAAGCAGTATAAATGAACTTTGAAAAGGTTGTAACTTGGCTTGACATCATAATTTCACCCACATAGCAACTTCTAAAGAGTTGAGAGGGCTACGGCAAAAACTGGATGCAGTTCGTGTACAAATTAGACAATCTCTTTCGAAGTATGAGGGTTTCGGACGAACACTCATCTATTACAAAGGGATTTCATTTTTAATAACTTATTTGAACTCCATATTTTTTGTGTGTTCAATATGCACCATTCAAAGGCACATCATCAATTTTCAACCCTTTCTGACTTCATTTGATATTTTTCATGCATTTAATGATTTATTTTGAGCTAAATGACCCTGAATTTGAAAAGCACTACAAATGGACTCTGAAAAGGCTGTAACTTGGCATGACATCATCATTTCACCCACATAGCATGTTATAAAAAGTTGAGAGGGTTACGGCAAAAACTGGATGCACTTCGTGTACAAATTGGACAATCTCTTTCGAAGTATGAGGGTTTCGGACGAAAACTCATCTATTACAAAGGGATTTCATTTTTAATAACTTATTTGAACTCCATATTTTTTGTGTGTTCAATATGCACCATTCAAAGGCACATCATCAATTTTCAACCCTTTCTGACTTCATTTGATATTTTTCATGCATTTAATGATTTATTTTGAGCTAAATGACCCTGAATTTGAAAAGCACTACAAATGGACTCTGAAAAGGCTGTAACTTGGCATGACATCATCATTTCACCCACATAGCATCCGTGTGCTTCTTCCTGATTGGTACGACCTCGGTCCTGGGAGTGGCTAAAATTTAGTCCCACCTCGCCAAGCGAGAGGGACTCGCAGCGGTTTATAAGCCCTGAGTGCAGAGATGATGAAGCGAGAGGCGCAATGCTCACCTGCACGTTAGCTACAGGCCTTGAGGAAATGGTGTAGACTGCACGGAGCTATCTGCAGTTTCTCAAGGCCTGAAGCTAAGCAACGTGTAGGTGAGCATTGCGCCTCTCCATTTTTAATAACTTATTTTAACTCCCGACATCATAATTTGGCATGACATCATAATTTCACCCACCCACATCCCTGAATTGGTTACTGTTACACTTCGTGTACAAACTAGTTACTGTTACAAACTGTTACACTTCGTGTACAAACTGGTGGATGCACTTCGTGTACAAACTGTTACAAAGATACCATGCTAGAAAATGCATGCATGTCCTTCACATAGAAAGTGATGACGGTGAAGCCGGTCACATCCCAGAGTGGGATCTCGCGGTGTAAGACTTTTTCTGCGTGTTTGTCCCTTGCTTATGATTGCGCCGTAACCATGGAGAATCTTCATCATTTAACAGGATGCTTGGGTCAGTCTTCACTCTGAAGGGAGGGATTTCATGAAACTTTTCATAATCTTCTGACATGTCTGTCTTGTCCTCCACTCCCACAATGTTTCTTTTCCCTGAAAGAACTATGTGGCGCTTTGGCTCATCGTATGATGTATTCGCTTGCTTATCTTTTTTTCTCCTCGGTTTGCTAGACATGTCCTTCACATAGAAAACCTGAGCCACATCATTGGCTAGTACGAATGAGTCATCTGTGTATCCAAGATTGTTGAGATCCACTGTTGTCATTCCGTACTGTGGGTCTGCTAGCTGTACCCCGCCTCCAGTATATTTGACCCATTTGCACCGAAACAAAGGGACCTTAAGATCAGGTCCATAGTCAAGTTCCCATATCTCCTCTATGTAACCATAATATGTGTCTTGAAAGTTGGTTGCATCATAGCGGACACCACTGTTTTGGTTGGTGCTCTTTTTATCTTGGGCGATCGTGTAAAATGTATTCCCATTTATCTCGTACCCTTTGAAAGTCGTTACAGTCGAACTTGGTGTCTTGGCCAACCTGTACAGTTCATCTGGAACATCGTTGTCATTGATGAGCTTTGTTTGCAACCAACCGGCAAAAGTCTCCATGTGTTTACGTTCAATCCAGGGGTCAGACTGCTCCGGGTTCTTGGACCGTACAATATCCTTGTGTTCCTCCATATATGGAGTCACCAAGGTGGAATTTTGTAGAACCGTGTAGTGTGCTTGAGTGAAAGAATGCCCGTCAATATTTATTGCTTCTTTCTTTCCTAATGTGCCTTTTCCACCCAGTCTCCCCTCATGCCGCGATTCAGGAAGACCAATCGGCTTAATGTCAGGAACAAAGTCAACACAAAACTCAATAACCTCCTCTGTTCCATATCCCTTGGCGATGCTTCCTTCTGGCCTAGCACGGTTATGAACATATTTCTTTAAGACTCCCATGAACCTCTCGAAGGGGAACATATTGTGTAGAAATACAGGACCCAGAATGTTAATCTCTTCGACTAGGTGGACTAGAACGTGCGTCATAATATTGAAGAAGGATGGAGGGAACACCAACTCGAAACTGACAAGACATTGGACCAGGTCATTCTGTAACCTTGGTAGGATTTCTGGATCGATTACCTTCTGAGAAATTGCATTGAGGAATGCACATAACTTCACAATGGCTAATCGAACATTTTCCGGTAGAAGCCCCCTAAGTGCAACCGGAAGTAATTGCGTCATAATCACGTGGCAGTCATGAGACTTTAGATTTTGAATTTTTTTCTCTGCCATATTTATTATTCCCTTTATATTCGACGAGAAGCCAGACGGGACCTTGATACTGAGCAGGCATTCAAAAAAGATTTCCTTCTCTTCTTTCGTAAGAGCGTAGCTGGCAGGACCTTGATACTGCTTTGGAGGCATGCCGTCTTTTTCGTTAATTCTTTGCTTGTCCTCCCGTGCCTCCGGTGTATCTTTTGTCTTTCCATACACGCCCAAGAAGCCTAGCAGGTTCACACAAAGATTCTTCGTCACGTGCATCACGTCGATTGCATTGCGGACCTCTAGGGCTTTCCAATATTCAAGTTCCCAAAATATAGATTTCTTCTTCCACATGGGTGCGTGTCCATTGGCGTCATTCGGAACAGATTGTCCGCCAGGACCTTTTCCAAAGATTACCTGTAAATCCTTGACCATATCAAATATATATTCACCAGTACGGAGGCCAGGCTTCTTCCGGTTATCTGGCTCACCTTTGAAATGGTTGCCTGCCTTTCTTAAGATATGCTTGATCGGTAGAAATCGACGATGTCCCAGGTACACATTCTTCTTACATTTATCCAAATATATACTTTCAGTATCATCTAAACAGTGCGTGCATGCATTGTATCCCTTGTTTGTATGTCCTGAAAGGTTACTAAGAGCAGGCCAATCATTGATGGTTACAAACAGCAACGCTCGTAGGTCAATTTCCTTCTGTGTGTGCGCATCCCACACACGTACACCTGGTTTTTTCCACAACTGTAGAAGTTCATCAACTAGTGGCCTTAGGTATACATCAATGTCGTTGCCGGGTTGCTTAGGGCCTTGGATGAGCACTGGCATCATAATGAACTTCCGCTTCATGCACAACCAAGGAGGAAGGTTGTAGATACATAGAGTCACGGGCCAGGTGCTGTGACTGGAGCTCTGCTCCCCAAAAGGATTCATGCCATCTGTACTAAGACCAAACCATAAGTTCGTTGCGTCAGCTGCAAAGTCCTCGAACTCCCTCTCAATTTTTCTCCACTGCGACCCATCAGCGGGTGCTCTCAACATCCCGTCTTTCTTACGTTCTTCTTTGTGCCATCGCAACAACTTGGCATGCTCTTTGTTTTGGAACAAACGTTTCAATCGTGGTATTATAGGAGCATACCACATCACCTTGGCAGGAACCCTCTTCCTGTGGCGTTCGCCCTCCACATCACCAGGGTCATCGCGGGGGATCTTATAGCGCAGTGCACCGCATACCGGGCATGCATCCAAATTCTCGTACTCCTCACCGCGATAGAGGATGCAGTCATTAGGGCATGCATGTATCTTCTGCACCTCTAATCCTAGAGGGCAGACAACCTTCTTTGCTTCGTACGTACTTTCAGGCAATTCGTTATCCTTTGGAAGCATTTTCTTTATCATTATCAGCAATTCTTGAAATCCCTTGTCAGTTACACCATTCTTCGCCTTCCATTGCAGCAATTCCAGCGTGGTACCCAGCTTTTTCTGGTCATCTTCACAATTTGGATACAATAATTTCTTGTGATCCTCTAACATGCGTTTGAACTTCAACCTCTCCTTGTCACTTTCACAGTTTCTCTTTGCATCAGCAATGACCCGACCCAAATCATCAGCGGGCTCATCTGATGCCTCTTCTTCAGCTTCCCCCATTGATGCCTCTTCTTCAGCTTCCCCCATTGTTGTATCGGCGAAAGGATAGTTGTCATCATCCTCTTCTTCTTCATTGTCTTCCATTATAACCCCTCTTTCTCCGTGCTTGGTCCAAACATTATAGTGTGGCATGAAACCCTTCTCAAGCAGGTGGACGTGAAGGGTTTTTGAGTTAGAGTAATTCCTATCATTCTTACAGTCAAGACATGGACAACACATGAAACCATTCTGCTTGTTTGCCTCAGCCACACGAAGAAAATCATGCATGCCATTAAGAAACCCTGGACTTAGTCGGTCATCGTACATCCATTGCCGGCTCATGTTCACTACACAACATCGAAGTGACCAAATTAATACAACTTCATCATCACATTACAACCAAAAGTAGAGCTAGCAGTGACCAAACGTTACTGCAAATAATAGATACTTGTTCATACATACATCTCATAAAACAACATACAACTATCTAAAACATGTAAATGCAACAACAAATGCGATCATAATCGCAACTAAAGTAACAATTGAGCCAATGGCATAATGATACCAAGCCTCTTTATCAATGGCATATTTTCTAATTTTCTAAGCTTCAAGCGCATTCCAGCCATCTTGTTCTTGTGATCATCGACGATATCGGCAACATGCAACTCCAATCCCATCTTCTCATCTTCAGTTCTTTTCAATTTTTCTTTTTCAGCTTGTGTTAATTTCTCGAGCAGAATTGCATAGTCGGTTGGAATTTCTGGTTCAACTACTTCCTATAGATAAAAACATCTACGTCAATTTGGTGGCATAATTAATTGTCATAGACATTAGATGATGTGTGAAATAGTTATAAAAGATAACGCCATACCACATCTGAATCATAGACTGGACGAGGGCCGACGTGGGCTGATACCATAACCATGACACTATAGAATAACTAACAATAATACAAGTAAGTAAATCGTACACGCAGCTATCTAAATCATACAAGTAATTTTTTTTAACAAAAAGGTTTTAAGAAGAACAAGAGGCTCACCAAGGTGGCCGGTGCCGCGACGAGACGGTGCGGACGATCGACGGTGGTTAGGACGGGGATGGGAAGGCACCAAATAAACCACACCTACACATATGCAACCTAACAAGTTAATTTGAGCTCAAATTGCATATAAATCAAATAAACTCCCACATAATGACCACTCCTCCAAAACCTAGCTAAAACCCACAAATCACATATCTTTGAGCATACCACAAGCTAATCTAGCAATGAGAGATGAAGGAGCAAAGTTGCTAACCTTTATGAACACTTGGATAGATGGGGTGCCTTTAAATCTTGAAAAATCCTTGGCAAAATGGAGGATGAGCTTCGAGAGCAAGAAGAAGAACAGGGGAGAAAACAGAGAAATGAGAGCCCCTTCGATCGGCTGCGGACGAAGCCCGTATATGTAGGAAGTCTTTAGTACCGGCTGGTGACACCAACCGGTACTAAAGGTTGCACTTTAGTACCGGTTGGTGTCACCAGCCGGTACTAAAGGTGCAAGCGGGGCCCAAGTCTGACCAACAGCCTGCCACGCCCCCTTTAGTACCAGCTCGTGACACGAACCGGTACTAAAGATCGCTCACGAGCCGGTACTAAAGGTCGCCCTGCTCCTAGCCGTTGGAGCCGGCACGAACCGGGACTAATACCATCTTTAGTACCGGCTCGTGACCAGACCGGGACTAATGCTCGGGACGAAAGGTCTGTTTTCTACTAGTGCTAGCTGTCGCGACACCAGCAACTGCCACGTGGTATGTATGCCTACGACCTTGCAGTCGGCATAGATTTGCATCTATGCCTACGGCTTTGCCGTAGGTATAACTGTTACACGTGGCAGCTTCTGGTAGCTCCTGACCGAGAACTATGCCTACGGCAAAGCCGTAGGCATAGAGTAGGCATAGTTCATCTATACCGTAGGCATAGTTCTCGGTTAGGAGCTACCAGAAGCTGCCACGTGTCATAGTTATGCCTACGGCAAAGCCGTAGGCATACCTGTGACACGTGGCAGCTCATGGTAGCTCCTAACTAAGAACTATGCCTACGGCAAAGCCGTAGGCATACCTGTGACACGTGGCAGCTCATGGTAGCTCCTAACCGAGAACTATGCCTACGGCAACGTGGCAGCTCATGGTAGCTCCTAACCAGGAACTATGCCTACGGCAAAGTCGTAGGCATATGTTGAATCTGTGCCTACGGCAAAGCCGTAGGAATACCTGTGACACGTGGCAACTCATGGTAGCTCCTAACCGAGAACTATGCCTACGGCAAAGCCGTAGGCACAGGTTGAATCTATGCCTACGGTCTGTGCCACGTGGCATCTACGGGTAGCTCCTAACCGAGAACTATGCTAGGCATACCTGTGACACGTGGCAGCTCATGGTAGCTCCTAACCGAGAACTGATAACCCACAAGTATAGGGGATCGTAACAGTTTTGGAGGGTAGAGTATTCAACCCAAATTTATAGATTCGACACAAGGGGAGCCACAGAATATTTGAGAGTATTAGCAGTTGAGTTGTCAATTCAACCACACCTGGAGATAAATATCTGCAGCAAAGTGACCAGTAGCACAGTAATATGATAGTTTGATAGCAGTACTAGCAGTAACAGTAACGGTAACAGTAGCAGTAGTGATTTTGTAGCAAGTGCAATAGTAACAGCAGTAGTAGTAACTTAGCGAAAACAATAAGTGGAAAACTCGTAGGCACTAGATCAATGTACTCGTTGAATGATATTCATCATATAACAGTCATAACCTAGGGCGACACAGAACTAGCTACAGTTCGTCAATGTAATGTAGGCATGTATTCCGTATATAGTCATACGTGCTTATGGAAAAGAACTTGCATGACATCTTTTGTCCTACCATCCTGTGGCAGTGGGGTCCATAAGGAAACTAAGGGATATTAAGGCCTCCTTTTAATAGAGAACTGGAAGAAAGCATTAACACTTAGGGAATACATGAACTCGTCAAACTACGGTCATCACCGTGAAGTATCCCAAATATTGCCACTATGGGGTTGACGTCTCATAACACTTCATAGCTGCATATGACTAGGCAAGATCGGATCAAGAACATAGATATAATGATGATAACATAAATGGTTCATATCAGAAATCATGGCACTCGGGCCCTAGTAACAAGCATTAAGCATGGCAAAGTCATAGCAACATCAATCTTAGAACATAGTGAATACTAGGGATCAAGCCCTAACAAAACTAACTCGATTACATGATGAATCTCAGCCAACTCCTCACCGACCAGAAAGCCTACAAAGGAATTACTCAGTCCCGGTGGGGAGCATCATGGAATTGGCAATGGAGAAGGGTTGATGATGATGAAGACCGAAGATTCCCCTCTCCGGAGCCCCAAACGGGCTCCAGATTTGGCCTCCCAATGAAGAACAGGAGGTGGCGGTGGCTCCGTATCGTGAAACGCGATGAAACTTTCTCCTTGATTTTTTTCTAGAAATTTATGATTTTATAGCGCTGAAATTAGGGTCGGGGGGCCCACGAGGTGGCCACCCTCCACCAGGCTGCGCTAGGGGGGTCTGGTGCGCCCTGGTAGAGGGTGAGCACCCTAGGCCGCCTCTTCGGTGGCTTCTGGCTCCAATATTCCTCATATATTCCAAAAAAATTCTCCAAAAAAATTCGTTCCATTCCGAGAACTTTTATTTCTGCATAAAAACAACACCATGGTAGTTCTGCTGGAAACAACGTCAGTCCGGGTTAGTTCCATTCAAACCATGCAAATTAGGGTCCAAAACAAGAGAAAAAGTGTTAGGAAAAGTAGATATGTTGGAGACGTACCAACTCCCCCAAGCTTAAACCCTTGCTTGTCGTCAAGCAATTCAGTTGACAAACTAAAAGTGAGAAAGAAAAACTTTTACGAACTCTAATTTGTTCTTGTTTACATACATATGCTTATGTAGCACCCAGGTTTTCAGCAAAGATTATGACTAACCATGTCAACAATAACTTTTAAAGATTATATTAACTCATATCAATGACGCAAGCAACTAGCGAGCAACAGTAAGATATCTCAAGTGCAAACATTTGTCAAAAAATTTATGATATAATATGACAATAATGGTATCTCGCTAGCCCTTTCTGAGACCGCAAAACATAAAGGTAGAGCACCTCCAAAGTTCAAGCAGCGACTAAACATTGTAAATCATGGTAGAAAAGATCTGGTCATGATGCATCCAACATTCACTATACACAATACATGAGGATGACAATAGTGCTCTCAGGTCTGGCGCTTATTTTTGAAGGAGATGACTCAACATTAAAGTAAATAGATAGTCCCTTCGCAGAGGGAAGCAGGGATTTGCCGAGGTGCCAGAGCTCAAGGATTAAATAAGAGATAAGTATAATTTTGAGAGGCACACCCTTCTTGTCAACGTTACGAGCAAGAGCTATCAATACGTTCCATATTAAACAAATTAGCGGTGGTTCCCAAGCGGTAAAAGTAAATGTTTACTCCCCCTCAACCAACAAACACACTCCACGACGAGCCGAATCCACGGGTACCGTCCAAACCAACAACATTCCTGGGGGAGTTTTGTTTAATTATTTTCATTTCTTTTGATTTCGGGACTGGCAATCCCTATTACCGCCCTTCTTGTGCAAGGACGAGTGAATAAACACTCATCATGAGAGTAACCCGCTTAACATGGAAGATACTGACCACCCCCTGTCGCTCCATGAGCGGTCCAGGCACACAAAACAGATGTTCATTTGAAATTTTAGAGGTGCCACATGCAAATTTGCTTGGAACGGCAGGGTAATACCGCATATAGGTAGATTTGGTTGAGTCACCTGGAATAACTTTGGTTTAAGGATTTTGATGCACAAGCAGTATTCCCGCTTAGTACAGGTGAAGGCTAGCAAATAGATTGAGAAGCGTCCAGCTAGAGAGCGAATACAGTCATAAACATGCATTACGAATAATAAACATTGACTGCTATCATGAGTAGGATATGGACACCATGAATATAAATATCATGAAGGCTATGTTGGTTTTTATTCAACTACATGGGTGAACATGTGCCAAGTCAAGCCTCTTGAAACATTCAGAGGAGGATACTATATCATCATACTACATCACAACCATTTTAACCATTGTTCCAGAAATCGTTAACTGATAGCTGCTCGGTTGGTTTGGTAGTAGCGATTAATTAGTGAATCGACCTATTAACTGGATTAATCGGTTGACCATTAATCGATAGATTAAATAAGAACTACCAACATATATCTAATGTCTTATGTATTATACCATACTTTCATGCTCTCAGCTATGCAATGTACCAAAATATTCTACCGTGGGCATATAAAAAACATAGAAAATAGGCAAATTTGATAATCCTCATGCATCCAAACCGACAAAATATCAAAAATTTAAATTATCAACTAAACATTTGAACTTGTCCACATAGTTTTCAACATAGAACTAATCAATATGGAGGGAGGGGTTGGGGAGCAGTCACCGGGAGGGGCTAGGAAGCAGCCGGCTGGACGGGCGAGTAGCAATTAATCGGTCAAACATCCAACTAATCAGTCTTACAAGCCAGTTAATCGGTCTGTCATACAAGTTAATTGGCCTAACAAGTTAACGCGATGAATAGGTGTTATTCGAGTCGGTCACCCAACGAGTAGTGATTAACTGGCCCGTTAACTGATTAATCGGATGAATTCTTGAACTATGATTTTAACGCATGTTGACATCCAAGATAAATCATTATCCACTCCTAGCTACTTGAGCATGGCATGAGCAACTATAATCTCTAATTGTCATTGCAAACATATTCAATCATAACATGCTGAATCATGGATACTAGGTTAAACATATTTACAGAAACAAGAACAAGTTGAGTTCATACCCACTTTTCTCTGCCACAATCAATTCATCAAGTGTCGTCATTATTGCCTTTCACTTGCACAATTGAATGATATGGAAATAATAATAGTGCAAGAGTGTCGTGGACTAAGCTGGAATCTGCAAACATTTTATTCAAGAGATGAAGACAAAGTAATATAGGCTCTTTGTTAGACTATTAGTAAAGCATATGAGAGCCACTCAACATTTTCACCGTGGTCTTCTCCTCGGTGCGACTCAATAAAAGGAAGAGAATTTCAGAGAAACACACTGAAATAGTTTTGGAGTTTTTAGTTTTTCGTGAAGAAGCAAATAAGAGAAGGAAAAACAAAAACGAGAAAGATTATTTGCACGACAGAACTCCACACAAGTAAAAGAAGAAATGAGAAATCTTTTTGGGTTTTCTTTTAATACTACAACTAACTAAACTGAAAAGAAAAACCGAAAAGAAGCAAGAAGTATTTTTGGATTTTCTCAAAGTTTTTCAAACACACAAGAGGAAAATGAGAGAAACAATCTAGCATGGATAATACAATGAAAAAGTGTGAACACCGACAACTGGAATGAAATGTGTGAACATGAATGTAATGTCGGTGGAAACACATACTCCCCCAAGCTTAGTCTTTTGGCCTAGCTTGGTAATCACCATCTGTGGCCCGGATAATAGTCAGAGTGAAAGCCTACCAAGGCTCTTGGTGCAACCACCTCAGTCCGTCTGGCAGCTTCAATCTCCGCATTATATGCACGGGCCTCGCTCTCAAGGACGTAATATCTTCCTTTCCTGTGATAATCAAAGAGAGCAGGAGCAGGCAATACGATAGGCACAACGGGACCGTTATCAAACCTTTGGTTATAAGTATAGTTATTGATTGTGCTCCTAAGGAATCTATGGCGCTTCATGGCATCAAAGTCTAAGCACTGGTTAGGTAAGATAGGATCATTGGGCCAAGGGGATAAGTGGGGGGACCCACCTAGGGCCCACCCTCTACCAGGCCGCGCCAGGGGTGTCTGGCACGCCCTGGTGGAGGGTGGGCACCAGGTGCACCCCTCTCTGGTGTTGTTTGTTCCAAAAATTCACAAATAATCAGAAAAATATTGTGTTAAATTTTCAGGACATTATGAGAACTTTTATTTTTGGGTCATTTTTATTTCAGGGGAAAAAAGAGAAAACGGGATAAACTTGGCATTTTATTTTATATAACTAAGAAAAACAGAAAACAAAAAGTGGATACAGAAAGTTGTGTTTACTAAATTCATCAACTTCATACCTCTCGAAAATGATCCATTAATAAGGTTGATCAAGTCTTATTAACAACCACTTTCAATTGGCATGAAACCGAAGAACTTTCGTAAAACACTAAGTTACCTCAACGGGGATAGGCATATCCCCAACCATAATAATATCATATTTCATTTTGAAAGTAGGTAGAGGTAATTTAAAGCTTCCAATAATGAGTGTTGGAGAATTTTCAATAACATTAACATCATTCACTTGGAATTGTTTCTTCGGAAAGTGCACCATATGCTCATTACCATTGATATGAAAAGTGACCTTGCTTTTATTGCAATCAATAATAGCCCCTACAGTATTCAAAAAGGGTCTACCAAGGATAATCGACATATTGTCGTCCTCGGGCATCTCAAGAATAACAAAGTCCGTTAAGATAGTAACATTTGCAACAACAACGGGCACATCCTCACAAATACCGATAGGTATGGCAGTTGATTTGTCGGCCATTTGCAATGATATTTCAGTAGGTGTGAGTTTATTCAAATCAAGTCTTTTATATAAAGAGAAAGGCATAACACTAACACCAGCTCCCAAATCACACAAAGCAGTTTTGACATAATTTCTTTTAATGGAGCAAGGTATAGTTGGTATTCTAGGATCTCCAAGTTTTTTAGGTACTCCATCCTTAAACGAATAATTAGCAAGCATGATGGAGATTTCAACTTCAGGTATCTTTCGTTTATTAGTGATGATATCTTTCATATACTTAGCATAAGGAGGCATCTTTAAGATATTAGTTAAACGGGTACGCAAAAAGACTGGCCTAATCATTTCAGCAAAGCGTTCAAATTCTTCATCATCCTTTTTCTTAGATGGTTTAGGTGGAAAAGGCATGGGTTTCTGAACCCATGGCTCTCTTTCTTTACCATGTTTTCTAGCCACAAAGTCTTTTTTCTCATATTGTTTATTTTTAGGCTATGGCTTATCAAGATCAACAGCAGGTTCTATTTCTACATCATTATCTGGTTCTTTATCATTACTAGGTTGGGTATCCTCATGAACATCACTATCATTATAATTATCACCAGGTGGATGTTCATTACCAGATTGAGTTTCAGCATCAGAAATAGAAACATCATTATTATCATAGGAGGTTTTTCTATCTCGGGTTCACTAGAAGCATGCAAAGTCCTATCATTTTTTTTTCTTCTTAGAAGGACTACGTGTATCAGCATTAATTCCTTGTGAGTCTTGTTTAATTCTTTTAGGATGACCTTCAGGATAAAGCGGTTCTTGGGTCATCCTACCTCCTCTAGTCACTACTCTAATAGCATGATCATTCATATTATTATTCATTTCATCAAGCAACTCTCTTTGAGATTTAGCAACTTCTTCTAACTGAGTTTGAACCATAGAGGCATGTTTTCCTATACCTCTAACATCATTACTGATTCTAAATAACAAGTCACTCAAGCAGGCAATCATATCAGAATTATATTTCAGTTATTTCAGAACATTTGCATTGAAGTGATCTTGTTTCCTAATGTAGTTATCAAACTCATATAAGCATTGACTAGGATGTTTATTGTAAGGGATATCACCTTCATCAAACTTTAAAAAAGAATTTACCTCTACCACCTGTGGAGGTGGTGGTGTGTTGAGTCCATGTATTTCTTCAATAGATGGTAAATTCTTAACATCCTCAGCTTTAATACCGTTTTCCTTCATACATTTCTTTGCCTCTTGCATATCTTCAGGACTGAGAAATAAGATGCCCCTCTTCTTTGGAGTGGGTTCAATTGGTGGTTCAGGGAGAATCCAATCATCATAATTCTTCAATATATTATTGAATAGTTCCTCAGCTTGTTCAACAGTTCGTTCCCTGAAAACACAACCAACACAACTATCTAGGAAGTCCCTAGAAGCATCAGTTAGTCCATTATAGAAGATATCAAGTATTTCGTTTTTCTTAAGAGGATGATTAGAAAAAGCATTAAGCAATTCGAGAAGCCTCCCCCAAGCTTGTGGGTGACTCTCTTCTTCAATTTGCACAAAGTTAAATATTTCCTGTAAGGCAGCTTGTTTCTTATGAGCAGGAAAATATTTTTCAGAGAAGTAATAGATCATATCCTGGGGACTACGCACACAACCAGGAGTAAGAGTATTGTACCATATCTTAGCATCACCCTTTAATGAGAACGGAAATAATTTGAGAATATAGTAGTAGAGAATCTTCTCATCATGAGCAAATAGGGTGGCTATATCATTCAACTTAGTAAGGTGTGCTACCACAGTTTCAGTTTCATAGCCATGAAAAGGATCTAATTCAACCAAAGTAATTAACTCTGGGTCGATAGAGAATTCATAATCCTTATCGGTAACAAAGATAGGTGAAGTAGCAAACTTAGGATCACATTTCATTTTAGCGTTCAAAGTCTTCACTTTATACTTGCATAGCAGTTTCTTAAGATCATCTCTATCCTTACAAGCAAGAATCTTTCTAGCTATTTCTCCATCCAAAGCATAACCTTCAGGTATCTTAGGCATTTCAAATCTAGGAGAGCTAGGCCTAATAGGTGTTTCATAAGTATTAGTTTCAAAGATCTCATCAGTTTTAGCAGTTTCAATAATTTCATTCTCTTTAGCTCTAGCAATTTGTTCATCAAGAAATTCACCTAATGGCACACTATCATCAAACATGGTACTAGCATCATCATAAGCATCATTCATAGCAGAAGTAGCAACATCAATATCAGGATTAATAGCATGTGGTGGTGTTGCAAGCTTACTCATAACAGAAGGTGGATCAAGTGCAGAGTGTGATGGCAATTCCTTACCTTCCCTCGCCGTAGAGGGAAAAATCTTGGTTCTAGTATCTTTAAGATTCTTCATAGCGATCAATTTATATTAATACCAAGTGACTCAGGAAATATAGCTATGCTCCCCGGCAACAGCGCCAGAAAAAGATCTTGATAACCCACAAGTATAGGGGATTGGAATAGTTTTCGAGGGTAGAGTATTCAACCCAAATTTATAGATTCGACATAAGGGGAGCCAAAGAATATTTGAGAGTATTAGCAGTTGAGTTGTCAACTCAACCACACCTGGAGATAAATATCTACAGCAAAGTGATCAGTAGCACAGTAATATGATAGTTTGATACCAGTAGTAGCAGTAACAGTAGCGGTAACAGTAGTAGTGATTTTGTAGCAAGTGCAATAGTAACAGCAGTAGTAGTAATTTAGCGAGAACAATAAGTGGAAAACTCGTAGGCACTGGATCGGTGTACTCGTTGGATGATATTCATCATATAACAGTCATAACCTAGGGCGACACAGAACTAGCTCCAGTTCGTCAATGTAATGTAGGTATGTATTCCGTATATAGTCATACGTGCTTATGGAAAAGAACTTGCATGCCATCTTTTGTCCTACCCTCCCATGGCAGTGGGGTCCATAAGGAAACTAATGGACATTAAGGCCTCCTTTTAATAGAGAACCGAAACAAAGCATTAACACTTAGTGAATACATCAAATTCTCAAACTACGGTCATCACCGTGAAGTATCCCAAATATTGTCACTATATGGTTGACGGGTCATAACACGTAATAGGTGCATATGACTAGGCAAGATCGGATCAAGAACATAGATATAATGATGATAACATAAATGGTTCAGATCTGAAATCATGGCACTCGGGCCCTAGTGACATGCATTAAGCATGGCAAAGTCATAGCAACATCAATCTTAGAACATAGTGGATACTAGGGATCAAGCCCTAACAAAACTAACTCGATTACATGATGAATCTCATCCAACTCCTCATCGACCAGCAAGCCTACGAAGGAATTAGTCACTCCCGGTGGCGAGCATCATGGAATTGGCGATGGAGAAGGGTTGATGATGATGAAGACCAAAGATTTCCCTCTCCGGAGCCCCGAACGGGCTCCAGATCTGGCCTCCCGATGAAGAACTGGAGGTGGCGGTGGCTCCGTATCATGAAACGTGATGAAACTTTCTCCCTGAGTTTTAATGGAAATTTAGGATTTTATAGCGCTGGAATTAGGGTCGGGGGGGGCACGAGGTGGCCACCCTCCACCAGGCCGTGCTAGAGGGGTCTGCGTGCCCTGGTAGTGGGTGAGCACCCTGGGCCGCCTCTCTGGTGGCTTCTGGCTCCAATATTCCTCATATATTCCAAAATAATTCTCTAAAAAAATTTGTTCCACTCCGAGAACTTTTATTTCTGCATAAAAACAACACCATGGTAGTTCTGCTGAAAACAGCGTCAGTTCGGGTTAGTTCCATTCAAATCATGCAAATTAGTGTCCAAAACAAGAGCAAAAGTATTAGGAAAAGTAGATACGTTGGAGACGTATCAAGAAATATGCCTACGGCAAAGCCATAGGCATAGGTTGAATCTATGCCTACGGTTTGTGCCACGTGGCATCTCCTGGTAGCTCCTAACCTAGAATTATGCCTACGGCATGAAAACTATGTCTACGGCTTTGCTGTAGGCATAGTTTTGCCACATGGCAGCGCATGATTTGCCGGACTTCGCGACGGCGCCGTCAGTTGCCGTCTCGTACTTTTCTTTGCCGATGGTCGTACGAAAGCCCTCGGCATAGCCTACTATGCCGACGATTTTGCTATGCCAACAGCCTGACGACAGTACGCCGACGTATTCGACGCCGACGGGGGTATGCCGACGGTGGCCGTCGGCATAGGCCTATGCCGACGAGGTTGTGCCTATGCCGACGGCCTTAGGTCGTAGGCATAGATCCTGATTCCAGTAGTTGCGCAAAAGTACCAAATTACATTATGTGCATATTTGACTCTCCTATTGTCCAATTTAAGATCATGGTGTATAGCTGGATTAGAGAATACGGCCACATGAATCATCCAAAATACCAATGTTTAAAACAACTACCTATAGGTGCGCTATAGCTTTTTTGAGCCCCGAACGATAGCGAAGTGATGGGCCAATGGCAATTCCACTATGCTAACGAGTAACAACTAGCAAATATAGCTTCAAACCTCATAGCTGTCCATCGTTCCACTACGAGAAAACATAAAATAGTATGGTAACTTTGAAACACAACTTAACTTGAAGGCAAAAAACACAGTTATAAGATTGGTTAAACTATGAGAAAACATATGGGAATTGAAACTAAAATACCTATAATATATTGTATTTGATTCTTGTATAGTTGTAAAATATCTATTGAATATAAGTAGCATATACTGTGCATGTTAACATGAGTCTTTTTCCGCAAAAATAGATAAATAAAAAATGAGTCTTTTCCATGCATAGTGGCATGTTGAGTAGGCATAGTTGCATGTTGAGAGAATTAGGAGCAGTGGGAATCAACTATTTTGATATATGGGTCACATGCAAGTTTTTTGAGTATCCGCACACAAGGGAACGACATATCTGACAGAGGTATCCACAATCCTCATTAACTCCTGCACAGTTGAGGGATCTCATTTCATGATGTCATCAATACATAAGCTAATGTATATGTTCTTCCGGGAGATAGCAATCACCACATTGTATGTGATATCGGGGATCATATTCCTGGTGACCTAGTCTTGGTTAAGCAAAGAAAGAAGTCATGGAGTCATTCATCAAGGTCGCGCCGACACTTCCATAGATCACAATCACGAGAAAGTCCCTTATAAATTGTCATGGAACATATTTGCTAATCCAGTTAACACTGCGATGAAGTGTCAGGCCAACTCGCTCTAGCTGCCTCCTACGACATGGATCGTAGTGGTGTATATGGTCAGAAACTTATCAGGATCCAAATTATCATCGTATTATGAAATCTGGATTTGGTAAGAATACTCGGACAAGGTATTTGCATGAGATTTCGAGATAGGGTGGGGAAGCTAACTGGACCTAGGCGTACCCTGATTTATGTAGGAAATATGCCATAGAGGCAATAATAAATGTTATTATTTATTTCCATGTTTGTAATTATGTTTATATTCCATGCTATAACTGCAATGTTCATTGAGTCCGTATATCCATAATGTCTCAGAGGGAAACCGATATGCACTTGTGGAATAATAAATGATTAAATATATTCCTACTCATGGCTGTAAGACTAGCTCAAGTGTTGCATGATGATTATGTTTTCCAGATCATGGGCATGTCTATGCCGGCAATTTTGACGACACAATGTTAGAAGAACACTTGTGTTGAATCGAGTCAATTGATATTATGCTATGAGATACATTCGGCACAAATTAATGATAAATAACACAAAGGAAGTTAATGTTTGCATAATTCCGTAGACTGTGAGAGTATCGAGTTCCTTCATGCTTACTTCATGAACTTTGGGGTTTGTTAAACATCATCCGTAACAGGGTGGCTATTACGATAGCTTACGGGTTCATGGAAAAGTATGACAAGGGACTAGATAGCTCAAGATTGGGATTTTCTCCTCCGACGATGGAGAGATATTCTTGGGGACCTCTCGGTGTTACCGTATCCATCATCGTCTGGCCAGACACAGTGTGATTTGATCACAGGGATGCCGGAACACGGGAAAAAGAAAAGAGAAAAAAACCGGTAACGAGGTAACTGGCATAGTGAGAATGTTGTTGATTCACAGGTATGCCGATAAATCTCACTTCAAGTATTGTAACATATCATGAAGCAACAGGAACAACATACGATAACTAAAAGTTCACTCAAATATTCATTCATGTGGTAATAGGAATCAATATGAATGTCCACAGTTTCGCTATTGATCATTGATCGAAAAGAGTTCTGGTCATGTCTATACTTCACCGAACCTACATGGTCACACACTTAACGGTCATCTATGTGTTGAATACCAAGTTAGGATTCAGAGAGAATGTCATCGAAAAAGTTTCAAAGACACTAGAATAGTTCCAGAGAGAAAGTCAACGAAAAAGTTTCGGAGACAACGAAAAAGTTTATGAGAGAAAACCGGAAGTGTTTTGGAGTAACAGGTAATGTTTCGGAGAAAAAAAATCATCCTACCGGAGATGTTTCAGAACGCGTCCAGAATTATTTTAGGGGGTGCCGGAAATGTTCTAGACCTTCAGGATTTTTTTCTGATAAAACGGTTGCGGAAAAATATTTCATAAAAAGATCTCATGAATAATGGGATGAATAGTGGCACCACTATTAGGGGAAAATATCTCATGAATAGTGGGATGAATAGTGGAAATACTATTAAGGGAAAATAGCTCATGAATAGTGGGAAAACAACTAGGGGCTTTTTGGTATTTTCCACCAAGCCTCTACCCCTTGCTTCCCCTATAAATAGAAGCGGAGAGGCCTATCCATTTCCATCCAAGTTCTCTCTTGAGCTCTCATACAATGGCATGGAATGATCTGCCCTTCTCTCTCTCTCTCCCTCCACGAAATAGTTTCGTACTACCGAAAGGCTGTCCGGTTTCTGGCAGCGCCTAGTCCTGGATGGCGAAGCCCTGTCGGATAGCTGACACCGTATGTGTGCAACCCAGTAGAGAGATTGTAGTTTCGATCTTAGTTCGAGAGTGCCTCCCAATGGGCTGTCCGAGTGACCGTCCGAGGTTCTGTCCGAGAGCCTCCTAAAGGGTTGTCTGAGTGATCGTCTGAGGTTCTGTCAGAGAGCCTCCCGAAGGGCTGTCCGAGTGACCGTCCGAGGAGCTGTCCGAAGGAGATAATCCTCGTGGTTGGGAGGTTGTAAAATCCTAGCTACGGAGATCTGCACCAATGATATTCACCAATTCTCCTTCCGCTGCGCTACGAGTTGGTAATGATCAGATCAAAACCTTGTATGCATCTTCATAGTTATCCTGGCGTGCTTGTAGTATGAAATTTTTGTTTTCTGCTGCATTACCCAATAGTGGGATCAAAGCCGTGCTATGCATAGTTGTAGGTTACGATCTAGAATACAAGAGATGTATGGGTATTGCACAATATAATTTTGTAATGATAAGATCTATTGCTGAAAATTATTTCTGCTGGTAGTAGATGAAATCTATTACCTGATGTTCTTGTTGCTTCCCTTGAATTTGCGTAGTTCTGATCTTGACGGGATGGTGGAATTTTGGTACAAAGTTCTGGCTATCCGCAATCCTTCTGTGCTGCTCCTGAGTATGCAATTTGATAGATCAACGATGTGCTTCAGTTCTTTGGGTTTCGCCATAGTTAACAAAGATGAATGTTTTGAAAACTAAAGGGCATGCAGATATGATCTGCACGGGGTTCTTGCGTATGACGAAGTTTAGTATGGGGCTTGAGATTTTTTATCTCGTGTTTCATACATCCCACAAAGATAATCTAGCAACCTAAATAATCATACTTGATGATGGACGTTGGTAGCTTCAGTTTGTTTTGAAACCTTAGAAGCCACGTAAAATAAAATTTGTATGAACCGATTAGAGGCATCTGATTTTGGTTTTGCAGGATGCATGTGCATGAGATGTGGTATAGTCTTCATCATATTTAATTTCATTATGTATGAGATGACTATATGATGTAAATTAATTAACATGACCTGTGTGTCATGATTTGGCATGATGACTGGAGCCATATGATTGTCACTTTAAATGACGTGCGTGTCAACCTTGATGTAATGCATTTATTTTATTAGCTATAGAGATAGCAATATTATTTGATGCATCGACAAGGTGGTGACAAGCTTTGCAAAGGTAGACACTGACTCAAAATTCGAAGACGGAGAAAAAGGAAAAGAAACAGGCCTTGACAGAAAAGTTCTGCCACAGCAGCAGATTTCAAAACTGCTGCCAACACAACGTTTTTTTTTGGATTTTCGCGAAGACAATGAATCCTTCTCCGAAAAAAGGCTATACCATATCATGCTATTATGAATTGCCTGAGATGTTTATCCCTTTTATGGCACTCTTTTGATTGCGCGGTAGTCACTTTTATTAGGGTGATCTCTCACTTCAAATATATCAAGTAGTTAGTGTTCTCCCAAGAGTAGCACGTCTGAAATATGTATCTTTTCGGGGTGCGCCATGGTTGCATGGGTACGAACAAATTGAGAGTATGAGGTGGGTGAGGTCAGACCTCATAGCGAGATCACTTGGTTGTGTTGAACGTTCAGGCAGGATAGTCCTGAGCTCGGAACATGCCCATCGAAAGATGAACAAGAATCACATAAAGATGTGATTCAAAAGTTGGCCTACCGATTGAAATTCTCGTCATGAGATGATGATTCTATGGCGTTGAATTGAAATATGGATCTTGAATCACTCACAATCAATTATGAGAGATATTGATTTTAGTGAGAGCGCACTTTAGAATTTATTTATTTAATTCTTAGTGAAATTAATTATGAACACAGTCTAAGTGTGATTTGCATAATAGTTGTAGAATAATGGCTCGCGTTTTCACCTTCCCTGTTAAAATTGAATAGCTGTTATTTATCTGGTTAAAAACTTTACGATTGGTAACGTAATGTGGGGATTGTCCTCAAGAGTGCCGAGAAGGACTTTGACCTATCGCATGCTTTTGGGATCATCCCGCTTATGTTATGGATGATGTGACTCTCGTCCTTCGATCCAAAAAGCTGGAATTTCGTTACTGTCAAGTGCAATATGTTTGCTTCCATGAGATCCGAACGTCAAAAAGGTTTTGGATTGTTATGTGATAATGATGGAACTGAAAATTTAGTTTCAGATACAAATAAAGGCTAAAAGAAATGAGATATCCAAATCAATGTTTGTTTGCAAAGTATTAGTAAAGTGTTTACTATGCATTAGACTGATAAGAGAGGGATCCAGAAGAACACTTGTCATTTGATGATGGTGAATAAAACAACAACTTAAAGATACAGGACAAGTCTGGGGCTAACGCCCCTCTTAAAATTGGGTTCTTCTTCTGAGAGTAATATTGGAAGTAAAACTGTTAGAAGTGTAAAGGCTAAAAAAGACTGGAAGTTCCAGCTCATGTATGAATGCCATACGAGTTATAGATGTACAGAATGCTGGTCAAAAATGTAATTCTTGGGGATTAGGATTACATTGTTAATCACTCATTCTTGGGTATTATGATTAATAGTTGATCACATGGATACCCGTTCGATTGCATTCGGTTGCAACTCGATGCAAGAACTACTACGACCTAAAATACTTGCCAGTAATGAGGTTAAGATACGTGCTGGAACTTTGTAAAAGTTAATATACTTTCCATCTACCTATTACCTCTGTATTTATTTTCATAATTCATTTTAAAGTTTTATACACTCTAGCCCATTGCATATAGTATGTTGCAAGGTGGTTGTTCATAATAGAACAATTGTTGTTAGGTGTTATGAATAACATAAGGGGGGCCATACTCCCATTATGAATTGATGTATGCTATCAATATTGATGATAATAGAATACATCCATAACACTGATGCTAAATGTTGCAAGACTAAAAGGATACCACATATGTATGGCACTGCATTTGGTCACCTTGGAGAAACTCGTATGGAGAAATTCCATAGTGATGGATTTTGAAGTCATTTGATTTTGAATCATCTGACACTTGCAATTTTCGTCCAGAAGTAGAATGACTAAAATACCGTTCATTGGCCATAAAGAACGAGCAACAAACTTATTAGTAATCATACATGTTGATGTGTGTTGATCAATAAATGTCGTTGCTAGCAGTGGATTTGTCTATCTTCGGTAATGACTCAAGTAGAAATGAGAATATTTGCTTAATGAGACATAATTCTGGATCCTTTGAAATATTTTAAAAGGTTTTCAAAATGAAGTACAAATTATTGTAATAAGAAAATTATGTTTCTGCAATTAGATTGCGGAAAGGAATATTTGAGTTACAAGTTTAGCGAATGTCTGATGAGTTGTGAAAAGAGTTTCATAACTTACACCTTCTAGAACACCACTGTGAGTAGAATGTCCGAGAAGATGTAATCAAACCATGTATGACATGGTAAGATCAAATTTGACATAAATCAATTTGCCATTATTACTTTTAAAGTGATGCTTTAGAGACTGCGGCTTTTACACTGAAAAGAGCGCCATTAGATCTGTTGAAATGATGCCATGGTATGGTACGCCCAACCATGTTATGTCTTTTCTTAACATTTAGAATATGGGGCTGGTGTAAAGTATTTTACAAACCTATTCCAAATCAGACAAGTGCTACTTTGTAGGTTACCCCAAATTATTGGGTATTCCTTCATCACTATACCAAGGCAAAAAGTTTACCACAAAGAGCGGTATAATTTTGAAGAAAGAGTGAGTGGAAGGATAGTGCAACTCGCCTAGATAACAATATCTTCGTCATCAGGTCAAAGGAAAGAAACCTTGGAAGTAATTTTAGAGTTTCCTACTACGACTGATATGGAAGCCACTACATGAGATGTATGGACTTTGGTCGAACTTACAGCTGAACCACGTAGGCAAAACTTGTGCAAACCTCTATGGTGTGCAAATGAGATATTGTTGTTAGACAACAGTATACCTACGATACACAAGGAAGCATTGATGGGCCCTTACTCTGGAATTGGCTAAATGCCAAAATAATCCGAGATAGTATCCATATAAATTAATACATATTTCAATTATGAGATACAATAAATGGACACCAAAAGGATTTCCATGAGATGGAAATACTACCTAGGACTTGTATGTGATACAGTCCAAAGTGTTTTCTCGATCCAGAGGATGCTAGTGGGTATGCAAACTTCAGGGTTCCAGCAATTGACGGAAGAGAGCATAATGGCGTTGGAATCTTTGTTTTGATGAAATAGTCAAAGAGTTTGATTTCATCAAGAATAGCAATGATGCTTGTGTTTACAAGAAAGTAAGTGGGAGCATAATATTATTTCTAAAACTTTGTGTGCTTGACACAATGTTGATTGGAAATAATATAAATTTCTTGACACGAATTAGGACTTTATTGGAAAAAAAAATTGATGAAATACTTGGGCAAGGTAGCCTCAGTATTAGGCATAATTATCTATGGAGATAGAATTGTCTAATAGGGCTAAAGCTAAAATACATGTTGACAAGACGCTAAAATGATTTAGCATGATAATACGAAGAAAAGATTCTTGTCGAAGTCACATGAAAAGAGTTTTAGCAAGACTCGGTGTCCTAAAACACTGATGAGCAAAATACATGATGGAAATTTAACACACCTTTGTGTTTGGATTAATCATGTATTCCATGGTATGTATAACAACCAGATACGTCCAGTACTCCAAATTTGTTGCGAGTAAGATACCAAAGTGATCAAGTTACTGATCATAGGACAGAAGTGAAAAATGTCGTTGAGTACTAAAGTAGCACTGATGACATGTTTTCTCGCAAGAAAAGATTATGAAGTGCTCCTTGTAAGGAGTTACATCAAAACAGTCTTCATCAATGCTCCAAGCGATTTTTGATTTAAATTAAGTGTGTTGTGTAATACACGATATGATGGCACAGTAAGTTTGGAATTGTTCCAAACAGGTTACTGTGACGAATTCTATAATGAAGACTAAAGTATGTTGCTGCTTTAGAAGCGACAAAGAAGATGTTAAATCATATAGTTTATTCATGAACTTAGTATGGTTCCAACAAGGTTTTGGTCAATGGAACACTATTGTAGATAGTTGCTCCATAGCTCAGTCTGAGGAATCAAGGTTTGACCAGTGATTCACATATATACAGAGCCAAGTCCACACAAAATATGAATTTTGTGAAAGCGTGAAAATGAGAGGATATGCATAGATACACACGGACCTGAAGCTGTCAGATCTATTGGACAATGACTATACCACAAGCGAAGCATATTTTACACCGGTATGCCAAAGGTGTAAAGTGAATTAGCGTTGACTAGATTATTGACTCTAGTCCAAGTGGAAGTCTGTAGGAAATATGCCCTAGAGGCAATAATAAATGTTATTATTTATTTCCATATTTATAATTATGTTTATATTCCATGCTATAACTGCAATGGTCCTTGAGTCCTTATATCCATAAAGTCTCAGACGGAAACCCATATGCACGTGTGAAATAATAAACGATAAAATGTATTCCTAGTCATGCCTCTAAGAGTAGCTCAAGTGTTGCATGATGATTACGTTTTCCTTATCATTGGCATGTCTATGCCGGCAACTTTGAGGACACAATGTTAGAAGAACACTGGTGTTGAATCGACCCAATTGATGTTATGCTATGAGATACATTCGTCACAAATTAATGGAAAATAACACAAAGAAAGTTAACGTTTGCATAATTCCTTAGACCATGGGAGTATCGAGTTCCGTCATGCTTGCTTCATGTACTTTGGGGTTTGTTAAACGTCATCCGTAATAGGGTGGCTACTACGGCGGCTTACGGGTTCATGGAAAAGTATGACAAGGGACTAGATAGCTGAAGATTGGGATTTGCTCCTTCGATGATGGAGAGGTATTCTTTGGGTCCTCTCAGTGTTCTGGTATCCATCATCGTCTGGCCAGACACAGTGATTTGATCACTGGGATGCCGGAACACGGGAAAGAGAAAAGAGAACAAAATCGGTAACAAGGTAACTGGCATAGTGAACAAGTTGTTGATTCACGGGGATGCCGATAAATCTCACCTTGGGTTTTGTAACATATCATGAAGCAACAGGAACAACATACGGTAACTAAAGGTTCACTCGAATATTCATTCGTCTGGGTATAGGGATCAATATGGATGTCCACGGTTCCGCTATTGATCATTGATCGGAAAGAGTTCTGGTCATGTCTATACTTTACCGAACCTACAGAGTCACACACTTAAGGTTCATCTATCTATTGAATACCAGGTTAGGAGTAAGAGAGAAAGTCGCCAATTTTTTTTTCAAAGACACTGGAATAGTTGCAGAGAAAAAGTCACCGAAAAAGTTTCGGAGACACTGGAATAGTTCCAGAGAGAAAGTCGACGAAATTTTGGAGACAACAAAAAAGTTTTAGAGAGAAAACGAAAAGTGTTTTGGAGTAACCGGAAATGTTTCGAAGAAAAAAATCAACCTACCGGAAATGTTTCGGAATGCGTCCAGAATTATTATAGGGGTTGCCGGAAATGTTCTGGACCTTCGGGATTTTTTTTAGATAAAACGGTCGTGAAAAAATATTTCATGAAAAGATCTCATGAATAGTGGGATGAATAGTGGCAACACTATTAGGGGAAAATATTTCATGAATAGTGTGATGAATAGTGAAAATACTATTAAGGGAAAATATCTCATGAATAGTGGGAAAAATATCTGGGGGCTTTTTGGTATTTTCCACCAAGCCTCTACCCCTTGCTTCCCCTATAAATAAAGGTGGAGAGGGCTCTCCATTTCCGTCCAAGTTCTCTCTTGAGCTCTCATACAATGGCATGCAATAATCTGCCCTTCTCTCTACCTCCATGAAATAGTTTCGTATTGCCGAAATGCTGCATCATTTCTGGCAGCGCCTTATCCTGGACGGCGAAGCCCTGTCGGATAGCTGACACCGTATGTGTGCAACCCAGTACAGTGATTGTAGTTTCGATCTTAGTTCAAGAGTTCCTCCCGAAGGGCTCTCCGATTGACCGTCCGAGGTTCTGTCCGAGAGCCTCCCGAAGGGCTGTCTGAGTGACCGTCCGAGAGCCTCCCGAAGGGCTGTCCGAGTGACCATCCGAGGTTTTGTCGGAGGGCTGTCCGAGTGAACATCCGAGGTTCTGTCGGAGGGCCTCCCAAAGGGCTGTCCGAGTGACCGTTCGAGGAACTGTCCGAGGGAGATAATCCTCGCGGTTGGGAGGTTGTAAAATCCTAGCTGCGGGGATCTGCACCAATGATCTTCACCGACTCTCCTTCCACTATGCTACGAGAGGGTAATGATCATATCAAAACCTTGTATGCATCTTCATAGTGATCCTGGGCGAGCTCGTTGTATAATTTTTTTGGTTTTCTGCTGCCTTACGCAATAATTTCGTCATTTTATTCGTTAAACATCAACTTGGTATCTAGGGTTCATAAGGGATCACCCCAAACCCACTTTTTTCTCCCGCTCTACTTGTAGAGGAGGTATTAATGGAAATCATCATTATCCCGACGTGAAGAATGTGAATGGGAGAAGCAAGCACAGCCACGCTCTCTCAACAGGGAAGGCCTTCGGTGCGACAGACTATGCCGGCCTGGACCTCTTGGCACCTATTATGTCTATGTATTGAACTGAGCTCATGTATAGATAATTGCGTGTCTTAAATATGTCGATGTTGGATGCTTCGAGATCCATGATATCAACCGTGTACTCATTAAGGCCCCCGACGGGAGGCGGGAAGCCCTTGTATATCATTATCTCTAACTTCCTCTCGAGGCCTCGGGTAAGAAGATCTCTCGCTCCCTCCTAGTATGGGATTTCGAAGTGTGTGTGTGTTTGGGGGGGGGGGAGGAGGTGAACGACGTTTTTCATCGAGAAGCTAAGGTCATCATAGAAACCAACACCGAAAAACCGGATGCCCGTATTTCCTCTGACGGCGTTGTAGATGAGGTTGTCAAGGCAAGATCTAGGTATCGCCGATTGGTGACTGACATACCATCAACTGGTGATGCACAAAATTAATGCATCACATATACGAGGGTATACAAAGTGGAAATTGCATATTTAGGGATGACATAAGGATCTCACCAAGAATTCTGGCAACAACGACATAGAAGCGGACACCAGATTTATCCAGGTTCAGACCCCCGAGGTGGGTAACAACCCTAAGTCCTCTTCCAGAGAGACAACAAAGTATATAGTGGCTAACAAGAGCTAAACTCTAGTTGTATAAATGCTTGAGATCGATCTAGAGGTCTCGGCATGATTCTCGATGCAGGGTGCTTTGAGCCCTCAATCCTTATGAACCAGATGTAGTTTTGTGTGCCTTTGAGAATAAGTTGTGCTTGAGATTCCACAAAGGGACTCGTGTTCTTTACATTCGCGCCGTAACTTGGCCTCCAAGTTGCCGTCAAACAAACCCGGACTCCGAGTCGGTCACGAATAGGAAAGTGATGTCCTTAATTAGTCCACACGATCTAGGACTCCATCGTCTGTTATTCCAAATCCACTCCCACATTCCTTTCTCGTACGCCTTGATATAAGGGCCTTCTAGAATGTATTCGGGCACTGAATACAAAAATGCCTTTCGTATAACTTCATTTCTCATACTTGCACTTTATTTATCCAAATACGGGTATATTTGTTGACGACTACACTGTCAGCCATGGTCTAGTGATGACATCAAGCGTGCTATAGGAACACTCTGTCAGAAGACACCAGCTTACGTTGCGTCGTAAGATAATTAGTTTGAATGTGTGCGCCATAGAATTTGTTAAAAGGATTGGAGTCCAACAAGTTACAAGCAGCTTGTTCAACTTCTATGTAGATTTTTACACTACCTTATCATTAATTAAGTTGGCCGTTTGGCTAATCAATAAAAATTCAAACATAGACGTTCTACTCATCATAACTATGGTTTCATAAATGGAAAATACATATCTTATATATCTTCTTCTACATCTAAATATTTAGCCCTCACTAACTTAGTTCTCTCAACATGCAAGTATGCTATCTTAGCAAGCAACATGCTTTAGAAAAGGCTCATCTCAAAATGCAACCATGCATTGGAAACCCCACCTTAACATACAAACATGCATTAGAATAAGAATTTCCATCCTATAATTCTATTTATATTTAATAAATATGTTTTTTGGGAAAAACTTTTGATCTATTCATCAACTGTCATGGTAGTACAAAGAACACCAAAAGTAACAGAAATTACATCCAGGTCCATAGACCACCTAGTGACGACTACAGTCACTGGAGTGAGCCGAAGGTGTGCCACCGTCATTGCCCCTCCCTAACTGGAGTTGCGCAAACCTTGTTGTAGTAGATAGTCGTGAAGTCATCGTGCTAAGGCCCCACAAGACCAGCATACCAGAACAACAACCGTTGCTGATGAAGCGAAGCGTAGATCGGACGGATCCAACCTGTAGACACACAAACATAGACGAACGAAGACTAGATCCACGGAGATCCACCGAAGACCAACACCGATCGAATCACAAGAGATCTACCAGAGACACAACTCCACACACCCTCCAACGATGCTAGACGCACCGCCGCGACGGGGGCTAGGCGGGAAAGACCTTATTCCATCCTCCGGGAGCCGCCACCACCGCCTAGCCTTCATGAGCAGGACACAAACCCTAATCGAAATAAAAAACAACTACAAATGGAGCAGAATCCATCCCGCCGGCAAGGGCTTGGGTCCACCATGCCTCCATGGCCCTAAGTTCGCAGGAGATGATATAGACCGGTGGAGGCGCCGACGGGAGGCAGGAAGACCTTGTCGCCATGGAGTCGCCTTTCTTGGGGACGAGGAAATTGGAAACATGTCCTTATTTAACAAATATTTTTTAACTACACAATAATCAAACACAATAAATTATACGTATTTTTCTGTTTTAGTTATCATATTATCACTCCCAATATTCATGTTCCACACAACAAAATCTCATTCAAACATATTGCAAAACTTTCTGCAACGACGTGTGGGGTATCATCTAGTACTTATCACAGTATGAGTGTAGCTTCCGTTCAAGATACTCGAATTTTATGTATATCATGGTGACATGCATATTTTATGAGTATGAGTGTAGCATATTTTAAATTTATATATGTCAGTTCCATGCAATTTATTTGTTTACAATGTGTTGGGCTTGTTTCGAAACTAGGTCGTACAGTCTCCAAAATTAATGTATTGCTAATGCACAGTTAATTTTTTTTTGAACATTCACCCTAGCGTGGGGCGCGGGGGGGGGGGGGGGGGATCCCCACCTGAATTTGACCTCATCCAGAGAAAATATTGATCTAGTTTATAAGGGAAACCGGATCGAAAACGATACAGTCGGAGGGCCAATACAACCTGCCGAAGCAAGAACAAGGGAAACACAAAAACACCCCTACATAGTTATAACACAACGCAAAAGCCAACTACCAAAGGACAGGTGGAAGGATGTGCAACACAAGTTATGAGGTAACCATTAAGAAGGCATAGCTGGCAAGACAACAAATGGGCTCTCTCAGAGGTCGCCGAGAGAGCACACCAACAACAGCAACGATGAATCTGCTGACAAAGGATAACGCAAGGTTTCACCACCAAGCAGTTGTACCATTACCAATCCCGAGCCATCCAACATCGAACAATAGGGGGATGCCTGTGGCGAGGTGAGAATAACGAAGGGGAAGACGCAGGCTCAGCGAGCATGCACAGAGATCGTGCCAATACACCACCGAGAGGAGGGGTTAGTTGTTGGGATGAGCGGAAGAGTGGCATGCTGATAGAGAGTGCCTAGAAGAAAATATCTTGTAAAAGGCGGCGGAGTTTAAATGGATGACACACACAACCACAAGTTGATGAGAACAAACGATCCAAGAAGAGGCCGTACTGAGTGTTGTAGGAAGCTCCCTGACGAGAAGACGAGATCACCGGGCTGCCGAGAGAAGAAATATCATCACAGAGGGAAACGAAGGCAGAGGGCCGCGCCTCGAACAAGAAGAGGGGTGATCATGAGCCCCCTTGGCAGCACCTCTAAGAAGGAACATGGCTCCCAAACGGGCACAGCACCGACGGCAACACGAAAACCACCAAATGGCAACACACGAAGGGATGGCGTAGGCATTGAGGCCGAACGGGGTGTGACAGAGCTACGCCGCACACGGGCTGCGAGCACCTTGTGTGGAACCAACAAAGGGCAGGCAGACTGGCGAATCATCTGTGCAGCATAGAGATTACCCACCCGTGCCGACAGCAGGTGGATTCCAACGCCGAATGGCCGGAACAATAGTTGTGGGTGAGCGTGGCCAGCTGTGACACAACCGATGGTGACCGCTTAGGAGGGTGGGTGGTCGAGGCCCGGCAGGCCATGCTCTGCACGGCGAAGCACAAAGCAGGGGTTAATGTAGTGGCACCCAGTGGCACCGCAGACGTCAGGAAGGCGGTGCAGGGGGTGACTTTGTGGCACCCAGTTTCGCCACAGACGTCAGGAGGGTGGTGAGGCTGTGTATGTCGAAGCTGATGCTCACATTGGGGCTGGGCTGGTGACATAGCCACCAGGGACGAGCAAGAGGCAGCCCTGCACACCACGGCGGTGACCACCACGGCTGGCGGCCACAGGTGGAGCATGGAGGCTGGTGGGAAGAAGCAGCGATGTCGGAGACCCGTCTCCGTCTGAGGAGGCGGAGGAGTGAATCGCAGGAGTGGAGATAGGCGAGCAGCGGGCATCGCGCCCGCATGTGGTGCAGCCGAGGGGAGACGCGGAGAGGTGGAGAGGATGTGCGAGCACACATGGGAGAGCGTCGGAGGCAGGGGATGGATGGGTGGGCATGGGGAGCGCGCCGGAGAGAGACGAGGTGGATCTGGATCTGCATCGGAAGCAGAGAACGAAGCCGTGAGGAGAGGGAGGGCGGCGAGCGCGGGTGGCGCGCGTCCTCGCCACAGCCATCTGCCGCTGGGCTTTGCCTTTGGGCCTCCTTTGGCGATGGCGAGTGCAAGGTTGGCGGCGGTGAAGGGCTCTGTGGGTGGCAGCACGGGGGCCCTCCGGAGTCACGTGAGCGACCCGGGAGGTGGGGGCTTGTGGCAAATGTTGTTTGGCCGTAACATGTCTCGTTGATAGCTACTCCCTCTGTAAACTAATATAAGAGCGTTTAGATTACTAAAGTAGTGTTCTAAACGCTCTTATATTAGTTTACGGAGGGAGTACAAAATGATGATCACGTATTATTGATCTGCTGGACCTGCTGGGAGGAACTAAGGCACATATTGTTGTCGATGATATAATCATAATTCGTCGGCCGTGGGAAGCACAGAATTATGTGTAATTAAACTTAAACACAGCTTGCTAGCACATAAAATGCCCCTAAAAAGGCATACAATGATGGACGGCTTTTATTTCCTGAAAATCTGCACACTTGCAGATAAACTATGCATTGGGTGCGCTGTAAACATCACCAGCCTACATATGCACATCTGGGGAATCTTTCGTTGCTAATTAAAAACGATACCGGCCGGCTCAATTTGCCTAGACTTATTCTTATCATGGACATGGCACGTGCCGGTTGCCCTTTTTATTATTGTGTATTGGTCTTGTAGTCATTTCTTCTCTCCGTCGCAGGTTATCTATCAATGTAATCCACCTGTCCTTTATATTACTCCCTGGTTGATAAGAGGAATCAATCCACATTCTAAACGTGCAAAGCTACTGTGCGAACGTGGGCGGCGGCCACGGCCTGGTAGACCATAATCTACGGATATTGATGCAAGCTAGCTAGGTGTGATCTATCTTGCATGCTGAAAAATAATCATGGTTGTTCGAGAGTGTAGCCGCCCCCGGATGCAGACAAATGGTCCTCGATCGGACAGAACTAAAATTAATATTGATCTATAATAATATGAGGGCCGGGGAACTGAAAACTAGATCAATCATAAGCACAGTCACATGCATGCTGCAATTGCAACTTACTAATCGTACCACATTGTCGCATGGGTAGGTTCTATCTGATGCTGACATTTTTTGATCGCGCTCGTTGATTTCTTTTAAATAACTCGACTGAGGATTCTCACCTGAATAATATTACTCGAAGGTTAAACCTAAGTTCGGAATTACAAGGCTACACCAATACGCGAGAAGAGGCATTGACACCAAGGTGTCACGTTTTTGCCTTAGGACTAGGTTATCTAAATCTATGAGTCCAGAGAGTGAAATCTAAAACAATATTCCTAATAGTACAATCAGCATTATGTGACTCAATCATTGCGGAATACTCTGACATTTCTTGACTCGCAAATCTTCCAAACGATGGCAAGGAACACGGTCGGCCCGATGAGTGGGTCTAGGGCTTGTGTGTTGTAGAAATACCAAATCTGTTGAACTGATGCAAGAGCATCGAACTCTAGTTGCCTGAGTTGTTGCCAGACAGTCGATGAAGACATAATCAGCGGGCTTGACTGGGGCTTGACATCGGGCACACGCACTATTTTGGCCAATGTGCTTGCGAAGAAGATTTGCTTTGGTGCTTAGTTTGTCCCTGTACAATAGTCAATCGAAAATTTTCACCTTGTTTGGGGCCTTGGAGGACTAGATTAAGTCGGCACTGGGATCCTAATCTTCCTCGCTCCGTAGCAATGTGTAACTATTCTTGGAGTAGGATGAAGGGGCCACTGATGAGGAATGTTTGGTCCGGTATACCCTCAAGTATAAAATACGGCAACAAAGAGACGACCACATCGAACTCTATGGTGGCAACATGAGTAAGGCGGTTTGTGGGGTTAGAAAGTAATCTATTTTGCATGATTTGGGAAGGCTGAGGGAGATTTAATCATGGGCTCATAGCTAACTCTCTAATTGCAGCAGCTAATTTCCTTTCTTTTAAATCAGCAGTATCAGCTGTAGCTGCATTTGTAGCTCTTTCATTGATGGTATCCACGACGCTCTACCGCTCATTGAAGTCAAAGTATAATGAAGAGATAACTAGGAAGGTCAAAATAGACATATGGCACATCGAAACCCACAAGGTACACTTTTGCTGAAGTTAAGAAGATAGCAAGATGGTTCAAGGATAAACTGGGCCAGGGTGGATTTGGAAGTGTGTATGAAGGCACGCTACCAAATGGAGTACCTGTAGTTGTCAAGATGCTAGAGAGTTCTACAGGAGCTGGAGAAGAATTCATCAATGAAGTCGCAACCATCAGACTAATCCACCATGCGAATATAGTTCGCCTCTTGGGGTTTTGGTCCAAAGGCACGAGACGGGCTCTTCTTTATGAATTCATGCCTAACGAGTCACTGGAGAAGTACATATCCTCACATGTTTCTAAGGTTTCTCAACAACTCCTAGCACCCAACAAAATGCTAGATATTGCTTTAGGCATTGCCCGAGGAATGGAATACCTGCATCAAAGCTGCAACCAGTGCATTCTCCACTTTGACATCAAACCACACAATATCTTGCTGGACTACAACTTCAATCCGAAGATCTCAGACTTTGGCCTTGCAAAGCTGTGTGCAAGGTATCAAAGCATTGTTACCTTGACTGCATCGAGAGGCACCACATGGGATACATCACGCCGGAGTTGTATTCCCGAAACTTTGGAGGGGTGTCGTACAAGTCAGATGTGTACAGTTCCGGCATGCTGGTGCTAGAAATGATGAGTGAAAGGAGGAACTCATATCCACGTTTTGAGAGACAGCACGAGGTATACCTCCCGGAGTAGATTTATGAGAACGTAATCACTTTAGCCTTTCTAGCAGTACTTGATACCGTCAGATCTTTTCCTATTTTACTTTCTGCTCTGGCTGTGTTACTGAGGAGATGATGTAAGACTTTGGTTTTCTTAATGAAAATTTTGTGGGGGGGCTTTCATCTAAAACAACGAGAAACTAATCAGTAAGCAGAAACTGGGGCTTACTTTGGATATGACAGCAGAAGACAAGAAAATAAAAGAAGGCTGACTATTGTGGACTGTGGTGTAAGAACCCGAAAAATCGACCATCGATGATGAAGGTGGAAAATTTGTTAACTGGGAGGGTGCATAATCCCCCTAAGCTCTTTGTGCCGTCTGGAAATCGTCCTATACCGCAAAACTTGACGAACACATGAACATGCATTGAGTTTTTGTGTATTATTATTACACGTTTGAGGGAACTTAACTCGCATATGCATTGTAAATTGTAATGTCATTGCACTAGCATGCCCAATGTTCGATTAGATATTGAACTGCATGGGATTTTGCAGTACTGTAAATATTGTAATACTATTAATTAGAAAGACATGAAACTGGATTTTGCAACAGTTGAATAATGTTAATATTTGTATCTTATCCTAACCCGCCATTCCTATGATTTCCCCACTTTCCCTCATGCATTTTCGATCGTGCAGTGTACTAGCCATTTCCTTCTCAGCATTATAATATGATCTTGTAAGCTCTTTCTAACACAGTGATGCTCAGATCGCCTGCTTATTCTAGAAAAGGAGAGGATCCTTTAACTAATCATCACATTGCCATGATTAGTCACTACTAGAACCTCCGCATTCTTGTTCTAGAAACAAAAAAGAACGCAAAGGCATTACCATGGCAGATAGCTTCCGCGGGTGGTCCGGTGAGGGAGCCGGGGTACTTGGGAAGATGAGGAACTTGCATAGCCGATGAAGAATGTGAGCGGTAGCTCCGGTGGGCAGGCACGCTTGACTGCGTCACCGGATTAAGCGCTCGCCGGCCGCTGGCCGCTGCTTAGGATTAAGCGCTCGCATGCGATTGGCCTGGCCTAGTACAGCTGGCTGGGTTTTTTCCCTACCGGTTATCGGAAGGTTGTACAACCTTCGCTGAACTGTTTTTTTCTTTTTCGGTGTGTCTCTTTTGCTGGTTTACAGGTTTTCCTTTCGTTTTTTTTCTTCTATTTTTCCATTTTCTTTTCTTTTTTCCTTTTTATTTTCTTAGAATTTAAAATTCGTGCACCGATTTTGAAATCCAGGAACATTTTTCAAAACTCATTATTATTTTTCAAATTGGGGAACATTTTCAAATTCACATTTTTTTTAATTTCGGGAACAATCTTTTAATTCATCAGCATTTTTCAAATTTATGATTTTTTTTAATTCATGGACATTTTTCAAATTGGCGCACTTTTTTCAAAACCATTTTTGAATTCACAAACATTTTTTCAAAAGTTCCGAGCATTTTTTAAGTCCATGAACGTTGTTTCAATTTCCATTTTTTTTAATTCATGGACATTTTTCAAATTGGCGCACTTTTTTCAAAGCCATTTTTGAATTTGCAAATATTTTTTCAAATTCACAAACATTTTTCAAAGTTGCGAGCATTTTTTAAGGGCGACGCTACGCGTCGGCCGGTGGAAATTAAAAAAGGATCCGCCGCCTCTCTGACCATTGGATGGACACATTAATGACTGTCTGATCTACCAACGTAAGCAGCCATCCTTTACAACAAGAGTAGTGTTCATGCAACAGTCTGCTTGTTGCAATCGCCTAAGCCTGTATTTTTTATTTTTTGCAACAGAGATCTTATTGTGGAAATTTTTTGCAACAGAGATCTTGTTGCAGAAATTTCAAAGATCACCCATGCCTGTATTTTTTATTTTCTGCAACATAGATCTTGCTTCAGAATTTTTTTCGCAACAAAGGTCTTGTTGCAGAATTTTAAAGATCACACGACATGAGCCTGTACTTTTTTATTTTTTGCAACAGAGGTCTTGTTACAATTTGTTTTTGCAGCAAAGGTCTTGTTGCAAAAAATTTAAAAATCGATTGCATAATCTTTTGCAACAAGGGTCATGTTCCTGAATTTTTATGCAACTAAGTTTATGTTGCAAAAATTTATTTGCGAAATAGAGACCGTGAAATCAAGAAGATGTTGCCGCTCGCAGCATTGATGCTCCAGGCGCGTCGCACACTATCGTTATCACGGCCGGTGGATGGACTTGGGTAGTCCACCGGCGCTTGCAAACAACGCCATTGTTTGCAGATGATGGCCGATGGCCAGCGGTTGCAAAAAAAGGAAGAAAATGAGTGGAGGGAGGAGGTCGTTTAAGGGATAAGGTTGGGATGGGAGACATGGATGGACCCCATAGGGAACACGTGTTAACCAGGGGAGACGATGCGTTGGACTTTTCCGCCGGCTGAACCAAAGGTTTTCCCGAAAGAAAATGAGTGGAGGGAGGAGGTCGTTGAAGGGATAAGGTTGGGAAGGGAGATATGGATGGACCCCACAGGGAACACGTGTTAACCAGGGGAGACAGATGATGTGTTGGACTTTTCCGCCGGCTGAACCAAAGGTTTTCCCATTTTTTAAGTCCATGAACATTGTTTCAATTTCGCGGACAGTTTTCCAGATTTACGAAACATTTTACTAAATTGCAAACATTTTTGGAATTCATGAACATTTTTTAAAGGAGTGATAGCATTGCTCCTCTAGACACCCAATACCTTTTTAGCCATATGCAACTGCATGCACGAACATGTGGATGTAGTTTGGCCACGTCCGTTACTCGTAGCCATGCATATATGCACAATTAAAAAAAATGAAAATGGAGGATTCAATTAAGACATACAACCACGCAAAAAAGTTTACCAAACACAACCGACCGAGATTTAATCAATACGAGTAGCTCACACTAGTACTCCTAGCTACTTCAGAGACGTCCTAGCTACTTCAGAGACGTCCGAAAAACATCATAGTACAAGGCATACATTATAGTTGCATCGATCTCTTTCTCTCTCTCTCACACACACACACACACACACACACACACACACACACGTAATTACATAATATGCACGTGCGCGCTTATTTGCAAAACCAAATTAATAGTCGATCTTACAAGTTAGGTTTTGATTTGCAAGCTTAACTGGGCCGGGAAAAATAGTTGAATGCTTAGAGGTCGACGACCTTGAAGTGGCCTCGGTTCTTGACGACGACGTCGTACATGTGGCCTCCAGCGACCGTATCGTCTCTTTCGCCGGCACGTACACCAGCGCCTTTCTCGGCGCCGTCGTTGAGTTCTCTTGCCGCTCCAGCTCCATCACCCCGTCCTTCCGGAACACCCACACGCCTCCCCCCGCCATAGGTAGTCGATCTTTCTACTCTTTGGTCTTTGCCTCTGTCTACCTAGCTAGCTAGCAGGCTGGTTAATTTTTTTCCTGCTGCTGCTGCGTGAGGTGCTGGAATATATAGGCGCGGAGCCAAATACTTAATAAGGTAATTAAGGCGAGATGGTCAGTAATGTCCCGTGCTATCGGTCCGGCGACAAGGACTGACGATTGTACAGTGGAGGGGAGGGGAGGGGAGGGGAGGGGACGTGACGCTGTGGGCACGTGAAGGCGCCGCTGCAACTTGGCAGCGCGCCCGGCCCACTCCGGGCAAAAAGCGTGGTTTCCAATTGGAGCATGTAGTGTGCAGCACGTGTGGGAATGCCGTATGCCAACTCCGTCCCCGTCTCCCAGCGGCCAAGATATCAAACGAGTGGTCGCCAGCCCCAGCCTGCATGCACGTGAGCGCATACGTCCACCTAGCTTAGCTGGCTGGAATAACTTTGCGGACCCACTTGCCATCCTTTTGACATGAAGTTTCGACTGGCTAACTCACCGGGTATCTATGTTTTCCATTAGGTATACATCGCTTGGTGGGGGTGGTGAAGTTGTAGGGCATAGGCAGCTGCATCTCTAAACCCAGCTGAATATATCGGCCAAAATCACTGTTTTGACCTTGTTAGAAAACTTCAGCACAAAATGACCTCTCTCAGAAATTATTTCATGATTTGACCTTTTTTAGCAACGTCGCGGCTTATGACGTTGCACCTCTACATGAAAACGCCAAAGTTGCACGCGTTGCAGACCTGGTCCACACATACGGGTGAGTGTATGCGCGTGTATATAAGCGCTTGCGTCTGTACTGTGTTGGAAAAAAAAAGACCTGATCCACGCATCGGCCTAACCATCGTTGATTGCTGATGCGGCACGCGAGAAACGCCCAAGTATATGGCGTTGCTTGAAACTCAACCACACTTGGCGTTGCTGCACGTATGCACATGTCCGGCCGCCGTGCGAATACCCGAATACGTACACATACATATCTCTGGGTATTCGGTTATAAACACATATATAATGCCCAAGGCGTGCGGGTATTTGGTACGTATTCATATGTACAGGGCGCAACGTATAGTGCTAAAGCTACACCCATCAGCCACAAGTATACACCCTATAGCTATATGCTTAGTCTTTCAATGCATGCAAGTAATAATACGTAGGCAATTTTGTCATGCTCCACGTGCAAGGCTAATCAAGAGTTCAGCTCGTGCATGCATGCACTAGTCCGTGTGTACACATATATTCTTTTATGTGTGTCATGTACTCAAGAAAAATATTCTAGATTGAAAATTTAATTACATGAGTTGGTCATGTAGAAGAGAAAGAAGGAAAAGATTAAAAAACCATCGATTGATGATTTTCTACTTCTTGTTGTTTTTCTTTAATACTATGTATAAGTATTTAACTTCTCTTTGGAACAAAATCGCGTCGAACAAATGCCCCCTCACCAAGTTGATTGTGAGAGAGGGGGTCGAGTGCTAAAGTGTCTGCAACTAAAAAAGTAACCCACATGGAACATACTACATTGCATTGCTAATGTCAAATTTAGGCATTTTTTAAAAACCATTTAATATTTTTAACGCATCAATTGAATTTCTAGCTATTTACCCGATATAATTCAGTTTTGCACTACATGTATATAAAAAGGGATAACAATGCAAGCAAAATTCATATGTAATTAACTTCTTTAAACCTTTAGTTCGTATAAAAAAATATAATACAAAATTTTGTTTGGGAAAATCCAAATATATATATATATATGTGTTGATGTGAATATGTATCCGAATACCCGCATGCATATATATATATATGTGTGTGTGTGTGTGTTTATAGCTGAATACCCGCACACATGTATGTGTACGTATTCGGGTATTCGTGTGACGGCCGGACGTGCACATACGTTGCAGCAACAGCGATCAACAGCGATTAGGCCGATAGTGGGCCAGGTCTGCAACGCATGCAACTTTGGCCTTTCCAGGTAGAGCTACAGCGCCAGAAGCCGTGGCGTTACTAAAAAGGGTCAAATCATGAAATAATTTATGAGAGAGGTCATTTTGTGTTGAAGTTTCCTGACAAGGTCAAAATTGTGATTTTGACCAGATATATCGGAGGTCAATAGGAGTACTCGTTCGAGATAGAACACGGGTACTATTTAGCAGGTTCCTAGAGTTGGCCTATTCTTACTTAAAAAAAAGCGATAGAGATGCATTTTACTTTTCTTATGTGAAGGAAAATTAGCTACTTGAATATTTCTGTTTTACATCCATGGGCCACATGGTATATCCTTTGTACTCCCTCCGTCCCGAAAAGATTGTCACGGGGGTTCAAATTTGAACTACTGTGCCTTTTCCAAAAAAAAAACCTACCGTAACTTCAAATTGTCAAAAATCAAACCATGCCAGGCACGGGCTCCAGGCACGTGTAGATCATGCCACCGGCCAGGCTGACAGAATATAGACTAATCAAGCCATTTTGATCCATATTTTGAGAAGTGTGGTGAATTGACACAATATGTTCTGCAATATGTTCAGACACAATATGTTCAACCATTTTGATCCATATTGTGGTGAATTGACACAATATGGTGAATTGATCCATATTATGAAGTGTAGTGAATTGATCCATATTCTGCAATATATACAAAATATGTTCTGTAATATACAACTTCAGGTTCTTGTGTAAATTCAATCTGTAAGTATACTGGAGTAAACTGTAGGAGTATTTCTCATTATTCAATCTATAAGTATACTAGAGTAAACTTCAGGTTCTTGTGTAAATTCAATCTATAAGTATACTGGGGTAAACTGAAGTGTGGTGAATTGATCCATATTCAGGCTCTCTATCGGAGTATTTCTCATTCATAAGAGGTGCTCAACAAACTCAATCTAAACTGGAGTAAACTGGAGTAAACTAGAGTAAAACTGGAGTAAACTGGGGTAAATGCAACTAAACTAGAGTACTGGAAATTCATACTCTTATTTAGACCATGAATAGTGGTAAATCTATAAGCATTCACACTCTTATTGCTCACCCCGGGCATAAAAACCGAAGACCGAAAACCTCACCCGAAAAGACCGAGACCGAACCCGAAAAGACCGAACTAGAAAAGACCGAATTCCCAAAGGTGTGGATGCATAAATCATCGTACTAATCAATGTCGAATTCCCAAGCACCTTCTGGATCTATACATGAAGTATGGAGAAAAGGGCAAACAAGTTCATGGAAAGAAAGCTGAAGGTCACTTCAACGCAATTCAAGATAACCCTCAAGTTGGTCCTTCTCAAAGCACTATTCAAGTATACGAGCCAAAGGACAATATCATCCTCGATGAAGACATGCTTGTGGATTACACCCAAGATGTTTTTGGAGACCTCGGTTAATCTCCATAAACAAGTTGATGTCACTTAGCTATTTAAATACTACAAAATGTTATATATTGAATAACAATAAGTAGAATAACGTCTTTCAGACTATGTATATTGTATTATGTGAATCAGACATAATATTATAATTTACATTTGTAAATATAAATAACATGTATGTAATTTGATGAATATATGAATAAAATAAGATTTATTCTAAAATATTCCATTTCTATTTATAGAAATTTTACGGGAAATAATCCGATGGAGGAAGAATTATGTTTAGTGGATAGTGCTATCACTAATACAATTTTAAGGGAAACAAAATACTTTCAAACTATTACAAAGAAAAAGAAAGATGTTATGACCATAATTGGTAGTAAGAAAGCAATTATTGGTTAAGGAAGAGTCACTTTCACACACTCAATGGGTACTACTATCATAATTCAGAATGCACTCTTGTATCTTGAATCTACGTGTACCCTTATAAGTTTCAAAGATATCCGATCTAACAATTTCCATCCAAGAAAATTAGGGATGGATACGAAAGAATTTTTGTTTTAGCAAAAAGCAGCAGATACAAGCAAGAAATCTTATAAAAAAATCCCTTCATTCTCATCTGGATTATACTTGACATACATCAAACCCGTACTTTATGTTGCATACACGCTAATTCTGTTGGTCACAACCTAAAAGTTGCAAAATTCTCAAGTTATTAGATTTTATGTGCACCACATATGCCATGAAAAAAAGGACTCTCTCACCTTAAGATTCAGAAAGTAGTCACTTAAATTTCTTGAATACATCCAAAAGAAGATATATTTGGACTACTCAACTATTGTTGTGGTATATATTCATGGCATCCATAGACATCTAATAGATGATCTTATGTGGGTCTCTAATCTACACAAATCCATGATTTTACTAAATTAATTGCTCAAAATATCAAATTATGAGCAAATTATCCTAGCATATGGGTTAAACTCATTTGAATGCCATTTTTACGAGCATTAATGATTTTACTAAGTACCTCATGTACATACCCAAAAAGGTGCAACTAAATTCTTTATCAAAAGAATCAAACTAATCAAGTGACCACTTCTACATAATTTTAATTTTCCAACATCTTGTTGGAGACATGCGGTCTTACACGCCGCAGATCTATTCTAGATCATACCAACTGCATATCATAATGCTTCCCCTTGCAGTAAGTACATGGAAATCAACAAGTATTTCTCATCTGCGATAATTCGGATATATACCGATATCACCACTCCAGCGTACATTAACGGGCCCTCACAGTAAATTTGGGATCCATATGAGTTATAACTATTTATTTATCCGTCAATCATAAATATCTAACGCTCCTATCAGGGGAACAGGTTATAGCCATTACGTTGATTACATTTGAAATAAGGACATTTTTGACATTAGGTGGAGATTCGTACCACAATGAATGCCGATAAATTACAAATGTCATGGACTTTCAGTCATCATATTCATGTATTTCAAATTCTGAACCTAAAGTTCAATCATATATTTGCAACACATTGCAAATCTGCCATATACATTTACTTATGACAAATACGTCATGAAATCACATTATGCATGCAAAGTGGAAGTATCTCATACAACCACTATTCTCCCCAATTGAGAGAAAAAGGGGGAGAAACATGATCACATGAGATAGATTTATCATACGTATCCATGGAATAAGAGGAAATTATATCCTCAACTATAGTAAATGTAGTTCAACCTTAAGTTGAATAAAACATCGGATGCTCATCATCCAAGCCCAACATAAATGTGCACACTATTTGAAATGTTGGAACATCGAAACACGTTGACTCCATCGTTATGGGAAATCACGAGGAGTTAGAAAGACATAAATACCATTTCCACAATTTTCATTGATTCAACAGAATCATATAACATAACGTAAAGACTACATTTGTCGACAAATATTTATTCTTGAATTGCTAAAACCTTTAGGGCCCTGAACCAAAGTCCATGGTAGAGTGCCTCATGCACTCATATATTGGTTCAACTAGAAGGAGGCAATTAAATAAGAATAGCACTCGCTCAAAGAGAGGTGTTTACCATAGTAATACATTCTCCTCATCAGTTTTTTTTCCTCCTAGAAGACAAATTAATTTTGTTCATAACGAAAACAATGAGGTGGTGAAAAAGCGAGGCTTGTAGCACAAGGGTTCACGCAGAGACCCGATATTAACTATGATGTAAAAATACCCTCTTGGTATAAGTGGAATTACGTTTCGATATTAATATAATTGGCAATTACAAATAAACTATCCATGCACTTGATGGACATGGTGATTACATACTGATATGTATCACTCAATTCGGATATCTAAATAAATGTCCCTAACAGACATAAAATCCGAATCCAAAAACCAATCGCAACATATATTGTGTAAAACATTAAAATGTCACTTCATAACTTAAAAGAGTCGAAAATTGTGTGGTACAATCGACTATGATATTTTCTTATTCAAAAGGATACTCAGATAAAGATTGCTTGCATGTAGTTATTAACAAAATCCCTCCCTGGATTTTACATGACCTATATATTTATCGATGAATTTATCATCGAAGTTTATACAAAATATGAAAATTACTCGCAATCATTTGAAGACGGATATTATGTAGTAAGATTCAACAGAATCACCTGCCATTATCTATCAAGATAATACCACTTGTATTGCTCAAATGCATACGCTTTACATATAAAACAATATTGCAAATTGAGATTTTGAAAAGTTTAGGGGGAGAAACTCCTAGAACTAAACTTATTATTTATCATCCGATAAATAAAAATATTGTACTCTTTTCCTTATGAGTTCTCCGACGGATTTCTCATATAGGTTTTAATGAGATAAATTCTATACCCACGGTATATCAAAATTTCTATATTATCTTTTTATATTTTTCCCACAGGATTTAGAAGGATATAAGACCATGCAAGATCAAAGACCATCAAGATCAAACAGGGATTTTTGAACACTCAGCACTCTTTGAAGAATTTCAAGACAATGAAGCATATAAAGATTAGCGTTTGTTCAAAGGGGAGTGTTAGGATTCATTAGCGTCATGTTTAGGCTAAGTGGGTAGTTATAGTTGTGTTAGAATATTCTCTAGAATAAACTGCCACCGGTTAGAACCTTGGCGTTGTCCAAACGCGGTTTAGTCCGAACGGACACAAACTTTGTAACTGCTCATGTACTCGCGGCTGTTAGGTTAGTATAAATAGCCAACAGTCCCTATCAATAAAGACACTCGTTCCACGAAAATACAAAGGTGCACATGGGTGCGCGCGCACCCACTTGAATAGTAAATTCATAAAAAATACTAGAAAATTTTAAAAAAATCTGAAATTTCGCAGTCAGAAACTTAGTCGACCATTCTACTCGCATGGAAAGTTTCATGATGTATTGACGCCCATGGTATTCTTAGTAAAGAAAATACAACTGTGACCATACTATTCATCAAACAGTGTTTTTTAATATAGCTTTAATTTTGTCATTTTTGCCCAGATTACCACGGATGTGATTTCTTCGTGAAACTTCATACGCGAGTATACTGGTTGACTATGTATATTACAAAAATAAATTCAGATGTTTTTGATTTTTTCTAGCATTTTTTGAATTTATTTTTCATAAAGGGTGCGCGCGCACCCATGTTCACCAAATCCGCGTCGCTCATTCCATTCACTTTCTCTCTACTCTTCTCAGAAAGCACGCCGGACGAGATGAACTCTGAAACTTGTTCATTTTCCCACCTGTGTATGGAGGTTTGACCAGATTGGCAGTAATTAGTGGCGTTGCTTCCCAACGCAAACGCCAGCACAGCCAAGATATCAACGCCACTAATAAGAGGGGCCCAGAAAATTACGTTGCTGATGGGACGCATTTCACACTGTTGACGTTGGACACGTCATTCCACGCAACTAAGAATGGTGGCTATTAGTGGCGTTGGTATTTATACCGTAGAGAAAAACTCCACTAATGACCACGCGTCAACGCCACTAATAAATGGGGCCGAGTTCATAACTGTTGTGTGGGTCCCACTATGCACTGGTGGCGCTTGGTCCAAGAGCCAACGCCACTAATATATTATGTACTAGTGACGTGCGAAAGATAACCGCGCCACTTAACACTACCTGGCTGGTCGGACAGTTAGGTCCGGCCAACCAGTGATGTCCGCGAACTTTCCCACGCCACTAGAGTTGTACTATCAGTAGAGGGCCCTAATATGCAAACGATCTATGGTATTTTAGAAATTACCAGCGGCGTCTGGAATTTTAACAGCGCCACTAATTATCTGTTCCTATAAGGGTTTTCCTACTAGCGCATACTCACACAACATCTATTGAAGACTAACCAGAAAGCTTCAAGGTCGCTACTTATGCGACAAGGAATTTCGCTACCTTAGGACAGTTAGAGTTACTACCACCATTTACTGGGGCTTCCATTCAAAGCTTATCACACTTCTCCTTCTGACCTTTCACCAGGTGTTATACTCTATACATCGTGTTACCACTTAGCAGATTCTTGTTTTTTTTAATAAACTTTCGCTGCCCCCGGTATGTGTTGCTTTCCTAATGAAAAGATAGGAGAGCACCCCTTCTCCGGAAGTTACAGGGTCATTTTGTCAAGTACCTTCGACATGGTTCTCTCGACGCGCCCTAGTATACTCTACTGGTTCACCTGTGTCGGTTTGGGGTACGGTCAGTAACCGGGAGGATCGCCCTCTCAATTCGAAGTCATTGTTGATGACTCGATGTCGACGAGGATACCATCTCACACAGAAAATGATAATCAGCCTTGGCCAGTGAGGAAGTGCCACATACAAGTACGCAAGATGCGGAAGCACTGATAAATAGGTTTTTTAGGAGAAGGAATTAAAGATGATTCGTTTAAGAAAATCATCAAAGTGAGAGAACATTAACTACGTATACGGTGGAAAAGTGTTGTGTCCGTCTTCCTCCTCCTTGTACTTCCAAAAAAAAAACCTGTTCACGTTAGAGTATGTAGCAAAAGGGCCCGTGCGTTGCAACGGGTACAAAATTAGTAGAATATAAACATGAGAACTGAGGACATAAGTTGGATGAGAATCTCTAATGAGCAGACATTGACCTTTTTGCAAAGTGTAGCAGAGAGAATGTAGAACATGCTTGTTTCTTATTGCATCATCTACTTGGAGATGTAATGGCCTTGCCTTGCCATAGATGCTATCGACCATGAGCTTTTCTTCTCAAGCGTCAATTCTTTCTGCTTGTTCCAACCACCCAAGTGCCAAACCAGATGGCCAGCTGCCCGACACAGTGCCGATAATGTTGGGATTCGCCCACAGGATCGATCACATCAAATCACAATGAACACGCACACACAAAAACTTTTGCCAAAGGCACCTGTCGTGCCTTACTTTTCCCTCTTTATTTTTCTCCTTTTTTAGCTCACACGGTTACAACTTCACGACCGTATACACGCATATATATATATATGCAGCCCAACCAGCCGACCCTAGTTTCCTAGACATACTCGGAAGAGGACACGAACACCACATCCTAGACCTACACGGGTAAGGACCCAAGTCCTTACGTACAAGTCCATGCATGCTACTATCCCAGGTACAACTAATCCTAGTTAACCTAAACACACACGGCCACCTTAATCAGACTACTACTTGGACTCTACTTATCTCGCGTAGACTCTAACTCATTAAGACTCAAGATTATTTCTAACATTCTCTCCCTAATCTTGATACCATGTCTTCTGTGCTTCTCCGGTCTTGACTCGTTGACGATTCATCCCTTGTCGACTCATCCGCTCGCACCACGACAAGTCAAATTGCCGGCTAGATCGTTTGCAACAATCTCCCCTCCAATTTCGACTTGGCAAATGCCTTGGACTACCCAGCCTCGCCAGTAACCTGTGGAATACACCACCCGGTGGACACACCATCCACCCTAGCAAGATACATGCCGACTCCTTGTGGATAACACCACCCCGTGCACTACACCATGCACTCCAGCCTCATGTAGAGACATGGCCTCATTGAAGAGACTCACCTTCACTGGTTTACCGCCCCCACATACTTGAACTTGATCCTCCCGTCGAGACACATAGACGGCTTGGGCACGCTTCATCTTCAACGACTCCTCACAGAGACGAGCACTTGGACTTCACGACGACTCGCTGACTGGACGACAACCTAGATGTGCTAACTCGCACGACTCCTTGACTCCTCCGGACGACGATCTTGACGACTTGCCGGCACCGCACCTTGGCACCACCGCTCCCATCAACGATCACCTTCCACCGCCTTGCCGACGACAGCCTGTCGCCTCCCGCCATGTCGCTCCACCGAACGACAATCGCCTGATCCTCCTCATCGCTGCACCACCCAGCGACTATATTGCCCGCCCCGAGGCGCTAGTCGGGTCGCCATCCCGGGGCAAGCGCGACTTCAATCGCCCTAGCTCTGATACCAATTGTTGGGATTCGTCCACAGGATCGATCACATCAAATCACGACGAACACGCACACACAAAAACTTTTGCTAAAGGCACCTGTCGTGCATTACTTTTCCCTCTTTATTTTTCTCCTTTTTCAGCTCACACGGTTACAACTTCACGACCGTATACACGCATATATATATATGCAGCCCAACCAGCCGACCCTAGTTTCCTAGACATACTCGGAACAGCACACGAACACCACATCCTAGACCTACACGGGTAAGGACCCAAGTCCTTACGTACAAGTCCATGCATGCTACTATCCCAGGTACAACTAATCCTAGTTAACCTAAACACACACGGCCACCTTAATCAGACTACTACTTGGACTCTACTTATCTCACGTAGACTCTAACTCATTTAGACTCAAGATTATTTCTAACATTCTCTCCCTAATCTTGATACCATGTCTTCTGTGCTTCTCCGGTCTTGACTCGTTGACGATTCATCCCTTGTCGACTCATCCGCTCGCACCACGACAAGTCAAATTGCTGGCTAGATCGTTTGCAACAGATAAGGCCCAAGAAAAAAAGTACTAACCACCATGAGGAATTGGACACCCCAGTGTCAGTTTGGTGGACATCGTCGGCACCGCCGACAATGCATAGTGCTCTGCTCACCCTATTTCTTTAAAGAATAGCAGATCAGAGGAAATCAGGTTTAGAGAGAATTACACCGCTGGTAAGCTGCCGCAGCTCGTTGCCGATCTGATGGAAGTTTTTCGGACGCACCAATTGAAGGAAGTTGACGTACATACAGAGAGCTAGCATAGGCCGCAGCAACTGATTTAGATCAGGAAATGTACCACTTGTCGATGCTAGCTAGCTAATTAATGGATTTTCTAGTACGTGCTTGTGTGTTTATCAACCGGCTTTTGTACGTCTGTATTTTGTGCATGAGAGGAAAAGGATCAAGCATCGTCGTCTCGCGTCCTCGGAGCTAGCTTTAGACAGCGGCCACCTGTGCCGCGCGACCAGCCTCGCCTTGAAGCATGCGTGCTTTTTCTTGGCTAATTGATTCTGGCAGCTCATTAATTCTTTTTCCTTCAGTAAGCGCACCGCTATTGATGTGTCAGCTTCTTGATTATCGCAACTCACGCATAAAAAAATTGATGTGATTTGATGTTATAAAGCGATGTGGGACTATTAATTATAAGCCAGACCCTATTTTATATAACCCAAATGTGATTTAGCTCAATTGGGTGCATGCTCAAGCCTTCGGACAGGAGGTCGGGAGTTTGATCCGCCAAACCGCCGTATTCTTTTTCCTCCCTCGGAATCCCTCTGGGCCCAAACTGATACTTCTGGCCCAGCCTACGTGCGAAGGCCCAGGCACGGATGACATACGTAGCTTTTTTTTAATAGACTGCGGGTTGAACCTTTAAAATATTATTAGGCGCTTTTATGTAAAACATCATGACGGACCAAGAATATCTATTTTCTTTGATAGTAGGTATAGATCTTGAGTCTAATTAGTTAGTTTCTACCCAAACGCTATGTAACGAGTACGCGCGATCCAGCAATCCCGAGCGGCCAAACGCCAGCCGTCCGTCACGCGACACGATCCTGCCACGTGATGGATTGATCCGACATGGAAGGGAGACAGAGCGGTGGCGTTTTGTCGTGTTTACGTTCCAACTTTTGGGAAATCCGCCTGTCGTTTCGCACACATGCCCCCGCCCCCTCCTCTCCTCACTCCCACCTCCTCAGCTGCAGGGGGAGAGAAATCCCCAGATCGTCGGCGACCGCGGCCGGCGAGAGCACAAACGGCGGCGACGAATCAAGGAGCGACCGCGAGATCGAAGACACCGCTCCACGCGGACACGGGACACCACCAGTTCGAGCGAGAGGGGGCCGCGCGATGAGTGAAGGGAAGGTGTCAGATCCCAAAGGGAATCGGACTGATAATGTTACTCCCGATGTGGAGCACCCTCGATTAATTGGGGATTTTACTAGCCTAAGCTACTGCAACTAAGAACAGAAGAAGAACGCAAGGGAAAGTAGCTAGGGATTGATATTTTTATTGATACTCAATACAACGATAAGAACTACAGCTCACTTATATAGTGTTACAGTCAGGCTGGCCGGTGAAAACTAGACGACAGCTATCAGCCGTTAGATCTTGTCGTCGTAGTCAGCCGTTGGATCTTCATAACTCTGTCGAAGTGGCATCTGCTAACTGAAGAATGGTTGACACTGTCGCTTCAGGTTCAGATAACATACGCCGGGTGTGACAATGCCTCCCCGAGAAGAACAATGTATCTTCAGGCCGGAAAGACTTGTTTAATAAAGTTTGCATCCTCCCAAGATGTATCTTCAGGCGCTAAATTGGCCCATTGTATGAGCCACTGTGTTACTGGGAGTCCTTTCCTGGGCATTGATCTTGTTTCGATGACTGCCACTGGTTCAGTTTTTATCTTGCCATCTGGTCCAACTAAGGGAAGTTCTTGAGCTGGGACAGCATGACTTCCTTTGTGGCCTTTTAACTGACTCACATGGAAGACTGGATGGATCTGAATTTGTGGTGGGAGAAGGAGCTTGTAAGAAGAATTACCCAGCTTCTGCAATATTCAGAAAGGCCCATAGAACTTGGTGGTCAGTTTGATAGCCTGCCTTAAACCAAAGGAAGCCATTCTATAGGGCTGCATTTTTAAGTAGACCATATCTCCAACTTGAAATGTTCTCTCACATCTGTTCTTATCAGCATACTTCTTCATTCTGTGTTGGGCTTGTTGCAAATTGTGCTTCAATTGAGTAAGGGTGTGTTGCTTGTCTTGGAGAAATACCTTTGCCTCTGAATCTGATGGGCCTGGTACAGCTACCTCACTGATCATTGGTGGAACATAACCATAAAGTGCCTGGAAAGGTGTTTCCTTAGTAGAGGTGTGATAGGATGTATTGTACCACCATTCTGCCAAGGAAAGCCAAGCTGCCCATTTTTTGGTTCTTGAAAGGACATGCAACGGAGGTAAGATTCCAAGCACTGGTTGACCCTTTCAGACTGCCCATCAGTTTGGGGATGGTGTGCTGTACTGAGCTTCAATTGGACATTGATTGCTTTGAATACTCCTTGCCACATGTTGCTAGTGAATATCCTGTCCCTATCTGTGATTATGCTCACTGGAGGTCCATGGAGTTTGAAGACATTTTCAATGAATGCTTGGGCCACTGTGTTAACACTGTAGGGGTGGGGAAGAGCAATGAAATGTGCATATTTGGTGTATCTGTCGACAACCACCAGTATCACCTCCTTGCCTTGTGATTTGGGAAGTCCTTCGATGAAATCCATGGTAATGTCAGTCCAAGCTTGTGTTGGGAGGGGCAGAGGGTCTAACAAGCCTGGATAATGGCAGTGTTCTGCCTTAGCTCTTTGACAGATTGCACATTCAGCAATGAATTTGTGCACTTCTTTCTTTAGTCCCGGCTAGTAAAATATCCTTTTTATCCTCTGGTAGTTAGCCACCATTCCTGAATGGCCTCCAATAGCAGATGTATGAAATGAGCTAACGATCTGTTGTCTGACATGCTCCTCTTTTCCAATATAAATTCTGCCCTTGTATCTCAATATTCCTCCACACAAAGTATACTTGGACGTAGGGTCAGGTGCAATTGTGAGTTGTTGTAAGAGCTGCTTGCAGTGGTCATCTTGCTCATAGCTCTTCTCTACAGCTTCAATCCAGAGTGGTGTGAAAGTTGTAATTGCCATGAGTGAATTATCCTTCCGACTAAGGGCATCGGCCACTTTGTTTTCTCTCCCTTTCTTGTACTCTATGGAGTAGTTGAATTCCAAAAGCTTGAGCAATAGTTTGTGTTGGAGGCCCTCGGAAACTTTTTGCTCTGTGATATACTTGAGACTTTTCTGGTCAGTCTTGATAACTAATTCCATGCCATGGAAGTAGTGTCTCCATTTTTTTAAAGCTTCTAGTATTGCTAGAGCTTCTTTTTCATAAGTAGACATGGCAGCAGCTTTAATTCCCAAGGTTTTGCTGTAATAAGCTAGTGGTCTGCCATTTTGCATTAACACTGTTCCTATTCCATGTCCACTTGCATCCGTTTCTAAGACAAACTTGTCTTTGAAGTTAGGGAGTGCCAATACTGGGGCAGAAGTGAGTTTGAGCTTAAGCATGTTAAATGCTGCTGTTTGTTCCTCTGACCAGTGGAAGGAGTTCTTCTTGGGCATGTCATGTGGAGGTCTACATATAAGTCCAAAGTTTGGTACAAATCTTCGGTAATACCCAGCCATTCCCAAGAAGCTTCTTAACTCTGTGACTGTTTTTGGCACGGGCCAAGCTTTGACAGTGAGAATCTTGTTAGGGCCCGTGGCAACTCCCTCCGAAGAGATGATGTGGCCCAAATACTCCACTTGGGGGGCAGCAAAGACACACTTGCTCATCTTTGCATAGAGTTGTTGTTCTCTGAGTATTTGTAGCGTTGTTCTCAGATGTTGGAGATGCTCTTCCAGAGTTTTGCTATAAATTAATATATCATCAAAGAACACTAAGATGAACTTCCTGAGGTGCCTTTTGAAAATGAAGTTCATTAGTGCTTGAAAGGTTGCTGGGGCATTAGTTAAACCAAATGGCATGACCAAATACTCGAAGTGTCCCAGATAGGTGGTAAAGGCAGTCTTGTGGATATCCTCTTTCTTCATTCTTATCTGATAATAGCCGGATCTCAAATCTAATTTTGTGAAAAAGCTGGCTCCCTGCAGTTCATCGAGGAGGTCCTCAATGATAGGTATAGGGAATTTATTCTTGGTGGTCTGGTCATTTAGTTTTCGAAAATCTGTGCACAGCCTCCACGTGCCATCCTTTTTCTTAACTAGCAGGGCTGGAGCAGCATATGGGCTATCACTAGGTCTGATTATGGAAGCCTCCAATAGCTTTTTAATTTGCTGCTCCATCTCCTCCTTTTGCTGATGGGGTACCCTGTAAGGCCTGAAATTGGGTGGCTCGGCTCCTTGCTTTAAGGGGATTGCATGGTCAAATTCCCTCTCTGGTGGCAATCCAGCAGGTGTATCAAAAACATCTTGGAATTCCCCCAGCACTTGTTGTACTTCAGGGTGTACAGTAGTGTTGTTTTCAGTTGTTTTTGACATAGGAAACAGGAGGTATCCTTCTGTTATCTTGGACTGAATGGACATCAACTTTGACACTGTAATTGGTGGAATTCCTTTTGCAAAGGTGTTGTCTTGCAGGGTCACTGATTTTTTCCTTTTTCCACTTTATGGTCATTAATCTTTCATCGAAGTCCAATGATATCGGGCTATGCTCTAATAACCAATCACAACCAAGAATGATGTCATACCGTTTTAAGGGAAGGATTTTGAAATCATTGGAGAACTGGTGGTCTTGAATGCTGTAGCAAGCAGAGGATATGTGGGCTCCTGTTTGCAATTTCCCTCCTCCAGCTATGTGGACTGGTTGTAAACCATTTTTTGTAATGGTACAAGTTGTTTTAGTCGCAAAAGCCATGTCCATAAAGGTATTGGTGCTACCAGAATCCACTAGGGCCAGACCTCTTTTTTCCCCAATATTAACCCATAATGTGAATGTAGCCACTGTGCTTTTTCCTTTAATGGCCTGCATGGAAATGAGCATTAGTTGCTCTCCCTCATTAGGGGAAGTTGCTGGCTGCTCAATCTCATTTTGGTTGTCTGTACTCTGCATCTGTTCTTCCCACTCAGCCTCTGTTTCTTCAGTTGCCATTAAATTCAATGTCTTGTATTGCGCACATTTATGTCCGAGGAACCATCTTTGTCCACAGTATCTGCATTGGCCTGGTTCCTTAAATCTTGTCTCTGGTTTACTCCCGGTTCTATCCGGTGGTTTGTTAGGCACATTTTCTGGAGCCTTGGGTTTGGAGAAATAAGTAGTATTGCATGTACTTTTCTGGAAAAATCCTGAAGTTTGATATCTTTTCCCTTGAGCAGCATTAGCTCCTTGTTCCATATCTCTGGCTGTTTCCACTGCATCATATAAGGTTGCTGGTTTGAAAGGCTTTAGATAGTGTTTAATTTCCTCTCTCAAGCCATTGATGTAGCACTTGACATAGTATTGCTCCTTGACCTCTGGATTTTCTTTCTTATAACATGCCATTTTCTCCTCAAATATGTCCGTGTACTCTGTTACAGAACTAGCCCCTTGTTTGATTGAGTTGAAATTGGCCACTGCTTCGTATGAACTGTTGAGAGAGAATCTCTTGCACAAGGCTTTGCAGAAATTTTCCCAGGTAGGGTTTTCTTGCAGAATCCCAGAGTTCCTTAGCCAAGTGTCAGCCTTTCCTGTGATGTACATTTGGGCAAAATCGAATTTTGCATTTTCAGGTACAAAGACCATTGCAAAATACTTCTCAGTGAGTCGCAGCCATTCTTCGGGGTTTGAGCCATCAAATCATGGGAAGTCCATCTTTGGTGCCTTGGCAATGGATTTGTAAAACTGGGCTTCCTTATCATAATTGTGTTGTCTGTCATCCCTGGGATAGTGCCCTCCTTCTCTGCCGTGATAGTAATTCAGGTTCGCACTATTCTGCTGATAGGGCACTTGTTGTACTTGGTCAGCAGCTGGGAATGGGGGATGTGGTGGATGTGGGTGGTAGAATTGTTGTGGTGGTTGTTGGAAATATGCCCTAGAGGCAATAATAAAATGGTTATTATTGTATTTCCTTGTTCATGATAATTGTCTATTGTTCATGCTATAATTGTGTTAACCGGAAACCGTAATGCATGTGTGAATACATAGACCACAACGTGTCCCTAGTGAGCCTCTAGTTGACTAGCTCGTTGATCAATAGATGGTCACGGTTTCATGACCATGGACATTGGATGTCGTTGATAACGGGATCACATCATTAGGAGAATGATGTGATGGACAAGACCCAATCCTAAGCATAGCACAAGATCGTGTAGTTCGTCTGCTAAAGCTTTTCCAATGTCAAGTGTCGTTTCCTTAGACCATGAGATTGTGCAACTCCCGGATACCGTAGGAATACTTTGGGTGTGCCAAACGTCACAACGTAACTGGGTGGCTATAAAGGTACACTACGGGTATCTCCGAAAGTATCTGTTGGGTTGGCACGAATCGAGACTGGGATTTGTCACTCCGTTTGACGGAGAGGTATCTCTGGGCCCACTCAGTAAGACATCGTCATAATGAGCTCAATGTGACTAAGGAGTTAGCCACGGGATGATGTGTTACGGAACGAGTAAAGAGACTTGCCGGTAACGAGATTGAACAAGGTATAGGGATACCGACGATCGAATCTCGGGCAAGTATCATACCGGTAGACAAAGGGAATTGTATACGGGATTGATTGAATCCCCGACATCGTGGTTCATCCGATGAGATCATCGTAGAGCATGTGGGAGCCGACATGGGTATCCAGATCCCGCTGTTAGTTATTGACCGGAGAGGTGTCTCGGTCATGTCTACGTGTCTCCCGAACCTGTAGGGTCTACACACTTAAAGTTCGATGACGCTAGGGTTATAGGGAAATAGTGTACGTGGTTACCGAAGGATGTTCGGAGTCCCGGATGAGATCCCGGACGTCATGAGGAGCTCCGGAATGGTCCAGAGGTAAAGAATGATATATAGGAAGTGAGGATTTGGCCACCGGAAGTGTGTCGGGAAATACCGGTAACGTACCGGGACCACCGGAAGGGTTCCAGGGGTCCACCAAGTGGGGCCACCAGCCCCAGAGGACTGCAGGGGCCGCAAGTGGGAGGGAACCAGCCCCTAGGTGGGCTGGTGCGCCCCCCACAAGGGCCCAAGGTGCAGCAAAGGTGGGAGGGGGGCAAACCCTAGGCGCAGATGGGCCCTACGCCCAGTCTAGGGTGCCGCCCCTCCTCTCCCTCTCTGGCCGCCGGCCAGATGGCCATCTAGGGCTGCCGCACCACCCTAGGGTGGGAACCCTAGGGGCTGCGCACCCTCCTCCCCTCCTCCTATATATAGTGGGAGTTTTGGGGGCTGCCGACACAGAAGTTTCTTCCTCCCTCGGCGCAGCCCTACTCCTCCTCTTCCTCGTTCTCCGTAGTGCTTGGCGAAGCCCTGCCGGAGTCCACGCAGCTCCACCGTCACCACGCCGTCGTGCTGCCGGACCTCTCCCTCAACCTCTCCTTCCTCCTTGCTGGATCAAGGAGTAGGAGACGTCACCGGGCTGCACGTGTGTTGAACGCGGAGGCGCTGTTGTTCGGCGCTAAGATCGGAGTCCACCACGATCTGAATCGCTACGAGTACGACTCCACCAACCGCGTTCTTGTAACGCTTCCGCTTAGCGATCTTCAAAGGTATGAAGATGTACTCTCCCCTTACTCGTTGCTGGTTTCTCCATAGATAGATCTTGGTGAACACGTAGGAAATTTTTTGATTTACTACTACGTCTCCCAACAGTGGCATCATGAGCTAGGTCTATACGTAGAATCTATGCACGAGTAGAACACAAGTTGTTGTGGGCGCCGATCTTGTTAATTTGCTTGCCGTTACTAGTATTATCTTGATTCGGCGGTATTGTGGGATGAAGCGGCCCGAACCAACTTTACACGTACGCTTACGTGAGACCGGTTCCACCGCCTGACATGCACTTGTTGCATAAGGTGGCTAGCGGGTGTCTGTCTCTCCCACCTTAGTCGGATTGGATTCGATGAAAAGGGTCCTTATGAAGGGTAAATAGCAATTGGCATATCACGTTGTGGTTTTGGCGTAGGTAAGAAACGTTCTTGCTAGAAACCTATAGCAGCCACGTAAAAAACTTGCAACTACAAATTAGAGGACGTATAACTTGTTTTTGCAGCATATGCCTTGTGATGTCATATGGCCAAAAGGATGTGATGTGATGCATTGTGATGTATGAGATTGATCATGTTCTTGTAATAGGATTCACGACTTGCATGTCGATGAGTATGACAACCGGCAGGAGCCATAGGAGTTGTCTTATTTTATTGTATGACCTGCGTGTCAATCATAAACGCCATGTAATTACTTTACTTTATTGCTAAACGTTAGCCATAGTAGTAGAAGTGATAGTTGGCGAGACAACTTCATGAAGACACAATGATGGAGATCATGATGATGGAGATCATGGTGTCGTGCCGGTGACAGTGATGATCATGGTGCCCCGAAGATGGAGATCAAAGGAGCAAGATGATATTGGCCATATCATGTCACTATATTGATTGCATGTGATGTTTATCATGTTTACATCTTATTTGCTTAGAACGACGGTAGTAAATAAGATGATCTCTCAATAAAATTTCAAGAAAGGTGTTCACCCTAACTGTGCACCGTTGCTAAGGATCGTTGTTCCGAAGCACCACGTGAAGATCGGGTGTGATAGGTTCTAACGTTCGCATACAACGGGTGTAAGCCAGATTTGCACACGCGAAACACTTAGGTTGACTTGACGAGCCTAGCATGTACAGACATGGCCTTGGAACACGGAAGACCGAAAGGTCGAACATGAGTCGTATAGTAGATGCGATCAACATAGATATGTTCACCATGGATGACTAGTCCGTCTCACGTGATGATCGGACACGGGCTAGTTGACATGGATCATGGATCACTTGGATGACTAGAGAGATGTCTATCTAAGTGGGAGTTCATTAAATAATTTGATTATGTGAACTTAATTATCATGAACTTAGTCTAAAAATGTTTTTTACAATCTATATTGTAGATCCAATGGCCAACGCTAATGTCACCCTCAACTTCAACGCGTTCCTAGAGAAAACCAAGCTGAAAGATGATGGAAGCAACTATGCAGACTGGGTCCGTAGCTTGAGGATCATCCTCATAGCTTCCAAGAGATTGTATGTCCTTGATGCACCGCTAGGTGACCCACCCATTTTTCCAGCGGACCAAGACGTTAAGAACGCTTGGCAGTCACGCTCTGATGATTACTCCCTGGTTCAATGCGGCATGCTTTACAGTTTAGAACCGGGGCTCCAAAAGCGTTTTGAGCAACACGGAGCATATGAGATGTTCCAAGAGCTGAAACTGTTTTCCAAGCTCATGCCCGGGTCGAGAGATATGACGTCTCCGACAAGTTCTTCAGCTGTAAGATGGAGGAGAATAGTTCTGTCAGTGAGCACATACTCAAAATGTCTGGGTTGCACAACCGCTTGACTCAGCTGGGAGTTAATCTCCCGGATGACTCGGTCATTGACAGAATCCTCCAGTCGCATCCACCTTGCTACAAGAGCTTTGTGATGAACTACAACATGCAGGGTATGGAGAAGTCCATTCCTGAGTTGTACTCGATGCTGAAATCAGCGGAGGTTGAGATCAAAAAGGAGCATCAAGTGTTGATGGTGAATAAGACCACTAGTTTCAAGAAAGGCAAGGGTAAGAAGAACTTCAAGAAGGACGGCAAGACTGTTGGCGCGCCCGGTAAGCAAGTTGCTGGGAAGAAGAACAAGAATGGACCCAAGCCTGAGACTGAGTGCTTTTATTGCAAGGGTACCGGTCACTGGAAGCGGAACTGCCCCAAGTACTCAGCGGATAAGAAGGCCGGCAACGTTAAAGGTATATGTGATATACTTGTTATTGATGTGTACCTAACCAGCACTCGTAGTAGCTCCTGGGTATTTGATACCGGTGCAGTTGCTCACATTTGTAACTCAAAGCAGGAGCTGCGGAATAAGCGGAGACTGGCAAAGGACGAGGTGACGATGCGCGTCGGGAATGGTTCCAAGGTCGATCTGATCGCCGTCGGCACGCTACCTCTACATCTACCTTCGGGATTAGTTTTAAACCTCAATAATTGTTATTTAGTGCCAGCTTTGAGCATGAACATTGTATCTGGATCTCGTTTGATGCGAGATGGCTACTCATTTAAATCTGAGAATAATGGTTGTTCTATTTATATGAGAGAAATGTTTTATGGTCATGCCCCGCTGGTCAATGGTTTATTTTTGATGAATCTCGAACGTGATGTTACACATGTCCATAGTGTGAGTAACAAAAGGTGTAAGGTTGATAACGATAGTCCCACTTACATGTGGCACTGCCGCCTTGGTCATATTGGTGTCAAACGCATGAAGAAGCTTCATGCTGATGGACTTTTGGAGTCTCTTGATTTCGAATCATTTGACACGTGCGAACCATGCCTCATGGGCAAGAGACCAAGACTCCGTTCTCTGGAACAATGGAGCGAGCAACTGACTTGTTGGAGATAATACATACCAATGTATGCGGTCCAATGAGCGTCGAGGCTCGCGGTGGCTACCGTTATGTTCTCACCCTCACTGATGACTTGAGCATATATGGGTATGTCTACTTAATGAAACACAAGTCTAAAACCTTTGAAAGGTTCAAGGAATTTCAGAGTGAGGTAGAGAATCAACGTGACAGGAAAATAAAGTGCCTACGATCTGATCGTGGCGGAGAATATTTAAGTCACGAGTTTGGCACGCACCTAAGGAAATGTGGAATTGTTTCACAACTCACGCCGCCTGGCACACCTCAGCGAAATGGTGTGTCTGAACATCGTAATCGCACTCTATTGGATATGGTGTGATCTATGATGTCTCTTACCGACTTACCGCTATCATTTTGGGGATATGCATTAGAGACTGCCGCATTCACTTTAAATAGGGCACCATCTAAATCTGTTGAGACGACACCGTATGAATTATGGTTTGGGAAGAAACCTAAGATGTCGTTTCTAAAAGTTTGGGGATGCGATGCTTATGTGAAGAAACTTCAACCTGAGAAGCTCGAACCCAAAGCGGAAAAGTGCGTCTTCATAGGATATCCCAAAGAGACTATTGGGTATACCTTCTACCTCAAATCCGAAGGCAAAGTCTTTGTTGCCAAGAATGGATCCTTTCTCGAGAAAGAGTTTCTCTCGAAAGAAGTAAGTGGGAGGAAAATAGAACTTGATGAGGTAATCGTACCTCCACTCGAACCGGAGGGTAGCGCAGCACAGGAAGTTGTTTCTGTGGAGCCTACACCGGCTGGAGAGGAAGTTAATGATGATGATCATGAAACTTCAGATCAAGTTACTATTGAACGTCGAAGGTCCACGAGGGCACGTTCCGCACCAGAGTGGTACGGCAACCCTGTCCTGGAGATCATGTTGTTGGACAATGGTGAACCTTCGAACTATGAAGAAGCGATGGCGGGCCCGGATTCCAACAAATGGCTTGAAGCCATGAAATCCGAGATAGGATCCATGTATGAAAACAAAGTGTGGACTTTGGTGGACTTGCCTGATGATAAGCGAGCCATTGAAAATAAGTGGATCTTTAAGAAGAAGACTAACGCGGATGGTAATGTGACCGTCTATAAGGCTCGGCTTGTCGCTAAGGGTTATCGACAAGTTCAAGGAGTTGACTACGATGAGACTTTCTCACCCGTAGCGATGCTGAAGTCTGTCCGAATCATGTTAGCAATTGCCGCATTTTATGATTATTAGATCTGGCAAATGGACGTCAAAACGGCATTCCTTAATGGCTTCCTTAAGGAAGAACTATATATGATGCAGCCGGAAGGTTTTGTCGATCCTAAAGGTGCTAACAAAGTATGCAAGCTCCAGCGCTCCATCTATGGGCTGGTGCAAGCATCTCGGAGTTGGAACATTCGCTTTAATGAGATAATTAAAGCGTTTGGGTTTATGCAGGTTTATGGAGGACCCTGTATTTACAAGAAAGTGAGTGGGAGCTCTATAGCATTTCTCATATTATATGTGGATGACATATTGTTGATGGGAAATGATATAGAACTTTTGGAAAGTGTAAAGGCCGACTTGAATAAATGTTTTTCAATGAAGGACCTTGGAGAAGCTGCTTACATATTAGGTATTAAGATCTATAGAGATAGATCGAAACGCCTCATAGGTCTTTCACAAAGTACATACCTTGAAAAGATATTGAAGAAGTTCAATATGGATCAGTCCAAGAAGGGGTTCTTGCCTGTGTTACAGGGTGTGAGATTGAGTACGACTCAATGCCCGACCACGGCAAAGGATAGAGAAGAGATGAGTGTCATCCCCTATGCTTCAGCCATAGGCTCTATTATGTATGCCATGTTGTGTACCAGACCTGATGTGAACCTTGCCATAAGTTTGGTAGGGAGGTACCAAAGTGATCCCGGAGCGGAACACTGGACAGCGGTCAAGAATATCCTGAAGTACCTGAAAAGGACAAAGGACATGTTTCTCGTATATGGAGGTGCCGAAGAGCTCGTCGTAAAGGGTTACGTCGATGCTAGCTTCGACACAAATCCGGACGACTCCAAGTCACAAACCGGATACGTGTATATTTTGAACGGAGGGACAGTCAGCTGGTGCAGCAGCAAGCAAAGTGTCGTGGCGGTATCTACATGTGAAGCGGAGTATATAGCTGCTTCGGAAGCAGCAAAGGAAGGAGTCTGGATGAAGGAGTTCATCACCGACCTAGGAGTAATTCCCAATGCGTCGGGCCCGATGACTCTATTCTGTGACAACACTGGAGCTATTGCCCTTGCGAAGGAGCCCAGGTTTCACAAGAAGATAAGACACATCAAGCACCGCTTCAACTCCATCCGTGATTACATTCAGGAGGGAGATATAGATATTTGTAAAGTACATACGGATCTGAATGTCGCAGATCCGTTGACTAAACCTCTCTCACGAGCAAAACATGATCAACACCAGAATGCTATGGGTGTTCGATTCATCACAATGTAACTAGATTATTGACTCTAGTGCAAGTGGGAGACTGTTGGAAATATGCCCTAGAGGCAATAATAAAATGGTTATTATTGTATTTCCTTGTTCATGATAATTGTCTATTGTTCATGCTATAATTGTGTTAAGCGGAAACCGTAATGCATGTGTGAATACATAGACCACAACGTGTCCCTAGTGAGCCTCTAGTTGACTAGCTCGTTGATCAATAGATGGTCACGGTTTCATGACCATGGACATTGGATGTCGTTGATAACGGAATCACATCATTAGGAGAATGATGTGATGGACAAGACCCAATCCTAAGCATAGCACAAGATCGTGTAGTTCGTCTGCTAAAGCTTTTCCAATGTCAAGTGTCGTTTCCTTAGACCATTAGATTGTGCAACTCCCGGATACCGTAGGAATACTTTGGGTGTGCCAAACGTCACAACGTAATTGGGTGGCTATAAAGGTAAACTACGGGTATCTCTGAAAGTATCTGTTGGGTTGGCACGAATCGAGACTGGGATTTGTCACTCCATATGACGGAGAGGTATCTCTGGGCCCACTCGGTAAGACATCGTCATAATGAGCTCAATGTGACTAAGGAGTTAGCCACGGGATGATGTGTTACGGAACGAGTAAAGAGACTTGCCGGTAACGAGATTGAACAAGGTATAGGGATACCGACGATCGAATCTCGGGCAAGTATCATACCGGTAGACAAAGGGAATTGTATACGGGATTGATTGAATCCCCGACATCGTGGTTCATCCGATGAGATCATCGTGGAGCATGTGGGAGCCGACATCGGTATCCAGATCCCGCTGTTGGTTATTGACCGGAGAGGTGTCTCGGTCATGTCTACGTGTCTCCTGAACCCGTAGGGTCTACACACTTAAGGTTCAATGACGCTAGGGTTATAGGGAAATAGTGTACGTGGTTACCGAAGGATGTTCGGAGTCCCGGATGAGATCCCGGACGTCACGAGGAGCTCCGGAATGGTCCGGAGGTAAAGAATGATATATAGGAAGTGAGGATTTGGCCACCGGAAGTGTTTCGGGAAATACCGGTAACGTACCGGGACCACCGGAAGGGTTCCGGGGGTCCACCAAGTGGGGCCACCAGCCCCAGAGGACTGCATGGGCCGCAAATGGGAGGGAACCAGCCCCTAGGTGGGCTGGTGAGCCCCCCACAAGGGCCCAAGGCGCAACAAAGGTGGGAGGGGGGCAAACCCTAGGCGCAGATGGGCCCTAGGCCCAGTCTAGGGCGCCGCCCCTCCTCTCCCTCTCTGGCCGCCGGCCAGATGGCCATCTAGGGCTGCCGCACCACCCTAGGGTGGGAACCCTAGGGGATGCGCACCCTCCTCCCCTCCTCCTATATATAGTGGGAGTTTTGGGGGCTGCCGACACAGAAGTTTCTTCCTCCCTCGGCGCAGCCCTACTCCTCCTCTTCCTCGTTCTCCGTAGTGCTTGGCGAAGCCCTGCCGGAGTCCACGCAGCTCCACCGTCACCACGCCGTCGTGCTGCCGGAGTTCTCCCTCAACCTCTCCTTCCTCCTTGCTGGATCAAGGAGTAGGAGACGTCACCGGGCTGCACGTGTGTTGAACGCGGAGGCGCCGTTGTTCGGCGCTAAGATCGGAGTCCACCACGATCTGAATCGCTACGAGTACGACTCCACCAACCGCGTTCTTGTAACGCTTCCTCTTAGCGATCTTCAAAGGTATGAAGATGCACTCTCCCCTTACTCGTTGCTGGTTTCTCCATAGATAGATCTTGGTGAACACGTAGGAAATTTTTTTGATTTACTACTACGTCTCCCAACAGTGGTGGATATAGGTAAGGAGGTGGTTGGGGCTGGTATGGTTGGTAGGTGTGCTGAGGTATATTTGAGTGGTGTTGTTGGGGAGTCTGTGGGGGGTATAACTGTGGGGGTGGGTTTTGTGTGTAATGGTGTGTTGGGGCATACTGCTGGGCAGGTGGGTAGGGAATGAACTGGTTCTGGTTGTAAGTTGGAGGATTCCAGTGATTGTGTTGTTCAGCAGTTTGGGATGGGCCTGCTATGTTGTGGAATGCTGAATTTTGTGTGTTAGTCCAGCTCTGCTGCTGCATTCCCTGAGTATCCCAATACTGTTGCTGGTACTCTGGTGGAACAAAGTATTGATCTTGCTCCTCCTGAGTGTGCTCCTCTTGCACATAAGTTATTTGTTCCTGGTACGGGCCGTTCTTTCTTCTCCAATGTGGGATTTCAGAGTGCCAAACCAGTTCATTGTCAGGGTTGGGATTGGGTTGGGATTTCTGTCCCGTACCAGCTTCCTTGCTCTGCCCTGTGTTTGCGGCTGGGGTGCTCAGGGCCTGTTTTTCTCTGAGCAGCGAATCCATTCGCTTCAAGGTTTTGCTCAGGGCCGCGACTTGCTCTTGCATCCCCTCCACCTTGCTGCTTATCTCCTCTGTCCTCGCCCCCACATGCTCTATGTCGAGCTTCATGGCGGCCACTTCTTGAGCGTCCGCTTTCTCCTCCTGTGTCTTCGATTTCACCATCAGATCACGAGCAAGGTACGGAATTTTACCTAGGAACGAGTCCTGAACCCTTCCCGCTCGTGGCCTGCTGCCGCCGCCTCGCTAATACGCCACCGTAAGGCGCACGGATCCGCCTCAGTCGCGGGATTTTACCACCGCAGCGATGTGCTGCAGCAACCGCACCCCCGCTGCAGATCTGCACCCGAACTGGTCTACCGCCGCCAGCGCCTCCGCGAACTCGCCGCCGCCGCCGCCGCCGAAACGCCTTCGAGGATTGTAGGCTACTGATACCAATTGTCAGATCCCAAAGGGAATCGGACTGATAATGTTACTCCCGATGTGGAGCACCCTCGATTAATTGGGGATTTTACTAGCCTAAGCTACTGCAACTAAGAACAGAAGAAGAACGCAAGGGAAAGTAGCTAGGAATTCATATTTTTATTCATACTCGATACAACGATAAGAACTACAGCTCACTTATATAGTGTTACAGTCAGGCTGGCCGGTGAAAACTAGACGACAGCTATCAGCCGTTAGATCCTGTCGTCCGTAGTCAGCCGTTGGATCTTCATAACTCTGTCGAAGTGGCATCTGTTAACTGAAGAATGGTTGACACTGTCGCTTCAGGTTCAGATAACATACGCCGGGTGTGACAGAAGGGAGAAGGTACAGGCGAACCAAATCGGCGACGCGAAGACGACGGAGGGCGCGGCGGGCTGCTTCGCCCCGTCAGGAGAGAGTAGGTAAGTCACGCGCACTACTCCTTCTCCATTATCCCCCAATTTTCGCGAACTAGGGGGGCAAGGCAAGGGGGAAGTGTTCCGCCGACACGGCGGCGTCATCTACATGGACGAGCGGGTGGCGGGGAAGGACGGGGACAACGGGGATGCCGGGAGAGGAGTAAGGAGACGGGGAATCGATGCCCCGGCCAAGCCCGTGCGCAAAATACCAACCAAAATTGATTTTCGATTTTGATAGCAAGCAGAGAAGGATTTTTTTGCACCATTCTTTGTGTAGTGAATCGCAAGCAAGGAGTCGATCCCGGTGTTTTGTACGATGAAGGTTTGTTTTCCAACAATAGGTAGGCAAATGTCAGGTTACAGTGGGCATCTTTTTGCAGATTTTGCGTGCAAATCTGTACCCATTCACAGGCAAGTTTCGTTTTACAGGCAATGTTCTCACTTCAGCATTTCACAGGCAAATCTGTAGTGTTTTTTCAAGGTTTCCTATCCCGCATGATGGTCCCAACCTCATTGAGTAGGCAATGTTACCACTTACAGTGGGCACTTTTGTAGCGTTTTGGTTTTCTGGAGAAGTAGGCAAGGTTCTCATCCACGGTTCATGAAAAGTAGACAATCCTACTACTTACAGTGGACAATTCAGTGGCAAGCCGGGCAATGTGGCTCTGTTTTTTCAGTTGATGTTCAGTAGGTTGTGGGGCAAGTTTCTCTGTTTGTGGTTGATGTTCAGTAGGTGCTGGGGCAAGTTTACAGTGCTTTCATTAGGTTTGCGGTTCATATTTGCATGCCATTGCCACTGCCTCCTTGACTAGCTCCTATCGATCGACTATTATCAGGTCATATCTAGCTAGGGCTTTCTACCATGGTACACAATATAATTACCTCAGCTGGTATGACCTAGCTATAATTAAGTGATCAATATCGATCTACTCGTAGTAGCACACATTCCTGCTTGCTGTTTTTGCTCGATGTAATATCTATGTTAATTAGTTCTAGTTAATCACTCCCATCATGCATCTAATTACCTCTTCTGTGAATTGTTCTGCACGCGCTAGCTAGTATGTGGCGCAGTGGTGGATCTATTCGGCCGTATCCGTGTCGATTAAGGGGTGGCCAGGCAGGGCTGCCCTCTATATATAGGCCACTAGAAGAGGTTGATGTTAAGTAGGCCACTAGAAGAGGTTGATGCCAATTAACTAGTTTCTCTGTCACGGTCGATGTTAAGTAGGTTGTGGCAAGCCGGGCACAGAGATATTAACGTGGCTCTCCCCGGAGAAATATTCATACATGTTTAGTGGATTCTTTTTCCGGACCTGATTTGTCTTTTGCGGATGCAGGTTTTGCTGTTTTTTGGGGTATCTATATGCAGGATTTTTTGAGTTCAGATTTTTGCTCTGAACGTACTAGTATTTTCTTCCAAGTCTCGTTTTACTGCTATCTGAAATGTTAGCAGTTTTTTGGCACAATGCTTGAGCAGATAGCAAGCACTGCATAGTCTATGGTGCCAAAATTACTGTTCCATTTTTTATAGCAGAGTGCATCTCTTTATACATGTCGATTACTTATGTTTATTTTGCATGTGCTTTTTTTTTAAATGAAAAACTGGTTCAGTATAGAAGTCATGAAATAATCCATTCTCTTTTGCTACCCTGCAGGCAACAGAAATAGTGAAAACTAGGCAAGGACATCTTCCCCGCCATCCCTGGCATGGCAGTTTTTAAGATGGACGACCCCCCAGATCAAAACGATGGAGAGGTACTGACCACACCTTTTTGTTGGTTTTCTTCATTCTTTCACAACATTTTTACATGCCTTTAGGTAGGGAATCAGGCAAAAAAACTGCAAACTAGATCAGTACGGAATTTATTCAGAACATGTCCTATTCAGAATCAGGCAATCTCACACATTTTTTTAGGCTAAACAAGAGCCTGGAGCAGCCACAAAAAAGGGATCTCATGTGGTCTTTTTTGTCTTTCTTTTTTATCAGGGAGCAGTAAGAACAAACGTCATGGATGGGAACAATTTTAGGACGCCTAATCCGTTGACACGCTCGCCCACACACACCCCACAACCCCTTGAAAGTCGCCTAAGACCGGTGTGCTAGGTCGCTTAGCCCGTCGACCTAGTTGCCCACGCACACCCTCACACCCCTTCAGAAGTCGCTTAAGCCTGTCCAAAACCAAACTCGTCCACCACCGGTGTGCTAGGTCGCCTAACCCGTCGGCATACTCGCCCACACACCCCCCCACACCTCCTTGGAAGTCGCCTAAGCCCGTCCAAAACAAACTCGCCAACCACCGGTGTACTAGGTCGCCTAACCCGTCGGCCTACCCGTCTACACACACCCCCACAACCCCTTGAAAGTCGCCTAAGCCCGTCCAAAATCAAACTCGCCCAACAACGGTGTGCTAGGTCGCCTAACCCGTCGGCCTACTCGCCGGCACACACACCCAAACTGAAGGAGATATGCCCTAGAGGCAATAATAAATGTTATTGATTATCTCCCTGTTCATAATTATGTTTATGTTCCATGCTATAACTGCAATGATTCTCGAGTCTACAAATAAAACGAGGCTCGGAGGAAGACTCATTTGCACGTGTGGAATAATAAACGGTAAAATGTATTCCTAGTCTGGCCTCTAAGACTAGCTCAAGTATTGCATGATGATCCTGTTTTCCTGATCATGGGCATGGCTATGCCGGCAATTTTGAGGGCTCAATGTTGGTAGAACACTTGTGTTGAATCGACCCGAATTGATGTTATGCTATGAGATACATTCGTCATAAGTTAATGGTTAATAACACAGAGATGGTTAATGTTTGCATGATTCCTTAGACCATGAGAGTATCGAGTTTCTTCATGCTTGCTTCATGAACTTTGGGGTTTGTTAAACGTCATCCGTAAATGGGTGGCTATTACGGCGGCTTACGGGTTCATGGAAAAGTATGTCAAGTAACTTGATAGCTCAAGATTGGGATTTGCTCCTCCGACGATGGAGAGATATCTCTGGGCCCTCTCGGTGTTACGGTATCCATCATCGTCTGGCCAGACACTTTGTGATTTGATCACGGGGATGCCGGAACACGGAACGAGAAAAGAGAACAATACCGGTAACGAGGTAACTGGCATAGTGGACAAGGTGTTGATCCACGGGCATGCCAACATGTCTCACCTCGGGTATTTGTAACATATCGCGAAGCAACAGGAATAGCACACGGCAACTGGAGGTTCACTCGAATATTCATTCGTGTGGGTATAGGGGTCAATATGGGTTTCCACGGCTCCGATGTTGATCATTGATCGGAAGGGGTTCCGGGTCATGTCTATGCTTCACCGAACCTATAGGGTCACACGCTTAAGGGTCATCTATCTGCTGAATACTAGACAGGGAGTGTGAGAGAAAATCACTGAAAAAAGTTTCGGACACCGGAAAAGTTTCGGACAGCGGAAAAGTTCCGTAGAGAGAACACCGGAACAGTTTCGGTAAAACTGAAAAGTTGTTTCAGGGGATACCATTAAGTCAAATTGGTTTCGGCACGTGCCTGATAATTCTTGGAGGATGCCAGAATCATTCTGGAAACTTTCTGGAATTTTCCGGGATGAAAACCGGAAATGTTCCGGAGCTGCCGAAACCGCTTCAGATGCTTTTCGCAGATGAAAATCACTAAACCGGAATTGTTCCGGCTCGCATTGAAAATTATTTTGGTGGGTACTGGAAATGTTCTAAGCCCACATGAATATTTTCAGTTCGATCAGACGCTGAAAAATGTCGTCGTGAATAGTGAAAGTGCTTTATGGATATTTTTGGGAAAACACCTTTTTGGATATTTCCAAAAAGGCCTTCTAGAAGGGATTGGGGAGCAAGGCACCCCATGTGGGGGGGCCTCCTAGGGGTGGCCGGCCAAGCATGGTGGAGCTCCTTGGAGCTCCACATGGCACCCATTTTACCTTCTTATGATTTTTATGTGTGACATAAAGTGGGATATTTTGGTACTTGAAGTGACTATCCTACCCCTTGGTTTTCCTATAAATAGGAGGTGAGTGGGCTGCCCATTTGCTTACTCCTACTCTCATACACAAGCCATGCATGATCTGGCATTCTCTCTCCCTCCCAGCGAAATAGTTTCGTAGAGCCGAAAGGCTGTCTGGGTTCCGGCAGGAACTAGTTCTGGACGGCGAAGCCCTGCCGGATAGATGACACCGTATGTGTGCAACTCTGTAGAGAGATCGTAGTTTCGGTCTTAGTTCGAGAGTGCCTCCCGAAGGGCTGTCCGTGTGACCGTCTGAGTTTCGGAGGTCCTCCCGAAGGGCTGTCCGAGTGACAGTCCGAGTTTCGGAGGTCCTCCCGAAGGGCTGTCCGCGACACCGTCCGGGGGACTGTCTGACCGCCTCCCGGAGGGCTGTCCGCGGGGCAGATGAGGGTATACATCCTCGCGGTTGGGAGGTTCTAAAATCCTAGCTGCGGGGATCTGCATCGCCGATCGTCATCGACTCTACTTCCGCTGCGCTACGAGTCGGTAACGGAAATGATCAAACCTTGTATGCAGTCTCCATAGTGGTCCTGGGCTGGTGCGTAGGTCGGAAATTTTTTGTTTTCTGCTGCGTTACCCTACAGTGGCATCAAGAGCAGTGCTATGCGTAGATGCAGGTTGCGATCTAGAATACATAGAGATGTATGGGTGTTGCACAATATAATTAGGTAGTAGATGAGATATATTGCTGAAAATTATTTGTGCGGGTAGCAGATGAAATCTGTTACCCGATGTTCCTGTTGCTTCCCCTGAATTTGCGTAGTCCTGATCTTGACGGCATGGTGGAATCTCACAAAGTTCTGGCAATCCACGATCCTTTCATGCTGCTCCTGAGTATGCTAATTGACAGATCAACGAAGTGCTAACAGTTCTTTGGGTTCCACCATAGTTAAAGAAAGATGGATGTTTCGCAGACGAAAGGGCAATGCAGATATGATCTGCACGGGGGTCACGCGTATGACGAAGTTCAGTATGGGGCTCGAGATTTTATTATCTTGTGTTTCATACACCCCGCAATGTTAATCTAGCGACTTGGGTTATCATGCTTGATGATGGACGTTGGTAGCTTCGGTTTGTTTCGAAACCTTAGAAGCCACGTAAAATAAAATTTTGCATGAACCGATTAGAGGCGTCTAACTTGGTTTTGCAGGATGGTTTGCATGTGCATATGATGTGGTATAGCAGTGCTGATATTAATTTGATTATGTATGAGATGACTATATGATGTAAAATTAACATGACCTGCGTGTCATGATTCGGCATGATGGCTGGAGCCATATGATTGCACTTTAATGACCTGCGTGTCAAACTTATGCAATGCACTTATTTTATTAGCTATAGAGATAGCAATATTATTTGGTGCATCGACAAGGTGGTGGCAATCTTCGCGAAGGTGAACACCGACGTGAATGCCGAAGACGAAGAAATGAAAGACTTCTCTGTCAGAAAGGGCTATACCATACCATGCTATTATGAATTGCCTGAGATGTTTATCCCTTATGATGCACCCTTTTGATTGTGCGGTAGTCGCTTTTATTAGGGTGATCTCTCACAAAAATATCAAGTAGTTAGTGTTCTCCCAAGTGTAGCACCGTCACGGCACCTATCTCTTCGGGGTATCACATGGATACATGGGTACGAACGATTAGAGAAGTGTGAGGCGGGTGAGTTGAGACCTCGCAGCGAGATCACTTGGTTGTCTTGACGTTCTAGCTTGAAAGTCCTGAGCTCGGAACACGCCCATCGAAAGATGAACAAGAGTCACATAGAGATGTGATTGGCAAGTTGGCCTACCGATTGCAATTCTCGTCACTTGAGATGGATACATCCTTGGCGTTGAATTGTAATTTGGATCTTGAATCGCTCACAATCAATTATGAGAGATATTGATTTGAGTGGGAGCGCACTTTAGAATTAATTCTTTTAATTCTTAGTGCAATTAATTTTGAACACTGTCTAAGTGTGATTTGCATAATAGTTGTAGAAGAATGGCTCGCGTTTCCACCTTCCCTGTTAAAATTGAATAAGCTGTTAAATATCTGGTTAAAACTTTACGGTTGGTAACGTAATGTGAGGATTGTCCTCAAGAGTGCCGAGAAGGACTTGTTCTATCGCATGCTTTCGGTATTCTCCCGCTAATGCTATGGATCATGTGACTCTCGTCCATCGATCCAAAAGCTAGAATTCCGTTTCAGTCAAGTGCAATATGTTTGCTTCCATGAGACCCGAACTTCGAAAGTTTGGATAGTTATGTGATATTCATGGAATCTGAAAATCATTTTCAGAGACAGACAAAGGCTAAAAGATATGAGATATCCAAAGCAATGTTTGTTTGCAAACTATTAGTAAAGGAGTTTACTGTGCATTAGACTGATAAGAGAGGGATCCAGGAGAACGCCTATCATATGATGAAAGGTGAATAAAACAACAACTTAAAGAGAGAGGAAGTGTCCGAAGGGTGTTAGTAAGACTTTCACGCCTAGGAAGTCCGGGGCTAACGCCACTCTTAAGTTGGATGCTTCTTCTGAGAGTAGGAGAAATACTAAAAGTTAAAACTGTTAGAAGTATAAAGGCAAAAGGAAAGGAGACTGGAATATCCAGCTCATGTATGAATGTCATACAGGTTTTTGATGTATAGAAGGCTGGTCAAAGATATAGTTCTTGGGAATTATGGTTAAACATGTTAATCACTAATTCTTGGGTATTGTGAGTTAATCACAAAGATACCCGCTCGATTGCATTCTGTTGCAACTTGATGTAAGAACTACTATGGCCTGAAAGACTAGCCAGGAATGAGGTTTAGATACACGTAGGGAACATAGTAAATGTTACTATGCCTTCCATAGGTGTATTCCCTATGTATTTACTTTCATAAATCATTTTAGAGTTTTACACACTCTAGCCCATTGCATAAAGTATCTTGCAAGAAGGTTGTTCATAAGAGAACTTTTAATGTTCGGAGTTATGAATAACAAAAGGGCCATACTTTCATTATGAATGAGAAGTATGTTATGAATATTGATAATAATACATTACCTCTGTATTTACTTTCATAATTCATTTAGAGTTTCATACACTCTAGCCCTTTGCATAAGGTATTTTGCAAGAAGGTTATTCATAAGAGAACTTTTGATGTTCGGTGTTATGAATAACATGAAGGACCATGCTTCCATACAAGATGGGATGTATGTTATGAATATTGATGGAAATATGATACATCCATAACACTGACGCTAAATGTCGCAAGACTAAAAGAATACCACACAAATGTGGCACTGCATTTGGTCACATTGGAGAAACCCGCATGGAAAATTCCATTGTGATGGATTTTGAAGTCATTTGATTTTGAATCATCTGACACTTGCAACTTTCCTCTGAAAAGTGAAGTGACTGAAATACCGTTCATAGACCATAAGGAACGAGCAAAGAACATATTGGTGATCATACATTATGATGTGTATAGTCCAATAAATGTTGTTGCAAGTAGTGGATTTATCTATCTTTAGAAATGACTCAAGTAGATATATGGATATTTACTTGTTGAGACGTAACTCTGGATCTTTTGAATTCATTCATAAGGTTTTCAAAAATGAAGTAGAAGTTATTGTAACAAGAAAATTATGTTTCTACAATTCGATTGCAGAAAGGAATATTTGAGTTACAAGTTTAGCGAATGTCTGATGAGTTGTGAAAGGGGTTTCATAACTTGCACCTCCTGGAACACCACTGCAGGTGGAAAGTCCGTGAAGATGTAATCGAACCATTTATGACATGGTAAGATCAAAGATGACATAAATAAAATTGCCATTATCCCTTTTAAAGTGATGCTTTAAAGACTGCGGCTTTTTCACTGAAAAGAGATCCATCAGGTCTGTTGAAATGATGCCATGGTATGGTATGCCCAACCATGTTATATCTTTTCTTAACATTTGGAATATGGGGCTTGTGTAAAAGGTTACAAACCTATTCCAAATCAGACAAGTGCTGCTTTGTAAGATTATCCCAAGTCATTGGGTATTCCCCACCACTATACCGAGGCAAAGGATTTTGCCGCAAAACGGTATGCTTTTAAAGAGAATAGTTCTTACAAAAGGCGAGTGGGAGGACAGTGCAACTCGACGAGATAACTAGTATCTTCGTCATCAGATCAAAGGAAAGAAACCTTGGAAGTGATTCCGGAGTTTCCTACTGCGACTGATACGGAAGTCTCTACAATAAAATGTATGGACTTCAGTCGAACTTGCAGCTGAACCACGTAGGCAAGGCTCGTGCAAACCTCTCAGGTGCGCAAACGAGATATTGTTGTTGGACAACAGTATACCTACGATACATAAGGAAGCGATGATGGGCCCTGACTCCGGAATTGGCTAAATGCCAATACAATCTGAGATAGTTTCCATATCAATGTTTTAAGATTAAAATCTTGATACACCTTTCGGAAGGCTTAGAGTCTAACGAATATTTATGGAACTAAAAACTGATACGGATAAAAATGTTTTATCCATAAAGCTCGACTTGTTGCAAAAACAAGTTCAAAGAGTTGACTACGATGAGATTGTCTCACCGTAGCGATGCTTGAAGTCGGTTCGGGTTGAACTAGCAATTAATACATATTTCAATCATGAGATATGAAACATGGATGACAAAAGGATTTCCATCGGATGGGAATGAAACCTAGGACTTGTATGTGATACAGTCCAAAGTAATTTGTCGATCCAGAGGATGCTAGTAAGTATGCAAACTTCAGAGTTCCAGCGATGGACAGAAGAGAGCAAAGTGGAGTCGGAATCTTCGTTTTTGATGGAATGGTCAAAATGGTTTTGACTTCATCAAATGGGTATCGAAGATGCTTGTGATTCAAGAAAGTAAGTGGGAGCATAATAATATTTCTAAAAACCATGTGTTCTTGACACATTGTTAATTGGAAATAAATTTCTTGACACGAATTAGGACTTCATTTGAAAATAGTTTTTCGATGAAGTGCTTAGGCTAAATAGCCTCAATATTAGGCATGATGATCTATGGAGATAGATTTACCTAATGGGGCTAAGCAATGAATACATATTGACAAGATGCTAAAACTTTTTGGCATTTAAAACGCCAAGGAGTGATTCTTGCCGAAGTCACATGGAAAGAGTTTTTGCAAGACTCGGTGTCCCAAAACACTGATGAGTAAAATACATGATGGAGATTCCACACACTCTTGTGTTTGGATTAATCATGTATTCCATGGTATGTAAAACAACCAGATATGTCCAATACTCTAAAGTTGTTGCGAGTATAGATACCAAAGTGATCAAAGTACTGATCATAGGACAACAGTGAAAGATGTCACTGAGTACTAGAGTAGTACTGATGACATGTTTTCTCGCAAGCAGAGATTATGAAGTGCTCGTTGTAAGTAATTACATCGATACAGTCTTCATCAATGCTCCATGCGATTTTTGATTTAAGTTAAGGGTTTTGTGTAATACACAATATGGTGGCACGGTAGTTGGAAATTGTTCCAAACAAGATACTATGGCGAATTCTATAACAAAGGCTAAGTATGTTGACGCTTGAGAAGCGACAAAAAAGTTGTTGAATCATATAGTTCATTCATTAACTTAGTATGGTTCCAAGATGGCTTTGGTCTATGGGACACTATTGCAGATAGTTGCTCCATAGCTCAGTCTAAGGAATCAGGTTTCGACCAATGATTCACACATATGCAAAGCCAAGTCCACACAAAATATGAATTTTGTGAAAGCGTGAAAACGCGAGGATATGCAAAGTTACACACGGAGCTGAAGTCGTCAGATTCGTTGGACATCAGGCTATACCACAAGCGAAGCATATTTTACACCAGTATGCCATAGGTGTAAAGTGCACTAGCATTGACTAGATTATTGACTCTAGTGCAAGTGGGAGTCTGTAGGAGATATGCCCTAGAGGCAATAATAAATGTTATTGATTATCTCCCTGTTCATAATTATGTTTATGTTCCATGCTATAACTGCAATGATTCTCGAGTCTACAAATAAAACGAGGCTCGGAGGAAGACTCATTTGCACGTGTGGAATAATAAACGGTAAAATGTATTCCTAGTCTGGCCTCTAAGACTAGCTCAAGTATTGCATGATGATCCTGTTTTCTTGATCATGGGCATGGCTATGCCGGCAATTTTGAGGGCGCAATGTTGGTAGAACACTTGTGTTGAATCGACCCGAATTGATGTTATGCTATGAGATACATTCGTCATAAGTTAATGGTTAATAACACAGAGATGGTTAATGTTTGCATGATTCCTTAGACCATGAGAGTATCGAGTTTCTTCATGCTTGCTTCATGAACTTTGGGGTTTGTTAAACGTCATCCGTAAATGGGTGGCTATTACGGCGGCTTACGGGTTCATGGAAAAGTATGTCAAGTAACTTGATAGCTCAAGATTGGGATTTGCTCCTCCGACGATGGAGAGATATCTCTGGGCCCTCTCGGTGTTACGGTATCCATCATCGTCTGGCCAGACACTTTGTGATTTGATCACGGGGATGCCGGAACATGGAACGAGAAAAGAGAACAATACCGGTAACGAGGTAACTGGCATAGTGGACAAGGTGTTGATCCACGGGGATGCCAACATGTCTCACCTCGGGTATTTGTAACATATCGCGAAGCAACAGGAATAGCACACGGCAACTGGAGGTTCACTCGAATATTCATTCGTGTGGGTATAGGGGTCAATATGGGTGTCCACGGCTCCGATGTTGATCATTGATCGGAAGGGGCTCCGGGTCATGTCTATGCTTCACCGAACCTATAGGGTCACACGCTTAAGGGTCATCTATCTGCTGAATACTAGACAGGGAGTCTGAGAGAAAATCACCGAAAAAAGTTTCGGACACCGGAAAAGTTTCGGACAGCGGAAAAGTTCCGCAGAGAGAACACCGGAACAGTTTCGGTAAAACTGAAAAGTTATTTCAGGGGATACCATTAAGTCAAATTGGTTTCGGCACGTGCCTGATAATTCTTGGAGGATGCCAGAATCATTCTGGAAACTTTCTGGAATTTTCCGGGATGAAAACCGGAAATGCTCCGGAGCTGCCGAAACCGCTTCAGATGCTTTTCGCAGATGAAAATCACTAAACCGGAATTGTTCCGGCTCGCGTTGAAAATTATTTTGGTGGGTACTGGAAATGTTCTAAGCCCACATGAATATTTTCAGTTCGATCAGACGCTGAAAAATGTCGTCGTGAATAGTGAAAGTGCTTTATGGATATTTTTGGGAAAACACATTTTTGGATATTTCCAAAAAGGCCTTCTAGAAGGGATTGGGGAGCAAGGCACCCCATGTGGGGGGGGGGGGGGGCCCTAGGGGTGGCCGGCCAAGCATGGTGGAGCTCCTTGGAGCTCCACATGGCACCCATTTTTCCTTCTTATGATTTTTATGTGTGACATAAAGTGGGATATTTTGGTACTTGAAGTGACCATCCTACCCCTTGGTTTTCCTATAAATAGGAGGTGAGTGGGCTGCCCATTTGCTTACTCCTACTCTCATACACAAGCCATGCATGATCTGGCATTCTCTCTCCCTCCCAGCGAAATAGTTTCGTAGAGCCGAAAGGCTGTCTGGGTTCCGGCAGGAACTAGTTCTGGACGGCGAAGCCCTGCCGGATAGATGACACCGTATGTGTGCAACTCTGTAGAGAGATCGTAGTTTCGGTCTTAGTTCGAGAGTGCCTCCCGAAGGGCTGTCCGTGTGACCGTCTGAGTTTCGGAGGTCCTCCCGAAGGGCTGTCCGAGTGACAGTCCGAGTTTCGGAGGTCCTCCCGAAGGGCTGTCCGCGACACCGTCCGGGGGACTGTCTGACCGCCTCCCGGGGGGCTGTCCGCGGGGCAGATGAGGGTATACATCCTCGCGGTTGGGAGGTTGTAAAATCCTAGCTGCGGGGATCTGCACCGCCGATCGTCATCGATTCTACTTCCGCTGCGCTACGAGTCGGTAACGAAAATGATCAAACCTTGTATGCAGTCTCCATAGTGGTCCTGGGCTGGTGCGTAGGTCGGAAAATTTTTGTTTTCCGCTGCGTTACCCTACACAAACCCCCTTGGAAGTCGCCTAAGCCCGTCCAAAACAAAACCCACCCACCATCGGTGTGCTAGGTCACCTAACCCGTCGGCCTACTCGCCCACACACACCCCACAACCCCTTGGAAGTCGCCTAAGCCCTTCCAAAACCAAACCCTCTCACCGCCTGTGTGCTAGGTCACCTAACCCGTTGGCCTACTCGCTCACACACACCCCACAACCCCTTGGAAGTCGCCTAAGCCCGTCCAAAACAAAACTTGCCCACCACCGTGTGCTAGGTCGCCTAACCCGTCGGCCTACTCGCCCGCACACACACCCCACAACCCCTTGGAAGTCGCCTAAGCCCGTCCAAAACAAAATCTGCCCACCACCAGTGTGCTAGGTCGGCTAACCCGTCGGCCTACTCGCCCACACACACCCCACAACCTCTTGGAAGTCGCCTAAGCCCGTCCAAAACCAAACCCGCCCACCACCGGTGTGCTAGGTCGCCTAACCCGTCGACCTACTCGCCCACACACACCCCACACCCCCTTGCAAGTCGCCTAAGCCTGTCCAAAACAAATTCGCCCACCACCGGTGTGCTAGGTCGCCTAACTCGCCAGCCTACTCGCTCACACACACCCCGTCATACTCCTTTGGAAGTCGCCTAAGCCCGTTCAAAACCATACCCGCCCACCATCGGCGTGCTAGGTCGCCTAACCCGTCGGCCTACTCGCTCACACACACCCACACAACCCCTTGGAAGTCGCCTAAGCCCGTCCAAAACCAAACCCGCTCACCATCGGTGTGCTAGGTCGCCTAACCCATCGGCCTACTCGCCCACAAACACCCCACAACCCCTTGGAAGTCACCTAAGCCCGTCCAAAACCAAACCCACCCACCACCGGTGTGCTAGGTCGCCTAACCCGTCGACCTACTTGCCCACACACACTCCCACACCCCCTTGGAAGTCTCCTAGGCCGTCCAAAACAAATTCGCCCACCACCGGTGTGCTAGGTCGCCTAACCCGTCGGCCTACTCGCTCACACACACCCCGTCATACCCCTTTGGAAGTCGCCTAAGCCCGTTCAAAACCATACCCGCCCACCACCGGCGTGCTAGGTCGCCTAACCCGTCGGCCTACTCGCTCACAAACACCCACACAACCCCTTGGAAGTCACCTAAGCCCGTCCAAAACCAAACCCGCCCACCATCGGTGTGCTAGGTCGCCTAACCCGTCGGCCTACTCGCCCACAAACACCCCACAACCCCTTGGAAGTCGCCTAAGCCCGTCCAAAACCAAACTCGCCCACCACCGGTGTGCTAGGTCACCTAACCCGCCGGCCTACTCGCCCGCACACACCCCCAAACCCCCTTGGAAGTCGCCTAAGCCCGTCCAAAACAAAACCCACCCACCACTGGTGTGCTAGGTTGCCTAACCGGTCGGCCTACTCTCCCGCACACACCCCCACAACCCCTTGGAAGTCGCCTAAGCCCGTCCAAAACAAAACCCGCCCACCACCGGTGTGCTAGGTCGCCTAACCCGTCGGCCTACTCGCCCGCACACACCCCCACAACCCCTTGGAAGTCGCCTAAGCCCGTCCAAAACAAAACCCGCCCACCACCGGTGTGCTAGGTTGCCTAACCCGTTGACCGGCTCGCCCACACACACCCTACAACCCCTTTGGAAGTCGCCTAAGCCCGTTCAAAAACGAAACTCGCCCATCACCGGTGTGCTAGGTCGCCTAACCCGTCGGCCTACTGGTCCGCACACACACCACAACCCCTTGAAAGTCGCGTAAGCCTGTCCAAAAGCAAACTCGCCCACCACCGGTGTGCTAGGTCGCCTAACTCGTCGGCCTAGTCACCCGCACACACACCCACAACCCCCTTGAAAGTAGTGTTTTCTCCCTTCCATCATGCAAGCAAAACTGAATGAACAGGGGCAATTTATTTCAGAAATCACCAGCGTACACCAAACTTAATGAACAACCTTATATAGGGATGCAAGAACTTTGTCTGCTACTAGTTTTCATGGTTTTTTCCTGGCTACTTTGTGTTCTTGTAAGCAAGTAAACTTTATAACTAGCTTTTTTTGTAAGCAACTACAATGGCTTATTGACCAGTTTTAGCATACACAAATATGCTTCTTTTTGGTGTCTTTTTGTTTGCAGAAGCAAGGTGCAAGACAATAGACAAGATATAGTTCAAGAGTCAGCAACTAGGTATCTAGCATCCAAGTTCTACAAGTGTAAAGGGGGGATGCAAGAACAGGGGACAAAATTCAAGCCAGGTTCTGCAACACTTTGGTACAAGGGGCAATTTTTTCAAGTAGTAGATCAGGGGGCAGGTACAGAGAGGGTAATCCACTAGTTCTATGACTAAAAGAAGTTCATGGACAAATTGGAGGAACAACCTGTCTACCTTTTGCTGTTCACTGGGAGAAATTTGCCCAGCTCTGCCAATTTTTTGGCCACAATCTGTAGAATTTTTGCCTGATCAGCACAAAAGAGTTGCAGACACAATTGTGTCCATGTCGTTTTCCAGAATTTTTTCCAGGATTTTTCGTTTTGATTTTCGCCTTTTTTACTCTGTTTTTCGCTGTGGGAGAGGAGCTCCCCACCGCTAGTCCATGGCATCCGGCGGCGGCTGGGGATGGGAAGGAGTTGCACGGGATCAGAGATGGTGGGGTGTAGGGTTTTCTGGTGGTGGTGGGAGGAGGGGGTCACGTGAGGCAAAGGGGTCGCTGGCTGTCTGGACGTGAAGAGGGAAAGGTGGACCTGCGTTTGTAAGCACATGGGTGGGGTAACCGGCGGCCGCGAGGTCTGCCGGCATAGCGCGCGGGCGCTGTGTAGCAGCGCCCTTTCTAATTAGTGTACGTGCAACAGTGAAATTACTAGTCGTACGTTGAGTTAGATTAGGTATTAGCGGTTGTCTTTGGTGAGAGTCCTAATCTAAATAGGTTTAGGTTAGAGTCCGAGTTCTAGTAAGCTACGGCTGTCTTCGGTTCAGGTGTTTGCTCCGTGCGTGTATATAATTAGAGGCCCGTGCCAGTGATTTGTACATAGACGTGGAAAAAGAAAAAAGAAAAATAAAAAGACGAGAGGCAGGACACGTGTCTTTGGGAAAAAAATATGTGCGCATGTTTGTGGTGATTTAATGTGATCGATCCGTGGGCGAGTTCCAAGTAGACGGGTATGGGGAAAAATTGTACCCGTTAACAGATATGTGTAATGGTGATGGGTAAGCTCAGGGGGTACGGGCTGGCCTGGCATTTCCGGGCCAGGTTTCAAAAAGTCCGACCCCAAAATCCCAAGCCCGGGCCCGGCACGGCCCGGCCCGCAGCCCGGAAAAATGCCTAATTTTCTTATTTTAAATAATAAAATGGCTATTTTCCAGGTTTAATACTATAGTATTATGCCTATATTTATATAAAAAACCTGAAAACCATGTTTTGTCGGGCTTTTTCCGGGCTTCGGGCCGGGCTGCGGGCTGGAAAGTGAGGCCCGAGCCTGGCCCGGACGTCGGGCTTCGGACCGGGCCACCCATGCCCAGGTTTAGGTACGGGTAAGGGTATGGGGTGGCTCCACCCATACCCAAACCCTGCGGGTGCCATCCCTAGTTCCAACTTTGATGAGGCAATGCGTATTAAAGACTTTCGGCCTATCAGCCTTATGGACTCCATTGCTAAAATCCATTGTAAGTTTCTCGCCAACTGCCTTGCTCCTTTGCTTGATGTTTTAATTCCTCACTCCCAAAGTGCTTCTATCAAGCAGCGCAATATTCATGACAATTTTCTCTATGTCAAGAACACTGTTCAATTGCTTCATCGAAATAAGAAACCTGCTCTGCTCCTCAAATTCGATATTGCTGGCGCCTTTGATTCGGTGTCCTGGGATTATATACTACTTGACATTCTGCAGCACCTCTGCTTTGAGCGGTGTTGGCGAGATATGCCCGTTCTTATCTGGGGCTCTGCCTCGTCGAAGATCCTGGTCACGCTCTCGGAGCTCGATTGTTCATCGGCGTGGCCTTCGTCCAATATTTTGATTTAATCGTATAGCTAGGTAGGCTGTCGGTCTGTATATAGTTCCGAGAGCGTGGGTTCAGTTGGCCACTGTTCACATATAATTTTAAATAACACTAGGAAATATGCCCGTGCGTTGCAACGGGAAAAAAAAGCCCCTAGCACAAAAATACATAAGACAAAAATGAAGGATATGGTTAGTTTGAAAGACTTGCCCAATATTAGGCTCATTCCTTATTATTAATTTTTTGCTGGCCGTCTCAATTTCTTTCCAAATCAGCTTTCCTTACTTCCCATGTGACGTTGAGGCAGGCATGCACTGCTTTCCTTATTATGTCTCAATTTCCTTTTTAAATCCTTTTTGCCTCACCGTGGACTGATTTCCGTATTATCCCCCTCAATTTCTTTTCCTTCCTTATTTCTCTCGCAGCACCAATGCTTTCCTTATTATCCCCAGTCTCAATTCCTTCTCGAATCCTTTTCCTTCCTTGTTTCTCTTGCTGCACGTTGCAACCTCGGTAGAAATCCAATATAAATTAGAAGGATTGGATATAAAGCGGCGAGGTGGGATTATACAGAGCACCCAGCTATCTCTAGTTGGTAGTACAAAATTACACGATAGGGAGGTTGCGAGTTCGATTTTCTAAACTCGAATTTTTTTTCTCCCAGCCTTTTACCCCTTTTGTGGGCCGCCTTCATTGGGCTGGAGTCGCTGCATGGGCCAGCTCCGTTGGGGTCAGATCGTCCATACGTTTTTGTGCGATCGTATATGGGCAGAAGCAGATTAACTACGTACAGGCTTCCCTCAAAACAAAAACAAAACTACGTACAGGCAGATTAACGTCGACGGGCAGAAGCATTAATGCTTTTAATAGTATATTATATTATTATTATTTATTATTATTTATATTTATTTAATAGTAGGTAAAGATAAAGATGATATCAGCGAGAGGGCACGCAGATGATGCCAGAGGAAGGTGAGACGTATCAATCGGGTAGATGATGCCGGTGGAATCGCCTTAAGATCAAACGGTGTCCGTCTACGTGACATTTAAGATCAAATGGTGTCCGTCTGAACCTTCCCGAGGTTGTTGGCGTGGCAGCTGGTGTCTGGTGAGACGTATATATCTATCTTGCATTCATGCATGCATGCACGTTTCATGGTTAAGAGCCGGAGTAATCACGTTTATATTGTACCACGTACTCCAACGGTGCGACACGCACTACATCGAGTTTAAGACCAGCTCTTCATTGCATGCGTGCCCATTGTTAGTACTCCCTCCATCATGGTTTAGAAGGCGTGTTTGAAAATTCTCTAGGAAATAGGTGGTTATCGATTGGCTGTGAGATGGGCTGAAAAATAGCATTCACACTACGGATGCATCCACGAATATTTTTTAAAATTCATGAACTTTTCTAAAAATTCATGGATTTTAATTCACAACAGTTTCTAAATCCAATCTTTTTTTTACAATTTATGAACATCATTTGATTTAATGAACTTTTTTCAAATAAAGAAACAATAGGCGTTTTTTTTAGCAATAAAAAAACAGAGCCCAAGTTTATGGGCCAGTCCATGTGAGCAAGCGGAGCAGGGAGCCGAGCTGAGCAAGCGAAATCTTCATGGGCCCGTCCATGTGAGCACTATAGTAGCAATTCTATGGTTTCAATGTAGAATATGAGTTCCTAAGGGGCTCACACAACCAACACCGGCTGACACCGAGGCCAAATGTGTAAGGACAAAACAACCACGCACCGAACAACTCCACTGACCTATCAGAACAAATACCGTCTTCAACTGCAACCCAACATGATATACTTGATATGCCCGAGGATGACAGCATGTCTGTCATTCTCGGAAGACCATTTCTTAATACCGCAGGGGCTGTTATTGATTGTAATAGAACCAAGATTACTTTTCATGTCAATGCCAATGGGCATAGGGTTTATTTTCCGAGGAAGCCAAACAAAGTAAACAGTCTCAATTCTATCGAAAAAATTATGACCATCACTATTGGAGATTTTGAATTTCCTATTCCGGTTCCAGAAAAGGAATATCAAACTATTATGATTGGAACCGTGCCTATTCAAGTTGAGGAAAATTTAGTGCATTACAAAAGTTCTTCGGTTTTATATTGCTCCGAAAAAGATCGTTTATAAGACTTGATCAACCTTATTAATGGATTCTTTTTTAAAAGCATATGGTCGATGAATTCCGTAAGCACAACTTTTTTAAGTTTAATTTATCCTCTGTTTGAATTAGTTTTAATAAATTTTCAATGCCCTAGAATATTCTGTTTAGTCTATTTTCTGATTTTTCTTCACAATAAAAAGGGTGCAAAAATAAAGTTTCTCTGAATGCCCTGAAAACTTAACATGATTTTTTTTCTGAACATTTTTTTTTTGGCACTGAACACACCCCGGAGGGGTGCGCCTGCTGGCCACAAGCCAGGGGCGTGCCCACCCCCCCCCACCCCGTGCACGCCATAGTGGCTTGTGGGGCCCGTGGCCCCTACCTTCTTCTTCCTCGAGAAAAATTCGTTCTTACTCCATAGCTCGTGTTCTTGCTCATTTGCAAACAAAATTTCAGTATCTTTGTTCGGAGCTCCATTTCCGAAACGTTTCGGAGGAATTGCTCCCTGATATGTGACACCTCCATTGGTCCAATTAGTTTTTACTCTAGTAGTTTATCTATCAAGATACTAAGCTCCCTAGATTTGAAGCCTCCTGGTGCGTCGGGGGCTGTAGGGGTTGCTATGGTGTGTCACTGATGTTGGAAATATGCCCTAGAGGCAATAATAAATTGGTTATTATTATATTTCCTTGTTCATGATAATCGTTTATTATCCATGCTATAATTGTATTGATTGGAAACTCAAATACATGTGTGGGTACATAGACAACACTGTGTCCCTAGTAAGCCTCTAGTTGACTAGCTTGTTGATCAAAGATGGTTAAGGTTTCCTAGCCATGGACATGAGATGTCATTTGATAACGGGATCACATCATTAGGAGAATGATGTGATGGACAAGACCCAAACTGTAAACGTAGCATTTGATCGTGTCAGTTTATTGCTATTGTTTTCTGCATGTCAAGTATCTGTTCCTTTGACCATGAGATCATGCAACTCACTGACACCGGAGGAATACCTTGTGTGTATCAAACGTCGCAACGTAACTGGGTGACTATAAAGGTGCTCTACAGGTATCTCCGAGGGTGTCTGTTGGGTTGGCATGGATCAAGACTGGGATTTGTTACTCCGTATGACGGAGAGGTATCTCAGGGCCCACTCGGTAATACAACATCACAATGAGCCTTGCAAGCAATGTGACTAAAGTGTTAGCCACAGGATCTTGTATTACGGAACGAGTAAAGAGACTTGCCGGTAACGAGATTGAACTAGGTATAGTGATACCGACGATCGAATCTCGGGCAAGTAACATACCGAAGAACAAAGGGAACAGCATACGGGATTAACTGAATCCTTGACATAGAGGTTCGACCGATAAAGATCTTCGTAGAATATGTAGGAGCCAATATGGGCATCCAGGTCCCGCTATTGGTTATTGGCCGTAGAGGTGTCTCGGTCATGTCTACATAGTTCTCGAACCCGCAGGGTCTACACACTTAACGTTTGGTGACGATTAGTATAATTGAGTTATTATGTTGGTGACCGAAAGTTGTTCGGAGTCCCGGATAAGATCCCGGACATGACGAGGATCTCCGGAATAGTCCGGAGGTAAAGATTGATATATGTGATAATAGTGTTTTGATCTCTGGAAGGGTTCCGAAGTTCACCGGAAGAGGTTCCGGATGTTTACCGAAGTGTTCGGGTGCAGCAACACTTTATATGAGCCAAAGGGATAAAGCCCACAAGGTATTGGAAAGTGCAAAAGTAGTTTTGCTGCCGCGTAAGCGGTACTACCGCTTGTTGAAGCGGTACTACCGCCCGAGCGGTACTACCGCTTGTGTGAAGCGGTACTACCGCCCAAGCGGTACTACCGCTTGTGTGAAGCGGTACTACCGCTTGTGCGCGGCTGTGCGCGGTTCGGCAGGGATCCGAGTTGGACTCTTTTCCTGCGGGCCAAACCGACCTTGTGCGGGCAAAACCGACCTAGAGGAGGCTTTTACTCCAAGTTTAGACCCCAAGGCTCAACATATAAATAGAGGGGCAGGGCTAGCACACGGGACACATCAGGATTTCCCAAGCCGTGTGCCGGCAACCCTAGCCCTCTAGTTCCTCCGTCATAATCTCCGTAGCGCTTGGCGAAGCCCTGCAGAGATTGTTCCTCACCACCATCACCACGCCGTCGTGCTGCTGGAACTCAACCACTACTTCACCATCGCTCGCTGGATCGAGGAGGTGAAGGCGTCATCAAGCCGTACGTGTGTTGAACGCGGAGGTGCCGTCCGTTCGGCACTAGATCGGAAGGATCGTGATTGGATCGCGGGACGCTCGGCGATTTGGATCGCGAAGACGTTCGACTACATTAACCGCGTTTATTAACGCTTCCGCTTAGCGATCTACAAGGGTATGTAGATTCACTCTCCCTCTCGTAGATGCTCATCACCATGGATAGATCTTGTGTGTGCGTAGGAAAATTTTTGTTTCCCATGCAACGTTCCCCAACAGTGGCATCTGAGCTAGGTCTATGCGTAGATGAGATCTCGAGTAGAACACAAACGAGTTGTGGGCGTGGGTGTATACATATTGCTTGCCGTTACTAGTTGATACTTGATTCAACGGTATTGTGAGATGAAGCGGCCCGGACCGACATTACGCGTACGCTTACGCGAGACTGGTTTCACCGCTGCGTGCACTTGTTGCATAAAGGTGACTGGCGGGTGTCTGTCTCTCTCACTTTAGTTGAATCGGTTCAATGAAGAGGGTTCTTTTAGAAGATCAAAAAGCAATCACTACACCACGTTGTGGTTTTGCGTAGGTAAGAACGGTTCTTGCAAACCCGTAGCAGCCACGTAAAATTTGCAACAACAATTAGAGGTCGTCTAACTTGTTTTTGCAGGGTATGTTGTGATGTGATATGGCCAATTACATGATGTGATATATGTGATGTATGAGATGATCATGTGTTGTATAGAATATCACGACTTGCATGTCGATGAGTACGGCAACTGGCAGGAGCCATAGAGTTGTCTTTAATTATTGTATGACCTGCGTGTCAATCATTAAGCGCTATGTAATGCTTTACTTTATCGCTAAACGTTAGCTATAGTCGTGGAAGCAACAGTCGGCGCGACAACCTTATGGCGACACGTTGATGGAGATCAAGATGATGGAGATCATGGTGTCATGCCGGTGACGATGGAGATCATGCCGGTGCTTTGGAGATGGAGATCAAAAGCACAAGTTCATGGCCATATCATGTCACTTATGATTTGCATGTGATGTTAATCCTTTTTATGCATCTTATTTTGCTTAGGACGACGGTAGCATTATAAGGTGATCCCTCACTTAAATTTCAAGATAAATTGTGTTCTCCCCAAGTGTGCACCGTTGCGAAAGTTCGTCGTTTCGAGACACGCCGTGATGATCGGGTGTGATAGACTCTACGTTCGCATACAATGGGTGTAAGCCATGTTACACGTGCGGAACACTCGGGTTAAACTTGACGAGCCTAGCATGTACAGACATGGCCTCGGAACACAAGAGACCGAAAGGTCGAACATGAGTCATATAGTAGATATGATCAACATGAAGATGTTCACCATTGAAACCACCTCAACTCACGTGATGATCGGACTTGAGTTGGTGGATTTGGATCATGTTACACTCGAATGATCGGAGGGATGTCAATTTGAGTGGGAGTTTTTTAAATATGATTAACTAAACTCATTATCTAAGAACAATAGTCTAAGTTGTCTTTGCTATATTTATGTTGTAGATCATGGCTCGCGCAGTAGCACCCCTGAATTTTAATGCGTTCCTAGAGAAAGCTAAGTTGAAAGATGATGGAAGTAACTTTGTGGACTGGGCCCGTAATCTAAGGATTATCCTTACGGCTTCCCAGAAGGCTTATGTCCTTGATGCACCGCTTGGTGATCCACCCGCTCCAGTTGAGTCTCTAGACGTTGTGAACGCCTGGCAGGCTCGTTCTGATGATTACTCAATAGTTCAATGTGCAATGTTGTATGGCTTAGAACCGGGACTTCAAAGACGTTTTGAACGTCATGGAGCATATGAGATGTTCCAGGAGTTGAAGTTTATCTTTCAGAAGAATGCCCGGATCGAGAGATATGAGATCTCCGATAAGTTCTATGCTTGCAAGATGGAGGAGAACGGGTCTATCAGTGATCACGTGCTCAGAATGTCTGGGTACTCCACCCGTCTGGCTGAGTTAGGGATGCCCCTTCCGCCAGAGGCTATCACTGACAGAGTTCTTCAATCATTGCCACCTAGCTACAAGAGCTTCGTGTTGAACTATAACATGCACGGGATGAACAAGTCAGTCGCCGAGCTGTTTGCGATGCTGAAAGCCGCTGAGTCTGAAATTCAGAAGGAGCATCAAGTGTTGATGGTCAATAAAACCACTAGTTTCAAGAAAAATGGCAAGGGTAAGAAGGGTAACTCCAAGAAGAGTGGCAAAGCAGTTGCTCCTCTCGTGAAGAAACCCAAGGCTGGACCCAAACCAGAAACTGTGTGTTTTCATTGCAAGGGAACTGGACACTGGAAGCGGAACTGCCCCAAGTATTTGGCTGACAAGAAGGCGGCCAACAAACAAGGTATATATGATATACATGTTATTGATGTGTACCTTACCAACTCTCGTTGTAGTGCCTGGGTATTTGATACCGGTGCGGTTGCTCATATTTGCAACTCAAAACAGGAACTGCGGAATAGACGGAGGCTGGCAAAGGACGAAGTGACGATGCGCGTGGGAAATGGTTCCAAGGTTGATGTGATCGCCGTCGGCACGCTCGCTCTTCGATTACCGTCGGGATTAGTGATGAACCTAAATAAGTGTTATTTGGTGCCTGCGTTAAGCATGAACATTATATCTGGATCTTGTTTATTGCGAGACGGTTACTCATTTAAATCAGAGAATAATGGTTGTTCTATTTATATGAGTAATATCTTTTATGGTCATGCACCCGATGTGAGGGGTTTATTCTTATTGAATCTCGATAGTAATGATACACATGTTCATAACATTGATGCCAAAAGATGTAGAATTGATAATGATAATACCACTTTCTTGTGGCACTGCCGTTTAGGTCATATTGGCGTAAAACGCATGAAGAAGCTCCATGCTGATGGACTTTTGGAGTCACTTGATTTTGAATCACTTGACACATGTGAGCCATGCCTCATGGGCAAGATGACTAAAACGCCGTTCTCTGGAATAATGGAACGGGCAAGTGACTTATTGGAAATCATACATACTGATGTGTGCGGTCCGATGAGTATTGAGGCGCGCGGTGGTTATCGTTACTTTCTCACCTTCACTGATGACTTAAGTAGATATGGGTATATTTACTTAATGAAACACAAGTCTGAAACATTTGAAAAGTTCAAACAATTTCAGAGTGAAGTTGAGAATCATCGTAACAAGAAGATTAAATTCCTACGATCTGATCGAGGAGGAGAATATCTGAGTTATGAGTTTGGCAGTCACTTAAGACAGTGTGGAATTGTTTCACAATTAACACCGCCTGGAACACCACAGCGTAATGGTGTGTCCGAACGTCGTAATCGAACCTTATTGGATATGGTGCGATCTATGATGTCTCTTGCCGATTTGCCACTATCGTTTTGGGGTTATGCATTAGAGACAGCTGCATTCACTTTAAATAGGGCACCATCGAAATCCGTTGAGACGACGCCATATGAACTTTGGTTTGGCAAGAAGCCAAAGCTGTCGTTTCTTAAAGTTTGGGGATGTGATGCTTATGTCAAAAAGCTTCAGCCTGAAAAGCTGGAACCCAAAGCAGAGAAATGCGTCTTCATAGGATACCCAAAAGAGACAGTTGGGTATACCTTCTACCTCAGATCCGAAGGCAAAGTGTTTGTCGCTAAAAACGGAACATTTCTTGAGAAAGAGTTTCTCTCGAAAGAATTGAGTGGGAGGAAGATAGAACTTGATGAGGTTGTTGAACCTTTACTTCAACCTGAGAGTAGCGCGGCGCAGAAAATTGTTTCTGTGGAGCCTACATTAGCTGAAGAGGAAGTTAATGATGATGATCATGAAGCTTTGGATCAAGTTGCTATCGAACCTCGTAGGTCGACAAGGACGCGTACTGCTCCTGAGTGGTACGGCAACCCTGTCTTAGAGGTCATGTTGTTAAACAACGATGAACCTACGAGCTATGGAGAAGCGATGATGGGCCCGGATTCCAAGAAGTGGTTAGAGGCCATGAAATCCGAGATAGGATCCATGTATGAAAACAAAGTATGGACTTTGGAAGTATTACCTGAAGGGCGTAAGGCCATTCAGAACAAATGGATCTTTAAGAGGAAGACGGACGCGGACGGTAATGTCACCGTCTATAAAGCTCGACTTGTGGCAAAGGGTTTTTCACAAGTTCAAGGAGTTGACTACGATGAGACCTTCTCACCCGTAGCGATGCTTAAGTCCGTCAGAATCATGTTAGCAATAGCTGCCTTTTTCGATTATGAAATTTGGCAGATGGATGTCAAAACAGCGTTCCTTAACGGTTACCTTAAGGAAGAGTTGTATATGATGCAACCAGAAGGTTTTGTCGATCCAGAGAATGCTGACAAAGTTTGCAAACTCCAGCGATCCATTTATGGACTGGTGCAAGCATCTCGGAGTTGGAATCTTCGTTTTGATGAGGTGATCAAAGCGTTCGAGTTTATACAAGTTTACGGAGAAGCTTGTATTTACAAGAAAGTGAGTGGGAGCTCTATAGCGTTTCTAATATTATATGTGGATGACATATTGCTGATTGGAAACAATATAGAAATGCTGGAAAGCGTAAAGGAATATTTGAACAAGAGTTTTTCAATGAAGGACCTAGGAGAAGCTGCTTTCATATTAGGCATCAAGATCTATAGAGATAGATCAAGACGTTTAATAGGACTTTCACAAAGCACATACCTTGATAAGATTTTGAAGAAGTTCAAAATGGATCAGTCCAAGAAGGGGTTCTTGCCTGTTTTGCAAGGTGTGAAGTTGAGTAAGACTCAATGCCCAGTGACTGCAGAAGATAGAGAAAAGATGAGTGTCATCCCCTATGCTTCAGCCATAGGCTCTATCATGTATGCAATGCTGTGCACAAGACCCGATGTCAGCCTTGCCATAAGTATGGTCGGAAGGTTTCAAAGTGATCCAGGAATGGAACACTGGACAGCGGTCAAGAATATCCTGAAGTACCTGAAAAGGACTAAGGACATGTTTCTCGTTTATGGAGGTGATCAAGAGCTCGTCGTAAAGGGTTACGTCGATGCAAGCTTTGACACTGATCCGGATGACTCTAAGTCGCAAACCGGATACATATTTATTCTTAATGGGGGTGCGGTTAGCTGGTGCAGTTCCAAGCAAAGCGTGGTAGCTGATTCTACATGCGAAGCGGAGTACATCGCAGCCTCGGAGGCGGCGAAGGAAGGTGTCTGGATGAAGGAGTTCATGACAGATCTTGGAGTAGTGCCTAGTGCGCTTAACCCAATGACTCTGTTTTGTGATAATACTGGTGCCATTGCTCTAGCCAAGGAACCAAGATTTCACAAGAGGACCAGACACATAAAGCGACGTTTCAATTCCATCCGCGATTACATCAAGGAGGACGACATAAATATTTGCAAAGTACACACGGATCTAAATGTTGCAGATCCGTTGACTAAACCTCTTCCAAGGGCTAAACATGAACAACACCAGAACTGCATGGGTGTTCGATTCATTACAATGTAAATCACATAGTGATGTGAACTAGATTATTGACTCTAGTGCAAGTGGGAGACTGTTGGAAATATGCCCTAGAGGCAATAATAAATTGGTTATTATTATATTTCCTTGTTCATGATAATCGTTTATTATCCATGCTATAATTGTATTGATTGGAAACTCAAATACATGTGTGGGTACATAGACAACACTGTGTCCCTAGTAAGCCTCTAGTTGACTAGCTTGTTGATCAAAGATGGTTAAGGTTTCCTAGCCATGGACATGAGATGTCATTTGATAACGGGATCACATCATTAGGAGAATGATGTGATGGACAAGACCCAAACTGTAAACGTAGCATTTGATCGTGTCAGTTTATTGCTATTGTTTTCTGCATGTCAAGTATCTGTTCCTTTGACCATGAGATCATGCAACTCACTGACACCGGAGGAATACCTTGTGTGTATCAAACGTCGCAACGTAACTGGGTGACTATAAAGGTGCTCTACAGGTATCTCCGAGGGTGTCTGTTGGGTTGGCATGGATCAAGACTGGGATTTGTTACTCCGTATGACGGAGAGGTATCTCAGGGCCCACTCGGTAATACAACATCACAATGAGCCTTGCAAGCAATGTGACTAAAGTGTTAGCCACAGGATCTTGTATTACGGAACGAGTAAAGAGACTTGCCGGTAACGAGATTGAACTAGGTATAGTGATACCGACGATCGAATCTCGGGCAAGTAACATACCGAAGAACAAAGGGAACAGCATACGGGATTAACTGAATCCTTGACATAGAGGTTCGACCGATAAAGATCTTCGTAGAATATGTAGGAGCCAATATGGGCATCCAGGTCCCGCTATTGGTTATTGGCCGTAGAGGTGTCTCGGTCATGTCTACATAGTTCTCGAACCCGCAGGGTCTACACACTTAACGTTTGGTGACGATTAGTATAATTGAGTTATTATGTTGGTGACCGAAAGTTGTTCGGAGTCCCGGATAAGATCCCGGACATGACGAGGATCTCCGGAATAGTCCGGAGGTAAAGATTGATATATGTGATAATAGTGTTTTGATCTCTGGAAGGGTTCCGAAGTTCACCGGAAGAGGTTCCGGATGTTTACCGAAGTGTTCGGGTGCAGCAACACTTTATATGAGCCAAAGGGATAAAGCCCACAAGGTATTGGAAAGTGCAAAAGTAGTTTTGCTGCCGCGTAAGCGGTACTACCGCTTGTTGAAGCGGTACTACCGCCCGAGCGGTACTACCGCTTGTGTGAAGCGGTACTACCGCCCAAGCGGTACTACCGCTTGTGTGAAGCGGTACTACCGCTTGTGCGCGGCTGTGCGCGGTTCGGCAGGGATCCGAGTTGGACTCTTTTCCTGCGGGCCAAACCGACCTTGTGCGGGCAAAACCGACCTAGAGGAGGCTTTTACTCCAAGTTTAGACCCCAAGGCTCAACATATAAATAGAGGGGCAGGGCTAGCACACGGGACACATCAGGATTTCCCAAGCCGTGTGCCGGCAACCCTAGCCCTCTAGTTCCTCCGTCATAATCTCCGTAGCGCTTGGCGAAGCCCTGCAGAGATTGTTCCTCACCACCATCACCACGCCGTCGTGCTGCTGGAACTCAACCACTACTTCACCATCGCTCGCTGGATCGAGGAGGTGAAGGCGTCATCAAGCCGTACGTGTGTTGAACGCGGAGGTGCCGTCCGTTCGGCACTAGATCGGAAGGATCGTGATTGGATCGCGGGACGCTCGGCGATTTGGATCGCGAAGACGTTCGACTACATTAACCGTGTTTATTAACGCTTCCGCTTAGCGATCTACAAGGGTATGTAGATTCACTCTCCCTCTCGTAGATGCTCATCACCATGGATAGATCTTGTGTGTGCGTAGGAAAATTTTTGTTTCCCATGCAACGTTCCCCAACAACTGATTGATAGTAACATACACCTATATAGTCGTTATGGGCCGGCCCGTTTTCCTTGTTTGAGAAGGTTTGGCCAGTTTTTTCTTTTTTTGTTTTCTCTATGGTTTTAAAAGTTTTTCTTTTTTTTCCTTTTTTTTCTTTTCAATTTTTTCCACAATTTAATATCTGAACATTTAAAAAATAGTAAACATTTTTTAAAATTCATGAACATTATCAAATTCATGAATATTTGTAAAGTTCAGAATTTTTAAAGTGTGTGAATATTTTTAAATTTACGAACCTTTTTTCAAATTCATGAACAATGTTCGAAATCCACGAATATTTTTTAAAATTCATGTACTTTTCTAAAAATTCATGGTTTTTTAATTCACAACAGTTTCTAAATCCAATCTTTTTTTTTCAATTCATGAACATCATTTGATTTAATGAACTTTTTTCAAATAAAAAAACAATAGGCGTTTTTTGAGCAATAAAAAAAAACAGAGCCCATGTTTATGGGCCAGTCCATGTGAGCAAGCGAAATCTTCATGGGCCCGTCCATGTGAGCACTATAGTAGCAATTCTATGGTTTCAACGTAGAATATGAGCTCCTAAGGGTCTCACACAACCACCACCGGCTGACACCAAGGCCAAATGTGTAAGGACAAACAAACCACACACCGAACAACTCCACTGACCTATCAGAACAAATACCGTCTTCAACTGCAACCCAACATGATATACTTGATATGCCCGAGGATGACATCATGTCTGTCATTCTCGGAAGACCATTTCTTAATACTGCAGGGGCTGTTATTGATTGTAATAGAACCAAGATTACTTTTCATGTCAATGCCAATGGGCATAGGGTTTATTTTCCGAGGAAGCCAAACAAAGTAAACAATCTCAATACTATCGAAAAAATTGTGACCATCACTATTGGAGATTTTGAATTTCCTATTCCGGTTCCAGAAAAGGAATATCAAACTATTATGATTGGAACCGTGCCTATTCAAGTTGAGGTAAATTTAGTGCATTACAAAAGTTCTTCGGTTTTATATTGCTCCGAAAAAGTTCGTTTATAAGACTTGATCAACCTTATTAATGGATTCTTTTTTAAAAGCATATGTTCGATGAATTCCGTAAGCACAAATTTTTGTAATTTTAATTTATCCTCTGTTTGAATTAGTTTTAATACATTTTCAATGTGCTAGAATATTCTGTTTAGTCTATTTTCTGAGTTTTCTTCACAATAAAAAGGGTGCAAAATTAAAGTTTCTCCGAATGCCTTGAAAACTTAACATGAATTTGTTTCTGAGTATTTAAATTTTTTCGGCACTGAACACACCCCGGAGGGGTGCACCTGCTAGCCACAAGCCAGGGGCGTGCCCACCCCCCCGGGCACGCCATAGTGGCTTGTGGGGCCTGTGGCCCCTACCTTCTTCTTCCTCGAGAAAAAATCGTTCTTACTCCATAGCTCGTGTTCTTGCTCATTTGCAAACAAAATTTCAATATCTTTGTTCGGAGCTCCATTTCCGAAACGTTTCGGAGGAATTGCTCCCTGGTATGTGACGCCTCCATTGGTCCAATTAGTTTTTACTCTAGTAGTTTATTCAATGTTTATTTTGCTACTGTTAGTGACCATGAAGTTTGGCTTGCATGTTGAATTTACTTGGTTCTAATAGTTTTGATGCATGATTTAGTCTCTAGAAGCTTGTAGGAGTTGTTGCTATCAATTATGTTGAATTTTGTTCATTTTTTATGAGTTGCTAAAAAAATTCAGAAAAAGGAAAATGTTGATAAGGATGTTCTCAAGAGGCTCCTCAAGTTGGAGTTCCAAGAAAACTTCACGAGAAGCACTAAGGTACAACCTCCCCCGTGTCACCGAGGTGCGGCCATGTGAGTGGCCGTGCAATACATTCATGGATGGGGTTATTTTCCACATGAGGTCGAGCAGTTTGTGGAGAATGCGGGCTTGACTACTTACCTCGCAGATAAGTGCAACCAATACCTGTTCCTTACCAACAATTTCGTGCAAAATTTTAGATTCTCGGTTGGACAACATGGGCCTAGAGTTTCATTCCATCTGTATGATCAAACCTTTGATATATCTTTGGTTGATTTCTTTAATAACTGCACGATTCCTGTTGAGGGTAGTGTGGCTGAATCTAAACCTCACGAGTTTGGGGAATTTTTGTAAGATTTAATTGTGGGAGAAACTAGAGGGGTTTCTCATGCTAGAGCTACTAGTCTGCATTTCCTTGATGTGCATTATTTTTCTTTATTCGTAGGAAAATGTTTAACTGCTAGGCAGCAGTGTGGTATGCTTAGTGCTCCAGATCTCGCTATTTTGCGTAGTGCACTTTTTGGTGGGAGAACTCATAGTTTGGGGCTATCATTGCACGCCGTTTGCATACGAACAGAACTATGGGTATTGTTCATGGCGGTATTTATGCTACACGTCACGCTATTCATTTTAATATCCCCATTAGACATAACGAGTATCATGTGCTAGCTGAGAGATACTTAGATTATGATGCTATGTTGTGGCATGATTTTGTTGATAGGGGGACTCCACCAAACGTCTACCGGTACAACCTGGTATTCAGCCAAGCTACCCGGGATATTATTACTTTGCATGCCCCTTCTTTGTTTGATATACAGGCCAGGGGGAAGTACCTTATCATGCCAGAGGACATCACCAACTATAAGAATGAGATGGCGGTAGCGAAAGAGGTTCACCCTTCGGATGCGCAAGTGCCACAACCGACTCAGTTCATACCTGGCCCTGAGGGATTCCTCCAGTGGTATTAACCAAGTTAGGTCAAAAGCCTAAGCTTGGGGGAGTACGTTTTCTCACCGACATGTTATTCATGTTATCACACATTCATTACATTTGTCGGTGTTCATCGTTTTCTTTTTATATCCATATTTCGATTTCATTTTCTTTCATGTGTTTGTTAAAATTTAAAAAAAAATCCCAAAAAGATTTCTCGTTTCTTCTTTTGTTATTTGTTTGGAGTTCCTCGGTGTAAATATTTTCTCCTTTTTTTCTTTTTCTTCGTTTATTTGCTTTCTTCAGAAAAATCAAAAACTCCAAAAATAATTCAGTGTGTTTCTCTAAATTATCCTTGTGTTGTTAAAAAATTTAGTCGGAAAAGAACAAAAAGATTTCCCTTTTTCTCTTTCATTTCTTTTTCTTTGTTTATTTTTGCTCTTGTCTCTTCGTAGTTTCTTTTAAACTTTTCTTTGCGTCTTATCGAGTCTTATTTCAGAAAGGCGTTGACGATAAAGTAATTTTCAATTGGTTATTATGTGTCTTATCTTTGAATTAATGAAAGACCAAAAATTTCTATGTCTTCTTCTTTGTATATAGTGTTTGCAGATTTTAGCTTAGTCCACGGCACACTTGCACTACATTATATTTTCCTGGATGCAGAATAAACACCACTCGGTCGTGCAAGTGAAAGACAATAATGACGATGATTTGATGAAGTGACCGTGGTGAAGAAGAGCTGGTATGAACTCTACTTGTTTTTGTTTTTTGTAAATATGCTTACCTTAGTAGTCTTGATTTAGCTTATTATGAATAAATATGTGTATGATGATAATTAGAGTTCATTGTTGCTCATGCCATGCTTAAGTAGTTAGGAGTCGATAATATGTTATCTCGAGTGTCAACATGCATTAAATTGATTATGATGCGGTATGTTAGGATGGTATTCTCTTCTGAAAGTTTCAAGTGGCTTGACTTGGCACATGTTCACGCATGTAATTGATTCAAACTCAATATTGCCTCCATGATATTTACGTTCAGAGTGTTTATATCCTCCTCATGCTAATGTTCAATGTTGATTATTTAAAATGCATGATTATGACCGTTGTCGCTCTCTAGTTGGTCGCTTCCTAGTCTATTACTAGCTTTCGCCTGTACTAAGCGGAAATACTACTTGTGCATCCAAAATCCTAAAAAAAAGTTATGCCATAAGAGTCCACTATATCTACCTATATGCGGTATTACTCTGCCGTTCCAAGTAAGTTTGGTTGTGCCACCTCTAAATCTTCAAATAAATATCTGTTTTGTGTGCCCGTACAGCTCATGGAGCGGTGGGGTATTCAATATCTTCCATGGTAAGTGTGTTTAACTCGCGATGAGAGTTTATTCACTCGTCAATCTTGAGGGAGGCTAGTAACAGGGATGCCTAGTCCTAAATTATTTATAAAAACGCTCCACCGGATAGTTGAAAGTTGGCAGGCACCCGTGGATTTGGCTAGCCATGGTTTGTGTTAGTATGGTTGAGGAGGAGTAAAACTTTTTGCATGGGAATCGCCATTAACGTGTTTAGCATGGAAGTTATTGGAAACTTTTACCGTAAACCATTGACTGGAAAAGTACACCTCCAAATTAAAATTATATATGTTTTAAACATACGAGGTCTGGCACATTGAAAATCTCTGCTTCCCTCTGCGAAGGGCCTATCTTTTAATTTATTGTTGACTCATCACTTTCTCATTCAAGCACCAATTTGGAGAGCGTTATTGTCATTCTTAGTTTAACATGCATTTGGTCTAATTAATGTTGGGTGTGAGCATGGCTGGATGTCTTCTACCTTGAATTACAATGTTTAGTCGTTGCTTGAACTTCAGAGGTGATTTGCAATTATGCTTTGCAGTCTCAGAAAGGGCTAGCGAGATACCATCCTATCATATTGTATCATGGTTATTTTGACAAAGTGTTGGTATTTGAGATATAGTATTATTGCTGGCTAGTGATTATGTTATTAATATGAGTAAAAGTGAATGCTAATTGTTATCATATATATGTTTACTTCATGATCCTAGCTGAAAACTTGATTGCTAGTTAAGCTTATATACAGAAACAAAAGCAAATGAGTTTGTAAAAGTTTTTCTTTATCACTTTCAGTTTGTCAACTGAATTGCTTGAGGACAAGCAATGAGTTCAGCCTGGGAGAGTTGATACGTCTCCAATGTATCAATTTTTCAAACACTTTTGCTCTTGTTTTGGCCTCTAATTTTCATGATTTGAATAAAACTAATCCAGACTGACGTTGTTTTAAGCAAAACTACATTGATGTTGTTTTTGTGCAGAAATAAAAGTTCTCGGAATTGGGCAAAACTTTACGGAGATTTTTTATGGAATAGATAAAAAATATTGGAGCAAAGAAGTACCCGAGGGGGGCCACCATGTGCCCACAGGGCAGGGGGCGTGCTTACCGAAGAAAAAATAACATAATCTGGAACTCCTCTTGACCTAATTCCAGGGTTATAAATTCTGTCTTCCCGAAGAAAAAATAAGAGAGAAAGTTTCATCGCGTTATACGATGCGAAGCCGCCGCCACCTCCTATTCTTCATCAAGAGCCCTGATCTGGAGTCCGTTCGTGGCTCCGAAGAGAGGGATTCGTTGCCGTTGTCATCACCAACCCTTCTCCATTAACAATTTCGTGATGCTCACAATCATATGTGAGTAATTACCTTGTAGGCATACTAGAGGTAGATGGAGTTGGATGAGATTTCATATGTAATCATGTCAATTTGTTAGGGCTTGATCCCTAGTATCCACTATGTTCTTAGATTGATGTTGCTATGAGTTTGCTATGCTTAATGCTTGTAACTAGGGCTCGAGTGCTATGATTTCAGATCTGAAGATATTATGCTTTCATGAATATATTTGAGATGTTGATCTTACCTGCAAGTTGTATGCACCTGTTATCGTTCTGAACCCTAGACCCCCAAGGTGACCATGAATTGGGATATTGATGGGGATGACTTTAACTTGAGGAGTTCATGTATTCACTATGTGTTAATGCTTTGTTCCGACTGTCTATTAAAAGGAGTGCCTTAATTATCCTTAGTTTCCATTAGGACCCCGCTGCCACAGGAGGGTAGGACAAAAGATGTCATGCAAGTTCTTACTGCAAGCGCGTATGACTATATACGGAATACATGCCTATGTATGATTGATGAATTGGAGCTATTGTTAATCGCTCTAGGTTGTGACAGTTACATATTGAATCTCATCTGAACATCCATCGCTACTCCATCCCTACGCTTTAATACTATTGCCTTTGCTCAAGTTACTACTACTCTACTGGTTACAAATTTGCTACTACTACCATTACTGCTACTGTTACTTTGCTATCACCACTACCATATTACTGTGCTACTAATAAATTGCTGCAAGGAAGTGTTTTCTTAGGTGTGGTTGAATTGACAACTCAACTACTAAGGCTTATAAATATGCTTTGGCTCCCCTTGTGTCAAATCAATAAATTTGGGTGAAATACTACCCTCGAACACTGTTGCGATCCCCTATACTTGTGGGTCATCAAACATGTATTAACAATGATGAACGTTGCCTTTGCCACAAATATCATGTCAGCTCTATATGATCATGCAAAGCAAAAATGACAACGAATGTTCAAGTCATGTAATCAATAGTAATAATAGAAGTTGCATGGCAATATTTCTCGGAATGGTTAGAGAAATGCCATAATAGTAGGTATGGTGGCTATTTTGAGGAAGATATAATGAGGTTTATGTGTGAGAGAGCGTATCATCCCACGGGGTTGGATGTACCGGCCCATGTCTCGAGGTGAGAGTGGGCAATGTACGGTACCAAAGAGGCTAGCAAAATATGGATAGGTGGAAGTGCTGTAAAGACCACAACTCATGAACCAAAACACCACGCTAATACTTCATAGTCTACACCAAGTTAATCACGAAAACGATCACTCCAAGGGGTGAGTTTGACGAACCGAAATCCGCTAGGCTTCCCGACCCATTCTACATGGTGGTTACTTACAATGTTGTTCAACTTAGACCCTTCATAATCAGATTCACTTAAACGACCACAAGTATTAACGTGTATGACTTTATGACACCTTTCCACTACTTCGCGCAAGTCGTCAAGGCTACACAAAATTAATTACTCACTCACTATCTCAAAATCATTGCAAGGAAGCCAACTATCTAGTTCAATTGATCTAACAAGTTTCAAGCAAATTTTTATTATACCACTTCTACATACCTATAAGTTTTAGGACCAACATATAATTCAATGCAGATTACCAATTACTATTCAACTCTCTACAAAGGATATAAGTGAGGCAAATATCACCGTGCTCAAACAAATATAAATGAAGTACAAGAGCAAATGCCTCAACTCAAACAGATGTAAGTGAAGATCAATGAGCATTCTATAAATAGACCAATGTGTGTCTCTCAACTAAGTGTGATGAAAGCATGATCATTGTGACAAACAGCAAACAAAACTAAAATAAAAGCAAAAGACGCTCCAAGTAAGACATGTATCATGTGGACAAATAAAAACTTAGGTCCAACCGAGACATACCGATAGTTATTGATGACGAAAGAGGGGATGCCTTTTGGGCCATCCCCAAGCTTAGACGCTTAAGTCTTCATTGTATATTACCTTGGGGGTACCTTGGTGATCCGCAAGCTTAGGGTGTTGCCACTCCTTGTTCATCGCATATCACTGTCTCCCCTCGATCTTAAAAACTTCATCCACACAAAACTTAACGGAACTCGTGAGATAGGTTAGTGCATAAGAAAATAAATCTCCCAATCATATACTGTCAACACAAGATGCATATTTATTTCCAGGTAAAGGCTACTGTATCCTATTATTTCCACAATTTATATCCCCCAATATATGCCTTGGAAAGTTTAAAACAAGCAATCAAAGAAAACATAACAGTAATATGTCAAACACAGAATAGTACGCAAAGATCTAATTAATTATGCACTTGTTTAAATGTAACAATTCTGAAAAATTAGGACGTGGTAGAAAATTTGTAACTAAGTACTGTGTAAAAAATCAAGAATTTATCATGTTCTAGTAAATACAAACAATTCAATCACTTGGCGCAAAAGTTTTTGTTTATGCACAGCACCTAACAAACATGATTTGCAACAACCCAAAGGCTTTAACTTGGCCCGAAAATGAAAGAGAAAGATACAAACATAATTACTACATTAGGAATAATTATATAGACCACTAAAACAAAATAATAACTATTGGGTTGTCTCCCAACAAGCACTTTCTTTATAACCACTAAGATAGGCTTGAGATTTTAATGATGCTCACATGAAAGACAAGAATTGAAGTACAAAAAGAGCATCAATAAGCAAGTAACAAACAAACTTAAGTCTAAGCCATTTCCTGTGCATAGGTACTTTATATGAAAACAAATTATTAACGCAAACAATACCTAGCATAAGCAAGTAAGGAGAAGCATGAAACATTGACAACTTTAACGTAAAGAGAGGGAATTTAGTAACATGAATATTTCTATAGCCATACTTGCCTCTCTCAAAATAATTAAATGTCAGATCAATATCAAATTCAACAATATAGCTATCATATAAAACATTCTCTGTATGATCCAGATGCATAAAAATTTCATAATCTTCCAACATAGTGGGATTAACATTAACTAAAGTCATGACCTCTCCAAACCCACTTTTATCAATAATTTCATATGATTGATCATTCTCCAAAATAGTGGGATCATTAATACCTAAAGTTGACACTCTTTCGAACCCACTTTCAATAGTATTGCGAATTTTATTATCAATAATACATTCATCATGAGGCTTAAATAAATTTTCAAGATCAAAAGAAGCCTCATATTTATTTCCCCAATCATGATCATCATAATAAGTAGAAGGCATAACAAAATCATCCTCAATAGTGCCTACGGACATAGTGTCACCATAAAAAGCAATATTTTCATAAACTGTGTCATCTTCATCACTTGAATAATAAAGATCATCATGTTTAACCCAACCAAAATTTTCTTTTATAATTTCTTCATTAGTAGGGGGACAAAAAATATCGTGTTCATCAAACTCATCATCCCCAAGCTTATAGCTTTGCATATCATTAGCACAATTGATATTCATAGAATTCATACTATTATTATTGCAATCATACTTTTCATTCAAGGAATTATCGTCAATCACTTTCTAAAATTCTTATTTTAACACTTCATAGCAATTTTTAGATTCATAATTTTCAATAAAAACTTCATAAAGATAGAGAAGCGCACTCAACTTCATATTTTCTTTCAAAGAGTTCACCACAATAGCATTTTCATCACTAGCTATTGGTTTATCATAATTATAACTTTTGAAAAGTCTAGCACATGGAGAAGGATCCATATATATATTTTGATTTCTTGTTCACATTAGTGGATCAAAGATAAAGATAGCATAACTAGGCAAGAATAAAACAAGTAAAGAGAAAGTTTGTGTGTAGGTACCCAACTTGATAGAAGATGACTCCCCGACAACGGCGCCAGAAATTCCTTTGCTACTCCCGTAGGAGTTGTTGGGTTTTCCCTAAAGAGGAAGGGTTATATAGCATAGAAGCAAAGTATTTCCCTCAGTTGAGAACCAAGATTTAATCAAACCAGTAGGAATCACCAACTAACAAGGTAAACAGTGCCTGCACACAAACAAAAACAATACTTGCACCCAACTTGTCAAGGGGGTTGTCAAGCCCCTTGTCTTGCTAGCTAGAAGGTTAAAAGCAAATAAATAGATGGATAATGGTACGGCAAATGGTAATGACAAATTATAAAGAAGCAATTTTGTAGGAGTTTTTTATTTATGGAAGAACAGACCCGGGGGCCATAGGTTCACTAGAGGTAACTCTCTCAAAAGAAGGCAAATGGCATGGTAACAAATTATAGTTAGGCAATTTACAAGAATAGCAATGAGTATGCCAATGATCATTCATGGTATAATCTCATATAGGCATTATGTCCGTGACAAGTACACCGTTAATCCAACTACATCTACTACTATTACTCAACGCAAGACTACTATCCAGCATGCATCTCAAGGTATTAAGTTCAAAGAAACAGAGTAATGCTTTAAGCAAGATGACATAATGTTGACAGGAAGAAATCGAGCAATAAGACAAAACCTCGTCATTTTCTCCTTAGTGGCAACAATACAAATACGTGTCTTGTCCCCATTCTATCACTGGGATATAGAAATCACCGTAAGATTGAACCCATTACTATGCACCACTCCCTCTGAAGATACAAATACGTGTCTTGGTCAGAGAAGACAAATAGATCGGAAAGCATACATAGCTACTTAATTATACAGCAAAGAAACTCCAAGATATTCAAATAGATTCAATGAACAATCTGATCATAAGCGCACAATTCATCATGTCCCAACAAACACACCGCAAAATTACATTGGATTAATACCAATCACACAAGGAAGAAGGGGAAGATGGTATTGAAGATCCAAAAGAGAGAGAGAGAGAGCACTATCTAGCTACTACTATGGACCCATAGGTCCTGAAGTAACTACTCACACATGGTCATGGAGGCCGCATGGTTGATAAAGAGGCCTCCGGCAATGGCTTCCCCCTCCGGTAGGGCTTCGTAACAGGGCTCCAGATGGGATCTCTTCAGAACAGAGGCTTGCGGCGGCGATAAAATTCTTCTGGAAGTACGACAGATGGTTTCAGTATTTATAGAGAATTATGGCGGTGGAATTGGACTAAGGCAGTAACCAGGGGCCCCACATGGATAGGTGGCATGCCCACCCCCCTGGCCACGCCATGTGTCCATGTGGGAGCCTCGTGGCCCCTCTCGCTGCTTCCCGAAGCTTCCAGAGTTTCTTGTTGCCAAAAAAATCATGTAAAATTGGCAACGTATTTTTACCTCCATAGATATTGATTTCCTGCAAAACCAAAAACAAGCAGAAAACAAGAACATGCACTGTGTAGGGGAACATAGCAGAAAACAAAAAAAATAAGAACTACGAGTTTCTTTACCAACTATGAAGATGCATACAAGGTTTGATCTGATCATTACCAACTCGTAGCTCAACAGAAGTAGAGTCGGTGAAGATCATTGGTGCAGATCCCCGCAGCTAGGATTTCACAACCTCCCAACCGCGACGATTTTCTCCCTCGGACAGTCCCTCAGACAGCCCTCCAGGAGGCTCTCGGACAGAACCTCAGACGGCCACTCGGACAGCCCTTCGGGAGGCTCTCTCGAACTAAGATCGAAACTAGGACATCTCTACCGGGTTGAACACATCCGGTGTCAAGTATTCAGCAGGGCTTCGCCGTCGAGAACTAGGCCCTACCGGAAACTAGACAGCCTTTTCGCTACGAAACTATTTCGTGGAGGGACAGAAAGAATGCCAGATCATGCATGTCTTGTGTTGAGAGAAACTTGAGTGAGTTTGGAGAGCTCTCTCCACCTAAAATTATAGGGGAACAAAGGGGTCGAAGCTTAGGGGAAAAGACCAAAAAGCCACTTGGATATTTTCCACCAGAAGTCACTAAAATGGGGTGGAAGGAAGCTCCATGGAGGAGCCCCTCCCCAACCGGCCATGTATGTGTGGGCCCCCATGTGGGGGGGCCCCACCACCCCTATGTCATCCTCCACTACTATTTGGGAAAGCCCCAAAAGGTGATTTTCCAAAAAGCCACCAAAAGGGGGTGTACCCTAATAGTGTTCATCCCATGATTCGGGGGATCTTGTCCCCTCAAACAGGGACAAGACTTTTCCGCGACCATTTAATCCAAAAAAAATCCTGAAGGTCCAGAACATTTGTGGCACCCCCTAAAATAATTTTGAGCCCTTTCTGAAACATTTCCGGTATGCTGCTTTTTCTCCCAAACACTTTCGATTACTCCAAAACATTTCCGGTTTTCTCTTCGAAACTTTTTCGTCGTCTCCGAAACTTTTTCGGTGACTTTTTCTCGGACTCCCTGTATATTAGTCAAATAAAAAGATACATATTGGGTCACCTCCCAACAAGCGTTATTGTTTAATGCCCTTAGCTAGGCATAATGCAAATCTATCAAGTTTTATCATTATGCAATTCCTTTAGAGCTTGATCATCATAGATTTCCCTTAGAATGTACCTGTTTTATGTACAAAATTTTCTAGCAGGCAAGCTTAAGTAATAAAAGGGACTATACTTAGTAATTTTGACATTCATGAACTCGAATTCTTGTGGTAGTGGATCATATCCATGAAATCCCTCATACATCATAGTTATTTCATCCTCTATGGGATTTCTAGAGGTATACTTGAACCAATCTTTAGAAAATCCATCATCAATCCCTCTAATAATCCATTCAAATTTATCATTAGTATGCTCACACAAATTTTGGACCAAAACTGAATGTGGGACTCTTTTTCTAGCATTTTCTCCAAAGGCATGATAATCATTAGATTTCATTCTACGCATAGCATCTCGGTCATGAAGAATTTCTTCTATAGGAGGACATTCATGATTAATTTTATAGAAAGCAAAATATCCCTATCGTCTTTTATTATAAAATCAAACTCATTCATGAGGATAATGGTGTCTAACTTTTTAGTTCTAGGATCATGAATATTAGGAAGCAAAAGAAACAACCTTTGTAAAGCAGGATGTATATGCATAAATTTTCTTTCAAGTTCAACCACAAGCATAACAATAGCATCCACATAACTATTAGTTTTCTTAAGAATAGATCCTCCACTTGCCAGTATAACTCCCGTACAAGTAAAATATTCTTCAATAACACTTTTTCCAACAACATTCCCACTTCCTATGCGAAAACTTTTTCTTTTCCAAGTTAAAGGAATTTCCTTATCATGAGGATCATTATCATGGATGGGGGTTTTAGGTGCTTCCTCTTTATTTTCTATATAATTGTCCTCACTAGCAATTTCAACAATAACTTCTTCAAGAGAAGACATGATAGCAGGGCAAGCAGAAATAGCAACAAGGTGGATAATGGTACGGCAAATAATAAAAACAAATATGAAAGAGCAATTTTATAGGAGTTTTTTTATTGATGGAAGAATAGACCCGAGGGCCATAGGTTCACTAGAGGTAACTCCCTCAAAAGAAGACAGACGGCATGGTAACAAATTACAGCTAGGTAATTGACAAGAATAGCAACGAGTATGACTATGATCATTCATGGTATAATCTCATATAGGCATTACGTCCGTGATAAGTAGACCGTTAATCCAACTGCCTCTACTACTGTAACTCTACCCCAAGACCGCTATCCAGCATGCATCTCAAAGTATTAAGTTCAAAGAAAAAAAAAGTAATGCTTTAAGCAAGATGATATAATGTACACAGGAAGAAACCTAGCAATAGGACAAAACCCCGTCGTTTTCTCCTTAGTGGCTATAATTCAAATACGTGTCTTGTCCTTATTCTGTCACTGGGATATAGAAATCACTGTAAGATTAAACCCACTACTATGCACCACCCCCTCTGCAGATGTACCAATCAATCTTGGCTAGAGAAGACAAATAGATCGAAAAGCATACATAGCTAGTTAATTATACAACAAAGAAACTCCAAGAGGTTCAAATAGATTCAATGAACAATCTGATCATAAACTAACAATTCATCATGTCCCAACAAACACATCGTAAAATTACATCGGATTGATCCCAATCACATAAGGAAGAAGGGGAACATGGTATTGAAGATACAAAAACGAGAAAGAGAGCATCATCTAACCACTACTATGGTCCCGTAGGTCCTAAAGGAACTACTCACACATGGTCATGGAGGCAGCAAGGTTGATGAAGAGGCCTCCTGCAATGGCTTCCCCCTCTGGCAGGGCTCCAAAACAGGGCTCCAGATGGGATCTCTTTGGAATGGAGCCTTGCGGCGGCGATAAAATTCTTCTGGAGGTACAACAGATGGTTTCTGTATTTGTATGGAATTATGGTGGTGGAATTGGACTAAGGCGGTAACCAGGGGCCCCACATGGACAGGTGGCTCGTAGCCCCTCTCGCTGCTTCCCGAAACTTTTAGTGTGTCTTGTTGCCAAAAAAATCATGTAAAATTGGCAACGTATTTTGACCTTCGTAGATATTGATTTCCTGTGAAGTAAAAAACAAGTAGAAAACATGAACTGATAATGGACACTAAATTAATAGGTTAGTTCAGAAAAATAATATAAATTGCTATAAAAAATATATATAAAAAGATAATAAAATAACATTAAACAATCAAAAATTATTTGAAAATATTTCAACACATATGCACATTTTAACAAAAGATAACAATTTTTTACTACTAAATTATTTTTCTTTTTAAATTTCCTTTCATTTTTTTCTCCTTATCGTGCTTTTATTTTTATATCAATATTGCTAAACTCTACTACACATCATATCTATACAAAATTAGAATGACATCTTCTCTCTGCTCTCCTCTCCTCTCATCCTCTTCTCCTGTCATCTCCTCTTCTCTCACACTCACAATCATCAAAATTATTCACACGTATCCTCTAACTTACTCATAGTAATGTCAATATCGATTTCATATTAATTTATATGTCATTTCATATCATCCAATAAATATTATTGTAGATAAGTAGCTAGCAACTAACAGTACTATATAACAACTACTCTAACCACTATACTAAACAATTAACAAATAAACATGCTTGTGTGATATTTTATCAAGAGAAAAAAAGGAAAAAAAGTGTTGAAGAAGCTCACCTCGCGCGGTTGACGGCCGAAGGAGGAGAGGCAAGCCGGTTGTGGAGAGGAGCTCTTCAGGGTTGGCAGCCGAGTGCGCCTCCGCGGTAGTGCCAGCGGAGAGGAGCAGGGCGGCCATCGGGATAGGAGACGTATGGGGCGTGCAGCGGCAGGCCTGCCAGGTAGGTGGACGGTGCATGGGGCGGCAATGGTGGGAAGGTGGAGGCCTACGGCGCGGCGGCGGCGGCAGTGGGGAGGAGGAGGTGACGCGGCGGTAGCCGGGGGAGAAGAGGGAGAGGCTAGCGGAGCCCGCCGCACAACGTCTATCATTTATAGTGGTGTGGGTAGACGAAGGGTCATCGCTTTGCCGATTTTATTGTACGGGAGGTCGGCAAAGCAATGACCCTGGCATTCCCTATTACAAAAAGAAAATGGAAAAATATTGCCGAGTGGTTTTGAGCAGGAGTTCGGCAAAGCTGTGACCCCTGGTATTCCCTACTAAAAATAAGAAAATGGAAAAAGATTGTCGAGTTTCCGTAAACTCGGCAAAAACAGACCGTCGTCACGTTCCCGTCGCCTAGCCATTGGAGGGGCCCACTTCTCAGGACATTGCCGAGTATCTTTCCATCGGAACATGGCGAAGCTGCGACTTTGTTGAGTTGCTTGTTGTCACCGAGTTACTTTGTCTATGCACTGTGTTGAATATATTTGTGCATGTATATTGTCTCGTAGGCCCACCTACTAGTTTCCTTGTATAGTTGAGGTTGTGGCCCATCTTGTACATCATATATACGTGCCTAGTGCACCCAATAAATGCATTGAGAGTTGCACGGCCTAAACCTAATATTCTACATGGTATCAGTTTCCCTCTCGATCCTACCCTAGCCGCCGCCGCCGCCGCGCCCTCCCTCGTGCCATCGCCGCCGCCACCGCTTCCCCAGCCGCTGCCGCCGCCGCCGCGTGTCGCCGCCGCCTCCCTCCACCGTTTCCGCCACCCTCCTCCTTATCTCCCATCGCCGCCGCTGCCTCCCTTCTTCCCGCAGCCGCTGCGCCCGCCATCCTCTCCTAACCCCACCGATCTGCCCCGCTGCCATGGGCTCCCCAAGTTCCTCGGTCTTCTCTGACAGCAACCCGTTCGCCGGTCCAGACGTTACCCTCGTTCGCAATCTCAACATCTCCGATCGCGTTCCGGTGACCCTTGATCAGTCCACCGCCTCCTACTCCATCTGGAAGAGGTACTTCTCCCTGGTGTTCCGTGAGTACTTGCTTCACGGTCACGTTGATGGCACCGTAGACTCTCGTCTCATGGTGAACGACGAGGACTGGATGATTCTCGACGCCACGGTCATTCGCTGGTTCTACCTCATCATCTCCAAGGATCTCTTCCACATGGTGGTGTGCGACGAGGACGACGCCTACGCCGTCTGGACCAAGCTCAACGGCCTCTTCACCGACAACAAGCTTCAGCGCAAGGTCCTCCTTCACGGCGAGTTTTACGGGTGCTAGCAGCTTGACTCATCCATCGATGATTTTTGCATGCGCCTCAAAAAGCTTGCCGATGAGCTTCGTGATCTTGGCGAGACGATCGGCGACGAGCTCCTCATCAGCACCCTCACCGCCGGTCTCAACGATGACTTTGGGAACGCCGCCTCCAACCTTACGCTCATCCCGGAGCCATCCTTCACTAAGGTGGTCACGTACCTCAAGCTCGAGGAGCGACGAATGAAGATGGCGCGGATTCGGGCCACGCACACCGCCCTTACCACTGGCACCCGCTGTGGACCGGCCCCGCCCGCTCCTCAGCCGCGCCCCGCGTCGTCCCTAGCGCCGCCGCCCGCCTTCCCGCAGGCGCCACCCCCCTTCCCGCCGCCGCAGCCGGCCCCGGCTGGCAACGGTGGTCGCCGTGGGGGGCGTCGTGGTGGGCGCAAGCAGCAGCAGCAGCAGCCCAACGGCGCTCAGGGAGGCGCCGCCCGTCCTCCGCAGTTCCAGCCGGCCCCGTGGTACGCCGGTAGAACCCATGGACCGGCGTCGTGCATGCCTATTCCATGCCGGTTCCACGTGCGCCTGGTCCCGGTATCCTCGGCCCGAAGCCTCCCTCGCATCAGGCATTTTACGCTGCGTCGCAGCCCTATGTGGCGCCCTATGGGCCTCTTCTCTATGGCCAGCCGCTGCAGCCAGGAGGGCTGCCGCCACTGCCTTTGACGGCCCCATCATAGTCGCCGGTCCCTGCGCTTCCTCCATCGCCTTGGGACCCGACCTTGCTGGTGGCTCTGCACTCCGCCCCTACTCCCTCCAACTACACCGGCGGTGGTGACTGGTACATGGATACCGGCGCAACGGCTCACATGGCCGCTCAACCCGGTAACCTCCACACTTCTTATCCCGTCAACACCTGTACTCGCATCACCGTCGGTGACGGCTCCTCCCTTCCTATTACCCACATAGGACATGCATCTTTTCCATCCACATCTACTCCAATTTCGTTATCTAATATCTTAGTTTCACCTGCCCTTATTAAAAATCTTGTTTCTGTTCGTTATCTTACTCGTGAAAATCCTGTTACCGTTGAGTTTGACGAGTTTGTTTCTCTGTCAAGGACGCTCGTACCCGGATGGTGCTCCACCGTTGTGACAGCCCTGACGAGCTCTACCCGGTCCACTCCACCGCCTCCACCACCTCCGCTGCTCCCATCGCCCTCGCCACCGGTGTGGACCTTTGGCATGCTCGCTTGGGTCATCCCAACTCAGCCACTCTTTGTCATATCCTACGGAGTTTTTCTTTCACATGTAATAAGATCGACGATCGCTCTTGTCATGCTTGTCGTCTCGACAAACATGCTCGGCTTCCCTTTAGGGCTTCCTCTCATGTTGCATCGTACCCGTTTGAGTTAATTCATAGTGATGTGTGGACCTCTCCTGTTGCAAGTAATACGGGCTATCTTTACTATCTTGTCATCCATGATGATTTTTCGCATTATGTGTGGACCTTCCCGTTGCGGCGCAAGTACGATGCTATATCCACCCTTGCCACCTTTTACTCATATGTTTTCATGCAGTTTGGGCGTCCCATTCTTGCGTTACAAACCGATAACGGGAAGGAGTTTGACAACCTGGTTGTTCACACTCTCCTCTCCACACATGGCACGACATTTCGTCTCACATGCCCTTATACTTCACAACATAACGGTCGTGCTGAACACATTCTTCGCACCCTTAACGACTGCGTCCGCACGCTTCTATTCCATGCCAATGTGCCTCCACGCTTTTGGCCTGACGCCCTCTCCACAGCATCACTACTTCTTAACCTTCGCCCCTGTCGTACTCACGGGCACTTTGCACCTCACCATCTTCTCTTCGGTGCACCACCCTCTTATGACGAGCTTCGCATTTTCGGATGTCTCTACTACCCCAGCATCACTGCTACTGTGCCTCATAGGCTTGCACCTAAATCTGTTGCTTGTGTCTTTCTTGGCTACCCACCTAACACCAAAGGATACCGCTGCTATGATCCCGTCTCACACCGTGTGTTCACCTCGCGACACGTTTACTTTGATGAGAAGGTGTTTCCGTTTCAGCAGGTACCTACCCCCGTCACCTCGCCGCCGGCCACCGGTGGCCCTTCGGCGCCGCCGTCTGGTGGACGGCCTCGTTCGGTCCTCGGACCGCCCCCCGGCTTTGGCGCCCCTCGCGCTGCGGGCCGAGCTGCGGCCTCTGCTGCAGGCCGCGCCCCTTCAACGCCGGGTGGTTCGGGCTCAGGGGTAGGCGCCGACTCGGCGCCTTCGGAGTCCTCAACGCCTTCCTCTCCGGCTACGCCTGGCGCCCCGGCATCGCCCGCCCCTTCCTCAGCCTCGAGCGTGGCCGGGGCCTCTCCAGCCTCGCCGTCCTCCACTGAGGCCGGCTCGTCTTCACCACCTACGCCTGCCGCGGCGCCGGAGTTGCCGTCTTGCCCCTTGACGCGGTCTCGGACCGGCGTCCATCGTCCGAGCCTGCGGTACTCCAGCGATGAGTATCTCCTCGCTGCATCTGCTTCCGAGTCATCGCCGGTTCCCACGTCAGCCCGGGCTGCCCTCCGGGTTCCTCACTGGCTTGCCACGATGCAGGACGAGTTTGACGCTCTACAGTGGAACCGCACTTGGACACTGGTTCCTCGCCCTCCTCGTGCCAACGTTATCAGCGGCAAATTGGTTTTTCGCCACAAGACCCGTTCGGATGGCACTCTTGAGCGCTATAAGGCTCGCTAGGTGGTCCGTGGCTTCCGTCAACGTGCTGGAGTTGACTTCACCGAGACGTTTGCGCCAGTTGTCAAACCGGGCACGATCCGCACGGTTCTTCAGCTTGCGGTCTCTCATGGCTAGCCCGTTCATCAGATGGATGTCTCCAACGCCTTTCTTCATGGTCACCTTGCGAAGCAGGTCTACTGTGAGCAATCCACTGGCTTCGTCGACGCCACTCATCCTGGCCATGTGTGCTTGCTGTCTCGGTCTCTCTATAGCCTCAAGCAAGCACCTCGCGCCTGGTACCAGCGTATCGCCGGCTTTCTTCAGACACTGGGCTTCTATGTTACCTGCTCGGACACCTCGCTGTTCGTCTATCACCATGGCGACACGACTGCTTACTTACTGCTCTACGTCGACGATATCATCTTGACGGCCTCCTCCGCAGCCCTTCTTCAGCAACTTACTCTACGGCTGCGTGATGAGTTTGCCATCAAGGATTTGGGTGGTCTACATTACTTCCTTGGCATTGAAGTCGTCCGGCGACCCGACGGCTTCTTTCTTCATCAACAGAAGTATGCGCATGAGCTGCTTGAGCGCGCCGGTATGCTTAACTGTCATCCCGTTGCTACTCCGGTTGACACGAAGGCCAATGTTTCTGCTCTGTGTGAGGATGCCCCGTTCACCTGCATCGGACGCCCCGTTCTACCGGTCCATTGTTGGTGCTCTCCAGTATCTGACGCTCACCAGACCAGACTTGCAGTATGTTGTTCAGCAGGTGTGTCTCCATATGCACGCCCATCGTGATTCCCATTGGACACTCGTCAAACGAATTCTCCGCTACATCCGTGGCATGATGTCCCTCGGCCTCAGCCTCACGGCGTCCCCCTCTATGGAGATGGTGGCCTATTCTGATGCTGATTGGCCTGGCTGTCCCGATACACATCGCTTCACTTCCGGCTACTACGTCTACCTCGGTCCCTTCCTCATCTCGTGGTCGTCTAAACGACAACCTACAGTATCGCGCTCCTGCGCGGAGGCTGAGTACCGAGCAGTGGCTAACGCAGTTGCCGAATGCACCTGGCTTCGACAACTACTTCAGGAGTTGCATCACGACGTCTCACAGGACACAGTTGTCTACTGTGACAACGTCTCGGCTGTATACCTTTCCGCCAACACCGTTCACCATCGCCGGACGAAGCACATCGAGCTTGATATCCACTTTGTGCGGGAACAGGTAGCGCTTGGACGCTCTCGGGTTCTACATGTTCCGACCGCCCAACAGTTCGTCGATGTGATGACTAAGGGACTGCCTACTTCCACCTTCGAGGAGTTTCGTTCCAGTCTCTGTGTCTCTAGCGACGCGTCGATTGTGAGGGGGTGTTGAATATATTTGTGCATGTATATTGTGTCGTAGGCCCACCTCCTAATTTCCTTGTATAGTTGAGGTTGTAGCCCATCTTTTGTATATCATATATACGTGCCTAGTGCACCCAATCAACGCATTGAGAGTTGCACGGCCTAAACCTAATATTCTACACACTGGGCCAACGATGATGTTTGCCGAGTTGCTCAGCACTGCCGAGTTCAATTATCGGTTTACTCGGCAGGCGTCTTCCACTACCGAGCTCCCGATAAAAGAAACTCGGCAAACATTGGGAACTCGGCATGTGCGGCGATTCCAGTAGTGGAAAAACATGAATGGAAAAACTCGTATTAACCTTTGTACCAGTACAACGTGCTCAACTCAAATCAAATATATATTCTACGCTAAACAAAATACTAGCAGCTGATAGTTCCCTCTGCGCGCCTATATAAGAGTAGAGTGGGGATATAGCTGTCTACTTCAGAGGATATATGTATATCACAGGACACAGCTTTCGGTTGCCCTGCGTCTGCACGAACGAGCCGATCGACATCTCCCAAGTCACAACCAATATCCACCGGTTACGCTCATTCCCCAGCATCTTTCTAATAGATGAAGGCAAGGCGCTTCAATTTACTTATTCTACCGCTTCTGTACCAGCTTGAGCAGTCTGGAACTGAAGCATTTCCATGATTGACCGGTTGTTGCTTATCCTGTCCTTATTGTTGTTGTTGTTATCGTCATCGTCGTTGTTGCAGCAAAGGATGGTCATCATGGTGAGCATGGCTTGCGAAAAGTGCAGGTCCAAAGCCATGGAGCTGGCCGCGAGGACAACCGGTATGCATTTGCACACGCGTATATGCCGTCTGTTCTTGTTAAGACGGGAGTATGGCTCTTGTTTTAGCTGATCGGTATATGATATGAAACACAATATGGTAGTAAATATGCATCCATCCCATGGGTTAGATGCGCAACCTTTAATTTCCTCGTTTGTTTTGCTTCTGGTTGAATCGGTTAAGAAAGTTTATATTGTGTTAGACACTGAATATCCAGCTTTTTACAATCATTTTGTTTCCGCTTTGATTCTGTAAATCAATAGTGGAGATTAAAACGTACCCTTTTGTCGAAAATGATAGTTTAGTCTTCTTTACGTGATCCTGTAAGACCTGATCTATTTCCCTGTCACATGCCTCACATAAATCTCAGCGCTTTGTCCCCAAGCCATTCGTCTCGTCTAATCGGTTTCTCGAACCACAGGTTCAGCTGACTTAGCAACAGCATGCTTAGAAATAGAAACTTATCACGACGTGAGGTGCACCAGTCATGCCGCAGCGTCTGGCTGACACATAGTAGCCACACAACGCCTGTTTCTTAAACAGAGCCACTGCATATTTGGGAAGACAACGATGGAAGAATACAAGAACGTCCAATTATTTTGCCTTGGAGTCTATCCAAATGGCCAATGGTCAAATCTCATACTTTGTATATCGAAGAAGAAAAGCTCCAACATGTAAGCCAAATTTCAGGCTCATCTAATTTCTAATCTCTAGTCGTCCGACAGGCGACGACTTTTTAGCCGAAGTAGCATCAGCGGCAGCTAGGACTCTACCTTCGAAAGATCGCACAAGAGTACTAAATGAGGAGCAATGCTAGACTTACAGGCAATTTTTCACAGGCGAAAGCATACGGACAGACGTGCCATTACTATCATGGGAGGAGGGCCCCACCCCTGAAATTCAGGGGGATGGATGAATTAAATGCTGCCATGCCTGTCCGTATGGGTGGTTCCGTGAGTTCTGCCCGTAAGTGGAGCAATTTTGCTAAAATGGGTCGAAGGATGGTGTACAGATGGACCACCCTCTTCCAATTTATTGTGGTGGGGTGGGGGGGATTTCCTCCCAAATGTAAGCCATTACGTGAACTCGTCGATAGTTCATGACTTTTCCACATAGAATTAGCTTTTCCGGTGAACTACAATGTCGTGCGTGCAACTCAAGTTTTGAACAACTGTTACTCATTTCTTTTTCTGTCACTTGTCACTGACGATGCTAACCGATTGCTTGCAGGGGTGATCTCGATAAACATAACCAGTGACCATACCAACCGACTTGAGGTGATCGGCGAGGGCGTCGACCTGGTCTGCCTCGTCAAGTGCCTGCGCAAGAAGGTTGGCAACGCCGTGATTCAGGAGGTGGAGGAACTGAAGGACAAGAAACCAGAGGAGAAGAAGGCCGAAGGAAAGAAGGATGAGGAGAATAACCTGCATATGGCTGCCCACTCGATTCCACAATGTTGCCCCGGTTGCTACAACCACCACTGCCCGCCGGTGCCACAACTGGTCGTCTATGATGAGCCCGGAACTTGCACCATCATGTAATTTTCTAGAGACGATATTGCCAACGAGACAAATCAATCAAGTGAGGAAAAAAACCGTTGTTATTAACACTCCCAAGCGGTCTTGGTTGTGTGCATCGCAAGATGTAGAGACAGAAACATCGATCCTTTCGCTATGTGAAAAAAAAACTTGCAGGCTAGCCATTAGATGGAGGCCAATCAAATGACTTGATGACGCCTGGAATAAAGTATTGCATTAAGAAACTCAGTTGTAAATGCTTCTCTTTTTCAAAAACTTAATGTACAAAGTTTTTCTTCATAAACATGGTAGGTTTGTACGACAAATGTGACAGGGAAGCGTTATATATGTACAGTTTGTATTTCTGTGTTTGAAGTTGTCACCGAGTACCAACCTGATGTTGCAAGATTATGCGCAAAAATCAAACCGTCAAATTGCAAAAATCAGCAGAAATAACCTAGTGCAACGTCACTTATCCGATCCGTCAATGCCCTGGGATATGCACTAAGAAAGGGAACACACAGGATCAAGACAAAATGGTTTGCCAAAACAAAAAAAGGCTCAAGACAAACACATGTTGATACTATAGGGGTGAGGCCGGGGGAGTCTACGTTGCGCGCGTTCTGTACTTTTGTTATAGCTCAAGCAAGGTGTTGTATGTGTTAGAATAATATAAAACGCTAGCAAGATTATAGATGACACACCGAGACACGATATTTGTTAACGAGGTTCATCGATATGGCTACATTTCTGAGGCAATGAGTACGGACGCTCCTCTCCAAGATACCACAACACCGGCCGCCCGGGTGCTGGCACACGTCGCCGGCTCCCCCGCGTACCTGTTGCTATATCAAGTCGTCATGGGTTACAACGTGCGGTGTCCCTCGATATATAAAAGGCCTAGGATACAACGTGTCCGACTCCTACATGACTCGGATTTTTTTTTGAAACTATGATGATTTTTATAGCAAATTCGGAAACTATACACCCTAATGCATAAAAATCAAAAGTATCACCCCGTCGGCCTCCTGTTGGCCGAAGAGGGACTTTTCGGCCTACCGTTGGCCGAAGTGGGACTCTTCGGCCAACCGTTGGCCAAAGAGGACTCTTCCGCCAACCGTTGGCCAAAGAGTCCCTCTTCGGCCAACGATAGGCCGAAAAGTGGTCTTCGGCCAACACCTGCTCTCTTGTTTTAGAAAATTCATATCAATTAGGATTTTCAGTATTTTAATTTGATTCTTTTTGCATTAGATTAGAAATTTTATGAAGTTTCTGTAGATATCAAGTTTGACTAGATTTGAAAGTTTGAATTTGAATTTTCATGAATTTGCTCAAATCACTAGATTGCCTATAATTTGAGCTAGGAGTATTTTTTTTAGATGATTCTTTTTGCTACTGGTTCTTTGTGACTTTGTTTATCAGTAGTAATTAATTGGAGAATTTTAGGATTATTTAAAATTAGGTTTTTACGAAAACAGTTCTGTTTTAGTGTTTTATAGGTTTTGTGCTATTTCTTTTAATTTTAATTGCTTTAAATTGTTTTCTTTAGTTTTTTTGACATATTCTTTTAGTTTCTGTTAAGTTATCAGTAGCTATTTTATTTGTAGTAATTTTTTTTTTGTATTTTTATGCATGTTTTATACATGAAAAAATATACTTTCCCGCAATCTTTTTCCCTCCATTTTCTTTCCCGCCATTTTCTTTCCCGCCATTAAGTAGGTGTGGGTGGCCTGCAAGGACCTTTGAGGAGATACGAAAAGAACTTCTCAGGTTGCATGGAAGGTGGAAGAAGCAACAACATAACGGTGAAGCATTCCTAAAGGCTGCAGCAGAACATACTTATTTATGGACCCAAGACAGCGAGGACGAAGACGATATTTTCATGCCGGGCACCAAGGGCAAGAGTACCGCATCGTCGAAGGGCAATAGTACCGCATCGTCGAAGGGCAAGAGTGCTGCATCGACGGAGGATGACGATCATGCCTTCATGTGGAGTGGGAAACACTGTCTGAGAGAAGTCATAAGTGTGAAACACTCTCCGATGATGATGACGAAGCTGCAAACACTTATGACTTCTCTCAGACAGTGTTTCACACTCCACCAGCAGCACCGACACAGGAGACACAGACCGTGTCAGACAATGTTATCTACGGTCGTGGACACCGTGAGGCTCATTTTATAAGTTGAGAAGAGAAGATGGCGAGAAAGAAGATGGTGGGAAAGAAGATGGCGGGAGAGAATGGCGGGAAAGAAAATGGCGGGAGAGAATGGCGGGAAAGAAAATGGCGGGAAAGAAAATGGCGGGAGAAAATGGAGGGAGAGAATGGCGGGAGGAAATGGCGGCAAAGAAAATGACGGGAAAGAAAATGGCGGGAGAAAATGGCGGCAAAGAATGGCGGGAGAAAATGGCGGCAAAGAATGGCGGGAGAAAATGGCGGCAAAGAATGGCGGGAAAGAAAATGGCGGGAGAAAATGGAGGGAAAGAACGGCGGGAAAGAAAATAGAGGATAAAAGAAATAAAATACAAAAAAACAATTACTACAAATAAAATAGCTACTGATGACTTAACAGAAACTAAAAGAATATGTCAAAAAAAACTAAAGAAAACAATTTAAAGCAATTAAAATTAAAAGAAATAGCACAAAACCTATAAAACACTAAAACAGAACTGTTTTCATAAAAACCTAATTTTAAATAATCCTAAAATTCGCCAATTAATTACTACTGATAAACAAAGTCACAAAGAACCAGTAACAAAAAGAATCATCTAAAAAAAATACTCCTAGCTCAAATTATAGGCAATCTAGTGATTTGAGAAAATTCATGAAAATTTAAATTCAAACTTTCAAATCTAGTCAAACTTGATATCTACAGAAACTTCATAAAATTTCTAATCTAATGCAAAAAGAATCAAATTAAAATACTAAAAATCCTAATTGATATGAATTTTCTAAAACAGGAGAGCAGATGTTGGCCGAAGACCACTTTTGGACTCTTTAGCCAACGGTTGGCCGAAGAGTCCTCTTTGGCCAACGATTGGCCGAAGAGTCCCTCTTTGGCCAACGGTAGGCCGAAAAGTCCCTCTTTGGCCAACAGGAGGCCGAACGGGGTGATACTTTTGTTTTTTATGCATTAGGATGTATAGTTTCCGAATTTGCTATAAAAACCATCATAGTTTCAAAAAAAATCCACGACTCGTACCTATCCATACCAATTACAACTCCAAGTCCACGTAACCCCTTACATATAAATATATTCGACACAAATATAACAAACTCTGCCTTGACGAATATTCTGCAGCCTGACCTGACCTGCACTGTCCTGTCCGCCCTTCAAAAATTGCCATGGAGCCTCTCGCCACACTCACACGAAAACCAAGTTCCAGGCTTCCACGGTTTGCATCGAGTCCTTGATTCCGAGTCCAACTGTCAGGACCCAACATGCACGCACAAAAGATCTTCAGAACCGTACATACATGCAACAATACACCTTCCATGCCTAGGCTAGGCACTAGTACTGCCAAACCAACATGCATGCCTGCTAATCTTCTGGACTCTTTCCTTGCGCGTTGCACGCCCCGTGGAGTCCTGCTAATGCACGTTGTCCAGCGCGACTGTCTCGCGTAGCCTGCCACACACGAAGACCAACTGCCGCACGCTACCGAGCGGCCGTCCCGCGTACGAACCCTACCGTGACTTTCCTTCTCGCGATCCGTGTACCTTGGAAAAAATCGGCCGCTAATCCCGACGAAGCTTCGCCTTGTCTCTGATCTTGGTTCTCGCCAGCGATCTATACTGCCTTGTCACGCGTACTCGCCGCACGCCGACCCTGCCGTAACAATCGCCCCTCGCGCATCATCCGTGCACGAGCCGTGCCGTACTGCCGTACCCTGGCCACCGGCGTCGCCGACACAATCCATCCGCAGTGCCGCGCCGCTGCCCTTGTACAACACCGAGTGCATCATCTCGATGCTCTCACACTCCAATCTATCCGGCCGTTCCCCATGTCTGGCCGCTGGTCTGATCGTGAGCCGAGTTCGTTGCCTCCGCAACGTCTTCAACAGCCACTACGCCGGTCCGATCGTCACGTCTAGCCGATCCTTACCGACCGCAGCTCATCGAACGGTCCAAGCCTCTTGCCCGAAGTGTCTGGCTCCACCGACCGCATCCGCGATCGCCGTCATGCTCCACCTTACACCAATCGGACGTTCTCTGGCACCCGTCAAGCATGATCCTCACACCTCAAGATGATCTCCCGCATAGTCTTCTCGCAACCTTGCTCGGATATCACTTGTTAGAATAAAACGCTAATCAGATCATAGATGACATACCGAGGCACGATATTTTTTAATGAGGTTCATCGATATGGCTACATCCCCGGGGCAATGACTACGGGTGCTCCACCCCAAGTTACCGCAATACTGGCCGCCTGGGTGCTGGCACACACCGCCGGCTCCGCCGCGTACCCGTTGCTATCAAGTCATCATGGGTTATAAGGTGTGGTGCCCCTTAATATATAAGAGGCCTAGCATACAACGTTTTCAACTCCTACACGACTCATACCTATCCATATCAATTACAACTTCAAGTCCACGTAACCCCTTACGTACACACAAATATAATAGTATGGAGATCAACGGCGGCAGGCTTGAAAACAATGGCAAAGCTGGTAATCTAAACAAGAACGATGTGCCCGAGATACAAATCTGAACCCGGGTCTAAAGTGGCTGAAATCCTAGTTTATCGGTGGTTGTCATATTTGCTATTTATGTAGGCTTTATCTAAATTTAGTTTTCATCTCCTATATTTGCTATTAATGTGTAACGCCCCCCCCATTAATTGATCGGAAAATTGACCTACAAGGAGTACTAGCTTGTGCTGTGTCTCGAGACTAATCAGCATTTCTAGACTTCCCTAAAGAAGAATCAGAATTTGCGCATACTGCCCTGGTTCTGCTAGGTCTTTTTTTCTTGCGTGGTAATACGTGTCTCATTTATACTCCCTCCGTTCCATAATGTAGTGCGTCCTCGGTTTCCGGGATTGAACTTTGACCATGAATTTAACCAACGAGACCGATTGCGGCGGGGGTAAAAATTATATCACTGAATTCGTATCGAAAATACGAATTTAGTGGTATAGTTTTTGCTCCCGCCGCAATCGGTCTCGTTGGTCAAATTTATGGTCAAACTTAGATTTGGGAAAGCGTGAGCGCACTACATTGTGAAACAGAGGGAGTATATCATAAGGATCATACACTAGTACATAACAGGGCATTGGTCCATGTCGGGCCAGCCCATTAGTCCCGGTTCAGTCACGAACCGGGACCAATGGGGGCAACGGTCCCGGTTCGTGAGGCCAGGGGGCCGGCCGGGCCTCGTGGGGCACTGTTCCCGGTTCGTCTGGACCCTTTGGTCCCGGTTCCAGACACGAACCGGGACCAATGGGGGTCGCTCCTGGCCCACAACCATTGGTCCTGGTTCGTGGCTGGAACCGGGACCAAAGGGGGTCCTTTAGTCCCGGTTCCAGCTACGAACCGGGACCAATGAGATGCCTATATATACCCCCCCGCCAGCGAGCAGAGCACTCCACATTGCTCTGTTTTTCTGGTCGGCGAGGGGAGAGCTTTGTGGTGCTCTAGCTCACCTCCTATGCACATGAGGTGTTCGATGAAATGCCCGAGCCACACTTAAGCTTTCTCCTCTCGAAGCTCCTTGTCCAAGCTCCATTTTTCTCAAGATTTGTTTAGGTTTGGCGGTCCGTCCTGTCCCGTCCCCGTCCTCACCGCCGTCGATCGCCCGCGTCCATCTCGGCGCCGGCACCACCGTGGTTAGCCTCTTCTTCTTATCTTCTTTCTAAAAGAAAAAAGTTCTTACTTGTATCATTTAGATAGATACTTGTGTAATTTTCTTACTTTTATTATTGTTTGTTATTATATAGTGCCATGGTCATGGTATCCGCCCACGTCGGCCCTCGTCCGGTCTATGATTCGGATGTGGTATATATTATCTTTTATAACTATTTGTTTTATTTAGTGTTTATGACAATTATGCTGACCAACGTGACATAGATTTTTTAATCTAGGAGGTATGTGAACCGGAAATTCCAACCGACATAGAAATTCTTGTCGAGAAGTTAAATTTGGTTGAAAAAGAAAAGAATTACTTGAAAGAAAAATTACAAAGAGTTGAAGAGGGAGAAGATGAAGTTGGAGTTGCATGTTGCCGATGTTGTCGACGATCACAAGATCAAGATGGATGCAATGCGCTTGAAGATTAGAAAGATTAGAAAATATGCCATTCATACTGAGGCTTGGTATCATTATGCCGTTGGATCAATTGGTACCTTAGTTGCGGTTATGATCGCATTTGTTGTTGCATTTAAATTTTATAGTTTCAATGTATATTTTAATTAGATGCTCTAGAGAGCTATATGTTGTTCAATAACGAGAACTATGTATGAACGTTATGTATTTATTTTGGTCACTACTGTAATTTGGCTTTAATGTGATGATGAATTTCTATTAATTTGGTCACTTCTCTATTCATGATATGCACGCAGATGAACCGGCAATGGATGTACGGTGACCGACGCACCTCCGAGTATATTGAGGGACTGCATAATTTTCTCGAAGCGGCTGAGGCAAACAAGCAGAATGGTTTTATGCATTGTCCATGTACTATCTGTGAGAATACGAAGGCTTTCTCCAACTATAAAACCCTTCACTTCCACCTGCTTCAGAAGGGTTTTATGCCACACTATAATGTTTGGACCAAGCACGGAGAAAGAGGGGTTATGATGGAAGACAACGAAGAAGAAGAGGATGACGACAACTGCCCGCCCCCTGAATACGGTGATGCTGCAATGGGGGAAGCTGAAGATGAAGAGGAACCAGACGATGTGCCCGATGATGATCTTCGCCGGGTCATTGTTGATGCACAGAGAGAATGCGAAAGTGAAAGGGATAAGTTGAAGTTCGATCGCATGTTAGAGGATCACAAAAAAGGGTTGTATCCATATTGCGAAGATGACAACAGAAAGCTCGGTACCACACTGGAATTGCTGCAATGGAAGGCAAACAATGGTGTATCTGACAAGGGATTTAGTTCGCTACTGAAAATAATGAAGAAGAAGCTTCCAAAGGATAACGAATTGCCCGGCAGTACGTACGAAGCAAAGAAGGTTCTATGCCCTCTAGGATTGGAGGTCCAGAAGATACATGCATGCCCTAATGACTGCATCCTCTACCGCGGTGCGTACGAGGATTTGAACGCATGCTCGGTATGCGGTGCCTTGCGGTATAAGATCAGAAGAGATGACCCTGGTGATGTTGAGGGCTAGCGCACCGGGAAGAGGGTTCCTGCCAAGGTGATGTGGTATGCTCCTATAATACGACGGTTGAAACGTCTGTTCAGAAACAAAAAGCATGCCGAGTTGATGCAATGGCACAAAAAAGACCGTAATAAAGACGGGAAGTTGAAAGCACCCGCTGACGGGTCGCAGTGGAGGAAGATCGAGAGAAAGTGGAGCGACTTTACAGGTGACCCGAGGAACGTATGGTTTGGTTTAAGTGCAGATGGCGTTAATCCTTTTGGGGAGCAGAGCAGCAAGCATAGCACATGGCCTGTGACTCTATGTATGTATAACCTTCCTCCTTGGTTGTGCATGAAGCGTAAGTTCATTATGATGCCAGTGCTCATCCAAGGCCCTAAGCAACCCGGCAATGACATTGATGTGTACCTAAGGCCATTAGTTGATGAACTTTTACAGCTATGGAATGGAAGAGGTGTACGTGTGTGGGATGAGCATGCACAAGAGGAATTTGACCTACGAGCGTTGCTGTTTGTAACCATCAACGATTGGCCTGCTCTCAGTAACCTTTCAGGACAGACAAACAAGGGATACCACGCATGCACACACTGTTTAGATGACACCGACAGTATATATTTGGACAAATGGAGGAAGAATGTGTACCTGGGGCATCGTCGATTTCTTCCGACCAACCATCAATGTCGAAAGAAAGGAAAGCATTTCAAAGGTGAGGCAGATCACCGGAAGAAGCCCGCCCTCCGTACTGGTGATCACATACTTGATATGGTCAATGATTTACAAGTAATATTTGGAAAGGGTCCTGGCGGACTATCTGTTCCGACTGACGATGCGGGACGCGCACCCATGTGGAAGAAGAAATCTATATTTTGGGACCTACCCTATTGGAAAGACCTAGAGGTCCGCTCTGCAATCGACGTGATGCACGTGACGAAGAATCTTTGCGTCAACCTGCTAGGCTTCTTGGGAGTGTATGGGAAGACAAAAGATACACCGGAGGCACGGGAGGAACAGCAACGTGTGCATGAAAAAGACGACATGCATCCAAAGCAGTATGAAGGTCCTGCCAGCTACGCTCTTACCAAAGAAGAGAAGGAAATCTTCTTTGAATGCCTGCTCAGTATGAAGGTCCCGTCTGGCTTCTCGTCGAATATAAAGGGAATAATAAATATGGTAGAGAAAAAGTTCCAGAACCTAAAGTCTCATGACTGCCACGTGATTATGACGCAACTGCTTCCGGTTGCATTGAGGGGGATTCTACCGGAAAACGTTCGATTAGCCATTGTGAAGCTATGTGCATTCCTCAATGCAATCTCTCAGAAGGTGATCGATCCAGAAATCCTGCCAAGGTTAAGGAGTGATTTGGTGCAATGTCTTGTTAGTTTCGAGCTGGTGTTCCCACCGTCCTTCTTCAATATCATGACGCACGTCCTAGTTCATCTAGTCGACGAGATTGTCGTTCTGGGCCCTGTATTTCTACACAATATGTTCCCCTTTGAGAGGTTCATGGGAGTCTTAAAGAAATATGTTCGTAACCGCGCTAGGCCAGAAGCAAGCATCTCCATGGGCCATCAAACAGAGGATGTCATTGGGTTTTGTGTTGACTTCATTCCTGACCTTAAGAAGATTGGTCTCCCTCAATCACGGTATGAGGGGAGACTGACTGGAAAAGGCACGCTAGGAGCGGACTCAATAATATGTAGGGACGGGCATTCTTGGTCTTAAGCACACTACACAGTTCTACAGAATTCTACCTTGGTGACCCCGTATGTCGATGAACACAAGAATATTCTGCGCTTCAAACACCCGGAATAGTGTGACGACTGGATTACATATGAACACATCAGGACTTTCGGCAGTTGGTTGCAAACACGTCTCATGGGTGACAACACTGTTTCTGATGAGCTGTACTCATTGGCCAGGGGACCATCTTCGACTGTATTGACTTACAAAGGGTACGAGATAAATGGGAATACATTTTACACGATCGCCCAAGATCAAAAGAGCACCAACCAAAACAGCGGTGTCCGCTTTGATGCAGCAACCAATAGGGGAAAGGACACATATTATGGTTACATAGTGGACATATGGGAACTTGACTATGGACATGATTTCAAGGTCCCTTTGTTTCAGTGCAAATGGGTCAAGGCTGACCCAAGCACCCTCTTAAACGATGAAGATTATCCATGGTTACGGCGCAATAAGCAAAGGACACAAGCGAAGAAAAAGTGAAGACTTTCTCTCCACAACTATATCATTGCAGTTACATGTGAAGAAATGAAATGCCTTTTGTAACAGATGAGTTTTCGTATGAAACCCTAATACTTCGAAAGAGATTGTCCGTTTTGTACACGAAGTGCATCCAGTTTTTGCCGTAACCCTCTCAACTCTTTATAACCTTGGGCGGTGAAGGTCGTACCAATCAGGAAGAAGCACACGGATCGTGTGTTTCTTTCAAGCGCTTGTGAGCTGTTGGATCAACACTATAACGACTAGTCCCGGTTCGTGCTAGCAACCGGGACTAAAGAGGCACACGACCCTATATATAACCCACCTCTTGGACATGTTCGACACTTAGTGTGTGTACTCATTCGGATTCAAATCATTCGGATTCCCTGCATACAGTCCAACGGTGCATTTCATATTTCCACCGTTGGGCTGTATGGAGGGGAAACCGTGTGTTTTGTTGATCTACCTAGAAATCCTTTAGTTCATCGACCGAATACAAATCATTCGGATTCCCTGCATACGGTCCGACGGTGCATTTCATATGCGGGCACTCACGAGCCACCGTCGGGCTGTATGCAGGGGAAACCATGTGTTTTGTTGATCTATCTAGAAATCCTTTAGTTCATCGACCGAATACAAATCATTCGGATTCCCTGCATACGGTCCGACGGTGCATTTCATATGCGGGCACTCATGAGCCACCGTCGGGCTGTATGCAGGGGAAACCGTGTGTTTTGTTGATCTATCTAGAAATCCTTTCATTTTCCGACGGTATATTTCATTTTTCCAACTCCATTTTTACAAAGACACTTAGAAAGAAACAAAAGACAAATAGAAAGGATGATGCTCAATTGTCCGTTTTGTACACGAACTGCATCCAGTTTTTCCCGTAACCCTCTCCACTTTTTATAACATGCTATGTGGGTGAAATGATGATACCATGCCAACTTTCAACCTTTTCAGAGTTCATTTGTAGTGCTTTTCAATTTCAGGGTCATTTAGCTCAAAAAAATCAGTAAATGCATGAAAAATACCAAATGAAGTCAGAAAGGGTTGAAAATTGATGATGTGGCTTTGAATGGTGCATTTTGAACACACAAAAAGTCTGGAGTTCAAATAAGTTCAAAAAAATGAAATCCCTTTGTAACAGATGAGTTTTCGTCCGAAACCCTGATACTTCGAAAGAGATTGTCCATTTTGTACACGAAGCGCATCCAGTTTTTGCCGTAACCCTCTCAACTTTTTATAACATGCTATGTGGGTGAAATGATGATACCATGCCAACTTTCAACCTTTTCAGAGTTCATTTGTAGTGCTTTTCAATTTCAGGGTCATTTAGCTCAAAAAAATCAGTAAATGCATGAAAAATACCAAATGAAGTCAGAAAGGGTTGAAAATTGATGATGTGGCTTTGAATGGTGCATTTTGAACACACAAAAAGTCTGGAGTTCAAATAAGTTCAAAAAAATGAAATCCCTTGGTAACAGATGAGTTTTCGTCCGAAACCCTGATACTTCGAAAGAGATTGTCCATTTTGTACACGAAGTGCATCCAGTTTTCGTCGTAACCCACTCAACTTTTTAGCACATGCTATGTGGGTGAAATGATGATACCATGCCAACTTTCAACCTTTTCAGAGTTCATTTGAAGTGTTTTTCAATTTCAGGGTCATTTAGCTCAAAAAAAATCAGTAAATGCATGAAAAATACCAAATGAAGTCAGAAAGGGTTGAAAATGGATGATGTGGCTTTGAATGGTGCATTTTGAACACACAAAAAGTCTGGAGTTCAAATAAGTTCAAAAAAATGAAATCCCTTTGTAACAGATGAGTTTTCGTCCGAAACCCTCATACTTCGAAAGAGATTGTCCATTTTGTACACGAAGTGCATCCAGTTTTTGCCGTAACCCACTCAACTTTTTAGCACATGCTATGTGGGTGAAATGATGATACCATGCCAACTTTCAACCTTTTCAGAGTTCATTTGAAGTGCTTTTTAATTTCTATCAAAACATCGTGGGAGTGGAGTTCAAAAAAGAATCAACTGAAAAGCTTTTATAAACCTCTAGTATTTTTGAAACTATAATTATATAAAAATTATGCAACTAAAATTATCAAAGTATTTTTTGTTCAAAACATTAATAGCAAAAAGAATATAATGATAAAACACACTGGAAATAAATAAAGCAAAAAATAAAACAAAAATAAATAAAGCAAAAAACAAAACAAAAATAATGGAAATTATGCAACTAAAATTATCCAAGTATTTTTTGTTCAAAACATTAATAGCAAAAAGAATATAATGATAAAACACAATGGAAATAAATAAAGCAAAAAATAAAACAAAAATAAATAAAGCAAAAAACAAAACAAAATAATGGAAATTATGCAACTAAAATTATCAAAGTATTTATTTGTTAAAAAGAATGAACTAAAATAACAGTAGAAAAATATTGGAAAAAATTTAAAAAAATAAATAAAGCAAAAAACAAAACAAAAATACCGGAAAAAAATAAAAAAATGCCGCCTACTAGGCCACCACAGCATTCAAGCCCGAAGAAGGCCCAATAGGCCCACAGGCAGTTGCAAAGCGGTTAGGCCCGTAAGCCTGCGGTAGAGAGGAGCTCGAGACGGTGGGTGCAGCCGCGCTTATAAACCAGTACGACTGCTCCTCGCTCGGCGAGGTGGGACTAAACTCCCACCGTGCCAGGAACAGGGCTTTAGTCCCGGTTGGTGCCACCAACCGGGACCAATGCCACCCTTTGGTCCCGGTTGGTGGCACCAACCGGGACCAAAGGTCTCTGCTTCCCGCCCTTTGGGCTGCTGAAAAGAGACCTTTAGTCCCGGTTGGTGGCACCAACCGGGACTAAAGGTGGGCATTGGTCCCGGTTGGTGCCCCTAACCGGGACCAATTCTTCTTCTATACAAGTAAACACTTAGAAAATTTCAGTTTTCATCTGCCATTGCCACGAGCCCGCCGTCCCCGTCGCCGCCCCGAGCCCGTCGCCACCCCGTCCCCGTCGCCGCGCCGCTCCTCGTCGCTGTCGCCGCCCGCTCCTCGTCGCCGTCGCCGCGCGCCGCCCTGAGCCGCCCCGTCGCCGCCCCGTCCCCGTCGCCTCCCTGTCGCCGCCCCGTCGTCGTCCCCGTTGCCGCGCGCCGCCCCGAGCCGCCCCGAGGTCGCCGTCGCCGCCCCGAGCCGCCCCGTCCCCGTCGCCGTCGCCGCCCCGTCCCCGTCGCCGCGCCGCCCCCTCGCCGTCGCCGCGCCGCCCCATCCCCGTCGCCGCGCCGCCCCGTCCCCGTCGCCGCCGTCGTCCCCGTCGCCGCGCGCCGTCCCGAGCCGCCCCGTCGCCGCCCCGTCCCCGTCGCCTCCCCATCGCCGCGCCGTCCCCGTCGCCGCGTCGCCCCGTCCCCGTCGCCGCGCCGCCCCGTCCCCATCGCCGCGCCGTCCCCGTCGCCGCGCCGCCCCGTCCCCTGCCCGCCCGACGTCGCCGTCGCCTCTGCCGCCCCCAGTGAGCTCGCCGCCCCTGCCCCCTCTGTTTTTTTTCTTATATGCTGTTTTTTTGTTCATAATTTGTTCATAGATTAGATGTATGTATGTATGAGGGAGTATTTTTATTAGATGTATGTATGTATGAGGGATCATATATGTATTTTTTGTTTGTATGTATGTATGAGGGATTATAGATGTATGTTTTGTATGTATGAGGGATCATAGATGTATGTTTCTAGAGATGCCAACAAGGCCATGGGAGCACCCCCCCCTATCATCACGTTGGCATCGGCTCCCCGAGAGCTTTCCAACGGATCCGGAATAGTCTCGATCGGAGCTCTTGTGCTCTAGAGATGATGTTTTTTTTATTCATAGAAGAAAGAGCGACGTCGTTGTCGATCTACCCACTCCCCGATAACTTCGACATGAGGGGGGGGGTCGATATACCCCCCTCCCCGATAACTTCGACATGAGGGGGGGGGGGTCGATATACCCCCTTCCCGATAACTTCGACATGAGGGGGGGGGTCGATATACCACCCTCCCCGATAACTTCGACATGAGGGGGGGGGTCGATATACCCCCCTCCCCGATAACTTCGACATGAGGGGGGGGGTCGATATACCCCCCTCCCCGATAACTTCGACATGAGGGGGGGGTCGATATACATTTTTTCCATGTATGTATGTCGTTGTCGTTGAGTTAAAGAAAGAAAAATAATGAAAATATGTCATGAGTTAATGAAAATACATAATATATGTATGTGGCTATGTATGTAAAGATGGATAGCATTTTTTTCCATGTATGTATGTCGTTGTCGATATACCCCCCTCCCCGATAACTTCGACATGAGGGGGGGTCGATATACCCCCTCCCCGATAACTTCGACATGAGGGGGGGGGTCGATATACCCCCTCCCCGATAACATTTTTTTTCTAAGTTACTTAGGTAAAATGTTCACCCCCTCTGGATATACCGGGCGACCAACTCTCGAGGCCACCCAAACCCGAGAAAAAAAGCGTTGTCGATATACCCCCCCACCCAAACCCTACAAGTGTTGTCGAGGCCACCCCAAACCGGGCGTCGGACATTCATGAGAGAGGCGGTCCGGACGTCGGACATTCATGTTTGTATATTAATTGCCATGTTGTAATATTTGCAGAAACTATGGATCCAAGAGACTTGGAACAAGAACAGTTGTTGGGGGACATAATCCACGACGGACGTGATATCTTGTCGTATCTCAATGACACCGATGGTCTGGAAGGAGAGGATGATGGCTTCGGTGATCGAACAATGGAGGAGGAAGGACATGATCATGATGGCTCCGGTGACCGAATGCCGGAGGAAGAAGGAGACCATGATGACGGCTCCGGTGACCGAACGGAGGAGGGAGCTGTTGCAAAGTCCGGCGAGGTATATATATTAATTAAGCCCGTGCTGACTAGCTAATTGATGCATTAATTGTTTTGGTATGTACATATATTAATTAACTCTTCTTTCTTCTTTTATAGCCCTCCGGATAGAGCCAAACTTCGGTAACGAGACGAGGCCCGAAGAAGAGGTTGCGCAAGGAAGAAAGGTTCACGATCACAGCACTCGCGCACGATGGCCATCCGATTGAACCCAAGCGGACCAAGGACGCATTTTCTGCTCAGTGCGGAGCTATTGTTAGGGACTACATCCCGATCAGCATCAAGCAATGGAATAAGCCTAAGGACGGCGCCCCTAATGGTGATTATGTCACCGATAGACAGAAAGATGATCTTTGGACCGCGCTGAAGGCAACTTTCACCCTACCGCCAGAGGAGGATCCGAATAAGCCAGTTATAGAGCCACTGGTCAAGGCATGTGCTCTTAAGAAGATGGCAGATCTATTCAGGAGGTGGAAGAATGAGTTGAAATCAAAGTTTGTCGATAAAGGGAAGACTCCAGAATTCACCGGCCGATTTGAGAAGATAGGTTATCACTGGCCCGCATTTGTGGCCTACAAGACATCGGACAAGAGTAAAAAAATGTCAGAGACAAACAAGATCAATGCTGCAAAGAAGCAGTATCACCATCACACGGGGTCAGGTGGCTACCTCAAAGCCCGGCCGTTGTGGGACAAAGCTGAGAATGACCTGATTGCTAAAAACGTCGTACCACAGACATATCACTGGCCAGACCGTTCAAGGACTTGGTTCTTCGGGGTTGGGGGAACTTTGGACCCTGAAACAGGGAAGTGTCGTTGGACGAACGAGCAACTTGCGATACCCATGAACAAGCTTCAGGAGTATATCACCGCAGCGTAGGAAGGGACGTTCATTCCTGACAGAGAGAAGGGCGAGCTGACTGAGGCCCTAGGGAATGCTGAGCACCCTGGACGAACACGAGGCACACCAGGCTCCGTTCCGTGGAAGGTTGGGTTTCCCGACGCAGGCGGTTACAGAAGCCGGGAGAGAAAGAGGAAAGCGGAGCTGAGCGTAATTCAGAAGCTGAATGCAAGACTACAAAAGCTAGAGGAAGCTGAGAGCCAGCGAGCTGCGGGCCAACCATCTCAGCGGCACGAAGCTACCCCAGAAGCTACCCCGCCATCTCAGCGGAGAAGCAGCGTCGCTTCCACGGAGCCCGTTCAGCCTGACTTCACGGCTCCTATCTACCCCGTGGATACTATCACGGAGGCTCAACATTGCGAGCTCATGACGAAATGCCGGAACCTCACTTTCAAGGCGGCTGTCGGCTCTGTTGCACCTCCTCAACCCAACGGAACTTTTCACTGCTCACCGATTCCACATGGCTATGCTGTTGTGATGGTGGATGAAGTAATGGAGGGATTTGAGCAGCTCGAGCTTGACCGGTCTATAGGTGAAGGAGAGAATAAGCTGGCTCGTGCTATGAGGAGTACATGTTTATGGCAGAAGGAGTACATCAAGCTTCCAAACTAGACGCCTCCGCCTCCTCCTCCTCCTCAGGCGAATCAGGGCTCTCCGCCTCCTCCTCCTCCTCCTCCTCCGGCGAGTGATCAGGGCACACCGCCTACTTCTCCGGCTCCTCCGACGCGTGAGGGCACTCCGCCTCCTCCTCCTCCTCCTCCTCCTCCTCCGGCGAGTGATCAGGGCACACCGCCTCCTTCTTCGGCTCCTCCGACGCGTGAGGGCACTCCGCCTCCTCCTTCGCCTACTCCGGCACGTCGCAGCAGTACGCCTCCTCCTCAGCCTCATCGGCAACGGCAGAAGACAAACGCCGCCGCTCCGCCTCCTCCTCTGCCTCGTAAGCAACGACGGAAGAGAGATGCCGCCGCTCCGGCGGCTAGCAGTACAAGAAGAGGCGGGAGGGAATACAGATACGGTCCATCTCTCAAGCCTCTGGAAAAGTTACCATATGAGAGGACCGAGTCTGAAAACGAGGAGATATGTCAGGCCGAATTGACGGCCCATTTTGCAAAGAAAACTCCACCTCCGAAGGAGAAGCTACATCCGGTGAAAGTGATGCGCACTATCGATGCCCTGAAGCGACCACCACCGCCTCCGCCGGATTCCAACTTTGACCGCTGTGTTAAAAAGACATATCAAGACGCGCAGCGGTCGGGAAGTACTTCCAGTGATGCAAGGTTAGCAAAACGAAGAAGTGGGAAAAAAATTCCCCAGCTCGGCGAACAGGCGAACCAATCGTGCCCCCCGCTCAAGGTGTCTAGCGATATCGTCGCTAATCATCCGGGGATGGTGCCCGGTACCAATCCTGGTGATTACCTGAGCGATGATGTACAGTTTGAGCCGTTGGAGGTGGACGAATTCAGTTACCGGTACGGGCGGCCTCTCGTCAAACCTGATCATCCTCCTCTAACAACGATGATGCGAACATTGCATGAATGGTACATGAAAACATGCCGGGAGTCTGGGAAGGATGCTTTGCTGCTGAGAATTAAAGAGGAGCACGACCTCGTTGGAATGGATCTGTTGAATGTTGAATTTGAGGAGATATTCCAGTTATACAATCAAAAGGCCCTCGACAAAACAATCGTGACTTGCTACTGTCTGTAAGTACTACTTCTGTAATTAAGTCTCTATATATATATAGCTCAGCTCTTTCATTGCATGTATATATAATTATCCTCACTATATTATGCAGATTGAAGATTGTCGAATGCAGAAAAGCACAAATGTATGACATTGGGTTCATTAACCCAAATATAATACAGGAGTTTACGGTTAAAAACAATGTCACACAAACCGAGGACAACTTGCTACAATCGTTGCTTAAAAATCAAAACAAATGGACAATACTCTTTCCTTACAACTTCAAGTGAGTGTTACTGTCTTGTGCATATTCGGTTTCCCTTATTACTCGAGGTTATAGTAATGTAATTGATGAGTTATGCATGCGTGCGCAGGTTCCACTTTATTCTGCTAGAGATTAAGCTTGAGCGGGGAGTAGTAATCGTCTTAGACTCGAAACGAAAAGATCCCCAGGAATATGCGGACATGACTGAAATGCTCCAGAAGTAAGTTCAATCGATCATTATCGCATCATATCGGCAACTTTGTTCATTTCCTGATATCAAGTAATTATTTTCTTTGTCTGGCAGGGTTTGGAAAGAGTTCACCGCAATTGTTCTGGCACTGCCGAGGGAGCTGCGATTTACACACCCGAAAGTAAGTACTACTAGCTAGTTCCGCGCATCTCCCATTGATTCTAGTTCCATCAATACCATTTATCATGCTTGATTATCAGTTTGATTGAACTCTATTTCTCGTAAAGTGCTTGTGGCAGGAAAAAGGGAATAATTTTTGTGGATACTACGTTTGCGAGTTCATCTACAACGCGACGACCCCTAAGCGGGGCTACTCTGAAAAACAATTTCAAGTGCGTAAGCAATAATATTCACAATTTTATTTTATTACCATGATTTGTGTTGAGTTTCATTCATATATATGTATTGACCCCCTTCTTCAAATTAGATGTGGCAGATGTGGGATGAACTCCTACCACATGATCGCATACGAGCAATTCAAGAGGAATTGGCGGGATTCTTTCTTGACCACGTCATAAATAAAGCCGGTTAATACCATCTGGAATTTGAAATTAAATGTTAGGGATTGTAAGAGATCTTATATTGTATATATGTAGCTAGTAGCGTCGGATAGATATACGAAAACTTGTTGTTCGACCAATCTCTCGGAGAAAGAGAGGTCGATCACTTCTTTGTGTATATGTTCATGGTCGACGATCTTGTGTACTTAATGGTTCCTTCATTTGCTTACTAGCTAGCATGTCGAGTTCTCTCTATAGTAGCTAGCGTCGACCAAGCACGGAGAAAGAGAGGACACTTCTCTCTATTAGCTAGCAAACACAATATGAAACACCTCAATTAACCCTACAAACCCCCCTAAACCCCCCCCCCCCCTTTCAAAAAAAAAAACCCCAGTGCCTTTTGGTCCCGGTTGGTGTTGCCAACCGGGACTAAAGGTCCTGCCTTTTGGTCCCGGTTGGTGTTACCAACCGGGACTAAAGGTCCTCCTGCCTAGGCTCCCAGCACCGGCCACGTGGAGGGCCTTTAGTCCCGGTTCGTAAGCCAACCGGGACTAAAGGTTTTGGGCTTTAGTCCCGACCCTTTAGTCCCGGTTCCAGAACCGGGACAAAAAGCCCTTACGAACCGGGACAAATGGGGGTTTTCCTACTAGTGATAGTGTTGGGGAACGTTGCATGGGAAACAAAAAATTTCCTACGCACACACAAGATCTATCCATGGTGATGAGCATCTACGAGAGGGAGAGTGGATCTACATACCCTTGTAGATCGCTAAGCGGAAGCGTTAAGAAACGCGGTTGATGTAGTCAAACGTCTCCGCGATCCAAATCGCAAATCGTCCCTCGATCCAAGCACGATCCAGCGCCGAACGGACGGCACCTCCGCGTTCAACACACGTACGGCTTGATGACGATCTCCGCCTTCTTGATCCAGCAAGAGGGAGCGGAGAAGAAGAAGAGTTCCAGCAGCACGACGGCGTGGTGATGTTGATGAAGAACTATTTCAGCAGGGCTTCGCCTAAGCACTACTAAAATTATGACGTAGGAGGAACTAGAGGTTGCCGGCACACGGCTTGGGGCAATCTAATGTATCCCGTGTGCTAGCCCTGCCCCTCTATTTATATGTTGAGCCCAAGGGTCTAAACTTGGAGTAAAAGCCTCCTCCAAGTCGGTTTTGCCCGCACAAGGTCGGTTTGGCCCGCAGGGAAAGAGTCCAACTCGGATCCCTGCAGTACCGCGCACAAGCGGTAGTACCGCTTAAAACAAGCGGTAGTACCGCTTGGGCGGTAGTACCGCTAGGGCGGTAGTACCGCTTCACACAAGCGGTAGTACCGCTTACGCGGCAGCAAAACTACTTTTGCACTTTCCAATACCTCGTGGGCTTTTATCCCTTGGCCCATATAAAGTGTTGCTGCACCCGAACACTTCGGTAAACATCCGGAACCCCTTCCGGTGAATTCCGGAACCCTTCCGGAAACCAAAACACTATTATCACATATATCAATCTTTACCTCCGGACTATTCCGGAGATCCTCGTCATGTCCGGGATCTTATCCGGGACTCCGAACAACCTTCGGTCATCAACAAAATAACTCAACTATACTAATCGTCACCAAACGTTAAGTGTGTAGACCCTGCGGGTTCGAGAACTATGTAGACATGACCGAGACACCTCTACGGCCAATAACCAATAGCGGGACCTGGATGCCCATATTGGCTCCTACATATTCTACGAAGATCTTTATCGGTCGAACCTCTATGTCAAGGATTCAGTTAATCCCGTATACTGTTCCCTTTGTTCTTCGGTATGTTACTTGCCCGAGATTCGATCGTCGGTATCTCTATACCTAGTTCAATCTCGTTACCGGCAAGTCTCTTTACTCGTTCCGTAATACAAGATCTCGTGGCTAACACTTTAGTCACATTGCTTGCAAGGCTCATTGTGATGTTGTATTACCGAGTGGGCCCTGAGATAGCTCTCCGTCGCACGGAGTAACAAATCCCAGTCTTGATCCATGCCAACCCAACAGACATCCTCGGAGATACCTGTAGAGCATCTTTATAGTCACCCAGTTACGTTGCGACGTTTGATACACACAAGGTACTCCTCCGATGTCAGGGAGTTGCATGATCTCATGGTCATAGGAACAGATACTTGACATGCAGAAAACAATAGCAATAAACTGACACGATCATATGCTACGTTTATAGTTTGGGTCTTGTCCATCACATCATTCTTCTAATGATGTGATCCCGTTATCAAATGACATCTCATGTCCATGGCTAGGAAACCTTCACCATCTTTTGATCAACGAGCTAGTCAACTAGAGGCTTACTAGGGACACAGTGTTGTCTATGTACCCACACATGTATTTGAGTTTTCAATCAATACAATTATAGCATGGATAATAAACGATTATCATGAACAAGGAAATATAATAATAACCAATTTATTATTGCCTCTAGGGCATATTTCCAACACATAGTACAAGCCACGTAGATACTGCCAAAACTGAAAAGACAGTAAAACGCTAGCCTTTGCACAAAGGAGTACCCGTCAAAAAGTAAAATTACAAACAAGACCGAAGAATCCTCTGAGTTTGACACCAACGGCCGTCACCTGCCTCTGCCACCACCACAGCAGCCTCCAAAGAAAAGAAATGACGGATCACCTCCATACCTGAGCACGGCGCGGCTCCATCGGTAATATGCAGCTTTGTGCACCTCCAAGGTGGCTCGCCAAAGATGAAGACATTACCGTTGAACGAATCAGACCGGGGCAACACCCCGGACACGCCATCGAACTCCAGATCTGGCACCCCCACATGACTAATACGTCGGAGGAGGAAACCATACCTACCATCTACGAACCACAAACCCAGCAGACCACAATTTGCACTCGCTCCTGAACTACTTGCCAAGCTCCGCGCCGGCGCTGGAGCAAACGCCGTGGCAACGGCGGACCCCGAGGACACTGGTCCACCACGAGGTTGCCGGCGCCACCGGACCATCCTTACTTGAACAGACTGATTTCCAAATCCATCCCCAACCATAGGACCGATCGCCTCATCGGAGTAGGATCTGAAGAAGCTTTATTCAACGTCCCCATTGCCGCCGCCAAAGCAAAGACGATGAACAGCCTAAAAAGCTAAACTACATGAGCCTAAAAACGACCCACACGTGTGGATCCGGCGACCCCCCTCACCACCGACGACCGAAGTCGTCGGCGGAGGGGAGCCGCCGGAGGCCCGGCGGCGGTGGCGAGATCGTCTTTTCTGTATTCGGGAGGACCAATGACTAGTACAGGGACTACATACATGTCCCGGGAGTCCATGAAAGGTCCATGCTCATCTCACTGGTGACGACAAGATTGCTTCGACGATTAGATCACTGACAAGAACACAATGCCAGATAAATATGCACAACTCAACCAAGCATACAATACTAAATCGATAAATAGACACTGCTATGCATTGGATGTACAGAAATAAAACCTACTACTTTTGCAAGATACGCTATCACCTCTGAACAAGCTCTGGAGAGCAAGACCGGTCGCCGTTATGTTCTCACCGTTCCATTGAAATCAGAGTGAAATTTCATTTTTAAAACCACATATTTGTCGCATAGTGACAATTTCAACGAGGGTTGAACTGTTGTGACACTTTGAACCAGATTTAAGCACCAAAAATACGAATTTTGACAACTTTTAAAATCTCATCCCCATCACGAAATATCGGGCCAAGGACTGGGTGACACCCTAGTGGCGTTCTTGGGTTAGACTCTACGTGGATGCATTCGTGGGATCGATTAATTAACAGATTTCTCATTCTCTTCAACGAAAAGATAGGGACGACTCCCTTCGCTTGTCTTGTTCTTTTGAAGATAGGGCATACATGCCAGGCCGTCGTGGCACTACGAAATATGCCATATCACATGAAATGTGAGCGTTTTGTCTCTCTCCTTTTCTACAGGCAAGGAGATGAGCTGGAGGAAGTTTTTGATATTATTTTACTAAAGACTGATTGAAATGTAAAATTAAAAAGGGATAACTTCAAACAAAGTCACAGCGAACACGTTTGTGAGAAGGAAATAGGCATGGGAAGGTAAAATGCCAAATAACTATCATGCCAACGTACAGAAAGTTGTGGTGGAGGTCGAGTTCCATGGTACCCCTTATCTAGCCATCCATTTCTGTATCGCGATCCATGCAGGAATTTTTGTCTTTTTTGTTTCTCTCGAACAAAACAACATATAAAATTCAAACTTTGCAAGACAACAAAACATTCTAACTACAATGTGGGAAAAATCTTTTGAATTTTTTCATGCATCTTAAATACTTAAAATAACTTTTTTATTGAAAAAATAATCTTATTTTGTATATTTATGTCGGACCAAAATATCTGAAAGTATTTTCACAGATTGAAGTTCTAAAGTTTTTTTTACCTGCAAAGTTTGAAGTCCATATGTTATTTTATTTGAAAGAAACAAAAAAAAAAGAAACTTTCATGTAGTAAGTTAGTTGGCTAGCACAGATATCAAAACAATGTTGGAGGGGTGAGGATAAAGGGTGCCATGGAGCTCAGCCTACAGAAAACCAGACTCTGCCAACATATTGCCAATGCAACCCCTATGTCGAGGTCTACCAAGAGTATTATAAATATAGATTGTACCGAAAATGCCTTTTGGAGCTCGGCCTCCATGGAGGCCGGTTTTTGAAAAACACAAAATTCATGAAAATTCATATTTTTACAATTCAAAAAAATCTGAAAAAAATACAGATATACATGGATGTATAACACACATGTGTGTAAATTTTTAGGATGAAATACGTTGAAATGAAGGCTGTGCAAAAAAGACAAATCTGAGGCTTTTTAACACATGATACTATTCATCCTCAAAGTTCAGAAATTTGTCTTTTTTGTACAGGTCGCATTTTAAAGTATTTCATCATGAATTTTTACACACACATACATTTCATCCTTGTATAGTTGCATATTTTTTTTCGGAATTTTTTGAAGTCGAAAAATTTAAAATTTGAATTTTTCAAAAATAAAGGGCTCCATGGAGCTCGGTCACCAAAACGCCCTACTCTAGATTGTACTATCAACATACATACGTAGTTGGTGCGTATAGTTGTCCGCCGCTGCTCCAAACTTCTTGGCTCATAGTGAATATCCTTGCTGTCCTCTTATGGCATTTCACTGCAAGAACTTGAATATTTGTTCTCTCCACTGAAAAAATTGTGAGAGTTTAGATTGAAATTATGTCGTGACAAGTTAGCCCATTTCATTTGTGCACTTACAAGTGACACTCTTAAATTTAACTCCCTTAAACTAGTTTGCACAAAATTCCATTTCAAACATTAATTGAAATCATTCGATTTGAACACATCTTGAAACAAAAGTACTACATCATGCATTGCATATCATAAATTTAAACTACTTGATTCAAAATACTCGATTCTAACAAGATAGAACTATTTCTAGCATACTAATATTCAACTAACTAATCTTCTTCGGCCTCGAGCTTGGCCCAATCCACACCGTCGTTGTCGGAGCCGGAGTCGCTGGACGGCCTGGCCCCATCAGCACAGTTCTTGCAGAACTCGTACATCCGGAGCTCCTCGGCGACAAGTTCCGGGTGATTCGCTCGGAGCTCGGCCAAGTAGGCTTCGTCGGCGCGCTTGGTCTCGATCTGCTCGAAGGCCACATGATTCTCCCCCACCTCGCGGCGGGAGACGACTCGGGGACCGATGGCGACTAGCTGCGGGACGTCACGGCTGCCGAGGGGAAAATTGATTTTCGCCTGGCTAACATAGAGGTCGACCGCTGCCACATCGTGCGCGCGAGCTGCCAGCTCCAACAACTGGAACGATCCAAGCCAATGTCGTTTCCCCGTGTCCCGATCTCTAATCTCCGAGACCCACGTCCCCCACTGCCGCCGGACACTCGACGACTAGATCCGGCCATTCCGGCCGACCGGGGGTAGCGTAGATCGATTAGAAAAGGGGCGGGGGGTGGGGGGAGGAGTGGGGGAGTTGGTTTGTGTGGTGCAGGCGGGTTTGCCGGAGATGCTGCGGGGTGGCTTTGTGGAGCCGGCTGCACAAATATAAGCACCGGCAGCTTAAATTGAGATGGTATGCATGATGCATTAATGTATGAAGGTGTAATGATGGGATGCATGATGCACACATACCTGGACCGATGGCGTCATCGCACGGGAGGAAGCGACGGCAAAGACCATGCGTAGCGGCATGGCCGTCGCCGTGGTCGATCCAGATCCAGATTGGTGGGCATCTTCCTCTCCAGATCCGGCTATGTGCGCATTAGATCGATGCGAACGAACAAGTATTGCGGATCGAGAATTGCGGGGCAGTGCGAGCTGACAGTGTGGGCTCGCCGGAGTTCCCTGGAAGAAAATGGGGATTGGGGGCTGGAGAGAGATAATCGAGGAGTGAAAAGGCAAGTGAGCGCTACAGAAGGGTGCCAAGATATGGGCCAGCCATGGTTATAACATTTGGACAGATGATTGCAAATAATTAAACGTATAAAATAATATAAAGAGCACACATAATTGTTCTTCCCGCACAATAGGAACATGCTTAAGACATAGAAAATTACATCATACATAAAAATGGATCGGCGAATTGAAAACTTCGTCTTCAAGCTAGCTGAACCCATCTCTTCGACGCTAGAGGCATGGTGTCCTTGGCGTCGTACGGGACGGAGTAGAAGGTCAACGTCTCGGTGCCGCTGCCCCACACGTGACCGTGGACCTTCTTGGCAGAGCTTGTGTACAAGAACTGGATGAAGATTTGGCCGTCCATCCAGGTGACGACGTTGTAGTAGCGTTTGTCTGGAAACTCCATCTGCAAAACATCGGGAACCGATTGCTCGTGATTCGGCAACGGGACGTTCTTCGTGTCCGCGTGAACCCATGAGGAGTTGGGGACGAAGTCCGGCACCACGCGAACAACGTTGTTGTTGTTGGCCGTCATTGTGTTCTCTGGCGAACTTCTTCTACGCTTTCGTTGGAGAGATAGATTATGAGGGAGGGAATGTGCCTCCCATATCGAAAGTTTGGCATGATATTTGTAGTGGAACGAGAGAGAAGCATTCGCGAAAATTAATCATCTCTTTAATGAGGCGGCAACCAGAATGGGAAAATGAAACGGGCTCCCACGATTGAAAGCACGCCGGACGATATGAACTCTCAAACTTGTTCATTTTCCCACCTGTGTATGGAGGTTTGACCAGATTGGCAGTAATTAGTGGCGTTGCTTCCCAACGCAAACGCCAGCACAGCCAAGATATCAATGCCACTAATAAGAGGGGCCCAGAAAATTACGTGGCCGATGGGACACATTTCACACTGTTGGCGTTGGACATGTCATTCCACACAACCAAGAGCAAGTACAATAGAGCTGAGTCAGCGGGCTATAAGAAATAAACTAGTATATTTTTGCTTAATTGGAGGAAAGAGAAGAGGAGAGAGATGGTAAGCGGGCTCTTGGTGAAGAGCCAGCTCTAGCACGTGCTCCTAGGCACTTTGTGAGAGTGAAAGGTGTGCCATATAATAAATAAGTAGTACACTCTTCTAATCAACTATTGTACATGTTGGCTATAAGATGGGCTATAGATGACATGGCAATGGCTTATAGCCAGTAGCTGGCTATACTATTAACCATGCTCTCAGAATGGTGGCTAGTAGTGGCGTTGGTATTTATGCCGTAGAGAAAAACTTCACTAATGACCACGCGTCAACGCCACTAATAAATGGGGCCGAGTTCATGACGTGTCGTGTGGGTCCCACTATGCGCTGGTGGCGCTTGGTCCCAGCGCCAACGCCACTAACATACTCTCTTCGTCTCAAAATAAGTGTCTCAAGCTTAGTACAACTTTGTACTAGGTCTAGTACAAAGTTGATACAGTTATTTTGGGACGGAGTGAGTATTATGCACTAGTGACGTGTGAAATATTACTGCGCCACTAACGCTACCTGGCTGGTCGGACAGTTTGGTCCGGCCAACCAGCGACGTCTGCGAACTTTCCCACGCCACTAGAGTTGTACTATTAGTAGCAGGCCCTAATATGCAAACGTAACTGGTATTTCAGAAATTTACCAGTGGCGTCTGGAATTTTAACGGCGACACTAATTATCTATTTCTATAAGGGTTTTCCTACTAGTGCATACTCACACAACATCTATTGAAGACTAACCAGAAAGCTTCAAGGTCACTACTTATGCGACAAGGAATTTCGCTACCTTAGGATAGTTAGAGTTACTACCACCATTTACTGGGGCTTCCATTCAAAGCTTATCACACTTCTCCTTCTGACCTTTCGCCAGGTGTCAGACTTTATACATCGTGTTACCACTTAGCAGAGTCTTGTTTTTTTAATAAACAGTCGCTACCCCGGTATGTGCTGCTTTCCTAATCAAAAGATAGGAGAGCACCCCTTCTCCGGAAGTTACAGGGTCATTTTGTCAACTTCCTTCGACATGGTTCTCTTGACGCATCCTAGTATACTCTACTTGTTCACCGGTGTCGGTTTGGGGTACGGTCAGTAACCGGGAGGATCGCCCTCTCAATTCGAAGTCACTGTTGATGACTCGATGTCGACGAGGATACCATCTCACATAGAAAATGATAATCAGCCTTGGCCAGTGGGGAAGTGCCACATACAAGTACGCAAGATGCGGAAGCATTGATAAATAGTTTTTTTCTCGAAGGAATTAAAGATGATTCGTTTAAGAAAATCAACAAAGTGAGAGAACATTAACTGCGTATACGGTGGAAAAGTGTTGTGTCCGTCTTCCTCCTCCTTGTACTTCCAAAAACAAACATGTTCACAATACTGTTCACATCACCTTGCTCCTTAGGTTCGATGAGGCAATCCGTATTAAAGACTTTCGGCCTATCAGCCTTATGGACTCCATTGCTAAAATCCTTTGTATGCTTCTCGCCAACCTCCTTGCTCCTTTGCTTGATGTTTTAATTCCTCACTCCCAAAGTGCTTCTATCAACCAGCGCAATATTCATGACAATTTTCTCTATGTCAAGAACACTGTTCTTTTTTTTTTTTTGCGGGGGGTCAAGAACACTGTTCAACTGCTTCATCGAAATAAGAAACCTACTCTGCTCCTCAAATTGGATGTTGTTGGCGCCTTTGATTCGGTGTCCTGGGATTATATATTTGACATTCCGCAGCACCTCTGCTTTGAGCGGTGTTGGCGAGATATGCCCATTCTTATCTGGGGCTCTGCCTCGTCGAAGATCCTGGTCGCGCTCTGGGGGCTCGATTTGTTCATCGGATTGGCCACTGTTCACATATAATTTTAAATAACATAATATCAACGCTAGGGCACGCAGATGATGCCAGAGGAAGGTGAGACGTATGACGTATCAATCGGTGGCCGTCTGTACCTTTCCGAGGTTATTGGCGTGGCAGCCGGGGAGACGTATCTATCTTATCTTGCATTCATTCATGCATGCACGTTTCATGGATAAGAGCCGGAGGAATCACGTTTATCTTGTACTACGTACTCCATCGGTTCGACACGTACTACATCTGAGTTTAAGACCAGCTCTTCATTGCATGCGTGCCCATTATTTGTACTCCAGCTGGATGAACTATTAGATAGTACAGACCAAGACAACTTTATCATCTGCGCCATCGGTGGGGCGCACACTAGAGCTTAAGATCGTCTCCTCATTAATTTCGCGGATGCATGCATGTTTCTCATTGCATTGTTAGCAGCCGGAGGGTTCTCCAGAGTCTTCGCTCTCATTTTTCTTTCTGTTAGGACCTTTGTGTAATGTTCAGTGACAGGTATCCTTCTAGATGTCTCCACAGGGCGTGTGGTCTGAACGAATGTTGCCATATCTATCAACATAATAAGCTCCCTAGATTTTTCTTTTATTATTATTTTTTTGTTGAGAAAAACTGAGCTCCCTGGATTTGAAGCCTCTTGGTGCGTCGGGGACTGTAGGGGTCGCTATGGCCCCTTTAAGGGTATGTGTCGCTGGTTGATAGTAACGTATGCCTATATAGTTATTATGGGCCGGCCCGTTTAACCGGTTTAAGAAGGCTTTGCCTGCTTTTTTTTCTTTTTTTTCTCTATCGGTTCTAATAGTTTTCCTTTTTTCTATTATTTTCACATTTTAATATATGAACATTTAAAACAATAGTATATATTTTTTTAAATGTATGAACATTATGAAATTCATGAATCTTTTTAAAGTTCAAAATTTTTAAAGTCTGTGAATATTTTAAAATTTATGAACCTTTTTTCAAATACGCGAGCATTGTTTGAAATCCATGAATATTTTTAAAATTCATGAACTTTTTTACAAATTCATGTTTTTTTTAATTCACAACAGTTTTTAAATCCAATATATTTTTTACAATTCGTGAACATCTTTTGATTTAACGACATTTTTCAAATAAAAAAAAACAATGGGCGGTTTTTTTCGCGTAATCAAAACAAAAAAAAACTAGGTGAGCGAGCGGAGCAGGGAGCCGAGCTGGGCGAGCGAGATCTTCACGGGCCAGTCCGTGTGAGCATTATAGTAGCAATATATGGTTTTAACGTAGGCCAGTGTGAGGCGCCGGCGGACCGGCCGAAACACTGCGCCGGTCTCGTCCTAACCACAGGATTAACCTTTTGTGAACCGTTAGATTTGGATCTTCTTTCGTCTACCTCAGACCCTGGGGATTTCTCCACGACAGAAAAAAGGAGAGAGAGCAGCGCCCCGCTCGTCCTTGACCGTCCGTGCTTGCAGGCGGCCCACGGGTGCCCTCGGCTGGTCGCGCAGGCACACCACATCAGGTCCCCGTGCTCATCGTCGTCATAGGCGTGCGGCCGTCATCGTCCTCATGCTCGTCGGCGGCTGCTGGGGCCTTTTGCCATTCTGCGCTCGCCCTCGCCTGGTTGCGGTAGCGCACCACAGGAGGTAGTCGCTGTCGTGGGCACGAGGCCATCGTCATCGGAGCCCTGGATGTGTATGTTGCAGCACCACATCGTCATCGGTCTGCACAGGCTCTCGCCGGTTCGCCGCATGCAGCTCCTACCTTCAAAGGCTGAAGCTCCGGCGAACAGCAGCACCACATCCAGCTTGTAGCAACGCCGTTCGTCGTCTATGGTCGCATCCCCGGCGAAGCTGTCCAGTAGTTCATTGGGTTGTATCAAGCAAAAAGGCTCGTCCCAGCAAAAGCATTCATCGTTCCAGCAAATCAAACATCACCGTCGCTGGGTTGTAACAAAAATTGTCGCCGGTTCCAGCAAAACAAAATGACGGTGCCAGCAAAAACGAGTCACGCTAGTTTGGTTCCAGCAAAATGTTAGTGAGGTTGTACCTTTTGTGATGCATCTCGCGCAGCTCCTAGGATGTGCGGCGCCGTGCTTTGTCGCCTCCGGTCACAGCACCGCGCCACCCATCACTCCAAGCTGCATAGTCATCCTTGCTCGTCATCGCGCTCGCCGTCGACATCGTAGTTCGCAGCAACCAACCACCAACATCTCGCCACCCCCTTGAAGCATTCTGGGAGTCCATCAATGGATGTAGCAAAAAAGTTGTCGGTAGTAGCAAAAAAACAATACGGTTGCAGCAAAAAACTCCTGTCGTCGTTACCGGTTGCAGCTTTTTGCGGCGCGGTGGCTGAGCTCCAGCTACCTCATATCCAGTTGAAGCTTTTTTCAAAGCCGGTTGTAGCAATTCGAAAGACTGATTGTATCACGCGTGACACCAATTGTAGCAAAAAAATCTCGACGCTGGGTTATGCAATGTAGCAAAACATGTGAACACTGGTTGTAGCAAATTTGGACACTGGTTGTAGCAAATTTTGACACCGGTTGTAGTAAAAATCGATGGTGACCGTGATGACCATGCAGCTCCACCGGACCGCCGTTGCAGCTCCGCTGGACTACGGTTCCAGCTCTTTTGCCCACGGTTGCAGCACCCCCTTGCTTGGTTGCAGCAAAAATTATCTCATCGTCGTCCGGTCTCAGGTCCGGCATGATGGATATAGCAAAAAAATCCGCCGGTGGTAGCAAAATCAGAGGACGGTTGCAACAAAAAAAAGCAAATGCAACATTTTTTTAGCAGGAATAGTACTAGATGCGGGCTGGAGATGGAAAAAAGGTAGGAGATAAAAAAAAACGTCGCGTAGGGTCCATCGCATACGCGAGCAGTGTGCGTGGGCCTGCAAAGCGAGTACAGCGCTAGGGCTGTGTGGTGCGCGTGCGTGTGCGTGTGCATGTGCATGTACGCACTGTACGCATGAAAGCGACGCGGCCGGCCGAAAGTTGAGCCGCGCACCGGTTTCAAGCGTTTACCTTTAACGTAGAATATGAGCTCCTGAGAGCAACTCCAACGCGCCGACCCAAACGGACGCGCGGTTTGTCCGCCTTTTGTCCGTTTGGGTTGGCCTGTCCGCCTCCCTTTCTAAATGGGTCGGCCGGTCGCCCAACGCGCCGACCCATTTTTCGTCCGCAATTTTTAGTTTTCAAATTAAAAAGAGCCCGCGGCCATCGATCATGTCAGCGGCCATGCTATCCAAGGTAGAGTTCGCGCCGACGACATGCCAGTGGCCGGCAAACACATGCCAGCGGCCGGCAAACGTATAGAATATAGGACAAATAAAAACATAGTTCTAATAAATAGTTGTAAAACCACATAAATATGGCATAGTTATTACAAACCAAATGAACATTAAATTGTTTCAAATTGCATTTCAAAGAATAGAAGTCCGATACTTCTATTGGTTGCCAACATGAGCCCACACGTGCTCCACCAAATCCTTTTGCAGCTGCCTGTGAGTCTGCCAATCACGCATCTGATGATGAAACTCCATGAACTGTGCAAACGTTGCTAGGTCGGCATGCTGAGGCTCAACATTGATACCCTGAAACTAAAACCCCTGGTCGCAGAGGCGCTCTGGGCGCTCATCCTCTACGATCAAGTTGTGCATGATCACACAAGCAGTCATCACCTCCCAAAGTTTCTGTGTACTCCAAGTTCTTGCAGGGTGTCGGACAATGCCCCATCGAGATTGCAGAACACCGAAGCCACGCTCCACATCGTTCCTAGCACTCTCTTGCTCTTGGGCAAATATCTTTTTCTTCTTTCCTTGGGGGTTGGAGATTGTCTTGATAAGAGTTGTCCACTGTGGATAGATACCGTCAGCTAGATAATATCCCTTGTCGTAGTGGTGGCCATTGATCTCAATATCGATCTGCGGGGCATTGCCTTCTGCCATCCTAGCAAACACTGGAGAGCGCTGGAGCACATTGATATCATTGTGAGATCCAGCCATGCCGAAAAAGAGTGCCAAATCCAGAGATCTTGTGAAGCAACGGCCTCAAGTATCACAGTGCATTTTCGGACATGACCTTTGTACTGCCCCTGCCAAGCAGAAGGGCAGTTCTTCCATTGCCAGTGCATACAGTCTATGCTACCAAGCATCCCAGGAAACCCCCTGCTGGCATTCATTGCCAACAACCGTTCTGTATCAGCAGCATTTGGCTCTCTCAAGTACTCCGGGCCAAACACAGCTATGACAGCCTTGCAGAAACGGTACATGGACTCAAGGCAGGCGGGCTCACTCATCCGGACATACTCATCAATGAGATCACCGGGAACTCCGTACGCAAGCATCCGAATGGCAGCAGTGCATTTCTGGTAAGAGGAGAAACCAAGCTTTCCAAGTGCATCTGTCTTGCACTCGAAATACTTGTCATACTCCACCACCCCCTCCCGAATACGGTTGAACACATGCCTAGCCATACGGAAACGACGCCGGAACATGTGATGTTTGTAGAGGGGGCTCGGGGTCTCGAAGTAGTCATTCCAGAGTAGGATATGGCCACTCTCCCGGTTGCGATTCAACGCCGGCGTATGCCCCGGTATAGAGCCCCTGAACATAGGCCGCTGCCTACCGAGGTGATCATGGATGACCAAGGCAGCTACCACGATCTCCTCATCGTCGGATGAAGAATCATCCGAGTCCATAAGAACATCGTAGAAAAAGAACTCGTCGTCAGAGTCCATTTGTACCTTGGGGCAAACTGTCGAACAACTTGCGGGCGTCGTGGAAGGAGCCGGCCGATGATGAGCCCCGCGCGACACCGAGAAAAAGCAAATGCCCTGCCGCCTACCGGCGAGCGCGCCGGCGTCCTATGGGCGTGCCGGCGTCCGGGAGAGAGGATGCCGCGCTCGAGTGCCGGCGAAGGGGACAGTGGCGGCGTCGACGTCGGGAGGCTGCCGAGGTCAGCGGAACGGGGCGGCGGCGTGGGGAGGAGGGGCGGCCATCGGGATGACCTATCTCTGGACGGATGGCCGGCGGCGGCGGCGGGAGGTGGAGGCGGCCGAGTGGCGGGGGGCGAAGAGAGGACAGAGGAAATGGCCCTTGTGCTGCCGACAGGCGGGCCAGGGGGAGGAGAAGGGCGGGCGACGCGCGCGTCCGTCTCGTGTCCGCGCCGACGCAAATGCGACCCAAATTTGGGCCGCGAATGGATCTCGGGCGGACAAAAAACGGACGCGCGTCCGTTTGGGTCGGCACGTTGGGCCATCTTTTCTGTCCGCGACGACCCAAACGGACACGGGCGGACGAAATGGGTCGGCGCGTTGGAGTTGTTCTAAGGGGCTCACGTAACCATCACCGGCTGACACCAAGGCCAAAACATGTAAGAACATCACAACCACGTACCGAACAACTTCACTAACCTATCAGAACAAATATCGTCTTCAACTGCAGCCCAACATGATATAGAAATGAAAAATACCGCTAGAAGATAATTAAAACCCAAACGAATGCAGAAAAAACCAAATCTAAACAAACGATCGCAATAACCTACTAGAGAGAAAAAAAGGTAATCACGAATGAAGAATGACACGGCGAAGCGCGTGTCAGTCTCTAATACTATGTCTATGCATCCCCACTGACTGACGAGTGCAGGCTAGTAGGTAGTAGCCGTGTTCAATTTCTCTTCTTTTTCTATGCTTATTAATTCCATGGCCCGCCATTGCTGGCTTCAGTTGGCAGACATGGAGCATTAATTATGCTCGTTTACGAAATCTAATGAAACAAAGAATGCAATCTCGGCACTGTTGGCTTAGACCAAGAATCATATGAAGATGCCAAGAAAAACTATTCCAAAGGTGACACGCCATCTAGGCACTGTTTGGCTTGACCAAGGATCATCAGCATACGAAGATGAAGGTACAAATGCGACCAAAAAAACTTTGCCAAAGGTACGTAGCACCTTTTTTCCTTTTCCTTTTATTTTTTCGTCTCAGCATGTGAATGATACAAGTAACGTACTCCTCCGTACGTTTAGCCTACAAAAACATCTTATATTTTGATGCGGAGATAGTACTTACGTATGTGTATCTAATTTCCATTGATCAGCAGTAAATACTATTGTATTTACATAATTTCACTGGCGTCAGCTGACACCAGTGCTCCTATGCTAGCTCCGTGTGCTAACGATGAGAAAGATGTATGCACTTGCCATCCTCTGGATATATTATTTAAAGGCCTCATGCATTGTCCTTCGTTCCCAAAGAAAGATATCTGCCCAAGCGCGCTGCTAATTCTTTGAAACATAAAAGCAACAACGACAACTCACACGTTTCCATGGCGTCCGGCGTTGCTGCCACTCCTGTGTTCAGCTCATGGGTTGACTTCTTTACTCGATACGAGCCACAGCCACTGCAGTTATATATGGAAACCGCACCAAGGTATTGGCTAGGAATATATATGACACACCATGCAGCAAGGTATTTGTTTGTAAATACAACATTCGAACGTCATTGCTACTATTTTATGCGTTTTTGTATTTACTACTCCGGCGCCCTGTTGGGCTGGCCCAAGCTGCCAACTGGGTACACCATACACCCACTAGTTGCCCAACGGGCCCAAGTGTGCCATGCTTAATTTAATATCCAAAAATATTTGCTACGTAGGCAGTATACTGCTACTCCCTCCGTTCCACTTTATAGTGCGTATTAGTTTTTGACAAACATTCCGAAATGTAGTGCGTGCATGCAGCTTCAAGCTAGTACTAGACGAATTAACCCTCGACTGTAACCTGCTGCGCGCGCACATGGGTGTCAGAGGCACTGCATGCAGGGTTACTTTGGTATAAAACCACAACGACACGTCATGCATTGGTATAAGTGCTAGAAACCATACGCACTATAAAATGGAATGGAGGGAGTATTACGTAGCACGCATGTGTTCATGAACATCCAAAGGAAACCGAATCAATTTAGCTGATTTCCAAAAGGTCATCACAAAAAGGGTAAATATTGCACAGAGTATTTTGTTGTTGTTCCGCGTAACTATATCAAATATATAAATGTTAAGCCAAGGAAAATACAGTTAGGATGGCTAACGGTTAAAGTGAATCAGCATTTAGATTTTGTTTTTCATATTTCTAATTTGCATAGGTTTTCACATACGATGGGTGCCATTGAAAAGTTTCTTGCTTCAATCTTTTTTATCCAATAGAAGTGGCGGAGACAGGGGGACCAGCAGGGGCCCTGTCCCCCCTAAGATGTTTTTATCTAAGCCTAATACACATATGAAGAGGTGATTATTTGCCACTAAATTGATGCATTTTGATGCACCGGCCCTCCCCAATGACGATTAGAAACACTTGCCCCCCTTCATTTGATTTTCCTGGCTCCGCCACTGTCCAATAGTAATACCGGTGTAAGTGCACTGGTTGATGACTAACCTATAATGTCTGACTGTAGTAGATAAGCTTTACAATTGTGTCTTGCTTCCGGGGCTATGAAGGACTTCTTCTCCTCGTCCTCCAGGGCCATCTTGATCTGATGATATCCCGAAAAGGCATCCAGGAAACATAGCAGACGACAGCCAGCTGTGGAGTCCACGATCTGATCCACGCTGGGGAGAGGAAAAGGGTCCTTGGGACAAGCCTTGTTTAAATCAGTGTAGTCCACGCATATCCGCAACTTGCCATTGGCCTTAGGCACGACAACAGGTTTGGCGAGCCAAGTTGGATGTAGGATGTCCCAGATGAAACCAGCTTTCTTCAACCTCTTCACTTCTGAGCAAATGAAATCTTGATGTTCTTGAGCTTGCCGCCAAATTTCTGCTTCACTGGGCGGGCGCTGGGGCACACCGCCAGATGATGTTCAATCGCGTCCCTAGGGACCCGGGGCAAATCTGAGGGTTCCCATGTGAACACGTCAGAATTCGCCTAGGGGAAGGTGATGACGCGCTTTCCTATTTGGCAGAAAGCTTGGCACCCACGGTGACGGCCTGGTTCCCGTCATCGCTCAGCAGCACCTTCTTGGTGAGCTTGCTATCTTCCTTCATCAACTTGCGTCTTCTCTGGGGTGGCGCAGAGGTACTTGGCTGATCTATGTTGTCGGGGGCGGCAACAGCTGCCATTTTTAACAACTTCTCCACACAGTAAATGGCATCCTTCTGATCAACCTTGACAGTGATCGTTCCCTGGGGTCCCGACATCCTCAGGGCGTTGTAGGCGAAGTGGGACACCGCCATGAACTTTGCGAGCACGGGTGCCGTTGTAGGGAAGAGGAATGTCTGCCACGTCGAATACGACATTTTCCGTGCGGAAGTTCTCGGGTGTTCCAAAGGTCACCAACAGGGACACTTGCCCGATGGGCTGGGTTGACACCCTGAAACAGGCCCGTGGAGCGCAAGTGTCGAGCCGGGATCTGCATTTTCTAGAAAACCCTGGTCGAAAGGACGTTGAGGCTAGCACCGCCGTCAACGAGCATCTTGGTGACCTTGACGTTGCTGATCGTTGGCAAGACTACCAGCGGGAAGATTCCTACCCCCGACGTGCAATCAGGATGATCAGCAGCGTCAAAGGTTATCGGGTCTTCCGACCACTTGAATGGCTGGGTTGCCTCGACGCTGGGCTGGACCGCGTTCATTTCCCGAGAGAGTTGCTTAAACTCCGGTGAGATGAAAGTGAAGAGGCACCCCCGTGGATGCATGCCACCTCTGTGGCTTCTCGAAAAATGTCCTCATCATCCAATTCTTCCTCGTTCGGGTTTTGGTCATCATTGATGGTGTTGTTGTTGTTGTCGCGGCCACGGGGAGGGCGGTCATGCCCGGGTCGGCCCCCACTCCCGCCGGCGCGTCCATCTCCACGGCTTCCTCTGCGGCCGCCTCCTTGGTTGGCACCGTGGCCACCATCTTGATCTCCGGTCTTGTTGCGCTTGTTTTCCCGCCAAGCCTTACGATGCTCCTCGGCAAGGTTTTGGACTTCTCGACACTCCTTGAGGTCATGACCCTACCTGGTGCGTCAGATGTCATGTGCGCGAGCATAACACCCGGGGGCGAGGGACGCCCCCTTTTTTAGTTCGGCGAGGGGCTAACCGCTCGAGACCAACTCTTGATGCATGGTGATGAATGCAACTATGACACGGTGGTTATTTACCCAGGTTCAGGCCACCCGGGGGTGTAAAACCCTACGTCCTACTGCCTATATTATCATGTGGAGATGATTACAATGGCGAGTTAGGGTTCCTCTCTCCGAGAAGCTCGAGGAGGGAGAAGAGGTGCTGCTCCTTGTTGACGGGGATAGCTTTTGCCCTAGCTCTATGGTGTATTGTGGTGTGAAATGTCTGAACCCTTTTTTACGTGGCCATGGACCTCCTTTTATATGTTCAAGGGGTTACCACGGTGGACAGTACAGCTGTTTACAACATAGCATTAAATGCTTGGGCAGGTGTTGCCTAGACCCTTGTGAGGGAGGTTGAATGCTTGTCTTGTCGAACTGCATGCGGGTGCAATCCATTTTACTGTGACACGTCGAGGGGGAGGTGTCGCTCTCCTGGTAAAAGAGGTGGTGATTCACCTTGATCTCCACCTAACTGTTGGGGAACGTTGCATGGGAAACAAAAATTTTCCTACGCACACACAAGATCTATCCATGGTGATGAGCATCTACGAGAGGGAGAGTGGATCTACATACCCTTGTAGATCGCTGAGCGGAAGCGTTAAGAAACGCGGTTGATGTAGTCGAACGTCTCCGCGATCCAAATCGCAAGTCGTCCCTCGATCCAAGCACGATCCAGCGCCGAACGGACGGCACCTCCGCGTTCAACACACGTACGGCTTGATGACGATCGCCGCCTTCTTGATCCAGCAAGAGGGAGCGGAGAAGAAGAAGAGTTCCAGCAGCACGACGGCGTGGTGATGTTGGTGAGGAACTATTTCAGCAGGGCTTCGCCTAAGCACTACTGAAATTATGACGTAGGAGGAACTAGAGGTTGCCGGCACACGGCTTGGGGCAATCTAATGTATCCCGTGTGCTAGCCCTGCCCCTCTATTTATATGTTGAGCCCAAGGGTCTAAACTTGGAGTAAAAGCCTCCTCCAAGTCGGTTTTGCCCGCACAAGGTCGGTTTGGCCCGCAGGGAAAGAGTCCAACTCGGATCCCTGCAGTACCGCACACAAGCGGTAGTACCGCTTAAAACAAGCGGTAGTACCGCTTGGGCGGTAGTACCGCTTCACACAAGCGGTAGTACCGCTCGGGCGGTAGTACCGCTTCACACAAGCGGTAGTACCGCTCGGGCGGTAGTACCGCTTCACACAAGCGGTAGTACCGCTTACGCGGCAGCAAAACTACTTTTGCACTTTCCAATACCTCGTGGGCTTTTATCCCTTGGCCCATATAAAGTGTTGCTGCACCCGAACACTTCGGTAAACATCCGGAACCCCTTCCGGTGAATTCCGGAACCCTTCCGGAAACCAAAACACTATTTATCACATATATCAATCTTTACCTCCGGACTATTCCGGAGATCCTCGTCATGTCCGGGATCTTATCCGGGACTCCGAACAACCTTCGGTCACCAACAAAATAACTCAACTATACTAATCGTCACCAAACGTTAAGTGTGTAGACCCTGCGGGTTCGAGAACTATGTAGACATGACCGAGACACCTCTACGGTCAATAACCAATAGCGGGACCTGGATGCCCATATTGGCTCCTACATATTCTACGAAGATCTTTATCGTTTGAACCTCTATGTCAAGGATTCAGTTAATCCCGTATACTGTTCCCTTTGTTCTTCGGTATGTTACTTGCCCGAGATTCGATCGTCGGTATCTCTATACCTAGTTCAATCTCGTTACCGGCAAGTCTCTTTACTCGTTCCGTAATACAAGATCTCGTGGCTAACACTTTAGTCACATTGCTTGCAAGGCTCATTGTGATGTTGTATTACCGAGTGGGCCCTGAGATACCTCTCCGTCACACGGAGTAACAAATCCCAGTCTTGATCCATGCCAACCCAACAGACACCCTCGGAGATACCTGTAGAGCACCTTTATAGTCACCCAGTTACGTTGCGACGTTTGATACACACAAGGTACTCCTCCGATGTCAGGGAGTTGCATGATCTCATGGTCATAGGAACAGATACTTACATGCAGAAAACAATAACAATAAACTGACATGATCATATGCTACGTTTATAGTTTGGGTCTTGTCCATCACATCATTCTCCTAATGATGTGATCCCGTTATCAAATGACATCTCATGTCCATGGCTAGGAAACCTTCACCATCTTTTGATCAACGAGCTAGTCAACTAGAGGCTTACTAGGGACACAGTGTTGTCTATGTACACACACATGTATTTGAGTTTCCAATCAATACAATTATAGCATGGATAATAAACGATTATCATGAACAAGGAAATATAATAATAACCAATTTATTATTGCCTCTAGGGCATATTTCCAACAGTCTCCCACTTGCACTAGAGTCAATAATCTAGTTCACATCACTATGTGATTTACATTGTAATGAATCGAACACCCATACAGTTCTGGTGTTGTTCATGTTTAGCCCTTGGAAGAGGTTTAGTCATCGGATCTGCAACATTCAGATCCGTGTGTACTTTGCAAATATTTATGTCGTCCTCCTTGATGTAATCGCGGATGGAATTGAAGCGTCGCTTTATGTGTCTGGTCCTCTTGTGAAATCTTGGTTCCTTGGCTAGAGCAATGGCACCAGTATTATCACAAAACAGAGTCATTGGGTTAAGCGCACTAGGCACTACTCCAAGATCTGTCATGAACTCCTTCATCCAGACACCTTCCTTCGCCGCCTCCGAGGCTGCGATGTACTCCGCTTCGCATGTAGTATCAGCTACCACGCTTTGCTTGGAACTGCACCAGCTAACCGCACCCCCATTAAGAATAAATACGTATCCGGTTTGAGACTTAGAGTCATCCGGATCAGTGTCAAAGCTTGCATCGACGTAACCCTTTACGACGAGCTCTTGATCACCTCCATAAACGAGAAACATGTCCTTAGTCCTTTTCAGGTACTTCAGGATATTCTTGACCGCCGTCCAGTGTTCCATTCCTGGATCACTTTGAAACCTTCCGACCATACTTATGGCAAGGCTGACATCGGGTCTTGTGCACAGCATTGCATACATAATAGAGCCTATGGCTGAAGCATAGGGGATGACACTCATCTTTTCTCTATCTTCTGCAGTCACTGGGCATTGAGTCTTACTCAACTTCACACCTTGCAAAACAGGCAAGAACCCCTTCTTGGACTGATCCATTTTGAACTTCTTCAAAATCTTATCAAGGTACGTGCTTTGTGAAAGTCCTATTAAGCGTCTTGATCTATCTCTATAGATCTTGATGCCTAATATGAAATCAGCTTCTCCTAGGTCCTTCATTGAAAAACTCTTGTTCAAATATTCCTTCACGCTTTCCAACATTTCTATATTGTTTCCAATCAGCAATATGTCATCCACATATAATATTAGAAACGCTATAGAGCTCCCACTCACTTTCTTGTAAATACAAGCTTCTCCGTAAACTTGTATAAACTCGAACGCTTTGATCACCTCATCAAAGCGAAGATTCCAACTCCGAGATGCTTGCACCAGTCCATAAATGGATCGCTGGAGTTTGCAAACTTTGTCAGCATTCTCTGGATCGACAAAACCTTCTGGTTGCATCATATACAACTCTTCCTTAAGGAAACCGTTAAGGAACGCTGTTTTGACATCCATCTGCCAAATTTCATAATCGAAAAAGGCAGCTATTGCTAACATGATTCTGACGGACTTAAGCATCGCTACGGGTGAGAAGGTCTCATCGTAGTCAACTCCTTGAACTTGTGAAAAACCCTTTGCCACAAGTCGAGCTTTATAGACGGTGACATTACCGTCCGCATCCGTCTTCCTCTTAAAGATCCATTTGTTCTGAATGGCCTTACGCCCTTCAGGTAATACTTCCAAAGTCCATACTTTGTTTTCATACATGGATCCCATCTCGGATTTCATGGCCTCTAACCACTTCTCGGAATCCGGGCCCATCATCGCTTCTCCATAGCTCGTAGGTTCATCGTTGTCTAACAACATGACCTCTAAGACAGGGTTGCCGTACCACTCAGGAGCAGTACGCGTCCTTGTCGACCTACGAGGTTCGATAGCAGCTTGATCCGAAGCTTCATGATCATCATCATTAACTTCCTCTTCAGCCAATGTAGGCTTCACAGAAACAACTTTCTGCGCTGCGCTACTCTCAGGTTTGAAGTAAAGGTTCAACAACCTCATCAAGTTCTATCTTCCTCCCACTCAATTCTTTCGAGAGAAACTCTTTCTCAAGAAATGTTCCGTTTTTAGCGACAAACACTTTGCCTTCGGATATGAGGTAGAAGGTATACCCAACTGTCTCTTTTGGGTATCCTATGAAGACGCATTTCTCCGCTTTGGGTTCCAGCTTTTCAGGCTGAAGCTTTTTGACATAAGCATCACATCCCCAAACTTTAAGAAACGACAGCTTTGGCTTCTTGCCAAACCAAAGTTCATATGGCGTCGTCTCAACGGATTTCGATGGTGCCCTATTTAAAGTGAATGCAGCTGTCTCTAATGCATAACCCCAAAACGATAGTGGCAAATCGGCAAGAGACATCATAGATCGCACCATATCCAATAAAGTTCGATTACGACGTTCGGACACACCATTACGCTGTGGTGTTCCAGGCGGTGTCAGTTGTGAAACAATTCCACATTGTCTTAAGTGACTGCCAAACTCATAACTCAGATATTCTCCTCCTCGATCAGATCGTAGGAATTTAATCTTCTTGTTACGATGATTCTCAACTTCACTCTGAAATTGTTTGAACTTTTCAAACGTTTCAGACTTGTGTTTCATTAAGTAAATATACCCATATCTACTTATGTCATCAGTGAAGGTGAGAAAGTAACGATAACCACCGCGCGCTTCAATGCTCATCGGACCGCACACATCAGTATGTATGATTTCCAGCAAGTCACTTGCCCGTTCCAATGTTCCAGAGAACGGCGTTTTAGTCATCTTGCCCATGAGGCATGGCTCACATGTGTCAAGTGATTCAAAATCAAGTGACTCCAAAAGTCCATCAGCATTGAGCTTCCTCATGCGTTTTACGCCAATATGACCTAAACGGCAGTGCCACAAGAAAGTGGTATTATCATTATCAATTCTACATCTTTTGGCATCAATGTTATGAACATGTGTATCATTACTATCGAGATTCAATAAGAATAAACCCCTCACATTGGGTGCATGACCATAAAAGATATTACTCATATAAATAGAACAACCATTATTCTCTGATTTAAATGAGTAACCGTCTCGCAATAAACAAGATCCAGATATAATGTTCATGCTTAACGCAGGCACTAAATAACAATTATTCAGGTTCATCACTAATCCCGATGGTAATCGAAGAGCGAGCGTGCCGACGGCGATCACATCAACCTTGGAACCATTTCCCACGCGCATCGTCACTTCGTCCTTCGCCAGCCTCCGTCTATTCCGCAGTTCCTGTTTAGAGTTGCAAATATGAGCAACCGCACCGGTATCAAATACCCAGGCACTACAACGAGGGTTGGTAAGGAACATATCAATAACATGTATATCATATATACCTTGTTTGTTGTTGGCCGCCTTCTTGTCAGCCAAATACTTGGGGCAGTTTCGCTTCCAGTGTCCAGTTCCCTTGCAATGAAAGCACTCAGTTTCTGGTTTGGGTCCAGCCTTGGGTTTCTTCACAGGAGTAGCAACTGCTTTGCCACCCTTCTTAGATTTACCCTTCTTACCCTTGCCATTTTTCTTGAAACTAGTGGTTTTATTGACCATCAACACTTGATGCTCCTTCTGAATTTCAGACTCAGCGGCTTTCAGCATCGCAAACAGCTCGGCGACTGACTTGTTCATCCCGTGCATGTTATAGTTCAACACGAAGCTCTTGTAGCTAGGTGGCAATGATTGAAGAACTCTGTCAGTGATAGCCTCTGGCGGAAGGGGCATCCCCAATTCAGCCAGACGGGTGGAGTACCCAGACATTCTGAGCACATGATCATTGATAGACCCGTTCTCCTCCATCTTGCAAGTATAGAACTTATCGGAGATCTCATATCTCTCGATCCGGGCATTCTTCTGAAAGATAAACTTCAACTCCTGGAACATCTCATATGCTCCATGACGTTCAAAACGTCTTTGAAGTCCCGGTTCTAAGCCATACAACATTGCACATTGAACTATTGAGTAATCATCAGAACGAGCCTGCCAGGCGTTCACAATGTCTAGAGACTCAACTGGAGCGGGTGGATCACCAAGCGGTGCATCAAGGACATAAGCCTTCTGGGAAGCCGTAAGGATAATCCTTAGATTACGGGCCCAGTCCACAAAGTTACTTCCATCATCTTTCAACTTAGCTTTCTCTAGGAACGCATTAAAATTCAGGGGTGCTACTGCGCGAGCCATGATCTACAACATAAATATTGCAAAGACAACTTAGACTATTGTTCAAGATAATGAGTTTAATTAATCATATTACTTAAAAACCCCAACTCAAATTGACATCCCTCCGATCATTCGAGTGTAACATGATCCAAATCCACCAACTCAAGTCCGATCATCACGTGAGTTGAGGTGGTTTCAATGGTGAACATCTTCATGTTGATCATATCTACTATATGACTCATGTTCGACCTTTCGGTCTCTTGTGTTCCGAGGCCATGTCTGTACATGCTAGGCTCGTCAAGTTTAACCCGAGTGTTCCGCGTGTGCAACATGGCTTGCACCCGTTGTATGTGAACGTGGAGTCTATCACACCCGATCATCACGGCGTGTCTCGAAACAACGAACTTTCGCAACGGTGCACACTCGGGGAGAACACAATTTTATCTTGAAATTTAAGTGAGGGATCACCTTATAATGCTACCGTCGTCCTAAGCAAAATAAGATGCATAAAAAGGATTAACATCACATGCAAATCATAAGTGACATGATATGGCCATGAACTTGTGCTTTTGATCTCCATCTCCAAAGCACCGGCATGATCTCCATCGTCACCGGCATGACACCATGATCTCCATCATCTTGATCTCCATCAACGTGTCGCCATGAGGTTGTCGCGCCGACTGTTGCTTCCACGACTATAGCTAACATTTAGCGATAAAGTAAAGCATTACATAGCGCTTAATGATTGACACGCAGGTCATACAATAATTAAAGACAACTCTATGGCTCCTGCCAGTTGCCGTACTCATCGACATGCAAGTCGTGATATTCTATACAACACATGATCATCTCATACATCACATATATCTCATCATGTAATTGGCCATATCACATCACAACATACCCTGCAAAAACAAGTTAGACGTCCTCTAATTGTTGTTGCAAATTTTACGTGGCTGCTACGGGTTTGCAAGAACCGTTCTTACCTACGCAAAACCACAACGTGGTGTAGTGATTGCTTTTTGATCTTCTAAAAGAACCCTCTTCATTGAAATCGATTCAACTAAAGTGAGAGAGACAGACACCCGCTAGCCATCTTTATGCAACGAAGTTACATGTTAGTTGAAGGAACCTGTCTCGCGTAAGCGTACGCGTAAAGTCGGTCCGGGCCGCTTCATCTCACAGTACCGCCGAATCAAATATCAACTAGTAACGGCAAGCAATATGTATACACCCACGCCCACAACTCGTTTGTGTTCTACTCGAGATCTCATCTACGCATAGACCTAGCTCATGATGCCACTGTTGGGAAACGTTGCATGGGAAACAAAAATTTTCCTACGCACACACAAGATCTATCCATGGTGATGAGCATCTACGAGAGGGAGAGTGGATCTACATACCCTTGTAGATCGCTGAGCGGAAGCGTTAAGAAACGCGGTTGATGTAGTCGAACGTCTCCGCGATCCAAATCGCATGTCGTCCATCGATCCAAGCACGATCCAGCGCCGAACGGACGGCACCTCCGCGTTCAACACACGTACGGCTTGATGACGATCTCCGCCTTCTTGATCCAGCAAGAGGGAGCGGAGAAGAAGAAGAGTTCCAGCAGCACGACGGCGTGGTGATGTTGGTGAGGAACTATTTCAGCAGGGCTTCGCCTAAGCACTACTGAAATTATGACGTAGGAGGAACTAGAGGTTGCCGGCACACGGCTTGGGGCAATCTAATGTATCCCGTGTGCTAGCCCTGCCCCTCTATTTATATGTTGAGCCCAAGGGTCTAAACTTGGAGTAAAAGCCTCCTCCAAGTCGGTTTTGCCCGCACAAGGTCGGTTTGGCCCGCAGGGAAAGAGTCCAACTCGGATCCCTGCAGTACCGCGCACAAGCGGTAGTACCGCTTAAAACAAGCGGTAGTACCGCTTGGGCGGTAGTACCGCTTCACACAAGCGGTAGTACCGCTCGGGCGGTAGTACAGCTTCACACAAGCAGTAGTACCGCTTATGCGGCAGCAAAACTACTTTTGCACTTTCCAATACCTCGTGGGCTTTTATCCCTTGGCCCATATAAAGTGTTGCTGCACCCGAACACTTCGGTAAACATCCGGAACCCCTTCCGGTGAATTCCGGAACCCTTCCGGAAACCAAAACACTATTTATCACATATATCAATCTTTACCTCCGGACTATTCCGGAGATCCTCGTCATGTCCGGGATCTTATCCGGGACTCCGAACAACCTTCGGTCACCAACAAAATAACTCAACTATACTAATCGTCACCAAACGTTAAGTGTGTAGACCCTGCGGGTTCGAGAACTATGTAGACATGACCGAGACACCTCTACGGTCAATAACCAATAGCGGGACCTGGATGCCCATATTGGCTCCTACATATTCTACGAAGATCTTTATCGTTTGAACCTCTATGTCAAGGATTCAGTTAATCCCGTATACTGTTCCCTTTGTTCTTCGGTATGTTACTTGCCCGAGATTCGATCGTCGGTATCTCTATACCTAGTTCAATCTCGTTACCGGCAAGTCTCTTTACTCGTTCCGTAATACAAGATCTCGTGGCTAACACTTTAGTCACATTGCTTGCAAGGCTCATTGTGATGTTGTATTACCGAGTGGGCCCTGAGATACCTCTCCGTCACACGGAGTAACAAATCCCAGTCTTGATCCATGCCAACCCAACAGACACCCTCGGAGATACCTGTAGAGCACCTTTATAGTCACCCAGTTACGTTGCGACGTTTGATACACACAAGGTACTCCTCCGATGTCAGGGAGTTGCATGATCTCATGGTCATAGGAACAGATACTTGACATGCAGAAAACAATAACAATAAACTGACACGATCATATGCTACGTTTATAGTTTGGGTCTTGTCCATCACATCATTCTCCTAATGATGTGATCCCGTTATCAAATGACATCTCATGTCCATGGCTAGGAAACCTTCACCATCTTTTGATCAACGAGCTAGTCAACTAGAGGCTTACTAGGGACACAGTGTTGTCTATGTACCCACACATGTATTTGAGTTTCCAATCAATACAATTATAGCATGGATAATAAACGATTATCATGAACAAGGAAATATAATAATAACCAATTTATTATTGCCTCTAGGGCATATTTCCAACACTAACTGCCCCGTAGCGGTGCCCTCCGCGCGACAGCTAACCATATGCTGCAGTAGGCCGCGGCAGGCATAGCTGTACAGTGCCACCGTAGGCCGTGGCAGGGGCTGCTGTGAGGGAGGGGGAGGTGGAGTAGCAGCTGCTACCCGTGACCACTAGCGCAGAGAGAGAGGAGTAGTTGTACCTGCTGCCTGCTCTCTCGTGGACAATTTTACTGTTCTGACCTTTTTCAGAAAGAAATTCCAGAATTGACCCCGTTTTGAAAAAATTCTCAAATCTGACCTTTTTTGGTCACACCAAAATCCCTGGCGTCTAGCTTACATGGGAGACGCGAGGGACCCCGGTGTCTGGCCCCTGGCCCGCACGGCCCACTCGCTGTTGACCGACTGACGTGGCAAAGGGCGAAACGCCAGGGACCCCGGCGTTTACCCCCCGACCCATACGCCAGGGACCCTGGCGTTTCACCCTGGTAACTGAACTAGGCCCACGGGAGAGTGGGTGGGACCTACTTGAGCTTGAAGAATTTTTTCTGGTCCCCCCCCTCTCTCCCACCACTCAAGCCCCCCTCAAATCCTCTCCAAAACATGCTTCTCTTCGGTGGATCTTTGCATCACCTTGTTGCTTGAGGTAATCTCCCTCGATTCACCAAAAAAAATCGAGAAAATGTTGTTCATTTGCTAGCATTTTGTACATGAAAGTGGAACCCTAGTTCATCAATTTTCCTCAATTTGTAGTGTCTTTGAATCACTTGTTTAAGTGCGGTAGTAATTGGATATGCATGTGGTGTATTAGGAATATTGGTTTGTGTGTTTTGTTAGAAAGTTTGGGGGTTAGGGTTAGTGTATGTGTTAGGCAAAACCTTGTCTAGTGTATGTGTTAATTAGTGATAGTATTTAATGAATACATTAGTGGTGATGTTGATTTGGATATAATGCATTATTTTTGTATAGGCAATGTCATTGATTTCTTTAGCTTATTTGCATTTCTTTTAGATGGACTGACTCGTTAATGTTCATTATTTGGAGAAGGAGGCATTCTTGTTTAATGTTGGTAATATAGGGATATGCATGGTGTATGAATATTGGTTGGTGTGTAGGAAGATTGAGGGTTAGGATAAACTTTGCTTAATGTATGTTAATTAATGACATTTGTTTTGTATATAATGCATTGTTTTTGGACATCATGAATACATTATTGTTGATTTGATTTGGATATAATGCCTTGTTTTTGAAGAACAAATGTCATTGATGCCTTATGTTTATTCATATTGTTTTTAGATGTAGAGACTTGTTAATGTTCATTATTTGGACAAAGAGGCATTCTTGAGTAACAATGCCGACAAGGGTGAGGAACAAATGGTTTTTGATACAAGCCCTAGCTATGAGGAGGTTGTTGGAAAAGTGAGACATGTGCTAGAGTGGATGAACCCCAATGATGGTGTTAAATTAATTGGAAGGTATGATGTTGGAGTTGGAGCCAAATCTCGGTTGAAAAGTATACCTATCACCTCAGATTTGCATTGGGATGTATACAAGGAAAAAGTTGCCCAATCGGAAGACAAGTCACTTGAATTGTTTGCCACTAAGGTTGAACCTCCTCGGTTTGCAATTGACTTGAACCGGCATGTCTCTTCCCCAAGAAATAACATGATCGAGAGGAGAAGTAGTGAAGCAAATGAGTTTGCGGTCTATTACCCCAATGCTTCTAGCCAACCACCAACTGGCCAAGCAAATGAAGTTGAGGTGATTTCTAGTGACAAAGTAATTCAAGAGGATGGTGATGCTCACGGTGATGACGATGAGCAAGAGGAAGGGTTTCATGGTAATGAGACGGTGACTTGGATGCCTATATTGTGCAAAAGGACATGGATCACGAGTTACCATGGAGGTGTAAATATGGGTATGACTCGGATGACGAACGTCCGGAGGAAGAATTGGACGAGGATGGATGCACAATGGAGGAAAACCAAATCTTCTTTGAGTTGACGGGCATAGAAAAAAAGAGTTCACTTGTTTCGAGATCTCAGCCTTGCCCAAGAAGCCGTAGTTGATGGTGGCATGAGAATGACGACGATTGAGCCGACACCATGCCCGGATCCAGGCGAACCAAGGGAGAAGAACGAGGACGAGAATGCCTATTCGAAGATAGGAGTGAAGTTCACAAGTTTGACATGGTTGAAGTTTTGGTTGTGTGACTATGCCATTCGGAACCATAGGCCATATTATGTTGGCCACTCCGACATCAAGTTGCGTTACACCGTGAAGTGTGAGCAAAGAAGGATGCCCATGGATGGTCTGTGCAAGAAAGCTTGAAGAAACCAGAGAATGGGTGTTAAAAAGTTGTGTAGCCACTCATAGGTGCAAACCGCCAATGAAACGGCAACGTAAGAAACACCGTCAGCTCACATATGCGTATCTTGGGTATATATTTATGAAGGACATAGCCGTTGATCCCACTGTCAAAGTGATGTTTCTCATGCGGATGGTGAAAAAACAATTTGATTACGAAGTCAAGTATGGGAAGATATGGAGGTCCAAGGCAAACGCTATTAGGATGTTGTATGGTGATTACGAAGAAGCATATAGTCACCTTCCAAGTTTGTTGGGAGCGATTACACATAGGAACCCGGGCATGTATCATGTGGTCGATGATAACGACGGAGTGTTCCACTGTGCCTTTTGGAGTTATGGGCAATGCGTGGCGGCATTTAAGCATTGACATCCAGTTTTGTCTATAGATGGCACATTCTTGACCGGCAGATACAAGGGCACACTAATGGTAGCAATGGCGCACTCCTCCAACGACAATGTGTTGCCAGTGGCATTTGCTTTGCTACCTTCCGAGCACCAAGACAACTCGGAGTGGTTCATGGGTCATGTGAGGAACAAGGTGATTGGGACTAGGGAGGTATGCATCATATTGGACTGGCACCATGGCACACTCAAGGCAGTGGACATTGTTATTCCAGGGTTTCCAAATCTTCCCCACCGATGGTGCATGAGGCATTTCATGGCCAACTTTTACCTGGCATGTAAGAGCAAGGAGCTCAGCAAAGACCTAACCCATTTATGTGTGGCCTTCACCACCAATGCTTTCAATGCTCACTACAACAAACTCTATGCAGCGATGAACAAAGGGGGACAAGAGTTCTTAACTAGGAATTTCAACGAGAGTCACAAATGGGCACACGCTCATGACAAAGGAGGTCGACGATACAGCGACATGATGAGCAACATGGTTAAATGTTTCAACAATGTGCTCAAGGGTGTCCGTTCATTGCCGGTGACTACAAAAGTGCAGTATACCTTCTTCAATCTTAATGAGTACTTTCTGAGGCATTCGGAAGAGACCGCCAAATGGATAGGTGAAAAAATGGTTTACCCAAAAAAGGTTGACGAATGGCTGAAGTTACAAGCAAGCAAGTCTTCCCAACAACACATTATTACATTTGACAAAACAGAAATAATGTATCAAATCGACGAGCCAGGTGGCTGATACGTCTCCAACGTATCTATAATTTATGAAGTATTCATGCCATGTTTGCAATAATTTTATATGATTTTGGTATGATTTGATTAGAACTAACCCGGACTGACGCTGTTTTCAGCAGAGATACCGTGGTGTTGTTTTTGTGCAGAAATAAAAGTTCTCGGAATGGGCTGAAAATTTACGAAGAATATTTTTGGAAAATATAAAAAATACTGGAGCAAAAAGCTGGGCGAGGAAGTGACCGAGGAGGCCACAAGCCTGGGGGGCGCGCCCCCTGGCTTGTGGGCCCCTCGAGCACTCCCCTGACGTGATTCCAACGCCAAGACCTCCTATAAATCGAGAAACCTCCAGAAATAAACCTAGATCGGAAGTTCCGCCGCCGCAAGTCTCCAGAGCCACGAAAGATCAATCTTGGCCCTCTCCGGCACCCTGCCGGAGGGGGTCACCTTCATCGGAGACCATGGAGGAGGTGGACGGAGGGGCCATCATCACCATGGAGGCCAATGACCAGAGGGAGAGCCTCTCCCCACTCAGGGGGGAGGCCACGGAGGAGGAAGCACAAGGGGGAGACCCTCTCCCCCTCTCTCCCGGTGGTGCCGGAGTGCCACCGAGGGAACCATCGCCGCGGTGATCGTCTTCATCAACATCACCTTCTTCATCACCATCCTCATCTCCTTTCAGTGGTCTACTCTCCAGCATCCCGCTGTAATCCCCTACTTGAACATGGTGCTTTATGCCACATATTATGATCCAATGATGTGTTGCCATCCTATGATGTTTTGAGTAGATTACTTTTGTCCTTTGGGTTGATTGATGATCTAGATTGGTTTGAGTTGTATGTTTTACTTTGGTGCTGTCCTATGGTGCCTTCCGTGCCGCGCACACGTGAAGGATTCCCGCTGTAGGGTGTTGCAATACGTTCATGATTCGCTTATAGTGGGTTGCTTGAGTGACAGAAGCATAAACCCGAGTAGGTGGGTTGTTGCGTATGGGATAAAGGGGACTTGATGCTTTAATGCTATGGTTGGGTTTTACCTTAATGATCTTTAGTAGTTGCGGATGCTTGCTAGAGTTCCAATCATAAGTGCATATGATCCAAGTAGAGAAAGTATGTTAGCTTATGCCTCTCCCTCATATCAAATTGCAATAATGATTACCGATCTTGTTAACAATTGCCTAGGACAATTCCGCACACCGACCCATCATTATTCCACCCTCGTTGTTTGTAATACATTGTAATATATTCTAACTTTATGATAACAGCACCTATTTTTATATTTTAGTTCTCCGATTTCATGCAAAGCTATTCCCTTCGTACCCACAATGTAGTTTTATTTCTCGTTCCTAGTTGGAAGCAAACGTTCGACGTGTGTAGAGTCGTATCAGTGGTAGATAGGACTTGAGAGAATATTGATCTTACCTTTAGCTCCTTGTGGGTTCGACACTCCATACTTATCACTTCCACCTTTGGAAGTTGCTACGATGATTCCTTGCACTTGGGGATTATCAAGCTCTTTTCTGGCGCCGTTGCTGGGGAGCAATAGCGTGGGGTTGATATTCTCGTGTGTGCTTGTTTGCTTTCTTCATTAGTAGATTTTGTTTTCCCTTTTTTGCTTTATTTAGTTGTGGGTGAAACAAACAAAAAAAATTAAATAATGAAAAATACAAAAAGAATTACTTGCCTCTTATGCCTAAGAAATTTTTCAAAAAGAGAAGTGATTGGAAAGTTGTGCATTGGAGAAGTGAGGGTCGACCTTGAACACTTGTGTTCATGCTCATGGAAACAATGTAGAATTTTTCATGGAAGTTTCTGAAAAATAATTATCCCCTTGTATATATCCATTGTATTATAAAAATAATGTGCCAAGATTTGGTTTTAGGATGATTAGATTGCTTGTTTGCTTTGTGCGGTGGAAAAACAGAAACTTTGACTGTAGTGCATGAATTTACATTTCTTACTGGAAAGTCAAAAGTTTCTGAAATTTTTACACAGTACTTCTATACAAATTGTTTAATTTTTCCTAATTTTTCAGATTTTTTGAGTTACAGAAGTATACGAAGTTTCCAGATTGCTACAGACTGTCCTGTTTTTGACAGATTCTGTTTTCTATGCATTGTGCTCTTATTTTGATGAATCTATGGGTAGTACCGGGGGGTATGAACCATAGTGAAGTTGGACTACAGTAGATATAATGCTAATATTAATTTGGAATGAGTTTACAACAGTACTTAAAGTAGTATTTTGCTTTGTTATACTAACGGATCTCACGAGGGTTTTGTTAAGTTTTTGTGTGAATGAAATGTTCGAAGATCGAGGAGGCATTGATATAAGAAGAATACGGAGAGACAAGAGTTCAAGCTTGGGGATTCCCAAGGCACCCCAAGTAAATATTTCTAGGGGACTCAAGCATCTAAGCTTGGGGATGCCCCGGAAGGCATCCCATCTTTATTCTTCAACAATTATCGGTATACCTCGGTTTTTGTTTTGTTCACATGATATGCATCTTTAGTTTTTTTGCTTTTCCTTTTATGTACCCTTCTAGTATGAGATAGTCCTTCATTCATTTATAGAATGCTTCATGCGCTTCACTTATATCTTTTGAGTATGGCTTTGTGGAATGCTCTTTGTGCTTCACTTAAATCTTTTGAGTATGGCTTTATAGAATGCTTCGTGTGCTTCACTTATATATTTTGAGCTTGGATATTGGTTAATCTATATTAATTGTAGAATGCTCTATGAACTTCACTTATATCTTTTAGAGTATGAATAAAATTTCCTTCGGAATTGGGCTTGGAAGAGTATCATTAAAGTGTCGTGCCTAGCTAAAAGGCATTAAAGAAAAGCGCTTGTTGGGAGACAACCCAACACTTTTACTTTCTATTTTTGTGTATCCACATGATTAAGCTACTGTATAATCATGTTTTATAGCTTTTGTTTCAATAAAGTGCCAAGTAAAGCCTTTGGGATAGTGTCGATGATAGTTGACTTGATTCTGTGCAAAAAACAGAAACTTTTGCTCTCAGTCCAGGAATTTTGTAAATTCACTGGAACGTGCTTTTGATCTGAAATTTTTACACAGTATTTATATACAAATTTCCTAGATTTTCCTAATTTTTCAGAAATTTTAGAGACAGGTAAGTATGTCTACACTACAGATCTTCACAGACTGTTCTGTTTTTGACAGATTCTGTTTTGCATGCATAGTTTGCTTGTTTTAGCGTTTTCATAGCTTATATTTAGTGATATAAATTATGGGAATGATAGAATACAGTAGGTATCATGTGGGAACATTTATGAATCTTGTCTTGACAGTACCTAAGTGAATGATCTATCTTTATTACACTAACCCTTCTCACGAAGTTCCGTTAAGTTTTGTGTGATTGAAGTTTTCAAGTTTTGGGTGAGACACTGATATGAGGAGAATAAGGAGTGAAAAGAACCTAAGCTTGGGGATTCCCAAGGCACCCCCAAGGTAATATCCAAGGAAGACTCAAGCGCTTAAGCTTGGGGATGCCCCGGAAGGCATCCCCTCTTTCGTCTTCAACATTATCGGTAACCTCACTTGGAGCTATATTTTTATTCGTCACATAATATGTGCTTTGCTTGGATCATCATTATATTTTGTTATTTTATGTTAGGTGTTATTAATAATCTTGTTTTTCAACAAAAAGTTCCAAGAATTGCCTTAGGATGCTTGCATTGCATGTTTGATGTGTGCTGTGTAAAAAACACAAACTTTTGCTGCAGTGTTTGAATTTTAATATTTTACTGGAACGTGGAAAGTTTCTGAAAATTTTACACAGTATTTTCATATAAATTCCTTAGCCTTTCATAAATTTTCATAATTTTTTGAGTTATGGAAGTACACTGTTTTCATAAATTTCTACAGACTGTTCTGTTTGGACAGATTGCTATCATAGTTTCGTTATCTACTTATCCTATAGTTTCCATAGCCTATATTGGTAGATATAAATTGTGGAGATAATAGTATACAGTACCTAATGTTTGAAAATTATTATGCAACTTGTCTTGGCAGTATATAGAGAGTTGATTTATTATTATGTGTACTAACCAATCTCACGAGTCCTTTTCAAGTTTTGTGTGGAAGATGTTTTTGAGAATAGGTGAAACCATGATATGAGAGGATTGAACGAGATACAAAAGCTCAAGCTTGGGGATGCCCAAGGCACCCCAAGTAAATATTTCAAGAAGTCTCAAGCATCTAAGCTTGGGGATGCTACGCATCCCACCTCTCTTCATCAACAATTATCGGTTAGCCTATGTTGAGCCTAAATTTTTTCGTTCACATGATGCGTGCTATTCTTGGAGTGCTATTTTTTTCTTTTGCTTGCTGTTTGAATAAAATCATTGGATCTGAAATTTTGAATGAAAGAGAGTCCTCACATGGTTATCTAACTACTTGACTACGCATTGATCTTCACTTATATCTTTTTGGAGTAGTTTGCCATTCACTCTCGTGCTTCACTTACATCCTCTGAGTAATTGGTTGAATGAATTGAATATCATAAATGTGAAATTAAATATGCTTCACATACTTATCCCATGGGGAGTAATGACTTCACACATAATAAGTATAGCTGGTAAAATTTATTGAAAGTTAGCAAACACCGCATTGGTCACTTGAACAATTCATGAAACAATATTGAAGGAAGAGAGATTCCTCATATAAATATACTATCTTGGACATCTTCTATGATTGTGAGCTCATTAATTATTTTCAAAAAGCTGGGCCAGGAAGTGACCGAGGAGGCGACAAGCCTGGGGGCGCGCCCCCCGTACACTACGGGAAACAACTAGTTTGCCGTCTGGCGAGTACAGACGGCAAAGAGTGAAATACAGACGGCAAAGATTTTGCCGTCAGCTGGCTGACGGCAAAGAGTGACGGCAAAGCCGGAGTCGGCAAAGAGTACTTTGCCGTCAGCTTTTTATCGGGCAGACGGCAAAGTCTTTGCCGTCAGCCAAACTGATGTTTTGCCGTCACCCGATTTAATAACAGACGGCAAAGAAAAGCTGCTTTGCCGTCAGCCTCATAAAATCACAGACGGCAAAGAATTTGGTTTCCGTCAGCCACATAAAATCACAGACAACAAACACAATCTTTGCCGTCAGCCTCATAATATCAAAGACGACAAAGATTTTTTTTATTATTAAATAAAAACTGAACCCACAATGCACAGGTGAGGTCATATAGCAAATATTGCACGGGATGGTCGGCGCGGTCAAGGAAACCCCACTACCAATCTCTGCTACGCTGTCCAGCACTGATAAATATTTTCAGATTTAAAAAAAACACAAGATATACCACACTAGGTTGTACACAATACACATTTATACAATACATCACAATACACAACAATATCGATTCTAAAAAAATACACAAGAATATCTTCTTCTCGATCCACTGAAGATCACCGCGGCCTCGATCTGGTGGAGACGAACGATCGCTTCTCGATCCGCCGCTCCTCTATCTGGTGTAGGCCACCGCGGGACATGCTCGATCTGGTGGCGCGGGCGGCGGCTGTGGCCGGTGGCGCGGGCGGAGGTGGGCTTCGGCGGGCGGACGGTGCGGGCGGAGGCGGGCGGCGCGCGGCCGGTGGCGCGGGCTTCGGCGGGTGGACGCGGGTAGAGGCGGGCTCCGGAGGGTGGGTAGCGCATGGCCGGTGGCGTGGGCGGAGACGGGCTCCGGCGAGCGGACGACGCGGGTGGACGCGGGCTCCGGCGGGCGGACGACGCGGGCGGAGGCGGACTCCGGTGGCGCGGCGGAGGCGGGCGGCGCGCGGCGGCACATGGACGCGGGAGGAGGCAGCGGCGGCTGCAAGTAAGGCGAGCGCCCGCTGGTGCGTCGAGCGAGAGACAGGGAGGGGCGGGCAGAGGATAGGAGAGAGATGAGCAGGAGGAGCGAGGAGTGAGGAGGGAGAACGAGAGAGGAGGGTGGGGGCTAGTCATGGGGGCGCGTGTGTCGTGGGTTGGCGCGTGCGTCCGACGGGAGTGGTGAGATGGGGGCGTGTGTAGTGGCTGGGTTGTCTGAGATCTTGCCACGTCATCGATCCGCGTGATCGATCCGTGTGTTGTGCTTCTTACTTTGCCGTCTGTATATTTTTTTATAGATGGCAAAGCGAGCACTTTGCCGTCTGTAAAAAAATATATACAGACGGCAAAGTCTTTGCCGTCTGTACATTTTTTACAGACGGCAAAGTGTTCGCTTTACCGTCTGTATTTTTATTTACAGACAGCAAAGATTCTTTGCCATCTGTGTTTGTTGTGGCAGACGGCAAAGTGAGCTCTTTGCCGTCTGTGTTTTTTTTGGCAGACGGCAAAGTATATTTTGCCGTTAGTTTTTCTTTGCCGTCTGTTGATAACGGCAAACCCTTTCTTTGCCGTCTGCCCGACGAAAAGCTGATGGCAAAGACGCCCCCTGACGGCAAATTACCTGTTTCCCGTAGTGCTAGGGCGCGCCCCCTGGCTTGTGGGCCCCTCGAGCACTCCCCTGACGTGATTCCAATGCCAAGACCTCCTATAAATCGAGAAACCTCCAGAAATAAACCTAGATCGGAAGTTCCGCCGCCGCAAGTCTCCAAAGCCACGAAAGATCAATCTTGGCCCTCTCCGGCACCCTGCCGGAGGGGGTCACCTTCACCGGAGACCATGGAGGAGGTGGACGGAGGGGCCATCATCGCCATGGAGGCCAAGGACCAGAGGGAGAACCTCTCCCCACTCAGGGGGGAGGCCACGAAGGAGGAAGCACAAGGGGGAGACCCTCTCCCCCTCTCTCCCGGTGGTGCCAGAGTGCCACCGAGGGAACCATCGCCGTGGTGATCGTCTTCATCAACATCACCTTCTTCATCACCATCCTCATCTCCTTTCAGTGGTCCACTCTCCCGCATCCCGCTGTAATCCCCTACTTGAACATGGTGCTTTATGCCACATATTATGATCCAATGATGTGTTGCCATCCTATGATGTTTTGAGTAGATTACTTTTGTCCTTTGGGTTGATTGATGATCTAGATTGGTTTGAGTTGTATGTTTTACTTTGGTGCTGTCCTGTGGTGCCTTCTGTGCCGCGCACACGTGAAGGATTCCCGCTGTAGGGTGTTGCAATACGTTCATGATTCGCTTATAGTGGGTTGCTTGAGTGTCAGAAGCATAAACCCGAGTAGGTGGGTTGTTGCGTATGGGATAAAGGGGACTTGATGCTTTAATGCTATGGTTGGGTTTTACCTTAATGATCTTTAGTAGTTGCGGATGCTTGCTAGAGTTCCAATCATAAGTGCATATGATCCAAGTAGAGAAAGTATGTTAGCTTATGCCTCTCCCTCATATAAAATTGCAATAATGATTACCGATCTTGTTAACAATTGCCTAGGACAATTCCGCACACCGACCCATCATTATTCCACCCTCGCTGTTTGTAATACATTGTAATATATTCTAACTTTATGATAACATCACCTATTTTTATATTGTAGTTCTCCGATTTCATGCAAAGCTATTCCCTTCGTACCCACAACGTAGTTTTATTTCTCGTTCCTAGTTGGAAGCAAACGTTCGGCATGCGTAGACTCGTATCAGTGGCAGATAGGACTTGAGAGAATATTAATCTTACCTTTAGCTCCTTGTGGGTTCGACACTCCATACTTATCACTTCCACCTTTGGAAATTGCTACGATGATTTCTTGCACTTGGGGATTATCAGTGGCACAACACAAGAGGGTTTTTCATGTGATGGTGTTGCATTTGAGGTGCACCTGAAGAGACGGTGGTGCCAGTGCGAGAGGCCAAGTAAGTATCATTGTCCATGCTTGCATTTGATAATGGCGGTGAAGGTGAGTAACATGTTTATTTGTGATGGGAAAACTATGTGGATGCAAAAGTTCCATGTGGAAGCTACTAGGTTGACATGGGCGCCTCGATTTCATCCTTTCTTAGACCAATCATAGTGGCCTGAGTATCATGGTCCCCATATTAAGTCGGACCCTCTCCTTAAGGTGGAGACGAAGGGTAGAAGGATAAGTAAGAGGTTCAGGGGGGATATGGATGACCTTGCTGGATACAATGGCATGAAACAATTTGGAAGCGGTCATTTCATGGAGCCTCCGGACGCCAGCAATTGTGGTCAATGCAACGATCCGGGACACAATGTTAGGTCATGCAACAAACGGAAAAGGACCGATGCCAACACGAGCACGAGTCAGGTAGGTGGCCGTAGAGGAGGTTCCGGTGGTGAACGAGGAGGTAGGAGTGCTGACCGTGCTTCCGGTGGTCGTAGAGGACCTCCAAGTGTTAGAGGTGCTCGCGGTGGTGGTCGTGGTTCCAGTGGTCGTAGGAGGCGAAGGATTGATAGAGGATGGCCTATTGACGTTTTGCTTAATGCGGATAGTTGATAGAAATAGAATGGTAAATGTTTTTTCATATTTTTCAAAACAATCATTTGTTGTTTTATTGTATCTACACATTAATTTGTTGATATGTTGTGCTAACAATTCTTATTTTTGTAGATATGGCTTCATCCGGTTCCATGACGAGGCCCCCGTGCGCTGACAAGGGGGACTTGCCAAATGAGCGGGAGTGGGCTAGCTTGTTAGAATACCCAGCGAAGAGGATGTGAAGACCCCAACATGTTGGTGTGAAGATGAGTGTATTGTGAAGCGATCCAAGGAACGAAAGAAGTATTGGACAGAAGGCCGGAGGTTTTTTGTGTGTCCTAGCTATAAGTATGATAAAAAGCATTCAAATAAAGTCTGTCATGATCGGTCACCGGTATGTTCAATACTATGCTATCATTGCCTCTCAATCTAGATTTCATATTACTTACACATGTATGAATATTTTGTAGTCACCTCCTCCTCTTTGCGGGTACTTCTCGTGGATAGATGACAAGGTGTCAAAAGATGTCAAAGATGCCCAAGATTTGGAGCGCTTCAAGATCCATTCTTAGTTAGAACAAAATTGTCGTCTAAATGAAATATGGGAGGCAAAATAGAAGGAGATGGAGGAGCACAAGAAGTGGCAGATGGAGAGGGACCGCAAAGAAGTCGAGGCTCGAGAGGCGGATAGGGCAAGAAAGCTCGCTCGGGCTCGCATGGCACGGGCGGAGGATGAAGCACGTGATAAGAAGGGAAAAGGGCTCATGTTTCCTTAGCTATCTTTTCATTTGAGAGTACTTAGTTCGAATTTGTACTCATGAGACCTATGTCATGAATTTGTAATGAACCATTTTAGTTGTATGTTATGGCCCCATCATCGATGATGGAACTTGTTATGTGTGATGTATTTTTATGTTTCAATCCAGACTTGTTGTGTGTGATGCCATATTTATGTTAGTAGACTTGTTGTGTGTGATGAAATTTTCATTTGAGACTATGATATTTTCAATGATTTGATATGTTGTCAAATTCCACAAAAAAATTTCTGTTGCAAGTGGTCTGTACCCAAACGCCAGGGTTCATGGCGTTTTGTAAGGACCAGACGCCACCATCCCTGGCATTTTGGTTCTATCCAAAGAGCCCAAGCTGCTATTGCCTCTGGTCGACCACCAGATGCCAGGGTCCGTGGCATTTCGTAAGGGCCAGACGCCACCCTTCCTAGCATTTGGTTTCTTTCCAGAGAGCAAAGTTCTCTGTTGCCTTTGGTCGACCCCCAGACGCCACGCTCCATGGCGTTTCGTAAGGGCCATACGCCACCCTCCCTGGCGTTTGGTTTCTTTCCAGAGAGCAAAGCTCTCTGTTGTCTCTGGTCGACCTCCAGATGCCAGGATCCATGGTGTTTCGTAAGGACCAGACGCCAGCCTCCCTGGCGTTTTATTTCTTTCTAGAGAACAGAGCTCTCTGTTGTCTCTGGTGGATCCCCAAGCGTCAGGAACCCTGGCGTTTCGTAACTATCAAGAGAGGTAAACCTGCTGATGCCTCTGGTCGAACCCCAAACGCCAGGGAGGGTTAGTTCCAAATAGTTAGCTCAACCCCTCATATTAAACCATTGAAAAACTTAGTTCAGCATACACCAATATCATCAGATACATAAAAAGTTTAGCACACACCAGATACATAAAAAGTTCAGCACACACCAATATCATCAGATACATAGAAAGTTCAGCACACACATACATAACTAGTTCAACCCATAGTTAAATGTAGTTCTACCCTTCTTATTTTTCTTGCGTGCATTGTCCCCATCTAGCTTCAAAGGTTCCAATCAAATGTCATTATTTGGTCTAGGGAAGCAACAGATCACATCCGTTATTTTGAGAACACAATCCCAACGAGTAGCCTGGCTCGGTATCGAGGACGCTCCTTCCTTGATTGCCCAGTCAATGATCTGTCCAGGCCTCTCAAAGTCCAGATGAGCAAATTCTTCCCTACCACAATAAAATGCGATTTTCCTTGCTAGATCGTGTCTATGATCTAGTTCAGTCCTCTTCAGCTCACTAAAATTATTTTTCGTTTCAGCGATCACAGTTTCTAGGTAATCACATAAATTAAGCGGTGCAAAGTTCCTCGCAGCTAAATTCATCTCATCGCAATTCTTGACCCACATAGTAATCTTTGCGTGAATGAGTTGGCGGTTACGTTCATCCGCTGCATCCATATATTTCTCAATGAAGACCATGTTGGCGTTCGTCATTCCTAGATTAGTGACCTACCGATATTAAGTGCAACATCGTAAACAAGTATCACTAGTAGGAAAACCCCCATTTGTCCCGGTTCGTAAGGGCCTTTTGTCCCGGTTCTGGAACCGGGACTAAAGGGTCGGGACTAAAGCCCAAAACCTTTAGTCCCGGTTCGCTTACGAACCGGGACCAAAGGCCGTCCACATGGCCTCCGCGGGGAGCCCGGGCAGGAGGACCTTTAGTCCCGGTTTGTAACACCAACCGGGACCAAAAGGCAGGACCTTTAGTCCCGGTTGGCAACACCAACCGGGACCAAAAGGCACTGGGGTTTTTGTTTTTTATTTGAAAGGGGGGTTTAGGGGGGGGGGGTTGTAGGGTTAATTGAGGTGTTTCATATTATGTTAGCTAGCTAATAGAGAGAAGTGTCCTCTCTCTCTTTCTCCGTGCTTGGTCGACGCTAGCTACTATAGAGAGAACTCGACACGCTAGCTAGTAAGCAAATGAAGGAACCATTAAGTACACAAGATCGTCATGAACATATACACAGAGAAGTGATCGACCTCTCTTTCTCCGAGAGATTGGTCGAACAACAAGTTTTCGTATATCTATCCGACGCTACTAGCTACATATATACAATATAAGATCTCTTACAATCCCTAACATTTAATTTCAAATTCCAGATGGTATTCTCCGGCTTTATTTATGACGTGGTCAAGAAAGAATCCCGCCAATTCCTCTTGAATTGCTCGTATGCGATCATGTGGTAGGAGTTCATCCCACATCTGCCACGTCTAATTTGAAGAAGGGGGTCAATACATATATATGAATGAAACTCAACACAAATCATGGTAATAAAATAAAGTTGTGAATATTATTGCTTACGCACTTGAAATTGTTTTTCAGAGTAGCCCCGCTTAGGGGTCGTCGCGTTGTAGATGAACTCGCAAACGTAGTATCCACAAAAATCATTCCCTTTTTCCTGCCACAAGTACTTTACGAGAAATAGAGTTCAATCAAACTGATAATCAAGCATGATAAATGGTATTGATGGAACTAGAATCAATGGGAGATGCGCGGAACTAGCTAGTAGTACTTACTTTCGGGTATGTAAATCGCAGCTCCCTCGGCAGTGCCGGAACAATTGTGGTGAACTCTTTCCAAACCCTGCCAGACAAACAAAATAATTACTTGATATCAGGAAATGAACAAAGTTGCCGATATGACGCGATAATGATCGATTGAACTTACTTCTGGAGCATTTCAGTTATGCCCGCACATTCCTGGGGATCTTTTCGTTTCGAGTCTAAGACGATTACTACTCCCCGCTCAAGCTTAATCTCTAGCAGAATAAAGTGGTACCTGCGCACGCATGCATAACTCATCATTTACATTACTATAACCTCGAGTAATAAGGGAAACCGAATATGCACAAGACAGTAACACTCACATGCAGTTATAAGGAAAGAGTATTGTCCCTTTGTTTTGATTTTTAAGCAACGATTGTAGCAAGTTGTCCTCGGTGTCTGTGACATTGTTTTTAACCGTATACTCATCTATGATATCTGGGTTAATGAACCCAATGTCATACATTTGTGCTTTTCTGCATTCGACGATCTTCAATCTGCATAATATAGTGAGGATAATTATATATACATGCAATGAAAGAGCTGAGCTATATATAGAGAGAGACTTAATTACAGAAGTAGTACTTACAGACAGTAGCAAGTCACGATTGTTTTGTCGATGGCCTTTTGATTGTATAACTGGAATATCTCCTCAAAATCAACATTCAACTGATCCATTCCAACAAGGTCGTGCTCCTCTTTAATCATCAGCGTCAAAGAATCCCTCCTTGACTCGCGGCAGGTTTTCATGTACCATTCATGCAATGTTCGCATCATCGTTGTTAGAGGAGGATGATCAGGTTTCACGAGAGGATGCCCGTACCGGTACTTGAATTCGTCCACCTCCAACGGCTCAAACTGTACATCATCGCTCAGGTAATCACCAGGATTGGTACCTGGCAGCATCCCCGGATGATTAGCGACGATATCGCTAGCCACCTTGAGCGGGGGGCCCGATTGGTTCGCCTGTTCGCCGAGCTGGGGAATTTTTTTCCCACTTCTTCGTTTTGCTAACCTTGCATCACTGGAAGTACTTCCCGACCGCCGCGCGTCTTGATATATCTTTTGAACACAGCGGTCATAGTTGGAATCCGGCGGCGGCGGTGGTGGTCGCTTCAGGGCATCGATAGTGCGCATCACTTTCACCGGATCTAGCTTCTCCTTCGGAGGTGGAGTTTTCTTTGCAAAATGGGCCCTCAATTGCTCCTGGCATATCTCCTCGTTTTCAGACTCGGTCCTCTCATATGGTAACTTTTCCATAGGCTTGAAAGATGGACCGTATCTGTATCCCCTCCCGCCTCTTCTTGTACTGCTAGCCGCCGGAGCGGCGGCGTCTCTCTTCCGTCGTTGCTTACGAGGCGGAGCAGGAGGCGGAGTGCTCCGACGCGCCGGAGGAGCCGGAGCGGCGGCGTCTGTCTTCTGCCGTTGCCGACGAGGCTGAGGAGGAGGCGTACTGCTCCGACGTGCCAGAGTAGGCGAAGGAGGAGGCGGAGTGCCCTCACGCGTCGGAGTAGGCGAAGGAGGAGGCGGAGTGCCCTCACGCGTCGGAGGAGCCGGAGAAGGAGGCGGTGTGCCCTGATCATTCGTCGGAGGAGGAGGAGGAGGAGGAGGCGGAGAGCCCTGATTCGCCTGAGGAGGAGGAGGCGGAGGAGGCGTCCAGTTTGGAAGCTTGATGTACTCCTTCTGCCATAGACATGTACTCCTCAGAGCACGAGCCAGCTTATTCTCTCCTTCACCTATAGGCCGGTCAAGCTCGAGCTCCTCAAATCCCTCAATTACTTCATCCACCATCACAACAGCATAGCCATGTGGAATCGGTGAGCAGTGAAAAGTTCCGTTGGGTTGAGGAGGTGCAACAGAGCCGACAGCCGCCTTCAAAGTGAGGTTCCGCCATTTCGTCATGAGCTCGCAATGTTGAGCCTCCATGATAGTATCCACGGGGTAGATAGGAGCCGTGAAGTCAGGCTGAACGGGCTCCGTGGAAGCGACGCTGCTTCTCCGCTGAGATGGCGGGGTAGCTTCTGGGGTAGCTTCGTGCCGCTGAGATGGTTGGACGATAGCTCGCTGGCTCTCAGCTTCCTCTAGCTTTTGTAGTCTTGCATTCAGCTTCTGAATTTCGCTCAGCTCCGCTTTCCTCTTTCTCTCCCGGCTTCTGTAACCGCCTGCGTCGGGAAACCCAACCTTCCACGGAACGGAGCCTGGTGTGCCTCGTGTTCGTCCAGGGTGCTCAGCATTCCCTAGGGCCTCAGTCAGCTCGTCTTTCTCTCTGTCGGGAATGAACGTCCCTTCCTGCGCTGCGGTGATATACTCCTGAAGCTTGTTCATGGGTATTGCAAGTTGCTTGTTCGTCCAACGGCACTTCCCTGTTTCAGGGTCCAAAGTTCCCCCAACCCCGAAGAACCAAGTCCTTGAACGGTCTGGCCAGTTCAATGTCTGTGGTACGACGTTTTTAGCCATCAGGTCATTCTCAGCTTTGTCCCACAACGGTCGGGCTTTGAGGTAGCCACCTGACCCCGTGTGATGGTGATACTGCTTCTTTGCAGCATTGATCTTGTTTGTCTCTGACATTTGTTTACTCTTGTCCGATGTCTTGTAGGCCACAAATGCGGGCCAGTGATCACCTATCTTCTCAAATCGGCCGGTGAATTCTGGAGTCTTCGCTTTGTCGACAAACTTTGATTTCAACTCCTTCTTCCACCTCCTGAATAGATCTTCCATCTTCTTAAGAGCACACGCCTTGACCAGTGGCTCTATAACTGGATTATTCGGATCCTCCTCTGGCGGTAGGGTGAAATTTGCCTTCAGAGCGGTCCAAAGATCATCTTTCTGTCTATCGGTGACATAATCACCTTCAGGGGCGCCGTCCTTAGGCTTATTCCATTGCTTGATGCTGATCGGGATGTTGTCCCTAACAATAGCTCCGCACTGAGCAGAAAATGCGTCCTTGGTCCGCTTGGGTTCAATCGGATGGCCATCCCGCGCGAGTGCTGTGATCGTGAACCTTTCTTCCTTGCGCAACCTCTTCTTCGGGCCTCGTCTCGTTACCGAAGTTTGGCTCGATCCGGAGGGCTATAAAAGAAGAAAAAAGAGTTAATTAATATATGTACATACCAAAACAATTAATGCATCAATTAGCTAGTCAGCACAGGCTTAATTAATATATATACCTCGCCGGACTTTGCAACAGCTCCCTCCTCCGTTCGGTCACCGGAGCCGTCATCATGGTCTCCTTCCTCCGGCATTCGGTCACCGGAGCCATCATGATCATGTCCTTCCTCCTCCATTGTTCGATCACCGGAGCCGTCATCCTCTCCTTCCAGACCATCGGTGTCGTTGAGAAACGACAAGATATCACGTCCGCCGCCATGGATTATGTCCCCCAACAACTGTTCTTGTTCCAAGTCTCTTGGATCCATAGTTTCTGCAAATATTACAACATGGCAATTAATATACAAACATGAATGTCCGACGTCCGGTTTGGGGTGGCCTCGACAACACTTCTAGGGTAGGGACGGGAGGGGGTAGGAGATCGACAACGCCTTTCTTCTAGGGTTTGGGTGGCCTCGAGAGTTTATCGGGTAGGGACGGGAGGCCTCGAGAGTTGGTATCAAGGGACGGGAGGCCACAATTACCGGAGTTTTCTGTATGAATTTTTTTTTCTAGGGTTTGGGTGGCCTATCGATCGACCCCCCATCCCCCCTCATGTCAAAGTTATCGGGGAGGGGGTATATCGACAACGACATACATTCCGGATAACATATACACACATATACATGAACATATATACATATACATGAAAAAAACATATTTGAACTCCATACTTTTTGTGTGTTCAAAATGCACCATTCAAAGCCACATCATCAATTTTCAACCCTTTCTGACTTCATTTGGTATTTTTCATGCACTTACTGATTTTTTTGAGCTAAATAACCCTGAAATTGAAAAGCACTTCAAATGAACTCTGAAAAGGTTGAAAGTTGGCATGGTATAATCATTTCACCCACATAGCATGTGCTTAAAAGTTGAGAGGGTTACGGCAAAAACTGGATGCACTTCGTGTACAAAACGGACAATCTCTTTCGAAGTATTAGGGTTTCATACGAAAACTCATCTGTTACAAAAGGCATTTCATTTCTTCACATGTAACTGCAATGATATAGTTGTGGAGAGAAAGTCTTCACTTTTTCTTCGCTTGTGTCCTTTGCTTATTGCGCCGTAACCATGGATAATCTTCATCGTTTAAGAGGGTGCTTGGGTCAGCCTTGACTTTGAAGGGAGGAATTTCATGAAACTTTTCATAATCTTCAGACATGTCTGTCTTGCCCTCCAATCCCACGATGTCTCTTTTTCCTGAAAGAACTATGTGGCGCTGTGGCTCATCGTATGATGTATTCGCTTCCTTATCTTTTCTTTTTCTCGGTTTGGTAGACATGTCCTTCACATAGAAAACCTGCGCCACATCATTGGCTAGGGCGAATGGTTCGTCTGTGTACCCAAGATTGTTCAGATCCACTGTTGTCATTCCGTACTGTGGGTCTTCCTGTACCCCGCCTCCAGACAGATTGACCCATTTGCACTGAAACAAAGGGACCTTGAAATCATGTCCATAGTCAAGTTCCCATATGTCCACTATGTAACCATAATATGTGTCCTTTCCCCTATTGGTTGCTGCATCAAAGCGGACACCGCTGTTTTGGTTGGTGCTCTTTTGATCTTGGGCGATCGTGTAAAATGTATTCCCATTTATCTCGTACCCTTTGTAAGTCAATACAGTCGAAGATGGTCCCCTGGCCAACGAGTACAACTCATCAGAAACAGTGTTGTCACCCATGAGACGTGTTTGCAACCAACTGCCAAAAGTCCTGATGTGTTCATATGTAATCCAGTCGTCACACTGCTCCGGGTGTTTGGAGCGCAGAATATTCTTGTGTTCATCGACATACGGGGTCACCAAGGTAGAATTCTGTAGAACTGTGTAGTGTGCTTGAGACCAAGAATGCCCGTCCCTACATATTATTGAGTCCGCTCCTAGCGTGCCTTTTTAGTCAGTCTCCCCTCATACCGTGATTGAGGGAGACCAATCTTCTTAAGGTCAGGAATGAAGTCAACACAAAACCCAATGACATCCTCTGTTTGATGGCCCATGGAGATGCTTGCTTCTGGCCTAGCGCGGTTACGAACATATTTCTTTAAGACTCCCATGAACCTCTCAAAGGGGAACATATTGTGTAGAAATACAGGGCCCAGAACGACAATCTCGTCGACTAGATGAACTAGGACGTGCGTCATGATATTGAAGAAGGACGGTGGGAACACCAACTCGAAACTAACAAGACATTGCACCAAATCACTCCTTAACCTTGGCAGGATTTCTGGATCGATCACCTTCTGAGAGATTGCATTGAGGAATGCACATAGCTTCACAATGGCTAATCGAACGTTTTCAGGTAGAAGCCCCCTCAATGCAACCGGAAGCAGTTGCGTCATAATCACGTGGCAGTCATGAGACTTTAGGTTCTGGAACTTTTTCTCTGCCATATTTATTATTCCCTTTATATTCGACGAGAACCCAGACAGGACCTTCATACTGAGCAGGCATTCAAAGAAGATTTCCTTCTCTTCTTTGGTAAGAGCATAGCTGGCAGGACCTTCATACTGCTTTGGATGCATGCCGTCTTTTTCATGCACACGTTGCTGTTCCTCCCGTGCCTCCGGTGTATCTTTTGTCTTCCCATACACTCCCAAGAAGCCTAGCAGGTTCACGCAAAGATTCTTCGTCACGTGCATCACGTCGATTGCAGAGCGGACTTCTAGGTCTTTCCAATAGGGTAGGTCCCAAAATATAGATTTCTTCTTCCACATGGGTGCGCGTCCCGCATCGTCAGTCGGAACAGATAGTCCGCCAGGACCCTTTCCAAATATTACTTGTAAATCATTGACCATATCAAGTATGTGATCACCAGTACGGAGGGCGGGCTTCTTTCGGTGATCTGCCTCACCTTTGAAATGCTTTCCTTTCTTTCGACATTGATGGTTGGTCGGAAGAAATCGACGATGCCCCAGGTACACATTCTTCCTGCATTTGTCCAAATATATACTGTCGGTGTCATCTAAACAGTGTGTGCATGCGTGGTATCCCTTGTTTGTCTGTCCTGAAAGGTTACTGAGAGCAGGCCAATCGTTGATGGTTACAAACAGCAACGCTCGTAGGTCAAATTCCTCTTGTGCATGCTCATCCCACACACGTACACCTCTTCCATGCCATAGCTGTAAAAGTTCATCAACTAATGGCCTTAGGTACACATCAATGTCATTGCCGGGTTGCTTAGGGCCTTGGATGAGCACTGGCATCATAATGAACTTACGCTTCATGCACAACCAAGGAGGAAGGTTATACATACATAGAGTCACAGGCCATGTGCTATGCTTGCTGCTCTGCTCCCCAAAAGGATTAACGCCATCTGCACTTAAACCAAACCATACGTTCCTCGGGTCACCTGTAAAGTCGCTCCACTTTCTCTCGATCTTTCTCCACTGCGACCCGTCAGCGGGTGCTCTCAACTTCCCGTCTTTCTTACGGTCTTTTTTGTGCCATTGCATCAACTCGGCATGCTTTTTGTTTCTGAACAGACGTTTCAACCGTGGTATTATAGGAGCATACCACATCACCTTGGCAGGAACCCTTTTCCCAGTGCGCTGGCCCTCAACATCACCAGGGTCATCTCTTCTGATCTTATACCGCAAGGCACCGCATACCGAGCATGCGTTCAAATCCTCGTACGCACCGCGGTAGAGGATGCAGTCATTAGGGCATGCATGTATCTTCTGCACCTCCAATCCTAGAGGGCATAGAACCTTCTTTGCTTCGTACGTACTGCCGGGCAATTCGTTATCCTTTGGAAGCTTATTCTTCATTATTTTCAGAAGCGAACTAAATCCCTTGTCAGATACACCATTGTCTGCCTTCCATTGCAGCAATTCCAGTGTGGTACCGAGCTTTCTGTTGTCATCTTCGCAATTTGGGTACAACCCTTTTTTGTGATCCTCTAACATGCGATCGAACTTCAACTTCTCCCTTTCACTTTCGCATTCTCTCTGTGCATCAACAATGACCCGACGAAGATCATCATCGGGCAGATCGTCTGGTTCCTCTTGATCTTCAGCTTCCCCCATTGCAGCATCACCGTATTCAGGGGGCGGGTAGTTGTCGTCATCCTCTTCTTCTTCGTTGTCTTCCATCATAACCCCTCTTTCTCCGTGCTTGGTCCAAACATTATAGTGTGGCATAAAACCCTTCTGAAGCAGGTGGAAGTGAAGGGTTTTATAGTTGGAGAAAGCCTTCTTATTCTCACAGACAGTACATGGACAATGCATAAAACCATTCTGCTTGTTTGCCTCAGCCGCTTCGAGAAAATTATGCAGGCCCTCAATATACTCGGAGGTGCGTCGGTCACCATACATCCATTGCCGGTTCATCTGCGTGCATATCATGAATAGAGAAGTGACCAAATTAATAGAAATTCATCAACACATTAAAGCCAAAGTACAGTAGTGACCAAAATAAATACATAACGTTCATACATAGTTCTCATTATTGAACAACATATAGCTCTCTAGAGCATATTTTCTAATCTTTCTAATCTTCAAGCGCATTGCATCCATCTTGATCTTGTGATCGGCGACGACATCGGCAACATGCAACTCCAACTTCATCTTCTCCTCTTCAAGTCTTTGTAATTTTTCTTTCAAGTAATTGTTTTCTTTTTCAACCAAATTTAACTTCTCGACAAGAATTTCTATGTCGGTTGGAATTTCCGGTTCACATACCTCCTAGATTAAAAAATCTATGTCACGTTGGTCGGCATAATTGTCATAAACACTAAATAAAACAAATAGTTATAAAAGATAATATATACCACATCCGAATCATAGACCGGACGAGGGCAAATGAATAGAGAAGTGAATAGAGAAGTGATCAAATGTTATTATTGAAAAAATAAATACATAAAGTTCACACATAGTTCTCATAGAACAACATACAGCTCTCTAGAGCATCTAATTAAAACATAAATTGAAACTAACATACAACTATGTAAAACATTTAAATGCAACAACAAATGCGATCATAATGGCAACTAAGGTAACAATTGATCCAACAGCATAATGATACCAAGCCTCATTATCAATGGCATATTTTCTTATCTTTCTAATCTTCAAGCGCATTGCATCCATCTTGATCTTGTGGTCATCGACGACATCGGCAACATGCAACTCCAATTTCATCTTCTCCTCCTCAATTCTTTTCAATTTTTCTTTCAAATCCTCGTTTTCTTTTTCAACTAAATTTAACCTCTCGACAAGAGGGTCGGTTGGAATTTCCGGTTCACATACCTCCTAGATTAAAAAATCTATGTCACGTTGGTCGGCATAATTGTCATAAACACTAAATAAAACAAATAGTTATAAAAGATAATATATACCACATCCGAATCATAGACCGGACGAGGGCCGACGTGGGCGGATACCATGACCATGGCACTATATAATAACAAACAATAATAAAAGTAAGAAAATTACACAAGTATCTATCTAAATGATACAAGTAAGAACTTTTTTCTTTTAGAAAGAAGATAAGAATAAGAGGCTAACCACGGTGGTGCCGGTGCCGAGATGGACGCGGGCGATCGACGGCGGTGAGGACGGGGACGGGACAGGACGGACCGCCAAACCATAACAAATCTTGAGAAAAATGGAGATTGGACAAGGAGCTTCGAGAGCAGAAAGCTTAAGTGTGGCTCGGGCATTTCATCGAACACCTCATGTGCATAGGAGGTGAGCTAGAGCACCACAAAGCTCCCCCCTCGCCGGCCAGAAAAACAGAGCAGTGTGGAGTGCTCTGCTCGCTGGCGAGGGGGTATATATAGGCATCTCATTGGTCCCGGTTCGTGGCTGGAACCGGGACTAAAGGATCCCCTTTGGTCCCGGTTCCAGCCACGAACCGGGACCAATGGTTGTGGGCCAGGAGCGAGGCCCATTGGTCCCGGTTCGTGTCTGGAACCGGGACCAAAGGGGTCATACGAACCGGGACCAATGCCCCACGAGGCCCGGCCGGCCCCCTGGCCTCACGAACCGGGACCAATGCCCCCATTGGTCCCGGTTCGTGAGTGAACCGGGACTAATGGGCTGGCCCGGCCTGGACCAATGCCCTGTTATGTACTAGTGTATGTAACCCTAACCCTAACAGTAGGGTAATAATGACCATAACCCTAACCCTAAGCATAAATATAAACCTAACCACTAGGATAATGCATAGTAAATCAACTAAATCCATGGGCATAAAGATTGAAACACCACATATAACACCATATTATACCCTTTATTGCAAAGGATTTGCAAAAACAATGGAAATTAGGGTTTGCTAAAAACTGTAAAACTCCAACAACTATGATGGATTGAACCAACCAAATCATGGGGTTGGAATGGATTACCGCAATGACTGAAAATGGCCTCCGATGCAACGAAGAAATGTGACTGATTTGTGCGAGATTTGAAGGGGGTTTGGGTTGGGGAGAGAGAGTGAGGCGGGCAGCAGCTCGGGGGTGTGAGAGATAGGAAGAAGAATGAGGAATGAGTGGGCTTGAGGTGGGCCCGGTGCATCTTATCCACTGGAAGGGGGTGAAACTCCAGGGATGGTGGTGTCTGGCCCCCAGATACCAAACGCCAGGAACCCTGGCGTTTGGTGTTCGACCAGAGGCAACATAAACTTTGCTTCTCTAGATAGAACCGAAACGCCAGGGTCCCTGGCGTTTCATCCCCTGCTCTCTGACGAAACGCCAAGGACAGTGGCGTCTGGCTCCCCTGATGCAGACCAAATGCGAGGGACCCAGGCATTTCGCCCCCTGTACACAGAAAGCACGGAACTTCTTATTTGTCAGGACGAGGAGAAATAACTCATGACAAATTCATTGCAAGTACACAAATTGATATTTGATCACAAGTTCACGACAACAGTCTCCAAGGTTTCACCATAACAAGTTGATAATTCATCGCAAGTACACAAATTCATCACTAGTTTACGACAACCTAGTAAGTTTTCAGCATAACAAGTTCATGGAAACCTAACAAGACCAAGTTCATCAAATTTATCACGACAACTCAACTGGACCTCACTAAGTCACCTCCTCCTTCCTCTCTTCCCTGCCTTGGATTTTCTAGCCTCAACCCTTGGTTCATCGCTAGACTCTGACAGCTGTGTAGGCTGTGATGGTTGTGGAGCATCAACACCGTACTCCTCCTCTTGATGTTCCTGCTCCTCTTGCTGTGCCTCCTCCTCTGTCTCATCATCACGGAGATAATGGTGACGAGTTCTGGAGGCATGGCTACTACCAGGTGCACTCGTGTCGGTGGCCTGACGACCGTGGCAAGAAAGCATAGCTGCCATCTTGTGGAACCGTGTCTTGAACTTCTGCGAAAACACAAAATATGTTATGAGATGTAAATAAATAATTCGCAAAGATGGAGCTTTTCTAATAGATGGGTCGTACCTCCATCGTGGTCCTAAGAGTTCTCTCAGATAATCCACCCCCCGGGGGATGACTTAGTGCTACACCGGCTTCGTTGACACACATAAGCAAATCTCTTCCCTGCAAATCATGAACATACAAAACATTTATATTTTAAGTGTGCACAAGATAATGCAAGTAGGTTGATTAACATACCACTGCATCATGTATCAGTGCGTAATCAACTTGAGTCCCAACCGTCTCTCTCACTTCATAGTTGAAGGCATGATAACTTTCCGCAGCCTTCGGGTCTTCCGCCATCAACTCCGAACACTCCTCATGAGTCCAACCGGGTTTTAGCTTTAACCGGTAACGCTTTGCATACCACGCTAGATACTTCACGCATGCTTCATGATTGTGGGGTCTATTATCTGATTACACTAACCCATCTCTTTGATTCTAGATTTCTATCCACTTACGGTGCTTGTTCGCCCAATTTGAGGTATCCTGATTGTTCCTTCGACTGAACCTGCAAATGATGCACAATTTTAACCATTAGCAAACTATGACTTTGTGAAACGAGATATCTCAAAGACATGCTTGCTCACTGATGCAGAGATTGGATGGCCTCCTTGCTCTCTTCTATTGGAATACCTTGTCTTTTCCCAAATTGTCTGGCAACACGGTCTACAAAGTGCCACTCGACTGCGAAGAAGCATATCAGTGGGCACCTCGACCGCCAAAGATGCATATCACGCGTGCATATCTTGTTAGGAGAGAAGTCACGATCATCCACATAAGGCATCCAGAAGACCTTCAACACAAGGAGATAAATTGTTAGGTACAAATTTCAGTCTTAACTAAAGTATGTCTGATTTAACTTGTCGGTACCTGGTCAGCAGTCAAGGTGACCAGCTGGTTCACATAGCACTTGTATCACACATGCGAGCTTCCTGTGTACACCATTACCCGATCCCAATAGTATGCAAACGTGGGCCGCCGATATGGATCTTCATCATGAAGCCCTTCATGCTCATTTGGGTTTGGCTGGTCATCGTTCTTCACCACGGGCCGTCCAACCGGCATCCGCTCCCACATCCACACGGCTAGGCCCCAAACAAAGCCGGCCAATGATGATGTTTATTCCATCCTGTTACATCCCTCGTCGAGCTGCAATTAAACATACATGTTAAATATGGAGGGGGCATGACAAATGAAACATAAATGGTTGCAAATATGTGTTACCCGAAGATACCAGTATGCTAGTGCTGCCGACCCCCAGCTATACTGAGTATCCCAGTCAGTAAGTAGGTCCAAGAACATCCAGAGGGCTGAATTCCCGGTTGAGTCTGAGAAGACTACCTTGGTTAGTACATACCAAACGTAGGCCCGGGCGTACTGCTGCACAACCACATCATTGGCATCCTCAGGGCACACATGTATTCCTCTCACTTCTCGTAGCCAATTATGCTTCACTTTCGAGGGGGCTCAACACCAATTAAAGCGCCAACCCGAGCTTGCTAATTAGTAGTGACGATATTACCGGTAACAGGTAGTCCGTTGATAGGAAGGCCACTGATCATAGCCATGTCCTCTAGGGTCATCGTCATCTCCCCATATGGAAGGTGGAAGGAGTGTGTATCGGGCCTCCAACGATCTAGTAGTGCGGTGAGCGCAGCGTGGTTCATCGGCGGAGGGTGTCGCTTGAATTGCAACACGAATGGGAGAAGACCCAATCTCTGAATGTACGACTCGTACCGCACGTCGTAACGATAGTTATTTGCATCATGACCCCTCATGCGCAGAGCAAGTACAGGCTGCAAACAAAGTGAATTTCGGATCAGTACAAAAACACAAATGAAAATCACCGAAATTGATAAGGCCTGCTTCTTACCTTCCCATTCTCAATGGCCCGACCACGATGCTCCTTGTCGAACTCATCAATTAATCCGTCGTACCAAGGTCCATCATCCGCCATACCTATAAATCAAAGATGAATAAATATAAACTAATTTGGCATAACAACTTGATATGAAGTTGCTTCTCAACATAATGCATTATTCTTTCCATAGTTCAAATTTCTTTTACTCAAACATATTTCTTGCAAAAAAAATCTTAAACAATACGTATAACCACAACACATATAATCAATCTAATTCAGTCATAATGAATTCTTCGTTCCATAATGCACTATAATTCATTCATAACCACACCTACATCATCTCTACATAATGGACTTGATTGCTTGCATAAACACATCATATATAACCACACCAACACCACAATCCGTCATCTCTAATTCATTCATATCCATAAATCATATATTTTAGTACCACATACACACATCCATCTACAATCATTTACCACATCATCTCTACATAATGGACCATCTAAAAAAAAGCATACCTATATATGCACAAATCCATCTAGAATCATTTACCACATCACCTAGTACCTACTAATCATTAGAAATCATCTAACAACTACAAGTAAATCCATAAAACGAATAAACAATGTACTCATCTAACACCACCTATTGTTCAATAATGCATCAATAATAAGATGATTCAACAAAAAAAATTGGAGGAAAGGGGGGAGAATACCTCAAGGATGCCTAGGGGCTTCAGATCCACGAAAATGAGGATGTAGTGATGTAGATCCAAAGGATTTGGTGAGGGAGAGGAGAGAGGGGGCGAGAGGGGAACCTCTCTGGTTCCAAAACGGATGGGGAAGTAGAACGGAGGTGTGGGTGGGCTGGGCCCGCGCGGTTAGTTGACTTACCAGGGCAAAACGCCAGGGTCCCTGGCGTCTAGGTCGGGGGCGGGGGGTGGGGGTAAACGCCGGGGTCCCTGGCGTTTCGCCCTTTGCCACATCAGCCGATCAATGCGCGAGCGGGCCGTGCGGGCCAGGGGCCAGACGCTGGGGTCCCTGGCGTCTGCCGTGTACGCTGGACGCCAGGGATGTTCGCGTGACAAAAAAGAAATCAGATTTGAGATTTTTTTCAAAACGGGGTCAATTCTGGAATTTCTTTCTGAAAAAGGTCAGAACAGTAAAATTGTCCCTCTCTCGTCACTCTCTCTCTCTCTCTCTCTCTCTTACAGCTGCACTGCCTGCCTGATTTGATTTTTGTGGTAAAATTGTCCCCTGTGATGTCTCCTAATGGTACAGATTGGTTTAGCCAAATGCAAAAATATTGTACTGGCATTCCAACAAGCACCTAGAGAGCATCAAATCATAATACGTGAACCAGTACTAAACGCACACGTACACTAGTTAATTAGTTGGGCTTAGCCCAAATGCAACCACGCACGGAGTGTGCAGTGAGTGTTGGGAGAGGAACCGGTTGACCCAAGGGGTATCCGTAGAGAGTAAAAGTTTGACCGCGAATTTCATAAGCAGGCAATTATTTTATACTAGAAGGTTTTTGATGCCTAAACCACCATATTTTTTCAGTTTGTAAAACATTTTTCCAAGTAACTAGCAAAGTGGCCCGCGCAAATGCGCGGGCTAGCATTGAACCAAGTTAGTTCTCAAATCTTAGAATAAGTGATTTCGTATGAAGGTAGTCAACGTCTTAACTTTTTTGTCACAAGTACATGTTATGTTTTAAAACAAATTTGAGCATTTTGCTGCCATATATTTTGTGAAAGATACGTTTTCTTTTCTTGTTGACATTCAAATATGTATGGTATGCACTAATTACGCAGGCAACATGTTGATATTCAGGCCTACTGTGCATAGATTCCAGTGCACACGAACCTCTGTCTACCTAATTTAAATCGACTAAACGATTACCTTGCACGGCAGCGCGGGCAACATCTTTATTGTGTATTATTTTTGCAAGGTAAAAAAAGTTAGTATTGTGTGCTGATAGTAAACATAAAAGGTTGAATGTTTTAAATCCTAAAATAATTTAAAATAGCGAAAATAAGATGGAACACGTATTAGGATGATTACCAGTAGATAATGTAAAAGAGTGCAACAATACAATTATATGATTTATGATCTCATGTCAAATCCTATACAACGATTACCGATCAAACAATCAAAGTAATTCTCATGTTTAGGATCAGTGTAATTCTTTGAGGATAACATGTGTTGTGTTTTCGGTATATAATAGATTACATGTCCACCACGGCATTGAATAAAGCACCTAAATGATATATTATTTCAAATACAATTTATGAACATTTTTTGATTGTCAGCTTCTAATTCTAATATTAGATGTCTATTATCTTTTAGTCGTCTAGTGTGTTTATGATGGAAGCAAATTATCTATTATGCGAACTATTTTGGAGTTAGATTTTTCGAATTCATAATGCTGTGCATTTAGGATCGATATATCTGATCAAGCATAATTATGGCCAATGATTTTTCTGAACCTTGTGGATTTTCGTATTTTCTTTCAAAAAATCATAAAATTGTGATTTTTATACCAGTATTAGCTTAGTCCCATTTTATTGCGAAAAATCTGCTTTCTACCCATCTATATTACAAATAAGAAACCATTTTTGGAGATGATGAAAATCTAAAACTGCTTTGTTGATGGTTCATTTTTTATGAGAGTTGCTTGCTCGTTTCTCATTTGTTAGTCACATTGTGTTTTTGTATAAGACTTGTTAGGTTTATTATATTATTTTATATAAGTGAATATATTGTTGTTGTATATTTTGGATTCTTTTGTTCTTTATGGGATAATTGTAATAGTCTCTTTTTATCGTGGACATGATACCTATTCTGGTTTATTGTAGAAAAACTCCAAACAGTTAAGAATATACGAAACAAAAATAAATAGCATATTAATTTATTGTATTATTTTTTGTGAATAATTTATTGTATTATTGTCCTTGCAATTTTTGGGAAATTATTTAGATTGTCACTTTGTATTAGGACATATAGGATAAATAAAATCTAAGTCAGTTCATTTTTTTGTCACCGCAAAAATACTAAATTGGATTTTAACTTATCCTGATCTAACATGTAAAAATAGGTTGTTGATATATAGGACATATAAAAATATAAGTTAGTTCATTTTTTTGTGACCGCAAAAAACCAAAATTGGATTATAACTTATCCTGATTGAACATGAAAAAATAGGTTTTCTCTTGTAGAGTGTAAAGCATAGATACTGTGCAAGCATAATATATGAAAATGTGATATGAGAAGCAGCAACCGTTTATTGAATGACTAAAGTAACTTAAGTTTCAACATACCTGCAAGCTTTTAGCTGGCCCCTTATATATGGTGCAAGTAAAGTCCTTTATTTGACTCCTCCATGGTCGCTGAACTGATCTATACATTAATTATATGTCAGGACTGATGTTGTTAAATTAGCCACAAACAGGAAACAATTAGCTCGATATATAGCACTTGCGAGTAATATAAATAAATCTTTATCTTATTAAAACAAAGTTAGATACCATATCTTAATTAAATTTTGTATGAAAAATACTCAGGCAAGCAAGAAGGATGTGTTCACATTTTCTTCCAATTATTTCCCTAGGAATAGTATCACTGAAAGGACACTATATTGTATGAGTTTTATATACTTGCCATGTCAAATAAATAAGTAAAACATAAACCGGTGTTCTTTGTCAGCATCAAGCGACTAACCCAAGTCAACAAAAAACATCCGGTAAGTAACAAACATAATTGTAAAAAAATTATTAATGATGGTTTGGTTTGTGAGGGAACTAATTAAGGGAGATCATGCCCCAAAGAGAAATATGAAAAACAAAAGGTTTATTGCTTGCTGGCGTGAAGGTGTTGGACTGTCTCCTGTTGCAAGCCGGACCCAGGACCGCTAAACTTTGGATGTACAGTAATTATCTGGCTAAGTTAACCTGTTCTGGAGAATGTAGTGGAGCGTATAAGTAGGAACTATGACAGAGTAAACTGGTCGATGATCATGTACCGAGAGATTTTAAATAGAACGAAGACCGATAAAATGTAGCTAAGATACAATTATGCATCTTAACCATTGGGGTACCAAATGCAAAAGTGTCGTGATTAAATGTGGCCAGCAGCTGACCCTAGTTTGCTCCAAACAGTGAGGACTATGGTATTCTAATTATCGCGGTTTACGGTCGATCTTCTGATTGTATGTTCACGTTCCTCTGTAGCATGCAGGTATCAAATTGGTTTTAATTATATTTAGTGCCCGTGGTATGTACCGCCCGCTTGCCTATCGGCGAAGAAATGCCTCAAACCTTGTGTAGACGGTATGGAAACTCATAGTGTATTTCGCTAGGCACTTTGTCTCGCTTTGCTCCGTCCAGCATGTACACAATCACACCCCGTGACGGATCCCATCAGACCAGAGCAAGACAAGATACACTGTCATTTGAAGGTAAATCAGTGCATATGGCTGGTAGTCGTGCGCTTGTGCTAGTTTGGAAGTTTTTTGAACCAACTTCATGTTGATCTTGAGGCAGCAGAGATGCTTCTTGTTGGTCTAGGCCCGATCACACGCTCCTCCCACCCTCCGTCCGATTTCTTTCCGCCGAAAAGATGTATGTACAAACCAAGCTAGCTGGCTTTGCATGCCTTCGGAGATCTCACGCGAGATGCAAAGCTAGCTGATTGATTCGTTCGCCGGCCAGACATGCATGTACAAGACACTGATCCCATCCTTCCAGTAGGAGCACCCATGCAATATGCATAGCGATGGATGTCCTGTTAAATCTGCAGAGACGCTCGGGGTCAACGTCGGCTGGCCAGAGGTTGGAAGTTAATCGCGGTTAAACCGTGGTGGATGAGGCGGTAGCCTGGCTGGTCGACGCCGGACTCTTTCTCCCAGCTGTGACAGGGCATCGGAAGAGGAGATCACGTCCGAAGCAATTTAGGTAGGGCACGTATCAATCTCTTTATCACATATTTACCGGGTAGGTTAGATGAAGTTGAGGAGGATGTGCTATGTTCTGTTTTTTTAGTAGAGGACATGTTATGTGTTATTGTAATGGCAATATCGGGTAATTTAGAAATGTCACGTTAATGTTCTTTAGATGGATCTATTTTAGAGGGGGAGGGAGGTGCACGTTCAGTTTGTATTGTCACGTACTTTGTTTTCCTGAAAAATCTTGTTACGAAGATCTAACGGTTACAATACGTTGTCCACAAGATGAAGGGTCACTATTTTCTGATTAACGTGGGATTTTCTAGCGAATATCTCTAATTCTTCACTGTATTTTCCTTTTAGTAGATAACTGGCAAGGTGGCCCTCGCAAATGCGAGGGCTAGCACTATTATAGTGAACTTTGCTGTTTTTCTTACTATTACATATATTTTTTATTTTCTTAATATTACTAATTCCTTTTACATTTCTCATTTTTGGTTGGTTCGTTTTAACTTTGCAGAGAGTAATCAATTTGATACCAATGTATGTGGAGACTTAATTGCAATCGCAAAAGAATTTTCCTTCAGCTACCAATGAAACTGAGGCCATACAAAAATTGTTCTATGAAGCTAAATTTCGTTAATATGGTTTCTTTCTTGACCATGATTAAAAAATGCTTGTACATAATTAAGAATGTACTGGAGAGCGATATAATAAATGATTGATATGGTTTCACCTTCTTTCTGCATAAATTAGCCATCTCACTACTCATCGTGAGCACTCGGTCACAAAAGAAATAATTTTTTTCTTGATAATAAGGAACACTAATGAATGAAAACACATTTAAATAACATACACATTTTTCTAGTGTTTATACCGTTCTATGAGTCATGTGCTTGTTGCTACATGTAAGAAAGTACCTGCATATAAGAAAGTACTAACCATAGAGAACTAAACACACATACATTCCACTATGGCCAACAAAATTATGTAATAATGCATGCAATTGACTATGTTGTACTCAAAGAGATAACGCCTTCAACGATGCGTATCCATCGTTCAAAAAATTATGTATTAACCGGTAGAATATGAGAACAGATTAATTAATGAACATTGGTAAATGCGAACCTCATAATCGAGTAAATGTCAGCATAACATACTCATTTATGCAGCAAATTACAAAACCTTGTTAATAGTTCATACTACATGGACATACTCACTACAGTCTATATGTCAAATTGATCGGCACCGGACAAATTATATGACCGGCAAGGCTTTTCCTTATTTTGTGGAGAAGGGTTGGAAATCTAAAGGTGAAAAGAATAGACCTGAATATTCACAAAAGGCAGGAAGACATGGATTTACTAAGAACTCCAAAATATATGGATTTCAATAAGTCAGTATATAATATATGTTACTCAGAATAGTCAATGGCTTCTTTGCCGGTCATGTGATAACACTATGTGATCGACATGTAAAAAGAAAGTATATATTGTGAGATTCATGTGTGAAATAGAAAGTCATGCAAACCACTCAACTCGAAGTATGACTAATTTGCATATCTGGATGATAATTAATAACATCATTCCTGATAGTCTGATACACATGTACATGTTTAAAACTTAGACGGGTTACATGAGCACTAATTCAATCAAACATAAATTATTCAAATCAGAAATCCTAAATTAATCAACTCTTATAAATTAATAACCAATCCATTGGATCATATGTTGTTTTAGCGCCACTGAAATTAACACCGTTGATCAACCAACTCTCGGTATATAGTTTCAAAAGGTTGCATCATAAATCATGGACCACCTGGAAAAATATGTGAAATCTGCATGCCTGACAAATATATTATATGCGTAAGTACGGCATGTTCGTTTCTCAAAATATTAAAAATTTTATGCATGAAGATTTCCCTCAAATCAAAGCCATTAATATTTCACCCGTATCAGAACCGGTTGAAGGACACAAAAATTCATTGTGATTCTCAAAAACTAATGTATTGCCACCACTTGGGATGCTTATCATGCAGAACATCTTATGGTGATATATCCAAGAGTAATAAATGGCATCTTACCTATCCCGGTTCCCCGGAAATCAGATGGCTCTCTACCCGAACAAATTGACACCAGTCGTCGAGGCAAAGAGGAGGTTCATCTCAAGTTCATAAATTGACCACGGTAGACCAGTACTTACCTGAAATATTTGTATCGGTCATCCATAAAAAGAGGAAGGTCTGCTTCAAGTACAACACCGGAAGACTGCTAATACTAAGTAATGATTAATATAATTAAATGTACAAAATGATATAACCAAACAACAATAAAGTGATGTAGGAGGCGATGTTTTCGTCTCAGTATAAAATGTTAGCCTGAATTGTTTGAATAAAACTTTTCTAGATCTCATATTGGTTATAGAGTACTGTACAAACGGATTAAGCATTGCTATAATATAGGATATGTGAAAACTAGAGGTTGCACCAAAAGCTGAAAAAAGCAAGCAATGCAGAGTAAAATCTAAAGTAATCATGGAAAACATGAGTATATTCAGATTAATTGTAGCATGTAACACAATAATTCTAAACTCAATAAAAAATTTGTAGGATCACCTATAATTACAGAAAAGCTGGGTTTATGACCATATAACAGATGACGAGCTTGAATGGTTGTTTGTAACTTGGATGATAAATGTCACTTCTAGACTATATCTTCTTTCTAGTTAGACAAACTGGTCTCTCAAACATCTAAATAATGAATGTATTCATTGGGACTTCTTGCTGATGGTGAACGTATTCATAGGAAAGAGAAATACCTCAATTGTGGTTGATGCTGAAACACTGATGGCGAACACAAAGTATGGCAGCGAGCCATGAACACATACCCGAGGTGCTAAATGATTGAGCTGGTCTCAACATGCACGTACGAACCAAGCAGCAACGCTGTGAAAAGTTAGCCACGCCAGCTAGCTCTCATTTATTTGCCCCCGGCCGGCCTGTAGACGCACACGTATGCAAACTTGACCCTCACTCATGGATGAATTCTTTCCGCGGAGACGATGCACGTACACAGAAGCCTTCTGCCAACTATACTTCCATCCATACACTATGTATCTCCAAGACAAATAACTTTTACTTACATATGTCGAGATCAAATCCCTCACAGTAGTTATGGCACACTACCGCATGGACAAAATGTACACCGCCATTGCTGCCGACCATGGGACTACTATGGTAAGCTTCCCCAATAATGTGTTTCACAAATTAGACACAACCTTCAATTTATTTAAGAAACTATCACTTTGAATTTATGAGTAAAACAAAGACATGTTCGTTAACTCAAACCAAGCAATGAAGTTCCTAGATGTTGTTATCTTCTAACCCCGAGGATGGCTGTGGCTTGTAAGTGGGGCCTCATGATATGAAGCTATTTTGAGATCCTACATGGTTAAGGGGACATAAACGCCAATTAGAATGCTCTTTGTAAAGTTCTTGATGACAATTGACTCTATTTTCAAAAGTCCAGTGGTATTTGAAGAAGTTATGGATTTACGGATCAAATATCATATAACAGCTAAATTCTATGGGGTAATATCGAGATATTAACCACTTGATGGTATACTATGTTAAAATAGATTATATTCTCAATCTTGTAATATAAGAACCAATATGCAAAATACTTTTAATGTGATCTGAAGAAAACTGGTATCAAGCCTTTTTATGTTATAAACAAAAAAAAATCTGACAAAAGCAGGGAGTGCATATGAATAAATATAAATGTAGAGATAGGTGGCGAAGAAAGAGAAGAATACTACGATGCAAGACAACATGGTAGTTGTCATCAGCGTTTTGGGTACCGCCCGAGAAAAATGGTTACCGGGCGGTTACCGCATTTCCCAGTACCCCACGAGAAATCAACTTCCCAAGCAAAAAATTCCAAAATTTTGAATTTGAATGAATTTGAGTGAATTTTTAACGAATTTTGTTTGGATTCAAAAAAATCCGTCCGAAATTTGCTCGGAATTTCGCGGTAACCGTGGTAACCGAGTTTCTCAGTGACCCACGAGAAAAAAGTGCCCCTCGGTAGCCAAAACCTTGGTTGTCATTCCAAGTGCCAATCAAGTATCCAAGCTTTGACATTTGTTATATCAGTGCTGAGATCTTTATGGATCATTCATATCAAGTCAGAGTTACACCATTGAAATAAGATAAACATTGTTAAAGGAAATTTTGCATACGTTCATGATCAAGCAATACATATCTTGTTTGAGAAACACCATCTACATGTATACCTGTTATGAGGTAGTTCGAAAGTACAGACTTCAAAGTGCTCACCTCACCTAAATATTATCGTATTCTAAATCATCATACTTGTACCTTGGTTGTAGAATACAAAACTCCAAATCAAGAAAAAATATGAATACTTCTAAATGGAAAAATTGGTAGATGTTCAGACCCCAAGGAAACTACGACCTTTAAAGGAAAAGAAATCCCTATGAGAAAAATGCCTACTATTCATTTGTGCCTTTTGATACTACGATCTAATAAACAACATAGAGCTAGAGTCATAAGGATATAAATGCTCCAGACACAACTTTTTTTTTAAAAATAGATATACTTTGATAGAGACTAATACTATATTGCACAATCCAAAGAGATATGATAAAATTTGATCATGGTTCAGAGTGTTTGCTCTGTATGCGCATTGTAGGAAGAAAATAGCAGTAAGTCGAAGGCCACCCGAATTACGAAAGTCTCTTGCCTGCTCTCCAGCTATCGTACGTGACACGAACATTCAAGTCGTACAATGCGTGAGGCATCTACCTGGACTACCGAGGCCTATTATTAGTTCTCTTTGACAACTGCAGCTCATCACACCACTTATGCACGATTTACTCTGAGTAATCGCTAGCCACCGTGTTTCCTCTCGCTGGTTCTTGTTGCCTCTACTCATCCTCATGTGCTAGCAAGGGATTGTAGTGCACACCTCAAGATGGCAACGGGGCCCCGAAACCCGCGTCCCCGCGGGTTTTTACCCTATTAGGGGACGGGGATGGGCGTCTTTTCATCCCCGCGGGGCTGTTGTTGGGCACATTATACAACCCGCCACGTATCGTGGGTTTGCACCCGTTTCGGTAGTCCCCGAACCCGAAACCCGGCAAACCCGGCAAAATACATTTTTTTACCAAGCACTGATCCGGCACGGCCCAAGCTCAACCCAAAGCTACCGAGCCTGAGCGACCGATCCCCCCACCCCCCAGCGTCGAAGGCCAAACCAACCCCTCACTGGGTGGCCAGTATCGCTCGCTCCTTCCCCCCTCGGTCGAGCCCTCATCTCTCTCTCTCCCACAGAATACCTAACCTTAAACCTAGGACCCCAGCCGCCGCCGGGCTCGATCCCATCTCGCAAGATCCGCCGACCACGATTTGCGCCGGCGAGCCTCCTCCCTCCACGTCTTCTCCACCGCCGCCGGTCTGATCTGGAGAAAGGGCGCCGCCACCGGTGACGAACCACATGGTGGCCTCTTCACGTCCCAAGTCGGGTGAAAGGGCGCCGCCGCCGGTGCCGCCGGCGAAGTCTGCAGCCACTCGCCGCCTTCCTCTCTCTACTACAACTACGCGCGGCGGTGGTGGAAGGGCAGCAGGTCGTGGCCTTCGTGGAAGAGGAGGTGAGCCTCCATCCAACTTCAACGTCCGCAAGAAGTTAAAGACGAGGTGAGCAACCCCGATCTCTCACAACCTGAGATGGATGGTACTAGGGTTTGTGATGGATGATGTTAATTTTCTGTGAATTCATGGATTAGATTTGCTAGGGTTTGGTTTAGACTGTAGTATATGGTCTTTTTTCATGAAAGTTTCAGAAGTTAAGTTGAAGCTAGTACACTTCTGCAGGAAAGAAACAAAATAGATTCGGAATCCTTGTACAAACAATATGAAGTGTGTTTTTTCTGGTCATCATATTGCAGGCTGAAATCTGGTCATCATATTGCAGGCTGCAGTGTACAAAGAATTCTATTTTAGAACTTGTGTAATTGCACATCTTGTTGAACCATGTATGGCTGAAATCTGATCATCTTTGTTGCTGAAATTTTATCATCTTTGTTGCTGAAATGTGGTATCATGCTGCTGAAATACACTCTATATAGCTGTTGAACCATCTACTATTGTTTTTTGTTGAAATTTGCTCAAGTTATGCTGCTGAAATGTGCTTGTTTTGCTGCTGAAATGTTATTTTGATTTTCTCGTGGGTTCCCCGTGGGTTCCCCGAAACCCGATGGGTTTAGGGGACGGGCGGAAAACTAGCCCCGCGCACGGTGATGGGGACGGGGACGGGTTTACAATTTTCTCGTGGGGATGGGTTTGGGAAGGCAAAACCCGATGGGTTTCGTCCCCGTTGCCATCTTGAAGTGCACCCGGTTACAAAGAGGAGCTGGTACTGCAAGAGCAGCGATGAGACAATTACTTGACACTTAGACGAACACGACCTCGTGCTGGCTATCTCGTCAGTCTCAGGTTTGGAAGGATGTATGATCCTCTCTCATATGAAAACTGAAAATATAGATGCAGACCACAGGTGTCAGCACATGCAGTGTTATTTTGCTTATCCTCCTTCGACAACCTGGCCATGTACTGTTGTATACTGTTGGTATTAAGCACGGTATAGTAAAATTCCTAATTCTACAAAGTTAGGTGGTCAAGCTGCCACTCCGTACGAAAAACAAAGGAATAAGAAAAGGTAAGTTACCAGCAGACGATATAAGCTGGTCGTGTAGCTAGCTAGCTTCAGGAACCGCAAGTAATACACGTCCAAGTTCATTTTCTAGCTTGCCTAATTCTATACCGCCAGGTAGTATATGTCCTTCTGGCCGGCCAGATTGGCGCACATGCATCAGCAGCAGGGATTGAAAGGACATCTAGCTGCGTGCCCTTCCTATTATGTCAATGCACATCACGGGCCATATCTATAGCAGCCCGGCTTGGCGATCCAGGGTGGAGCCGGAAGTGCAAGACCGGGTGCTTGCCGCCGATGCTGGCCATATATAGCTGCGGCAGCATGGCTTGGCGATGCATGCCGAGCTAGAAGTCCATACAGCGTCCGGTGCGTTGGCTGGAAGAATCATTTGAGCACACGTGAGAGAAGAGAAAAAAGCTAGATTGGAATAGCCATGTAGAGTTACGTCCCTGCAAAGAAAATATAGGGCAGGGGGGATAAAAGAGTTGAAACGTTTTCTTCATAATGGCAAACGTGGGTTATTTATCTCAACTTCAATGCCCAGGCGATATTATTGAAATCTAATGGTTGTTGTTTTATCATGCATTAAATTGATGGTCAGATAATTCTGATTAACGTGGGAATTTCTATCTAATTTCTCTATTTTTGACCCGTATTTTGCTTTTAGTAGATAATAGATAGATAGATAAGACATTTGGCCCTGATACAAGTATCCTCACACGTCCAAAAGAAGGCAGGCAATTATTTTGTACTAGAAGATTTTTGATGCCTAAACCACCATATTTTTTCAGTTTGCAAAACATTTTTCCAAGCACTAAGACATTTGGCCCTGATACAAGTATCCTCAGACGTCCAAAAGAAGGCACCACGAATGGCATCGATTTCTTTGAAGACTTTTTTAGGCAACTGAAAGACCGACATGTAATATGTGACCAGTGAGTCGAGGACAGAAGATACAAGGATTTGAGGACAGAAGGCTGACATTGCAACCATCGAAAAGCCCCCACCCTAATCCTTCAGCTCGACTTCAGGAAGGCCTTTGACTCTGTCTATTGGGTGCCCCTCCTACAACTCCTGGCACACCATATTGTTATGTTGTTGAACGTGGGCTATTGAGTAAATTAAACACACAAACCATAGGGATCTCTGCTGATCGGCTCCCTCAATTAGTTTGTTGTTCCGCACTATCATCTACGCGGGATTCATATCGCAACTCCAACTATGGTTCAAGTTCCCGGATGCAAGCGAAAATCACGGCACAAGTGGCAGTGGTGAGCATCTCTTCGGCTATCCACCTCTTGCCTCTCCTCCCTCTCCCACTCCTCGTTGCCACCAACGAGGCCACCACATTTTACATCACCAACCGGTGCTCCTACACCATATGGCCGGCGGCTGTGCCGATAGGCGGTGGCATGCAGCTCGACCCAGGCAAGACCTAGACCCTCAGCATGGGTGAGACCAATAGTACGCGCCTGTGGGCGCGCACGGGCTGCTCACTAAATGGCAATGGCACCGGGACATGCCAAACAGGCGACTACAGCGGCTTGCTCGCTGCAAAGGCTATGGTAAGCCACCAAACAGGATCGTGGAGTTTTGGCTTGACAATGTGAACAATCAGGATTTCTTCGACATCTCCGTTGTGGAGGGCTTGAACGTGCCCGTGGACTTCCTGTCGGTGCCAGCACAGGGAGGGGCAGGGTGCAGCAAGGGGTCGCGCTGCAGGGCCAACATGTCGACTCAGTGCCCGAGTCATCTGAAGGCGCCAGGGGGTTGTAACAAGTAACAACGCATGCACGGTGTTCAATCAGGACATATACTACTGTACCGGCAGAATGACAAGCAATTGCAGCTCCACTAATTACTCGGACGTCTTTAAGCAGATGTACCCCAGATGCCTCCAGCTACCCCATGGATGGTACCTCCAGCAATTATAGTTTCCCGAAGGGCACCAATTACCAATCAGTCTTTTGTCCCCGGTCAATAAGCCAATACAGCCAAGTCCTCTACCTGCACCCCCGACTGAGGTAATAACACCATCGTCCCCAACTGCTCTGCCTCTCCAATAAGCATGAAATCCTCGACATTTTCTATTTATGCAAGAACACAACACTAGTAGAAAACAGGCCTTTGGATCGAGGCATTAGTCCCGGTTGGCTTCTGGACCGAGACTAATGCCACCAATAGTCCCGGTTCATTAGGCTAGGCTTTAGTCCCGGTTCATGAGGATCCTCTAGTCCCGGTTGGTGTTACCAACCGGGACTAAAGGGTTGGTGGCAGGGTTGCTTCAGGCTGGGGCCCCCGCGAGACCCTTTAGTCCCGGTTTGTAACACCAACCGGGACTAGAGATGGACCTCTAGTCCCAGTTCGTATAACCAACCGGGACTAAATGTATCCCTATATATAGATGGTTCTTCCAGCCCGAGCTCATCCTCTCCATTCTCTGTTCTTCCTCTTCTGGAGCTCATCCCTCAATTTTTGCCAAGATTTGTCAAGATTTGAGGCATCCCGATCCATCCAAGATTTCACAAAGGTTAGTAACTTTGTCATTTCATCTTTCATTGCTAGATCAGCTAGTGCAATGCTTTATAAGTATAGTGATTTGTGGGTTTTAGTTTGGGTGCAATTATGTGGGAGTTTTTTTGATTTATATGCAATTTGAGCTCAAATTAACTTCTTAGTTTGCATATGTGTGTAGGTGTGGTTTAGTTTATTATCTATAGTGCCATGGTTTTGAGATCCGTGCCCGTCGGCCCTCGTCCGGTTTACGATTCGGATGTGGTATATATTCTCTTTTATAACTATTTGTTGCATTTCGTGTTAATGACAATTATGCCCATCAAGTTGACATAGATATTTTTAGCTAGGAGGTAGTTGAACCGGAAATTCCAACCGACCCTATTGTCGAGAAGTTAAATTTAGTTGAAAAAAAAAATGAGGATTTGAAAGGAAAATTGAAAAGAGTTGAAGAAGAGAAGATGAAATTGGAGTTGTACGTTGCCGATGTCGTCGATGATCACAAGATCAAGATGGATGCAATGCGCTTGAAGATTAGAAAGATTAGAAAATATGCCATCGATAAAGAGGCCTGGTATCATTATGCTGTTGGATCAATTGTTACCTTTGTTGCGATTTTGATCGCATTTGTTGTTGCATTTAAATGCTTTAGCTAGATAGTTGTATTTTTTTATGAGAATAAGTGTGTATGAACTTGTATTAATTTGGTCTTTTTGGTGTTGTGTAATGAAGATGAACCGACAATGGATGTACGATGACCGACGCTCTCCCCAGTTCATTAATGGCGTGCAGAGTTTTTTGCGTGCGGCTGAGGCAAACAAGCGGGATGGTTTTATGTGTTGTCCATGTGGTGTCTGTAAGAATGATAGGACTTACTCCAACTCAAAAACCCTTCACGTCCACCTGTTTACGTCCGGTTTCATGTCCGGGTATAACTGTTGGACCAAGCACGGAGAAAGAGGGGTTCTAATGGAAGAGAATGAAGAAGAAGAGGATGATGACAACTATCCTGGTTTCCTGAATATGATGGTAATACAATGGGGGAAGAGAATGAAGAAGAAGAAGCTGAAGAGGCATCATATGAGCCCGCTGATGATCTTGGTCGGGCCATTGCTGATGCAAAGAGAAACTGCGAAAGTGAAAAGGAGAAGTTGAAGTTGCAGCGCATGTTAGAGGATCACAAAAATGGGTTGTACCCAAATTGCGAAGATGACAACACAAAGCTCGGTACCACACTGGAATTGCTGCAATGGAAGGCAGAGAATGGTGTATCTGACAAGAAATTTGAAAAGTTGCTGAAAATAATGAAGAAGAAGCTTCCAAAGGACAACGAATTACCCGACAGTACATACGAAGCAAAGAAGGTTGTCTGCCCTCTAGGATTAGAGGTGCAGAAGATACATGCATGCCCTAATGACTGCATACTCTACCGCGGTGAGGAGTACGAGAATTTGAATGCATGCCCGGTATGCGGTGCATTGCGATATAAGATCAGTCGCGAGGACCCTGGTGATGATGTTGAGGGCGAGTGCCCCAGGAAGAGGATTCCTGCCAAGGTGATGTGGTATGCTCCTATAATACCACGGTTGAAACGTTTGTTCCAAAACAAAGAGCATGCCAAGTCGTTGCGATGGCACAAAGAAGACCGTAAGAAAGACGGGAAGTTAAGAGTACCCGCTGATGGGTCACAGTGGAGAAAAATCGAGTGAAAGTGGCCGGACTTTGCAGATGACCCAAGGAACTTATGGTTTGGTTTAAGTGCAGATGGAATTAATCCTTTTGGGGAGCAGAGCAGCAAGCATAGCACATGGCCTGTGACTCTATGTATCTATAACCTTCCTCCTTGGTTGTGCATGAAGCGGATGTTCATTATGATGCCGGTGCTCATCCAAGGCCCTAAGCAACCCGGCAACAGCATTGATGTGTACCTAAGGCCATTAGTTGATGAACTTTTACAGCTGTGGAATAAAAAAGGTGTACATGTGCGGGATGAGCACAAACAGCAGGAATTTGACCTCCGAGCGTTGCTGTTTGTAACCATCAATGATTGGCCTGCTCTTAGTAACCTTTCAGAACAGACAAACAAGGGATACCATGCATGCACGCACTATTTAGATGAGACTCAAAGTATATATTTGGACAAATGCAAGAAGAATGTGTACCTGGGACATCGTCGATTTCTTCCGACCAAGCATGCCTTAAGAAAGAAAGGCAAGCATTTCAAAGGTGAGGCAGATCACCGAAAGAAGCCTGTCCTCCGTACTGGTGATGACATACTTGATATGGTCAAGGATTTACAAGTAACCTTTGGAAAGGATCTTGGCGGACAATCTGTTCCGATTAAAGCTAACGGACACGCCCCCATGTGGAAGAAGAAATCTATATTTTGGGAGCTAGAATATTGGAAAGTCCTAGAGGTACGCTCTACAATCGACGTGATGCACGTCACGAAGAATCTTTGCATGAACCTGCTAGGCTTCCTGGGCGTGTATGGGAAGACAAAAGATACACCGAAGGCACGGCAGGACCATCAACGTATGAACGCAAAAGACGGCATGCATCCAAAGCAGTATGAAGGTCCTGCCAGCTACACTCTACACAAAGCAGAGAAGGAAATATTTTTTGAATGCCTGCTTAGTATGAAGGTCCCGTCTGGCTTCTCGTCGAATATAAAGGGAATAATAAATATGGCAGAGAAAAAATTCCAGAACCTAAAGTCTCATGACTGCCACGTGATCATGACGCAATTGCTTCCGGTTCCGTTGAGGGGGCTTCTACCAGAAAATGTTCGATTAGCCATTGTGAAGCTATGTTCATTCCTCAATGCAATTTCTCAGAAGGTAATCGATCCGGAAATCCTACCAAGCTTGGCCGTTTCGAGTTGGTGTTCCCACCATCCTTGTTCAATATTATGACGCACGTCCTAGTTCACCTAGTTGAAGAGATTGCCATTCTGGGTCCTGTATTTCTACACAATATGTTCCCCTTTGAGAGGTTCATGGGAGTCTTAAAGAAATATGTTCGTAACCGTGCTAGGCCAGAAGGAAGCATCTCCAAGGGCGATGAAACAGAGGACGTTATTGAGTTTTGTGTTGACTTTATTCCTGACCTTAAGCCGATTGGTGTTCCTCAATCGCGGCATGAGGGGAGATTGCGTGGAAAAGGCACACTTGGACCAAAATCAATAATATGTTGGGACATGCATTCTTGGGCGCAAGCACACTACGCAGTTCTACAAAATTCTACCTTGGTGACCCCGTATATCGAGAAACACATGGATATTATACGCTCCAAGAACCCGGAGCAGTCTGACCCCTAGATTAAACGTACACACATTAAGGCTTTCAGCGGTTGGTTGCAAACACATCTCATGAATGACGACATTGTTGAAGATGAGTTGTACTTGTTGGCCAAGAGACCATCTTCGACTGTATTGACTTTCCAGGGGTACGAGATAAATGGGAATACATCTTACACGATCGCCCAAGATAAAAAGAGCACCAACCAAAATAGTGGTGTCCGCTTTGACGATGCAGCAAACACCAATAGGGAAAAGGACACATATTATGGTTACATAGAGGAGATATGGGAACTTGACTATGGAGGTGATTTGAAGGTCCCTTTGTTCCGATGCAAATGGGTCAATCTGACTGGAGGAGGGGTAATATTAGACCCGCAGTACGGAATGACAACAGTGGATCTCAAAAATCTTGGGTACACAGAGGAACCATTCGTCCTAGCCAATGATGTGGCGCAAGTTTTCTATGTGAAGGACATGTCTACCAAACCGAGAAAAAGAAAAGATAAGAAAGCGGATACATCATACGATGAGCCAAAGCGCCACATAGTTCTTTCAGGGAAAAGAAACATCGTGGGAGTGGAGGACAAGACAGACATGTCAAAAGATTATGAAAAGTTTTATGAAATTCCTCCCTTCACAGTGAAGACTGACACAAGCATCCTGTTAAATGATGAAGATTGTCCATGGTTACAGCGCAATAAGCATGGGACACATGCGAAGACAAAGTTTTATAACCCAAGATCCCACTCTGGGATGTGATTGGCTTCACCGTCATCACTTTTCTTTTCTAGTGAGTAGCCGAGATGGTCCAGTTTGTACACGAAGTGCATCCAGTTTTTGCCGTAACCCTCTCAAGTTTTTAGCACATGCTATGTGGGTGAAATGATGATACCATGCCAAGTTTCTACATTTTTAGAGTTCATTTGTATTGCTTTTTAATTTCAGGGTCATTTAGCTAAAAACAAATCATTAAATGGATGAAAAATAGCAAATGGAGTTTCAAAGGGTTGAAATTAGAGGATGTGTCTTTGAATGGTGCATATTGAATGCAGAAAAAGTCTGGAGTTGAAATAAGTTAAAAAAATGAAATGCCTTTGTAACATATGAGTTTTCGTCCGAAACCCTCATACTTCGCAGGAGATGGTCCAGTTTGTACACGAAGTGCATCCAGTTTTTTCCGTAACCCTCTCAACGTTTTAGCACATGCTATGTGGGTGAAATGATGATACCATGCCAAGTTTCTACCTTTTTAAAGTTCATTTGTATTGCTTTTTAATTTCAGGGTCATTTAGCTCAAAAAATCATTAAATACATGAAAAATAGCAAATGAAGTTTGAAAGGGTTGAAATTAGAGGATGTGTCTTTGAATGGTGCATATTGAATGCAGAAAAAGTCTGGAGTTCATTTGGGTGATTTTGATTAAAACAAATGAAGGTATAAAAACTAAAAGAGTTAAACAGAATCTGGTTTTGATTAAAACACCTATTTAAATTATCCTAAAAATACCCAAATTTAACATAATGATAAAACACACTAATATTAAACAACAGGAAAAACAATCACTCAAAAATCTATTTTTAAACTAAAGTTATTCACAAACTAGTGATTCACACAAATTTCAAAAGAATCCAAATTTAAACTATTTAAATTTGAAAACTACTGGCACTAACAGAAAGTTTGTAATTGTTTTGACCTAAAGAAAAAAGATTCATTCAAAAACTATAAATAGTCTAACAGTTATTCCAAATCTAAAAACAGAAATTAGAAAAACAAAACAATACAAAAAAGAGAAAATACCCCTTTAGTCCCGGTTGGAGCCTCCAACCGGGACTAAAGGTCCCCTTCCCGCGCGGAATTTGGGCCACCAAAAGGAGGCCTTTAGTCCCGGTTGGTGGATCCAACCGGGACTAAAGGGGGTCTTTTAGTCCCGGTTGGAGCCACCAACCGGGACTAAAGGTCCCTCTATATACAGGACTTAGCCGTTTTCTTCCTCATTCTCCCCCCCCCCCCCCCCGATGCCGACGTCCTTGCCCACTGGCGCCAGGCTGCCGAAGCTCCCCGCGCGCCTCCTCGTCCTCGTCGACGTCGTCGCCGCCCCCGACGGCGGACGCCGCCCGTGCCTCCTCCCCGAGCCCCGTCATCGCCGCCTGCGCCTCCTCCCCGTCGCCGGTGAGCTCCGATCCTCCTCCTCCTCCGCGGCCACCGCGCGCAGCCACCTCGGCCGCGTGTGCCCCGCCTCCGCCTCCATCGCGCGCGGCCACCGCGGCCGCGTCCGCCCCCGCCTCCGCCGACGCCACAACAGCACCGCCGCCTTCCCCGACGATCGCCGGGGGAGTCCCCGACGATCGCCGGGGGCAGTGGCGAACCTAGCCCATTGGGCCAGGGTGGGCCACCCTGGCCACCCTCTATCTCCGCCACTGGCCGGGGGAGTCCCCGACGCTCGCCGGGGGAGATAGGGGGAGTCCCCGACGATGTTTAAATTTTAGATGTTTAGATGCATGTGTTTAGATGTTTAAATTTTAGATGTTTAAATTTTAGATGTTTAAATGTTTAGTTGCATAGCGTAGCCGTTGAGTCGACGATGCCCGGCCAGCATCCTCGTCGTCGACTCGGTGGCAACCACCTGCTTGATGAGAGGCGCCATGTCCGGGACTGGGCTCCGCCGGGCTGGCACTGGGAGGTGTTGCCTTTCGGGACGCGCAGCATGGTGAGGAATGAGGGTCCCGTTGTCGACCCAGAGGTTCTTTGGTGGCGGTCGCGTGTGTAAGAGCACATTTATCCATGTGTGGTTTTGGTAATTGATGACACCCCTATGGACTAATGGTTGCCTTGAGTTATATTCGAAGGATTTGTCCGTAGGTACTTCTTGAAGTCCATCTGTTGGTCTCAAGGAGTTTATATGGTGACCAAGGTGGTATTCAAGGTTTTATCCAAAGATTGGTCATGTGAGAGTTGATCTTATTGCAAGCATGTCTTGAAGAAGAAGATTGTGTGAGCATTCATGTTTACCTTCAAGACATCATCTTTATGAAGAGAGAAGTTAAGATACAAGGTTGATCAAGACTAAGTCAAAAAGTGAATCAAGTTGATCAACACACAAAGCGTACAAGATGTACCGAGAGGGATCAAGTGATCCCATGGTGTGTTAAGCATTGTCCATTACACTTTGTGTACTAACCCATGGTCTACGTGAGAGTTCTTTGTGGGGTTAGGTATATTTCCATGGGCTTGCATCAAGAGGAACATCCCATACATCCCATGGAAGATGACATCAAGTGGAGATCATCATCAAGGTTGCGATGTGCAAGCTCAAGTGAAGCATCGGGAGAGATCATGCTTGAGGCTTGTCGTTCATTGTGGTGACAATGGACTTGTGAAGATGTGCCGAAGAGTGGCTCACCCATAGTGGCGTATGGGGGAGCAATCAACTAGTCTTCATCAAGCCGGCGCAATCAAGAAAGGTGGTCCATCTTGAGGAAGTCAAGATCGTCATCATCTAGCTCAAGTGGACTATGCGCAAGGCAAAGGTTTGCCCTTGATAGGTTTTCTATTTTACCGGTCTCATGGTGATAGTTTGGAGACCGGGTTATAGGATCGATAGCCGTACTATCAAGGGGGGGCTCTCAAGTGAGTAGCTTGATCGTATCGTTCATTGAGAGCTCAAACCATTGCATTCTTGGCATCATCATCTTTCTTGGTTCTTGGTTGGCTTTTCTCTTTGTGGGTTCTTGAGCTTATGGTCAGCTTCATGACAGGCTCAAGTTCATCGAAAACGGAGTCCATATGCATCTTCTATGATGTTTTCGATGTTGGAGGTTTTACCGGTCTTATCCGAGGAAGGGTTCTCACCATTTTCTTATGGGCCTTTTCTCATTTGATTCTTATTGATATTTCTATAAAGATTGTGTTAGCCCATGTCGTTATCTTTCCAACAAACTTGGTTTCGTTGAATTCGGAGTCCGTTTGCAGAAGTTGTGGCTGTTTTGGTAAAGGCTGCAGCGGTACTACCGCGGCCATAGCAGATGTAATTTTTTACTACCGGTCCAGACCAATATCTCGTGTTTTGTCCTGCGGAGGTAGGCACGGAAGTTTTTTTAGTACCGCTCGCATGCAGTAGTACCGCTACCCTTTGCGGTAGTACCGCTATCCCTAGCGGTAGTACCGTGAGGATGAGCAGTAGTACCGCTCCGGCGGTTCTACTGGCCTTTTGCCTCCTCGCTGTTGTTTTTCAAATGGCTACTACCGCCCTAGCGGTAGTACCGCTCCTTGGAGCGGTAGTACCGCTCTGTGCGGGCTATGAGCATAACGGTTGGATTTTTCCCCACCTATAAAAGGGGGTCTTCTTCCCCATTGAACCCCATCTCTTTAGCTCGTGTTCTTCCCCCATTGTTGACCTTCTTCGAGCTTGCTAACTCTCAATCCCTCCAATGATTCTTGCTAGTTCTTGAGGGAAAAGAGAGAGGAGATCTAGATCCACATTTCCACCAATCACTTTCTCCTCTAAGTGAGGGGAACCCCTTGGATCTAGATCTTGGAGTTCTTCGTGTTCTTCTTCGTTCTTCCTCTCATTTTCCTCCCTAGCATTAGTTGCTTTGGTGGGATTTGGGAGAGAAGGACTTGGGCACTCCGTGTGCCCTTGCCATTGCATTTGGTGCATAGGTTTGAGTTCTCCACGGTGATACATGGAAGTGAAGTTTGAGAAGCTTATTACTCTTGGGTGTTTGAGCACCCTAGAGCTTGTTCCTCTTGGGTGCTTTGGCGCCCTAGACGGTTGGTGGTGCCTCGGAGCTCAATCATTGTGGTGCAAAGCTCCGGGAAAGCTTCGGGGTCTCCAATTAGGTTGTGGAGATTGCCCCGAGCATTTGAGGTCACCTCGGAGCCACAATCCATTGTGATGAAGCTTCGTGGTGTTGTTGGGAGCCTCCAATTAAGTTGTGGAGTTTGCCCCAACCTTGTTTGTACGGGTTCGGTGACCGCCCTCAAGGGTCCCTTAGTGGAATCGCGGCATCTTGCTTTGTGCGAGGGCGTGAGGAGATTACGGTGGCCCTAGTAGCTTCTTGGGGAGCATTGTGCCTCCACACTACTCCGAACGGAGATTAGCATCCGCAAGGGTGTGAACTTCGGGATACATCGTCGTCTCCGCGTGCCTCGGTTATCTCTTACCCGAGCCCTTTACTTATGCACTTTACTTTGTGATAGCCATATTGTTTCTTGTTATATATCTTGCTATCACTTAGTTGTCTATCTTGCTTAGCATAAGTTTTTGGTGCACATAGGTGAGCCTAGTTGTTTTAGGTTTTGTGCTTGACTAATTAAACGATAGTTTTATTCCGCATTTGTTCAAGCCTAAACCGTAATTATTTTAAAGGGCCTATTCACCCCCCCCCCCCTCTAGGCGACATCCACGTCCTTTCAATTGGTATCAGAGCTAGGTCTCTCATTATTAGGTTTAACCACCTAGAGAGTAAGGATGTCGACTAGGGGATTAGGATTCTCTGACACTCTTAGTTTCGATGGCACAAATTTTGATGTTTGGGTAATTCGCATGCTTAATCTCTTTAGGGTCATGGACCCAAATTTGGAGCGAATTTTAGATATGGGTTTTTCTCCTCCAAAGGATTCTCAACACATATCTTTAGAGGATGAGAAAAACTCTTATCTCAATGCTCAAGCTTCTAACGTGCTTTTTGATGCTTTGAGCAATGTAGTTATATTTCAACTCATGCCATTCCGGGATGCTCATGAGTTGTGGACAAAGCTTCAAGATAAATATGGTGTGTCCAAGATTTCTAGGGATGATTGTTCTCCCTCCACCTCCGGTCGTGTTGTCTTCTCAACTTCATCTACTTCACCTACATGTGGATTGCCACAAGGTAACGATATGGTGAGTAGTGGTGATCATTGTAATGGTGATAGTGGGCTTATTGTTGATGATACTTCATCACTATCTTATTGCAATGCTTCATCTTTGGACTTTAACACTTCGAGCACTCTAAATGTTTCACATGCTTGTGTTGATAGTCCTTGCATATCATGTAGAAATTGCTCGACTAAATCTCATGATGATATGCTTGATATATCTTGTTGCCATGATAAAAATGTATCTATTTCCTCGAGTTGTTGTGCTAACAATGTAGAGGAAACCCAACACTCCATGGAACAAGATGTGGTCTTGAATGGTGCGTCAAGGGATCCTACATCATCATCTATTATTTCTCACTTTTGCCTTATGGCTAAGGCTTCAAAGGTATCTCCTACTTTGAATCCCAATATATCCCATGATGATGTTGATGATGATGAAGAGAGTGATAATATTGATTCCTTAAAACTTAAGGGAGAAATGGTTTTTAAAGCTCTTCATAAGAATAAAATTGCTCGTTCCAACTTCATGGAAACCATGTCTATTGCAATTGAGGGCAAGAAATATATTGAGGATTTCGAAGCTCATCTCGAGGAGCATGAGGCCACCATTGATAAAATGGAAGGTCATGAGTGTGATTATGCTAATGAGATCGCAGAGCTATCTCAAGCTCTTGAAAATGAACAAACCACCAAGGAATCTCTTGAGGAGACCTTTGCTCTAGAATTCTCTAGATTAAAGGAATCCCATGATAGAGCTCTCGAGGTGGCTAATGATTTTAGAACTAAAAATGATAAGCTTGCAGTTGCACATGCTAAACTCCATGAGGACTTTGAGCACCTCGAAAATGGCTCAAGGGTCATTAAGAGTTCGCTCATTGAACTCACTGAGTCTCATGCTCAACTTGAAGCTTCATATGCTAAAGAGCTTGCCAAGTTGCCTTCTCCTTTTGTTGTTAATGATGATGCTTGTGCTACAAACTCTATTTCTTGTGAAGCATCCATTTTTAAGGAGAATGTTGAGCTAAGCGCTCAACTTGAGTTGCTATCTAGCAATTATGGGAAATTGGAAGAAAGTCATGAAAAGCTCTCGAGCTCTCATGGTGATCTTCTAGTATCCCATAATGTGCTAAAGATAGCTCATGAGGCTAGTACTACTAAGGTAACATCTAGTGAGCCTCATGTGGACATTAGCACTACATCTAATAGAAATGCTTTATTGCCATGTGCTAGTCCTCGTAGTTCATCTACTCATAATGTTGCTACATCTTGTGATGAATTACTTTCATTGCCTTGTTGCTCTAACGATGAAGCTTTTACTTCCTCTAGTACTTGTGTTGATACTAACCATGTAGAGGAAATCAAAGAGCTCAAGGCCCAAGTCACTTCTTTGAAGAATGACTTGGAAATGTGTCATGAAGGGAAGTCCACACTCAACAAGATCATGAGTGTGCAAAAATCCCCAAATGACAAGGGTGGACTTGGATTCAACTGCAATAAGAAGAAGTCCAAAAGCTATAAGAAGAAGAAGGGCCAAGAACAAGTCAAGATCTCGGCCAAGATTATTTGCTTCAAGTGCAAAGTAGAAGGGCACCATGTTAGATCTTGCCCATTGAAGAAGAAGCCCCATAGTGACAAGCAACAAGGGAAGCTACCACAAGTTCAATCTCATGCTCAACCACAAGTTGGAGAAAGGCCTCTTCCCAAGAAGACCCAAGTCAATGCTCCTCAAGTTGAGAAATCAATTGAGAAGAAAGTAAAGGGTAGGTGTTGCTACTTATGTCGTGAGAAGGGTCACCTTGCTTCTTCATGCACGAATGGTAACTTATCCAACCCAATTATTATTGATGATATCTATTCTCTTGGGAAGGATAAGGTTGGCAATGTGTTTGCCAAGTGTGTTGGTACTCAATGTGGTGTCAAGAAAAGAACCATTTGGGTAGCCAAGCCTATTGCGACTAACCTCTTAGGACCCAACTTGGTTGGGGACCAACAAGCTCAAACTTGATCAATAGGTATTGTTGGAGGGCATTGGTGACTTGGCTACATCATGAAGAATTAAGGGATCTTCATCATTCATATTATCTCAAGCCAAGTCATTGGGATTATCAAGTTTCTATCTTATATCCAATGTGCCTCCTTACGGTAACTTGTACTTAAATTGTTTACATTGTTAGTTACTTGCCCCTTTGCATGTTGTGGTTTTGTACCTTGCATGTGTTTGTATATGGTGTACCTCCGGCTTGCTTATCTTGAGTAATCAAGTATGGGTATGTTGGTTTGCACATCATGTACGTGTGCGTATTGTGTTGAGCCTTTTTGCATCTTATCTTATCTTAGTTGGCTCTCTTAAGAGATTAATGGATTATCCCATTTTGGGGGAGTGATGTGCTTTGTGCACTTCACAATCCTAAAAATGTGTGTACATGAGGAATACCACTTAGTATTGATATTACAAGATTATCTAGCTTCTATGTGGTATGTCTTCTCATGAGAAATTCAAATTCTAAATGGTCCATTAATCATCTCTTGTTGGATTTCATTTGCCACTTGTTATTAACGTTGGGTTACCACATTATGGGGGAGTAATATGCTATGTGCATATTACAAGCCCAGATAATGTGTACATTTGAGATATTGCCACTTAGATTTGGTATTACAATTTATCTTGTTCCTAGGTGGCAAGCTAGTTCTACAAGTGTCATTTGCTTGTGATTTAGGAGTAAAGATGATGTTGGATCTATTTGCAATCTACCAATGGGAATTATTTCCAAATACTTCTTGTCCTTTGACAATTGGTATTCCTTTTAAGTGGTAGAATTTGCTAATCATCTTTACATAGGTGTTTATTTATCGTTTGTCTTCCTTGCCTCTTGTGGATCTTTTTGAGCATTTCTAGTGTTTCTATAGATATAGGGAAAGTGATGATCCCATCGTGTGCATTTTGTATTCAAATGCAAATTCTATATAACGCACATCTCTTGGGGGAGCTATCCTATTTTCTTTAGAACACTCCCTTTATGTGTTTATCATAAAATCTTTTGATCTTCATCAAGTGTGTGTTGGTGGAAGACAATCCTTTTCTCTATGGTGCCTTGTGCCATCATGAAAATTTGCGGAGGGTTTGGTTTGTTTGGAACCTAGCTCTCTTTTGGCAACTTGATACCTCTTGTTTTCCTTCAATTGGTATCTTGTTTCCTTCTATTTGGCATGTGTCAATGGATATCTCATTCCTTGATGTATCTTTTAGTTGGTATCCGTCAAGTGATAATTCTTCGTTTGGTATCTTATTTTCACTTGATACCTTATCTTTTGGTATCTTATCAACTGTGTGTTGATTTGATGCTTGAAAGCCTTGAGCATGCACTACTGGAATCTGGCATTTTGCCGTCTGCCAGCTCTTTGCCGTCTGCCAGCTCATAGCAAAGAGGCTCTTTGCCGTCCGCTTGGGGAAAGCAGACGGCAAAGAACCAGCTCATGGCAAAGAGCTTCTTTGCAATCAGCTGGTTCTTTGCCGTCTGCCAGCTGACGGCAAAAAGGTCAAAGGCAGACGGCAAAGAGCCAGGTGGGCCCCACGGGGCACGGCATGGCTAGGTCAACTTCTTTGCCGTCTGCTGGCAGACGGCAAAGAGGGGACAGATGGCAATGTCCCTCCTTTGCCGTCTGCTAGCAGACGGCAAAGAAGTGACGTGGGCGAGCCCTAACGGTCACCTTCTTTGCCGTCTGCTAGCAGACGGCAAAGAGGGGCCACTTAACGGGCGGCCGTCTCCCCCCTCTCTCTCTCTCTCTCTCCCTCCTGCGCCCTCTCCTCCTTTTGTCGCCGCCGCCAGTCGCCGCCGCCGGCCAGCCCGCCCGTCCCGCCCCCGGAGCCAGCCCCGCCGCCGGCCAGCCCGCCCGTCCCGCCCACCGGACCCAGGCCGCGGCGGCCACCCTGCCGCGCCCCATCGCCGGAGGTCACTGCGCCGCCCCGCCCCGCCGCCGGAACCCTCCCCGTGGCCCCTGCGCCGCCCCGCACCGCCGCCGGAGCCCTCGGCCTTCCTCCAGCGGCCCCCTCCCCGCAGCCAGCCTCCACCGGCCAACCTCGCCGGAGCAAGGTGAGCTCCATTTTTTTCTGTTTTTTTGTTATTTCCTGTTTAGTTCTAGGTTTAGTGCTAGGTTTAGGTTTAGTTTTAGGTTTAATGCTAGGTATAGGTTTAGGTTTAGATAAATAGAAGAGGAAGAAGAAAGAAGAAAAAAAACAGAAAAGGTAGAAGAAGAGGGAGAAAGGAAAAGAAGAAGAAGAAGAAGAGGGAGAAAAAAAACGACACCAGGACACCCAGACACGACACCCCTGACACCCCGACCCCGACACGACACCCCGACCCCGACCCGACACCCCGACACCCCGACAGCCCGACACCACACCACGACACCACGACACCCAGACACGACACCCCTGACACCCCGACACCCCGACCCCGACCCGACACACCGACACCCCGACACCACGACACCCCGACACCCCGACAGCCTGACACCACACCCCGACACCACGACACCACGACACCCAGACACGACACCCCTGACACCCCGACACCCCGACCCCGACACAACACCCCGACCCCGACACGACACCACGACACCCCGACACCCCGACACCACGACACCCAGACACGACACCCCCGACACCCCCTACCCCCGACACCTCTTCGGCCTCCTGTTGACCGAAAAGGTGCTCTTCGGCCTTCCAGAGGCCGACGGGGTCATATATTTGTGAATTATGAGTTAGGTCATATATTTTCCGATTTTGTTATGAAAAACATCATATATATTTGTGTTGATCGGGTGGATTTAAATGTGCAGTTGTTTCGTCGCTACGAGGGTCTGGTGTTCGACGACCTCCCCGTGCGTTCGACGAGCTCCGCCCTTGCGTTCGTGGGTGAGCACAAATGACATCTCCTCCTCCCCCCTTCATTTGCTCTGTTCCGGTCTTCGTGCCGATGAAACTTGCTAGCTATAGGTGTCAATCATCAGTATGCGTGACCACTATGCGTCTCCCGTTCGAAAGGGTTACATCTATAAATATGCATGCATTTGCATATTTATAACCGTGATTCTTTCGAATTGTCCAACGTTATCCATGGACAGCCCGAGTATGTGTAGATTGGGTTCGTTTTCCCATATGCTCTGCTCCAGATCTGATGAAGAATTTCGTCAGTGCCTCCCTGTTGTTCTCCGGGTACACATCCTCTCTGCTTATTGCCGAGACGTGTATCAGGAGAACAGCGAGGAGGTGCTGCCGAAATTTTGCGTCGGATCCGGAGCAGAGCATGGGAAAACGAACCCCATCTACACATACTCGGGTGGGATTAGGACCTATCTTTACCTACTAGCGTCTAGGTTGCATGGACGTAATAAAACTGACAAACTCTATTAACTGATGAATATGGTTTGCTGGATTATGTATATATTTCTTGTGTGTCCAGTAGCTAGGCAAGATGAGTGATCGTGCGTGGATGTACACCGGTCACACTAGTCAGAAAGACATGACCCATGAATGGATAACAAAAACCAAGGGTTTTTTGAGAGCCGCATTTGCAAATGGACAGAAAACAACCTGGTGCCCCTGTGTCGATTGCGACAACTATCATAAGAGGTCAGAGTTTGAAATGATCAAACACCTGCAGAAGTGGGGTTTTACGCCTAATTATACGGTCTAGACATTTCATGGTGAGTCTGCCCAACGTGCCAGAGCTGAGGTGGTTCGTCGTCGCACCGACGAGCATGGTACCAGGATCGAAGACATGGTGCAAGACTTTGATGATGCTCGGGATTCGGACGATGAGATGGAGGAATCTGCAAAGGCCTTCTATGAAATGTTGGAGTCTTCAAAACGTCCTCTCCACGAGCACACTGAGCTTTGTCAGCTGGATGCCATCGCACAAGTAATGGCTCTGAAGGCTCAATTCAACCTGGGCAGAGAATGCTACGACGCGATGATGATGATATTTGGACGCTTTCTACCCAAAGGCTATGTATTGCCAGCAAACCTGTACCAGTCGGACAAAATCCTACGTGCGCTTAAGATGCCCTATGAGAAGATAGATGCCTGTGAGAATGGATGTGCCTTATTTAGGCTTGAGTATGCGGGCTTGAACTATTGTCCCATTTGCAAGTCTTCCAGGTATGTTGTGGTAGACAACGGTATGGGTGAGAAGAGTCAGACCAAAATCCCAGTTAATGTTCTTCGGTATATGTGGATCATACCAAGACTTCAACGTCTTTTCATGGTCGAAGAAACGGCCAGACAGATGACGTGGCATAAATTGGGCAAAAGAACCGAACTAGATGCAGATGGGAATCCGATGTTGGGACACACTTCAGACGCTTTTGCGTGGAAGCACTTCGATGCATTACATAAGGACAAAGCAGCAGATCCAAGGCATCCTCGAGTCGCCATCAGCACAGATGGGTTCCAAGTGTTTGGTATGACGGCAACCCAATACAGTTGCTGGCCTGTATTTGTCATTCCACTCAATCTCCCCCCCCCCCCGGAGAGATTATGAAAAGAAAGAACATTTTCTTGACGTTGATAATTCCAGGGCCCAACTATCCGGGGAAGAATATGAATGTGTACATGCAGCTGCTTAAGGATGAATTGCAAGAAGCTTGGGATAATGGGATCAAGACATATGACGCCGCTACAAAACAAAACTTCAAAATGCATGTGTGGTACATGTACTCGACGCATGACTTGCCGGCGTATGCGCTATTAATTGGCTGGTGTGTGCATGGAAGGTTCCCGTGCCCCACATGCAAGGCAGCTCTTCAGTTCCGTTGGCTGCAGGCGGGTCGCAAGTATTCTTGTTTCGACTTGCATAGACAGTTCCTGGATCCTGACCATAAGTTCAGAAAAGACAAGAAAAATTTCATGAAAGGTAGAGTTGTCAAAAACTCTGCACCACCTGCATTGACAGGCCAACAGACCCTGGATCAGATAAACGCTCTTGAGCCTGATCCACAGCGTCCAGGATATTTCAAAGGGTATAATTCGGAACACGCCTGGACTCACAAGATATGCTTGTGGGATATGCCTTACTTTAAAGACCTCCTTTGCCCACACAACATCGACGTGATGCACACTGAAAAGAATATCGCCGAGGCCCTTTTTGATACATTGTTCGGCATAGAGGGGAAGTCAAAGGATAATCCTAAGGCTAGAGTCGATCAGGAGGCTCTATGTGATAGACCGTTACAAAACATGCGACAACCGAAAGGAAAGAAGAACTGGAGGAAGCCAAAGGCATGGTTCAATCTTGGAAGGCCAGCTATGAGGGAAATGATCTTGTGGGTGAAAATGCAGTTGATGTTCCCCGATGGGTATGCAGCGAATCTAAATAGGGGAGCGAGTATTGACAAATTGAAAATATTTGGTCTCAAGAGTCATGATTGGCACATATGGCTGGAGCGGGTAATGCCGGTGATGTTGCGTGGCTTTATCCCTGAGGATGAATGGCTAGTACTAGCAGAGCTGAGCTATTTCTTCCGTGCTCTTTGTGCGAAAGAACTATCGCCTGACGTGCTAGACGAACTGGAAGAGTTGGCGCCGGAGTTGATCTGCAAGTTAGAAAAGATCTTTCCACCGGGATTCTTTAATCCAATGCAGCATTTGATTTTGCATCTCCCGACCGAGGCAAGATTGGGGGGGCCCGTGCAAAATCATTGGTGCTTCGCAACTGAGAGGATGCAAAAGACGCTTCGAGCAAAATGTAAAAATAAACGTAGAATTGAAGCATTGATGGCCGAGGCATTCATTACTGAGGAGGCGGCAAACTTCGTGATAGCACACTACAAAGCCAAGAATCGTCATTTGCATAATCCGAAGCCTCGGTACAATGATGGCGACCGTGAAAAAGGTCGATCCAACCTCAGCCTATTCAAAGGGAAGCTCGCACCAGCCGGTGCTTCGAAAGCAATAGCGTTGGATGTCGAAGAATGGCGGACCATTTCGTTGTATATCTTCAACAACCTAACAGAAGTGCGGCCGTACATCGAGTAAGTTCTCGGTACATTGTTTCGCAACTTCTAATTCCTTTGAAATGCTCCTATTCCCGGATATGTGATACAGTCGATACGTCGTCAAAATCTCGGATGGAGCGGTGATCCAAAAGGATTCCATCAAAGAGTATGAGCTTCTGGCAAAGCATGGAGGCGGCTATCCCGGTTTCATCTCTTGGTTCAAACAAACGGTAATTTCCATTAGACCATTTCATTTCTTCATCTAGTTTGCGGCTAATGCAACAATCCTTTCGTATTAAACTTGTAGGCTAATGCAGAGTCTATGGACTCCGAATTGAGACAAGTCGCTAATGGTTTTGACTATAAGGTCTGTTCATTTGACAAATACGACATCAACGGGTATCGCTTTCGTACTTTTGGCAAAGAGCTATCTATGTCTGACCGAGAGTCTACAAATTGTTGTGTCTCCACTGTCGGCGAAGGAGGGGTCGAGTATTATGGAAGAGTTGAAGCAATTTATGAACTTACATTCTTTGGTGAAAACCCACCAAACGTGGTAGTCTTCAAATGTTATTGGTTCCAGCCGAAGGAGACTAGAAGGACTCATGAACATATAGGGCTAGTCGAAATCAAACAAAGCACCCATTTAGATGTTCCCGATGTCTATATTACGGCTCAAGAGGCGACCCAAGTTTTCTATCTACCGTGGGCCTGCCAAACTGATCCAAATCTGAATGGTTGGGATGTCGTTTATGATGTGCCGCCACATTTTAGACCACCTCCCCTCAATGAAGATGATTATGAACCTCACATTAACCCAGACACATATGAAGGAGAATTCTTCCAAGAAGCACGTGTTTCCAAAAAACGTTTCAAGAACCGCTTTACTTCACCCTAGAACATTGAGGTAGACAGCGACAGTGAATCCGACTTCACCCCTGAGCCGGAACAAGAAGAGACGGAAGAAGAAGAGGTTACTGCTGCGGATGACCTGTGAATGCTTGACCGATTACATAAAGGAGGCCTTCCACTTGTTGATGCATTTATTGATGATGCTGATGAGCACGTCATTACTAATAGTGATGATGATTATGCATTTATTGATCCCGGAGAATATATAGACGATGAAGATTAATATTAGTAATGTCAGGTATTCAATTATTATTATGTACATATATATTATTAATTAGTTCATGTTATTAGGTATTCAAATTTTTTTATGTTGTACTAATTTCGTTTATTCTTTGTCATTGCAGGTGTTGACAGATGGTGGGCGCGGGTCGAGAGCGCTCCGAGCCTCCTTCCTCGGCGCGTGCTGGGAGGGGTGCTATTATTCCACCCCAGCACCTCCGGAGAGCGCTGGTAGACAGTATGCAGACACCGGCGGGCGCTTCTTCTTCGGCCGGGAGAGGTCGGGGGAAGACGAAGAGGGGTGCTAGAGGTGGACGTGGCGGCGGGAGAGGTAGGAAGGCTGCTGCGCCTTCCTCGACGCCACCCCCAGCTGATTCTCGCGACACAGGAGTGCTCCGTCTCAGGTGGACCCGTCTGACTTGGACCCGTCTCGGACTCCGGTGCACGAGTCTCGGGCCGACGAGCCTCGGGTCGCCGAGCCTTCGTCCCAGGAGACTCCGGTCCCAGAGTCTTCGTCCCACGTGACTCCGGAGGCTAGTGGCCATGCTGATGGTGGCGAGGACAGCTTTTCCGAGGATAGCTATAGCGAGGGCGAGCTGGTTGAGGAGGGCAAGAAGGTCTACCAGCGTGGTGGTACAAAGCTCCTGCTCGTGCCGGCGACCCGCGATCAGAGGTGGTTGATTGTGCCTAACGGGGAGAAGTAAGTGCATTTACTCTTTTTAAACTTTTGCCTTCATGTTTCTTCAAATTAATATCTAATGTGTTGGCCTTGTCATACTGCAGGGGTTGGAAACATGCCCCTGGTGTCCGCATGCCCAACCAGGTCCTTGGTGTGCTTTCCCGGCACCACTTCCCGGGGTGGGTCACGTTGCCCGGTGAGGGTGAGGTTCGACAGCTAGCACTGAGCTGGGAGCTGTACGTGGCTGCCCCGGCCCCGCCGGAGGAGAGGGTCGACGGTGTCTTGTGCGAGACGGTGGCCGACATTGTGATCCGGCGGTTTTGGGTAATTTCTCCTTTACAGAATTAAAAATCAACAGCACCTAGTGATTATACTAATCAGTGTTGTCTTGTTTGATTGCAGACCTTCTACAGGTGTCTTGAGGAACACGAGGCGGACGCGGCTATTGTTCTCGTAGCCGAGTGCAAGCGCCTATTTCAGAACTTACGGCACGAGACTCGGGTGCAGGCTATTCGAGACTACTACGCCTCGACTAACATTAAGAGGGCCAAGAAGAAGTGCCGCGCCAAGTTTCTGAGTAAGGAGAAGTACATGAAATTAATTACCTATTCTTAAGGCCTTGTACTTAGTTTCCCTGATTTGATTCGTAGGCGTAGCGCTGAAATTTCTCTTGTCTAACTTACGTGACCCCGAGATGGTGTGCGGATAGGATGGACTGTTGGGAGGCGTTGGTGGATGAGTGGTGCTCTCCCCAATGGCTAGCCGTCCACAACAAGGCCAAGGATAAGCGTGCCCAAATGAAAGGTGTGCCACACCATCAAGGGAGCTCCAACCTGTTTGAGTTCGGGGATCACTGGGTATGTGGTTTGCTTCATGATTCATGCAATTTCATTCTTCATGCTAGCTTGAGCCCTTAACTAATATTTTGTTCCTCTCTTTTAGGCACGACACAACAAGAAGGAGGTGCCACCGCTGTTCGACCTCTATGCCATGGCCCATACTGCCCCGTACAAGAAGGCCAAGGCATTCTCTGAGGATGACCTCGATCATCCACAGAGCTTCAGCAACATCTCCTCCCACAACAAGCTCGTGAGGTACAGAGATGAGGGGAAGACGAGGAAAGGGGAGGACTTCAACCCGAGCCAGAGTCCTTTTGATCCAGAGCTCGTGATGATATCTGGTGGCGGGAGGCCCCATGGCTCGATAGCCATTGGGGATGGACTGATACGTTGTGCTAGAACTCTCCCGGAGATCAAGAAGCGCCAGACGAGCTCCGATCCTGAGATAAGGCCTCGTCCATGGCCAATGGAGCTCGCCATCGAGGCTAGGGCCCAGGAGCTTCTGGCGGAGGCAAACAGGCAGGCGGCGGAGAGGGAGAGGTACATGGAGGAGAGGACGGCTAGGCTGGTGGAGGAGGAGAGGAACCGGAACGACGCGTCTCACCGGGCCCTATACGAGCTCCTCGTGGTAAGTTTCTCCTGCATATTAGCCAAATCATGCACGTAATGTTCGATTCATCACTAACTAATATGACTGACTTGTGAAAACAAAATGTGCAGACCGTGTGCCAGAACAACGGTCAGACCCCTCCGCCGATGCCCCAGATTGGTATAGCGCCCACGGTGAGTTTCATTTGAATGGTCATTAGTTACTAGTATTCACATTTGAGTTGCATCATGCTAACGAGACATTGCAAATGATCTTTGGTGCAGCATGCCTCCCGACAAGCATCGACCGATCCTTCTGCGTCTGCCGCAACCCCGACCGGTCCTTCCTCGTCTCACACTGGCGCAAATCTGACCGGTCCTTCACCTCCGTGATGATGGTAAGTTTTCCTAAGTGTTTTGCTTAACAAATGCATACTTAGCTTAAGAAATGACCTATTTAACTCCAAAATGACCTATACTTAGCTTATTTTCCTCGAAAATGACATAATAACCTTACTTAGCTCCAAAATGACATATTTTACCTAGGATAGCTATAAAATGACCTATACTTAGTATTTTTTCCTCCTAAATGACTTGATATGCTTAGTTAGCTAAAAAATGGCATAACTATCTAGGATAGCTCAATAATGATCTATACTTAGCTTAGCTAGTTCATTTATGACATAATTACCTCACTTAGGTAAAAAATGGCATAATAACCTTGGTTTAGCTCCAAAATGACCTATACTTAGCTTATTTTCCTCGAAAATGACATAATAACCTTACTTAGCTCCAAACTGACATACTTTACCTAGGATAGCTATAAAATGACCTATACTTAGCATTTTTTCCTCCTAAATGACTTAATATGCTTAGTTAGCTAAAAATGGCATAACTACCTAGGATAGCTCCAAAATGACCTATACTTAGCATCTTTAGTTCATTTGTGACATACTTAGCATACTTAGGTAAAAAATGGCATGATGACCTTGGTTTAGCTCCAAAATGACATAGACTTAGCTTATTTTCCTCCAAAATGACAAAATAACCTTACCTACCTCCAAAATGACCGATTTTAACTAGGATACCACTAAAATGACCTACACTTGCCATTTTGTCCTCCAAAATGAATAAATATGCTTAGTTAGCTCAAAAATGGCATAACTACCTAGGTTAGCTCAAAAATGACCTATACTTAGCTTCTTCTGTTCATTTATGACATACTTAGCATACTTAGGTAAAAAATGGCATGATAACCTTGGTTTAGCTCCAAAATGACATAGACTTAGCTTATTTTCCTCCAAAATGACATAATAACCTTACTAAGCTCCAAAATGACCTATTTACCTAGCTTAGCTCTAAAATGACGTACACTTAGCATTTTTACCTAGCTTAGCTAAAAAATGGCATTTTTACCTACCTTAGTTAGAAGAAGAAGAAGATAAAGAAGAGGAGAGGAGAAAAAGAAAGAGAAGAAAAATTCTTCTTCTTCTTCTTCTTCTTCTTCTTTTTCTTCTTCTTTTTCTTCTTCTTCTTCTAGCTAGTCTTCTTCTTCTTCTTCTTCTTCTTCTAACTTTCTTCTTTCCCAATTTGCAGATTTGCTTTAGATGAGGAAGCTTGCGTTGATGGAGTCTACTCTTCTCCTTGTGCTTCCTTTTTGTTTTCATTTCGTACGATGAACTTTGTTGTTGGAAACTTGTTGTTGGATATGTTGTTCGAAACTTGTTGTTGGATATGTTGTTGGAAACTTGTTGTTGGAAACTTGTTGTTGGATATGTGTTGGTATGCTTGTTGAAAGTATTTTCAAATGTGTATATATATATCTGTGAAATTCTATGAAATTAAATGAATTTAAGAAAAAACAGAAAAAACAGGGGCTATACAGGCTCTTTGCCGTCTGCTGGCAGACGGCAAAGAGCTTTGCCATCTGCCAGCAGACGGCAAAGCTGCCACGTGGCAGCTACCTGTGCAACCTGGGGGGGCACTGGTCTGGCCTATATGGTTGCTTTGCCGTCTGCTGGCAGACGGCAAAGACCTTTGCATATTTGCCATCTGCCAGCAGACGGCATAGCGAGCCACGTGGCAGCTACCTGGGGGGAACCTGGGCTGGCCTATTTGGCCACTTTGCCGTCTGCTAGCAGACGGCAAAGCACGCCGTTAACGCCTTAATGGACCTAAGCTGCCGCGTGTGCCGTCCACGCCCTTTGCCGTCTGCTGGCAGACGGCAAAGACCTTTGCATCTTTGCCGTCTGCCAGCAGACGGCAAAGTGCCCTTTACCGTGGCTTGTTCAGCCGGATGTCGTGCTGTCTGCTGGCTGACGGCAAAGACCTTTGCCGTCCGCAATGCATGCCTTTGCCGTCAGCCATGGCAGACGGCAAAGATCCTGATTCCAGTAGTGATGCATATTTACTACATGTACTTTCGTTGGCATGTTCTCTTTCCTTGACCCAATATATAGGGGAAACTCCACTATGACATAAATTGGCTAAAGTGTGCATGAAATTCAATTTCATATCTATATGCACATATTTATGTGGAGTTTTGTCCTATGTATTGTTGGTCCACTAACTTTTTGGTCCCAATAAGTTTGGGTACCACTTTGTTTGTGGTGTTGTTCTAGGAACAATTGGAGATACATTGGACACTCAGCTCACTTACAAGGAAGGTAATGACACCATGTGCTTATTGGAGCCTTTCTAGGATGATCGATGAAACATTATCTACTACATCAATCCAATGCTATCTCGGTAACAAGTATCTACTTCATGCATACATTAATTGCATTCAACCTTTGTAGGTTGCATCATGGCATGAAGCTCTTGATTCATTCTTGTGGTACTTGTTTCCTTTCTCAAAGCGTCTCAACGATGATGTCATATTGCTAGTTGTGATGTCTTTGATGTTCGTGTCTTGGGAGTTCATTTATGTACAATAAGAAAATATTAGACTATGTGCTATGCTTTCAAGCAAAGATCTTATTGGTATATTTATGACTTCCTTTTGGATATCTTGTTTGTTCCTTCTTGTAACTATTTCGTGTGTACATCATTCTTTGTGGATATATCATCATGATTGCCCTCTACCTAGAATCTTATACACAGGAGAGAAGTTACATCTCTAGTTGATATCCTGTTTTCTTTCACGTCCACCGTTGCATTTCCTTTTTATTTACTTGGTGGTTTCGTGAAAGAATCGGTCTTGAGTGCGGATCTTATATCCTTGCATCTTGATGCACTCTTTGGTGGTGAAGATTATTTTCCTCATGCTTGTCTTCACGAGGGTTTTGCCATTTCGATTGGTATCCCTCCTCCTGACAATGCTATTATTTCCTATCTTCACCAGGGGTTGTCACAAGCTTTGGTTTTTAATTCTCTTATTAGTAAGCTTGTGGACCCATTTGCTAGTGGTTTGTGTTTGTGGGAAGGATATGGACTGCACTTTGTGTCTCATTTCATCAAGACTATGTTGATGCTTAATGCTCATCCTTATATTAGTCTTCTCAAGTGCTTTGCCATGACTCACACACATCATTTTGGTTGAGCCTATTCTTAAATTGCCTCTTTTACATGTTGCTCAACCATATGTTTGGTGCAAGTGATATTCTTATTGTCTTATCTACTTGCTTGCACTTATTGTGTGTTTCTATTCATTTTGGGGGAGTAATGATCCTATTTTGTGCTCTTGTATCCAAATACAAAAATTCTTAATAGTGTGCAAATCATGGGGAGCTTCTCTAGTTTCTTTAGGACACTCTTTTGCCCATCATAATATCTTTTATTAATGTGGCTCATTGGATCATGTGATTGTTTGGTCCAATTGGTATCTTTTGATTGCTTGCTTCTCTGGTGTATGTCTTTGTGCCATACAATCCTTTTTTGCAATCTTTGGATCCTCAATATAGTTTGTTTTCCTCCAACTACTTATCATTGGATATGTGTATTTCATTGCACTCATATTTTAAGAAATACACACCTTTTGGAGGAACACCTATTATATTGGCTTTCTAAGCTTTTCGCCCATTTTCGCAATCGATGCCAATGGGGGAGAAGTTTAGAGAGTTTAGTTTGGAATGCTTAGAGAGTTTTGCTTTTATTGCTTAAACATTTGCATCTCACACCCATGCATTGCTCTGCATGTGTGTGTGCTTGGTTGTGCTTATTTCCTTATATAAACTCTCTTGAAAGTGGTTGTCATCATTTACCAAAATGGGGGAGATTGTAAGAGCACATTTATCCATGTGTGGTTTTGGTAATTGATGACACCCCTATGTACTAATGGTTGCCTTGAGTTATATTCGAAGGATTTGTCCATAGGTACTTCTTGAAGTCCATCTGTTGGTGTCAAGGAGTTTATATGGTGACCAAGGTGGTATTCAAGGTTTTATCCAAAGATTGGTCATGTGAGAGTTGATCTTATTGCAAGCTTGTCTTGAAGAAGAAGATTGTGTGAGCATTCATGTTTACCTTCAAGACATCATCTTTATGAATAGAGAAGTGAAGATACAAGGTTGATCAAGACTAAGTCAAAAAGTGAATCAAGTTGATCAACACACAAAGCGTACAAGATGTACCGAGAGGGATCAAGTGATCCCATGGTGTGCTAAGCATTGTCCATTACGCTTTGTGTACTAACCCATGGTCTACGTGAGAGGTCTTTGTGGGGTTAGGTATATTTCCATGGGCTTGCATCAAGAGGAAGATCCCATACATCCCATGGAAGATGACATCAAGTGGAGATCGTCATCAAGGTTGCGATGTGCAAGCTCAAGTGAAGCATCACGGACAGATCATGCTTGAGGCTTGTCGTTCATTGTGGTGACAATGGACTTGTGAATATGTGCCGAAGAGTGGCTCACCCATAGTGGAGTATGGGGGAGCAATCAACTAGTCTTCATCAAGCCGGCGCAATCAAGAAAGGTGGTCCATCTTGAGGAAGTCAAGATCGTCATCATCTAGCTCAAGTGGACTATGCGCAAGGCAAAGGTTTGCCCTTGATAGGTTTTCTATTTTACCGGTCTCATGGTGATAGTTTGGAGACCGGGTTATAGGATCGATAGCCGTACTATCAAGGGGGGCTCTCAAGTGAGTAGCTTGATCGTATCGTTCGTTGAGAGCTCAAACCATTGCATTCTTGGCATCATCATCTTTCTTGGTTCTTGGTTGGCTTTTCTCTTTGTGGGTTCTTGAGCTTATGGTCAGCTTCATGACAAGCTCAAGTTCATCGAAAACGGAGTCCATATGCATCTTCTATGATGTTTTCGATGTTGGAGGTTTTACCGGTCTTATCCGAGGAAGGGTTCTCACCATTTTCTTATGGGCCTTTTCTCTTTTGCTTCTTATTGATATTTCTATCAAGATTGTGTTATCCCATGTCGTTAGCTTTCCAACAAACTTGGTTTCGTTGAATTCGGAGTCCGTTTGCAGAAGTTGTGGCTGTTTTGGTAAAGGCTGCAGCGGTACTACCGCGGCTAGAGCGGATGTAATTTTTTACTACCGCTCCAGAGCGGTACTACCGCAGCTCCTGAGCGGTAGTACCGCTCCGGACCAATATCTCGTGTTTTGTCTTGCGGAGGTAGGCACGGAAGTTTTTTTTAGTACTGCTCGCATGCAGTAGTACCGCTACCCTTTGCGGTAGTACCGCTATCCCTAGCGGTAGTACCGTGAGGACGAGCGGTAGTACCGCTCCGGCGGTTCTACTGGCCTTTTGCCTCCTCGCTGTTGTTTTTCAAATGGCTACTACCGCCCTAGCGGTAGTACCGCTCCTTGGAGCGGTAGTACCGCTCTGTGCGGGCTGTGAGCATAACGGTTGGATTTTTCCCCACCTATAAAAGGGGGTCTTCTTCCCCATTGAACCCCATCTCTTTAGCTCGTGTTCTTCCCCCATTGTTGACCTTCTTCGAGCTTGCTAACTCTCAATCCCTCCAATGATTCTTGCTAGTTCTTGAGGGAAAAGAGAGAGGAGATCTAGATCCACATTTCCACCAATCACTTTCTCCTCTAAGTGAGGGGAACCCCTTGGATCTAGATCTTGGAGTTCTTCGTGTTCTTCTTCGTTCTTCCTCTCATTTTCCTCCCTAGCATTAGTTGCTTTGGTGGGATTTTGGAGAGAAGGACTTGGGCACTCCGTGTTCCCTTGCCATTGCATTTGGTGCATAGGTTTGAGTTCTCCACGGTGATACGTGGAAGTGAAGTTTGAGAAGCTTATTACTCTTGTGTGTTTGAGCACCCTAGAGCTTGTTCCTCTTGGGTGCTTTGGTGCCCTAGACGGTTGGTGGTGCCTCGGAGCTTAATCATTGTGGTGCAAAGCTCTGGGCAAGCTTCGGGGTCTCCAATTAGGTTGTGGAAATTGCCCCGAGCATTTGAGTTCACCTCGGAGCCACAATCCATTGTGGTGAAGCTTCGTGGTGTTGTTCGGAGTCTCCAATTAAGTTGTGGAGTTTGCCCCAACCTTGTTTGTACGGGTTCGGTGACCGCCCTCAAGGGTCCCTTAGTGGAATCACGGCATCTTGCTTTGTGCGAGGGCATGAGGAGATTACGGTGGCCCTAGTGGCTTCTTGGGGAGCATTGTGCCTCCACACCGCTCCGAACGGAGATTAGCATCCGCAAGGGTGTGAACTTCGGGATACATCGTCGTCTCCGCGTGCCTCGGTTATCTCTTACCCGAGCCCTTTACTTATGCACTTTATTTGTGATAGCCATATTGTTTCTTGTTATATATCTTGCTATCACTTAGTTGTCTATCTTGCTTAGCATAAGTTTTTGGTGCACATAGGTGAGCCTAGTTGTTTTAGGTTTTGTGCTTGACTAATTAAACGATAGTTTTATTCCGCATTTGTTCAAGCCTAAACCGTAATTATTTTAAAGCGCCTATTCACCCCCCCCCCCTCTAGGCGACATCCACGTCCTTTCAGCGTGGACCACTGTCGGTGCAGAGGGAGCCGGCTCCCACGGAGGTGGTACGTCGCCGTGTCAGGGCGGAGGACGAGCACGTCCGACGCTACATGGCTGCGTTGGACGTCAGGTTCTCCAATACCTGGCAGGTTCTTCAGGGATCTCACCCGAGCTATGATCCTGTCATGGTTCCTTCTCTTTGGGTGTCCACCGCCTGCGCCGCGTGACGTCAACTGGATCTGTATTAGTGATATTATATAATAATATTCGAGATGTATTAGTGATACTATTTGATGATGTATTAGTGATATTATATGGTCATATTTTTGCATTGCCTTGTATTGATTTGCATATCTCCGGTTTTGCTTATTGAATGCATTCTAATTGTTTTATATTTGTTCTGGGTTACTTAAGGTATGGACGGTAGAGACAGAGACATGACGGAAGAGGATGTCATGTACGACATGATACGCTCCGGAAACGAAAAGAATGAAGAAGTAGATGATGGCTCACAATACGTTAACCCATCCGGTGAGGGAATTGAGGAAGAACAACCAAGAGACGAAGGGGAACCAGCTGACAATGATGGCGAAGAAATTTTTCTCCCTTTAACAAAGTCCGGCGAGGTATTAATTTGCCCTCTGGTGATCATCAGAAGTATTGATTGATTTGTATATATTAACGAATCTTTCTTCTTTTAGCCCTCCGGATCGAGCAAATCTTCTACAAGCGTTAAACGTGGCCCGACAAAAATGTTGAAAGAAGGCATAAAGTACAACATCGATCAAATCAGAGTAGATGGCGAACCGATTGCTCCTAAAGTGAATGCGAACAAATTTATACGTCAATATCCCAATCACCGCTCAAGAATGGAATCAGCCAAAAGATCCTGGAGTTCCTTTTGTCAGCGAAAGAGCAAAAAATCTGCTTTAGAAGGCGCTCATGAAACATTTCACCCTACCAGAGAGTCTCACAGATCTCCAATGGGAGAAAGTCAAGAAGTGTGCTCTTAAGAAGATGGCCACACAATTCCAGAGTTGGAAGATAAGATTATGGACAAATTACCTGAAAGAAGGAAAGAAGACTCCAGAATTCAAAGGAGAACTAGTGAAGTTAAAAGATGACTGGGACAAATTTGTGGAGTTCAAGGAATCAGAAGAAGCTAACGAACGGTCGAGAGTAAACAAGATAAATGCAGCCAAAAAAACTTGGCACCATCATCTGGGGCCAGGTGGCTACAAGTCTGGGTTGCCTAAGTGGGAGGAATCCGAGAGAAACATGAAGGCTGCAGGGGTCACTCCAGTAATAGAGACTTGGCCCGACCGATGCAGGACTTGGTTTTATGCACATGCATGGGGGAAAGTTGGACCCAAAGACAGGGGAGGTTCTTGAACAGGCAAGTCTTAAAGAAGCCATGCACGAGTTACTTAAAGCAATAAAAGAAGCTCAAATGGGTGTGTACCAGCCCGAGAGAGAGAACGACGAGCTTACACGTGCCCTCAAGAATCCTGAACACCCGGGACGAACACGAGCCAAAAGCGTTGTTCCGTGGCTTCTGGGGTTTCCGGATTGGAACGACAGTTACAGAAGCCGTGAGAGAAAGAAGAAGCATGAAGTATATCAGATTCAAATGATAGAATCAAAGAACGCGGACTTGGAATGCAAATACATGCTGCAGCAGGAGCAAATCAACAAACTTAGCCAGCAAGCCGCGTCTCAGCAGCAGGAGCAACCAGATGCAGCATTGGATGGTACCATTCCATCATCTATGCCGAAAAGCAGTGTGGGTTCCACGGGGGTCCCGGCCGATGATGCACTGCTGGCTCGCTACCCCGTGGATGATATCCTAGAGTCGACAGTTTGTGAGCTACACGTGAAACTGAAGAACATATCCATGAAGGTGGCGGACGGCTTTGCTTTACCGAGTGCACTTGAAGCAACCTTCCATGGCAATCCGATTCCACCTGGCTATGCTCGTGTCGGGGTGGATGAAGTTGTGTCGGCATATGACTCACTATAACTTGACCATGTTGGAGGTGAAGGGGAGCGGACACTGGGAGAAGCCATGCGTTGTCTCATTTTATGGAAAAAGGAATGCATCGTGTTGCCAAACTCGATGCCAAGGCCACCGACTCCTCTTCCAAGTCTGCCGCGTCAGCAGACTACAACCCATGTCGAGACGGAGCGCAGGGCGAGTCCGCCATATCGATCTCCGCCGCGTCAGCATAATCCATCCGAGACGGAGCCTAGCGCGCGTCGGCAATATTAATCTCCGCCGTCTCCAAATCGGAAGAGAGCAAAAAAGAAGAAACCTGAGCCTCCTGTCAAAAAAAAGTTATCTTACGAGAAGACTGCCGAGGAAATCGATGAACAAGTGGCTAAGGAATTGCATGCCCATTTTGGACCGAAACCGCCCTCGCCGCCAAAGGAGAAAATACCTAAGGAAGTCGTACAACACTTTTTGGAAGCAGCTAAACCGGGGAAGAGAAGGCTGGTATCAGACTATGAACGCTCTATTAGCAAGTCCTATCATCTACAAAAAAAACCCGAAGTCGAGCGGTAGTAGTAAATGCGGGAAAACTGTTCCCCAGCTAGGAGAACAGGCAGTGCAATCGATCACCCCGCTCAAGGTGAGTACCGATAAGGTGGTAATAACCGATGCTCATAGAGAGAGGGCTAGAGAGATTGGTATCACTGTTGAACAACTCCTAGAGATCGAGGAATTCCCACCGACGGATCCGAATGAACTAGCATGGAAATATGTCCCCGGAACCCTCTGGTGACTCTTGAAGAGGAGAAGCTTCAATCAACCCAAATGTACAAGTTGCATGAGTGGTACAAGAGAGAGATAAAGATAGGGCGACAGAGCCTCATGGTGAAAGTCAAGCGAGAACATTACATCCATGAAAAAGATTTGTGGATTGAAAATGAAAAATTGTTTCAGTTATTCAATAAAAAAGCACTTGACAAATCTCTCGTCAGTTGCCACTGTTTGTAAGTGATTTCTTTCTGTAATTTAAGTCTCTCGCTCAGCTCGTTCATTACCTGTAATTATCCTCACTATATTCTTTTGTGTGGTATTATGCAGAATGAAGATTTTTGAACTGAAAAGAGATGGAGTCTATGGCATTGGGTTCATTGACCCAAATACCGTTAATGAAGCTGTGTTAACTACTTACTATAAAGACACAGAGAAAACCTTGCTATGGTTTTTGAAGGCCCTAAATACCAAACCAGAAATACTTTTACCTTACAACTTCAAGTGAGTGTTACTGTCTTGTACTACAAATTCTCTTTTTGCTTTTATATATATATATATATATATATATATATATATATACATATATATATATATATACATATATATATATATACATACATATATATATAATCGATGTTATGTGTATAGTTGATGAGTTATGCATGCCCACTTATACAAATCGTACCCGCAGCTTCCACTGGATCCTGCTAATCATTAGAGTTGACAATGGAACTGTGGAAGTACTGGACTCACTACGTAGAGACCCTGAAGAATACAGAAGCATGTATTCGATGCTCGACAGGTAATTTCAATCATTTACGCACTATGTCGGCCTCTTTAGTTCGTTTCCTGATATCAAGTAATTAGTAACTCCTTTATTCATTTTCTTTGCTGGGCAGGGTTTGGAAAAGTTCATCAAAGAGGTTAGAGGTGAATGGAAACAAGAGCTGAAATGGATAAAGCTCAAGGTATTTAAGTAGTACTAGCTACGTCCGCGCATCTCTTTAATTATAGTTTCAATACCATTATCATGCTTGATTATTATCTGATTGAATTATATTCTCGTAAAGTGCATGACGCAGGAAAAAGGGACTGATTTATGTGCATATTACGTTTGCGAGAACATTCGCTTTATGACCGAAAGGACCAAAACTACAAGAGATCTTTGGGTACGTAAACACCATTCACATTTTTTTATCATGATTCAATATATATACAGATAACTAACATATATTCATATTGATCTCCTTCTTTAAATATGCATGAGATGCGGGGCAAGCTCCTACCAAAGGACCGCATACGAGCAATTCAAGAGGAAATTGCGGGATTTTTGCTTGAGCAGGTCATATCTCCTGAGGGAGAATACCATTACACCTAATGCCTGCATGTAATGATTTGCAAATTGTAGGAGAAATTGTATAGACCAAATTGTACATATGTGTCTGCATGGTCGTACGAAAAGTTCTATGTATATGATTGGTTCTAGGATAAATTCTATTATATATGCATAATGTGTACAGTATATAGTAGCGTAAAATATGTTTGAAATGAAAAAGAATTAAATGGAATACACAAAAGGAAAAGAAAAAAATAGACAACAAAACCTAAACCCATAAACCCCAAAGCCCCTACTGACCGAGTGGCAGGGGTTTAGTCCCGGTTCGTAGCCTCCCTATACATTAGTCCCGGTTTGCGAACCGGGACTAATGGCCTGTTTTCTACTAGTGCAATGACGACATGAGATGGAGGAAGAGGAAGAGTTTGGGGAGCTACAAGGAACGCCAATGAGGTTCACATTTCAACAGCTAAAAGCAGCAACTGAGGAATTCACAGACAAGCTCGGGGAAGGAGGATTTGGGTCTGTTTTCAAGGGAAAATTTGTGGAAGAAAATATTGCAGTAAAACGTTTGGATCGAGCTGGTCAGGGAAAACGAGAATTTTTGGCAGAGGTTCAGACATTGACAGCATTCATCATATTAATCTGATGAGATTGATTGGTTTCTGTGTAGAGCAACCCCGTAGGCTCTTGGTATATGAGTACATGCCAAAAGGATCCTTGGACAGATGGATCTACTGTCAACATGGCAATGATGCAGCTCCTCTAGATTGGAGCACGCGGTGTAAGATTATAACTCATATAGATAAAGGCATGTCTTATCTTCACGAGGAGTGCACAAAATGAATTGCTCATTTGGATGTCAAACCACAAAATATAATCTTAGATGACAACTTCAATGCTAAACTTTCTGATTTTGGACTATGCAAGCTTATTGATACGGATACGAGTCAGGTGGTTACTTGAATGAGAGGCACACCTGGACATTTAGCTCCTGAATTGTTAATATCACAAATCATAGATGCTTATTGTTACATCATGTTAATATTGTTTTCATCTTTTGTGCATTTATAAGTTTCTTTTTACTGTTGTGGAATCAATATCTTGACATAAGCCAAGAGACAGATCTTGTGCCACTCCACCAGGTCGTATGAAACTGGCATGCATCCTGGCTCCCGGGACTCTTTCATAGAATTCCAACAATTTCTACAGAGACATGAAAGGACCACCTTCTCCTGCTTGCTTGATCGGAATCTATTCACATTTAGAATAGCTGAAGTGCTACTTAACTCTCTCAAACTTGCCAATTCCAAGGCTGATCAGCAAGGGAATTGGCAGGAATTTACAGAAAAGGCCAATGTCTACAACTTTGGTGCTGTGGCCATGGAAGTCATCAGCGGAAGAAAGAACCTTGACAACCTCGACACTTCCCGGTCGGAAGAGAACATCCATCTTATTACCCTATTGGAAGAAAAGGTGAAGAATGATCGCTTGGTAGATTTGATTGACAAGAACAGCAATGACATGCAAGCACACGAGCAAGATGTAATTCAGATGATGAAGCTCGTGATGTGGTGTTTGCAGATTGATTGCAAAAAAAAGGACTCAAATGTCCGAGGTAGTCAAGGTCTTGGAAGGTACGATGAATCCAGAGAGCAATATAGATCATAACTTTGTTGCAACAAACCAAGCGAATTTTGGCATTGTTGGAAATGTGACCTCCTCAGTTCCACCTCTAGCCTCACATGTATCAGGTCCCAGATGTAGTGAGATAATCATGACAAGATAGGCAATTAGATTATGAGTAGGACCGGAGATTTTCTTATGTAAAGCAAATGACAAGTCCGTTGTATCTTCTCAAATTACTACAATCTGAAGCCCGTTATCTCGAGTTAATATTACCTACAAAATATTTCAACATTGCAAACCTTCTTGTTCTACAACGGCTGGACTGAATTTGTTCATTAGAATGTTCAGTTTCTCCATATAATGCAGGTCTGTTTTTAGATCAACTAATTTAGTTATTTTTCTAGTCATTGTAGTTGAAATTAACAGCATATTTCAAAATGCTCCTGGGCTCCAACAGAGCAGAGAAATGGACAGATTGAATGAAATTTTGGGACTAACACGGATCAGTTAGAAACCACAAGCGCTTTTAAACTCTCCCTATTTCCACTGTGCATTTATTACATGATAATAGGTTGTGTCGTGCTTAGTAATGCATATTGTACATTACATTATGGATTCTTGGCTGCTCATCTCTGCTACTGTGACCATGTAATGCTCCCTGTTATAAGGCTATATGACATAAGATTTCACGACAATTTCAAAATTAATAGCACTAGTCGGGAGGTGCATGAGAAGTTGTTGCATACCATGCATTGCCGCTAGTGTGACTTCACGGTGCAGTTGATTAGCCGAATTAGTCCGCAGTAAGCTTTTCGTCACCATCTTGTTGCCGTGTGCTGAATCGATTGGCAGGAGGAGCCCTAGACTGTACATAGGCACAGATGATCCCTGAACCTGTGGTGAACGGTGCCTAACATCCAGTGCAAATAGAAGAAAGTAAAAGGAGGAAGGCTCAGAGGGCTACAGGAGGAAGGTTCAGAGGACTGCGCGTAGCGCAGTGGTGTGAGCTACCGGTGGGCACTCCACCCGCCCAGGTTCGATTCCCGTTCGGGATGAATTTCCGGTGCGGTCTCACCGGGGTCTTTACCCCCTTAATAATTTCGACTGCCCCGTGTGTGGGCAGCCGTGCCGCTCCCGCGCTTGTGTGCCCGTTCCCGCAGGGCCCGTAGTTATGGATTGCGTGGAGTATAAGTTTGTAGGTCTAGCTTGCGCACTAAGGGTATGTGTGTGTGAGTGGGGTGTAAGTGTGGTGTGTGTTAGTGCATGAGTTCAGATACTATGGATGTACTGTAGTCAAGAGGCTTAGAAAAGGAGGAAGGTTCATATTTCCTGATGCGGCGGGGGCGGTGGACGAGGAGGTCGATGGCAGCAACAGCAGCAGCGCATGTGGCGAGGGAAACGGGATTGCGTTGAGCCTAAGTTTGTAGGTCTAGCTTGCGCACTAGGGGTATGTGTGTGTGAGTGGGGTGTGTGTTAGTGCGTGAGTTCAGATACTACAGCTGTACTGTAGTCAAGAGGCTTAAAAAAAGAGGAAGGTTCACCTTTCTTGATGTGGCGAGGGCGGTGGAGGAGGAGGTCGACGGCGCACCACATTGCGCTACAGCCTTAACCAGCAGGCGCGGGACAGGCACAGCTGCCCACACACGGGGCCCGTTCCCGCAGGGCCTGTAGTTATGGATTATGTGGAGTATAAGTTCACACGGGGCCCGTTTCCGTAGGGGAAAAGCTAACAATCATCCGGCGGATCCCAATGGTCGCGTCCGCCACCTCCTCTAGATGACACATGTCCAAATAATGTCCCGTATAATGGTTCTGCAACAGAGACTATGTTTCTGAAACATATACGGTGTTGCAATAGTCTACGACGGATCTATGTTTTGCAACAAAATTTCTATTGCTAATTTTTTTTACAACAAAACCTCAGTTGCAAAAAAAATTACAACGAAACCTCAGTTGAAAAAAAATTCGCAACAAAACAGTTGCTGCAAAAAAAATCTGCAACAAGATCTAAGTTGCAGAAATAATTCTGCAACAAGACTTGTGTTGCGGACCTGCAGTGATGAAGACGTACCCGACTCGTCGATGCATCAAATCTAACGGTTCGTGAGCCGGCTGATCTTTTGGAAAGATTAGTCGACGGACGCGTATCATTGCCCTTCCCGTAGGGCCTGTAGTTACGGATTGCGTGGAGTATAAGTTTGTAGGTCTTGCTTGCCTCTCCCACACCTGCTTTTTAAGGCTGTAACGCAATATGGTGCCCATTCCCGCAGGGCCTGTAGTTATGGATTGCGTGGAGTATAAGTTTGTAGGTCTAGCTTGCGCACTAGGGGTATGCGTGTGTGAGTGGGGTGTAAGTGTGGTGTGTGTTAGTGCGTGAGTTTAGATACTACAGCTACACTGTAGTCAAGAGGCTTCAAAAAAAAGGAGGAAGGTTCACCTTTCTCGATGCGGTGGGGCGGTGGAGGAGGAGGTCGACGGCAGCGACAGCAGCAACGCTTGTGGCGGGGGAAACAAGATTGCGTGGAGTATAAGTTTGTAGGTCTGGCTTGCGCACTAGGGGTATGCGTGTGTGAGTGGCGTGTAAGTGCGGTGTGTGTTAGTGCGTGAGTTCAGATACTACAGTTGTACTGTAGTCAAGAGGCTTCAAAAAAAGGAGGAAGGTTCACCTTTCCCGATCCGGCGGGGGCGGTGGAGGAGGAGGTCGATAGCAGTAACAGCAGCAGCGCCTGTGGTGGGGGAAACGGGATTGCGTGGAGTATAAGTTTGTAGGTCTAGCTTGCGCACTAGGGGTATGCGTGTGTGAATGGGGTGTAAGTGTGCTGTGTGTTAGTGTGTTAGTTCTGATACTACAGATGTACTATAGTCAACAGGCTTAAAAAAGAGAGGAAGGTTCACCTTTCCCGATGCGGCGGGGGCGGTGGAGGAGGAGGTCGACGGCATCGACAGCAGCAGCGGTTGTGGCGGGGGAAACGTGCAGATAGGGAAGAGTGGCTACCTGACACAGGAAGCGCACGGGCAACCAGGAACCTCTGAGACTCGGGAAATGGTCCAATCGCCATGGCCGGCACCGCCGCCGGGCAGTGTGGCGGGGTGGTGGAGGAAGGGAACGGACGGAGGGCCCTGCTGAGTTTCTCTCTCTGGTCGATCTAGGCCACGAACGTTTTAACGAACGGAATCTCTTTTTTTAGGGAAAATGGAATCATCTTATCTAGGCCTCAATAAAATTCGCTCTCAAAGAAATCTGGGCATCTATATGGGCCGCGTAGTTGGGTACTGTCCAAGTCGAGGTGGGATTTGGATGATACCCTCCCCGGCGGCGTAGCCGGGTTCTCTTTTTTCGAAATGGCAGTTATCCTGCATTCATTAAGAAGAAAAGAGTTTCTCAGTTAATTAGGGAAAACCGAGCGAAAACCAGATTGCCCAGTTAATTATGGAGAACCGAGCGAAAACCATCACAACCGCTGAGCGGCACACATAAGAAATTCCACGCACACCACTCCAAAGAGGACCTCCGCGAGATAGCACACAGGCGTCATCGTCATCACTTCTCCCCTAGCTAGAGGCATCATCGCCATCCCTACACTCTGAGCAAACGACTCCGACTTTGCCGCCGGTGATCGTCGACTCAACCCGCACCGTAGCGGACGCGTGAAGTAGCATGAAGATCCGCGCCAAAGCTCAGCCACCTATGGCCAACCCATGCAGTGCCGAATCTGACGGAGAGCTCAGAAGGACAAATCCAGGCATGGCTGGCGCCGCGGAAGATCACCGAACGGACCACCTGTAGCATGTCATCGTATAGCACAGGGCCCCGCCGCCGCAGCTTCGATTCCACAGCAACAAACAAACCGAGGCAAAATCGCGGACACGTCGAAGAAGAGCCGACTACCGCAACCGTTGCCGCGCTGCCGACGTTGCTCCCACCATCATCAATGCCACAGAAGCCTGGTCGCCACAGCCACCGCAAACCACTAGTCCCGCTTGCCGATGCCGAGCTCCAAGACGAAGCCCCCAAGAGGGAAACGACACACCAAAGCGCCGTCATCGTCCGGTCACAAGATCAAGGGTTTCCCCTGGAGAGGCCATAATGGCCGGATCCATGCGGAAGGGGTGCGGCAATAAAACAACGATGCCTCCAGGGAGGTCAACGACGACCACAGCCGCCGCCATCGCTGGTCACGGCACCAGGCCGAGACAGGGTCTTCACCCATGCTCCCACACCACCTCGGCCGCACATCATCCTGCACCAACGCCGACAAGCCCACCACCCGCCACCACCATCAACATTGCCCATCGATGAAGAGGTGCCGAGACCGCAGCAGCCAACCGCAACTCGCGGAGCCCGGCGGCGACCAACCTCCGACACGAGGGCCCACCACAACACCCCTTCCACCACCACTGAACAAGCACATCGCAGCCAGAGCGACCACCCGCACCTCGCGGAGGCCACCACCGGCCCTCCCGCCACGCTGGCCAGCAGATCTGTTGATGACGAACCAAAGCAGGACCACCGGACGCGGCACGAGCCACCACGCATACCGAGCACCACGCCGGAAGGCACGGAGGAGCGCCGCCCGAGGCCTTCGACCACCACGGTCCCTGGCTGTAGTCCACGCGCCCGCCGGCGACAACAGGAGCAAGCACTTCGCGACGAGCCACCTCCCAGCGCCGTACCGGGCCTCCGAACAGCCCGAGCAAACTGCGGCAGCCAGACCACCGCACCACACCGCCCGGAGACCCACGACGCCCACGCCACGCCCAGCGCGCGGACGTTGCACCTCCCGCAAGACCACGCAGCCGCCCGACGTGCCCGCCTCGAGCCAGCCCGCGGCAACGCCAGATCCGCGCCAGATCGACGCTCCGCCCCGCACAAGGCCTCGCCGCGCGCAATGGCCACCTCGCGCCGGCCGGTGCAAGAGAGCACCGGCGCCGCCCCTCGCTGCACCCCACGTCGCCGCCGGCCCGATGCGCCCCGCCGAGCCGCGCCGCCCGCCTCCACAAGGCCGGCCGTCCCGCGCCGCCTGGACGCCTCGTGGCACTAGTAGAAAACAGACCTTTCGTCCGCCCCTTTAGTCCCGGTTTGATTACGGCCCGGGACTAATGTGAGCATTAGTCCCGGTTTGATTTCAGCATCATTAGTCCCGGTTCATTTGCTACCTATAGTCCCGGTTTGTGATACAAACCGGGACTAAAGGGGTGGTGGCAGGCTGGTGTCAGCTGGGGCCCCCACGAGCCCCTTTAGTCCCGGTTTGTATCACCAACCGGGACTAAAGGCCCCCCCCTTTAGTCCCGGTTGGAGATACCAACCGGGACTGGAAAAAAAATCAAAATTTTTTTTAAAAAAAAAATTTCAATTTTTTTTTCAAATTTTCTTTCCCAGCCCTTTAGTCCCGGTTGGTGTCTTCAACCGGGACTAAAGGTCTATCTTTAGTCCCGGTTGGAGATACCAACTGGGACTAAAGGGGGGGGGGGGCTGCGAGCCCCTAAATCTTAGAAAAATCATAACTAAATCATTCTAATTCAGAAAAATACAAATAATATATGAAAATTTGCAGAAAATAAAGATTTGTCCGAAGAAACAACAAGTTTTCGGTTTCGACAATTTTTTAAAACCACCAAATTCCAAAGGGAAATAGAGTTTTTGGACGTTTTAGACGTTTTAGGGTTTAGGGGCTAGGGTTTAGATTTCTAAGTTTAGGGTTAGGTTTTAGGGTTTGAACCTTTAGTTTTACTGTTTATAATAGAGTTTCGGACGTTTTAAGTCCCGGGTTTAGTGCTTTTCAATTTCAGGCTAATTTAGCTCAAAAAATCATTAAATCCATGAAAAAATAGCAAATGAAGTCAAAAAGGGTTGAAATTTAACGATGTGGCTTTGAACGGTTCATATTGAACACACAAAAATTCTGGAGTTGAAATAAGATTAAAAAAATGAAATGTCTTTATAACAGCTGAGTTTTCGTCTGAAACCCTGTTACTTCGAAAGAGATGGTCCAGTTTGTACACAAAGTGCATCCAGTTTTTGCCAGAACCCTCTCACCTTTTTAGCACAAGCTATTTGGGTGAAATGATGATACCATGGCAAGTTTCAACCTTTTCAGAGTTCATTTGTAGTGCTTTTCAATTTCGGCCTAAGTTAGCTCAAAAAATCATTAAATACATGAAAAATAGCAAATGAAGTCAGAAAGGGTTGAAATTTGAGGATGTGGCTTTGAATGGTTCATATTGAACACACGAAAATTCTTCAGTTAATATAAGTTTAAAAAAACTGAAATGTGGTCAAACTCTGGTCAAACTGTGGTCAAACTATTTATTCAATAAATATTAGTGTTACTATATAATATTGTTTTTTAGAATAATAGTTTCAAACTCAAACGGTGAACCGTGTGACATCATGCTCACATTTTTCTAATAATAATGGATATATTATTTGTCGAATTTTGATTTACAGATTTAAAGATATTAATTATGCCATTTTAAATGAATAAATGGCAAAATAATAATAATAATAATATTACTTATTTTATTTTCATTGAAATTCAATATTATTATTACTTATTTTATTTTGACCATTTTGTATTATTTTGGATTTTTTGATTTTTTTTGTTTTTTGATAATTTTTTATTTTTTTGAATTTTTTTCCTTTTTTTTAATTTTTTAAATTAATCATTGTTGTTTGTTAATCATTGTTGTTTGTTAATCATTGTTGTTTATTTTAATAATTGTTTGGAGTTCAAAAAATTAAATCATGTGACATCAAGACCTAAGGGTTAATAGGATTGATAGCTTACTGTTGTCAGGAAAACAACAAGTGCAGACTTGGAAACTAGGGGAGATAGAACCTGAAAGTTAAGCGTGCTGGGGCTGAAGTAGTGAGAGGATGGCTGACCGGCCAGGAAGTTAGACGATTTGAAATGAGTGTGGAGCAGTGAGGAGGGGTGATTAGAGATTAAATTGTCAAATAATTCAAAGATTCAAAAATCAGAAAAAATCAAAAAAAAAATCAAAAAAAATTTCCTTTAGTCCCGGTTGGTAACAGGGACTAAAGGTCCTGCATCCCCCGCCCCAGACACCCCCACGTGGAGGGCCTTTAGTGCCAGGCCGTGTTGAACCGGGACTAAAGGGGGGGAGGCCTTTTTAGTCCCCACCCTTTAGTGCCGGTTCCTGAACCGGCACTAAAGGCGTTTTAAACCGGGACTAAATCCCGTTTTTCCACTAGTGTGGAGAGGGAAGAGCCCCGCCGCCGCCGACGCACGCACGGGCTTTGCCCGGCGGCGTTCCCTGGCGACGGCGAGGGAGGGGAGAGGTGAGGTGGGGGCCGGCGGCGGCGGGGCAGTAGGGTTGTGCCCGGGCCGCTCGCGGGAGCGGCACGGGACTTGTGGATGCTTGTGACTCCGGTTTTTCAGGGCCTAACTATCACGTCACGGTGTGTTGCTCTAGCCAGGTTCTCTTTGACATCATCTGTTTGCTTCCTGTATCAACCAGGTTGAACATTATTTCCCATGGCAATATATTTTACAAATTCAGAGGATGATAAATAGAGTCCGGATCCCGGTGCTGTTCAAGCTAGGAACTACGGTTGCAACACCAACATGATGCCGGTACTGTTACCTGCTGCAATTTGTCTCGTTGTTCCTCATGCTTGTGCAGAGCTTTGCAACTTGCAAAGCCAGAGACTGTATGTTATCTGGATTCTGGAACTGCATTTGAAGCTTTGGTACAGCAAGGATGTTGTGAGGCTTTCTTTGCTTTGCTGTGTTCTCCTTTTGTTCTTACTACTAATTTCGAGTTGTAAGTTTCTAGTACCTGGGACTGGGATACACATGACATGACAGAATTAGTTGCGTGTGTTGGCGCCGCCTCCTCTCAGCACCGCTCTTCTTCTTCCTCTCACATAACTCTCACTTGTGGTTTCTGTCTTCTCTCAAGAACACACACACACCTGAGAAGAAACTCACACATACACACACTGTTTCCAGCCCTCACAGCCTCACACTTTTCTCATTGACTCAAATGACAATTTATACAAAGTCTGGCACTTAGCCATGACCTACGCACTCTGCACCATGCACCACTAACACTAGTAGGAAAACCCCCATTTGTCCCGGTTCGTAAGGGCCTTTAGTCCCGGTTCTGGAACCGGGACTAAAGGGTCGGGACTAAAGCCCAAAACCTTTAGTCCCGGTTCGCTTACGAACCGGGACCAAAGGGGCTCCACGTGGCCGCTGCGGGTAGCCCAGGCAGGAGGACCTTTGGTCCCGGTTGGTAACACCAACCGGGACCAAAAGGCCTCCACGTGGCCGCAGCGGGGAGCCCAGGCAGGAGGACCTTTAGTCCCGGTTGGTCCCCCCAACCGGGACCAAAGGTCATCCACGCGTCAGCTTCAAGCAGCAGCTGGGGGTTTTTTTTTTGAGGGGGGGAGGGGTTGGGGGGTTTTGGAGGGTTAATTTAGGGGTTTCATATTGTGTTAGCTAGCTAATAGGGAGAAGTGTCCTCTCTTTCTCCGTGCTCGGTCAACGGTAGCTACTATACATATAGAGATAACTCGATGCTAGCTAATAAGAAAATGAAGGAAACCATTAATTACACAAGATCGTCATGCTGAACATATATAGAGAGAAGTGACATCTCTTTCTCCGTGCTTGGTCGAACAACAAGTTTTCGTATATCTATCCGACGGTACTACATATATACAATATAACATCTTTTACAATCCCTAACATCATCTACCTAAGATCCAATCACAAATCCGCATGGTATTCCCCGTCTTTAGGTATGACGTGGTCAAGAAAGAATCCCGCCAATTCCTCTTGAATTGCTCGTATGCGATCATGTGGTAGGAGTTCATCCCGCATCTGCCAGATCTAATTTAAAGAAGGGGGTCAATACATGCATATATATAAATAAAACTCAACACAATTGATGGTAATATATAAAATAAAATTGTGAATATTATTTACGTACTTCAAATTGTTTGTCAGAGAAGCCCCGCTCAGAGGTCGAGTGGCGAATGAACTCGCATACGTAGTATGCACATAAAACAGTCCCTTCTTTCTGGTACAAGCACTTTACGAGAATAGAGTTCAATCAAACTGATAAGCAAGCATGGTAATAATATATTGATGAAAATTTGAATCAATTAGAGATGCGCGGAACTAGCTAGTACTACTTACTTTGGGGTGCGTAAATCGCAACTCTTTGTTTAGACCGAGAACCTTTCGGGTGAACTTCTTCCAAACCCTGCCAGGCAAAGAAAATGATTACTTGATATCAGGAAATTAACGAAAGTTGCATGCCGATATGGTCCCGGTATTGACTGAACTTACTTCTTGAGCATTGCAGTCATGTCCGCATAATTCTCGGGATCTTTACGTCTCGAGTCTAAGACAGTTACTAATGCCCCGTCAAGCTTAATGGATAGCAGAATAAAGTGGAAACTGCGGACGCATATATAACTCATCAATTACATTACTTAACCTCGAGTAAGCGAAACTGAGTATACAGAGAAGACAGCAATACTCACTTGAAGTTGTAAGGAAGGAGTATTTCCCTTTTGTTTTGATGTATAAGGAACGACTGTAGCAAGTTCTCCTCGGTCTCTTTGATTGAGTTTTTTACCGTCCATTCATTTACGGCATCTGGGCTAATGAACCCAACGTCGAAGATTCCTAGTTTTTTGCATTCGACGATCTTCAATCTGCATAATATAGTGAGGATAATTATATATACATGCAATGAACAAGCTGAGCTAGAGACTTAACTATAGAAGTAATACTTACAGACAGTAGGCAGTCATGAGTTGTTTGTCGAGGGCCCATTGATTGTATAACTGAAATAACTCCACAAATTCAACAGGCATCACGGAAAGTCCAATGAATTCGTGCTCTGGTTTCACTGCCATATACATAGTGTCTCTCCCAGACTCCCTGCAGGTTTTCATGTACCACTCATGCAATTTGTACATCATCGTTGTTAGAGGAGGATGATCAGGTTTGACGAGAGGCTTCCCGTGCAAGTATTCATATTCTTCTGTTACCTCAGCCGTTTGAAAAATTACATCATCCCCCAAGTAATCACCAGGATTGGTACCAGGCACCATCCCCGGATGATTAGCGACGATATCGCTAGACACCTTGAGCGGGGGGCACGATTGCTTCTCCTGTTCGCCGAGCTGGGGAATTGTTTTCCCACTTCTTCGTTCTGCTAACCTTGCATCACTAGAAGTACTTCCCGACCGCCGCGCTTCTACATATGTCTTTTTAATAATCCGGACATAGTTGGAATCCGGCGGAGGATCTAGCTTCTCCTTCGGAGGTGGAGTTTTCTTTGCAAAATGGTCCCTTACTTGGGCACGACATATCTCCTCGTTTTCAGACTCGGTCATCTCATATGGTAACTTTTCCAGAGGCTTTAGAGATGGACCGTATCTGAATTGCCTCTCGCCTCTGCTTGTACTGCTAGCCGCCGGAGCGGCGGCGTCTCTCTTCCGTCCTTGCTGACGAGGAGGAGAAGGAGGCGGAGTGCTCCGACGCGCCGGAGGAGCCGGAGCGGCGACGTCTGTCTTCCGCCGTTGCCGACGAGGCGGAGGAGGAGGCAGACTGCTCCGACGCGCCGGAGTAGGCGAAGGAGGAGGCGGAGTGCCCTCACGCATCGGAGGAGCCGGAGAAGGAGGCGGAGTGCCCTGATCACTCGCCGGAGGAGGAGGAGGAGGAGGAGGCGGAGTGCCCTGACTCGCCGGAGGAGGAGGAGGAGGCGGAGGCGTCCAGTTTGGAAGCTTGATGTACTCCTTCTGCCATAGACATGTACTCCTCAGAGCATGAACCAGCTGATTCTCCCCTTCACCTGTAGAGTGGTAAAGCTCGAGCTCCTCAAATCCCTCCATTACTTGATCCACCATCACAACAGCATAGCCATGTGGAATCGGAAGGCAGTGAAAAGTTCCGTTGGGTTGAGGAGGTGCAACAGAGCCGACAGCCGCCAATAAAGTGAGGTTATGGCATTTCGTCATAAGCTCGCAATTTTGAGCCTCCGTGATAGTATCCACGGGGTAGATAGGCTCCGTGAAGTCAGTCTGAACGGGCTCCGTGGAAGCCACGCTGCTTCTCCGCTGAGATGGCGGGGTAGCTTCTGGGGTAGCTTCGTGCCGCTGAGATAGTTGGCCGGCAGCTCGTTGGCTCTCAGCTTCCTCTAGCTTTTGTAGTCTTGCACTCATCTTCTGCATGTCGCTCAGCTCCGCTTTTCTCTTTCTCTTCCGGCTTCTGTAACCGCCTGCGTCGGGAAACCCAAACTTCCACGAAACGGAGCCTGGTGTGCCTCGTGTTCGTCCAGGGTGCTCAGCATTCCCTAGGGCCTCAGTCAGCTCATCCTTCTCTCTGTCGGGAATGAACGTCCCTTCCTGCGCTGCGGCGATATACTTCTGAAGCTTCGTGACGGGTATTGCAAGTTGCTCGTCCGTCCAACGGCACTTCCCTGTTTCAGGGTCCAAAGTTCCCCCAACCCCGAAGAACCAAGTCCTTGAACGGTCTGGCCAGTTCAATGTCTCTGGTTCGACCCCTTTAGCAATCAGGTCTTTCTCAGCTTTGTCCCACAACGGCCGGGCTTTGAGGTAGCCACCTGACCCCGTGTGATGGTGATACTGCTTCTTTGCAGCGTTGTTCTTGTTTGTCTCTGACATTTTCTTACTCTTGTCTGATGTCTTGTAGGCCACAAATGCGGGCCAGTGATCTCTTATCTTCTCAAATCGGCCGATGAATTCTGGAGTCTCACCTTTGTCGACAAACTTTGATTTCAACTCCTTCTTCCACCTCCTGAATAGATCTGCCATCTTCTTAAGAGCACACGCCTTGACCAGTGGCTCTATAACTGGCTTATTCGGATCCTCCTCTGGCGGTAGGGTGAAATTTGTCTTCAGCAAGGTCCAAAGATCATCTTTCTGTCTATCGGTGACATAATCACCTTCAGGGGCGTCGTCCTTAGGCTTATTCCATTGCTTGATGCTGATCGGGATGTTGTCCCTAACAATAGCTCCGCACTGAGCAGAAAATGCGTCCTTGGTCCGCTTGGGTTCAATCGGTAGGCCATCGTCCGCGAGTGCTGTGATCGTGAACCTTTCATCCTTGCGCAACCTCTTCTTCGGGCCTCGTCTCGTTACCGAAGTTTGGCTCGATTCGGAGGGCTATAAAAGAAGAAAGAAGAGTTAATATATGTACATACCAAAACAATTAATGCATCAATTAGCTAGTCAGCACCTCCGGAGCCATCATGATCATGTCACCGGAGCCATCATGATCATGTCCTTCCTCCTCCATTGTTCCATCGGTGTCGTTGAGAAACGACAAGACAGCATCACCTCCGGCGAGGATTATCTCCCCCAACAACTGTTCTTGTTCCAAGTCTCTTTGATCCATAGTTTCTGCAAATATAGAAGAATATATATATAGATGAGATCAGAAAAAAATTGGATCAACTTGTGCACATCCATAATGGGGGCATTCTTGATAAATCTATGTTACCGGAGTTATCTATGGATCATCATTGCTCGGTGCGGAGGGTTTGGGTGGCCTCGAGAGTTTATCGGGTAGGGACGGGAGGGGGTAGGAGATCGACAACGCTCTTTCTTCTAGGGTTTGGGTGGCCTCGAGAGTTTATCGGGTAGGAACGGGAGGGGGTAGGAGATCGACAACGCTCTTTCTTCTAGGGTTTGGGTGGCCTCGAGAGTTTATCGGGTAGGGACGGGAGGGGGTAGGAGATCGACAACGCTCTTTCTTCTAGGGTTTGGGTGGCCTCGAGAGTTTATCGGGTAGGGACGGGAGGGGGTAGGAGATCAACAACGCTCTTTCTTCTAGGGTTTGGGTGGCCTCGAGAGTTTATCGGGTAGGGACGGGAGGGGGTAGGAGATCGACAACGCTCTTTCTTCTAGGGTTTGGGTGGCTTCGAGAGTTTATCGGGTAGGGGCGGGAGGGGGTAGGAGCCGCTCTAAAATGATAACGGGGGGTGCTCCTGTGGTCTAAAATCGGTCTATTCACGATAGAAAATCTGAAAAAATACATACAAAACATATAAAAACGTCTGAAAAATTCTGAAAAAATACATCTATGATCCCTCATACATACATACATACATACAAAAAATACATCTAAAAAAATACATATATGATCCCTTACACATACATACATACATACATACATATATAAAAAATTCTATGAACAAAAATAAAATTGTATCAATGCATATATAAAAACTTTCTATGGATCATCATTGCTCATATATCAATGCATATATAAAAACTTTCTATGGATCATCATTGCTCATATATAAAAACTTTCTATAAACAAAAAAAACATACATCTATGAACATACTTTCGGACTCCTCCCCCCTCATTTTCCCGAGAAAGTTAGGGTATACTTTCGGACTCCTCCCCCCTCATTTTCCCGAGAGAGTTAGGGGACATACTTGCGGACTCCTCCCCCCTCATTTTCCCCGATTTACGCTCTTTCTTAATATGAACAAAAAAAATCATGAACGTTTAGTGAAGTTGCCCCTCCCCGATTTAGGCAAAGTAAAACCCCTTCGTGAAGGAACTTCTTTTTAGCCAACTTATTTTCTGCCAACAAAATACATATATCATATATACAAAAACATGGGATACCTTAATTAGTTCAATTTTTTGCCTTGACAAATCATTGAACCTTTTGACAGAAACCTCCCATAAACTCTTTCATAATTTTCTTTTGCATATTCTTTGCATATGAAAAAACATACATTTTCTTTTTTTCTTAAATGTAACTTTTGCATATATGTATGAACATACATACACAATTTTTTTTTCTAAAAATGCACATATGAACATATACAGAGAACATATACAGAGAACATACATACATAAAACTTTTCTAAAAATGTAACTTTTGCATATATGAACATATACAGAGAACATACATACATACATCAATGGACAAAACAAATCATCATATATATGAACAAAAAAAACATACATCAATGGACAATAGAAAGCATACATCAATGGATCATCCATACATCAACATGCATCCATATATTTAGAAAAACAATATGCATACATATCCATTTACTAAAAATTTATATGAACAAAAAATTTCTGTATGAAAAAAAAAATGCAGAGGGCGTCGGTTTGGCTTGCTCGAACGAGCACTCGAGGCCGCGTTCGGTGGTGGCCACGAATGGAGCTGGGGAGGGCGGATTGGTCGCCGGCGACGATGGTTGGCGGCGGCGCTTACGGGTGGCGTGCGGGGCCGGCGATGAGAAGGAAAGGGGAGGAGTCAGGGGCTCACCACGCTGTCGTAGGGAACGGCAGCGGGCTCGGGGAGGGCTCGAGGTCGCCGGAATCGGTGGCGGCAGTGACGAACGGCGTCGGGGAAGAAGGGGTCGCGGGCGCCGGCGTGGTGCTTCCCCGGGCAAACGAACGGGCAGAGGCGACGAGGTCGAGCGCGGGGAGGCTTCTGGGCCGGTCGGAACGGCGAGAGGAGGGCGGCGCGTCGGGGCAGGGCAGGGCGAGGGCGTCGACGGCGACGGCGACGAGGAGGCAGGGCGCGGCGATGGGAGAAATTGGGGAAAAATCCTAAGGGTTGGCTTATATAGCCACATCTTTCGTCCCGGTTGGAGCCATCAACCGGGACCAATGCCCACCATTCGTCCCGGTTGGAGCCACCAACCGGGACCAAAGGTCTCTTTTCGTCAGCCCAAAGGGCGGGAAGCAGAGACCTTTGGTCCCGGTTGGTGGCACCAACCGGGACCAAAGGTGGGTATTGGTCCCGGTTCGTTCCACCAACCGGGACCAAAGGTGGGTATTGGTCCCGGTTGGTGCCACCAACCGGGACCAAAGGGCTGCGGCTGGCACGGGTGGATGTTTAGTCCCACCTCGCTAGCTGAAGGGCGCCCATACTGGTTTATAAGCGCTGGTGTGCCTCCCCTTTCGAGCTCCTCTCTTATGCAGGCTTTCGGGCCTAAACCTGTCACTGCCTGTGGGCCTACTGGGCCTTCTGTGGGCCTGCATCCTGGCTCAACGAACGGTTGGGTTTCTAGTCGTATGCAGGCCATGATGGCCCAGTAGGCGGCATTTTTTTTATTTTTTTCCAGTATTTTTGTTTTGTTTTTTGCTTTACTTATTTTTTTTAATTTTTTTCCAGTATTTTTCTTCTGTTAGTTTAGTTCATTCTTTTTAACAAATAAATACTTTGATAATTTTAGTTAATATTTTAGTTGATTCTTTTTAGTTCATTCTTTTTAACAAATAAATTCTTTGATAATTTTAGTTAATATTTTAGTTCATTCTTTTTAACAAATAAATAATTTGATAATTTTAGTTAATAATTTGATAATTTTAGTTAATAATTTGATAACTTTACTAAAAAAATAGATTTTCGAGTGATTCTTTTTCCTGCTATTTAATATTACTGTGTTTTATCATTATATTCAATTTGGTAAGTTTTAGGTTATTTTAAATGGGTGTTTTATATATATTTTTGTTGCATAAATTTTATATAATTTTAAGTTTATAAAAGCTTTTTAGTTGATTCTTTTTGCTATTGAAGAATATTATAGTTTTGTTTTAGTTGATCATAACAAAATATTTTAATTGAGCCACCAACCGGGACTAAAGGCCTTGTCCTGGGAGTGGCTAAAATTTAGTCCCACCTCGCCAAGCGAGAGGGACTCGCAGCGGTTTATAAGCCCTGAGTGCAGAGACGAAGAACGATGAAGGAGAGGCGCAATGCTCACCTGCACGTTGCTTAGCTTCAGGCCTTGAGGAAATGGTGTAGACTGCACGGAGCTATCTGCAGTTTCTCAAGGCCTGAAGCTAAGCAACGTGCAGGTGAGCATTGCGCCTCTCCTTCATTTTTAATAACTTATTTTAACTCCGGACATTTTGTGTGTTCATTATGCACCATTCAAAGGCACATCATCAATGTTCAACCCTTTTCTGCCTTCATTTGCTATTTTTCATGCATTTAATGATTTGTTTTGAGCTAAATGACCCTGAAATTGAAAAGCACTACAAATGAAGTCTGAAAAGGTTGAAACTTGGCATGGTATCATAATTTCACCCACATAGCAAGTGCTAAAAAGTTGAGAGGGTTACGGCAAAAACTGGATGCACTTCGTGTACAAAACGGACAATCTCTTTCGAAGTATCAGGGTTTCGGACGAAAACTCATGTGTTACAAAAGGATTTCATTTTTTTGAACTTATTTGAACTCCATACTTTTTGTGTGTTCAAAATGCACCATTCAAAGCCACATCATCAATTTTCAACCCTTTCTGACTTCATTTCGTATTTTTCATGCACTTACTGATTTTTTTGAGCTAAATAACCCTGAAATTGAAAAGCACTTCAAATGAACTCTGAAAAGGTTGAAAGTTGGCATGGTATCATCATTTCACCCACATAGCATGTTATAAAAAGTTGAGAGGGTTACGGCAAAAACTGGATGCACTTCGTGTACAAAACGGACAATCTCTTTCGAAGTATCAGGGTTTCGGACGAAAACTCATGTGTTACAAAAGGCATTTCATTTCTTCACATGTAACTGCAATGATATAGTTGTGGAGAGAAAGTCTTCACTTTTTCTTCGCTTGTGTCCTTTGCTTATTGCGCCGTAACCATGGACAATCTTCATCGTTTAACTTGATGCTCGGGTCAACATTCACTGTGAAGGGAGCAATTTCATGAAACTTTTCATAATCTTCTGACATGTCTGTCTTGTCCTCCACTCCCACGATGTTTCTTTTCCCTGAAAGAACTATGTGGCGCTTTGGCTCATCGTATGATGTATTCGCTTCCTTATCTTTTCTTTTTCTCGGCTTGGTAGACATGTCCTTCACATAGAAAACCTGCGACACATCATTGGCTAGGACGAATGGTTCGTCTGCGTACCCAAGATTGTTGAGATCCACTGTTGTCATTCCGTACTGTGGGTCTACCTGTACCCCGCCTCCTGGCAGATTGACCCATTTGCACTGAAACAAAGGGACCTTGAAATCATGTCTATAGTCAAGTTCCCATATGTCCACTATGTAACCATAATATGTGTCCTTTCCCCTCTTGGTTGCTGCATCAAAGCGGACACCGCTGTTTTGGTTGGTGCTCTTTTGATCTTGGGCGATCGTGTAAAATGTATTCCCATTTATCTCGTACCCTTTGTAAGTCAATACAGTCGAAGATGGTCCCCTGGCCAACGAGTACAGCTCATCAGAAACAGTGTTGTCACCCATGAGACGTGTTTGCAACCAACTGCCGAAAGTCCTTATGTGTTCATATGTAATCCAGTCGTCACACTGCTCCGGGTGTTTGGAGCGCAGAATATTCTTGTGTTCATCGACATACAGGGTCACCAAGGTAGAATTCTGTAGAACTGTGTAGTGTGCTTGAGACAAGGAATGCCCGTCCCTACATATTATTGAGTCCGCTCCTAGCGTGCCTTTTCCAGTCAGTCTCCCCTCATACCGCGATTGAGGGAGACCAATCTTCTTAAGGCCAGGAATGAAGTCAACACAAAACCCAATGACATCCTCTGTTTGATGGCCCATGGAGATGCTTGCTTCTGGCCTAGCGCGGTTACGAACATGTTTCTTTAAGACTCCCATGAACCTCTCAAAGGGGAACATATTGTGTAGAAATACAGGGCCCAGAACGACAATCTCGTCGACTAGATGAACTAGGACGTGCGTCATGATATTGAAGAAGGATGGTGGGAACACCAGCTCGAAACTAACAAGACATTGCACCAAATCACTCCTTAACCTTGGCAGGATTTCTGGATCGATCACCTTCTGAGAGATTGCATTGAGGAATGCACATAGCTTCACAATGGCTAATCGAACGTTTTCCGGTAGAAGCCCCCTCAATGCAACCGGAAGCAGTTGCGTCATAATCACGTGGCAGTCATGAGACTTTAGGTTCTGGAACTTTTTCTCTGCCATATTTATTATTCCCTTTATATTCGACGAGAAGCCAGACGGGACCTTCATACTGAGCAGGCATTCAAAGAAGATTTCCTTCTCTTCTTTGGTAAGAGCGTAGCTGGCAGGACCTTCATACTGCTTTGGATGCATGCCGTCTTTTTCATGCACACGTTGTTGTTCCTCCCGTGCCTCCGGTGTATCTTTTGTCTTCCCATACACTCCCAAGAAGCCTAGCAGGTTCACGCAAAGATTCTTCGTCACGTGCATCACGTCGATTGCAGAGCGGACCTCTAGGTCTTTCCAATAGGGTAGGTCCCAAAATATAGATTTCTTCTTCCACATGGGTGCGCGTCCCGCATCGTCAGTCGGAACAGATAGTCCGCCAGGACCCTTTCCAAAGATTACTTGTAAATCATTGACCATATCAAGTATGTGATCACCAGTACGGAGGGCGGGCTTCTTCCGGTGATCTGCCTCACCTTTGAAATGCTTTCCTTTCTTTCGACATTGATGGTTGGTCGGAAGAAATCGACGATGCCCCAGGTACACATTCTTCCTGCATTTGTCCAAATATATACTGTCGGTGTCATCTAAACAGTGTGTGCATGCGTGGTATCCCTTGTTTGTCTGTCCTGAAAGGTTACTGAGAGCAGGCCAATCGTTGATGGTTACAAACAGCAACGCATGTAGGTCAAATTCCTCCTGTTTGTGCTCATCCCACACACGTACACCTTCTCCATTCCACAGCTGTAAAAGTTCTTCAACTAATGGCCTTAGGTACACATCAATGTCATTGCCGGGTTGCTTAGGGCCTTGGATGAGCACTGGCATCATAATGAACTTCCGCTTCATGCACAACCAAGGAGGAAGGTTATAGATACATAGAGTCACGGGCCAGGTGCTATGATTGCTGCTCTGCTCCCCAAAAGGATTAATGCCATCTGCACTTAAACCAAACCATACGTTCCTTGCGTCACCTGCAAAGTCCCCCCACCTTCTCTCGATTTTTCTCCACTGCGACCCGTCAGCGGGTGCTCTCAACTTCCCGTCTTTCTTACGGTCTTCTTTGTGCCATCGCATCAACTTGGCATGCTCTTTGTTTCTGAACAGACGTTTCAGCCGTGGTATTATAGGAGCATACCACATCACATTGGCAGGAACCCTCTTCCTGGGGCGCTCGCCCTCAACATCACCAGGGTCATCTCGTCTGATCTTATACCGCAATGCACCGCATACCGAGCATGCGTTCAAATCCTCGTACTCATCGCGGTAGAGGATGCAGTCATTAGGGCATGCATGTATCTTCTGCACCTCCAATCCTAGAGGGCATAGAACCTTCTTTGCTTCGTACGTACTGTCGGGCAATTCGTTATCCTTTGGAAGCTTCTTCTTCATTATTTTCAGCAGCGAACTAAATCCCTTGTCAGATACACCATTGTCTGCCTTCCATTGCAGCAATTCCAGTGTGGTACCGAGCTTTCTGTTGTCATCTTCGCAATTTGGGTACAACCATTTTTTGTGATCCTCTAACATGCGATCGAACTTGAACTTCTCCCTTTCACTTTCGCATTCTCTCTGTGCATCAACAATGACCCGGCGAAGATCATCATCGGGCACATCGTCTGGTTCCTCTTGATCTTCAGCTTCCCCCATTGCAGCATCACCGTATTCAGGGGGCGGGTAGTTGTCATCATCCTCTTCTTCTTCGTTGTCTTCCATCATAACCCCTCTTTCTCCGTGCTTGGTCCAAACATTATAGTGTGGCATAAAACCCTTCTCAAGCAGGTGGAAATGAAGGGTTTTAGAGTTGGAGAAAGCCTTCGTATTCTCACAGACAGTACATGGACAATGCATAAAACCATTCTGCTTGTTTGCCTCAGCCGCTTCGAGAAAATTATGCAGGCCCTTAATATACTCGGAGGTGCGTCGGTCACCGTACATCCATTGCCGGTTCATCTGCGTGCGTTATATAGTTCTTATTATTGAACAACATATAACTCTCTAGAGCATCTAATTAAAACACACAAGTAAGAACTTTTTTCTTTTAGAAAGAAGATAAGAACAAGAGGCTAACCACGGTGTTGCCGGCGCCAAGATGGGCGCGGGCGATCGACGGCGGTGAGGACGGGGACGGGACAGGATGGACCGCCAAACCTAGACAAATCTTGAGGAAAATGGAGCTTGGACAAGGAGCTTCGAGAGTAGAAAGCTTAAGTGTGGCTCGGGCATTTCATCGAACACCTCATGTGCATAGGAGGTGACCTAGAGCACCACAAAAGCTCTCCCACGGCCGGGCAAAAAAACACAGCAATGCATTGCTCTGCTCGCGGGCGGGGGGCTATATATAGGCCAACCATTGGTCCCGGTTCCAGCCACAAACCGGGACCAATGGTTGTGGGCCAGGAGCGAGGCGCATTGGTCCCGATTTGTGGCTGGAACCGGGACTAAAGGTGACCCCTTTGGTCCCGGTTCCAGCCACAAACCGGGACCAATGGTTGTGGGCCAGGAGCGAGGCGCATTGGTCCCGGTTCGTGTCTGGAACCGGGACAAAAGGGGTCAGACGAACCGGGACCAATGGCCCACGAGGCCCGGCCGGCGCCCTGGCCTCACGAACCGGGACCGATGCCCCCATGGGTCCCGGTTCGTGAGTGAACCGGGACTAATGGGCTTCTCAGGGGTGGACCGATGCCCTGTTTTGTACTAGTGTAACTAGACCTCCTAAAATCACTCCGGATCCACACGACTCGGCCATGTATGACCGGACACTACTCACGACCTGCCCATGCATGTTGCATGATGCCAACGATCCAAGCTTTTAGCCAGCCCACTAACTAACCGATGCATGCATTTGACTTGGGCTAAACACAAAATACTATTGTAGCTTGCATGCACACACATGAACACATCTCTATGTGTGCACACTGCCGGAGCTACTACTACACGCATGACTTACAAACAAATATGCAGATACATCATGACAAGATTAGTGCTAACAATCACCTCCCTAATCTTGTCATGCTAACTCATCAAAACGCCATGCAGATCACCCGCAATACCTTGCCGTAGACCACACCGTCTCCATCTTGCCGTGGCCGACGCCGTCGCCCATCACCACGTCCACTTGCCGCACATGACAGCCACCTCTTGACGTGGACGACGCCATCACGACGCCGATCATGACGCCCTCATTATCTTGCGGCATCGCACCGCAACCACATGTTCGCCACCGGTGCCACAACTCGCCTTTCATATTCTTGTGGTTTCCCCCCAAAAACCTAATTCTAGTTATTTGAGAATTCAAAACCCTAATTTTCCCTTTCCAAAGCAACCACCATCAAAAGTGGTAGATAAATTCCACAAAGATTCCTGGTGACTACCCAACCCATATATAACACAATTATACCATTCTCTAGTTCAAATATTGCCAATGGAAAATGATTCCATTTCTGCCTCTTTTGGACAATAAATCCAAACATATAGCTACCCACCTCCTAAATTAATGAAATTTGGGCACAACCTTCAGCAACCTCATCTACCCATCTGATAAACATCTTGGCATCATAGGATCAGTGAAAACCCTACTGCCAACCATGAAACACCTTTCCTCTTTTATGATCTTTGCTTGAAATGATTGATGTAAGTTTACCCTTTCTATGATTTAACCTCTCTATCATGCTTGCATAGCTTGGTGGCGTACCCTAGCAAAATATCACGGCCATTAGAGCTACCACGTGTCAGGAATGCGAGGGGCATGGCCATCTGTGCGGTTTCCGAGCCCAAAGCTTTGAGCCCCGCCTCGCCTTGCAGCCCCTCCAGCTCGCCCCGAGCTTTGCACCGCTGGTCCAGCATTGTCCTCATCTCCATTAAACCCAGCCAAGCACCTCCATGAGCTTCGTCCACCGTAGACGATGTATGAGCTATATTTAGACCGACCTGAGCTCGATTAATCACCCACAGCTCCTTCCCTATGCTCCATACCTCTGGTGGCCCAAGGAATCTAGCCAGGGAAGCTTTCTTCCCCAGCTCTGGTCAAATTGGCCGCCGGGACCGCTAGCAAGAATGCGAGCAAACTGGAGATCCTCTAACCGATGCCTCTCGACAACATAGGTAATGAAATATAACAAACACGAAAATAAGGGGCCAAAACCAAAATGGCGACATTTTTTTGAAACAGGAGTGGATGGGGGGATCGGTAATACCACCTAATTTAGAATTTTTTTCGACCAACGCGCAACAGCACGCAATCGTGAACCAACACTCTTCTGGGCGGGCTGTGTGGTCCGGCAGACACCCCCACACCTTCAGTTGCACACCCGACGGACCGCACGCAACTGGCACATGGCCCGGCATTTTTTCCTTTTTTTCCACCGAGAACTGGACACCATATCACACGCGCAACAACAGGCTAGGTGCCAAACGCGTAAGGCTGCTCGTAATGGGTAGTATCATAAGTTAGTATCATTCATATGATAGTAATGTATGATACTACATCCGTAATGCATAGTATCATACATTAGTATCTTAGATGAACTTATTTATTGTCATGCATGACACATTTTAGCATATCTTTTATTATGATACGGTATCATGACATGATACTCACCCCCCTCTTACTTCATTTAATTCGATGCCACCTTACCAAAATTATTTAGTTGGCATGCATGATACTAGTTAATACTCCCACTACGGACAGCCTGACTGGTGGGGACGCAGGGAAGCACCAGTTGCACACCCCGACGGACCGCGTGCAAGTACGGCGGCCCGACAAATTTTTTGTCTTTTTTTTTCACATTTTACCCGTAGGCCATGTTGCACGTGAAACCAGTGTTTTCCTAGTTTTTTCTGAAACTTTTTGCCTATATGTCGCACGCCCTGACCCTCCACGTGCAATGGCATATGACGTGACCAAGGCGTAATTGCACGCGACACAGCCAATGCGCAACTGCATGCGCTGCGGCCACGGACCACGTGCAACTGGCAAGGCCCGACAAATTTGACACCATGTTGTACGCGCAACTAGTTTTGTTTCACCCGTGGGTCACGACACCCCAGGCCACCCACCAGCTGCACGACCACCCCTCCACATGCAACTGCATGCACCGTACCCCGCATAAAACTAGGATTTTTTTGTCATTTTCAATTTTTTTTCACCATGGAACACAACATCCCAAGCCTAGCATGAAACTAGGTATTTTTGGTTTTTTTTGTTGCAAAATCTACTACCAGTTTTGGAAGTCCGCCCCTCAACGAGCAACTGCATGCGTCATACCGTACGTGCAACTAGGGGTACGACACAATAGCTAAGTCTAGCATGAAAACTACTCCCTCCGTTCCTAAATATTTGTCTTTTTAATGATTTTACTATGGACTACATACGGATGAATATAGACATAATTTAGAGTGTAGATTCATTCATTTTGCTTCGTATGTGGTCCATAGTTAAATCTTTAAAAAGATAAATATTTAGAAACGGAGGAAGTAGGTATTTTTGAGTTTTCTTGCAAATTGACTACCATTCGGACGACCGGCCCATAACATGCAACTGCATGCGCTGCAAATCCACGTGCAACACTAACACAACCAGTGGGGAGGCCCACTAGTTGCACAGTCGTTCGGCCACGCGCAATCACATGGCGACGTCCTGTGTGCAACTGGTGGAGGCCCGACCTTTTTTTCCACCCGTGGGCAATGGCAGAGGTAGAGGGTGGACAGGGTGGGCCACGGCCCACCTTGACATTAGGAAATGACATTTATACTATAGCAAAAAGTCTAAAAAAATAAAATAAAAAATAAAATTACATGCACAGTTGCACTGTTGGCCCACCCTGGCCCATTTTGCTAGGTCCGCCACTGCCCGTGGGTCATGACAGCCAAGTCACCCACTAGCTACTCATCCACCCCTCCACGCGCAACTGCATGCTTTGTACCCCGCGTGCAACTAGGTTTGTTTTTCACGGTGGAAGACAACATCCAAGTGTAGCAAGCAAACTAGTTTCTTTTGGATGGATTTTCTTGCAAATTGGTGACCAGTTGCACCGCTGGTCACACCATGTGCAACCGCGGGCGCCGCAAGCCCACGACCAACTACATGCGTCGTACCCCGTGTGCCACTAGTTTTTTTTTTCTTTTCTTAAATTTTCACCGTGGAACACAACGTCCAAGTCTTGCATGAAATTAGGTTTTTTTTGGGTTTTTTGTGTGTGGAAAGACCAACAGTTGCATGTCTGCCCATCCACACGCAACTGCGTGAGCCATACCCTGTGTGCAACTCAGTTTTTTTTATCCTTTTTTTTTACCGTGGGACAGAAACATCCAAGTTGTAGCATGAAAACTAGGTTTTTTTTTTTTTGCAAAATCGAGTACCAGTTGCCCATCCGCCCATCCACGCGCAACAGCATGCGCTGTATCTGGCGTGTAACTAGGGTTACTAGTAGAATGCCCGTGCGTTGCCACAGGCATTTTCAAAAAAAATACTGGTTGTATATATAAGCATTAGGCATGTCAAATTTCAACTTGACATAGAAAGTGGGTCTAAATTTCAAGCCTTACAATATCATTGTCCTTGTTGATTCCAATTAGGAAATATAAATCTGTAAAAAAAAACTCACCCTAAACTCTATACTTAATCTGAAGAAAAATTGCTTAGTTATTCTGATAATCTTGCTTATACAATTATGATAGTTAGGATAATCACCTAGGTGTTTTTAGATTTCAAATGAAAAAAACAACAACAATCACGAGGCCCTTAAGAAATCACGACATGATCCTGAATTTGATCTGTTACAAGATATATCCTTCCTAATATTCATATCTAGTGGTTAAAACTCCTACCCAACAATATACATATAATATGAACAACAATATTTTTCTGCATTTGCTAAATAATCATGCGAACAAAGGATGACTTGGGGCATCATGATCCAATAGTATATATACAGGATCGATGCGACGAAGATGACGAAGAACATCGAGATGGTTCCAACGTAGGATCTGTCTGGATTGTAAGGGAGTTTCGCGTGGCTCAATCGGCCCCTGTCTTTGTCAGCCACACCTAATAGAAGCAGCATACATGGCTATGCTGTTTTCGAGAACCTTAGCTTGAACAATCAGAGGAGAATGTAGCACCTGACAACAACGTAACTGCACGAGAAAGAGCTTACTACTGCCCCCACTCACAAATTGCCACCAATGCTTAAAGTGCCGACGTAATATTTCGAACCTTTGAGAAGCTCTCTGGTAACACAGGTGAAAAGATAAAGATGTAGTCAGTTCATTGTTAGACTCATTAACAATAACAAAGATGGGTAAGAAGAGAGGCTACCTATAGTCCTCATGTATGTCTGATTTACCTGTACAAAGGCTACATAAGGAAATATACCAACCCAGAACCTAGGTGCACGAGCTTGTACAAAGTTTCTGAAAATGTAGAGCAGAATGAAAAGCATATTGTCAGATAACAATCAACCTTTCATTCTTAATTTGCATGGGTTCTCCATTGCATAGGTAACTAAACCAAGAAGTTAATATTGCAAAATTCTTAATTACAAGATTGATCAGCTAAGAGATGATTTTGAGTTAGCTTGTACTCTTTCTTACAAAATTCCTACATGCAAATCGAATCAATCATCAACCAGAAAAAGAAACAAGAGAGTAGGATTATTTAGATGGCCACCAAAGCTTACTTGGTCCAATAGGTGGCGGTTGCCGACCTGCTCCCAGAAGTCAAGCACTGTCATGCCAGCGTGTACATGAGCATGATAACATCAACATCGTGGAGAAACGGGCTCTCTAACCACATGGACCCACCAATGTCAGTTACATCGAAGAGACCAACCAAGTCAACGACCCTACGATGTTGATCCCGGTGATGAAATCATTTTTTCTGGTGAACTTTTGTCTAGCATTTTGTCAGCGGGAAGGATGGCAAGCTTGGCATCTGTGATGAAGGGTTGTGAAGGAGGTTAAAGAAGCAGTGTATGGCATTGTCAACCGAGGTTGAAGATGCAGTCAAAAGCAGAGCGTCGATACGCAACATGGCATCTTCATTTGTGAGTTATTCTGCTTGGATTTATTTTAATTCAAACCTAACATTTACAAACAAAAATTATACGCTGGTTGAAAATTAAAATAAAGCACACATAAAAATAGGTACAATAATTTTAGTTATGCTACGGTTACTTTCCTAGGAAGAATTTTGGTCCTCTATACTACATTTTCAGTTAAATGCATAGGCATCAAAATATGAAGAGTAAAGCACATATAAAAAATAGGAGCTGTCAATATGGATAATCTTTCATTGTAAGAGGACATACCTGAGCATTAAAAGAAAAGAGAGGACACAACCTAAAACCTTTATCCACATGCATAATCAAAAGTAAAAAGGGGGAAGAAAAAAACTCACATATAATTGACATGTTGAAGGCGGAGGAGCTGGCATATACATCCTCTCGTCGCCACATGCATCCCAGCTCGCTCTGGCCCGCATCACTACATCAGGGCAACAACTGTCAGTGTTGCGCCCACTGTTCCGCAGCGCCTATGTGTGAATGACCTTTATAGCGAGCCAGACGTTATCCCCGGCGGTGCCACACTAAGCTAGCTAGCTTCCGTTCTCAAGGTTGCTTGAAGCCATATGGGAACAAAGGTAGAAATGAAAAAAAATCAATGAGAAGCAGCATATGGAGAACTACAGAGGGATGAAAAAAGACCATATCTGAATCATTTAACTGTCATGTGCAGGTTCTTCACGTCAAATTTTTGATGCACCACCGATTCCGAGGACACCACAATAGACATCGTCCTGGTCCATAGGGCAAGGTCTAAATAACAACACCCATCGGTTCAACATGTTGGTAGTGATACTTGTGCCATTGACCTGGGGGCCTATGTGCATGGTTGAACGGAGTGGCCATTGTCGTTGTCAGCCCGATCCCGACCTAGGCTACGACATGGACCTACCTAAGGGCATCCCGCGTGCGACCACACTGGGGGCGTACCTGGATCCGGCGTTGACGCTCCTGTCCCTACGGCGGCACGTGACCTGCTCCCCAGCCATGGCCTCCGCTCCTCCGCTCCTCCACTTCCCCCTTGCCCGCCTCCTCATCAAAGTCTCTGTCCACCGCCGTAGGAACGACACTCCGGGAATCACGTGGTGCGAGGAACCCTAGCGAATAGATCGGCGGCGGCGAATGGATCCGCGATGGCGTCTAGGGCGGGGTTCCCATCCTTGTAGCGAATAAATCGAGGGCAGCCTTGGTCGTCAGGTTTTTTCTTTTGCGAGGGAGGCTCGCTCCCTGGTTCGTGCGGGTTTTTTTCGTGCGAGGGGGCCTCGCTACATGTTCTTCGTCTGATTTTTTTTCGTGCGAGGGGGCGCTCAATACGTGGTCGTCACCAATTTTTTACGTGCGAGGGGAATTTTTAGGTGCGAGGGGATCGTTATGTGCGAGGTGGGAGGATATACAAAAAAAACGTGGAACACACCCTACCAAGTCGCCCGTGCGAGATTTGTTTGTCATGATTTAGATATTAATTTCCTTAAAATCATTTATTTGTTTCCTAAAAATCTGGTATTTGTTTCTTAAAATAAGTTGCACCAATGAGAGGGATCGGAGATCCTCAAAAAAAATTGAGAGGGATCGCTTGATTTGGATAAGTTAGGTAAGTTAGATTAAAAACTGTTATTTGTTTCCTGAAAATCTATTCTTTGTTTCCTAAAATAAATTGCACTAATAAAAGGGATCGGTTGATTTGGATAAGTTAGGAAAGTCAGATTCAAATATGTATTTGTTTCCTAAAAACCTGTTATTTGTTTCCTAAAACAAATTGCACTAATGAGAGGAATCGATTGATTTGGGTAACTTACGAAAGTAGATCCGTGATTTGTCATACGTTAGGAAAGTGTTGATTTGTAATGAAAGAGTGAATAGAAAAATAAACTGATGGACCAGGGTGGGAGGGATGGTGGGAGGAGAGATGGAAAAAACCAGTCGGTGGTGGGGGGAGACGAAATTAAACCGGTTAAAAAAAACCTGGATGCTATTCTACCAACTGAGCAATTAGGAGTAGAGATTTTCTCTTTTTTTTCACCCTGGGACACAACATCCAAGAATAGTATGAAAACTATGGTTTTTTCTGTGGTTTTTTTTCTACATGCGACCCGATCAAGGTACAACTACACATTTCGTGACCAATACGCAACTGCATGCGATGCGCCCAAGGTGCAACTGCGGTTGCATTTTTGGGTTAGTCTGTTTGTTTAGTCCGTGTGCTTTTTAGATGTTTTTTGTTTGTTCGGTGAAATATATTTTGACATGCAAATTAAGGAAATTGAGATTTTTTTTAGAAAAAACATAAAATCAAAAGGAAAAAGAAAAAACATAAAACAAATAAAAATAAAGAAAGAAAAAGACAAACAAGAAACACAAAAGAAAACTAGAATAAACTGGTCAAAACAACTCATTCCTGAGCTGACGCGCTTCGCTCGCAAAGAGGCCCAAGCGTTCCGGATGTGGTATCGTGGCACCTTGCCCCTAAAGGCTTTCTCCTCCGGGTCGCCGTATCGAGCACTTTGTCGCTCACTCATTCTAGTCTGGTCTTCCCAAAGGTGGAAGGCTAAGCTGTCGGTGAAAATAAAGATCTTCGTTTGGCAACTTCTTCATGACTATCTCCCCTCGGGCACGAAAGTCGTGGCAAAGCATCACGGGCCTGGCAATGTCCTTTTGTCCCCTCTGCGTGGTGTCCAAATCGGGGACACATATCTTCTTCTCGTATTGCGCCTTTCGTTTCTTGTGGAGCTGTGCCCGTGAGGCTTTGGGGCCTGAGTGGTAGGCCTCAGACCTGGGCGACTTTCAGAATGTGCAGGCTGACTGTACAAGAGGGAGGAGACACCTCTTCTGATCAGTGTGCGCGGCGATTACCTGTACCTTATGGACGACGTGTATGCTACTGACTCTGTGTTCAAATTGTTGGGTTTTATGCAGCAGTGGCGTCCATTTTGTAGGCGGCATGACAAGGACTGGATGGGTGGCATGCTGGATGGCTTACAGTTGGTCGGACGTCAGCTCTCTGCATCCCCTAGAAGTTGACACCTCACTCCTGAGGCATCTTGTTTCGCTTTGTTTTCTCGCTTTTGGGCATGTTTGTGTTGTTGCCCCAGCAGACTTGTTATTTCCTTTCTTCGCACTGGGATGACTTGGTTGGTGATTTATTTATAAAACGGGGTGAAAACCTATTTTGAAAATAAGCCATCAAGGGTAAGAGGATGCAATGCTACAAGCCCACCACAACCACGTGGCAAAAACCAAGCCCAGCCCAACAAGAAACAAATGCAGAAAAACTACCACGGGGAACAACCTGGGCAGGTCAACCAACTAGGGTTAATTAAAGAAAATCACAAAGATTTTTATTTTTACATGGTAATACGTGTCTCATTTATATCATAATGATTATAGTACAAGCCACATAAACACCGACCTGACAAAACTGAACAGACAGCAAAACGCTAGCCATTGCACAAACGAACACCAGCCAAGAAGGAAAATTGCAATCAAGACCGAAGAATCCTCTAAGCTTGACACCGACACCTGTCACCTGCCTCCGGCACCACCACAGCAGCCACCAAAGAAAAAGAATGACGGATCACCTCCTCGTCCGAGCTCGACGCGGCTCCATCGCTAATATATAGCTTTGCGGACCTCCAAGGTGGCTCACCAAAGGAGAAACCATTACCGTTGAACGAATCAGACCGGGGCAACACACCGGACACGTCATCAAACTTCAGATCTGGCACCCCCGCACAACTAAGACGTCGGAGGAGGAAACCACATCTGCCATCCACGAACCACGAACCCAGCACACGATTCACCATCTTCCAGATGCCATCGATGCAGACCACAATCTGCATTTACTCCTGGGCTAATTTCAGTCGACTAAGAATTACTAATTCAACTTAGTGCTCGTCGCTATTTTATATAATAATATAAGGGAATTGATTGTTTTCAGCCGAATGTAAACATCCTCACGCCAGCCGGCTCCTACTCATGACACGTGTCCCCTACTCATGTAGCGAGTCAAACAAAGAACGCGTGCGAGCAGTTGGATTTGTAACTTGGCTTACATAATGCTGCCGTCCACTAGTAGTATTAATTAATTTAGTACCAACGCTCGAAGTATTCAGCAAAATGATGCATGCTCATACGAATCCAAGCAATCGATCGAGCAAACTGCATGCAGCATCGCCTGAGCATTCTTGTGTTACTGTAACGGCGTGCTTCCAACGGATACTGCGACGGCATCTCGCTACTCTGGCGATGTTGTGACGACGTGCACGATGCTGTGATGGTGGCCCGGCTGCTCTGGCGTGCTTCGACGGATGTTATGACGGCGTCTCAGCTGCTCCGGTGATGCTGCGACACATGCATCAACGGCATATGTGTCGCGACAGCATCGACGACCATGATGACAAGGCGTACGTGTCTCAACGGTGTCGATGGCTGAGTCGATGCTTTGACGGCCACCACGCCGACAACCGTCGACGTTGCGATGTGTGCTTTGACGGCCACGACGACGACTGTCGATGGTGCGATGCGTGCCTCAACAGCGTACGTGCTACGATGGCATCGACGGCCGCGGTGATGCATCGACCGCCACAACGGCGAAGCGCTGTGATGGTGCTGACGGCCACGACGAGGAGGCGTATGTGCTGCGACGGTGTTGACGGCCGCGGCGATGCTTTGACAGCCATGACACCATTGCTTCGACCGACAGGACGTCGACAACCATCAATGATGTGACGTGTGATTCGACAGCCACGGCGATAATGTTTCGACGGCCACGACGTCGACACCCATCTACGCTGCAACGCATGCTTCAACGGTCGCGGTGATGCTTCGACCGCCATGACGAGGAGGTGTATGTGCTACAACTGCATCGACGATCGCGGCGATGGTGTGACGGCTACGATGCACAACACCCACAACTGTCGATGTTTGCTATGCGTGCTTCGACGGCCACGACTTCGACAATCGTTGATGGTGCGATGCGTGCCTCAACGGCATACGTGTCACGACCTCGTCTATGGCCGCGGCAATTGCCGTGACGGCGTCCACAGCAACATTGACTTTGCGACACGTGCTTTGACGGCCACAACAACATTGCTTCGACGACCAAGACGATCGACAACCGTTGACTTTGCGACACGTGCTTCAATGGCCACGATGATAATGTTTCCACGACCGTCGACGCTGCGACGCATGCTTCAACGGCGTACGTACCACGATGGCGTCGACGACCACAACGAGGTGTACGTGCTACAACGGTGTCGACTGGCGCGGCGATGCGTGGACGGCCACGAAACCAATGCTTCGACGGCCACGACGATCGACAACCGTCGATGCTGCAACGCGTGCTTCAACGGCCACGACGACAATGTTTCGACAGCCCCAACGTCAACTACCGCCGACGCTGCGGTGCGTGCCTCAACGGTGTACGTGCTGTAACGGCGTCGACGGCCATGACGATGAGTCGTATGTGCGGTGATGGGGTCGACGGTTGTGGCGATGCATTGACAGCCACGACAACAATGCTTCGATGACAACGAGGACCGACAACTGTCAACGCTGCCATGTGCTTCGATGGCCACAACGACAATGTTTCGACGACTGTGACGTCGACAACCATCAATGTTGTGATGCATGCTTTAATGGTCGTGGCGAGAGGCGGTTTCAGGCCCCAGGCAGCCCGGGCGTAGCTCGTATTTCCTTCGTTGACTGTAGCTACAGTGCTCCGAAGCTCGCCTGGGGTGGCCTGGGTCTTCACGTATTCCTGGGTCCGCCGCTGGTCGTGGTGATGCTTCGATGGCCACGACGATGAGGCATATCTGCTGCCACGGGTTCAACCATGCTGCGGCAAGCTCGTGAACAGGATTGCAAGTCTTCTGACAAGGCTAGAACAGACGGGCTGGCTAATGTTGCCACGGCGGCCGTGATGGGGATATGTACCTAGGGTAGGGTCATAGGCCTGACCTACATACCCTAGCTAAGGACACTGCCCCAGAAAGCTTAAGGGCTACAAGGAAAACCCCCGACTGAAATCGTCAAGACTTACAAGTCACTCGACAGCATATACTCGGGGGTACCTTTCACTCGACGCTTACCTTTCACTCGGAAGGACCAGAAGACAGTCGACCACAGAAGCCCAGAAGTCATCCCAGGGAGGCTAATGGGCAAGCATTCATCAAGACCTTTAGTAGCATTTATGGTGTACGTTACCAGTAACTTACGTCTTTTATGACCACGATCTGACCCTTAGATGCCGGACACTTATGAGGGGCAGCGCACTCTTTATAAGTCGCCCCTCCCCGCTGGCACAAGGGTTCGCACCCCCTGTAACCACACCTATATTCCACTCGACAAGAAGCTCCCGAACACCTGAGACGTAGGGCTGTTACCTCCACGAGAGGGGCCTGAACTCATACATTCTTGTGTACAATCTCGCCATAGCTAGGACTCTGCCCTCTCCATTCGTACCCCTACCTTCTACTGTCAGGCTCGTTCCCACGACAGTTGGCGCCCACCTTGGGGCAGCCGTCTAAGCGACTTCCGACGAGGTTGCATATTTTCTCCTTCGTCATGTCTTCCGGCAGTGATTTGTTCCTGGGCCGCGAGATCCGTCTCGGAGCGCTCACCTTCATCGCCGACGATTCGGCATGGCTCCAGGAAGCGCCTCTGGACGTTGAGGCGCTCCCGATTCGCGGGGCGACGCACTTTTGCGCAAGCTCCTGCGGTGTTCTTCTCCTTCAGCCGTCGACTCCGTATGTGTCAGCCCTTCATGCTGTTCGTCGCCGCAAGCGATCCGGTCGTTCGCGGCTACAGCGTTGGGTGCGACATGCGGCGGCCCGCCAGGCTTCGTCCCCGCAAATTGCAGCCATCGAGCCCGCCGAGTCACTTCGCGGCGTGTTCGACTCGGCGTCAGATCGGTCTGACGTTCCTTCCGAGTGCGAGAGCTGCGACCCTGCGGCCGAAGTTCTTATGGCTGGCTCTCATCAGAGTCCGCCGCCTGGCTTCAACCACACCAGGCGCGAGATTGGTGGAACGTCGAATGAACAGCAGCGCCGAGATGAGGATGTTCTCCATACTCCCATCGTCGGTACGACTGCTGAGGCCCAGGCCATGGAGGCTACTCGCCTTCGGCTCAAAGAGATGCAGGAGGCACTCGACGAGCGTGCTTGGCAGCGTCCACCGCGTCCCAATCGACATCAGCGACAGTTGTTTCCGAGTGGATCTCGAAATAACGTCGAGGTATTTCGTACTCCAGTCCTGAATGTTGCAGCTGCTGCTAGGATTGCAGATTCTATTCAACCGTCACGATCAGAGGCTGGTAGAGGCTTGCAGCAAATCAAGACATTGCTTGAGGCAGCGCAGCAGCAGAATGCGGTTGTTTCTCAGTCGCAGAACAGGTTACACAGCAATTCTCCCAGGGCGGAAACAGTTCAGTCGGCCCACAGTCCTGGGTCACCTCCGCGTCACAGGGGCGGAGGCTACCGTGACGATCGGTACAGAGATCAGGGGCGAGATCAGTTTGCTCCCCGTTATCACCGCGATGACCGCCGTCGAGTGCTTTCTCCTCCGCGGAGTGGTTCATATGTGCCCCGGCACAATGATGATAGGCGGCCGTTCGGCGATGAGCGGAATCCTGGATTTGACGCAAGAGATGTCCTTGCTCAAAGGCGGGTCGACAGAGGCAGAGCCCACAGAGATGGTTATAACGGAGACTATCCGAGTGGAAGCAGTGCTGTTGTTTCTGGGCCCGAGTGTTTTAGCAGATCCATTCGCTCTGCAGAGATTCCCCCCAACTTCAGGTTGGCGGCTGGAATTAGCAAGTTTTCTGGCGAGTCGAAGCCCGAGACATGGTTGGATGATTACCGAGTGGCTGTGTAGATTGGTGGAGGTAACGACAACATAGCCATGAAGCATTTGTCCCTGATGTTGGATGGTTCGACCAGAGCTTGGTTGAATCGTTTGGCTCCCTCTAGCATCTATTGCTGGGAGGATTTGGCCCGAGTGTTTATCAGAACCTTTGAAGGCACCTGTAAACGTCCGGCTGGTTTGATTGATTTGCAGCACTGTGTTCAGAAGCCCAATGAGACCTTGCGAGACTACATTCAATGCTGGTCCACCTTACATCACACGGTGGAGAATGTTTCCGAACATCAGGCTGTTTGTGCCTTCAAGGCTGGTGTTAGATACAGAGAGCTCTATCTGAAGTTTTGTCGCACGGGTGATATTTCTCTGAGCAAGATGATGGAGATTGCCACTCGGTATGCCAATGGAGAAGAAGAAGACCGCCTCCGAAGCGGTAAAGCAAAAATAGTCGACAATGATGCAAGTGGAAATTCCAGTCGGAAACAGAAGCGCAAAGCTGATCCTCCTGCTCAGGCAGAAGCGGCCGCCTTGGCGGCACAAGGCAAGAATAAAGGAAAGTCCAAAGCTAAGTTCACCCCCAAGAAGTCAAAGAATCAGTCGGGTACAGATGTTAGGGATTTGCCGTGTGCAATCCACACGAGGAAAGATGAAGAGGGCAATTTAATATGTCCAAAGCATACCACTCGACAGTGCCGTTTGTTGATCCAGTCATTCAAAGAGAGCCAGTCGAGTGAGAAAGACCCTGAAAAGGAAGATGAAGAAGAGAAAGAATAGTTCCCTGAAGTCAATGCCACTCTGTTGATTTTTGCTGATGTTGAGAGCAAGAGTCGACTGAAAGTTATCAACAGGGAGGTTAACATGGCGGTTCCCTCTACCCCCACATATCTCAAGTGGTCTCAGACTGCTATCACTTTTGATCAGTCAGATCACCCTGCGCATATCGCTACCCCCGGGCGGAAAGCGCTGGTGGTGGACCCAGTTGTGGGGGGCACTCGACTCCGCAAGGTTTTGATGGATGGTGGGAGCGGTCTGAACATCGTATATGCAGATACCCTCAAGGGGATGGGCATTCCGATGTCCCGACTCAGTGAAAGCAACATGCAGTTCCATGGAGTAATCCCTGGGAAGAAGGCCCGTTCACTCAGCCAGATAGCGTTGGATGTGGTGTTTGGTGACGATAAGCATTTTCGCAAGGAAAAACTGACGTTTGAAGTGGTAGACTTCCAGAGCGCATACCACGCCATCCTTGGTCGTCCAGCTTATGCACGTTTCATGGCCCGACCATGTTACGTATATCTCAAGCTGAAGATGCCCGGACCGAAGGGTGTAATCACAGTCACTGGCAATCGACAGAGGGCTGAGGAGTGCCTCCAGCAGGGCTCCAAAATTGCCGACCAGCAAATGTCTGTGGTTGAATTGGAAGAGTACAAGAAAAATGCTGATCCTGCCGACCTGTTGCGCGCTAAGAAGCCCGCCTCTGAGTCTGCTTTTCAGTCGGCAGGAGAGGTGAAGAAAGTGAACATCCACCCGACAGACCCAACTGCTGCCCTGACCAACATCTCAACAACATTCGATAGCAAATAGGAAGCCGAGCTCATCCAGTTCCTCTGTGAGAACTGGGACATCTTCGCATGGAAGCCTGCTAACATGCCTGGTGTACCCAGGGAACTGGCTGAGCACCGTTTGAGAGTTGACCCGAAGGCCAAGCCTGTGAAGGAGCACTTGCGTCGGTCGGCAACAGAGAAGCGAAAAGCAATCGGCGAGGAGGTGGCTCGTCTCTTCACAGCCAAGTTTATACGTGAGATTTACCACTCCGAGTGGTTATCGAATGTCGTCATGGTCCCTAAGAAGGACAAGTCACTCCGCATGTGTATTGATTTCAAACATATCAATCGGGTCTGCCCGAAAGATCATTTCCCGCTCCCCCGCATTGATCAGATTGTCGACTCAACTGCGGGATGCGAGCGTCTATCTTTTCTTGATGCTTATTCTGGTTACCATCAGATCCGTCTGTTTGGTCCGGATGAAATAAAGACAGCCTTCATCACCCCTTTCGGGTGTTTTTGCTATATCACCATGCCTTTTGGTTTGAAGAACGCTGGCGCTACTTTCATGCGCATGATTCAGAAATGTTTGCTTGATCAGATCCCTCGGAACGTTGAAGCATATATGGATGATATTGTAGTCAAGTCTCGCAAAGGTTCCGACCTGTTGTCTGACTTGGCTGAAACATTCGCCAATCTGAGGAGGTATGATATTAAGCTAAATCCGACTAAGTGCACTTTCGGTGTTCCCGGTGGCAAATTACTCGGTTTTCTCGTTTCCGAAAAAGGAATCGACGTTAACCCTGAAAAGATCGGTGCCATCACCCGAATGAAAAGCCCTAAGCGTGTGCACGACGTCCAGAAGCTCACAGGTTGCTTGGCAGCATTGAGTCGATTCATTTCTCGTCTCGGTGAAAAGGCACTGCCTTTATACCGACTGATGAAGAAGCCTGATACATTTGAGTGGACTCCGGAAGCTGAAGCAGCGTTTGTCGAGCTCAAAGCCCTGCTTTCCACCCAGCCGGTGCTTGCTGCTCCGCACAGCAAAGAGCCATTGCTATTGTACATCGCGGCCACTAATCAGGTCGTCAGTACAGTACTAACTGTCGAGCGGGAAGAGGAAGGCAAGGCTTACAAAGTTCAACGTCCAGTCTACTATATTTCTGAAGTGTTGACTCCTTCGAAGCAAAGATATCCACATTACCAGAAGCTCGTATATGGTATATATCTGACAGCAAAGAAGGTGGCACACTACTTTCAAGATCACTTAATTTCAGTCGTCAGTGATGCTCCGTTATCTGAAATTCTCAACAATCGAGACGCGACTGGTCGAGTGGCCAAATGGGCTATTGAGCTCCTCTATCTTGATATCAAATTTGAAGCAAAGAAGGCAATCAAGTCTCAAGCTCTTGTTTCCTCGCCGAGTGGACCGAGCAGCAGCAGCCAATCCAACTTCACTCGGCACACTGGACCATGTTCTTTGACGGCTCTAAGATGCTGAATGGGTCTGGTGCTGGTGTAGTATTGGTGTCTCCAAAAGGCGACAGACTCAGTTATGTGTTGCAGATTCATTTTGATTCCTCCAACAACGAAGCCGAATATGAAGCACTCCTGTACGGGTTGCGTATGGCCATTTCACTCGGCGTCCGGCGCCTGATGGTATACGGCGACTCTGATTTGGTGGTCAATCAAGTGATGAAAGAGTGGGATGTCAGGAACCCCGCTATGACTGGATACTGCAATGCAGTAAGGAAACTCAAGAATAAATTCGAAGGTTTGGAACTTCATCATGTTCCCCGAGTGAAGAACCAAGCAGCTGATGAGCTGGCAAAGATTGGATCCACTCGGAAGCCTATCCCCAGCAATGTATTTCTCGAGCACCTTCATTCTCCTTCGGTGCAGGAAGATCCCTTCACTGAAGAGCCCCCGCAAGAAAAAAGCGCCTCTGATCCGACTGAAGTCGATGTCCCAGCTGTCATTGATCTGGTCATGCAGATTTTGGTGATCACGCCCGACTGGACTGTACCTTATATTGCGTACATTCTTAGGAAAGAACTCCCAGATGATGAAGATGAAGCTCGACAGATAGTCCGCAGATCCAAGGCTTTTACTGTTATGGATGGGCAACTCTACAGGGAAAGTGTGACTGGCGTGACTCAGCGGTGTATTTCTCCTGAAGAAGGTCGACTGATTCTGGAGGAGATTCACTCGGGAACTTGTGGTCATCATGCGTCCTCTAGGACGATTGTTGCCAAAGCATACCGAGCTGATTTCTTCTGGCCGTGCGCCAATGAGATGGCTAAGGATATTGTCGATCACTGCGAAGGATGCCAGTTCTATTCGAACCTGTCACACAAACCTGCGTCTGCCTTGAAGACTATTCCACTCGTCTGGCCATTTGCTGTATGGGGCTTGGATATGGTTGGACCCCTTAGAACAGGCCAGAGTGGATTTACTCATTTACTGGTTGCAGTCGACAAGTTCACTAAGTGGATTGAAGCTAAACCCATCAAGAAGCTGAACGCCCGCACTGCTATCAAATTCATGAAAGAGATAACGTTCCGGTATGGAGTACCCCACAGTATCATTACAGACAATGGCTCTAACTTTGACTCGGAAGAGTTCAGATACTTTTGCTCTTCTCAAGGCAGTCGAGTGGATTACGCATCCGTTGCGCACCCCCAGTCTAACGGTCAAGCTGAGCGAGCGAATGGCCTTATCCTCCAAGGACTGAAACCTTGGCTCATGCGAGATCTTGATCATGCTGCTGGAGCTTGGGTCACTGAATTACCGTCTGTTCTGTGGGGCTTGAGGACGACTCCTAACCGGTCGACTGGACGCACTCCTTTCTTCCTTGTGTATGGAGCTGAAGCCGTTTTGCCAAGTGACGTCCTTCACAATTCTCCCCGAGTGGATCTTTACTCTGAGGATGAAGCTGAGCAAGCAAGACAAGAGGGGGTGGATCTCCTAGAGGAAGAACGAGAGATGGCCTTGATCCGGTCGACTGTATATCAACAAGACCTTCGCCGCTTCCATGCGAGGCATGTCAAGAGCCGTTCATTTCACGAAGGTGATCTGGTGCTCCGAGTGGATCAGCAGCGACCTCACAAGTTGGCCCCAGCATGGGAAGGCCCATTCGTCGTCACCAAGGTGCTGAACAACGGAGCGTACCACATTTTCAACTTGAAGAAGAATATTGATGAGCCACGCACCTGGAACGCGGATTTGCTTCGACGCTTTTATTCTTGATGACTGAGTTGTTTTGATGTAATAAGAGTACTCCAGAAAATGTCGTTTGTTAAGTGATGACTTCCGCAGTCTATTGTCGATTCCGATCGCACAATTTTGCATTCAAAAATTACTCCGAGTGAAGAGTGATCCTCTCTCTCGGGGGCTTAGCTGCGAATCCGTTTCGCCTAAGTTCAAAACCTTTCCGAGTGTATGACATTCAATACACTCAGAGACTTAGCCGCGAACCATTCTTCGCCTAAGTTCAAAAGTTACTCCGAGTGAAGAGCGATCCTCTCTCTCGGGGGCTTAGCTGCGAATCCGTTTCGCCTAAGTTTGAACCCTTTCCGAGTGTCTGACATTCAATACACTCGGAGACTTTGCCGCGAGCCAGTCTTCGCCTAAGTTCAAAAGTTACTCCGAGTGAAGAGCAATCCTCTCTCTCGGGGGCTTAGCTGCGAATCCGTTTCGCCTAAGTTCAAACCCTTTCCGAGTGTATGACATTCAATACACTTGGAGACTTAGCCGCGAACCAGTCTTCGCCTAAGTTTAAAAATTACTCCGAGTGAAGAGCGATCCTCTCTCTCGGGGGCTTAGCTGCGAATCCGTTTCGCCTAAGTTCAAACCCTTTCCGAGTGTATGACATTCAATACACTCGGAGACTTAGCCGCGAACCAGTCTTCGCCTAAGTTCAAAAATTACTCCGAGTGAAGAGTGATTCTCTCTCTCGGGGGCTTAGCTGCGAATCCGTTTCGCCTAAGTTCAAACCTTTCCGAGTGTATGACATTCAATACACTCGGAGACTTAGCCGCGAACCAGTCTTCGCCTCAGTTCAGAAATTACTCCGAGTGAAGAGCGATCCTCTCTCGGGGGCTTAGCTGCGAATCCGTTTCGCCTAAGTTCAAAACCTTTCCGAGTGTATGACATTCAATACACTCGGAGACTTAGCCGCGAACCAGTCTTCGCCTAAGTTCAAAAGTTACTCCGAGTGAAGAGCGATCCTCTCTCTCGGGGTCTTAGCTGCGAATCCGTTTCGCTTAAGTTCGAACCCTTTCCGAGTGTCTGACATTCAATACACTCGGAGACTTAGCCGCGAGCCAGTCTTCGCCTAAGTTCAAAAGTTACTCCGAGTGAAGAGCGATTCTCTCTCTCGGGGGCTTAGCTGCGAATCCGTTTCGCCTAAGTTCAAATCTTTCCGAGTGTATGACATTCAATACACTCGGAGACTTAGCCGCGAACCAGTCTTCGCCTAAGTTCAGAAATTACTCCGAGTGAAGAGCAATCCTCTCTCTCGGGGGCTTAGCTGCGAATTCGTTTCGCCTAAGTTCAAAACCTTTCCGAGTGTATGACATTCAATACACTCGGAGACTTAGCCGCGAACCAGTCTTCGCCTAAGTTCAAAAATTACTCCAAGTGAAGAGCGACCCTCTCTCTCGGGGGCTTAGCTGCGAATCCATTTCGCCTAAGTTGCAAACCCTTCCGAGTGTATAACATACAATACACTCGGGGATTTAGCTGCGAACCAGTCTTCGCCTAAGTTCAAAAACTTTTCCGAGTAAAGAGCAATTCTCTCACTCGGGGACTTAGCCGCGAACCAGTCTTCGCTTAAGTCCTAAATTCTTACGAGTGCAGAACGCCCGTTCCATTCTAGAATTAAATAAATTCAGCCAAGCAAAATGTCGGAAAGCGAAATGCGAGTGAGACTAGAATCTCTGGCGCAGCAAAAACTGGTTCACGCAAAGGGAAGTTCTCAGGCTTAAGGCCTGAACGAAGTTTAATCGGTTACACCATCACTCGGCATACCGAGGCAAATAAAGTTTTTACTGCAAGCAAAGTACTTGTTCAAGCTCCAGTAGGGCTTGAGGGCTCGACAAAGGTGTCCATGTCAATTCCGTCGGCGATCCGAGTGGCAGCTTCGATGAAAGTCTCCATGAAATCTTCAAATTTAAGTTTCTTTGTGTTGGTCACTTGGAGATCCTTCAGTTTGTCCTCTCTGGCCTCCTTGCAATGAACACCGACGAGTGAAAGTGCCACGTCAGCACCACAGCGGGCAGCAGATTTCTTCCACGCCTGCACTCGACTGGGAATCTCATTGAGCCGAGTCATCATTGACTCAAGGTCAGCCTGGAGGGAATCTTCAGGCCACAGTTCCTTGTCGACCTTCTCGAATGCAGCCCTCAGCCGAGTGATAAATCCTTGGACATTCTTAAGAGGAGCTTTGAGACGAAACATATCCATGGCCACGGCGTCTCCGACGAGTGATTTTGTGGGGTCCAGATTGGGCTCGATCTCTTCAGTTTCTTTCTCAAAGTCTTGACAGAATTCTGCATGAAGAGAAAGCGAAAAGGTGATCACAATGCCATTCTGGAAAAATCAAAGAAATTCATTCGACAGAAGAATGTTACCTTCGAGCATGCTGAACATTTTCTTCGCGAAGTCTCCCAAGTGTTTCTCCAGAGCATTCTTTCCCTTGGTCTGCACTTCAAGTTTTTTGATCCAGTCGGATCATTCCTGTTTGAGTTTGGTGTTCTCTTCTTCCAGTCTACTGGCTGCGGCAAGTTTCTTCTCATCAGCTTCAGCCTTCTCCTTCGCTTCCTTCTGAGAATCAGCAAGTGATTTGTCCTTGTCCTCGAGCGCCTTCTTCATGTATCTAAAGAAATAGCATTGTTGAGTCGCGCTCGGAGACGACGGTTCTCATCACGTACGTCTGTTCGAGTGGATTCACTCGGTTCAAAGGATGGAAGATGAAAGTGATAATGTAATTGATCGACAAAGATTACCTCCCAGAGTCTTCAGTTCGGTCTGTGCACGGTCCAGGTTATTGTTCGTCAGCTCCAGATCCAGCAGAAGTCGATTCTTTTCCTTCTCCAGCTCGACGTACTTGGTTCCGAGCCCACAGGCTTTCTGAAATTAGCAAAGAAGGGGTTCAGTCGACATAAATATTTCTCTACTCCCGAGTGGGAAAGTACAAGTGCAGCCGACTGAAAGGCGGCCTGCCGCCCCACCCCACAACCCTATACAGCGTCATATCATGGTTGATGGAAATGATGTCCATGAAACCTGCAGAATGGTTCTTAAGACTACTGCCCATCGTCAACGATCGACAGTAGTCTCGGGGACTACACCCAGTGGGTGCACTCAGCATGCCCCCACTGGATACAAAAACATTCGACCAGGTCTGGCCTGTCAGAGTATAAAAGAAGAAAGCAAGCAAGCGAACATTGTCTCTATCAGACCCCCGCCGAAGCAAGCACTCGACGGTGGTCTCGGGGACTACACCCAGTGGGTGCACTCGGCGTGCCCCCACTGGACCAGAAACTACCTGATCTACTTGCGAAGAAAACACCCAGTGGGTGTAAAATCAAGATGGACAAGAATTCAATCAGAAATTAACTTACAATAGCACTTACTCGGATGTTGGCTTGAAGCGCTGTGCTGGCATCATAAGCTAACTTGCTGGCTTCATATGCCTCCTTTGTTCGCAGCATCATCTGCCCAGCCTGGATCATGGCCTCCTTGGCAGCTCCGGTTTGGTCCTCCGGGACGTGATACAAAGGGTATGCAGGCGTCGAGTGAGTTGGTGCAGTTACTGAAGCAGCAGGAGGTGCTTGAGATTGTCCAATAGGTGCTGAAGCCACCAGAGTTGAAGTGGCTGGCGGAGCACTCGACAGCGGAGTTACAAGGGCTGGAGGTGTCGCAGCAGTTGACCCACGGGGCGTCTGGTCAGACGATGTTCTCCGAGTGCGTACGCGTGGAGCCTCCAGAAGCACAGCTTCACCCTCCGCTCCCCGCTACGGTTCCTCATCATCTTCCAGTTCGATGATTTCGTTAGCTATCAATCGGCAATTTTAATCAAGTCACTCGACAATTATTCTTCAAAAAACAGAGTAGAGTGTGGTGTTGTTATACCTCGTTGGGAGGTGGCCGCATCAGGAGTGTCTACTTCCATATGGTCCCCATCATCCCGCTGAGGCGACGTCACAGAGGTAGCAGCTCTGGCGGATAAATTTCACTCGGTCAGCATCAACATGAAGTTCTTCAACAGCAGAATAAGGAAAATAAACACTCACGTGGAGGCAACAGGCACAACAATCTTGATACGAGGCAGGGCCTTCCGAGGTTTTGGCGCGTCCGGCTTGAGCTGTTTCGCAGCTTTTTCGGCCGACCCCGAGGTTGCAGCACGGTCACGCTTTGGGTTCCTTGTGCTCGACGCCACAGTTTTGCTCGGGGCGACCCCTGGGTCTTCCTGCTGCTTGGTACAACGTTCGGCGCACAAAGGGACCTGAGCCTCCACCTCGTCTTCCTCCAGGTCGTCATCGCTGCTCTCGCTGTCGTCGGCGTAATCGCCGTCTGCGCTGCCATCCACGCTCCCTTCCTCTTCGTCAGGCTGCTCTCCATTCGGCACTGGCGAGTACATGTTTGTAAATTCCTACAAGATACAAACTTCAAAGTTAGTCGACTGAAGATCCAGTTACTCGACTAAATATTAAAACAATCGACAGAGATATAACTCACCAAGTTCTTCGGTGGGTTCAAAGCAGAGAAGGGCGGAATTCGTTTGGCTCCCTCTAGATTATCACAGGCTCCGGTGATGCTCTTGAGCCACTGAGAGACAGTTTCATCGGAAACTTCCTCAGGATGAGTCCGAGTGGTATCCTCAGGTCCTGAATAATGCCACATGGTGTGATCCCGGGCCTGGAGAGGCTGGATTCGTCGACTGAGAAACATTTCAAGGAGATCCAAGCCAGTCACTCCGCCGCGGATCAGTTCAGATACAGCGTTCACTAGGATCCCTACTTGGATTTTCTCTGCCTTTGTCACGTACAGTGATTTGGGGGTGGTAGGTCGATCCAAGGTGAAAGGAGGAAGTCCAGTCGACATATTTGGTGATGCAACATCCTTACAATAGAACCATGTCGACTGCCAACCCCGGACAGAATCAGGAAAGGTCATAGAGGGAAATGCACTCCTACCTCTCTTTTGGATCCCTAAGCCACCACACAGTTGGATTACATGAGTTTTGCTATCACTGGGATTGGCTTTCTTAACAGATTGGGATCTAATAGAGAATATGTGTTTAAACAAACCCCAATGTGGAGGACAACCCAAGAATTCACACAAGGTTATGAAATAGGAAAGATAGGCAATTCCATTCGGAGGGAAATGGTGGAGCTGCGCCCCGAAATAGTTCAGGAAAGTACGGACAAATGGATGGGGTGGCATGGAGAAACCTCGCTCGACGTGGGTGAGAAGCAGAACTCGCTCGCCGTCGCGTGGCTCCGGCTCGGTCTCCCCCTTCGGCAATCTCCAGGACCCCGCAGTTATCAACCCGTCGATGACGAGATTTTGCACATCCTCCGCCGTGACCGTCGATTGGAGGAAATCCCCTGGATCCACCCCGGCGGCGCCGTCGACCGGGCGCCCGACGGCTTCTTCGACTTGGCTCCTCCCTTCTTGGCGCGCTCGAGCTTCTCCGTCTTGCCCTTCGTCATGGCGGCGGTGGCTGTTGGAGCGGAGCTGAGCAGAGGAGGAGGAGGAGAAGAGCAGATTTGGGGGGAAGAATATTGTACCAGCACCGGCGTCGTCGCCTCTTATACCCGCTCGTATGGGTCACTGACCTGCGGGCCCGCCAAATCTCTGGGTATCCCGAATTCAGAGGAGGAGCGATACGTGGCGATATGGGCGGCGCGATAATCGAGGCGTCGTGCCTTCACTTGCCTTAGCGGTTGCGTCATCTCCGCTCTGCGCGCACTTATCCAAATTTCAAATCCCGTGAAATCCGGACCCGACGGAGCAAACCGTCACATCAGAAGACTCAGCAGATCACTCGAACCTGACTTCGAGCTCAGTTTCACTCAGACCAGATTTCGAGTCCAGTTTCACTCGGACGCATTTCAAGACAGAATCGATCAGGGCGAACGATAAAGGTTCCAATCGACGCAGATTTCTGAGAAGCTTCAAAATGCACTCGGAATTTTTGTGTCTTGTCTGAACCTGCATTGACACCTTTTACGCTCGAACCCCAATCCATTCGGGGGCTAATGATGGGGATATGTACCTAGGGTAGGGTCATAGGCCTGACCTACATACCCTACCTAAGGACACTGCCCCAGAAAGCTTAAGGGCTACAAGGAAAACCTCCGACTGAAATCGTCAAGACTTACAAGTCACTCGACAGCATATACTCGGGGGTACCTTTCACTCGACGCTTACCTTTCACTTGGAAGGACCAGAAGACAGTCGACCACAGAAGCCCAGAAGTCATCCCAGGGAGGCTAACGGGCAAGCATTCATCAAGACCTTTAGTAGCATTTATGGTGTACGTTACCAGTAACGTACGTCTTTTATGACCATGATCTGACCCTTAGATGCCGGACACTTATGAGGGGCAGCGCACTCTATATAAGTCGCCCCTCCCCTCTGACACAAGGGTTCGCACCCCCTGTAACCACACCTATATTCCACTCGACAAGAAGCTCGCGAGCACCTGAGACGTAGGGCTGTTACCTCCACGAGAGGGGCCTGAACTCATACATTCTTGTGTACAATCTCGCCGTAGCTAGGACTCTGCCCTCTCCTTTCGTACCCCTACCTTCTACTGTCAGGCTCGTTCCCACGACAGGCCGACCAGGTGCTACGGCGTTCGACAGCACTACGATGGCCATCGAAGCTTTGAAGCATTCCGTGAGGCTGCTGTCTTTCACATCTACATGGCGTGCATGCAGAGTTGGTAATGGAGAGGCTGCGTGAGTCGAACTACGCAACTGGATCTATGGTTACCCACGTCCTAATCTAATGGCTATCTAGCCGCCTGCAGTTTGGCCCGCTGCAGATGGATGGCGCCTAGCGTGCGCCATAATATCATAGATAGATAGATTTCCCATGGCACGATCTCACGCCACCACCACCTGCTCGTATTTATCCACCTTGTTGTTACCATCCTTGTTCTCACTAGCTTCTCCCCTCTTTGCCTTAAGGAACTCGAGGAGATCTCGGAGTGCGGTGTTGGCGCTGTCATTCCTCATCAGAACCTCGGCAACCTCTGCAGGCATGATGGCCTCCTCCTCCATTAGCTTCTCGATCTCCGAAAACATGGCGTGGTCCTCGACGACGACGGAGTGGTAGTTGCTGGCCAGGATCCGGAAGGACTCTGAGGTGCAGTACCCCATGTGGCTGTGCATGTCCATCCTGCCTGGCCGCAGCAGCGCCGGGTCAAGACGCTCCCTGTAGTTGGTGGTGAAGACAGTGATCCTCTCCTCCCCGCTCGTCGACCACAACCCGTCGACAGAGTTAAGCAGCCCGGACAGCGTCACCTCTCAGATTTAGCAAAACAAAATAAATTAACTACTCCTTCGACACTTGGTAAGGGCTAGATCATGAGTGAACAAAACTTGTCTTCGTTGTCTTCTCTGGTGAAGTTGGGCTAAGCACGCCCCAATATCTCGCCACCTTCGTGGCCACGCTAGGGTAGCTCGGTGCTGCAGTCGATGTCCTCCACGACGAGGATGGAGCGGTTGCTTATGCCGACGAGCAGCCTTCGGAGGTCAGAGTTGGACCTGACCTCTGTGAGCTCGAGGTTGTAGATGTCGAACTAGAGGTAGTTGGCCCTGGCGGCGATGAGGCTGGACTTGCCGGTGCCCGTCGGGCTGTACAACCGGTACCCCTCCTTCCATGCCTTGCCGGTCCTCCGGTAGTAGTCCTTCCTCTTCACAAACCTCTCGAGGTCGTCCATGACCGACCGCTTGAGCTTGCCTTCCATGGCGAGCGTGTCGAAGGTGGAAGGGTACCGGCGCTCGCCGGCAGTCCATGCCTCGTGCTGGATCTTGTGCATCTTGAGGTCCCAGTGTTGCTCCCTAATGGCCTTGGTGGTGGCCATGACGATCGCGTGGTAGGACTTGATAGCCTTCTCCTAGGGAAGCAACAGCGAAAGCGGGGGTCGACCAAGCGGAAGCGAGAATGTTGTGCTTCGTGTGGAAGCTCAGCTCGAAGGACTTGAGGCCGTGGAGGCCGTGGCCCCTGCCGTTGGCCATGCCGGTGCCAGCGCACCCGGCGCCGCGGGTGTTGGCGGCAGGTGTAGTGGACGCCATCATGGGCATCGACGGTCTCCTCGCCGGGGACCATGGTGACCATGACAACCTGGGGCCCGGGCCACGTCGACACGGCAGGCACGGTGGCGTCGCACGCCGTCGTCGGTCCGAACGGCGAGATAGGCATAGGCGGCGTCGTAGAGCTGGATGGGCGAGAGGCCCTCGGTTTCGTCGATGACGGCGGTGTTGCGCGACTAGAGGCGGGCGCGGAGGGAGCGCGCGCCGGAGCAGAACATGTCCCGGAGCTCATAAGGGACCAGCTTGCTCAGCGCGCCGTGCAGCACCATCGCCGTCCCGGCCGCCGTCGCCACCATCGCCACGTACCTTTCGTACTCCGCGCACGATGACTTGGCCTGCTACCTCTTCATCTCCATGGATCGCGTGTTATTGATATGACTCTCGATGGAACGATACAAGTTGTTGTGACTGCGAGCATACGTGCTAATCCATTTCTCTTTTAACCAGCTATATGCGTTTGACTACAGGTCGTTCTTTCTTCCTCCCGAAAGAAATGGCGATCTCGCCAGCGCCTCTCGCCAGGAGAGTTCTCTGCCGCCGTCCTCCGGTGGCTCTCCTCCGCCGACGACCTCGGTCATCGGTGATGAGGGGGGTCGTCGGATCCACGCGTGTGGATAGTTTTAGGCCACAGTAGTTTCGTTTTTTGGCTGTTCATCGTCTTGGCCTTGGCGCACGCGATGGCAGCGTTGAATAAAGATTCTTCAGATCCTTTCCCAACAAGGCGATCGGCCTTATGGTTGGGGATGGATTTGGAAACCAGTCTGTTCACGCAAGGATGGTGTGGCACCCGGATAGAGGGCCGACGCACACTAGTCACAGGATAAGACCTGGCGCACGCCTGAGACATGTTACAGCAATTTCAGGCACAAAAATGGCTTTATTAATTGAAATAAGGTTTACATCACTGTTACATATAGAGATATAGAATGGCTCCAAGGTTAACTAAATGGCAGCGGACGTCTTGGTTCATGGCTTCGAGGTCTTCGGCTGGGCTCCACAACACACACGACTGGTCTGGTTACGATCTAGCACGACGGATCTCCTCCTGCAATCTGGCCACGTGCAAGGCCAAGTGAGTACTTGGAATGTACTCGCAAGACAACCAAATACATAGCATCCAAACAAGCAGATGAAAAGCAAGCTCTATAGTACTGGAAAAATATTCTAAACATAGCATGGAATCAACAGGAAAACATGAATCGAGCATGGCATATCATAGCTAGCTAGCAAAATCATGACATAGCAGAACTATCTAGCAACATGACTACTAAAGTAAGTACTGTAAGATAAAGCATAATGACAAAGATACTTGATCAAGTTTGTTCTCGTGATCCCTCCAGATCGTATCCAAGTTCTTACGGTCATCCAACCATCTCCTTCTTAGCCATCCCATGGTTAACATCTCATATGCTCGATATCATCCGATGTCCACGATCTCGCACCGCAAATCTGATAAATCTTGCCTTCTCTAGTTCAATATTAGCAACAACGTTATACGGTTTATTCCTCCAGACTGGACACAGACTAAATAGTGTGACCTACTATGAACTGTCCATGACCGAGGATGCGACTATTCGAATAGATTTACACTCTATAGAGGTTGCGCACTTTACCCACACTATGAAGTTGTCCTGGTTGACTGTGCCGATTCCTCAGGGCGGGCCAGGTTGACTCCAACAAAACTTGTCTACCTTATGACACTCTTATCGTATCACCGACATACCCCCCGGATCAGGTCTTGGGTGTCCCCTATGTCACTCCTGACACCTGTGTCACCCCGTGACACCTGCCACATCTGTGGCTAAACAACTGTCCCCGTCGGGACCTGTGCACATAACCAAACCGGGCTCACAACATTATCGTCGCCTACTTGCTCAGGGTAGCGCGCACGCATAATCTCCCCTCTTTGGTGATACCGATAAAGAGGCATAACTATAGACCAAGTCAAGGCCTTCCCATTGTTGGGGAACGTTGCATGGGAAACAAAAAAATTCCTACGAACACCCAAGAACTATCTATGGAGACGTATAGCTCCGAGAGGGGAGTGCTTCTACATACCCTTCTAGATCGCTAAGCGGAAACTTTTAGTAACGCGGTTGATGTAGTCGTACATGTTCAAGATCCATCCCGATCAAGCGCCGAACGGACAACACCTCCGCGTTCTGCACACATGCAACTCGATGACGTCTCTGCCTCCCCTATCCAGCGAGCAAGGGCGGACTAGTAGATGAGATCTCGACCAACACACGACGGCTTGGTGGAGATGGTGGTGTCGCAGTGCCCGCAGGGCTTCCCCAAGCGCCTCCGAAACGACGTACGAGGAAGAAACGGGAGAGACGGGAGGAGGGCCGTGGCCATGGGAGGGTGTAAGCCTGCTGCCCGCCGCGCCCCTCCCCACTATATATAGAGGAGGAAACTTCGAGGAGGAGGAATAGTGCCACGTGAACAGTACCACATGAATAGCACACGCGTGTACAGTACCACATGAATAGCACACGCGTGAACAGCACCGTACGAATAGTAATCCTCTTTTCCAAGTAATGCCTCTTATCTCCTATATTAAAGGGATTTGATCTTATCAGTTGGAACAGCCGCATGGGTCAAGTGGGGCTGCTGCGCCTGGCCCATGAATGGCTGGTGCACCCCTTTAGAGTCCATGTGGACCCTCCATGGACTTCCGGACACCTCCGGAACCTTCCGGAACCTTCTGGAAGCTTCCCGGTACAATACCGAAAAAAAACCGAACTTTTTTCGGAACCAAAAATATGACTTCCCATATATAAATCTTTACCACCGGACCATTCCGGAGCTCCTCGTGATATCCTGGATCCCAACCGGGACTCCGAACAACCTTCGTACTTTCCACTGTTCTCATTACTACCATATCATTGATACGTCTCCAACGTATCTATAATTTATGAAGGATTCATGCCATGTTTACAATAATTTTATATGATTTTGGTATGATTTTATTAGAACTAACCCGGACTAACGCTGTTTTCAGCAGAACTACCATGGTGTTGTTTTTGTGCAGAAATAAAAGTTCTCGGAATGGGCTGAAAATTTACGGAGAATATTTTTGGAAAATATAAAAAATACTGGAGCAAAAAGCTGGGCCAGGAAGTGACCGAGGAGGCCACAAGCCTGGGGGGCGTGCCCCTCCTAGGGCGCGCCCCCTAGCTTGTGGGCCCCTCGGGCACCGCCTTGACGTGAGACCGACGCCAAAAATTCCTATAAATACTAAAACCGCCAGAAACAAACCTAGATCGGGAGTTCCGCCGCCGCAAGCCTCCAGAGCCACGAAAAACCAATCGGGAGCCCGTTCCGGCACCCTGCCGGAGGGGGAAACCATCACCGGAGGCCATCTTCATCATCCCGGCGGTCTCCATGACGAGGAGGGAGTAGTTCACCCTCGGGGCTGAGGGTATGTACCAGTAGCTATGTGTTTGATCTCTCTTTCTCGTGTTCTTGAGATGACACGATCTTGATGTACCGCGAGCTTTATTAATATAGATGAATCATATGGAGTTTTCCCCTCTCTATCTTCTTGTGATGAATTGAGTTTTCCCTTTGAAGTTTTCTTATCGGATTGAGTCTTTAAGGATTTGAGAACACTTGATGTATGTCTTGCGATGGGATATCTATGGTGACAATGGGATGTTCTATTGATCCACTTGATGTATGTTTTGGTGATCAACTTGCGGGTTCCGTGACCTTGGGAATCTATGCATAGGGGTTGGCACATGTTTTCGTCTTGACTCTCCGGTAGAAACATTGGGGCACTCTTTAAAGTTCTTTGTGTTGGATTGAACATGATGAATCTGAAATTATGTGACGCATATCGTATAATCAAACCCACGGGTACTCGAGGTGACATTGGGGCATCTAGGTGACATTAGGGTTTTGGTTGATGTGTATCTTAAGGTGTTATTTTAGTAAGAACTCTAGGGCTGTTCGTGACACTTATAGGGATAGCTCATAAGATTGATCAGAAAAGATAACTTTGAGGTGGTTTCGTACCCTACAATAATTTCTTCGTTTGTTCTCCGCTATTTGTGACTTTGGAGTGAACTCTTTGTCGCACGTGAGGGATTTATATATGATTCAACTATGTTAGTATTGTTGAGAGAACTTGCACTAGTGAAAGTATGAACCCTAGGCCTTGTTTCTAAGCATTGCAATACCGTTTGTGCTCACTTTTATCATTAGTTACCTTGCTGTTTTTATATTTTCAGATTACAAAAACCTATATCTACCATCCATATTGCACTTGTATCACCATCTCTTCGCCGAACTAGTGCACCTATACAATTTACCATTGTATTGGGTGTGTTGGGGACACAAGAGACTCTTTGTTATTTGGTTGCAGGGTTGTTTGAGAGAGACCATCTTCATCCTACACCTCCCACGGATTGATAAACCTTAGGTCATCCACTTGAGGGAAATTTGCTACTGTCCTACAAAACTCTGCGCTTGGAGGCCCAACACGAGTCTACAAGAAGAAGGTTGCGTAGTAGACATCAAGCTCTTTTCTGGCGCTGTTGCCGGGGAGGTGAGTTCTTGAAGGTATATATTTAGATCTTGCAATTGAATCTTTTAGTTTCTGCACTAGTTTGGTTTTATAAAAGAAAACTACAAAAAAATGGAATTGAGGTTGCCTCATTTGCTTCATCTTTTTAATGTCTTTCGTGAAAATGATGGAAAGGAAAATTGTGCTCAAGTGTTAGATGAAGAAGTTATTAAAATGTTTGGCACTAAATCTTTGAGTTATGAGTATGATTGCAATGTTGTTAGTATAAATTCCTTGAATATTCATGATGCTAATGATATGCAAAGCCACAAGCTTGGGGATGCTATGTTTGATGAAGATGATATTTTTTGTCCCCCAAGTTTTGATGAGCAAATTTATTATGATGAAAGCATGCCTCCTATTTATGATGATTATTGTGATGACATGTATGCTATAAAGAATAATGATAACCATGAAACTTGTCATCATGATTTTAATTTTCAATTGGATTATGCTTCACATGATAGTTATTTTGTTGAGTTTGCTCCCACTACTATTGATGGGAATAAATTTGCTTCTGTGGAGAGTAGTAAAATTTCTATGCTTGTAGATCATGAAAAGAATGCCTTATTTGCTGGTTATATTGTTTAATTCATTCATGATGCTACTGAAAATTATTATGAGGGAGGATTATATGCTTGTAGGAATTCCAATAATATCAAGTTTCCTCTCTATGTGTTGAAAATCTTGAAGTTTTGCTTGTTTTACCTTCCTATGCTAGTTGATTCTTGCTCCCAAAAATTGTTTGCTCACAAAATCCCTATGCATAGGAAGTGGGTTAGACTTAAATGTGCTTGTCATAAGATTCATGATGCTCTTTTGCATGTTTCAAATACTATTACTATGTGAGCATCATTGAAATCATCATGCCTAGCTAAAAGGCATTTAAGAAAAGCGCTTGTTGGGAGACAACCCAACACTTTTACTTTCTGTTTTTGTGTGTCCACATGATTAAGCTACTGTATAATCATGTTTTATAGCTTTTGTTTCAATAAAGTGCCAAGTAAAGCCTTTGGGATAGTGTGGATGATAGTTGACTTGATTCTGTGCAAAAACAGAAACTTTTGCTCTCAGTCCAGGAATTTTGTAAATTTACTGGAACGTGCTTTTGATCTGAATTTTTTACACACTATTTATATACAAATTATTCTGGTTTTCCTAATATTTCAGAATTTTTAGAGACAGGGAAGTATGGTTACACTACAGATCTTCACAGACTGTTCTGTTTTTGGCAGATTCTGTTTTGCATGCATAGTTTGCTTGTTTTAGTGTTTTCATAGCTTATATTTAGTGATATAAATTATGGGAATGATAGAATACAGTAGGTATGATGTGGGAACAATTATGAATCTTGTCTTGACAGTACCTAAGTGAATGATCTTTGTTTATTATACTAACCCATCTCACGAAGTTCCGTTAAGTTTTGTGTGATTGAAGTTTTCAAGTTTTGGGTGAGACACCGATATGAGGAGAATAAGGAGTGACAAGAACCTAAGCTTGGGGATGCCCAAGGCACCCCCAAGGCAATATCCAAGGAAGACTCAAGTGCCTAAGCTTGGGGATGCCCCGGAAGGCATCCCCTCTTTCGTCTTCAACACTATCGGTATATCTTACTTGGAGCTATATTTTTATTCGTCACATAATATGAGTTTTGCTTGGATCGTCATTATATTTTGTTACTTTATGTTAGGTGATATTTATAAGCTTGTTTTTCAATAAAAAGTTCCAAGAATTGCCTTTAGGATGCTTGCATTGCATGTTTTGATGAGAGCTGTGTAAAAACAGAAACTTTGGCTGTAGTGTTTGAATTTTCATATTTTACTGGAACGTGGAAAGTTTCTGAAATGTTTACACAGTGATGTCATATAAATTATATAGCATGTCCTAATTTTTCATAATTTTTTGAGTTACAGAAGTACACTGTTTTCATAAATTGCTACAGACTGTTCTGATTAGACAGATTGCTGTCATAGTTTTGTTATCTACTTATCCTAGTGTTTCCATAGCCTATATTGGTAGATATAAATTGTGGAAATGATAGTAAACAGTAGATGATGTTTGAAAATTATTGTGCAACTTGTCTTGGCAGTACATAAAGAGTTGATTTATTATTATGAGTACTAACCTATCTCACGAGTTCTTTTCGAGTTTTGTGTGGATGAAGTTTTTGAGAATAGGTGAAACCATGATATGAGAGGATTGAACGAGATACAAAAGCTCAAGCTTGGGGATGCCCAAGGCACCCCAAGTAAATATTTCAAGAAGTCTCAAGCATCTAGGCTTGGGGATGCTACGCATCCCACCTCTCTTCATCAACAATTATCGGTTAGCCTATGTTGAGCCTAAATTTTTATTCGTTCACATTATGCGTGCTATTCTTGAAGTGCTATTTTTCTTTTGTTTGCTGTTTGAATAAAATACTCAGATCTGAAAATATTTATTGAGAGAGAGAGAGTCCTCACATAGCTACTTAATTGTTTGACTACTCATTGATCTTCATTTATATCTTTTGAGAGTAGCTTGTCATTTCCTCTCATGCTTCACTTATACCTTTTTGAGAGATGAAATTTTTATGCTCTTGTACTTCACTTAAATTTGTTTGAGCTTGCCAAAAAGCAATGGCAATATATGAAACTAGTCCCAAAGTGATAGATATCCAAGGAGGATATAATAAAAACTTTCATGAAGATCATGGGACAAATTAAACTTGATTCTTTGTAATAGTTTTGAAACATGATGATAGTAATATGTGAGTCATATTAGTGAGTAATTATGCTTAGTAGGAATATTGGTGTTAAGGTTTGTGATTCCCTATGCATGCACGAAAGTCAATAAGTTATGCAATGAAGTTACATCCCACTTGTGGTGCATTACTCAGTGTTAGTTATGACTCAATGCTCACTTATGTGATTTTTCGTTCCTTGGTTTGGTTGCTTCCCAATCTATTTGCTAGCCTTCATTTGTACTAAGTAGAAATACTACTTGTGCATCCAAAATCCTTAAACCAAGTTTTGCCTTATGAGTCCACCATACCTACCTATATGCGGTATTTCCATCCCGTTCCAAGCAAATTTGTATGTGCCATCTCTAAATTTTCAAAATAAATTTTCTCTTTTGTGTGCCCGTACTGCTCATGAAACGGTGGGGAGTATCCAATATTTTTCCATGCTAGGTGTGTTATTCTCACGATAGAAACAATTCCTTATTTAACACTATCTTAAATTTCGTTTCCTTATTTAACATTGAACAACCTTTTCTTCCCTATATAGCATCGTCTTTAAATTTTATGCCCTTTATGACACTCTTGTTCATTTTAAGCACAAATGACACCTGAAAAGACTTTTTTGCCCCTCATGTGGTATGTGTGTGGGACAGTAGCACACACAATATCAATGCGGGACAGTACCACACACACAGCGACAGTAGCACACACGCAGCAGTACATACACACGCAAGAACACACAGCAACACACATGAACACAAGACACAACACACACGTAACATCACACACACATGCGCCGCACACACACACGCCCATCAACACACACGCGGTGCACGCACACACGCACGCAGCAGCGGCACATGCACACGCACGCTAGCTAGCTGCTGGAACAATCATGTACCAAACGGAGCAGCCTAGCTAGCTACTGGATGGATTTTGCAGAAGCTAGCTAGCTAGCTTATCAAACGGGATTAGCACACACGCACGTGAGAACACGAGAATATGAAGGCTACGGGAGCGTGTCGCTCCTGATTGTTTTCTATTGATCTGAGTTTCTTGTTTACAGGGGAGGTTACATGAGTATATATAGGAGCTAACATCAACATCACCTAGCCATGTCGGAGCTAACACCAACAGCGCGTGTGGTAGCAGCGCATGCAGCAGCACACGCGCGCGCACACACAAACACGCAACATCACACATGCAGTAGCACACACCCAACATCACTAGCATACATGTGCGCGCGTGCATACACACGCAGCAGAACGCACACAAGCATACCACATAAGGGGCAAAAGGGTCTTTTCAGGTGTCATTTTGGCTTAAAATGGACAAAAATGTTATAAAAGGCATAAAATTTAGACTTGTTGTTATATAGGGAAGAAATAATTTTTCGATGTCAAATAGGGCATAAAATTTAAGCATGGTGTTAAATAAGGAATTCTCTCCTCACGATATGTGTTGATTCACTATCATTCACGAGAAAGTGGCTGGTATTCGGGATGCCCAGTCCCATGCTCAAAAATCAAATCAAAATATAATGAAACAAAACTCCCCCAGGATTGTTGTTTGTATGGACGGTACCCGTGGATTCGGCTCGCCATGGAGTGTGATTGATTGGTGGAGGGGGAGTAAAAACTTTACTATTCCGTTTGGGAACCGCCTATAATGTATCTAGCATGGAAAGTATTGTGAGCTACTTTGTCATTTTTGTTGACAGGAAAAGCATGCCACTCAAAATATTTTTCTCTCTCAATTTAAACCTTGAGCTCTGGCACCTCTACAAATCCCTACTTCCCTCTGCGAAGGGCCTATCTATTTACTTTATGCAATTTTTATTTTTGCTTTGAGTCTCCATCTTCTCTTATAAGCACCAACTAGGGGGCACTATGATCGTACTTGAGCATTGGGCATAGCTAATATTTGAGTGTGTTTCATGAATGGATCAATGATTGAGCATGATGGGCTAGGGATAACTTTCTTTAGTATTGATATTTTGAAAGACATGGTTGCTTGTTGACATGCTTGAGTATTGAAGTCATTATGTTAAAACTAGACTATTGCTTTGAATCATTTACAAGTCCAAATGTCCATGCTATACATAGAATAAAAGAATATGATAAAAATGTAGCTAGCATTCACACTTCATAAATTATTTATTTTATCATTTACCTACTCGAGGACGAGCAGAAATTAAGCTTTGGGATGCTGATACGTCTCCAACGTATCTATAATTTATGAAGTATTCATGCCATGTTTACAATAATTTTATATGATTTTGGTATGATTTTATTAGAACTAACCCGGACTGACGCTGTTTTCAGCAGAACTACCATGGTGTTGTTTTTGTGCAGAAATAAAAGTTCTCGGAATGGGCTGAAAATTTACGGAGAATATTTTTGGAAAATATAAAAAATACTGGAGCAAAAAGCTGGGCCAGGAAGTGACCGAGGAGGCCACAAGCCTGGGGGCGCGCCCCCCTAGGGCGCGCCCCCCTAGCTTGTGGGCCCCTCGGGCACCGCCTTGATGTGAGACCGACGCCAAAAATTCCTATAAATACTAAAAACCCCAGAAACAAACCTAGATCGGGAGTTCCGCCGCCGCAAGCCTCCAGAGCCACGAAAAACCAATCGGGAGCCCGTTCCGGCACCCTGTCGGAGGGGGAAACCATCACCGGAGGCCATCTTCATCATCCCGGCGGTCTCCATGACGAGGAGGGAGTAGTTCACCCTCGGGGCTGAGGGTATGTACCAGTAGCTATGTGTTTGATCTCTCACTCGTGTTCTTGAGATGACACGATCTTGATGTACCGCGAGCTTTATTAATATAGATGAATCATACGGAGTTTTCCCCTCTCTATCTTCTTGTGATGAATTGAGTTTTCCCTTTGAAATTTTCTTATCGGATTGAGTCTTTAAGGATTTGAGAACACTTGATGTATGTCTTGCGATGGGATATCTGTGGTGACATTGGGATGTTCTATTGATCCACTTGATGTATGTTTTGGTGATCAACTTGCGGGTTCCGTGACCTTGGGAATCTATGCATAGAGGTTGGCACATGTTTTCGTCTTGACTCTCCGGTAGAAACTTTGGGGCACTCTTTAGAGTTCTTTGTGTTGGATTGAACATGATGAATCTGAAATTATGTGATGCATATCGTATAATCAAACCCACGGGTACTCGAGGTGACATTGGGATATCTAGGTGACCTTAGGGTTTTGGTTGATGTGTATCTTAAGGTGTTATTTTAGTACGAACTCTAGGGCTGTTCGTGACACTTATAGGGATAGCTCATAAGATTGATCAGAAAAGATAACTTTGAGGTGGTTTCGTACCCTACAATAATTTCTTTGTTTGTTCTCCGCTATTTGTGACTTTGGAGTGAACTCTTTGTCGCACGTGAGGGATTTATATATGATTCAACTATGTTAGTATTGTTGAGAGAACTTGCACTAGTGAAAGTATGAACCCTAGGCCTTGTTTCTAAGCATTGCAATACCGTTTGTGCTCACTTTTATCATTAGTTACCTTGCTGTTTTTATATTTTCAGATTACAAAAACCTATATCTACCATCCATATTGCACTTGTATCACCATCTCTTCGCCGAACTAGTGCACCTATACAATTTACCATTGTATTGGGTGTGTTGGGGACACAAGAGACTCTTTGTTATTTGGTTGCAGGGTTGTTTGAGAGAGACCATCTTCATCCTACGCCACCCACGGATTGATAAACCTTAGGTCATCCACTTGAGGGAAATTTGCTACTGTCCTACAAAACTGTGCGCTTGGAGGCCCAACACGAGTCTACAAGAAGAAGGTTGTGTAGTAGACATCAATCGTAATCGAACGTTAAGCTTGCGGACCCTACGGGTTTGAGAATCATGCACACATGACCGAGACACCTCTCCGGTCAATAACCAATAGCAGGACCTGGATGCCCATATTGGTTCCTACATATTCCAAGAAGATATTTATCGGTCGAACCACGATGTCAAGGATTCAGTCAATCTCGTATGCAGTTCCCTTTGTCCATCAGTATGTTACTTGCCCGAGATTCAATCGTCGGTATCTCCATACCAATTCAGTCTCGTTACCGGCAAGTCTATTTACTCGTTCCATAATGCAAGATCCCGTGAATAACTCCTTAGTCACATTGCTTGCAAGCTTCTTGTGATGTTGTATTACCGAGAGGGCCCAGAGATACCTCTCCGTCATACGGAGTGACAAATCCCAGTCTCGATCCATACCAACCCAACAGACACCCTCGGAGATACCTGTAGAGCACATTTATGATCACCCAGTTACGAAGTGACGTTTGATACACACAAGGGATTCCTCCGGTGTCAGGGAGTTGCATGATCTCATGGTTATAGGAACAGATACTTGACATGAAGAAAGCAGTAGCAATAAACTAGTGATACGATCAAATGCTATGCTTACGGTTTGGGTCTTGTCCATCACATCATTCTCCTAATGATGTGATCCCGTTATCAAATGACAACTCATGTCTATGGTTAGGAAACCTTAACCATCTTTCATCAATGAGCTAGTCTAGTAGAGGCTCACTAGGGACAAAGTGTTGTCTATGTATCCACACATGTATCTGAGTTTCTGATCAATACAATTCTAGCATGGATAACATACGATTATCACGAACAAGGAAATATGATAATAACCATTTTATTATTGCGTCTAGGGCATATTTCCAACAGTCTCCCACTTGCACTAGAGTCAATAGTCTAGCTTTACATTGTAATGAATCTAACACCCATAGAGTTCTGGTGTTGATCATGTTTTGCCCGTGGAAGAGGCTTAGTCAACGGGTCTGCAACATTCAGATCCGTATGTACTTTGCAAATGTTTATGTCCTCCTTGATATAATCGCGGATAGAATTGAAGTGGCACTTTATGTGTCTGGTTCTCTTGTGAAACCTGGGCTCCTTGGCCAGAGCAATAGCACCAGTGTTGTCACAAAAGAGAGTCATCGGATCCATTGCACTAGGCACGACTCTGAGATCCGTTATGAACTGCTTCATCCAGACACCTTCCTTCGCTGCTTCCGAAGCAGCTATGTACTCCGCTTCACATGTAGAATCTGCTACCACACTTTGCTTGGAACTGCACCAGCTTACCGCTCCACCATTCAGAATAAATATGTATCCGGTTTGAGACTTAGAGTGATCCGGATCTGTGTCAAAGCTAGCATCGACGTAACCCTTTACGACGAGCTCTTGATCACCTCCATAAACGAGAAACATCTCCGTAGTCCTTTTCAGGTACTTAAGGATATTTTTGACCGTTGTCCAGTGTTCCACTCCTGGATCACTTTGAAACCTTCCAGCCATACTTATGGCAAGGCTCACATCCGGTCTTGTGCACAGCATTGCATACATGATAGAGCCTATGGCTGAGGCATAGGGGACGACATTCATCTTTTCTCTATCTTCTGCACTTGCTGGGCATTGAGTCTTACTCAACTTCACACCTTGTAGGACAGGCAAGAACCCTTTCTTGGACTGATCCATTTTGAACTTCTTTAAAACCTTATCAAGGTATGTGCCTTGTTGAAGTCTATTAAGCATCTTGATCTATCTCTATAGATCTTGATGCCTAATATGTAAGCAGCTTCTCCGAGGTCTTTCATTGAAAAACTCTTGTTCAAATATATCTTCACGCTTTCCAAAAATTCTATACTATTTCCAAATGGCAATATGTCATCCACATATAATATTAGAAACGCTATAGAGCTCCCACTCACTTTCTTGTAAATACAAGCTTCTCCATAAACTTGTATGAACCCAAACGCTTTGATCACCTCATCAAAGCAAAGATTCCAACTCCGAGATGCTTGCACCAGCCCATAAATGGATCGCTGGAGCTTGCACACTTTGTCAGCATTTTCAGGATCAACAAAACCTTCTGGTTGCATCATATACAACTCTTCCTTAAGGAAACCATTAAGGAACGCTGTCTTGACATCCATCTGCCAAATTTCATAATCGAAAAATACAGCTATTGCTAACATAATCCTGACGGACTTAAGCATCGCTACGAGAGAGAAGGTCTCATCGTAGTCAACTGCTTTAACTTGTGAAAACCCTTTTGCAACAAGTTGTGCTTTATAGATGGTGACATTACCGTCCGCGTCCATCTTTTTCTTAAAGATCCATTTGTTCTGTATGGCCTTACGATCATATGGTAAGTCCTTCAAAGTCCACACTTTGTTCTCATACACGGATCCTATCTCGGATTTCATGGCCTCTAGCCATTTGTTGGAATTCGGGCCCACCATCGCTTCTTCATAGCTCGTAGGTTCACCGTTGTCTAACAACAGGACCTGTAAGACAGGATTGCCGTACCACTCAGGAGCAGTACGTGTCCTTGTCGACCTACGAGGCTCGGTAGTGAATTGATCTGAAGCTTCATGATCATCATCATTTGCTTCCTCTTCACTTGGCGTAGGCGCCACAGAAACATATTTCTGTGTCGTGCCACTCTCCAACTGAAGTGACGGTTCAATAACCTCATCAAGTTCTACCTTCCTCCCACTCAATTCTTTCGAGAGAAACTCCTTCTCTAGAAAGGACCCATTCTTGGCAACAAAGACTTTGCCTTCGGATCTAAGATAGAAGGAGTACCCAATTGTTACCTTAGGGTATCCATAAAGATGCACTTCTCCGCTTTCGGTTCGAGCTTAGCAGGCTGAAGCCTTTTCACATAAGCATCGCAGCCCCAAACCTTAAGAAACGATAGCTTAGGTTTCTTGGCAAACCATAATTCCTACGGTGTCGTCTCAACAGATTTAGATGGTGCCCAATTTAAAGTGATTGCGGCTGTCTCTAATGCATAACCCCAAAACGATAGTGGCAGATCAGTAAGAGACATCATAGACTGCACCATATCTAATAGAGTACGATTACGACGCTCGGACACACCATTACGCTGTGATGTTCTAGGTGGCATGAGTTGTGAAACAATTCCACACTGTCTTAAATGCATGCCAAACTCATAACTCAGATATTCTCCACCACGATAAGATCATAGAAACTTTATCTTCTTGTTACGATGATTCTCTACTTCACTCTGAAATTGCTTGAACTTTTCAAACGTTTCAGACTTGTGTTTCATTAAGTAAATATACCCATATCTACAGAAATCATCAGTGAAGGTAAGAAAATAACGATATCCACCGCGCGCCTCAACACTCATTGGACCGCACACATCAGTATGTATGATTTTCAACAAGTCACTTGCCCGCTCCATTGTTCTGGAGAAAGGGGTTTTTGTCATCTTGCCCATGAGGCATGGTTCACATGTATCAAGCAATTTAAAATTGAATGATTCCAAAAGTCCATCAGGATAGAGCTTCTTCATGCGCTTTACACCAATATGACCTAAGCGGCGGTGCCACAAGAAAGTGGTACTATCATTATTAACTTTGCATCTTTTGGCATCAATGTTATGAACATGTGTATCACTACGATCGAGATTCAACAAGAATAAACCATTCACATTGGGTGCATGACCATAAAAGATATTACTCATATAAATAGAACAACTATTATTCTCTGATTTAAATGAATGACCATCTCGGAATAAACAAGATGCAGATATAATGTTCATGCTCAATGCAGGCACCAAATAACAAATATTTAGGTTTAAAACTAATCCCGATGGTAATCGAAGAGCAAGCGTGCTGACGGTGATCACATCAACCTTGGAACCATTTCCGACGTGCATCGTCACTTCGTCCATTGCCAGCCTCCGTTTATTCTGTAGTTCCTGCTTTGAGTTACAAATATGAGCAACCGAACCGGTATCAAATACCCAGGCACTACTATGAGAGCTAGTAAGGTACACATCAATAACATGTATATCAAATATACCTTTGTTGACATTGCCAGCCTTCTTATCAGCCAGGTACTTGGGGCAGTTCCGCTTTAAGTCGCCAGTCCCCTTGCGCAGTAGAAGCACTCAGTCGGAGGCTTGGGTCCAGCCTTGGGTTTCTTCACGTGAGAGGCAACTTGCTTGCCACCTTTCTTGAAGTTTCCCTTCTTTCCCTTGCCTTTCTTGAAACTAGTGGTTATATTCACCATCAACACTTGATGCTCCTTTTGATTTCTACTTCTGTGACTTTCAGCATCGCGAATAGCTCGGAGATTGACTTGTTCATCCCTTGCATATTATAGTTCATCACGAAGCCTTTGTAGCTAGGTGGTAGTGACTGGAGAACTCTGTCAGTGACAGTCTCAGGCGGAAGCTCAAGTCCCAACTGATTCAAGCGGTTGTAGTACCCAGACATTCTGAGTATGTGCTCACTGACAGAATATTCTCTTCCATCTTGCAGGCGAATAATTTATCAGAGGTCTCATACCTCTCGATCCGGACATTTGCTTGAAATACTAACTTCAACTCCTGGAACATCTCATATGCTCCATGGCGTTCAAAACGCTTTTGAAGTCCCGATTCTAAGTCGTACAACATGGTGCACTGAACTATTGAGTAGTCATCAGCACGCGCCTGCCAGACGTTGACAACATCTGCAGACGACACTAGAGGGGGTGGCGCACCCAGCGATGCATTAAGGACATAAGCCTTTTGCGAAACCGTGAGGATAATCCTCAGATTACGGACCCAGTCTGCATAGTTACTTCCATCATCTTTCAACTTAGCTTTCTCTAGGAACGCATTAAAATTCAGGCGAGCTACTGCGCGAGCCATTGATCTACAACATAATTTGCAAAGACAACTTTAGACTATGTTCACGATAATGAGTTCAATTAATCATATTACTAAAGAACTCCCACTCAAATCAACATCCCTCGGATTGACTAAGTGTGACATGATCCAAATCCACCAACCAAAGTCCGATCATCACGTGAGCTGAGGTGGTTTCAATGGTGAACATCTCCATGTTTATCATATCTACTATAAGACTCGTGTTCGACCTTTCGGTATCCTGTATTCCGAGGCCATCTCTGTACATGCTAGGCTCGTCAAGTTTAACCCAAGTATTCCGCATGTGTAAAACTGGCTTACACCCATTGTATGCGAATGAAGAGTCTATCACACCCGATCATCACAAGGTGCTTCGAAATGACGAACCTTCACAACGGTGCATACTTGGGGAGAACACAATTTTATCTTGAAATTTCAGTGACGGATCATCTTATAATGCTACCGTCGTCCTAAGAAAAATAAGATGCATAAAAGATAAACATCACATGCAATCAATAAGTGACATGATATGGCTATTATCTTGTGCTTTTGATCTCCATCTCCAAAGCACCGGCATGATCTCCATCGTCACCGGCATGACACCATGATCTTGATCATCATGATCTCCATCATCGTGTCGTCACGAGGCTGTCTCGCCAACTATTGCTAACGCATAGCGATAAAGTAAAAGCAATTACATGGCGTTTAATGATTGACACGCAGGTCATACAATAAATTAAAGACAACCCTATGGCTCCTGCCGGTTGCCGTACTCAACGACATGCAAGTCGTGATAACTATTACAAAACATGATCATCTCATACATCAACATATATAAAATCATGTCTTGGCCATATCACATCACAACATGCCCTACAAAAACAAGTTAGACGTCCTGTACTTTGTTGTTGCAAGTTTTACGTGGCTGCTATGGGCAACTAGCACTAGTAGAAAACAGGGTACTAGTCCCGGTTCCAGAGGGCCTTTAGTCCCGGTTCTGGAACCGGGACAAATCAAACGGGACTAATACCCAAAACCTTTAGTCCCGGTTTGCTTACGAACCGGGACCAAAGGGGCTCCACGTGGCCGCTGCGGGGCGCCCAGGCAGGAGGACCTTTAGTCCCGGTTGGTAACACCAACCGGGACCAAAAGGCAGCCACGCGTCAGCAGCTCGCAGGCGCTGGGGTTTTTTTTGGAAGGGGGGGTTTAGGGGTTTTGGAGGGTTAATTTAGGGGTTTCATATTGTGTTAGCTAGCTAATAGAGAGAAGTGACCTCTCTTTCTCCGTGCTTGGTCGACGCTAGCTACTATACATATAGAGACAACTTGACGCTAGCTAGTAAACAAATGAAGGAAACCATTAATTACACAAGATCGTCAAGAACATATATAGAGAGAAGTGACATCTCTTTCTCCGTGCTTGGTCGAACAACAAGTTTTCGTATATCTATCCGACGCTACTACATATGTACAATATAACATCTCTTACAATCCCTAACATCATCTACCTAAGATCCATTTGCAATTTCACATGGTATTCTCCGTGTTCTGGTATGACGTGGTCAAGAAAGAATCCCGCCAATTCCTCTTGAATTGCTCGTATGCGATCATGTGGTACGAGTTCATCCCGCATCTGCCAGATCTAATTTAAAGAAGGGGGTCAATACATATGTATGAATGAAACTCAACACAATTGATGGTAATATATAAAATAAAATTATGAATATTGTTTACGTACTTCAAATTGTTTCTTAGAGAAGCCCCGCTCAGAGGTCGAGTGGCTAATGAACTCGCATACGTAGTACCCACATAAATAATTCCCGGGTGCCTGGTACAAGCACTTTACGAGAATAGAATTCAATCAAACTGATAAGCAAGCATGATAATGGTATTGATGAAACTAATCAATGAGAGATGTGCGGAACTAGCTAGTACTACTTACTTTGGGGTGTGTAAATCGCAGCTCGTTGTTTAGACCGGGAACCATTCCGGTGAACTTTTTCCAAACCCTGGCAGGCAAAAAAAATGATTACTTGATATCAGGAAATGAACGAAAGTTGCCGATATGGTCCCGGTATTGATTGAACTTACTTCTAGAGCATTGCAGTCATGTCCGCATAATACTCGGGATCTTTACGTCTCGAGTCTGAGACAGTTACTAGTGCCCCGTCAAGCTTAATGGATAGCAGAATAAAGTGGAACCTGCGCACGCATAACTCATCAATTACATTACTTAACCCCGAGTAAGCGAAACCGAATATGCACAAGACAGTAACACTCACTTGAAGTTGTAAGGAAAGAGTATTTCCCTTTTGTTTTGATGTCTAAGGAACGCTTCTAGCAAGTTGTCCTCACTAACTTTGGCTCTCTTTTGTACCGACCATTCATTTACGGTATTTGGGCTAATGAACCCAATGTCATAGATTTGTTCTTTTTTGCATTCGACCATCTTCAATCTGCATAATATAGTGAGGATAATTATATATACATGCAATGAACGAGCTGAGCTAGAGACTTAATTATAGAAGTAATACTTACAGACAATAGCAAGTCATGAGTTGTTTGTCGAGGGCCTCTTGATTGAATAACTGAAATAACTCCACAAATTCAACAGGCATCAGGTCGACTCCAATGAAGTCCTGCTCTTTTTTAATTCCGACCATCAAACTGTCGGTCCCAGACTTCCTGCAGGTTTCCATGTACCACTCATGCAATTTTTGCATCATCGTTGTTAGATGAGGATGATCAGGTTTGATGAGAGGCTTCCCGTGCTCGTATCTAAAGTCCTCTACTACTACCTCAGTCGGTTCAAACTGTACATCATCGCCCACGTAATTACCAAGAGTGGTACCAGGCAGTAGCACCGGATGATTAGCGATATCGCTAGACACCTTGAACGGGGGGCACGATTGCTTCTCCTGTTCGCCGAGCTGGGGAATTGTTTTCCCACTTCTTCGTTTTTTTCTCTTGCATCACTGGAAGTACTTCCCGACCGCCGTGCTTCATCGTATGTCTTTGTAATTATGCGGTCATAGTTGGATTGCGGCGGAGGCGGTGGTGGTCGCTTCCGGGCATCCTGATTGCGCTTCCCTTTCACCGGATCTACCGTTTCCTTCAAAGGTGGATGTTTCCGTGCAAAATGGGCCTTCACTTCGGCTTCACTGATTTCAGCGTTTTCCTTGTCAGTCCTCTCATATGGTAACTTTGGAAGAGGCTTGAGGCTTGGACCAAATTTGTATTTCTTTCCGTCTATTGTACTGCTAGCCGCCGGAGCGGCGGCGTATCTCTTCCGCCGTTGCTGACGCGCCGGAGGAGGCGGAGTGCCCTGACGCGCCGGAGGAGGAGGAGGAGGAGGCGGAGTGCCCTGACGCGCCGGAGGAGGCGAAGGAGGAGGCGGAGTGCCCTGACGCGCCGGAGGAGGAGAAGGAGGAGGCGAAGTGCCCTGATGCGCCGGAGGAGGAGGAGGCGGAGTGCCCTGACGCACCGGAGGAGGCTGAGTCTGCTGAGGCATCCAGTTTTGAAGCTTGATGTACTCCTTTCTCCATAGACAGGTACTCCTCAAAGCATTTTCCAGAAGAATAATATCCTCTTCACCTGTAGGGTTGTCAAGCTCCAGCCCCTCAAATCCATCCATTATTTCATCCACCGTCACAACAGCATAGCCATGTGGAATCGGACGGCAATGGAAAGTTCCCTCAGCTCGAGGAGGTACAACAGAGCCGACCGCCGCCTTCAAGGTCAGGTTCTGGCATTTCGTCATTAGCTCGCAATGTTCAGCCTCCGTGATACTATCCACGGGGTAGCGAGCAACCGTGAAATCAGGCTGAACGAGCTCCGTGGAAGCCACACTGCTTCTCCGCTGAGATGGTGGGGTAGCTTCTAGGGCAGCGTCGAAGGAAGGATCTTCGTGCCGCTCAGATGGTTGGCCGGTAGCTCGCTGGCTCTCAAGTTCCTCTAGTTTTGCTAATCTTGCGCTGAGCTTCTGCATTTTGCTTGCTTCCTGTTTCCTCTTTCTCTCTTGGCTTCTATAACCACCGCTGTCGGGAAACCCATGCACCCATGGAACGGAGCCTTAGGTGCCTCGTGTTCGTCCAGGGTGTTCAGGATTCCCGAGGGCCTCTCTCAGCTCGTCCTTCTCTCTGTCGGGAATGAACGTCCCTTCCTGCGCTGCCTTGATTGCTGCCTGAACCTTCCGGAAGGGTATTGCAAGTTGCTCGCCCGTCCAAACACACTCCCTGTTTCTGGGTCCAAAGTTCCCCCAACCCCGAAGAACCAAGTCCTTGAACGATCTGGCCAGTGCAATGTCGCTGGTTGGACATTCTTAGCAAGCAGGTCTTGCTCAGCTTTGTCCCACAACGGCCGGGCTTTGTAGTAGCCACCTGACCCCATGTGATGGTGATACTTCTTCTTTGCAGCATTTTTCTTGTTTGTCAGTGACCTTTTCTTACCCTTCTCCGATTTCTTGTAGGCCACAAATTCGAGCCATTGATCTCTTAACTTCTCATATCGACCGATAAATTCCGGAGTCTCCTCTTTCTCGACAAACTTTGTGTTCAACTCTTTCTTCCAGTTCCTGAATAGTTCTGCCATCTTCTTAAGAGAAAACGCCTTGACCTTTCGCTCTATAACTGGGTTATTCGGATCCTCCTCTCGCGGTAGGCTGAAATTTGTCATCAGCTCGGTCCAAAGATCATCTTTCAGTCTATCCTGGACATAAGAAACTTCAGGGTCCTTATTATTCATATTCCATTGCTGGGTGCTGATAGAGACATAGTCCCTAACAACAACTCCACACTGATGTACAAATGCGTCCTTGGTCCGCTTGGGAGCAATCGGTTGGCCATCTTTCGCGACTTCTGTGATCATGAACCTTTCATCCGGGCGCAACCTTTTCTTCAGGCCTCGTCTCCTTACCTCGTCGGACTTTGCAACAGTTGAGGCTCCCTCCTCCGTTCGGTCACCGGAAACGTGATCATGATCTCCTTCCTCCGCCATTCGGTCACCGGAGCCGTCATGATTTCCTTCCTCCTCCATTGTTGGATCACCGGAGCCGTCATCTCTCCTTCCTGACCATCGGTGTCGTTGAGATACGACAAGGGATCACCTCCGGCGAGGATTATATCCCCCAACAACTGTTCTTTTTCTAAGTCTCTGTGATCCATAGTTTCTGCAAATATTACAACATGGCAATATACAAACATTTGATATGCAAATCAATACAAGGCAATGGAACAATACGATTGAATAGTATCGCTAATACATCATCGAATAGTATCGCTAATACATCATCGAATATTATCACTAATACATCTCGAATATTATTATATAATATCACTAATACAGATCTAGTTGATGTCTCGCGGCGCACACGGTGGACACCCAAAGAGAAGGAACTATGACAGGATCATAGCTCGGGTGAGATCCCTGAAGAACCTGCCAGGTATTGGAGAACCTGGCGTCCAACGCAGCCATGTAGCGTCGGACGTGCTCGTCCTCCTCCCTGACACGGCGATGTACCACCTCCGCGGGACCGCCACCAAAGAACCTCCGGGTCGACGATGGGACCCTGATTCCTCACCAAGCTGGGCGCCCCGGAAGGCAGCACCTCCTAGTGCCAGCCCGGCGGAGCCCAGTCCCGGACATGGCGCCTCTCAAGCAGGTGGTTGCCACCGAGTCGACGACGAGGATGCTGGCCGGGCATCGTCGACTCAACAGCTACACTATGCAGCTAAACATTTAAACATCTAATTAAACATCATATCGCGTCACCGACGATCGTCGGGGACTCCTCGATATCGTCGGGGACTCTCGCTCACCGACGATCGTCGGGGGGTACTCTCCCTCACCGATGATCGTCGGGGACTCCTCGATATCGCGTCACCGACGACCACGATAAAACAACTAAACATCTAAACAATAAAAACAACTAAACAATAAAAACAACTAAACAATAAAAACAACTAAAACAACAAAAGTAACTAAATTAACTACCGCTTTTGTATATCCTAAAACAACTAAAACAACTAAAATTAACTAAATTAACTAAACAACTAAATTAACTAAATCAACTAAAATAATTACAAGGGAGATCGTCGGGTGCGGGCGGCGCTGCGGGGTCGCCGGAGACACGCGCGGGGCCAGCGGCGGAGCTGCGGTGGGCGGAGGCGGGGCCGGTGACGGTGCTGCGCGCGGTGGGCGGGGGTGAGCGGCGGAGGCGCGCGCGCGGGGCCGGCAGGGACAGAGAGGAGGGGGGAGCCTTACCGGCGAGGAACGCCGACGCCGACGGAGTGACGGAGGAGACTGGCGAGGAGCGGTGACGGCGTCGGGTCTGGGCGGCAACGGCGACGAGCGGCAACGGCGTCGGGTCGGGGCGGCGGCAGCGCAGGGCAGGGGCGGCGTCGAGGGCGTCGGGGCAGGGCGGCGTCGGCGCAGGGGTGGCGTCGAGGGCGTCGGCGAGGGCGTCGACGGCGAGGTGGAGCAGCCTGACGGCGTCGACGGGGCAGAGGGCGGCGAGGGCGTCGACGACGAGCTCGGGCAGCCTGGCGGCGTCGATGTGCTCGGCGTCGTTGGGGGCAACTGTAGATGAAATCTGAAAAATTCATAAGTCCCTGCTTATATACCCAACCCTTTAGTCCCGGTTGGTGGCTCCAACCGGGACGAAAGTCCCCCTTTCGTCCCGGTTGATGCCACCAACCGGGACTAAAGGTCAATTTCAGCAGCCCAAAGGGCGGGAAGCAGTGACCTTTGGTCCCGGTTGGTGGAACCAACCGGGACTAAAGGGTGGCATTGGTCCCGGTTCGTGGGTCGAACCGGGACGAAAGGGTGGCATTGGTCCCGGTTCGAGCCACCAACCGGGACCAAAGGCCTGTGCCTGGCACAACTGCGGTGCGGTTGGATGTTTAGTCCCACCTTGCCAAGCGAAGGGCGCCCGGACTTGTTTATAAGCCCCGCCGCGGCTGCAACGTTGAGCTCCTCTCTAAAGTAGCCTAGTTAGCACTTTGAATGTAGGTTGAATTTTCTCTATAAATTCGCATCTATTTTCACTTTTGCTATTTTTTATGTTATTTTTGTGCATATTAAAAGTTCTTAACAAAAAATACTTCATGAATATTCTTTTTGCTATTAAAGTTTTTAACAAAAATAACTTTGATAATTTTAGTTGCATAAATTTTATATAATATTAAGTTAAATAACTTTGATCGGACGAAAACACGTCTATTACAAAGGGATTTCAATTTTTTAAATATATTTTAACTCAAGACTTTTTCTGCATTCAATATGCACCATTCAAAGCCACATCATCACTTTTCAAACCTTTTCTGACTTCATTTGCTATTTTTCATGTATTTCATGATTTATTTTGAACTAAAATGACCCTGAATTGAAAAGCACTGCAAATGAACTCTGAAATGGTTGAAAGTTGGCATGGTAACATAATTTCACCCACATAGCATGTGCCAAAAAGTTGAGAGGGTTACAGGAAAAACTGGATGCACTTCGTGTACAAACTGGACAATCTCTTTCGAAGTATCAGGGTTTTGGACGAAAACTCGTCTATTACAAAAGGATTTCAATTTTTTAAACATATTTTAACTCAAGACTTTTTCTGCATTCAATATGCACCATTCAAAGCCACATCTTCACTTTTCAACCCTTTTCTGACTTCATTTGCTATTTTTCATGCATTTCATGATTTATTTTGAGCTAAAATGACCCTGAATTGAAAAGCACTGCAAATGAACTCTGAAATGGTTGAAAGTTGGCATGGTATCATCATTTCACCCACATAGCATGTGCTAAAAAGTTGAGAGGGTTACGGCAAAAACTGGATGCACTTCGTGTACAAACTGGACAATCTCTTTCGAAGTATCAGGGTTTTGGACGAAAACTCATCTGTTACAAAAGGATTTCAATTTTTTAAACATATTTGAACTCAAGACTTTTTCTGCATTCAATATGCACCATTCAAAGCCACATCATCACTTTTCAAACCTTTTCTGACTTCATTTGCTATTTTTCATGCATTTCATGATTTATTTTGAGCTAAAATGCCCCTCAATTGAAAAGCACTGCAAATGAACTCTGAAATTGTTGAAAGTTGGCATGGTATCATCATTTCACCCACATAGCATGTGCTAAAAAGTTAAGAGGGTTACGTCAAAAACTGGGATGCACTTCGTGTACAAAATGAACAATCTCTTTTGAAGGACCAGGGTTTTGGACGAAAACTCATCTGTTACAAAAGGATTTCAATTTTTTAAACATATTTGAACTCAAGACTTTTTCTGCATTCAATATGCACCATTCAAAGCCACACCATCACTTTTCAAACCTTTTCTGACTTCATTTGCTATTTTTCATGCATTTCATGATTTATTTTGAGCTAAAATGACCCTGAATTGAAAAGCACTGCAAATGAACTCTGGAATGGTTGAAAGTTGTCATGGTATCATCATTTCACCCACATAGCATGTGCTAAAAAGTTGAGAGTGTTACGGCAAAAACTGGATGCACTTCGTGTACAAAATGAACAATCTCTTTCGAAGTATCAGGGTTTCAGACGAAAACTCATCTTTTACAAAAGGCATTTCATTTCTTGACATGTAACTGCAGTGATATTCTAGATCAAAGCCATCATCAGAATAGTTGTGGAGAGAAAGTCTTCACTTTTTCTCCGCGTGTGTCCCTTTCTTATTGCGCCGTAACCATGGATAATCTTCATCGTTTAACAGGGTGCTTGGGTCAGCCTTCACTTTGAAGGGAGGAATTTCGTGAAACTTTTAATAATCTTCAGACATGTCTGTCTTGCCCTCCACTCCCACGATGTCTCTTTTCCCTGAAAGAACTATGTGGCGCTTTGGCTCATCGTATGATGTATTCGCTTCCTTATCTTTTCTTTTTCTCGGTTTGGTAGACATGTCCTTCACATAGAAAACCTGCGCCACATCATTGGCTAGGACGAATGGTTCGTCTGTGTACCCAAGATAGTTTAGATCCACTGTTATCATACCGTACTGCGGGTCTACCTGTACCCCGCCTCCTGACAGATTGACCCATTTGCACCGAAACAAAGGGACCTTAAAATCATGTCCATAGTCAAGTTCCCATATGTCCACTATGTAACCATAATATGTGTCCTTTCCCCTGTTGGTTGCTGCATCAAAGCGGACACCACTGTTTTGGTTGGTGCTCTTTTGATCTTGCGTGATCGTGTAAAATATATTCCCATTTATCTCGTACCCTTTGTAAGTCAATACAGTCGAAGATGGTCCCCTGGCCAACGAGTACAGCTCATCTGCAACAGTGGTGTTACCCATGAGATGTGTTTGCAACCAACTGCCGAAAGTCCTGATGTGTTCACATGTAATCCAGTCGTCACACTGCTCCGGGTGTTTGGACCGCAGAATATTCTTGTGTTCATTGACATACGGGGTCACCAAGGTAGAATTATGTAGAACTGTGTAGTGTGCTTGAGACCAAGAATGCCCCTCCCTACATATTATTGAATTCGCTCCTAGCATGCCTTTTCCAGTCAGTCTCCCCTCATACCGTGATTGAGGGAGACCAATCGGCTTAAGGTCAGGAATAAAGTCAACACAAAACCCAATGCTTTCCTCTGTTTGACGGCGGTGAGGACGGGGACGGGATAGGACGGACCGCCAAAGCTAGACAAATCTTGAGGAAAATGGAGCTTGGAGGTCAAGCTTGGAGAGGAGAAAGCTTAAGTGTGGCTCGGGCATTTCATCGAACGCCTCATGTGCATAGGAGGTGAGAGCTAGAGCAACACACACCTGCACACGCCGGCCGGCCAAAAAACAGAGTGAGCGGGCAGGGGCGGGGGTATATATAGGCTTATCTTTAGTCCCGGTTCCAGCCACCAACCGGGACTAAAGGTGCTGGGCCAGGAGCGAGGCCCATTGGTCCCGGTTCGTGTCTGGAACCGGTGACAGTGTCCTGGACTAGGGGGTACTCACCACGTCGTCTCCCGACCAGTGGGTCGGGCCGAGGACCCCCATGATGGCGGTTCACTCATGGACCACTTCGGGCAGCGCATGCCGAATACAAGGAGGATTCCACAAGACTTGGCGCACAAGACAAGGACTCCTCTAAACCCTAGGCCTACGGTGCATATATAAACCGAGGCCAGGCTAGTCAATAGATCATTATATTACATCTCATAATCTCGTGGTAGATACATGTATTCTGTACTATCCCCCATATCAATACAATCAAATGCAGGACGTAGGGTATTATCTCCTTGAGAGAGCCCGAACCTGGGTAAAATCATGTGTCCATGTTACCATCGTTCCAAGACGCCTAGCTTAGGACCCCTACTACGAGATATGCCGGATTCGACACCGACATTGGCGCTTTCATTGAGAGCCTGCTGGCAGTCGCCGCGGTGCGATGGGAATTCATATCGTCTCTGGCGCGATCTACGCGTTGGAACCGAGCTTTGTTGTCGATGTCGGCATCTTCGTCGCCGGCTCGACTGGTCACCTCGGCTGGACCGAGGACTGCGCTCCGTGCCGGATCGTCCAGATCGGACGGATACTTTCATCGTCATCATCTCCGATCTCTATCAAGATCACGAGAACTCATCCATGGAGCTTGGGGGCTCGATGTTGACATCGTCCTCGAGCAACCGTGCAGTTTTTCTGGACAGCGACTCGTGTTCGTCGTCCCCGCCTCGTCGAGCGTCTCCTTGACGATTGCTTTGGTGGAACAGTGCGGAATTGAGTCTCTAATGACCCCGTAAAATTTCGTCGTATTCTGATGGAGGAATCTTCGGTGATCTACGAAATACCGGAGCCCTATCGAATCTGGACGGAAATCGGGATGAGTTTAGGGCGAGGTTTCCAGCTTCCAGCTCGGACATCGTTTGGAAGATCTCACCGTTCATCGGCTGCAGAATTCCCATACCGATCACCCCTGAAAATTTCAGCTCAATCCGACCGTCCAAATTCCGGGAAACATCCGATTAGTACAACAAATTTTGGATCTATTTTCTGCGCGAAAACGAATCCGACCCGAGTTCATCTTTTTCATGAACGGGTTGTCGGACGTCCTTTTTGAAGGAAATTTTCTCATCATCTCGGTCATCCGACCAAGAGTTCGGCATCGCGAGGGCCGAATAATCATCAAGCGAACCTCGTCATCCGTGGGTTGTACGGGTCGGGCGCTCCGTTGCTTCATCAAGCCAGCATTGACCTCGTCACAAATTCCGACCTGCGTCGGCATCGCCGCGCCGTTACTTTTTCAAGCTCACGTCCATCAAGCCGACCTGCTTCAACACCTCGGCTGGCATTAGACTTCGGCGTCACCAGCCGACCTCCATGAGACTTTGGCGTCCGCCGATCACAGCTTCGCCATGTTAACTGGACCGAGGACTTCATCTCGCCACATCGACCGTGCAACGTCGCCACTTCGTCAAGCCGAACTCTTCGTTCAGGCACCTCGGCACCCAGGCCATATTCCTTTACTTATTTGCTTCACTTAAATTAACTAAGTAGAATATTTTTTTTAAATATATTATTACCTTTATTTGTTATTACTCTTGGCTTGCACTATATTGTGTGCACAGGTAATCGACTTCGGCTGTGTCATGCGGTCACCTTGGCGTGCGTACATCGTTGTTCCGCCTCCATCAACCAAATTGTGTCGTCGACATGGCCGATGGATATGGGGGCTTCGCCGTTACGCTGCCGACCTACTCCGTCTGCTCGACTGGACTGGGGGTTTCTCCTCGGCCTTCGGAAGTGTTGTGTTGTCACTTCATCAAGTCGAGCTTTTCTTCGGCTACCTCGTGACCGGCTTGGGGGCTGGGACCTTGACCCACTACAAGCTCGACACACGTCACAAGCACATTATCCAGCTAAGTCGATTTCATGCTCAACTTTTTTCAATTTTTAACTTTTGTTCGGTTCGACCAAGCATTATATTTATGTTAAATAAAAAAGTTTGTTTGTTAAAAACACTTTGTTTTCCCATGATAACTGGGGGCTTCGCCATCACGCTGCCGAACTACTCTCCTCGGCTGGACCGAGGGCTTCGCCTCGCCGCAGCAACCGTGTTGCGTTGCCACTTCTCGATCCGAGCTCTTCGCTCAATTACCTAGGGCTTGGGGGCTGGGACCTCTGCCAAGCCGAGGACTACGTCTTTGTCACACCACAACCACGAACCGCACCGAGCACATTAACCAGCTAAGTCGCTTTCATGCTCAAAAACTTTCAGTTTTTAAATTTTGTTCGGTTCGACCGAGCATTACGCTTTTTTGACAAAAAGTTGTTTGCGAAAAACTTTCTTTGTCAAACCTTTGTTTGTTACAAACAAATTCAAATACCCCGTTTACTTGGGGGCTTCCTTTATGAAGCCATTCCTCTTGCATATGATTATTAATGTATCGCACCCTTCCTTGTTCGTGTTTATGCCAATATATGCATCATGTTGACTTAAGTGCTCCACAAAGCTGGGTTGCCTTGCTCCTGTGCTTACCCCTACGTTCCCGATTGTTCGGCTAGGGAGTAAAGGGAGCACCTCTGCGATTGTTACGATCGGGTCATCCGAACTCGTACCTCAGACGGGTGAAGCTGAAAGCTAGCGCTCTTACAGTTTTCAACTATGGTCGGCCACGACGGAAGACAAGCATACATAAATCTATTGCACACCCCTCATGGTAATCATGAGAACCGAAAGAAAGGAACCGTTGGCGGAACTATTTTCTTTGAAGATGCTTCTGACGTTAAATAGTAATATAGCATAAGTTCCCTGGGCGCGCTTTGTCTGTTATAGCCTAATGGCCTGATTTCCTGGTTATCCGAAACACCTCCGATATCCTCGGATGGCGTAGTAGATAACACTTTTCGGCCCTTGGCCGAAGAGGGAGAAGCCGACGGTCGGTTAAGACGCGTTTAAAGTTCGGGCGAAGACATATATGATATAAGTACTTCGGTACATACAATCATTATACTTAATTTTTTTTTACCCAAGTCACTTGAGGGCTCTTAAATTTATATGAGCCGTTTTATAATAAATGTGTTCTCTTCTTGGTCGTTGCAAAGCCTTTTTCTACTACTCCTTTTTCCGACACTACTGTGTGGTCCATAGCCGGACAGCCTGGTTTCTTTCTCAAGCCGCTCGAGTTTAGTTCGCTAAACAGGCCTCGGAGAAACTCTCCGCCTTCGGGATATGGAGGTTGAGGCCAAAGGCTGACCCGTTTGGAGTCCGGAGAGCGGATGTATCATGTTAAAGCACGACCGAGGCACAAATTAAATTCTAGACCAATTTCAGATTGGCACAATTTTCTTTTATCTAAACATAAAGTTTTTTGCATAATTTTTTTTTTTCGAGCATAACTCTCGCAGTACACTTTTAAAGCATCGGCAGTATCAACGGGGGGCTGCGACTAGAGCCGAACCCACCAAAAGCCAAGGCACTCCGAGGAGTCCTCGGCAAAACGTTCTCGGATATTGCTTTATATGCACTAGTTTCGAATTGTGTCTTCGGTCAATAGTTGGGTTGCCCGGCTCCTGTGCTTGCCTCCTATGTTCCGCTTTGTTCGGCTAGAAGTGCAAAGGGAGAACCGTTGCGATTGTACTTCCGGTTTAACTGGTCAAGTACCTCAGTGGAGAAAGCCGAAAACTGACTGTCACAATGAGCATAAACTGGTCAGTGATCCAATGACCGTATTAAACAACGGGCCTTTCATAAAATTGGCCGGAGTGTTAACGGCTTGACCTCGGCTGACGCCGAACACTAACCGGGGGCTAGTAACTGGCCTCCCAAACATATGCTCCTATGACCAAGTGAAAGTTATAAAGGCCGAATATCTGATTGCCTCGTTTCTGTTATACAACCGCCTCTGGGCACCGAGACGTCGGCTAAGGGTTGTCTTGTTATTGCGGAAGCACCCTGCGTAGCATCTACAAAGGGGTAGAAGCCGAGGATGGGCCACTCTCAGATGATAAACGGTCACAAAGGAGTCAAAATAGCATATAGCATAAAAGCTTTTGTATTCAATATGCGCTTGCTGCCTTCCGCAACCATCGTTATAAAGCCATAAATATGCATCAATTTGACTTAAGATTTTGGCCAAGCTGGGTTGCCTGGCTCCTGTGCTTATCCCCTACGTTCCCGATTGTTCGGCGAGGGGGTAAAAGGAGCACCTCTGTGATTGTTACTTCCGGGTCATCCGTGTTAGTACCTTAGACTGGGTGAAGCCTAAAGCTAGCCATCTTAAGAATATGATTGGTCGGCAACGACGGAAGTGAAAATTTAGGTTCACTAAGGACCACAGAGTTCGGAAACTTTCCCCGAACTAAACACTCAATATTTTCCTCCCACATTGATCGGAGTTGAGGTTTCACGATCATGGTTAACATGATAGCCTGGGAAAAGGAACTTATAAAGGAACTATTTTTCCCAGAAGATGTTTCTTACGTTAAATAGTAATATAACATATCTCTCCGCATACCTTTGTTTATAAAACCATATGGCCGGATTGCCTTGTTTGCCGTAAATCTTTGCCCTTATAAAGGCTTTATAAAGTAGGGAAAACACTCCTCGGCTACTGGCCGAGGAGGTTGAAGCCGATGGTCGGTCAACAAAGTCTTGTACAATGCGGATCCGAGCATTAATGATGTAAAGTACTTGGATACATAGAATCATTACACATAAATTGTGTCAAACGTAACAAAGTTTGTGTCACATAAATATCGATCCTTAATTCGACCACCCGTGCCCAAATTAAGGCTCGGGGGCTACTGCACTGCCTATTCAATGCAGCAAATTCAAAGTGCAATACTGTTTCCATAGAGAATCGATCCTCGGGTTGGTCGGCCGCACCCAACCTGAGTCTGGGAAACTAGGCGCACCGCATTTTTGTTCCTAAGTATGCTGCAGAACAAGGACTTGATCCTTAGGCCAATTTTGCAAATCGACCTAAGTCTCAGGGGCTACTGGGATTAGTGGTTTTATTTTGATTATTATTTTTTCCTTCAGACGTATCTCGGGTTATAGACCGACACACACCTTGAGGGCTGCTGGCTATATGTCTCGGCAGAGAATAAATTGCACCAATCGAAAATATCCACAAAAAATCAGCCCGCGGTCGGGGTGGTGCACCACCTCGGAAGCAGTCCGGCATAAAGCTCGGGCGCAAGTGGCTGGCTCCATAGAGGGCATTTCCGGCATTAAGCTCGGCTGAATTTGTTCAGTCTTTTAAAGACCGAGGTAGTTTATGACACCTCAGACGCTGATCATCGTTGGAGCTCGGATGCGGTCCAGCGTTGGAGCTCGGAAGCATTCCGCCATAAAGCTCAAGATCAAAGACACTTCGGAAGCAGACCGGCATAAAGCTCGAATGCGAACAGCTGGCACCATAAAAGACTATCCCGATATTTAAGCTCGGATGAACTACTTCAAATATTCAGAGACCGAGGTATCCTATGACACCTCGGATGCCGACCAGCGTTGGAGCTCGGGCTCAGAAAGACACCTCGGATACAGTTCGGCGTTGGAGCTCGGGCTCAGAAAGACACCTCGGATACAGTTCGGCGTTGGAGCTCGGACACGAGAGGATACCGCCACACGGGAAACACTTCGGACCCGAGTTGTGGCGTAAAAATAATGAGGCATTAATACAGGCCGATAACTTAAAGGGGCTCCTCGGATGCCCGACTTGTGAACTCTTCGGATTCACCTCGGCGATCCTCAAGATCAGTGATGGGAAGATTTATTGAACCAGTTTTCAAGACCGACGGCTGAAGAAGAAGAACTGTTCGGAAGAACCGAGGAGCGTCCCTAACTTGTAGCCCGGTTCAGGGGGCTACTGACGGTGTCCTGGACTAGGGGGTACTCACCACGTCGTCTCTCGACCAGTGGGTCGGGCCGAGGACCCCCATGATGTCGGTTCACTCATGGGCCACTTCGGGCAGAACATGCCGAATACAAGGAGGATCCCACCAGACTTGGCGCACAAGACAAGGACTCCTCTAAACCCTAGGCCTACGGTGCATATATACACCGAGGCCAGGCTAGTCAATAGATCATTATATTACATCTCATAATCTCGTGGTAGATACATGTATTCTATACTATCCCCCATATCAATACAATCAAAAGCAGGACGTAGGGTATTATCTCCTTGAGAGAGCCCGAACCTGGGTAAAATCTTGTGTCCATGTTACCATCGTTCCAAGACGCCTAGCTTAGGACCCCTACTACGAGATATGCCGGATTCGACACCGACAACCGGGACCAAAAGTGTAAGACGAACCGGGACTGGTGCCCTGGCCGGTGCCCTGGCCTCACGAGGCCCGGCCGGTGCGCTGGCCTCACGAACCGAGACTGGTGCACCCTTTGGTCCTGGTTCGTAAGTGAACAGGGATTAATGCCCTTATCCTGGCCTCAACCAAAGCCCTGTTTTCTACTAGTGTAGCAAGAACCGTTCTTACCTTCGCAAAGCCACAACGGTGATACTCAAGTTGCCTTTTAAGCTTCTACAAGGACCGCCTCTGTTGAATCCGATTCAACTACCCACCAGCCAACTTTATGCAAACAAGTTTGCATGTCAGTCGGTGGAACCGGTCTCTTGTGCGAGGACAAGTAAGGTTGGTCCGAGCCGCTTCATCCCACAATACCGCCGAATCAAGATAAGACTAAGGAGGTAAGCAATCTGAACATCAACGCCCACAAACACTTTGTGTTCTACTCGTGCATACCATCTACGCATAGACCTAGCTCATGATGCCACTGTTGGGGAACGTTGCATGGGAAACAACAAATTTCCTACGAACACCCAAGAACTATCTATGGAGACGTATAGCTACGAGAGGGGGAGTGCATCAACATACCGTTGTAGATCGCTAAGCGGAAGCGTTTAGAAACATGGTTGATGTAATCGTACGTCTTCACAATCCAATCGCGATCTGTCCCGATCAAGCGCCGAACGGACGACACCTCCGTGTTCTGCACACGTGCAACTCAATGACGTCTTCGCCTCCGCGATCCAGCGAGTGAGGGCGGAGTAGTAGATGAGATCTCGACCAACACGACGGCGTGGTGGAGATGGTCGTGTCGCAGTGCTAGCAGGGCCTCGCCAAGCGCCTCCGGAACGACGTACGAGGAAGAAACGAGAGAGACGGGAGGAGGGCCGCGGATGTGGGAGGGTGTAAGCCTGCTGCCCCCCGCGCCCCTCCCCACTATATATAGAGGAGGAAACTTGGAGGAGGCGGAATAGTATCGCGTGAACAGCATCACGTGAATAGTACACGTGTGAACAGTACCGTACGAATAGTAATCTTCTTTTCCAAGTAATGCCTCTTATCTCCTATATTAAAGGGATTTGATCTTATCACTTGGGACAGCCGCATGGGCCAAGTGGGGCTGCTGCGCCTGGCCCATGAAGGGCTGGTGTGCCCCCTTTAGAGTCCATGTGGACCCTCCGTGGACCTCCGGACACCTCCGGAACCATCTGGAAGCTTCCCGATACAATACCGAAAAAAAACTGAACTTTTTTCGTAACCCAAAATATGACTTTCCATATATAAATCTTTACCTTCAGACCATTCCGGAGCTCCTCGTGATATCCTAGATCCCATCCGGGACTCCGAACAACCTTTGTAGTTTCCACTGTTAATATCTCATTACTACCATATACATCATCGAACGTTAAGCGTGCGGACCCTACGGGTTCGATAATCATGCAGACATGACCGAGACACATCTCCGGTCAATAACCAATAGTGGGACCTGGATGCCTATATTGGTTCCTACATATTCCACGAAGATCTTTATCGGTCGAACCACGATGTCAAGGATTCAGTCAATCCCGAATGCAGTTCCCTTTGTCCATCGGTATGTTACTTGCCCGAGATTCGATCGTCGGTATCTCCATACCTAGTTCAATATCGTTACCGGCAAGTCTTTTTACTCGTTCCGTAATGCAAGATCCCGTGACTAACTCCTTAGTCACATTGCTTGCAAGCTTCGTCTGATGTTGTATTACCGAGAGGGCCCAGAGATACCTCTCCATCATACGGAGTGACAAATTCTAGTCTCGATCCATGTCAACCGAACAGACACCCTTGGAGATACCTATAGAGCACCTTTATTATCACCCAGTTACGAAGTGACGTTTGATACACACAAGGGATTCCTCCGGTGTCAGGGAGTTGCATGATCTCATGGTTATAGGAATAGATACTTGACATGAAGAAACCAGTAGCAATAAACTAGTGATAAGATCAAATGCTATGCTTACGGTTTGGGTCTTGTCCATCACATCATTCTCCTAATGATGTGATCCCATTATCAAATGACAACTCATGTCTATGGTTAGGAAACCTTAACCATCTTTGTTTAACGAGATAGTCTAGTAGAGGCTCACTAGGGACACAGTGTTGTCTACGTATCCACAAATGTATCTGGGTTTCCGATCAATACAATTCTAGCATGGATAACAGACGATTATCATGAACAAGGAAATATGATAATGTTGGAAATATGCCCTAGAGGCAATAATAAAATAGTTATTATTATATTTCCTTGTTCATGATCAATGTTTATTATCCATGCTATAATTGTATTGATTGGAAACTCAAATACATGTGTGGGTACATAGACAACAATGTGTCCCGAGTAAGCCTCTAATGGACTAGCTCGTTGATCAAAGATGGCTATGGTTTCCTAGTCATAGAAATGAGTTGTCATTTGATGACGGGATCACATCATTAGGAGAATGATGTGATGGACAAGACCCAAACTATGAACGTATCATATGATCGTGTCAAGTTTATTGCTATTGTTTTCTGCATGTCAAGTATCTGTTCCTGTGACCATGAGATCATGTAACTCACCGACACTGGAGTAGTACCTTGCGTGTATCAAACGTCGCAACGTAACTGGGTGACTATAAAGATGCTCTACAGGTATCTTCGAGGGTGTCTGTTGAGTTGGCATGGATCAAGACTGGGATTTGTTACTCCGTGTGACGGAGAGGTATCTCAAGGCCCACTCGGTAATACAACATCATAATGAGCTTGCAAGCAAAGTGACTAAGGAGTTAGCCACAGATCTTGTATTACGGAACGAGTAAAGAGACTTGCCGGTAACGAGACTGAACTAGGTATGAAGATACCAACGATCGAATCTCGGGCAAGTAACATACCGATAAACAAAGGGAACAACGTACGGGATTAACTGAATCCTTGACATAGAGGTTCAACCTATAAAGATCTTCGTAGAATATGTAGGTACCAATATGGGCATCCAGGTCCCGCTATTGGTTATTGACCATAGACGTGTCTCGGTCGTGTCTACATAGTTCTCGAACCCGCAGGGTCTGCACACTTAACGTTCGGTGACATTTCGGTATTATTGAGTTATGTATGTTGGTTACCGAATGTTGTTCGGAGTCCCGGATGAGATACCGGATGTCACGAGCAGTTCCGAAATGGTCCGGAGGTAAATATTTATATATGGGAAGTCATATTTTGGGTTCCGGAAAAAGTTCGGTTTTTTTTCGGTATTGTACCGGGAAGCTTCTAGAAAGTTCCGTAGGGTTCCGGAGGTTTCCGGAAGTCCATAGAGGGTCCAGATGGACTCTAAAGGGGGCGCACCAGCCCTTCATGGGCCAGGCGCAGCAGCCTCACTTGGCCCATGCGGCTATCCCAAGTGATAAGATCAAATCCCTTTAAAATAGGAGATAAGAGGCACTACTTGGGAAAGAGGATTACTGTTCACGCGACACTATTTCTCTGCCTCAAAGTTTCCTCCTCCTATAAATAGAGAGGGAGAGGGAGGGCAGCCAACCTGAAAAAGCCACGTGCTGCCTCTCTCTCCTTCTAGATCTATTTCTCCTCTAGATCGGTTTCGGTAGTGCTTGGCGAAGCCCTGCCGGAACAGCTCCACCACCACCGTCACCACGCCGTCGTGCTGCAGGAGAACTCATCTACCTCTCCGCCCTTGCTTGCTGGATCAAGAAGGAGGAGATCGTCATCGACCTGTACGTGTGCTAAACGTGGAGGTGACGTCCGTTCGGCGCTAGATCGTGATTGGATCGCGGAACGGCTTGCGATTTGGATTGCGAAGACATTCGACTACATCAACCGCGTTTCTTAACGCTTCCCGCTTAGCTATCTACAAGTGTATGTGGATCCGATCTCTCCTCTCGTAGATGTTCATCTCCTAGATTAATCTTGGGTGTTCGTAGGAAAAAAAATTGTTTCCCATGCAACGTTCCCCAACAGATACTAACCACTTTATTATTGCCTCTAGGGCATATTTCCAACACCCATACAGGCAAGTGTGGCTGCACTATAGTCAGTTCGATTCAGTGGTGCTGACTCGATCCCATCGATGACGGAGGAGGTTTAGCTTACAGGTTCAGCTTAACATCTCCATCATCTTAACATAATACCAACACTTATGGGCATGAACAAATATGAATGCATCAATGCGCAAGTTCTACCAATCATCTTTAAGTGAGAACTTATTCATGATATCTGAAGCATGACAATGGCATAATACAAACATGACAACAGCATCATAGTATTGACAATCATGGTATGAGATCAAATCATAGTATCTCTATGGTAATTGTAATAGAAAGTATCATCACTAGTAGGGCAAAACATGGCATGAAAGCAAGTCAAATATCACCAGCATTTGATACAGATAATATAACATATCTATGTAGGTGTGGACTAACGGACGATCTGCAAATACTGTAATAAACACACGGAGTGCAAGCAAACTCATCGCGCAAGTCCGGGGCTTATGAAATGAGGTTGGTGTGCCATGGGGTAGAGGAGTATGCGGGAAGAAAAGCGGTGAAACTCCGGGTACGATTCATCGGAACCGGCGTTTCCGGGAGAGGCCTACTAGGGAGAAGGGCAATAGTGGCATTTTCAATATGTGGCAACATTATGAAAATGGCACCATTGGAACGGGCTTGTTAAACAGAAACCGTGGGCATTTGAATTACCTATATCGGAGTTACGGTCACGAAGAAATGGTCGTTCGTTCGTTAAGAAGAAAAACAATCAGAAAACTGTGTGTTTCTGTTCTTAACGGGTGAACATCCACTAAATAACTGCTTCGGCTGCCGGGTGGAAATTCGCTTTTCCTAAACCGAAAGCGCACTAACCGGAATGCGCCTCCACTAAACCAATCGGGACCGGCCAACGGTGGCTGACGGGCGAGGCCGACCTCATCCTCTCTCTCCTCTCGGTCACCGTCTCCTTCCTCCCGCTGCGGGACAAAGGAGGGGGCAGGGGCGCCCGGCTAGCCCGACGCCGACGACCTTCCACATGGCTGCCCTTGCTGGGGAGCGAAGGACGACCGCCGGAGCTTGCCGCGCCCGTAGGTCTAGCTCGCAGCTGCCGGGACGACCGAGGCAATGTCAGTGCGTCCCCTGGAGGGCAGCCGCCAAGGCCATGATCGGAGCTGAGGAGGACGGGCTCCTCCGGCCAAATTGAGGTGGAGAAAAGGATGTGGCGTGGTTAGGAGAGCTCATGGACAAGGCGAGGGCTGCGGGGGAGGCTCCAATGCTAGGCTTCGACGGCAGACCGAACCAATGGCGGCAGCGCTCGGCTGAGCTATGGAGGGGACGGCTCCCGGGGCTTGCTCGCTTGCACTGTGGGTTGCTTTATTTCAGGGGGAGGCTCGGGCATGCTTTATATAGCTTCGGGGAGGGTCCTCGCGACGGTGGCTGAACCTCTGGGACGGGCGGCGCCGTGGCGTCGTCGTAACAGGGCGCCGGGGCCGGCCATAGACTAGAAGATGAGGCGAGGAAGGCTCCAAGTAATCCAAGCATGCGGTGGGGAGCTCTCTAGCGCTCATGGACGAGCCGAAGCTTGCTAGAGACAAGCTCCCGAAGGGGACCCGTGCACAGAGCACCATTTTGGCATGTTGTGCACGTGGTCACCGCGTGGCAACATTGTTGCCATGCCCTGCTCCATGCCAAAACATGTCTAGGGTGTTCTTCCACCTTCAACTAGATGACGTGCACCCTCAGACAAGAATAGGGAGCACTGGTGTGACTGCACACTACCTAAACAGCAAGCAACATCAGAGTGTTTGATATACAGTGTGGCCAGCACAATGCTTTCCTTGGCATGGTCTTTGGCAGGGGTTACTAACTCACTAAGAAGGCTATCCTGGCAAAGTTTTAGCAGCAATGAACAAATCTAGATAGCACCTCCTTTGCAAAATTGCAAAATGGACAGAAATTTGAACAGGATCATACTGAGAGATTGGCTAAATGGAAGGAGCTGGATTTTGGTGGACATCAATTATTTGAGCACAAGGACGTGCCACTAACATTTCAGCTCATTTTGATCAACTGTGAAGGTACTTTCTTCACAGAGTTAGAATCTGAGCAGAAACCCAAATAATTTGCTGAGGAAAAATGGTACCACGAAATGAGCTGGTTTTTGGTTTGCATGAATGAAATATCATAATGGATCATCTCGTCCGTCGCCAAGTTCTCCGTCTTTGCCGCGATCTCTCCCTATCGTCAGCTAGACAGGACCTGCTGCTCTAAGGCATCTGCTGCCTTTATTGGCGATGTGTGTCACGCCTACGACGCCGAAGTGGAGGTGGCAGCGCGAGCTTTGTCAGCCATGTGCACTATGCAGACAAAACCATGAGTCATGAGTCGGGTGTGAGGCTTGCCGGCCATGTGCACGGCGCCGACAACGGCAAATATTCGTGTTTTGACCCTTTTGAAGAAGTTGATCCAGATCTGACCCCGGTTTGTAAAAAAAATCGGATCTGACCCTTTTCTTACTGCCAGACCCTTGGCGGTAGGGTATGACAACCTACCGCCGAGGACCCTGACGGTAGGGTTGCACGCCCTACCGTGAAAATTTTCTAAGTTACGGACACAGTGCACGTGCGTGCCTACCGCCGGACCCCTTGGAGGTAGGGTTACACATGCGACCGCCAACCCCTGCGGCGGTAGGACATTTTCCTACCTCCATGGACCTCGGCGGTAGGTTGTCATACCCTACCGCCAAGGGGTCCGGCGGTAAGTAACGGGTCAGATCCGGAAATTTTTGCAAACCGGGGTCAGATCTGGATCAACTTCTTCAAAAGGGTCAAAACACGAAATTTGTCCGCCGACAACCCAACACAAATTGATAGTGGAGGCGCTAGGCTTTAATTTTTAATTTTTGTACGGATCAAGCGACCCGTGTGCCTCTTTCTTTCTTTTTTTTCTTTTGAAACGGACCCGTGTGCTTCTTTTGCTCGCATGCGAGGCCAAGTACGACGCAACCAAGAAAGATCGTCAGCGCGAATCGTTTTAGGTGTAAATATATTTTTAAATCTCAGCCGTCAATTTTTAAGGTTAACACAAAATTAATGAATACAAAGGTTTGGCGGACGGAGAATTAAGAAATCTTCCTCTCTTTAATATTACTAGGTATAGAAATGAGACGCATTACCATGTTCCTTTTCTCTACAAAGTTGTGGCAACATCTCCATCCCCGTCGTATTCTATTCTATTTTCTTACAACAAAACACATTTTAAACGCCTCACGCAGCCGCCTCCTTCCCCAAAAACCCTAGGGTTCCTCTGCCTCCCGCCGGGGCCGCCGCCGGTGCGCCTCATCTCCAGTGGCCTTAGGGCCATGGTGGCGCGGTGGATCCTGGCCCTTGCCGGTGGGAGGGCTCTGTTTTTAGATATTCCTTCGAGTTTTCTTAGGGTTTGTGTCCTTCTCAGGAAGACGAGATGGCGGCGGCTCCCTGAAGATGGAATAAGGTTCTCCCTGCCTAGCCCCCATCCCGGTGGTGCGTCTAGCATCGTCCGTGGGCGTGTGGAGATGTGCCTCCGACGGATCTGTCCTTTGTGGATTTTCTCGGATCTGGTCGTAGTTCGTCTACGTTCGTGTGTCTTCAGGTTGGATCCTTCCGATCTACGCTACTCTTCAATGGCGGCGGTTGTTGTTCTGGTGCGCTGGTCCTATGGGGTCTTAGCACGACGACTTCCCGACTGTCTAATACAACAAGTTTTGCCCGGCTCCGGCGAGGGAGGGCGATGACGGCGGCGCGCCTTCGGCTCGCTTCAGTGCTTGTAGTCGTCTCTAGGTGGTCTACGGATCTGGATGTAATTTTTATTATTTCTGATGTTCGTTGTACTGCCATAATTGATGATGAATAGATCGGAAGTTTTCCCCGTAAAAAGAAACACTTTTTAAATTTCGTGGCTGAACTTTTTCTGAGGGACACATCACGTCAAATTTCGGAGCTGAACTTGGTTGGACACACGACTCACGAGTATGCAAAAACAAAAAAAAGCCTCGGTTATTGGCCCGTGGGGCATAAGCCACATGCCTAGTACCACTCCATTTCAATCCAAACAAATAAAAACTCGGATTGATTTAAGCCTATTGGTTCAAAGCTGGGAGTGCACAGCTGGCCCATAATTTCGTTTCGAACGCTTTCCCACATACCTAGTACATCCAAACAGATAAAAACTCAGATTTAAGCCCTATTGGTTCAAAGCAGGCAGTGCACATGTCCATAGCTTCGCCCGGAGCGCTTTCCCCGCTGGCAAGTTTGGCTTGTAAAGTCACCGGATCGTGCCCAACTGCCCATCACAATTAATAAAGGACCGCCCATTCAACGTTGGCCGGGTGATGTGTCAATCGGATCGGCCGCCTTCACAACCGTTGGATGGCGCGCGCGGCAGCCGTCCGATCTCCGCTGCGTCAGCCGCTCGACAGCTCTAACATCCCCAAACCCTGATCAAGCCATTATGTTAATTAATGTTGCAAAGTCACCATGATTATACCATATGAAATGCAATTAGGAAATAATCCAACTTCAAATTAAATCAAAATACAAAATAAAAGAATGTTTTCCAAAAATCTTCACACCAATTTTTCTGTATTCCTAAAATTCAGTAACTTAGAGATAAAATAACAGAAACTCATTTTGGTTAAATGAATTAAACCCTAATAATATTAAACAGGACCTATTAAATCCAAATATAAATAATGCTAATCCAAATATTATGGAAAATTTATGAGTGTCTCTATAATATTGCTAGTAATTTACACAAAAAGTTTCAACTCAACTAGAAATCATTTGACACCTAAGCTAAATCCAAAACAGTAGCTATTCTGTTTAAAGGAAAAAGATTAAAACAAAAATGCACTGTGCACTCTAGACCATTGGCCAACAGTAGCCAGCCCCGCCTGTTAAGCCATCGTCTTCAACCCCGTGTCACCACCGTGGACGTCCGTGTGCTCTCTCGCCGTCGGATGCGCGACACACCGGCGCTACCGGGCGCCTGGAGGTGGTATATGGTCGCCCTAGAACCCCAGACGAACCCTAGCTTCCCCTTTTCTCCCCCTCGCGCCGCTCTCTTCGATTTAGCCATCACCAGAGAGCTCCTTCGCCTCGCCACCGTCACCATCGTGATCCGGAGCCTCCCCAAGATACGGGAGGATGTCGAGGAGAACCGCCACATCGCGCTGAGCATCACCACCAGACGAGTCGTCGCCAGGTTGCCTCAACTCATCGCCATCGCTAGTCTTCTTCGTCTCCGACCGACGCGCGCCGTCGTCGATTCGCCTACCTCAAGCTTCCCCAGGACCATCTGGCCTCACCAATAGCATCACCGTGAGCAGCAGCTCCATTCCCCTCTTTTTTCGCCTTCGGTAGCTAGCTCTAGCAGCTCTCGCCGTGCCCGTAGCTCTGCCACCACCGCACTTTGTTATTGCCACGTCCAGTGCGTGTGCCCGGTAATGCCGAGCATGGCAAAGTGCTCCTGGCATCCCAGAGATGCCGCCGAGCCCCTCTCCTCGTTCGATCCGTGATCCGTAGCTCGATTCCATCAGGCGTCGCCCGTTCCCACCGCCGGTCATCGTCAATGCCCAATTTAAAGTGAATGCGGCTGCCTCTAATGCATAACCCCAAAATGATAGTGGCAGATCGGTAAGAGACATCATAGACCACACCATATCTAATAGAGTATGATTACGACGCTTAGACACACCATTACGCTGTGGTGTTCCAGGTGGCGTGAGCTGTGAAACAATTCCACACTGTCTTAAATGCATGCCAAACTCATAACTCAGATATTCTCCACCACGATCAGATCATAGAAACTTTATCTTCTTGGTACGATGATTCTCTACTTCACTCTGAAATTGCTTGAACTTTTCAAATGTTTCAGAATTGTGTTTCATTATGTAAATATACCCATATCTACTCAAATCAACAGTGAAGGTAAGAAAATAACGATATCCACTGCGCGCCTCAACACTCATTGGACCGCACACATCAGTATGTATGATTTCCAACAAGTCACTTACCCGCTCCATTGTTCCGGAGAACGGGATTTTTGTCATCTTGCCCATGAGGCATGGTTCGCATGTATCAAGTGATTCAAAATCGAGTGATTCCAAAAGTCCATCAGCATAGAGCTTCTTCATGCGCTTTACACCAATATGACCTAAGCGGCAGTGCCACAAGAAAGTGGTACTATCATTATTAACTTTGCGTCTTTTGGTATCAATGTTGTGAATGTGTATAAATACGATCGAGATTCAACAAGGATAAACCATTCACATTGGGTGCCTGACCATAAAAGATACTACTCATATAAATAGTACAACCATTATTCTCTGATTTAAATGAATAACCGTCTCGCAATAAACAAGATGCACATATAATGGTCATGCTCAATGCAGGCACCAAATAATAATTATTTAGATTTAAAAGTAATCCCGATGGTAATCGAAGAGCAATCATGCCGACGGCGATCACATCAACCTTGGAACCATTTCCGACGTGCATCGTCACTTCGTCCTTTGCCAGCCTCCGTTTATTCCGTAGTTCCTGCTTCGAGTTACAAATATGAGCAACCGAACCGGTATCAAATACCCAGGCACTACTACGAGAGCTAGTAAGGCACACATCAATAACATGTATATCAAATATATCTTTGTTGACATTGCCAGTCTTCCTATCAGCCGGGTACTTAGGGCAGTTCCACTTTCAGTGGCCAGTCCCCTTGCGCAGTAGAAGCACTCAGTCTGAGGCTTGGGTCCAGCCTTGGGTTTCTTCACGGGAGCGGCAACTTGCTTGCCACCTTTCTTGAAGTTTCCCTTCTTTCCCTTGCCTTTCTTGAAACTAGTGGTTTTATTCACCATCAACACTTGATGCTCCTTTTTGATTTCAACTTCTGCGACTTTCAGCATCGCGAATAGCTCGGAGATTGACTTGTTCATCCCTTGCATATTATAGCTCATCACGAAGACTTTGTAGCTAGGTGACAGTGACTGGAGAACTATGTCAGTGACAGTCTCAGGTGGAAGCTCAGGTCCCAACTGATTCAAGCGGTTGTAGTACCCAGACATTCTGAGTATGTGCTCACTGACAGAACTTTTCTCTTCCATCTTGTAGGCGACGAACTTATCGGAGGTCTCATACCTCTCGATCCGGGCATTTGCTTGAAATACTAACTTCAACTCCTGGAACATCTCATATGCTCCATGGCGTTCAAATCGCTTTTGAAGTCCCGATTCTAAACCGTACAACATGGCGCACTGAACTATTGAGTAGTCATCAGCACGCGCCTGCCAAACGTTCACAACATCTGCAGACGACACTAGAGGGGGTGGCGCACCCAGCGATGCATCAAGGACATAGGCCTTTTGCGAAGCCGTGAGGATAATCCTCATATTACGGACCCAGTCTGCATAGTTACTTCCATCATCTTTTAACTTAGCTTTCTCTAGGAACGCATTAAAATTCAGGGGAGCTACTGCGCGAGCCATTGATCTACAATATAATTTGCAAAGACAACTTTAGACTATGTTCATGATAATGAGTTCAATTAATCATATTACTAAAGAACTCCCACTCAAATCAACATCCCTCAGGTTGACTAAGTGTGACATGATCCAAATCCACCTACCAAAGTCCGATCATCACGTGAGCTGAGGTGGTTTCAATGGTAACATCTCCATGTTGATCATATCTACTATATGACTCATGTTCGACCTTTTGGTCTCCTATGTTCCGAGGCCATGTTTGTACATGCTAGGCTAGTCAAGTTTAACCCAAGTATTCCACATGTGTAAAACTGGCTTACACCCATTGTATGCGAACGAAGAGTCTATCACACACGATCATCATGAGGTGCTTTGAAACGACGAACCTTCGCAACGGTGCATACTTGCGGAGAACACAATTTTATCTTGAAATTTTAGTGAGGGGTCATCTTATAATGCCACTGTCGTCCTAAGCAAAATAAGATGCATAAAAGATAAACATCATATGCAATCAATAAGTGACATGATATGGCTATCATCTTGTGCTTTTGATCTCCATCTCCAAAGCACCGGCATGATCTCCATCGTTGCCGGCATGACACCATGATCTCCATCATCGTGTCATCACGAGGTTGTCTCGCCAACTATTGCTTCTAGAACTATTGCTAATGCATAGCGATAAAGTAAAAGCAATTATCACTACGGGAAACAGGAAATTTGCCGTCAATACTGGTCTTTGCTGTCAGCATTTCATCGGGGCAGACGGCAAAGACAAATTTTGCCGACAACGACTGACGGCAAAGAACGATTGACGGCAAAGACATATTATGCCGGCTGTAGAAAAAAACGAAGACGGCAAAGAGTTGTTGCCGTCTGTATTATTGTTTTGCAGACGGCAAAGAGCTTATTTTGCCATCTATTAAAAAAAAAAAGACGGCAAAGTCTTTGCCGTCTGTACAAATAACAACACACGGCAAAGTGTGTTCTTTGCCGTCTATACAAATAACCGCAGACGGCAAAGAGAAAACACAGCACACGGATCGATCCCACGGATCGATGACGTGTTATGCATCCACGGCGCCCACACCCGCTCTCTCTCTCTCTCATCACGTGCACCCAACCCCCGGCTGGCCCACCACCCACTCCACCACACCTTATCCTCTGCCCAACCCCTCTCTCTCTCAAGTCGCTGGATCCAGATCGAACCACGCCTCTCTCTCTCACCCCGAGCGCCGCCCGTGTCCAGACGCCGCCGCGCGCCGCCCGCCTCGGTGCGCCGCCGCACGTCCCTGCCTACCCGCGCCATCCTGCCGTAGCCCGCACCCAGACGCCGCCTCGCGCTGCCTGCCTCCTGCGGGAGCCCGCGTCCGCGTGCCACTGCTCGCCTCCAGCCTCCGCCCGCCTGTGCTCGCGCCGTTCGACCGCCTCCGCCTGCGTCGTTAGACCGCCGGAGCCCACCTCCAGCTGTGCCACCAGCCGCTGGCACCGCTCGCCCCATCGTCCGTTGCAGGGAGCTGTGCCGGATGCGGAGGGCCCAAGCCCCGACTACTTCCACCTCTTCGGCCCCGGCCCCCGTCGCCCCGAGTAGCACACGTGGCCGGCCATGGCGCCTCTGGCCAGGGCCCTCCCCCACCGCTCCGAGCAGCCGCGGCGGGGCTTGGCATCGACGGAGTTGGCGGGGTCCAATGGATCCAGCGCCCAGACGAGGTTGGCGAGCTCCGGCACGGCGGCGGACGGCTTGAGCTCCTCAGGCGTCGGTGGCGTGTCGGTGTACTCCGGATCGAACTATGTACCCTGGAGTGTAATCCGTTCATGTGTAATTCGCTCATCTTGTAAATGCAGTAGTTTTGTGGATTAGCAAGTGACGATGAATAGTTATGTATAGTGAAATTATTTCCTTCGTCGTTGATTCTTGGAACAACAGTGTGTATGGATATTGTGGTGTTCTTCTTCCGTTCGTTCCCCTCTGGACAGATTAGATATTTTTTTTATAAAAAAAATTCTTTGCTGTCTATGATATTCGAGGTTGACGGCAAAGGCACAGACGCCGTCCGTCAGTCGGGCTGTTCTGTTAAATGTTTTTTTTTTGCCGTCTGGCAATTTTCGATGACGGCAAAATCGGTTGACTGACAGCAAATTCTTTGCCGTCTGTCCGATAAAATGCTGACGGCAAAACCCCCCTTTCCCGACTTTGTGTATGCCGTGATGGTTTGCCGTCATGGGCTGACGGCAAAATCATTGCCGTCTGTAATCCTTCCTTTGCCGTCTGTAGTAGCCTGACGGCAAAATTCCAGATTCCTGTTGTGTATATGGCGTTTAATGATTGACACGCAGGTCATACAATAAATTAAAGACAACCCTATGGCTTCTGCCGGTTGCCGTACTCAACGACATGCAAGTCGTGATGACTATTACAAAACATGATCATCTCATACATCAACATATATAAAATCACGTCTTGGCCATATCACATGACAACATGCCCTGCAAAAACAAGTTAGACGTCCTCTACTTTGTTGTTGCAAGTTTTACGTGGTTGCTATGGGCAACTATCAAGAACGTTCTTACCTATGCAAAGCCACAACGGTGATACGCAAGTTGCCTTTTAACCTTCTACAAGGACCGCCTCTGTCGAATCCGATTCAACTAAAATGGGAGAGACAGACACCCGCCAGCCACCTTTATGCAAACAAGTTTGCATGTCAGTTGGTGGAACCGGTCTCTTGTGCGAGGACAAGTAAGGTTGGTCCGAGCCGCTTCATCCCACAATACCGCCGAATCAAAATAAGACTAAGGAGGTAAGCAATCTGAACATCAACGCGCACAAACACTTTGTGTTCTACTCGTGCATACCATCTACGCATAGACCTAGCTCATGATGCCACTATTGGGGAACGTTGCATGGGAAACAACAAATTTCCTACGAACACCCAAGAACTATCTATGGAGACGTATAGCTACGAGAGGGGGAGTGCATCTACATACCCTTGTAGATCGCTAAGCGGAAGCGTTTAAAAATGTGGTTGATGTAGTCGTACGTCTTCACGATCCAATCGCGATCCGTCCCGATCGAGCGCCGAACGGACGGCACCTCCGCGTTCTCCACACGTGCAACTCAATGACGTCTCCGCCTCCTCGATCCAGCGAGCGAGGGCGGAGTAGTAGATGAGATCTCGACCAACATGACGGCGTGGTGGGGATGGTGGTGTCGCAGTGCCTACAGGACTTCGCCAAGCGCCTCCGGAACGACGTACGAGGAAGAAACGGGAGAGACGGGAGGCGGGCCGCGGCCGTGGGAGGGTGTAAGCCTGCTGCCCCCCGCGACCCTCCCCACTATATATAGAGGAGGAAACTTGGAGGAGGAGGAATAGTGCCGCGTGAACAACATCACGTGAATAGTACACGCTTGAACAGTACCGCACAAATAGTAATACTATTTTCCAAGTAATGCCTCTTATCTCCTATATTAAAGGGATTTGATCTTATCACTTGGGACAGCCGCATGGGCCAAGTGGGGCTGCTGCGCCTGGCCCATGAAGGGCTGGTGCGCCCCCTTTAGAGTCCATGTGGACCCTCCGTGGACTTCCGGATACCTCCGAAACCTTCTGGAAGCTTCCCGGTACAATACCGAAAAAAACCGAACTTTTTACGGAACCCAAAATATGACTTTCCAAATAAAAATCTTTACCTCCGGACCATTCTGGAGCTCCTCGTGATATCCTGGATCCCATCCGGGCATCCAAACAACCTTCGGACTTTCCACTGTTAATATCTCATTACTAACATATCGTCATCGAACGTTAAGCGTGCGGACCCTACGGGTTCGAGAATCATACAGACATGACCGAGACACCTCTCCGGTCAATAACCAATAGCGGGACCTGGATGCCCATATTGGTTCCTACATATTCCACAAAGATGTTTATCGGTCGAACCACGATGTAAAGGATTCAATCAATCCTGTATGCAGTTCCCTTTGTCCATCGGTATGTTACTTGCCCGAGATTCGATCGTCGGTATCTCCATACCTAGTTCAATCTCGTTACCGGCAAGTCTCTTTACTCATTCCGTAATGCAAGATCCCGTGACTAACTCCTTAGTCACATTGCTTGGATGCTTCTTCTGATGTTGTATTAGTGAGAGGTCCCAGAGATACCTTTCCGTCATACGGAGTGACAAATCCCAGTGTCGATCCATGCCAACCCAACAGACACCCTCGGAGATACCTGTAGAGAACCTTTATGATCACCCAGTTACGAATTGACGTTTGATACACACAAGTCATTCCTCCGGTGTCTGGGAGTTGCATGATCTCATGGTTATAGGAACAAATACTTGACATGAAGAAAGTAGTAGCAATAAACTAGTGATATGATCAAATGCTATGCTTATGGTTTGGGTCTTGTCCATCACATCATTCTCCTAACGATGTGATCCCGTTATCAAATGACAACTCATGTCTATGGTTAGTAAACCTTAACCATCTTTGATCAACGAGCTACTCTAGTAGAGGCTCACTAGGGACACAGTGTTGTCTACGTATCCACACATATATCTAGGTTTCCGATCAATACAATTCTAGCATGGATAACAGACGATTATCATGAACAAGGAAATATTATAATAACCACTTTATTATTGCCTCTAGGGCATATTTCCAACAACCATACAGGCGAGTGTGGCTGCACTATACTCAGTTCGATTCAACGGCGCTGACTCGATCCCATCGATGACAGAGGAGGTTTAGTTTACAGGTTCAACTTAACATCTCCATCATCTTAACATAATACCAACACTTATGGGCATGAACAAATATGAATGCATCAATGCGCAAGTTCTACCAATCATCTTTAAGTGAGAAATTATTCATGATATCTGAAGCATGACAATGGCATAATGCAAACATGACATCAACGTCATAGTATTGACAATCATGGTATGAGATCAAATCATAGTATCCATATGGTAATTGTAATAGAAAGTATCGTCACTAGCAAGGCAAAACATGGCATGAAAGCAAGTCAAATATCACCAGCATTTGATACAGATAATATAACATATCTATGTAGGTGTGGACTAATGGACGATCTGCAAATACTGTAATAAACACACAGAGTGCAAGCAAAGTCATCGCGCAAGTCCGGGGCTTATGAAATAAGGTTGGCTTGCCCTGGGGTAGAGGAATATGCGGGAAGAAAAGCGGTGAAACTCCGGGTATGATTCGTCGGAACCAGCGTTTAGGGAGAAGGGCAATAGTGGCATTTTCAATATGTGGCAACATTATGAATATGGCACCATTGGAACGGGCTCGTCAAACAGAAATCGTGGGCGTTTGAATTGCCTCAATCGGAGTTACGGTCACGAAGAAATGGTCGTTCGTTCATTAAGAAGAAAAACAATCAGAAAACTGTCTGTTTCTGTTCTTAACGGGTGAACATCCACTAAATAACTGCTTCGGCTGCCGGCTGTGAATCGAAGGCGTCTTTTTGGAAATTCGCTTTTCCTAAACTGAAAGCGCACTAACCGGAATGTGCCTCCACTAAACAAATCGGGCCCGGCCAACGGTGACTGACGGGCGGGGCCCACCTCATCCTCTCTCTCCTCCCGGTCACCTTCTCCTTCCTCTCGATGCGAGACAGAGGAGGGGGCAGGGGCGCCCGGCTGGCCCGACGCCGACGACCTTCCAAATGGCTACCCTTGCCGGGGAGCGAAGGATGACCGCCGGAGCTTGCCGCGCCCGTAGGGCTAGCTCGGAGCTGCCTGGACGACCGAGGCAACGGCAGTGCATCCCCTGGAGGGCAGCCGCCACGGCCATGATCGGAGCTGAGGAGGACGGGCTCCTCCGGCCAAATTGAGGTGGGGAAAAGGATGTGGCATGGTTGGGAGAGCTCATGGACAAGGCGAGGGCTGCGGGGGAGGCTCCAATGCTAGGCTTCGACGGCAGACCGAAACAATGGCGGCAGCGCTCGGCTGAGCTATGGAGGGGAGGGCTCCCGGGGCTTGCTCGCTCGCACTGTGGGTTGCTGGAGGTCAGGGGGAGGCTCGGGCATGCTTTATATAGCTGCGGGGAGGGTCCTCGTGATGGTGGCCGAAGCTCCGGGACGGGCAGCGCCGTGGCGGTGTCGTAACAGGGCTCCCGGACGAGCCGAAGCTTGCCAGAGACAAGCTCCCGAAGGGGACCCGTGCACAGAGCACCATTTTGACATGCTCTGATCCATGCCAAAACATGTCTAGGGTGTTCTTCTACCTTCAACTAGATGACCTGCACCCTCAGACAAGAACCGGGAGCACTGGTGTGACTGCACACTACCTAAACAGCAAGCAACAGCAGAGTGTTTGATATACAGTGTGGCCAGCACTGTGCTCTCCTTGGCACGGTCTTTGGTAGGGGTTACTAACTCACTAAGAAGACTATCCTGGCAAAGTTTTAGCACCAATGAACAAATTTAGATAGCACCTCCTTTGCAAACTTGCAAAATGGACAAAAATTTGAACAGGATCATACTGAGAGATTGGCTAAATGGAAGGAGCTGGATTTTGGTGGACAGCAATTATTTGAGCACAAGGACGTGCCACAAACATTTCAGCTTATTTTGATCAACTGTGAAGGTACTTCCTTCACAGAGTTATAATCTGAGCAGAAACCCAAATAATTTGCTGAGGAAAAATGGTACCACGGAATGGGCTGGTTTTTGGTTTGCATGAATGAAATATCATAATGGATCATCTCGTCCGTCGCCAAGTTCTTGGTCTTTGCCGCGATCTCTCCCTGTCGTCAGCTAGCCAGGACCTGCTGCTCTAAGGCATCTGCTCCCTTCATTGGCGATGTGTGCCACGCCTACGGCCTGGAAGTGGAGGTGGCAGCGCGAGCTTTGTCAGCCATGTGCACCATGTAGACAAAACCATGAGTCATGAGTCATGAGTCGGGCGTGAGGCTTGACCGCCATGTGCACGGCGCCGACAACGGCAAAAATTCGTGTTTTGACCCTTTTGAAGAAGTTGATCCAGATCTGACCCCGGTTTGTAAAAAAAATCGGATCTGACCCTTTTCTTACCGCCAGACCCCTTGGCGGTAGGGTATGACAACCTAACACCGAGGACCCTGACGGTAGGGTTGCACGCCCTACCATGAAAATTTTCTAAGTTACGGACACAGTGCGCGTGCGTGCCTACCGCCGGACCCCTTGGCGGTAGGGTTACACATGCGACCGCCAGCCCCTGCGGAGGTAGGATATTTTCCTACCGCCATGGACCTCGGCGGTAGGTTGTCATACCCTACCTCCAAGGGGTCCGGCGGTAAGAAAAGGGTCAGATCCGGAAATTTTTGCAAACCGGGGTCAGATCTGGATCAACTTCTTCAAAAGGGTGAAAACACGAAATTTGTCCGCCGACAACCCAACACAAAACGATAGTGGAGGCGCTAGGCTTTAATTTTTAATTTTTGTACGGATCAAGCGACCCGTGTGCCTCTTTCTTTCTTTTTTTTTCTTCTGAAACGGACCCGTGTGCTTCTTTCGCTCGCATGCGAGTCCGAGTACGACGCAACCAAGAAAGATCGTCAGCGCGAATCGTTTTAGGTGTAGATCTATTTTTAAATCTCAGCCGTCAATTTTTAAGGTTAACACAAAATTAACGAATACAAAGGTTTGGCGGACGGAGGATTAAGAAATCTTCCTCCCTTTAATATTATTAGGTATAGAAATGAGACACATATTACCATGTTCCTTTTCTCTACAAAGTTGTGGCAGCATCGCCATCCCCGTCGTATTCTATTCTATCTTCTTACAACAAAACACTTTTTAAATGCCTCACGCAGCCGCCTCCTTCCCCAAAAACCCTAGGGTTCCTCATCTCCAGTGGCCTTAGGGCCATGGTGGCGCGGTGGATCCTGGCCCTTGTCGGTGGGAGGGCTCTATTTTTAGATATTCCTTCGAGTTTTCCTAGGGTTTGTGTCCTGCTCGGGAAGACGCGTCGACGGGGGCTCCCTGAAGATGGAATAAGGTTCTCCCCACCTAGCCCCCGTCCCGGTGGTGCGTCTAGCATCGTCGGTGGGCGTGTGGACATGTGCCTCCGGCGGATTTGTCTTTGGTGGGTTTTCTCGGATCTGGTCGTAGTTCGTCTACGTTCGTGTGTCTTCAGGTTGGATCCTTCCGATCTACGCTACTCTTCAATGGCGGCGGTTGCTGTTCTGGTGCGCTTGTCCTATGGGGTCTTAGCAAGACGACTTCCCGACTGTCAATTACAACAAGTTTTGCCCGGCTTCGGCGAGGGAGGGCGATGACGGCGCCGCGCCTTCGGCTCGCTTCAGTGCTTGTAGTCGTCGCTAGGTGGTCTACGCTTCAGTGCTTCGGATCTAGGCTCGCTCGCTCCAAAACTACTCCTGGTCGTCGACGAGCTCCACGTCATAGTAGGCTCCATAAATTTTGTAGTAACCTTCGTCGGGGTAGTAGTAGTCATCAACGGGGTAAGCTGGCTCCTGGGTTCCATCAGCTAATCGCAGCAATCGTATCGAGAGGAAAAGGGGGAGCAAAGCAACGGTGAGTACTCATCCAAAGTACTCGCAAGACTGACATCAGAACTACGCTAATTATGCAACAATATCAAGGAATGGGGCTATATCTTTGGACTAAACTGCAGAAATGCCAGAAGAGGGAGAACGCCTAGTCCTATCGAAGACTAGCATCTTTAGTGTCTTGCAGCATTAGAAGAGTGCAGATTAGCATTTCATAAATAATGATATGTTGTTGCAAAGCCCAGAGATCCTTCCACGACTCCCTGCGAGAAAGCAATCCTGGAGCCATCAATCCACTTTAATTCACATGTATCCAGTTCTAGTTGTATTAAGTCAGGATACTTCCGAGCGTCCGCTACCGTGGACACGGCTATTCGAATAGATATACTTCCCTGCAGGGGTGCACAAACTTACCCAACACGCTCGATTAACTCTGGCCGGACACAATTTCCTGGTCATACCCGGCCTCGGCGGATCGACACGCTGTAATCCTACCTAGGCTCAACAGAGAGGCTAGCACACCGGTCTACATCCTAATTGCTCGGGGTCATGGGCCAATCGCCCTTGCAATCCTAAGCGTTATGTACACGGCCGGTGTCAGTCCTGGCACCTCTTAATACAACCACGGTGCTTACGCGGGCCACCTGGGCGCGTGCTGCTCAACTGTGACATCTGAAGAGCTTTTGGGCGAATGTACGGTCGCAGAGTACCCACGTTTATTCCCGCGTGATGGTCAGTGCGAAAAAGGCCAGAGGCCTACTCAGATCACATATCCAAACCAGTTAGTGTCTTGGGAGCTTGCGGTTACGATCAGGTGGTCCCGTCGCCCCGTCGCGAGGATGTGTGGCAAGGACAAAAGAATGACCGGCCACGCCTAGTAATATCTCGTGGGTACCTTTTAGGTCCTGCCCGACTTCACCTCAGTTGCGGGTACCCTTGGGGACGACCCGTCTTTCTCATTTAGTTCATAGTGTTAAGTCAAGTAATAGTGTGTCTATACACCAAGTGGAAATCCGAGGAATCACCCTCGATGGATCCCACTCGAGGTATGTGTATGACAGAGTCGCTATCGAGAATGGGAAGGAGGAATCACCCTCGATACCAATGACCGATTAGCTACGATACATAATTTTCATCGGGAGTGCGTTACGAGGTATCACCCTCGGCACTTGATAGTAGCTCTGCAGTGTCATACTAAGGGGGTGTGAGGTGATGTGTCGGTAATGGCTTGTCAATCATGAAAATTGAGTCTTCTGTCTTCAAGTCCTCGATGTCGTCAATGATGAAAGCAGGGGCAACAGTGTCAAGGTGGGGACCACAGGGTAACACTAACGATACCTATACTAAGCATTTTATGATAGCAGGTAAGGTAGCGGCAGTAATAAAAAACAGGCTATGCATCAGAATAGGAGCAACCCAATATAGAAGCAAAATCTAATGCAAGCACGAGGGGGAAAGAATAGGTGATATAGGAATGATCAAGGGGTTTCTTCTTGCCTTGTTGCTCTGCTGCAAAAGGCTGATCGTCGGGGGTGTAGTCGTAGACAGCAGTGGCGTCAGTCTCGGTGTCTACCAGAGAGAAGAGGGGGAAGAAACAATAAATACAAGCAAACAGGTGCATCTCGATGCATGACATGACTACATGCAGTGCTAGGGGTGGCTTAACGCAGTACTACACGACGCAGATGGAGCGGGAGAATATCTAACGATATTTCCCGGGTCTTTGGCTTTATCGGACAGAGGATCCGGAGGGGGAATGTTCCATGTTCATCATGCTAGGAGCATGTGAACTATTAATGGATGGCATAGTTGGATTGTTTGGACTTTTCTGATCAATTTTCATATATAAATTATTTTCATCTGACATACAGTTTATTTTCTATGATTTTTCTAAGTTTTAAAGATTTTCTAAAATTAACAGAATTAAATTAATTCGAAAAAATCCATATATGATGTCAGCATGATGTCATTCTGATGCCAGTAGCCAACTAGCCGCTGACTGGTCAAAGGGGGCCACTGGACCCACCTGCCAGCGACTGGGCTTGCCCAGTCAGCTGGTTTGACTGGTCAGCGGGTCCGGTGGGACCCGCGTGTTAGTGTCTCAGTTAATTAAACCGGGTCTTATTAACTCCTAACTAGTTTAATTAGTGGCCTGGGCCCATTTGTCAGTGACTAGGGTTAGCTTAATTATGGGGTTAATGATGCCATGGGCATCTTAACGGCTGCGAGCCGTCGGTGCTAAGCAGGGGCACCGGAGTTGCCCGTCCGGCTAACTCCGGCGGCCATTTGACGCGTGGTTTGGTTCGGCGCGTTTCTGGGGACGAGCCGCATCGGTGGGTGGTGGTAGCGGGCCCAGAGACTGCCGGAGTCGAGCGCAGTTTCAACAATGGCGGCGGCGGCGTTCGGTGGTTGCTCGAGCGCGCGGTTCTGCTAGCAAACGAGCTAGCAGATGGGTTGCTAGGCTCCAACGGACCTCCACGAGCTCGACTGCATCACCAGGGGTAGCAACGGGGCATGACATCGTTGCAGTCGATGTCCATGGCGGCGATGGGAGCTCGGCTTTGACAGGAGCGTGCTACGACGGCCTACGAGAGCGCAGAGGGAAGGGGACTACGAGGAGCTGCTCACATCGTTTGCAGGGAAGGCCCGGTGAAGCCGGGGTCGACGGAGAGGAGCAAATCAACGGTGGCGTGCGCTTGGATCTGTGGAGGAAGAAGGTCGATGGCGAGGTCGTAGGAGCTCCCGGGGCTTGATTCGGTGGAGAGAAGGAAGGAGCGGTCGCCTGCGGGGCTCCTGGACGTCGTGGCTGGTTGCGGGAGGGCCGGTGGCCATGTTGATCACCCAGGGGCGACCATGGCAGCGTTCGGGAGAGGTTGGGGAGAGCGAGGGAGTGAACGGGAGGGAACTAGGGTTCGCCAGGGGGGTGCGGGAGCCGTTCTTATCCGATCCCGACTCCCTGTAGCGCCTCGTTGTCGACCAAGAAGAAGGGGGGAGCTGGCGTGGCTCACGCGCGTGTCTGCCACGCGTGGGAAGAGGGAGGCAATAGGTTAGGGATGACGGGGGAGTGGGCTGGGCCGCACTGTAGCTCACTAGAGCCCAGGGGCACAGTGCCCCTTCCCCTCTTTCATTTCCTTTTTATGTTATTGTTTTATACTTTGACTTTTATTTATTTTTAGGTCCAATTCTCTTTAGTAAAATTTTGTGACTTGTCTCATTAAATAATATGCATTATTCTGGCGAACCAACCTGTGGTTGGATGGTTAGAGGGACTGTGGTATCCCCAGCCCACCAGGGTTCAAATCCTGGTGCTCGCATTTATTCCTGGAATTATTTCAGGATTTCCGGCGATGCGCATTCAGTGGGAGGAGACGTTCCCATCGACGACGAGGTGCCTACGGTGACTTCGTAAATTTCAAGATGATATGCCGGCTCAGTCTCTCGGAGGTGCTCATAGGGGTAGGGTGTGCGTGTGTGCGTTCATAGGGGTGAGTGTATGCGCGTGTATATGAGCGCTTGCGTCTGTACTGTGTTAAAAAAATGCATTATTCTGCAAGGCCTCAATTAATTTGGGACTTTATTAAATCTGTTAGAAATTCTCATGGAACAAATGGGCTCTGTTTTGGATGGTGGGGTCCACACCAACATCAAGGTGATGTTGTTTTCCTTAACAACATTTGTTTTGAGAATTTTAACAAGTGTGCAACAATTTTCCTTTGTTGTTTGATGTTTTATTTTATCACAATAAAAATTAATTGCTTTAAGTGGTGGAATTTGAAATGAGATATGAAATTCAAATTGATCAAGCACTGTTTAGCAAAAGATTAAGCTTGATCATGGTGATCACTGTGCACCATTACATAGGGTTGTTACAACTCTCCTCTACTAACAAGAATTCTCGTCCCGAGAATTAAGAAGTAGAAGGGAAGAGCTCCGGATATTCTTCGCGAAGATGATCCTCGCGTTCCCAAGTGGCTTCATCTTCAGAATGATTTGACCACTGAACCTTGAGGAACTTGGTAGTCTTCTGCCGAGTTTTTCGTTCAGCTTCATCAAGGACATGGATCGGATGCTCTTTGTAAGAGATATCACGTTGTAATTCAAGCATCTCATAATCCAGTGCTCGTTGCGGATCCTTGAAGCAACGGCGCAATTGCGAAACATGGAAGACATCATGTAGGTGAGAGAATTGCGGTGGCAGCTCCAATTTATAGGCCATATTTCCACGTTTGGAGAGAGCGCGGAAAGGACCAATGTAGCGAGGAGCTAACTTGCCTTTCATACCAAACCGATGAGTGCCTCTCATAGGAGTGACACGCAGATAAACCATATCATCAGGGAGATAGGCAAGTCCCCAACGTTTACGATCATAGTTGCTCTTCTGACGGGACTGAGCCACTTTAAGATTTCCCCACACAATTCGAACTTGCTCTTCTGCTTGTTGGATGATGTCCGGACCAATGAGTGCACGTTCCCCAGTTTCTGACCAATTCAGAGGGGTTCGGCACTTATGTCCAAATAATACCTCGAAGGGGGCCATCTTCAAACTAGCTTGATAGCTGTTGTTGTAAGAGAATTTGGCATACGGAAGAGATTCTTCCCACTTCTTGCCAAATGAGATGACACAAGCACGCAGCATATCCTCAAGCACTTGATTAACTCGCTCGACTTGACCCTGGGACTGTGGGTGATAAGAAGTGCTCCAGGTTATATGAGTGCCCATAGCTTGTTGGAAACTATCCCATAATTTTGAGGTGGAAATGCTACCTCGGTCTGAACTTATATCTTTTGGAATCCGTGTAGTGACACAATTCTGGATATATACAAGTCCGCTAAGTGACTAGCAGGGAATCGGTCGATGACGACAAAGATAGCATCATGACCTTTCTGTGATCTTGGTCCAACAGGCTTCTGATGTTCTGCCTTGACTTGACGACAAACGTGACATTCTTCACTGTATCGAGCAATATCTTGTTTCATGTTGGACCACCAATATTTCTGACGAATGTCGAGGTACATCTTGGTACTTCCGGGTTCAATAGACAGTGGAGTGTCGTGACCTTCTTTCATGACTTTCTCGTTCATAAGATCAAACCGGGGGACCACAAGATGATCCCTGAAATATAAATCTCCATCTTCACCCAAAGAGAAGTCCTTGGCTTTCTCAGATGCAAGTTCACTCTTAATCTGATCAATTTCAGTGTCTTTCCCCTGTGCGATCTTGATAGCCTTCTGAAGATCCGGTACCACAACAAGGTTATTGAGAAAACCCTTTGGAACAATGTGAAGGTTCAATTTGCGAAGCTCTTCATAAAGACGGGGATTAGCTTTCTCAACCATGAAATTGTTGTTGGGGGAATGTTGCATGGGAAACAAAAATTTTCCTACGCACATACAAGATCTATCCATGGAGATGAGCATCTACGAGAGGAGAGATCGGATCCACATACCCTTGTAGATCGCTAAGCGAGAAGCGTTAAGAAACGCGGTTGATGTACTCGAACGTCTTCGTGATCCAAATCGCAAGCCGTCCCGCGATCTAATCACGATCCGTCCCGATCTAGCGCCGAACGGACGGCACCTCCGCGTTCAGCACACGTACATCTTGATGACGATCTCCGCCTTCTTGATCTAGCAATAGGGGACGGAGAGGTAGATGAGATCTCCAGCAGCACAACGGCGTGGTGGTGATGATGGTGGAGTTATCCCGGCAGGGCTTCGCCTAAGCACAACCGGAATTTATTTGGTGGAGGAACTAGAGAATAGAGAACTAGCACGTGGCTGTATCTTTTGGGGCCTCTATCCTCTAGTATATATAGAAGGGAGGGGGGAAGAGGGAGGCACCCTAGGGTTTCCCCTAGGGGTTCGGCCGAACCACAAGGAGGTGGAGGCCAAGCCTCCCTCCAATCCTACTCCTAGTAGGATTCCTTTTCCTACTTGGTTTTTCCTTCCCCCACTTTGGGGTTTCCTTTTTCCCACTCCCTGGCCGCATGGGCCTTGGTGGGGGGGGGGGTCGGATAGCCCACAAGGGGCTGGTCTGCCTCCTCCCACAGCCCATGGAGCCCTTTGGGGTGGGTGGGCCCACCCGGTGGACCCCCGGAACCCTTCCGGTAACCCCGGTAAATTCCGGAACCTTTCCGGAAGTCAAATACCAACTTCCTATATATAAATCTTTACCTCCGGACCATTTCGGAGCTCCTCGTGACGTCCGGGGTCTCATCCGGGACTCAAAACAACCTTCGGTCACCAACACATATATCTCAATACTACCGAAACGTCACCGAACGTTAAGTGTGCAGACCCTGCGGGTCCGAGAACTATGTAGACATGACCGAGACACCTCTACGGTCAATAACCAATAGCGGAACCTGGATGCTCATATTGGTTCCTACATATTCTACGAAGATCTTTATCGGTTGAACCTCTATGTCAAGGGTTCAGTTAATCCCGTATGATGTTCCCTTTGTTTATCGGTATGTCACTTGCCCGAGATTCGATCGACGGTATCTCCATACCTAGTTCAATCTCGTTAATGGCAAGTCTCTTTACTCGTACCATAATATAAGATCCTGTGGCTAACTCTTTAGTCACTTTGCTTGCAAGGCTCATTGTGATGTTGTATTACCGAGTGGGCCCTGAGATACCTCTCCGTCACACGGAGTAACAAATCCCAGTCTTGATCCATGTCAACTCAACAAACACCCTCGGAGATACCTGTAGAGCATCTTTATAGTCACCCAGTTATGTTGTGATGTTTGATACACACAAAGCACTCCTACGGTGTCAGTGAGTTACATGATCTCATGGTCATACGAACAGATACTTGACATGCAGAAAACGATAGCAATAAACTGACACGATCATATGCTACGTTCATAGTTTGAGTCTTGTCCATCACATCATTCTCCTAATGATGTGATCCCGTTATCAAATGACAACTCTTGTCCATGGATAGGAAACCATTACCATCTTTGATCAACGAGCTAGTCAACTAGAGGCTCAGTAGAGACACATTGTTGTCTATGTACCCACACATGTACTTGAGTTTCCAATCAATACAATTATAGCATGGATAATAAACATTTATCATGAACAAGGAAATATAATAATTACTATTTTATTATTGCCTCCAGGGCATATTTCCAACAGTCTCCCACTTTGAGTTACCCTTCTTGCCCTTGCATGTTATAGTTCAACACGAAACCTTTATAGCTAGGTGGTAGTGATTGAAGAAATCTGTCAGTGATCGCCTTCGGCGGGAGTGGCATAGCCAACTCAACCAGACGGTTTGAGTATCCAGACATTCTGAGTACATGCTCACTGACAGACCCGTTCTCCTCCATCTTGCAAGCATAGAACTTATCGGAGGTCTCATACCTCTCGATCCGGGCATTCTTCTCAAAGATAAACTTCAACTCCTGGAACATCTCATATGCTCCATGACGTTCAAAACGACTTTGAAGTCCCGGTTCTAGGCCATACAACATAGCACACTGAACTAATGAGTAATCATCCGAGCGCGACTGCCAGGCGTTCACAACGTCTGCAGACGCCACATGAGCGTGTGGCGCACCGAGCGGTGCATCAAGGACATAAGACTTTTGGGAAGCCGTAAGGATAATCCTCAGATTACGGGCCCAGTCTACAAAGTTACTTCCATCATCTTTCAGCTTAGCTTTCTCTAGGAACGCATTGAAATTCAGGGGAACTACTGCGCGAGCCATTGATCTACAACATAAATATGCAAAGACAACTTAGACTATTGTTCAAGATAATGAGTTTAGTTAATCATATTAAAAACTCCCACTCAAATTGACATCCCTTAGGTCATCCGAGTGCTACATGATCCAAATTCACCAACCCAAGTCCGATCATCACGTGATATGAGGTGGTTTCAATGGTGAACATCTCCATGTTGATCATATCTACTATATGACTCATGTTCAACCTTTCGGTCTCTTGTGTTCCGAGGCCATGTCTGTACATGCTAGGCTCGTCAAGTTTAACCTGAGTGTTCTGCATGTGCAACACTGGCTTGCACCCGTTGTATGCAAACGTAGAGTCTATCACACCCGATCATCACGTGGTGCTTCGAGACAACGAACTTTCGCAACGGTGCACACTCAGGGAGAACACAGTATAATCTTGAAATTTTAGTGAGGGATCACCTTATAATGCTACCGTCGTCCTAAGCAAAACAGGGTGCATAAAAGGATTAACATCACATGCAAATCATAAGTGACATGATATGGCCATGAACTTGTGCTTTTGATCTCCATCTCCAAAGCACCGGCATGATCTCCATCGTCACCGGCATAACACCATGATCTCCATCATCATGATCCCCATCATTGTGTCGCAATCGGGGTTGTTGCGCCAACTTTGCTTCTACTACTATTGCTACCGCTTAGTGATAAAGAAAAGCATTACATGGCGCTTAATGATTGACACGCAGGTCATACAATAATTAAAGACAACCCTATGGTTCCTGCCGGTTGCCGTAAGCATCGACATGCAAGTCGATATAAATTATTACAAAGCATAATCATCTCATACATCAAATATATAAAATCATGTCTTTGGCCATATCATATCACAACATGCCCTGCAAAAACAAGTTAGACGTCCTCTAATTTGTTGTTGCATGTTTTACGTGGCTGCTATGGGTATCTAGCAAGAACGATTCTTACCTACACAAAACCACAACAGTGATATACAAGTTGCTATTTAACCATCTACAAGGACTACCCTTTGTCGAATCCGATACAACTAAAGTGGGAGAGATAGACACCCGCCAGCCATCTTTATGCCACAAGTGCATGTCAGTCGATGGAACCGGTCTCTCGTACGTGGACGAGTAAGGTTAGTCTGAGCCGCTTCATCCCACAATACCGCTGAATCGAGAAAATACTAAGGAAGGAAGCAATCTGAATATCAACGCCCACAAACTCCTTTCTGTTCTACTCGTGATGCCATCTACGCATAGACCTAGCTCATGATGCCACTGTTGGGGAACGTTGCATGGGAAACAAAAAATTTCCTACGCACATACAAGATCTATCCATGGAGATGAGCATCTACGAGAGGAGAGATCGGATCCACATACCCTTGTAGATCGCTAAGTGGGAAGCGTTAAGAAACGCGGCTGATGTAGTCGAACGTCTTCGCGATCCAAATTGCATGCCGTCCCGCGATCCAATCACGATCCGTCCCGATCTAGCGCCGAACGGACGGCACCTCCGCGTTCAGCACACGTATAGCTCGATGACGATCTCCGCCTTCTTGATCCAGCAAGAGGGGGCGGAGAGGTAGATGAGATCTCCAGCAGCACGACGGCGTCGTGGTGATGATGGTGGAGTTATCCCGGCAGTGCTTCGCCTAAGCACTACCGGAATCTATTTGGTGGAGGAACTAGAGAATAGAGAACTAGCACGTGGCCGTATCTTTTGGGGCCTCTATCCTCTAGTATATATAGGAGGGAGGGGGGAAGAGGAAGGCACCCTACGGTTTCCCCTAGGGTTTCGGCCGAACCACAAGGAGGTGGAGGACAAGCCTCCCTCCAATCCTACTCCTAGTAGGATTCCTTTTCCTACTTGGTTTTTCCTTCCCCCACTTTGGGGTTTCCTATTTCCCACTCCCTGGCCGCATGGGCCTTGGTGGGGGGTCGGCCAGCTCACCAGGGGCTGGTCTGCCTCCTCCCACAGCCCATGGAGCCCTTTGGGGTGGGTGGGCCCACCCGGTGGACCCCCGGAACCCTTACGGTAACCCCGGTATATTTCGGAACCTTTCCGGAAGTCAAATACCAACTTCCTATATATAAATCTTTACCTCTGGACCATTCCGGAGCTCCTCATGACATCTGGGATCTCAGACGGGACTCCGAACAACCTTCGGTCACCAACACATATATCTCAATACTACCGAAACGTCACCGAACGTTAAGTGTGCAGACCCTGCGGGTTCGAGAACTATGTAGACATGACCGACACACCTCTACGGTCAATAACCAATAGCGGAACCTGGATGCCCATATTGGTTCCTACATATTCTACAAAGATCTTTATCGGTTGAATCTCTATGTCAAGGATTCAGTTCATCCCGTATGATGTTCCCTTTGTTTATCGGTATGTCACTTGCCCGAGATTCGATCGTCGGTATCTCCATACCTAGTTCAATCTCGTTAGCGGAAAGTCTCTTTACTCGTTCCGTAATACAAGATCCCGTGGCTAACTCTTTAGTCACTTTGCTTGCAAGGCTCATTGTGATGTTGTATTACCGAGTGGGCCCTGAGATACCTCTCCGTCACACGGAGTAACAAATCCCAGTCCTGATCCATGTCAACTCAACAGACACCCTCGGAGATACCTTTAGAGCATCTTTATAGTCACCCAGTTACGTTGTGACGTTTGATACACACAAAGCACTCCTACGGTGTCAGTGAGTTACATGATCTCATGGTCATACGAACAGATACTTGACATGCAGAAAACGATAGCAATAAACTGACACGATCATATGCTACGTTCATAGTTTGGGTCTTTTCCATCACATCATTCTCCTAACGATGTGAACCCGTTATCAAATGACAACTGTTGTCCATGGCTAGGAAACCATTACCATCTTTGATCAATGAGCTAGTCAACTAGAGGCTCACTAGGGACACATTGTTGTCTATGTACCCACACATGTACTTGAGTCTCCAATCAATACAATTATAGCATGGATAATAAACATTTATCATGAACAAGGAAATATAATAATAACTATTTTATTATTGCCTCTAGGGCATATTTCCAACAATTGTTGCAATAAGCTTTTCGGCTCAAGGCATCGGCCATAACATTTGCCTTGCCAGGGGTATATGAAATACCAAAATCATAATCTGTAAGAGCTTCCATCCATCTTCGCTGACGGAGATTTAGGTCTGGCTGAGTTAACAAATACTTCAGACTTTGGTGGTCGGTGTAGATCTCGCAACGATTATCGAGAAGGTAATGTCGCCAATTTATCAATGCATAGACAACTGCAGCTAGTTTGAGAACATGAACTGGATAGTTCTCTTCATGAGGGTGCAACTGTCTTGACGCCTAAGCAATCACTCTGCGCTCTTGCCTTAGGACACAGCCTATGCCTTGACGGGATGCGTCACAATATATAACGAAATCCTTGCAAGCATTGGAGCTAATGTCAGCTTGTCCTTGAGAGTCTGGAAACCTTCCTGACATTTGTCGGTCCACTCAAACTTAACGCCCTTGTGAAGTAGGGTGGTCAGGGGTTTTGCAATCTTGGAGAAGTTCTCAACAAATCGACGGCAATAGCTGGCAAGTCCGAGAAAACTTCTGACTTGCTTGACGTTCTTCGGGGGAGGCCAATCAAGAATAGCTTGAACTCATCCAGGGTTGACGGCAATACCATCCTTGGAGATCACATGACCAAGGTAAGTTACTTTGGATAACCAGAACTCACACTTGGGGAATTTGGCATATAGTTGATGTTCTTGAAGCTTTTCAAGTACAAGACGAAGATGGTGAGCATGTTCTTCTTCATTTTTGGAATATATCAGGATATCATCCAGGTAAACCATGACGAACTTGTCAAGATAATCCATGAAGATATAATTCATCAATCAAGAGAAAGTTGCTGGGGCATTTGTTAAGCCGAAGGACATGACGGTGTACTCGTATGAACCATATCGAGTAACAAATGTGGTCTTTGGAATATCCTCTTCACAAACACGAATTTGATGATAACCCAACCTCAAGTCTAGTTTAGAAAACACCGATGATTCAGCAAGTTGATCATAAAGATCATTGATCCGGGGGAGCGGATATTTATTCTGAATTATTGCTTGGTTGATGGGTCGGTAATCTTGAACTAGTCCATTCATACCATCTTTCTTCTTAACAAAGAGAGAAGGTGCTCCCCAAGCTGAGGAACTTGGACGAATAAAACCTTTCTTAAGTGAATTGTCGATTTCTTTCTTTAGTTCAAGGAGTTCATGGGGAGGCATCTTGTAAGGTCGCTTGGCAATAGGAGTGGTGCCTGGTTTTAAGTCGATGACAAACTCGACTGCCCTAAGAGGAGGGATTCCTGGAAGTTCTTCTGGAAATACATCTTGAAAGTCACGAACCACTGAAATGCTTTCAATCCCCTCAAGAGGTGACGCATTCAATGTGTTCAACGAATATATCTTGGCTTCGGCATTACGAATGAGGTGAGCAGAGTGAACCACAACCTCATTGGAAGGGTGCAGGAGGTGGATGGTTCTAGTGGCACATGCGATTGAAGCACTATGTGCTATCAACCATTCCATTCCCAGAAGTAAATCAATATTGGAAGACTTCAATATAATGGGTAGGACAAGGAATTCCAATCCTTCAATTTCAACGATGACGTTGGGACAAACCAGGGAGGCTTGACATTGGCTCGCGGGAGTGGATACCATTATAGTAAGGTTCATGTCTTCGCACTTAAGGTCATGCTTATATGCAAATTCTTCTGACATAAAGGAATTCGATGATCCAGAATCAAATAAAACAGAAGCTGGTATTGAATTAACAAGAAGTGTACCCATCACAGTAGAAGGCTGGTCTTGAGCTTCATTCATATAAGTGTGGTTGGCCTGACCACGAGCATAAGGAGCCCTGGCATTGTTGTTGCGGGGCTGGTTGGAAGGCAGTGCAAGTTGCTTCTGACCCTGCCCGCAATCTGTGGCACGGTGACCTGGACGTCCACACTTGAAGCACAGTCCATCCTCAGGATGGGAAGGAGGAGGAGCACGGGGTGGAGTATCTCTTGGCTGCCTAGGTGGTGGAGGAGGCAGACGAGGCGCAGCATAGGATGGCCTAGGAGCATAAGCAGGTGGACGGTACATGTTGTTGGGGATCCATATCTTGTGCTTCTGAGATTGTGAGCCTGAAGATGAGCCCATGTCACAGTTGCGCTTGCTGTGGTCCTTGTACCTCTGCAGACCTGTCTCAACCTGAATGGCCTTGTTCACCAGTGAGGCGAAATTAGGAAAGTCCTGAGCAATGAGAGCAAGATGGACATCTGGGTGAAGTCCTTCACGGAACTTTTCCTGTCTGCGAGCATCAGTTGGGATGTCCTCTTCAGCATAACGGTACAATTCGAGGAATTCCCGCTGATAAGCATCCACAGACTTGTTGCCCTGAGAAAGGTTGTGGAACTCTTGTTTCTTCCGGTCCATGATTCCTTGAGGAATGTGGCTGTCATGGAAAGCAGTCTTGAAGTCTTCCCAGGTAATGGTAGTACCTGCTGGCATATTACGCCGGTGACTGTCCCACCATTGAGCAGCGGGACCTTTCAGGAAGTAGGCCGCAAACTTGACCCAGTTGGCAGGGGGAACCATAGCAGACTCCAGTTTGTGGGTGATGTCACGGAGCCAGTCATCAGTATCTAGTGGCTAGGTTGAGCTGCGATAGCTAGGAAGATTGAGGCGCACCAAGTCCTGCAGCGTCATTGCTGCTGTCTGCTGATGCATATTGGGCCTCGGGAATTGATCAATAAGCCTTGCATAAATTGGTGGTGTATCTCCATCTGCTGTATCATTCCAGCCATGTACTCGGGTGGCGGTGGTGGTGCATTGGCCGCACGGTCTAACCATCCTGTTAATTAATAACAGTGGTAGTTTAGTATTTGAGTAATAGCAAGACAAGGATTCATTCATGAACTAATCTTGCACAACAAGAGAAGTGCGATAGGTACATCATGGTAGTCAAACACGACATACCGATCCATACATGAGTCTATTACAAACCAGCGATACAAGTCTGATACAGAAAGTAACCTTGGCAAACTAGGCGGCACGCAGGCACGCGATAGAGAGATACAACAACGGGGCATAGCGACATGCTACATCAACGTCGGGAAGAACCACTGGCACCAGGTAACTGCAGGTGAAGACGGTGGGTACCCTCGATGTAGGGATCCTACGCTCCGTGAACACTCTGGTGCAGGTACTGGTCCTGGACAGGGAGCATAGGTCCATGAGGCGGAGCAAAGCCTCTAATAGCAGGCAACTCAAGAGGTGGTGGTATCTCTGTCCTGCGCGGGTAAAAGATGTGCTCGAGATGTATCCTCGCACTGACTGCTAGCAGTAACTGTGTCGGAGCGTCGTAGAGACAAGTACGAGTCTCGTACAGCTCGACAGTCAAAGCTCGGACAGTGCGATCCAGAGTCTGAGTGTACTGGATCAGAACCTGCGGGTCGTAACATCGTGTCACGTACTCGGTGCAGGCACAGTGTAGTGTCCAGTCTCATCCCCAACAGCAACATACGGGATGTTTCTGAAGGCAGTCTCCACCAAACGGGAGTGATGCTCTCCACGGAGCCGGACGATAGCACCATAAGCAGCATCATGGACTCCCTGGTCAATAGTCACTCCAATACCATGATAGGTATGCAACACAGTGATGGAGGGATCCTGCCGATCGTAGATACGAACCTCAGTGTGATACTGCTCCTGGTTGAACTCGTGGTAGTCCTCGTAGACAATGTACTCGGGGTACCAGCGATATCCCAGCCTAGTCAAGAGGTCGACCAAAATGGCCGGGAACCCAGTCTCATTGACAGCCATAGTTAGACGTACGAGCTGTCTTGCGGGACGCATCTATAACAAGAAGTTCAGAGGATGCCAAATGACGGTGTGTGTATCATACTTTCAAAAGAAACTTTTGTCGTTGAAATAGCTCTCCAGGTGGATGTGATCACGAGAACCTAATGTTAGAGTTAGCAAAATCTTTTAACCCGAAGTAGACGAGAGATCAGAACCCAGAGTAAAGATGAGGAATAAAAGATCCTAATACCACCCATTTGCGGCGTGGGCCCGTAAGCCACACAATCATGTTAGTAAGATAGTTTTTCAAAGACTAGACTCAACTTCGGCCAAGGAGTTGGAAAGGGGCTTCCTATAGGCAGTCGGCTCTGATACCAACTTGTGGCGCCCCTGGCTTAATCGTGCACTAATCATACACGCGACCATGCACAATCAAGACCTGAGACTCACGGGAAGATATCACAACACAACTCTAAACACAAATTAAAGTAATTCAAGCTTCATATTACAGCCAGGGGCCTCGAGGGCTCGAATACAAAAGCTTGAGTACATAAGTCAAACATTATCTGAGTACAGACATAAAATAAACAAGTCTGCCTTAAGAAGGCTGAGCATAACAACAACAACTAGATCGAAAAGGCACAGGCCTCCTGCCTGGGAGCCTCCGAAACTACTCCTGGTCGTCGGCGAGCTCCACGTCGTAGTAGGCTCCATCAGTGTTGTAGTAGCCTCCGTCGGGGTAGTAGTAGTCGTCAACAGGGTAAGCTGGCTCCTGGGTTCCATCCTCTGGTCACGGCAATCATATCGAGAGGAAAAGGGGGAGCAAAGCAACGGTGAGTACTCATCCAAAGCACTCGCAAGACTGACATCAGAACTATGCTAATTATGCATCAGTATCAAGGAATGGGGCTATATCTTTGGACTATACTGCAGAAATGCCAGAAGAGGGAGAAGGCCTAGTGCTATCGAAGACTAGCATCTTCAGTGTCTTGCAGCATTAGGTGAGTGCAGATTACCATTTCATAAATAGTGATATGTTGTTGCAACGCCCAGAGATCCTTCCTCGACTCCCTGCGAGAAACCAATCCCGGAGCCATCAATCCACTTTAATTCATAGGTATCCAGTTCTAGTTGTATTAAGTCAGGATACTTCCGAGCGTCCGTTACCGTGGACATGGCTATTCGAATGGATATACTTCCCTGCAGGGGTGCACAAACTTACCCAACACGCTCAATTAACTCCGGCCGGACACAATTTCCTGGTCATACCCGGCCTCGGCTGATCGACATGCCGTAATCCTACCTAGGCTCAACAGAGATGCCAGCACGCCTGTCTACATCCTAATTGCTCGGGGTCATGGGCCAATCGCCCTTGCAATCCTAAGCGTTACGTACACGGCCGGTGTCAGTCCTGGCACCTCTTAATACAAGCACGGTGCTTACGCGGGCTACCCGGACGTGTGCCGATCAACTGTAACATCTGAAGAGCTTTCGGGTGAATGTACGGTCGCAGAGTACCCACTTTTATTCCTGCGTGGTGGTTAGTGCGAAAAAGGCCAAAGGCCTACTCAGATCACATATCCAAACCAGTTAGTGTCTTGGGAGCTCGCGGCTACGATCAGGTGGTCCCGTCGCCCCGTCTCGAGGACGTGTGGCAAGGACAAAGAATGACCGGACACGCCTCGTAATATCTCGCGTGTACCTTTTAGGTCTGGCCCGACTTCACCTCAATTGCGGGTACCCTTGGGGCCGACCCGTCTTTCTCATTTAGTTCATAGTATTAAGTCAAGTAACAGTGTGTCTATACACCAAGTGGAAATCCGAGGAATCACCCTCGATGGATCGCACTCGAGGTATGCGTATGACAGAGTTGCTATCGAGAATGGGAAGGAGGAATCACCCCGATACCCACGACCGATTAGCTACGCTACAGAATTATCATCGGGAGTGCGTTACGAGGTATCACCCTCGGCACTTGATAGTAACTCTGCAGTGTCATACTAAGGGGGTGTGAGGTGATGTGTCGGTAACGGCTTGTCAATCATGACGAGGTTTAGTCAACTGGTCTGCAACATTTAGATCCGTATGTACTTTGCAAATGTTTGTGTCCTCCTCCTTGATATAATCGCGGATGGAATTGAAGCAGCGCTTTATGTGTCTGGTTCTCTTGTGAAACCTGGGCTCCTTGGCCAGAGCAATAGCACCAGTGTTGTCACAAAAGAGAGTCATCAGATCCAGTGCGCTGGGCACGAATCCAAGATCCGTCATGAACTGCTTCATCCAGATACCTTCCTTCGCTGCTGCCGAAGCAGCTATGTACTCCGCTTCACATGTACAATCTGCTACCACGCTTTGCTTGGAACTCCACCAGCTTACCGCTCCACCATTCAGAATAAATACGTATCCGGTTTGAGATTTAGAGTCATCCGGATCTGTGTCAAAGCTAGCATCGACGTAACCCTTTACGACGAGCTCTTGATCACCTCCATAAATGTGAAACATTTCCTTAGTCCTCTTTAGGTACTTAAGGATATTCTTGACCACTATCCAGTGTTCCACTCCTGGATCAGTTCGAAACCTTCCGGCCATACTTATGGCACGGCTCACATCCGGTCTTGTGCACAGCATTGCATACATGATAGAGCCTATGGCTAAGGCATAGGGGACGACCCTCATCTTTTCTCTATCTTCTGCACTTGCTGGGCATTGAGCCTTACTCAACTTCACACCTTGTAAGACAGGCAAGAAACCTTTCTTGGACTGATCCATTTTGAACTTCTTCAAAACCTTATCAAGGTATGTGCCTTGTGAAAGTCCTATTAAGCATCTTGATCTATCTCTATAGATCTTGATGCCTAATATATAAGCAGCTTCTCCGAGGTCTTTCATTGAAAAACTCTTGTTCAAATATATCTTCACGGTTTCCAAAAGTTATATATTGTTTCCAATCAACAATATGTCATCCACATATAATATTAGAAACGCTATAGAGCTCCCACTCACTTTCTTGTAAATACAAGCTTCTCCATAAACTTGTATGAACCCAAACGCTTTGATCACCTCATCAAAGCGAAGATTCCAACTCCGAGATGCTTGCACCAGTCCATAAATAGATCGCTGGAGCTTGCACACTTTGTCAGCATTTTTAGGATCGACAAAACCTTCTGGTTGCATCATATACAACTCTTCCTTAAGGAAACCATTAAGGAACTCTGTCCTGACATCCATCTGCCAAATTTCAAAATCGAAAAATACAGCTATTGCTAACAAAATCCTGACGGACTTAAGCATCGCTACGGGAGAGAAAGTCTCAACGTAGTCAACTCCTTGAACTTGTGAAAACCCTTTTGCAACAAGTCGTGCTTTATAGACGGTGACATTACCGTCTGCGTCTGTCTTTTTCTTAATGATCCATTTGTTCTGTATGGCCTTAGGATCATATGGTAAGTCCTCCAAAGTCCACACTTTGTTCTCATACATGGATCCTATCTTGGATTTCATGGCCTCTAGCCATTTGTTGGAATCTAGGTCCACCATCGCTTCTTCATAGCTCGTAGGCTCACCGTTGTCTAACAATAGGACCTGTAAGACAGGATTGCCGTACCACTCAGGAGCGGTACGTATCCTTGTCGACCTACGAGGCTCGGTAGTGACTTGATCTGAAGCTTCATGATCATTATCATTTACTTCCTCTTCACTTGGCGTAGGCGCCACAGAAACATCTTTCTGTGTCATGCTACTCTCCAACTGAAGTGACAGTTCAATAACCTCATCAAGCTCTACCTTCCTCCCACTCAATTCTTTCGAGAGAAACTCCTTCTCTAGAAAGGATCCATTCTTGGCAACAAAGTATTTGCCTTCAGATCTGAGATAGAAAGAGTACCCAATTGTTTCCTTAGGGTGTCCTATGAGGACGCACTTCTCCGCTTTGGGTTCGAGCTTATCAGGCTGAAGCCTTTTCACATAAGCGTCCCAGCCCCAAACCTTAAGAAACGACAGCTTAGGTTTCTTGCCAAACCATAATTCATATGGTGTCATCTCAATGGATTTAGATGGTGCCCTATTTAAAGTGAAAGCGGCCGTCTCTAATGCATAACCCTAAAATGATAGTGGCAGATTGATACGTCTCCAATGTATCTATAATTTTTGATTGTTCCATGCTATTATATTATCTGTTTTGGATGTTTTATATGCATTAATATGCTATTTTATATTATTTTTGGGACTAACCTATTAATCTAGAGCCTAGTGCCAGTTTCTGTTTTTTTCTTGTTTTTGAGTATTGCAGATAAGGAATATTATACGGAGTCCAAATGGAATAAAATCTTCGGAATAATTTTTCTTGGACCAGAATCAACCCATCAAACTTGGAGATGAAGGCCGGAGAGCCGCCGTGTGGCGACAAGCCACAGGGGCGCGCCCTAGGGGGGGGCGCCCGCTGGCTTGTGGCCCCACGGCAGCCCTCCTAACCCTATTCTTCGGCCTATAAATTCCCAAATATTCCCTGGATACTAAAAAGAGCCACGAAAATACTTTTCCGCCGCTGGAAGCCTCTGCTCCCGTGAGATCCAATCTTGGAGCCTTTTCCAATAATCTGCCGGAGGGTGAATCGATCACGGAGGGCATCTACATCAACTCCATTGCCCCTCCGATGATGCGTGAGTAGTTTACCACAGACCTTCGGGTCCATAGCTAGTAGCTAGATGGCTTCTTCTCTCTCTTTGTTCTTCAATACCATGTTCTTCATGATCTTCATGGAGATCTATCCGATGTAATACTCTTTTGCGGTGTGTTTGTCGAGATCCGATGAATTGTGGGTTTATGTTCAGATTATCTATGAATATTATTTGAATCTTCTCTGAATTCTTATATGCATGATTTCATATCTTTGCAAGTCTCTTCGAGTTATTGGTTTGGTTTGGCCAACTAGATTGGTAATTCTTGCAATGGGAGAAGTGCTTAGTTTTGGGTTCAATCTTGCGGTGTCCTCATCCAGTGACAAAGTAGGGGTAGCGAGGCATGTATTGTATTGTTGCCATCGAGGATAAAAAGATGGGGTTTTCATCATATTGCTTGAGTTTATCCCTCTACATCATGTCATCTTACTTAATGCGTTACTCTGTTCTTCATGAACTTAATACTCTAGATGCAGGCAGGAGTCGGTCGATGTGTGGAGTAATAGTAGTAGATGCAAAATCGTTTCGGTCTACTTGACACGGATGTGATGCCTATATGCATAATCATTGCCTTGGATATCTTCATAATTATTCGCTTTTCTATCAATTGCTCGACAGTAATTTGTTCACCCACCGTATTATTTTCCTTCATGAGAGAAGCCTCTAGTGAAACCTATGGCCCCCGGGTCAATTTTCCATATTATACATTCAGATCTAAAACCAAAAATACCAAAAATATCTCGCTGCATTATTTTTACTTTTAGTTTACTTTCCGTTTTAGCAATCTATCATACCTATCTCTATCAGATCTCATCCTTGCAAATAACCGTGAAGGGATTGACAACCCCTTTATTGCGTTGGGTGCAAGTGTTTGATTATTTGTGTAGGTACACCTATTGGGGACTTTCTTGTATCTCCTACTGGATTGATACATTGGTTCTCAACAACTGAGGGAAATACTTATCTACTTTGCTGCATCACCCTTTCCTCTTCAAGGGAAAACCAACGCATGCTCAAGAAGTAGCAAGAAGGATTTCTAGCGCCGTTGTCTGGGAGATCTACATCAAGCCTACCAAGTACCCATCACAAACTCATCTCTTGCATTTACATTATTTGCCATTTGCCTCCCGTTTTCCTCTCCCCCACTTCTAAAATGATTTTCAGAAAATACCAAAAAGATTTGCCTTTTTATTCACCCTTCTTCCGTTCGTCTTTTCGTTTGCTTTTCGTTTCCTTGTGTGCTAGATCGTTTGGTTGCCATCATGTCTGAATCTGGGGAGGTTTTCATTGAAAAGGATAGTAATAATCTTGAAGGGAATTTTGACAACCTTGCTAATAATGACTCTCTCGAAGAACCTACTATCATGCATACGAAAAAATTCCGCATAGGTAGCGGTAATATTATTGGAAAAGGTGTTATTCAAGATTTCTTTACTTGTGCTGGTACGCTACCTACCTTAGGAGGGTCCATTCTCAATAAAACTAATAGTCTTGTGGATGCCATAACCTTACTAATAATTGAACTTGAGAGACAATTTTTTTATATGCATCCTTGCATACAAAGGATTTTTCTTGAGTTCTCTAATATTCAGTTTTCCTCTTGTTAAGCGCGCCGCCACTATATTTCTAGCCCACGAGTTTAGATTCATCATGAAAGAGGCTAGTGAAATTTTTGCTCTTTATAAAATTAATGGTGGATGTCCCCCCATAGAGGATATCCTTTTTAATCAAGAGGAAATAATGAGATTGCAATCTCCGGATTACGTTGCCTATAATGAAAATTTGAGAAAAAGGGTCCCTATCGATGTTTTGATTGATAAGATTTCTGAACTCAATGATAATTTTGCTATACAAAACAACGGATTAGAGTTCATATTAAGAGATAGACTTATGACTTTCCACCAAAGGAAAGCTTACAATGATGAATTGATTGTACACTATAGGGGGCCGAAAGAGGAACCTATCCCTCCCGCATTAGATCTCAAGGATCCTTATCCTATTAAGTTTAGCCCTTTTGATTACTTTTGCTTGCCACAAAGAAAGCTTGCTGCTGAAAGAAGGGAGTATGAGATGAGCATGGATGATCTCCCTTACTATTATGAAAAGACCTAGATCTATTGCGTTATGCCTAGCTAGGGGTGTTAAACAATAGCGCTTGTTGGGAGGCAACCCAGTTTTATTTTTATGCTTCTGTTTTTGCTTCTGTTTTGGAGTGTTTTACACATTATTACCTCTGTACTAATTGTTTTTTCTTGTTTAAATTAGTGTTTGAACCAAGTAAGACCTTTGGGATGGTCTACTGTGTTTGCAATTTGATTTTGCTGAAAAACAGAAACTTTTGCTCTCTGTCCAGAAATTTTATAAATTCACTGGAACGTGATTTTGATCTGAAATTTTTACACAAGATTTATATACAAATTACCCTGATTGTCCTAATTTTTCAGAATTTTTGAAGTTACAGAAGTATTCGAAGTATATAGATTTCTACAGACTGTTCTGTTTTAGACAGATTCTGTTTTCTTTGTGTTGTTTGCTTATTTTGATGTATCTATGGGTTGTATCGGGGGGTATGAACCATGGAGAAGTTAGAATACAGTAGATATTACACCAATATAAATAAAGAATGAGTTCACAACAGTACCTAAAGTGGTGATTTATTTTTCTTATACTAACGGATCTCATGAGTTTTCTGTTGAGTTTTGTGTTGTGAAGTTTTCAAGTTTTGGGTAAAGATTTGATGGACTATGGAATAAGGAGTGGCAAGAGCCTAAGCTTGGGGATGACCAAGGCACCCCAAGCCATATTCAAGGATACCAAAAAGCCTAAGCTTGGGGATGCCCGGAAGGCATCCCCTCTTTCGTCTTCAATCCATCGGTAAATTTACTTGAGGCTATATTTTTATTCACCACATGATATGTGTTTTGCTTGGAGCGTCTTGTATGATATGAGTCTTTGCTTTTAGTTCGCCATAATCATCCTTGCTGCACACATCTTTTTGAGAGAGACACGCTGAATCGTGAATTTATTAGAATACTCTATGTGCTTCACTTATATCTTTTGAGCTAGGCAATGTTGCTCTAGTACTTCACTTATATCTTTTTAGAGCACGGTGGTGTTTTATTTTATAGAAATTATTGAACTCTCGTACTTCACTTATATTATTTTGAGAGTCTTTAAAACAGCATGGTAATTGGTTTAGGTTATGAATTTAGTCCTAATATAATGGGCATCCAAGAGGGATATAATAAAAACTTTCATATTAAGTGCATTGAATACTATGAGAAGTTTGATTCCTTGCATATAGTTTTGAGATATGAAGGTGGTAATATGAGAGTCCTGCTAATGAGTAATTGTGAATTGGAAAAAATACTTGTGTTAAAGTTTGTGATTCCCGTAGCATGCACGTATGGTGAACCGTTATGTAACGAAGTCGGAGCATGATTTGTTTAATGATTGTCAACCTTTGTGTGAGGGTCGGGAGCGCGCGATGGTTAACTCCTACCAACCTCTCCCCTAGGAGCATGCGTCTAATGCTTTGTTTCGATAACTAATAGACTTTTGCAATAAGTATGTGAGTTCTTTATGACTAATGTTGAGTCCATGGATTAAACGCACTCTCATCCTTCCACCTTTGCTAGCCTCTCTAGTACCGCGCAACTTTCACTGGTACATCAAACCTACCTTCCTCAAAACAGCCACCATATATTTTCCTCAAAACAGCCACCATACCTACCTATTATGGCATTTCCATAGCCATTCCGAGATATATTGCCATGCAACTTCCACTGTTTCGTTTTTCATGACACGCACCATCACTTTCATATTGCATATAGAGTCATATTTTGTTCTAGGTATCGAGTTGTAATTTTCCTTTTGAGTTATAAGTAAATAAAAGTGTGATGATTTTCATTATTAGAGCATTGTCCCGTGAGAGAAAAGGATGATGGAAACTATGAATCCCTCATAAGTTGGGATGAGCCTCCGGACATTACAAATAATAAAAGAGGCCAGCGAAGCCCAAATAAAAAAAAGAGGCCAAAGATGCCCACCAAAATAAAAAAAATGAGAGAAAGAGAGAAGGGACAATTGCTACTATCTTTTTCCACATTTGTGCTTCAAAGTAGCACCATGATCTTCATGATAGAGAGTCTCCTATTTTGTCACTTTCATATAACTAGTGGAATTTTTCATCATATGCACAACCACTTAGTTTTGTTTTTGAGCTTTCATACACTTATAGCTCTAGTGTATCCGTTGCATGGCAATCCCTACTCACTCACATTGATATCTATTGATGGGCATCTCCATAGCCCGTTGATACGCCTAGTTGATGTGAGACTATCTTCTCCTTTTTCCTTGCAACCTCCACCATATTCTATTCCACCTATAATGCTATATCCATGGCTCACGCTCATGTATTGCGTGAGAGTTGAAAAGGTTTGAGAACATAAAAAGTGTGAAACAATTGCTTGGCTTGTCATCGGGGTTGTGCATGATTTGGATACTTTGTGTGGGGAAGATGGAGCATAGCCAGACCATATGATTTTGTAGGGATAACTTTCTAAGGCCATGTTATTTCGAAAGGACGCGATTGCCTTGTTGGTATGCTCGAAGTATTACTGTTTTTATGTCAATATTAGACTATTGTTTTGAATCTTATGGATCTGAATATTCATGCCACAATAAAGAATATTACATGGATAAATATGTTAGGTAGCATTCGACATAAAAAATTCTGTTTTTATCATTTACCTACTCGAGGACGAGCAGGAATTAAGCTTGGGGATGCTTGATACGTCTCCAACGTATCTATAATTTTTGATTGTTCCATGCTATTATATTATCTGTTTTGGATGTTTACATGCATTAATATGCTATTTTATATTATTTTTGGGACTAACCTATTAATCTAGAGCCTAGTGCCAGTTTCTGTTTTTTTCTTGTTTTTGAGTATTGCTAATAAGGAATATTAAACGGAATAAAATCTTCGGAATAATTTTTCTTGGACCAGAAGCAACCCATCAAACTTGGAGATGAAGGCAGGAGAGCCGCCGTGTGGCGACAAGCCACAGGGGCGCGCCCTAGGGGGGGGGGGGCGCGCCCCCTGGCTTGTGGCCCCACGGCAGCCCTCCTAACCCTATTCTTCAGCCTATAAATTCCCAAATATTCCCTGGATACTAAAAAGAGCCACGAAAATACTTTTCCGCCGCCGGAAGCCTCTGTTCCCGTGAGATCCAATCTTGGAGCCTTTTCCGGTAATCTGCCGGAGGGGGAATCGATCACGGAGGGCATCTACATCAACTCCATTGCCCCTCCGATGATGCGTGAGTAGTTTACCACAGACCTTCAGGTCCATAGCTAGTAGCTAGATGGCTTCTTCTCTCTCTTCGTTCTTCAATACCATGTTCTTCATGATCTTCATTGAGATCTATCCGATGTAATACTCTTTTGCGGTGTGTTTGTCGAGATCCGATGAATTGTAGGTTTATGTTCAGATTATCTATGAATATTATTTGAATCTTCTCTGAATTCTTATATGCATGATTTCATATATTTGCACGTCTCTTCGAGTTATTGGTTTGGTTTGGCCAACTAGATTGGTAATTCTTGCAATGGGAGAAGTGCTTAGTTTTGGGTTCAATCTTGCAGTGTCCTCACCCAGTGACAAAGTAGGGGTAGCGAGGCACGTATTGTATTGTTGCCATCCAGGATAAAAAGATGGGGTTTTCATCATATTGCTTGAGTTTATCCCTCTACATCATGTCATCTTACTTAATGCGTTACTCTGTTCTTCATGAACTTAATACTCTAGAAGCAGGCAGGAGTCGGTCGATGTGTGGAGTAATAGTAGTAGATGCAGAATCGTTTCGGTCTACTTGACACGGACGTGATGCCTATATGCATAATCATTGCCTTGGATATCTTCATAATTATTCGCTTTTATATCAATTGCTCGATAGTAATTTGTTCACCCACCATATTATTTTCCTTCATGAGAGAAGCCTCTAGTGAAACCTATGGCCCCCGGGTCTATTTTCCATATTATACTTTCAGATCTAAAACCAAAAATACCAAAAATATCTCGCTGCATTATTTTTACTTTTAGTTTACTTTCCGTTTTAGCAATCTATCATACCTATCTCTATCAGATCTCATCCTTGCAAATAACCGTGAAGGGATTGACAACCCCTTTATTGCGTTGGGTGCAAGTGTTTGATTATTTGTGTAGGTACACCTATTGGGGACTTGCTTGTATCTCCTACTGGATTGATACCTTGGTTCTCAACAACTGAGGGAAATACTTATCTACTTTGCTGCATCACCCTTTCCTCTTCAAGGGAAAACCAACGCATGCTCAAGAAGTAGCACAGATCGGTAAGAGAAATCATAGACCACACCATATCTAAAAGAGTACGATTACGACGCTCAGACACACCATTACGCTGTGATGTTCCAGGTGGCGTGAGCTGTGAAACAATTCCACACTGTCTTAAATGCATGCCAAACTCATAACTCAGATATTCTCCACCACGATCAGATCATAGAAACTTTATCTTCATGTTACGATGATTCTGTACTTCACTCTGAAATTGCTTGAACTTTTCAAACGTTTCAAACTTGTGTTTCATTAAGTAAATATACCCATATCTACTCAAATCATCAGTGAAGGTAAGAAAATAATGATATCCACTGCGTGCCTCAACACTCATTGGACCGCACACATTAGTATGTATGATTTCCAACAAGTCACTTGCCCGCTCCATTGTTCCGGAGAACGGGGTTTTTGTCATCTTGCCCATGAGGCATGGTTCTCATGTATCAAGCGATTCAAAATCGAGTGATTCCAAAAGTCCATCATCATGGAGCTTCTTCATGCGCTTTACACCAATATGACCTAAGCGGCAGTGCCACAAGAAAGTTGTATTATCATTATTAACTTTGCATCTTTTGGCATCAATGTTATGAACATGTGTATGACTACGATCGAGATTCAACAAGAATAAACCATTCACATTGGGTGCATGGCCATAAAAGATATTACTCATATAAATAGAACAACCATTATTCTCTGATTTAAATGAATAACCAGCTCGCAATAAATAAGATCCATATATAATGTTCATGCTCAACGCAGGCGCCAAATAACAATTATTTAGGTTTAAAACTAATCCCGATGGTAATCGAAGAGTGAGCATGCCGACGGCGATCACATCAACCTTGGAACCATTTCCGACGCGCATCGTCACTTCGTCCTTTGCCATCCTCTGTTTATTCCGTAGTTCCTGCTTTGAGTTACAAATATGAGCAACCGAACCAGTATTAAATACCCAGGCACTACTACGAGAGCTAGTAAGGTACACATCAATAACATGTATATCAAATATACCATTGTTGTCGTAGCCATCCTTCTTATCAGCCAGGTACTTGGGGTAATTCCGCTTCGAGTGGCTAGTCCCCTTGCAGTAGAAGCACTTAGTCTCAGCCTTGGGTTTCTTCACGGGAGCAACAACTTGCTTGCCACCTTTCTTAAAGTTTCCCTTCTTTCCCCTGCCTTTCTTGAAACTAGTGGTTTTATTCACCATCAACACTTGATGCTCCTTCTTGATTTCTACATCCGCGACTTTCAGCATCACGAATAGCTCGGAGATTGACTTGTTTATTCCTTGCATATTATAGTTCATCACGAAGCCTTTGTGGCTAGGTGGCAGTGACTGGAGAACTCTGTCAGTGACCGTCTCAGGCGGAAGCTCAAGTCCCAACTGATTCAAGCGGTTGTAGTACCCACACATTCTAAGTATGTGCTAACTAACAGAACTATTCTCTTCCATATTGCAGGCAAAGAACTTATCGGAGGTCTCATACCTCTCGATCCGGGCATTTGCTTGAAATACTAACTTCAACTCCTGGAACATCTCATATGCTCCATGGTGTTCAAAATGCTTTTGAAGTCCCGGTTGTAGGCAGTACAACATGGGACACTGAACTATTGAGTAGTCATCAGCACGCGCTTGCGAGACATTCACAACATCTGCACACGATACCGGAGGGGGTGGCGCACCTAGCGGTGCATCAAGGACATAAGCCTTTTGTGAAGCCATGAGGATAATCCTCAGATTACGGACCCAGTCCGCATAGTTACTTCCATCATCTTTCAACTTAGCTTTCTCTAGGAACGCGTTAAAATTCAGGGGAGCTACTGCGCGAGCTATTGATCTACAACATAATTTGCAAAGACAACTTTAGACTATGTTCATGAAAATGAGTTCAATTAATCATATTACTAAAGAACTCCCAGTCAAATCAACATCCATCAGGTTGACTAAGTGTGACATGACCCAAATCCACCAACCCAAATCCGATCATCATGTGAGCTGAGGTGGTTTCAATGGTGAACGTCTCCATGTTGATCATATCTACTATATGACTCAAGTTCGACCTTTCGGTCTCCTTTGTTCCGAGCCCATGTCTGTACATGCTAGGCTCGTCAAGTTTAACACAAGTATTCTGCATGTGTAAAACTGGCTTACACCCGTTGTATGCGAACAAAGAGTCTATCACACCCGATCATCACAAGGTGCTTCGAAACGACGAACCTTCGCAACGGTGCATACTTGGGGAGAACACAATTTTATGTTGAAATTTTAGTGAGGGATCATCTTATAATGCTACCGTCGTCCTAAGAAAAATAAGATGCATAAAAAGATAAACATCACATGCAATCAATAAGTGACATGATATGGCCATCATCTTGTGCTTTTGATGTCCATCTCCAAAGCACCGACATGATCTCCATCGTCACCGGCATGACACCATGATCTCCATCATCGTGTCGTCACGAGGTTGTCTCACCAACTATTGCTTCTACAACTATTGCTAACGCATAATGATAAAGTAAAAGCAATTACATGGTGATTAATGATTGACATCCAGGTCATACAATAAATTAAAGGCAACCCTATGGCTCCTGCCGGTTGCCGTACTCAACGACATGCAAGTCATGATAACTATTACAAAACATGATCATCTCATACATCAACATATATAAAATCACGTATTGGCCATATCACATCAGAACATGCCCTGCAAAAACAAGTTAGATGTCCTCTACTTTGTTGTTGCAAGTTTTACGTGGTTGCTATGGGCAACTAGCAAGAACCGTTCTTACCTACGCAAACCACAACGGTGATACACGAGTTGCCTTTTAACCTTCTACAAGGACCGCCTCTGTCGAATCCGATTCAACTAAAGTGGGAGAGACACACACCCGCCAGCCACCTTTATGCAAACAAGTTTGCATGTCAGTCGGTGGAACCGGTCTCTTGTGCGAGGACAAGTAAGGTTGGTCCGAGCCGCTTCATCCTACAATACCGCCGAATCAAGATAAGACTAAGGAGGTAAGCAATATGAACATCAACGCCCACAAACACTTTGTGTTCTACTCGTGCATATCATCTACGCATAAACCTAGCTCATGATGCCACTGTTGGGGAACGTTGCATGGGAAACAAAAAATTTCCTACGAATACCCAAGATCTATCTATGTATATGTATAGCTACGACAAGGGGAGTGCATCTACATACCCTTGTAGATCACTAAGCGGAAGCGTTTAGAAACGCGGTTGATGTAGTCATACGTCTTCACAATCCAATCGCGATCCGTCCCGATCTAGCGCCGAACGGACGGCACCTCCGCGTTCTGCACATGTGCAGCTCGATGATGTCTCTGTCTCCTCGATCCAGCGAGCGAGGGCAGAGTAGTATATGAGTTCTCCGGCAGCACGACGGAGTGGTGGCGGTGGTGGTGGAGTAATCTCAACAGGGTTTCGCCAAGCGCTGTCGCATATGCGATCAGAGGAGAAAACCAATCTAGGGAGAGAGGGAGGGCTGCCCAAAGCTTGGTGTGTGGCTGCCCTCCCTCTCCTCTCATATATATAGGGGGAAGGGAGTAGGGGGTGGCAACCTATGGTTTCCCCTAGGGTGGGGCGGCGGCCAAGGGGGGTGCCTTGCCCCCCAAGGCAAGTGGGGCGCCCCCCTCACCCTTAGGGTTTGCCCCCACCAGCCCCTTAGCCGCATGGGACTAGGTGGGAGGGGTGCCCAGCCCACCAGGGGCTGGTGCGCACCCCTCGCAGCCCATGTGCCCCCCCGGGGCTGGTGGACCTCTTCTGATGGACCCCCGGAACACTTTCGGTACCTCTGATACACTACCGGTGATGCCCGAATTCTTTCGGATGACAAAAATGGAAATTTCCATATATGAATCTTTACCTCCGAACCATTCCGGAGCTCCTCGTAATGTCCAGGATCTCATCCGGGACTCCGAACTACATTCGGTCACCAACACATACAACTCATATATACCATATAGTCATCGAACGTTAAGCGTGCGGACCCTATGGGTTCGAGAATCATGTAGACATGACCGAGACACCTCTCCGGTCAATAACCAATAGCGGGACCTAGATGCCCATATTGGTTCCTACATATTCCATGAAGATCTTTATTAGTCGAACCATGATGTCAAGGATTCAATCAATCTCATATGCAGCTCCCTTTATCCATCGGTATGCTACTTGCCCGAGATTCGATCGTCGGTATGTCCATACCTAGTTCAATCTCGTTAACGGCAAGTCTCTTTACTCATTCCGTAATACAAGATCCGATGACTACCTCCTTAGTCACATTGCTTGCAAGCTTCTTATGATGTTGTATTACCGAGAGGGCCCGGAGATACCTCTCCGTCCTACGGAGCGACAAATCCCAGTTTCGATCCATGCCAACCCAACAGACACCCTCGGAGATACCTTTAGAGCACCTTTATGATCACCCAGTTACGAAGTGACGTTTGATACACACAAGGCATTCCTCTGGTGTCAGGGAGTTGCATGAACTCATGGTCATAGGAACAGATACTTGACATGAAGAAAGTAGTAGCAATAAACTATTGATACGATCAAATGCTATGCTTACGGTTTTGGGTCTTGTCCATCACATCATTCTCCTAATGATGTGATCCCGTTATCAAATGACAACTCATGTCTATGGTTAGGAAACCTTAACCATCTTTGATCAACGAGCTAGTCTAGTAGAGGCTCACTAGGGACACGGTGTTGTCTATGTATCCACACATGTATCTGAGTTTCCGATCAATACAATTCTAGCAAGGATAATAGACGATTATCATGAACAAGGAAATATGATAATAACCACTTTATTATTGCCTCTAGGGCATATTTCCAACACGGACATGATCGAGACACCTCTCCGATCAATAATCAATAGCGGGACCTGGATGCCCATAATGACTCCCACATATTCAATGAAGATCTTTATTGGTTTGAACCACAATGTCGAGGATTGAATAAATCTTGTATTCCATTCCCTTTGTCTCACGATATTTTACTTTCCCAAGATTCGATCATCGGTATTGATTGCTTCCTTTGGTGATCTAGAAATGGAGCAGAAAGGATTCTTGCCTTTTTTTCCCAGAGGTGACCCTGAGTTATCGAATCCACGAGAGGACGGTGCCCTTTAAGCTAGGGTCTCGAACAAGCTTCTGCTAAAGAAACAATTCCAGCTTTTGACTGAATCATAAATTAAACTTGACACTTCAAACACTTACAATAAAAATAGGTATGGGTATGAGGTCTTAATGCTTACAACCATATATCTATGAGGGGACCAAATATGATCTTAAGTTGTGAGCTGGAAGTCACCCAACGAGATGTGCTTGTTTCAAATCGAAGTGGGGGATGTGTCCAAAATACGTCTTGACCGGCACGCGTCCTACATCAAGAGTCAGTTGTCCAACCGAAGGCCCTATCCGCTGCGCAGGCTTGCCTTGATAACTAAGATTGCAATAACTAGACAAAAGCATTGGGCGTTTAATGACTACACCTCTAGAATCCCCAGGGATAGGATCCATGTTACCGTACTAAACCTTTCTGTCACTGGTGTTCAGAATAACACTTTACGGTCTCCCTGCCCTTAGCCTCTCCGTGGCTCGTTCTCCATAATCCTGGATACCTGCAGGGATGAAGAACGCGGACGAGACAAGAGATAACTATGGAACAATTTTATTTCACACATACGGGATGTTAATTCAAAGCACTTCCATTGATCCCTCCAACAGATACATCGGGTTGCAAGGCTATTGCCTCAACCCATACCTTACCGGACTACTCACACATGGAGATCAGATCACACGAAGAACACATCAAAGAACACATCATTAAGGTAGATTGATTGATAATATGTCTTACAATGGATGCCGTGTGTGATACAATATTACAAGTATGGCTAGATGGCAAAGAACTATGGTGGTGGTGAAGGTGGTGGCTATGGAGATGGGAAATGGCGGCGGCTAGGGTTGATGGAGATGGGGATGATGATGACTCTTCTGTTCTCTGGTGTTTTGCTTGATGTTCCCGATGTTCTGTTATCCATTTGGTGTTGACCCCTTTATAAAGTTTGTTTAGGTGGACGAGGAGCCTCGGTTTCCATGACGTACGACCGCTCATGCGAGTGGGCATGGTCGCATGAAACGTCGTCTTTTGTTCTGTTTCTTCTGGTGTGCCTTCCACTTGATTTCCTTCTTCTCTACTTTACTCCTTTCCATCTTCTGGCTTGATTTCATCCATAAATAGCCCATTTTTCTGTAGAAAGAAAATAAAGATCGGGTATTTGGAATCCTATGCATTCATTAGTCATTAGTGGCAATATCGGAGCGAATATCTTGGTTTTAATGAAATATATCGGTTTAAACTCAGGTTAGAGGGGTGTAAAAATAACACTCATCAGCTTCCCCAAGCTTAAACTTGAGAGTCCTCGAGCAACATAAAGAGAAATCCAAATCATAAGGAACTCAATTGTTTAAACTGAAATAACGAGAAGGTTTTGGGTCACTTACGATCGGTACGCCTAGATAGCCCTCCACTTCTTGACCTGAAAACTTAGTATAGCTGCAGTGACGACATGGTTATTATGCAAGTGTTAGTGAAGAAAATATAATCACTTCAAAGTTCCTGTTCAACTAGATAAAACAACTTGGCAACACTCAATTCTATTTCCTCTAGTTAACACTTGCTTGTCGGGAATGCATGGAAGAGTTTTTGATTGATTGAGCCATGAAAACATAAATTAGGGAGTGAAAGGTGTGCAAAAACAGACATGATTCAAGAGTAACTCATTAACATACCCACGAATGTCTAATCCTCAAGGCTCTCAAACACTTTGTTTCAATCATTGTTTGCTAAAACATAGGTTGTCACGTGAAGGGATTATGCCAAATAAGTGATCATGCATTTAGTTTCGCAGTGGCTTTATTTTGGGTACTATGGATCGCTATATTTGTCTCTTTCGAGCTCTTATGATCAGTCCCCGGTATTTACCACATACAAACACATTCAAGAGAAAGCTGAATAATATTCAATGTAGTGTTGTCACTACGTACGGTAACAAACTCATAGCCGAAATCCGAGTCGAAACTCTGGTGGACCGTTCATTGGCCAGCGGAGTTCTGAGCATATCATCAAGAAAGGTGACAAGGCCACATTTACACACGTACGCGTGCATAGAGTAGCAAAGGCCATAGTACCAACGAGAAACTGAAGCACCATGTAAGAAATACAACACAGAGTTTTGGCATAATCTCATTCACCCTTCAACTAAGTTCCTCTAGACAATTTAATCCACAAGTGTTATTCAGTCTTAAAATTGACAACATGGGGTTGCGTATCTCTAACATCATATTCTCTATAATTTTTCTCAACACCCAAGTCTTTGAAGACTTTCTCTTGTGCATGGTTATTCTTGGATAAGATCATTTTCTTTAAAGACAGTCCCACGGCAAATCTTGTTTATCTAGATTAAACAAAACAAAGGCTACAAAATTATTTCAGCTACTAGAACAAAACCTTTGTTTTAATTATCAATACTTACTCGCTCTTACACACATCACACATACTATTACTACATCTACTCTAAGCATTTCAAGTGCAAAAGATGGGAGTCGTAGGACATACCTTCACGGTCATGAATATACACACTTCTCTTCCTTAGGCTTGCATTCCTCGTTGTCTGGCGTATGTCAACTCCTCTGAAATATAAACAAGAATGCAAAAGAATTCCAAGGGGCAAAAAGAAAAGAGCAAAGCAAAACTTTTTTTTTTTTTGGGTTTTTATTTTGTTTTTGAAAACTATCATGCAAACGAAAAATCACAACGGCAAAAAGAAAAAATGAAATCAAATAAAAAGCAAACTGTTGGAACAAACCAACATGAGTGTTTGAAGCTCAGCGAGCTGAAGTACAACCTCATTACAATTTATTGAAATAATACCGCCATATCTTGATGTAGAAGTGATAGTGACCTCCCCCAAGCTTAAGCTTTTGGAAGCCCAAACCGGTGAGATCATTGCGGTGGCTGGTCGGGAGCCCATCCTTGGCTCCAGTTGGAGAAGCTCGTGCTCATGTAGGCGTACGTGTCTCGAAGGGACTCGGCAAGGTTGCTCATGTCATGGATGGATCCCTAAAGACTGTAGAGGTCCGCGTAGGTGGTGTAGGCTTCTTGTTGTGGCTACTCCTCTTCTTCGTTGGTGGCGAGCTCTTCTTCATCAACTTGTTCGGGTTTTGGGCCTTCTTGGTCAAAAGCTGCATCTCCGTCTGGTGGCAGATAATGCATTTGTCCATTTTCTATAGAGAAACGGTTAGTCATAGGAGTGGATAACAAGTGCCCAACTCCAGGAATTTGAATGCAATGACGACCACGGCGAACTACTACCATTTCAGTGCTAGAAAGAACTATAATATTAACAAGGTTGTTACCAACAATGGGACGGAGATGATTGTAGTTGAGGCCAAGGGAATTGGCCAACATGGTGATGACTCCTCCACACGTGATATCCCCTTGTGCATGATTTGCTTGATGCGCGAGGTGTAGCAAAGTATTGTCCCTAGGTTGGGCGAATAACTGACGTCAAGGTTACCTACTTTCCCAAGAATTAGCATATTCTCATCATTCACCTTAGAAACTTCTCCTCGTGCCTGCACAGAGTTAGTGATAACATAATAGAAATAGTGAACAGCAGGACTTTCAATGCAACTGGCCCTTTGTTTGGAACCATGGTAACTCATATGATAGAAGGATTGCCTCGGGTGCGGAGCAAGAAATTCATAAACCTGGCGGATGTCATCATCGTTGTTGGTGAAGCCAAAGTGAGTGCACCACTCATCTAGAGTGATGTCGAAATCCTGGTCCATGAGACGAAAAGTGATCCGCTCTTCCTCATATGCGTTTGGCATAAGACCAACATTATGCGACAGAGTACTAAGAAACTCAAGTGTCATTCGTTCATACATATCACATCCCTGATAAGCAAAGTGATGCAACCCGTCATTAGCACAAAGCAAATTGAAATCATTAGTGATACCTAGTTTAGCCAGTGTGGACTCGAAAGCCCACTTGGTAGTCTTTATCTTCCTTGCATGAAGTTTATGTATTTTCTCATTGCTTCACAGCTGGTGAAGATGATCCCCTACGTGAAAACTTGTTGTTGTTGTGCGGCGTTCGCAGATGAACTCGAAGCATTACCGTGAGCTACACGCGTGAACTTCCTCATAAACATCTACAAAATAATTCTTCAGTCCAATAGAATGAAACAATATTGATCTCACGGTAATCACAACATCTTACTCCTCCAAAAACATCAACGAATCCAAGCCAAACTCAAAATTTAGATCAAAAATACGCATACCCTAGACATGGCAATGCTAGGCACATAGAACATGGATTCATGAAAAATAAGTTGGGGATCCGAGGCGAAACGTACCATAGATCGATCACACGAAAGGATTTGAACTGAGATCAAACGAGTAGGGAGATCGGGCAAAGTTGTGGTAGGGTTTGGAGAGGTTTGGAGGAAGAAGAAGAGAGAAAATAGATGGGGGCCAAATACCCGCTGCCTTGGGCTTTTTGTGGCCGCCAGAGGTTCATACGACCATTCATACGAGCAAGGCCGCTCGTATAGAATGCCGTCAAACACTCTTGTTCCAAGTTTCTGTCTGCGCTTACCTCATACGACCAGTCATGCGAGCGGGTGCGGTCGTACGCCACGCCGTCTTTGTCTCTGTTCATTTCATCTTCTGGTCGATGGTGCCATACAACCGTCCATACGATCAAAAGTGGTCGTATAGAACGCCGTTGAACGCTCTGGACTTGTTTTAATTTTCTATCGAAAGTTCATACAACCGCCCATACGGGCGGTGGTGCTCGCACGGTAAGCCGTAGAATGCTCTATTGCCTCTGGTGTGTTTCTGTTGGAGCCGCCAGGATGCCATACGACCTCCGTGGTCGCATAATAGGCCATCTTTTGTTCTGTTTCTTTTGAAACTTCACTTCTTTCTCTAATTCCTGCAGGGTTAGTGCCAACACAACACATAGGCATATTTTCAGGCATCCAAACGTCAGTACAACACATGATAAATTTTTGCACAAACAAAGGCCTCATTAGAACAATTCTTCTCAACTTAACCTCCATGATAAAACTTCAACACTCTTTATTAAAACGAAAAACAAAAACTTACTTGTCTACCTTATTGGTGTGGGTTGCCTCCCATGAAGCGCTTGTTTCTGGTCGGATAGCTCGACCGTAGTGATAATCACTTGGGTATAAACACACCAAGCCCGTAGCTTCGAGCATTGATGACAATGCCGTCTTCGGTGTAGGTCTTTATTTTCTTTTTCCTGAGAAACTGTCTCACAAGAGGATCTTTTGCAGGTAAGTCAAATCTTACATTTCCCTCAAACACATTTATCACGGGTTTTATAGTCCAACACATTTATCACATTTATTTGAATGATAACACCATGCTTAATCCCTACTGCTTGCGTAAAAGTAGAATTAGCCATATTCAATCTAATCTCAGTAGTAGCATAGGGACCAAGATTAAGACTATCATAAACAGACTTAGGGATAGTGGAAACACTAGCACTTAGATCACATAAAGCATTGAATTTATTCAAACCAATCTCAATCTCAATAGTAGGCTCAAAATCATCTTCTTGCTTAGCTGGTAACTTACTGTATAGCTTTTTCCTTTCATCATCTAACTCACGTACCTTTGCTGCAACATGATTAACAAAGACATTATATGCCTCATCATTTGATACCTCGGGTAGTGGGTGTTTCATAGCTATCATCTTTATGAAATCTGTAATAGTGTAAGTATATTCTGGCACATGACTTTTATCAAGCTCTTCTGCTTTTCCTTCGTTGCTTCTCATCATCTTAACATCTTCAACCGGGTTAGGTTCCAGTTTACCTACAAACTTGGCTAGGATTAAAGTTTGGCTCTCTGCAATTTTAGCCACTTTTGCTTCCATACTCTTGGTTCCTCCATCAAGAATCTGCACATCATTAATGAGTCCAACAATCTTACCGGTCAACTGACCAAGCAAGTTACCATGATTCTTTAAGATATTTTAAAAAGTGTCATTCTACTCATTCTAACTAGCAATGAAATTTTTCAATGTCTCTTCAAGAGTATTTCTATTGCCATTGCTAGCTTCACTAAAAATATTAGGTGCTCCGCTATTATTAGGATAAGGTAATCTAGGAGCATACCCATTATTTTTCCAGTTGGGATTATAGCTATTACGAGCAATGAAATTCACATCATTAACTTCTTCATTAGTAATAGCATTCACATTTACCTTTTCTTTACCTTTCATGACGGAGATGAGTTCATCAAGCTTAGCGGTCAACTCTGCATTCTTTTCTTCAACTGCATTCACCCTCTTGGTGGTTGTCCTTTCAACATGCCATTGGGCATGATTTTCTTCCATCTCATCAAGCAACTTTTTAACATGATCTATCGGTTTACCCACAATAGTTTCTCCTGCAGCAGCATCAAGCGTCGTTTTCGACATAGGATTTAAAGCATTATAAAATATATGAAGGATTAACCATTTTTTCATTCCATTCTTAGGACAATTTCTTATAGCCTCCTTCATGCGATCCCACGCAAGTGCTAGTGGTTCACAATCTTCCTGCTTAAAACTTGTTATCTGCGAACGAAGTTGCATAATTTTTGCAGGTGGGCAAAACTTAGATAAAAACTTACGACACTAATCATCCCAAGAAATTACATTGCTTCTAGGTAAAGCAAGAAGCCATTCATTTGCTTTTCCTCTCAAAGAGAAAGGAAATAGACGCAACTTCAAAGCATCAGGGTCATAATCTTTAATGCATGTCATGTTGCACAATTCAAAAAATATATGCAAGTGCATACCGGCATCCTCATAAGCAGAGCCTCCAAATTGGTCATGTTGAACCATAGAGACTCTGTTCCGTTTTATCTCATACTTAGTGGCAGCAACATCAGGTTCTGCTATAGGTTCACGCATGAAGTTATTGCTGGGGGTAGCAAAACACCCAAGATTACGAGCCATAGTAATCTTTTGTGGTTTTCTACTTGACAAGACTTGCAACAAAAAGTAAACTAAAAACTGAAAGAAAACTTTAACAAAAACTCTAAACACAAAGACTAGGCACACAAAGCCTACCCAGCAACGGCGCCAGAAAAAGGTTTGATTACTTCCTTTGGTGATCCAGAAATGGAGCAGAAAGGATTCTCGTCTTTTTCCCCAGAGGTGACCCTGAGTTATCGAACCCACGGGAGGACGGTGCCCTTCAAGCTAGGGTCTCAAACAAGCTTCGGCTAAACACATAATTCCAGCTTTTGACCGGATCGTAAATCAAACTTGACACTACAAACACTTATAATAAAAATAGGTACAGGTATGAGGTCTTAATGCTTACAACCATATATTTGTGACGGGACCAAATATGATCTTAATTTGTGTGCTGGAAGTCACCCATCGAGATGTGCTTGTTTCGTATCGAAGTAGGGGATGTGTCCAAATTACGTCTTGACCAGCACGCGTCCTGCATCAAGAATCAAGTTGCCCAACCGAAGGCCCTATCCGCCACGTGGGGTTGCCTCGATAATTAAGATTGCAATAATCAGACAAAAGCATTGGGAATTTAATGACTACACCTCTTGAATCCCCAGGGATACGATCTGTGTTACCATACTAAACCTTTCTGTCACTGGTGTTCAGAATAACACTTCACGATCTCCCTACCCTTAACCTCTCCGTGGCTCGTTCTCCATGATCCTGGGTACCTGTAGGGATGAGGAACGCGAATGAGACAAGAGACAACTACAAAACAATTTTATTTCACACATACGGGGCGTTAATTTAAAGCACTTACATTGATCCCTCCAACAGATGCATCGGTTTGCAAGGCTATTACCTCAACCCATACCTTACCGGACTACTCACACATGGAGATCAGATCACACGAAGAACGCATCATGAAGGTAGATTGATTGATAATATGTCTTTCAATGGATGTCATCTGTGATACACAATTACAAGTATGGCTAGATGGCAGAGAACTATGGTGGTGGTGAAGGTGGTGGCTATGGAGATGGGAAATGGCGGTGGCTTGGGTTGATGGAGATGGGGATGATGATGACTCTTCTGTTCTGCGGTGTTTTGCTTGATGTTCCTGAAATTCTGTTATCCATTTGGTGTCGACCCCTTTATAAAGTTTGTTCATGTGGACGAGAAGCCTCGGTTTCCATGCCATATGACCGCTCATGCGAGCCGGCGTGGTCGCATGAAATGTCGTCTTTTGTTCTGTTTCTTCTAGTGTGCCTTCCACTTGATTTCCTTCTTCTCCGCTTTACTCCTTTCCATCTTCTGGCTTGATTTCGTCCATAAATCGCCCGTTTCCTATGGAAACAAAATAAAGATAGGATATTTGGAATCCTATGCATTCATTAGTCATTAGTGGCAATATCAGAGCGAATTTCTCGGTTTTAATGAAATATATCGGTTTAAATTCAGGTTAGAGGAGTGTAAAATTAACACTCATCAGGTATCACCATACCTAGTTCAATCTCGTTATCGGCAAGTTCTCTTTACTCGTTCCGTAATACAATATCCCCGTGACCAAACACATTAGTCACATGCCAGCAAGCTATTTAGGATATTGTATCTCCGTCACATGGAGTGACAAATCCCAGTCTTGATCCATGCAACCCAACTAGTACCTTCTGAGATACCTGAAGAGCACCTTTATGATCTCCCAAATACGAAGTGACATTTGATGCCCACAAAGCATTCTTTCGGTATTAGGGAGTGGCACGATCTCATGGTCTAAGGAACAGATACTTGACATTAAAAAAGTTGTAGCAATTTAAACTAAGTGACACAATCAGATGCTAAGCTTATGATTGGGTCAGTCCATCACATCATTCTCCTAATGACATGACCTCATTATTAAATGACAACTCATGTCCATGGTTAGGAAATCTTAACCATCTTTAATCAACGAGCTAGTCTAGTAGAGGCTTACTAGGGATTACTAGGGACACAGTGTTGGTTTATGTATCCACACATGTATTTGAGTTTCCGGTTAATACGATTATAGCATGGAGAATAAACACATATCAAGAACAAGGAAATGTGATAATAACAACTTTATTATTGCCTCTAGGGCATATTTCCAGCATTGCGCCCATGAGAGTGCACCCTAGTGGAATGCCTCCCAGGCTCAAAAAGACATACCTCAATGAATAGTAGCTTCCATGTACAACCACTTGCCAATATGGGCTCTGGCTTACTTGAGTACGTTGTAGAAACCTTGCCTGTGTAGTGCCAACAGATGTAGTTGTGTTAGTCGGGATGGGCCTACCAGGTGGTTAAGGGGAGTATTTCTGAAAGACTTCGTCTCGGTCTTCTCCCGGTTTCTATACAATTGTGTGTAGTAGCAAATGGGGTTGACTGGATCTCATGGGTAAAGTGTACATACCTCTGTAGAGTGTATTACACTAATCGATTAGATGTGTCCCCGGTTATGGACATCTTGAGCAGCTGGACATTAAAGTTATTGGATGATCTTGACAGGTGACACTAATTAATATAACTTGAGTGGGAACCATAATGATGGGAATAGATTGGAATTGGAGTTGCCCAATTCAACCAAATGTACTTAATAGTAGTAAGATGATTAAAACATGACTATGACTATTAAGTAGATGTAAGGAAACATAGCTTTCTGAAAACAAACCACCAGCTTTTTCACTTGCCATACATCATGTATTGTAGGTATGTATTATCATTCCAGTGTGATTTGCCGGTACATTCAATGTACTGACCTACACGGCTACAACTTATTATATTGCAGGATTTGCCAACGACGAGTAACTGATGCGAAGTAGGGTTACGATGTCTATACTCAACTTTTGCCGGAATCATTCATACTGCGAGGCCCCTTGATCACTGCAAAGTTCTACCTATCCAAATCAAACACAGGTATGCCATCTCTCTCATACCTAAACGACCAGTAAAGGACAATTACCAACAAGGGTGCTAGGATAACCACCAAAACAAGTCTTATGTGGAGATTATATTGAGATGAGATTGCCCCATGTGTCAGTCTTCAAGGATTAAACAGAGGCGAGGGGTTGATTATCCTTTCAGTACATGGACACCAAGACCACCTTGAAGGGGCTCGAGTGAAGTGGCAGGCCCATGATTTTAGAGATGGTTATTCAAAAATTATGAAGCAAATAATGTTTGAAATGACAAAAGTCAACGAAGAGCTGATTTTGCCGCTACATTGTGAATCCTTTATAAAAAATCGTGAAATACTTTGAAAAATCAATAAAGAAACCATATATCTAAATATTTTAGAGCTGGATTTTTTTGGCATAGTCGTGCCTTGTGGAAAAAAAAATAACCACAAAGACGCAATTTTAGCATATTTGTGTAAATATAATGTCAAAAGATCTGAAGGCAAGAAATGAGTGTTAAAGTTCACTATCCAAAGAAAAAGTAGAAGCAAGAGATCGAGTTAGAAAAAAAATACTAGAAAGATATATTGCAAGAATATAAATATAACCAGAATTGAACCCATGACTTTCTAATCTCGTCCTATGCGTCTACCAAATGGGCTAAGCTGCCTTCCTGGTTAACAATTGGTATGCAACTTTTAATAAGTATATTAGACAAAGCTGTACTCATGAATTATGGTGGGCCCACCCCTGCTGGAGTGGCTGCCACCGTGCACTTGACCTAGGTTGCTGGTAGTGCAGAGCACTGCTCCATTGATGAAGCTCCTCTCGAACTCACGTAGAACAGCCACGTGACGCTTCTCCCTGGTGATGGGGTGGGGCACAATGACTTCATCCTGCTCCCAACAATTATCGGTGCATCACAAAACGTCACCAGAATATATATACCTCGATTACATCTCGCGGCTTTAATACCCATCTCGATCTTGATACGCTCGCTAGTTTGCTCACAAGCTTCCTGATATCATTCCTGGTGGGTACCGAGTACGCCAAGCTGATGCCATAAATTTAGCATTCAGGGTTATCGCCATGGCACAACGTTCTGTATAGTATCAGTGATGTAGATTAACAGAGGAGTGCTCGTCACATACTTTCAGCCCAACAACTGATGTTTCCCAAGTTCTAAAATGCAAAAAGCAGGACATCAACGTTCCCATGCAAACTGAAATGAGAGGAATGGAGTCTAAGACCTGGCTTCTATACTCCTCTCAGATCTAAATTTCTTCTGGCCCGATCTCACGCCACCACCACCTGCTCATATTTATCCACCTTGCTGTTACCATCCTTGTTCTCACCAGCTTCTCCGCTCTTTGCCTTGAGGAACTCGAGGAGATTTTGGAGCGCAGCGTTGACGCTGTCATTCCTCATCAGAATCTCGGCGACCTCTGCAGGTGTAATCGCCTCCTCCTCCATCAGCTTCTCGATCTCCGGAAACATGGCGTGGTCCTCGACGGAATGGTAGTTGCGGGCCAGGATCCGGAAGGACTCCGCGGTGCAGTACCCCATGTGTATGTGCATGTCCATCCTGCCTGGCCGGAGCAGTGCACGGTCAAGACGCTCCCTGTAGTTGGTGGTGAAGACAATGATCCTCTCCTCCCCGCTCGTCGACCACAGTCCGTCCACGAAATTGAGCAGTCCGGACAGCGTCACCTGTCCCGTGACATAACAAAATCTCAGATTTAGCAAAATGAATAAATTACTACACCCGAGTTTCAAAAAATTGAAAAAAAGTGATCAAACAAACTCGAAAAAATCTGAAACTTTGAGACATCAAACTTGATCAAATGTTCGAGCTAACTGCCAAATTTCAGCCAGAAATAGCATTAGAGGAGCTCTCACCAAAAAAGACAAAATCAATCTTCAAAGTTTTGTGCACTGTTTGAGCAGTGATTTTTTTTTTTCGTGAGAGCTCCTCAGATGTTTTTTTTGGCTGAAATTTTGCAAGAAGCTCAAACATTTGATCAAGTTTGATTTTTTCGAGTTTGTTTCATCACGTTTTCTTCAAGTTTTTGAAACTCGGGTGTAGTACACCCGAGAGTAGTCACACCTTTCCGGCAAATTAACTACTCATTCAGCATTTGGTAAGGGCTAGATCGTGAGTGAACAAACCTTGTCTTCGTTGCCTTCTCCGGTGAAGCTGGGCTTGGTGCGCCCCAATATGTCGCCACCTTCGTCGCCACGCTGAGGCAGCTCGATGCTGCAGTCGATGTCCTCGGCGACGAGGATGGAGCGGTTGCTCATGCCGACGAGCAGCCTTCGGAGGTCGGAGTTGGACCTGACCTCCGTGAGCTCGAGGTCGTAGATGTCGAACTTGAGGTAGTTGGCCATGGCGGCGACGAGGCTGGACTTGCCGGTGCCCGTTGGGCCGTACAGCAGGTACCCTCGCTTCCACGCCCTGCCGGTCCTCCGGTAGTAGTCCTTCCTCTTCAAAAACCTCTCGAGGTCATCCATGACCGACTGCTTGAGCTTGCTGTCCATGGCGAGCGTGTCGAAGGTGGAGGGGTGCCGGAGCTCGACGGCAGTCCAGGCGTCATAGTGGATCATGTGCATCTTGAGGTCCCGGTGCTGGTCCCTGATGGCCTTGGCAGTGGCCATGACGAACGGGAGGTAGGACTTAATGGCCTTCTCTTTGTGCTTCTTGTGAAAGCTCAGCTCGAAGAACTTGAGGCCGGGGAGGCCGCGGCTCCTGCTGTTGGCCATGCCGGTGCCGGCGTGCCCGGCGCCGCGGGCGTTGGCCGCCGCGGCTTCACGGGAGACGAGGCGCCAGGTGTAGTGGACGCTATCCTGGGCGTCGACGGTCTCCTCGCCCAGGTCCATGGTGACCATGATGCCCTGGGCCTCGTCGACGCGGCAGGCGCGGTGACGGCGTACGCCGTCGTTGATCCGGGTGGCTAGATAGGTGCGCGCGGCGTCGTAGAGCTGGTTGGGCGAGAGGCCGTCGGTCTCGTCGATGACGACGGTGTGGCGCGACGAGAGGCGGGCGCGGAGGGAGCGCGCGCCGGAGGAGAGCATGTCCCGGAGCTCGTAGGGGACCAGCTCGCTCAGCACGCCGTGCAGCACCATGGCCGTCCCGGCCGCCGTCGCCGCCATCGCCATGTACCTCTCGTACTCTCCGCACGACGACATGGCCGGCTACCTCTTCTTCTCGATCTATGGATCGATGAGTTGTTGCTATCAAGTTGTGGCGTGGGGTTTCCAGAGGTTTTGGCGACTGCGACCATACGTGCTAATCCTTTTTCGTTTCTTTTGGCGCGTGCTACGAATCTGGCTAATTCGCCCCCTCAGCTCTAAAACCAGTTATGTAACCCCCTGGGTTCTCTAATACCAGGCAAATCATCCCCTTCCGCTGATTATAGTGGTTTCTGCGGGCGGTTTTGCTTGCGTGACGTTGGACTGACTACAACGTTGGCTTGATGGGGTGGGTCACTGGGTCTAGTTAACTGCTCCTCCTTCTGTTTCGTCCTTGTCTCCCTTCTTTCCTTCGACGACGCCGCGGAGGGCAAGACGTGATGATCGGTGTTTGACGGGAGGCGGCGCAACGACGAGCAGGTGAGTCCCTGGCTCCCAGCGATGAACAATGGCGACACGCCACGGGCCGCTGCCACTGAAACGGAGAGCTAGTCGGAGGCGAACCGAAGGCATTGCAAATACTCCGTGCATGTTCAGTTTTGATCAGCTAATACAACACTGAGAATACTACCAATTCACATAGGAAGTGAGCAACATCACATAGCCCAAATACTGCTAATTTGAAAAGAAAAATTAAGAAACAGGACATAGCCAAAATTCAGCAATAATTCCATATTACCTTCACTAGTTTTATGATCTCTCATACTGCCACAATGCCAAAGTACTGCTTAATTCACTCTCGTACTAACAAAGCCCCCGCAAAAAAAAAAAAAAAAAAAAAAAAACAAAGCCGACGCTACCATTCCACAGACAAATGCTAAAACAACTGAAACAAGGCAGAACAACATTGCAAGTTTCTTCATTTGCTGATCTTCTAAAAGCTTCTGTGCACCTAGGTTTTCTTGACACTCTAGCTTCGTTACAAACTCTGAAGCTTGCTGTCACGACTCCAGCATGTGTGTCCAGCTTGCTTCCAGCCCAATAGAAGTATTTACATCCACAAAGACAAATACACCAATTTTGCCCACAAAAAAGTAAATCAAATGTCCTGATCGAATAATTACCAAAATTAGTATTCTAATATTAACATTACCTCCGGCCGGCTGTAAACATGGTCACCGGATCGTATGCGTACGGAATAATTACCAAAATTAGTAATCTAATTTTAGCTAGATCGTATATGTTTCAGCTATTTTAAATGAGTACAGAAATCTCATACTAGTTTGATGTTTTCTTTCGTCCTGATATGAGCTGATGTTTCTTTTTCTTTCTACTTTAATAGTTCTGGGAGAGGATGGTAGGCATTAAATTGGAATCATGTGAATGTTACTACGAAATGGTCTTACCTCCGGACGTCTGCCACCTGCCATGGTGATGAACAAGGGAAGAGAGGAACCAGAGAACATGGGAGGACAAGCTTGAGCTGGCGGCCATGTCCAAGAACTTGGGATTGGGGAACTAATTGCAATATGGATCATGTTGCGGTCATCTCCAACTTGCATGGCAGGATCATGTTGCGGTCACTCATTGCAACGTGGACTATGTTCCAGTCACCTCTAATTTTGCATGGCATTGCAAACATGTGGGCCTTTCGTCACCCATTGCAACTTGGACCATGTTGCACTCATTGATTTTAACATGGCCATGTTGCAGTCACCTTAAGATTTCATGGCATTGCAAACACGTTGGCTTTTGGTCAGCCCTTGCAACATCGACCATGTTGTGTCACCTCCAGCTTGCACGACATTGCAAACACATGGGCCTTTGGTCATCCATTGCAACATGGACCACGCTGCAGTCACCTCCAACTTGCATGGCATTGCAACCACGTGGGCCTTTTGATCACCCATTTCAACATGGACCATGTTGCGCTCACCCACTGCAACATGGACCACGTTGCTGTCACCTCCAACTTGCATGTCATTGCAACCATGTGGGCCTCAGCAAACACCGCTCACGCGCGGCCGGCACGACAACGTTGTTACAGTGCCCTAATGTCGCGGCCCTTGTTTGTAGCAAACTTGGTTGCGACCATGGTGGATGCAACAACGCGTAGTGGTTCTGCCGCTCTCTGATTTGCAGCAAAAACGGTGGCTATTTTGCGAGGGGCGCTGCAACAGGTGGTCATCGCCATGAGCCCTTTCAGTCGCAAAGTGATGGATGGTGGTCGCCATGGGAGGCCGCCCGTCTCCCTTTTAGACGCATGACGAAGGAAGAGACAGGAAAAGGACGAGTGGAGCTCTTGCTCTCCAAAAATAATTGGCGGGTGCTATGGATCAATCGACTGATTTCCTGAAGAAATCAGTTGGGTCCTGGGCCGTCAGATCCGTCCCTCACCACCCGTTGGATTCAACGCCATCGGCGGGTCGTCCTCCTCTCATCGTGGCCGCAACGGAGCGAAGGAAGAGCGTCGCAGTGGGAAGCAGCAGGAGCCGCACCCCCCGCCAGCAATGTAGCGACACCGGCGACGGTTCACTGCAGCGACAACACCGGCGCGGTGCCGCTCCATCACAGGACCCGATGACGGGATGCTGCGACAGGATGCAGCACGACGGGTGGTGGGTGGGCGCCACGAGGACATGTGGCGTGCGCGGTTTGCGTGAGACATTAATCAGCCGGTTTAAAATAAACATTTTCCAAAAGAATTACAAAGATACTCCATTCAATTGTTTTAGCTACGCCTTGTGAGAGCACTAGTGTAAGTGTAGAAAAAAAACTAGTAGTAGCGAGTTGTGTGGAAAAATGAAGAAAGAAAAAAGAATCAAGACAACCCGTTGTTGGGACCAGCCACATGCAAAGATGCGCAGCGCGCTCATTGCGAGCAGAATACCACGCGCGGCCGCTAATCCGCCCATATCTGCTTACCACAAAACATTTTTTTAATTTCGGAGCTGAACTTGGTTGGACACGACTCACGAGGATGCAAAAACAGAAAAAACAAAAGCCTCGTTTATTATTGGCCCGTGGAGCATAAGCCACATGCCTCGTGCTCCATCCAAACAAATAAAAAACTTGATTTAAGCCTATTGGTTCAATTTCAAAGCAGGGAGCGCACGGCTAGCCCATAGTTTCGTTCCGAACGCTTTCTCACATACCTAGTACTACCCAAACAGATAAATATATAGGTTAAAAGCTGGGAGTGCAGAGACCCATAATTTCGCCCCGAGCGCTTTCCCTAGATGTCCGCCGGCACCTTTGGCTGGTAAACTCACCAGATCGTACCCATCACAATTAATAAAGGGAAACGCTTTGGCTGGTAAACTCACCAGATCGTACCCATCACAATTAATAAAGGGAAACGCTTTGTGTCATACGTCTGATACAGTCCAATCGTCAGACCGAAGCTACACCATGGATATCTTTTGCATCAAACGGCCGAGAGCTCCTAGCAAATCCCGTTCCAACCTCCCGTGTTTCACGCCCCCCTCTCCCCCTAATCACCTGCCCCCGTAGATGACGTTCTCGTCTCCGGTGCCCCGATCTGCCACGGTGCCGACCTCCCGATCCACAACACAGCCTATGGATGTGTTTGGTTTGAGGGATAGGCTAGGGTGGCTGTGGGTATCCCCAGCCACCTGGCGCATTTGGCAGCTGCGGTCTGACCAAACACATGGGAAGGAGGTTCCTCCAATTCATGTCACAGTCGATTTCTTGGACAGCTACTATCAATCAGTCAAATTGGCTGCTCGTTTCTCACCGGAAGAGATTATTAAAGGGAAGATGCCATCTTCGGCGACCCCTCATATGGTTAAGAAACCGACGCCTCTTGCAGCGCCGTGGCCGAAACCACTTCCAGGTCATGTTGCGCTCTCAGTGGATGGTTCCTTCAACGGTTCCGACGGATCGGCGGCTGCTGGGATGGTATTACGTGACAGCGACGGTCATATCATATTCTCTGCGTACCGTGTGATCTTCCACTGCAATGACTCCTTGGAAGCGGAAATACATGCGATCATGCAAGGCATGGTTTTGGCTGTCCAACATTCTATACTTCCAGTTGTCGTTCAGTCGGACTCATCGGAAGCGCTTTCTTGTTTATTGAACCGGGGACTGGAGCGTTCGGCGTATGGACATTTGGTTAGAGAGATCAAGGAGTTAATGTGTAGTAGGGAGTTTCATCCTGAGAAAATTCTTCGTAGTCAAAATAGTGTTGCAGATTGTTTGGCCAAATATAGCCGCACCGAGAGTACTACTGCTGTGTGGTTGACCTCGGTTCCACCTTGTATAGAGGATTTGGGGCCTCTTGATTGTAACATTATTACTTAGAAATAAAACTCCCTTTACCTTGCAAAAAAAAAAAAGGAATAGCCCTTTTTTTTGTTTGGTTAGATGGGTGAGGTTAGCCCTTTTTTTGTTTGGTTCGATGGATGAAACAAGGTTGAGGATAGCAATTGTAATGTTTGGTTTGAATGATGTGCTGCAAGTTGTGCTCATTAGAAAAAATATCCATGAACATAGAGCAGCAACACATAAGTGAACACACACAAACAACCATCCACATCATGCACGCACGCACAACACACATCAAGCACGTCTCAACTCAACAGCACGCACACACCCATGCATACAGCAGCAGGAAATAGAGCAGCACACACACATCTTGTTTCGTCGGTGGCAGGAGATACAACAGCACGGTGGCCGGAAATACGGCAGCAGAAAATACATCACCAACGCGGTGCATACAACAGCAGCAGGAAGATCCAGCTCCATGCATGCAGCCGCCGCGCCACCCTCAATCGCCGGCCGCGTGCGACTCATGGAGATCCAGCCGCCGCCCTCCGGGAGATCCAGTCGCGCCGCCGCCAACACCGGTCTGCATCGCCTGTGCGCACCCGCCGCTCCGGCCAGCCGGCCGCCGCCACACGCGAGGGCATGACTGGAAAGGACTCTCATCACGCAGTCGCATGCCTCGCCACTCGTCGCAATAGTCGAAAAACGATTCGCGCGCAAGAGCCACAACGCGCGCGGGGTGGTTGCCACCACCCGCCAGTTTTTCGCGGCTGGCCACATCCCCTTTTTTCAGGAATATTCCTGGCATCTGGCTGCCTCTATCCCTTCTTGCTCCATATCCAAACGGGTGGCAACCACACTAAAAAAGGGATATCCCTGTCCCTGGGAGGATAGCCCTGCAACCAAATGCATCCTTAGTTCTTCTCTCCATGCGCTGTCCCAAGTTCTTCTCCAGCGCCCAATCCGATGTGCCCATGTTCTACCGTGACGGAGAGCCACCCCTCAACCAGGATGGCCGTCTCCAGCAGGGTGGCCGCTGGTGTGGTTGCCTCGACATGCGTACTAGAGGATGACGTACTAGATGGACGGGAGGATCAGAAACCATGAGGATCAGTGGTCCTCCCTTTTGGCTTGGTTTTTTTGGCCGAGTTCCTCGCGTCCATGCAGAAATTATTTTGAGACAGTATGAATATATGCTTCCAAATTTCCTTGCTTCGTACGTATCATATTTGTGCTTCGTCGGCGTATACAGTTTGCTTCATACGTCACATAGTTGCACTTCACCGTGTATTTGCTTCATTTGTTTCATACATGCGCTTCTACACTGTGTTCAACTTGCTTCATTTGCATGCTTTGTAACGTTTCTTCCTACAATTGTGCAGGCTCAATGAGAGCGGAAGAACATGATGGTCGATGTTGGGCATGGTCCATGGTCTGAGATTGTCTTGAAAGCAAAATAGTATGGAGCACACTCGGTGCCCACATGTCAAGATCGCCGGCACCTCAATGGTGTCAGCCTTGCTGAACCTCTTGTTTCCATTTGTATTTTTTGAAACACCACCTAATGTGCTTGAGACTTGTGTACACATAATAATTGGTTATTTTTTTATAGTGAAGGTCTGATTTTCATAGAAACAATTATCTAGTCTATGGAAACAAGATTATGATGTTTCGATGCAAAATTTATATATAAGAAACTAATTTCTATAAAACTGTAGTACGTTGATTTCATCATGGAATCAAATTCATCGGTAGATGGAAGCAAGTTTAATTCAAGATGAAATAAATATTCGCCAAAGAAAACAAAGCACATTGGAAATATTTTCTACATGTCGCAGAGCTGAGAAACCTCACTTTGGAAGCAATTTTAAATAATATACTTGAATCTAGATGGCTACGTAAGGAAGCAAATGGCTTAACGTGCAAACAAACAATGGATTAGATCTTGTGTTAACTAGCCGTAATTTAAGGGAGTGGTTATGGAAATAAATCGCAATTATTGTAAATCCAAACTATCTGGCCGGAGACTCCTTTTTCTAGGCCTTATCAAACGCTTCAGATTAATCCAATCCTACGGTATATGAGTAGTCTGATAGGATGCAAGGCATCACTTCAGATTAATCCAATCCTACGGTATATAAATAGTCTGATAGGATGCGATGCCTAGCGGTGTCCATTAATAAAGCAGACATGTCCTTCAGCGGCCGAATTTCTCAATGTTATCGAGCTATGGTTGTAATTTCTCCTTTGTTCAGCATCGTTTTTGTGTTTGTGGGTTCTGTTACCCCATTATCTGGTTGTATTGACTGTTCTCGTTATCTAATATAAGCCAGATTTGATTTAAAAAAGCAGGTTTTTCCCCTAAAAAAGGAAATCTTAACGCGCGCACATACACGCGTTTGTGCTCTCGCGTGACGCCTTCCCATCCATGTGATCCGGCAGTGCATGCGAAGGTCAAGAGATTACATGCAAAAAAGCTAATATTGGTACATGCACATAAGTAAAGAATGTGGAATTGCTATGTGCATACGGAGAAAAGAGTGAAAATGATGACATGAGTAAACTAAACTAATTTCGGAGATAAAAATTGTTATGTAGCTCAAACCGTTTGTCCGACTAAAAATCCGTTTGCAATCTGCTAGCTTTGTATCCACGAGGGCTTCGAAAGTCGATCCCACTTGAGTATGTTTCGACAAAAGAATTTTGGACACTTTTGTTACCACGCGGTATTGCACTAGTTACCATCTTATATGTGACAAGTTACCACACAGTTTTAGTATCACGTTGGTAACTATTAACGTTGGTAACTATTACTAGACAATCCAGTAAGTACATGTAACACCCCACATTAGGGTTTATGATGTTACATGCTGATTTTCGTGCCTTTTCTTTCTCTTCAATTTTATTGGTATTTCCATGATCCTTTTGGTGGATTATGGTTGGATCATGGCTATACTCCTTTCCATATCCCATATATAACATAAAAAAATCTCATTCTCTAGTTCAAATGTTGCAAATGGGAAATGATTCCACTTTTGCCCCTTTTGGCCAATAAATCCAAATATATATCTACCCACCTCCTAAATTCATGAAATTTGGAGACAACCCTCAACAACCTCATCTATCACCCCCCACCCCCACCCCCCCAAAACAATAAAAATCTTGGCCTCATATGATCATTGAAAACTCTATTGCCAACCATCAAACACCATGTCTCTTAATGATCTTTGGTTGAAATCATTGATGTAAGTTTGTCCTTTCTGTGATCTAACCTCTCTATCATGCTTGCATAACTTGGTGGCACACTCGGGCGAAATATCAGGGCAATCGGAGCACACATGCGTCGGGAACACGACCGGCATGGCCGTCTGCGCACTTTGCTAGCCCAGAGCGTGCATGCAAAATGTGCCACTGTGAGGGGCCCCGCCACTGCGTTTCGGTCCAAGCTTTACGGCCCACCTCACCTTTCGGCCCTGCCAGCTCGCCCTGAGCTCTGCGGCGTCGATCTAGCCTTGTTCCCTTCTCCATTAAGCCCAGCCGAGCAACTCCATGAGCTTCATCCATTGTAGACCACAGATAAGCTATATTTATGGCGTCCCAAGCTAGATTGATCACCAGCAGCTCTTCCCCTATGATCCGTACCTCAGCTCTTCCCCTATACACTGTAGACCCAGGAATCCAGCCAAGGAAGCTTTCTTCCCTGGCTCTGGTCAAATCGGTCACCGGGACCACTAGCAAGAATGCGAGAAAACTGGAGATCCTCCTGCTGATTCCTCTAGCCAGAGTCATCCCCTAGCGCCCACTAACCGATGTCGCTGTTCAATTTTGGCCAAGCAAGGCCCTAGCCATGGAACCCAACTGGTTGTCGCCACTGTGGACCCTGCCGCCAATGAACCAGAGGTTCCGGTCAACCATGGAGTCATCCCCGAGGACCGTGCATTCCTCCTGAGCACATGCATATGCTTAGCGGAGAAAACGATGCCTCCATTCGATTTGAATCGGCTGCCGGAGCCACCCTTTGGATCACCGCGAGTGTGCATGCGTTTTGCCAAACTAAACATGTGGGCCCTGATAACCCACAAGTGTAGGGGATCACAACAATCTTCATTGGGAAGTATCACAACCCAAATTTATATTGGACACAAGGGGAGCCAAAGAATACTTATAAGATTTAGCATTTGAGTTGTCAGTTCAACTACACCTGGAAACAAATACTTGCTTAAGAGAATTTATTAGTAGCGAGTGTGATGAAATGATTGTTGTCTGATTATAGTAAAAAGTAACAAAAGCAGTAATACCCAGCAGTTGCCAAGTACAAAGTATGTTTCAACAAAGCAACAATTATGGAAAATGTAGGCACAAGGATGGATAAATGGGACGTTGCATGCATAGAATCAATCATATAATAGCATAAACACAGGGCATGATTTGCTAGCTCATATTCTTTAACTCATGTAGGCATGTATTCCGTATATAGTTGTACATGCTTGCAATAAAAACTTGCACAACATCTTTTGTCTTACCATCCTGTTTGTGCGGGATCATAATGGGAATTAAGGGTAATTAAGGTACTCATTTTACAAGCACCGAAGCAAATCATTAACACTCAATGAATACATGTAATCCTCAAATTATGGCCACTCCCATTGATATCCCAATTATTGTCACCTTGGGGTCTCCGGTGCAAAACTATAAAAGATGCATACAACTTGCAGGTATGATCCAAACACATAAATATTCATGAAAACAAATACGGTTCAGATATGAAATCATACCACTCAGGCCCTAGTGACAAGCATTAAGCATAGCAAAGTCATAGCAACATCAATCTCAGAACTAAAATGACACTAGGCATCAAACCCTAACAAATCTGATAACTATTACATGATGGATCTCATCCACCCCATGTGCCTACAGGAGATTACTCACACATGGATGGGGGAAACATGATGGTGATGATGGAGACGGGGTTGGTGATGTCGATGATGAAGATTCCCCCTCTTCGGAGGCCAAATCTTCCTCCAGACAGCCCTTCGGGAAGATGAACAGAGCTGCCGGCCGTCTCTGCCTCGAATAAAATTAAGCAAAAATCCAACTGAGGTTTTTAGGCCAAGGGAGGCCATATAGGGGAAGGAGGTTAGCCGGGGGATGCTTGTGGGACCCATGAGCCCACCTTGCGCGCCCAGGGGCCAGGGCATGGTTGCCCTGTGGGCCACCCCCTAGCATCCTCTTCTGGCTCCGTGTCCCTTTTTCCTTCAATTTCCTGAAAGTGGATTTTCTGGATTTTTTGGCAATATTTATTTTCCTACATAAAAAAACACCAATGCAACTCTGCTGAAAACATCATCAGTCCAGTTAGTTCTAATTCAAATTGTGCAAGATAGAGGACAAAAACATAGCAAAATTGTTCAGAAAAGTAGATACGTTTGAGACGTATCAACTCCCCCAAGCTTAGCTTATTGCTTGTCCTCAAGCAATTCAGTTGACAAAGCGAAGCGACAAAAAAACTTTTGTGAACACATTTGCTTCACATATATAGAGAAATTTAGTCCATGATCAAGTTATAACTATCCCACAAGAGTGATCAAATGAAAAACAAAAGTTTAGCAACTATGTTCTTTCATGCTAGGATCTCTATGAATTAGAAAGTGATAATATGAAAGCTCAAAGTACCAACAAGATCAAGGTGAATATAATCTGACATGGTAATTTGGTATCTTGCAAGTCGTTTATAAGTTTCAACAATGCAATTATCATCTGTGAGACATCAATGAAGTCGAAGTGACGAGTAGGTATTATAAATCGGAGTTGACAACATCATAGTCATACATTACTCAATGCTACCTATTAACAAAATGCACATTACACTAAGAATGATAATCATGCTCTCAATAGTTGGTGCTCGAGGAAGGATGGAATGACACAACATAAAAGTGAAAGGATAAACCCTTCTAAAAGGGAAGCAGGGATTCTCATGCGCTTGTTTGATAATATTGAAAAGGTGGTTCAGCTCCTGCTACCAAGGTTTTGGGTTAATGCTCAGGATTTTAGTGAATGCAAGCAATAGTTTTTCCATTGCACCCTGTAATGGCGTCGGTAATCTCTTTTTTAGTTTGAGGGGGTTTCCACATTCATTATTGAGCTTATTTTTGCCACGTAGGACGTCTTCCCTCCCACTCATTTTTGTTTGACAGGCTTGTCCCGCATCTTTTTTTTGGTGGGCCTACCCACATCTTTATGCTCCGCCAGACCATTACAGTCTCGTAGAAAAACCATTGTTTCTACCCATCAAAATACTAAACAATGAAAATATTTTAATGAATGATTCAAATATTGTTGTTGCGTCGATGGCAATTTACTTGGAATGACCTTTCTCAGTCATATAGATAGGTAGGTATAGTGGACTCTTACACTACTACAGAGCCGAACAGCACTGACCGGCCAAATTGTATCATCACTAACCCGCTCCTGGCCCATCAGTTCCTCCAAGTTTGTGATGACAATTTCATCACCGGATGGGCCAACTGACCCGTCTGTGATGACAATCAACACAGACGGCCCAGCCAGTCGGTGGTGACTTTGAAAAGGGGCTGTCGTGAAGTTCTTTACTGACTGCCCCTTTGCTTACGGCCGGTCAGTGATGACAATCTTTTGGCAATGCAAAATGGGGCCGCACTGCTGGCAATTTGCTAGCAGTGCAACCCCATTTTGCACTACAACACAAAGTTATGTTCATGCACAATATATAAGCACAAAATTGCATTACATTTTCTGCATACATTGTCATATGTACAATTGTCTATGAACATATTCAACAAAATAGACTTTGCCTACGGCGATCCAATGGGGAGAAGAGTCTTGTTGTCGAAGAATCAGCAATGGCATCGAAGTACATTCCAATGAGTCCTTCAACTCACTGGAAAATACCCTTAACTTCTCCCATTCAAGGTCGGGAGCTTGGACATCACTTCCTTCTTTTTGTGTAGTGCACGTAAAATAGATCGACGTCACCAATGTGTCATTTTAGGTGCACCACACAAAACACTCTTACAAAAAGAGTGATTTATGCAGTACACTAAAAGGTCACAACAACAACAAAGTGTGTCTGTCCCCTGTTCATGTAAAATAAACAATATTTTTATTTTACGAACTTAATATCATACATATCTAGGAATTGCTAACTTAATAGCCAATGAAAAGTGACATGCATACACATGGTGTGGAATGAATACTACTATCCTAAAATACTACTATAGCAAACTATCCTAACATAATACTAACACTTAATTACATCAAAAAAATTGAGTACAAGTTGCTACAACATGGATCCTAAAATCCAAATATAAAACTATAGCAAACAGTCCTAACATAGTACTATGGCAAACTCTTAACACATGGCACTTAATTAGATCAAAACTTTGAGTACAAGTAGCTACAACATGGATACTAATGTCGTAACATAGTACTATAGCAAATTCCTAACACATAGCACTTAAATTAGATCTTGAACTATGATTGATACAAAGGGAAGGAGCTCACCATCGTGGCCACTGCCGCAGCCAAAGATGTTGGTAGAAAAGCTGGGAATACGACCGCGCGCACTGGTGTGGTCGATCAACTAGTAGAAAACCACCACCTCCACGGCTGACACGAGTGAATGGGGTGGCGTCTAGGGGTGGGCCGCCTGGCGTCGCCGAGTCAGGGGTGGATCTGAGGCGTCGAGACGGCCGACGGTCAGCTAACTCATAAGGGTTAAAGGGTGAGAGAGTGCGCTATTATATATTCAGAGGGTCTTCATCACTGAAAGGCCGTCTTCCAAAACCGGTCAGTGATACGGTGACAACACTGACCGGTTTCTAGATAAGACCGGTTAGTGTTAGTCATCTAGGTCATTTTTTTTGATGATACAAAATAGATTTGTAGTGCCAACCCCTTGGAGTACATGCTAGTTGTGCAATCATAATATTTTTCTTAATTATATTTTAGGCACCTTCGTCCACGTATGTAGAATATATACAACTATCGAACATGAGAGAGGGGGCGGTCGGGTAGTCTCATGTGTTTACAAGCTAGGTATATCATTTCATCATTAGAAAATTACGATATAATTAGGGCCGATTAATCAGATCATGTTAAGACCAACTGAATTTTAAAAAATTGTGCAATCATCAAATTTTAAAAACAATGAAAAATTGAATGGCCTCTTGTCATCACTGACTGGTCTTTTTTGTGGCCGGTCAGTCATGAATTAATTGAATGCACTTTTACTTTGGTGAAATTTCATATATAATTCAAAACTTAATTCAATCAATGTGTAAATAAAATATTTTCGATGAACAATTAATAAACAGTTCAATGAAACTCATATATATATATATATATATATATATATATATATATAGACACACACACACACACAAACACTATTCTGATAACGATATCAGAATAATATTCTGATAACAAGTCGACCTGTCGTAGCAGCATTAGTCGAACTACACCCCAGAGTCAGGTTGAACTTCCATAAAGATTGTCCAAATGGGGCTTGTGATATACCATTGGAAAGCTGTGGAAATGAGGATCACAACCTGTACTAAACATTTTCACGAAATCTCCACGGTTTAAGAGCAGTTTTGAAAACCGTTTTTCTTCATACAAAAAAACAAGAATCATATTTTCAAGCTCGTTTCTAAACCGTTTATCCGAATGAGGCAAATAATACGGCACTGGAAAGCTGCTGCAAATCCGCTCATTTTTCATATGGATAGTTGTCCTAAATTCCATACAGTTAAAGAGAAATTTGAAAAATCACGAAATTTCTAAAACCGAACAGCCGAGTTCGTATTTTTGGCTTGAGTTGAAAGCGGCTCATCCGAATGATGCAAATCATATTGTAGGAGATATGCCCTAGAGGCAATAATAAATGTTATTGATTATCTCCCTGTTCATAATTATGTTTATGTTCCATGCTATAACTGCAATGATTCTCGAGTCTACAAATAAAACGAGGCTCGGAGGAAGACTCATTTGCATGTGTGGAATAATAAACGGTAAAATGTATTCCTAGTCTGGCCTCTAAGACTGGCTCAAGTATTGCATGATGATCCTGTTTTCCTGATCATGGGCATGGCTATGCCGGCAATTTTGAGGGCACAATGTTAGAAGAACATTTGTGTTGAATCGACCCGAATTGATGTTATGCTATGAGATACATTCGTCATAAGTTAATGGTTAATAACACAGAGATGGTTAACGTTTGCATGATTCCTTAGACCATGAGAGTATCGAGTTTCTTCATGCTTGCTTCATGAACTTTGGGGTTTGTTAAACGTCATCCGTAAATGGGTGTCTATTACGGCGGCTTACGGGTTCATGGAAAAGTATGTCAAGTAACTTGATAGCTCAAGATTGGGATTTGCTCCTCCGACGATGGAGAGATATCTCTGGGCCCTCTCGGTGTTACGGTATCCATCATCGTCTGGCCAGACACTTTGTGATTTGATCACGAGGATGCCGAAACACGGGAACGAGAAAAGAGAACAATACCGGCAACGAGGTAACTGGCATTGTGGACAAGTTGTTGATCCACGAGGATGCCTACATGTCTCACCTCGGGTAATTGTAACATATCGCGAAGCAACAGGAATAGCACACGGCAACTGGAGGTTCACTCGAATATTCATTCGTGTGGGTATAGGGATCAATATGGGTGTCCACGACTCCGATGTTGATCATTGATCGGAAGGGGTTCCGGGTCGTGTCTATGCTTCACCGAACCTATAGGGTCACACGCTTAAGGGTCATCTATCTGTTGAATACTAGACAGGGAGTCTGAGAGAAAGTTTCCAGGAAAAAGTTTTTCGGAGACAGCGGAAAAGTTCCGAAGAGAGAGGTCACCGGATGAGTTCCGGTGAAACTGAAAAGTTGTTTCAGAGGATACCATAAAGTCAAATTGGTTTTGGCACATGCCTGATAATTCTTGGAGGGTGCCAGAATCATTCTGGAAACTTTTTGGAATTTTCCGGAATGAAAACCGGAAATGTTCCGGAGCTGCCGAAACCGCTTCAGATGCTTTTCGCAGATGAAAATCACTAAACCGGAATTGTTCCGGCTCGCGTTGAAAATTATTTTGGTGGGTACTGGAAATGTTCTAAGCCCACATAAATATTTTCAGTTCGACCGGACGCTGAAAAATGCCGTCGTGAATAGTGAAAGTGCATTTCGGGAGAAAATATCTCGTGAATAGTGGAAACACTATTATGAATAGTGGTAAACACTATTGGGAGAAAATATCTCATGACTAGTGAAAACACTATTTCGAAATAGTGGAAAACACTATTGTGAATAGTGGGAAACACTATTTATGAATAGTGGAATCACTATTATGAATAGTGAAAATATCTGAGGGCATTTTGGTATTTTTACCATAGTCTCTCACCCTATAAATAGGGGTGAGGAGGCAGCCCAAAAGCTTACTTTTTCTCACATACAAGTGCCATTGCAATGATCTGGCTTCTTCTCTCCCTCCCAGCGAAATAGTTTCGTAGAGCCGAAAGGCTGTCTGGGTTCCGGCAGGAACTAGTTCTGGACGGCGAAGCCCTGCCGGATAGGTGACACCGTATGTGTGCAACTCTGTAGAGAGATCGTAGTTTCGGTCTTAGTTCGAGAGTGCCTCCCGAAGGGCTGTCCGTGTGACCGTCCGAGTTTTGGAGGTCCTCCCGAAGGGCTGTCCGAGTGACAGTCCGAGTTTCGGAGGTCCTCCCGAAGGGCTGTCCGCGACACCGTCCGGGGGACTGTGCGACCGCCTCCCGGAGGGCTGTCCGCGGGGCAGATGAGGGTATACATCCTCGCGGTTGGGAGGTTGTAAAATCCTAGCTGCGGGGATCTTCACCGCCGTTCGTCATCGACTCTACTTCCGCTGCGCTACGAGTCGGTAACGAAAATGATCAAACCTTGTATGCAGTCTCCATAGTGGTCCTGGGCTGGTGCGTAGGTCGGAAATTTTTTGTTTTCGGCTGCGTTACCCTACACATATGGCGTTGGAAAACTTATGAAAATGCGCTACTTTTTCATGTAGAAAGTTTGTTCCAATTCCAAACGGTTTAAACGTAATTCGACAAACGACCAAAGTTTGATACAGATCGTATTTTCGCGTTCGTGTTTTAGCGGTTGGTCGGAATGTAGCAGATGGAATTGGAAAGCTTTAGGAAATGTGAAACTTTTGGCTATAGAATGTTTCTACCATTTCATCACGGTTTTAATTGAATTTTAAAAATGGTCGAAATAGATTATTGGCCGTCATTTTTACAAACTTTATCGTAACGGGGCAAATGATATACCATTAGAAAGCAATCGAAAATGCGGAACTTTTTTATGTAGAGGATTTTCTTTAATTTTTATTCTTTTTAAGTAATTTTGAAAATGGTGGGATCATGTGTGTTGCCTTCATCGCGAAAACAGAGTCTTCGAAAACGCACCGTATGAAGAAGTTAAACTTCTGGGGCGTTTCTGTTCGAACTTCACTCTGTTTTCCGTGTGCTGTTTTTTGCTCGTAACTCATAAACCACTCATCAAAATTGAGCAAATGATACACCGCTAGAAAGCTGTTGAAAATACGCAACTTTTTTGCATTGAGCATTTTTTCCAAATTCGCGACGGTTAAAAGATTTTTTTGAATACATAAAAACTTGCTTTGAATGCTATACACGAAACTTTTAAACCGTTTATAAGAATGAAGCATATGATATATCGTTGGAAAGGTTATGAATAAGAGCAACCTTTTCATCTAGACATTTTTCTAAAATTCATCACCGTTTGCGCACAGTTTTAAAATGCCAAAAATGACGTCGATTTGTTGTTGTTTTTTGAACATGTAATTGACACTGGACTTCTCGCACAAGCAATTTCTGACTTTTAGTTTTGTACTCTTTTATTGTCTTCTAAAACGCAGTCCGTGCACTAGTTCAACTACTCGTTGTTTTCACATCGAACTACACTCTAGTTTTTGTTCCTAACCCCTCAACCGTTTGTTAGATTTGCTCAAATGGTACACATTTGGAAAGCTGTTGAAAATGCGTAATTTTTTTTTCTGAGCATTCTTTTCAATTTTGCCACGATTCAAACGATGTTTTGAATACAGTTAAATTTTTGTTTCGAACAACATACACCAATTTATTGGAATAGAGCTTATGATATACCCTTGGAAATTGTTGAATAGGAGAAACTTTATTCATGTAGAGCATTTGTTTTGAATTTGTAATGATTTGAGAGAATTATTTTAAAACGCCAAAAATATCATCATTTTTTGTGATTTGAACATGTAAATACACGGTGACCCTCTCTCACAAGAATTTTTAAACTTTCCCGGGCCGAGCACCTAAACTTCTAGCAAAAAACTTTTTAGACTTTGCCTTTTTATTCTTTTTTTTGACCTACGAAACACAGTCCGAGTAGTGGGTGAACTTCTGGCTGTTTGCACTTTGAACTGCTCTCTACTTTTTTGGCCCATAACTCCTAAAGTACACATCGAAATAGAGAAAATAATATATTTTTAGAAAGTTGTTGAAAAGGCGCAAGTTTTCCGTGTTGAGCATGTTTTTCAAATTCACGACGGTTTAAGAGTTTTTTATTACGTCAAAACTTGTTTTGAATGATATACATAGAACATTTAATTTTTTTATCGGAATAATGGGTATGATATACCGTTGGAAAGCTTATGAATAGAGTCAAAATTTTCATGTAGACAATTTTTTTAAAATTCTTCGCCGTTTATGAACAGTTTTAAAAATAATAAAAACAACATCATTTTTTTTGAATGTAAATTCTAGATTTTTATAAACTTTGAACTTCTTTGCTATGTTAATTTGAACTTATTAATTTTATTCTTAGAAAAAAAAGATTAATAATTGGACTTCTTGATTTTTTTTAATTGAACTTCATAGTTTTTTGTATACATCGAAGTCCTCCTTTTTTATTTGAACTTCTTGATTTTTTTTCTTTTAATAACGAAGAAAATCTGAGTTTTTTTGTAAACGTCCATTTTTCAAATTTGGACTTCTTGGTTTTATTTCTTTTAATAAGGAAAAACATGAGTTTTGTAATAAATATCGAGCCCTTCGTTTTCAATGAATAAATATAGGAATAACGTGTATGATATACTGTTGGAAAGCTTATGAATTGAAGCAACTTTTTCATGTAGACAATTTTTTTTTCAAATTCGTCATCCTTTTTGTGAGTTGTTTCTAAAATGTCAAAATACTACATCGATTTTTTTTAACTTGTAAATTCTAGTTTTTTATAAACTTTGTACTTCTTTGTTATTTTAATCTGAACTTTTTAGTTTCAATCTTAGAAAGAAAAAAAAATGATTTTTTAATAAATATCGAACATCTTTTTTTCAAATTGAAATTCATACTATACTTTTTCTAGAAACGGGAAGAAATTTTAGTTTTTGGTATACATCGAACCACACTGTTATTTCAATGTGAACTTCTTGGCTTTATTATTTAGTAACTAGGAAAATCCCATTTTTTGTTAATAAACATTGAACCGATTCATTATTTAAATTTGAGCTTAGGTTTCTCCTAGAAACGGAGACAGTCCGTTTTTATAAACTATTTTTGAACTGCTCTGTTATTTTAATTTGACCTTCTTTGGGTTATTTAAAAACATGAAAACATGTTTTTTTGTTAGAAATATTGAATGGTTCTGTTATTTTAATTTGAGCTTTTTGGTTATCTTTTTCCATTAATGGGAAATTTTTGTACACCCATAAAATTTTCTTCAAACTCTCCAATTTGTCAAATTTGAACTTCTAGAGTTAACATTTCTAGGTGAGGCTGTTTTCTTCTTGGTATATAAAAATCGAACTACCGTGTTATTTTAATTTGAACTTCTTGATTTATACATTAGTAACTAGAGAAATCTAAGATTTCTAATAAATATCGAATCGATCCATTATTTTAATTTGAAATTCTAGGTTTTTTCTTTAGAAACCGGAAAATCCATTTTTTTTATCAACATCGAAGTGTTTTTTTATTTGTTTTTTTTAGAAATGGGAAAATCAGATGCTGTGTTATTCTAATTTGAACTTATAGGTATTTATTTATTTACAAAAAGGAAAATTTTGATTCTTTATAAACGTCGAATCGCTCCGTTAGTTTAATTTGAACTTCTAGGTTTTCTTAGAAACAGGGAAAATCTGTTTTATATAAACTTTTTGAACTTGTGTGTTAATTGAATTTGAACTTCTTAGTTTTATATTTTATACTAAAATATTTCTTTCAGGAATATTATAAACATCACACTGCTCTGTTTTGAATTAAAAAAAATAACACTGTGATGTTTATTTTAAAAATCAAATTTCCCATTTAAAAAAATAAAACCAAGGAGTTCCAATTTAAAAAACAGAACAGTATAATGTTTATATACCCAGAAGAGAACAAGCCTCACCCAGAAAATTCTTGGGAAACAGATTTATTTTTAGACACAGGAAAAATCTAATTTTGTTTGTTAAACTCCACTATTCTTTTAGTAGCTGGGAGAATCCTAGTTTCGTAATAAACATTGGACTAGGTCATTATTTTAATTTGAACTTCTTTTTTTTTGAAGCAGATAAAATCCTTGATTTTATAAACATTGAACTGCTCCGTTACTTTAATTTGAACTTTCTTGTTTTATTCTTTAGTAACGGGAAAATTCTATGCTTTTTTCAAATATCTAATTGCTCCGTTATTTTAGTTTGATTTCTTGGATTTATTCTTTAGTAAGGGGAAAATTCTGAGATTTATAATAAACATTGAACCGCTCCGTTATTTTAATTTGAACTTCTACATTTTTAATTTTTTAAACTGGAAAACATTTTTTATAAACATCGATTTTTAGAAATAGGAATTATCCTTTTGTTTTAAGAAAGGTGAAAATTCGATTTTTTATTTATAAAATTCGATCTGCTCTATTATTTTAATTTGAACTTGTTGGTTTATTTTTTAGAATTAGCAAAAATTCTTTTTTCATAAACATCAAGCTGCTCATTTGAACATCTTGTTTTTGTTTTCTAGAAACGGCAAAAATCCGTTTTTTATAAATATTGTACTGCTATGTTATTTTAATTTTAACTTCTCGGATTTATTTTTAGAAACAGGAATTTTCTGATTTTATAATAAACATCAATTTGCTCTGTTATTTTAATTTTTGAATGTTTTATTTTCTTACCTTGAGCTCTTTTTTACATCGTAGTTGTGGGGAATTTTTTTTATTGATCCGTTGTACGATGTATTGTTCTTCTTTTTGACCTGTAATTGTTGTTATGTATAATAACAGTAGGTAAAGCGACTTTGAATTTTATGAGTTCTCCATCGATCGATAAGTTCACATACAATACTAAGTAAATCTTTTCATTCTCCTTTGATACAATAAGTACATGTTTTTTCTTGACGACGGGAAGTGCATCATACATGGAACACGCAGTGAAACCCAAGATGACAATGTACTGATGGCAGCCAGGACGTCTCCGACGCAAGGGGCAACACATGATTTTCTAGAAATGGGGAAAAGCCATTTTTTATAAACTTTTGAACTCCTCTGTTATTTTAGTTTGAACTTCTTCTTTTTTTAGAAACATGAAAAATCTTTTTTTAATGAATATCAAACTGCTCTCGTATTTTAATTTGAACTTTCTTGGTTTTATTTTAGAAACGGGAAAAAATCCCAAAGTAAAAAATTCTGAAAATAAGAATGGAATTAATCAAGTGAAAAAACCTTTGAATTATAAATTTTTAGCTCTATGTAGGCACAAAGTAAAACAATTGGAGGGCATTCAAATACAACATCACATAATTTTTTTCTTCTTGTTTTTACCGAGTCATGCGCAGATAGTATTGACGCAAGTTGCAAAAGAATCAACTAGTAGTCCAGTACACAGGCACACAAAGGCAAGCTGGAGCTGAGTTATGAGAATAAATTAGAGAGAGAAAGTAGAGAGAACACGCAAGACTAGATATAGCCGACCCGTAATGTTGTATCTCAGTGGCTCCTGCACATCACCGTGGAAGCTGGTGAGCAGACCATGGAGCAAGCGTGCATCTCGGCGGAAGCTGGTGCGCACTACAGGAATCATGGTCTATACCTACGGTTTAAACCGTAGGCCAAGCGATTAAAACCGTAGGCATAGGCTATGCCTACGGTCACCGTAGGCTTATACCCGTCGGCATAAATAGCGTCGGCAAACCAGCACCCCCCTTAGGCGTAGTAAAACCGTCGGCATACATTATCTATGCCTACGGTTACCGTAGGCATATAGACGCGCCGACAAAAATATTTGACGGCGCGTCCGTCAAGTGCCGTACGTAGACGTGCATACCTCAGATGCTGACACGTGTCAACAATATACCTACGGTTTAACCGTCGGCGTATATCGTATTCATGCCTACGGTTGAACCGTAGACGTATATTGGACACGTGGCGGCATCTGGCATGCCTTAAGCCGCATGTCTATGCCTACAGTTCCCCCCATAGGCATACATCGGGTATATGCCTATGGTGTCACCATAGGCATAGATAACACGTGTCATGATCTGGTAGCTCGAGCTAGGCTCTATGCCTACGGGGTTAAACCGTAGGCATAGTTTTAGCCAAAAAAAATTGTGCCTGTTTTTGCATTTGCACAACAAATAAAATAGGTACAGTAGCAAAACCAATATATATCAGCATTTGCATCACACAACTATATAGCATTATCAAATCATCCATTGAAACAAAATATAGAGCATCAAACATAGAGCATCCAGTACATAGCATCAAACATAGAGCATCCACTACATAGCATCAATATAGCATGAACATCAAACATAGAGCACCCACTACATATATCATCAATGTAGCATGAACATCAAACATAGAGCATCATATTGTCCAGCATAGCATCATATCGAAGTCCTAGCCGAAGACCGTCAGCCGACAAGCAACGCCCACCACCCAAACCAGAAGTCCACCTCCAAATAGCATCATCACTACAAAATGAATAATCACAACCATTTAGGATGAAACAAGTCATGAGTTAAATGATTAACTATGAACGATATGGACGCAATATTTGACGGGCGAACTTCTGAAGAAACTTACCCAAAAACGGTCCCTCACGGCCTTAGCATGAGTCCCGTAGTCCGCAAGCCTGGCATCTTCATAGTGATGCCAGCGTACCGCTAACACCCGCTCGTCGCACGGCGGGTCCACGTCAGGGCGCGGGTTGAACAGGCCAGGCCAATATTTCCTCAGCAGAATAGTAATCACGCCGTTTGGAATCCGACCCTTCTCGATAATCTCCCAATTGCTGCAGAAGAATCAAAATATTAGTATGTGTTGATTTATTAGAATCAAAAAACAGAAGAAAATAAAATAAAATTGAAGAAACAAAATAAAAGTAGTAATTAAACATTTCAAATGGAACATCTAGGTCGGTTTTGATGGCATAGCTACCCCCCCCAAAGACCCCCGAGCGGCCTAACCCTAGGTCGGTTGACTCAGAAATCTAGGGGTAGCTTTCTCTATTGCGGCAAAGCATCAAAGTAATAATTAAACATTTCAAACGGAACACATGATTTTTAATTGTTATCTAGTGATATAAACATTAAACAAACATACATGAGCAACCAATGCAACTATAACAGCAAACCTGCGAACATTACTTCAGTGTTATCGCCGTCCGTGAAGGGGGTCACACTCCGGAGCTGTGCATTGCCTCTTTAAACATCCCACCACACTCTCAGACATTTATGAGGGCACAACGCAAGTTTTGATGGCATAGCTAACCCTCTCTGGCCCCGGACCGTCCTAACCCTAGCCTGATTGACCCGAAAAGCTACCCCCTTTGACTTTCACTGGACAGCCTTTGACCAATGGAATTTTCTACCTAGTTGTGATAGGTCAGCCCCTGAGAACATTTTAAAACCAAGTTTGGTCCCAACCAACCAGAAGATTCCCTCCGGGTCGAACCTCCGTCAAAGTTTCCCCCTTTAAGTGGTGACATTAGTGCCGTCCGTGAAGGGGGTCATACTCCGGAGCTGCGTGTTGGGTGGTTGAACCTATCACCACACTTTTAGACATGTATGAGGACCCAGTGCAAGTTTTGGTGGCATTGCCAGCCACCGAGGCTCCCGAGCGATCTAACCCTATGCCGGTTTACACGAAAATTTGGGGGGGAGGGGGTAGGTTTCTCTATTGCAGCAAAACACCAAAGTAATAATTAGATTTCAAACTAAACACATGATTTTTAATTTCTATCCAATGGTATAAACATTAAAGAAACATACATGAGCAACCAATGCAACTATAACAGCAAAACTGCCGAACGTTACTTCGGTGTTATCGCCGTCCGTGAAGGGGGTCACACTCTGGAGCTGCGTATTGCCTCTTTAAACATCCCACCACACTCTCAGACATTTATGAGGGCACACAAGTTTTGATGGCATAGCTACCCCCCCAAAGACCCCCGAGCGGCCTAACCCTAGGTCGGTGACCCGGCAATCTAGGGGGTAGCTTTCTCTATTGCGGCAAAGCATCAAAGTAATAATTAAACATTTCAAACGGAACACATGATTTTTAATTGTTATCTAGTGATATAAAGATTAAACAAACATACATGAGCAATCAATGCAACTATAATAGCAAACCTGCGAACGTTACTTCGGTGTTATCGCCGTCCATGAAGGGGGTCACACTCCGGAGCTGCGGATTGCCTCTATAAACATCCCACCACACTCTCGGACATTTATGAGGGCACGACACAACTTTTGATGGCATAGCTAACCCCCCCCAAAGACCCCCGAGCGGCCTAACCCTAGGCCGGTTGACCCGAAAATCTAGGGGGGTAGCTTTCTGTATTGCAGCAAAGCATCAAAGTAACAATTAAACATTTCAAAATGAACACACGATTTTTAGTTGCTATCCAGTGATATAAACATTAAACAAACATACATGAGCAACCAATGCAACTATAACAACAAAACTGTTGAACGTTACTTCGGTGTTATCGCCGTCCGTGAAGGGGGTCACACGGCGGAGCTGTGTATTGCCTCTTTAAACATCCCACCACACCCTCAGACATTTATGAGGGCACAACGGAATTTTTGATGGCATAGCTACCCCTCTGTTGCCCCAGACTGGCCTAACCCTAGCCTGATTACCCGGAAAGCTACCCCCTTTGACTTTCACCGGACGGCCTTTGACCAATGGACTTTTCTACCTAGTTGTGAAAGGTCAGCCCCTGGGAACATTTTAAAACCAAGTTTGGGCCCCACCAACCACAAGATTCCCTCTGGGTCGAACCTTCGCCGCAGTTTCCCCCTCTAAGTGTTGACGGTAGTGCCGTCCATGAAGAAGGTCACACTCCGGAGCTGCGTGTTGGGTGTTTGAACCTATCACCACACTTTTAGACATGTATTAGGACCCAGTAGGCAAAGCGATTAAAACCGTAGGCATAGGCTATGCCTACGGTCACCGTAGGCTTATACCCATCGGCATAAATAGCGTCGGCAAACCAGCACCCCCCGTAGGCGTAGTAAAACCATCGGCATACATTATCTATGCCTACGGTTATCGTAGGCATATAGACGCGTCGGCAAAAATATTTGACGGCACGTCCGTCAAGTGCCGTACGTAGACGTGCATACCTCAGATGCTGACACGTGTCAACAATATACCTACGGTTTAACCGTCGGCGTATATCGTATTCATGCCTACGGTTGAACCATAGACGTATATTGGACACGTGGGGTCATCTGGCGTGCCTTCAACCGCATGTCTATGCCTACAGTTCCCCCCGTAGGCATACATCGGGTATATGCCTATGGTGTCACCGTAGGCATAGATAACACGTGTCACGATCTGGTAGCTCGAGCTAGGGTCTATGCCTACAGTTAAACCGTAGGCATAGTTTTAGCCAAAAAAATTTGTGCCTGTTTTTGCATTTGCACAACAAATAAAATAGGTACATTAGCAAAAATAATATATATCAGCATTTGCATCACACAACTATATAGCATTATCAAATCATCTATTGAAACAAAATATAGAGCATCCACTACATAGCATCAAACATAGAGCATCCAGTACATAGCATCAAACATAGAGCATCCACTACATAGCATCAATATAGCATGAACATCAAACATAGAGCATCCACTACATATCATCAATGTAGCATGAACATCAAACATAGAGCATCATATTGTCCAGCATAGCATCATATCGATGTCCTAGCCGAAGACCGTCGGCCGACAAGCAACGCCCACCGCCAGAACCAGAAGTCCACCTCCAAATAGCATTATCACTACAAAATGAATAATCATAACCATTTAGGATGATGGCATTTTGTCTAGTTCTAAGTTTGCGGCTTTGGAAATGTTATAACTATGAAAAATGCATCTTGAGAGTAGGGGACATACAAAAAGAGGTCATCCACGGCTCGAGGTAGAAGCACCACAACCTGGGTTATGAACTTGGGTCACCGGGCTCCGTGAAGCAGGAGTACCATCATCAGGAGTGTTTGATGCTTGGCCGGATCCCTACATTGCATTCGACAGTGACATTAAGAGATCTCAAGCTATTTGTTGAAAAAATGATAGGTAATGCTTGACGTGTTTGGCAATGTACTAACCGGAGTCTCATCGTCACCACGTGTCAAGAATTCCTTGATCGTTAGCATTACTGGGGTTGGCCCAGGATTGGGTGGTGCCGGTCCCATTGGTTCAGCCCGAGTGCCATGTTCCATCCAAATATACATATTCTGCACGTTAGTTGACAAAGCGAAGACGGAAGTCAAAAATAGTGAAAGCACAAAATTTAGCTAGCTTGGCTCTAAGCGGTGAAAACTAACTAACCTGCAACTGTTGGGCGCGGTACTCCTCGAGCCGAGCCCGTTTGGCTTCGTGTTCAGCGAACTCTTGACGATAAGCTTTGACATACCTAGAATAGGCCTACAATTTGACACAATGAATCTAAGCAGCATAACCATGCACAAAAGAAATGTGTGAACGAGGATAAAAAGGAGAGATGCTTACTTCTTCCGCTCTGGAACGAATAGGACGTGCCCGAGACGGTTTAGCCGCACTCGCGCCAGTGCTGGAAGCCCGGAGCTGGACGTAACTGATGGTGGGCTGGAACACGCTGCCAAGAACCCCCGAGCGGCCATGTGGCATGCCGTGTGCAGACATAACCACCGCCGTCTCGTCGGTCTCCGACACCATGGGATCAGCACCAGGTGGATTCCGCTCACTAAACGATGCCTTATAGTTTGTCAGATGCTCCTCTGACCTACCATAGTAAGGGCTCTCCCCCTCCTTAGGATCGTTCCGCACACGGCCAAGCGATCACGCCTCAATATGTGAGATGGACCTCTTCAACACGGCCTCCTGCAACGCAAAAAGATGTTACGCATGCATACCAACATGACCGGAAATGAAAGCAATGATGTTTCATATATATACCTTGTGCCTCTTGAAGCTATGGTGGCTCCGGTTTCCTTGAATGTGTGTTCCATCAGATCCCCGGTTTTTCGTGTTGATTGTGCTCTTGGCCGCAAACGATTCATCTTCCCCGAGCCACCTATCCACCAACGCCGACCATCCATCAGCCTTTCCATCGCACCAACCCAGAATCACCTAAACAAGGAAAGCATGGAATTTCAAGATCAAACAATCAAATTTAGCTCAAACGTGAGAACAAGTAGGATGTGCTACTTACGTCCATTTACTGCTCCTTGGTCATAAGGGGGCGTTCCGCCTTCACTTTCGTCTTGGTCATCTTCTGGTGCAGAATAGCGTGGTAGAACTGTGTGATGGCCACCCAGCGCGCCTCGTACGGCATCTGACGGAGCTTCAAAGCCACAGCCGCCTCGAAGACCTGGTCAGCTCTGGCCTTGTGCTCCTCTGGAACTCTATAGAACTCCTAGAGTCATGCATATAACCAGGATGAAATAAGTCATGAGTTAAATGATTAACTATGAACGATATGGACGCAATATTTGACGGGAGAACTTCTGAAGAAATTTACCCCAAAACAGTCCCTCACGGCCTTAGCATGAGTCCCGTAGACCACAAGCCTGGCATCTTCATAGTGATGCCAGCGTACCGCTAACACCCGCTCCTCGCACGGCGGGTCCGCGTCAGGGCGCGGGTTGAACAGGCCCGACCAATATTTCCTCTGCGGAATAGTAATCACTCCGTTTGAAATCCGACCCTTCCCGATAATCTCCCAATTGCTGCAGAAAAATCAAAATATTAGTATGTGTGGATTTATTAGAATCAAAAAACTGAAGAAAATAAAATAAAATTGAAGAAACAAAATAAAAGTAATAATTAAACATTTCAAATGGAACATCTAGGTCGGTTTTGATGGCATAGCTACCCCCCCAAAGACCCCCAAGTGGCCTAACGCTAGGTCGGTTGACCCAGAAATCTAGGGGGTAGCTTTCTCTATTGCGGCAAAGCATCAAAGTAATAACAAAACATTTCAAACGGAACACATGATTTTTAATTGTTATCTAGTGATATAAACATTAAACAAACATACATGAGCAACCAATGCAACTATAACAGCAAACCTGCGAACATTACTTCGGTGTTATCGCCGTCCGTGAAGGGGGTCACACTCCGGAGCTGTGCATTGCCTCTTTAAATATCCCACCACACTCTCAGACATTTATGAGGGCACAACGCAAGTTTTGATGGCATAGCTACCCTTCTCTGGCCCCGGACCGTCCTAACCCTAGCCTGATTGACCCGGAAAGCTACCCCCTTTGACTTTCACCGGATGGCCTTTGACCAATGGAATTTTCTACCTAGTTGTGATAGGTCAGCGCCTGGGAACATTTTAAATCCAAGTTTGGTCCCAACCAACCACAAGATTCCCTCCGGGTCGAACCTCCGTCACAGTTTCCCCCTTTAAGTGTTGACAGTAGTGCCGTCCGTGAAGGGGGTCACACTCCGGAGCTGCGTGTTGGGTGGTTAAACCTATCACCACACTTTTAGACATGTATGAGGACCCGGTGCAAGTTTTGGTGGGATTGCCAGCCCCCGAGGCCCCCGAGCGACCTAACCCTAGGCCAGTTTACACGGAAATTTGTGGGGGGGGGGGGTAGGTTTCTCTATTGCAGCAAAACACCAAACTAATAATTAGATTTCAAACTAAACACATGATTTTTAATTTGTATCCAGTGGTATAAACATTAAACAAACATACATGAGCAACCAATGCAACTATAACAGCAAAACTTCCGAACGTTACTTCGGTGTTATCGACGTCCGTGAAGGGGGTCACACTCCGGAGCTGCGTATTGCCTCTTTAAACATCCCACCACACTCTTAGACATTTATGAGGGCACACAAGTTTTGATGGCATAGCTACCCCCCCAAAGACCCCCGAGCGGCCTAACCCTAGGTCGGTTGACCCGGAAATCTAGGGGGTAGCTTTCTCTATTGCGGCAAAGCATCAAAGTAATAATTAAACATTTCAAACGGAACACATGATTTTTAATTGTTATCTAGTGATATAAACATTAAATAAACTTACATGAGCAACCAATGCAACTATAACAGCAAACCTGCGAACGCTACTTCGGTGTTATCGCCGTCCGTGAAGGGGGTCACACTCCGGAGCAGTGGATTGCCTCTTTAAACAACCCACCACACTCTCGGACATTTATGAGGGCACGACACAACTTTTGATGGCATAGCTACCCCCCCCCAAAGACCCCCGAGCGGCCTAACCCTAGGCCGGTTGACCCGAAAATCTAGGGGGGTAGCTTTCTCTATTGCAGCAAAGCATCAAAGTAACAATTAAACATTTCAAAATGAACACACGATTTTTATTTGCTATCCAGTGATATAAACATTAAACAAACATACATCAGCAACCAATGCAACTATAACAACAAAACTGTCGAACGTTACTTCGGTGTTATCGCCGTCCGTGAAGGGGGTCACACTCCGGAGGTGTGTATTGCCTCTTTAAACATCCCACCACACCCTCAGACATTTATGAGGGCACAACGCAAGTTTTGATGGCATCGCTACCCCTCTCTGGCCCCGGACCGGCCTAACCCTAGCCTGATTGACCCGGAAAGCTACCCCCTTGGACTTTCACCGGACGGCCTTTGACCAATGGACTTTTCTACCTAGTTGTCAAAGGTGAGCCCGTGGGAACATTTTAAAACCAAGTTTGGGGCCAACCAACCACAAGATTCCCTCTGGGTCGAACCTCCGCCGCAGTTTCCCCCTCTAAGTGTTGACGGTAGTGCCGTCCGTGAAGAAGGTCACACTCCGGAGCTGCGTGTTGGGTGTTTGAATCTATCACCACACTTTTAGACATGTATTAGGACCCAGTAGGCAAAGCGATTAAAACCGTAGGCATAGGCTATGCCTACGATCACCGTAGGCTTATACCCACCGACATAAATAGCGTCGGCAAACCAGCACCCCCCGTAGGCGTAGTAAAACCGTCGGCATACATTATCTATGCCTACGGTTACCGTAGGCATATAGACGCGTCGGCAAAAATATTTGACGGTGCGTCTGTCAAGTGCCGTACGTAGACTTGCATACCTCAGATGCTGACACGTGTCAACAATATACCTACGGTTTAACCGTCGGCATATATCGTATTCATGCCTACGGTTGAACCGTAGACGTATATTGGACACGTGGCGGCATCTGGCGTGCCTTCAGCCGCATGTCTATGCCTACAGTTCCCCCCGTAGGGATACATCGGGTATATGCCTACGGTGTAACCATAGGCATAGATAACACATGTCACGATCTGGTAGCTTGAGCTAGGGTCTATGCCTACGGTTAAACCATAGGCATAGTTTTAGCCAAAAAAAATTGTGCCTGTTTTTGCATTTGCACAACAAATAAAATAGGTACAGTAGCAAAACCAATATATATCAGCATTTGCATCACACAACTATATAGCATTATCAAATCATCTATTGAAACAAAATATAGAGCATCCACTACATAGTATCAAACATAGAGCATCCAGTACATAGCATCAAACATAGAGCATCCACTACATAGCATCAATATATCATGAACATCAAACATAGAGCAACCACTACATATCATCAATGTAGCATGAACATCAAACATGGAGCATCATATTGTCCAGCATAGCATCATATCAAAGTTCTAGCCGAAGACCGTCGGCCGACAAGTAACGCCCACCGTTAGAACCAGAAGTCCACCTCCAAATAGCATCATCACTACAAAATGAATAATCACAACCATTTAGGATGATGGCATTTTGTCTAGTTCTAAGTTTGCGGATTTGGAAATGTTATAACTATGAAAAATGCATCTTGAGAGTAGGGGACATACAAAAATAGGTCATCCACGGCTCGAGGTAAAACCACCACAACCTGGGTTATGAACTGGGGTCACCGGGCTCCGTGAAGCAGGAGTACCATCATCAGGAGTGTTTGATGCTTGGCCGGATCCCTACATTGTGTTCGAAAGTGACATTAAGGGATCTCAAGCTATTTGTTGAAAAAATGATAGGTAATGCTTGACGTGTTTGGCAATGTACTTACCGGAGTCTTGTCGTCACCACGTGTCAAGAATTCCTCGATCGTTAGCATTACTAGGGTTGGCCCAGGATTGGGTGGTACCGGTCCCATTGGTTCAGCCCGAGTGCCATGTTCCATCCAAATATACATATTCTGCACGTTAGTTGACAAAGCGAAGACGGAAGTCAAAAATAGTGAAAGCACAAAATTTAGCTATCTTGGCTCTAAGCGGTGAAAACTAACTAACCTGCAACTGTTGGGCGCGGTACTCCTCGAGCCAAGCCCGTTTGGCTTCGTGTTCAGCGAACTCTTGACGATAAGCTTTGACATACCTAGAATAGGCCTACAATTTGACACAATGAATCTAAGCAGCATAACCATGCACAAAAGAAATGTGTGAACGAGGATGAAAAGGAGAGATGCTTACTTCTTCCTCTCTGGAACGACTAGGACGTGCCCGGGATGGTTTAGCCGCACTTGCGCCAGTGCTGGAAGCCCGGAGCTAGACGTAACTGATGGTGGGTTGGAACACGCTGCCAAGAACCCCCGAGCGGCCATGTGGCCTGCCGTGTGCAGACATAACCACCGCCGTCTCGTCGGTCTCCGACACCATGGGATCAGCACCAGGAGGATTCCGCTCACTAAACGATGCCTTATAGTTTGTCAGATGCTCCTCTGACCTGCCATAGTAAGGGCTCTCCCCCTCCTTAGGATCGTTCCGCATACGGCCAAGCGACCACGCCTCAATATGTGAGATGGACCTCTTCAACACGGCCTCCTGCAACGGCAGAAAGATGTTACGCATGCATACCAACATGACCGGAAATGAAAGCAATGATGTTTCATATATATACCTTGTGCCTCTTGAAGCGATGGTGGCTCCGGTTTCCTTGAATGTGTGTTCAGCCAGATCCCTAATTTTTCGTGTTGATTGTGCTCTTGGCTGCAAACTATTCATCTTCCCCGAGCCACCTATCCACCAACGCCGACTATCCATTAGCATTTCCATCGCACCAACCCGGAATCACCTAAACAAGGAAAGCATGGAATTTCAAGATCAAACAATCAAATTTAGCACAAACGTGAGAACAAGAAGGATGTGGTACTTACGTCCATGTACTGCTCCTTGGTCATAAGGGGGCGTTCCGCCTTCGCTTTCGTCTTGGTCATATTCTGGTGCAGAATAGTGTGGTAGAACTGTGTGATGGCCACCCAGCGCGCCTCGTACGACATCTGATGGAGCTTCAAAGCCACAGCCGCCTCGAAGACCTGGTCGGCTCTGGCCTTGTGCTCCTCTGGAACTCTATAGAACTCCTAGAGTCATGCATATAACTAGGATGAAACAAGTCATGAGTTAAATGATTAACTATGAACGATATGGACGCAATATTTGACGGGAGAACTTCTGAAGAAACTTACCCAAAAACGGTCCCTCACGGCCTTAGCATGAGTCCCGTAGTTCGCAAGCCTGGCATCTTCATAGTGATGCCAGCGTACCGCTAACACCCGCTCCTCGCACGGCGGGTCCGTGTCAGGGCACGGGTTGAACAGGCCCGGCCAATACTTCCTCAGCAGAATAGTAATCACGCCATTTGGAATCCGACCCTTCCCGATAATCTCCCAATTGCTGCAGAAGAATCAAAATATTAGTATGTGTGGATTTATTAGAATAAAAAAACTGAAGAAAATAAAATAAAATTGAAGAAACAAAATAAAAGTAATAATTAAACATTTCAAACGGAACATCTAGGTCGGTTTTGATGGCATAGCTACCCCCCCAAAGACCCTCGAGCGGCCTAACCCTAGGTCGGTTGACCCAGAAATCTAGGGGGTAGCTTTCTCTATTGCGGCAAAGCATCAAAGTAATAATAAAACATTTCAAACGGAACACATGATTTTTAATTGTTATCTAGTGATATAAACATTAAACAAACATACATGAGCAACCAATGCAACTATAACAGCAAACCTGCGAACATTACTTCGGTGTTATCGCCGTCCGTGAAGGGGGTCACACTGCGGAGCTGTGCATTGCCTCTTTAAACATCCCACCACACTCTCAGACATTTATGAGGGCACAACGCAAGTTTTGATGGCATAGCTACCCCTCTCTGGCCCCGGACTGTCCTAACCCTAGCCTGATTGACCCGGAAAGCTACCCCCTTTGACTTTCACCGGACGGCCTTTGACCAATGGAATTTTCTACCTGGTTGTGATAGGTCAGCCCCTGGGAACAGTTTAAAACCAAGTTTGGTCCCAACCAACCACAAGATTCCCTCCGGGTTGAACCTCCGTCGCAGTTCCCCCCTTTAAGTGTTGACGGTAGGCCGTCCGTGAAGGGGGTCACACTCCGGAGCTACGTGTTGGGTGGTTGAACCGATCACCACACTTTTAGACATGTATGAGGACCTAGTGCAAGTTTCGGTTGACCCAGAAATCTAGGGGGTAGCTTTCTCTATTGCGGCAAAGCATCAAAGTAATAATAAAACATTTCAAACGGAACACATGATTTTCAATTGTTATCTAGTGATATAAACATTAAACAAACATACACGAGCAACCAATGCAACTATAACAGCAAACCTACGAACATTACTTCGGTGTTATCGCCGTCCGTGAAGGGGGTCACACTCCGGAGCTGTGCATTGCCTCTTTAAACATCCCACCACACTCTCAGACATTTATGAGGGCACAACGCAAGTTTTGATGGCATAGCTACCCCTCTCTGGCCCCGGACTGTCCTAACCCTAGCCTGATTGACCCGGAAAGCTACCCCCTTTGACTTTCACCGGACGGCCTTTGACCAATGGAATTTTCTACCTGGTTGTGATAGGTCAGCCCCTGGGAACATTTTAAAACCAAGTTTGGTCCCAACCAACCACAAGATTCCCTCCGGGTCGAACCTCCGTCGCAGTTCCCCCCTTTAAGTGTTGACGGTAGGCCGTCCGTGAAGGGGGTCACACTCCGGAGCTGCGTGTTGGGTGGTTGAACCGATCACCACACTTTTAGACATGTATGAGGACCTAGTGCAAGTTTTGGTGGGATTGCCAGCCCCCGAGGCCCCCGAGCGACGTAACTCTAGGCCGGTTGACACGGAAATTGGCGGGGGGGTAGGTTTCTCTATTGCAGCAAAACACCAAAGTAATAATTAGATTTCAAACTGAACACATGATTTTTAATTTCTATCCAGTGGTATAAACATTAAACAAACATATATGAGCAACCGATGCAACTATAACAGCAAAACTGCCGAACGTTACTTCGGTGTTATCGCCATTCGTAAAGGGGGTCACACTCCGGAGCTGCGTATTGCCTCTTTAAACATCCCACCACACTCTCAGACATTTATGAGGGCACACACGTTTTGATGGCATAGCTACCCGCCACCCAAAGACCGCCAAGCGGCCTAACCCTAGGTCGGTTGACCCGAAAATCTAGGGGGTAGCTTTCTCTATTGCGGCAAACCATCAAAGTAATAAGTAAACATTTCAAACGGAACACATGATTTTTAATTGTTATCTAGTGATATAAACATTAAACAAACATACATGAGCAACCAATGCAACTATAACAGCAAACCTGCGAACGTTACTTCGGTGTTATCGCCGTCCGTCAAGGGGGTCACACTCCGGAGTTGCGGATTGCATCTTTAAACATCCCACCACACTCTCGGACATTTATGAGGGCACGACACAACTTTTGATGGCATAGCTACCCCCCCCCCCAAAGACCCCCGAGCGGCCTAACCCTAGGCCGGTTGACCCGAAAATCTAGGGGGGTAGCTTTCTCTATTGCAGCAAATCATCAAAGTAATAACTAAACATTTCAAAATGAACACACGATTTTTAGTTGCTATCCAGTGATATAAACATTAAACAAACATACATGAGGAAACAATGCAACTATAACAACAAAACTGTCGAACGTTACTTCGGTGTTATCGCCGTCCGTGAAGGGGGTCACACTCCGGAGCTGTGTATTGCCTCTTTCAAAATCCCACCACACCCTCAGACATTTATGAGGGCACAACGAAAGTTTTGATGCAATAGCTACCCCTCTCTGGCCCCGGACCGGCCTAACCCTAGCCTGATTGACCCAGAAAGCTACCCCCTTTGACTTTCACCGGACGGCCTTTGACCAACGGACTTTTCTACCTAGTTGTGAAAGGTGAGCCCCTGGGAACATTTTAAAACCAAGTTTGGGCCCAACCGACCACAAGATTCCCTCTGGGTCAAACCTCTGCCGCAGTTTCCCCCTCTAAGTGTTGACGGTAGTGCCGTCCGTGAAGAAGGTCACACTCCGGAGCTGCGTGTTGGGTGTTTGAACCTATCACCACACTTTTAGACATGTATTAGGACCCAGTAGGCAAAGCGATTAAAACCGTAGGCATAGGCTATGCCTACGGTCACCGTAGGCTTATACCCATCGGCATAAATAGTGTCGGCAAACCAGCACCCCCCCGTAGGTATAGTAAAACCGTCGGCATACATTATCTATGCCTACGGTTACCGTAGGCATATAGACGCGTCGGCAAAAATATTTGACGACGCGTCCGTCAAGTGCCGTACGTAGACGTGCATACCTCAGATGCTGACACGTGTCAACAATATACCTACGGTTTAACCGTCGGCGTATATCGTATTCATGCCTACGGTTGAACCGTAGACGTATATTGGACACGTGGCGGCATCTGGCGTGCCTTCAACCACATGTCTATGCCTACAGTTCCCCCGAGGCATACATCGGGTATATGCCTACGGTGTCACCGTAGGCATAGATAACACGTGTCACGATCTGGTAGCTCGAGCTAGGGTCTATGCCTACGGTTAAACCGTAGGCATAGTTTTAGCCAAAAAAAATTGTGCCTGTTTTTGCATTTGCACAACAAATAAAATAGGTACAGTAGCAAAACCAATATATATCAGCATTTGCATCACACAACTATATAGCATTATCAAATCATCTATTGAAACAAAATATAGAGCATCCACAACATAGCATCAAACATAGAGCATCCAGTACATAGCATCAAACATAGAGCATCCACTACATAGCATCAATATGGCATGAACATCAAACATAGAGCATCCACTACATATCATCAATGTAGCATGAACATCAAACATGGAGCATCATATTGTCCAGCATAGCATCATATCGAAGTTCTAGCCGAAGACCGTCGGCCGACAAGTAACGCCCACCGTTAGAACCAGAAGTCCACCTCCAAATAGCATCATCACTACAAACTGAATAATCACAACCATTTAGGATGATGGCATTTTGTCTAGTTCTAAGTTTGCGGCTTTGGAAATGTTATAACTATGAAAAATGCATCTTGAGAGTAGGGGACATACAAAAAGAGGTAATCCACGGCTCGAGGTAGAACCACCACAACCTGGGTTATGAACTGGGGTCACAGGGCTCCGTGAAGCATGAGTACCATCATCAGGAGTGTTTGATGCTTGGCCGGATCCCTACATTGTGTTCGAAAGTGACATTAAGAGATCTCAAGCTATTTGTTGAAAAAATGATAGGTAATGCTTGACGTGTTTGGCAATGTACTAACCTTAGTCTCGTCGTCACCACGTGTCAAGAATTCCTCGATCGTTAGCATTACTGGGGTTGGCCCAGGATTGGGTGGTGCCTGTCCCATTGGTTCAGCCCGAGTGCCATGTTCCGTCCAAATATACATATTCTGCACGTTAGTTGACAAAGCGAAGATGGAAGTCAAAAATAGTGAAAGCACAAAATTTAGCTTGCTTGGCTCTAAGCGGTGAAAACTAACTAACCTGCAACTGTTGGGCGCGGTACTCCTCGAGCCGAGCCCGTTTGGCTTCGTGTTCAGTGAACTCTTGATGATAAGCTTTGACATACCTAGAATAGGCCTACAATTCGACACAATGAATCTAAGCAGCATAACCATGCACAAAAGAAATGTGTGAATGAGGATGAAAAGGAGAGATGCTTACTTCTTCCTCTGTGGAGCAACTAGGATGTGCCCAGGACGGTTTAGCCGCACTCGCGCCAGTGCTGGAAGCCCGAAGCTGGACGTAACTGATGGTGGGCTGGAACACGCTGCCAAGAACCCTAGAGCGGCCATGTGGTCTGCCGTGTGCAGACATAACCACCGCCGTCTCGTCGGTCTCCGACACCATGGGATCAGCACCAGGAGGATTCCGCTCACTAAACGATGCCTTATAGTTTGTCAGATGCTCCTCTGACCTGCCATAGTAAGGGCTCTCCCCCTTCTTAGGATCGTTCCGCGCACGGCCAAGCGACCACGCCTCAATATGTGAGATGGACCTCTTCAACACGGCCTCCTGCAACGGCAAAAAGATGTTACGCATGCATACCAACATGGCCGGAAATGAAAGCAATGCTGTTTCATATATATACCTTGTGCCTCTTGAAGCGATGGTGGCTCCGGTTTCCTTGAATGTGTGTTCCGTCAGATCCCCGGTTTTTCGTGTTGATTGTGCTCTTGGCCGCAAACGATTCATCTTCCCCGAGCCACCTATCCACCAACGCCGACCATCCATCAGCCTTTCCATCGCACCAACCCGGAATCACCTAAACAAGGAAAGCATGGAATTTCAAGATCAAACAATCAAATTTAGCACAAACGTGAGAACAAGAAGGATGTGGTACTTACGTCCATGTACTGCTCCTTGGTCATAAGGGGGCGTTCCGCCTTCGCTTTCGTCTTGGTCATCTTCTGGTGCAGAATAGTGTGGTAGAACTGTGTGATGGCCACCCAGCGCGCCTCGTACGGCATCTGACGGAGCTTCAAAGCCACAGCCGCCTCGAAGACCTGGTCGGCTCTGGCCTTGTGCTCCTCTGGAACTCTATAGAACTCCTAGAGTCATGCATATAACTAGGATGAAACAAGTCATGAGTTAAATGATTAACTATGAACGATATGGACACAATATTTGACGGGCAATCTTCTGAAGAAACTTACCCAAAAACGGTCCCTCACGGCCTTAGCATGAGTCCCGTAGTCCGCAAGCCTGGCATCTTCATAGTGATGCCAGCATACCACTAACACCCGCTCCTCGCACGGCGGGTCCACGTCAGGGCGCGGGTTGAACAGGCCCGACCATTATTTCCTCAGCAGAATAGTAATCACGCCGTTTGGAATCCGACCCTTCCCGATAATCTCCCAATTGCTGCAGAAGAATCAAAATATTAGTATGTGTGGATTTATTAGAATCAAAAAACTGAAGAAAATAAAATAAAATTGAAGAAACAAAATAAAAGTAATAATTAAACATTTCAAAAGGAACATCTAGGTCGGTTTTGTTGGCATAGCTACCCCCCCCCCCCAAAGACCCCCGAGCGGCCTAACCCTAGGTCGGTTGACCCAGAAATCTATGGGGTAGCTTTCTCTATTGCGGCAAAGCATCAAAGTAATAATAAAACATTTCAAACTGAACACATGATTTTTAATTGTTATCTAGTGATATAAACATTAAACAAACATACATGAACAACCAATGCAACTATAACAGCAAACTTGCGAACATTACTTCGGTGTTATTGCCGTCCGTGAAGGGGGTCACACTCCGGAGCTGTGCATTGCCTCTTTAAACATCCCACCACACTCTCAGACATTTATGAGGGCACAACGCAAGTTTTGATGGCATAGCTACCCCTCTCTGGCCCCGGACCGTCCTAACCCTAGCCTGATTGACCCGGAAAGCTACCCCCTTTGACTTTCACCGGACGGCCTTTGACCAATGGAATTTTCTACCTGGTTGTGATAGGTCAGCCCCTGGGAACATTTTAAAACCAAGTTTGGTCCCAACCAACCACAAGATTCCCTCCGGGTCGAACCTCCGTCGCAGTTCCCCCCTTTAAGTGTTGACGGTAGTGCCGTCCGTGAAGGGGGCACACTCCGGAGCTGTGTGTTGGGTGGTTGAACCGATCACCACATACTACTAGGAGAAAGCCTACTAGTAGCGCTTGAAATACCTATAGCAGTAGCGCTGGGTCCAGCGCTACTACTATCGCGCTACAGCTAAGTGGTAGTAGTAGCGCTGGTTAGTGCAGCGCTACTGCTAAGCATTGTTAGCAGTAGCGCTACACTGACCAGTGCTACTGCTAACTATCTGTAGCGCTGCAGAATGGCAAGCGCTGCTGTTAATCCAGCGCTGCCGCTAGATGCCTTCCAGCGCTGCTGCTAGTATTCCTACTTTCACAAATTACATTCCCCTCTACGTATTTGTGCATGCTCTATACAGTAATAATTATTGTGCCAACAACTACATTTAGATTAAAGTGCATGGATGCAAGTGATCATGTTGAGTTAGAGGAAAATATGATGTTGCGATACAACATCATATTTTCCTCTAACTCAACATGATCACTTGCATCCATCCACCTTAATCAAATATATGTCATATAACTCAACATCATCTTACTCATCTAACAACTCATCATCATCTTAATCATATCAAGTTAAAATCTCATAAAACAGAAAAACATCATAATAGTAATCATCCTAATCGATCATACAAGTTAACTAAACTTCTCTCTCATAGGACCTAGTCGTCCCTCCTAGGTAAAATGACATAAAACAGAATAACGCCTATGTCTCCATGATGAAGCAAAGAGATCCAACGGTCTCCAACTTGTGGCTTGCGATCCTTCTTTATTTGTCCCCATGCTTCAATTTGGAGCCGTCTTGGTGGTTTGCGCTCAGTCGAGTATGCAAAAGAGAACTCGGGCTGGAAGGGGCTTTTAATTGTCATATTACCTTCGGGTTGCATCAACACAGGCACAACTTCATTTGGCAGTTTCTGTTGAAGAACATAATAGTAGCCTAGTTAGCAATGTAATCAATACCATTTATGCAATAGTAGTGTGCTTAATTAGCAACTCTTACCAAGATATTTCGGCGAATGTCATCCGCCCTCAACCTATGCACTAGTGTCCTGTACAATGTATAATTTGGGCCAGTTCCCAAATTATACGGGAAGATCTCCCTACCAACTAGGACACTAATAACAAAGTTGATAAGATCACCCTTCTCCTCCCAAGTTAGTTGTGATCCATAAGTGTAGTATGTCGTGTCAATTATTTTCTGTGTTTCACTCGAAGAAACGAAATAAGCTGTAAATTATAAATTAACAAATTTAGTATGGATGAACACCAACTATTTTTAAATATAGACTGCAAATTACTTGACAAATATGCATGGTTGATAAACTCACATGGAGGTAAAACAGGAAGCATATCGACATCCACCCAAATGTCGATGTTACCTTCAATATGATCTTCAGGACGAAGATCGAAGGTTATTTCCATATCCTCCTTAAATCTATATGCCTTGCAAAGAGCTTCCCAATTTGAGCATCCTAATTCTGTGTTATTCTCTGCATTCATTACTTTGACCAGAAATGTGTGACCATGTCTAGTCCTCAGGTTGGCTGTCCTCGTCTCGAAACTCTCGTGCTCTTCGAATCCGAGCCTCTCCAAGAAATACCGTCTTTCATGACAGGGGATGAACTAGTCGAATTGTATAAAACAAAAATTACACGTTGAAGCAAAGAAACAGAAGTCATGCTTAATTACGAAAAAACAGTTGTCATCGTTGCGTACCGTAGAAATATCGAAGTCCTCATAAAGCTTCATGGTGAAGAACCTGCCGTCTCCCAGCCCAGGCTGGTCGCAAAGACCCTTATCTTCGCTGCAGAGTTCACACACTTGGATCCTATCGTCGTCATCAGACGACGACATTTCCTGTGTTCATGATTCAAAAAGTACGGCATGACCATTGCTAATGTAAGACATATTGAGCAATAACATACACACATGTCCAAATAGACCTCCGCGGGGGCCCACTGCCTCTGCACCGAAAGTATCCCACGCGACTGCCACCAAAGAAGCTTCGGGTCAACGACAAGACCAGGATTCCTCACCAAGCTCCGAGCCCGGGAAGGGAGCACCTCCCAGTGCCAGCCCAGCGGAGCCCAGTCCCGGACATCGCGCCTCTCAAGGATGTCGACGCCGACTCGACAACGACGAGGGTGCGGGCCAGGCTTCGTCGACGTCGAGACAAATTCCTATGAGAACATTTTCTTATCGTTTAATGTTTTGCTATTTCAGAAATGCTTAATTTCTTAAACTCATTTTAGACTCATTTTTGACTCGGTTTTCCGGAATGTCGTTTCCCAGCAAATCCCGGCACTCGATATGCCTACTTTCTAGCACAAGTCATGCCAAAATTTCGACATGACCTTTGCTAAAAAGTGGACATATCGAGCGCCTGAAATTCACCGGAATGGAAATGAATCAACATTCCGGTGAAACATAGGCCACTTGGATCATTTGGGCACTTGGGCACAATTATATAGGGCCAGTTTTCATTTGAAAAAATCCTATTTCACATTTTCATTTCATAAAAAAATCCTATTTCACATTTTCATTTCAAAAAAATACTAAAACTATCCTAGTTCTAACACTAACATCTAACCATCCATCCTAGTTCTAACCCTAGATAGTTACTAAAACTAAATTCAATGCAATAGGGGAGGGAGGGAGGGATGGAGGGAGAGGGTCAGAGGAAGAGGGTGGGAGGGAGGGAGGGAGGGATGGATGGAGGGAGGAGGGAGGGAGGGAAGTGGCCGGAGGAGGAGAAGGGGCGGTGGCCGGAGGAGGAGGCGGTGGCCGAAGGAAGGAGGGTGAGGGCCGGGGGAGGAGGGTGAGGGCCGGGGGAGGAGGGCGAGACGAGGGTGGGGGCGAGGAGGAGGTCTACCATAATGGAGGAGACGGCGGCGCGGCAACGGGGGCGACGGCGTGGCGAGCGAGAGTGTGTGTGTGTGTGTGTGCAGGGGAGAGTGAGCAATGCGGGCGAGGGGAAGAGGATAGGGTACATTAGCTGTAGCGCTTTTAGTAAAAGCACGCTACCGATAAGATTTTATCAGTAGCGCTTTTTTGCGGGGAGCGCTGCTACTACAAATAGTGGCGGTGGGCTCGTCGGGTCCCGCTTAGCAGTAGCACTCTTTATGTTTCGAGCGCTACTGCTAAGCATTTACTTGTAGCGCTTCCACAAGACAGCGCTACTGCTTATTACCAGCAGCGATTGTTATTTTCCAGCGCTACTAATAGTGTCCTGCCTATAAGGTTTTTCCTAGTAGTGACACTTTTAGACATGTATGAGGACTCAGTGCAAGTTTTGGTGGGATTGCCAGCCCCCGAGGCCCCCGAGCGACCTAACCCTAGGCCGGTTGACACGGAAATTGGGGGGGGGGGTAGGTTTCTCTATTGCAGCAAAACACCAAAGTAATAATTAGATTTCAAGCTGAACACATGATTTTTAATTTCTATCCAGTGGTATAAACATTAAACAAACATACATGACCAACCAATGCAACTATAACAACAAAACTGCCGAACGTTACTTCGGTGTTATCGCCGTCTATGAAGGGGGTCACACTCCGGAGCTACGTATTGCCTCTTTAAACATCACACAACACTCTCATACATTTATGAGGGCACACAAGTTTTGATGGCATAGCTACCCCCCCCAAAGACCCCCGAGCGGCCTAACCCTAGGTCGGTTGACCCGGAAATCTAGGGGGTAGCTTTCTCTATTGCGGCAAAGCATCAAAGTAATAATTAAACATTTCAAACGGAACACATGATTTTTAATTTTTATCTAGTGATATAAACATTAAACAAACATACATGAGCAACCAATGCAACTATAACAGCAAACCTGCGAACGTTACTTCGGTGTTATCGCCGTCCGTGAAGGGGGTCACACTCCGGAGTTGCGGATTGCCTCTTTAAACATCCCACCACACTCTCGGACATTTATGAGGGCACGACACAACTTTTGATGGCATAGCTATCCCCCCCCCCAAAGACCCCCGAGCGGCCTAACCCTAGGCCGGTTGACCCGAAAATCTAGGGGGGTAGCTTTCTCTATTGCAGCAAAGCATCAAAGTAACAATTAAATATTTCAAAATGAACACACGATTTTTAGTTGCTATCCAGTGATATAAACACTAACGAACATACATGAGCAACCAATGCAACTATAACAACAAAACTGTCGAACGTTACTTCGGTGTTATCGCCGTCCGTGAAGGGGGTCACACTCCGGCGCTGTGTATTGCCTCTTTAAACATCCCACCACACCCTCAGACATTTATGAGGGCACAACGCAAGTTTTGATGGCATAGCTACCCCTCTCTGGCCCCGGACCGGCCTAACCCTAGCCTGATTGACCCGGAAAGCTACCCCCTTTGACTTTCACCGGACGGCCTTTAACCATTGGACTTTTCTACCTAGTTGTGAAAGGTCAGCCCCTGGGAACATTTTAAAACCAAGTTTGGGCCCAACCAACCACAAGATTCCCTCTGGGTCGAACCTCCGCTGCAGTTTCCCCCTCTAAGTGTTGACGGTAGTGCCGTCCATGAAGAAGGTCACACTCTGGAGCTGCGTGTTGGGTGTTTGAGCCTATCACCACACTTTTAGACATGTATTAGGACCCAGTAGGCAAAGCGATTAAAACCGTAGGCATAGGCTATGCCTACGGTCACCGTAGGCTTATACCCATCAGCATAAATAGCGTTGGCAAACTAGCACCCCCCGTAGGCGTAGTAAAACCGTCGGCATACAGGCATATAGACGCGTCGGCAAAAATATTTGACGGCGCGTCCGTCAAGTGCCGTACGTAGACGTGCATACCTCAGATGCTGACACGTGTCAACAATATACCTACGGTTTAACCATTGACGTATATCGTATTCATGCCTACGGTTGAACCGTAGACGTATATTGGACACGTGGCGGCATCTGGCATGCCTTCAGCCGCATGTCTATGCCTACAGTTCCCCCTGTAGTCATACATCGGGTATATGCCTACGGTGTCACCGTAGGCATAGATAACACTTGTTACGATCTGGTAGCTCGAGCTAGGGTCTATGCCTACGGTTAAACCGTAGGCATAGTTTTAGCCAAAAAAAATTGTGCCTGTTTTTGCATTTGCACAACAAATAAAATAGGTACAGTAGCAAAACCAATATATCAGCATTTGCATCACAAAACTATATAGCATTATCAAATCATCTATTGAAACAAAATATAGAGCATCCACTACATAGCATCAAACATAGAGCATCCACTACATAGCATCAATATAGCATGAACATCAAACATAGAGCATCCACTACATATCATCAATGTAGCCTGAACATCAAACATAGAGCATCATATTGTCCCGCATTGCATCATATCGAAGTCCTAGCCAAAGACCGTCGGCCGACAAGCAACGCCCACCGCCTACACCAGAAGTCCACCTCCAAATAGCATCATCACTACAAAATGAATTATCACAACCATTTAGGATGATGGCATTTTGTCTAGTTCTTAGTTTGCGGCTTTGGAAATGTTATAACTATGAAAAATGCATCTTGAGAGTAGGGGACATACAAAAAGAGGTGATCCACGACTCGAGGTAGAACCACCACAACCTGGGTTATGAACTGGGGTCACAGGGCTCCGTGAAGCAGGAGTACCATCATCAGGAGTGTTTGATGCTTGGCCGGATCCCTACATTGTGTTCGAAAGTGACATTAAGAGATCTCAAGCTATTTGTTGAAAAAATGATAGGTAATGCTTGACGTGTTTGGCAATGTACTAACCTTAGTCTCGTCGTCACCACGTGTCAAGAATTCCTCGATCATTAGCATTACTGGGGTTGGCCCAGGATTGGGTGGTGCCGGTCCCATTGGTTCAGCCCGAGTGCCATGTTCCATCCAAATATACATATTCTGCACGTTAGTTGACAAAGCGAAGACGGAAGTCAAATATAGTGAAAGCACAAAATTTATCTAGCTTGGCTCTAAGCGGTGAAAACTAACTAACCTACAACTGTTGGGCGCGGTACTCCTCGAGCCGAGCCCGTTTGGCTTCGTGTTCAGCGAACTCTTGACGATAAGCTTTGACATACCTAGAATAGGCCTACAATTTGACACAATGAATCTAAGAAGCATAACCATGCACAAAAGAAATGTGTGAACGAGGATGAAAAGGAGAGATACTTACTTCTTCCTCTCTAGAACGACTAGGACGTGCCCGGGACGGTTTAGCCGCACTCGCGCCAGTGCTGGAAGCCCGGAGCTGGACGTAACTGATGGTGGGCTGGAACACGCTGCCAAGAACCCCCGAGCGGCCATGTGGCCTGCCGTGTGCAGACATAACCACCGCCGTCTCGTCGGTCTCCGACACCATGGGATCAGCACCAGGAGGATTCCGCTCACTAAACGATGCCTTATAGTTTGTCAGATGCTCCTCTGACCTGCCATAGTAAGGGCTCTCCCCTCCTTAGGATCGTTCCGCACACGGCCAAGCGACCACGCCTCAATATGTGAGATGGACCTCTTCAACACGGCCTCCTGCATCGGCAAAACGATGTTACGCATGCATACCAACATGACCGGAAATGAAAGCAATGATGTTTCATATATATACCTTGCTTGTGCCTCTTGAAGCGATGGTGGCTCCGGTTTCCTTGAATGTGTGTTCCGTCAGATCCCCGGTTTTTCGTGTTGATTGTGCTCTTGGCCGCAAACGATTCATCTTCCCCGAGCCACCTATCCACCAACGCCGACCATCCATCAGCCTTTCCATCACACCAACCCGGAATCACCTAAACAAGGAAAGCATGGAATTTCAAGATCAAACAATCAAATTTAGCACAAACGTGAGAACAAGAAGGATGTGGTACTTACGTCCATGTACTGCTCCTTGGTCATAAGGGGGCGTTCCGCCTTCGCTTTCGTCTTGGTCATCTTCTGATGTAGAATAGTGTGGTCGAACTGTGTGATGGCCACCCAGCGCACCTCGTACGGCATCTGACGAAGCTTCAAAGCCACAGCCGCCTCGAAGACCTGGTCGGCTCTGGCCTTGTGCTCCTCTGGAACTCTATAGAACTCCTAGAGTCATGCATATAACCAGGATGAAACAAGTCATGAGTTAAATGATTAACTATGAACGATATGGACACAATTTTGACGGGCGAACTTCTGAAGAAACTTACCCAAAAACGGTCCCTCACGGCCTTAGCATGAGTCCCGTAGTCCGCAAGCCTGGCATCTTCATAGTGATGCCAGCATACCGCTAACACCCGCTCCTCGCACGGTGGGTCCACGTCAGGGTGCGGGTTGAATAGGCCCGACCAATATTTCCTCAGCAGAATAGTAATCACGCCGTTTGGAATCCGACCCTTCCCGATAATCTCCCAATTGCTGCAGAAGAATCAAAATATTAGTATGTGTGGATTTATTAGAATCAAAAAACTAAAGAAAATAAAATAAAATTGAAGAAACAAAATAAAAGTAATAATTAAACATTTCAAATGGAACATCTAGGTCGGTTTTGTTGGCATAGCTAGCCCCCCCCCCAAAGACCCCCGAGCGGCCTAACCCTAGGTCGGTTGACCCAGAAATCTAGGGGGTAGCTTTCTCTATTGCGGCAAAGCATCAAAGTAATAATAAAACATTTCAAACTGAACACATGATTTTTAATTGTTATCTAGTGATATAAACATTAAACAAACATACATGAACAACCAATGCAACTATAACAGCAAACTTGTGCATTACTTCGGTGTTATTGCCGTCCGTGAAGGGGGTCACACTCCGGAGCTGTGCATTGCCTCTTTAAACATCCCACCACACTGTCAGACATTTATGAGGGCACAACGCAAGTTTTGATGGCATAGCTACCCCTCTCTGGCCCCGGACCGTCCTAACCCTAGCCTGATTGACCCGGAAAGCTACCCCCTTTGACTTTCACCGGACGGCCTTTGACCAATAGAATTTTCTACCTAGTTGTGATAGGTCAGCCCCAGGGAACATTTTAAAACCAAGTTTGGTCCCAACCAACCACAAGATTCCCTCCGGGTCGAACCTCCGTCGCAGTTTCCCCCTTTAAGTTTTGACAGTAGTGCCGTCCGTGAAGGGGGTCACACTCCGGAGCTGCGTGTTGGGTGGTTGAACTTATCACCACACTTTTAGACATGTATGAGGACCCAGTGCAAGTTTTGGTGGGATTGCCAGGCCCCGAGGCTCCCGAGCGACCTAACCCTAGGCCGGTTTATACGGAAATTTGGGGGAGGGGGGGTAGGTTTCTCTATTGCAGTAAAACACCAAAGTAATAATTAGATTGCAAACTAAACACATGATTTTTAATTTCTATCCAGTGGTATAAACATTAAACAAACATACATGACCAACCAATGCAACTATAACAGCAAAACTGCCGAACGTTACTTCGGTGTTATCGCCGTCCGTGAAGGGGGTCACACTCTGGAGCTGCGTATTGCCTCTTTAAACATCCCACCACACTCTCAGACATTTATGAGGGCACACAACTTTTGATGGCATAGCTACCCCCCCCCCAAAGACCCCCGAGCGGCCTAACCCTAGGTCGGTTGACCCGGAAATCTAGGGGGTAGCTTTCTCTATTGCGGCAAAGCATCAAAGTAATAATTAAACATTTCAAACGGAACACATGATTTTTAATTGTTATCTAGTGATGTAAACATTAAACAAACATACATGAGCAACCAATGCAACTATAACAGCAAACCTGCGGACGTTACTTCGGTGTTATCGCCGTCCGTGAAGGGGGTCACACTCCGAAGCTGCGGATTGCCTCTTTAAACATCCCACCACACTCTCGGACATTTATGAGGGCACGACACAACTTTTGATGGCATAGCTACCTCCCCCCCCCCAAAGACCCCTGAGCGGCCTCAGTTGGTAGAGACACCTCATTTAGTATCTGCACGGGGGCCGAAGCCGACGACTCGCAGCTTTCAGTGTTACCGGCCACACAGGAGTTATAAAGGATGCAAACACATACAAGACATGATAAACCATGCAACTTTATATATACAAACGCGTTCAAGGGTCTTCGAACATAGTACACACGCGTTTACTCATACACAGTATCTCTCAAACACTGTGATTCTATCGCCCGAGCACCCTCCATAACTCCAGAGAAGTATAGCTCGGGGCGCCTATGACCCTTCCCTGGAGGCGGAGGAGCTGTGGCTACCTTCATCGGATCCAGCCCCGGCCAGTGCACCTTGGCCTTCGCAAAGGTCATCCTAGCTCCCTCGATGCAGGAGGACCGCCTTAATGCTTCGATCCGAGGAGTGGCGTCGCTCAGCTTCTGCACCAGGCCGAAATAGCTATCCGGCAGCGGCTCATCGGGCCATAGCCGGATACAGATATCCTTCATGGCTGGCTCCACCGTCCGGTGCAGCTCCAACAGCTGCTTCAGCAGCTCGTTAAGGAGAGGAGGGCGCTCGGGGCTTCGAATTGTGCCCAGAATATACGAGCTTCATCTCCTTCTCCCCGCGAAGCATAGAACTGCTTCGCGTCAGCTGCGCTCTTCTGGAGGTCCAAGCAGGCGCCTGCAGAACGCCATACTTGGGTAAGCAACTCGAACTTGCTGTCCCCGAAGATACACTGCAATGAATATGGCTTACCATCCAGGATAGCTCTGGCTTGGCGGAGCTCCTCTTCAAATGACCGCCTATCCACTCGCTCCTTTTGGAGATCGGTTTTCAGGGTGGATAGTTCGGCGGCTTGCTCCTTCCCTTTTAGCTCAAGGACCTCGCACTTTTTGCTGGCGTCCTTGAGCTCCTGTTGAATTACTTCCACCCGAGCCTCATGCTTGTCGCTGGTGGCTCTCAGGGCGGATAGAGCGGTGGCCGCTTCTTTGGCTGACGCCTTCTCAACTAAAGCTTCTTGCCTCGCTTTCTCAAGCTCGGCTTTGAGCTTCTCTATCTCTTTCGCCGAGGCTACATAAGCATCGACTTATATTCAGAAACCGTGTTGATAGAGCGGTAAAAAAGAGTTTCGATACTCTAATTCGGCTTACCTTGCGCCTCGTCGAATCTCTTGTTTAGAGCATCAAGCTCGTCTTCGGAGCTCTTGAGGTTTTGATTCAGCTCCTCTAGCTCGGCGGCGTTAGTAGCTGCTGCTGTCGACGAAGCCTGTATCACAGAGTTATATAACCATTAATGAGGTTTACAAACTCCGAATTGTCACTAAAACTGACGCTGTGACCTGACCACTAATGGGCTGTTAGACCTATTCGAGCACATATTGTCCGGCGCTCAGCTCGGATATAAGGCTATGTTGGACCCCCAGGTAACTTTTTTAAACTTACCCAGGGCTCGGGGGCTGCTATGTGTATAATAATTACTTAAATAAATCAATAATTCACAAAGTAGGGCATTACTTGGCTTACCTGAAAGCCTGTCAGGAGACCATTGAAGGCCTCCTTCAGTCCAGAATCCACGGACTGAATGCTCCGCAATACCGCACCCATAAGGATGCGGTGTTCACTGGAGATGGAGGCGCTGGACAGAGCCTCCCCCATGGCCGGCCACCCAGTGGTCGGCGGAGCCGGTGGGGATTGGGTAGCCCGATCTCCAGCCGGAGATTGAATTGGTACCTCCGGAGGCATTGTGTGCTCCGGAGATGGCCTTGGAGGAGACTGGGCACTTCCATGTCCGGCCTCCTCGGTGTCCGGGAGAGTCTTCTCCCCCGGGTCTTCGGTGGCCGAGGTATTAGCCTCGACCATGACGTCGTCACCTTCACCTCCAGTATTCGGCTCCAGGGAAGCATGCTAGGATGACACCACCGTGGCATCCTTCGTAGTGCCCGGAGGAGAAGGGCGCGACACAGACCCGCTCTCCGCAAGTTCGGTGGGCGGGGTCTCCCCGTCCGAAACTTGATCGGTGGGGAGAACACGTGGTGGGCTGCAAAGTGGTGGGCGCTCACATGTTAATAAACATTCTAAATTAAGCACCGATGGCTCAGTAGCTCTTCGGATCCTTACCTTCGAGGTGGGGGCTTGACCCTGAGGTTCCTCCGCGGAACCCTCTCGAAGTCCTCGGACTCGGTGTTCGAGTCCGAACTGTCGTCGGATGAGATCACCTGTGTCCGGCGTGGTTTCTTCTGGGCGGGAGGAGCTACCTCCTCCGAGGCGTCCAATGACGCCGCCCTCTTTCCTGTGAGGAGGGAATCGCCTCCCCCCTCAGCCTCGTGCTCTTCCTCTTGATTTGAGGAGCCATGAGTCTCTTCGGACGCAGCCCCTGGCTGGTCCCTGTGGCGCAGGCCAGTTCGGCCTGGCGTCTTCTTCTCCTTCTTCTCTGGCGCCTTGTAGGGTGCCACGACGAGCATTTCCAACAGCAGCGGAGACTTGGGGTCTTCGAGCTGTGGAGCCGGACACTTGATGCCTGTGGCTTTGCTCAACCATTCCTACGAAAGGTAATCGGAAAATGCTTAGACTATCTCTGAGAAGATTGAACCGGTGAAATAGCACTACACTATACCTCGGGTGCGGGCTTGATGGCGCTCAAGCCCTTGTCCTCCTTCTTGCCTGGCCAGTTCTCCTGCGCCTTGAACAGGGCCTTCCATAGTTTCTCCCGCGTAGTGCGGAAGAGTTGACGAACTGTAGGGTCGTCGTCAGTCCGGTAATCCCACATAGGAGAGCTCCGGCGCTGGCAGGGGAGGATGTGCCGCCGAAGCATGACCTGGACCACGTTGGTCAGGCCGACTCCCTCCCTGATTAGGGAGGCGATGCCCCTTTGCAGGTCTTCCACCTCTGTTTCCGACCCCCAGTCAAGACCCTTCCTGACCCATGCGGTCAATTTCGTTGGGGGGCGGACCTGAATTCGGCAGGAACAGTTCCGCATTCCGCAGGAACAGTTCCGCCTTCCTCCTCCTTTGGCTCGGTGATGTAGAACCACTCCCTCTGCCAGGTTTTGATGGTGTCGATGAAGGTGCCGGATGGCCACATTGCGCGCGGAAGCTTGCCGATGACTGCCCCGCTGCAGTCCGCATGTGCACCGGCGACACACTTCGGCTTGATGTTGAAGATTTTGAGCCACAGTCCGAAGTGTGGCTCAACCCGCAGGAATGCCTCGCAGACGATGATAAAGGCGGATATATGCATAAAAGAGTTCGGCGGGAGGTCGTGGAAGTCGAGGCCATAGAAGAACATAAGACCCCTCACAAAGGGGTGAAGTGGGAAACCTAATCCCCGGATTAAGTGGGGGATGAAGACCACCCTCTCGCCTGATTTGGGGGTGGGGATCACCTGGCCCTCCTCTGCAGCACGATGGAAGACGTTGGCGGGGAGGTAGCCGGCGTCCTTGAGATCTCAGATGTCCTGTTCTTTGACCGTGGAAGCCTCCCACTTGCCGCTGGCCATGGTTGAGCTCGGAGGGGGAAGAATGGAAGACCTAGATCTGGGCTCAGGGAGCTCGGAAGGTTGGGAAGCAGGGAGGTGAATGGGAGATGCGGATAAGCCTTGGGGTTTTCTTCCCCTTTTATTAAAGATTATTGCCGGTTAGCCTCCCTTCGCGGCGCCGTGAATCCCTCCTCTTCCCGAGGCGAGCGTGCCGTTGTACGCGCGTGATTAAACATATCACGTGTAAAACGGAGCACGATTTGTGCGTTAATGGATCGTGCTGATGGAAACGGCCTCGAGCCGCGAATCGAGTCTTCACGACTGGTTTAGAGGTTGTGGCGGGCCGTGGCTTTTCATCTGAAAAGTTGTCAGAAGACACTGTTGGTTCTCTGACGTTTGGCCTTCAAAGCCGAACTACTCATGGTATACGGACGATCTATGATCGGAAGCATTACACGTCGACGGAGGCCGAACTATAGCTCGGGCCGATCACTGTTGGGAGAAAGGAACTCGCCTCACAAGCCGAAGACTCTGATCATTCGAAGCAGCTGGAGCTTGGACCCTTGGCGTTGGAGGCTAGTTCGGGGGCTACTGAGGGAGTCCTGGACTAAGGGGTCCTCGGGAGGCCGGTCCATGTCTTATGGGCCGGACTGTATGGGCCACTTACCGAATACTAGAAGAACCGAAGACCTCACCTCCAAGAAGGAAGCATCGGGAATCGTGGCTTGTCCTCCACGTTTGGAGTAGTGAATAGGCATGTTTATCCCTTCGACGTGTAACCGACCATGTGTAAACCCTAGGGACCCCTGGCGTCCATATAAGCCAGAGGGTTTTAGGATGTAGAACAACAGAACTCATCTAGGGTTTAGTTACTCGATCTCGTGGTAGATCAACTCTGTAATCTCCATACACTCAATATAATCAAGCAGGACGTAGGGTATTACCTCCATAGGAGGGCCCAAACCTGGGTAAAACCTTGCCCCCTTTGTCTCCTGTTACCATCAATCCAAGTATCACAGTTCGCGACCCCCTACCCGAGATCCGCCGGTTTTGACACCGACACCCACCCTTTAGTGTCGGATGGAGAACCGGCACGAAAGGCCCTTACGAACCAGCACTATAGGCCGATTCTGCACTAGTGATAGAACTTGATGAGGTTGTTGAACCTTTGCTTCAACCAGTGAGCAGCACAGAAAGATGTTTTTGTGGAGCCTACACCAGTTGAAGAGGAAGCTAATGATGATGATCATGAAGCTTCGGATCAAGTTACTATCGAACCTCGTAGGTCGACAAGGACACGTACTACTCTTGAGTGGTACGGTAATCCTGTCTTAGAGGTCATGTTGTTGGACAACGATGAACCTACGAGCTATGGAGAAGCGATGGTGGGCCCGTATTCCGACAAATGGTTAGAGGCCATGAAATCCAAGATAGGATCCATGTATGAAAACAAAGTGTGGACTTTGGAAGTATTACCTGAAGGGCGAAAGGCCATTCAGAATAAATGGATCTTTAAGAGGAAGATGGACGCGGACGGTAATGTCACCGTCTATAAAGCTCGATTTGTGGCAAAGGGTTTTTCACAAGTTCAAGGAATTGACTACGATGAGACTTTCTCTCCCATAGTGATGCTTAAGTCCGTCAGAATCATGTTAGCAATAGCTGCATTTTTCAATTATGAAATTTGGCAGATGGGTGTCAAAACAGCGTTCCTCAACGGTTTCCTTGAGGAAGAGTTGTATATGATGCAACCAGAAGGTTTTGTCGATCCAGAGAATGCTGACAAAGTTTGCAAGCTCCAGCGATCCATTTATGGACTGGTGCAGGCATCTCAGAGTTGGAATAAGCGCTTTGATGAGGTGATCAAAGCGTTTGGGTTTATACAAGTCTATGGAGAAGCTTGTATTTACAAGAAAGTGAGTGGGAGCTCTATAGTGTTTCTGATATTATATGTGGACGACATATTGCTGATTAGAAACAATATAGAATTTTTGGAAAGCGTAAAGGAATATTTGAATAAGAGTTTTTCAATGAAGGACCTAGGAGAAGCTGCTTTCATATTAGGCACCAAGATCTATAGAGATATATCAAGACGCTTAATAGGACTTTCACAGAGCACATACCTTGATAAAGTTTTGAAGAAGTTCAAAATGGATCAGTCCAAGAAAGGGTTCTTGCCTGTATTGCAGGGTGTGAAGTTGAGTAAGACTCAATGCCGAGTGACTGTAGAGGATAGAGAAAAGATGAGTGTCATCCCCTATGCTTCTGCCATAGGCTCTATCATGTATGCAATGCTATGCACAAGACCAGATGTCAGCCTTGCCATAAGTATGGCTGGAAGGTTTCAAAGTAATCCAGATATGGATCACTGGCCGGCGGTCAAGAATATCCTAAAGTACCTGAAAAGGACTATGGAAATGTTTCTCATTTATGGAGGTGATCAAGAGCTCGTCGTAAAGGGTTATGTAGATGCAAGCTTTGACACTGATCCGGACAACTCTAAGTCTCAAACCGGATACGTATACATTCTTAATGGGGGAGCGGTAAGCTGGTGCAGTTCCAAGCAAAGCGTGGTAGCTAATTCTACATGCGAAGCGGAGTACATAGCTGCCTCGGAGGCGGCGAAGGAAGGTGTCTGGATGAAGCAGTTCATGACAGATCTTGGAGTTGTGCCCAGTGCACTGGACCCAATGACTCTGTTCTGTGACAACACTGGTGCCATTGCTCTAGCCAAGGAACCAAGGTTTCACAAGAGGACCAGACACGTAAAGCGATGCTTCAATTCCATCCGCGATTACATCGAGGAGGGTGACATAAATATTTGCAAAGTACACACGGATCTGAATGTTGCAGATCCATTGACTAAGCCTCTTCCACGAGGGAACCATGATCAACACCGGAACTGTATGGGTGTTAGATTCATTACAATGTAAATCACATGGTGATGTGAGCAAGATTATTGACTCTAGTGCAAGTGGGATACTGTTGGAAATATGCCCTAGAGGCAATAATAAAATGATTATTATTATATTTCCTTGTTCATGATAATTGTTTATTATCCATGCTATAATTGTATTTATTGGAAACTCAAATACATGTGTGGGTACATAGACAACAATGTGTCCCTAGTAAGCCTCTAATGGACTAGCTCGTTGTTCAAAGATGGCTATGGTTTCCTAGTCATAGACATGAGTTGTCATTTGATAACGGGATCACATCATTAGGAGACTGATGTGATGGACAAGACCCAAACTATGAACGTAGCATATGATTGTGTCAAGTTTATTGCTATTGTTTTCTGCATGTCAAGTATCTATTCCTAAGACCATGAGATCATGTAACTCACTGACACTGGAGGAGTGCCTTGTGTGTATCAAACGTCGCAACGTAACTTGGTGACTATAAAGATGCTCTACAGGTATCTCCGAGGGTGTCTGTTGAGTTGACATGGATCAAGACTGGGATTTGTTACTCTGTGTGACGAAGAGGTATCTCAGGGCCCACTCGGTAATACAACATCATAATGAGCATGCAAGCAAAGTGACTAAAGAGTTAGCCACGGGATCTTGTATTAAGGAACGAGTAAAGAGACTTGCTGGTAACGAGATTGAACTAGGTATGGAGATACCGACGATCGAGTCTCGGGAAAGTAACATACCGATGAACAAAGGGAACTGTATACGGGATTAACTGAATCCTTGACATAGAGGTTCAACCGATAAAGATCTTCGTAGAATATGTAGGAGCCAATATGGGCATCCAGGTCCCGCTGTTGGTTATTGACCGTAGAGGTGTCTCGGTCATGTCTACATAGTTCTCGAACCCGCAGGGTCTGCACACTTAATGTTTGGTGACAATTCGGTATTGTTGAGTTATGTATGTTGGTGACCGAAGGTTGTTCGGAGTCCTGGATGAGATCCTGGACATCACGAGGAGCTCCGGAATGGTCCGGGGGTAAAGATTTATATATAGGAAAGTGGTATTCGGGCTGCGAAAAAGTTTCGGGCGTTTCCGGTATTATATCGGGAGTGCCGAAAGGGTTCCGGGGGTCCACCGGGAGGGGCCCACCCACCCCAGGGGCCACATGGGCCTAGGAGGTGGCGCACCAGCCCCTGGTGGGCTGGGCAGCCAGCCCCTAAGGGCCCATGCGCAAGGGGTGGGAGGTGGCCAAGTGGGGAGGGAATCCTCCCAAGGGCCTCCACCTCCCTTGTGGGGGAGGGGGGGTGGACTCTCCCCCCTTGGGCCGATCGGCCAGCCCTAGGGTTTCCCCTAGGGCTGCCACCCCCCTCCCCTTCCTCCTATATATAGTGGAGGTTTTTGAGGGCAGCCGCACCTGAAAAGCCACGTGCTGCCCTCTCTCCCTCTAGACAGAATTCTCCTCTAGATCTATTCGGTAGAGCTCGGCGAAGCCCTGTCGGATTAGTTCACCACCACCGCCACCACGCCGTTGTGCTGCCGGAGAACTCATCTACCTCTCCGCCCTCGCTTGCTGGCACTAGTGGAGAAACTGCCTTTAGTCCCGGTAGGGAAGGGACTTTAGTCCCGGTTCACCAACCGGGACTAATGTATCGGGACTAAAGCCCCCCACCTTTAGTCCCGGTTGGCCACGAACCGGGACTAATGGAGCTCCACGTGGCCGCTGTCGGCCGCCCAGATAGGAGGACCTTTATGTAGGGTAACGCAGCAGAAAAAAAATCCGACCTATGCACCAGCCCAGGACCACTATGGAGACTGCATACAAGGTTTGATCTTTTTCGTTACCGACTCGTAGCGCAGCGGAAGTAGAGTCGATGACGATCGGCGGTGCAGATCCCCGCAGCTAGGATTTTACAACCTCCCAACCGCAAGGATGTATACCCTCATCCGCCCCACGGACAGCCCTCCGGGAGGCGGTCAGACAGTCCCCCGGACAGTGTCGCGGACAGCCCTTCGGGAGGACCTCCAAAACTTGGACTGTCACTCGGACAGCCCTTCGGGAGGACCTTCGAAACTCGGACGGTCACACGGACAGCCCTTCGGGAGGCACTCTCGAACTAAGACCGAAACTACGATCTCTCTACAGAGTTGCACACATACGGTGTCATCTATCCGGCAGGGCTTCGCCGTCCAGAACTAGTTCCTGCCGGAACCCAGACAGCCTTTCGGCTCTACGAAACTATTTCGCTAGGAGGGAGAGACAATGCCAGATCATGCATGGCTTGTGTATGAGAGCAAGAGTTTTTTTGGCATATGGCAGCCCACATCTCCTCTATTTATAGGAAAACCAAGGGGTAGGGTTGGCACTTGAAAATACCAAAGTACCCCCACTTTATGTCTCACATAAAAGGTATAAAAAGGAAAAAGGGGTGCCATGTGGAGCTCCAAGGAGCTCCACCATGCTTGGCAGGCCACCCCTAGGGGGGCCCCCCACATGGGGTGCCTTGCTCCCCAATCCCTTCTACAAGGCCTTTTTGGAAATATCCAAAAAGGTGTTTTCCCAAAAATATCCATAAAGCACTTTCACTATTCATGACGACATTTTTCAGCGTCTGGTCGAACTGAAAATATTCATGTGGGCTTAGAACATTTCCAGTACCCACCAAAATAATTTTCAACGCGAGCCGGAACAATTCCGGTTTAGTGATTTTCATCCGCGAAAAGCATCTGAAGCGGTTTCGGCAGCTCCGGAACATTTCCGGTTTTCATTCCGGAAAATTCCAGAAAGTTTCCAGAATGATTCTGGCACCCTCCAAGAATTATCAGGCATGTGCCAAAACCAATTTGACTTTATGGTATCCTCTGAAACAACTTTTCAGTTTCACCGAAACTGTTCCGGTGTTCTCTCTGCGGAACTTTTCGGCTGTCCGAAACTTTTCCGGTGTCCGAAACTTTTTCGGTGATTTTCTCTCAGACTCCCTGTCTAGTATTCAACAGATAGATGACCCTTAAGCGTGTGACCCTATAGGTTCGGTGAAGCATAGACATGACCCGGAACCCCTTCCGATCAATGATCAACATCGGAGCCGTGGACACAAATATTGACCCCTATACCCACACGAATGAATATTCGAGCGAACCTCCAGTTGCCGTGTGCTATTCCTGTTGCTTCGCGATATGTTACAAATACCCGAGGTGCGACATGTTGGCATCCCTGTGGATCAACAACTTGTCCACTATGCCAGTTACCTCGTTGCCGGTATTGTTCTCTTTTCTCGTTCCCGTGTTCCGGCATCCCTGTGATCAAATCACCCTGTGTCTGGGCAGACGATGATGGATACCGTAACACCGAGAGGGCCCAGAGATATCTCTCCATCGTCGGAGGAGCAAATCCCAATCTTGAGCTATCAAGTTACTTGACATACTTTTCCATGAACCCGTAAGCCGCCGTAATAGCCACCCATTTACGGATGACGTTTAACAAACCCCAAAGTTCATGAAGCAAGCATGAAGAAACTCGATACTCTCATGGTCTAAGGAATCATGCAAACATTAACCATCTCTGTGTTATTAACCATTAACTTATGACGAATGAATCTCATAGCATAACATCAATTCGGGTCGATTCAACACAAATGTTCTTCTAACATTGTGCCCTCAAAATTGCCGGCATAGCCATGCCCATGATCAGGAAAACAGGATCATCATGCAATACTTGACCCAGTCTTAGAGGCCAGACTAGGAATACATTTTACCGTTTATTATTCCACACGTGCATATGAGTCTTCCTTCGAGCCTCGTGGTTATTGCAGACTCGAGAACCATAGCAGTTATAGCATGGAACATAAACATAATAATGAACAGGGAGATAATCAATAACATTTATTATTGCCTCTAGGGCATATCTCCTACAATCTCCCACTTGCACTAGAGTCAATAATCTAGTCAATGCTAATGCACTTTACACCTATGGCATACTGGTGTAAAATATGCTTCGCATGTGGTATAGCCTGATGTCCAACGGATCTGACGACTTCACCTCCGTGTGTAACTTTGCATATCCTCGCGTTTTCACGCTTACACAAAATTTATATTTTGTGTGGACTTGGCTTTGCATATGTGTGAATCATTGGTCGAAACCTGATTCCTCAGACTTAGCTATGGAGCAACTATCTGCTATAGTGTCCCATAGACCAAAGCCATCTTGGAACCATACTAAGTTCATGAATGAACTATATGATTCAACAACTTCTTTGTCGCTTCTCAAGCGTCAACATACTTAGCCTTTGTTATAGAATTCGCCACAATATCTTGTTTGGAACAATTTCCAACTACCGTGCCACCATATTGTGTATCACACAAAACCCTTAATTTAAATCAAAAATCGCATGGAGCATTGATGAAGACTGTATCGATGTAATTACTTACAACGAGCACTTCATAATCTCTGCTTGCGAGAAAACATGTCATCAGCACTACTCTAGTACTTAATGACATCTTTCACCGTTGTCCCATGATCAGTCCTTTGATCACTATGGTATCTATACTCGCAACAACTTTGGAGTATTGGACATATCTGGTTGTTTTTACATACCATGGAATACATGATTAATCCAAACACAAGAGTGTGTGGAATCTCCATCATGTATTTTACTCATCAGTGTTTTGGGACACCGAGTCTTGCAAAAACTCTTTCCATGTGACTTCGGCAAGAATCACTCCTTGGCATTTTTAAATGCTAAAAGGTTTTAGCATCTTGTCAATATGTATTCATTGCTTAGCCCCATTAGGTAAATCTATCTCCATAGATCATCATGCCTAATATTGAGGCTATTTAGCCTAAGCACTTCATCAAAAAACTATTTTCAAATGAAGTCCTAATTCATGTCAAGAAATTTATTTCCAATTAACAATGTGTCAAGTACACAAGGTTTTTAGAAATATTATTATGCTCCCACTTACTTTCTTGAATCACAAGCATCTTCGATACCCATTTGATGAAGTCAAACCCCTTTGACCATTCCATCAAAAACGAAGATTCCAACTCCACTTTGCTCTCTTCTGTCCATCGCTGGAACTCTGAAGTTTGCATACTTACTAGCATTCTCTGGATCAACAAATTACTTTGGACTGTATCACATATAAGTCCTAGGTTTCATTTCCATGAGATGGAAATCCTTTTGTCATCCATGTTTCATATCTCATGATTGATATATGTATTAATTGCTAGTTCCACCCGAACCGACCTTAAGCATCGCTACGGTGAAACATCCTCATCATAGTCAACTCCTTGAACTTGTTATTTCAACAAGTCGAGCTTTATGGATAAAACATTTTTATCCGTATCAGTTTTTAGTTCCATAAATATTTGTTTAGACTCCAAGTCTTCCGAAAGGTGTATCAAGGTTCTAATCTTGAATCACTTATATGGAAACTATCTCGGATTGTATTGGCATTTAGCCAATTCCGGAGTCAGGGCCCATCATCGCTTCCTTGTGTATCGTAGGTATACTGTTGTCCAACAACAATATCTCGTTTGCGCGCCTGAGAGGTTTGCACGAGCCTTGCCTACGGGGTTCAGCTGCAAGTTCGACTGAAGTCCATACATTTTATTGTAGAGACTTCCGTATCAGTCGCAGTAGGAAACTCCGGAATCACTTCCAAGGTTTCTTTCCTTTGACCTGATGACGAAGATACTGGTTATCTTGTCGAGTTGCACTGTCCTCCCACTCGCCTTTTGTAAGAACTATTCTCTTTAAAAGCATACCGTTTTGTGGCAAAATCATTTGCCTCGGTATAGTGGTGGGGGAATACCCAATGACTTGGGATAACCTACAAAGTAGCACTTGTCTGATTTGGAATAGGTTTGTAATCTTTTACACAAGCCCCATACTCCAAATGTTAAGAAAAGATATCACATGGTTGGGCGTACCATACCATGGCGTCATTTCAACAGACTTGATGGATCTCTTTTCAGTGTAAAAGCCGCAGTCTCTGAAGCATCACTCTTTAAAAGGGGTAATGGCAAATTTATTTATGTCATCTTTGATCTTACCATGTCATAGATGGTTCGATTACATCTTCACGGACTTTCCACTTGCAGTGGTGTTCCGGGAGGTGCAAGTTATGAAACCCCTTTCATAACTCATCAGACATTCGCTAAATTTGTAACTCAAATATTCCTTTCTGCAATCGAATTTGTAGAAACATAACTTTCTTGTTACAATAACTTCTACTTCATTTTTGAAAACCTTATGAATGAATTCAAAAGATCCAGACTTACGTCTCATCAAGTAAATATCCATATATCCACTTGAGTCATTTCTGAAGATAGATAAATCCACTACTTGCAACAACATTTATTGGACTACACACATCATAATGTATGATCACCAATATGTTCTTTGCTCGTTCCTTATGGCCTGTGAACACTATTTCAATCACTTCACTTTTCAGAGGAAAGTTGCAAGTGTCAGATGATTCAAAATCAAACGACATCAAAATCCATCATAATGGAATTTTCCATGCGGGTTTTTCCAATGTTGACCAAATGCAGTGCCACACATATGTGGTATTCTTTTAGTCTTGCGACATTTAGCGTCAGTGTTATGGATGTATCATATTACCATCAATATTCACAACATACATCCCATCCTGGATGGAAGCATGGCCCTTCATGTTATTCATAACACCGAACATCAAAAGTTCTCTTATAAATAACCTTCTTGCAAGATACCTTATGCAAAGGGCTAGAGTATATGAAACTCTAAAAATGAATTATGAAAGTAAACCCAGAGGTAATGTATTATTATCAATATTCATAACATACGTCTCATTCATAATGAAAGTATGGCCCTTATGTTATTCACAACACCGAACATCAAAAGTTCTCTTATGGACAACCTTCTTGCAAGATACCTTATGCAAAAGGGCTAGAGTGTGAAACTCTAAAATGAATTATGAAAGTAAATACATAGGGAATACACCGTTGGAAGGTATAGTAACATTTACTATGTCCCTGCGTGTATCTAAACCTCATTCTTGGCTAGTCTTTCAGGCCATAGTAGTTCTTACATCGAGTTGCAACAGAATGCAATCGAGCGGGTATCTTTGTGATTAACTCACAATACCCAAAAATTAGTGATTAACATGTTTAACCATAATTCCCAAGAACTATATGTCTGACCAGCCTTCTATACACCAAAAACTTGTATGACATTCATACATGAGCTGGATATTCCAGTCTTCTTTCCTTTTGCCATTATACTTCTAACAGTTTAACTTTTAGTATTTCTCCTACTCTCAGAAGAAGCACCCAACTTAAGAGTGGCGTTAGCCCCGGACTTCCTAGGCGTGAAAGTCTTACTAACACCCTTCGGACACTTCCTTTCTCTTTAAGTTGTTGTTTTATTCACCTTTCATCATATGACAGGCGTTCTCCTGGATCCTTCTCTTATCAATCTAATGCATAGTAAACTCCTTTACTAATAGTTTGCAAACAAACATTGCTTTGGATATCTCATATCTTTTAGCCTTTGTCTGTCTCTGAAAATGATTTTCAGATTCCATGAATATCACATAACTATCCAAACTTTCGAAGTTTGGGTCTCATGGAAGCAAACTTATTGCACTTGACTGAAACAGAATTCTAGCTTTTGGATCGAAGGACAAGAGTCACATGATCCATAGCATTAGCGGGAGAATACCGAAAGTATGCGATAGGACAAAGTCCTTCTCGGCACTATTGAGGACAATCCTCACATTACATTACCAACCGTAAAGTTTTAACCAGATATTTAACAGCTTATTCAATTTTAACAGGGAAGGTGGAAACGCGAGCCATTATTCTATAACTATTATGCAAATCACACTTAGACAGTGTTCAAAATTAATTGCACTGAGAATTAAACAAGTTAATTCTACAGTGCGCTCCCACTCAAATCAATATCTCTCATAATTGATTGTGAGCGATACAAGATCCGCATTTCAATTCGACGCCATTGATGGGTTCATCACTGATGACGTGAATTTCAATCGGTAGGCCAACTTGCCAATCACATCTCTATGTGACTCTTGTTCATCTTTCGATGCGTGTGTTCCGAGCTCAGGACTTTCCTGCCTGAACGTCAAGACAACCAAGTGATCTCGCTGCGAGGTCTGACCTCACCCGCCTCACACATCCCTAATCGTTCGTCCTCATGTGTACATGTCGTACCCCGAAGAGTTAGGTGCCGTGACGGTGCTACACTTGGGAGAACACTAACTACTTGATAATTTTGTGAGAGATCACCCTAATAAAAAGCGACTACCGCACAATCAAGAAGGGTGCATCATAAGGGATAAACATCTCAGGCAATTCATAATAGCATGATATGGTATAGCGCTTTCTGACGGAGAAGTCTTTTATTTCTTCGTCTTCGGCATTCGCGTCGGTGTTCACCTTCACGAAGATTGCCACCACCTTGTCGATGCACCAGATAATATTGCTATCTCTATAGCTAATAAAATAAGTGCATTACTTAAGGTTGACACGCAGGTCATTAAAGTGCAATCATATGGCTCCAGCCATCATGTCGAATCATGACACGCAGGTCATGTTAATCAAATTACATCATATAGTCATCTCATACATAATCAAATTATTGTGAGCACTGCTATACCACATCATATGCACATGCAAACCATCCTGCAAAACCAAGTTAGACGCCTCTAATCGGTTCATGCAAAAACTTGTTTTACGTGGCTTCTAAGGTTTCGAAACAAACCGAAGCTACCAACGTCCATCATCAAGTATGATGATTCAAGTTGCTAGATTAACTTTCCAGGGTGTATGAAACACGAGATAATAAAATCTCGAGCCACATACTAAACTTCGTCATACGCGTGACCCCTGTGCAGATCATATCTGCATTGCCCTTTCGTCTGCGAAACATCCATCTTTCTTAACTATGGTGGAACCCAAAGAACTGTTAGCACTTCGTTGATCTGTCAATCAGCATACTCAGGAGCAGCATAAAAGGATCGCGGATTGCCAGAACTTTGTGAGATTCCACCATGCCGTCAAGATCAGGACTACGCAAATTCCAGGGAAGCAACAAGAACATCGGGTAACAGATTTCATCTTCTACCCGCACAAATAATTTTCAGCAATAGATCTCATCTACTACCTAATTATATTGTGCAACACCCATACATCTCTATATATTCTAGATCGCAACCTGCATCTACGCATAGCACGGCTCTTGATGCCACTGTAGGGTAATGCAGCAGAAAAAAAAATCCGACCTACGCACCAGCCCAGGACCACTATGGAGACTGCATACAAGGTTTGATCTTTTTCGTTACCGACTCGTAGCGCAGCGGAAGTAGAGTCGATGATGATCGGCGGTGCAAATCCCCACAGCTAGGCTTTTACAACCTCCCAACCGCGAGGATGTATACCCTCATCCGCCCCACGGACAGCCCTCCGGGAGGCGGTCAGACAGTCCCCCGGACAGTTTCGCGGACAGCCCTTCGGGAGGACCTCCAAAACTTGGACAGTCACTCGGACAGCCCTTCGGGAGGACCTTCGAAACTCGGACGGTCACACGGACAGCCCTTCGGGAGGCACTCTCGAACTAAGAACGAAACTACGATCTCTCTACAGAGTTGCACACATACGGTGTCATCTATCCGGCAGGGCTTCGCCGTCCAGAACTAGTTCCTGCCGGAACCCAGACAGCCTTTCGGCTCTACGAAACTATTTCGCTGGGAGGGAGAGAGAATGCCAGATCATGCATGGCTTGTGTATGAGAGCAAGAGTTTTTTTGGCATATGGCAGCCCACATCTCCTCTATTTATAGGAAAACCAAGGGGTAGGGTTGGCACTTGAAAATACCAAAGTACCCCCACTTTATGTCTCACATAAAAGGTATAAAAAGGAAAAAGGGGTGCCATGTGGAGCTCCAAGGAGCTCCACCATGCTTGGCAGGCCACCCCTAGGCCCCCCCCCCATGGGGTGCCTTGCTCCCCAATCCCTTCTAGAAGGCCTTTTTGGAAATATCCAAAAAGGTGTTTTCCCAAAAATATCCATAAAGCACTTTCACTATTCATGACGACATTTTTCAGCGTCCGGTCGAACTGAAAATATTCATGTGGGCTTAGAACATTTCCAGTACCCACCAAAATAATTTTCAACGCGAGCCGGAACAATTCCGGTTTAGTGATTTTCATCTGCGAAAAGCATCTGAAGCGGTTTCGGCAGCTCCGGAACATTTCCGGTTTTCATTCCGGAAAATTCCAGAAAGTTTCCAGAATGATTCTGGCACCCTCCAAGAATTATCAGGCATGTGCCAAACCCAATTTGACTTTATGGTATCCTCTGAAACAACTTTTCAGTTTCACCGAAACTGTTCCGGTGTTCTCTCTGCGGAACTTTTCCGCTGTCCGAAACTTTTCCGGTGTTCGAAACTTTTTCGGTGATTTTCTCTCAGACTCCCTGTCTAGTATTCAACAGATAGATGACCCTTAAGCGTGTGACCCTATAGGTTCGGTGAAGCATAGACATGACCCGGAACCCCTTCCGATCAATGATCAACATCGGAGCCGTGGACACCCATATTGACCCCTATACCCACACGAATGAATATTCGAGCGAACCTCCAGTTGCCGTGTGCTATTCCTGTTGCTTCGCGATATGTTACAAATACCCGAGGTGCGACATGTTGGCATCCCCATGGATCAACAACTTGTCCACTATGCCAGTTACCTCGTTGCCGGTATTGTTCTCTTTTCTCGTTCCCGTGTTCCGGCATCCCTGTGATCAAATCACCCTGTGTCTGGCCAGACGATGATGGATACCGTAACACCGAGAGGGCCCAGAGATATCTCTCCATCGTCGGAGGAGCAAATCCCAATCTTGAGCTATCAAGTTACTTGACATACTTTTCCATGAACCCGTAAGCCGCCGTAATAGCCACCCATTTACGGATGACGTTTAACAAACCCCAAAGTTCATGAAGCAAGCATGAAGAAACTCGATACTCTCATGGCCTAAGGAATCATGCAAACATTAACCATCTCTGTGTTATTAACCATTAACTTATGACGAATGAATCTCATAGCATAACATCAATTCGGGTCGATTCAACACAAATGTTCTTCTAACATTGTGCCCTCAAAATTGCCGGCATAGCCATGCCCATGATCAGGAAAACAGGATCATCATGCAATACTTGAGCCAGTCTTAGAGGCCAGACTAGGAATACATTTTACCATTTATTATTCCACACGTGCATATGAGTCTTCCTTCGAGCCTCGTGGTTATTGCAGACTCAAGAACCGTAGCAGTTATAGCATGGAACATAAACATAATTATGAACAGGGAGATAATCAATAACATTTATTATTGCCTCTAGGGCATATCTCCTACACTTTAGTCCCGGTGGGTAACACCAACCGGGACTAAAAGGCCGTGTTTCATTTTGTGTTTTCATTTTCTTTTATATTTATATTGTATTTTCACGCGGTTACACATATTAATATACAACATCAGTACAAATTATGGAAGAACAACATCCAACATCAGTACAAATTAGCTAGATGGATGCAATAGACCAAGTTGAATTAGAGGAAAAATATGTATTTTCCTCTAATTCAACTTGGTCTATTGCATCCATCTAATTTGTACTGGTATATGTCATATAACATCTCATCATCATCTTAATCAAGTCATCATCATTCAACATCCAACAACTCATCATCATCTTAATCAACTCCTCATCATTGTAGTTATCACAAGGTTGAAACACTAACGACTGCTCTCTCTTAGGTAAAAAAGCATAATAAAGGCGAACTCCAACATCTCCCCATTGAAGAACATAGATCAACCTATCTCCAACTTGTGGGATGCGCAAGTATTCCTCTCCAAGTGGTATCGTGGATGCTTGTATTGCATTTCACCATCCTGTGATTTTCAGGGTTTCTTCAATTTGAGATATCATGTATCTACCATTGTAATTAATCGGGAGTGGCCGTAAGCTAACCATTTGCAAATCACCATTTTTCAACATCCATTTAGGCACGGTCTCTGGGGGGGAGTACCTATTGAAGAACATTAGTAATAATAACATAGTTAGCAAACTAGTTTTGCTTAAGAACAATTAATGTATGAAAAAGATGGACTAGTGACGCAATGGTAAAAAAATCTTACAAAGTTGTTTGAAGTGATGTTATAATGGTTCAACTTGTGCACTAGTGGCACATATCCATGATAAATATTCCCAGTCATGTAATGTTTAGCATGATACTCAACATCATCAATAAATGATATCAGATGATTTTTCTCCAACCAAGTAAGCTTGGAGCCATAACTATAGTAGGTCCGATCAATTATCTGTCGGGTAGTTCTTGTAGCATGGAAATAAGCTAATAATTAAAAATAAAGAAATTTAGTCAGCATGAGTACCAAATACTTTTTAATAATCAATATAAATTACCTAACAAATCTGTTGACAAACGCACCTGGAGGTAGAACTGGAATCAAGTCATCCTCCGCATGCACCCAAATTTCTATATTATTATCACGAACATCATCATTACCAAGATCGAAGGTAATGTTCATGTCCTCATCCAACCCATACGCCTTGCAAAATGCTCTCCAATTAGAACAACCAAAATATGTGTGATCTTCGTTACTTTTCACCTTAACAACAAAAGTGTAATGCTCTGTTCTTAGGTGAGCTATCTTAGGCTCAGTACTATCCTTCTCTTTGAAATGGAACTTATCCAAGACAACGAATCTTGCATGGCAGGGAACGCACTAGTCGAATTGTACAAAAGAAAATTAAAGGTTAATTAAAGCGAAAAAGCACACGTCATACTTCGTTAACAAAAAATACATGCCGTCTTTACATACCGTAATAATTGTAAAGTCATCCTATAGCTTGACGGTGAAGGATATACCGTTGTCTAGGTGAGGATAAAGGTCGCATATACCCCTGTCATCCCAGCACAAAGGGCACTCAGGGAACCTCCCCTCGTCGTCAGACGACGTCGACATTTCATGTGTTCATGCATGATTCTAAGATTAAAAATCGATGGTAATTTTTGTTCTTAATGCTCATTGATTCTAAGATTAACAATTTAGTATTTAAATAGACGGTAACTTTGCAAACGAGGTCGTCGGAAAATGTCACAAACATAAGCATGTGCAATATCTATGCAAGAGACAAAACATAAACGAACAACAATTGATGTACATGAGTCAAACACTAAGCGACGCTAGCTAGTATTAAGTAACTCATAAGCAACTAATCTAATTGTCAATATGTTATTTTTGCACAATGCATTGAAGAAAAATAGGAGAACTCATGCCCAAAAAAAAAAGATCCTGGCAACATTAACATGTCAAATAATATGTAGGACAACTCTAAAATCATCAACTACTAAGATCTTTTAGAGATTCAATACAGACTACATACGGATAGATAGACGCATTTTAGAGTGTAGGTTCACTCGTTTTAGAATTGTACAGAAGGGGGACGGGGGTGCTCACCTTGAGCTTAACAGAGCAGGGTGGCGGTCCGACGAGCAGCAGCGGCGGGTCCTCACCGGCGGGGCCCGACCGGAGCTGGGTGCGCGTGGCGGGGTCGGGGCGATGGGGCGAGGCGGCGGACGAAGGGGCACGGGCGGCGGAGGGGCGCCGGCGCCAGGTAGGAGAGGTTTGGGCGGCGAAGTGGCGACATCGGGATCCGGCAGCCTGGCGGCGTCGTCGAGGGTGATGGGAATGATTTGGGGGAGGAAGAAGAGGCGGTTATATAGGCCGCACCTTTAGTCCCGGTTGGTATCGCCAACCGGGACTAAAGGTCTCCCTTTAGTCCCGGTTGGATCCACCAACTGGGACTAAAGGTCTCCTTTTCAGCGGCCCAAATTTCGCGTGGGAAGGGACCTTTAGTCCCGGTTGCTGGCTCCAACCGGGACTAAAGGTCTATTTTCTCTTTTTTGCTTTGTTTTGTTTTTCTAAACAGGACACTTTCTGTTTTTAGATTTGGGTTAACTATTAGATTTATAGTTTTTGAATGAATTTTTTTGTTTTAGGTCACAAAAATTATAAACTTTCTGTTAGTGCCAGTAGTTTTCAAATTTAAATAGTTTAAATTTGAATTCTTTTGAAATTTGTGTGAATTACTAGTTTGTGAATAACTTTAGTTTAAAAATAGATTTTTGAGTGATTGTTTTTCCTGTTGTTCAATATTTGTCTGTTTTATCATTATGTTCAATTTTGGTATTTTTAGGATATTTTAAATAGGTGTTTTAATCAAAACCAGATTATGTTTAACTCTTTTACTTTTATACCTTCATTTGTTTTAATCAAAAGCAGTACAAATGAACTCTGAAAAGGTTAAAACTTGGCATGGTATCATCATTTCATCTACATAGCATGTGCTAAAAAGTTGAGAGGGTTACGGCAAAAACTGGATGCACTTTGTATACAAACTGGACCATCTCCTTCGTAGTAAGAGGGTTTCGGACGAAAACTCATCTGTTATAAAGGCATTTTATTTTTTTAACTTATTTGAACTCCAGACTTTTTGTGCATTCAATATGCACCATTCAAAGCCACATCCTCAAATTTCAACCATTTCTAACTTCATTTGCTATTTTTCATGCATTTAATGATTTTTTGAGCTAAATGACCCTGAAATTAAAAAGCACTAAAAATGAACTCTGAAAAGGTTGAAACTTGGCATGGTATCATCATTTCACACACATAGCATGTGCTAAAAAGTTGAGAGGGTTACGGCAAAAACGGGATGCACTTCGTGTACAAACTGGACCATCTCCTTCGTAGTATGAGGGTTTCACACGAAAACTCATCTGTTACAAAGGCATTTCATTTTTATAACTTATTTCAACTCCAGACTTTTTGTGCATTTAATATGCACCATTCAAAGCCACATCCTCAAATTTCAACCATTTCTAACTTCATTTGCTATTTTTCATGCATTTAATGATTTTTTTTTAGCTAAATGATCCTGAAGTTAAAACGCACTGCAAATGAACTCTGAAAAGGTTGAAACTTGGCATGGTATCATAATTTCACACACATAGCATGTGCTAAAAAGTGGAGAGGGTTACGGCAAAAACTGGATGCACTTCGTGTACAAACTGGACCATCTCCTTCGTAGTATGAGGGTTTCGGACGAAAACTCATCTGTTACAAATGCATTTCATTTTTATAACTTATTTCAACTCCAGACTTTTTGTGCATTTAATATGCACCATTCAAAGCCACATCCTCAAATTTCAACCATTTCTAACTTCATTTGCTATTTTTCATGCATTTAATGATTTTTTTGAGCTAAATGATCCTGAAGTTAAAACGCACTGCAAATGAACTCTGAAAAGGTTGAAACTTGGCATGGTATCATAATTTCACACACATAGTATGTGCTAAAAAGTTGAGAGTGTTACGGCAAAAACTGGATGCACTTCGTGTACAAACTGGACCATCTCCTTCGTAGTATGAGGGTTTCGGACGAAAACTCATCTGTTACAAAGGCATTTCATTTTTTTAACTTATTTCAACTCCAGACTTTTTGTGCATTCAATATGCACCATTCAAAGCCACATCCTCAAAACTGGATGCACTTCGTGTACAATCTGGCCTATCTCTTTTTCTTCGCGTGTGTCCCTTTTTCTTCATGTACAATCTGGCCTATCTGTTTTTCTTCGTGTGTGTCCCTTTGCGCCGTAAGTTACTTTGAGCTCAAGTTGCATATAAATCAAATAAACTCCCACATAATTACTCCCAAACTAAAACCCAGAAATCAGTATAATTATAGAGCATTGCACGAGCTAATCTAGCAATGAGAGATGAAAAAACAAAGTTGCTAACCTTTGTGAACATTTGGATGGATGGGGTGCCTCAAATCTTGACAAATCTTGGCAAAAATGGAGGATGAGCTCGAGCAAGGGAAGAGAACAGAGGAGAGAAATGAGAAAACAGAGAGCTTCGGCTCGGGCTGGACGAAGCACTATTTATAGTGATACCTTTAGTCCCGGTTGGTAATACCAACCGGGACTAGAGATAGATCTCTAGTCCCGGTTGGTAACACCAACCGGGACTAAAGGGGCTCGCAGGGGCCCCAGCCTGACGCAACCCTGCCACCACCCCTTTAGTCCCGGTTGGTGTCACCAACCGGGACTAGAGGTTCCTCATGAACCGGGACTAATGCCTAGAATCATGAACCGGGACTAGTGGACACATTAGTCCCGGTCCAAAACCCGACCGGGACTAATGCTCCAGTCCAAAGGCCTGTTTTTCACTAGTGTGGATCAAGGAGGCGGAGATCGTCATCGAGTTGTACGTGTGTTGAACGCGGAGGTGGCGTCCGTTCGGCGCTAGATCGTGATTGGATCGCGGGACGGCTTGCGATTTGGATCGCGAAGATGTTCGACTACATCAACCGCGTTTCTTAACGCTTCCCGCTTAACGATCTACAAGGGTATGTGAATCCGATCTCTCCTCTCGTAGATGCACATCTTCTAGATAGATCTTGGTGAAAGCGTAGGAAATTTTTTGTTTCCCATGCAACGTTCCCCAACAAGGAGGGCAGCTCGTTGCTTTGTGTTGTGTGCGGGCCTGACCTTGGAGAAATGGCCGATTTGACCGTTTCTCCTAGGTCAACTTTTTGCTGCTTTAATTTCCATTTGGGTCTGGCTGGAGAGCTAGTGCAGGAAACCAAACATGCAAAAAAAAAGTAAAAGATGTGGCATCGGGAGGAATTGGCCAACCTCATGTAGGCAACCAAACACACCCTGACGGTCTCAATATTGCCTTCTCTTATCCATTTGAGTTTCCCTTGGAATTATTATTAATTGTCTGACTTTTTATGCTTCTAGGCACAGCCATTATTGGTTGATGTCATGGAACTGAAATGTGGCACGATACATAGGATGACTAGTTTGATGTGCTAATGTGCTGAAATAGTTCAACGTGTAAGAATACCATCTGAATATATAGTTTGAGAGTTTGTGCTGTTTGATTATTATTATTTTGTATGGAAAGTATCCGGCTACCAACACAAGTAGGCACCCACAGACTACTGTCCATTTGGCTATAGGGATTCACACATGTGAATAACATGGACAACAATTAAAATGACGGTGATGCCAAAGGCAAAATTACTTCTTTTCAGATTGTAAATGATATCCAGATGATCCAGGTGTTGAATATGGTGTGGATACATGTGTGCCTATCTGGCCATGCTTAGAGTTCTCCTTGGTATAGTTGTTTCAGAATTAATAGGCTGAAAGCAATATATTAGTAGTCCCATATTCTTGTTATAAACATCAGTCATAGCCCCACCCCAACAAATTACAGTGTCAAAAGGCTTCAAGGATTTAGTTTGTTACTTTGTTGTCATTGTTATTCCTAGGAGATGTAGCCAGGAATATGATATCTGTCACAAATATCTTCTTTACATTGCTGGGTTAGTCATGACTCATGACTTTGTACGTACATCTTGTTCATACATTGTTATATCGGTGCTAGTATTAGTTTCTGAGTGTATCTGTATCAGGTTACTGGCAGATCGACGATTTTGTTTTCTCCAGGTGAAGGCAAGGAATGGCTACTGCAGTTCTCGTCGCTGAGTTTGTCACATCGCCTTAATGTGGTCGGCGGTGTATGTTAGTTATCTGAAAGAACTTACTAAGTTTCTAATGTCACAAGATGCTTTTGAATACCTAATCCAGGGAATTTCAGCTTCCCCAAGTAATATTTCAAGTCAGATTTCGTTGTATCTTACTTGTTTTTACATGGTTGTGCTTGGCCGCTCTTCTCTTCAGATAGGAGAAAGTTTTGGAGTGCATTTCCAACTTGGTTAACCATCATCAAACAAGAATGGTTAAGAAAAGGAAGAATAATACCTTGCAAAAAAGGATAATCAAGATTGATTTTCTTCTGCAGATCTATTCAGATACAGATATAATCAAAATCCAACCGTTGTTACAAGTAAACAATTATATATCTGAATAGATCTGTCCGGCGCTTACGCCTCTACGAACGATTCCAAGTTGATGCCTAACTCCAAGTTGTGCTGCCATTTCATATGATATGAATATCATAATTTTCTTTCTATTAAATTGCTTTATGACCCAACATTCTTCTTTCACATGCAGTCACGCAATTTCAACAATTCAATTTAGAGGAACGGTAGGCAAAAGGAAAGGCTATCAATTAAATTACCTAGCTATGTATAATGGCGGCCTCTCCCAAGCTTGTCTTTGTTGCACCTGCCTATGCAGGCACACCATCTCCATTACCCCAGCCTTGACGATTGCTGCAGCATAAACAATAACAATTGGACTATTTTTTATAAGCAGACAAATAAACAGTACATGGCTTGTACAGCCTAGAACATGAATCATAGAATAATTGCGCAATACTAAAAATGACGGGACAAGGCAAACACAGACTTGTGATGAACTCATACCAATAATTTTGTTACCACCGATTGATGCTTTATGGAGGAGTGCTTCGAGCACAGTATATCTGACACGATCGCCAGCGAGGACATAGAACGGTGGTGGTTCTCTTCAGTGCCGTCACATACCTTAAAGATTCATTAGGCGATGGGATCTATTTTTCACGCCCCATAAATAGCCATGTTATTTGTTTAAGGAAGTAATCGCATCCAATAATACCAGCTCATGTAGCTCTAACCAGTGATTGGATGGTTAGGAGGGTGGTAGTACCCCAGCCCACCGGGAATGAAACCCCAGGTTTGATGCTTTGGTATCTCATTAATGTGGATTATTATTTCAGTGGGAGGTGACCTTTCCGTCGATAGCGAGGCGCCTGTGGCGACTTTGTCAATCTTGAAGCTCCGCAACTTCACACTGTGTGAGTGCGTATGTGTGGTGGTGTGAGTGTGTGTGCGCATGCGTCTACGCTGTAATCGGTGTTTCTCAAAAAAAAATCAGAAGGAAATCTTGGCGCTATTTTAGACAATTTTCTAAACATCCATTATAGAGAAACAATGTTTACGTGTACTCAAAATATCTGCATACTGATATGTGTCTGTTTTAGAGGAAATCATGGCGCGATTCTAGGAGTGGAAGGAGGTGTGCGCGAGGAGTTCATGGAGAGTACCTTTGGACTTGGCTAGACTGCCTAATATGCATCGCAGTGATGCGGGAGGAGGCGAGCCACCGCCTCGTCGTGGCGAGCCACCGCCGCGCTATCTAGGGTTGCTGCGTCTGCATGCGTGTGGTGTGAGTGGGTGAGTGGCGTCTCGGTCTGGGCTAGGGCGCTGGGCGTATGTGTGTGTGCGTCAACAACGAGTTCGTGGCTGGCTGCTAGATCGGTTAGTGCTTCGTGGCCTGCGTGGCCCATTTGTGGCCTGTCCCGATTTTACCAGCAAGGCACACAGGCCGGAAGACACAAGCGTACACGGTGGAAAAGAAAACACAGGGAGACACACACGAGAGATTTTTTTTTTGGTGCCGTTCAACTTCGCTCGGCTTTTTTCCTTATCTTTACTAGCAAACATGCCCGTGCGTTGTAACGGAAGAAAAAAATCATAATCTCGAATGGCAATGATCACATTTTACTACATCATCGATATACACTATCACTCTCATTTTTATGAAATCGTGAACAATTTTTAAAAATCATGAATATATTTTAAAACTCATGAACATATTTGAAATTGTGAATATTTTTTAAATTCACGAACATTTTGTAAAATCAATAACGTTTTTTGAATTCATGAACATATTATACTATTTGCAAATATTTTTTGTTTAATCGGCGAACATTTCTAGAATCGACTAACATTTTTTGGGGATTTGATGAAACAGTTTTCTAAATTAATGAACATTTTTCAACTGCATGATCTTTTTTGAATCAGCGTATATTTTGTGAATCAATAAACTCTATATTTTAATTTATGAACAGTTTTATTTTATTCTATTTTTTTAATACATGAATATTTTGGAATTGGAGGATTGTGATTAGTAATAGGGGGATGAGGGGGCCCACCCCCACTTGAAATCAGGAGGGAGAGAGAGAGTTAGTCTGGAAGGTTAAGTAAACCTTTGTAAGTCTTTGTAGGTCTAGCATTATTGCTAACTAGTAGAACGCCCGTGCGTTGCTACGGGCTACGATACATATAAATGAATCAAACAAATGATTAAATTCGCTCTCCCTCGTACGGTCTGGGCGTGTTTGGACATCAAAGGGTGGCCAGCGGGCTCCCCAAAATTCAACCATCTAAACAGTTTGGGCTCCCCTAAATCAAGACCATATGTGGGGGGAAATGTGGTTGTCCGGACTATCTGCCATGTTATCTCCAACACGCAGATCCAACATAAAACCCCAACCCACGACACACCATTCCCTTTTCTTGTCGGACACTTCCCTTCTCCTTTAAAACCGGATGACACCCACCTCACCTTCATCATGGCCGCATCCTGATCAAAGTTTTTGCCACTGAATCCATGCCTTCCTGCCTAGAAGGCCGCATGCTGATCTGAAGTTCTAGCTTAATGCCTTCTTAAAATCATATTTTTCCGTTCAAGATAATTAACCTAATAACCCTACATCTAGACACAGAGATTGTCCCTCGATTTGCAAAATACTCCCGATTTGGGCACTATCTTGGAGAGAGGCTCGGTGAAATAGACATGTCTTGCAAAGAAATATAAGACCGTTAACGGTCTTATATTTCTTTAGAGGGGGTATAAACACTGCATATTCTAATCAGGTATCTATTTAAATGAATCCTTTTACATTGAAAGATCTATTTCAGTAAAAAGAATCTCAAACCTATATTTTCCCAGTTATGTAGTTAAATCATCTTAGCATTTCATCCCCTTCCTAAAAGCACGAATGGACCAGAGTATACGAATTAGAATCAGAAGTAGACCTCCAAAAGGAGGTAGGACACAAAAACCGGAACCATCACTGGTAGATGCAATTGGAACGAGTAAGCAAACCATTGTATCTTAGGAACAGAGGAATGAACCTAATTCATGTGTCGGACCATGCCATCACTTAATTTCCATTAGATATATTAAAAAATCAGATATTGAAAATAGTATATGTATACTTCACACTATAAAACAAATAAATCCAAAATATAAATGGCAAATAATTATACGTAGCAAGCTAAGGACATGAGTGCCCTCACCATGTTACAGTAGACCTAACTTTCATTTTTGCTTCTGATAGGCTTAAATTCAGAGCAACGATCAGCTGTTTGGAACTGTTACAAAGTAGTACTTGCAATCTTCATCCATGAGCCACAAACTAATGGTTGTTCAAAATTCATGGTTCCTCCTCTCAATCTGCATCTTCACAAACAGAACAAAAACATATGATCTCCATGTTACTTGTAGTAAGCAAAACAACAGAATTGCAAAAAAAAAAAAGATATATAAAAAATAAATATATAAGAAGTGTAGAAGCAGAGGAACAAAGATTGCAGACCTATGGATCTTTGCTGGTGGCTTTCATGAGGTCGCCTGCATTTCTTCTTCCTCCTACTTCCTTGCTGTAATTGTCCTAAACAAAGGAATAGATACATAACCACTCAGTCTAGTACAATAACAACATCTTGGAAATCCAGAACTACTACATATATGCAAGGAAAGGGAAAATCACCCAAAGGCAGATGTAAACATGTAGCAGGGTTAACTCAAAAGGAAAATACTCCTAGACGGACACATCACATGGACTCTGATCCGAGTCCTTCCCTTGAGCGGACACAACACAGGGACAGTGGGAGGACGGAGGTGGAGTAGGTACATAACAGATTTCCAAAGTCTTGTGAATATCTCCACAAATATTAGTTGGTAATATCTAAAACTGAAGAAAAAAGGATTTCAAATTTCTCAAGCAAAAAGGCGCACACCAATAAATAACTGAAGCTAAATTCTAAAATGTTGGCAGCAAATGTAGAACTTTGATATTCTGTACTTCATATGACAATAAAAAAAATAAGCCAGGATGAATCAACTCAAATAATTGGACAGAATCATCTTCATTATTGTTCAAAGGAGAGAACGAAATTAAAAAGCCTTTAATCAGAATTTGGTAGTCAACAACCATTGCACAAATTTCAGTTTTATAAAGTACAATAGTTCATTTCGCATAAAGCGAGATGGCAACATTCTAGAAACAGAGATGTGACCGTGTGTTCATCTCAAGTCCAATTGATTGCCCGTGCGTTCCTACAGGGGCATACATCTTCCAGTGGTTTAACACAAATCGCACATGTGTCTTTGAGATCCTCGTGCACATCAGGTGGCATTATCCTCCCTCCCTCTCTCCTTCTCTCTCTCTGAGGAGAGTGGCCAACACACTCAATTAAAACAGCATCGCTGACGGACCAGCGACCGCTGTTGTAACGGGAAAGAAGGGTAGAGGCGAGACGGGAGGGAATTTGCCAGAGGAAGGCATCGCAAAGCAGGTCACCACGAAGTTGTCTACATCATCACGCCTCCAAAGTTACATTCTATGTGATTGTACTTGCAACTCTATGCCTATGTAAACAAGCTATGAGGCATGAAAGCTAACAAGAAAAATGCAAAAGAAGCGCTCATTATAATCAATATTTAGTACAGGTTGTTTTGCTTTGGCGTTGTCTCCACCATCTCTCCTCCACGCCACGGCGAAGCCCATCCCCGCTATCCCCGCTGCCTCCCCTTCCCTCCACGGCGTCGCCCGACGCCTCCTGTCCCCACCACTACGCTATCCCCACAATCTCTCATCCACGCCACGGCGAAGCCCGTCCCCGCTGCCTCCCCTTCCCTCCACGAGGAGACGCCTCCTGTCCCCACCGTGACATTACCCCGACAATCTCTCATCCACACCACGGCGAAGCTCGTCCCCGCTGCCTCCCCTTCTCTCCATGGCATACCGCGCACCCTCTTCTCACCGCCACGGTGTCACCTGCCTCCTTCCCTTCATGAAAAACTCTCGCACCGCCGCCTCGGCAACGATCCCGCGCGCCCGCCGATCTAGCATCCTAGGCAGCTTATCCAGTCGATCGATGCAGAAGGGCTCGCCACTCTCCATCAAATGTAGTTCGAAATTTATGCACAGAGAAAAACTTGCTTTGGAATGTAGATTATCCAGGAAATTAGCACAAGTCCCCTGAAACACCATATACACAAACAAACATGACGGAACAAGCAATCTGTACAGTAGATAAAAACAAATATGTGAAACTTCATACTACGACTTGAAACACACAATCATGCGTAATAGACACAACTGATGCCTACTATCTCTAATACAGGTGTCGATTATCCCTTCTAGACATCACGATTATCCCTTCCATACATCACACGTCGATCATCCCTTCTAGACATCTCGATTGCTAGGAAAGACCATATCTATTCTCAGTAAATTGTCGGACAAATTTCATGCCAATTAATCACCCCATTATTTTGTGGCGAATATCTGCATTTTTTATTAGAAATGTTGCGATTAATAGTTAAAAATTCTACATATATTAAGTAGTTCCTATCGTAGGTAATTGATTTGTATTTGATGATATGTCACAAGTACTCACGTGCTGCAGGATGACCTGGGTTGAATGCAAGGGTGTGTAATTTGAAGTTTCCAGATTTTTCTATTGTCAATTTTAAAAAAAGCTCGACAGAACACAGTTCCACTTTTGCCAATAAAAGAACAAATAGCACACAAGAGCCATCATAACCTGCCACCGAAGTATTTGAACGGATACTTATTAGACGGGCAATAAGGTACACTTGTCTTACGTATGATGTGACGATGTTGCTGGCTGGATCACCCGAGCGTGATGGTGTATGTTCTGTACCGCGTGGTTGTCGTGCTTGTGAAAGAGCGTTTAAGAGTCTTGGACTCGTCACACATCAGCACCTAGTACAGGTAAGAAGCATGGCATCAGCACATTTAACTGACAGTAAATCATGAAAATGCACTTGTAGTTCTTCATGTAACCAGCGATGATAATACATCCCAGCAGAATCAGAGGGTGATATACTGAAGTATGTGATTAATTCAATGGAATTGAATGTGTGTATTCAATATAAGCATTCAATCGAACAGGTGATGGTAGGAGAGAAGCAGTAGTACACATCACGTCATTACCTTGGCGTGATGCTCATAGGCTTTGATGGGCATATGCCTGTGCTCGCGGGTGTCGACATGGTGACACCAACCTCACCGGCGCTCACCCCGCTCCTGCCGAGAGGGCTGCATCAGGTGCGGAGACCACAAACTTACTGATGTCGTCGACCTCTTCCTCAATAGCCAGTTGCAGCACCACATCACCTCTGATGGTGGATCCGAGGACCCTTGGTTGTTCCCCTGCAAGTTTTGAAACGCAGCAGGAGGCCAGTCATAAGTACATAGCAAACTGTGAACATTAGTCTATGCATGAGGGAAGGTTAGGGTTTGGAGAGGTACCTGGGGAGAGGAGGCCGGAGAGGTGACACTGAGCTCGGACCGCCACTCACGGAGCATCTGGTGGACCTACTCTTTGAGGATGGCAGCGTCGACAGAGTGGCTCTCCTTGCAGATGGACTGGAGACAAGAGAAGATCTCCTGGAGGTCATCAACACGCGGGTCTTACGCGATCGTTGAACTGCAAGTGCCGCAACGACGTGCCGCGACAAGGAGCGACCCTTCCACGTCACAAACTAAGCATGTATAATGTACATGTCAATAGCAAATGAGGTCCTAAAAACAAAGCGAGATCTAGACATAACATATGCGTAATTTTCTATTTTTTTTATATTTTTACAACATCACAATAGATACATTAAAAGTGCACCAGAATTCGTGGCAGAACAGCTGACAGATGTAGAAGTCGTACCTCCAAAAGAAGCACTCTTTGCCGCTGAAGTCGGACGGAGGCCGGCGATGAACCCTCGCCTCCTGCCTCGTTAGTGGGCGTGGAGGCGGGCCAGCAGCGCCCTGAGCTCACCATAGGCAACGTTCACTGACTCTCCTGGAGGTATCATCCATGTTTAGCAACAATTAATGTTGTTTGCACAGTGTGAATTGTTACAACAGATAAAATAGACAACAAAACAGAATTAGCAATAACATTGGTAGACTTTGCTTACTTGATCGATAAAGCGTGAAGACATGATGAAACATCGATTAGCAATTAGAGTAGAAACCAAAACCTCATGACCCATATGTTCTCCGATCATGCTACCAAGTCAGACTTCACCCCTTTATCTGATCTAGCAGCTATCAAGTACACATGATTTATGTACAAGATATATTATCCTCGAGTAATGTCAATATAAGTGATGTAAATATAAAGGAGGAGTTCCAATTCTCTTGCAAGAATAAAAGAATCTGCGATAAGAAAAAGTTTTGAATCATCTTCAGTACCATGTAGTTGTGTTATTCACCAAGCCACAAAAAAAAACTCAAGTCCCTTTGATCCATTTTGGATTATTCACTGCAGTACTAAGTATTCACAGAAATAAAGACAAAGAAGCACTGGATCTGGAGACACAGCTAGAGGTGGTTCTGCACATCAGCCCATAAATAAATGATCAAATCCTATATCTGACCAAGACAAAATCAATAGAATTTTGGGGGTTCCAGGTCCAAGATGAAGTGAGAATGTAAAATGACATTCTCTTCTTCAATAAGCACATAATTTTGCGGTATCATACATCTGTTTACCAAACAAAATCACATAACTATTTCAACTCAGTTTCGTCCCTCTAGTTTAGACTGGATGTGAATTGAGTTACTGAAACATAAGACAAGGTCCCACTGTTGATGTACTATATAACTGAAAAGATGATAAGAGTCCAGGCTTCGATAGGACAGCTCTAAGGGATGGTTATCATGTCCAAACTTTTTGACGAATGCAATCAATCCTAACATGACAAAATAAGTTTCAGTCTAACTGAACATGTCGACTCTCCACTAAACTCTGCATGCACAAACAAGCTTTAGAAGTAAACTTCTGCAATCAACAAAAGCCATGAAATATAAATAAGAGAAAAGGAAAAGGAATTACTAATCAGAGGAGAAGAGCATTTGTGTTGTGACCATAAGTTTATGACCGGCATACTGACATAGTGATACCCATAAGGTTATGGAGGTAAACAGGCCATCACTTTTGGTACGAACCTAAATGGTGAAACGAAACGGAGACTACATAAGCTAATTTCGTTACAGTTGAAACTGAAAAAAACCAACACTCTCGCCATCTTACCAAAAGAATATACAATTATAAGCACTGAAGTTTTTCACATAGATAAATCTGCGTTAAATGCTGCCAGCAAATACAAATAGCACTAAAACGAGAAAATACCTTTCTGGATGATGGCCTTCTCTGTAGCCTACACAAACGCAAGAAGCAACGAAGGGGAGTAAGAAGTGTATGACACCGCCGCCGCCGTTCGTGGTCTCCTCGGAGACAGATGCAGGCAGAGAGAGGTGGGGAGAGGGATGTGGTGGAGATGGGCGAGGCCAAGAGGCATGACGTTGGGGCCTGGTGGTGGCCGCCTTCCATGATTGCTGCAGCGACCACGCCCTGCCCTGTTCGGCGGCGGTGTAGAACCCTAGACAGAAGATCGAGGGAGGTAGGGGGAGGAGTGGTGGCGGCGGCGTCCTAGGGGATCCGCGGCGGCGTCCCTGGGGATCCGTGGCGATGGGGCCTGGTGGAGATGAGCGAGGCCAAGAGGCACGACGTTGGGGCCTTGTGGCAGCCGCCTTCCATGATTGCTGCAGCGACCACGCCCTGCCCTGTTCGGCGGCGGTGTAGAACCCTAGACAGATCAAGATGGAGGGAGGTAGAGGGAGTGGTGGCGACGGCGTCCCTGGGGATCCGCGGCGGCGATGTCCCTGGGGATCCGTGGCGGCTACAGCGGCGGCGTAGAACCTAGACAAAAGATCGAGGGAGGTAGAGGCAGGAGTAGTGGCATGATTGTTTTCCATAAACGTGGGAGGGGGTGGTGGGAGGAGATACGAAAATAAACCGGACAGAAAAAAACCAGGCGAAGGTGGGAGGTTGAGACGAAAAAAACCCGGACGAAGCGGAAACTACCAAGTCGTCCCTTAGGAGTAGAGACTATACTACACCAAGTCGTGAACAAACTCACGCTGCATGGCCCTATTATTCAGCTAGGAATCAATGACCACGCACATGCACACGTCCATCCCCGTGTACACACGTCCAGACTTTTTAGAAAAACAAACATGCACTACACCCTACATACGTGCTAATGCAACAAAATTATCAAACAATCACTGCCAAATCTTGTTGCTGCTTGGTGCTCACCCGATCTTCGGTAGCTTGCTTGGTCTCCCTTTTACTGTCGGCGTCCGCGGTTGGTGCAGATGAACTCACGATCCAGTCGACGTGACCACCATTGCCTGATGACATCTCCATGTTGAGTTGCTGCTGCTGCCTGCTGGAGTCTGAGAGCTTCTCGGCTCCGCTTTCTTGATGACACATGAGCAGCCCCAATAAATGTCTTGAGTAGCACCTTGTACAGCCGGTTGGGTGATCTCTTAACCTTCATCTGCACCTTCCCAGTCCTGTCTCTAATCCACATGAATGTACCATCTAGCACTACTCTGTTTCCATCCTCTGATAGCTTACCAAGACTAATTATGTTACTAGATAAACTTGGTACAAAATATACCTCAGTCAGATGCAGCTGCTCACCACTCTTGCATTCAACAAAGACTGAATCTTTCCCTTCAATCAAGGCTGTAGACCCATCTCCGAGCTTCACATGGCCGCGGATGCTTTCATCGATCTCCTTGAATTTGCACCGCGAGCCAGTCATGTGATTCATAGCACCACTGTCAAGCCACCATGCATCAGCATCGTGGCCGGATCCATCTATGCACGGTTTGACGTGCTCCTCGTTCGGCATGAGGAAAGCGTTGGCCTTCTCCATGAGCTGCACTCCCGGCTTGGCCATGCCGAGTGTCGCCGCGGCCGGTGTTGCGGCCGCCGCAGCGTCGTGACGGCAGCCCTCCTGGCCGCTAGTGGTGTCGCTGTCATCGTTGCCGCACTCCCTGTGACCGGCGCCGTCTTGACTTGAATGGGCACTGCAGCTGCATGCATCACCAGATCCCGGAGCCGCGCGTTCTCATCAGTGATCACGCGCTGCACCTCCAAGAACATGGCCTTCTCCTTACTAGCATCCATCAACGCCTCAGCCTGTGTCCAGTACACGTCGGACATGGCGTGCAACTTCGCATTGGCCGCGGCCAGCTCGCCGCGTAGCCGCTCAGCCTCGGCCTCCACAGCTAAGGGGCGAAGCACCTCCTTCACCTTGATACCTTCTGGCTCGACGGCGTTCGCGACGTGCTCCTCCGCCATCGGTGCAAGCTCACATGCGACGGCCATCAGCAATGCCGGCTCGTCGTCGACGTCGGCGGCAGCTAGGAGCGCCTTCTCTTTCTTCCACGCCTCACACTCGGACTTGAAGTGTCCTTTCACCTCGCACTCGAAGCAAGTAATCTTCGACTTGTCAAACTTGCCGCGGACCTTTTTCTTGTCGTCGTCTCGGCCGCAGCCACCACCGCGCCCATCACCGTCCTTGCCACCGCCACTGGACCCTTCTCCCTTCTTCTTTTCTTTCTGGATTAGAGCCTCCAGCTCTGCGCGCGAGACCAGCATCAGCTTCTCGCCGTAGTCGCCACGGTCTTGGCGCCGCCCAGACTTGTTCTCCTCGAACGCCCGCAGACACCCGATCGCCACGGCAACGGACATCTTCTTGACGTCGCCCCATTGCTTGATTGTCCCGATTATTGGTAGGAAGCGATCCGGAACCGCCGCGAACAGCCGCTTGACAACGGCGCGCTCTGGCAAGTCCTTGCCAAGCACTCGGATTTCTCCGACGAGCTCAGTGAGTCGACGCCCGAATGCCCTAATGTCTTCACCGCCTTCCATGGTGAAGCGCTCAAAACGCCTTGTGAGGTGGCTGATGTGTGCCTGCACAACGCGCTCATCGCCGATACGCATGGTACGGATGGCCTCCCAAGCCGCCTTTGCCGAGTCGTACTCCACGATCGACATCATCAGGCCGTCGAGAACCGACTGCGAGATAACAGCCATGGCTCCCTGATCCTTGGCCTCATCGACGTCTTCTCCGGTGATCGCCGACCACACCCCCATTGGCTTGAGGATGATCTTCATCTTCACCGCCGACAGCTGATAATTACTCTCTGTCAGCTGCGGGTATTGGATCGGCACTCCGACGCTCCTCGCCGGCGCGGCCACGACGATCGTCCCATCACCAGAGCCACTGGCTCCGAGCCTCTTGCTCGGCGGCGTGTACTTTCCGCCGCCGCCGGTGTCGCTCTTCATGGGTGACTGATCTCCCATTGGTATACACCACCGCCGATTCGCCTCCGGCCACAACCAGGCTCTGTATACCAATTGTTGGATCACAAGCCGGAAGACACAAGCATACACGGTGGAAAAGAAAACACAGGGAGACACACACGAGAGATTTTTTGGTGCCGTTCAACTTCCCTCGGCTCTTCTCCTTATCTCTATTTATAGGCCAACAGAACTCAAACATAAAACCAGCTCCGAACGCGTAAGTCGGCCGTGCCATCCCATGTCCACCCGATCGTCGTGGTGTTGCCATCACGCGCACATGCAATCGTGCTAGCCCATGATCCGCTTGCGATGGCCTAGCTATCTAACAGAGACCAACTATACTGCGCCAAGTCGTGAACAAACTCACGCTGCATGGCCCTATTATTCAGCTAGGAATCAATGACCACGTACATGCTCACGTCCATCCCCGTGTACACACGTCCAGACTTTTTAGAAAAACAAACATGCACTACACCCTACATACGTGCTAATGCATCAAGATTATCCAACAGCGACGAAAACTAGCGTAACTAGCCAAGAGAGCATATATGCGTAGGTATAAAAACAAATTTGGACCAAATCAAGGTGTGGCGGCTGCCACACCTTGCCCACCGGGGTCCTCTGCCACTGACTGCATCGCCGACGACGACCGGATGATGCTACTTGATGTCGTGGTCGGCTGCAGCAGAGCAAAGATTTGATGGGAAGGCAACACCTATCCCGATTGCGCAATACTCTCCGACATGACTACGCCGCCTAAGGTTTGGATGCCGTTGTGGGCGCAACTACACGCCGTCCCGGTCGCCTAGAATGGAGATACACTTTCGGAATGATGGTGGAAAGGGAATGCAGGCGGTTATCGAGGGAACCAATTCATTGCTTCAATGGCGACGCCTCCGCTCCACTACCAGAAAACGAAATTTTTGTGTGGGCTGCAAACCGACAAGAATAAGGGGACTGCTACGCGTCCATCGGTGGATCCGTATGAAATATCCGTCACCCGAATGGCCGTTCGATTTACGCGCGCATCCGTCTGATCGGTCTTCTGCCGCGTCCCGCTTGTCTCCTCCCCCACTTATTAATTCCTGCAACAACGGCATTGTTGCAGAAACATTTATAAGAAAGATTGTGTTGCAGAATTTTTGTGCAACAGTGGTTGTGTTGCGGTTTTTTTTTTGCAACAAAGGTTGTGTTGCGGATTTTTTTTGCAACAAAGGTATTGTTGCAGATTTTTTTTTCAAAATAAAGGTATCGACGGATGAAAGTTTTGCAACATTAGTGATGTTACAGAATCTTTCTTGCAACAGGGAGGATGTTGCAAGAAATTGCAAGAAAAAAACACCGCCAGTAAAGGAGTAGCAGCGCCGCTGCTACTGGATCTAACCACCACAGAGCACCGCAACAACGCTATGTTGCAAAAAGCGTTTCTGAAACAGCAGTTGAGTTGTAGACCCGTACGCTTGGGTGCGGGTGCTATCTGACGTTGGATCAAAAGACGATCCGACGTACATAGAGCCGACGGACGTGGGCGCGAGATCGGCCGGCAGAAGGTAAGATTTTCCCCAAGAATAAGGTGGAAACCAACAGGAATATTATTTCCTGTCGGCCAGACGTCAGGGAAACCCGACAAGGATAGCTTGACAGGGAACTTGCATGGTTGGAATCTGTGTTCCCGCTGTAGGCACTAATTCTGTTGTTGCCAAGGTTAGTGGCGCCGATGATCCGGTCGTCGATGTTCTCACTAGAGTCATCACCACCGTTGGTCCCAACCAAATCACCATTGCCGATGTTTTCATCGGTTGCTTGGGATCCAATATGAGATGGGATTGTTGCCCCTGCATGGAAACATTCATTTATCCAAACCAAAAACATATGGAAGAATTTTTTTTTCAAAGGCAAACAACAAAAGGTTGCAGTCAAGTATCAGGTAAAGAATGTAAAGCATCGACACGTCCATGCCAAATGACATAAGTTTAACTCAAAGTAAATTTCCAACAATACCATGGACAATTGAAGTACTGATTGGTATAACAAAAAAATGTTCAAGTGTATCCAGAATCACAATTATCAAGGACAAGGGAAATTTTCTTCACAGCTATTGTCTAGACGATGCTAGGTTAGCAATTGAGCAGGGAAAAGAAATTTATAAAAAGTTGATGTGAAGGATAGCTAAGGAAATATTGCCATGTTTCAAATCTGAAACTAAACACGAGAATATAAGTACATCATTTTGTTCTATGTCTATTCAGAAAATTATGCACGAACATAAACCACCTTACCAATTAATAAGATCTAAGATATACATGCTATGGCCTGACACAACATTCAACACGAGGCCACTTCCACACTGGTGCATCCCTTGTTCTCATTCTAACATTACAAAGTATATCAGTTTTGATTTTCAATGGCTACTCAAACATCATAACACTCTTTTTTGCGATGGTTGGCCGACGTTCAGTCTGAAAAATACTTTAAGGAAGTAATGTACTTACATGTGGTTGGAAACTTGATTGTTGGCGTAGCACATCCACTGGTAGTCCTTTTCCTAGATCCTTGTAAAGGGCCTATGAACAAGTATGCAACCTAGCAAGTTTCAGTTGCGCTCAAGCACTCATCATACAGGCACAAAATAAAATAGTAAATAAAGCACACAAAATTTTGGCTACAATCTGCACCGAAATTCAAATTAACCAAACAATACTATAATTTCATCAGACTAGAAATCATTTTCATCATAAGTTGGTGCTACAAACTCCTCTTGATCTGATTCTTCCTCTTCATCTGATTCCTACAAGAAAAGAGAATGCATGGCCTAGAAAGTAGAAACCGATTAGTTTATTCAAGCCACTATTAGAAGGAATTTGACCAAACTGACATCCACTATACAAATATAATCATGCACGATCTGCCATTTAACAAATTCCGTGTTGAAAATGGAACATATCATTTATTTGATTATTTAAGCTCCAAGCATCATACTTAAGATGAGCTATTTAGCAGCAGCGATACAGATATAACAATTGGAAGAAAACAGATGTATACATAAGACAAATATTTAAAGCTGAAAATTTAATGCTTACCAAAAGCTTGCTGAAATACTTAAAATATGCAGTCACCAAGCTGGCTAACAAACTCCCAAAGTCCTATGAAGGGCAGCTTCATTAGCATTGTATAGTAGTCAGTAACTTAATCCATAGCTGACCATGCAGCTTCATAAACAATCTGTGCAGAAGTTCGAAAAACTACAGGGAAACCTACAAGCCTTATGGTTTCGAATTAGCTCTTAATGTAATATTTCAGTATTCCTTTCTTCCTAGCTGAATATAACTATACTTTCATAAAAGAGCTCCCTGCTCCCCCTCCAAAATCCAATCCTAAGTGCAAAAATGTCACTAGCTCTTTATATTTAGATTAGAAGCATACATTTGCTACTACTATTACCCAAGCTTACCAAATATGCATCAAAGACCGAGCTACATCCAGTTCAATTGAAAGAAAGAAAAACAAAACTAATGTCCTAAGCACTGTTTAAATAGAAGACAACAAATTTATTCAAGTGCGGATCGTGAGAACCAAGGGCAACACTTGAACAATAGAACCCAAATAAATCAGAGTTAGAAGAAATCACTGCAAAGGTCGGAGCACTCAGTCGAAGGCGCAGGTCGGCGCCGATGCCGCAAATTGGTAGATGGTTCGGGAACGGCAATGGAGGCACAGGCTGCTATAGGCGCGGAACCTGGATGCGGAACGAGCGGCGCTGGGAGAATACTGGAACGGCGGTCGAGTGACCACGGCGGCAGGGATGGTGAAGGCGACCTTCAAGCGGGAGGCGGCGGGTCGGTGGTCGATGACACAGGGACTAGGGCGAGGTTGGAGGAGGCAAGGGATTTGAGGGGGCGGAACCGTCGGCGAGGGATTTGGGGGCACATCCGACCGGTGGCGGCAAGGGTTTCAGGGGACGCGGCTAGATAGAGAGCACGGGCGGGGACTGATTTGAGAGATTGGGGATTTTTGTTCCTGGGCGTGCGGCGCGAGCTCACATGCACACTTGCTACAGTAAAATCAAAAATCTGATGAAATGACATTTGTGGAGGTCTCAGCAAAAAAAAAGAAATATCATGCTCAAAAGAACTGTTCTTGGAAGTATTTTGGAGCATTGATTTTTTTTTTTTTGCCATGATCTGCATGAATGTCATTTTGTCATGAAATTTTGCCCACATGTGAAAAAAACATCAATGTTTGTTGGCAAAAAAAATCAGATTTTTTTGAACTTATTATATAATTTTTCGAATTATACTGTATCAAAGGGTGTATGTGAGCTCGAGCTCACAAGAGCACTTTCGGACAGATACATTGCTATTTCTGCGCAAAACTTATATCTCGCTTAGTGTCAGTGCTCCTTCCGTTTCGCCTAAAGCTTTGTCCCCGCGCTGTAGCTACTGGACCAGCCCATTTTTTTCTATTTTTTTTCTTTCGAGTTCGCTGTGCTTCGTTCGCTGGATTTCGTTTGTGGTTTTCTTCTGGGGTTTTTTCTGTGTGAGTTTCTTCTCAGGTTTTCACTGTTGAGGCCCGGGTTTTTATGTATTTTCTTCGTTTTTTTATTTCTTCACCGGTTTTCTTGTTTTCTTTTTCTTTCTTTTCAGTTTTTTTTCTTTGTTCCACACTTTTTATTTTTTGCACTGTTTTTTCTCTGGTTCTCTTGTTTCCTTTTTTTCTTCTGTTTTCTTTTGTTACTTTCATTGGTTTTTTCTGTTCTTTTCTATTTCCTTTATTTTTCTTCTGTTTTTTTTTGTGTTTCTTTCTCAGTTTTCTTCGTTTGTCTTCGGTTTTGTTTTGTTTTGTTGTTTTTCTTAATATTTCTTAGTTTCCTCATGGGTTTTCCTGGTTTTTTCAGGTTTTTCGTTTTTCTTCGTTTCTTCAGTTTTCACCGCTTCTCTTTGTTTTTTCTATTTTTCTTCAACACATGTCTACATTTTTCATACACATTTGTACATTTTACGTATACATCAGAAATAATTTTTATAGATGTTTAACATTTTTCGAATGTATGATTAACATTTAAAAAAATTAATGTTTAATGACTACTTTTTTCATGCACATAGCACTTTTTCGGAATATATCAGGAACATTTTATAATACATGTCTAACATTTCTGAAATATATGATTAACATTTTTTTATACACAATCAATATTTTTTAAAATTTATTTTTTTATGTTCAAATTCTTTAATACATGTTCTACATTTTTTGTATAGATCAGGAACATTTTTTTATATGTTTAAAATTTTCTAAATCGATGATTAACATTTTTTCAAATATTTGTGTTTGATGACTACTTTTTTTCATACACATTGTACATTTTCTGTATATATCAGGAACATCATTTTATACACGGTTAATATTTTTGAAATATATAATTAACATTTTTTAGATACAAGATAAACATTTTTTAGTATTTATGTTTTTATTTTCATTTTTTTAATACATGTTCTACATTTTTGGTATACATCAGGAACATTTTTTTATATATGTTTTACAATTTTTAAATAGATGTTTAACATTTTGTCAAATGCATGATTAACATTTTTTAAGTACATGATCAATTTTTTCATACACATTGTATTTTTTTGTATACATGAAAACATTTTTTATACACACATTTAACATTTTCCAAATGATAGATTACCATTTTTCAAATATTTTATGTAGAGCATTTTTTGTAATATATATATTTAGAATATAAAAAATAAAAAATAAAAAAAGCAAAAAAAGAAAACAAAAAGGTGAAAAACAAACGAGGTTGAGGGCCTCCCGCGAGCTGGGCCAGCCCAGCCTCGTGCTTCGTCAGGCGAGGCTGCCCTACATCTCGCGTCAAGCACGACATAGGGGGCCCCTATTTCGGTGGGTTCTGCATTAGCGCACAGGAAAATTAGATATACCCCTGACGTGCATCGCCAGCCCGACAGTGCAAGGCCCGTTTTCCTGTAGGCTTGTGCGGGCCTGGCAGGTCAATAGGCCACGCACAGAAAATTTATAATTTCTGGTAGTGAATTGCCCACACCGCCGCACGGGAAGACCCTTCGGATGCCTTTGTTTTATGTCTGGCTTTTTTTTTTAGGGGAACCCTTCGATACCTGGTTGAACCAATGCGATATCGCTACTAATATCTTCGATGGATGGCCCTACTAGGCAGAACGACCCACACAAGCCCAATTTACGACAAGGCTCCAAAAAAGCCACGGGAATAGCTGCCCTCAAGAAGTTGCGGGGACAGTAGCACTCTAGAAAATTCCACGCGAATCCAATGGCCGGCGATAGTTAGAACGTGAAATCGGACGGATCCGGAGACTAAAAGCATGAGAGAGCTCCTAGGGTGCCCAATTTTAATGTCCTAGAAAGAAAAATGGAGTATACCTAGCTAAATATGTTAAACAACCAAGCATGGGTATCTAACTGGAAGCTCCTAGACGGAACGTTACGTATATGTTAAACAACCAAGCATGGGTATCTAACTGGAAGCTCCTAGCCCAGAAACCATCAAGGACACTTCAACGTGGACCATCACTGTTGCGGCGAGCAAGGTTGATCGGTCGTTCCCGACGGTGAATCGGTGATCACGCTGGGAAACAAGTAACAGATAGTTGTACGTGCATTTTTTGATACAGCGGCTCAAAAGAGTCACAACTATATATCTTGAGCAAACGCTGCCCATTTTGCAGGGACAGTCTCTATTACACAACCGAGGAATTCATCCAGGAGCAGTTTGACAAATCTTGTTATAGGCCTGTAAGTAAATTAAGATATCGGTTTTGCTAATTCATAGTCAACTGAAAGGAACCCTCCCCTCACCCGCGTCGCCCCTCGGTGGCGAAACACTAGAGCCGCCCATCACTTCCCCCTCCCCTCCCTCCGTCATGCCGCTGCCTGAGGGGTCGCCGGCCGGGCCGCGCGACCGCCGAGGAAGGTGGCGGCGGGGCTCCTCTCCACCCTTCGTGTGGGGGCCGATGGATCTGGGGCGGCAGCCCTAACGGCTAGGTCGTGGCCGAGGGCTCGGTGCGGGAGGTCGCCGACACACGAAGGCGCGTCCTGGGTCGCGTGGGCGATGAGGCGGCCGTGGCCGAGGGCTCGGTGCGGGAGCCGTCTCCGCCGACTCCATGCGCCAGATCTGAAGACGACGTCTTCTCCGCGTGCGGCTCGGCGAGCCTCGTTTGTCCGGGACTCCGGAGTCCTCTGTTTCGTCGGGCCTGCGGGCTGGGTGTTGTGCTTAGGGCCGAGGGAGCGTACCGGGGGAAACCCTTGGCCGTTGGTGACGGCCACGACGTCGACGACGGTGCGGGCGCTTTTTCCCTCTTGTGGGTGAAACCGAGGTCCATCCCTTCCCCTACCCCCCCCCCACGTGTCCCTGGTGAAAACCAGAAATCCTTCATTTTGGCGGTGGCGGCGCTCTGGCGTCGTCACCTTCATGAAGGCGCCGCCATTGGACAGTGGGGTGGCGGGCTCGGCTCTCGTGCGGGGGGTTTGGCCGCCATGGCGGACGGTGTTCTTCATGGGGCAGCACTCTAGTGGCAAGTGTGCCTGCCATTCTTTCCCGACGTCTTCTTGGCCTCCGTTTTGACAGCTTGGGTCCTATGCCGCAATTTGTGTTGACGGCGAGTGGTGCCTGTGTTGTTGGGGAATGTTGCATGGGAAACAAAATTTTCCTACGCACACGCAAGATCTATCCATGGAGATGTATAGCTACGAGAGGGGGAGTGTATCTACATACCCTTGTAGATCGCTAAGCGGAAGCATTTAGAAACGCGGTTGATGTAGTCATACGTCTTCATGATCCAATCGCGATCCGTCCCAATCTAGCGCCGAACGGACGGCACCTCCACGTTCTGCACATGTGCAGCTCGATGACGTCTCCGCCTCCTCGATCCAGCGAGCGAGGGCGGAGTAGTAGATGAGTTCTCCGGCAGCACGACGGCGTGGTGGCGGTGGTGGTGGAGCAATCTCAACAGGGCTTCGCCAAGCGCTGTCGCAGATGCGATCGGAGGAGCAAACGATCTAGGGAGAGAGGGAGGGCTGCACAAAGGCTTGGTGTGTGGCTGCCCTCCCTCTCCTCTCATATATATAGGGGGAAGGGAGGAGGGCCGGCCCCTCTAGGGTTTCCCTAGAGGTGGGGGCGGCGGCCAGGGGGGTGCCTTGGCCCCCAAGCCAGGGTGGCGCCCCCCTCCCCTTTAGGGTTTGCCCCCCCCCACCAGCCATGGCCGCATGGTCCTAGGTGGGGAGGGGCGCCCAGCACACCAGGGGCTGGTGCGCACCCCTCTTGGCCCATGTGGCCCCCCGGGGCTGGTGGGCCCCTTCCGATGGACCCCCGGAACCCTTCCGGCACTCCCGATACACTACGAGTGATGCCCGAATTCTTTTTGGTGACCAAAACGGAACTTCCCATGCATGATCTTTACCTCCGGACTATTCCGGAACTCCTCGTGACATCCGGAATCTCATCCGGGACTCCAAACAACATTCGGTCACCATCATACATAACTCATTAATACCATATCGTCATCGAACGTTAAGCGTGCGGACCCTACGGGTTCGAGAACCATGTCGACATGACCGAGACACCTCTCCGGTCAATAACTAATAGCAGGACCTGGATGCCCATATTAGTTCCTACATATTCCACGAAGATCTTTATCGGTCGAACCACGATGTCAAGGATTCAATCAATCCTGTATGCAGTTCCCTTTGTCCATCGGCATGTTACTTGCCCGAGATTCGATCGTCGGTATTTCCATACCTAGTTCAATCTCGTTACCGACAAGTCTCTTTACTCGTTCCGTAATACAAGATCCCGTGACTAACTCCTTAGTCACATTGCTTGCAAGCTTCTTGTGATGTTGTATTATCGAGAGGGCCTAGAGATACCTCTCCGTCATACGGAGTGACAAATCCCAGTCTCGATCCATGCCAACTCAACAGACACCCTCAGAGATACCTCTAGAGCACCTTTATGATCACCCAGTTACGAAGTGACGTTTGATACACACAAGGCATTCCTCCGGTGTTAGGGAGTTGCATGATCTCATGGTCATAGGAACAGATACTTGACATAAAGAATGTTGTAACAATAAACTTAGTGATACGATCAAATGCTACGCTTACGGTTTGGATCTTGTCCATCACATCATTCTCCTAATGATGTGATCCCGTTATCAAATGACAACTCATGTCTATGGTTAGGAAACCTTAACCTTCTTTGATCAACGAGCTAGTCTAGTAGAGGCTCACTAGGGACACAGTGTTGTCTATGTATCCACACATGTATCTGAGTTTCCGATCAATACAATTCTAACATGGATAATAGACGATTATCATGAATAAGGAAATATGATAATAACAACTTTATTATTGCCTCTAAGGCATATTTCCAACAATCTCCCACTTTTACTAGAGTCAATAATCTAGCTTTACATTGTAATGAATCTAACACCCATAGAGTTCTGGTGTTGATCATGTTTTGCCCGTGGAAGAGGCTTAGTCAACGGGTCTGCAACATTCAGATCCGTATGTACTTTGCAAATGTTTATGTCCTCCTCCATGATATAATCGCGGATGGAATTGAAGCGGCGCTTTATGTGTCTAGTTCTCTTGTGAAACATGGGTTCCTTGGCCAGAGCAATAGCACTAGCTTACCAAAGAGAGTCATCGGATCCAGTGCACTGGGCACGACTCCGAGATCCGTCATGAACTGCTTCATGCAGACACCTTCCTTCGCTGCTTCCGAAGCAGCTATGTACTCCGCTTCGCATGTAGAATCTGCTACCACGCTTTGCTTGGAACTGCACCAGCTTACCGCTCCACCATTCAGAATAAATACGTATCCGGTTTGAGACTTAGAGTCATCCGGATCTGTGTCAAAGCAAGCATCGACGTAACCCTTTACGACGAGCTCCTGATCACCTCCATAAACGAGAAACATTTCCTTAGTCCTCTTCAGGTACTTAAGGATGTTCTTGACCGTTGTCCAGTGTTCCACTCCTGGATCACTCTGAAACCTTCCAGCCATACTTATGGCAAGGCTCACATCTGGTCTTGTGCACAACATTGCATACATGATAGAGCCTATGGCTGGGGCATAGGGGACGACACTCACCTTTTCTCTATCTTCTGCACTTGATGGGCATTGAGTCTTACTCAACTTTACACCTTGTAAGACAGGCAAGAACCCTTTCTTGGACTGATCCATTTTGAACTTCTTCAAAACCTTATCAAGGTATGTGCCTTGTGAAAGTCCTATTAAGCGTCTTGATCTATCTCTATAGATCTTGATGCCTAATATGTAAGCAGCTTCTCCGAGGTCTTTCATTGAAATACTCTTGTTCAAATATATCTTCACTCTTTCCAAAAATTCTATATTATTTCCAATCAGCAATATGTCATCCACATATAATATTAGAAACGCTATAGAGCTCCCACTCACTTTCTTGTAAATACAAGCTTCTCCATAAACTTGTATGAACCCAAACTCTTTGATCACCTCATCAAAGCGGAGATTCCAACTCCGAGATGCTTGCACCAATCCATAAATGGATCGCTGGAGCTTGCAAACTTTGTCAGCATTTTCAGGATCGACAAAACCTTCTTGTTGCATCATATACAACTCTTCCTTAAGGAAACCATTAAGGAACACTGTCTTGACATCCATCTGCCAAATTTCATAATCGAAAAATGCAGCTATTGCTAACATAATCCTGATGGACTTAAGCATTGCTACGGGAGAGAAAGTCTCATCGTAGTCAACTCCTTGAACTTGTGAAAACCCTTTTGCAACAAGTCATGATTTATAGACGGTGACATTACCGTCCGCGTCCGTCTTTTTCTTAAAGATCCATTTGTTCTGTATGGCCTTACGATCATATGGTAAGTCCTCCAAAGTCCACACTTTGTTCTCATACATGGATCCTATCTCGGATTTCATGGCCTCTAGCCATTTGTCAGAATCCGGGCCCACCATCGCTTCTTCATAGCTTGTAGGTTCACCGTTGTCTAACAACATGACCTGCAAGACAGGATTGCCGTACCACTCAGGGGCGGTACGTGTCCTTGTCGACCTACGAGGCTCGGTAGTGACTTAATCTGAAGCTTCATGATCATCATCATCAGCTTCCTCTTCATTTGGCATAGGCGCCACAGAAACATCTTTCTGCGTCGTGCTACTCTCCAACCGAAGTGACGGTTCAACAACCTCATCAAGTTCTACCTTCCTCCCACTCAATTCTTTCGAGAGAAACTCCTTCTCTAGAAAGGATCCATTCTTGACAACAAAGACTTTCCCTTCGGATCTGAGATAGAAGGTGTACCCAATTGTTTCCTTAGGGTATCCTATGAAGATGCACTTCTTCGCTATGGGTTCGAGCTTATCAGGCTGAAGCCTTTTCACATAACTGTCGCATCCCCAAACCTTAAGAAACGACAGCTTAGGTTTCTTGCCAAACCATAATTCATACGGTGTCGTCTCAACGGATTTAGATGGTGCCCTATTTAAAGTGAATGCGGATGTCTCTAATGCATAACCCCAAAATGATAGTGGTAGATCAGTAAGAGACATCATAGATCGCACCATATCTAATAGAGTACGATTACGATGCTCGGACACACCATTACGCTATGGTGTTCCAGGTGGCGTGAGCTGTGAAACAATTCCACACTGTCTTAAGTGCATGCCAAACTCATAACTCAGATATTCTCCACCACGATCAGATCGTAGAAACTTTATCTTCTTGTTACGATGATTCTCTACTTCACTCTGAAATTGCTTGAACTTTTCAAATGTTTCAGACTTATGTTTCATTAAGTAAATATACCCATATCTACTCAAATCATCAGTGAAGGTAAGAAAATAACGATATCCACCGTGCGCCTCAACACTCATTGGACCGCACACATCAGTATGTATGATTTCCAACACATCACTTGCCCGCTTCATTGTTCCGGAGAACGGGGTTTTCGTCATGTTGCCCATGAGGCATGGTTCGCATGTATCAAGCGATTCAAAATCGAGTAATTCCAAAAGTCCATCAGCATGGAGTTTCTTCATGCGCTTTACACCAATATGACCTAAGCGGCAGTGCCACAAGAAAGTGGTACTATCATTATTAACTTTGCATCTTTTGGCATCAATGTTATGAACATGTGTATCACTACGATCGAGATTCAACAAGAATAAACCATTCACATTGGGTGCATGCCCATAAAAGATATTACACATATAATAGAACAACCATTATTCTATGATTTAAATGAATAACCGTCTCGCAATAAACAAGATCCAGATATAATGTTCATGCTCAACGCAGGCACCAAATAACAATTATTTAGGTTTAAAACTAATCCCGATGGTAATCGAAGAGCGAGCGTGTCGACGGCGATCACATCAACCTTGGAACCATTTCCGACGCGCATCGTCACTTCGTCCTTTGCCAGCCTCCGTTTATTCCGTAGTTCCTGCTTCGAGTTACAAATATGAGCAACCGAACCGGTATCAAATACCCAGGCACTACTACGAGAGCTAGTATGGTACACATCAATAACATGTATATCAAATATACCTTTTTTGATGTTACCAGCCTTTTTATCAGCCAGGTACTTGGGGCAATTCCGGTTCCAGTGGCCAGTCCCCTTGCAGTAGAAGCACTCAGTCTCAGGCTTGGGTCCAGCCTTGGGTTTCTTCACGGGAGCGGCAACTTGCTTGCCATTCTTCTTGAAGTTTCCCTTCTTACCCTTGCCTTTGTTGAAACTAATGGTTTTATTCACCATCAACACTTGATGCTCCTTCTTGATTTCTACTTCCATGACTTTAGCATCGCGAATAGCTCGAAGATTGTTGACACACGAACGCGTCATGCGTACCCTCGACGCCGGGGGTGATGCACCGCAGCTCACACCGAAGGAGGCCTGCCGGAAGCGCGATACGCAAGACAATCCGGCCGGCGCTTTTGAAACCCGACGCACCGCTTCTCCGGGATGGAACCCGTCAGGAGTCGCGGATGGACGATGGGCTGCCCTAGGTCGATTCGCTCGCCCCTAGGGCCTCGAGGATCGCCGCACTTCAATACGAAGAACGAACGAAGAACGAGAAGAAAGATACAAGGGAGAGGGATAAAAGTAGGGTAAAAAGATGTAGATTGATTTGTTCGATTGTGTGTTGTTTCAATCGGCCATCACCTCTTCTATTTAAGAGGTGGTTGGACTTCCCGTACAAGACACGGACCCAGATTTCCTTCCAAAGGGTCAAAAAACGCAGCCAAACTCGGACTTTTTCGATCTGCCCGAATCTGTGCGGCTATAGGCAAGCGGTAGTACCGTTCTAGGCACGGTAGTACCGTTCTGGGCTGTAGTACCGCTCTAGTACCGCTCTAGTACCGCTTAGGGTCTCGGGATGCCAGAAACTTTTTCGTAAGCGGTAGTAGACGCGGTAGTAGGAGCGGTTGTACCGCTCAAGCGGTAGTACCGCTTATTTGAGCGGTAGTACCGTTCTATGCTGTATCAGCAATCTTGTAACGGCCGTAACTTTTGCATACGATCTCGGATTGAGACGATTTTTATATCAAAATCGACCGATTCGACGAGACGAAGACAATCTGTGTAGACACTTTTCTCATATGAGGCCGTCTTGGGGGCGTAATCAGCCGAATAGTGTTCTGGATATAAAATTTCAGTACTTCGAACACAACTTCGGCCTTAGAGCTGAGCTCGGATGGCTATGGCCCAAATATCAAAGTTTCTCCTTTCGACGATACGGAACTTTCTCACTTTGAGCACTTTTCCATTTGAGGCCTTTTTAATTATGTTTTTGACCATGCCAAAATCTGGTGTCAACAGAGATTGACTTGTTCCTCCCTTGCATATTATAGTTCATCACGAAGAATTTGTAGCTAGGTGGCAGTGACTGGAGAACTCTGTCAGTGACCGTCTCAGGTGGAAGCTCAAGTCTCAACTGATTCAAGCGGTTGTAGTACCCAGACATTCTGAGTATGTGCTCACTGACAGAACTATTCTCTTCAATCTTGTAGGCGAAGAACTTATCGGAGGTCTCATACCTCTTAATCCGGGCATTTGCTTTAAATACTAACTTCAACTCCTAGAACATCTCATATAATCCATGGCGTTCAAAATGTTTTTGAAGTCCCGATTCTAGGCCGTACAACATGGCGCACTGAACTATTGAGTAGTCATCAGCACGCGCCTACCAGATGTTCACAACATCTGCAGACGCCACAGGAGGGGTTGGCGCACCTAGCGGTGCATCAAGGACATAAGCCTTTTGCGAAGCTATGAGGATAATCATCAAATTACAGACCCAGTCCGCATAGTTACTTCCATCATCTTTCAACTTAGCTTTCTCTAGGAACGCATTAAAATTCAGGGGAGCTACTGCGTGAGCCATTGATCTAAAACATAATTTGCAAAGACAACTTTAGACTATGTTCATGATAATGAGTTTAATTAATCATATTACTAAAGAACTCCCACTCAAATCAACATCCCTCAGGTTGTCTAAGTGTGACATGATCCAAATCCACCAACCCAAGTCCGATCATCACGTGAGATGGGGTGGTTTCAATGGTGAACATCTCCATGTTGATCATATCTACTATATGAATCATGTTCAACCTTTCGGTCTCCTGTGTTCTGAGGCCATGTCTGTACATGCTAGGCTCATCAAGTTTAACCCAAGTATTCAACATGTCCAAAACTGGCTTACACCCGTTGTATGCGAACAAAGAGTCTATCACACCCGATCATCACGAGGTGCTTCAAAACGACGAACATTCGCAACGGTGCATACTTGGGGAGAACACAATTTCATCTTGAAATTTTAGTGAGGGATCATCTTATAATGCTACCGTCGTCCTAAGCAAAATAAGATGCATAAAAAGATAAACATCACATATAATCAATAAGTGACATGATATGGCCATCATCATATTGTGCTTTTGATCTCCATCTCCAAAGCACCGGCATGATCTCCATCGTTACCGGCATGACACCATGATCTCCATCATCGTGTCATCACGAGGTTGTCTCGCCAACTATTGCTTCTACAACTATTGCTAACGCATAGCGATAAAGTAAAAGCAATTACATGGCGATTAATGATTGACACGCAAGTCATACAATAAATTAAAGACAACCCTATGGCTCCTTCCGGTTGCCGTACTCAATGACATGCAAGTCATGATAACTATTACAAAACATGATCATCTCATACATCAACATATATAAAATCACGTCTTGGCCATATCACATCACAACATACCCTGCAAAAACAAGTTAGACGTCCTCTACTTTATTGTTGCAAGTTTTACGTGGATGCTATGGGCAACTAGCAAGAACCGTTCTTACCTACGCAAAGCCACAACGGTGATACTCAAGTTGCCTTTTAACCTTCTACAAGGACCACCTCTGTCGAATCCGATTCAACTAAAGTGGGAGAGACAGACACCCGCCAGCCACCTTTATGCAAACAAGTTGCATGTAAGTCGGTGGAACCGGTCTCTTGTGCGAGGACAAGTAAGATTGGTCCGAACCGCTTCATCCCACAATACCGCCGAATCAAGATAAGACTAAGGAGGTAAGAAATCTGAACATCAACACCCACAAACACTTTGTGTTCTACTCGTGCATATCATCTACGCATAGACCTAGCACATGATGCCACTGTTGGGGAACGTTGCATGGGAAACAAAATTTTCCTACGCACACGCAAGATCTATCCATGGAGATGTATAGCTACGAGAGTGGGAGTGCATCTACATACCCTTGTAGATCGCTAAGCGGAAGCGTTTAGAAATGTGGTTGATGTAGTCGTACGTCTTCACGATCCAATCACGATCCGTCCCGATCTAGCACCAAACGGACGGCACCTCCGCTTTCTGCACACGTGCAGCTCGATGACGTCTCCGCCTCCTCGATCCAGCGAGCGAGGGCGGAGTAGTAGATGAGTTCTCTGGTAGCACGACGGCGTGGTGGAGGTGGTGGTGGAGCAATCTCAACAGGGCTTCGCCAAGCGTTGTCGCAGAGTCGATCGGAGGAGAAAACGATCTAGGGAGAGAGGGAGGGCTGCACAAAGGCTTGGTGTGTGGCTGCCCTCCCTCTCCTCTCATATATATAGGGGGAAGGGAGGAGGGCCGGCCCCTCTAGGGTTTTCCTAGAGGTGGGGGCGGCGGCCAGGGGGTTGCCTTGGCCCCCAAGCCAGAGTGGCGCCCCCCTCCCCTTTAGGGTTTGCCCCCCCCCCCCCCCACCAGCCCTGGCCACATGGGCCTAGGTGGGGAGGGGCGCCCAGCCAACCAGGGGCTGGTGCGCACCCCTCTTGGCCCATGTGGCCCCCCGGGGCTGGTGGGCCCCTTCCGGTGGAACCCCGGAACCCTTCCGGAACTCCCGATACACTACCGGTGATGCCCGAATTCTTTCCGGTGACCAAAATGGAACATCCCATACATGAATCTTTACCTCCAAACTATTCCGGAACTCCTCGTGACGTCTGGGATCTCATCCGGGACTCCGAACAACATTCGGTCACCATCATACATAACTCATTAATACCATATCGTCATCGAACGTTAAGCGTGCGGACCCTATGGGTTTGAGAATCATGTAGACATGACCGAGACACCTCTCCGCTCAATAACTAATAGCGGGACCTGGATGACCATATTAGTTCCTACATATTCGACGAAGATCTTTATCGGTCGAACCACAATATCAAGGATTCAATCAACCCCGTATGCAGTTCCCTTTGTCCATCGGCATGTTACTTGCCCGAGATTCGATCATCGGTATCTCCATACCTAGTTCAATCTCGTTACCGGCAAGTCTCTTTACTCATTCCGTAATACAAGATCCCGTGACTAATTCCTTAGTCACATTGCTTGCAAGCTTCTTGTGATGTTGTATTACCGAGAGGGCCCAGAGATACCTCTCCGTCATACGGAGTGACAAATCCCAGTCTCGATCCATGCCAACTCAACAGACACCCTCGGAGATACCTGTAGAGCACCTTTATGATCACCCAGTTACGAAGTGACGTTTGATACACACAAGGCAGTCCTCTTGTGTCAGGGAGTTGCATGATCTCATGGTCATAGGAACAGATACTTGACATGAAGAAAGCAGTAGCAATAAACTTAGTGATACGATCAAATGCTACGCTTACGGTTTGGGTCTTGTCCATCACATCATTCTCCTAATGATGTGATCCCGTTATCAAATGACAACGCATGTCTATGGTTAGGAAACCTTAACCATCTTTGATCAACAAGCTAGTCTAGCAGAGGCTCACTAGGGACACGGTGTTGTCTATGTATCCACACATGTATCTGAGTTTCCGATCAATACAATTCTAGCATGGATAATAGACGATTATCATGAATAAGGAAATATGATAATAACCATTTTATTATTGCCTCTAGGTCATATTTCCAACATGTGTGTGGTGGCTCTGGGAGGTGAGGCACTCGTTCCTGTCATCTTCCCTTAGGCCACCAGATGAGGCATGTCCATACGTGCTCTGGGGGCAGCATCTCCGCCTATCGACGGGCGCGGTGCCCTATGAGCCAGGGCGAGAGGGCATGGTGTGCCTTCTTTGGAGGCGGAATCAGATGGCGTGCCAGCCGTGTGTGTTCTCAGGGACTTGACGATAATGGGCTTCCTCCGGCGTTGGACCACTTTCCATGGTTTCCCTCCTCTTCGGCACGTTCGCGGTGGCGGCGGATTAGCTGTTTCTTGTGTGTCTTGTATCTTAAGCTGTTATGTTGCTCTGTAATTTTTTTTGTATTTTTTTGTTTTTCGTGGCCTTTCGGTCCGTAAGGGTGTCATTGATTTAACGCCGGGCCTCGGCCTTTATCTAAAAAAATCATAGTCAACTGAAACCTTTTGCAATCACTTTCTTTTAGGGATTTCACTAGTAGAAAATAGGGCTTTGGTCCTGGCCAGATCAGAGCATTAGTCCCAGTCGTGTTACGAACCGGGACTAATGGGAGCATCTGTCCCGGTTCGAGCGGCTAGGACGCCGGCCGGGCCTCGGCAGGCATCAGTCCCGGTTCAACCGGGACCTTTAGTCCCGGTTCCAGCTACCAACCGGGACTAAAGGGGTTGCTGCCCGTTAGTCCCGGTTTGTGTCTGGAACCGGGAATAAAGGGTAGGCCTTTAGTCCCGGTTTTAGATACAAACCGGGATTAATGTTTTGCATATATATATCAACGCCCCCCCCCCCCCCCATCTCCTCTGTTTTTTGGCCGTGGAAGGGTGGGAGGTGTGTGCTACTCTGTTCTCACCTCCTATGCACATGAGGTGTTTGATGAAATGCCCGAGCCACACTTAAGCTTTCTCCTCTCCAAGCTCGACCTCCAAGCTATATTTTCCCCAAGATTTGTCTAGGTTTGGCGGTGCACCAACTACACAAGTGTTCTAAAAGATTAGCAACTTCATCCTTTCATCTCTCACTGCTAGTTTAGCTCATTTAGAATGCTCGAGAAGTAGAGTGGTTTGTGGGTTTTAGTGGTGGAGTGTATGTGGGAGTTCATTTGATTTAGATGCACAATTTGAGCTCAAATTAACTTCTTAGAGTATGCACATGTGTAGGGTGCCGTCCCGTCCCCGTCCTCGTCCTCACCGCCGTCGATCGCCCGCGCCGATCTCGTCGCCGGCACCACCGTGGTGAGCCTCTTGTTCTTATCTTCTTTTTAAAAGGAAAAAATTCTTACTTGTATGATTTAGATAGCTACTTGTATAATTTTCTTACTTTTATTATTGTTTGTTATTATATAGTCACATGGTTTTGGTATCCGCCCTCGTCCGGTCTATGATTCGGATGTGGTATATTATCTTTTATAACTATTTGTTTCATTTAGTGTTTATGACAATTATGCCGACCAACGTGACATAGATGTTTTTATCTAGGAGGTATGTGAACCGGAAATTCCAACCGACCCTATTGTCGAGAGGTTAAATTTGGTTGAAAAAGAAAACAATTACTTGAAAGAAAAATTGAAAAGAATGGAAGAGGAGAAGATGAAATTGGAGTTGCATGTTGCCGATGTCGTCGACGATATCAAGATCCAGATGGATGCAATGCGCTTGAAGATTAGAAAGATTAGAAAATATGTAATTGATAATGAGGCTTGGTATCATTATGCTGTTGGATCAATTGTTACCTTAGTTGCGTTTTTTATCGCATTTGTTATTGCATTTAAATGTTTTACATAGTTGTATGTTAGTTTCAATGTATGTTTTAATTAGATGCTCTAGAGAGCTATATGTTATTCTATGAGAACTATATGTATGAACTTTATGTATTTATTTTTTCAGTAATAACATTTGATCACTACTGTACTTTGGTTTTAATGCGATGATGAACTTGTATTAATTTGGTCACTTCTCTATTCATGATGTTCTGTAATGGTTTTTGATATACTTAATTATATAATGCACACAGATGAATCGGCAATGGATGTACGGTGACCGACGCACCTTCGACGACATTGAGGGCCTGCATAATTTTCTCGAAGTGGCTGAGGCAAACAAGCAGAATGGTTTTATGTATTGTCCATGTATTGTCTGTGGGAATACGAAGGATTACTCTTCCCCGAAAACCCTTCACTTGCACCTGCTTCAGAAGGGTTTCATGCCACACTATAATGTTTGGACCCAGCACGGAGAAAGAGGGGATATGATGGAAGACAATGAAGAAGAAGAGGATGATGACAACTATCATATGTTCCCTGAATACGGTGATACTGCAATGGGGGACGCTGAAGATCAAGAGGCACCAGATGTGCTCGATGATGATCTTCGCCAGGTCATTGTTGATGCACAGAGAGAATGCGAAAGTGAAAGGGAGAAGTTAAAGTTCGATCGCATGTTAGAGGATCACAAAAAAGGGTTGTATCCAAATTGCGAAGATGACAACACAAAGCTCGGTACCACATTGGAATTGCTGCAATGGAAGGCAGACAATGGTGTATCTAACAAGGTATTTGGTTCGCTACTGAAAATAATGAAGAAGAAGCTTCCAAAGGATAACGAATTACCTGACAGTACGTACGAAGCAAAGAAGGTTCTCTGCCCTCTAGGATTAGAGGTGCATAAGATACATGCATGCCCTAATGACTGCATCCTCTACCGCGGTGAGTACGAGAATTTGAACGCATGCCCGATATGCGGTGCATTGCGGTATAAGATCAGACGAGATGACCCTGGTGATGTTGAGGGCGAGCGCCCCAGGAAGAGGGTTCCTGCCAAGGTGATGTGGTATGCTCCTATAATACCACGGTTGAAACGTCTGTTCAGAAACAGAAAGCATGCCAAGTTGTTGCGATGGCATGCAGAAGACCGTAAGAAAGACGGGAAGTTGAGAGTACCCGCTGACGGGTCGCAGTGGGGAAAAATCGAGAGAAAGTGGCGGGACTTTGCAGATGACGCAAGGAACGTATGGTTTGGTTTAAGTGCAGATGGCATTAATCCTTTTGGGGAGCAGAGAAGCAATCATAGCACCTGGCCCATGACTCTATGTATCTATAACCTTCCTCCTTAGTTGTGCATGAAGCGAAAGTTCATTATGATGCCAGTGCTCATCCAAGGCCCTAAGCAACCCGGCAATGACATTGATGTGTACCTAAGGCCATTAGTTGAAGAACTTTTACAGCTGTGGGATAAAAAAGGTGTATGTGTGTGGGATGAGCACAAACAGCAGGAATTTGAGCTACGAGCATTGCTGTTTGTAACCATCAATGATTGGCCTGCTCATAGTAACCTTTCAGGACAGACAAACAAGGGATACAATGCATGCACGCACTGTTTAGATGATACACAAAGTATATATTTGGAAAAATGCAAGAAGATTGTGTACCTGGGACATCATCGATTTCTTCCGACCAAGCATGCCTTAAGAAAGAAAGGCAAGCATTTCAAAGGTGAGGCAGATCACCGGAAGAAGCACGTCCTCCGTACTGGTGATGTTATACTTGATATGGTCAAGGATTTACAAGTAATCTTTGGAAAGGGTCCTGGCGGACAATCTTTTCCGAATGACGCTGAGGGACACGCACCCATGTGGAAGAAGAAATCTATATTTTGGGACCTACCCTACTGGAAAGACCTAGAGATCCGCTCTGCAATCAACGTGATGCACGTGACGAAGAATGTTTGCGTGAACCTGCTAGGCTTCTTGGGCGTGTATGGGAAGACAAAAGATACACCGGAGGCACGGGAGGACCAGCAACCTGTGAACAAAAAAGACGGCATGCATACAAAAGCAGAGAAGGAAATCTTCTTTGAATGCCTGCTCAGTATCAAGGTCCCATCTGGCTTCTCGCCGAATATAAAGGGAATAATAAACATGGCAGAGAAAAAAATCCAGAACCTAAAGTCTCATGACTGCCACGTGATTATGACGCAACTGCTTCCGGTTGCATTGAGGGGGCTTCTACCAGAAAATGTTCAATTAGCCATTGTGAAGCTATGTGCATTCCTCAATGCAATTTCTCAGAGGGTAATCGATCCAGAAATCCTACCAAGGTTACAGAATGATTTGGTCCAATGTCTTGTCAGTTTTGAGTTGGTGTTCCCACCATCCTTCTTCAATATTATGATGCACGTCCTAGTTCACCTAGTCGACGAGATTGCCATTCTGGGTCATGTATTTCTACACAATATGTTCCCCTTTGAGAGGTTCATGGGAGTCTTAAAGAAATATGTTCGTAACCGTGCTAGGCCAGAAGGAAGCATCTCCACGGGCCATCAAACAGAGGAGGTCATTGGGTTTTGTGTTGACTTTATTCCTGACCTTAAGCCGATTGGTGTCCCTCAATCGCGGAATGAGGGGAGACTGAGTGGAAAAGGCAGACTAGGAGCGGATTCAATAATATGTAGGGACTGGCATTCTTGGGCGCAAGCACACTACACAGTTCTACAGAATTCTACCTTGGTGGCTCCGTATATCAATGAACACAAGAATATTCTATGCTCCAAACACCCGGAGCAGTCTGACGACTGGATTACACGTGAACACATCGGGACTTTCGGCGGTTGGTTGCAAATACATCTCATGCGTAACCACACTGTTGGAGATGAGCTGTACTTGTTGGCCAGGACACCATCTTCGACTGTATTGACTTACCAAGGGTAAGATATAAATGGGAATACATTTTACACGATCGCCCAAGATAAAAAGAGCACCAACCAAAACAGTGGTGTCCGCTTTGATGAAGCAATCACCAATAGGGCAAAGGACACATATTATGGTTACATAGAGGAGATATGGGAACTTGACTATGGACATGAATTTAAGGTCCCTTTGTTTCGGTGCAAATGGGTCAATCTGTCAAGAGGCGGGGTACAGGTAGACCCGCAGTACGGAATGACAACAGTGGATCTCAACAATATTGGGTACACAGACGAACCATTCGTCCTAGCCAATGATGTGGCGCAGGTTTTCTATGTGAAGGGCATGTCTACCAAACCAAGAAAAAGAAAAGATAAGGAAGCGAATACATCATACGATGAGCCAAAGCGCCACATAGTTCTTTCAGGGAAAAGAAACATCATGGGAGTGGAGGACAAGACAGACATGTCTGAAGATTATGAAAAGTTTCATGAAATTCCTCCCTTTAAAGTGAAGGCTGACCCTAGCATCCTCTTAAACGATGAAGATTATCCATGGTTACGGCGCAATAAGCAAGGGACGCACACGAAGAAAAAGTGAAGACTTTCTCTCTAGTGAAGACAACATATCAGATGGTACGATTGTTCAAGTAACTGTTCGACATATACAAGATAACCGAATATTTTGCACCTTTGATTCTGGGTTGAAAGCCATAGTTATGCTCCACAACTATTCTGATGATGGCTTTGATCTAGAATATCACTGCAGTTACATGTCAAAAAATGAAATCCCTTTGTAATAGATGAGTTTTCATCCGAAACCCTGATACTTCGAAAGAGATTGTCCAGTTTGTACATGAAGTGCATCCAGTTTTTGCCGTAACCCTCTCAACTTTTTAGCACATGCTATGTGGGTGGAATTATGATACCATGCCAAGTTTCAACCTTTTCAGAGTTCATTTGTAGTGCTTTTCAATTTCAGGGTCATTTTGCTCAAAATAAAACATTAAATGCATGAAAAATAGCAAATGAAGTCAGAAAAGGGTTGAAAATTGATGATGTGGCTTTGAATGGTGCATATTAAACGCACAAAAAGTCTGGAGTTAAAATATGTTAAAAAATGAAATCCCTTTGTAATAGATGAGTTTTCGTCCGAAACCCTCATACTTCGAAAAAGATTGTCCAGTTTGTACACGAAGTGCATCCAGTTTTTGCCGTAACCCTCTAAACTTTTTAGCACATGCTATGTGGGTGAAATTATGATACCATGACAAGTTTCAACCTTTTCATAGTTCATTTGTAGTGCTTTTCAACTTCAGGGTCATTTAGCTCAAAAAATCATTAAATGCATGAAAAAAAGAAAATACTAATTACTTAACAGAAAAGAAAATATAACATTATTAGGTTAACAAAAAGTATTTTATAATATTCTTCATTTGTAGTGCTTTTTAATTTCGTGGTCATTTAGCTGAAAAAATCATTAAAATAATCAACTAAAAAGCTTTTATAAAACTCTAATAGAAAAAAGAATCAACTAAAAAGAATCAATTATAATATTTTGTTATGATCAACTAAAATAAAACTATAATATTCTTCAATAGCAAAAAGAATCAACTAAAAAGCTTTTATAAACCTCTAGTTATGATCAAAATAATATTAACTTAAAATTATATAAAATTTATGCAACTAAAATTATCAAAGTATTTTTTGTTAAAAACTTTAATAGCAAAAAGAATTTTCATAAAGTATTTTTTGTTAAAAACTTTAATAGCAAAAAATTTCATAAAGTATTTTTTTGTTAAAAACTTTAATATGCAAAAAATAACATAAAAATTAAAAAAATGTCCGCCTACTAGGCCACCACGGCCTGCATACGACTAGAAACCCAACTATACATGGGCCAGGATCCAGGCCCGCGAGGCAAGTAGGCCCAACGGGGCAGGGCAAAGAGGGAATTTAGGCCCACGGCCTGCTTTAGAGAGGAGCTCGACTTGGCAGCCGCAGCGGGGCTTATAAACCACTGCGAGCGCGCTTCGCTTGGCGAGGTGGGACTAAACTTCCACCGCCCCTCGGCCGTGCCAGGAACAGGCCTTTAGTCCCGGTTGGTGGGTCCAACCGGGACTAAAGGTGAGCTTCCCGCCCTTTTCGCCTGGTGAAATTCACCTTTAGTCCCAGTTGGTGGCTCGGACCGGGACTAAAGGGGGTCCTTTAGTCCCGGTTGGAGCCACCAACCGGGACTAAAGGTGGGGCTATATAAAGGGGACTTAGAAAAAATTTCCCCCAATCTCCCATTCTCTCCCCGACGGCCGAACCACAGCACGACGCCGCCAGGCTGCTGCGCCGGAGATCGCCGTCGTCGGGCCTCCTCGCCATCGCCGACGCCCTCGCCGCGCCCTGCCCCGACGCCCTCGTCGTGCCCTGCCCCGACTTCGCCATCGCCGAGCCCTGCCCCGACGCCGTCCCCGCTCCCCTGCAACACTGTGAGCCGCCGCACCATTCCCCTCGTCTCCTCCCCCCCCCCCCCGTGCCCCGACGCCGCCGCCCGCCCCGACGCCCACGCCGCCCGCGCTCCGGCCGCTTCGACCGCCCCTCTTTTTTTTCCTTTTTGTTATTTTTGTTAATGTGATTTCCAGTGAGCGTATTATCAATGTTGAAGAAGGAGTGATCTTAATGGACAGAATTTTTTTATAATGTTTGATCCAATTTTTGCTTAGGGAGAACAAAACGTGCGTGAATTTGCCATGGTAGAAGTAATATGGCAATTTTTAGTAATTTTTATCTAAAAACGTGCGTGAATTTGCCATGATAGATGTTCTGTGAGATGTTGATGTTGATTTTGCTAAAGGATGAGAATCACATATTCGTTTGGACCAATATGCTAGTTTCTAAAATAGATTCATTAGCTTTTTTTTCAATTTGAGATGTTGTTAAATAGCTGTGTGAGATGTGCTCCAAAATTGAGATATCATGAGTGGTTACTAAAACAAATTGAAGAACAATTTTTCTTGCATTAGAGTTCATTTTGTCTTTTTTGTATGTTTTAATGCAAGCATCTTTTGGGCAATCTTTGAACATGAAGTAGGAGCATTTTGATGTCATCTTGCTGGTAGATTTTAGTTAATGCCATGTTAGGATGTGTAGTGAGTGCTACAAGCTTGTAAACTTGCTATCTATTCATTTCTGCCATGCCATGCTATTTTTCTATAAGTCTGAAACTTGCAGGTATTAATACTTTGCATTTTGCCTTGAGGTTTGCAACAAATCTGTGCATCTTTGGATCATGATCAGTAAGGGTGTTTTGTTAGGGTAATTAGTACATGCTTGTCATGCTCTTTGTTGCCATGAAAAACTATTGTAGCATATATTTTACTTGCCTCAAAGGTTGCATCATGAATCTGTTTTCTGCCACTCTATGCAAATATCACTAAGTCTGAAAATCTATTAATACTTGTCAACTTGTCATGATGATTGCCATTGATCTAGGGGTCATTTGAATTAGTTCAGTAAGCGAGTTTTGCCATGGGTTTGCCTAATTTATTTTTCACTCGGTGGAATTACAGGTTGTGGTGTTGCATCTCCGTGGAGTTGGTCCCTAATCGTCCCTCCGCTGTTCGACAAAAGGTGTCCATTTGTTGTATGTTGAGTTTTGTTCATAGGATGATGGTTGGTTCATTTGTTGAGTTGTGTATTAATCCATGTGTATAAATCTTGTATTCATCTTGTATTCATTTTGTATTCATCTTGTGTATAAATCTTGTATTCATCTTGTGGTTAAAACATAACCCCGATAACTTTGATTTTGAGGCATATGAAAACATGAGAGAGGGGGTCGTTAAAACATAACCCCGATAACTTCGACATGAGGGGGGGTCGTTAAAACATAACCCCGATAACTTTGATTTTGAGGCATATGAAAACATCATTTGCACGTCGGACAGGCATGAGAGAGGCGGTCCGCATATTATCCTCTCCCGAAAGATAGGATGACTCATCAGACATGAGGGGGGAGGAGTCCTCGACCATCGTCTGAAACTGACTGTTATAAAACTTGTCAACTTTGCATGATGTTTGCCACTAATCCATTGCTCATATGCATATGATTACTTGTTGTGATTAGGTCTATGTTTTCCACTAATCCATCTCTCATGGTTCTATATTGCCATGTTGTGATATTTGCAGAAACTATGGACAGAGACTTAGAAAAAGAAGAGTTGTTGGGGGATATAATCCGCGACGGAGGTGATGATATCACCTTGTCGTTTCTCAACGACACCGATGGTGAGGGAAGAGAGGATGACGGCTCCGATGATCGAATGGAGGAGGGAGGAGATGACGGCTCCGGTGATCGAATGGAGGAGGAAGGAGATGACGGCTCCGCCGGTGTTGGAGCAACTGTTGCAAAGTCCGGCGATGTATATATATATATTAATTAAGCCTCTGCTGACTAGATGCATTAATTGTTTTGTATGTACATATATTAACGCTTCTTTCTTCTTTTAGCCCTCCGGATCGAGCCAAACTTGTGTAAAGAGACGAGGCCCGAAGAAAAGGTTCGACCGGGATGAAAGGTTCACGATCGAAGAAGTCGCTCCAGATGGCCAACCGATTGCTCCCAAGCGGACCAAATACAAATTTATACATCAGTGCGGAGTTATTGTTAGGGACAGCATCCCGATCAGCATCCAAGAATGGAATAAGAAGAAGGACGGTGAAGTTTCTTATATCGACGATAGACAGAAAGATGAGCTTTGGAACTCGCTGATGACAAATTTCAGCCTACCGCTAGAGGAGGATCTAAATAACCTAGTTATACAGCGAAAAGTCAAGGCGTTTGCTCTAAAAAAGATGGCAGAACTATTCAAGAACTGGAAGAAACTATTGAACAAAAAGTTTGTCGAGAAGGACGAGACTCCAGAATTCACCGGTCAATATGCGAAGATAAAAGATCACTGGCCCACATTTGTGGCGTACAAGAAATCAGAGAAAGCTAAGAATAGGTCACAGACAAATAAGATAAATGCTGCAAAGAAGAAGTATCACCATGTTACGGGGTCAGGTGGCTACAATGTTGCCCGGCCTACGTGGGACAAAGCTGAGAACGACCTGCTTGCTAAAGGGGTCCATCCAGCGACATTGAACTGGCCCGATCGGTGTAGGACTTGGTTCTTCGGGCATGGGGGAACTTTGAACCCAGAAACAGGGAAGTGTGTTTTCACGAAAGCTCAACTTGAAACACCAGTCAAAATGATTCAGGAAGCAATCAAGGAAGTGCATGAAGGGAGGTTCCATCCCGACAGAGAGAAGGACGAGCTGTCAAAGGCCCTCGGGAATCCTGAACACCCTGGACGAACTAGAGGCACATCAGGCTCCGTTGCATGGAAGTATGGGTTTCCGGACAGGAATGATTATAGAAGCCGAGGGAGAAAGAAGAAAGAGGAAGCAGACCGGATGCAGAAGATGGAAGAAAGATTAGCGTTGCTAGAGGCACGTACCAGTCAGCGAGCTATTACCGGCCCACCATCTCAGCAGCACAAAGATCCTTCATTCGATACTGCCCACGAAGCTACCCCACCATCTCAACGGAAAAGCAGCGTGGCTTCCACGGAGCTCGTTCAGCCTGATATCACGGCTCCTCGCTACCCCGTGGATGGTATCACGGAGAGGGAACATTGTGAGCTAATTGTGAAATGCCATAACCTAACCTTGAAGGTGGCGGTCGGCTATGTCTTACCTCCTCGACCTGATGGAACTTTCCATTTCGCTCCGATTCCAGATGGCTTTGCTGTTGTCGGGGTGGATGAAGTTATGAACGTATTGGAGGAGCTGGAGCTTGAATACCCTACAGGTGAAGGGGAGATTCATCTGGAAAATGCCGCCAGGACTACCTGTCTATGGAGAAAGGAAAACATCGTGCTTCCAAACTGGACGCCGCCTCAGCAGACTCAGCTGGAGGAGGCCCCTCAGCAGAATCCTCCTCCGCCTCAGCTGTCTCCGCCGCGTCAGTGGACTCCGCCTCCTCCGCCGCATCAGCGGACTCCGCCTCCTCCGCCACGTCAGCGGACTCCGACTCCTCCGCCGCGTCAGCTAACTCCGCCGCCTCAGCAACGGCGGAAGAGATCCGCCACCGCTCCGGTGGCTAGCAGCAGTACAACAACGAAGAAATCCAGAGCAGGCCCAAGCGTCAAGAAGGCTCCTCCCAAGTTACCCTACGACATGATTGTCGAGGAAAACAATGACATCGTGGCTAAAGAAGTGAGACGCCAGCTTGCACCGACACATCCACCTCCAAAGGAGAAAGTAGATCCGGTAAAAGTGAAGCGATGTCTGGATGCCCTTAGGCAACCACCACCGCCTCCGCCGCAATCAAACTACGACCACTGTATTGAAAAGACATTTGGTCAAGCGAAGCGGTCGGGAAGCTTAAGTAGCAGTGGTGCAAGAAGTGGGAAAACAATTCCCTAGCTCGGCGAACAAGAAAAGCAATTGTGCCCCCCCACTCAAGGTGTTTACTGATATCGCTAATGATCCGGAGATAGCGGCTGGTGGTCTTGCTATCACTCTTGGTGATTACATAGGCGATGAGGTACAATTCGAAAAGGCTGAGGTAGTAGCAGCCTTAAGATACGAGCACGGGAAGCCTCTCATCAGACGTGAGCAGCTCCCGCGTCTACCAACGATGATGCAAAAATTACATGAATGGTACTTGAAAGCCTGCAAGGAAGGGACCAATAGTATCTTCGTGGGAATTAAAGATGAGCACTACTTCAATGGAGTTCAGGCATTGTACATTGAATTTGAAGAATTTTTCAGTTATACAATCAAGACGCCCTCGACAAAACTATCGTCAGTTGCTATTGTCTGTAAGTATTTTTTCTGTAATTAAGTCTCTAGCTCAGCTCGTTCATTGCATGTATAATTATCCTCACACTATATTATGCAGATTGAAGATCCTCGAATGCAAAAAACGACAAATCTATGACATTGAGTTTATTAACCCAAATAACGTAAATGAATATACGGTACAAAAAAGCACCGATGAAACAGAGAGAAACTTGCTAAAGGCGTTACTTGGACAACAAAACAGAAGGAAAAATACTATTTCCTTACAACTTCAAGTGAGTGTTACTGTCTTGTGCACATTCTGTTTCGCTTACTCAAGGTTAAGTGTAATTGATGAGTTATGCATGCGCAGGTTCCACTTTATTTTGCTAGCCATTCAGCTTGACGAGGGATGAGTAATTGTCTTGGACTCGAGACGTAAAGAGCCTAAGGAGTGGACGGACATGAGTCAAATGCTTTAGAAGTAAGTTCAATCATTATCGGACCATATCGGCAACTTTCGTTCATTTCCTGATATCAATTAATCATTTTCTTTGCCGGGCAGGGTTTGGAAAAAGTTCACCAACCAGGTTAGGGGTGACTGAAAAAAGGAGCTGCGATTTTCACACCCAAAGTAAGTACTACTAGCTAGTACCGCGCATCTCTCATTGATTCTAGTTTCAATACCATTATCATGTTTGATTATCATTTTGATTGAACTCTATTCTCGTAAAGTGCTTGTGGCAGGCACCCGGGAATAATTTATGTGGATACTACGTTTGCGAGTTCATTCGCCACTCGACCTCTAAGCGGGGGCATATCTTCAGAACAATTTGAAGTACGTAAACAATATTCACATTTTAATTTTATTACCATCAATTGTGTTGAGTTTCATTCATATATATATATATATATATATATATATATATATATATATATATATATATATATATATATATATATATTGACCCCCTTCTTTAAATTAGATCTGGCGGAAGCGGGACGAACTCCTACCAACTGATCGCATACGAGCAATTCAAGAGGAATTGGCGGGATTCTTTGTTGAGCATGTCATACCTAAAGACGGAGAATACCATCGGGATATGCAATACGATTTTGGTAAATATTAGGGATCGTAAGAGATGTTATATTGTATATATGCATGAACGTGTACTATATGTAGTAGCGTCGAATAGATATACGAAAACTTGTTGTTCGACCAAGCACGGAGAAAGAGAGGTCACTCCTCTCTATATATTGATCATGACGATGTTCTATAATGGTTCCTTCATTGCTATATGTAGTAGCTAGCGTCTAGTTGAATGAAAAGCATAAAATAAAAATGGTAAACACAAAAAGAAAAGGGGAAACACAATATTAAACCCCTAAACCCTCCAAAACCCCTAAACCCTTTCAAAAAAAATAAAGACCCCAGCACCTGGCAGGTGCTGACGCGTGGCTGTCTTCTAGTCCCGGTTGGTGTTACCAACCGAGACTAGAGGTCCTCCTGCCTGGGCGCCCACATTGTCCACGTGGAGCCCCTTTAGTCCCAGTTCATAACCCAACCGGGACTAAAAGTGGGGGCCTTTAGTCCCGATTGTTTAGTCCCAGTTGCTGAACCGGGACTAAAGGCCCTCTGGAACCGGGACTGATGCCCTGTTTTCTACTAGTGTTTGCTTTCAATCTCAGTCGATTTCTCAATCCGAAGTTGCACTATCTTTACAACAAGCTCCCAACAGCTTCGCATCATGAAACCCTATCCCCCAGAAGCGGCCCAGCGAGAGGAGGGAGCAGGCACCCCGGAGTTCGGCGTCACCGAGGTTTCTGAGGGGAATCCCGGGACCCTGTTCCGTGTGCGTTCAGTAGTCTAGGTGTCTTAGTTAGGTTTCTTGTTGTCCATGGCTTCGGCTCCGTCAGTGGCGATGGCGGTGGCGAATAAGTTTCCTCCCGATCTCCCATCGAAGCGGTGGTTCTCTCGGCTATCGGTGTTGGATCTAGGAGGCGGTGTCTGTACTGTCTTGGGTCCTTCGGATCTGGGCGGGTGCTTTGTGTGTCTTCATGTTGGTGTCGAGGTAATGGTCCTCTTCTTTCTGCTCTTTGCAGTGGTGGTGTTGCGGGCAGCGAGCCCTTGGGGATCGGGGTGATGTTCCCCCGGTCGTTTCTGTGGGAGCGACGAGGTTGTGGCCCTCCTTTTCTCCCCTTGGGTGTCTCGCTGATGCGACAGATCGCTCTCCGGTGGTTCGTGCTCCGTCTTCGTCGCAGTGGTGTTCTCTCCGTCGCCATTGTGAAGTTAACGGAAGTTTTGTTCAGAAGATGGTTCGGCTCTAGGATTTTCGATATACGCAAGGCTTCTATGATGGCGGCTACTTCTCCAAGGCATTGGTCTAGCTAGACCTTACCACGACGACTTCCTGACCGTAGGATACAACGTCCAGCCGGCTCCGGCAATGGAGCATCAGCGGCGGCGCGCGTTCAGCTCGTGCCGCAGATTGATTTTGTTTGGCTCTCAAAGGACCTGGTTGTAATTTCCTTATTTTCTGGGATGTCTTGTATCGCTGGAAGTCTTTTAATATAAATTCAGGGCCTTATTTGAAAAAAAGAAGTTGCAGTATCTTTGGCTTGTTATTGCGCGTATCAATAAAGTGCAAGTTTACCTCGGTGCACTGGATCTTGGTCGTTCAACATGGCATTGTGATGTTAAGTTGTCACTTTTCTGTCCCCCTGCCTCTCCTCGTAGGGATAGGTGCTAAGCCTCATAGTGTAGTACTCTAGTTGTTTGGTACACATGGACAAGAGGGAAAATGCTAGGCGTGGCGGACAGCCCGTGGGTAATTAAAAACAAATATACTAGTAGATTTGACCTGACAAAGTGACAATGTACTGGGCAAGATTCCACGCACTATTCCCACAACGTGCACTGTACGGGCCTGCTGAGTCTTGTGCTCCACAAACTTGCACGTGACAAGTAGCCTACAGGCTAATGAGGTAGATTAATGTCACGGCAAAAATGACTAAATGAATGAAGAGCGGCTATAATTGACCAGTAGCAAAATATTAACATTCCGTGTTACAATTGCAGTGAGTATCTAACAAAATCTGGATTACCTTTAACTTTTCAGTCCAATAAAATTAATTGTGCCTAATAGTTTTTGTTAGTACCAAAGACTATGGTCCCGCTGCTAAAAAAAATACTGAATCTGCGGTTGATAGTTATTTTCGCTTGTGCGTATCTAACAAATCTAGATTACCTTTAATTTTTCAGAAACAGAATATTAACTGATTGGTCAGCAATGACAGGTAGGGCCGCTTAAAATGCAGGGCTCGGTGTTTTCTGATAGGTATTAAAAAATCTTGGTCCATGAGATGGGCAGACGTTGTCAGTTGTCACATGCCTGCCATTGTCTAGAGCCTACCGATTAGACAATCCACACTGGTGAGCACGTCGCCGCAGCATGCTGAGTCTGTTCCATGACCCTGCATGTGATGATAAACCTGCAAGCTAATGGTGCATCTTAGTGTCAAGATAAACTGACTTTGCGTGTTAAAATTTTAGTTAGTATCTAACGACGAGCAAAAAAAATTGTCAAGATACTTCTCGGTTAAAAGAATTATACTTTGCGCATATGCGTCTTTTGTTTGCAGAAACAAAATGTTGACCCACTTAGATTATTGTTGAGTCTGCCACGTTCGTTCTCTGAAAATAATTAGATTAGTAAATAGTACAATGAAAAGGGCAACTGCATACGATTAAGCGTTAATTTGAGTGTTTTGCAAACTTGGGTAATGATTGACTTGCCTACTACACCTCGCTGGAATGCTGCGACAGTATCTTGCTGAAATGCCATAATGGCTTGTGCATCAATGAAGAACATTAGCACATCCAGGGTATCATGGACTGGTCCAATCTAGGTCGATGCATCTAGCGTGTGGCCCATGGGACGTCTGATTCATTGCCTAGATTCTTGACCAGATTCTCTAGCTACCTCTTGCTTGATACACGGACTGGTGAAGCGATACAGGGGCCATGCACCGAAAATACCGGGACAACACGTACGAATCCCCAGCGAGCACCAACGGGCTGGATGCCGTGCACCGAGATGCTCGGTCACTACTACTCCCTCCGTTCCATAATGCGGTGGGTTCTCGGTTTACGAGCTTGAACTTTGACCGTAAATTTGATCGATGAGACCGATTGCGGCGGGAACAAAAATTATACCACTGAATTCGTATCGAAAATACGAATTCGGTGGTATAATTTTTACTCCCGTCACATTTGGTCTCATTGGTCAAATTTATGGTCAAACTTAGATCTCGGGAAGCACGGCGCACTACATTGTGGAATGAAGAAAGTACTAATTTTCGAAGTTTTCCGTCGTATACATGGAACTTTTGGAGTAACGTTGTAATTCTATTCGAGTTGTGGTAAACTATGTCTCTTTGTTTTTTTCCTATCAGGGTAAACATAATCCGACGATCATGTATTATTTCTAACATAGTTAAATTAACTTTAGTGTCTTTATTTTTAACTTCTTGTTTCTGATTTGATTTTGTTCGGTCACTTTTGAGGCTAAAGGAAAATGACTGCACCACATTAGGACAAGTAGAAAATATAAGTACATGTAAACTATGAGCCCACTAGTGGCTCATGTGTAGAGATCTAGAACTGAAACAAAAAATAAAATAAAAATAAACATCCATTGGATGAAAATCTAAATGCTAGCAAAAAATTGGCTTAGATTTATCATAAAAAATCCTAGGTAACTTAGTACAACCCCTTAAGATGTTTCACTAGTGCAGATCGGTGCTATTAAGCCCCACCTATCGCACCCCCTAGCATCGAACTATGTGCGATGAAGGTATCGCACGCGGTACAAAAATAAAACCGTGTGCCTGAAAGTGAAACGGCTGGCCAACACATTGCTCACGATTGGGGAAGGAAAATTGTGTGTGATTCCGTGTACACTGTTCTACTGAAAGAAGCGTGTGCGATGAACTGAACTGTCGCACATGTTTTGGCTAAGGGAACCATGTGTGCTACATAGCACACTGTTGTATTGAAAAAATTGTCTGTGATGACGATCTACACCAGACGGTCCGTTTTGACAAACCGTGTGAGATATGTTTACCATCGCAGACTGTTACATTGGGGATTTGGATCATTTGCCCCACTTTACATGGGGTTTGATGATTTGCCCCAGGGTTGTCTCAATGGCTAGTGGCCCCGGCCCCACCCGTCAATCTCAGGGGTTGTGTGTGTGTGTGTGTGGGGGGGGGGGGGGGGGGGGGGTTGGGCAAATGATCAAAGTTAGAAGTAAAGTGTGGGTTAAGATCAAATTTCTCCGGTTACACCTAAGAACTCATGTGTGATGATGTTCACATGATTTCAAATAATCAAAAGTTTTCCCGGCTGCACGCTGGCCTTGTCGCATACCCGCCGCACGAAATATTTACAACATGCATAATAAAAATAGTAAATGATAAAGAACTGAGGTTCCTAGGTTCTTAATTACACAAAATATTTAAAACATATATAGAGACCACACATATAACGATTAATTGATCGTCATCTACTTCTTCTTGGCATGCTTGCTAGCACTGCGGCTACTGCGGCGCGACCCCTCGGCGTCCTCTGCTGTTACGGGAAGGAGGCACGTCCTCATGTCAATGATCCGCTCGTACATGTTGTAGCTTGTGTAGGCGTCCTTGGCCGCATACGTGACATGCTCTGGACTCAGACTTTCCTCCCAGATCGAGTGCCGGCGACGCTTGTCGATGCCATCCTTCATGCCGGTGTAGGAGGGGTCGATGATGGCCACGACCAGGTCAACCAGGATGTCCTTCTGCTTCCCATTGTCGTCGATGTTGTATTGCTTCTGGATGTCGATGAGATTCGGGCACGAGATGTCCAAATTACGGAGCACCTTTGCATCGTTGGCGTCCACCGTAGCGAATTTGTAATCCCTGCTATTGAGGAACCTGGCGAAATTTCCACAAGGCCTCGTGATCCTGCACTAGTGGTAGACGAGGACATGCTCGCGCACGCACAACTAGGCGACGACCACCTTCTGATCATACCCGAGAGATGTGCGGGTGTACTCGAGGTCGAGCCCAACCATCTTGTACTTGTCCTCCCTCAGGAACCGCTCGAACGTGGTGACACTACTAGAGATAAGCCTAGTAGTGGCGCGGGGTAAAAGTCTAGTAGTAGCGCGGGTGGCCGTGCTACTACTAGCACGCTACAGCTAACTTTCTAGTAGTAGCGCGGGGTGGTGCCCCACGCTACTACTACTTCTCTTAGTAGTAGCGCAGTTTCTACCCGCGCTACTACTACTTAGCTGTAGCGGGGGTTAGTGAACCGCGCTACTGCTAACTCTGTGTAGTAGTAGCGCTGCCCCTGCGCTGCTACTAGCCTCTTACCCCGCGCCACTACTACTTTTTTCGATTTTTTTTCTTCTGTGTATTTACGCAGTATTTATACAGGTTTGATATACAATACCAACATACACATACAACATTGAAACTATATGAGACAACAATGTCTCATCATCATAGTGCTACAACATTGTCTCATCATCATCATCATATATAGTGCTACAACATAGTCTAATCATCATCATCGAAATAGTGATATAAGTTATTACATGTCTCGAATACATCTACATGGTCACATACACATGTTTAATCATCGATTTAAACTATGATCACATACAAGAAAGAAGCGATCACGATGAGAAAGAAAGGTATTATGAAGTAGTTCTTGAGCCAGTTTTGATTCCTCTTTCCCGCTAGCATGAACTTCAAGTAACTAGCTTCCGCTTCGCTTTTACTTTGAAATCCTTTGTGGCTGCTGCCCGGGAAGCGGTCGACTTGGGCCTGACACTCTGACCACTTGTCGCACACTCCTGGAACCCTTCCTCTGTACACGGCATACCACTTCTTCGTCATCGATCTATATCCCTAACACATATGCATCATAATTAAGCAAATTCATCGATAATATGCAACATAATATACTTAAGCAACACCAAGAGAAAGAGTTAAAATGTTAGCAAATAGAAGCAACATATAGTTAACATAACAAAGCTCGTCATACCAAACTAGAGCGCTACGCAAGTTCAGGAGGAGCGTTTACTGTTGGGGAACGTTGCATGGGAAACAAAAATTTTCCTACGCACACACAAGATCTATCCATGGTGATGAGCATCTACGAGAGGGAGAGTGAATCTACATACCCTTGTAGATCGCTAAGCGGAAGCGTTAAGAAACGCGGTTGATGTAGTCGAACGTCTCCGCGATCCAAATCGCAAGTCGTCCCTCGATCCAAGCACGATCCAGCGCCGAACGGACGGCACCTCCGCGTTCAACACACGTACGGCTTGATGACGATCTCCGCCTTCTTGATCCAGCAAGAGGGAGCGGAGAAGAAGAAGAGTTCCAGCAGCACGACGGCGTGGTGATGTTGGTGAGGAACTATTTCAGCAGGGCTTCGCCTAAGCACTACTGAAATTATGACGTAGGAGGAACTAGAGGTTGCCGGCACACGGCTTGGGGCAATCTAATGTATCCCGTGTGCTAGCCCTGCCCCTCTATTTATATGTTGAGCCTTGGGGTCTAAACTTGGAGTAAAAGCCTCCTCCAGGTCGGTTTTGCCCGCACAAGGTCGGTTTGGCCCGCAGGGAAAGAGTCCAACTCGGATCTCTGCAGTACCGCGCACAAGCGGTAGTACCGCTTACGATAAGCGGTAGTACCGCTTACGATAAGCGGTAGTACCGCCCCAGACGCCAGCAAAACTTCCTTCTGCACTTTCCAATACCTCGTGGGCTTTACCTCTTTGGCTCATATAAAGTGTTGCTGCACCCGAACACTTCGGTAAACATCCGGAACCCCTTCCGGTGAATTCCGGACCCCTTCCGGAGATCAAAACACTATTATCACATATATCAATCTTTACCTCCGGACTATTCCGGAGATCCTCGTCATGTCCGGGATCTTATCCGGGACTCCGAACAACCTTCGGTCACCAACACAATAACTCAACTATACTAATCGTCACCAAACGTTAAGTGTGTAGACCCTGCGGGTTCGAGAACTATGTAGACATGACCGAGACACCTCTACGGTCAATAACCAATAGCGGGACCTGGATGCCCATATTGGCTCCTACATATTCTACGAAGATCTTTATCGTTTGAACCTCTATGTCAAGGATTCAGTTAATCCCGTATGTTGTTCCCTTTGTTCTTCGGTATGTTACTTGCCCGAGATTCGATCGTCGGTATCTCTATACCTAGTTTAATCTCGTTACCGGCAAGTCTCTTTACTCGTTCCGTAATACAAGATCTCGTGGCTAACACTTTAGTCACATTGCTTGCAAGGCTCATTGTGATGTTGTATTACCGAGTGGGCCCTGAGATACCTCTCCGTCACACGGAGTAACAAATCCCAGTCTTGATCCATGCCAACCCAACAGACATCCTCGGAGATACCTGTAGAGCACCTTTATAGTCACCCAGTTACGTTGCGACGTTTGATACACACAAGGTACTCCTCCGATGTCAGGGAGTTGCATGATCTCATGGTCATAGGAACAGATACTTGACATGCAGAAAACAATAGCAATAAACTGACACGATCATATGCTACGTTTATAGTTTGGGTCTTGTCCATCACATCATTCTCCTAATGATGTGATCCCGTTATCAAATGACATCTCATGTCCATGGCTAGGAAACCTTCACCATCTTTTGATCAATGAGCTAGTCAACTAGAGGCTTACCAGGGACACAGTGTTGTCTATGTACCCACACATGTATTTGAGTTTCCAATCAATACAATTATAGCATGGATAATAAACGATTATCATGAACAAGGAAATATAATAATAACCAATTTATTATTGCCTCTAGGGCATATTTCCAACAGTCTCCCACTTGCACTAGAGTCAATAATCTAGTTCACATCACTATGTGATTTACATTGTAATGAATCGAACACCCATGCAGTTCTGGTGTTGTTCATGTTTAGCCCTTGGAAGAGGTTTAGTCATCGGATCTGCAACATTCAGATCCGTGTGTACTTTGCAAATATTTATGTCGTCCTCCTTGATGTAATCGCGGATGGAATTGAAGCGTCGCTTTATGTGTCTGGTCCTCTTGTGAAATCTTGGTTCCTTGGCTAGAGCAATGGCACCAGTGTTATCACAAAACAGAGTCATTGGGTTAAGCGCACTAGGCACTACTCCAAGATCTGTCATGAACTCCTTCATCCAGACACCTTCCTTCGCCGCCTCCGAGGCTGCGATGTACTCCGCTTCGCATGTAGAATCAGATACCACGCTTTGCTTGGAACTGCACCAGCTAACCGCACCCCCATTAAGAATAAATACGTATCCGGTTTGAGACTTAGAGTCATCCGGATCAGTGTCAAAGCTTGCATCGACGTAACCCTTTACGACGAGCTCTTGATCACCTCCATAAACGAGAAACATATCCTTAGTCCTTTTCAGGTACTTCAGGATATTCTTGACCGCCGTCCAGTGTTCCATTCCTGGATCACTTTGAAACCTTCCGACCATACTTATGGCAAGGCTGACATCGGGTCTTGTGCACAGCATTGCATACATGATAGAGCCTATGGCTGAAGCATAGGGGATGACACTCATCTTTTCTCTATCTTCTGCAGTCACTGGGCATTGAGTCTTACTCAACCTCACACCTTGCAAAACAGGCAAGAACCCCTTCTTGGACTGATCCATTTTGAACTTCTTCAAAATCTTATCAAGGTATGTGCTTTGTGAAAGTCCTATCAAGCGTCTTGATCTATCTCTATAGATCTTGATGCCTAATATGAAAGCAGCTTCTCCTAGGTCCTTCATTGAAAAACTCTTGTTCAAATATTCCTTTACGCTTTCCAGCATTTCTATATTGTTTCCAATCAGTAATATGTCATCCACATATAATATTAGAAACGCTATAGAGCTCCCACTCACTTTCTTGTAAATACAAGCTTCTCCGTAAACTTGTATAAACTCGAACGCTTTGATCACCTCATCAAAGCGAAGATTCCAACTCCGAGATGCTTGCACCAGTCCATAAATGGATCGCTGGAGTTTGCAAACTTTGTCAGCATTCTCTGGATCGACAAAACCTTCTGGTTGCATCATATACAACTCTTCCTTAAGGAAACCGTTAAGGAATGCTGTTTTGACATCCATCTGCCAAATTTCATAATCGAAAAAGGCAGCTATTGCTAACATGATTCTGACGGACTTAAGCATCGCTACGGGTGAGAAGGTCTCATCGTAGTCAACTCCTTGAACTTGTGAAAAACCCTTTGCCACAAGTCGGGCTTTATAGACGGTGATATTACCGTCCGCGTCCGTCTTCCTCTTAAAGATCCATTTGTTCTGAATGGCCTTACGCCCTTCAGGTAATACTTCCAAAGTCCACACTTTGTTTTCATACATGGATCCCATCTCGGATTTCATAGCCTCTAACCACTTCTCGGAATCCGGGCCCACCATCGCTTCTCCATAGCTCATACGTTCATCATTGTCCGACAACATGACTTCTAAGACAGGGTTGCCGTACCACTCAGGAGCAGTACGCGTCCTTGTCGACCTACGAGGTTCGATAGTAACTTGATCCAAAGCTTCATGATCATTATCATTAACTTCCTCCTCAGCTGATGTAGGCTCCACAGAAACAACTTTCTGCGCTGCGCTACTCTCAGGTTGAAGTAAAGGTTCAACAACCTCATCAAGTTCTATCTTCCTCCCACTCAATTCTTTCGAGAGAAACTCTTTCTCAAGAAATGTTCCGTTTTTAGCGACAAACACTTTGCCTTAGGATCTGAGGTAGAAGGTATACCCAACTGTCTCTTTTGGGTATCCTATGAAGACGCATTTCTCCGCTTTGGGTTCCAGCTTTTCAGGCTGAAGCTTTTTGACATAAGCATCACATCCCCAAACTTTAAGAAACGACAGCTTTGGCTTCTTGCCAAACCAAAGTTCATATGGCGTCGTCTCAACGGATTTCGATGGTGCCCTATTTAAAGTGAATGTAGCTGTCTCTAATGCATAACCCCAAAACGATAGTGGCAAATCGGCAAGAGACATCATAGATCGCACCATATCCAATAAGGTTCGATTACGACGTTCGGACACACCATTACGCTGTGGTGTTCCAGGCGGTGTTAGTTGTGAAACAATTCCACATTGTCTTAAGTGACTGCCAAACTCATAACTCAGATATTCTCCTCCTCGATCAGATCGTAGGAATTTAATCTTCTTGTTACGATGATTCTCAACTTCACTCTGAAATTGTTTGAACTTTTCAAATGTTTCAGACTTGTGTTTCATTAAGTAAATATACCCATATCTACTTAAGTCATCAGTGAAGGTGAGAAAGTAACGATAACCACCGCGCGCCTCAATGCTCATCGGACCGCACACATCAGTATGTATGATTTCCAATAAGTCACTTGCCCGTTCCATTATTCCAGAGAACGGCGTTTTAGTCATCTTGCCCATGAGGCATGGCTCACATGTGTCAAGTGATTCAAAATCAAGTGACTCCAAAAGTCCATCAGCATGGAGCTTCCTCATGCGTTTTACGCCAATATGACCTAAACGGCAGTGCCACAAGAAAGTGGTATTATCATTATTAATTCTACATCTTTTGGCATCAATGTTATGAACATGTGTATCATTACTATCGAGATTCAATAAGAATAAACCCCTCACATTGGGTGCATGACCATAAAAGATATTACTCATATAAATAGAACAACCATTATTCTCTGATTTAAATGAGTAACCGTCTCGCAATAAACAAGATCCAGATATAATGTTCATGCTTAACGCAGGCACTAAATAACAATTATTCAGGTTCATCACTAATCCCGATGGTAATCGAAGAGCGAGCGTGCCGACGGCGATCACATCAACGTTGGAACCATTTCCCACGCGCATCGTCACTTCGTCCTTTGCCAGCCTCCGTCTATTCCGCAGTTCCTGTTTTGAGTTGCAAATATGAGCAACCGCACCGGTATCAAATACCCAGGCACTACAACGAGAGTTGGTAAGGTACACATCAATAACATGTATATCATATATACCTTGTTTGCTGTTGGCCGCCTTCTTGTCAGCCAAATACTTGGGGCAGTTCCGCTTCCAGTGTCCAGTTCCCTTGCAATGAAAACACACAGTTTCTGGTTTGGGTCCAGCCTTGGATTTCTTCACGAGAGGAGCAACTGCTTTGCCACTCTTCTTGGAGTTACCCTTCTTACCCTTGCCATTTTTCTTGAAACTAGTGGTTTTATTGACCATCAACACTTGATGCTCCTTCTGAATTTCAGACTCAGCGGCTTTCAGCATCGCAAACAGCTCGGCGACTGACTTGTTCATCCCATGCATGTTATAGTTCAACACGAAGCTCTTGTAGCTAGGTGGCAATGATTGAAGAACTCTGTCAGTGATAGCCTCTGGCGGAAGGGGCATCCCCAATTCAGCCAGACGGGTGGAGTACCCAGACATTCTGAGCACGTGATCACTGATAGACCCGTTCTCCTCCATCTTGCAAGCATAGAACTTATCGGAGATCTCATATCTCTCGATCCGGGCATTCTTCTGAAAGATAAACTTCAACTCCTGGAACATCTCATATGCTCCATGATGTTCAAAACGTCTTTGAAGTCCCGGTTCTAAGCCATACAATATTGCACATTGAACTATTGAGTAATCTTCAGAACGAGCCTGCCAGGCGTTCACAACGTCTAGAGACTCAACTGGAGCGGGTGGATCACCAAGCGGTGCATCAAGGACATAAGCCTTCTGGGAAGCCGTAAGGATAATCCTTAGATTACGGGCCCAGTCCACAAAGTTACTTCCATCATCTTTCAACTTAGCTTTCTCTAGGAACGCATTAAAATTCAGGGGTGCTACTGCGCGAGCCATGATCTACAACATAAATATAGCAAAGACAACTTAGACTATTGTTCTAGATAATGAGTTTAGTTAATCATATTACTTAAAAACTCCCACTCAAATTGACATCCCTCCGGTCATTCGAGTGTAACATGATCCAAATCCACCAACTCAAGTCCGATCATCACGTGAGTTGAGGTGGTTTCAATGGTGAACATCTTCATGTTGATCATATCTACTATATGACTCATGTTCGACCTTTCGGTCTCTTGTGTTCCGAGGCCATGTCTGTACATGCTAGGCTCGTCAAGTTTAACCCGAGTGTTCCGCACGTGCAACATGGCTTACACCCGTTGTATGTGAACGTAGAGTCTATCACACCCGATCATCACGGCGTGTCTCGAAACGACGAACTTTCGCAACGGTGCACACTCGGGGAGAACACAATTTTATCTTGAAATTTAAGTGAGGGATCACCTTATAATGCTACCGTCGTCCTAAGCAAAATAAGATGCATAAAAGGATTAACATCACATGCAAATCATAAGTGACATGATATGGACATGAACTTGTGCTTTTGATCTCCATCTCCAAAGCACCGGCATGATCTCCATCGTCACTGGCATGACACCATGATCTCCATCATCTTGATCTCCATCAACGTGTCGCCATGAGGTTGTCGCGCCGACTGTTGCTTCCACGACTATTGCTAACGTTTAGCGATAAAGTAAAGCATTACATAGCGCTTAATGATTGACACGCAGGTCATACAATAATTAAAGACAACTCTATGGCTCCTGCCAGTTGCCGTACTCATCGACATGCAAGTCGTGATATTCTATACAACACATGATCATCTCATACATCACATATATCTCATCATGTAATTGGCCATATCACATCACAACATACCCTGCAAAAACAAGTTAGACGTCCTCTAATTCTTGTTGCAAATTTTACGTGGCTGCTACGGGTTTGCAAGAACCGTTCTTACCTACGCAAAACCACAACGTGGTGTAGTGATTGCCTTTTGATCTTCCAAAAGAACCCTCTTCATTGAAATCGATTCAACTAAAGTGAGAGAGACAGACACCCGCTAGCCATCTTTATGCAACGAAGTTACATGTCAGTTGAAGGAACCTGTCTCGCGTAAGCGTACGCGTAATGTCGGTCCGGGCCGCTTCATCTCACAATACCGCCGAATCAAGTATCAACTAGTAACGGCAAGCAATATGTATACACCCACGCCCACAACCGTTTGTGTTCTACTCGAGATCTCATCTACGCATAGACCTAGCTCAGATGCCACTGTTGGGGAACGTTGCATGGGAAACAAAAATTTTCCTACGCACACACAAGATCTATCCATGGTGATGAGCATCTACGAGAGGGAGAGTGAATCTACATACCCTTGTAGATCGCTAAGCGGAAGCGTTAAGAAACGCGGTTGATGTAGTCGAACGTCTCCGCGATCCAAATCGCAAGTCGTCCCTCGATCCAAGCACGATCCAGCGCCGAACGGACGGCACCTCCACGTTCAACGCACGTACGGCTTGATGACGATCTCCGCCTTCTTGATCCAGCAAGAGGGAGCGGAGAAGAAGAAGAGTTCCAGCAGCACGACGGCGTGGTGATGTTGGTGAGGAACTATTTCAGCAGGGCTTCGCCTAAGCACTACTAAAATTATGACGTAGGAGGAACTAGAGGTTGCCGGCACACGGCTTGGGGCAATCTAATGTATCCCGTGTGCTAGCCCTGCCCCTCTATTTATATGTTGAGCCTTGGGGTCTAAACTTGGAGTAAAAGCCTCCTCCAGGTCGGTTTTGCCCGCACAAGGTCGGTTTGGCCCGCAGGGAAAGAGTCCAACTCGGATCTCTGCAGTACCGCGCACAAGCGGTAGTACCGCTTACGATAAGCGGTAGTACGATAAGCGGTAGTACCGCCCCAGACGCCAGCAAAACTTCCTTCTGCACTTTCCAATACCTCGTGGGCTTTACCTCTTTGGCTCATATAAAGTGTTGCTGCACCCGAACACTTCGGTAAACATCCGGAACCCCTTCCGGTGAATTCCGGACCCCTTCCGGAGATCAAAACACTATTATCACATATATCAATCTTTACCTCCGGACTATTCCGGAGATCCTCGTCATGTCCGGGATCTTATCCGGGACTCCGAACAACCTTCGGTCACCAACACAATAACTCAACTATACTAATCGTCACCAAACGTTAAGTGTGTAGACCCTGCGGGTTCGAGAACTATGTAGACATGACCGAGACACCTCTACGGTCAATAACCAATAGCGGGACCTGGATGCCCATATTGGCTCCTACATATTCTACGAAGATCTTTATCGTTTGAACCTCTATGTCAAGGATTCAGTTAATCCCGTATGCTGTTCCCTTTGTTCTTCGGTATGTTACTTGCCCGAGATTCGATCGTCGGTATCTCTATACCTAGTTCAATCTCGTTACCGGCAAGTCTCTTTACTCGTTCCGTAATACAAGATCTCGTGGCTAACACTTTAGTCACATTGCTTGCAAGGCTCATTGTGATGTTGTATTACCGAGTGGGCCCTGAGATACCTCTCCGTCACATGGAGTAACAAATCCCAGTCTTGATCCATGCCAACCCAACAGACATCCTCGGAGATACCTGTAGAGCACCTTTATAGTCACCCAGTTACGTTGCGACGTTTGATACACACAAGGTACTCCTCCGATGTCAGGGAGTTGCATGATCTCATGGTCATAGGAACAGATACTTGACATGCAGAAAACAATAGCAATAAACTGACACGATCATATGCTACGTTTATAGTTTGGGTCTTGTCCATCACATCATTCTCCTAATGATGTGATCCCGTTATCAAATGACATCTCATGTCCATGGCTAGGAAACCTTCACCATCTTTTGATCAATGAGCTAGTCAACTAGAGGCTTACCAGGGACACAATGTTGTCTATGTACCCACACATGTATTTGAGTTTCCAATCAATACAATTATAGCATGGATAATAAACGATTATCATGAACAAGGAAATATAATAATAACCAATTTATTATTGCCTCTAGGGCATATTTCCAACATTTACGTCACAAAGTTTCGTCATACAGAAATTTAAAGTTTCATCCTACACAAAGTACTAATTAAACGGACAACGTTATTGTCAATCACTTCTTCTTAGATGTCTCCTTCGGCATATCCGGGAGAATGCACCCTAGCTTTGTGAAAGGCTTGAGGTCCTGACGTTGTAGCTCTATGCGAGTGTTGATGTCAGTCCGTGTTTGTGGGCCGCCGAAGAACATCCCACTCTCTTGGACGACATCTTTGATGATGATCGTCGCAAGCAACTGCTGGATGTGATAGAAGTCAACTCTAAGTTTTTCATCTGGTTTGGATGCTAAGGTTGCGACCCATTCGCGGACATGGTCATCGGCTGTAGATGGCATGCGAAGTCTTTGTTGATCCCTTTTGAACTCCAGCATGTGATGGATGACGTAGAATTCGTCCCTCCTACTTGTTGCCGGTTGCTGGACGCAGCAGAAGTCAGTTTTATGGCCGAAACACGGCACACCCGTCTTTTGTTATCTGTGCCTGATGTTGCCATCCCTATGGCCGAAGCCTAAGAGAGCACCATCCAGAACACTCTTGATGTTTGTGTAGTCTTTCTTCTCCGTGTTTTTGGACGAGTAGAAATAGAGAGCACGGGATACTTTAGGGTATAGAACGATAAGAACGCAGCGCTACTCTCTGCGCAAAATAAATTAACCTCAAATTAGCCTCCATACGTGCAAAGGAATGATTGAAATGTACGAAAGGATGTGTTATAGTGGCTAGCAAATGATTTACAAAGGATGATAAGGCAGGAGAATCGTTTCCTTGTCCTTATTCGCCAGCATGAAGTCTTCAATGTACTTCCTCGCAGCGTCACGTTCTGTTTTGCCGGCCTTCAATAAGCCCTCAAACATGTAGTACGGGTCCGCTACCGCGATTTCCGAGATTTGCTCTTTTCTGACCATGTAGTTAAGATGGAGTGCAAATAGGCGGACGAATGTAAAATCTAGCCGCCTCATATGATACATCTCAAAGATGTAATCAAACTGCAAGAAGAACATGTCCGCGGGGCATGTGTTGACGAAGCCTATGCCACTCGGCACCTCAACCGCATAAAGCAGGAATCCTGGATTCTTCGATCGAAGAAGGCTCTTCTCTGTCGATAGCACATGGTCATGCAGTCTTCTGAGATCCCCAGTTATGCCATTGAGAGCATCCGGCGGTAGCATCGGCTAGCCCACGACAAGGAGAAGTGGCGCATTTCGGATCGGTACCCTATCCTCAACCTGAATCGCTAGAGGCGGCTGACTGCTGGAAGCTTTGGCAGCAAGGCCTTTCTTCGGTCTCTTCCTTTTCCTCTTCGGGGGCACAGGTAGTGAGCCTAGCATACCCTCCATGACCGTCGCCCCCATTGTGGCCGGGCTTAGTATTGTACGCTACTCTGCTGGTTGTTCCTGGGTTGAGGCATCTGGATGCGTGCCCTGGGAGGATTGCATGAACAGAGACTTCTTGCACTCAACCCGAGGATGTTCCTTCTCCGGTACATCAGCCATCTCAGTATCCCGATCATCACGCTCACGGTCATAGCCCGAGTCATATGGAACTCCGTCGTCATAGGCAGTATTGATGTACCGGTCAGGGTCATCCTCCTCCATGTCATCATCGATATCTTGCTCCACGGGGGCGACATGATCATCCACCGTAATGGTTGGACCCCTTTCTTTACGTCCGCTCTGACTGACCAAGACAGACAGTGGTAATTGGATAGGTGGAGTGATCTTAGCTTGGATCGGCATCGGCACGAATGGTGTTGCCGTTGGTGTGCTCCCGGACGCCTCCACACGAAGAAGTTCTTTCGGCCACAACATCATCCAATTATTGCATTGTCCAAGCAATGCCAGGGTCTCATCATCCTCTCCCCCGGTTCAAAGTGGAGGAGTAAAACTCTCGTGGCCAGGCATTACACGAGCCATGGAAACCCTGCATGCGTCACCGGGCATCGGCCGGCCGTGGAACAAGCAATCTAATGGCTTCAGTATTGTACCCTTTTACACATCCACGAACTGGCCGTTGAGGTATAGGAGGGTGCATGGAGTTTCACCGGCCTGCGAAGACATGTGTGGCATCAGAGATCCGAAAGGCAAAGGAAAGGAAGATTAAATATGTTGATGAGCGTGTGACGCGTAATTACCGTGAGCGCGTTGAGCTCATCTAGTGTCGACGCCCCGCCGAGCATGCCAGAGATGAAGGAGGGGCTGCTATGAGCGGCGGTGGCGGGTGCGGGTGCGGCTCCTATGTTAGCCGAGCTGCTCCCGATGAAGCTGGGAACGGGAAATGGAATGCCTGGATTTTCATTCACCCACTTCACGAGAGCCAAAAGTGCGGTAGACCACTGAGCTACAAATTCTAGCTGAGCCGCTTCTTTGGCTGCCTGGACTGCCGCAACTTTGGTTTCTTCTTTGGCCGCACTTGTGGCTACCTCTACTTGCTCTGTGACTTTCTCCTTGATAGATAATGTTCCAAGCCTCCTTCTCTGCCTTCGCGTATCGTTGTCTTCTCGGTAGTAGTAGTGCTTCCACGTGGCGCCGTTTTCGGCGCCGACTACATGGCCATACTGCGGCAACTCGTTCGCTGGCTTTCCCTTGAGTATGTTTAATGACCTGTTAAAAGTGGTTTCCCACGAGTACTTCGACGATGACTGAGATGACGAGTCGCTTTCAGATTGAAGCCTTTTTTGCTCTTTCTGCAAAAGGAATGTGAACCGTTTAGAAATGTGACTACTAGCTAGAACGTAGTCGACTTGATTAGAAGCTAAGGTGGTAGATTTGAATTACCAGTAGTCTTATGAAGTCCCTCGTCGGCGCGTCCGTGACCCATGCCCCGGTCTCCTTCTCTTTCTTTTATCGGCCCTGATGAAGTCATGTTCTTGCGGGTCGGTGAACTCCACGAAGGGGTCTGGTTCCTACAGACGTTCATGTTCCGCGTCCTCCCTAGCCCACACGGGCTCCTTCCCCGTGTAACCACGTCTTCCGAGGTGGTGGGCCCCGACGTTCCTGGCCTGAAGGTTCTTAAAATGATCCGACTTGGCCTTGGTTATAGGTGAGGGAGTCCGGGACTAAGGGGTCCTCGGGACACCGGCTTATCTCTTATGGGCCGGACAGGTGGGCCGCTCTTCGATCATTGCAGGAAGGCCGAGCTATGAGGCAACCCCATGTTCAAGAAGGAAACCTCCGAAGTCTTGGTGTGTCCTCCAAGTCTTGATGAAGGAATCGACATGTTTATCCCCTGATGGCAACCGACTATGTGTGACCCTAGGTCCCCCCGGTGTCTATATAATCCGGAGGGTTTAGTTCGTAGAGGACAGCGGGACTCATCTAGGGTTTAGCTCATTGGATCTCGTGGTAGATCGACTCTGTAATCATCGTATACACATTAATATAATCAAGCAGGACGTAGGGTTTTACCTCCTAGAGAGGGCCCGAACCTGGGTAAATACTGTCCCTGTGTTTCCTGTTCCCCATTGATCCAAGATCCATAGCTCGGGACCCCCTACCTGAGATCCGCCGGTTTTGACACCGACATTGGTGCTTTCATTGAGAGTTCTGATGTGGGATCACCAAAGGATCAATGGCTCGCTTAATCATCAGCAGTGACATCTGCAACAGGGACGTTTTCGCCCCTGGACGGATCTTTGCATTCGGCAGCATCGTGCTGCACGCCAATCCAACCGGCCACCTTGGCCAGGTCGGAAGCTTCGCCCCCGATCAGGAGGTCAGGTTTGGGAATCTAGAGTTCGTCACCTACTCCCGGGGAGATCTTATTCTGACAAGGCTTTCAGCTCCCCTTGAGGAGCCCGTAAGTCCCGACGCCTCAACTTCGGGATCGGTGAACCCCACCACTGGGGTGGCCTCTACCCTGGGTCCGGCCTTAAAGCCCGATCCAGTCGATATGCCCGGATCAGCTTCGACCGAATACTGCCCAGGCGCGGCCTTAAATGCCCCTGGGGCAGCGGTGCTGCAGATCGACCCAATGTATTCCAGGAGCATGGAGTCCGCAGATGTCTCGTCATTAAACGAGTTACTCGGCCGAATCCAAGCTATGGGGATGACCGACGGCCAACCCTCGGTCTATGACCAGATCAGGCTTAAACCCGACGACAGGGAAATCCACATCCCACCTATCACACACTTGGTCGCTACCATCGAGGACCCGGCCGAAGGTTTGCCCTCTCAACCGCCGGAGCTGAGAATGGTTTATGTTTGGGTTTCCGATCATCAGGATCATCCCTCTAGTTTGGAATCCGAACCCTGCCTCGGGAAAAGTTCGGGATCGATCGCCGATTCAGTGCATGACCTGGAGTCTGTGCGGCGGTGTCCGGTTGACAATCCAGACCCCGAACCCGGCGCACTGGGCTCCACTATGGTGCGGGACATAACCGGCAAAGCTTCGGACTCACATCCTATCGGGATACAAATTTTTTCCCACCCACCCCACATGTCGAGCACTCTCCAAGTAATTCGAGGGAGCCCGACATACGGGACCTATGGCATGTCAAACAACAGCCAGGGGAAACGGTCCATCACTTCTGGGCTAGATTCCTCATTACCAAAAACAAGATAGCGGACTCCAGTGGCCAGGAAATTATAGCAACCTTCCGGCATAATTGCTGTGATGAAGGAATCCTGAACGCACTCGCCCGTCGCCGCGTCCAAGACTTCACCGAGCTATCGGATCTGGCACGCAAATACTGCGCCATGGAAAGCACCTGGCAGGCTCAATGGATGCTCACAGAGTCAATCTAGGCCGAGCTACCCAGAGGAGCTCTGGGGAAGCGTGCACCTCTACGATGGCCGACCGAATACGAGCCCGCCGAGAAAAAGAATAAACCCATTACAGTATCCAGAACCGTCCTTGACGAACTGTTGGACAAGCCGTACCCCATACACTCCATCCTACTGAACACAAATCCGACTCACAGCCTTCGAGCTTGCTGGGTCATTAGACAAGTCGCAAAAAGCGGAGAGGCCATCCTCGAGGTCTCACCCCTGAGCAGACGTTCAGCAATGCCACGGAATCATAATGCCGAGATCCTAACAATCTACGAGACATTTTCCTCAAGAGAGCTCTGCGAGAACTCGACCAAATACACCAGGTGGCAGTGGAAAAATCATGGACGAACACACCCATTACCTTCGGCGAGGCAGACCAGCCGAGAACCCGCCCCGACTGAACACGTGCCGCCCTGGTCCTCAATCCTATAGTAGACGGCTTCAGACTCCACAAGGTGCTAATGGACCGCGGCAGCGGTTTAAACCTCATCTATGAGGATACCCTGGATAAAATGCAATTCGACAGATCTCGCGTCGAACAAAAGCACACCACCTTTCGAGGGATCATCCCTGGAAAAGAGGCACATTGCACCGGACGCGTTACTCTCGATGTGGTGTTTGGCACCCCTGAGAACTACAGGTCCGAAGAACTTCTCTTCCATATTGTGCCCTTTCGCAGCGGTTATCATGCTCTATTGGAGCATGACGCCTTCACAAGATTTTAGGCCATACCACATTATGGGTATATGAAGCTCGAAATGCCAAGGCCCAACGGTGTGATCACAATTATAAGTGACCCAGATAGAGCCCTTCGGGCCGAAAACAAAACAGCATCACTCGCCCTCGAGGCACTATCCGAGACTCTCGCGGCAGAGGAATTAACCACACTCCGCTTAGTGGTAGACAGGGATGATGTAATCCTCGGTAAGAGGCCCAAATCCACATCCTTCAAACCAGTAGATGAAATCGTTAAATTTCAGGTGCATCCAACAGACCCCAACAAAACAACGTCCATTGGAGCTCAACTCGACCCTGTGGTCGACGAAGCATTGCGCACATTCTTGCGCGAAAATTGGGACATATTTGTCTGGCACTCCTCAGATATGCCAGGAATCCCACGAAGACTAGCGGAACATAGCCTGAACATAATCACAGGCTTCAAGCCAGTCAAACAGATGTTACGCCGATTTTCCGAACCCAAGCATCAAGCTATGGGTGAAGAGCTAGCAAAATTACTCGAGGCCGGATTCATTCGAGAAATCAAACACCCCGAGTGGTTGGCAAATCTGGTCATGGTGCCAAAGAAAGACAAATCTTGGCGGCTGTGTGTCGATTTCAAAGACCTAAACAAAGCCCGCCCTAAGGATCCCTTTCCCTTACCTTGCATAGACCAGATCATCGACGCCACCGCCAGACATGACTCACTGTGCTTCCTCGATGCCTACTCCATATACCATCAAATCAAAATGAAGGAGTCCGATCAAGCCGCAACCGCCTTCATCACCCCCTATGGGCCATTCTGCTTCAACACAATGCCCTTCGGGTTAAAAAAGGCACGCGCCACATACCAGCGCATGATTCAAACATGCCTAGAAACTCAAATCGGCAAAACAGTCGAGGCATACGTGAACGACGTGGTCATCAAGACCAAACCTTTGATAATCTACGAAAATACGATATACGACTCAATCCAGATAAATGTGTCTTCGGAGTTCCCGCTGGTAAACTACTCGGATTTATCATCTCCCATAGAGGAATCGAGGCCAATCCGACTAAAATCCGAGCTCTATCCCAACTAGCGATCCCTACGGAGCTGAAGCACGTTCAAAAACTGGCGGGCTGTGTGGCGGTCTTAAGCCGCTTTATCTCCCGCCTTGGTGAAAAGGCACTGCCGCTCTACAAACTGCTCAAACGGACCAAACACTTCGAGTGGACCGATGAAGCAGTGTCCGCATTGGAAGAAATCAAAACATTGTTGGCCGGCAATCCCATACTAGCAGCGCCCGGCGTAGGTGAACCAATGTTGTTGTATATCTCGGCCACAAATCAAGTAGTCAGTGCAGTTCTCGTTGTAGAATGAGAGGCTGAGGGTCACAAATTCCGGGTACAGAGGCCAGTCTATTACGTATCAGAAGTGCTCACACCGTGCAAACCTAGGTATCCGCATTACCAGAAGATAGCCTATACAGTTTTTATGTCATCCCGAAAGCTCCGACACTATTTTCAAGAGTATTCGGTCATGATGGCATCCGAAGTACCTCTAAACGATATAATCAACAACAGGGACACCACTGGCCACATAGCCAAATGGGCCATCGAGCTTCTCCCTTTCGAAATTGCTTACAAACCACGTCGAGCTATTAAATCTCAGGTATTGGCTGATTTTCTCGCTGAATGGACGGAGGTCGAGCTCCCCAGAGAATACAGTACATACTCCCATTGGACTATGTACTTTGACGGATCCAAGACACTTGCCGGACTGGGGGCTGGAGTCATACTCACATCCCCCACTGGCGACAACATCCTGTACGTTTTGCAGAATATGTATGCTGATTTCAATAATGCGGCCGAATACGAGGCTCTACTGCATGGACTTCGGATGGCAACATCAATGGGCGTACAACGGCTCGAAGTACGGGGAGACTCTAACCTCGCAATATCTCAAATCAACGGTGAATTTGACTCTAAAAACCCAAAGATGGCGGCATTTAGAAATGTCGTCCTCAAAATATCCGCACGGTTCGAAGGATTAGAATTCCACCATATCTCCAGAGACAGCAATCAAGCTGCTGACGTCCTCACCCGTATGGGCGCCAAGCGCGACCCCATCCCTCAGAAAACCTTTTTGGAATGGCTCTTCAACCATCCGTGGTGTGGAGGACGAGGACAAGGACGCTGGAGTCAATGGACCAGAAAAGGCCATCCCTCCTATCATCGAACCAGATGAACAAATTATCGGCGGCTCGGCACTTGAAGAAACGCCTTCGACTCACAAAGTCATGGCAGTAGTCGCGCCATGGACCAAGCACTTCCTTGCCTATCTTCCCCGCCAAGAACTCCCCGACGACCAGACCAAGGCGAGACGCATAATTCGGTGATCTAAGGCCTACAAGGTCCATGAGGGTGAACAATACAAGAAAAGCACTACCAGAGTCCTCCAATGGTGCATATCCAAAGAAGAAGGAAAGCAGCTCTTGGCCGAGATACACGCAGGCATGGGCGGTCACCGCGCGGTAGCTCGGGCCCTGGTAAGCAAGGCCTTTTGAGCCGGGTTCTTTTGGCCTACTGCTCGAGCGGACGCCCACTCGCTCATCCAACATTGTGTTTGTTGTCAGCTCTTTGCAAATCAAAGCCACATGCCCCCAACGGCTCTTCGGACGATAGCGATTACCTGGCCTTTCACGGTCTGGGGGCTGGATATGGTCGGACCACTTAAAGGGGGGACCAAGAAAAAGAAATATCTACTGGTCATGGTCGACAAATTCACTAAGTGGATTGAAGCAAAACCAGTAAGTTCAGGCAAGTCCGGACCGGTCATCGACTTTATATCCGGCGTGGTGCACCGTTACGGTGTCCCCCACAGTATAATAACGGACAATGGGTCCAATTTCACAGCCCGGGAGGTAAATGACTGGTGTGCTAACATGGGCATCAAGCTCGATTACGCCTCAGTGTATCATCCACAAACCAATGGACAGGTCGAACGGGCCAACGGACTTATTATGAGTGGTATCAAACCCCGACTGGTCCGATCTCTTAAAGAGTCTGACTGCCATTGGGTGGAGGAGCTTGACTCCGTACTATGGGGCTTAGGCACCACCCCGAATCGATCAACGGGATACACACCGTTTTTCATGGTGTACGGGGCAGAAGCAGTCCTCCCCTCCGACATCATCCATGACGCGCCTAGAGTGCGCATGTACGAGGAAAAGGAGGCCGAGCAAGATCGGCAGGATGACTTAGACGCCCTGGAAGAAGAGCGCGATATATATCAGGCTCGCTCTACATTTTATCAACAGCATGCCCAGCGCTATCAGAGTAGGGAAGTTTGAGCGAAGGCATACAATGTGGGCAAACTTGTCTTACGCCTCCTGGAGAAGCAGAAGAATAAACTCACGCCCAAATGGGAGGGCCCTTTCATAATTGATGAAGTACTTGCAGGAGGAGCATATCGTCTCCGCAACCCACAAGACAATCGCCTCGAACCGAACCCATGGAACGCAGTTCATCTTCAGCGCTTCTACGGCTAGACCGGTGTCGTTATCTTCTATAGTCTTTTTTCTTCCTTATATATTTTTTCTTTCCTTTTTACTTTTATCGGCTTGGCTAGCATTTCCCAGGCTATGTTCGGCTAAACCGAGCTACGTTAAGTCTTCCTCGGCATGCATCTTCAAATGTATTACCCGGCGACACCTGGGGGCTTCTTAATGAAGCAGATCAATATATTTTTCGTGCATCTATTCGTATTTGTCATGTATGCATCCTTCCAGTATCATTTTAAGCCAGTCTATGCATCAATTGAACATAAGATTTGGCCAAGCTGGGTTGCCTTGCTCCTATGCTTACCCTCTACGTTTCTGATTGTTCGGCTAGGGGGTAAAGGGAGCACCTCTGCGATTGTTATGACCGGATCACCCGGGTCCGTACCTCAGATGAGTGAAGCCGAAAGCTAGCGTTCTTAAGAAGACAATTGGTCGGCAACGAAGGAAGTGAAAATAATTGGTGATAATCACCAAAACCCGGGTTTATTTTCCCGAAGTAATCATTATCCGCATACTATGGGTATCCGGTTAAGACGTCTACGGTTCACGTAGCAACCTAAAGAAAGGAACCCATTGAGGAACTATTTTCTTCGGAAGATGTTTCTTATGTTAAATAGTAATGTAACATAACTCCCTATGCGCGTTCTGTCTGTTCGCACCAAATGGCCGGATTGCCTGGTTCTCCGAAGTGATTTCCTATTACCTCAGGACACATAGTACGGAACACTCCCCAGCTACTGGCAGGGGAGGCAGAAGCCGATGGCCGGTTAAGACAACATTTACAGCACGGATGGAGTGGGTTTGATGTAAAAGTACATAGCTACATAGAATCAAACACCCGGTTGCTTGTCAAGATTATCTATTATGGTATCCAGGGAGCAGTCATCTTGCGAGATACGAGCGGCGGGCATCACTTGGTCATAAACCAAATGAAGTGGCACCTCTTGACCATCCGGCCCTACCGGCCCAACTCAATCCAAGTGCTCTGGATCGAGTTTGGTAAAGCGGGTCTTCACCATTGCCCATGCTTCCCGTGCTCCCTCTTGAAAAGCCGATGTCTTCCATAGCTCGAAGTGATGTCGCGCTCCTTTAAATCAATTAGCCAGCTCGGCCATCCCTTTCGGAGGCGTCTCGGCCGGCCATAGTGCCTTGACCATGCTCTTCATAGCTTTCCGAGCTCGCTCATGCACGATGGACAATTGCTTTAGCAGGTTACCTCCGTACGAGCCGGCTTCTTCCTCGGGGCGCCCGGTCAGGAGACCTAACAAGAGACCTGGCATGCCTCTTACATCTGCACAATACACATATTTTATGAAATTACAGGTTAAAATTTCACTTACAGAACATGCCACCTTTCAATCTCTGGTTCTCTTCATGGGCTTGTGCAAGTTGAGTTTTTAAACTCTCAATTTCTTTGACTTGTCGCTGGTTTTTCGCCTTGAGCTGTTTCTTTTCCTCATGACTTCGAGTCAGTACCCGACGGCCGGCTTCGCACTTTGATTCGGCATATCTTTGAGATTCTCTGGCCGCATCCAGATCTTTTTGCAGCTGACCTATGGACTCGGCTGCTATAAGGCAATCTTTCATTAGAAAAGGTTCCCCAAGCAATTCTGCATATTAAATGCTTTTTTCCTCACCGTGTGCCTCCCTGGTGAACTTTTTAACCTCCTCTAGTTCGGCCTTCGCGGCTGCCAACTGTGTTCGGTTTAACTTGAGGTCTTCGGACAATTTTTCATTTTGTTCCCTCGAGGCCTACACAGTGTCGAAACAAGAATCAGACCCTTAACTCGGCCGTCCCGACCAAATTAAGGCTCGGGGGCTACTGGGTTAGGATTTGTGTTCGGTTGTCAAAACCAATCACTCACCTGCAGGTTGGTCGACATTAGTTTGGCGGCTCCCTCAAGACCTGCTCGGGCGGCTCCGAGATACGCGTCCACCGAATTAAGAGCGTTGAAATCATGTTCGGATAACACTGGGTGATGCAGTGACTCTTTTCGCCGTTGGTGATTCATCACACTTTCAACTTCGGAATTGGTAACCGAGACACCCTCGGAACCCTCAGGAAGCTGGTCCGTAGCAGGAACCTCCGCATCAACCCCAGCCCTTGCCGAAGATCTCGGCTCGGGATAACCACCTGGCACCTCTTTAACATCCTCGGACGGAGGTGGCTGTACCCATCTCCTGTATATCTCGGGAAAAATTATAAGTACCTAAAGCGGCTATGACAATGACCGAACTATGAAGTTCAACAATTACCTCTTGGTCGGTGGCACGGTCGAGGTAGTCCCCGTGGCCGTCACACGCTCGGGAGCCTCACCGTCGTTCGGTGCAGACACATCCGGTTTCGCTCTCGCCGGTGTTCGGCGCTTGGTGCGACGGCCCTTGAGAGTAGAAGTCAGCATACTCGGAACGACGGGAGTCGAGCGCCCTTTTCGGGAAGAGGCCTTCTTATTACTTACAGCGGAGGAAGGGAGCGGCCTGGGGTGATCGGCCAAAAGGGCCACCTTAGAGCCGTCAAGACTCTCCTAGTAAAAGACCCCATCCTCAAAATCGATTGACGTCTCTGGATCGTCATGGAATCCTGGGTCATCGTCATGGGAATAACTCTCCGGTTGAGGAGAAGGGCAGTAGACTGTCTCGAACCAGTGCCTACAATTCTATTCGGAAGGTCAAGAGATTCGATCAGCAAAAATGGACATAACATCCGGACTATGAAAATATAACTAAACTTACCCATTCAATGGGATTATAGCTCGAATAGCCGTCCCTGGCCTTTAGGCAGACAAATTCTTCCTTTTCTCCTTTAAAGAGATCAGCCAGTATGGCTGCCATTGTTGCCTGGTTGGCAGGCCCCTTCCGTTTCACTACACCACGACACCACATTCCCTACTGACGTTGGTCGGGAAAGGTCAGCATACACCAACATGCAGTCGGTCGGCAATGTTTCTATCGAACTGTTGGTCAGTAATGCTTGTAGACGTAACCGACTGTCGGTCAGAAATAATCAGACATTTAGTGTCTCACTGTCGGACGGCAATAGGCTTAGACCCAGTGAACCATCGGTCGGGAAACAATACCGACAGACCGTTCATTGGGCCAGCGAAATAGCCCGCGCCAATTGTTTGGGCCACAGAAATTTAGCTCGTGCGCGGGCGAAAAAAAGGCTTCGCGCCAACCAGCCCAAAAAATCCTTCTACCAGCTTTTCTCCCTTTCACCTACCAGCCACCAACAGTAACCCTATCCCCACCCACGCATTCTTTCCGGCGACGGCGACGGCGCCGCCATTCTTCTTCTCGGCGATCCGCCCTTCGCTCCGCGGCCTCCCCATCTCCTCCTCAACTTATCCCCTCCTCCTCCCACTCTCTCTGTCTTTCTGTGCTCCCGTGCTCTTACTGCCTCCTCCCAGCTCCCGCATCCAGATGCGGCTGCCTAGGGTTCGCTGCCGCCGGAGATGGCTACCATGGAGGTCGCTCCCTTCAAATCTAGTGGCCCAGTCTTCTACCAGGTGTCGTAGTCAAGGAGGATGCGCTGTCACCATGCTGGTGCTGGGTGCACTCTGGCCCTCCTTCCGGCCGGTGTGTACCTTGCTCCTGGGGCAGCGCTGAGCGACGGCGGCGACTACAAGCAGCAGCAGAAGCGGCGCATGTCCAAGGATCTAGGCCTCCGACCATTGGTGGTTGTTGTTGTGGCAGAAGCGGCGGTACATAGTTCGCACCTCCGCCCAGTTCAGCTTTGCCTCCATCAGCTCTGCAACACCCGGTAAGCATATTCATAAACTTGTCTTCATCGTGATTGTGCCAAAAGCTGGATATGGATGAAGACCAAGGGCAGATTTTGTATATCTTCTAGCTTTACATCCGTTTTTTCTGTAGTTTATTTTTGCCACGTGAAGCAGGATGGATTTAGATTTGTTCATGAAATTGGATGGGATAGAGATATGACTGTAATGCCCAGATGTATTTTCAAGTGGATACCTACTGCCTAAACTACAGGAACACTTACAGAGAGTCACTGAATCCAATTTTATGTTCTCGAGCTCCCAAATAGACATCGTGCTTCAGAATCAGCTCCAAATTCTCAATCCTGTAATACTAACATCATTTGGTAAAACAATAGAAATATGTTTCAAAACAATAGCGGTACATGATAAAAACCATATGCATATGGTGAAACAAAAAAGCGACACCCAAATCAAGTGCATACCATTGTTAATCCTGTCTCTAGTTACTTTAATTTCCAAGAAAGTCTGACCCTCAACAACCTTATTATCTTGAGTGATTCCTGATCTTCCATCAAAGAATATCAATTCATTGCAAATACAACACCATTATGATCGATTTCTTCATTGCTATCAAGTACTATCTCTGTACCAAAATAAAAGACGTTTTTGTAGGCTAAACTAGCCTACAAAAATGTCTTGTATTTTGATACGGAGGTCATAACTTTTTGATCGTAATCCAAATCCAAACCATCAAAATCATTGATTTGTAGGATTCCTCCTCCTGGCAGCGACGCAATTTGTTGGCTTGCTCATCAGCTCCTGTACTGGAAGACCATGATGGCCGTGGGGAAGCACTCCCTGAAGGCGCTGCTGCTCGTGGTGTCCAACCCCATCCACGTTTCCACCTACCTTGCCTAGAAGCTTTCAGGCTTGGGTTCCCGGCGAGCGGCGTCATCAGTTCGAGCACCAACCACTTTGTAATCCACATGCAGCTTCTAGGTTCTGGCTTTGGGTAAGATCTCTCTCCCTGGTATGGTCTCGCTCCTCCCCTCTCTGTTTGCAGTATGTACCCCCTTGGATTTAACCTTTCGGGCTTTTGATGCGTGGATTTGATTCAATGTACTGCTCCCTATTTACTAAAGGATGAAGGAACATAGCACATCGTTGCTGAATTTGGAGTTATACTCATCAACAAGGGAAGGGGAAACATAGCACTAAGCAAAGCACAAAGTTGCTGAATTTGGAGTTATACAACATCTCACATATATTGGTCTATCTTATTATGTACATTCACATACATATGCATCTGGGAATCCAAGCTAACTCATAAACTTCAAACCTAGTGAGGTAAGGGAAGTTTGTATGTCCCCGTGGTCTGTAGCGAAATCATTAGGGTGTCCTTCTATTGGTTAGTAAATAGTGAAATGATTATATCTACTTCTGTTGCAGGTCCAAATTGCAAAACAATTATGTTTGTGTAGATAAACTCATGAGATGCTCTCGGGCTATTTATGCGGTTATGTGCGCAATTGATGGTTTTGTCAGGTAGATAAACTCACGAGGTGCTCTTTGGTTGAAATCTGTATTGTTTGATGTATGTTGTTGTAGTGACTAGTGATAATTTTCGCTGCTTGACCCGTATGATGAGGCTAGTGATAATTTTTCTTGAAATTTGTAAACTGCACCTTGGTGCCAGCATGGTGTTTGTCTGTACAACTTGAGGAAATATGACATCTTGTTGTCGTAGCATCCATGGTATCGAAAGTGGGCATCCTAGGTTGCACTTGGGTCTCTTAAGTTGACTGCTATTATTCTTTTTATTTTGCATCAAAATGCGACACTTGCGAAACACTGTTATGTTGTTCTTTTAGAATATACAGTTGGATTTTTAACAGAGATTAGTTAATCCCTCTGTATATCCAATCCGCTCTTATATAGTTTATGAGAGGAAGGGGGAATGGACTGTTAGTTAAGAACAATTGCAACTTTGTATTTTCATCAAGAGAGAGAATGACACAGTTAAATATTCAGATTTAAGCAATAGATCAATGGAACTCTTGTTCTGCAGGCTACTAACGAGATAAGATAATCATACTAATGGTTCAGCATTTTAGTTGGGCATTGTAGAATTCTCGCAAATACAAGAGTCTATATTTAATCTTCATGCTCTGAGAACAAGAACTTAAGTTTATTTAACCCTGCTATGGAATAAATAGCTCCAGGATCACAATTAGCCTTTTGTTTTTCTTTATATGTTCAGGGCACTTGTGCACAAGGACTCCTGCTCCCGGCTACTCTGGGCACTTGTGAACATAATGGATTACTGGTGCATTATGCAAACAACGGATGATCTACTGCTGCTATGTATGAGTAAGGTATTTATCCGTTATTTGTTTCTTGCGATCAGAATCTGTACATTCACCAGTACATATTTTAAGTTCAGTCTTATGACCCAACTTCAGATAGACTAGTCTCCTGATTTTTTTGTCCCTTGCCATTGCATGTAGCATTCTGAGTGTGGATAACTAAAAATCTATCTTCTGATTTTTTTGTCCCTTGCCATTGCATGTAGCATTCTGAGTGTGGATAACTGAAAACTAGAGGAACACCTGATTGGTTAGCTGATATTCTGTTTGACTAAGACTTGGAATTAACTCTTATTCTTTTTAAAATCTTAGGACCATATTAGCGCTAATTTAGGAAACAAATTATGTGCTGATCTTAAAACTTGAATATGGCATCAAGTCCCAAGAAAAACACCTATCCATCCAGAAGTGTATTATGTATGTTGTGGCAAGCATGGCATGTCGTAACTATCCAGAATGCCCATGTCATGTCTTTCTGAATTTTTGGTGCATTTTTTAACGAATTACAAATCTTTAGCCTGAAAGCATTAAAACAATTGTTGTTCAGAGCTTCCACAGAATGTTCAAGCATTCAATTATATCCCTAGCATGGATGTTTTATATTTTCAAGGATGTACTCATATAGTGTGTCTTGCAGGAGGAAAAAGGGCAAGCGCACATGGAAAAGGTAAAGATGGTGGGATCATGGAGGAACAACTGAAAGCAGTAAAAAAAGGTATGCAACGGGGAATTCTTTATACACATAATTAATTGTATAAACACAAATAGATGCTTCAAACGCTTCTGTTGACCTCATCATATGCACTGCAATTTTTATGCCTATGCCAATAGAGTAATCTATCTTATATACTTTAAAGAGAAGAAACATATGGTGGGCCAGTTGGGGTGATCTTAGCTGAGGATCAACGTTTGTGTTAACACATGGTTTATTGACTTTGCTATATTTATACTATATGTATTTTTGAGAATGAGATGCTCCTCTGTGTTGGCATTTTGGTACTGTAGTCTAGTTCTGCGCAATAGCAGCTTCAAACCATGTTCTTTCCACAAAAGTCAATAGGCTTTTGGTGTGTTGGGTTTGGCTTGGACACTTGTGCAACTGCTAATGCATACGTACTCCTGGTCCATGTTATAGCTGCTCTTACCTAGTTTCTCATATGACACTTCATGTAGTTCACATTGTTATTTTAATCATTCCATGTTCTGATTGCATGCCTTTGGTGATCCTTTTTATGTTCTTTGGTATGAAGTTAGCTAAGCGCTTCTATCATTTCTAGTAGCATGTGATTCACTGAACAAAAAAAGGACCACTGACATATGGAATGTTTGCAAGTTAAAAAAAAAAAGCAAAGAAAATGCAGTTTCTGATAGTGTATTATAACTGAGACATGTTTAACTTTTGTAGGAAGCAAACAAAAGTACTGCACTCACAAGGAACCATGAGGCCAGCGATCCGCGTCAACTACATGTTTTAGCTTTCATTTTGTACAAATAACATCTCAGACTTGTATATATTTAGCTATCTTTTTGTGAACCTGATGCATGGTGTCTTGGTGGATATCTCTAGAACAGACTAAAGTATATGTATGTGACAATTAGTTCATGGAACAAAAATTGTTTGGTGCACCTGATGTGAACTTGTGATGTATGGTGTCTTGGTGATTATGTGAACATATGAGCTATATGTATGTGATAACCAGTACCATAAGTTAATTAAAATGAATGTTGTGGTTAGTTGAAGAAAATGTTGATGAACTGTTGGTCGGCAAAACAAAACACCATCTGATTGTTGGTCGGTAAAGGCTCAAGTCAGGGCCAACAGAAAGTTGGTCGGTAAAAAAAACGCCATCAGACAGTCAGTCGGGAAAAGCTGCTAACGGAAAGTTGGTCGGCAAAAAATATTGTCGGACAGTCGGTCGGGAAATGTTTTCAACAGCCATCAAACTGTCGGTCGGGAAAGGGTTTTCCCGTCTGGACTTTCCCCAACAGACAAGGTCGGTCGGCAATAGTCTTTCCCGACCGACTGTCTGTTGGCAGAAGCTGTTTTCCCGACCAACCTGGTTGTTGGAAATGCAGTGTCATGGTGTAGTGCTAGCTCGTTCTTCTGCTATCCACGGCGCTTGTGCTTTTTCAATAAAGAATGAAGCGATCAGATCTGCAATCGACAAATTACAGTGATCAACATATCCACACCAACATACTCGTTACAACACATGGACGATGAGGTTCTTCAACAACAACGTGTTCAGGAAGGGTGTGACACTCAAGCGTTGTCGTCACCGGATCCAATCACAAGGCCAACATCTAGGTTTTCACCATGGAGAATCAGTCCGAACATATCAGCGTAATGTCTTCATCAAGATAATGATGTAACACTACTAGGAGAATGCTTATATATAGGATTTTAGCAGTAGCGCCGGTTAAAAGGACAACACTACTGCTAAGTAGTAGTGGCGTGGGCGGCGACAGGCGCTACAGGTATCCAGTTAGCAGTAGCGCTGGATATTCAACGGGCGCTACTGCTAATCGGTCCCATCGCGACCGACAGGGACGACCTGTAGTAGTAGCGGTTGTCAGTGAGCAACGCTACTGCTAAAGCCATAGCAGTAGCGCCCTTTTCCGCCCCGCGCTAGTGCTAATTAGCGCCCTCGTGGACTTATCATCTTCCCCGCGCACGCCCCTCACTCTCTCCCTCTCTCCCTCCTCACTCCCTCCCTCTCCACTCCCTTGCGCCGCCGACGGTCCTACCAACGCGACCCCGCGCGACTCTCTGCTGCCCCCGGTGACTCTCTGCTGCCCGGCGACCCCGAGCCCGACCCACTCTGCTGCCCCGGTGACCTCGACCCTGGCCTCGACCCCAACCTCGACCCCAACCCCGATCCCGGCCTCTGCTTCTCCTCCGACCGTCTCCTCTGCGTGCCGGCCGTCTTCTTCTCTGGTGAGACATCCCCACGCCTCTTCCGCCCGTTTCCTCCCTGACACGGCGACGTACCACCTCCGCGGGGGGCGGCTCCCTCTGCACCGACAGTGGTCCACGCGACCGCCACCAAAGAACCTCCGGGTCGACAACGGGACCCTGATTCCTCACCAAGCTGGGCGCCCCGGAAGGCAGCACCTCCCAGTGCCAGCCCGGCGGAGCCCAGTCCCGGACATGGTGCCTCTCAAGCAGGTGGTTGCCACCGAGTCGACGACGAGGATGCTGGCCGGGCATCGTCGACTCAACGGCTACGCTATGCAACTAAACATTTAAACATCTAATTAAACATCATATCGCGTCACCGACGATCGTCGGGGACTCCTCGATATCGTCGGGGACTCTCCCTCACCGACGATCGTCGGGGGGTACTCTCCCTCACCGACGATCGTCGGGGACTCCTCGATATCGCGTCACCGACGACCGACGATAAAACAACTAAACATCTAAACAATAAAAACAACTAAAAACAACTAAACAATAAAAACAACTAAATTAACTAAATTAACTACCGCTTTTGTATATCCTAAAACAACTAAAACAACTAAAATTAACTAAATTAACTAAACAACTAAATTAACTAAATCAACTAAAATAATTATAAGGGAGATCGTCGGGTGCGGGCGGCGCTGCGGGGTCGCCGGAGACGCGCGCGAGGCCAGCGGCGGTGCTGCGGTGGGCGGAGGCGGGGCCGGTGGCGGTGCTGCGCGCGGTGGGCAGGGGCGAGCGGCGGAGGCGCGCGCGCGGGGCCGACGGGGACAGAGAGGAGGGGGGAGGCTTACTTGCGAGGAGCGGCGACGGCGACGGAGCGACGGAGGAGACCGGCGAGGAGCGGCGACGGCGTCGGGTCGGGGCGGTGACGGCGACGAGCGGCAACGGCGTCGGGTCGGGGCGGCGACAGCGCAGGGCAGGGGCGGCGGCGGCGGCAGCGCAGGGCAGGGGCGGCGTCGAGGGCGTCGAGGCAGGTGCGGCGTCAAGGGCGTCGGCGAGGGCGTCGACGGTGAGGTGGAGCAGCCTAACGACGTCGACGGGGCAGAGGGCGTCGACGGCGAGCTCGGGCAGCCTGGCGGCGTCGATGTGCTCAGCGTCGTCGGGGGCAACCGCAGATGAAATCTGAAAAATTCCTAAGTCCCTGCTTATATACCCAACCCCACCAACCGGGACGAAAGGCCCCCTTTCGTCCCGGTTGGTGCCACCAACCGGGACTAAAGGTCAATTTCAGCAGCCCAAAGGACGGGAAGCAGAGACCTTTGGTCCCGGTTGGTGGCACCAACCGGGACTAAAGGGTGGCATTGGTCCCGGTTGGTGGCTCGAACCGGGACGAAAGGGTGGCATTGGTCCCGGTTCGAGCCACCAACCGGGACCAAAGGCCTGTGCCTGGCACAGCTGCGGTGCGGTTGGATGTTTAGTCCCACCTCGCCAAGCGAAGGGCGCCCGGACCTGTTTATAAGCCCCGCCGCGGCTGCAACGTTGAGCACCTCTCTAAAGCAGGCCTGTGGGCCTAACCTACCTCTTTCTGCTCTGTGGGGCCTACTATGTGAAAATAGATGCGAATTTATAGAGAAAATTCAACCTAAATTCAAAGTGCTACTTTGAATTTAGGTTGAATTTTCTCTATAAATTCGCATCTATTTTCGCTTTTGCTATTTTTTTATGTTATTTTTTTTGCATATTAAAAGTTCTTAACAAAAAATACTTTATGAATATTCTTTTTGCTATTAAAGTTTTTAACAAAAATAACTTTGATAATTTTAGTTGCATAAATTTTATATAATATTAAGTTAAATAACTTTGATCGGACGAAAACACGTCTATTACAAAGGAATTTCAATTTTTTAAACATATTTTAACTCAAGACTTTTTTTGCATTCAATATGCACCATTCAAAGTCACATCATCACATTTCAACCCTTTTCTGACTTCATTTGCTATTTTTCATGCATTTCATGATTTATTTTGAGCTAAAATGACCCTGGATTGAAAAGCACTGCAAATGAACTCTGAAATGGTGGAAAGTTGGCATGGTATCATAATTTCACCCACATAGCATGTGCTAAAAATTTGAGAGGGTTACAGGAAAAACTGGATGCACTTCGTGTACAAACTGGACATTCTCTTTCGAAGTATCAGGGTTTTGGACGAAAACTCGTCTATTACAAAAGGATTTCAATTTTTAAACATATTTGAACTCAAGACTTTTTCTGCATTCAATATGCACCATTCAAAGCCACATCATCACTTTTCAAACCTTTTATGACTTCATTTGCTATTTTTCATGCATTTCATGATTTATTTTGAGCTAAAATGACCCTGAATTGAAAAGCACTGCAAATGAACTCTGAAATGGTTAAAAGTTGGCATGGTATCATCATTTCACCCACATAGCATGTGCTAAAAAGTTGAGAGGGTTACGGCAAAAACTGGATGCACTTCGTGTACAAAATGAACAATCTCTTTCGAAGTATAAGGGTTTCAGACGAAAACTCATCTGTTACAAAAGGCATTTCATTTCTTGACATGTAACTGCAGTGATATTCTAGATCAAAGCCATCATCAGAATAGTTGTGGAGAGAAAGTCTTCACTTTTTCTTCGCGTGTGTCCCTTGCTTATTGCGCCGTAACCATGGATAATCTTCATCGTTTAACAGGGTGCTTGGGTCAGCCTTCACTTTGAAGGGAGGAATTTCATGAAACTTTTCATAATCTTCAGACATGTCTGTCTTGCCCTCCACTCCCACGATGTCTCTTTTCCCTGAAAGAACTATGTGGCGCTTTGGCTCATCGTATGATGTATTCGCTTCCTTATATTTTCTTTTTCTCGTGTTGGTAGACATGTCCTTCACATAGAAAACCTGCGCCACATCATTGGCTAGGACGAATGGTTCGTCTGTGTACCCAAGATTGTTCAGATCCACTGTTGTCATTCCGTACTGTGGGTCTACCTGTACCCCGCCTCCTGACAGATTGACCCATTTGCACCGAAACAAAGGGACCTTAAAATCATGTCCCTAGTCAAGTTCCCATATGTCCACTATGTAACCATAATATGTGTCATTTCCCCTGTTGGTTGCTGCATCAAAGCGGACACCACTGTTTTGGTTGGTGCTCTTTTGATCTTGGGCGATCGTGTAAAATGTATTCCCATTTATCTCGTACCCTTTGTAAGTCAATACAGTCGAAGATGGTCCCCTGGCCAACAAGTACAGCTCATCTGCAACAGTGGTGTTACCCATGACATGTGTTTGCAACCAACTGCCGAAAGTCCTGATGTGTTCACATGTAATCCAGTCGTCACACTGCTCCGGGTGTTTGGAGCGCAGAATATTCTTGTGTTCATTGACATACGGGGTCACCAAGGTAGAATTCTGTAGAACTGTGTAGTGTGCTTGAGACCAAGAATGCCCGTCCCTACATATTATTGAATTCGCTCCTAGCTTGCCTTTTCTAGCCAGTCTCCCCTCATACCGCGATTGAGGGGGACCAATCGGCTTAAGGTCAGGAATAAAGTCAACACAAAACCCAATGCTTTCCTCTGTTTGATGGCCCATGGAGATGCTTCCTTCTGGCCTAGCACGGTTACGAACATATTTCTTTAAGACTCCCATGAACCTCTCAAAGGGAACATGTTGTGTAGAAATACAGGGCCCAGAATGCCAATCTCGTCGACTAGATGAACTAGGACGTGCGTCATGATATTGAAGAAGGATGGTGGGAACACCAGCTCGAAACTGACAAGACATTGCACCAAATCACTCTTTAACCTTAGTAGGATTTCTGGATCGATTACCTTCTGAGAGATTGCATTGAGGAATGCACATAGCTTCACAATGGCTAATCGAATGTTTTCCGGTAGAAGCCCCCTCAATGCAACCGGAAGCAGTTGCGTCATAATCACGTGGCAGTCATGAGACTTTAGGTTCTGGAACTTTTTCTCTGCCATATTTATTATTCCCTTTATATTCGCCGAGAATCCAGACGGGACCTTCATACTGAGCAGGCATTCAAAGAAGATTTCCTTCTCTTCTTTGGTAAGAGCATAGCTGGCAGGACCTTCTTACTGCTTTGGATGCATGCCGTCTTTTTCGTGCACACATTGCTGATCCTCCCGTGCCTCCGGTGTATCTTTTGTCTTCCCATACACTCCCAAGAAGCCTAGCAGGTTCACGCAAAGATTCTTCGTCATGTGCATCACGTCGATTGCAGAGCGGACCTCTAGGTCTTTCCAATAGGGTAGGTCCCAAAATATAGATTTCTTCTTCCACATGGGTGCGCGTCCCTCAGCGTCATTCGGAACAGATAGTCCGCCAGGACCCTTTCCAAAGATTACTTGTAAATCATTGACCATATCAAGTATGTGATCACCAGTACGGAGGGCGGGCTTCTTCTGCTGATCTGCCTCACCTTTGAAAGGCTTTCCTTTCTTTCGACATTGATGGTTGGTCGGAAGAAATCGACGATGCCCCAGGTACACATTCTTCCTGCATTTGTCCAAATATATACTTTCGGTGTCATCTAAACAGTGCGTGCATGCGTGGTATCCCTTGTTTGTCTGTCCTGAAAGGTTATTGAGAGCAGGCCAATCATTGATGGTTACAAACAGCAACGCTCGTAGGTCAAATTCCTCTTGTGCATGCTCATCCCACACACGTACACCTTTTTCATTACACAGTTGTAAAAGTTCATCAACTAATGGCCTTAGGTACACATCAATGTCATTGCTGGGTTGCTTAGGGCCTTGGATGAGCACTGGCATCATAATGAACTTCCGCTTCATGCACAACCAAGGAGGAAGGTTATACATACATAGAGTCACAGGCCATGTGCTATGCTTGCTGCTCTGCTCCCCAAAAGGATTAACGCCATCTGCACTTAAACCAAACCATACGTTCCTTGGGTCACCTGTAAAGCCCCCCCACTTTCTCGCGATCTTTCTTCACTGCGACCCATCACCGGGTGCTCTCAACTTCCCGTCTTTCTTACGGTCTTCCTTGTGCCATCGCATCAACTTGGCATGCTCTTTGTTTCTGAACAAACGTTTCAACTGTGGTATTATAGGAGCATACCACATCACCTTGGCAGGAACCCTCTTCCCGGTGCGCTGGCCCTCAACATCACCAGGGTCATCTCGTCTGATCTTATACCGCAATGCACAGCATACCGGGCATGCGTTCAAATCCTCGTACGCACCGCGGTAGAGGATGCAGTCATTAGGGCACGCATGTATCTTCTGCACCTCCAATCCTAGAGGGCATAGAACCTTCTTTGCTTCGTACGTACTGTCGGGCAATTCGTTATCCTTTGGAAGCTTGTTCTTCATTATTTTCAGTAGCGAACCAAATCCCTTGTCAGATACACCATTGTCTGCCTTCCATTGCAGCAATTCCAGTGTGGTACCGAGCTTTGTGTTGTCATCTTCGCAATTTGGGTACAACCCTTTTTTGTGATCCTCTAACATGCGATCGAACTTCAACTTATCCCTTTCACTTTGGCATTGTCTCTTTGCATCAACAATGACCCGGCGAAGATCATCATCGGGAACATCGTCTGGTTCCTCTTGATCTTCAGCTTCCCCCATTGCAGCATCACCGTATTCAGGGGGGGGATAGTTGTCATCATCCTCTTCTTCTTCGTTGTCTTCCATCATAACCCCTCTTTCTCCGTGCTTGGTCCAAACATTATAGTGTGGCATGAAACCCTTCTCAAGCAGTTGGACGTGAAGGGTTTTCGAGTTAGAGTAATCCTTCGTATTCCCACAGATAGTACATGGACAATACATAAAACCATTCTGCTTGTTTGCCTCAGCCACTTCGAGAAAATTATGCAGGCCCTTAATGTACTCGGAGGTGCGTCGGTCACCGTACATCCATTGCCGGTTCATCTGTGTGCATTATATAATTAAGTGTATCAAAAACCATTACAGAACATCATGAATGGAGAAGTGACCAAATTAATAGAAGTTCATCATCACATTAAAACCAAAGTACAGTAGTGACCAAAATAAATACATAAAGTTCATACATAGTTCTCATTGAACAACATATAGCTCTCTAGAGCATCTAATTAAAACATACATTGAAACTATGTAAAACATTTAAATGCAACAACAAATGCGATCATAACCGCAACTAAGGTACCAATTGATCCAACGGCATAATGATACCAAGCCTCAGTATGAATGGCATATTTTCTAATCTTTCTAATCTTCAAGCGCATTGCATCCATCTTGATCTTGTGATCTTCGACGACATCGGCAACATGCAACTCCAATTCCATCTTCTCCTCCTCAATTCTTTTCAATTTTTTCTTCAAGTAATTGTTTTCTTTTTCAACTAAATTTAACCTCTCGACAAGAGGGTCGGTTCGATTTCCGGTTCACATACCTCCTAGATAAAAACATCTATGTCACATTGGTCGGCATAATTGTCATAAACACTAAATGAAACAAATAGTTATAAAAGATAATATACCACATCTGAATCATAGACAGGACGAGGGCCGACGGGGGCGGATACCAAAACCATGGCACTATATAATAACAAACAATAATAAAAGTAAGAAAATTGTACAAGTATCTATCTAAATCATACAATTAATTTTTTTTTCTTTTAGAAAGAAGATAAGAACAAGAGGCTCACCATGGTGGTGCCGGCGACGAGACCGGCGCGGGCGATCGATGGCGGTGAGGACGGGGACGGGACATGACAGACCGCCAAACATAGACAAATCTTGAGGAAAATGGAGCTTGGAGGTCGAGCTTGGAGAGGAGAAAGCTTAAGTGTGGCTCGGACATTTCATCGAACACCTCATGTGCATAGGAGGTGGGAGCTAGAGCAACACACACCTGCACACGCCAGCCGGCCAAAAACAGAGTGAGCGGGCAGGGGCGGGGGTATATATAGGCTTATCTTTAGTCCCGGTTGGTGGCTGGAACCGGGACAGAAAAAGGTGCTGGGCCAGGAGCGAGGTCCATTGGTCCTGGTTCGTGTCTGGAACCGGGACCAAAAGTGTCAGACGAACCGGGACCAATGGCCCCCGAGGCCCGACCGGCGCCCTGGCCTCACGAACCGGGACTGGTGCACCCTTTGGTCCCGGTTCGTAAGTGAACCGGGATTAATGCCCTTATCCTGGCCTCAACCAAAGCCCTGTTTTCTACTAGTGTAAGTTGACTTAATCTTGTACTCATAATGGATTCTTAGTCTAGCCAAGATTAAGAAGCTTCTGAATATCTACAATCATAGGGACTTCAGTTTCCCCAAGTTAGATTTTGTCTATCCTCTTTTATTACAAGTTTGATTTCGTCTATTCTCCTTGTTCATACGCTGCTTCGATCAATGCTACTTGTAACTAAGACCAGTGGGTTTCATTATATGAAATCGGAGAGGGGGGGGGGGGGCTCTCTTTTGCTAAAAAAAAGTTTCATTTTTATGGCTGGTAGCTGTTCTCTCTTCTGCTAAGAGAGATTGAACTGCATTTATGAATTCATTTGCTATCATGAAATCAAACATTAATAAAGTAATAACTATACATTCGAAAATCCAACTCTGAGCACCGGCTCAGCTGCTCCCGCTGACGAAAAAAATCAAAACAAATACTAGAAAAATTCAAAACATTCCAAATTGTTTTTGCGTGGTAGATATTTTGATGCGTGAGGTTCGCTCCAAATTTCAAGTTATTTGGACATCTGAGCAGCTCTCGGCAAAAAAGACAAATCGGGTCAGAAAAGTTCGTGAACAGTAAACCTTTTTTACAGACCCCGATTTGTCTTTTTTGCCGAGAGCTGCTCAGATCTCCAAATAAGTTGAATTTTGGAGCGCTCCTCACGCATCAAATTACCTACCACACAAAAAAGATTTGGATTTTTTTGAATTTTTTTAGTATTTGTTTTGATTTTTTTCGTCGGCGCGGGTGCAGATGAGCCCGGGTGCAGAAACGCCGCTCTCACCTATACATTGCAATACAAAGGGAAGGAAGAACATAGCTATCTGTCAGTTCTCAGGGCAGCTGCAATTGATGCTCCTCAATGTAGGCTGCCGCCCCACAAAAACGGCGAGGCCGAACACTGTAGCTTGTTCTATGGACCGCTTTTAGAACCTTTTGTGCGTTTTTTTCTTATTTATTTTCCTACGTGTTTCTTTATCGATTTCATTTGGTTTCTTTAGTTTCTATTTTTTTTCCTTTTTTTGTCAAATAGATATCAATTTTTAATACGCGCGGTACATTTTTCATATGCACGTGTAACATTTCTTTATACATGTTGAGCATTTTTCAAGCACATGATATTTTTTTAAATAGATGTTTTGATCATTGAATAAATTCTAAAACTTTATTAAAATGCACGTCTTTTTTTTCATTGGTAGGAAACATTATTTTTACGTAATCATTTTTTAAAAATTTACAAAAAAATTATATAAGTGAACTTTTCTTGAATTACTTGTTTTTTTAAAACAATTAAAGGTTTTATGAAACTCATGAACCTTTTTTCTTAATGTTACCAAACATTTTCTAAAAATTGCGCGTACAAGTTTTTTTACACTGCGTTAACATTTCCCAATACATGTTTAACGTTTAAAAAATAGTAAATGAATTTTTATTTATTTTGAGTATCTCCAAAATGTAAACAAAAGTAAAAGAAGAAAACAAAAAAGGACAAAGATACGAAGAATCTGAAGAAAGAACGAACAAACACCCCTGAGACTACTACTGGGCCGGGCCGAATTGTAGTGAGGTGAGGCGCCGCCCTGACGCCAGATCTGCTTCTATTTTGTCCTAGGCGAGACAAAGCCCCGCCCCTCTCCTCCCCTCCGCTTTGTTCAGGGAGATGGAGCCGAACCAATGGTCCAGTGATGACTAGCCTCATGCCCAATTGGGTAATATGCATGGTTCCACCCATTTTAATACTAGATTTACACAACATGGAGGATAGTAACACGATATATTTTCAAATTACCCTAAATATATATAATTTTGCATGTCATAGAGTTTATTTGTTCAAAGAAAAAAGGTACATATGCAACCTTATCAAGGGATGATCTGTCGGTAAGGTAACCTGGTGTGATGTTTTCCATCCGATTTACTCACCTCGGCAAGATACATTATCAGGGATCTACCGGAATCTACTCCGATAGTGGTGGCCTATATAGGCCCCGCAAGGTCAAGTCAGAGATCATACAGTGGGATCTGTCGTGGTCTAACTAAGTTTGTAATGCAATGAGAAGTTTTCTAATACCTAAGTGAGGGAGGTTAACCTTCCCAAGTTATAATTCGAGTCAGATTCTATTGTATCTTTTTTTTAAAGGGTTGCTCTTCCCAGGTCTTGTCTGATATTTTCTAATTGCCCGATAGAAAGCAAAGCACCCATTCATGCTTACTAGATGAAGTTTGTTTTTGCGAAAACTCGAAATCTAGTGCCTCTTCAGATGCTTGATATAAACTACGATGGAAAGATGATTGTATATTAGCATGAAAATAACAGTTTGATTATGAGGCATTTAAGCTAAAGAATAGGAAGTAAGTATAGAATAAGAAGTAGACTTGAGTTTATGCACTTCTATTCCAATGCATTTTGGATATATTGGGACAAAGAATCTCGCATGGCTCATTTATAAACATGGATGCTTATTATTGTGACCAATACATTGGTGAAATAGTTTGTGATATTCAGTGTGTAGGCACCCAAAATTCTATATAGTTAGATTTCAAATTTCCACAATGCTTTGGATAGAGACAGTCTTAAATATTTTAAGGTACATATAGTTGGATTTCAATGATTGTTAAAAGGCAACGATATTTCAGAGACCTCCAGTAAAGTATTTAGTGTGTGAAGCTCCTCCTATCCTTAACATATACTTACCTAGTTTTTAGCCTTCATACTAATCAGCCATATATATGTCAGTTACCTATGTTAGAAGTACCATTTGGCATGCATAATTACCTTTGTTTTATCTTGTCACTCTACTATTTATTCTGCTAGTAACATTCTTACAAGAAATATATACAATTTCCATGTATATATATGTACGTAAATATAATGTCAGCATCATGTCATATAGTTATACTGATAACTGTAGATTCTGTAGTGTGTTGCCTCCATCAAAGAGGATTGGCTTTCAGAGTCATCATGTTGTCCATGCTCTTTTTTGTCAGCACATTATTTGGTTGATTTTGGAACAAAATAATTTGGTACTTCAACGTGATGCTAGCTTAATGATGGTTTGTATAAAAGAGTATTTAGGAAAGCGGGTTGCATCCCCTCCAAGTTCATGCGGGGAAACACGCCCAGGCCCTCCCCCCTCCACACGATTTCAGCTGTTAGTTATATCACTTAGAATGACAGAATCGTCATTTAGGACCGTGCATCGAACTTTCCTTACCATTTTAAGGGGCACATTTCTTTACCTTTTTAGGATCACTCCAAGCTTTATTAATACGTGATAGAGAATTTTACAAAGCCTTGAGGCTCCAGGAACCAAGCATGTCTACCTGGAGCTAAATCAAGCGATAATCTAGCTATGCTATGGGCATCTCCATTAGTTTCTTTGGCCTCAAATTTATACACAACTTTATCTAAAGCCACAGTCATATCTCTAGTTTCTTTAACTATCATAGCATTTTCGCCTAGAGACCCTTAATGAATACCTCGGACAACAAGCAAACTGTCTGAGGTAATAATCGTTAATCTGAAACATGCATCTCCGTCTAAGCAAAGTGCCACCCTGCAAGCTATCGTTTCAATGGTAGCTGGGTCCATACCGACATTGATGACTAGGGACGAAGCACCTAGGTATTGTCCATCTACAGAGCGAAAAATGGCCGGAACTGCACTTCTTCCCTTTCATTCAGATAAGGCTCCACCGGCGGAGCTACATGTACCTCTGCAGGGGCCATGCCCCCCCCCCCCCCCCCCCCCAGGTTTTGCAGTTTTAATGAAGAATTTTTTTATAGGAAGGTATAGATTGAGAAAAAATACAGCTTTTGTGTCGGACGAGGGATCCATAACTCTCTTTGAGCCGGTGGCTGAGGTGATCTGGATACACCTCTTACGACGTCTGCCTCAATATATTAAATAATGAACCTTGTAAAAAAACGCATGTCACAAACGGCGAGTGGAGTATATTATCATGAATGACGTGTTTGCGAGCGTTCCAGATTGCTCAGAGTGTCCCCATCATTTGCACGTAAACTTCTCTTGATAATCTGTCCGGCAACTCAAATAACCGGAGTTGTATTTCTTTGGTGACTACCAATGGGCTCTAATTGGTCTTGGCCCGGTGGCCTTAATAACTTCTCTAATTAGTGTTCGGGTTGCACCATGGATTCTCGAAGTCGGCAGCGAGCGCGGTGACGAGCAGGGACGACTATGCAGCTTGGAGCGACGGGTGGCAAGGTGGTGCCGCCGGAGGCGACACAGCGCGGCGCCGCACATCCTATGAGTTGTGCGAGATGTGGACCGGCGGCGAGGGCGGCAACGAATGCGGCGACCGCGGGGTGGTGCTTCGAGACCCGTCGTGTGCTCGCCATGGATGTGCGAGCGTGGGGTCGAGAGGGATGGGGGAGGGAGAAAAAGACACATGGGAAAGGAGACCCAATCCAACGGCTGGACGTGTCCAAATCGGACGGCTGCGCAGCGACCGGCCAAAATTTAGGTCGGGGCAGATCAGTTCCCAAAAGAAAAAGAGTTGATATGGTTGGTTAGTGGACGAACCCACGCTCCATGCAAGTGGCTCCGGTCGTGTAGAGACCTAGCCATGGCCCTCCTGGCCCCTAACTGCATGGAAACCCACAGGCATAGGGATTTGAGGGCGGGCTTTCGGCGAGTAATACTCGACTGGCGGGGCCCGGCTACGCTGTTGGGCACTGACATCCTGGGGCCAGAGTTACAAATGTGTTTTTATTGAATTCAATTGTTCAGAGGGAACAAACCCACCAGGATCAGGCCAACCTCTGCATGGCCCAAACGACCCTGGTCTCGGCCCCTCACTGTACACTGCAAATCTCACATGGGCTGCGAGCCCACCAACCGTACCGCACCAACTCTTTGACCCTCCTTAGGGCTGGAGTGACAAGCGTGCACCACCACGCCCGGCCAACACGGTGGCTGTGGCCCACATATTTGTGCTGGTGTTTGCCTTGGCGGGTTGGCGGTGTGGTACTATTTTTCTAACCAGATCGAAAGCCCTTTGGCCACGAGCGTCTAGCTAATTTCGTACTACCTTTTATATTTTATTTTATGAGAAGAAGCTAATCAGTACAACGAATGATCGATCGATACTCTATGTATACCTTCCGTTGAAGTATTGCGCGTACTACATGAACAATAAATAATCATGCTTGGAGCTTGTGTATATACGCAGCTAGCTCGTTCTTCTGCTATCCACGGCGCTTGTGCTTTTTCAATAAAGAATGAAGCGATCAGATCTGCAATCAACAAATTACAGCGATCAACATATCCACACCAACATACTCGTTACAACACATGGACGATGAGGTTCTTCAACAACAACGTGTTCAGGAAGGGTGTGACACTCAAGCGTTGTCGTCACCGGATCCAATCACAAGGCCAACATCTAGGTTTTCACCATGGAGAATCAGTCCGAACATATCAGCGTAATGTCTTCATCAAGATAATGCTCGAGTAGAACCACCATCGAAGTGTCTCATGGTTGCTGCCGCCACTTTTCCACTATTCCAACGGTTACATGCGACGCAATCACCGCCACTGCACCACGCTACCTTAGCATCCAGCCTTCATTCATAATTTGTATCTCACCATCGAAGTTAACCACCCGATCAAGAGAGATGAAGCCTCTTGAAGACCTTTCGATATACATCGCTGTCGTGGAGCAGTAGGAACTCATTACAGTATAGTTTGTAGTCACCACCATCAGGCCGATCAGATCTGGATCACCACCACCAAGCGGTGGACCGTAGCCTCCGGAGCCACATGGAGGTCACGCCCAGCTAGTCGCGTTGCGTAACTGATGACTCCCTTTTGTGATCGAGTAAAGGAGATGGATTCTCGCCTTTTTCCTCGGAGGTGACCCTAAGTTATAGAACTCACGAGAGGAAGCCCATCTTTAAGACAAAGATTTCTAACAAGCTTTATAAGAGAATTTTTAGTTTTTGATCCAGATCAAATCAAGTTGCACAGTTGAACAATTATAAATAAAAATAGGCATAGGTATAAGGTCTTATTCTTACAACCATATGTTTGCCAATGGGATGGTCATGATATTCGTTTGTGCTAAAAATAAACCTTACTATGGAAACTAAAAATATACCTTGATGTGGAAAGGTACATTTGTTGCCACATGCTTGCCTAAAATAGACATTGAAACTCATGATATGCTAAAGGTCTTAAAAAACTTTTTTATGTTGTAGGTTATTTTGATAAAATAATTATCTATACTTGTAAATTAACTCTATTTGGGTGGGATACTGCCATTGTTGATTATCAGTTTGAATTTGGGCAATATATAGGGAGAGCTAATATCCATCGAAGTTTCTTATGATTTGACATTGCGTTGCGTTGAGCTGTATCTCCTACACACCATAGTACGATTCTCTTTCTCTACATGCCCTGTATTGACAACCATGTTGTTTTGTGCTAGAGATTAATGATGAATATGCAACTTTGATTATAATGCCCAGTTTTCGCTACACTATATGAGTGATAGTCCATGGGTAGCGATTGTAGTGATTATATCATCAGAAAGGTACTATGTGAGGGGCTTTCAAAACTGGAGTTCAAGAGATATTTTGTTTGGAATTGGTAGATGCTCCATGGAGTTTTGTTTTTGGTTCTTGCCACTCCCACTCAGTCTACTATTCTACAATATAAAATTGTTTTCCTTTTGACATTTTCTTCTAGGTAAGGTTAATATCTTTTTTACATTTATACCATCTGCTATTCCGTTAGTCAATCTTTGATGCATTAACTCTCTCTGCTCATATTGGATGCAAGGTTTTTGATTTGCCAGATTTCCTCATGGAAGGCTGAAACTTAGAAAGGCTTTGCACTATTTCTGTTTACAAATAATACAACTATAATGAAATAAATATGTGGTATTTGAACTCCTGAGTTTGTGCGGTTTGAAAGGATTACTACCATTTAAAGAATTTTGCCCTATTTGTATTTATATGTATGGACTTGATGAAATTAGAGGTGTTTTTCTTTTATTCCAATTAGCACATTATCTTGGCTTAGTCATGGGTAGTGATGAATCAGAATGTTGTTATGTAGAAAATGTTGGTCCCTCGCAATTTTGCATGCTTGGATTTGTTTGGATTTTCTTGGATACGTACAACATTGATAATTTATTTTTTAAATACTTAAAACTCATTTGTGTCCCAAGAATCAAGATACGTGGGCGTTACAGTTATTCACTATTGTTACCATCTATCCTTTGGTGTCATAATTTTCTTTGTACCGATGGACATGGTAATCTGGAGGGAGTGAGTATCCAGGAAGAATGAAGTGAAGAGAATTGATGCACTGATATAATGAAAAAAGCAGTACAATGCCATCCCAGTTGCCGTATAAATAGAGTGAAGAGCGAAGTCACTAAAGAGAATAGTTCACTCCTAAACCATATATTTGATGGAGTATTTTATTTGGAATTTGCTTTTGACTTTCTAATTCAATTTTTATTTGAAGTTCCATAAGAATTCTGAACTGCATACACTATACAGTGTTGTTCAAGACATGATTACTTATATCTAGACATATCACTTCGATGTGGGATGGTTGTAAATTAAAGAACATTATTACAATTGTTGTTTACATTCTTGAAGCTAGACGTCATGGTGTTTCTCCCATTGGTCCCATACTTATTCCTTCAACTTTTGTTTCCTCGTGTCTGCTCACTTATTCCTTATTTTCCACTACTGGATATTTGCATGTGTCCTTAATTTTGCTTATTTTTCCATGAGATGCTAGACCCCCTTCTTATCACTAAAATGAAGTATTTTCTGATTACATTTGGTGTCAATACATTGGAAAGAGGGTTCAAAAAATGAATAATGTTTGGCTAATAGTGTTTGGTTTTATCTCAGATGAAATGCATGTTTCGCAATAGACACAAAATACAATTTACTCAGGAGTACGATAGCGACATTGGCTTCTCCCAGATATTTTAATTTTCCGACAATCAACTGTTTTGGTTCTTTCCATTTAGTGTCAGCCAATACCCATCAATTTGCTATAAGTATTTTAAATTACGATTCTGCCTTGTGGAAGTGTAGGATATCATGAATTTAGGACATGGACCCTCGAATAATTTAGGTACTAATACAGTGCAAGGAGAAATACTTCCAACTTTGTTGGCGCAATATGATTTTGGAAAATCCCTAGCTTAGTCTTTGTCAGTTATTTGTTTCTTCTTCCTTTGTATTACAATTATGGTCTTTACTCCCCCTCTTGTGCCTTTTTTATAGTTTTCATGCATTTTTCTATATCATTGCATAAGTACATAGATTATTTCCAGTTCTTTCTTCCTACATAGCACTAAACCCTTATTTTCCACAGAAATTTAGACTCCGTGTTTTTACTTCATTCTTGCTAGAATTTGACTCCTTGTTATTACACAAATTCCTAATACTATAATGCATCACTTTAAATAGATGGGCTCGGCAACGCGCGTCATCAACGATCTAGTAAATATTGAATATGATTATGTTAAGTCTTTTTTCTAAACTGATGTTTTTCAACAACTTGGTGCAAAATATGGACTTGATTAAGAAATAACTGGCAATTTTTGCAAATCATTTGATAAATTTTTTGATCTCCCTAAGGAGACATTGTTTAAATACCATGAATCCATTAAAGATGCCTGCAAAGAACCTACCATTGCTTGAAATAGAAGCTTATAATGTTAATCTTGTTTTTCCTACTGCTTATATTGAAAAGCCACATTTTCCTGTTAGGACCAAGGAACACTCTATGGTAACCAAAATGGTTAATAAAATTTATATCAAAACACCTAAACATTATGAAAAAATTAAAGTTGAACATTTAGTTGTTTGTTAAGGATTTTCTAGCTGAGAATGTTGATGTACATGTTATTCAGTTATCCAAGCAAGGTTCTAACATTTCTAGGGAAGACAAAAATGTTAGTCTTTTTATTGACTTTATATTTTCCAGTCTATTTTACTTCCCTCGTCACTATGTTGGATCTATTTGTTACCCATTGTTGTTGCTTTGGTTTAGAAACATTAACGCCTCATGCGTGCGTGTAATGTTCCTAGTGTTGCTTGTTCCTTATTTTTTGGAGGTTTCTTTTGCACTACTAGTTGACTTGAACATGCTTCACATGCCTGTAAGAACTGTGGTTTCACTGTGAGAAATGGAGCGGGGGATCCCTGTTCCTCTATAAAAAGTTAGACTGTGTAATTTTTATTAAGACTTTCAACGTAGGGTTTTTCTATACAATTGATTTGGGTGTTAATCCCAGCTTTGATTTGACGCATTGGTTTGTGATCGGATATCACACAACAAAAGTATCCAAATTTTCACCAGGCACATATATGGATGTACCCGCTCTTGTAATAAGTTAATAATAACATCATGAGAAACAAAGAAAATGAACCAAACACAACTGCGAGGCTTCGCGCAAAAATATTATCAATATATCTTATTCTTTATTTTTCTTTGTACATTTCTCTGTTTACCATGGAATCACTCGCTGTATTGTATTGTTATTTTGTAGAAAGAAGGCTTGCCCGACAATAAATTAATAACAACTACCTTAATAAATGAATCATGCAAACGAATAGAACAAGAACAATTTTTACTTGATTATTACTGATCTATCACAAAATTTAGGATACAGAAGACATGAAAATGGTTTTTTATGAATATTCGCGGCTTTGTAAGATATGAAATGACTATGACTACGAGATAATGTTTGCATGATGAGTTTTTATTCTAGCTGATTCATGGTTCCAATAGATTGTTTGCTAATTAGTGGGTAGTTTAAAAAAAGTTCTCAACACAACCCATCATTACAGAGCCTTGGTTTTCAAATAAAAGGTGAAAGAATTTGTTCTATCGCTTCATTTATTCTGCGTCACATTGAAACGTCTCCAACGTATCGATATATTTTTATAGTTTCATGTCATTATATTATCAATCTTGAATACTTTATATGCAATTATATGCTATTTTATATCATTTTTTGGACTAGCCTATTAACCCAGTGCCCAGTGCTAGTTCCTGTTTTTTTGCGTGTTTGAAGTTTAGGAAAATGAATATGAAACGACGTCCAAACACGAAGAAACTTTATGGTCATTTATTTTGGACCAAAAGAGATCCTAGAAGCTTCGGGAGGCGGCCAGAAGACCTAAGAGGGAGCGGCGAGGGCGTAGAGCACGCCCCCAAGCTCGTGGGCCCCTCGAAACTCCTCCTGTCCAAATTCCACTTCTATAAATCCTTAAATATTCTGAAACCAACAGAGAGCCACCCGAAACACTTTTTCTGCTGACGGATGTTACGCTGCGATCCCATCTGGAGACCTTTTTCGGTACCCCACCGGACGGGGAATCGATCATGAAGGCCGTCTACATCAACCTTGCTGCCTCCATGATGATGCGTGAGTTGTCCACCGCAGACCTACGGGTCCATAGCTGGTAGCTAGATGGGTTCTTCTCTCTCTTTGATCTTCAATACTATGTTCTCAGCGATTCCCACAGCGATCTATCCGATGTAATCTTCTTTTGCGGTGTGTTTGTTGGGATCCGATGAATTGTGAGTTTTATGATCAGATTATTCATTAAAAATAATCGTGTCTACTCTGAAATTTATTATGCATGATTGTTATAGTTTTGTATTTCTCTTTGATCTATCCGTTTGGTTTGGCCGACTAAATTGATTTATCTTCAGTGGGAGTGGTGCATTGTGATGGGTTCAATCTTGCGGCCGGTGCTCAATCCCAGTGACAGAAAGGGACATGCCATGTATTGCATTGCTACCATTAAGGATAAAACGAAGGTGTTTATTCATATTGATTGGGTTTACTTTATCTACATATGGTTATCTTGCTCCATGTATTACTTTGTTTTTCATGAATTTAATACCTAGAGAGGCAAGCATAGAAGCGCTCTCGAAGTGGAGTAATAGTAGTGGATGCAGAATTGTTTAGGTCTACTTGTTTATGGACGTGATGCCTATATACATGATCATTGCCATGAATAACATTATAACTATGCGCTTTTACTTCAGTTGCCCAACAGTAATTTCTCTACCCACTTTATGATATGTGTTTGAGAGATGAGCCTCTAGTAAAAACTATGGCCCACGGATCTGTTGGGTAATGTTGCATGGGAAACAAATTTTTTCCTACGCACACGCAAGATCTATCCATGGTGATGAGCATCTACGAGAGGGAGAGTGGATCTACATACCCTTGTAGATCGCTAAGCGGGAAGCGTTAAGAAACGCGGTTGATGTGGTCGAACGTCTTCGCGATCCAAATCGCTAGCCGTCCCGCGATCCAATCATGATATAGCGCCGAACGGACGGCACCTCCGCGTTCAACACACGTACAACTCGATGACGATCTCCGCCTTCTTGATCCAGCAAGAGGGAGCGGAGAGGTAGATGAGTTCTCCGGAAGCGCGACGGCGTGGCGGGGATGATGGTGGAACTATTCCGGCAGAGCTTCGCCTAAGCACCACCGAAACTAGAGGGAGACGATCTATTGGGGAGAGAGGGCTGCACCGTGGCTTTTTTCTTGGGTGCGGCTGCCCTCTCTCCCCTCTAGTATATATAGGAGGGAGGGGAGGGGCTGGCCGCCCTAGGGCTCCTCCTAGGAGTCGGCCGCAAGGAGGTGGAGGTGGAGGAGTCCACCTCCAATCCTACTCCTAGTAGGACTCCTTCCCTTCCACACTTGGGTTTTCCTTTTCCCACAAGTCCAGCCGCATAGGCCCTCTTGGGCTGGCCGCCCAGCCCACCAGGGGCTGGTGCACCACCCTCAAGCCCATGTGACCCCCTTGGGGTGTGGTGGCCCCACTTGGTGGACCTCCGGAACCCATTCGTCACTCCCGGTACACTGCCGAAAATGCCCGAAATCTTTCCGGAGTTCAAACACCACTTTCCTATATATCAATATTTACCTCCGGACCATTCCGGAGCTCCTTGTGATGTCCGGGATCTCATCTGGGACTCCGAACAACCTTGGGTCACCAACATACATAACTCTACTATACCGAAACGTCACCTAACCTTAAGTGTGCAGACCCTGCGGGTTCGAGACCTATGTAGACATGACCGAGACACCTCTACGGTCAATAACCACTAGTGCAGAATCAGCCTATAGTGCCGGTTCGTAAGGGCCTTTAGTGCCGGTTCTCCAACCGGCACTAAAGGGTGGGGACTAAAGCCCCCCCCCCTTTAGTCCCGGTTCAACACGGCCCGGCACTAAAGGCCCACCACGTGGCACCTGCCGGCGCCGTGGGCTGGGGGACCTTTAGTCCCGGTTGGTAACACCAACCGGCACTAAAGGCCCACCACGTGGCACCTGCCGGCGCCGTGGGCTGGGGGACCTTTAGTCCCGGTTGGTAACACCAACCAGGACTAAAAGTATTTAATTCTTTTAATTTTGGTTTATTTTTCCTTTTAATCCTTTAGGGGTTTATGAATTAATTATGGTTTATTTTTCCTTTTAATTTTGTGTTTTCCATTTAATTATTTTTCATTTCAAACATATATTACGCTACTACATACTGTACACGTTGTGCATATATATATAAATAGAATTTCTCGTAGAACCGATCATATATATATATATATCATCGAATTTCTCGTACGACGACCGTTCACATACATATATATATACAATTTGGTATATACAATTTCTCCTACAATTTGCGGATCATTACATATGCAGGGCATTACTGCTTGATCTTGTAATGGTATTCTCCTTTGGGATCTATGACCTGGTCGAGCAGAAATCCAGCTATTTCCTCTTGAATTGCTCGTACGCGAGCCGTTGGTAGGAGCTGGCCCCGCATCTCCATCAGCTATAATCAGGAGATCAAGATGAATATATTAGTTGTGTTTATATATATTAGCTAGATCATGAGAAAAAAATTATGGATAGTGTTCTGGCAAACGTACCCAAAGATTTCTTTCATCTCTGCTCCTTTCAGACGTGATCATGCGAATGTTCTCGCAAACGTAGTATGCGCATAAAGCATTCCCCTGCTCCTGCTTCATGCACTTTACGAGAATAAAATTCAATCAGGTAATAATTAATCAAGCATGATAATGGTATTGAAACTAGAATTAAAGAGATGCACGGACGTAGCTAGCTAGTACTACTTAATTACCTTGGGTCGCACCCATTTCAGCTGTTGTTTCCATTCGCCGGGGATCTCTTTGATGAACTTTTGCCAAGCCCTGCCCGCCGGCAAAGAAAATGAATAAAGGAGTTATTAACTAGTTGATATCAGGAAATGAAGTAAAGAGGCCGACATAGTGCGATAATGATTGAAATTACCTGTCGACCATCCCCCTCACGGTTGCGTATTCGGATGGATTCTTATATAGTGAGTCCAGTACTTCTACTTTTCCCTTGTCAACTTCAATGATTAACTAGATCCAGTGGTAACTGCATGCGCACACGTTTTTCATAAATAAGCGGGCATGTGCATAACTCATCAACTACACTTATTAACATCTAGTAAGCAAAAAATAGAATTTGTGGTACAAGATATAGTAACACTCACCCGAAGTTGTAAGGAAGTAGTATTTCTGGTTGGGTGTTTAGTTGCTTCAAAAACTCTAGCAGGAATCTCTCTGTATCTTTTTTCGAATATTGATCTTCCCATATCGCCTGATTAACCGTATTTGGGTCAATGAACCCAATGCCATAGCGTCCAGCTTTTTTCATTTCATACATCTTCATTCTGCATAATACCACAGAAAAGAATATAGTGAGGATAATTACAGGTAATGAACGAGAGCACATCTAGCTAGCTAGCTAGAGACTTAAATTACAGAAAGAATACACTTACAGACAATAGCAACTGACGATAGATTTGTCGAGTGCGTCTTGTTGGAATAACTGAAACAACTCTGAATAATGAATCCACAAATCTTTTTTTATGGAAGTAATGCTTTCTCTTGATTTTCACCATGAGAGACTCTTGATTGGTATTTGCTATTTCTTGCATGTACCACGTATGCAAATTGTACATTCTCGTTGGTAGAAGCTTGACATCGTCAGGCTTGACCAGAGGTTTGCCGCGGACATATTGGTATTTTACTTCCTCCTCTGTAATCCCGGGGATTTCCTCAAGGCCTAGGAGTTGTTCAACAGTGACACCGGCCTCTTTAGCCTGCCTTCTAAGATCGTCGGTTATTACCAACAGATCAGCGGTACTCACAGGTGTTTGTACAATGAGCGGGGTGATCGATTGCACTGCCTGTTCTACCAGCTGGGGAACAGTTTTCCCGCTTTTTTTGCCAACTGCTTGGCTCGAGCTCGAGCTCGACTCCTTTTGCCCTGCTAAATATGACTTCTTGATAGACCGCACATAGTCGGAGTCCTTCTGATTGTCAGCCGGTCGAGCCATATTAATAAAGTGTTGTGAGACATGCTCAGGTACTTTCTCCTTTGGCGGCGTGGGCGGTTTCGGTGCAAAATGGGCCTTCAATTGGGCATCACATGCGTCGTCGAGTTCCTGCTGAGTCAGGTGGTAAGACAACTTCGGAAGAGGATTGAGGCTTGGACCATATTTGAATTTATTGTCTGTTGTACCGCTAGCCGTCGTAGCTGCTGCCTCTCTCTTCCGCTGTTGCTTAGGCTGACGCCGTGCCGGACTTGGAGGAGGAGTCGGCTGACGCGGTGCTGGCGGACTTGGAGGAGGAGGAGTTGGCTGACGCCGTGCCGGACTTGGAGGAGGAGTCGGCTGACGCGGTGCCGGACCTGGAGGAGGAGGAGTCCACTGACACGGCGGCGGACTTGGAGGAGGAGGAGTCGGTGGCCTTGGAAAGACGATGCAATCCTTTTTCCATAGAATTATACGATGTATGGCCTCTCCTAGTGTTCTCTCCTCGTCACCTCCAAGAATGTCAAGTTGTAGCTCGTGATATCCTGACATCACTGTTGGAAATATGCCCTAGAGGCAATAATAAATTAGTTATTATTATATTTCCTTGTTCATGATAATCGTTTATTATCCATGCTATAATTGTATTGATTGGAAACTCAAATACATGTGTGGGTACATAGACAACACTGTGTCCCTAGTAAGCCTCTAGTTGACTAGCTCGTTGATCAAAAGATGGTGAAGGTTTCCTAGCCATGGACATGAGATGTCATTTGATAACGGGATCACATCATTAGGAGAATGATGTGATGGACAAGACCCAAACTATAAACGTAGCATATGATCGTGTCAGTCTATTGCTATTGTTTTCTGCATGTCAAGTATCTGTTCCTATGACCATGAGATCATGCAACTCCCTGACATCGGAGGAGTACCTTGTGTGTATCAAACGTCGCCATGTAACTGGGTGACTATAAAGGTGCTCTACAGGTATCTCCGAGGGTGTCTGTTGGGTTGGCATGGATCAAGACTGGGATTTGTTACTCCGTGTGACGGAGAGGTATCTCAGGGCCCACTCGGTAATACAACATCACAATGAGCCTTGCAAGCAATGTGACTAAAGTGTTAGCCACGAGATCTTGTATTACAGAACGAGTAAAGAGACTTGCCGGTAACGAGATTGAACTAGGTATAGAGATACCGACGATCGAATCTCGGGCAAGTAACATACCGAAGAACAAAGGGAACAGCATACGGGATTAACTAAATCCTTGACATAGAGGTTCGACCGATAAAGATCTTCGTAGAAAATGTAGGAGCCAATATGGGCATCCAGGTCCCGCTATTGGTTATTGATCGTAGAGGTGTCTCGGTCATGTCTACATAGTTCTCGAACCCGCAGGGTCTACACACTTAACGTTTGGTGACGATTAGTATAGTTGAGTTATTTTGTTGGTGACCGAAGGTTGTTCGGAGTCCCGGATAAGATCCCGGACATGACGAGGGTCTCCGGAAGAGTCCGGAGGTAAAGATTAATATATGTGATAATTGTGTTGTGATCTTCGGAAGGGTTCCGGAATTCACCGGAAGAGGTTCCGAATGTTTACCGAAGTGTTCGGGTGCAGCAACACTTTATATAGGCCAAAGGGGTAAAACCCACGAGGTATTGGAAAGTGCAAAAGGAAGTTTTGCTGCTGCCTTAAGCGGTACTACCGCTGGTAAGGCAGTACTACCGCGTAAGCGGTACTACCGCTCAAGCGGTACTACCGCTCGTGAGCGGTACTACCGCTTTTGCGCGGTACTGCAGGGATCCGAGTTGGACTCTTTCCCTGCGGGCCAAACCGACCTTGTGCGGGCAAAACCGACCTGGAGGTGGCTTTTACTCCAAGTTTAGACCCCAAGGCTCAACATATAAATAGAGGGGCAGGGCTAGCACACGGGAAACATTAAGATTTCCCAAGCCGTGTGTCGGCAACCCTAACCCTCTAGTTCTCCCGTCATAATCTCCGTAGTGCTTGGCGAAGCCCTGCAAAGATTGTTCCTCACCACCATCACCACGCCGTCGTGCTGCCGGAACTCATCTACTACTTCACCATCGCTCGCTGGATCGAGGAGGTGAAGGCGTCATCAAGCCGTACATGTGTTGAACGCGGAGGTGCCGTCCGTTCGGCACTAGTTTGTGATCGGATCGAGGGACGACTTGCGATTTGGATCGCGGAGACGTTCGACTACATCAACCGCGTTTCTTAATGCTTCCGCTTAGCGATCTACAAGGGTATGTAGATTCACTCTCCCTCTCGTAGATGCTCATCACCATGGATAGATCTTGTGTGTGCGTAGGAAAATTTTTGTTTCCCATGCAACGTTCCCCAACAATCACTTCATCAACCCCGACACGAGCATAGCCAGCTGGAATGGGATTGCAATGGAAGGTTGTTTCAGGGGGACTTGCTAAAGCATAGCCGTCTGCCACCTTCATGGATAAGTTCTTCACTTTCATGTGTAGCTCACAGTTAGTCCTATCTTTGATATCATCCACAAGGTAGCTAGCTAGCAATGCATTATCGATATCGGCCGGGGCGGAACCCACGCTGCTTCTCGGCATAGATGGGACGGTGCTATCCAATGCTGGATCGATCTGCTCATGCTGCCGCTGAGACGCCCTTTCCTGGCTGAGTGAGTCGATCTGCTCCTGCTGCCGTCTAACAAATCGTTCCAACTCCAGGTGCTTTGATTCTAGGCCTTCAAGGCGGAGTGCTTCCTCCTTCTTCTTCTTCTCCTCCTGCATCTTCTTTCTCGCACGGCTTCTATAGTCGTCGTTCCAATCCGCAAACCCCTCAAACCACGGAACAACGCCTTTGCCTCGTGTTCTTCCCGGGTGTTCACGATTCTTCAGGGCGCGCGTAAGCTCGTCGTTCTCTCTGTTGGGCGTGAACACCCTCGTTCGAGCTTCTTCTATTGCAATAAGTATTTCGTCTGTCGCTTCTTTAAGACTTGCCTTCACCATAACCAGCCCTGTCTCTGGGTCCAACTTCCCCCATGCGCATAAAACCATGTCCTGCACCTGGAGGGCCTTGTCAATGTAACTGGATTGACCCCTGCACTAATCATCTTTTGCTCAGATTGATCCCACTTAGGCAGGGCCACCTGGTAGCCACCTGGCCCCAGAGTATGGTGCCACTTCTTTTTCGCAGCATTAATCTTGTTTATTCTCGACCGTTCCTTAGCTTCTTCCGATTCCTTGAACTTCACGAAAGCGTCCCAGTGATCTTTTGCCTTCACCAGTGCTCCCGTGAATTCTGGAGTCTTCTTTTTTGATTTGACGTACTTAGTCCATGCATTTTTCTTGAAGGTGTTGAATGCGATCGCCATCTTTTTAAGAGCATAGTTTCTGACTTTCTTCAGATCTGCACTGTCAAATTATCTGGTAGGGTGAAATGTTCCATGAGCGTAGTCCAAAGCACATCTTTTGCTCTTTCGTTGACAAAAGTAACTCCTGCTCGATCTCCCTTTGCTGGCTTTTTCCATTCTTGAACGGAGATCGGGATTTGGTCCCTGACAATAACTCTGCATTGATTCTTGAACTTGGTCGCATTTTTCCTAGGTTCAAGCGGTTCGCCAGTTGATGTTTTGATGGAATCGATGTTGAACTTTACGCCTTTGTCCAACTTTTTGGCCGGGCCTCGAACTACCCTGTCGCTTGTAGAAGATTTGCTCGATCCGGAGGCCTAAAAGAAGAAAGATCGATTCGTTAATACATACAAATCAATTAAGACATGTAATGATCACCGGATGGCTTATATATTAAATATACCTCGCCAGTCTTTGTTATTTGAAGAACATTTTCTTCGTCAACATCATTGTCGTCACCTTCATCTATTCGTTCGTCTTCATCAAATATCATACAACCCTCACCGGAATTGTTCAGATATTGCGAGCCATCATCATCTTCAGGTTCATGCTCTGGGCTCGTGGAGCGTATGATGTCGAACAGAGCCTCTTCTCCTTCTCTGTCGGTATTGTCCATAGCTTTTATTTAACTAATCCAGAAGAAAAACAATTTAGTATTCAAATTAGAATGCATGCAATCAATAAGGAAAAACTGAATCATAGTACATAATATGCATCTCGAATAATTCATATAATATGCATCATCGAATATAATCTCGAATAAATCGTCTCGAATATTATCGAATATAATCTCGAATACATCTCAAGTATTATCACTAGCTAATACAGATCGAATATTATCAAAGAATCTAGTTCACTCGCGGTTCCTGAGGCGCGGGCGGTGGACACCCAAAGAGAAGGAACCATCACAGGATCATAGCTCGGGTGAGATCCCTGAAGAACCTGCCAGGTATTGGAGAACCTGACGTCCAACGCATCCATGTAGCGACGGACGTGCTCGTCCTCCTCCCTGACACGGCGACATACCACCTCCGACGGGGCCGGCTGCCTCCGCACCGAAAGTGGCCCACGCGAACGCCACCAAAGAAGCTCTGGGTCGACAACGGGAGCCCGGTTCCTCACCAAACTGCGCGCCTCGGAAGGTAGCACCTCCTAGTGCCAGCCCGGCGGAGCCCGGTCCCGGACATGGCGCCTCTGAAGCAGGTCCTCGCCACCGATCCGACGACGAGGATGCGGGCCGGGCATCGTAGACGTCGAGAACAAATTCTATGCAAATTTAACATTTTTTAAATGCTTGATTATGATTTTTGTAATTCTACATCATCCAATATATACATCATTCTACATATATCCATCATCCAATCTACTTTTGTCCATCTAATTATAACTTATCCATAATCATTCTACATATATACATCATTCTAACATAACATTAATCTACACAAATATACATATAAATTTGCAAAAATACATCATCTACACAAAAATACATCATTCTGACATATCATTCATTCTAACATAACATTCATCTACACAAAAATACATCATTCTAACATGTGTGTGTGTGTGTGTGTGTGTGTGTTCATGCATCATGTGTGTGTGTGTGTGTGTGTGTGTGTGGGCTCTCGGGGAGGGGCGGCCATGGCGCGCGACAGGGAGAGGAGCTCACAGCGGGGCGACGGCGAGGCGAGGCGAGTCGACGGCGACGACGACTGCGACGGCGACGACGACGGCGACGGCGCGCGAGAGGTCGAGGAGGAGATCGAGGGGGGCGGCGAGGTCAACGCGCGACGGCGATGGTGATGGCGCGGCGAGGCGACGGCGACGGCGAGGCGATTCGACGGCGAGGCGAGTCGACGGCGATGGTGGCGGGGTGCTGATCCGGCAGCCTGGCGGCGTCCTGTTCGGCGTCGTCGAGGGGGGAAAAGCGATGAGTTCTGAAATTTTGCAAACTGCCGCTTATATACAAACACCTATAGTCGCGGTTGGTGGCTCCAACCGCGACTAAAGACCCCCATTTAGTCGCGGTTGGAGCGAGCAACCGCGACTAAAGGTGAATTCTCCTAGCCGAAGCGGCGGGAAGCGCAAGCCTTTAGTCGCGATTGGAACCACCAACCGCGACTAAAGGTCTGGCTTCCCGTGTCGAATGTTTAGTCCCACCTCGCTAGTTGAGAGGAGCTCGCACCGGTTTATAAGCCCCGCCGCGGCTACCGTGTCGAGCTCCTCTCTAATGCAGGCCTTCTGGGCCTACCGCACCTGTGCTGCCCTGTTGGGCCTACTGGGCCTGCATCCCGGCCCAATACGCTGTGGTGGCCCAGTAGGCTGGCATTTTTTTATTTACTTTTCAGTTTTTTTTTTAATTTCTGTTTTATTTATTTTCTTTTGTTTCTGAGTTTTGTTTTGCTTTATTTAGAATTAATGAGTGAATCTTTTTGCGTTAGGTCAAAAAATTTATAAACTTTCTGTTAGTGGCAGTAGTTTTCAAATTTGAATAGTTTAAATTCGAATTATTTGAAATTTGTGTGAATCACTAGTTTGTGAATAACTTTACTTTAAAAATAGATTTTGCAGTGATTCTTTTTTCTACTGTTTAATATTAGCGTGTTTTATCATTATATTCAATTTGGTAATTCTTAGGTTATTTAAAAAATGAAATGCCTTTGTAACAGACGAGTTTTCGTCTGAAACCCTGATACTTCGAAAGAGATTGTGCATTTTGTACACGAAGTGGCTCCAGTTTTTGCCGTAACCCTCTCAACTTTTTAGCACATGCTATGTGGGTGAAATGATGATACCATGCCAACTTTGAACCTTTTCAGAGTTCATTTGTAGTGCTTTTCAATTTTAGGGTCATTTAGCTCAAAAAAATCAGTAAATGCATGAAAAATAGCAAATGAAGTCAGAAAGGGTTGAAAATTGATGACGTGGCTTCGAATGGTGCATACTGAACACACAAAAAGTCTAGAGTTGAAATAAGTTTAAAAAAAATGAAATGCGTTTGTAACAGACGAGTTTTCGTCTGAAACCCTGATACTTCGAAAGAGATTGTCCATTTTGTACACGAAGTGCATCCAGTTTTTGCCGTAACCCTCTCAACTTTTTAGCACATGCTATGTGGGTGAAATGATGATACCATGCCAACTTTCAACCTTTTCAGAGTTCATTTGTAGTGCTTTTCAATTTTAGGGTCATTTAGTACAAAAAAATCAGTAAATGCATGAAAAATAGCAAATGAAGTCAGAAAGGGTTGAAAATTGATGACGTGGCTTCGAATGGTGCATACTGAACACACAAAAAGTCTGGAGTTGAAATAAGTTTAAAAAAATGAAATGCCTTTGTAACAGACGAGTTTTCGTCTGAAACCCTGATACTTCGAAAGAGATTGTCCATTTTGTACACTAAGTGCAACCAGTTTTTGCCGTAACCCTCTCAACTTTTTAGCACATGCTATGTGGGTGAAATGATGATACCATGCCAACTTTCAACCTTTTCAGAGTTCATTTGTAGTGCTTTTCAATTTTAGGGTCATTTAGCTCAAAAAAATCAGTAAATGCATGAAAAATAGCAAGTGAAGTCAGAAAGGGTTGAAAATTGATGACGTGGCTTTGGACATAATATTTCTTCGCGTTTCAAATGCCAAAACACATAAGTACACTACTATTACAAAAATTCCCTCCGGTTTGTCCGAAGTGGGACTTTCCAGATATATAAGTCCGGAAACTAACTAGAGAAGCCGGTCACATCCCAGAGTGGGATCTTTGGGTATAAAACTTTTTCTTCGCGTGTGTCCCTTTGCGCCGTAACCATGGACAATCTTCATCGTTTAACTTGATGCTCGGGTCAACATTCACTGTGAAGGGAGCAATTTCATGAAACTTTTCATAATCTTCTGACATGTCTGTCTTGTCCTCCACTCCCACGATGTTTCTTTTCCCTGAAAGAACTATGTGGCGCTTTGGCTCATCGTATGATGTATTCGCTTCCTTATCTTTTCTTTTTCTCGGCTTGGTAGACATGTCCTTCACATAGAAAACCTGCGCCACATCATTGGCTAGGACGAATGGTTCGTCTGCGTACCCAAGATTGTTGAGATCCACTGTTGTCATTCCGTACTGCCGGTCTTCCTTTACCCCGCCTCCTCTCAGATTGACCCATTTGCACCGAAACAAAGGGACCTTCAAACAAAGTCCATAGTCAAGTTCCCATATCTCCTCTATGTAACCATAATATGTGTCCTTTGGCCTATTGGTGTTTGCTGCATCAAAGCGGACACCACTGTTTTGGTTGGCGCTCTTTTTATCTTGGGCGATCGTGTAAAATGTATTCCCATTTATCTCGTACCCTTTGAAAGTCAATATAGTCGAAGATGGTAACTTGGACAGCAAGTACAGGTCATCTGCAACAGTGTCGTCATGCATGAGACATGTCTGCAACCAACCGGCGAAAGTCACAGTTTGTTCATGTGTAATCCAGTCGTCAGACTGCTCCGGGTGTTTGGAGCGTAGAATATTCTTGTGTTGCTCGATATACGGAGCCACCAAGGCAGAACTTTGTAGAAATGTGTAGTGTGCTTGCGCCAAAGAATGCCCGTCCCGGCATATTACAGAAATCTTTCCTAGCATGCCTTTTCCACCCAGTCTGCCCTCATGCCGCGATTCTGGAACACCAATCGGCTTAATCTCAGGAATAAAGTCAACACAAAACTCAATGACCTCCTCTGTTTCATGGCCCTTGGAGATGCTTCCTTCTGGCCTAGCACGATTATGAACATATTTCTTTAAGACTCCCATGAACCTCTCAAAGGGGAACATATTGTGTAGACATACAGGACCCAGAATGGCAATCTCCTCGACTAGGTGAACTAGGACGTGCGTCATGATATTGAAGAAGGATGGTGGGAACACCAACTCGAAACTGACAAGACATTGCACCAAATCATTCTCTAACCTTGGAAGTATTTCTGGATCGATTACCTTCTGAGAGATTGCATTGAGGAATGCACATAGCTTCACAATGGCTAATCGAACGTTTTCCGGTAGAAGCCCCCTCAATGCAACCGGAAGCAGTTGCGTCATAATCACGTGGCAGTCATGAGACTTTAGGTTTTGGAACTTTTTCTCTGCCATATTTATTATTCCCTTTATATTCGACGAGAAGCCATACGGGACCTTCATACTGAACAGGCATTCGAAGAAGATTTCCTTCTCTTCTTTGGTAAGAGCGTAGCTGGCATGACCCTGAAACTGCTTTGGATCCATGCCGTCTTCTCCGTGCATACGTTGCTGGTCCTCCCATGCCTCCGGTGTATCTTTTGTCTTCCCATACACGCCCAAGAAGCCTAGCAAATTCACGCAAAGATTCTTCGTCACGTGCATCACGTCGATTGCCGAGCGGACCTCTAGGTCTTTCCAATAGGGTAGGTCCCAAAATATAGATTTCTTCTTCCACATGGGTGCGCGTCCGTCAGCGTCATTCGGAACAGATTGTCCGCCAGGACCCTTTCCAAAGATTACTTTTAAATCCTTGACCATATTAAGTATACCATCACCAGTACGGTGGCGAGGCTTCTTCCGGTGATCTGCCTCACCTTTGAAATGCTTGCCTTTCTTTCTTACGGGATGCCTGCTCTGAAGAAATCGACGATGCCCCAGGTACACATTCTTCTTACATTTATCCAAATATATACTGTCGGTATTATCTAAACAGTGCGTGCATGCGTGGTATCCCTTGTTTGTCTGTCCTGAAAGGTTACTGAGAGCAGGCCAATCATTGATGGTTACAAACAGCAACGCTCGCAGGTCAAATTCCTGCTGTTTGTGCTCATCCCACGCACGTACACCTTTTCCATTCCACAGCTCTAAAAGTTCTTCGACTAATGGCCTTAGGTACACATCAATGTCGTTGCCGGGTTGCTTGGGGCCTTGGATGAGCACTGACATCATAATGAACTTCCGCTTCATGCACAACCAAGGAGGAAGGTTATAGATACATAGAGTCACAGGCCAGGTGCTATGATTGCTGCTCTGCTCCCCAAAAGGATTGATGCCATCTGCACTTAAACCAAACCATACGTTCCTTGCGTCATCTGCAAAGTCCTTCCACTTTCTCTCGATTTTTCTCCACTGTGATCCGTCAGCGGGTACTCTCAACTTCCCGTCTTTCTTACGGTCATCTTTGTGCCATCGCATCAACTTGGCATGCACTTTGTTTTGGAACAAACGTTTCAACCGTGGTATTATAGGAGCATACCACATCACCTTGGCAGGAATCATCTTCCTGGGGCGCTCGCCCGCAACATCACCAGGGTCATCGTGTCCGATCTTATAGCGCAATGCACAACATACCGGGCATGCATTCAAATCCTCGTACTCACCGCGGTAGAGGATGCAGTCATTAGGACATGCATGTATCTTCTGCACCTCTAATCCTAGAGGGCAGACGGCCTTCTTTTGCTTCGTATGTATTGTCGGGCAATTCGTTGTCCTTTGGTAGCTTATTCTTCATTATTTTCAGCAACTTTTCAAATGCCTTGTCAGGTACACCATTCTCTGCCTTCCATTGCAGCAATTCCAGTGTGGTACCCAGCTTTTTCTTGTCATCTTCGCAATTTGGGTACAACAATTTCTTGTGATCCTCTAACATGCGCTGCAACTTCAGCTTCTCCTTTTCACTTGCGCAGTTTCTCTTTGCATCGGCAATGGCCCGACCAAGATCATCAGCGGGCTCATCTGATGCCTCTTCTTCAGCTCCTTCCCGCATTGCCGGCTCAGCTTCTTCCCCCATTGTTGTACCATCGTATTCATGGAACCCATGGCCAAGATAGCTGTCGTCATCCTCTTCTTCTTCATTCTCTTCCATTAGGACCCCTCTTTCTCCGTGCTTGGTCCAATAGTTATAGCCGGACATGAAACCGGACTCAAACAGGTGGACGTGAATGGTTCTTGAGTTAGAGTAATTTCGATCATTCTTACAGCCAGCACATGGACAATACATAAAACCATCCACCCGCTTGTTTGCCTCAGCCGCAACCAGAAAAGTATGCACGCCATTAATGAACTAGGGAGAGCATCGGTCATCGTACATCCATTGCCAGCTCATCTTCATTACACAACACCGAAAAGACCAAATTAATACAAGTTCATACATAAAGTTCATACACACTTGTTCTCATAAAGCAACATACAAACTCTCTAGCTAAAGCATTTAAATGCAACAACAAATGCGATCAAGATCGCAACTAAGGTAACAATTGATCCAACAGCATAGTGATACCAAGCCTCACTATCAATGGCATATTTTTTAAATTTTCTAATCTTCAAGCGCATTGCATCCATCTTGATCTTGTGATCATCGACGACATCGGCAACATACAACTCCAGTTTCATCTTCTCTTCTTCAACTCTTTTCATTTTTTCTTTCAAATACTCGTTTTCTTTTTCAACTAAATTTAACTTCTTGACAAGAATATCTATGTCGGTTGCAATTTCCGGTTCACATACCTCCTAGATAAAAATATCTATGTCAACTTGATGGGCATAATTGTCATAAACACGAAATGCAACAAACAGTTATAAAAGAGAGTATATACCACATCCGAATCATAAACCGGACGAGGGCCGACGGGGACGGATATCAAAACCATGCCACTATGTATAACAAACAACCATATAGGTAAGAAAACTATACAAGTAACTATCTAAATCTTACAAACATGATTTTTTTTATAAAAAGGATAAGAACAAGAGGCTCACCAAGGTGGTGCCGGTGACGGGACGGTGCGGGCGATCGACGGTGGTTAGGACGGGGACGGGAAGGCACTAAGTAAACCACACCTACACATGCAAAGTAAGAAGTTAATTTGAGCTCAAATTGCATATAAATCAAATGAACTACCACATATAAATACTCCCAAACTAAAACCCACAAATCACTATACTTATAGAGCATTGCAAGAGCTAATCTAGCAATGAGAGATGAAAGGACAAAGTTGCTAACCTTTGTGAACACTTGGATGGATGGGGTGCCTCCAAATCTTGACAAATTTTGGCAAAAATGGAGGATGAGCTCGAGGAAGAGGAAGAACAAAGGAGGGGAAGAAGGGGAAAAACAGGGAGGAGTACTGTGCTCGGGCCGGCCGAATTCATATAGGGGATCTTTAGTCCCGGTTCGTGGCACGAACCAGGACTAAAGTTGAGCCTATAGTCCCGGTTCGTGCCACGAACCAGGACTAAAGGTAATCGTGGGGCCCGAGGCTGACACCAGCCTGGCACAAACCCTTTAGTCCCGGTTCGTGTTACGAACAGGGACTAAAGGTCCGGAACGAACCGCGACTAATGATGCCCGTCCCGAACCGGGACTAATGGTCACATTAGTGCCAGTTCAAAACCAGACCGGGACTAATGCTTTGGACAAAAGGTCTGTTTTCTACTAGTGAACCAATAGCGGGACCTGGATGCCCATATTGGTTCCTACATATTCTACGAAGATCTTTATCGGTTGAACCTCTATGTCAAGGATTCAGTTAATCCCGTACGCTGTTCCCTTTGTTCTTCGGTATGTTACTTGCCCGAGATTCGATCGTCGGTATCTCTATACCTAGTTCAATCTCGTTACCGGCAAGTCTCTTTACTCGTTCCGTAATACAAGATCCCGTGGCTAACACTTAGTCACATTGCTTGCAAGGCTTATTGTGATGTTGTATTACCGAGTGGGCCCTGAGATACCTCTCCGTCATACGGAGTAACAAATCCCAGTCTTGATCCATGCCAGCTCAACAGACACCTTCGGGGATACCTGTAGAGCATCTTTATAGTCACCCAGTTACGTTGTGACGTTTGATAGACACAAGGTATTCCTCCGGTGTCAGTGAGTTGCATGATCTCATGGTCATAGGAACATATACTTGACATGCAGAAAACAATAGCAATAAACTGACACGATCATATGCTACGTTCATAGTTTGGGTCTTGTCCATCACATCATTCTCCTAATGATGTGATCTCATTATCAAATGACATCTCATGTCTATAGCTAGGAAACCTTGACTATCTTTGATCAACGAGCTAGTCTACTAGAGGCATACTAGGGACACAGTGTTGTCTATGTATCCACACATGTAATTGAGTTTCCAATCAATACAATTATAGCATGGATAATAAACGATTATCATGAACAAGGAAATATAATAATAACTACTTTTATTATTACCTCTAGGGCATATTTCCAACAGTCTCCCACTTGCACTAGAGTCAATAATCTAGCTCACATCACTTTGTGATTTACATTGTAATGAATCTAACACCCATACAGTTCTGGTGTTGATCATGTTTAGCCCTTGGAAGTGGTTTAGTCATCGGATCTGCAACATTCAGATCCGTGTGCACTTTGCAAATATTTATGTCGTCCTCCTTGATGTAATCGCGGATGGAATTGAAACGTCACTTTATGTGTCTGGTCCTCTTGTGAAACCTTGGTTCCTTGGCTAGAGCAATGGCACCAGTGTTGTCACAGAACAGAGTCATTGGGTTTAGTGCACTAGGCACTACTCCAAGATCTGTCATGAACTCCTTCATCCAGACACCTTCCTTCGCTGCCTCCGAGGCAGCGATGTACTCCGCTTCGCATGTAGAATCAGCTACCACGCTCTGCTTGGAACTGCACCAGCTTACCGCACCCCCATTAAGAATAAATACGTATCCGGTTTGAGACTTGGAGTCATCCGGATCAGTGTCAAAGCTTGCATCGACGTAACCCTTTACGACGAGCTCTTGATCACCTCCATAAACGAGAAACATGTCCTTAGTCCTTTTCAGGTACTTCAGGATATTCTTGACCGCCCGTCCAGTGTTCCATTCCTGGATCACTTTGAAACCTTCCGGCCATACTTATGGCAAGGCTGACATCGGGTCTTGTGCACAACATTGCATACATGATAGAGCCTATGGCTGAAGCACAGGGGACAACACTCATCTTTTCTCTATCTTCTGCAGTCACTGGGCATTGAGTCTTACTCAACTTCACACCTTGCAATATAGGCAAGAACCCCTTCTTGGACTGATCCATTTTGAATTTCTTCAAAACTCTGTCAAGGTATGTGCTCTATGAAAGTCCTATTAAGCGTCTCGATCTATCTCTATAGATCTTGATGCCTAATATGAAAGCAGCTTCTCCTAGGTCCTTCATTGAAAAACTCTTGTTCAAATATTCCTTCACGCTTTCCAACATTTTTATATTATTTCCAATCAGCAATATGTCATCCACATATAATATTAGAAACGCTATAGAGTTCCCACTCACTTTCTTGTAAATACAAGCTTCTCCGTAAACTTGTATAAACCTGAACGCTTTGATCACCTCATCAAAGCGAAGATTCCAACTCCGAGATGCTTGCACCAGTTCATAAATGGATCGCTGGAGTTTGCAAACTTTGTCAGCATTCTCTGGATCGACAAAACCTTCTGGTTGCATCATATACAACTCTTCCTTAAGGAAACCGTTAAGGAACGCTGTTTTGACATCCATCTGCCAAATTTCATAATAAAAAAAGGCAGCTATTGCTAACATGATTCTGACGGACTTAAGCATCGCTACGGGTGAGAAGGTCTCATCGTAGTCAACTCCTTGAACTTGTGAAAAACCTTTTGCCACAAGTCGAGCTTTATAGACGGTGACATTACCGTCCGCGTCCGTCTTCCTCTTAAAGATCCATTTGTTCTGAATGGCCTTTCGCCCTTCAGGTAATACTTCCAAAGTCCATACTTTGTTTTGATACATGGATCCCATCTCGGATTTCATGGCCTCTAACCATTTCTCGGAATCCGGGCCCATTATCGCTTCTCCATAGCTCGTAGGTTCATCGTTGTCCAACAACATGACCTCTGAGACAGGGTTGCCGTACCACTCAGGAGCAGTACGCGTCCTTGTCGACCTACGAGGTTCGATAGCAACTTGATCCGAAGCTTCATGATCATCATCATTAACTTCTTCTTCAACTGATGTAGGCTCTACAGAAACATCTTCCTGCGCTGCGCTATTCTCTGGTTGAAGTAAAGGTTCAACAACCTCATCAAGTTCTATCTTTCTCCCACTCAATTCCTTCGAGAGAAACTCTTTCTCAAGAAATGTTCCGTTTTTAGTGACAAACACTTTGCCTTCGGATCTGAGATAGAAGGTATACCCAACTGTCTCTTTTGGGTATCCTATGAAGACGCATTTCTCCGCTTTGGGTTCCAGCTTTTCAGGCTGAAGCTTTTTGACATAAGCATCACATCCCCAAACTTTAAGAAACGACAACTTTGGCTTCTTGCCAAACCACAGTTCATATGGCGTCGTCTCAACGGATTTCGATGGTGCCCTATTTAAAGTGAATGCAGCTGTCTCTAATGCATAACCCCAAAACGATAGTGGCAAATCGGCAAGAGACATCATAGATCGCACCATATCCAATAAGGTTCGATTACGACGTTCGGACACACCATTACGCTGTGGTGTTCCAGACGGTGTCAATTGTGAAACAATTCCACATTGTCTTAAGTGACTGCCAAACTCATAACTCAGATATTCTCCCCCTCGATCAGATCGTAGGAATTTAATCTTCTTGTTAGGATGATTCTCAACTTCACTCTGAAATTGCTTGAACCTTTCAAACGTTTCAGACTTGTGTTTCATTAAGTTAATATACCCATATCTACTTAAGTCATCAGTGAAGGTGAGAAAATAACGATATCCACCACGCGCCTCAATGCTCATCGGACCGCACACATCAGTATGTATGATTTCCAACAAGTCACTTGCCCGTTCCATTGTCCCAGAGAACGGGGTCTTAGTCATCTTGCCCATGAGGCATGGTTCACATGTGTCAAGTGATTCAAAATCAAGTGACTCCAAAAGTCCATCAGCATGGATGACCTAAGCGGCAGTGCCACAAGAAAGTGGTATTATCATTATCAATTCTACATCTTTTGGCATCAATGTTATGAACATGTGTATCATCACTATCGAGATTCAATAAGAATAAACCCCTCACATTGGGTGCATGACCATAAAAGATATTACTCATATAAATAGAACAACCATTATTCTCCGATTTAAATGAGTAACCGTCTCGCAATAAACAAGATCCAGATATAATGTTCATGCTTAACGCATGCACTAAATAACAATTATTCAGGTTCATCACTAATCCCGATGGTAATCGAAGAGCGAGCGTGCCGACGGCGATCACATCAACCTTGGAACCATTTCCCACGCGCATCGTCACTTCGTCCTTTGCCATCCTCCGTCTATTCCGCAGTTCCTGTTTTGAGTTGCAAATGTGAGCAACCGCACCGGTATCAAATACCCAGGCACTACAACGAGAGTTGGTAAGGTACACATCAATAACATGTATATCATATATACCTTGTTTGTTGTTGGCCGCCTTCTTGTCAGCCAAATACTTGGGGCAGTTCCGCTTCCAGTGACCAGTTCCCTTGCAATGAAAGCACTCAGTTTCTGGCTTGGGTCCAGCCTTGGGTTTCTTCACAGGAGGGGCAACTGCTTTGCCACTCTTCTTGGAGTTACCCTTCTTAACCTTGCCATTCTTCTTGAAACTAGTGGTTTTATTGACCATCAACACTTGATGCTCCTTCTGAATCTCAGACTCAGCGGCATGACACCATGATCTCCATCATCTTGATCTCCATCAACGTGTCGCCATGAGGTTGTCGCGCCAACTGTTGCTTCTACGACTATTGCTAACTCATAGCGATAAAGTAAAACAAAACGGCGAAAATAAATTAAAGACAACCCTATGGATCCTGCCGGTTGCCGTACTCACCGACATGCAAGTCATGATATTCTATACAAAACATGATCATCTGATACATCACATATATCTCATCATGTAATTGGCCATATCACATCACAACATACCTTGCAAAAACAAGTTAGACGTCCTCTAATTGTTGTTGCATGTTTTACGTGGCTGCTACGGGTATCTAGCAAGAACAAATCTAACCTTCGCAAAAACCACAATGGTGATACACAAATTGCTATTCAACCTTCTCAAGGACCGCCTTTGCCGAATCCGATCCAAATAAAGTGGGAGAAACAGACACCCGCCAGCCATCTTTATGCAACAAAGTTACATGTCAGTTGATGGAACCGGTCTCTCGTAAGCGTACGAGTAATGTTGGTCCGGGCCGCTTCATCCCACAATACCGCTGAATCAAGAAAAGATCAAGGGAGGAAGCAATCTGAATATCAACGCCCACAAACTCCTTTGTGTTCTACTTGTGATCTCATCTACACATAGACCTAGCTCATGATGCCACTGTTGGGTAATGTTGCATGGGAAACAAAAAATTTCCTACGCACACGCAAGATCTATCCATGGTGATGAGCATCTACGAGAGGGAGAGTGGATCTACATACCCTTGTAGATCACTAAGCGGGAAGCGTTAAGAAACGCGGTTGATGTAGTCGAACGTCATCGCGATTCAAATCGCTAGCCGTCCCGCGATCCAATCATGATCTAGCGCCGAATGGACGGCACCTCCGCATTCAACCCACGTACAGCTCGATGATGATCTCCGCCTTCTTGATCCAGCAAGAGGGAGCGGAGAGGTAGATGAGTTCTCCGGCAGCGCGACGGTGTGGCGGGGATGATGGTGGAACTATTCCGGCAGGCTTCGCCTAAGCACCACCGCAACTAGAGGGAGACGATCTATTGGGGAGAGAGGGCTGCACCGTGGCTTTTTTCTTGGGTGCGGCTGCCCTCTCTCCCCTCTAGTATATATAGGAGGGAGGGGAGGGGCTGGCCGTCCTAGGGCTCCTCCTAGGAGTCGGCCGCAAGGAGGTGGAGGTGGAGGAGTCCACCTCCAATCCTACTCCTAGTAGGACTCCTTCCCTTCCCCCACTTGGGTTTTCCTTTTCCCACAAGTCCAGCTGCATAGGCCCTCTTGGGCTGGCCGCCCAGCCCACCAGGGGCTGGTGCGCCACCCTCAAGCCCATGTGATCCCCTTGGGGTGTGGTGGCCCCACTTGGTGGACCTCCGGAACCCATTCGTCACTCCCGGTACACTGCCGGAAATGCCCGAAATCTTTCTGGAGGTCAAACACCACTTTCCTATATATCAATCTTTACCTCCGGACCATTCCGGAGCTCCTCGTGACGTCCGGGATCTCATCCGGAACTCCGAACAACCTTCGGTCACCAACATACATAACTCTACTATACCGAAACGTCACCTAACCTTAAGTGTGCAGACCCCGCGGGTTCGAGAACTATGTAGACATGACCGAGACACCTCTACGGTCAATAACCAATAGCGGGACCTGGATGCCCATATTGGTTCCTACATATTCTACGAAGATCTTTATCGGTTGAATCTCTATGTCAAGGATTCAGTTAATCCCGTACGCTGTTCCCTTTGTTCTTCGGTATGTTACTTGCCCGAGATTCGATCGTCGGTATCTCTATACCTAGTTCAATCTCGTTACCGGCAAGTCTCTTTACTCGTTCCGTAATACAAGATCCCGTGGCTAACACTTAGTCACATTGCTTGCAAGGCTTATTGTGATGTTGTATTACCGAGTGGGCCCTGAGATACCTCTCCGTCATACGGAGTAACAAATCCCAGTCTCGATCCATGCCAGCTCAACAGACACCTTCGGAGATACGTGTAGAGCATCTTTATAGTCACCCAGTTACGTTGTGACGTTTGATACACACAAGGTATTCCTCCGGTGTCAGTGAGTTGCATGATCTCTTGGTCATAGGAACAGATACTTGACATGCAGAAAACAATAGCAATAAACTGACACGATCATATGCTACGTTCATAGTTTGGGTCTTGTCCATCACATCATTCTCCTAATGATGTTATCTCGTTATCAAATGACATCTACTGTCTCTATAGCTAGGAAACCTTGACTATCTTTGATCAACGAGCTAGTCTACTAGAGGCATACTAGGGACACAGTGTTGTCTATGTATCCACACATGTAATTGAGTTTCCAATCAATACAATTATAGCATGGATAATAAACGATTATCATGAACAAGGAAATATAATAATAACTAGTTTTATTATTGCCTCTAGGGCATATTTCCAACAGGATCTATTTAATCATATTGCTAAAATCCTAAAAATCTATCTGGAATTATTTACGTTTATTTCCTTTCACTTTTTATATATCTATCACTATTAAAATCAATCGTTGTAAGTAACGAGTTCAAGGGGATTGACAACCCTCCTGCCAGCGTTGGGTGAAAGTGTTTGGTTTTGTGTGTGTAGGTGCTGACGACGAGAGTTTGCCTTTATTCTCCTACTTGTTCGATAACCTTGGTTCTCACTGAGAAAATTACTTATCGCTACTATATTGCTTCACCCTTCTTCTTTGGGGAAAAACCCAGCGCAGCTCACAAGTACCACACATCATTATGAATTCTATGTGGCAAATTTGACGAACAGTTAACTCACCACTTTGGAGGGATGCCCTACAACGAACAGGCATGCAACCACTGCAACACAATTGACTTTATTGGACATGACTTTGGACAGTGGACGAAAAATATGGTTACAACACAAACGCTATAAAATAGGCCTTTTTGGGCTTTCATCTGAAAACCTCATGGGAGAAGCGCCCTCCTCGGACAGATTTGGTTTTCGAGTCAGGTTGGAAGGAAGGCCCGTCTTGAATATATTCTCAGGCAGGCGAAAAGAAAGGCCGATCTGAGATGTTTAATCTGTCTAAGGTGGTCTTTCATTCGGGCACGTTTCTTTGTTATTTGTAACAAATCTTGTTGCTGCTATGTTGGTACAATACATAGTTGTGTCTTCCTACTATCTCCTCTGCATTTACGGTAAAGCCCTCCTCCACATGAATATGAAAGTTAGTCAAATATATCATAATTATACATAATATCAGTATTGTATCTTTTTCCGTCGTTTCTCTAACTTAAGTGAGGAAGGATTGACACTTTTAAGTAGTGTGTACTATGGCCTACGATCGAAAGTTCAAATATTTATACAATTTTATCAGTGAAACAATTCTAATTTTGACTTATCTACAAAGAAATTGTATCTAAAGTATTAGGTTCATATTATGGTATTTATTATGAAATACACCTTAATGATTTTTTATAACACAAAACACGGGTGTAGATAAGATGACCATCAAATTACTATCTTCAAGAATGTGTTGTGTCCTACCAGAAAGTTTACATTTAATTTGAATTGCATAAAGTACTATATTGGATCTCTGAAAGAAGGTGCCATATTGGATATTAGAAAAATTGAAACTCCACTTCCAAATGAAACAATCTAATGTCTGTATGGATAAGTTGATTTTGAGTTGCTACTTGATAATTTCTTTGTATTATTGTATTAAACTTTGCAAGTGTGCATTTTATAGCATGGTCTGCATATCTATCTATGGAAAAAACATGTAGTTGAGAACGAGGAAAGTGAATATTGAGAGGAATTTCACATGGCCAATGGTGTGTTCAGCATCATAGCTTGCCAACTAAGATAAAAGCTCAAGTGAACAAAATTTTAGTTAAGCAGTTTTCCCATTTCCCATAATACTGGGAAATAATAATTTCTCATGAATCGCTAAAAAACATCCACTCTAATAAGAGATTCACGAAAAGCACAAAAAGAGTTGAGAAAAATCTTGATAGGATGACTATAAATCTCAATTTGTTTTTGATGTCCTTAATAAAAGAGCAAAATAATGTGTTTTTGTGTGTGTGGGTGCGTGCATGTGTGTGTGTGTGTGTGTGTGTGTGTGTGCGCGCGCGCGTGCGTGCGTGCGCGCGCGCGTGTGTGTGTGTGTGTGTGTGTGTTGAACAAAATAAAACTATTCATTCATGTGTGGCTGTATCTGCCCATAGTTGGACACATCTAATCCTTCCAATCCCCAATAAAACATGGTGTGGCGGCATCTCATGTGTTGCTTGGTGAAGGTGGTGGCGGCAGGGGGAGGGGTCTGTGTTGTGTCCGTGGTAGATCTAGCCACTGAGTGCAACATGGCATGATGGTGATGGACCTGGTCGGTGATAACTTCAGTCATCCAAGTTATTTGTTATGTTATGATCAAAATTCTTATATAAGTATAAAGACTAACTTCTCACGAGCGGAGGCCCGTAGCCGGGAGGCTTGTGCCAAGGATGCCTGGGGAGTGGTGCGAAGAGCCTCGGCAGTATGAACCTGTATTGACCTACGTTACCGTTGTTATATATACATCTTGTTAGCCGCCGCACGACATAAGTTCATCCGTTGTAAATTCCTGGCGTTTGTAGCCTCTTCCGATATAGTAAAGATTTGTTGGTTGATGACTATGGTTTTTCACCTTTCATGTTGGAGGCTTTTCAACATTAATTTTATTCTTCATCGTTTCGTTTGCCTAACGTATCTCTATCAGTTATGGTGGTCCAAGGGGTCTCTGGAAGTCTAGTTTCCTCACAAATGTGGCACGTGTGGTGCACGTGTGACAGTGACAATTATCTAATTGAGCTAGCGTGGTCTTCCACTGGCCGTGCTTAGTCTTATTTTTGGCATGTGAGATAACAGGTTGCTGAGCCTCCTTGACCCAGTGGATTATTACGTGTGGCGAAGGAGTCCAAGGGTGTATTTCTCCATTTTTTGAGGCGTTGTCGAATACTTCACCCCGAAATTAGATCATGATCTATGTTGTCCCAAGTGATAGCGTGGTTGGATCCCCTCCCACTAGGTTTGGTGGGCTGGTGGCGTTGGGCATTTTGGGTCAAAGCTTAATCACAATGCGGCTCAATGCCGATGCATTAACACCCATGAAACACTATTTTCTCCTTGAAGGCATTGTCGATTAGTTTCTTCACACCTTCCCTGGGTCTTGTCGGCTCTCCGTCGTTGGTTTGCAATTGGTGGCGGAGTGTGGTTTTTGTTAATAGATAGTTGTGTTCATGGTTGGAGTTTTTGCATGATTGCACCTAATCAACCATGCCATTGTGATGTTTTTGGCCTATCATCCCTTATGAACTTGGTCTACTCTATTCGTCTCGATGAAATCACACAAACATGCTGCCCTTTTCAAGGTACCATCATAAAAGTAATTATGAGAACTTGCCTTCGCCATGGTGGTTATAATCACAGTGGACACCGTGAACGGCATCACATTATTGTGGACGATGCAAAGGTGGAGCTCCTCCAACTCCAATAGAACCCTGGCGAACAGACCGTTTCCATTTATTTCACAGTGGATCCTCAACATCACCTTGTTCCCTGAAAGCTTTGCCTCGATCTCGGGCAGCAGCTGGCTCCTCGTCGGCGTCCGGGCTGCCGAGTGGAACAAACGGGACCCCTCGTCGCTGTTCAGCGCGGCATGGCGGCTCGGCTCCCTTACTAGCACCACGGTCTCCACGCTCCTGTGGCTGCCGCCGGCGAGAGATGGTGAGAGATGCCTGATCATATTTCGAAGGACTTTTTACTAGATTGGGTAATACTTCCTGTGTTCCAAAATATAGCTCGTTTAGCTTGCTAAAATGACTTATATTGTGCAACGAAAGGAGTAATTCAGAGGGTTTTCCATCAAAAAAAAATACAATGCTCCAACCCCTTCCCAACCACGCTTACAGTGTGCCAGGCGCCACACTAGCATGCCACCCAGGCACCTCGACGGCCTGAAACAATATTTGAACCATAGTTGCACTACGAGAGAAGTTTGAGAAACAATTTCATGTATTTTTAACTTTAGACACTAAAGTGGTCATGATGCATGTGCAACTTGACGGGTGTATTTGCCTCTTATTTTTTCGTTTTCTTTTAAACCGAGCAACTGGGACTTATTTTTCAAGTATCATAGCTTGCCAACTAAGATAAAAGCTCAACTAAGCATAAATTTAGCTAAGCAGTTTTCCCATTTTCCATAATACTGAGAAATAACAATTTCTAATCAATCGCTAAGAACCATCCATTCTAATACGAGATTCACGCAAGCACAAAAGAGTTGAGAAAAATCTTGATCGGATGACTATAAATCTCAATACATTGTATATGTCCTTAATAAAGAGACAAAAGAATGTTTTACTTACAATGCAAGATGTATCAGTAAACTGGGGAACCGAATTTGCTGGACATCCTAACTCCATCATGTAGTGACATGCATTAAATATATATAAAATGTGGAACAAATAAAACTATTCATTCATGTGTGGCTGTATATGCCCATAGTTCCACACATATAATCCTTCCACTTTCCCATAAAACTTACTGTGGCGGCATGTCAGGTGTGGAGTGGTGGAGGGGTGTGTCATGTGTGTGTGGGGTAGATCTAGCCGGAAGTGCAATGTGGCATGGTGGTGATGGACCTGGTCAGTGGTAACTGCAGTCATCCAAGTTATTTGCTATGTTGTGATTCAAATTCATATATAAGTATAATGGATAACTTCTGATGAGTGGACCCGAGTGAAGGCCTATCGCCGGGAGGCTTGTGCCATGGACGCCGGGGGGGGGGGGGGGGGGGGGGGGGAGGTTGCTGGGTAGCACGCGTGGTTTTCCCCCTTCGTGTTGGAGGGTTTTCCATTTTAAATCGTTGTGTCCCGTGTGTTAATTTTGTTCTTCATCGTTTCGTTGCTATCAGTTGTGGTGGTCAAGGGGCCTCTGGGCAGTCTAGTCTCCTCACTAATGTGGCACTTGTGGTGCTCTGTGGCGGCGATAATTATCTAATAGAGCTAGCGTAGTCTTCCACTGGCCGAGCTTGGTCTAATTTTTCTCCCGGGACATAACAGGTTGCTGAGCCTCCTTGGCCCAGTTGATTACGAAGGAGTCAAAGGTGTATTTATCTTTTTTTTGGGCGTTGTCGAAGAGTTCACCCGAAATTAGACCAGGATTTAGGTTGCCACAACTACTAGCGTGGTTGGATCCCCTCACTCTAGGTTCGGTGGGGTGGTGGTGTTGGGCATATTGGGTGAAAGCTTGGTGTCAATGGGGCTTAGTGCCGATGCATTAGCACCCATGAGAAGCTATTTTGTCCTTGAAGGCGTTGTCGAATAGCTACTTCACACATGCCCTAGGTCTTGGTGGCTCTCCCTCGTTTGTTTGAAATTGGTGACAGAGTTTGGTTTCTATTAATAGTTGGTTGTGTTCCACCATGCCATTGTGAGGTTTTTGGCCCAGCATCCCTTATAAATTTGGTCTACTCTATTCATCTCGATGAAATCATGCACACAAATACCCTGCCCTGTTTTCAAGGTAACATCATAAACGTAATGGTGAGAACTTGCCTTCGCCATGGTGGTTATAATCACGGTGGACTCCATGAACGGCATCACATTAGTGTGGACGATGCAAAGGTGAAACTCCTCCAACTCCACAAGAACTCTGGCAACCAGACCCTTTCCATTTATTTCACAGTGGATCCTCAATATCATCTTGTTCCCTGAAAGCTGTGCCTCGATCACGGTTTTTCCCCCTTCGTGTTGGAGGGTTTTCCATTTTAAATCCTTGAGTCTCGTGTGTTAATTTTGTTCTTCATCGTTTCGTTTGCTTGTCGTATCTATCATTTATGGTGGTCAAGGGACCTCTAGGCAGTCTAGTTTCCTCACTAATGTGGCACTTGTGGTGCTCTGTGACGGCGATAATTATCTAATAGAGCTAGCATGGTCTTCTACTGGCCGAGCTTGGTCTTATTTTTGGCCCGGGACATAACAGGTTGCTGAGCCTCCTTGGACCAGTGGATTATAACTGGTGACGAAGGAGTCAAGGGTGTATTTATCTTTTTTTAGGCATTGTAGAGGAGTTCACCCGAAATTTGACCAGGATCTAGGTTGCCGCAACTACTAGCGTGGTTGGATCCCCTCACTCTAGGTTCAGTGGGTGGTGGTGTTGGGCGTATTGGGTGAATGCTTGGTCTCAATGGGGCTTAGTGCCGATGTATTAGCACCCATGAGAAGCTATTTTGTCCTTGAAAGCGTTGTCGAATAGCTTCTTCACACATGCCCTGGGTCTTGTCGGCTCTCCGTCGTTGGTTTTTAAATTGGTGGCGGAGTTTGGTTTCTATTAATAGTTGGTTGTGTTCATTGTTGGAGTATTTGCATGATTGCCCCTAATCAACCATGCCATTGTGAGGTTTTTGGCCTAGCATCCCGTATAAATTTGGTCTACTCTATTCATCTCGATGAAATCATGCACACAAATACCCTGCCCTGTTTTCAAGGTAACATCATAAACGTAATGGTGAGAACTTGCCTTCGCCATGGTGGTTATAATCACGGTGGACTCCATGAACGGCATCACATTAGTGTGGACGATGCAAAGGTGAAACTCCTCCAACTCCACAAGAACTCTGGCAACCAGACCCTTTCCATTTATTTCACAGTGGATCCTCAACATCATCTTGTTCCCTGAAAGCTTTGCCTCGATCTCGGGCAGCAGCTGGCTCCTCGCCGGCGTCTGGGCTGCCGAGGAGAAAAAATGGGACCCCTCATCGCCATTCGGGCCGGCATGGCGGCTCGGCTCCCTTACGAGCACCACGGTCTCCACGCTCCTGTGGCTGCCGCCGGCGAGAGATGGTGAGAGATGCCTGATCATATTTCGAAGGACTTTTTACTAGATTGGGTAATACTTCCTGTGTCCAAAATATAGCTCGTTTAGCTTGCTAAAACGACTTATATTGTGCAACGAAAGGAGTAATTTCAAAGGTTTTTCCATAAAAAAAATACAATGCTCCAACCCCTTCCCAACCACGCTTACAGTGTGCCAGGCGCCACACTAGCATGCCACCCAGGCGCCTCGACGGCCTGAAACAAAATTTAAACCATAGTTGCACTGCGAGACAAGTTTGAGAAACAATTTCATGTATTTTTAACTTTAGACACTAAAGTGGTCATCATGCATGTGCAACTTGACGGGTGTATTTGCCTCTTATTTTTCCTTTTTTTCGTAAACCGAGCAACTGGTAGTTATTTTTCAAGTAGCTAGATGGGAGAATCCAAAGCTTAGCCTGTAAGCAACCATTTCACCACCACCTTACTAAAATATTGAACAACTAGGTACGTACAGCTAGCTTCGGAAATTGCTTTTGGAGGCCGAGCTCCATGGAGGCCTCTAAATGCAAAGTCCAAAATTCGTGAAAATTCATACTTTTACATTTCAAAAAATTCTGAAAAAAATACAGAGATAAATGAGGGTGTAACACACATGTGTGTAAATTTTCAGAAAAAAATACGTTGAAATGAGGTCTGTACAAAAAAGACAAATCTGGAACTTTTTAACACATGATACTATTCATCATCTCAGGCCATGAATTTGTCTTTTTTGTGCATATCGTATTTCAAGGTATTTCATCCTAAAAATTTACACACATACACTTAACATCCTTATTTACTTGCATAATTTGTTTCAGATTTTTTTGAAACCAAAAAATTTAAAATTTGAATTTTTCAAAAATTTCGAGCTCCATGGAGCTCGGCCTCCAAACGTCCGTTCTCTAGCTTTCACTATAAATTTAGACATCGTACTGCATGCAAAGGCATACTTTTTTTTTTGACATCATCAAATGCCTACTTCTTTCTAGTATCCGTCCGTACAAACCCACATGGAAAAAGCTAAAGTACCATCTACCACCACTGGCCGTCGCTCAAGGTACAACCATTTCATGATCTCTCCTAAATTTCGTCGACGCCTTTCCCTTCCTTTTTTATAAAAGGAATATGTTAATATCGTGATGATATCAATTACACCGCATCTTTGCACTAACAAGATATCGAAAGACATCAGGGATGCACTCAGTCAAAAACAAAGAATCCGTCGCAGTGATGAGACACTCGCAACATCGACATTCTAACCACCACCAAAGGCAACACCCGGACAACAAAAAAGGTTGCCCAAAAACGACGCCTCCAAGAAGGAAACAATGTTCAAGCATTGTCGTCGTCCGATCAATGATCTTGAGTTTTTACCCCTGGGGAGAGTCCGAGATCCCCAAAACAATGCATTCGCAAGACCATTGCCAGTTACAACCAATGAAGGCCAGATCTTGGGCTTTCACCATGAAGATCGCGGCTCGACACTCGAGTAGCACACCTAAAATTGTTGTCCACCTGTCTTGCCGCCTCCTCCTGCCAAGACCACCGTTGCAAGTCCTCAACACCCGACACACAGGAAAAAAACCGTGCCGCCATTCTTTGATGGAACCAAAACTCCTCTCAGCCATTACAAGTCTCTGAACGCAGCCATCATGACTTTTTTCACCAATTTCAACGTCGTGGAAATCTATATTTAGACATGTCCCATGGCACTGGCAAGACAGCGAAGCTTCGCACCACGCCCTCATGAAGCCTCTCTGGCCGAATATGAGGGCGCGCCCGACCGGGTCAATTTCGATCTAGATGTCCAGTGGCGCTATGCGCCAAAAACTGAGATATCCGAGAGGCTTCAAAGTTTTGGAGCTCGAAGAACAGCAGGGCCAACCCCCACGGAGATCTGCTGAATCCTGATGGACCAGATCTTGGTAGTGTCCGGCCTCCGCCAACCCATGCGAGAGTCGCCGCCGCAACTACTCGGGCTCCGTGGCACCGGCCCAATGTCCGGCGAGGTGGCCACCAGCGCAACGGCCGTAGCCATTCGCGAGGAGGAGGACGTCAGCAGCCCTCTTGGTTGTGCCCCCGAATGGGCAGACCATCGCTGGGCAGCAAGGCCGGCATCCCAGTTTACGCCAGCCCTCCTCGCCGCGAGCTCTACCGCTCAAGATGGACGACTTCGAAGGGATGAAAAGGGAGCCTCACAGGGGGCACCGAAGCCCCCTCGCAGCCACCAATGTCCCGATCTGGACGATCTAGCCGCCGCGGCGCCACGGGAGACAACCACTGCGTACCCCACCCTGCCCGAGCATGACGACCATGTCACCGTCATGCAACGCCTGCTAGCACGTTGCCACGCCCCACGTTAATGTGCACCCGCCGCCCACCACCGTCTAACCGCGCAAGACGACTCCGAGCGAGAGGTGAGGAAGCCCTGCCGCCGACGCCAGCGTGGCTTTGCGGCGAGGACATGGGATGGGAAGGAGGGCTGAGGGCCGGCGGCGCTACCCCCCCCCCCCCCCCCCCCCCCCCGGTTGTGATGCGGGTGCGACACGGGAGGGGATCTTCTTCTGATTGTTCTTCGCCTTTCCCTTCCTGGTGAAGGGCGCCCATTATGTTCCATGCCCTCTGAGATCTCCACCTCGAATTCGTGGTTCCTCGCCTGACCATTCTTTGTTGACGCCGTCGATTACAAGAACCTGGTGCGGGGCAATGTCTCTGGCTGATATGAAGGTGAGGTACTTCCTTCGTCGCATAATATAAGTGCGTTTTTTACACTACACTCTTATATTATGGGATGGAGGCTCTAGATCATAGAGGACCCTCAAACACGGTGATTTTTGGGGCGCGTGCTAGACTTAGTGAGTCAACGCCGTCGAAAAGGGCCAAAGAAAGCTGAGCTGAAGAGTGTGTTGATGATGTTCGAGCTCAACTACCTCTTTGCCTTTATATTTTGCAGTCTTTAGTTTTACTTCCCCGTCAGTGCAGTGGATCTAGATGGTGCCCATTGCTGTTGCTTTGGTTTAAAAACCTTGCTGCCTGTTCCTGCCTGCGTGTAGTCTACGCAGTCCTGCTTCTTCCATATTTTTTCGGAGGTTTCTTTTGCTCTTCTTGTTGGTCTCTGAACATGCTTCACATGCCTGTATGACTTGTGGTTTCACTCTGAGAAATGGATCGGAGGAGACTGCAGGATCTTCTATAAAATAGTTAGACGGTGTAATTTTTATTAGGACTTTCAACGTAGGGTTTTTCTATAAAAATTGGTTTGGGTGTCAACTTGTTAATCACAGCATTGATTTGATGCGTTCGTTTTTTATCGGACAACAGACACAAACAAAGTTTGGAAATTTTCACCAGGAACATATATGCATGTACCTGCCCTTGTAATAAGTTAATAATAACGTCATGAGAAACAAAGAAAAATGAAGAAAACACGTTTGCGAGCCTTCGGGCATCAAAATATTATCAATACTATCTTATTCCTTTAATTTTCTTTGTATGTTTTTCTGCTTACAAAGGAATCACTAATTGTTTTTTATTGTTGTTTTAGCAAGAAGGCTTCCTCACGGCATTTTAAATTGATGACAGGCATCCTTAACAGTCAACAGTGCAAACGGATAGAATTA